>CM076602.1:43147500-45647500 GCA_038502835.1 Octonoba sinensis | reverse complement strand
TGTCGATAAATTACATCACGTTAATGAAAATGTATTATTTCTTTCTACGCTATTTCCAATGAACTAGAAGACCTATAAGGATACAAAAATGAACCGCTTAACGTTGCCAAATCTAATCGAACAACCGTAACTTTTTATTTTCACGGAACTAAATTTTTTTTCAAACTTATGCATGTGTCATTTAACCCTCTAATTCCCAACTCCGCCTCAAGGCGGAAGGTAAATAAATAAATAAATATACATAAAATAAAAATAATATAAATAGAAAAATAAACCAAAAAAAAAAAATTGAGCATTACAGGGTTAAATTCATCTTCGAATTTCCTTCTGGGCCCTCCTCTAGATATTCATAAACGTAAGTTTATTAATACCAGCAAAATTATTTTATTAAAATAATTACAATTAAGTTGCTTTGAATTATTTCCTTTCATTGACTAGCTGTTTTCTCATTTTATGTCTTCAATTAATGATTTTTTGCCGTCATTTCAAGTTAGTTTAGACATAAAATCATACGACTCTAACACTTCTCTGTGCAACACAAGTACTGAAGTTTGTAATTTTAAAAATAATGTCATTTAATTCCCCCACAACACAACAGGTTACAATTGGCAGAGAATAACCTTTTAGGTAGTAAAAAAACATTATTAAAAAATCCAAAACAATTTTAATCTTTTAATGGGATATTTTTAGATATCGTACGTGATCAAAAAAAAAAAACAATTCTCAAACTAAAATGCACAAATAAATAACACATATTTCCATTTTTCTTTCTGTGAAATTTCCAAATAATTAAACCTGAAAAATTCCTACGAGTTTAAATTTGAAGCCTGTTTGTCAGAATTAGTTTTTGTAAAAAAAAAAAAAAAACTTCATGCTTTTATAGTGTTGCACTCTTAGAAAACAGCATAACTGAGCATTCTGCCTTCGTGAACAATATCTAAAATGTGCTGCTGCAGGACTTACATGAAAATTGAACTTGACACTTAAAAAAAATCTCCTACCTTGTCTGTTTTTCCGCTCTTTTCTATTTCTACAATTACTTATTTATAAATTTTTACATGATAAGTTATGCATATAATGTCTTTCTTATGATTTTCGTATTAAATTAAGATTTTTACCACTGGTTTGCTGAATGGGGCAATTTGAAAATGTTCCCCCCTTCCACGTTGTCTCCACACTAGCCACATGGAGTCATTTTTAAAATTTCCCTTTTGGGTAATACTGGTAAGTTTATACTGAAAAGCAAAAGTGAATATTAGAAAAAGGTAGTGAATTTATTCATTTATGATATATTATCCCTTTCACTTGAAATTTTGAAATAAAATAGTCGATATTAGAAATTAGAAAAAACATATTAAATTAGAAAAAGTTAGCAATTCAAAAACCTTTCCTTTTTTTATTATAACCATCTTGTTTTATTAATTGCTAACGAACTATAAAATGTATTTTCATACAACTAACTTCACATGAAACTGTAAATCAGTTTGCAAAATTGAAAAATTTAGCTGAGTCTCTGAAATTAAAAAGTGAGAGAATTATACACCTTGTCCACACTAGCCCTTTCTCCCCTACAGTATTCTTGAATGGTAAAAGAACTGGAAATAAATAAACAGCTGGTATTAAATGGAATTCAAAGTTAAAAAACAGATGAATCCAAAGTTATTCCTTCCAAAGAAATAAGAATGTTCTTTAAGACCAAACGTCTATTCAAGGAGTGTTTTTGATTAAATAATTATTTAATAACTTAATGGGAATAAACAAAAAAAGTCATATTTGTGCTTAACGATAACTATATTTTAGGAATAAAAATATTTTTTATCATTCTTTCTAAACAAAAATTATTTTGAAAAAGATTTGGAGGATCAATTCATACTCATGTGGTCTTTTAAAATTTATTTGTATTCTGTTCCACATTCCTAATTCTCATTTGCAATTCCAAGCGAAGTTTAATTATGGTTACTTTTAGAATATTTGGATATTCTTTTCTGCTACTTTTCTTTTTTTCACGGATTTTTTTCTTCTCGTCAAAAATTTGCAAGCTAAATAACACTGAGTGGGTACATTTTGTTCCTCTTTGCATTTGAATGTGCATTTTAAGTTGGAATAAAACAAATGGAAAAATGCTTTAATATTCATGAATTGCTGCTTTGGCTAGGCCACTAAGTATCACTAACACACAGAATTTATGATTTAAGACTTACGATATATTTTTCTTTTCAGAATATAGTCTTTCTATCCTTTTGATATGTGTGGTACTTATCCTTCAATCAAAAATAAACTCGAATGCAAAACGCGCAGTTACATTTTTTTGAAAAATCTTATTCAGCAAATATTGAAGTGATAGACATATATTGTCCCTCAGTCAAAAAAACTGATTATACTCGAAATTTACACCGAATATAAATATTACACTTGTTTAGGGTACACTACACAACATATTTCTAATACAAAAATGTATCTTTTACATCATTTTGCCACAAAGATATAGACTTTTGTATCTAGAAAATGGAAAAAAATAGCTGTCCCTATATCCAAACATAATATTTTCCTGGCTTATAGGCCGTGGTCCAACCAAGATGTTTCTGGCTGACGTTTCGCCTGACCTGTTTCAGGCTTCTTCAGAGTAAAAATGAAGTCAAGGCAGGGTCTGGTCCTTATATATCAAGCATCACATGTGCTTAAACCTCATTGGACAAGCCACCAATCTCAAGCTTCCTGGGACTGATTCTGATTGGTTCCTATGTATTGGAACTGATTTTTTTCCACAGCCTATATGCCCAGAAAATATTATGTTTGGTATGGAAATCGGCCGTGAAAGCCTATGTTCCTATATCTGTTTCATATATCCGTAACATGTTTTCACATTCTTTTTCACTGTAAAAGGGAAAAAAATCGGACATTTCATGAGGTAAATCATCACTATTTTGAATTCCTGTGATTTTTGCTGAAGAAAATATTTTTAATGATATCTATGAAGAATTTTGTCCCTCATATTTTGTCAAGTCTGTTACGAAGGTACAGTTTGGTGAAAAAAGGGTTGAACATGTTACCAGCAGATGTCCACACATTTTCAATAAAAGCCATTATATTAGTTAAATATTTATATGTTGTCTTCTTTTTTTGCAGTAAAACAACAAGTGGGTATAAATATAAATATTATAAAGTCTTATAAGGTCTAATAGTGTAATATAGTTTTTAAGGTAATGTTATAAGGTCTTATATAGGTGAGTATTTTTATTCAATGTCAAGTCAGGGTACCTAAATTTTTACGTTGAAAATGAAAATTTAGTGCTTTCTTTTGGTTGAATACTATTTGCTAGTTCATTTTAAAAAGATTTTGCGTTGTTTCTCAGTAATATTAGCATGCAAACTTTAAAAGATATTTCGCGTTCATGTCAGTTCTGTTACTAGTCAAGTAGGTTAGCAAATTAATGGTAGAAGTAAAAGTCTGTATCTTTTGAGCTTAGAATATGTAAATGAGTTATTTGTTTTATTTGTTTACTTATCTTATTTTTCTTGTATTAGAAGCATGCTGTGTAGTGTACCCTAAAGAATCGTAATATTTATTGTCCGTTGAAATTAACATATTGTAAGTATGACCACTTTTTTCACTGTGGGGCAGTATATGTATCCATATAAGACAAATGAGCAAAATGCTTTGTGCTCAAATGTGAGTACAAAGATAAAACAACGTAAAAAAGCACAAATTCAGAATAAAAAGTATCGCAAATAGTTATTTCGAAGCTACAAATGAAGCCTCTTCATCGGTGGAGAAAAAAGCGCGGAACACACAACTAGAAAGCTGGGAATGAACAGGCAAGAACCAAAAAGACAATTTATGGTATTTATACCAAATGTGTCGGATTAGATAATGACCAACCAGAGGCCAGGAGCAAGGCGGGAGCAGAGACCAAGAAGAAAAAGGCGGGAAACAAACAGGAAATTAAAAAACAATTACATATATATTTTTTATTTTTCTTTCCTTTCCTGTTCGTTTCCCGTCTTTTTCTTGGTCTCTACTCCCGCCTTGTTCCTGACCTCTGATTGGTCATTCTCTAATCCGAAACATTTGGTAGAAATACCGGTTATCCTTCTGGTTCTTGCCTGTTAACTCACAACTTTCCAGTTGTGTGTTTTCTGCACTGACGAAGAGGCTCCATTGTAGCTTCGAAATAGCTATTTGCGATACTTTTTATTTTCAATTTGTGCTTTTTTTACTTTGTTTTATCTTTTTACTTATATATGAATGCATATTTTGAAAATAATCAATTATAATCAAAATTTTACATGCTTATTGACTGAAATATTTTTCGTTCATTCACTGGCCATTTACCATTTTTATTATACCATTTTTTGTTTACACACTCAAAAACACCTAAAGCAGTGCCATTTATAATTAAAAAAAATATTTACACATATTAATAAAAATGTTTTCTCTGCCTGGAATATATTTTTTTTAAGAAGTATATAATTTTTCTAATGAAATTAGGCTTAAGTGTTCATTTACTAATCAAACTATCCCACCGTTGTCCCACAGTGGACCAGTCGGTAGAAGCTCGGTTCCCGCAGAACACCGAAAGTGAAGCACATCGACCGAGGTCAGTGTTTGGGAGGGTGACAAGCTATTGCGGCTCGTTACTGTTGTCCGTGTAAGCTAAAAGGAGCTGATGCGCGTTAATTAAGTAGTTGCTCGAATGTCCTTTGTTATGCGTGTCGTAAGAGGCGACTAAAATAGCATTATCCGATCCGGGTGACGTAAGGCTTGCTTTGTAGCATGACTATGGCCCCGGGTCGGTAAAGCAGGTAGGCAAAGCTCTGCCAGCCCAGCCCTTATGGCTGGTGCTGGTTGTCAGTTTGTCAGAGAGTTTGTGGGAAGACAAGGAGGACAGCGCCGCAGTCGTGCCCCCTCATACTGGGGGGTAATCCGTGAAGGCCTCAGATGCTATATACGGTACGGCTGTGGTTAGCATTGAGTACCTCTGGGGGTGACCATGGGTGACGGGCTCTCCTCTAGGAGCTGGTTCAAAAAATTAAGTAACCACATAAAAGGGGCTTCAGTCAGACTTCTGCCTATAAAGGTCCCTTTTGTCTCAAGAGCAGTGCACCCATTCTTCCTCGCCTCGCGCGTGGACACGACACCAACCAAACATCCCGCCGTTGCTTTAATATACAGGGTGGGGCGGAAGTAATGACCCGGTTTTGAGAGGGTATAAAAAAAACTAATACAATTTGATACTTAAAACTTTTTTTTACTTTGATCTGTATATAATCCCTTTTTGTACATTGTTTTCATTGCCATTTCAACAAGGTGGTGGCCTTTAGCAGCAATACACTGATTCAGTCCATTTCTGAAGTTTTGGGAACTTTTCTACACGTTTCAAGGGGCTATGGCAGATATTTCCTCGATCTTTCAGCTCTTCTAAAGTATGGGGGCGATGTTTCCAAACTTTCGCCTTCAAATAACCCCAAAAAAGAGGCTTCCGCTAGAGACCGTAACATAACGTGGAATATTGAAATGCACACGAAATGCCCTGCGTCTAAGAATAAACTACATAAGTGCATTGCTGCTAAAGGCCGCCACCTTGCTGAAATGGTATTAAAAACTTAATGTAAAAAAATGGGATTATATACAGATCAAAATAAGAAAAGTTTTTTAGTCTCAAATTGTATTAGTTTTTTTATACCCTCTCAAAACCGGGTCATTACTTCCGCCCCACCCTGTATAACAATAACGTCATTTTTTGTAAGATTCATTAAAAAAAAGAAATCCTTACATGTATTTTAAAAAATCAAACGAAAATATAACTGTTAGTCATTGATTACAAGATTTTTTTTTATACTTCTATCCACATGCATTAAAAACTGAAGTGAAATGTAAAACAAGGTGCGACACCTACGGTACAACGAATGCCTCCCATGACGTAAAAGATACGTTTGAAATATTGAACTGGGAAAAGCTTTTACTATTCCCCTATGTAAAATGTCACAAAGAAATGCAAAAATCGATTTCTTCATGTTTTTTTGCTCAGGTTTCTTGGGAAGAAGAGATGCACATGAAAGCGCTTTTATGGATTTGTTTCAGAGAGAATAAAAATTGATGGTGAAACAGGTATGGGTAAGCGCCTTTTATTTTGAGGTGATATTCGGATTTTTAGTTCAGGCTTAAGGTCTACGTACACACTTAAAATTTTTTTTCTTAATTTTGATTTTAGAAACCCAATTTTTCTACAGTTGACCAGTGGTGTGTGTTTAATGACATTTTAGCGAAAAAAAATCATATCAAACTAAATTTTAATTACCTAATTAAGATAAAAATAATTTAACTTTGTGCAAGTAAACAATAATAATAAAATTACACGTTAATTTAAAGCACAAATGAGCAAAAAAATGCAGACATATGTTTCGGGATTGCTTGGAATCCCTTTTTCAATGCGACAGGGAGCTTCTAGATGCAAAACATCCAAATGAAGCAAACAGAACAAGAAAAACAAAGCTTATATAGCCTAAGAATTATCTGTAAACCAATGAGAATAAAGGCAGCGTGAAGTGGAAGTAGAAGTAGCAGGAAGACACCAATAAGAGAGCAACAAACGAATCCAGTTGAAAGTACAGGAAGTAAAAAGGAATAACAATAAAAATAAAGCAAAAAAGACGACAGCATGCATAAAAATTGCAAAAATAATAAAATAAAATACAAAGAATAAAATTGAAATAAAAATAAGTACAGAAACTACCAAAACAAAATGCAAAACAAAGTACACATGTAAAGGAGGGGGAGGGGAGGGAGGGGGGAAGGAGAAAAATAGACACAAAAAAGGAAAACAACAAGAAAACCTAGAAAGAACAACAAATTAAAGAAATTTATGCCAGACCTGTGAAAAATAAGGAGTTGAAGAAGAATCATTAACCAAATTAGAACTATTCCTGTTAATATGATAAGCTTCCCAAAAGTCAAGCTCTAAAGGGGAAGAACATTTTTGAATAATTTTACCAGAATTGAAGTCAAAAGAGTGGTTGGAATTCCAACAATGTTGAGCAATGCTAGACTTATTTAACTCTTGCTTTCGTACATAACCTTTATGCTCATTTAAGCGAATTTTCAGAGCACGTTTTGTCTGCCCAATGTAAGAAAGGCCGCAACGGCAACTAATTTGGTAAATACCCCAAGTGTTAAGTTGATCGACAGGATCCTTAAGAGAAGAGAAGGAAAGTTTGTTACTAGGAGCAAAAACGACTTGAAATTGAAACCTTTTTAGGATTTTAGCAATACGGAAACTGACAGAATGAAAGAATGGTAACACAACCAAATTCTTTCTAGAAACTACATTATTGGGACCAGGTTAAAAAGGTTCGGTTTTTGAACCATTTAAAATTTCTCCAGTCTTGCAGGCGCAAGAAAGTTATTCCTAAGTTTATCACCTTGAAGTGTAATTTACCGCGTTCTGTTAGGGTTGATAAGGTAATTTTTCGTTCTAAATTAGCGTTACTTAGAGCTTCTATCCAAGAAACTAGGAAAAAACTTTCGTTCATAGAACGTGAACTTTATGATTTACATCTTTCTGTATCTAATTCTAATTTCGATTTTGAGTCTATTGATAGAATGTCATGGGCAAGAGCTCTTCGTTCATCCGACAGTCACAAAATTACTCTAAATAAGAAATTTACTAAGTTGTGTAACGATTCAAATGTTCCTGTTCCGGCTGATTTGCCTCTTGTTAATAGGAACACGGTTGTAAATCTTTCGAAATTTCCTTTGAATAGTAATGAAATCAATGCTCTGAAATGTAATAACAATTTTGCTTTGGCTAAAAAGCCTTCTTTTTCTGAACTTATTGCTCCGGTTGAAAAAGCTTTCAAATTTAGTGCCTTAACTTCCACTCAAAAAGAGTCGGTTCGGCATCTTATTGCTTCCAATGTTGATTTCAATTCAAAAGTTCCTAATACTGGTTTTACCCATTCTGTGAAACGATGTGTCAATAATTTAGTTTCCAATTCTGATTTGGTCATTACCAAAGCAGACAAGGGTGGTCAGATTGTTGTTCTTAATAAATCATCTTATGTTGAAAAAACTGATGACTTAATTGCTTCTGGTCCTTATTCTGAAATTTATAAAGATCCTAGTGACAAAGAGTTAAAAGCTATTTCTTCTGCTGTTAAGTCTGTTCATTCTATTCCTTTGATTGCTAAACGGTCTGTGATTCCTTCTGTTGCTAATTGTGCACGTTTTTATGCTTTACCGAAGGTACACAAGGCAGGTATTCCTTTCAGACCAATTGTTTCCAATATTGGCACTGCTTCATATAAACTTTCCAAGTATTTAGTTTCTGTGTTTTCTCCACTTAGGAGTCAGAATGTTTTCACTGTTAAAAATTCCACCGATTTTGTTAAGAAACTTCATAACTTCGTTCCGAATAATTCAGTTATGGCCTCTTTTTGATGTTAATTCCTTGTTTACTAATGTTCCTGTTGATGGCGCTTTGACTTGCCTCAGGAAAAGGCTTTCTGAATTCCATTTTACTTCTGTGGAAATTGAGGAATTAGTTTTCCTTACTCGTGTGTGCTTGCAACAGAGCACTTTTGTATTTAATGGTAAATTCTATGCTATGGTAGATGGCCTGGCTATGGGAAGTCCTCTTAGTCCTATTTTAAGTGATTTCTATATGCATTATTTTGAGGAAAAACTGTTCCAGAAATTGCAATTTCAATTTTATGTTCGTTATGTGGATGATTGTTTTGTCCTAACGGACAGTAACTTGTTAGGTATTGATGATGCTCTTTCTATTATGAACTCCATTGATCCTAATATCCAGTTTTCTTGTGAGAAAGAACTTAATAGTAGCCTCGCGTTTCTTGATGTCTTTATTTCTAAGAGTGAGTCTGGTTTCACTACTTCTGTCTATCGTAAACCTTTCGCTGTTTCTTTACCTCCTCACAGACTGTCGTCTCATCCTCCCAACCAAAAATATTCGGCTTTTAATGCTCTGGTACATCGTGCTATTAATATTTGCTCTTCTCCTGAGCTTCTCAAGATTGAACTCAACTACCTGAAAGCTCTAGCTGTTGATAGAGGATTTTCTCACTCTTTAATTGATTCTATTCATAACAAACTTTCTAAGAAAACTTCTGGTCCCAATAATGTAGTTTCTAGAAAGAATTTGGTTGTGTTACCATTCTTTCATTCTGTCAGTTTCCGTATTGCTAAAATCCTAAAAAGGTTTCAATTTCAAGTCGTTTTTGCTCCTAGTAACAAACTTTCCTTCTCTTCTCTTAAGGATCCTGTCGATCAACTTAACACTTGGGGTATTTACCAAATTAGTTGCCGTTGCGGCCTTTCTTACATTGGGCAGACAAAACGTGCTCTGAAAATTCGCTTAAATGAGCATAAAGGTTATGTACGAAAGCAAGAGTTAAATAAGTCTAGCATTGCTCAACATTGTTGGAATTCCAACCACTCTTTTGACTTCAATTCTGGTAAAATTATTCAAAAATGTTCTTCCCCTTTAGAGCTTGACTTTTGGGAAGCTTATCATATTAACAGGAATAGTTCTAATTTGGTTAATGATTCTTCTTCAACTCCTTATTTTTCACAGGTC
This sequence comes from Octonoba sinensis, assembly GCA_038502835.1. Lineage (NCBI taxonomy): Eukaryota > Metazoa > Arthropoda > Arachnida > Araneae > Uloboridae > Octonoba > Octonoba sinensis. Next base: position 45,637,907 of record CM076602.1, on the reverse strand, counting down.
TGGCATAAATTTCTTTAATTTGTTGTTCTTTCTAGGTTTTCTTGTTGTTTTCCTTTTTTGTGTCTATTTTTCTCCTTCCCCCCTCCCTCCCCTCCCCCTCCTTTACATGTGTACTTTGTTTTGCATTTTGTTTTGGTAGTTTCTGTACTTATTTTTATTTCAATTTTATTCTTTGTATTTTATTTTATTATTTTTGCAATTTTTATGCATGCTGTCGTCTTTTTTGCTTTATTTTTATTGTTATTCCTTTTTACTTCCTGTACTTTCAACTGGATTCGTTTGTTGCTCTCTTATTGGTGTCTTCCTGCTACTTCTACTTCCACTTCACGCTGCCTTTATTCTCATTGGTTTACAGATAATTCTTAGGCTATATAAGCTTTGTTTTTCTTGTTCTGTTTGCTTCATTTGGATGTTTTGCATCTAGAAGCTCCCTGTCGCATTGAAAAAGGGATTCCAAGCAATCCCGAAACATATGTCTGCATTTTTTTGCTCATTTGTGCTTTAAATTAACGTGTAATTTTATTATTATTACCTAATTAAGATTTACTGACCTAATTAGCATAATTTTTTAAACATGATATCTTATAATGCAATTTGTTTAGACATACAATTCTAGTTGGAAATGATAGCTAATATCATTCTTCATGTTTTGGACCTCAGTCAAGATACTGGATAGTATATATTTTTTTTACAAATATTTCTCACTACTAATAGATACAAAACCATGATTTTTTCTGAAGTTTGGACTTTTAAAAATTCATTTAAAATTAATTTCTTCGTTAAAAACTGATGGAGGCGGAACACATCCACTGCAGTATGTAGATTTTGGCGGTACAAAAATAATTGTGATAGAGTAATTCATTGTTGAGTTATCTTGTTTCAAGTTGAGCGTCAAATAGCTGAAACATGATTCTTCAGAAATAGACTTCAAAGTTAAGGAAACGCGGATTTTTACACAGTAGTACCTCGAGAAAAGTCCTAGTTACTGAAGAACTATTCCGAATATTAGCAACATTTTGGCATCGTTTGAAATATAAAGGATTGGAGAACAATATGGAGTAATAATTTTTTTTCGATATTTTGGTCGATTTTAGCAATTTCTAGTGTGGATGTACACCTTAAAAAGGAGCAAATAATAAATTTTTCCATGATTTAAAAAGGCAGTTACTATTATAATATTTCTTGTCAAATTAGTTCTACCAGCCTGTCTATAGTTCGTTCTTTGTTTCAAGTTGCATTGATAATAAAAATATGATAGAAATATTCTTGATTTTAGGCATTAAATAACTTTAATTACCACACATACTTAAACAGTTATGCTAGAAATTTCTACGAACTATTTTTTTTTTTAAGTAGGATTAAAGCGTTCTTGAACTTATACATTCAAAAATTATTCTTAACTCGTTCTTGAAAAAAGTACATTTTCAAAGATCGTTTCCACTGTGGTATTTTTTGAGTATTAGACATTTGTTGTTGCACTCGTAAATTTGTTTTAAAATTTCAAACATCTTCCTGAAAAGTCAAAGTATAGAACGATTTGCAAATGAGTCATTCCTGTTTCATCCTTATTTAAACTTTTAATTAACCTTTTTATTAATTTTTTTCATCTCCAAAATATACAACGTCGACATAATAGTGTCATTATAGGTAGATCGTAAATATTTTCTTAGTACTCAGCGTGTAAAAGAGGTATCAGTATTTTGCACCACTACCAAAGTGTCTACAAAACAAAAAAAAAAAATAATGACTAGGAAAGCTTTTTCTACAAATAAAATGTAATACCGCTTAGTTTTTTTACCTATTTAATGCAAAATTTACATACTAAATACTTAAATTTGAAAGTAACTCCCAATTCCTTCAGGTGTAGTAAGGGTATTTACTTGAAAACCTAATTATTTTCGTAATTAGTTAAAAAGAAAACAAGTACTTTCTGCGCCCTTCTACTTGTTGCTAAGTCTCATTTTAAAGTATATTGATCATAAAATAGATTACAATAAAAAAAATATTTTAAGTGGATTTGCATATGTTTTGCTTTTTGATCCTATTTTAAATTTTTCTGTTGTGTTTTTTTACAGTAAACTTTATACGATAACTGTATCACTTTTTTTTCCTTTACTAAACTGCATTCAAATGGAAAAGAGCAAAAGTACATTTGGATTTGCATTTCATTCGGTTCTTCTTGGACATGAAAGCAAACATTTGTTTTGTCATAACAGGAGATACAGTTTGTCATTTCTGCAATTCATATAAATTGCAATTCACATTGAATGTAGATTTCCGTGAAAGGAAATGGAAAGCTATAATAGGACAGTTACTCAGGGTAACGGTAGTGTGTATCATTGATTTCGAATTCCAAATGCAATTCTCAACGTCGTTTGTTGGATGACGTAAATCGTAAATGCAGGTATCTGGTCCTTTTGCAAAGAAAGACACTGTCCCTTCCATTTATTGCTTAAATAACTGTTATGGTTATTGAGTTTTACTTAAGCTTCGATGACTATTCTTGTATTGATTGTCTTCAAGCGGAGAAAGAGGATTGCAGGAAAAATGATTTCTCTTCCTATTATACTCTGCGCAGTTAAACATTTCTCAACGTTGACATGATCGTTTCGAAGAGGAACAATATATTTAGATAACACTAGAATATCTAACAGCTTTGCGTTTTGGGATTTGTATAAAAGTAATCTAAAAAAACAGGGGTTGGCAACTATGATAACATGTTTATTGATTTAGTGCTAAAATAGTGAAGTAAAAAAACATAAAATACGACATGAGGAAAATACGATATAGATGTACCCAAATGAATGAGATCGATAAAAGATAAGTATGTTTAAGAACATATTTACGTATCTTTTGAAAACGTAGCATTTTATTCGCTTTGAAATTATTTTACTCTTGATATTATTATGTGACACATTTGAAGGGTAGAAGGGAAAAACGATCAGAGTCCTTTTGTTTTTCAAATTTGAAATACTTTTTGAGGTTTTTCATGTTTTGTTGCATAAATGGTAACAAAAATACGTTTTGGCAATGTGTGGTAAAATTAAACCGAACTTTGTTTTGATCGAAAAATGAGATTGGTTATGCTATTTTATTGAATAACTCAAAAAGTTTAAAATGTGACTCTGATCCTTTTCCCCCTGTACCCTTCATTTATTATCTCTACGTACTTAAAAACACCTTAAATTAGCAATTCATTGTTTGGTGTAAAACTAATAATAATAAGAATAGCAATAAAAAAATAATAACAACGAAAATGATGACTTTAATTATAATAATGATGACGGTATTAATAAATTAGAAGAGAATGGTCCCGTTGTTGATAATGATAATATAAATATTAATTATGGTTGCAATAACAAAAATCGAAAATTATGCATGACGTTGTTTTTACTGTTGATAACGAGGATGAGGGTGCCAACTACAACGATGATGATCATTATGAGTGGAGGAGAAGAAGAATGATTCATATCATATTAATAACTTCGTATAATCATTTCCTAGTAGTCGAAGAGCATTTCTTCTAGATTTGTTTCGCAAATTATGTTCTCTTCGCTCGCCACAGCGAGGAACCTTCGTTCTCGCAGCTACATTCGAGCCCAGTTATTGTCAGACGCAATCATTGTCAAGCCTGGTTCACTTGTTTGCTATTTTTTATTTATGGTCTTTGAAATTCCAAGTGTACATGCTGAGCACATTAAAACAACCTTCTCCTTTCGGAATCCTTTTAGAAAAGTACTTCAATTGATACACTTGACGGCAGCATTCGTCCTCTTTTACTGTTTTATTAGAGATCAGCTGAGATTCTTATTTAAGTGATATTCGCCATGAGCCGAAATAAGGATTCAACCAACGATCGCGTGTGTTTACGTTTCGAAAGGGGTGCCAGTCATGTAGGCGTTATCAAATTGTGTTGCGTATAAGATAACTATTTATGTAGATTAATCAAACGAGATATTAATCAGATGCATCATGAGAATGATATTTATGACAAGATTTCAAGCCCAACAATCTGCCAATAATTATTTTCTTTCTTGAAGTAGTTAAGTTATGATTAATGTGGTCTTGCATAAATATAGACACATAGAGAAGTTGTTATATATAACATATTTTGTGGAAACATTGTATGTTACTCATATGGACCATGGAGAAGAGCGATACGCAACAAAGAAAGTATTATTTAATACTTTTCTATTATATTAAATTTTTACCGCCAGAGAAAATTTTAATTACTCACAGCTTTCTCTCATAATTTGCATAAAACTCATTGTTTAAAAACGAGTATCGCTCATCAAGTCAGGTACTACTTAAAACACCAGTTAATGCTACTAAGCCATTTTTATATCCATGCTTTTGCTAAATAAAGATCAAAATTAACTGGTCGGGTTTTTATAGCTCCGGCAGTGGTCATAATATTTTGAAAGAGTTAATAACGTCTTCCTTTAAGAAGTCAATTGAAAACGATGGTGCGAGTGGATCCCTCCCCCCTGGTTTTCATATTAAGTCTACATCTTATTACTTTTTAAGTTTTTTCAATAACACTCACGAAAAATTCTTAAAAATAGATATCACTTTGCGCATATTTTTGTAAAAGGACTTTTTCTTCTCCTTTAGTTTTAACATCTCCTTAGAAAGAAACATGTAAAGGTATCTTTACTTCAATGCTGAAGCGAACCCTTCAATTCTTCTTATTTCTTTTAATAGATAAAAGCATTTCTTACATGTGCTGTTCTCCTTTGCCTCGAAATTCCCGGCGTGATCAATAGAAAAATTTTTTTCATTAAAAAAACACAATAAAAATTTCAAGAAACAGAAAATTAAATTCCCATTTCATCCTTTTTCTAACACTATAGCCCGTTAAAAGATTTAGACTTTTTAAGAAATTTATCCAAGATAAAACAGTTAAACTGCTACCGAACTGGATGTGTTTATTTTATTATCGAAACAAATCGGAGCAAAAAATTTTGTATTGGGATTATTCATTTTATCAGAACTTCAAATCAGGTCCTACGTTTTTGGTTGTATTTTGATTTTCTCTTTTAACTTATTTAAATATAGTGATATAATTTTATATGATTTTAATAATTATTCCTACTTTTATCGAACGGACGTGTTAAAAGTTTGCTTTTTGAGCTAAAAATAAATTTTAAAAGTTAAAAAACAACGCATAACGCCACAAAATAGCAATGCAAAATTTTATGCAAAGATTTGAATCCTTCAAGTTAGCCCGTGAAATTAATACATTATTAATAACATGGCAATTCGTATTGACTTCTCTATTTAAATAGCAACTCAACAACATTACTACAGTTACAAATATTGTAGCGAATCGCAAAGGAACTCAATAATAGAACATTTTACAACAAGCTTTAAGCTAGACAGCATAACTGAGTAATATGATTAATAATGAAACAAATGCGATATTATAGGAAAGTGAAATAAATTATTAATTAAATTTCGCGGTAGAATCGATAATATACAGGCTCTAAATGGAATAATTTATAACAACGATTCAAATTGTGAATGAGGGTAGTTATTCGTTTCATATTTAATTGATTAGAGATTGAAAATTTAGCATTCAAAGAGATGTAAATTTGTAACTTGAAATTAATAATGAAGTGTACCTCTTAATTTGAAATAACTACAGTCCAATTAAAATTGTTTTAAGGTGTTCTGGGAACAAGAAGAACTGTCTTAATCGGGGTACAATCCTGAATCTTGAATTGGCAAGTCGTCTACGGATTGTGGATGGTGTAGCTTAATGCCAATGAAAAGTAGTATCAAATTCATATCAGTTACATCAAGTAATATCAGTTGCATCAATAGCCTCAAAAAGGTGATGGAAGTGCCAATATATATAGGACTGCTGTGCCAATTACCCGATCCTCTCATGTATTTGTGGCCCAAAAGGTATTGCTCTCTGAGTCACTGTGGTACTGGTCAGAGCTCGGAAATTATATCGCCCGACATGCCCGGGGCATGTAAAAATTCCGATCGGGCACGAATTTTCTACCCTTACATGCCCAACAGGGCACGTAATTTTTTAACAAAATATTTCTTTCTAAAATTTTCGTATCTTTCTATTATTTCGTATTTTATTGGAAAATCACCGCATCCTTACCGGAGCTCAAAATTGACATGTTGACGAACATGCATTTCACCAATAAAATTGGTACTGCAATTTAAAATTTGCAAATTTTGACTTGTAACATGTAATTGTGTAATATGTAATGTAATTTTTAACGCTTTAGATTACCGTTAAAATAATTCTTGATTCAAATATAAAGCTATTCGTTTAATTTTTTGTCTGATTAATGCTATACGTCAAATTCAAATGTTTTTACTAATATGCAATAAAACAACTTCTGGGCATGCAAAAATTTTGTTCGGGAATGTAAAATTTTAAAGATTTTTCGAACCCTGGTACTGGTTATGCCTTTCCTGACGCTATACTCTGCAAAACTTCACAACTATTCCCCTTTCACAACTATCATTTTAAAGATTTTTCGAGCCCTGGTACTGGTTATGCCTTCCCTGACGCTATACTCTGCAAAACTTCACAACTATCAAATTTTAAAGATTTTTCGAGCCCTGGTACTAGTTATGCCTTCCCTGACGCTATACTCTGCAAAACTTCACAACTATCATATTGCTTCGAACAAAATATCGCCTGATACTTTTGTTGTATCAACCAACTCCTCTGAGGCCTGTGACGCGACCTCAGAGAAAAGAACTTCTGTCTGACAGACTGCCATGAAAATAGCTGTTTTTTATTATTATTATTATTATTATTTGTTCTTGTTGTAGTTCGTTTAGCATACTATATTTCTTCCGAACTGATGCCATCTGCCAGTTTAATAATTTGCTTGCTTTCAACAAACAGAAAAGCAAACTTTCTGATTCACGTAATAATAAACGCACTTTCAAAACGAACTTACCTAAAACTCGAATGAGTTTGTCATTATCTGCCATGCACAAAAAGCGTCCAAGTGTCAGAAATTCAAACTGTACGTCCCAAAAGAATGTCTTTAAAATCCGTTGTGCCAAAAATGGTATTCTTGTTTTACTTTCCCTTGAATTCAAGTGCATTTTCTTTTAAACGATGCCTGCAGTGAAATTTAAATTCACATTGCACATGTTCTCTTTCACCAAAAGGGTTCAAATTTTAACTACTTACGCAACTCACTTTAAATCACGAGCAGGCAGTTTCGTATTTCCAGCTCAACATTTTGCGGGGTGCATACATTTTATTTTGCTAGAGTGGATTAGTGAATTAGATGCACACGGGAAGATTATTTTTCCAATATAGCTTCTAGCTCTTGTTTGTATTTCTAATTTTGCATAGAAATTGTGGAAATCCACAGAAAAAAAAATTCATTTTGAAAATGTCTCATAGCTTTCAAATTTTTATTATTATTATTTTTTAATTGAGTGCTGCAGTTTGGGACATTTAAATAGTAAATGAAAGCTTCAAATTCAATAATTTATAGCTCATAAGCCTGATAAAAGAGTAAGGCTAAATCATCGAAGTTAATCGCAATATTTAAAGTAACTCGAAATGTTAAGGTAACTTTGTTTAAGGAAAATAAAAATTTAAGTTAATAAAAATTAGGGTCTTAATGTCCAAAAGAAGCTTTGTCGTTGATAAAAATGTCTTAAGCAAATAAATGGCTTTCTTAGGGAAAGAAAATGCCTAAAATGTCTAAAATAAACGCCAAAGAAGGTTCCTCGTCTTGCGTTGCATTGAGGTTTTGGTTTCTGTACTTCATTAAAAGCAAGAAATATATTTACTTAGTATAAAAACTGTTCTAAATCCCATTTCCAGATTTCGAAATTTTTTAAGCGTTTTCCATTGATATAATAATTGCAGTTAGTTCGAAGGTTCTTCGAAATTAGTAAAAATGTATTAACCTTACATACCACACAAAAACTAAAGATACTGCAGTAAACCTGATTAACTCCGTGCCTACTCATTTATTACGTTAATTGCTCTGAAGGTACATTTTCGAAAAAAAATCAACTATCACCGTATTTCTACAACACAACAAAAAGACCGCACTTTTTTTTCTCAGTCCTTTGAAACACCGATTTAGTTGCTACAAGGAACTTGGAGGCTACTGATTGAGGTTTTAAATACTTCTTTGCAATGATTTGTATGTTTTGCTGCTTTTATTATACACAACTGAAATTTCTAAAGGCTAACAAGAAGTTATTAAATTTAAAAGAAGCTAGATATCGTTCGAAAAAAAATAACTGAAACCAACGAAAAAATGGAACCTACTTACAAAAAGCTAATAATTAAAGTTTTTACAGATCTCCATAGAGAGTATATTTAAACTGAGTATGAATAAGCCAATTCTAACAACTCAATTTTTTCCTTTTACTGTTCAAATGATAAATTTGTAGAACCATAAAATTATTCCTAATCACAAAACGAAATCATAACAAAACAAAGTCATATAAGTACAAAGAACTTTAAAATGAAATATATAATAACAAGGATTTGTTGAAAGGCATAAAATGGGAAATCCTATTTCCCCATGTTAATTTTTTTTTATTTCAAAATAAATGACATTTTACTGGTTCATGTTTACTTATTTTTCTTGCAATTATAATAAAACATTTTTATACAAATTCGTTTTTAAAGCATATTATTGAAGTAGATGACATTTACTATTCCCGATTCATTTTCTTCTTGCAATTATAATAAAACTTTTACGTGATTATATTATTTGCCTTTGTAATGTCGTTAGTCTAGCTTTATTTTAAATTTCTAAGAACTGAAATTGAAAACTTACAACAACAATCGATTTTCATCAATCTCAGTTACGTCATTATTTCGAGCACAGTCGACATCTCTTCTAAAAAGACGTTTGGTTTAATTTTTTGTACGTACCTTAATCATTATTGTTTGCATATATTTTTTTAATTTAATCTTTAATTTGGAAGCAAATTTGTAGCATACATATAGGAGAAACACGGAGTTTTGGCACTTGGGCACTTCTGTGCATGGCAGAAAATGACGAACCTAATTGAGATTTAGGGAAGTTCGGTTTGCGGGTGCGTTTTTTAGCGCGCGAATGTTTTCTTCTGTTTTTTTAGAGCCTCTAAATTTATAAATTGGCATATAACATCAACTCGGACGAAGTAAAGTGTGCTAAGCCAGCTTAAAAGAGAACATAATACGGCACCTTCTTAATACCAGCAGTTTCTCCCTTCGTTTTTGGGAGAACCCTTAAAAACGAATGGATTATTCTTGGCACTCTGCCAAGCACAGATTTTCGAATCTCGGTAGGTCTATAAATGCATTTTTGTGCTGAGAGATCAGAAATGTTGTTAATTCTTTCGAAAAACCGAATAAAAACTGTCATTTAAGTCTACTTAATTTAACTATTTAATCTGAATGAATAATAAGTAGGTGAAATATGAATTAAAAAGACAAGCAATTTCTTTTTTTTTCGATTAGGCACAATCTCGCCCGAAAGTACCTATGATTACTCTTATATCAACGTTTCTCAACCTTTCAGTATTCGCGACCCAGTTTTCAATCATAATTTTCATCGCCCCTCCCCCCCTTGCAAAAAAATGTATGCAACAATAATGTATATTAAGTATTTTGTATCCTTTTTTAAATTATTTTTAACTAACTGCCAGAACAGGAGTAAAAGCAACGTGTTTATGGAGTAATAGAAGAAATCACCATTTTCCTAGAAGAAAACAGACCGGAAGTCCAGAATTTTTGCAATGGTATATTTGTGATAAAATTAAATAAATTGAATCTCCAAATACACATAGGTTGGATACGAGTGATAAAGTTATTGCTTTTGGTAGAGAATTGGAATTGTGGGGCAGAAATTTAAAGCTAAATAACCTAACAATGTTTGTAAATGTGGATGATTGTACTAAAAGTTACAAGGCTGAAGAAGAACACGTAAAAGTTGTTTTTGTAACCATTGAAAATCATTTAGCGATACTGGCAAATAATTTTAAAAAGTATTTTCTTGCTGACGACAAATTGATAGCATAAGACGAACGAGTACTCTCAATTGATGAGGAAGGAAAATTCATAGACTTCACTCAAGTGGCGAAATTAAAAGACAATTTAGTAATATTCTTTATTTGAATTTTGTGCTGGAGTAGAGGATGATTTTTACTACTAAAAACAAGTACGATTCGCATTCTATTACCCTTTTCAATATCCTACTTTTGTGAAACTGGATTTTCTGCTGTGGCTACTTTGAAGACAATATAAAGATGTCCGTTAAATATAGAAACAGAACTGGAAGTGACTATTTCTAATAGCCATTCCCTCGAAAGCCTTCCTTCGAAAAACTTTGCTCTGCAAGACAGGCCCAAGGAAGTCACTAATAACTATTGAATAGTTTTTAATTTAGTATGTTTTGATTATGTAAGTTTTCATTTCGTAAGTTGTTTTACTTCAATAAATTATTAAATGTGTCAAAATGTAGTTTGTTTTCTATGTGTATGTGGATGTGTATAATCACTCAGTTAATCATTTTTATAAATAATATTTTCTCTTGGATATTATCGCGTCCCTCTCAAGTGTAATCACGCCCCCTAAGGGGTCGCGCGCCACAGGTTGAGAATCGCCATCTTATATAAATAATGAAGGCGCGTTCCTTTTATAAGTAGACGGTGTTATACAAGTAGAACCAACTGGTTGTCAAAAGCGGCTAATTATGTACGAGATGTTGAAATAAATTGAGATGTTAAGTGTCAGAGTATATTATATGACAAGAAGTTTCGTCTAGAACCATACGAACCTACTTTCTCGAATCCACCAAGATCAGGTATATGATATAACTATCTGTCTCATTTTGTCATATAGTTTAATTACGTTAAATATACCTGTAACAGGAAAAAAAATTTTTTGTTTTTTCTTAAAAATTAAAATAAGCGCCGGGGGATCAAAATGGCCGGGTATGTTTATTTGGGTTCCCACTGCTCTGTTTTTTTATAATTTTTAAGAAACATTTCTGGTATTTTGCTCTTTGAATTTCCGGGGTAAAAACATGTTTTTTTTGTATATGTGGACGGTTTCTTAAATTGTGGTTTGTGTAGCAACATTTTTTGGTCCTAGTGAGCCGGAGTGCTTAACTAGCGACCGACCTGTGGAACTGTAAAATTATGTGAAATTGTGCTTTCTGTGGAATATTTACTGTTGAGAAAGATATTGAGAAAACGCAAGTTCTTCAAGAGTTATACGCATTCAATGAGTGTGTTGGGAAACGTTCGCCCTTGAGTTGTCAAATGCGTAGCGCACATCTGGTGAGTGTCATCTTGTTAATAGTAGTCTTTGGTGATAAATTTGGGGTTGCTGGGTTTCATTGTGAGTTGCCTTGGTCTTATTGTGATATCTAAATTGTGATCTATCTTTCGTTTTAGTCATTTTATTGTGTAAATTGTGAAATAGTGATGTTAATTTAATTGAGAGTATGTTGAAATTTTATTGGGTATTGTAAATAGGTTCTTGTGTTAACTGTGGAATAGCATAAATTTAATTATGGCTGTTAAGTTGAATCTTAAAAAGGATGAGCTAATTTTGGTAGCGGAAGAAATGGGGTTATCAGTCCCAAGTTCTGTCAAGGTAGTAGAATTGAAGGTATTAATCGAGTCTAGTGATGTGTATAAAAACGATATCGAATTTGTGGGTAGTCTTGTTGAGAATATTTTACAAGAAAAGAAAGACAGGGCAGCGGAAGAGAAACGAAAGGCGGAGAGAGATAAACAAGAAAATGAAATGAAATTAGAACTTGAGAGAATAAAATTAGCCCAGTTGGAAAAACAGCTAGAAATTGAGAGCGTGAGAGGAGAGTCAGCAAACACGTCTCGCACTACTGAAAATAGGGAACAAACCTCCCCAGCTGAAAATTTAGAAAATTTAATCAAAAGTATTAGAACTCTAACTATTCCTGTACCTGTTAAATCAGAATCATTTAATTTGTTTTTTAATTCTTTAGAGAAAGCATTCAATACCAAATCGGTATCTGATGAGCTAAAAGCCGAGATTCTATTAAATATGTTAGGAGAAAAAATGAATAATTTACTAGTGTATGTTAGCCAGGAGGATTTGGCCGATTATCAAAAAATAAAGAAATTAGTGTTAAAGGAATTTGAGCCTACTCCCCAACAGTGTCTAAGTAACTTTAAACAAGCTCAAAAATTACCATCGGAAACTTACGTACAATTTGCTTCTAGATTGAGTGCATCCTTTGACTATTATTGTCAATTACGAAAGGTAAACGACTTTAAATCTCTGTGTGATCTCATGGTTTCAGATAAAATTTTTGGAACTTTGGATCGAGAATTAATGACACATATTGGTGTAAGACAGGGTGAATCCTTTTTTAAACCCCAAGAGCTAGGTCGAGAATGTGATATCTACTTATCATCAAGAGGTAAATGTGTAAACGAGTTAAGCAACAGGAGTTCAACAATGGAAATTAGACGATATGGGGTGAATAAATTTCAAAAAAGCTCTAATTGGCGTGCGGATAAAAATATATCTAAAGTTTTGGTTTCTGAAATTAAAAGTTCGAATTGTGTTCTTTGTAAAAATGTGAATCACTCTCTTGCTACGTGCTCTCAATTTAAACGGATGTCAGTTTGGGATAGAGTGGAAGTGATAAAAAGGTATAATTTGTGTTTTCGCTGTTTTTCTCCTCATAAATTGAGCGAATGTCGTTCAGTGAAGAACTGCTTTTGTCTTAAACCCCATCATAAGATGATTCATTTCCCACGTGAAAATCCTAACAATTCTTCGTCTCTTTTGAAGCCGAATGCACCTGCCTTTGTGCCAAAACAGAGCGAAGAAATTCCGGAAATAAATTCTCCATCCCAAATTGTGGCAGCAAGTGTGGAGAAAAACAAACAAAAAAATGTTCTTTTGAGTACTATTCGTGCACTTGCTAAAAATAGATATTCAGAATGGGTCGAGGTTAGATGCTTGCTGGACGTTGGGTCCCAGACTTGTTTATGTACAAGGAGATGTGCGGAAAGGTTGCAGTTAAAAATGGAGAAAATAAATACGTTGGTTTCGTGTGTTAATGATGCGACAATGGTAGTGAATAATTGTGTTAGGACATCAGTAGCAAATAAGGATAAGAGTTATGTGAGAGAACTATCGATGTTAGTGGTCAATAAAATTACTGATCTCGTTCCAAATAAATTTATTAATGTGGATGTTGATATTTCAGAATTCGTGTCATTAGCTGATCATAGTTTCAATGTTCCGGGAACAATTGACATATTATTAGGTGCGGAAATCTTCTATGAGTTATTGAAGCCGGGTCAAATCTATGCCCAGAATTCACAGTTGTTGCTTCAGAATACCGTGTTCGGTTATGTGGCAAGTGGTAGTGTTGAGCAGGTTTCAGAGAATCATGCTCATTGTGGGTTAATTATTGACGAGGACTTAAATAAGACATTAAAACAATTTTGGGAAATAGAGAATATTCAGGTGGAAGGTACAAAGGATTTGGAATCGTCTTTGTGCGAGGATCATTTCGCGCGTACCCATAGGAGAAATGAGGAGGGTAGATATGTAGTAGCTATGGCCTTGAGTGAGGATCCGTCATGTTTAGGAAATTCCAAGAATGTGGCTGTTAGGCAGCTTAACTCTTTGTGGAAACGTTTGGCTAAGGATTCAGAATATTTGTCGTTGTATACGGATTTTTTGAGAGAGTATGAGGAGTTAGGTCATTTGGAAAGGGTTATTGAGTCACATGACCCACCTGTGCACTACTACATTCCCCATCATGGTGTTTTACGTCCTGATAAATTGACAACTAAGCTGAGAGTTGTTTTCAACGCCTCATCTCCTACCGTAACAGGTATAAGCCTGAATGATATTTTAATGAAGGGAAACGTGACAGAGGATGTCTTCGAAACAGTTTCTCGTTTTAGAAGACACAAATTTGCCTTTACTACCGACATTCAAAAAATGTACAGGCAGATACTCATTGATCCAAGTCAACAAGATCTTCAGCGAATTGTGTGGAAAACTGGACCTAATAAAGAAATAGCAACTTATCGCTTAAAAACGGTCACTTATGGAATGTCCAACGCGCCATTCCTTGCCATAAGGACTCTACAGCAGCTAGCAAAAGATGAGAAATCGCGATTTCCTCTGGCATCTGAAGTCCTGCTGTACGACACCTACATGGATGACATTGTGAGTGGAGCACCTGATCTGGAAACTGCCCGCCAGCTACAGTCGCAACTGCAAGAAGCCCTACAATCGTGTGGAATGTTGTTGCACAAGTGGTCTTCAAATTCTCCTGAATTGTTGAATAGTTCCTTGTCTTCAGACGTTGAACATTCATTCTCTGTTGACACCGACTTGTCTGTGAAGACATTAGGCATTAGCTGGAAGCCGCTCCAAGATCATTTTGTGTTCAAAGTGTCGATTACGAGTAAACCATCGTACTCTAAGCGTGAAGTGCTGAGTGTAATCGCCAGACTGTATGACCCTCTAGGTTTTTTAGGACCAGTGTTAACGAAAGCGAAGATTCTGCTTCAGCGGTTATGGCAACAAAAATTAGACTGGGATGATGTGTTACCGAATCCAATTGCGGATGAGTGGACAGAATTTGTGACTACCTTAAAGTGTATAGAGGAAGTTAAAATACCGAGATTTATTCTGACCGACTTCAGGATAAAAATTGTCCTTCAAGGCTTTGCCGATGCATCGGAAACAGCATTTGGAGCTGTTGTCTATATGCAGTGTTTCTATGAGTCACATCGTGCGAAAGTGACTATTCTTGCAAGCAAATCGCGTGTAGCGCCAATACGAGTGATTTCGATACCTCGACTGGAACTTTGTGCCTGTGTACTTTTATCCCAGCTTGTAGAAAAAATACGTTCATCTTTAAGATTACAGTTCAGTGATGTTCTGCTTCACACCGATTCGACAATCGCCCTGGCGTGGTTGAACACTCCTGCAAACCGCCTCAAGACTTTCATAGCTAACCGTGTCTCCAAAGTGCAGAGATTGACAGAGAACTGTCTGTGGAATCATGTGCCATCAGCCCTCAACCCTGCTGATTTCATTTCGCGTGGATTACGGCCTCGCGATCTTCCAGAATTGGAGCTTTGGTGGAATGGTCCGCCATTTCTTGAGCGAGGTGAATTATTCCATGTGCAACCAAACTCACCCATGATGAATGAGTCCGAGTACTCTTGTGAGCTCAAGACTAGCGTGGATGCTCTTTGCACGTCAACTAATAGTGAAGTGTATCAAAAGGAGTTAAGGAATAAGCAAGAGAATGCAATGTGCCTTCTAGTGCAAAATAGCGAGATACTCCCTATCATTAATAAGTGTTCTTCGTTTATGAAACTGCAAAGGATCATTGCATGGTGTGTGCGTTTCAAGGAAAATGCCAGAAATCCATTGCACTCAAACACTGGCAGTTTAACTGCTCCCGAATTATCGGCATCTTTAATTTACTTAGTTAGAAATGTGCAATCTGTGTATTATGCCAAGGACCTCCAGTGTATTGAGAGGGGTCAGCAATTGCCTAGTTCTAGTAACTTGTTAACTTTGTCACCATTTTTGGACGAGAATCGTGTACTTCGTGTTGGCGGAAGACTGAGACATTCTAACCTTCCTGCAGGACAGAAACACCCTATGCTAATCCCTAACAACAATCCTATTTGTGATTTAATTATCAATCATTTTCATGTCCTTTATCTCCATACAGGAACTGAGTCTACCTTAGCCAACATCCGTACCCAGTTTTGGATCATAAGAGGAAAATCAACAGTCAAAAGAGTAATTAAAAAATGTTTAACATGCATTAAGGTAAGTGCTAAGGGAAAAAATCAAATGATGGCAGATCTCCCTAAGGCCAGAGTCAACATTTCCCGAGTTTTTAGTAAAGTGGGACTGGATTTTTGTGGTCCATTTAGTTTTAAATTAATTTCAGGTAGAGTGAAAAAAGTGTATAAATGTTATATTTGTATTTTTATATGTTTTGTTGTAAGAGCTATACATTTAGAAATTGTAAGCAGTTTAAGTACTGAAGCTTTTATTGGTGCATTGAAAAGGTTTATTTCTCGTAGGGGTAGACCTAGTGACATCTTTAGTGACAATGGAACTAACTTTGTTGGAGCCAACAATGAGCTACGTAAATTTTTAAGCAGCCAATTTAAAGGGAAGGACTCTGAACAAATCGAAGATTTCTTGGCTTCTGAGAGCATTAAGTGGCATTTTAACCCCCCTGCCACACCTCACTTCGGAGGTTTGTGGGAGGCAGGAGTTAAATCTT
The DNA here is from genome assembly GCA_038502835.1 of Octonoba sinensis. Classification (NCBI taxonomy): domain Eukaryota; kingdom Metazoa; phylum Arthropoda; class Arachnida; order Araneae; family Uloboridae; genus Octonoba; species Octonoba sinensis. Next base: position 45,621,618 of record CM076602.1, on the reverse strand, counting down.
TGAAGGGTCATCTTAAAAGGGTTGTAGGAACTACAGTTCTTACTTATGAAGAATTTTTTACACTAGTTACCCAAGTAGAGGCAGTCCTAAACTCACGACCTCTTTGCCCTCTCTCTGAGGACCCGAATGATGATTTGGCTCTTACTCCAGCACATTTTTTAACTGGTTCATCATTAACATCCTTGCCTGAACCAGATTATAAGGAAGTTCCAATGAATAGGCTTCGCAGGTGGGAATTAGTACAAAGGTTGGCGCAAACATTTTGGAGCAAATGGTCAACTGACTATTTAAATCGCCTTCAAACACGCCCGAAATGGCATAAAGGAGAAACCAAATTTAAGGAGAATGAAATAGTCTTGGTTAGAGGTGAGGATTGTTCCAAGTTACTTAACTGGAATCTTGCCAGAATAATTAAGATTCATCCCGGAAAGGATGAAGTAACTCGAGTAGTTACCTTAAAAACCAGTAAGGGTATCTATAAACGACCTGTAAATAAACTTATTAAATTACCCTTTGAATCTGATTGAATAATGATTGTTATATTAATGTTCGTGTAATAATTTTTGTATTTCTTTGTCAATTGAGTGTATTTAATTTGAAAACATTTACCTACTTGAGTATTTTTGTTGAAAGTGAAAATCCAACGTGGAGAATACGAAGGAGCCATCCTTCTAGTGTGTGCTTTGCCTAAGCCATCTCGAGATTTATTTTATTGTAAATTTGTGGTTTTCTAAATAATGGTTGTATTCATTGTGTTATATATTGTTGAATGTGTATACATGTCAACGGGGGGGAGAATGTTCAGATTTCTGTATCGTAATTATAGAGCACCGCGACAGATGGCGCTGTTATTTGCTCCCTTGCTCTGTGTTTATAATTTTTAATAAACACACAGTCCATTTTGCTCGTGAAGCGTGTGTACGTGTTTTTTTTTGTGTCTGTGGTGGTTTCTTACCGTTGTGGTTTGTGTAGCAACATATACCGTACCGTAAAACGGGAGGAATAGAAACAAAACTTCTTGCATATATATTACTCTAAATATACATATAATGACTGCAAATTATTTATAACTGATATGGGCTTTGAGCTGCCAACACTCAAAGGCAACAGGGAAATTATGTTGTGTTTGGTTGGCCACACTGTTTGTTGATTTTGATAGCACGTTTTTGAAGAAGTACATTTCTGGATATTTTGTCTACTTTGAACTTTCCTGGTAAGTAAAAATACATGCTTTATATATATATATGCCTATATAAGTGTAAAGACGAAGTTAAACATCAATATGAAATTGTAATAGTTGTTCTTGGTTCTACTGTTAACCAAATGTTTTCTAAAACATTTGGTTAACAGTTCAGTAACAGTTCAGTAACAGGCACATTTTCAAAAAGAGAACCTGCAGCCAACCTGGAACCAACAAGTTCACTATAACAGATTTATTCCTGCAGACTTTTGTCTCCAGAAAAGACTTTATTCAGAAACTCTCATCACCAGTTCTCTGTTCAAGTGCACGTTTCAACGACATGTTATGTTTTAACAATGATCTTTCTGATTTAACAGTTAGATCACTGTTAAATCAGAAAGGCTGATAATATCAGGAACGCGGTAAAAAGTTGTGTCACATTGTTTCATGTTTAGTTATATTGGAATAACCCTGTGACATCGATAATCTTGATTATTTTACTTATTTTTTGCGTTAATAAACAAATATCTTGGGAAGTAATTTAATAGTTATTCATTTCCTATTAGCAAAACATATATTTTACTGTTTCTATTCACCCTTATTTAATTTGAAAAGAAACAGACATGCTATTAAAAGGCTGTTTCTATTCACCCCTACCTGCTGGGTGATTAGAAACACCATGTGTTTTTGTTTTTTTTATTTCATGGAAATAAAATATTAAAACAATACCATGATCAGGTAGGCCCTATAGAGACCTGAGTTTGGGTATTAATTTGTATATTTTTAAGGAAAGACATATATGAAAAATTTAAAACCGAAGTTCAAAAGTGTTTCTATTCACCCCGTTTTACGGTATTCCTATCTGTGCAAGTTCTGCGTCATAAGATCCTACCGATAAAGTTCGCTCCAAAAAAATCCGCCTGTTAGATTAATATTTATAAAGGATTAAAATTTTCCCGTAGGCGCTATGTTAAATTTTTTTGCAACTGTTCAAAAATCGACAAAAAGTGTTCAAATTTAAAAAATATTTCACTCATAGAGGTTCTTCCAATAAGCGTGTTCAAAGGAACTTTAATCTCATGCCCAGAGTTTACTTGTTCATAGGCGCAAATGTTGAAGTATTTAAAATTGTACGAAAAATTGTTCAAATCAAAAAATATGGGATGAGGTAACCTCTCCGAGATCTTTCCAATGCAAAAAGAATGTTTCGAATCGGACAAAAATGACTAGAAAAATTCGTAACTTTACATGACCATCATGGTGATATCAGTATCATTTGAGCATATATTTTATTTTTATAAAATAAAAATTCAAATGGTTAAAAATCGATTCCTACAATTTTATGAATGATAAATTTCAAAATTATACCCGCAATAACAAGTCAGCAATTAAAAGTCAAAGCTGCTTTATGATAAAACGTAGTCACAATAACTTCACTTCATCCTATTTTTAGCTAATCATTGTGACACAGCTAATCATGTGTAATTTGTCCTGTGTACAAACACGGAATGAAAAACTAAAACTAAAAACCTCAGTGGCGCAACACCGCATTGGGGGCCGTAGCCTACTGTGCCCATCCAATTTTTCGACACCTAGGGCCCTAGGATGCAGAAGCAGATGTTCCGGTCAAGTGATAGGCCTGACGCGGAGCCCCCAGTGTTTAGTTCCAAGCATACTTGGTCCTTATTTTATCGACCCCACTGAAGGGATAAAAGGCTGAGTCGACCCTGACCAGCCCGGGAATCGAACCCCAAACCTGTGGTATGGTAGCACGGAAGGCTACAACTCAGCCACTGGGTATACACGGAATGAGAAATAATAATATTGAACATTAAAGACGCAAAAGCTTGAAAAATTTATAAAATAGGAATCGGAACCAAATGACTTGAACTAATTCAAGTCATTTGTTTAATTTGAACTAATCGACTCAAAGGGGAAAAAACAATTAAACAGTGCAGTACCTTAAAATAGCGTTTGTTGCTGAAACAATTCTAGATACACAAGTATCCAAAGTAATTTGACTTGCATAAGAAAATCTTTTTATTTTTTAAATATTTTTAAATACATATAGGTAAATTAAAGATTTATTGAGATTGGTATAAGAGATAATACAATTGAAGCTATAGTACTTTTAAAAAAATTAAAAACGTTATATGAAAAAAATTAAAGGAAAGAAATATATTCAAAGTGGACCGCTCAAAAACGTTCAGCTACCCAAAAAGTTTTAAATCTTCTGTAAAAGAAAATTCTTATAAAATATGTGATATAGGAAAAATATACTTGCATTCTAAAATTTAATAATCTCACCTGAATTTTAGTTGCAGTAGAGTGTTCGAAATCGAAACAACAGAATTGAGATTGGGAGGAATAAGTTGACGCATGAAAAAGCTTGCACACTCAAATACAAATAATATATAATGTTAGCAAACAAATGGAAAACCCTGATTGTAATATTTATAACGATCTTTAATATACGTTATAACAATTTCTAATATAGAATTACATTCATTGTGTGAACAATGCATTGTTTCCTGGTGCAAATAAAAAATAAATAGAAGCATTTGATCTTCGCCTTATAGTTACTTTAGAAAAAAAAGGAGTGGCACAGAAGTGACAAAAATCGATATTTTATTAAATGTTGAAGTGGAAAGGAAAATCCCAGATGTCACCCAAAGCATCAAATGACCTTTAATAAAGTCATCCCCATCACTTCCTGAAAAAGAAGCGGCGTATATCTAGTTTATGGGGAAAAGGATGATAGAAATGGATGTTCTTTCGCTACTCAATCTGTAATTGTTTGACAAAGAACGACATACGTTTCAAACGAATTTAATACTAGGAGGATTTAAGTATTTTATTCAATCTGATGTTTTAAGAAGGATTCGCAAAAACGTAAGGTATAAATAGAAATAGATTTAAGTCCTTTTTAACCTGGTATAATTGTGATTAAAATCTTAAATTTTTAAGTTTATTTCTTTATTAGAGTTATGGTTTATTTAAAAACATTAAAAATGTTTTTAAATAAACCAAGTCGTTTTCGCCCCTAGTAACAAACTTTCCTTGTCTTCTCTTAAAGACCCTGTTGATCAATTAACTTTGGTTATTTATAAAATTAGTTGCCGTTGAGGCCTGGCTTACATTGGACAGACTAAACGTGCTCTGAAAATTCGGTTAAATGAGCACAAAAGTTATGTGCGAAAGCAAGAGTTAAATAAGTCTAGTATTGCTCAACATTGGAATTCCAACCACTCTTTTGATTTCAATTCTGGGAAAATTATTCAAAAATGTTCATCCCCTTTGGAGCTTGATTTTTGGGAGGCTTATATTAACAGGAATATTTCTAATTTAGTTAATGATTCTTCCTCAACTCCATATTTTTCAAATGTCTGGCAGAAATTCCTTTAATTTGCTGTTCTTTCTTTCGTGGTTTCTTTTTGAACTGTCCAGGGCCTTTCCCATCTTATTTATGTCACTATTTACAGTTTTATATTTGACACATCTGGTATCAAGTCTAAGTTCATTATTGTTCAGCCCTTGAACTTTATTCTAATACCACTAATTCACACATCGAGGTTAAGATCATTTCTTACAACAGCTTCTATCTCCGCGATGTCTTTATTCTCATTGATTTATTCGTAAATCTTAGGCTATATAAGGCGTGTTTTTGTTGTTTTGTTTGCTTCATTTGGATGTTTTTGCATCTAGAAGCTCTACTACTGCATTAAAAAAGGGATTCAAGCAATCCCGAAACATATGGAATCTTAATGCTCATTTGTGCTTTCTTTACGTGTATAATTGTTTTGGCATCATTCATAAATGATGTCACGCTTCGAGAAGGGAGGGGGGGTTCGTGAAATTGTGACAAAGTGTGACAAAGGGAGGGAAAGGGGTAACTAGAAGTGTGACATCATGCATTATGCAACATAGCGTAGCGCGTGACAAAGGGGGGGGGGACGAGTTCCGCCGAAGTGTGACGTATTGTGACAAAGGGGGGGAGGGGGTCAAATATATGGGGGGAAACGCGTGACGTCATTTATGAACGGCAACTTTTCAGTTTATTAAAAATGTTGTTTACAAGAAAAGAAAGGCTTACTTTAACTTAGTTTAGTATTATTTTTAAACTTTTTGTTCTAACTAAACATATAGTTCTTTTAAGCTTTTTTTATATATATATATATATATATGTGGGTGTGTGTGTGCGTTTTTTTTTTTTTGTGTGTGTATTTTTGCTCTCCACCCACTGATGAGAAGAGCAAGCAGCCGTTTATATTTGTTTATTAATTTTATATTTTTCAGTTACTTATTTTTTAAATATTTACTTAGTGCATTATTCTTCCTTTTTATTGTTCGTGCCCTTGATTTAAGGTTACGGCTTCGTGCTAAGGCCTATTGTTGATTGTATGCCATAGATTAATCTACTTGATTATTTTGCATCAATTAAATATTTTTACAAGTTTGTAGTATAGTGCTGTTCCTGCGCTTGAGCAGTGTTTTTTCATTTTTTTTAACCTATATATATATATACATATATATATAATAAAACAAGTTCAATTTTTATTTCCGTCTGATACAATTCTATTGTATTGGCTAAAAATTACTTTTACGACGTGGAGAAAATAATTGTCAGTAAATAAACAAAGGCTTTTCAAAATGTCATTTAGTACGCAAAAAAGTGTTTCGGAATGTTGGCAAAAAATTGCATTTAAATGAAGAATTTTTAAAAAAATGCATATCAGGCAAAGTATCAGAACTTTCTGATAATCCTCAAAGCAAACTCAACTTAGTACATTAAACGCCTTTTAATGAACATTATTTTTTCAGTTTTACTACTAAACCTACCACAGCGGTCAAATAAAAAACCACTTTTGAGAGTTTAATCAAGATTTAATTCTAGGTTTCCACACTGTTCAAAATTTCCGTAACAAAGTAGTAAAATAACCATTTATTTGATTGTTATTTTACCATATTTAACTACAACAGCTGAATAACCATTGAAAACATGGTACTCAAACCGCTGATGCGAAAAAAATCGTTTATTCTCTGTTTATCCTAAAAAACGTTTAACTAACCGTAATTTTCAAGTGCTCAATAAGAAGTGGCCGTCCATCTTGGTTGCGAAACCTTACCGGTCGTACGTTGTTGTTAAAATATGAATAAAGATTTATCAGTTAAAATCTGCATGTGTATATAAAAAAAGAAGATAAAAAAAAGTGGCTTAAGCAGTGGATACTAAATAGAAACACATACACACGTAAATCAAAAATTGGAGCCATCGGATTTCCGAACTGTTTTCAAATGAACGAACCTATAATTTGAGCTGCTGAAGCTTGTTTGTATTTTTATTTTTGGAGCAAATACAATGATTTTTGTCCATATACAGTAAATTTAGACTAAAAAAGACTTTGGATCCAATCAAAAACTGAAATCTCAATTTTAATGCAGTTTTCCTGTTGAAAAGGAAGATTTATTGATAAATAAGCGACCGCTTTGTGTGGTGCCGATGGCCGAGTGGTTAGCGAGCAACGTTGGTATGGCAAACAATCGGGTTCGATTCCCGCAGGCTGCGTTTACCGGTTCTACGCCTCGAAATGGTTCAAACACGCTGAAATTTTTGTTTTGAAACCATTTTTAAATGGTTATAAAACCGTAAACTTTTGTATTTACGGCTTTTTAACCAAGCTGATTGGAAATGGTTCGGTCCCGTAAAGATAGAAAAATGTTCCAAACCGTAAATTTAACGGTGAATTAGAGGGAAACAGACTGCTGCCGGTCATTTAACCGTAATTTCATATTGAAATTTCTAACAGTGCATCATTCTTGAACTGACTGCACGACTTTTTCTATAATATGTAACTACTTAAACAGCCATATACTATTAGGGAAATATATATTGGCGCTATGTATTATAGAATCACGTTCAAGAAAAAATGGAAACCTAGAATTAAAAAATGCTGATGAAAGTATCAAAAGCGGTCGTTTGACCACTCTGGTAAGTTTAATATTTAAAAATGTGAAAAATAAAATTTATTCCTTCCAACATCATTAAAAGTGCACTTAGTTCACATGATTCATTTTAAATTGCTTTTATATTTAAGATTTTTATATATATTTTTGAGTTAGCACACGAAAGTAATATTTTCATAAAATCATTTCTATGCCACGAAAATTCAGTGTTCGATATATGTTAGAAATCTGAGCGTTTTTTTTTAACGTAGCTTATTACAGTTCAAATAACGGAGAAAAGTTTAAAACTAAATGACGTATTAAATTAATTGTATTTTTAAAATATCATCTAAATTAATCGTACTTTTTAAAATTACACGAATGGAACAATTAATTACAGCGATTATTAAAAAAATGTTCTTTGTAGTAAAGTCTTATGTTATAGTAGTTAGAAATATCTTACAGCGCAGACACCTTGTGTGCAAATTCCGACTGGAAGATTTACTCAACTGTTAAACAAATTTCAAGTCGATGCAAATTTGGCTAAATAAACGCGTTTTGAAAAATTATTCAGAACGTATAGTAAGAAACGATCGAAAAGTAGGATCTTGTGATTTTTGCTAGATGTATTAACAGAATAAATGTAAAAAAAAAAATCACTCAGAGCTCCTTAAACTCCACTTTATGACGTCGCTCTTAAGAGAAATGTATGCACATTCCAAATTGATACCATCACTATACGCGTAGCTTCCATTGCATGTTACGCTTTGATTGTTGTAAAAATACGCTTTTGTAAATCTTTTAAAATTATAGAAATAATTACTTTTTTGTCTGTAAATACACATTGCAGAGAATCGGTGTAAAGTAAAGCGAGATTTTATGCAATTAAACCATCCATCCATTTTTTGCGGTGGCGACATTCATAAATGATGTCACGCTTTTTCCCCATATATTTTCCCCAAATCCCTAACCTTCTTATTGATCGGCTTTAGTAAAGAGCAGCAAATGTGACCGTTGTGGAGGCAGCTATTAAATATTATGATCGGTTACTTACAATCAAAAATATAAAAAATAAAAGGTAAAGGCTAAAATTCCATAATTGTTGTTGTTTCCAATGTGGAGGCACTTGCCTACTCGGCATTCGCCCTTTTCCACGGGAATTGCTGGCCATTTGTGAAGGGTTGCCTGGCAGGTGACCAGCATTGACCCTAACACACTGTAGTAGGATGACACCATCCTTTTTTGACCTAAGGATGAAGGGAAGGGAACATCTCCACCCTCCGGTACCCTTGGAACTGCCTCGAGACTTCAGGGTCCACGGATTTTACATGCACGTATCCCCAAATGTACATGGCGTATCTTCAGCGGCTCGGGTATCGAGCCCGAGATCCTCCGATCCGAAGCTCGACACCCTAACCGCTAGGCTACCGCGGCCCTAAATTCCATAATTGCAGTGCAAATACATGCGTACAAATGTCACGGCCGCACCAATGGATTGAGCATACTAACAAATGTACATACAAACTCTAACTAGTTATAGGTTTGAAAAAAATCCAATTCCTCCTCTTAAAAAACATTTTTCTAAAATAAATAAATTCCCAGTTTTGTATTTAGTTCCTATACGTTAGTGATTCATAAGCGCATAAGTTCAAAAGTGGTTTTATATTTTTTTAAATGTAAGCTGTTTTTGCACTACCACTACCTTTTTGTATTATAAATTTAATTACATTATAGCAGAAAAGGTAAAATAAAAATATGTAACCCTTTCATTAAAGCATAAAAGAAACTTCTATTTAAACAGCTTAAAGAAAATAATTAAATACTACAGTTTTTGAAAAGATAAATAAAATTGTACTTTAATAATATCTCGCTTTGTCCTCTTCCCCCCCCCCCCCCCCCGTTGCTTTTACCATTTATCTCAAGATATTTTTCGAAAGTTACTCATTAAAAATTAGCATAGTTTTAATTTTCATTAATGCTTAAACACAACAACCGAAGTCAAGAAAACCGTGGGCAAAAACAGTTCTTCTTTTCATTAAATATTTGCCTTTATAATTAATTACCTCCAGCAAATGAAAAGACTTTTTAACTAATTTTTCTTTTTTTTTTCTTTTCGCGTTATTAATTCTGTATAAGCTTATGATCTGGAACAGAAACTCAGTCAACCCCTAAAAAAATGTGCTCGTGAAACTTAAGCAGAAAAAAAAACTATTCGTGTAAAATCCCATTTTTTTAATCATTGTGGGTACTTTTTATGTACTTATAAAGAAATATTTCTTAAATTATAATTCGGTTAAACTACCCTCCAAGCTGAATAGAATCAAACAAGTATCTTTGTTCTTAAATACATAGTGTTCGAAATATTAAAAAGAAAAAATATCCATACAAACTTAATTTTAATCAGAATGAGTTGAATGTGAGGAAAATGAATGAATTTTCTATTAAGTCGGGCTATTTAATGCCAAAAGATGTATTTGTACCACTTAAGCTTTGCATTCGTTGTTTTTTTTTTTCTTCTTTTCTTTCTAATGGGGCTGCAGTATTGGTCATCAACCATTGCAGACCCAGAGAATGGTACCAACTCTTTCAGCGGCACCACAACGAGTGTGGTACCATTGCCGCAAATTTGTTTTGACGCTCAGTTTTACCTAGATGGTGGCACCTGAGCTCTCGTTAATGCAAACAATACTAGGAATTTTAATTTAGCCGAGAGTATCCATGCCAAGCGGACAATCAGGGGATCTTTAACATGCCGCATATTCGCACGATATGGGCGCAGATGGTTTTCTGCGTCTTGAAAATCCACCGACTTGGGCCAGGTTTGAACCTGCGATCTTGAGCGTACGTGGCCTGCCCCTTACCACTACGCCTCCCTGTCGACGCATTCGTTCAGTACTTATTATTAAAAATGTGCTTCAGATGTAGTAAAACACAAAACTATATCTAAACAAAATCTATGATATATCCGTTTCCCTTGTATTGCTTATTTTACTTTCCAAAAATTGTCTTCTTCTAAATCACCCAATAAAAATGGCAAAACAAACAGCTCAAATTTGACTTTTACTGCCCCGTTATGTCCTGTAAAATACAGAGTGCGAGTTTTAAAGCTTTAGATTAAACAGAGGGATTAAGAGGAAGGGGAAACTGGTTGGGGTCGAATATTGTGACTCGGGGGGCCAAGGTCAATTTTAACCAATTCAGTATCAGAAAAGTTTTTGCCGTATGCAGCATAATTCTTAGCTCGAGATATATTTGAGGATATTTAGCTCACAGTAAGTTGATTCTGGTTCTGAGTCGTGCAAAATTACGGAAAGCGCTGCACGTAATTTTAAAGTACAAAGACTCATTTCAAAAGCTCGGATTCCAAATCTGTTAGCAAATCCGATCCAGATGCTTGCTTTTAATTCAAATAGATCAAAATCGGAAAGAAGTACAAATAATTCTATAACAAGCATTTTATATTTCGAAAAACAATATCCTCTACCTTTGACGCTCGGCTAATATTTATTATAAAGTTGCATGATATTTTGAAATAATCCGCAATTGTTCCGATAAAACACAATTGATTTGTTGTTTAGTAATTTCGACAAAAGCGAATAAAAATTTTGGAAAAGAAATGTATGATAGAAAAAATCAGATATCCGAAACTCTATCAAAGCGCGTGAAATTTTCGAAAAGCTGAGAACAATTTTTAAAAAGCTGCTTCATTCGTGTGAGGGATATTTTCTTCAAAGACGACAATAAATGAAATTGAAATAGTTTTCACTATATTTACGTGACGTTGTCGTTACACATTTTAAAAAGTCATGTTTTTATCGTTACGAATTTGCTTACATTGGAACAAATATATTGACATAATGTTTATTTAAATAATAAAATACAGCATATCATTGTTCTTTTTTCAGTTGATTTTCATATTAAAACATTTTTAAAAACTTGCAAGAGGAAATTGTAACGGAAGCCAAAACGTTACCGAAATAAATGGTATTAGCCTTTAATTGAGTGGAAAAAGAAAAGAATCGACAAGTAAATGAAGTGCTTACAGTTACTTAAACATGCAAAAGCAAATTAATTAAAGAGATTAACTTAAAGTAACTTAAGTTAATATTTGATATGGCGTTTGTATATGAAAGTAAACGCCAATGGTAGATTTACAATTTAAAATATCCAAAAAGTTATAAATGTTTTAAAATTTCTGAAAAAATATAGAATGATTTTAAGATTGTTTATTAACACAGCAGTAGAAAAACTTCTTTCATAAGAATATAATGCCACAAGTCATCAACAGAACAATTTTGTTACATGTAGTATGCATCAGAATGGGCTTCAGTAGTGATGAGCAAGATTACCACTAGCAAATGAAACTAGCTAATTTTTAAACAAGCAGAAGTGTACAGTACTAATAAAAATACTAATAGTACGATAAAGAATTAATAAGTACAATAAAAACTTCAGTACGATAAAAAATACTAATGGGTTCGTTAAGAAACGAACCCATTAGTACTTTTATCCACCAAACCGGTATCTCTTATCCGAAGCCTAATGATTAACCCATTAGTACTTTTCTCCACCATACCCGTGTATCTTATCCGAAGTCTTATAATTAACCCGTTAGTACTTTTGTCCATCAGACTGGTACCTCCAATCTGTTGCCTTGAGATGCCCCTATTAGTACTTTTCTCCACCAGATTCGTATCTTTTAGCCGATGCCTAATGATTAACCCATTAGCACTTTTCTCCACCATACCCGTGTATCTTATTCGAAGTCTTAGAATTAACCCGTTAGTACTTTTGTCCACCAGACTGGTCCCTTCCAATCTGAAGCCTTAGGATACCCCCATTAGTAATTTTCTCCACCAGACTCGTATCTCTTATCCGAAGCCTTAGGATTAACCCATTAGTACTAGAAAATTTCAAAGTTGTGAGGTTTTCAGCTGAAGAAAGTACTAAAGCTATTTAATTCGCAATCGCGTTTTAGGCAAAAATCCCTTCCTACATTTAATGAACATATGTAAATTTGATATAACGTGTCCTTTAAGTATCAAACACAAATAAGTTTAAAAATTTAGATTTCTACACTACTCAAGAATATTTTGAATGATTATTCGACATTAGAATATCATGCTATATTATTAAATTATCATAAAATTATACAATTTGATCATTTGCGGAAAAACAATCTTACCTCGCCGGTAAACCTAAATCTTGCCTAAACCAATGTCATTCAAGTTAATAATCAGAAATAAAAACACTTATATCATCCGAAAAAGTAAATGGTATTAACGTTCTTAATGTATAAAAAATTTAAAATTATTGTATACACATGTTTCGGAATTCAGGAAAATTCTTTTCTAGAACTTCCAACGCGATTTCTGTTTAGCGTCGCAAGTTTAAAGTGGGAAGCTCAGCACTGGAGAAAGGGGCTCATTGTGACCTTAAAACAAGTGTATGCAGTAATTTTAGTATTTTTGTTCTATAATACTGTTGGTTTCATCATGTGAGTTAATAAGTGTAATTAATGAGAGAATTGAATTTCAGTTAAAAATCCAGTTTGTAATCAACAAGATCAGAATGCATCCCACATAAATTAAACTGTGCATTTTGTATTTGCTAAAGTTTCTGAAAAATCTTCTTTATAGCAAACTAACATTATGATCATAATTAGATAATTTCGCCGTTCATTTATGAATTATTCCGTAATGTTCAGACTGAACATTTTACTGATCATGGATATTTGAACTCCTTAGAATTAGGTTGAGATTGTGGCTGTGGTGTAGGTACTGCAAAATTAAATGTCAATTCGTACATAATTTATGGAATTTCACAGTAGATGTCTGAAAATTTTGAATCTCGGTTCATTTGTCAAAAACTGTGAAGCATATTTGTAAAACTATCTCATTTTCTTTTTCTCTTTTTTTTTTTTTAAATATTAATTCGGTAAAATCTTTTCTAATAAATATAAACATTCTTCTTTCTAATGGACTGCTGGTTACTTCTACCAGTTGCAGACCTACGGTGTTCCCGAGGGACTGGTACCATCTCTTTCAGCGGCACCACAATGGGTGTGGTACCATCGCTACATGAGAATGTTGACGTCCAAGTTCTCCACCTGAAAGGGAGAGCCCTCAAACTCGGTTGATGCGAAATTGTTCTAGAAATGTAATTGAACCGAAAGCATCAAAGTCAGAAATCTGTCCAAGGGATGTTTTGCATGTCGCATTTTCATACGACTTGGGCGCAGACGATTTTCCGCATCTTGAAAATCTACCAACAGTCAGGGTCTATCCTCTGACCTGCGATGTATCAAGTTCCGTGCCTTACCACGACGCCACAATGCTGAGTAAATATAAACATTTTATTAATTATTTTTAAACAAGGTTTGAGTTTTAAATTGAGTTATTTCTATGTTTCGTAAATTATTACCAGGAATTTTCATTAAAGAGGAAATAAAGGACAAAATAAATTTGCGTTTAGCAGAATTAAATTCTTATATACTATCCACATAGAACTATAAAATTTTTAAAAAATTATAATTTAAAGAAAAAATATTTACTATTTTTGCGTGCTTGGAAATATAAACAAGAAATTCCGTCTAGAACTATACGAGCCTACTTTCCCGTATACACCAAATTCAAATTTATAATCTAGCTATCTCTTTCTCTGTCTTTCTCGTTTAGCTTTAGTTCTCAATTGCTTCAAATATACCTTTTTCAAAGGTTAATACATATTCATTCCATCATTCATTTATTAAGTCATTCATGTATTTATTCACTCATTTATTCATTCATTCTTTTGCTTATTCATTTAATCATTCATTAATTCAAAAATATTCTTGAAAATCCCGATCAAAAAATTTCATAGGAAAATAGGCTCGTTAGTTCTGGATGAACTTTCTATTTGTACATGTTCTACGTCATAAGAGATTACCGATAAAGTTTGTTCCAAGCAAATCGGTCCGTTAGATCAGGAATTATATAGGATTGAAATATCCCCGTAGGCTGTATGTTAAATTTTTTTTTGAACTGTTCAAAAATGAACAAAAATTGTTCAAATCAATATTTTACGCCAAGAACTTCTTCCAGTGAGCTTGTTCATGGGAACTTGGATCTTGTACCCAAAGTTTTTATGATTTGATTCATTTTCACCCATAGGCGCTAATGTTAAAAATTTTTGAACTGTTCAAAATTGAACAAAATATTGGTCAAATATAGAAATGAGATGTCCTCGCCGAGATCTTTCGAATGCAAAAAGAATTTTTCCAATCGGACAATTCGTTCAAAAGTTATTAGGGGGCGACAGACCGCAGACAGGCAGACCGACAGACCGACCGACACACTTTTTCCCCCATATCAAAACCCTACTTTCAATTTTTTTTATTTTTCAATCTTTATTTAATTACTAACTTATTTTTGACTTTTCTTGATTTCTAACGATATTTTCACGATACATTAAGCCTTTTTTCATGCTTTATTATTATGTTTTTTTATTTTTACGGGAAAGTAGGCTAAAAATGCCGATGATCGCTTGAAATTTATACAAACTAAGGTGTTGCCACTCCAAAGAATTGGAAATTAAAAATTAAGTCATGAATGGAAATACTTTTTCATAAATAGAAATAAATTCGTTTAAATCCGTAAGTTACGATAATAAACAAAAAAAAATTGCTATCTTTCTGTGCTAATCATTTAACAAATTTTTAAATATTATTTCACCATAGCTTTTTTTATTTTTTTTTGTGCATCATTATCGTATTGCAAAATTTAATCGTAATTTGTCCACATTAAGTAATATACTCGTATATAGATAGATTACAAACAATATAGAAAACTAATACCATTATCTGAAATCCTTTACAAAATATCCTTTATTTGATTAGCTCGTGGCTTTTCTTAAGAGTTTCCTTATTTATATGTATCAGTTATATGTGGTAATCTCTTTTCGATAAAGAGATACAAACGTGAGAATCTCAAGGGATTATCTCGCGTTATCATCGTTACTGCCAACGATTAAGAAAGTGTCTTTCTTATAGCAAGTGGGCCCTTTTCTTTCCAGACGACAAGTTACTAATGTTCTTAGTAAACAAAAGATTAATTTGTTGCCATGTAAGCTTAGATAAGTCATTTAACAAAAGCAATTAGCCGGGTATCTTAAGTCTTGTCATTTTTTTCTGAGCGTGGATTGCTACATTAAAATGTGTGTTTAGCGAAGATAAAAGTTTCAGAAATAGCGTGTTTAGAGTGTTATACATATTTTTTGTTAAATGTATTTATATAACAACCAAGAAAGGGATAGTTACTATCATAATCTTAAAAACTTAGAATTGTAGATTCCTCAATAGAGAATGTTATCATTCATTATATTTTTCTAAGCTTGCATCTGCATTGTATCACGATTATGTTAATCTAGTAATATTCGGTATAACAAAGCTAATAATAATTATTATTTTTATTAGTAGTATTCATTGCATTAAAATACACTAATGGAAAAGTTCCATTACTAAAAATATAGTTACTGTTGGTTTGTTAGGCTCTACCCATTCATAATATAAATGAATGTAAAAGAATATCTTGTTTTCACATAAAATGTTTCAAATTCAGCAGCAAATGAATTAATAATAATAGAGTATGATTGATGAACTCATTCCAAAAGGTTATTTTATGCAATGAATAGTTACTTTAATAAATAATTTTAATAGTATATTTTCTACTATTTTTTAGTTTATTGCATGAAAATAAAAACAGCAAATAAAATATTAAAGAGCCCTTGTTAAATTTAGTTGAACAAAAATCAACGATCCAGCAAATCAATTAATTGGAGAAACCGTAAACGAAACGCGAAACTCGAACCATGGGTGTTGGGTATACTAGCCTTACGCTCTTAATCACTCGGCCTCTAACCGGCAAACACAGCACCCAACTTGGCATCCATTAAATAAACTCTTCTTAAATGATTTTAAACTTTAAGAGAAGCGGTACATTTTTAGACCGCGGGGCTATTTTTCTAGTGTAGCGGGTAAGGAAAGCTTTAAAATATTGCCTCATTCATGAAATTTGATGAAGTGTAAGGAAGTTATGGTACTGACAAAAAAATGCCTTGAGAAATGATGCATATGATAATTGCGAAACAATAAACAGGATGACTATCCTTCGAAAATGTAAGCTGAAAGGTAACCTAAGTAAATTAGAAGAAAAGGCAATCACAACATAATTTGCTGGACTAATTTTAAACTAGTGCGTGATTTCTTAGAGTTTTCTATTTAAATATAGGCGGCTGTTAAAGCACAAATAATATAGGTCCAGGGTTCGCGCTAGGCCGCGCGATCACGCGATTCCCGCAATATTTTTTGAAATCCCACTCAAAAAAAATTTTTTTTGGGCTTAAACTTTAAAAATCCCACTTAAAATTTTGGTCAAAGAGGAAAATCCCACCTTGTATTTTACCCTAGCGTGAACCCTGATGGTCAATTTTTGAAACAGAAATATTTGTTGTTGTTGTTGCCCGTGCTTAACTTTTAATATTGACATTTTCTTCTTTTTTTTTCAGTAGCGATGAATAAAAATTTGCTTTTGTTGAATAAAACAATTGCGGCTTAAGATACTTTTAATAGTATTATTGATCTTTTAATTCCTTATTTTATTTATTCAATAGTGTAATTTCCTAAACTGGGAAGAATTTTCATTAAAATTCAGTTCTGCATTTTCCTACATGTTGATAAATTCTACTGTATAGCCAAAAGTTGTGGGACAAATTTTCATTTTAGACATTTTTTTTTCACCTTGAAAAAAGCTGTAAGTTTAACTGAAGAATTTACTTGCTATGTGCAACATGTGTACACATTTTTATGAATCTAGCACGAATATTCAGGAATTTATAATCATTTTTTTTTTCCCAAGGGCCAATTTCCACAGATGTTTCTGGCCGATAACACTCAGTTTTGTACAAAATTTTACCAAACTTTGAGGAAAGTTGAGAACATACAAAATAATCATTATACTGAAACTAGAAAGTGAAAATTAGAGAAAATATGAGCACTTAAATGAATCAATTTTTGGCAGCGCATACGCGAGTTATACAACGCTTACATAGCGTCATACTCAAGTATACAGGGCAATTTTATGAAAATCTGTAGACATATTTCACATAACAAATAAATTCTGCTGTGACATTTACAGCTTTTTTTTCAAGCATTTTGCGAGAAAGGATGATCGAAAACATCTTCTATTGTCTGCAATTTTGTCGTAGGTCTCCTAAACACACGTGTGATGAAATTTTCTCTGGAAAGTGTGTAGATAGGCATTCCTTTTATATGAGCATAGTTCCAGAGCATTTTGTCATATTTCTCTAGAAATTTGAAAGAAAATGTCTAAAATGAAAATGTTCATAACTGTTGGCTATAGAGCGTGTTTGAGTTTCAAATTGTGCGATTAAAGAAAGTTAAACAAGAAATTACTCAAATAAATAATGCCCAGGAGTGTGTTAGGGAATTTGACATAATTTATATAACAGGTAATAGTTTTCTTTTTAAATAACGATACTTATTAGAATTCGATTTTGTTGAGGATATTAACCTATGAAAAGATACATTTGAAATAATTTCAATCTTATGCTAAACGTGAGTTGAACTTTATCAGAAATCACAACGAAAGATAACTCTTCGAAGGAAAGCATAAAATATTCCAGGGAGCTCAAAAGGATGAATAATGGATTATTTTTTTCCCGGGTTTCCCTTTTATATATATATATATATATATATATATATATATATATGAGGAACCGGAAAAACGTACTGAACCTCAATTTCTCTTGGGTTTGAATGTATGCATCTGATAATAGGAAAATAATATTGTTCCTTTCTGAAGAAAAGTCATTTCATGGAGAATCGCAACGTCTCCACTTTAAAATGCTAGGATTCTTTAGATGTAAAGGTACATGAACTATCCCAAATATTGCCAGCTACAAACCATGCGTGTCGTTTCTCTTTATTTATTTATTTATTGACTCTATAGAATTTATATTTTTTATGCCACTTAAAAAAAGGAAAATATTTCATTTTATTGCAGAATTTTCTTTGAACAAATTATTGTAACTGGAAGAAAGAGGTAGAGCAAATATTCTTAAAACCCTACTTTTTATGCTAATACTTTATTTAAAAAGCATCCTAGATGCTAAAAATTTGAAAATGTATTTACATTCTCTGCATTTATTTCCGAATATTTTGTGGTCAAACATTGTGCAGCGTTATCTTTCAAACATGGTAATTTCTGTTGTGTTCATCAATGAAGTGAAAAATGTTTGACTTTTCAGAAATTGTCTTAAAATTATCGAGTGAAAAGTATTATTGAATATATTATTCATGTTAGAAGCTCTTGTGTTGCAGTTTCAGCTAACCAAAACCGCTTTCGCTTATATTTATTCCCAATGCTTTCTTAAGGCTTAGCAATTTTTTATGTGGCGTTGATCATAGAGGCAAAAACCAATAATTTTTACTTAACAGCACATGTGTACATAAAATAAATACATCGTTTGTGGGTTTATTAAGAATTTTGTTAACTTGAACAGAAATTGATTTAATAAAAAAAACTACCTTTTATTACACTGTTTTGTAAAGTTATGAACAAAAATTTTTTTTTCTTAGTGCTTTAAAGAGGGAAGAAATGCACGGCCTAATAATGTTAATGCATTACTTCAGCGTTTTCCAACTGGTGGCTTCAGAATCCCCAAGCGTTTGCTTGAGATATAAAGGGAATTTGCGAAAATAATATTGCCATGGCGAAATTTTTCATTGCTAAACAAAAGGAAAAAGGAAATTATGAATTTTCATTTATACTAGGACGGAGCGTACAACTTTTTCCGTTAAATATTGTTTTTCCGATAATGACGAAAAGTTGTGAACTGGCATAGGGAGTATACGTATAAAATTTAAAGTACTTATTTCTACTTTTGCATGATTTTGAAAATTTGGATTATGAAGTGCTTCACTGATAGAAAGATGTTTATTGATTTATTTTAAATTTTTAAAATGTGTTTTTCCTTCCATTTCTCAGTTTTTCCGCACTAGCGCGAAAAAAAAAAGTAGAAAATAGGAAAATTTACTAATAAATTTAAAATTGTGCATTATTTTCGACTATATTCTCATAGACTCCAAACTGGTATCGGAAGATATTTAGTTTCAAATTTTTAATTTCCATTTATTGTATTTTATTCCAAAGTTTCTGCACTATCGTCATTATAAATTCGAAAGTATATAATGTCTAACTTTTGTAAATTTCGTGCATTTATACCTGAAAATGGAACCGAAAGACATTTATAGATAGATTCAAAATTTTATTTTTGTTTCTCATACCATTCCGTAACTTTTCACGCTATTGGGGAAGTAATTGTTAAAAATAGTTTTTGCAAATACATATGTTTACATTTTTTTTTATAATTCAAAAAGAAGAAACATTTAAAATGTCATTATTAGAAAAAACATCCTTTTTTTTAATCTATTTATTGAAGTTTTTCTTTGAACTTAGATATCGAGCAATACTTTTCATTTCTTGTTATGAACCGTTGTGCAACTTGGAAAATGTATGTGATAGCAAATTTAATAATTTTACTATCATTTAAATAAAGTGTACCGAATAGGTTACTGATTTTCTTTCCATTTTTGAAGGGGTTCGCAAGGAAAAAAAAGATTGAGAGCCACTGGATTACCTCTAACTCAGATTAAAAAATAAAACAACTGATAAAAACGTAAAATAAAATTTTGAGGTTAGTCGAGTACAATACCTAACTCCTTTGTTTGACTTGTTTAACAAGTATAAACTTTAGATTTCTTTGTGACATACATTATTGACGTGCACATGTTTAAAAAGAAAGATATAATGACCTCAACACATTAAAAATGCATAAATCATGCTACGACAAGTGTTTAGACAAGTTGGGCCAGCTGTTCCTGAGCTATCCTGAAAGAGATATTGGGACAGTCTGCTGTAACGTCAGGCACAGAAAGATAAATGTGAAAAGTTGTTAGATCAATGCTCTCTCTGAAAATAGTTGCATGCTTTAACATAATGATTTTTTTTTCGAGCTTATTCATAATAACCTATTCCAGATTTCGTCGACATGTCTCAATAAAGGCACTTGATTTTTTATTGCAATTTTATCACATACAATTTTAAGTACATGAGAAGTAATGAGCTATTTTAACACGTTGAAGACGGCGAAGATTTTTGCTACCTTTAAAAATAAGCTTTTAACTTTTTTAGTGAAAAGTTATCTTTAACCACGTGAAATTTTTTCATCTAACAAAACTGTGTTATAAGACTATAGCTAATATAAGCCACTAGTGGTACACGCAGCCAGATGAACCACTCGTGTGGGAGCCACCAATGGTACAGGCAGCCAGATGCACCATTCGTGTGGAAGCCACCAATGGTACAGGCAGCCAGATGAACCATTCGTGTGGGAGCCACCAGTGGTACACGCAGCCAGATAAACCATTAGTGTGTGAGCCACCAGTGGTACACGCAGCCAGATGAACCATTCGTGTTGGAGCCACCAGTGGTACACGCCGCCAGATGAACCATTCGTGTGGTACCACCAGTGGTACACGCAGCCAGATGAATCCTTCGTGTATGAGCCACCAGTGGTACACGCCGCCAGATGAACCATTCGTGTGTGAACAACCAGTGGTACACGCAGCCAGATAAACTAATCGCATGTCAGCCACCGCTGGTGCACGCCGTTCTCTACGTGTTAATAAAACTCTAAATTTAAATTTTAAAAAGTAAACTTGCTGAATGCTTTGTGTTTTACTCAGTGTAGCAAAAAAATTATCAGAAACTTGACTGTCACTTATTCTAGTTTGTGATTATTATTATTAACAAGTAACTAAAATTATCATTTAACTAGCAAAGTCATGATATAAAACTATTAAGGGGTCACAACAGTATTCCCAGTATCGTGACTACTAAAAAATATTGATACATGGTTTATGAAAATTTTCAAACCTAAACGCTTGCAGTGAAATCTTTAAGCGACAGGCGCTCATTCGATAGTAAGTTAGATTGTAACAGCAGAGTATCCGTACAGAGGTAATGTATTTCATATCATTTATTTACTGAATCAGAAATCAGAATTTCCACCGACTATAAATCTTCATTATTGTAAGCTTCTTTACATACTGCAACATTCCAGGTAAGGGATTTTTTTTCTTTTGCATGAACAAATGTTCAAATCAAATGCGGAATACAAGAGAAGAATAAATAAATAAATATATTAATACTAGTAAGCCCAACGATCATACGAAATGACCGCTGTTCTAGATATTATAAATATACAATGGAGGCATTTCACCGCTAGAGGGACTCATGCGCGATCATCGTTGTCACGTGATATCCGCTCTTTGTTTACTAAGATTTTCAGTTGAGTTCTACGTAGAGTTCACTAGGCAAAATTAGTTATCTCAAAATTAATTAGACTATTTTCACAGCTTTTCTGATTATAACCCAGTATTTACATTTAATTTAATCATTATAAAAGAAATTTATTAATTATTTCAATAGTTATGGTGTTTTATTTAGTGTTCAATTTATGTAATGTAGAAGAACTTTATTTAGGTCTAGTTTTTAATTAGAGTTGTCGAACTCGATGTAAAGCTATGCTACGGCTTCCTTTGTTTACATTGCTTTCATTGGTGCCACGTGACCAATGACGTTGCTTGAATTACCTCCATTCTCCCAGTAACCAGAAATGCACATCAAATCAAAGAGATATTATCAGGTAGAACAGTAAAGTTCAATGCATAAATAATAATCATCTAACAATTTCGGAAAAAAATTTTGTTACCGAAAAAAATATCTAAGTTATAATAATCTGTAAAATAAAAATATTATTTACCATATAATCAAAATGTTTGTGAAAAATATTTATTTATATCCAACATAATCGTGGTCAAAACAATAGTTTTATCGGAACTGGAAAAAAGAGCGCTGCCACTTTAATATACATAAAAAGCGCAGACGATAAATAAAATAAAACAAAGAAAGAAGGATTAAATTAAATTCGCGTTTACATTAATTTTTAACGGAGGTTGCAAATCTAGCCATGCCTCACTCAAAATGCTGGATAAATGTTTTGATTATTAGTCGTTTTCATTATAGAAACAATGGTGTAGATGGCAGCACGATGCAGTTTTCTCGGAGCAAGAAATTCGGAATAAGCTATCGGCGACAAACAGACACTTAAGCTGCTTTTCTACAAGATTCTAAGAAAAAAGATTACTTTCCCTTACTTTTTTTTGAAATTTAAATTTTTGAAATAAGTTAATGAACTCGATCCCTACAGAATCCTTACAATTTTTTTCTGCTCCATTGTGGTTAAAGAAAGCAAATGAAAAACGTAAATAAAACGTGGTAAAACTTAGCTGTCATTTAAACTTAATCTATAGAAAAATTCTAAATTTCTACAGTATATACTAATGTATTTCTACTACATGCGACGGAATAAAGTAACTTGAAACGGAAGAAAGTAACTTAATGCAAAATAGGAATTTCTTTCTACGTTTTCCTTTTAGTTATCAAAGTTGGTGTTTTAGGCATTTATAGAGTTTTTTAACGTTAGAATTGCAAAGGAACCTAAAACCTAAAAATAACGCTTTCTCCATTACTTTTTTACCTAATAGAAATAGTAGCTGGATTTCCAGATATTTAAAATATTCAAACACATGTTTCGCGTTATTAAAACAATCCCACAGTGAAAAAATAAGTAAATAAAAATAAGCAAATCTATATTCATTTTTGCATCTGGTATACATGCATTTTTTACTTCAGTAATGCTGTAGTCATATTTGTGATTTCAAAAACCTCTGATGTCATTTTTAAAACTAAATGTTGGATATTGTCTTATAATACAACCCACGTTAAACTGTAGATAAACATTTCTTTGTTATTTACATTTTTTTCATAGCAATTTTCTTTTAATAACCTATGAAAAAGATCGTAGGAACAAAAGTATTTATACTTTAAATAAGTACTTTCCTTAATTTGTTCTTAAATAACTATTTTTTATTTTCTTTAAGGTTATCATCCCATGATCGAGTCAACTTAATAATGTCTTTGAAAAATTAATTTTGCAAAAATAGCTGTTCCTAGTAATTTTATCAGAACAGAAGTTAAAAAACTCTCCATTCTCGCATGAAAAGGGCATTTTTTTCCTCATTAACTTCTTCCTCTTCGGTCGAAATATGATTAAATGAAAAATATGTCCTCGCTATATTTTCGACGCGGAAATTAATTTCAAGGATATGTTTTAAAAGACATTATGGGTTTCGCCTTTTTTTCTTCTTTCTTGATGTTTCGGAAATATTTAATCACGTAATTCCAAGAAGTACATTTGACTCAGAAGGTAAGGGAAACTAAAGATTGTGATAAAAAAGGCAAAATATAATCGTAATAAAAGTATGCTTTTATGACTAAATAAAGTCTTCAAATGTATTCATATGTATATCATTTTAAACTTGAGGAGTCATCTCAAAGACGCCTTTTAAATTACTCAATCAATTTAGATTGAGGGAGAGGTGCAATGATTGACAAAAAGATTGTATCTTAGAAAGAAAGGTCTGAAGTTTAAAATACACGATTTTCCGAAAGAATATGCAAGATTGCCTATGCAGCCTCAGTGAAATTTCCTATAAATAATTAGTGAAACAATTTTTCGTAAACAAAGCCCAAATTACGCTGTAATGACAATTCATTACATATGCTAACGAAGTGTTTTGCATAGTCACCACGCATGGTGAAGTAGTGTTTTGATACTGGCCTCTTATGCGGAAGGTGGCACGGTTCAAACCCCGACTGATGTCTGTGGATTTTCGAGGTGCAGAAAATAGATAGTGTTCAAATCGTATGGTTATGCGGCACGTTAAAGATCCTTTGAGTATCCATTTGGCTTGGGTATTATCGGCAAAATTAAAACTCCTTAAGCAGTTTCGCACCGTCTGAGTTCGGGTGCTTCACCTTCCAGTGAAGAAACTAGACGTCTAAATTCTCGTGGCTATGACATTTGCTGATAGTGCTGCTACTTGAAAGAATGGAGGCCGGTTTACGGGGAATGCACTTCTTAAAAAATTAGTGACCATACGCAGCCCAGTTTGAAAGAGAATATTACATATGGGCAACGGTTTGTAGCATTAACATAACAGAGGAAAAATTTAAAAGCACATTATCCAGTGACTCTTCTTAACTTGTGGTGCACATGCTTCTTCTCCGAGAGACTTTTCAAGATGTTCCAACGTTTGAGGATTATTACTGTACTCTAGCTTAATAGCAACTCTTATTTTTCTTTTTTTAAACAAATATAATTGGTTATTGTTTACAATCCATTGAGTTTGATTTGCACTGATACTCCCTAGATTTATCATTTGCTGTCTTATAAAAGGGAAAGATTTTTTTTCCTCGCTTTCTTTATGGCTGGCGGTTTACCAAAAACGGAAAATCAAATATATCACTAGCTTTTTATGTGGTGATATATCGTGTTACTCCCCAGGCCATACCCCCCGTGTTACTCCCCAGGACGGGTCATAATTTGGAATGTAAAATTCAGCTCTTAATTATTGATAACAAAAAGTTTTTAAAAAAATACACCAATTCCATTATTAATTTCAAAGCTACAGCTGTTTATTTGCTGTATGACCACTTTAATCCACCTGACCCTACAGAACATCTTCCACGAGCAACCGATATCTACATCAGAAAGTAATATAACAAAGAAACATTTTATTGGTTTTTACTTATTTGTCTTTTGCCGAAAGAAAATCAAGTTAAAACTGATAGGTGTTGACAATCCAAAGAAAATCTAGTAAAAATCTGACAAAAGATTTTACCTCTAATAGTTTTTCTCAATATCTTTTGTGAAATCCATACCAGTTCTGGGCATTATTTTCAGCTTTTATGAGGACTTTAGTGGTAAAAAAACACTTAAAAACATAGGAACTTTTTGAAATGTCAATAAAATGTGATCTGCTCCACAAAATTGATATGATTGTTCATTTTAAAAAAATCTTTCTTTGAAGTCATGTTTGCTGTCCTTCTAAAAGCTTTATAAGGGTTAATTACGAAAATGTAATGTTTTTTGCATATTCAGGGTTTTTTGCCTTTGAACGGGGTGCGGAAAATGTAGTGAAAATAAACATACGTTTTTAATTATTATATTGTGAAAATCTAAATTAGGCTTCTTTCTGAGTTTTATTTATTTAGATGTTTATTTTTTTTATTTTTACTTATTTACTTATTTATTTTTTTATTTATTTCTTTATTTGCTTATTTATTTAATGATTTATTTAACTGTTGTTTACTTGTTATTAACTACTAACATACAACCAAATTGACAGACTCTATTACAATTTTATGTTCTTATTTTTAACACAGTAAATAAACGTTTTATTATTTGTAGCTGGGTCGAAAACAGTATTACATTTTTTTCTTTCATTCACATATTTTTATTTCAATACTAACACTTTTATTTATCTAGTACTTTGAAATGTCTCACGTTTTTCCTTTTTAATGCAAGTATAACGACAATTCTTATGTGACATCTCTCTGAGCGCTTCCAATTGCTATAAACTTTTTATGCTGCTTTTTTACCACCCTTAAAAGTAACAATTTCAAATGCGTACGAAGTGTTTCTATTTATCACACATGAAATAGGAAAAACATACCCATTCATTTATTATTCCTCGACGCAATTGACTGAGGGTGTAAAATGTTCTTTCCACGAATGTTTTTATTCTGGATACGTTTCTGAAGCTCAAGGTGAAAGCGAATTAAATGAGCAAGTACATATATATATTATGTAATATATTTAGTAAGAAACAAAGGGTTTAATTTTTGTTCCTATTTTTACTCCCTGTGTAATTTTTAAACGTCATATTAGGGATCATTCATAAATGATGTCACGCTTCGAAGGGGGAGGGGGGCTTCGTGAAACTGTGACAAAGTGTAACAAGAGGAAGGGAGGGGGAGCAAGAAGTGTGACATCCCTGCTTATGCAACATAGCGTTGCATGTGACAAACGGAAGAGGGGGTCCATTGAAGTGACATTTTGTGACGGGGGGAGGGGGGTCAAATATGTGGGGTAAAAGTGTGACATCATTTATGAACAGTCCCTTACTTGAGTATTTAGTTAAAAAATTACAGAAAATATTTTGAAAGAAAGAAATGTCCTTACATTAAATATGAATTATCATTGCATAAAAAGTAAGAATAAATCTAAGTATAGTAAATTTATTTTAACTTGTAAATGAAGAATGAGTACGTAAGGTGATTTTCAACCTTATAAAAACATTTTAGTACATATGAATTACACAAAATACAAAATTTATTAAGCTTTTAGAACTTTTTATACTTTTCTTATTAAATAGGTCGTTAGAAAATACATTCTGATGTTTAAGGACATTTTTTAACCTCTTAACGGTCGGGTAATTTTCAAGAAAACGGTCATAAAAGTGCCCATTTTTTTCATCCCTGAAAATTATATAAAAATATGTGTATGAACAATATATATATATATATATTCATTTTTAATTTTTGATTTGTTTTTATTTTGAAATTTTAAACACTCCAACCCGGAAATATCATGGGAGCGAGAAAAAGAAGGCGAAACCTCAGCCCGTCATTTTCACGGCAGCGAAGGGGAAGGGGTTAACAAAATGTAGTTTTGTATAGATAACATGTGATATACATTTAGCCACTTACTCTTTTAAAAACAGCTTATTGTGTGATTGTTAATTCTTTTAAAATCGGCAAAAAGGTAAAACTATGAAGTATTTCCTAACTATTCATACTTCTTTTCGTAATAAATTTTTAAAATTTTTCCAACATTTAAAGTGCCAACATTTAAAGTCATTATTGCTTTCAAAGATAGTTTGACTATAAAAATAAACCGAATGTCATACAAATTTGTTCAAAAATATGCATCTAAATGTATTATTAGAAAAAAAAATCCCTCTTTTGAATATTTTTCAAAATATTTTAACTAAAATATCATGCAAAAATGTAGAAACATGCATGTATTGTTTTATATTTTTAAAATAAGTTATCTTTCTTTATTTTCTTATGAAAGAAAAAAAAAGGTATAATTTTTCTGTGTGACAGACTTAATTAGTTAAATATTAACAACTCTCTCAAGTTAAAACTTTTTTCTACTGAATGATCTTAATTAATGAATCCATTATTTATTCTACATATAGTTATTTAAAAAATATGAGGTGCCCAGGTGAAACGCTGTTTTAACCTTTTCTGTTTACAGAAAGTTCAAAGAAAGCTAATGCTTAGAAATGGGTTGAAATTTTGCTTTTTTTCTGAAAATTAACTGCAGAAAAAAAATTATGAAAGGGTATTTGTAGATTAAAGAAGCAAAAAATAGAGTACTAAAACAAATAAGCCAATTTTTTTCATTAAAAAAAATAATAAACATAAAATTGAAAAGTAATATTATTCTGAATTATTAAAGATTTCTACTGGAATAAATAGTTAGTCTGATGAGCATGCATAAAAAGAAAATTTGTAGAAAGTCCTTTCAGGCTATTTAAGGACTATTTTCTTTATTCTAGAGGAGATTTTTTGGACCTTGTTGTAATGGAATTTATTTAGGGACTCTTAATCTCGTTCTGAGGAAGATTCCTAAGGATTTATTTCCTTGCTCTAATGAGAATTCCTGTGGCTGTTGTTCGTATTGTAATTGTTTGTTGTACTTATTTTAGAACTGTCGTCCTTAACTAGATGGAAACTTTTAGAGTTGCCCTCATTCTAATAGGTATTTTTAGGGACTAACCTTATTCAGGAAATGAATTGTTATACTTATTACAATGAGAATAGAAAAAGGATTTAGGTGCTATGTAGCTTTTTTTTGTGCCTTTATCGGGCACAAAGAAGAGGAAAAAAAATAACCTTCACAAAAAAAGTTAACTCCTCTCTTGGAAATGGAATATTAAATCCCCTTACTTACAC
Organism: Octonoba sinensis; assembly: GCA_038502835.1. Lineage (NCBI taxonomy): Eukaryota > Metazoa > Arthropoda > Arachnida > Araneae > Uloboridae > Octonoba > Octonoba sinensis. Next base: position 45,593,505 of record CM076602.1, on the reverse strand, counting down.
GACTCGTTGATATCTTTCTTTAAATCGAAATTAGCTAGAAACTATATCTTAGTTACGAATTCTGATTGTGTAGTTTATATTTAACACTGATTTTGACAACTATTCAAAATTGTCTTTTAAAATTACTACTTTCATAAAATTCCAAAAAGAGCAAATCGTATCTCATTTTTTATTATTTTTAACATTTAAATTCAAAATTTTTTTTCATGTAAGAGATCACGTATTGTTCTTTCACTGTACTATTTGAAACTAATGTTTTAACCAAATACAGAGAAATTTGATTACAATGAAATCCTAAAAACTGGGTAAAAAATTTCTTTTAATGAAGTGTTCTTTATATGTAATATGAGTCATCCTAATAGCCTTTAAGATAGAACTGAATATATATTTCGTCTGACTGGATATTTCGTTGCATCAGTGTTCACTATAGTTAGATTTCACTGTGTGAAAAAATAAATAATTCTTTGAATTTTATTTCCTATGTTTGATGCATATGGTAAAACGATCCAAGTCCGGATAAGGTCGTTATAAGTCGAGTTGATTGTAGTTATTTTTACTTTCCAAACTTACATTCATTTTTTTTTTTTTAATTTTTCATTACGAGCGAAATAAATATTCAGCCAAATTAGACTGAATATATTTTTCATTCGGATGGATATGCAATTGCATCAATATTCACTGCTATTAGATTTCACTGAGTGAAAAAATTAATATTTTTTTGAATTTTATTTCCTATATTCGATTTATTTGGTAAAACGATCCAAGTCCGGAAAGGGTCGTTATAAGACGAGTTGATTGTAGTTATTTTTGCATTCGGAACTTACATTCCTTTTCTATTACGAACGAAATAAATATTCAGTGTAATTAGCCTGAATATTTATTTCATTCTAACGGATATCTTATTGCATCAGTATTCACTGTAACGAGATTTCGCTGTGCAAAAAAATGTGCTGAATATTACTTTCGATTCATTTGACATAGCACCCATATATAACAACCCAAATAATGATCTCCTGATAGGCTCCTCATAATGCGAGTCAATTGTAGTCATTTTACAATCGAAACTAATGAGAGTGAATGTTTATATCATCCTAACAGATATCTTATTGCATCAGTATTCGCTGTAACGAGATCTCACTGTATGAATAAATGGGGAATTCTTTAAATATGTTTTTCGATTCATTTGATATAGTGACCATATACAACGACCAACATAAAGGAGTACCGATAGGGTCGCCTTAAGACGAGTCGATTGTAGTTATTTTTACATTCGAAACTAATTAGGCTGAATAGTTATTTAACTATAACAGATATTTCGCTGCATCACTACTAACTGTAACTCGATAGGAAGTTATTTTACTGTTATTTCCGAATCATATGAAGCACCGTGCATATAATATAAGGACCCAAATAATGTAGTCCGGATAGGTTCTTAAAAAGACTAGTCGATTGTAGTCATTTTTTACATAAAAAACTAATTACGCATACGTCTAAACCTGCTTAATGTATGCGCTTCCAAAGAATAAGGACATAGTATCATATTTCATATCGTAATTGAATAAGAAATGGAGTCAGAAATTCTAAGCAACGGAAATCCAAACGTATAAAGCTTTCCACGCAGCACTTTATAATTAAATCTACTGAATACATTTGATGAGTTCACATCATCTGAAACATCTCGTTGTTATTAATAACCTGTTTTCGAATGCAGTTTCCTCTCACATGAATTATTTTCTGAGGAACTGAAACGCGTTTTGGATAGTTAGTCATTGTTATCTTAATGGATATCTTGCAAGTAAATGCGCATTGCTTCGAAGTTAATAAGTCTGGATGGGAGACGAATCAGAGTGTATGATAATAACAGTAAAGATCTTGTTGATAATTATGTTTCAGCAGTGTCTTATTTTGCTGTATCATTCATTTTTCACGTAATTGTAATTTATAATGAACACAGGAAGTATTATATTTGATGGGGTAACTTTATCTATTATTTTAATCTTTAAATCATCCCTTTGCTTGCGTGTATTTTGTTCAAAAAATAAGGAGATAGAGCAATATTAACTGCAATTTTATTAAATACTGCTTATAATAGCATATTCAATTTTTCTTTTATTTTAATAACTTATATAGTATTTAGTGTGTACTTGAATTACATTGTGAATATATGTAATGATTATTATGACTGAAGTTATTGCATTTTGAGCATGCTGTTATACATCAATGCCACCCCTTTCTTAATCACGGCTCTTACTTTAATATAAGGCTATTTACAATTTTTTTTTTAAATCTGACAATTTTGTTTTAAAAAGTGTATTTCAAACATCCAGCACAAGTGTGCGCAAAAATATTATACATATTTTTTTCTGTGAAAGTAGTGTATGAAACTACATCATGCTTTTTTCTTCAAAATGATGCAATTTACAGTAAAAAAAAAACCCGACAAATTTATTTTTTAAAGTTTATTTTAAACATCGAGCACAATTGTGCCCAAAAATATTGTTCATATATTTTTTTCTGTGAAAGTAGGTAGGAGACGTCCTTCATCGCGTTTCTTTCTTCAATATAGCGCGATTCACAGCAAAAAAAATCGGACGGTTTTATTTTAAAAAGTGTATTTTAAACACCCAGCACAAGAAGTAAACATTTTTTTTCTGTGAAAGTAGTATGGGGAATACTAGGGTTGGTTGAAACAGGGTGAGGTTGCAACAGTGCTAGTGTTGGAGAAGGCGTCAATAATGGGAAAGTGCTAGAACGGCAAAAAAAAAAAACTTTCTTTTTGAAACGTATCTGCTGTTGTTCAATCTACTTGTTATATTTCAAAAGAACTATTTTTTTGGTAACCAAAACTAGACATTTTTAGTGATGCTCGTTTTCGTTTTAAACCCCAAAATATATTAGTTAGGGTTGCCATGGATTTTCAAGTAAGAAACTTGGTTATCAGATTTCAGCTCAATGAAATTTTTTTTTTTAATCTATAAACCTTATTTTAAGTGTTTTGAGGACAAATTTCTTAAAAGATGTGCAAGGTAGCATTGAAGCAAGTTTTTCTTGTGATCCACTGAAATGTCTCAACCGTGCCTGACCCCATGAAAATTGAAGTCTATTCTCATGAAATCGTGAAACCTTACCTCAAAGGACCACTTATACGTATGACAACCATGATGAAAAAAGAGATAATATGGAAAGAAACTCAGGAGAAAGAACAAAAAATGTGGGGTATGGCTGTGTCATGGACACGGCCGTGTGTTGTACGTGAATACGCTTATGTAATGCGTTAAATATTTTAAATAAAATATTTTTATTTATGTATTTAGAGTAAAAACAAGGAAACAAATAATTATTGTGTTACAATATAACTTTATTAATTAATAACTTTATAGTTTTGGCTTATCGACGCGTATAAGCCGATATTGTCTATATATTTTTAATACTTCTTTTATTCTAACACCTTATTATATTCACTGTCACTACTTTAAACTAATGTTTTATATACAATCGATAGATTTTGATGACAGCTGATGATTAAAAACTTAAACGAACATCGTAGCTTCTACGAGTCAAAGGCTATACTATTTGCAAAGTTCGATACGCAGCAAAATAACCTCAAAATGGCGGCGTTTCCCTCTTCCCCCCCCCCCGCGATGATCACTGCTCTCGCTTATCGTAATGAATTCTTTGATCCTTTAGCTATCTAGTGGTATTATTTAATTTTGGATGGAGAGGATAGATTCGAAGCTACAACGCCAAACTGTATCCCTCGATTTTGTTATCATTAGATTTTTTGGATTGCTCCCATATGGTATTAAATTTAAAGACGAATTCACGTCAAAAAGAAGACAAAAGGAATTAAACGTACCGATTATTCTCAAGAAATATTTAATCGACTTAATTCTCTAACTAAATTTTCTCTTTCTAATCGAATTACCCTCTAAATCAATGAGGCTTTTTGGTATGCGTTAAATTTTATGGAATATAACCAGGATGAGATCGAGTAAAACAGGCTAATATGTGTAGAGTGGAATATAATACTATGAGGCTTGTAGAGCTGTTACGCTCATTATTTGTGTCGTAATCCATAAAATACCATGTCTGTATTTTTTTTCCTATGTAATGTACAAAAACAGGATTCTCATTACTTTTTTAAGTGTTTTAGCTGACAACAGACAGTTTCAACTAACACCCGGGCCCCGGTGTCAGTTTCTTGGCTTGTTTTCAATTGCCTCCAGATATTTTTGTTATTCAGATAATATTACTGTAATCCCGTCCATTTGTTGTTAGATAACTAAGATTCCTTTAAAGGGTTAAGATAATATCAAATATTGTTTTAAGGTAAAGTCAGAATATTGTCACGAACAGCAATTTCATCGAGAATGGTTCAACTGATACTAGCGTCTCCTACTCAAGCAAACAAATATTTCTTTACTTGAGGAAACAATGAAGAAAAAGTGAAAAGAATCGAAAAACTGAAGGTATTCATATTATTCTACAGTTAAAGCCCCAGAGTTATCTAATTTCTATTCAAAGAAAATATAAAGCTGTTCTGTTCTTAAGCATATAACTTATTGGCGTTATCTGCAGAAAGAAATATTTTAAAGCCTATACTGGCATGCCATAATATTTAGCTATTCAAGAAAGATCCTGGAGTTTTCTGATAAGGCTTTTTGCGTCATTTAAGAAGACTGAGACTTTAAAAAATGAGTTGAATTTCAATTTCATTTTTTTCGTTTCTACACAAGGAAAAGCTTTCAAAAAGTGAATAGTTCGAAGTGGACTGAGCTTACTGTGCAGTATTTTTACTTTTAATTAAAAATAAACTGTCAAAAAATTCACTGAAGAATTATTAAACAGTATTTCTGTTCAATAAATAAATTTTGATCTGGTTTGATTTTCATTTAAACTCGTGAAAATTTGACAATGCTAATCAGTATCAGTTAATGAAATTTAAAAATCTTCAGTAATTCAAAATGCACTCAAAATTAACCTCAGCTGTTTACAGTGCTGAATTTCATAATTCGTTTACAATTGACTATGTTGCTCCATATGTTTGGAATTTTTTTTCATACTTTAGAATAAGTATTAAATCATGATTGGATTTGTTGTTCCAAAAATCAAGTGGTTAATTCTATTTGAACATCCGCTTTCCTTTTTCAAAAAACTCTTTTTTTTCAAACACTTTAAATTCAACTTTCATTTTGCTAAAAGGATTATTGGTTTAAAAGAGGTAAGGGGGATGCATAAATGTCTACAGTTCGGGGTTTAAATTCACTTTGTAATAATTTTTAAATGCGAAATTGCTTAGGGTCATTTGGGGTAATTTAATTGTAAACGCTTTTTCAATGTTTTAAATTTTGATCCTTTCCTACCTCTTGAATGAATTGAGAGATAAAGTTGTGATCTTTGTAGCCAATACTGTACTTATTGTGAGTAAATGTGTACAAATATTTTGACTTATGATTATTTGTTAGCGAATAAGCTCGTGTTTACAATTACCCCAGTGTGTTTAAATTTATCCCAGCGCATCTGGGGTAAATGTAAACAGTGATTTATTTTCAAATGAGGTTGATGCAAATAGAAAATGTTTCCTACACAATCTGCTTGGAAGCTTAAGAAGTTCCGGAGCAATGGTTCTCAATCTGCGGCTGTTGAGGGACACTTTGAACTTTCAGTGATACAGGATTTTTTTCAAACTCTCACCCTCTAATCAACGATGAAATCAACGTTATTAAAGCAATTTAAAAAAAAAAAAAATATTTTGCGTGTTTCAGGAATACAGGGAATGCCTTTATCCAAAGGGAAAAACGATTTTATTTTCATTAATTTATTTTTTATTTTTGTTTTTTTAAAGCTTAATTTTTTTCTTGAAATAATGACATCAAATTGTGCAGTCTGTGCAATTATATTTTATGATGCAAGCATTATTTTCTGGACTTCTTTTTATCTTTTCTTAGGTATCTTTCAAGATACCTAAACGTTCTAATAATAAAAACTCCGTTTTTTTATCAAATTCCTTCTCAAGTAAATAATAAAACAAACATTATTAAAAGCAAAAAATTACAGTTGGGGGATACAATGAACCCCTTATTCAATGCAGAGAGCTTACGACACAAAATATCAGTTACAAAGCAACTTTCCGAAAAAGAGTTAAAAATACAAGTTCTTGCCTGCAACTTCATTAGTTAAAATGCCATTCCTCATTCTTTCTTTCTCTAGTTATTATTAGGTAATTTCTACATGTCTTTTGAAGTATCAGGCACACTTTTATTTCATTTCAGGTACTGAATAATAAAATAACATAATAAACTTGCTATGCTTACAAAGGGTTCCTTCATAATGATGTCACGCTTCGAGGGGGGGTTGAGAAATTGTGACAGTTTGTGACTTGGGGAGAGGGTAACAAGAAGTGTGACATTAAAGAATTTAGTTTCTATAAAAACGTTTTAAATCAGCAAGTTAAATTTATTTATGGAGTTCTTTTTTTATTTTCATAATTTGATTTTAGAGTTTCATCGATCATTTTGTATCCTAAACGATGATGCTGATTATGATTTAAATTTACTTCCTGTTAAAAGTTTAAAAGAAAATTTCCTTAGGCATTTTGCACTTGTAAGATAAAATTTTGTGGGTCATTTATTTCAGAATGCGAACAATTAATATATTTTACCGCTCTATATTAATTATCTTTTGCGTTATAAACCTTGACCATATTTTATACAAATTAAGTACACATGTAATCATTAATATTATTATTATGCTCACAAATGTCATTAAAAATTCAAAAATTTGAAACATGATCAATAACGCAGTGCTTTGTTTCTGAACTGCAAGTATATATGCTTATGTAATACAGCGTGACACGTGACAAAGGTAGGGTTATGATAAAGTCTGGTATTTTGTCACAGAGGAAAAAGGGGGCAAAATATATTGAAGAAAAATGTGACATTTATGAAAGGTCCCATGTCCACATACCTTCTTTATTAATTAGTGGATGAATTTTAGTCTATGAAAATAAACATTTTAAATTATTAAGTCAAAACATGCCACAACAGATATGACAAAACATAACTATTAACATAAATATTTCATTCGCCATTAATTCAAATCTAAAACAATTTTCCCTCGAGATCTTTCGTCTCGGGTTTCCTACATCGTCTCCACAACATACTCTATATATAGAGATAAATTTATGTCTGACGCTGAAGGCTTATCTTCAACAATTGTCGTGAAAATTGCGGCCTCACCTTACTCGAATTTACACTATGTTCAAACGTGACTATACAAAAATCAAAGGAATGACTCGAATGACTGAAGTCATGAATGAATTACAGGTATGACTACCAGTTTGAAATGCAACCTGAAATATTGCTTCTAATTAGTGAATCTTCACTTCCAGCGGAATATAGCTAATTCATTACGCGTGTGCAGAAATAAATTCTGCAACTTCGAATTGTATAAAAGCATTAAATATGCTTATCCAGCAGTCAGGACTTTAATGTCTCAAATGATCTAACCGATGAGTGATGACAGATTAATCGAATGCAACAAACGTGACGGTTAACGCGTTGAAACTCGATGGTAAATTTCCATTTAATCAATGCATCGTGTTAGCTCTATAAATTGATTATATTATAAATGTAGAAACTTCATTTCAAAGTGTAGAAAAGATTTATGAATAGAAAAATTTCAAAATTTAATGAGCTTGCGACTTGATTGTCGCATACCAACTGTATACAAAAGTGAAACATTTGTTGGTTGGTTGGTTGGTTGGTTGGTGTCGTAGGGGATTAGTGTATATTCATGAGTGAAAGATTTAGAAAGGTAACAAAAAAAAACATGTTTGTCTTATTTTTCCTTTATATTTATATTTTTTAACAATGTTTTTTATGCTTAATCATCTTCAAAATCAGCAAACTTTTTTCATTTTTTTTATTACTAACGGGCTGCTGTTTGCTTCTGCCAATTGCAGACCTAGTGCGTTCCCGAGAGATTGGTACCATCTTTCTCAGCGGCACCACAATGAGTGTGGTACCATCACCGCATGAGAATTTTGACGTCCAGTTTCTCCACCTGAAAAGGGTGAGCACCCGGACTCTGTTGATGGGAAATTGCACTAGGAATTTAATTTAGCAGAGAGTATCCAAGCCAAACGGATACTCAAGGGATCTTTAACACGCCGCCCAATCATACGACATGGGCGCAGACGGTTTTCTGCATCTTCAAAAATCCACCGACACAGTCAGGCTCGATCCTCTGACCTGGGCCGCACAAGTCCCGCGCCTTACCAAGACGCCACCCTGCCGGCTTTTTTATATTTAAAGTGACATTCAAATTTCAGATTTAAAAAAAGCAAAAATTTATGAAAAACGTAGCTTTAATTTATTTAAATCGAAAAAATAATTCGAAAATTAATTAATTGGAATGAAAAATATTTGAAGATATCGAAAATTGTAGCACTTACTTTTATTTCATCTTAAAATCACTAAGTGATAGATACAAGATATGAAAATAGCGCTTTAAATAATTAAATAATTAATTTGTTGAATACTTGCTTTGAAACTTTAAATGGATCTTTAAAGACTTTTCTTTCTGTCTCAAAAGCATTTATTCTGTGGAACTGTTTTTCACCAAACTTCTCACGTTATTTTCTTCAAAGACATTTATAATAAAGTGGAGATTCTTGGCTCATGGAAAAAAAGGCTTGAAAGATTAAAAAAATAGGTTGTTCGACTCTGAAAAATTTTCTAATTAGCTTCCAGAAAGGCTTTTAGTCGCAGAAGACTGTAATTGCTTAAGTAAAGAAAAATAAAACGCTTGACGCAAACTTATGGATGACTGTTAAACGCTTTGGAATTTTAACTCTTTGAAGGGGAGAGTCGTATACGCTGGTTTGAAAAATAGCTCTATCTTTATGAATTTTCGTTTGATTTTTTTTACGATTTAAATAATATACGTTGTAAGACAAGTTTTTAATACATGACTGCTTGCAATAGATTAATTCTGCGGTAAAACTTCCGGGTCTATTTATTTTTCTCCATTTTTTTTCCTTTCTTTACTTTAAAAATTATCTTAAATTTTTCCATTCAGTATTTCTTGTTTCAGCATCTGTTTTTATCTCAGACATCAAATACTGAAGTCGTCTTCGTAAATAATATTCGCTTGTACGTTTTTTTCCTTTTAACCTAATTTAAAAAAAGAAAGAAGGAAAACAAAATTATAGATTTGTTTGCGAATTTCAACCACTTTCTACGTAAACACAAATTTTCTTTCGCAACCAGTATCTCTTTTTTCCAAATAAAAATTCAGTGAAACTAATTTAATACACTTTAAACGTATTTTAAAGACATCTGCTACAGTTACTATTAAATATATATTCGAGGGAAATGCAATACGCCAAAAAATTTAAATGTAATCTTATTTGTCAGCGTTTTGTTGCCATATTTTTGCGATAAAGTAAAAACACTTTCTTCAGAAGATTGTTTTTCAGTGAAAAGGGGGCTCCTTGTAACATAGAAACTTCCGTTTCAAAGCTTTCGTAGAATTTGTGATAACTAAATGTTTAATAGCTTTTCACTTATCCTTTTCTTAGCATTATGGGTTTCTTAGCCTTTTTCTAGCGAAAGTAAAAAAAAAAAGTATGAAAGAACTTTAGTGGGTATCATAAAAGTATCGTTAAAAATAAAGAAAGGTCAAAGATAAGTGAAGTAATAAAATAAAGATTTAAATTTTCGAAAGAAGGGTTTTGAGGTGAGGAAAATGTGTCTGTCGATCTGTCTGTCCCCCCCCCCCCTAATAACTCTTGAGGGGAGTGTCCAATTCGAAGGATTTCTTTTGCATTCGAAAGGTTTGTTCACGAACATCTCATTTCCGCATTTTACTCTTTTATTTGAGCAATTCTTCGTTAAATTTTGACCAGTTCAAAAAATCTTAACATTAGCAGTATTGTGGAAATATGAAGCAAATTATAATATAAACCCTGGACATCAAGTCCAAACTTCTGTAACCAAGCTTGGAAAGAGATGCTGATGTGATTTTTAATCATTATTATTTTTAAAAATTCCATTCAATTTTGAACGCTTCAAAAAATGTTAACATTAGCGCCTACGAAAAAGTTCAATCCTATATAAATCCTAACAGACATATTTGTTTGGAACAAACTTTATCGGAAAGATGTCATGACGTAGAACATGTAAGAGTACGAAGTTCTTTTAGAACTAAACGAGCCTATTTTCATACTACACCTTTTGATATGGGTTTTTAATGAATATGTATTAGTCGTTAAAAAAGGTACCTTTAAAGTAATTAAGAGCTAAATCTAAGTAAGAAAGAGAGAGAGAGAGAGAGAGTTAGATTATCAATTTGATATTGGTCTAAGTGGAAAGTAGGCTCATATAACTCTAGACGGAACTTGTTGTTTCTTATATTTAGTTTATGAAAGTAGTACGATTTTTAAATATTTAAACTACATATTTTAATGAAATGATAACAACACTATAACCTCCTGAGACCTGGCATCCAATAAAATGGATGTTTTGCTTTTTCTCCCTGTTGTGACACATTTTATTTTAGCAAGCAAGACCTTTACTGGAAGTATAAAAGGAGGAATAGGAAATCACTTTTTAACTTTGAGAATTCGGCAAAGGTAGTTTATTTGTTTACAATATGGCAAAGAACTTGAGTCAATTTGAAATTCGGCGGTCTCGCGGTTGTTTTGGTTTTTACATTATTTTTTTCTTTTTTAATATTGTTGCAGCATTTTCATACAAGTTTGATCTCTTTTCTTATGTTATAAGTAATGAATAAAATTTTTTGTTTATCTATTTTTGTGTAAGTATCGCATAGTTTTACTGTAGTTATGACCTCAACATACATTCAAATGGAAGTGCCCCCCAGAAAAATGTATAAATTCAAATTTATTAATTTTTTGAAAAACATCACTTTTAATGCCCAACTGCTCAGAAAAACTAATAGTTGAGAGAATATGTATATTTTATTTTGCTCGTGTCTCAGGAGGATATCTAATTCGGGAAACTTTTACTTAGCCACAAGGTCGAACATTGAAAAATCCAACCCTTTCCCTTAAAGGAAATAATACACACTGGTTTCAGAGTTAAAAGAAAATCCTTCTTCAGCTAGAGTAATTAGTGAAAATAGCGCTCTTGCTCAAACACACTTAAACATGAATTTTATGACCGACCATAATCAGTCATTATATGACACGTGTGTGCTAACGCGCACGAATTTCCAAGAAAATATTTTTCTGAATTATTAAAATATGTCACATTAATAAATGCATGAAGAGCAAAATAAGAATATAACCAGAAAATGCCGAATATTTTAGCTCAACATTTTACGTTTTTCTTCCGTCAGATGTTAAAAGTCGCTGGTACTTCAAAGTTTTCAAAATTACCTTGAATACCTCTTTAAACTACCTTTGATATTTTCCCTCTAATCTTTTAAGTATTTTTAGAAGAAGAAAAAATTTCGGCTTTTCACCGCTTGCATAAAAGATAACTCTTTGATGTTCTTGCCTTTGATATACTTTGATGTACACTTGTGAAAAAGTTTTTTAATGCTTGACAGAGAGAGAGAAGTAACTTTATGTGCTTTTGTCATGAATGACATTATTTTGAATATTTCATTTTGTTTACAACATATTAATTACGTTATTATGAATTTATGCTTGTCTTCTGTTGAAAAATGTGTTAAAAATTACCCTTCACAACTGGAATGCGTATTTCTAGAATATGAAATACAATTGGATCATTTATTTCGAAAAGGTAGCATCTCCGTTTTGAAAAGTAAAGAACTCTCAGTATTAATTTATTAATTTGCATGGCAGAATTAATCAAAAATCGTTTTAATTTACCAATATTGCATTGCTATTGCCAACTAAAATGAAATAGAAAAAGATCAGACCCGTACAGTTTTCCAACTTTTCATAAGCCATTTTTTTCTATCTCCTGAAAAAAAATATCGTTTTAAAGAGTTGTCATTTTTTTGAAATACACGATTCAGTTAAAACAGTGAATCCCAAAGTGGTCTATATCGAACCCCAGGGGTCCACGACAACCTGCAAGGGGTTCATGTAAAGTGAAAAAAAAATTAGGGTTCCATGAAATGAGAATGGGGGTCAACGATAGTGGAGCTCATATAAGCTAATGATTGAGGAGATTTGAGATTAAACCTAAATACGTGATGCCAAATATTGATAATTTATTATTAAAGCAGCAGGTTCATCCCTTCCACTAAAAGCATTAACTTTTTGCTTATTTATTTTATATAACAAATACTAAATTTTAATTTGATTTGTTTTAACTAATAAATGTCTAAACTTAATATGTGTTTTTTCTCAAGTTTTTCGCACTACAATTCCCTACAGTTAGAAACTTAAATCTTTCACAGTGATTAGCACTATACCAGCTGTCAAAAATACATTCGAAGTTTATGAATTTACTAAAAATCAATATCATGTAAGCTCTTTTCGTCTACCCAAAACCGAAAAACATGGCAAGGAGTCTACGAGACAAAAAAAAATTGGGGACCACTGAGTTAAAACATCATTTCCTTAAAATTTACTTTTAAAATGTCAAATAAATAAATAATTGGAATATATTCCAATTCTACTACGAGCTGGATCACATTTTTTGGGCTAATCATTTTATCAAAGGTAGCTTCAGATACTTTTTAGGTGATGCAAAAGTCTACCGTTAAAATTGGTTAACGTAATGATAAAAGAAAATTTAACCACCAAGCCTATGCAAGCATATGTTTGAACTATCGCCCCTTTATAGTGTTAAATTTGAAACAGCGAAACTAAATTCAATATTTGATAACAGAAACAAATCGATTAAACGTCTGAGTCATTGATTACATCCTAAAGTTGGAGAATTTTGTAAGTTATGGGATATTCCAGTGATTTTCAAGTTGTTTGTTCAAAAAATAAAAGCACATGTAAGAAAATCAGATAACGTAGACATTTGCGAGCATGGCGCTACGATAAAGTAATAAGTCGTTTAATGAAGTTCTAGTAATTGAGAAATCGGAAGGATGCAAAATCAACAGCTTTTGGTTGCAGCTAATAAGAAATATGAACACTAAAATTTTTTCGTAGGGCTACTAAAAGGAAAACGTACGTTTATATTCAGTACGTTTTTATTCAGTAGCTTCGCGTGGTGTGTAATCGTGCAAAAATGTTTAATAAAACATACGCACCAAAAATGTAGCTGCGAAGATATGAAAACACCAAGAAAAAACAAGAAAAACTCCAGAAATGTATTAATTAGTTTACGATGCACTATTATTTGGGATATATGAAAAAAAGGAATGAATTGCTTCATTTCGATAGACTCTATTCTCACACTACACTAAAAAAAAGTTCTAGTTCAACCTTCTCCAAAAACACGGTGAAAATGGTGAAATTTAGCTGCAACCATCATTTTGGATAAAAGTTGAACCATTATAATGGTTTCTTGTTTCCCATTTATGGTGAAACTAGGTGAAACTTCACCATTATTCTGGTTTAACTTTTATCCACAATGTTGGTTGCAGCTAAATTTCACCATTTTCACCATGTTTTTGGTGAAAGGTTGAACTAGAATTTTTCACAGTGTATCATTATGACATAGTTAATTCATCTGAATTTTTAGTACCCGTAGTACCGTAAAACTTGCACATTGTAGAACGTTCTAGTTCAGCCTTTCACCGAAAAAATGGTGACATTAGCTGCAACCAAAATTTGGTACCAAAGTTGAACCATTAAAATGGTTCCTACACTGTAAAAAAATTCTAGTTCAACCTTTCACCAAAAACATGGTGAAAATGGGGAAATTTAGCTGCAACTAACATTTTGTATAAAAGTTGAACCATTATAATGGTTCCTTGTTTCCCATTTATCTTAAAACTAGGTGAAACTTCACCATTATAATGGTTCAACTTCTATCCAAAAATGTTGGTTGCAGCTAAATTTCACCATTTTCACCATGTTTTTGGTGAAAGGTTGAACTAGAATTTTTCACAGTGTATCATTATGACATAGTTAATGCATCTGAATTTGTAGTGCCCGTAAAACTTGCACATTGTAAAAAGTTCTAGTTCAGCCTTTCACCAAAAAAATGGTGACGTTAGCTGCAATCAAAATTTGGTACCAAATTCGAACCATTAAAATGGTTCCTGCACTGTAAAAAAATTCCAGTTCAACCTTTCACCAAAAACTTGGTGAAAATGGGGAAATTTAGCTGCAACCAACATTTTTGGATAGAAGTTGAACCATTATAATGGTTTCTTGTTTCCCATTTATGGTGAAACTAGGTGAAACTTCACCATTATAATGGTTCAACTTTTATCCAAAATGTTGGTTTCAGCTAAATTTCACCATTTTCACCATGTTTTTGGTGAAAGGTTGAACTAGAATTTTTCACAGTGTAGTTTCACATTCATGGCGAAACTAAGTGAAACTACACACCATTATAATGGTTCAACTTAGTACCAAATGTTGGTTGCAGCTAAATGTCACCATTATTTTTCTTGCGGACAGCTTGAGCTAGAATATTTTGCAGTGTACTTATATTTTTATTATTATTGAGTGAACAAATTTCTAGCTACGCAAACAATAATTTCAATACGATTTCATTTAAAACTAAAATTCTTTTGTCTATTTCAATATTTTTTAATTTTTGTTACGATGAAAATTTCCTAGAAATGTGAGTCTTTTATGAAATGATGCGTAAAAATGGAGAAAATAAATCATGGGATTTTTTCAATTGTGTCGTACCATTAATTTAATAATCCAACGATTTCTTTTCTTTCCCTCTAAGTATTCCGAATATGGAATTAGTTTGAATGATTTATTCTCTGGAATGTCCTTTTGTTATCACAAACGATACGACTCCTTCCGAGATTGAATAGAAAAGAAGACTTTGGGAAATTGCCATATGTTTTCTATTTTTTATTTAAATGAATATAAAGCAATGCCAAAAAATCACTGCTTTCTTATATTTTGTATTTTCCTAAGAAAAATTATTTTAATGCATTTTATCCTAAAAACGTCAGAGGATTATATCTGAAGGCACTTAACTTCTTCATTAAAACATACTTTGAAATTTATGTTAAATACTCCATAATTTTACAGGCTTTCTTTCCATTCTTGAAGAAGGTTTGACAAAAACAAATTACTGAATGATTCATTACAAATCGTCTAATATGAAGAATCTGACCAATATTTGAAAAATAGTGGTTTTGGGATGCAATTTTGGATAGTCTTGATATCTGATTTTCCTTTAATTTCCATTTTTAAGTAGTTAGTAACACACACTCTTTTTACACATTGTACTATAAAAAAATCTCAAAGAAATTTAACACGTTTTGAACATCAAGCCTTAATTAAAAGATTTTTGCATACTAAAGGGATTTTTCTTCAACTAACCAAGAAAAATATTAATTTCGGACACTTCTTTTATCATGTAGTCATGCTAATTAAGATTTGCTATCAATAACATCAAACTGAGCAATCAAAATTCTTTATAATGTACGTCTTGGTTTTTATTTTACTATTTTATTTATTTACTTTTATTTTTATTTAAATATAGTCTGTCTGCCACGAGAAAAGCAAAATGTATGTGCCTGTCTATCTCTATGGCAATGAGGTGTATCTCATTTTTCTGATGGGAGCTTAAAAGACTGGAATATTGTCTCTTTCTTTCTTCTTTCTATTGAGGCTGCGTATGGTCAGTAACCTATGCATACCTAGTGCGTACCCGGTAATCGGCATCCATTTTTTTCAAGTAGCACCACTGTCGGTGGATGCCATTGCCACTGAGAATTTGGACACTCAGTCTCCCCTACATGGCGGCACCTGAGCTCTCATTTGATGCGAATTGCACAAGGTATTTAATTTAGCCGAGAGTATTCAAGCCAAACGGATACTCAAGGGATCTTTAACATGCCGCACAATCATACGACATGGGCGCAGACGATTTTCTGCATCTTGACCAGTTGACGTTTTACTTGTTTACCTTTTAGTACAGAAAGGTTTCGCAGTTGGCTGAACAAATCTAAAGTATGCAATCCGCTTGACCAAGAAAGGGAGAGTGATAGGTAAAGGAATTTTCTGGGAAGAAAATGGTTACCTTTTTTTTTCGACATCGTTTTCACACCATGCCAGGCTCTGGTGGCAATCACAGATCCACTCAATTTACGTTTTGAGTTATTTCTAACGGCATCAGTTATATCGCGCTCTTTTGCTGTCCCCCGACAAATGTATATAACGAGGGGCTACTGTATATAACAACTTAATTTATTTTTTAAATTTCCTTATCGCATCAGCTTTATTTCCTCCCATTGACATGGTTGACATTTTTCTTCATTTCACATTAATTGTTTGTTCCCACTAATTTAAAAACGAAAAAGTTAAACGCATCACGCTCCTAATTATGCAGTAGTTTTGTATTACAACATTGAATAAGCAATACGAATAATTTTCCTGTAAATACATTTATACATACTTAAACTGTCTTTGAATAATTTTAATCAAAATGTTTTTCCAGTAGTTTTTTTTTTTTTTTTCAAATATATCGGCTGAAATGCAGGCATAAATTGCGTTCAAAAAGATGTGTGTGTAATGAAGTACACTTTAAGCTTTCTGTTTCTAAACAATTATTTCTAAACCGACAACTTTAGTTGAAATTCATTAACACATGCAAAAGTTTCGACAAAAATAATATGCCTCAAAATCTAACACACTTTTATGTGCCTGTAAACTTACAAGGTTTCTCAAAGAAAACATAAATCCTTTGAGACATAGTTCACGAGGAAGCGAAAACTAATAACGATTTTCCGTCAAAAAGAACTGTTTCTGTTTTCTTGGATTGTTTTCCATTGACGCTAAATCCCAAAGTAAATTATTTTGAAACTTAAACATGGCTGCTACGTCGAGTTACATCTCTAAAAGAATGAAAACTGTTGAAAGTGTTTCTGTTACTTTCCGTGCTTTTAAGCGGAATGCATTATTTATCATATGCATTAAAACTTTCCGCAGTACTAAACATGAGAAAATGTTTTCAAGAATAATATACATGAAGCGAATTCATATGGTTGTATATTCAGTTCATATTTATGAAGTTCTGTATTTATTTGCAAAGTAGATTTTCCCTGAAAATTTGAACTTTTTCGTACGCATCGAAAAACACTGGAAATTTTTTTTATAATTGTTGCTCTCCCTCTCCAGATTTTCTTCTTTCTTTAGTTGCATGCATACATTTAATTTTAGCTATTAATAGAGTATGCCATCAACTCCACAACTCTTTTCTGATTTTTTTTATTACCAGTATCCATAATTTTAACAGCTCACCTCAGTTTTTATAATTACCGAAAAATGTTAAGCCCTAAGAGTGTAATATAATGTCGATACTTTATCAATCAAAATCGATTGTTTTTTTACTTATTCACTATTTGTATTTCACGGAAATCTCTTTATCTAAATTCATGACTAAATTAAAATTTAAAATTAGTTGCATTAACAAAAATATGAACATGTTATTTTAGTTTCCTATATTTATGGCAGGTTTTGCCCTCTAATATTATCAAATTAAAAACTGCGGGGAAAATAAGCATAATCTAGGAGAACGTCCTATTAAGTAAACGATGAAAAAAACCCTCAATATTTAAACGATAAAAACTCATGTTTAATGTTTGCATAGAGCATATAGTTCCAATAAAAGCTCCCTCATTAAACGAAAAAAAGCAATTTTTAAATTAGAAAAAATGCTTAAAAATACCCTACAAAACAGTATCGACTGTAATTTAAATTACTGTATGAAAACAATGCAAACAACCAAATCAATGAGGAATATTTTTTAAACGTTTGCTGTAGTCAATTGGGTGATTGGGAATCGTTTTTCGCAAAGATCCCTTTTTGAATCGTTGTAATAAAAGCAGGAAAAAAAGACAAAAAAAATGTCTAATTATGTTTATCGATAAAGAAAAATGGAAAAGAGAAGAATCGAGAAAAGCTTTATGCCTTGCGTTAAAGTCTACTAAACGTAAACAAAATACGTAAACTGCTATTTAATGTTCATGATTATAGTTTGATTGACTAAAAAAGAAGAATTTGGCATATATTAAATGAAAAGGCGTGATCCGTTCCCAAACAATTTCTGCAAATCAGCAAAATTTTACTTAGATGATCAGCAAGCTATAATAATGTAAATCAATATATAAAAAATAATATAAATATAAATAATAATGTAAACATAAATAATAATATAAATAAGCAATTGGTAATTGTATTTTATCAGCAAGTTTTTGAATGAAATGTAATAAGATGGATTCAAATTGGTATAGGATTATTTTTTTGTAATTTTTATGGTAAGTTTATGTGCATTTGTTTTTATTTATTCATTTTTCGTGGCAATACATACCATATCGACAAACACAAAAGTGCTCAAAATGGAAAATACAAAGCCGTCCTTTAATATATAAATATCTTTATACAATTGCTCGGAGCATTTTGCCACGAGATTCCAGTACTCTCGAGATCACGTATGAAGTTCAAGAAACTTTC
Organism: Octonoba sinensis; assembly: GCA_038502835.1. Lineage (NCBI taxonomy): Eukaryota > Metazoa > Arthropoda > Arachnida > Araneae > Uloboridae > Octonoba > Octonoba sinensis. Next base: position 45,574,952 of record CM076602.1, on the reverse strand, counting down.
CATGGAATGAAAAACAACAACATTGTTTACAGAAAAGCAACATGCGTGTACACTTTTCCTTGGGTTTTCCTTTTCAGTTGCTCTTTTTTAACTTTTTTTGCCCTCATAATTGAAAAGTTGTCTAAAAACATGTAATAAGTGATATTCATGTTTAAAAATATTTTTTCAGTTAGTAATGTGTATTGCTTTGCTAATAGAACGGTGTTATTTTTAACCAAAATAATTATTCCCTTTATTAATTCTATAAATGAAAATTTAGATCAATAAAATAGATTTCAAATTAATAAATTTTAAAATATATTTTAACTAAAGATAACATTGCCAACGTTTCTTCAAGGAATAATGGCTTCTCTTTCAGACAATATTTCCAATACATTCCCTTTTTTCTAGTTTTATTTATATAAGCATTGTGGACACGCATGCACATTGTTTTTAACTTTAAATCGCATTGAGATTAATACCCAAATAGGAAACAATAACTATAATAGTGCCATTTTCTTTCACAAAAGAAACGGTTCATTGTAACTCTGAAACACGTGTATAAAATATTATTTATGCAGAACCACGCTAAATATAATGACGTCTATAGATTTTAGTTATTTCTAATATAAGGAAAATGGCAAAAAAAGTAAAATTAAAGCTGTTGTAATTTTATTAAAGCAGTAACTAAACTTTTAACTAACTTAATTAAAGCACAGTTATTATTATATCTCAAAATAAACTAAACTTGGTGCTTAAGTAATGCAGCCTTGATAGAAAATTTGCATCAATTTTTAATTTAAACAACTGACGTAGCTTACCTTTAGAATATAGCCATAAAACCACTTTTATGTTTGTCGTAAAACATGAATGCACTAAGTTCCGGTCTTTGAAAAGTTTCAAAAGAAACTTTTCCGCATAACTTATTTTCTCCAAGCAAATGTGCATTTTGCTAGATGAATAAGTTTGTATTCAGTTAAATGCAGTTGTGAGTTATGATAACTGCAAATGTTTTCCGGTGAGAAGCGAATTACTTAAGAACTGGATGCTGCATTCAGTCAAATTTTAACTGCTTCTGTAACTTAGAAAGAGAATGGCAGATTAAAGACAGTAGATATATTTACTGCATTAGTTTTAGTCAATTTTTAATTGTTGCAGACAGTTTATTCATGCAAGGCTGAACTTCATCGTAACAATATCAAATAAACAGTAAACTGGATCAAGTTCAGCCTAGATTCAGGAAAACAATATGAGAAATTTAAAATGCTCAACACTTAAGTACAAATTAATGATATTTTTGTAATTTGTTTTAAATCAATTCTCTTTACCAATGCAAAAGGGTCATACTTTAAAAACTAAAGTGAAAATACCAGTAAATTCAGAACTAGGTAATAAGTTAGATTCTTGTGAAAATTGACATTTTGATTGAACATTTTGTGCAGGAATGATTAGAGTAACATATGACAACATAACTACAGTACAAATAAAACTTATTAAAAAAAAGTAATACAAACCTGAAAACCTGCCGTTTTGGGGCGAGTCTTTTTCTGAGTACGTGAAAGAATCGTATTTTTTTTTCACTTTTTTTTATACTTCTAATTAATTATTTAATTGAGTTCAACGGACTTTTTAAATATGTTTTAATGGGTTCTTCTTCGTGTACTATATGTTTATCGTTGTTTGCATTAATGTCATTCGAGATGATTCCAGGGATCAACTAGACTTGAATTATAATAGGAGACTTCCATGAAAATTGTGCATGCATTTAAAAACAATAATAATAAAGGTTTTTCAATCTCAGGTAAAAGAATTAAAATAAAAACTATATTCCAAAATTTCAGTTAAAATTTTCGGTACTTACGTACTATCGCAACCATATGGCGAGATTGGCGACTTATATACTTACTTATAGTTACCATAAACACCTTAGATAGGTACAAAATCCGAGGTGCCAATTTGGCGCGCTATCTCCGAATTTTGGCATGGTTGCGATAGTACGTAAGTACCAAATTTTCTAATGTATCTTCTGTATAACGTATTGTTTTCTAATTAAGATTCCCTTAGAAAGCAAGTGAGTGGAATTGGTCAGTTGCGCCAAAATTATGGTTCGTCATTTTACTTTGGATTTGGTCCTAGTTACGTCAATTATCCACATCAGAAATGTATCTTTCGTCATTTTATTATGGTTTCAACTCAGCGTGATGCAAATTTATACACTCGATGGCTAATTGTATGTAGTTGTATATAAAAAATTTTAAATCAATGTGCACAAATCAGTTTGTCTGAAAGCAAAAAAAAATTATCCAAAAATTGCATAAATGGCGATACAATCTATTTCTTATGTATATGTCTTGAGTTTCTTACATGAGAAAAGCAAAACTGGAGAGTTCCAATCAACATTAGGCGCAGACGCCCCATTTTCGACCTAAGGCAATTTTTTGAGAAAAAAAACGCTTTCGCCATAGCAAATATTCTTAGGACTATTTACGAATGTTCTTCTTCCAGATCAGCGGCACACTGTATCAAAAGCGGGTGGTCGATACTCCCTTCTGCACCTCTAATTTTGCCATTTTCACTTGAATGAATTATAACTTATAATGTAAAGAACGAATTAATTTCCATTTGCTCAACTTTTTATTCCGAAACCTACATTTTCAGCATAGTTCATCAAATCGCTTATTGATGTTACCCGTACCACAGGAAAGTTTCGCCAAATCGTCCTTTGACGTTACCCGTACTTAAAGGATTAAAAATGTAAGAATTTACATCAAAATAGTTTATGTGCAGAAAATATTATGCTATGCAATAATTTTACGATTCAGTTTTAATATCTATTCTGACGATTTTGTTTACAAAGACATTTTCCAGGCTCTCTCAAGAGAACTGTGATCTATAGTGGTTTTATTATTATTATTTCTTAAAGCATGTTTGCGATTCTTTGTTGGAAGTTTTTTCAAAAGAACAAAACTCAAAGCTCTAGTAAAATGACACTTTTATCGTGATTCGAAAAAAAAACTTTGTGTTTTGAGTGCACTTCTGAAACACATTAAATATTAATACATAAAACTGAGCAGTTGTTAAGAAAACGATTTTTTAAGAGAGTCGTCGAGAGCGGGTATCAAGCATAGTCGGAAGGGCCCGGTTCGGCATCAGAGTAGAGCAGAGGGTAAATGTTCCTATGGTAAAGATGGCAACCGGAATGGGGAGGGTGGCAGAAACAAATTTGACAGGGATCACGCTTAGTTCTCGGTGGCAGTTCACAGGTTTGATCCTTACCCTGTCGGTGGATTTTCAAGATGCAGAAAATCGTCTGCACCCATACCGTATAATTATGCATCATTAATACCTCAAATAGCCTAGTATATACCTGGCTCGGGTACCCTCGAATAACTTACATTTCTAGTGCACTTTCGCATCAACAGAGTTCAGGTGCTTTCCCTTCAGGTGAAGAAACTGGATGTCAAAATTATCATGCAGCGATGGTAGCACACTCATTATAATGCCGCTGAAAGACATGGTACCAATCTCTGGAGAACGCACTTGGTTGCAATGGTGGTCCGCCGAACGTATCCCATTGGTAAAAAGCAAGTTTCGGCAATGTTTTCTATTACTATTAAATTATAATCATACCTAAAATAGTATAATTGTCATAACTGCACTTGATATTTTGGACTCTCTTGTTCAAGTTTATCTTTCACATTTCTTTAACGCAATTTAGTGGTTTTTTCTTGACTCCACGTCAGTTTTTCGTCATTTAATTACCATAACCATCTGGTTTAAAGTTACAAAATTTCAAAATATTTTACCCTGGGTGTCGTTCAGTTAACATTGTTCCAGTACTGAAGGGCAATTCCAATACATAAAATTAATGGATAGCGAATTTTAGCTAAATTAAAAGAAGCAAACGAACCATCTTTCCATTCGCTGGCATTCGAAATTTTGCTTTTCATTCTTGTTTTAAAAATACACTTAAGCACGATACAAAATATGCAGTTTCAGTTTTTCATTCGATGCATAGAATCAATTGAGAATAAAAGAGAAAATCTATAAATACATGTACGAAACGCTCTTTCAATTCTTCACGCTTCAGATAAAGTTAATTCAATAAGAAAAGTATAATTTAAGTTTGATCGATAACACACACATATCTCTAACCAAGCATCATTACAGATGGGTTGAGCGAAGCAAAAATAACGCAAAAATTCTGAAGAGTATTTTAGAGGAAATAATTGCATCGTTCGTTTGGAAAAAAAATGTTTTTTATTCTATCGAAATGATGTGTTATTGTTAAATAGATAACGGAAAGTAAGTATAACAGAAAATTCTTTTGAATTCTGTAAAAATGCGCATTTATTTGAGGATACTTAAAAGAGCAAGAATGATTTAAAACTTATATTTAAAACCTCTCAAAATGATTTAAAACTTTATGTTCAAATAATTATCATGAGCAGAGAAATATCTATAAGATAATAATAAGAAAATGAATAATAAATAAATAAACAAAACAAGAAAGTGGCTGCTGTTTTCTCGACATCCCCTGAATTGACTAAATATGAATTCCGTTATTGATTTAAAAATTTTTATTTTGTACACAACTGACTTTTAAAATCTTAATTTCAACAAATATTTTAAATATTTTTTTTCTTTTTATAAGTGTAATTTTTGTCTTGACGTATCCTCATACCGTTCAGTATCATTTTTCTGTTTTCTACAAATTAAACGTGGGTTGTGACAGCATGTTCTATGAATGTTTTTACATTATTCATCCATACATGGATGACATTAGCCCATCTCACTCTATACATCTCTCTCCCTTTATATATATATATATATATATATATTAGTCCTTTCGGAAGATTTAGTCCTTTCGGCTGATTATTCGTTTGAAAAGGTATTCTACTCCCGCCCCCCTTCCAGTTCGTTTTATTCCTCCTATATTATTTTCTTATTTATCTTTTGATTTATTTTCTTTTTTATTCATTTATTCATTTCTTAATTTGTTTATTTTGTTTACTTATTTTTATTTATTTTTATTTCACCCGTAACTAAATTATAAAATCATAAAGTACTATTTAACCAACAGCCTCTTTTTTGCTTTAAGAGTTGTGAAACAAATGTTTAATGAATAAATGTAACATCTGTGATGAAATTTTCCTGTAAGGAATTCTGATACATGGTGTATAGCTATAATTTTTCTATAACCATGCATTATGTGTCTCGATTGTTTTTTCGTTTATTTTTTATGTCTTGATCGTTTATCTTGCTGCTTTTCTCTTATCTTTCACTCCTTCATCTGTAGAAATGTATTATGGTTTCCTTTCATTGCTCCTTTTATTTGCCCAGTATGCTTTAGAGGTCAAACCCATCTAGTCAGAAATTCTGATAAATCGCGATTCAGGAAACGTGATATGAGAGCAAAGTTAGGAGGAAGAAGTAATGGTGAAATTTATGTCAATCCCATCCTCACTTTTAGATTTTTTCTGAAGTACACTTAAATTTTAAAACGTTGCTCAGACAGAAAAAAAAAATAAATTATACAATACGTTTCTGTCAGCTTTTAAAGACCTTTGGGAGACATTTCGCTGTGTAGAAATATTTCTCATTTTAAAAAAAAAATCTGCCTTGTCAGATGCTAAAGGAACGAAAATGACCTGTTATTTTCTACGAAAGAGTACGCCTTAAATTCATTTTGCATCCTGAAAAATGCAATCTGCGCATAACTGTTTTGTTTTTTTATTATTTCTGTTGAAGCAGTATTCGAAATATGGGGCAGTAGTTTTGGCATAAAGTTCAATGACGCAATTAGAATCTCAAAATATGCGAGTTGATTTTGTTCAAATGTACTGGTTGACAAGCAAAATTAGTGAAGAAGAATGAACTAGTTGAAAAACAAAATTCGTGAAGAAGAATGTAGTAGTTGACAAGCAAAATTCGTGAGGAAGAATGTACTAGTTGAGAAACAAAGTTAGGGGAGAAGCATGTACAAATATTTGTGTTTGACGAATAAAGAAAGAAAAGAAGAATGTGATGTGATAGTTAAATTGCACAACAGTCATTTTCTGTCGCTATTACCATTTTGAGAAAAATTTCTAATCTTTAGTTCCCAGATGTGGTTCCCAGTGTTTAATTTAGACGTCATGATTCACATGATTCATATTATTGAGGTAATAGTATATTGCATATTGATTATATATATATATGTATATATATGTATATATACATATATATATATACATTGATTTATATTGCATATATTTATTAACATCCATCATCTAAGCAAACCTACTATTAAGTAAACATGTAGCCTTTGGGGGACAAATAAACAAGAAATTCAACGTTAAAAGCAAAAATAGCAATGCAAGTTGTATGCACTACTTTCGGGATGTGAGGAGTGATTAGAAAAACCTTTTTTCAGTGCAAAGAGATTATGTACATCTATTAGGCCACAATTGTTTTGCATTAAAAAGGGGCTTCTATGAAATTTAGAAACACGTGTTTGAAATTTTTATTTCTGTTTTATCTTAAACGTTCTTTTTTGTCTATATGTAATAATACATTTAGGGAAATTCATATCTTTAAAAACATTATGTTTTGTAACCTCGAAAGTATTATCATAACCTCCGAAAACTGATGTATCGAAGTTACCCAGGTTGCATTCCGGAAAACTTTTCAAATTCCTTCTTACATTCTGACGCTACACTGTTAAAAATTTCCGTAAGGAAATAGTAAAATAACCATTTATTTGACTGTTATTTTACCATATTTAATTACAACAGTTGAATAACCATTAAAAAGATGATACTCAAACCGCTGATTGTGAAAAAAATCGTTTTTTCCCCCTGTTTATCCTAAAGAACGTTTAACTAACCGTAATTTTCAAGTGCTCAATAAGATTCGGGCGTCCATCTTGGTTGCAAAACTTTACCGGTCGTACGTTGTTGTTAAAATATGAATAAAGATTTATCAGTTCAAATCTGCATGTGTATATTAAAAAAAAGAAGAAGAAAGTGGCTTAGGTATTGGTTACTAAATAGACACACACGTAAATCGAAAATTGGAGACATCGGATTCCCGAACTGTTTGCGAATGAGCGGACCCATAATTTGAGCTGCTGAAGCTTGTTTGTATTTTAATTTTTGCAGCAAATAAAATGATTTTCGTCAATATACAGTTAATTTAGACCAAAAATGACTTTGGATCCAATCAAAAACTGAAATCTCAATTTTAAGGCAGTTTGCCTGTTGGAAAAGAAGATTTATTGATAAATAAACTGCCGCTTTACGTGATTTAGATGGCCGAATGACTAGAGCGCAAAGCTGGTATACCATACACCCGGGTTCGATTCCCTTACGCTTTGCTTACGGTTTCTACCCCTCGAAGGTTCTACTCCTCAAAATGGTTCAAAAATGGTTAAAATTTTGTTTTGAAACCATTTTTAAATGGTTATTAAACCGTAAATTTTTGTATTTACGGCTTTTTAACCAAGCTGATTGGAAATAGTTTAGGTCCCGTAAAGATAGAAAAATGTTCCGAACCGTAAATTTAACAGTGAATTAGATGGACAGACTGCTGCCGGTTATTTAACCGTAATTTCATGATGAAATTTATAACAGTGTAGTAAATCTTACTTCTTTGACCACGTTAATTTTTCTTACAAAAGTTGGACAACACTATCAAGTTAACAAAGTTGGAAATCAAGTTAACAAAGATTGGACTATTTTATGCGGATATAAATAACCGACCGATATTTAATTCATATTGATTGAAGAGAAAGTCATGAATACCATATTTTTTAAATATAACTCGATATACTGATTAGTTCATTAGAAATGTCATTTGATTGCATTTTATTTATAGCAAAAAAGTTTTTGAAGGAAGAAGAAGAGAACTATTAGAAAATGTACTTAATTTAAGTCAGAACAAGCCATCATATTTCATCAACACGAAGTTGGGAGCATTAATAAAATATATCTTCTCACGCAATAGCTCACTTAATGTATTTTAAGAGTGACACATTCATCGGGAATTTTCTAGTAACAAATCATGAACACCAAAAGATAACGTCCTATGCTCTTGTAGTTAATGGTCCTATGACTACTATGTGAAAGTTCACGAGTAAACCACTTAAATAAATAGTTACACATGCTTTTCATGTGTATAAAAAAAGTTTTCTTTTAAACGAATAGTTTATCATAAAAACAATCTTTCGCAAACATTTATTTTTGCAGAATAGCAGACGTTGGGTGGGAGGGGGATGGAAAATAGTTTAACTGTTTTGCTTCACTAGTTAAAATAAATGTAAACTCGATTGGGAGTTTGTGAAATGTCTTGGGGGAAAAAGGTACGTAAAACATTGTTTATCTTTTCAATTGTTGTATAAAATCAACAAAATTATGATTAGAATTACGCAATACATTGGCGAAGTAATTATTTGAGAAAAAACAACAAAGCTAATTTAAAATGTCAAAACATGAATCATTTTCCAACGATTTACAGTAGTATGTATTTTCTCAAAAATGTGCTTTTGCATAACATAAGGTATTCTATGAGGTTAAATACTTTATTAAACTAGTTAAAATACTTGACTAAGATTCTGCAATTTAAAGAAATTGCAAATGTTTTGCCAAAAATTCACCAGATCACTGAACCAAAAATCAACATGTGCCTCCCTTGCAGAGGCAAATGCCTATGCTAAATCAGAAATAATAGCCACTCCCAAGATTAAAACTAAATACCAAATAACACCCTTTAATATTGACAGAAAAGTAGCTACCACTCTCACACGACTAAGAATTAAGCACCTCAAAAATATGAGAATTTCAACTGATGGCACTAAGAAGCATAAAAAATACATTAATTGTCCGGACGTCGAGCTTACTCCACAGCCTGACTTCGACTGCCCGGCTGTAGTGGCGGCCCTTCACTACTTGGACTAGCCTAGCAAACAGAACGTTTACTCCTATTTGGCTGTCAACATTGCCAAAGCCATTAAGCGGCACAACCAAATATAAAGTTCACGTAGCTGTCAACAATAAAATACACGTGAACTCTCTCATACTTTTAAATATATCTTAGAAAAAAACCATATTTTAACGAGTCTGACTCGTGATGAAGATTTTAACACAAACATGAATCGCGAGTCAGACTCGTGCAGGGATAATCGGACGACTATCGCTTACGGCCCTAGTTTGGTCGAGATAAATGGTACGGCAAGGAGTTCCACTCTTCATCTCTAAATATAACATTCAATTATGCTTTAGAATCGTAATTAAAATTTTGATTAGAATTATGCAATAGTTTGACGTAATAGTTGGAAGGAAAAATAACAAAGATTGCTTAGAACGTTATTACCTAAAGCATTTCCAACCCAATTAACAGCATATTTTTCTCCACAATTTGTCTTGGTAAAACGTAAAGAATTGTGTGACGTAAAACTTAAACTCTGTAGTTGTGTTTCAGAACTATGTCTTAGAAAAAAGCTCTGTAAAGTCTGAGACTTACACGTAAAATTTTACTGAATTATATATATCAGTATTAGGACAGGAATCATATAAAATATTTTTATTAGAATGTGTGTTTAGAAAAAACATTAGATGAAATTTGAAGCTTCAAACTCAGTTTTCCCATCGTAACCGTAATGTGCATTTTTTTTCAGTAATGTGTTGTGGAACGTAAGACAGCGTGTAAGGTAAAACCTATCTAGTTATGTTTTAGAAAAAGGTCTTAACGAAAAGTTTCCAGTCTCAAGTTCACGCGCAACATCCAGCTAAACTATGTCTGTGAAATAAGATTAGAATAAGCTGACATTTTAGAAATAATAGTTGGGGGGAAGCAAGTAAAGAAAAGCTGGGACGTCGAAACTCTGATCAGCTTCCTTTCCAATCATTAATTTTTCTTTACTTATTTTTTTTATAAAGGAGGATCATAAAGCAACTTGTATTTACTTTCAAAGAATTAACAAACATTTGTACTTACTTCAAAAGGAGAAACAAACTCCACATTAAAATAGGAAATGGAAAATAACAAATGCCAAGCTTTGAAACCACGAAATTCTTTACAAATTTCCTTTCAATAAAGAGCATGTTTTAAAATCTATAAATACAAAAAATACTGTATTTTTAACTTACATATTATGTTCTTAAAATGATTGCTCGATGGGTTAAAATATTTACTTACATAGGCACATAAGAAAATAATAGTTGTTTGAAAACTCCCTAGACAATGCATTGCCAAGAAAAATTTTTACCCCATTTCAATTCTAAAATTTCCTGAAAGAGCATTTGTAAGCTTGAGATTTAAATCATCAACAAGAATAGGATTATTTATTTCGATCATAACAAGAAAGATACTAACTTTTTTGAAAACGGACTTTAGAAAAAAACAAAAATAAATGTGAAAAAGCAGCTTAGTTGACTGCAAATCATTAATATATTTACGAAAGTTTTTCGGTGATGACATTCCTATATTTATGAGAGGAAAGTAACATTTTCCTCTCATAAAATACTACTATACTACATACTATTTCTACATACTATTTTTCACATACTATTTTTCTACATACATTTTTCACTTAGATATAAAATCAAACCTTTAATTCTAAATACATACCTGTGTTATTAAATTTATTCCTTATATTTAGTGTAGCTTTGTATTGCTTGTTTTAAAACAAACTTAACGATGGTATAAAAATAATTCAATCAAGCATAATATGAAGAACATTTCGCTTTTTTCTCAAGTATGTTCATTTTGATAAAAATGCAAGTGCAATTTTCTGTCGTATTAAGCTGGTTAAACATACAATGGAGGAGAAACCAGTCATTGTTTTAATATATTAAGTTTTGTCGAATTAAAATGCATAAATATGATGCTTTGATGAATTCAGTACTAGTTTTTTACTGTGACGAATTAGTGAAACGAGAATACTGTTAGCTGCATCTGAGATGCTGATACTGATGTTGACGAATTTAGTTCGTTTTTTAAATGTAATAAATCTTAAAACTGGAAGGAAAAAAACACAAAGCATTTTTAATTGAAAGCAATGTTCTATGAAAATTAAACACATCAACTTTGGCCGTTCGACTGAAACGCTCGGAATACAAATATTAAATCAAAATTTAAAGTTGCTGATTCGGCACAGAATTCAATGGATAATAAAGCAAGAAAAGAAACTTTTAAAAATGAGGAAGAAACGGCACTAGAATGAAACCTGCCTACAGGTTCTAAAATGAAGTGAAAGGTTAACTGAGATGTACTCTGTAACAGCTAGAAGTTCCGTCTAGAACTATACGAGACTACTTTCCCGTACACACCAACATCAAATGTATGATGTAGTTATCTGTATCTCTTTCTCTTTTAGCCTAATTACTTCAACTACACCGTATTCATTTATTTGTTTTTTATTCATTCATTCACTCATTTCGTCGTCCATTCTTTCACTCAATCATTTATTCATTCAATGATTCATTCCGCAATGTCATTAAACATCAGATTAAAAAAAAAAATCATGCAAAAATAGTCTCGTTTAGTTTTGGATGAAGTTCGTATTTGTTCGTGTTCTGCTTCATAAGATCCTTCCGATAAAGTGTGCTCCAAGCAAATTCGTCTGTTCGATCGAAATTTATATAGGATTGAAATTTCCTCGTAGACGCTAACGTTAAATGTTTTTTAACTTTTCAAAATCGAAGAAAAATTGTTCAAATAAAAAATATTTCATGTCGAGATTTCCTTCGAATTAGCTTGTTTAAAGAAACTTGGATTTTATGTCGAGAGATTATGTCATTTGCTTCATATTTCTTCATAGGAGCCAATGTTAAGATTTTTTTGAACTGTTTAAAACTGAGCGAGAAATTGTTTGCGCCCTAATAATAATAGCAATAATGGTATGCAAACAGAAACAGTAAGTAACTTTTTAAGTACTAAGTGTACCAGTACAAGAACTCCGAAACAGAGGAGCGAAATGCAAGCAAAAACATATAAACGAAATTGATTTGTTTTAATAATAATAAGGATGATTAACCCCTTCACTGATTTGCCCGTATGGCGTACGGGCTACCCAAAGTTAGCCCCAACTGGTTTACCCGCACAGCGTACGGGCATTGATATTTCCGCCTTTCTTGTTTTGATTTTATTTTTAATAGATTGAAAGAGAGTCTTTAGTATTAGAATATTTCAACACATGGTTTCAATAGATCGTGAGGTCTGTAATACAGTCTTCACTGTATATACTCTGTGATTGCAAAAAGCCAACATTTAGGGGCATTTGTGTCTTAAAGTAATATATTTAAAAACTGCTTAAATTCATTATTTATGAAATTTTTAACCCTTTAACTACGGGTAACGTCAATAGACGATTTGGCGAAACTTTTCTGTTATACAGGTAACGTCAAAGAGCGATTTGATGTATTTTTGCTGAAAATGTAGGTTTCAGAATAAAAAGTTGAATAAATGGAAATGTATTCGTTCTTTACATTATAAGTAATAATTTATTCAATTGAAAATGGCAAAATTAGAGGTGCAGAGGGGATATTGACGATCCCCTTTTGATGCAGCGTGCCGCCGATTTGCAAGCAAAAAAAACTACATCTCATAGGAATTTTGATTTCGAACAAAAAATTTCCAATTAACATTAGCCAAACAAAATATAACAAAACAAAATATAACCAAACCAAATATAACAAAACCAAGCCAATAACAAAATTTGCTGGGGCGAAAGAGTTTTTTTCTCAAAAAATCGCCATAGGTTGAAAATGGGACGTTTACGACTAATGTTGATTGGAACTCTCCAGTTTTGCCTTTTTCATTTAAGAAACTCATGACACATACATAAGAAATATATGTATCGCCATTTATGCAATTTTTGGATACTTTTTTTTTGGCGTTCAGACGAACAGATTTGTGAATATATTCCCGTAGTTAAAGGGTTAAAAACATTCTTTGATTTTCCTTGAAAACCAATATAGGACTTTAATTATATGCAATAAAAAATATGCTTTTTTTAGGAACATTTGTGGTAAAAAAATTGACCAGTTAAGGGGTTAACGAAGTTGCAAAGTGAAGTGCCATGTATGAAACGAAACGTAATCTTAATAGAAGCATGTTACGTCTATATCAGAGGTTCCCAAAGTGGTCCGGGTAGACCCCCAGGGGTCCATAGGAGACCACACGGGGGTCCACGTAGACGTGAAAAGAAAACAGGGGTTCACAAGTTGTAAGTGGGGGTCCACGAAAAATTTTCTGGTTTTCATAATAAAGAACAAAAATTTTGGCTTGGATTTACCTATCAATGTAGGCAGGTAGCATCATTCACTAGGTAGATACTCAAAAATATTCGAGACTCAGTTCAGACACAGAATTGAATAGTACAAGTGTACACCACATGTCGAGACTTGCAAAGTGCCGCCCGTGCGCCCGCTCGTCCGGGATGCTTGTTTAGACCTACAAAGGGATGAAATACGACTTGCGCTGTGCTTGCAATCTATATTAGTATAAATACGAATGACAAGAACAAAACGTTATTTACTCATTGGCGAGAATTCTCCCAGTTTCCGCGCTTGTCACAGATAGAATGTCTTGATGAGGATATTCAGACCTACGCTCAACATTTAAATACCTTGCATGATGACTTCAAAAATAGACTTGAAGATATTCTGACGATGGAAATACCACCACGGATTATAACCCAATTTCATGAAATGGAAGAGGCGAATGTAGTATTACAAGAGGAGCTACTTGAGCTCAGCACCAACGAGAAACTGAAGGTGAAATTTAAAAAAGGCTATCAAACATTTTGGCTGCAGGCAGAAATCCTCGAAAATTATCCTGGGCTGTTTGAAATTGCAAGAAAACTTTTGATAGCGTTTCCTTCGTCATTTCTTGTTGAAAAAGTTTTAGTGCCGTTAGCAACCTGTTAACAAGTAAAAAAAAGGAGCAGATTGAACATCACAGAACGGGGAGATTTGAGATTACTTCTTGCAAAACTGAAGCCAAATATTGATAATTTGATGTCAATTCATCAAGTACATCCGTCTCATTAAAAGTATGACTATTTACATTTCAGAGTTCATTGTTTATTTTTTGTCAATTGTTGATTGTTCGTACTAATAAATGGTTATAGTTTTGTATAACCACAAGTATTATTTTAATAAATAGGACACAAGAAAATGTGCTACTTTTTTTTCTTCTTAACACCCCCAATTTAGGGTGATATTTTTAAAGAGTTTTGGGAATATAGTAGAAATGTAGCAGTAGGGGGTCTACCAAAAATAGTAAAACATTGAAAGTGGTCCACGAGAAAAAAAAGTTTGGGAACCTCTGGTTCGAATTTGCCGAAATTTACAAATTATTCCAAATTTGAAATGTTTTGAATGAAGCTTAAAACATAATGAGCACATAAAACCTTGTCAAAACTAAAATTGAAAATAGCAGATAAACTGCTAACCGTACTCCAATTTTGAAACTGACACTTGATTGATTGCAAAATATTTGTTTGCGAATTAGATTTTTTTATTTAAAAAAAAGACTATTGCTATTATCCATGATTTTAAATATTCAATATTTTTTGTCGATATCGATCTACATAACATTAATCTACTTGACAGTCGTTCTTTTATCATTGCACAAACATAAATTGGTTTTCATTTCTGCTTTTTCTTCAATAAAACAGTCTAGTAAATCAATAACAAACATGCACTGAAGCTCAAGATCATTTATTCTATAAAAATATGACGCTACATATTTTAACAAACGTTTTCTGGCATTATTTTCTAATATCTGTTCACGAATAAATAGTAGTTTTTCAGTTTCCTTGTAAGCTAAATAAAAACTAAGTCGTAAACATGAATAGTTTTTAAAGAAGAATTTCATCTTTCATTCTGTAAGATCGTACGCAATTTGTAAGCTTCATGAACCTTTTATAAAATTGAAATTTGTATATTTATGTCTTTTGCGATAGTCGTATATGCAAACATTTTCCGATCTATACATTTCTGAGCAACATAACAGATTTAACTGAAACATGGAATGGTACGCATTTGAATATAAAACGTAAACCCATAAACTCTTCTTATTGCAATTGGGAAATTTGAAGAAATGCCATGGAAATGCCGTTGCACTATGTCGCTTATTTTATGGAAACATATCTGCCAATAAAAATGGCATGGAACTTTTACAGATTCAATTTACATTCGGAAAACGTTTGAGACTCCGCTGTTGTTATTTTTAATAATAAAATACCTAACTGGTCTAAGACATTTTCTTTTTATTCACCCTTTTTATTTCAATCAGAATAATAATCTTCGAAAATGATTCATATGTATATCTATCCAAAATAATAAAGTTAATTAAAACTTCGTAACCATTCAGGTAAGATGAAAATGGCAGGTTTCATCTGTTTTTTACGGGGATAAAGTTATTTTTCCTAATTTCTTTTACTAAAGTACTAAAATTTCTCAGCTTTCTCAGTTAGCATGAATTGTTAGCCTATAATATTGGACATTTGTTAACATAGCTTTTTTTTTATTTAAATTTTAAACTCCACTTTCTATTAATGATCTTAAAGCGTGCATTAACTGCCAACTTGAGGAAAGTTTAATCGACTATGATGGCGGTACTAATACTTTGCAATCATACTTATTTGTCTAAATAAATGCTCAAGCAACTGATAATAATTGGTGGCTTCCATAATTTTTCCAAATAGTTATTTTAGATTAAAATTAACGAGTAATTTGAACTCAACATTGTTAAGGAGGAATTTGGTTTAAATCTGCAAAGGTTCTGACTGTTCAAAAATGAAAACTTGAATTTCAATAAATGAGATACCGTACCATAAAATTTACTTGTTTGAAGCAAAATTAAAATAAAATTAATCCTTTTATTTCCGACCATTGAAGAGCATACACTACTCAATTTCGTTATTGCTGTAAAAAAAACTGCTGTGTCATGCCACACGCGAGCAAGAACTTTGCAGAATAATATAAAATTGTATTAAAAATCCCTATTATGAAACAAGCATCAAAGCAAACATTTATGTTCCATAAAACAAAATTTTATTTCTACTGTACATGCCGTTAAATGAGACATTACTTCGACTAAACCTCTGGTAACAGTTTTATTTGCAGTTTTAAATCCTAATTCGAATTTATGAGACACTAACATTCTTCTCGGCTTTGTGCACTGAAGTTATATGCTTAAAATAATTTAAGAGAACATTCTTCTTCATTTTCAACAACAAATCCATAGAGCTATAAGTTTAGCACGGTGCATTTATCTCTGTCTTGTTTTATGGATATTTCAAAGAGATTTTTTTCAAACTATTTTACGAAAATGAAACATATTATTGTCTATTATTTAAAAAGCAAGTTGATATTTTGAACTGTTTGGAGCATTTATTTAGAACCATTTCTTCTTATTTTTAAAACATTTAATAAAAATTAAAGAGTAATATAAAGAGCTGATTTTTTTATGGAAAAATTTCTCAGGTATACAAGTTTTCGTTCTTGCTTTAGACAAATTGTTTTTAAAAAGAAATGGTTGAAAAATTCGTTATAAAGCTAGTAACATAAACAAATTTGCTTGTTTTCACTATTTTTGATACCTAATTTATTTGAAATTTCTGTTTTTTGAAAGTTAATTCAATATTAATGTAAAAATAAGGTTTTTAACAGGACGTGGAATGTTTAACTAATGAAAGGAAAATTGTACTCATTAAATATTTCATTTATTTTTCACTTTTTGTAAAATGTTTTACTAAAAAGCCGCTGTACTCCCGTCGTATAATTGGGTAATAATGTATAAATAAGTTTACCTTCTGTATTAAATTACAGAAGAATTCAGCGCACTAAATATCTACCATAATGGAAAATAATAGTACAAATTAGCAACATTCCTTGAAAGTTGCTTACCGGTATTATGATCTTACTAGAAGCTCCTTCTACAATTGGAGAACAATGTGCTATCGCTCTTGCATACATTTTTAAATTCCAAAACTAAAATCGTCCTTTGATACTTTTAGGATATGCCAGATACCAAGCAAAGCTGATTTCATGAAACTGTAAGTATTTTCGAATCTACCACCAGATCAGCCCAGCCTCAACATACGTAAGTGATTTTTGTAGCATTTCCTAATTATTCAGTCATATTGTTATTAAACATTATATATTAATTAATACCGTAATTACTTACAATATATTAAATTATCTTAATCTTGAACTAAGAACTTATTATAAGCATTTTGTTGTCCGTGTACATAACATGTAGTTGCTAATGTCTGAATAAATTTATAAACCTATATTGCTCTATTAGATGTGTATATTATATTTTACCCATATTTTGTGTGCTGAAAAGAAATTTCTATTTTTCAACTTAAATCAATTTATAATAGGAATCAAAGTATTAAATTACCAGTACAGTAATTACTCTAAATCTCGCAATAACTGAAATGCAATCCGCACATTTTTTTTTCGTTAAACATTTCACTGCAATCGGGTAAAATTACCAGAAGGGAGAAATGCAATTTAAATGTTTCAGTTTCTGTTGTTTTTCTTCCTGTTTAAAATTAGTTAAGTTAAACCCTTCTCTCATTTAAACTTTTAAAGTTTAAAGGAAAGTTAAACCACTTTTACGTGTTTCGTTGTGACTGTATTAAAAGTTTCTTTTGTGAATCGTGTAGTAGCACACATCGGAACTTGAAACGTTGTAGTTCATTACAGAGACTCCTGCATCTTCAAACTGAGGTTGAACGCAAGCCGTTTGTTATAGTTCAAGCAGCCTTAAAATATAGATTAAACTAGCTTGTAAATCTTGTCATTAAAAGGTTAAATAGAAATAGTTATAGTTTTGTCGACTATACATATTATTTAGTCCAATATTAATGATTTTTATTTTGACCATTTTTTTTTATTTCGGCCTTTATTTATGTTGAAACTAATGCGGTTTATTGATCGTTTGTGTGCGAAATATTAAAATGATGTAGAAGAAGGTGACATGTTAGGAGTGTAATTAACGTTTTGTCTCGAGAAGGAGGCGTTAAGAACGTTCAAGATAGTTGTTCTAAGGTTCTGAATCAGTATCACCTTTTTTCTTTCTTATTTTCTTTCCTACATTTCTTTTTGTTCTTATGCATGAATGATTAATTTAGTTCTATGAAGTTTCCCAACAATCTGGCATATGAACATGATACATATGGTCTGAAACTACACCACCTGAATATTTTAAATGTGGAATTCTAGCGGAAGACGTCAAACGGTATGGAAGTTGTGAGAGTGTTTAGGTAAAAACATAGTATATAATGGAGGATAATTTATTTGTCTTACATAAACAATTTATATAAATTCAATCATTTTCAAACAATTATACTCAAGCTATAAGGCTCCGGAAGACATTATCACGTATGAGTTTAAGATTTTCATTCTAAAAACATTCAAGATCAAACAATAAAAAGTTTTATTCAACCTGAAATTGGATGCCCTGACGGAATTTAGTTCACATGCCGAAGAGCAAGCAATGTGGCCAAATCCATGTTCTAGAGGCTCATCATTCAGTAGTTTCTCAACTTTATGAAATGCAAATCCGATCATGTTCTGAATCGTGGGGCCGGGTATTGGAGTATAGTGAATGATTGAACTTTCCAATCTTAATGATGTGCCAGATTTGCTCCGGTCTCTGAAATCGCTGTCAATAATGTTCTACCTGACGAGTGCCTTATGTGCATGCTCAGAAATAGGGCTCTCACTTTTGACGATTCTTCAATCGTCAAGAAAATTTCGTCATTTACAACGATTCTTTCCTCGCGAGATCACGTGACAGAAAAAATACTACAGAAATTTCGCCAATTTGACGAAAGGTTTACTCGGAGCAATTTTCACGCAGCCATTTCGCCAAATGAGATTTGAGCATGCGTTTCTGAGAGTGTAGAGAAACAAGCAATTCAATACGTTTTTAGCCATCAGCTGCTCCTTCAAAAAAAGCTCGTGTATCAACCTAAAATATAACTTTTTTTTTTCTTATTGTAAACGATCCTAATGTTCAACTCTTTCGATAACGTCTTTTGGTGTCTAGCAACTTACATAAGCTTGCTTCAAAAGAGTAAACGGAATAGAAATTGCTCATATGTGGCAAATGCATTTTCCTGCAATATAAACTTAATTCGTACTTAAAAATCCTCATAACTTCTATACCGTCTGAAGTCAGCCACTAGAATTACACATTTATAATATTCAGATGGTGTAGTTTTTGACCATATTTACAATGTTCTGATCCCCGATTGTTCGAAGGGAACATTTACTAGTCAGTGTACGTAATTGTTATAACAGGTCTGTAATAAACATCCACACTTTCCCACTGAATGTGCGCAGATGCCATACGCTTGTTACAACAAAATTTTACAAAAAACATACGATTTTTGCATGAAGCCCGGAAATCATCGTATTGTAACCCCAATTCAAGAAAGCCATATTCAAGAAAGTCACATCCTCCCCCCCCCCCCCCAAAAAAAAGTGAAAATATCAATTCATATATTAGAAAAATGATCAAAAATCTTTGTGCTGAAATATAAGTACAAAGAAAAAAACAACGTAAAAAAGCGCAAATTCAGAATAAAAAGTATCGCATATTTTTTATTATGCGATACTTTATTCTGAATTTGTGTTTTTTACGTTGTTTTATCTTTGTACTTAAATCAATTCATGTGTTTTACTGAGCTCTTCTTCTTCTTAATGGTATACATTTTTTTCGAAATGCATTATTAGTTATTCTGGATAGCCCAAATACCGGCCTAAGCTCAATTCTGAGATAATTCCAGAATTGATGCAAAAAAGTGTGCATAAATTTGAAAACATTAACGCCCGTATAGCGTTTTCACAATAAAACACGTTATTTAGCGTTGGAAAAAAAGGAATTTAAAACAAAACGAGATTAAGATTTCGAAACTCCTACCTTGATGAGTAGCCGATTTTGACCATAATTTTTTGTTTACATATTCAACACTGAGACATATTTAAGAAAAACATTTCTAAGTAAGTATCATTTTGTGACTTAATTCTGATTGCATAGCTTAAAACTAAAGCGTGAGACTAGTATGAAACCCATACTTCATTTTCCTTAGTACATATCCCGAATTACAGAGTAGAAAATAAAATGTTTAAATGCGTTTATTATCTCAAAACTGTAGTTTTAACCAGTCTTAGCATTAAGCTATTGCAGTGATATGATCCGAAACTTAGTTTACAATGCCACCAAATATGTTGTTACATTTTTTCCTTCTTTTAAATAATCTATGGTTAAGAGCGGAAACTTTACTCTCTTCATAAAAATGAACATTCAAGAAAATCCCCTCGAGGATATCCTAAAGGAAACAGATTGTAAACGAAATGTCACGTTCTAGCTGTTTTAGAAACTGGAAAGTATTCCACTGTAATGAAAACTGAGTTTTTTTCCCCCTTTTTTTAGTTGCTGTTGGAGGCATCTGTATTTTGCTGATGTCTCTTTTGTACTAAGAATAAAAATTTGGTATGTATCTGGTTACTTGCATTAGTAAAAACAAATGGATTTAAAAACTAACCGTCTAAAGATAATAAAGGCGGATGGATTTTAAATGTGGTTAGAGAAATATAACGCATTCAGTTAAAAGTTATATTTTTATTTTTAATATTTTTCCCATTAGTGGAATGCTTAGTTTTTGATAAATAGAGAACAAATTTCTGAAATCAATGAAGAAATTTTCAATAAGTCCTGTTAGGCTCAAATTTCAGCTAAAATGGATGAGTTTTACCACACCAATAAAATGCTGCTGAAGAACCGTTTAGTAATTTCTAAGTATGTGGCTTTTTGTCTGTTCAAACCATCACGCGATGTTCTTCAGGCTTCCATGAAACTACCAAATATCACACAATATTTTAGTTTTCAGGAAAGAAAACGAATGTATAGAAGCAGAAAATGTATACCAAATTACGAAACGTTAACTCAAAATCTTACCGCGTTCGAAACGCTCTCTAGGGATTTTTCGATCATATTTTATTCATATTTTTAAATCTCATCTTATTCAAATCAAATGCCACTCACTTGGATTTCTCACCGATGTCAAAAATTGGACAAAATAGGGAGTAGAATAATTTTAATTTAAGCAAATTTCAGCTGCTATTTTGAAGTTACTACCATGAACCTTTTGATAACTAGGTGGTAAAGCTTTTCTCACGTACTGCTAACGTTTATATATTTATTTCTTTTAACAATTTGGCTCCACTACATTATTGATGCAAACTAAAGGTTGTTGTTTAAGAAATACGTGTATTGAAAAATTACTATCCCGGAGATAAAAGAAATGTTGAGATCAATTAAGGTAAAGCCAGTAGAGTTGGCGCACAATTGTAAAACATAATAAAAAAGAATGAAAGCAATAGTTTTTTAGCAATGTTTGGGTGAATATTATAGACGTCATTCTTTCTGCATGCATTATCAGCATTATTTTGTCGCTACGCCATAAATTTAAGCGACACCTGGAATAAAACTAAGACACGTACCTTTTGCTTCTCTCCTTATTGAGCGGGAGAGATTGAGTACAGAGGGTGGTTTACACGCATGAAAAATGGTTTTCGAAAATAAGTATATTGTATTAATAATAACTGCAAGTAAATTGCCAAAGTAGTTGAAAAAACGTTTGCTTAAAAAGTACCTTGAAGTACTCACATCGCAACGAAAATCAGAGGAAAATTAATGAAAATTTAAGTCCTTACTTTTGGAAAGCAAACACTAAAAACGACGTTTTATCATTCATTTTTAGAGAAAAAATCGTATGAATTCATGTAGGCAATACGATGATGGGGCTGTACAACTACCTGAAGACGCGATGCACTCACAGCTCACCTTCCTCCCAAATATTTAAGTGCGCCATCTCTCTGACCGCGTTGCCTCAGACTTAACCTTGCTTTTAATTAAACTACGCACTTAATTAAACTATGCTGGGCCTAGCACAAAACGCGTAACTTAAGATTGTGCTGTTAAAAGTGGTTTTTCTAAATATTTACGCGAAATGTTAAAACTTAGAGCAGCTCTGGGACATCTCGACACCTTAAGAGATAATGATCACTAGCTGGTTGAGATCATTTCATTAATCATTAATTTTTCCTGCTAATATTTATTCTTATATTAATTCCACATTCTGAAAATTTGCTTTGGTTTAAAAACACCATAAATTATATAAATACTACTGAAAAAATAAAAAATATATTTTTCTCCGTCAACTGTGGAAGATCTCGACAGGTGCCAGCGGGACACCAGGTGCATTTGAGAGCAGTAGATCTGGTAAGAGAAATGAACAGTCACATTCCTGAATGGCTGGTCATACTAGCCAGTCACTTGGAAATCGCTTAAAGCAACGCCTTCAGCATTTATTACTGGTATCAATGTTAACCTTACTCTTCTAGCTTTGAATACTATAAAGAACTTACCTGATGGACTTTAAATACAGTAACCCCTCGTTATAACGCGCCTCGTTATATCGCTCATTCGGATATATCGCGCTTTTTCTATGTCTCCAAAAAATTTTAAAGTTCGTGTTCTCGAAAGTAAAAGTACTGCATTTCTGAGTAAAGCCTAAAGCCTCCCCCCCCCCCCAAACAAAGCCATCGAACAGGAATGTTTTCCTTTCTCCTGAATTTGCTGGAGTTAAAATTTACAGCAATTCTTCTCCCAGTCCCCAACTTACATGCATGCAGAATGATTCTACTTAAACCAGTTGACGTTTTACTTATTCTTTTTGTATTGATCCTAACGCCCATTAATTATTGAAACAGACAGATGTTTACTGCCCAAGGAGAAAGAATACACCTATTTCTATATACCTTTTAATACAGAAAGGATTCACACTTAGCTGAACAAATCCAAATTATACAATCCCCTTACCCAAGAAAGGGAGAGCGATAAGAAAGGAATTTTCTGGGAAGAAAATGGTTACCATCATCTTTGATATCTCTTTCACACCATGCTCTGGTGGCATGCACAGGTTCACTATTTGGTAACGTGCCGGCGTTCAATTCGAACGTTCAGGGTTCAAATTCCCCCTTTTAATTTTTACTCATTTAACTTATTATATTTACATAAAAACAAATTTATTCTGAAAAAAAGGCAAATTAAATATCAAATGATATATTTAATTAAAGTAACAATTTTACTTTATAAAAAGCAGAATAAAGAATTTTTATAGAAATACTACTTATTACTACTAGTTACTACCAGTTACTATAGGAAATAAAAAGTTTAAATTGTGTTGCAATTTAACTTTACTCATTATAAATGTTTAACTACAAGCAAGAAACCTTGAATTAGATTGCTTTTTTTTAAGTCCTTTATTTCATTGGACAAGTTTTTGCATTCAATAGAGAAACAGCAACTCTAACATTCACATGAATACTGCTACGGCAGAAAAGGCTCGGATTGAATCTATAAAATGAGCTTTTAAGCCCATTTACATACATGAAACAATTTAAAACAGCTGATTTTATGATTGATAGGAATTGTTGCGATATTAGAACTATTAGTTATTTTGCATTTTAAAAAGTAAAATGATTACCATAGTTAAAATATAATTTGATACTGAACAGTGGAGTAGCTAGACCCGGATTTTTGGGGGGTTTTTTCGGGAAAAGTGAGCTAATTTCATTGTTTTACAATGAAAATTGGTAAAATTCTAGACAGTCTTCACAATTTCAAGGATTTTTTATCCCCTAACCCCCCTTATCCACGCCAGTGATACTGAATAAGCCTTTCTCCTGAATAAATTTATTTTTATGTAAATATAATAACTCAAATGAATTTTAAAAAAAGATAACCAAGGACGGAATTACGAACTCTAAAAGTCCACATTGAACGCCGGCACGTTACCGGATAGGCTACTTCGGCGATGGCTCATGAACAAACTTATTAGTATTTAAACTGAGTTTAAAATTGTAATATTTTTTCTCCTATTTAACAAGAATTCGTCTCTGTTACGTTGAGGGCTGAACACCCAAAAGGAGTACTACTATGTCATGAAAGTCTCGACCCCAAATGAATTTCCCATGTCTTCGCTCTAACTAAACGGTTTTGTTTTTCATTTTTAAATGGGTTTACCTTTTCAAAATTTTTAGATTTATAGCAGTCTGTAATTAACTTCAAATAAAGTATTTTATAATGCCTTCAAACGGCTTTGGGGCTTCTATGTGCTTACTTTCACCTCAGGACCATGCAAGTGCTAGTGGCGACCGTTTAAAACGCTAGCAGATAATCAAGAAATGCTTTCTATTTTTATGGTCTTCTTTTATAATTTTTTTCATTTTAGTTATTTATGTTCAGCTATGACAAAGAGCATCCTAAATTCATATTTATTCATTTTATTTTATTTATTTAATTATTTAGCGTTTATTTTTATCATAGTATCTTTTTAGTACAAAAAAATAACGAACTAAAATAGTTTCGTGAAAAAGTAAATGGACAATATGAAAAGTTAAGTATAATTGTATGAAAATACTTTTAAAAATGAGTTATTTTATTTATGTCTTACACAAAGGGTGTTATTCAAAATAAAATCATCTTTTCTTAACAAAATCATGGAATATTTTCTTTAATTCTATGAGACAGAAGTAATTTCAATCTTACCTTCTCTGTTTATTTCATACTTCTTTAACTTCGACTCATTTTTGGTCTTTAATACTAAAATTAATTTTTTGCAGCTATTTTTAATCTTTAAAAGAATGAACAAAAACATAAATACTTAATTAATGATCAAAAGGTATAGTTGTTTTCTGAGGCAACTAATTTTCGATTTATTTTCGCAACGTGCTACAAACCCATTAATTTTAAGAATTTATTTCACTTGTGTTTCAACCATTACGAGTTTCTCTTTGGAAAAAAATAGGCGCACGAGGCACTGTTAACTAATGTAACGAAATATGTATTTAATTAATTTTGTATGTTTGCAATTAATTATAGGTCTTTAGTTCTTGAGTTAAGTTGTTTTTCAAAGAATTCTTTGTCAAAGCTAAAATTAAACTCAATATTGGAACAGTTTAATAAAAATATTCGTGGTTACGGATTTTCTTAACTTATTGCGCAAGTATTCATTCTTAAATGGAAACATTCAATTTTGTTATTTCATTTACCGATGTTGAAGTATTTGTTTAATTGCTTGCATGGTTTAACAATGCATTTTTGTATTTCAAAATGAAAGGCAAAACTAATTATAATAAAATAATTCGTTATGATTTCACTTAAGAAAGACACAATAAAGCTGTATTTGAAAGGAAGGAACAACAGTAGATTTCAGTCATTTCGCTTTTATTTTAGAAATAAAAAAAAAACCTCGGAAATGTACTGATGATACCAGGCAAGACCTCTTAGAATTTTTAAAATTTTTAAAGATATACATCTCATTTAGTTGAATGCCTAAGTTAGTCTTAATTGTTTTTTTTTCCTTTTGAGTAGTAATATTTTTCCTTTGCGCGACAGCTAAATGCAAAGGGCCTTATGGTGTGAAAATTTTTAAAACGTAAAATATTGCTTATACGAGCGACCTTAAGTTTCGGGATTACACGAACCTCCCCGAACACACGAAGAAAAAAAGGGATTTTTCTTCTTTTGTTATGACTAAATATTTGAGCTCGGAATGCAAGCAGCACTGTTCCGTATTGATGCACATGTCAATACGGATCATTCTATTACTGAACAATTCTTTACTATTGGCTGTAATTTATAAGGCATAAGCTCAAACTGTTTCGAATTGAAAAGAGAAACCCTGTAACCCTGAAAAAAAGCATAATATACCATAAATTATTCTGTAGTTTTATGAGTTAAAACGTTACTATCTTTAATTTAGCTTTTTTAAGGTGATAAAATGAGATTATACTAGTCGTTTGATGTGGTAATGTCTCATTTTTTAAAAAATGCAGACAATAATAAAAAAAGGAAAAAAACTTCCCTGTCAATTCATTCGTCTTTTCTAAATAATTACCTTTTCCATTAAAATATTCTTGCATTTTTTTCCTTTGAAAAAGCTTCGTTTTTTAGTCTAAATTTCCGTAAAAGTAAAATAATAATACAAATACAAATACAAATACAAAAGTGACGACCAGCAACAGGCTCAGGGCCCAGCTAGGCTGGTCCTAGTTAATTTAGCAGTCCCCAATGAATATCAAGAGCTTTCTTAAAAGTTTTTACCCCACTACAATTAACAGTCGCTTCCGGTAAACTATTCCAACTGCCTACAACCCAATTGAAGTAGTAGTTTTTCCTAATTTCAAGATTAGCCTGAGATTTGAAAAGTTTAAAACAATGACCTCTGGTTCTACTTTCAGCACATAGCTGTATCCCATCAACATTTCCCGTTTTAATGAATTTAAACAACTGAATCATGTCCCCTCTGACTCTCCTTTGCTCAAGATTATACATATTGAGCCTTTTAAGCCTAACTTCCTAATCTAAGTCTGCAAGACCACTTACCAATCTTGTAGCCCTCCTTTGAATCCTTTCCAATAAGGTAATATCCTTTTTTAGGTACGGAGACCAAAACTGAACAGCATACTCCAAATGAGGTCTTACCAAACTTCTGTATAATGGCAATACAACTTCCCTAGACCTGTTCGAAATAGCCTTATTGATAAACCCAAGCATCCTGTTAGCTTTGTTACTTACTATGCTACACTGCTGATTGGACTTGAAGTCATGACTAATCAATACTCCTAGATCAACAACTGCTTCTGCTTCCCTAATGACAGAACCTTGTAAATAATAGGTTGCATGTTTATTCGAATGACCAAAATGAAGCACTTGACATTTCCCAATATTAAAAGACATACCCCACTGAATTGCCCACCTAAAAATTTGATTCAAATCCTCTTGAAACTGATTGACTTGTTCCTCCGTGTCCACAATTCCCATGATTTTGACAACATCAGCAAAAATATTGATGTTCCCAGAAATACTCTGAGTAATATCAGTAATAAAAATAATAAATAATATTGGCCCTAAAACTGAACCTTGTGGAACCCCACTCAAAACATCAATCCACTGAGAATAATTGCCCTTCACTACTACGCTCTGTTTCCTCCCAGTCAGCCAATTTTTTACCCAAATTAAAGTTTTTCCACCAATACCAATATAAGCAAGTTTGCTAAGAACAGCTTCATGCGGTACTTTATCAAACGCTTTCTGAAAGTCAATGTAAACAACATCTACGCACTTTTTATTATATAATGCCATGGTAACCTTGTCATAGAAATGCAACAAATTAGTTGTACAGGACCTACCCTTTCTAAAACCATACTGAAAATCAGTCAACTCTCCATTTGCCTCCAGGAAATTCACCATTTTGATTTTTATCAGAGTTCAAAAATTTTACAAAGAACGGGAAAAAAACTCACAGGCCTATAATCCTGCCTTAGTTTTAGACCTTTTCTTGAAGAGCGGCGTTATGTTTGCCAGCTTCCAATCCACTGGCACAGTCCTCGAGTTATATGAAGATATGAAAATAGTCAAGACAACATCCACTAATTCCTCTGCACATTCTACTAAAATTTTTGGATAAACATTATCAGGTCCTGGAGCCTTATTTGCTTTAATCTTTTTCAAATGAAACAACACATCATCCCTAGAAAATACAAAATCCTCAAGCTGTGTATTAGCTTGCGTCTCGCTTATGTCAACTGTTGAGATACAGTTTCTGTTAAATACACTGGAAAGAAAATTGTTTAGAATATCAGCAATATCTCCCTCATTTTGAATCAAGTTCCCGTTCTCATCCACTAGTGGGCCTACCTGAGTATTACGAGCTTTCCCTGAATTAGCATAAGCAAAAAATTTCTTAGGATTCCTTTCGATGTTATCTGCAAGCTTTTGCTCCAATTCCCTTTTCTTACTCCGTACCAAATACTTGAAAGTACGTCTAGCTTCACAATACAAAATCCTGTCAGCATGGCACCCAGTCTCTTTAAGTCGCCGAAAAGTGGCTTGCTTATAATTGAGAGCTTCTTTCACCTCCCTAGAGAACCATATGGGCCAAATTTTCGTGAAATCCCCTTTCTTTCTAAAAGGAACATAATCCATCACTGTTTTCTCCAATTTCCCCTTAAACTCTTCCCACTGAAGATCAGCTTCACTATTCTCCAACCCAGAAGAAAAAACCTCTTTCAAACCCTGCCTAAGTGCAATATAATCAACATTCCTGAAGTTAGGTACAAATCTGAAATGCTCACCTTTGTGAGCATCGACGCTGGTCCAAAACCTAATAGTATTGTGATCACTATCTCCAATATGTTCCCCTATACTCAACCCCTGAACAGAACTTCCGACATCACAAAAAACTAGATCCAAAACAACATCATGCCTAGTCCCCTGGGTAACAACTTGATCCAAAAAATAGTCCCCAATCCCTTTCAGAAAATCTTCTTCCCTACCATTGCTAGTGTAAAAACTATTCCACTCTATGCCCGGGAAATTGAAATCCTCCATCATGATGACCAAGCCCTTACCAGACATGTCCCTAATAACACTATACATATCCTCGTCTTGATGCTGACTAACATTAGGCGGCCTGTAAACATTTCCCAAATGTAACTTCTTCCCCTTATTGTTCAGCAACTCCACCCAAACCATTTCAATATCATTAGGCTTATTATTAATGACCAATTCATTGCAAATAAAAGTGTCCTTAATATAGAATAAAACCCCTCCACCTTTCTTACCCAGCCTGTCTTGCCTAAACAAATTGTATCCAGCAATGCTCATTAAATCCTTATCATCATCAGTAACCCATGTTTCCGTAAATCCAATAATATCCAACTCCTCACCTGCGTTAACACTATTTAACTCGTCTATCTTATTCCTGATACTGCGAACATTAGTATATAGAAACCTGAGCATGCCCATTTTGCTTGTCTTAAATATTTTATGATGCCTCAAATCACTACTATTAATGTTACTATTGCTTAATATTTTACCCCTCATTTTTAAAACCTCCAGAACAGAAGTCAACACCATGACATTCTCCAATCCCCCCATCCAAAATTAGTTTTTTGATTCTGAAGCTTCTAAAATCATATCGCTAACCTTAACTACACCCCTAGAACTAAGATGCAGACCATCCCTCGCAACCCAATCACGCTGACAAGAACTCCAAACCTCAATGAACCTGATTGAATGCTTTATGCAAAGTATCTTAAGAATCAGGTTCATGCTCCTAGCCCGCTGATTTAACCAGCCCCTATGCACCCCATACCTGGGAAGCGAACCAACTACCTGGACATCTGTAGAAAAGTTAGTTGCTTTATCCAACAGGTTCTCCCAATCCTTAACAAACTCCTCGTTTGTGCTGTTACCGACACCGTTAGTCCCCACCCACAGAGTAACTGAATCTCCCTTCTTAAACATTCCCTTTTTTCCACAACCTTATTAACATCCTTCACCCGAGCCCCTGGTAAACAGCACCTAGCCACCTTGCGCCTCGTTCTCCCAACCACATTACCTATCCCGCGTACCATAGAATCCCCTATAATGACACTCTCTGATTTTAGGTCTACAGCTCTACCTTTCCCCATACTAGATCTTTCTCCTGCAACCTCACTCTCCCCAACAAGCCCATCACAAGAAGTTCCCACCTCTTTTATAGAATTTTCACCCAAGTTATTTCTAACTAACTGGGCTTCCAATGCTACCACCTTGACACGTAACTCTAATAATTCAGCACCTTTTGTGCAAATATATTCCTACTCTGTAGCTATATTAGTGTTTCCCCCCAACTACTAAACATCTCACACCTATCACAGCAAATCCACCAACTCCCATTACCATTTTTAATTTCCTTCATTAAACATATAACTCCCATAGCTGAATAAATCTAATGCAAACAATCAAAAAAGCAAAATAATACACAAATCAGCAAATTTAAGCTATTACTCTGATCAAAAACACAAATTACATAGAAAAATGCAAATAGCTTGAATTTAAACACAAATAACTACAGTAAACAACGAAACCAGGCTGTTCCCCAAGACTTACAAAATGCACACAATCAACACATGGTTAGGCTTAACTGATAAAATTGAATTATACCCCAAAAAAGCAAATAAAATGAGTTTCAGTCTCACAAAATTAAAACATACTAATTATATAATAAATTGCAACAAATGTACAAGTAATTAAACAGAAAATATCCAAAAATACATAAAAGACACTTAATTTCAGTAGGAGCAGAAACACTGGCATGCAACACTTGGCCCCCTGGTGGCCTGGTGCATGCTTTATTATTATAATAATAATAATAAAGCATGACAGAATGCTTCATGTATCGTGAAAGTATCGTTATAAATCAAGAAAAGTCAAAAATATGTTAAGTAATTAAACAAAGATTGAAAAATAAAAAATTTGAAACTAGGGTTTTGAAATGGGGGAAAAAGTGTATGTCGGTCTGTCTGCCCCCTAATAACTTTTGAACCCAATTGTCCGATTCGAAAAATTCTTTTTGCATTCGAAAGATCTCGGCGAGGACATTTCATTTACATATTTTACTTTTTGATTTGAACAATGTTTCGTTCAATTTTGAACATTTCAAAAAATTAACATTAGCGCCTATGGTCAAATATGAAGCAAATTATGTAAACTACGGGCATAAAATTCCAGTTCTTATGAAAAAGCTTATTGAAAGAATCTCTTGGCGTGAATATTATTTTGATTTGAACAGTTCAAAAAAAAATAATATAGCGTCTACGGGGAAATTTCAATCCTATATAAATCCTGATCGAACGGACTGATTTGCTGAGAACAAACTTTAACGGAAAGCTCTGACAACGTAGAACACATGTACAGATAAAAAGTTCATCCAGAACTAGCGAGCCTATTTGTATATGAAATTTTGTGATCGGGATTTTCAAGAATGTTTCTGAATTAATGAATAAGTGACAGAATGAATAAACAAATGAGTGAATAAATGAGTGAATGAATGAAAAGATAAACAAATGAGTGAATGAATATGTATTAACCGTTGAAAATGGTATATTTGAAGTAATTAAGAACTAAAGCTAAGCGAGAAAAAGAGAGAGAGGACTCGATTATAAATTTGAAGTTGGTACTATACGGGGAAGTAGGCTCGTATAGCTCTATACAGATCTTCTTGTTTCTTTAGAATTTCTTTCAGTCATTTTTATCAGCCGCAGCTATATTTTCTCATTTTTGATAATCAATTTTTCTTTGATCTTTCTTACAACTTGGCAAACCTAAAACAACTTTCACCCAAACGCCCTGCTGAGATTTTTATTAATAGCTGTCTCTGACACGACTCAGAGATATTTTAATTAAGAAACTTTTAAGTGTTTGACAAAAAAAATTGGTTTCAGCTCCGATAGAGCTGTTAATTATACAAGTCATTATTTCTGTCTGATGCAGCGTATATATCAAAATGATTTTTTTTTAATCTTTATATAAACAAGAAAGGGGAAAACTTTATTTCTAAAGAGGAAAGATTTTAATTTCTTGCGACGTCCCTTCAAAATAATATTAATCACTTCTTGTTACTGTGATTGCATGATTTTGAAAAACAATATTTATGAAAACCAGAAGTAGCTATCTTTAAAAATAATTGATGAGAAGAAAAAAAGTGTCTTCTATTTTCGGATAATTTTTCTGCATTCTAACAACAATTAAAATTGAAATTTGTTTATGCAAAAATATTTGTGTACAATAGAAACGACAATGAAAAGACAACAAAAATATGTGCGTGGAAAAAAGTATTTTGCATCGGAGAACAGTATTATTTTTTTTCTTCCAGTTGCATTCGTAGAGAACAAAAAGCGCATGTAATGCGAATTTGATTAATATCTGCAGGAAAAAAATGAACTTAGCTGGACGAGGACTAGGTAATTACAATTTTCCAATAATTATATCTAGTCTAGCACCTGATACAAAAAGCACGAGAGTACATTCACGACAAGATATCACACATTGATAAAGAAACCGTATATCTCCCACCCACTGACACTGTATCAAGCTTACGCGGGAAAGAGTAGTGGTATTTAATTTTATGTAAAGTGTACTATGGATATCAGCTTAAAAATAAGGAAGTTTAGCCACCAGGGGGCCAAGTGTTTCATGCTGAGGTTTTTGTTCCTGTTCAAATTGAGTATCTTTTACATTTTTTTATATTTTCTCTTCAATTACTTGTAGGGCTCGACCGACGGCATTTTTTGGCCGATGGGCCGATGCCGATTGTTGGCCGATTGTTCCGAGATCGGCCGATGGCCGATTGCCGATTATTCTCCTCTTCCATCGGCCGATGGCCGATGGAAAAAAAAGTCGCTTTAAACCATTAAAACGTGTATAATGCTTGTCAAAAATGTCATTTAAATAATTTATTTTTATGTTTATAAAAACATAAATGCATTATTCAAGCACCATAAAACTGTTTAGGGAAAGTTTACTTAGTAATTAAAACTAAAAGAATCACTCGCGATTCTAGTAAAGTAATTAAACTATTTGGAGGTTAAAAAAAATTAAAAAAATGCTATATCAGAGGAGTTTTAATTCTTTTTCTTATCTTTGCAAAAAAACTGTACAACTCTTGGATCGGATCAGGTCTAATTCCCTTTCCTACAACATTTTCTCTTTATAACACCTGCACTGTAAATGTCAAATGCAGCTGCCTTTATTTTCTTATTTTTTTCATGGAGAGGAATGCAGATGTTGTAATACAGACTAACAAATAGTGTGGGTTTGTACCTTAAACGAAATTGTCAAACCCGCCTCCCAGTTTTTAAAAGAAAAGCGGGAATGATGAAATGTTTATTTTTCATTATAAACGTTATTTCAGCTAAAATAGCTCTTTTTCTAAAATCAAAATAAAATATTAAAAAATTTCGCTCGCAGTAATGCCCCCTGATCATAACCAAGAAATATTGAATATTGCTTTTAAAAACATGGACATGAGATTTTTTTGTCATTACAAATGAATGCTGGGTCTTAAGAACTAATCTTATTAGCTTTTCTTTTTCTTGTGAGTTGAAAATTACACTGAAATACTTGAAATGTCCCTTATTTTTTCATGAGCATAATGTAAGGTCACCGAAATGAACCAATATTTTGAGCATCAGCAGTTTTTTGTTGACAAGTAATCTTGTGAAAAACACGTGATCGTATTTAAAAAACATACATATATATATATATATATATATATATATATATATATATATATATATATATATATATATCAGGGTTCGCGCTAGGCCGCGCGATCGCGCGATTCCCGCAGTATTTTTTGAAATCCCACTCAAAAAAAAGTTTGTTTGCGCGCTGTTCCCGCAACTAGCAGACAAGCGTTAAAAACATCACGAAACGTAACTACTATTCTAAACTGATAATTCAATACCAACTAAATGGTGTATGTTAGTTTTCAACTTCCATCTTATCCTCATTAGTGAAGAGAAGAATCTAGGCACCCTATTTATCATATATAATAACATGGGGGAAAGATAGACAACTTCTTCATTCCTTGGAATTATATTCACAGAGGACAGAATCAAAAAAAAAAGAGTGGAAAAGGGGAATCTTCCTTGGTCACAAGTTTACAAGAGAATGCTGGTTTCTTCTACTGCTAATGTACTGTTTTCATCGAAAAACATCTATAGATAAAATGACATATGATCAGAAAAAATAGAGGAAATATAAAACTAATATTTAGGATTTTTTTTTTTTTTTTTTGTAAAAATCACGCATCAAAGAATTTTGGATAAATAACCAAAATACCAGAGGATCTTTTTCATGCTTAACATTTTATAAAGCACCCGTTTTTGCGATCGCGAATTTTGTGAAGGAGCCGTTTTGTGTGAACCTTGTTGATGTTTATTCTGTCTTTGCTGAGCATAGCTTAGGTAATCATCTATTTTTACATAGTTTGTATTGGATCACGATCGGACAATTTAGTAATATTTTTATAGACTAAAACAAATTTAAAAAAAAGTTCTCACTTAAATTTTAAAAATCCCACTTAAAATTTTGGTCAAGGTGGGAAATCCCACATTGTATTTTTCCCCAGTGTGAACCCTGTATATACATTGTCAATTCTTGAAATTAATGAAATTGTAGCATTTTTTTAAAGGTATTATTCCACCGTGTCGCGCGAACTCGTTTTTGAAGAATTAAATTTTTGAAAATTGAAAGTCGAACTTGGACCACATAAAATTTCGATCAATAAACATTTATACTGAAAAATTGATTCATATTTTTTATCA
The DNA here is from genome assembly GCA_038502835.1 of Octonoba sinensis. Classification (NCBI taxonomy): domain Eukaryota; kingdom Metazoa; phylum Arthropoda; class Arachnida; order Araneae; family Uloboridae; genus Octonoba; species Octonoba sinensis. The sequence goes on along the minus strand of CM076602.1, from coordinate 45,540,738 downwards.
ATATGTTCTATGTTGTGAACTAACAATAAAATAACAAGAAATATTCTAAACTGAAAGCAGATGCAACGAGATTTTTGTACAATAGCAGAAAAAGTCAACTGTCTAACACGTGTCATCAAAGAAGCCAAAAAAAAAATCACTAAAAAACGAAGTATACACGGGGAAAAATTAAAATAATTATCGTAAAAAAAAGTTAAGATGTATTTTGAAAAAAAAAAAAAAATGCATTGATCAATCTTTGAAAATAAAGAAATTTTAGCATTTTTATTGAGATATTAAATCCTGTCGCTATAACTCGCATTTTGAGAATTCAATTTTTTAAAATTTCAAGTCGAACTTGGACCACATAAAATTTCGATCAATAAACATTTATACTGGTACAATTTCGGAATAATAAGAAACATGACAAACTAAAAACAGATGGTATAATATTATTGCCCAATGACATCTAATGCACTAAGTCATTATTAAACGAAAAACGGACAAAAATGAGGCATATAACCTAGTGCGAAAAACAAATAGCACTCATAAGACGCCTCTATTACTTTTACTATATTTCGCGAGCATTCTGTTCAAAGAGAAATAATTTTAATAATGAAGGTTTTCGGGCAGCGATTGCTTAAACTATTTTTCCGAATTTTTTATCAAATACTTTGCAGAATGACATCATTTTTGTGCTTTTTTTTAACTGATGTGCTGCCTGTTATTGTTTGGAAATAGAAATCTAGCTATGGAGAAAAAATAAAGCTAAAGACAGAATGTTTTATGGAAAGACATCGCCATGCGAAAAACATCGGCCTTGCATCGGCTTTTAGATGTTTTTTAGGCCGATGGGCCGATGTTTTTCTAAAGTTAACATCGGCCGCCGATGCCGATGGCCGATGTCAACTTTGTTGGACAATCGGCGCCGATGCATCGGCGAGGCCGATGCATCGGTCGAGCCTTAATTACTTGTATACTTGATGCAATTTATCATGTAATAAAGTGTGATTTAATTTCGAGAGATTAAAATTCATTTTATTTGCTTTTTTGGGGTGTTATGCAGTTTTTTCAGTTAAGCCTAACTATGTGGTGATTGTTTAGATTTTGTAAGTCTTAGGGAAGAGCCTAGTTTTGCCGTGTACTCTTGTTATTTGTTGTATTTTTCTGTGTAATTTGTGTTTTTACTCAGTTTAGTATCTTAAATGTGCTGAGTTGTGAATTGTTTTGCTTATTTTCCTGTTTGCATTACATTTAGTTAGCTATGGGAGTTTTATGTTTAATGAAGGAAATTAAAAATGGTAATGGGAGTTGGTGGGTTTGCTGTGAAAGGTGTGAGATGTTTAGTTGGTTTGAGGGAAATGCCGATACAGAGCAGGATTATGTTTGCACAAAATGTACCAAATTGTTAGATTTATGTGCAAAGATGATAGATTTGGAAGAAAAATTTTTTATCAATAACTTGGGTGAAACTTCTGCAAAACAGGTGGGAACCTCTTGCGATGGGCTTGTTGGAATGAGTGAGGTTGCAGGAGAAGGAACTAGTACATGGGGAAAGGTAGATCTGTAGACCCAAAAGCTGAGGTGTCATTTTGGGTGATTCTATGGCACGCGGGATAGGTAATGTGGTCGGGAGAACGGAGGTGCAAGGTGGCTCGGTGCTGTTTACCAGGGGTACTGGTGGCGGATTTTAATAAGGTTGTGGAAAAAAAGAGAATGTTTAAACGGGGAGATTCAGTTACTCTATGGGTGGGGGACTACCGACGTAATAACAGCACAAACGAGGAATTCCTCAGGATTGGGAGAGCCTGCTGGATAAAGCAACCAGCTTTTCGACTGATGTCCAGATAGCTATTTTGCTTCCCAGGTATAGGGTGCAAAAGGGTTGGTTAAATCAGTACGCTAATAATCTGAACCTGGTTCTTAAGAAAATTAGTGTAAAGCATTCAATCAGACTTATTGGTATTTGGGGTTCTTGTCAGCGTGATTGGGTTGCTGGGGATGGTGTGCATCTTAGTTCTAGAGGTGTCGTTAAGGTTAGCAAATGATTTTGGAGGCTTCAGAATCAAAAATCTTACTTTGGATGGGAGGTATTTCACTGGGATTGACGAATGTCATGATTTTCACTTCTGTTCTAGATGTTTGAAAAATGAGGGCAAAATATTAAGCAATAGTAACATTATTAGTAGTGATTTGAGGAATCCTAAAATGTTAAAGACAAGCAAAATGGCGTGCTTAAGATTCTATATACAAATGGTCGCAGTATCAGGAATAAGATGGATGAGTTAAAAAGTGCTATCGCAGATTGGATATTATTGGAATTACGGAATCATGAATTATTAATGATGCGGATTTAGTAAGCATTGCTGGATATAATTTGTTTAGGCAAGACAGGATGGGTGAGAGAGGTGGAGCGTTTTCATTCTATATTTAGAACACTTTAAATCGTGGAGCGTTTTCATTCTATATTTAGAACACTTTAAATCTAATTTCTAGGTGGGCAATTAAGTGGGGTATGTCTTTTAATATTGGGAAATGCTCATTTTGGTCACAGGAATAAACATGCAAGCTATTATTTACAATGTTCTACCATTAGTGAAGCAGAAGTTGTTTTGTTGATGTAGGAGTTTTGAATAGTCACGACTTCAAATTTAGTCAGCAGTGTAGCATAGTAAGTAACAAAGCTAAGATGATACTTGGGTTTATCAATAATGCTATTTAGAACATGTCCAAGGAAGTTGTATTGCCATTATACGGATGTTTAGTAAGACCTCATTTGTAGTATGCTGTTCAGTTTTGATCTCCTTACCTAAAGAAGGATATTACATTTTTGGAAAGGGTTCAAAGGAGCGTTGGTAAGTGGTCTTTCAGACTTAGATTTTGAGGTTAGGCTTAAAAGTTTCAATATGTATGGTCTAGAGCAAAAGAGAGTTAGATGGCACATGATTCAGTTGTTTAAATTTATTAAAATGGGAAATGGTTGATATGCTACAGTTATGTGCTGAACGTAGAACCAGAGGTCAATGTTTTAAGCTTTTCAAATCTCTGGCTAATCTTGAAATAAGGAAAAATTACTACTTCAATAGGGTTGTAGGCAATTGGAATCGTTTACCGGAAGCGACTTTTACTTGCAGTGGGGTAAAAACTTTTAAGAAAGATTTGATGTTAATTGGGGACTGTTAAATTGACTAGGACCAGCCTAGCTGGGCCCTATGCTTCTTGCTGGTCGTCACTTTTGTATTTTGCGTTTGTATTTGTAAGCATAACTTCAACACAGACCAAAAAATAAATTAAGAGGAACGTCATTTTTACTGATAATAAAAGAAAATAACCTTCAAAATATGTTTCCAAGCATTATCATACAACGAGGATGGGTAGTTTTCTGGTAATAGATACTTTTCTTGGACAGAAGACGATTTTTACGGATTTCACCTATTATTCTTGAGAACCAACATGCGAAGGGGTTTGGCGAAACTATTGGCGCCAAGCTGTTGAGTTATCGAGATTTGCCGTCAAAGAAGCGGACAGTTATTATCAGAGTTGACAAACGTCCCGGATTTTCTGGGACAGTCCCGGATTTTGAGAAATTGCCCCGCGTCTCGAGGAACTCCAATAATACAGGACGGCAAAAGTCCCGTGATCTTGGCAGGACATTGATTTTGCTAAATATCGGGTATCAGGAGACGTTGTGTGAAAGATAACAGGCTCTGAATATCAGAGCGGTAAAGTCTACGCATTATTTACCTACAAATTTCAAATGCGTAATACGTTTTTAATTTACATATTGTTTTGAAATATGCTAATTAGTTAAGTTTTAAAAATCAAAGTTGACATTCCCAAAAACCACATCTTTCGTGCAGGAGCCAGATATTGGATGCAGGGGGATCAAAAAGCCGGTCAAATATCGGATATCCTTCACCCGACATCGGACATCTAGTATCCGGACGATGACCCCCCCCCCCCCCCCGCCCCTGCTATCTCTATTATGCAGTTTTTCAATTTTGCAACCCTGGTTACTACATCTCTATCGAAAAACTCAACATATGCAGTGACTTTCAAAATCTTCCAGACTGTTTGACATCCCTAATACTAACTAATACTATCAAGGTACAAGAATGAAGACTTATAGCTAATCAGACTTATAGACATGATGATATTGCTTTTGACTGTTAAATACTTCATTCGGAGTGATTTTACGCCCTTTAAAAAATAATTAGAGTAGCATTATGCATTTGTGAAAAATTTTTGAAGAATTTTGGGCATTTTTTATGGTTTTACATTGTATTGTAAAGAGTTTTACACGCTAGCAAAGTGTCGTGATTCATACAAGGTCAACATTTGGTCAATATTCGTGCCACTCCGAGAAGATAACTGGTTACTAGTGACGGTACTGTATTTGTTCCTGAAGAACGGTACTATAAATTTGTATCTCATCTGCACAACTACTCGTATACTTTTTTCCGATAATCGGAAAGCAATATACGATTCTCCACACTAATTAGCTTTAATTTCTCTCTCACAGACGAACTCAACTATAAAAGCTGAAGGTAATTGCTGAAGAGTTGACACGGGTCAACTCTTCAGCAATGACCTCTTCACCTTTTCGAAATTTCAAAGTAAGAAACACTTATACAAATAAAATGGTTGAATATCTATGAATATTTGTAACAAGTCTTATTTTCCTCTTCGTTAGTTTTTTTTAATTTTTCAACCACATTGAGTAGTAATTTATTTCATCTCAGAATTTTGTTAATAATTAGTACGCAATTTAAATTAACTAAGTAATTTAAGCAACTTAAAGAACACTGCATGACATACATAAATTTCTATTTACGGCAATAAGTAATGTACCGTCAGCTTAAATTCTGACACAAAGAAGGTGTACCTAAGGCTCCTGTATTCTGTAGTGGCTCTAGGTGTACCACGGAAGAATTTTTAATGTAATAGCCCTAGAATTCGCTCGACATTCATACATAAGTTTAATTGGTTTATTATGAAATGAATATTCCTTCATTTTTCAATAATATCATCGCGTTTATTTTTATTTCTGTTTTTATTTTCTCTTTGTTATGCTATTAACAGCATCTTAGAATTATTTTTTATATCCTTAAAAATAGTCTCTCTTCTTAATCCAATTCTAATGTTTTTCGAAATATTAAGGTGTCGACACGTTACAGTTATCAAATATTTATACAATTATCAAATATTTATGAAACATCAAAATTAAACAAAGGGCAAAAAAAATGCTTTTTAAAGTATGCTCTCAAAATTAATTTCGTGTCGAAATATTTTACCGAGGACGGTTTTTTTTATTTATCTATACTTTGTTTAAAAAGAAATAAGTGAATGAGTAAAAAAAAATCTTCTTTTTTCGCTGAAATAGAAAATATTTTTTCATGCTCTAACAACATTACAGGTATCAGCTGTTTTTGCAAAATTAGTTTGGGAAAGATATTACGACATTGACTTGGTCACAGAAGAGCATTAATGCTGGGGGAAAATGAAATATTAGAGAATAAATTATGGGAGGAAATATTTATTTAAGGGAGCTTGATATAATGAAAAGCTAAGAGGATTTTATTTCTAAAAAAGTCACGTACTTGATTAAAGAAATTGCTTTTAGAAATTAGAGAAATGTTTGATGGGGGGGGGGGCATGTGTGTGGGTAAGGATTAAATGTAAAACTACTCTTCTGGGGGGGGGGGTAATTGGAATTGTTTACAGAACGGAGCTTTAAAATTTTTTCTTTTAAATCTTTCTTAATTGAAATAAATTCTGTTATTACTACATAACAAAAAATATGAAAACTTGCACTGCGAGTTTTATGATGTATATCTATTGATTTTTTTTTAAAGTAATAATATTCATTTTTTATTTCTTCATTATTTAACGAAAATTTACCCTTGCACAAATAGTGAAGTTTATCAATTGTATTCATGATGAATAGTGTGCTTCTTGTATGTATGTATGTATATATATATATATATATATATATATATATATATACAAGAAGCACACAGTTCTTCATGAATACAATTGATATATATAAATATAGATATATATATTTATATATATCTATATTTATATATATAAATATAGATATATATATTTATGTATATATATATATATATATATATTTGTATATATATAACACGGGGTTTTCTCCAACGAGGTTGCATATGGTTACTAACCTTTTTGTAGACCTAGTGCATTCCCCGAAAATTGGCATCCATTCTTTCAAGTAGCACAACAGTTTGCGGATGCCATTACTACTATGAGAATTTTGACGCTCAGTTTCCCCTAGATAGCGGTACCTGAGCTGTAATTGATACAGATTGCACTAGGAATTTATTTTGCTGAGAGCATCCAAGCCAAACCGATACTCAAAGGATCTTTTACATGCCGTATAATCATACGGCATGGACGCAGACGATTTTCTGCATCGTTAAAATCCACCGACTTAGGCCAGGTTTCAACCTGCAAACTTCGGCGTACGAGGCCTGCGCCTTACCACTACGCCCCCCTGTCGACCCAAAACACGAGGTATAGCAAAAGTTGCATGCTACCTGCATGTGCTCCGAAACAACTGAAAAAATGATTTGAAAAAATAGATTGCAAAAGACGGTGATAGATTTTTAATTCATTATTGGGGAATATAAATTTTCAGAGAAACGAGTTTAGAAATATTTTGTTATATTTGCTCTTTCGTGGTATGATTTTGGGACAAGCTTTTCAGAGAAGTCAAGCTGAGCTTTTTCTAAGAATCCGTGCAATAGTGATCAATAAGAAAGAAAAATCAATGAAATACTTACATATGGAATAAATGTAAACTTTTCAGTACATATCTTGAAATTTTGAATAAAACTTGAATTTATTATTAGTTTTGTAGATTTTGTTTCCAGTTCCTTTGCGTTTGGTAGCATATGTTTTCGACAAAAGCTTTGCATTTACAATTATAAGAATGCACGTTGAAATCTATTCATGATGTTCTCCGAAATGACTTTCTGTATATATGCTAATCGATGGTACTTTCTTATCGTGAATACTTACATCTTATAGCTGCAACGTACTGCAGTTCTCTCTGAAGAATATTCAATTAATTTCAAGTTAGATGTAGATTATGAACAATGTTTTGGCTCATACTTACAGAACATACAAATTATTATTTATTTGAAGGAAGCTTAGTGTTTGCTTTCAAATTATGTAATTGGTGACATTTTTCTAATTTAGTTTGATACGGTATCAAAAAAAAACTTCAAGATATCAAAAAATACTCTTTAAATTGTATTCTTAGTTGTGTGAATCTTTACTCTTTTTTTAATTACATCAAATTAAATCATTGAGTATAGATAAAGTAAGACAATATTTAAATTTAAAAGTAAACTTTTTCCCTACATTTTTTTTCTCTTCAAATTTCGTGTTTCCTTCGATTCATTCCTAATGCAAAATAGGTGCATTCCAAAATTGACCATATTTCTGAGAAATATTTTCGCGAATTTAAATCACTATTTTACGTAACATTGATATGAAGTCAAGCAATATTTAGTTACTTAATTTATGTAAATAACGTTGATTGAATGATAAATGAAAGTTGTTTTCAATAAATATAACTATCCACAAAATCATGAGAAAATTATTCCAATAGCAATACGAACTTTACATACAAAGTTAATGCGTAATTTTTTTTTGTAGTCAGTCCCCTTTTTTGTTAAATTACTGTAACTACTGCTTCAAATTTAGTATTTGGAGTAGTTCACGGTTTATCTTCAAATCTGACAAATAAGAAAACTTGTAAAATTTAAAAGAAAATAATGTTGTCATTATTTGTAAATAATAATCAATTGTCATCGTAACAAAACAAAAGGGCAGTCAATAATAGATTCTATGTTTTTAAACCTCGTTTTAATGCTAATGAGGTTATTGATAGCTTGATTCTCTTCATCCAGTCCTCTAACATTGCGACTTTTTGCTGTAAAAAATGTCGTCAAAAAAGATTATATATGACACTTTAATGTAAATATCCATTGTTCTTATAGAAGATTTTCTCGAAAAAAAGGAATTCAATTACCTAAATTCTACAATATTTTGCACTTGTATCACAATGTAAAAATGAAATGCATTATTCATGGATAGAAATTTCTGACGGAAAACGAAAAGGACATTACTTGTCTATTTTCAGGGACGACGACGTTGAAAGACATTCACCTGTCACAAAATAAAGCACGTAGTTGACAGCTCTGTGTTCCACCTATCACTTCTTAAGACTATTTGTTGTTGTTTTGAAATGTCTTATCTTAGAAATAACTTTTTTTTAGTTAAACTACTCGTAAAATTTTCAGTGAACCCTTTTTGAAACTTTCAACTAAAGTGGAGAGGCATTTCGCCTAAAGCAACCTAAAAGGAGAAAATTTATAGAACTAGCGGTACCGCATGGGGAACCAGTGCTAAGAGTTTGTAGAATGTCTTCTGCCGACGACGTTCAAGAAGATCACTGTCCTCCTGCCATAGCGCTGCAAGTATGAGTTTTTATAGTTGAGTTCGTCTGTCAGAAATTAAAGTTAATTGCTGCGAAAAATTATTTTTAAAAACGCTTATAAATAATGCTCTTATTAACATGGAAGCTTGGAATAAACATCCTCTTGTGTACAAAAAAAATCTCTTTCGATTGATATATAATATTAAGGTGTGTGAGATCCCCCTGCTCCACCCAATTAGACAATTTATATGAACTATTTTTAAAAACTTAATTACAAAAAAAAAACTAATTAGGATCTTTAAAAAACATTTCCTATCGGGTGCCTATTTACTGTGAGAAATCTACCTGCCAAGTTTCAAGTTAGTATTGATACTTTATGAGATTTCGAGACTAATCTGTGAGTGGTATTTTGCTTATATATATAAATTAAAGGAGATTTTTTAAAGATTTTGATGAATGAATGTATGGAAATATGTCTTTTAAACACATATTTTCATTATACATGCAATTTAAATTCATCTCTTCATTGTAAATAATATCATACTTTCAGAGCAACACTACACATTTCAGGGGAAAAAATAAGAAATAGATAAATAAAAACGAAAACTTTACTCAGAAATAGCCTTCCCTAGTTTAAAAGTTTCCGATTTCACTTTTGTGACATTTTTCAACATGACTTTCGTTACAATTGTTTTCGGCTGCTTTCTTCCTAAGTTACAAAACTTATTAGGTGACACATTATAATTCGCTTTACATGTTATACTAAAAATTTATACATTTAAGAGAGAAGAGTACAAACAATGTTTCTGATTTCTGACATTTCTTATGTCATTGATGTTTTGCGATTTTTGTATTGAAATTAAAACAAATGGAATTCCAAAAATAGCTGTTCAATCGTTAATACAAACAATACGGTTCATTGTATCATTTTTCAGAGAGTATATTTAATCATGCTAACATTACTATGATTACATTTGCGTTTGTTTGTTTTTTTTCTTGCGACAAATATTTACTGCAGTACCGAAACTATACGGTAATCCAAAGCTAACCAATGACAGAAGTCTAAAATTGAAACATTTATTTTTTCATTCATTAATCCATGGCAAGGGAAAACTTTTTACTTTTTTTTAAATATGACCTTTTTAAAAACTAATTTTCAAACCTATTTCTCATAAAATTTATTAATTATAAAATTAATTTAATGAAAGTAAGAAATTACATTAATAAATATTTTGAAAAACAGTAAATGAGATAACGAAGAGAAAAAAATTATAATGTGAAACCTTCTTGCTAGGAAAAAAAACTTTTGAAAAATATTAAAATGAGCTAGAAATAAATATTGCAAGGCATAAAAAATATATTGCTACACGCATCTAGTCGTCATGTTAATGTTACCCGCATGCTTGCAGAAAAAATTACAAGACTTAGATACACGGATAATTGCTTTTGTTAAATGACTTACCTAAGCTTACAAGGCAACAAATTAATCTTCTGTTTACTAAAGACATTCTTTACTTGTTCTCGAGGTGAGAAATGTGCCGGCTTGCTTCTAAAGACGCTTCTCCTAATCGTTGATACTAAAGATGATAATGCGAGATAATCCTTTGGGATTCCCTTGTTTCAGTCTCTTCATCGTACAGGGTAATACACTTATATCTGATACGTAAATAAGGAAATAATAAAACTCTTAAAAATAGTCCATAGTTGATGAAACTAAGGAAAGTCTCTTCGAGAAATGCTTGAGATAATACAAGCGATAATTATATCGTTATGTTTTGAATAACATATTCAGTTTAGGTAATGATTGAAACAAGCGTTCTCTCAGTTTTCAAAAGGTTTAAGGGACAAAGGACCTTTCAGAAAAAGAAAAAAGAAAAAATCAGTATTTTTTAAAAAGTAGTTTATATATAATATTTGAAAGAAATTATGACGATGATATACGTAATTAAAATAAATTGGGACCTCAATTTTGTCAAATTTACAATAAAAAATGAAAACGCTGAAAAATACAAAAAAATATCCCTCGCGTCTCATTTTTTTAGTAATTTTCCTAAAAACTTTTCTAATGCTTCAGATAATCACTATAAAGATAATCTAAACGTTGGGCGGGTATTCAAACATTGATTAGATTTTTTTTATACTGGTTTAACTACACCGGAATGTAAAAAAACTTGAAAAAAAAATCATCGAAAGTGAAATAAAAAAATTTTTCTCAAAATGTGTTGTTGGAAAACAATATTTAATGCTTGCAAGTCTTTGTGTCTTTATCCCATTATTTTAGATCAAAAGTGTAAAAGTGCCTGTAGGTAAATTATTAAGATGTTTGGTTAACATTTTTAAGATGCGAGGGGCATTTTGTATTTTTCAGATCTTTCATTTTTTGCTATAATTTTGACAAAATAGAGGTTACAATTTATTTTAAAAACCATGATGTTCATTTCTCTTTAAAAAAATATAAGTTACTGCAATTTTCTTTTCAATTTTACCTGAAAAGTCCTGTGTTTCCTTAATATGAAGTGACGAAATACAGAAGTAATCTAGACACACGGCAGTGTGTCCGCCAAGATCAGAAAGCCAGCCAAATTAAGATACGGCGACACCGGCCAATGTGTATATTTACCCGAACCATTTTGAGCTACTTTTGACCCCACCATTACCCAAAAACTATTAGACTTACATACTTGAAATTTTGCACATTTAATAGTGATCCCCTTAACCCCTAGAATATCAAATTTCATTGATGTACCTCTTATGGTTATGGAATTATTAACGTTTGAAAAGTGTCATTTTTATCACTCACTCACTCATTCACTCACTCATCAAAAACCTAACCTACTTCTAGGAGACTTAGAAACTTGAAACTTGGTATCATGGTAGACAATTTGGCATATATAAAGGAAAAAATCCGAAACTTCAAAAAATTACATTACCTTCCAAGTTACTAGCATACTCATAAGTAGCATCATACCTAACGACTTCAAACAGCAGCCATATTTTTCTGCCGTTTAAAGTAAACAATACTCTCTCGCGCTTGAAGGTAAATAATTGATGCATTAAAATTCACTTTCCGCTTTAATTTTTCACCTTAAGGCTTAACTCAAGCTGACTACAAAGAATCCAGTGTCGTCAGACAGAACTTTTCAATACAGAACTTTTCAACGTTTTAAATAAAAGATTAATTAAGTAAAGATAGGAAATGTAAGCAGACGCAAAAAATCTTAAATAATTAATAGCGACTATTCAGCTTGGTTTAATTTAGTATAACTTATCGCCAATATAAAAACACACATTTTAGCTTTTCAAAAATTAATGATATCCCAACAAAACATTAATGTGAAAAAAGGGCCAAGTTCGATAGAACAAAAACGGCCTTCGGAGTAGTCGTTGTCAGCGATAAAAGAATTGATATCTAACGGGTGCCAAGTTCCATAGCAGAACCTTTGATCATGGCTGTAAGAGCGTACAATGTTCTTTAATTTATTTAAAAACATTTTTTATCGGATTCCTAACTTGGCAAGTTTTAATTAAGATAAGTTACGTTCAAGAAGACGATAAGAAGACAATTAGAAATTAACTATAATAGCTTGCCACATGATTTTACTAACTATTAAAAATTGCTAATTGAATGAGTTAAATTTTTTGAATGTAATTTATCTTAATTAACACTTGCCAAGTTAGGAATCCGATTAAAAAAAATGTTTTTAACTAAATTAAGGAACAATTTACGCTTTTACAGCCATGATCAAAGGATCTGCTATGGAACTTGGCACCCGTTAGATATCAATTCTTTTATCGCTGACAACGACTACTCCGAAGGCCGTTTTTGTTCTATCGAACTTGTCCCTTTTTTCACATTAATGTTTTGTTGGGATTCATCTTACTTCAACTGACTACAGAAATTAAACAGAAAGAGAGAAACATCAGAGTTAAATGGGATACGAGATATCTCGCCATAAACCGCAGAAGTGTTAACAAATTTATTATTTCGCCAAACGCAAGAAAGTTGTTTCAGCGTGGAATGTATCTAAAAAAAACTAATAGGCAAGATACACAATGTTTCTTGCAAATGTTAGCTTAAAGATATAAATAAATAACACGCATCATGTCATTTAAGTAACGAAACTATAATCCTATTTTTAAATTTTTAACATTTGCTTAATTTTTACCTCATAAAATTTCTTAGTTTGGTTGATTTCTTGTTTCTTTTGATTTGCCTTAAATATTGGTAATTTTATTTCAAATGTTAGAAAAAGTTTCCATTACCTTCTTTTGACTAAATTATTATAAAAAAGTGTAATTTTATAAAAGGAGATGTAATTTATACTAATTTTATCTACACACCAAAACTGGTTTATAGTACTTCGGAGAAAGGATAATGATCGACCTTGTAAGCCCACGCAATTTATTTACGAATTTTTTACTTGTGATGCATTTCAAATATTGCTGGAATAAAATTATGGCGTAAAACAGCAAAGTCCTAAAGAATGCCTGTATTTTTCCCAAGAACATTGCCTTTTTAATCTTTTTGTTAAAAAAATTAAAATTTCAAAAAATAGTCCATTTGCCGCATCCTCTTCCACATGTGTTATTTTCTCCTTCAGAACTCTCAATATCTTATGCAGTTTTAAGAAACATGATTTTCAACAACGAGATTTTAAATTCTAATTTTTCTGTGAACACTCAATTGGATAGATTTGGAACAGGCCTGTCTTCCTAAGCAACACAAGCGTATCTCAAAAAGCTAAATTTTGTGGATGAGTATTTTTCAGATGTTTGTTTCTTCCTTTTTGGTGCAGGTCTACAAAAATACTTTTTAAAAATTACTTTAGTTCTGTATACTTACGTTTCTGTTATTTTCAGCTCTGAATATGAAAATAAAATCCACTTTGTCCATCACGTATGATTTTTTTCTTATTCGTTTTGCATACGTTGCCGTAATTTACTGAAACCGTAAAAATTTTTGGCTAATGAATATTATTCTTATAAACTTAAAAATTTGGTACATCTCTATCTTCCTAAGTCACACAAGTATATCTCAAAAAGCTAAATTTTATCTATGAGTATTTTTCAATTGTTTTTTCTCACCCTTTGAGCACAAGTCTACGAAAAGTCTTTTTGAAAATTACTTTAGTTTTCTATACTTACGTTTCTGTTATTTTCAGCGCTGAATATGAGAATAAAATCCAATTTCTCCATCATGTAAGATTTTTCCTCATACGTTTTGCATACGTTGCCGTAGTTGTGAAATTTTTCTGATGAATATTATTCTTACAAATCTGTTCACTTCTAAAAAAATTTGGCACTCGTTTTTCTCATTTATGTGTTTAATTACAGGGGATAATTATCCTTAAGGCAGTCTTTTACTTAACCAATAATCAATGTATCATTTTCACAAATACTGCTCTACACATAATTTCATGCCGTATTAATAACTTCAGTAAATTCTAGAGCTTAAATCATCATAATTCAGGAAGTCAGGTATATTAATAGGTTCATTAACAATTCTCTTCGCTGCAGATTTAATGCGCTCACATTTATAAAGCCCTGTGCGTTGCGTGTTATTTGATGTAAATTAAATGTTTAGGTTGCTCCTTTTGACACTATGTTTTGGTTAAATAATGATACATTTCAAATGTTTTCATACAAAGACATAATTTGATGTTTGTGATTTTAAAAAACCCTATCCATTACTTTCTATTCAGGTCGGTAATTGCCTTACTTTATTTTACAAAAATTTACTTCATTTAAAAACATTTATTTGTTTGGTATTACATTTTTACCTGAAAAATATTATAACATTTTTCCTTAATTTCTTGTGTTTTAAATATATGTATGGTCAGATGTTTAAAATATCCTTTGTGTTCTGAAAAACTACATGTGTAAGAGATTGCTTGCTCAAATTTACATTTATTTTTCTCATTATTCTATAAATGTTGTTTAAATAAACTAAGAAATATTGAGGTTCCTGACATTATTTATGGAAACACTAAGACAGCATTTCTCAACCTTTCAGTATTCGCGGCCCAGTTTTCAATCATAATATTCAGTGCGCCCCTCCCCACTTACATTAAAATTTATACAACAATAATGTATATTGAGTACTTTGGATTTTGTTTCTGAATTATTTTTAACTAACTGCCAAAACAGGAGTAAAAGCGAGTAATTTAGTAATAAAATTAATTTAGTAATAAATCACTCTTTGAATTTTAGGCAGAAATAGAGGATGATTTTTCTGCACTAAAAACAAGGACATTTCGCATTCTATTACCATTTTCAACATCCTACTTTTGTGAAATTGGATTTTCTGCTGTTGTTTCTTTGAATACAAACTATAAATCTCGGCTAAATATAGAAACAGAACTGAGAGTGGCTATTTCTAATATTAAGCCTTCCTTCGAAAAACTTTGCTTTGCAAGACAGGCTCGAGGAAGCCACTAATAACAATTAAATTTGTTTTTAATTTAGTATGTTTTGATTAAGTAAGTTGTTTCATTTTAAGAAGTTAATAAATATGTCGAAATGTATTTTGTTTTCCATGGGGTATGTTTGCTTTCTTTTCAGTCAGTTAATCAAGTTTTTTAAATAATATTTTCTCTTGGATATTCTCGCGCCCCCCTTCTAGTGGGCTCGCGCCCCCCTAGAGGGGCGCGCCCCACAGGTTGAGAATCTCTGCACTAAGTCATTTTGTGGGTGACACATTGGTCTCTGGATTATGTGTAGTACGCTAAGGAAATTAATTTACGCATGGGTGAAAGCAGATACAGTAAAGAGCATGTGAGTAAGAGTATGAGAGTAAAATGTATGAAGAGTGCATGAAGAAAAAAAAGCTAACGGTTACTTCTAAATGCAACGGAGATGGCAAAGCCTCACCTCTTTGTTTTATTTATAGTACTAAATATTAAAGTAACTAAATAAATGCTGATGTGCTTAAAAAATTTATGTCGTGCAAAAATTTTAGTCTAAGAAATTAAATTTTGAATTATTGCTTAAAATCTTGCCTGGTAAATCTTGTCCAATTTTCATCGTGTCTATCATGGCATATTTTTACACAATCATTCAAAACATTTATTTCATCGAACATAATTCTTCTACTATTATCTACTAAAGTAAGCATGCAGATGCTTAAACACGCCAACGCTTTTATTATGTTGTTTTAATATTTAGTAACTAGCTGAAATGCCCGGCTTTGCGCGGGATGATATTGCATCATTCGCAGGTCAAGTAACACATTTCCAAAATTCGGTTGTAAATATATAAGGAAATTTCTTTAAAAAATCCAAGTAGAAGAGGGGCAACAGTCCTTAAAAATCCCATTTAAACAGTAACACTCATTAAAAATCACGATTGCATTAAAAATAGCAGCCTCGACCAATTTCTTTTAGACTAAAAATAAGTCCATAAAAATCCACACTAAAATGCCAACAACAGTTCATAAAAATGGCCATTAGACTAAGAGCAACTGTAACTAAAATGCACATATGCATTAGGATAATTGTTCCAAAACGATATCAAGAGTCCGTAAAAATCGCAATAACAATATAGACCACACCACATCTAAAAATTCCCATCAGAATAAGAGCAGTATTCTCTTTTTAAAAAATGCCCATCAGATGAAGGACAACGGTTCCTGAATATTTCTGCTACAATAAAGAAATTTTAAACTTAAAGATCCACATTTTAATAATTACATCTATTCCGAAACATTCCTAATATAGTAAAGAAATTAGACCGAAAAAATCTAGATCAGCATAAAGACGCCAGTGACTAAAAACACGTATTAGACTACAGACTTTAAGAGCTGCTGTTCCTCGAATGGCCCCAACAATATATCTTAAATTCCCCCTCAAAAAGAAGACACCAGTTCCTAAAAATCCCCTTGCAAAATCGTCAAAACATTTCCTGAAAACTCAACTAAATAACACTTTTATCAAATTCAGATAAAAACGGAAAAAATAAGTATTATTTCCAAAAGCCAATGCACATTTAAGTGAGAAAATGTTCAGTACTGAAGCAATTCTGACGTATGAAATTTAAGTCGATAGAAAGAAATAACTAAATTTTGTGGCGAAACAAATGGCGCCAAACAGACATCTAAAAAATTAAATAAACGTTAGAAATCAATCACTTAAGTAAAATATGGAATCAATTAAAACCGCTACGTAAAGTTAAAATGAAGCCGAATATCGCGAAATTGCACTATAGTAATGGAAGTATAACGTAAATGAGGCATTATCCTATAGTATGCAAAATATGCATAAAATGAAATAAATTTTTAGAATTTGTTTCGCTGATAAAACGGACATTTTACCATAAGAAGTACGATGTTTCATGAAATTGTTGAACTGGCACCATAATATTAAATCGCCAAAATTGAAAGAAGAATCAACGTCAAAATAAAGAAATTAAAAATCGTCTGCAGTTCCACAAAATATGTATAAAAATGAAATGAATTTTTAGAAATTGTTTCGCTCATAAAACGGCCAGCATAAAGATAAAATAGCATTTTTTCAATCTTACGTTAACAGAAATCATAAAGTTGGCGACAAAAGTGCTATTTATTTTGGCGAAAACACGGAAATTGAGAAGATAAATTCAGAGGTAAGCCTCGCTTTAAAATTCGAAAACTACTTTAAATGAATATTGCGCATGTTCTTTTTGTCCTACGAACTGCAAAAAAAATCATCTTGTGCAGTTTTTTACATGCATTCATATGCGGCAAAAATCTAAAACGTGGGACGTTTCTTCGATGAGATAAACCCAAAATCAAGTTTTGCTTAAAATTTTAATAAAAAAAGAACAAATTCGAATTTTAGGAAAAACGCTTCGAGGTGCACGAGGACCTGACGCAAGGTACTTGTAACCAAAATTTCGTACTTCCGGTCCCGTTCCATCTCTCCAGGAAGCGATCGACAGACAGAGAGACAGACACACACACAAACTTTCGGTTTTATTTATATAAGTAGATGAAACAAAATATGTGTGACACACATGACAAAACAAATATGGAATTAACTTAACATAATGGTTCAAATTATACGATTCACGTGATTTTGCTTCATGAATATACGTGTGTAAGTAAGTATTTAGTAAAAAATAAAAAATAAGAATTCACTAAAAAATGTAAGAAAAAGCACCTCTTCTGAAACGGAAAGGTTTAAAACAGCGCTGTTAGAAAAAAACGAATCACATTTTGTTTGATTTAACTTTAATAAGAACTTACATTTTAAAAATATGTACAAAACGGCACTTTACTTCGTGTTAGTCAAAATAAAATCACAAAATGCAGAGTGCACACCTAGGTGTTAATTTAAAAATCCTGATAACAGAACTATATAATCCAGAGTAGGATTATTTCTTTCAATTTAATTTCCGTAATGGAGCAAACCAACCTCATTCCAAGAACATCTAAGTACTTCATCTTAGATAAATTTCTGAAGAATTCTTAGGAACTCTATATTTCTTTCAGAAGGATTAGAATCAGAAGAAAATGCACACACAAGTAGAAGTTTAATTTTTTTCTCGCTTAGTTTTTTTTTTTAATTACTTCGATTGATAATATTTTTTTATATTAAATTAAGTGGGGTCAGTTGGGGTAATTGTAAACGCTTTTTCAATGTTTTAACTTTTGATCCTTCCCTACCTCTTGAATGAATTCAGAGATAAAATTGTGAGCATTGTAGCCACTACTGTACTTCCTGTGAGTAAATGTGTACAAAAATTTTGACTTTATGACTATTTGTTAGCGAATGAGCTCGTGTTTACAATTACACTAGTGTGTTTACAATTACCCCAGAGATCTGGGCTAATTGTAAACAGTGATTTATTTTCGCATAATGTTGAAACAAATGGAAAATTGTTTCATACACAGTCTGTTTGAGGGCTTAAGAAGTTCCGGAGCAATGAATCTCAATCTGCGGCCAACAGGCCGCCTGTGGTCCGCTGAGTTATGTTATGAGTCGCCTGAGATCATTTAACGAGAAATATCTTGCAAAAAATCAAGTAATGCGATAAATTTATGTTAAAATTTGTCTCGCAGTGGATCAGTCGGTTAAGCTTGGATCCCACAGAACACCGAAAGTGAAGCACAACTGGCCGTGATCAACGCTTGGGAGAGTGACCACCTCCCGCGGCTGATTATTCTGAGACCGAGTGCGCTAAAGGGAGTTGTGCACGTAAAATACATCGTCGCTTCAAATGTAAACCAAGTTAGAAATAATTTCCGCTGAGGGAATAACCTAGGGGACAATCTCTCATCTGGGAGCTGCTGGTTCAAAATCATTAAGCCCCTCTGAGCCAAGTGTACTTCATTCTAGCGGAGCTCATTAATAATGAGTAGGAGTTTTCTTAATTCATGGTCTCCTTGCAAAGGGGGCCTGGATTTCCAAGTGGCATCAGCAACAACAACAGTTATGTAAAATAGACACAAAAGTGTAATTCAAATCAAAATATAACACTTATTGCCCCCCAGAATATTGGAAATAGGATAAATTTAAGTGTTTACAATTACTCCAGAGTACGAAATACATGGGGTAGCTGTAAACACCTGACTTGCACATGAAAAATAGCAGGGAGGATGAAATTCATAACTAAATGCTTTTAGCAACATTCCATAAGACAAATATAAATATTTGAAACCTCTTACATCGCTTTTGCAGATGAGCTGGGGACGAAAATGTAAGATCACTAAATTTTCTTAAACAACTTTTTTCACTGTGTCATTTTCAAACAATGGTGACGCCTCCACAAATGTTTCGAAACTTACAAATATCTTTCAGTGCCTTCCCTATGTTTGCCAATTTATCACACACCAGAAGTTAAGTTTTCAAAACCACCACAAGTGTAGTTATGAAGCTTGTTTACAATTACCCCAACTGACCCTAAATAAATTCAAGAGTAAATGGTGAATTGCACTTGAAAGAACTTTTCAATCTATTAGGATAATCGGCAGAAAAAGTGAGTTTATATATGTATCAAAGCAATCAGACTTTTCTTGCGTGTTTTGATTCATCATAATCAAGATGAAAGGTATAAAAATTGAAAAGCAAATTGTATGTAATACTGGAGATCCTTGCCAAGCTTCCCGTAGAATTCCATACTAAAGCAAGGGCAAAAGTAGAAGAAAGTCATGTGGTATACACATCAATTTTTTTTTTTTTTTTACTTTTAAAAATACAATATTTATTGACAAATTGTGGACTCCTTTTAACCTCTTTACCACAAGGTTTTTAATTCGTGAAACATGATAAATGTGTTGAAACAACACAATTTCGATCTGAACGAATGATTGATGGAATTGTTGTCCAACGAAATTCTAAAATTTCATTTTCTTCTTTTCAATTATCTATCAAAGTATGTGGTATATAGTGCTAACGACTCATTTAGGTAAAAAATACCTCATATTAAAATAGACTGTTCACCTAATGAAGAGCAAGAAGTGTTATGTGGAACTAGTTACAGTTGTGACTGGTGCTAGTTCCATACGGCACTTTGACTTTAGTTCCATACAACAGACCACATTTTTTAAAATTAGCTCGGGTTAATTCTTTATTCCCTTTCTTATAAATATTTGCTTTGTTCGTTCATTTCCATTATAGACAGTACAGTAAAAGCTTTAATAATCACATATGTTTGGGGGTAAACATCAAATAATCGGGACCATGGTTGTTGACTCCGTAAAAACCTAGCGATGATTTCACTTTATCTCAGTTTCTAAGAATATTGCAATTCGTTTCTTATTTATTTTCTAAGACCATTTAATAAGAATGAGTTAGGTTTTCTTTTTTTTAAATTTTATGTCTTATTTCATAAATTTTTAAAAGATGCAAAAGTTTTAAAAAGGATTTCCTCTAAATCCAAAGCATTTACCGATACTGCTTTATAATGAATTTTTTTCCTTTGCGAAACAAACCCATAAAATTGCTGTCAGGCTTTACTTTTTTGCTATGAAACCTGAACAAGAAACATAAAACCCCGATATTTCCATTTCCCCGTGAACTTTTAGAAGGAACAGTAAAAGCGTCTCCCAATTCAGTATTTTAAATGTATCTTTTACGTCACGAATGGTACTACTCTCAAAATAAGATATCACCTTCTTTTGCATATTGGATGGATATTTTCTGATGTATCTGGAAAATTTATTCTTTCTGAAATTTGTTATCTAGGGAGCTCGTTAGTGACTAAATATTGATTTTAACTCCCAGCGAGTGATTATGTAAACATTGTTATTTACGAATGCTATTATTCATTGAAAACTAAGTTGCATATATTTCCTGGAGTTCAACGACTGTATTATTTTTTCCTCCATGCAAATTTTATCGATTTGAGTTTATAAGACAAGAGAAAACTTTGTTGTGACAGTTAGTTTTATGCTTTAGTTGTATATAATTATTTATTTTATGCTTTAGTTGTATGCTTTAGTTGTATATTTTAAACTAGTTACATGTGTTTTTACTTTGTTTCAATAGTTTACTTCCCTACAATATTTCTTTCAATCAAAGAGGGAATAAGTAAATTTTATAATATTATAAACAAAACACAAAATGATATTTAAATAAATAAATCTACACAGCGATTGTTTTAAATGCCTCTAGATGCTCTGTACCGTACCTACCATGGAATGACCTGCACTGTCACCATCCAGTACTGCACTGTCATACAATAATACAAATAATTATTTATCACTATTAATAATAATAATATTTTTATTATCATTGTTGTTGGTGGTGGTATTATTACTGTTGTTGTAATAATTATTATTATATTATTATGGGTGTTATTTTTATCTTACTTTCAAACCTAGTTATCAATGCGAGAATTAACTTGAATCAGAAATTGTACCACATGGACTTTTTAGCATGAATATTTTTTAATTTCAATGTTGTTGTTGTTGTCGCATCCTCGCCGAAGCGAGGAAGAATGGGGGCGCTGCTCCTGAGTCTAACGGGGCCCTTATAGGCAGGAGTCCGATTTCCGCCCCTTTGTATGTGGTCTCTTAATTTTTTGAACCAGCTACCAGATGAGAGACCGTCACCTGGGGTTGGCACCCCCAGAGGTATCATTTCACTTGGAGGACATTGGAGCCACGACCTATTTAACGTGCACCAGCTGCCTTTAGCCTCACAGGAACCAGCCGCAAGAGGTTGTCACCCTCCCAAACACTGACCTAAGTCGATGTTGCTTCACTTTCGGTGTTCTACGGGAACCGAGCTTCTGCAGACTGATCCACTGCGGAACTTTAATTTTAATGAAAATGGTAATTAAACGACTAATCTACATACAATAATCCTACATAAGTCTTTTATTGAATAGACGTGAATAAAGCTGTAATCACAGCCTGAGCTTACTATTGTTTAAAGCTATAACTCCAGATGCGTAAAACATGGTCCATCGGTAATTCTCGCTAGATAAAAACTGGATAATTAAGAAAAAACTAACAAAAGCCGCAAGGAACTACATAAAATATGCTGTAAAACTAAACATTTATACTAATTATGTTAATAAAAATCTGTGTGGAATTTTAAAACTTGGAACTTATTCTGCTTACTTAATAGCAAAAATTGAGGAATTAGCATCTTAGTTTGCACAAAATTCTTTCTTCAGCTTTCAGTCAAAGTAAATCTTTATTGATTTTTCCTCAACATGACAGCATAAAACAAGCTGTTTCAACATTCCTCTTATTATCTGACATATGCTCCATCATTTTTCCAACAAGCACGTGACTTTCTAAGACAACCCTGTCCAACATCTGACAATACTTGTCGAAAATATTAGACATGGAAAGATTTATGCATTTTTGATGAAAAAGTCATTCACCCTATTTCTAATGACCTTGAAGTATTTCAAAGACACAATACATAGCCCCTTTTTTTTCCATATTTATATATATACATCGATAATAGATAGACGGATAGTTTTGAGTAAATAATATGTTCGATGTAAATTTTCCTTTAAATATAGATATTTTTTAAATGCTTAAGACTTGTTTGGATGTTTTAACGGGAAAGTATCTTTCTTTTTCAATGTGATAAATTATTTGGTTCAAAATAAAGAGGCTTTTTGGCCGTCAAATACAGATCAGTTTGTTTTATTATAGAACAGTGATAAGGATCTCTACCTTCTATCTTGACGACCGGGGCTCGATCACTGCCCTGAGAAAATGAGAAAACCTACCACTTCTTCCGTACAATGTGGCAACGCAAGTAAGCGTACACTTCATGCTAAAAGGTTAGGCATTCTTGGAGGAAAGGTTATTTGAAACTACATGCGGGAGGAAAAAAGGACGAAGTGGAATAATTTGATCAAACAGCTATATTCCATCAAATTTATTTGTCATTATGAACAGTCGTTTGAATTAAAAAGTACAGCAGTACAAACTCTTATAATTCTGAGTGAAAAAAAGAGCGAAAACCAAAGAAGAAAGTGAACAATAAACAAGAAGTTCCGTCTAGAACTATACGAGCCTACTTTCCCGTATACACCGAATTCAAATTTATAATCTAGCTATATCTCTCTCTGTCTTTCTCGTTTAGCTTTAGTTCTTAATTGCTTCAAATATACCTTTTTCAACGGTTAATACATATTTTCTTCAATCATTATTTATTAAGTCATTCATGTATTTATTCATTCATTCTTTTGCTTATTCATTTAATCATTCATTAATTAAAAAACATTCTTGAAAATCCCGATCAAAAAATTTCATAGGAAAATAGGCTCGTTAGTTCTGGATTAACTTTCTATTTTTACATGTTCAACGTCATAAGAGCTTTCCGATAAAGTTTGTTCCAAGCAAATCGGTCAGTTAGATCAGGAATTATATAGGATTGAAATTTCTCCGTAGGAGGTATGTTAATTTTTTTTTGAACTGTTCAAAAATGAACAAAAATTGTTCAAATCATTATTTCACGCCAAGAACTTATCCAGTGAGCTTGTTCATTGGAACTTGGATCTTGTACCCAGAGTTTACATAATTTGCTTCATTTTCACCCATAGGCGCTAATGTTAAAATTTTTTGAACTGTTCAAAATTGAACAGAAAATTGTTCAAATCAAAAAGTAAAATATGGAAATGAGATGTCCTCGCCGAGATCTTTCGAATGCAAAAAAATTTTTTCCAATCGGACAATTCGTTCAAAAGTTATTAGGGGGGGACAGACAGACAGACAGACGGACAGACCGACAGACGGACAGACGGACAGCCCGACAAACCGACAGACAGGCAGACCGACAGACCGACCGACACACTTTTTCCCCATCTCAAAACCCTACTTTCAAATTTTTTATTTTTCAATCTTTATTTAATTACTTAACTTATTTTTGACTTTTCTTGATTTCTAACGATATTTTCACGATACATTAAGCCTTCTTTCATGCTTTATTAGTATTTTTTTTTTTTACTTTTACGAGAAAGTAGGCTAAAAAGCACATACGTATTGACCTATCCAACTTTTAACCTTTTCACAATATATCTGATTGCGTAAAACCACTGATAGCAAAACTGAATATTGTTAAGTGCTGCAATCTAGGTCAAATTATATACTAAACAAATTTTAGTTTATGTATTTATTAAGGATTTTTCAGTTGGTTTAAGTTCAGTTGGACTAAGTGGACCTTCCGTTTTGAGTGAACACATACCGTTTTAAACATGTAGGCACATTTTTTTTTTCCATGCAATCATACTTGTATTTTTCTATTAATAGAATGAAATAATTACACACAAAAAATATTCCCCTTGTCCTAAACAGACGAGGTCTCTTTCATTAAGGGTGGGTGTGATAACACTGGAAAATGAAAACCATTTTTCTCTATCACGTAAGGGTTTTAATGCAAGGTGCTGTAACAGTTTACATCAATACTATTTACCCTACATTATTGCTATACCTTGAAAGAAAAACCCTTAAGTGAGAAGAAAAATGGTTTTCATTTTCGAATTTAGCTTGAAAAATACTTCTAAGATCGGTCAATAAAGTCTTTAGAATCCCCCGCCCTTTTTAAGGGCATTTGTATTTTTTACATTAGAAGCATTTCCATCAAAAAACCAAGTAATTTTCTATTAAACGTAAAAGGATCGATTTTCAGGAATGTTCCTTTTTAACGTCCAACAGTAATCTGCACTCCACTTCCCTTGATATCGCTATCTATTTAACAGTTGACATTCAAGATCTTTTGTGTACTTTATCTCAATAAAAACGATGCTGCATGATCGGAAAAACACTGAAAAAACGTAAAAATAAAAAAATTCTTCCTCATAACTAGAAAACTATACTTGATTGAAAAATTTTGATAGCAAAAATGGAGTTCTTGTACAAAAGTACTTCAGAAAAAGTCAAATTCCTTCTTGGGGCAAAATACGTGTTGACCAGTGTAATAGAAAAGAATTAGTAAGGTACAAAATTTATTTTACTTAACACTTATATTTTCCTCGGAAATTCTGAATAAGAACTGGTTTTTTAACATATATGTTACGTAGCAACATTTGAAAAAAGTAAATTACCTGAACTATATATATATAGGGAAAGAGAGAGCTGTTGCTTAAAGTCTTTTTTTTTTTTTTCTTTTCTTTTAAAAAAAATTGCAAAGGAGACTAAATATTCAACCAAGAAATTGAAAAAAGCTGAAAATAAAAAATGTCAAATTTTAGAGAGCGGAAAATATTTTTATGAAAAATATGGGGTTTTTTTACTAATGTCAAATTTATTGATGTTTCCTAAACGTTCGCGTCAAATGTTTGATGTTATATTCGAGTGAGAAATAGGATTTAGTATTTATTGCAAAACTTTATCGCAGGTGCAATTTGTCTGGCACTTCTTTTTCTCATTTTTACTCATTTTCGTTTTCCCCCCTTCAGAATAAACCAGAATCCAATTTTATAACAGTAAAACCGAAATATAGGAAGATTTTTGATGCAAAGCAAACTAATTTTTTTTTTTTTAATGAAGGGAAGTAATTTTCTTTTACGGAAATCAAAAACGTAACAGTTTCTAAAGTTTGACGATACTTGGGAAGTGCTGGTAAACCTTTGGAACGGCAATGAAATTATTAGATTAAATGTGGGAAATTACACTTAAAATTTCCCACTTGAGACAAATATATTTCATTCAAAAAGTAATATTTAAAAGGGGTAATGAACGAACTTTTTTAGAAGTGTAAAGATCACATTTATGTATGAGTCCTTAAGTCAGTTTTTCCAAAACCTCTTTTCATATTGTTATTTTAATGCAATATAGCTGTCACGTAAAAGACATGTCTCTTTTTCCACGGAATGACACACATACTTTTACAATCACTTTTATTTTTATCCTCTAAAAGTGATGTCTTGCTCATCTTTAGTAAAGCATTTCTTCTTGCTTTTTCCCTTTATAATTATCAATATGTCATATAAGTCTTTTACATCCAATGTTATAGGGTTTTTTTTTTTTTTTTTTCGCTTCTGTATATTTTTCACAGTAAAAACATACAAATAAAACTTGTTCCTATAATTTTCAAATTTAATGTAATTTTATGGATATTTTGTAGTTATTTTCAGAAAAAGGGGCTAAATGCTGAAAAAATGAAAGGAACAATGTTTTTATTTCCCATAAGAATACTTGCTTAGTAAGTATACAGGAAAAAACAGCCCTTGTCACATAACTTCTGCTCTTAGGCTTAAAAAGAACATTAACAGTAATGTTACACTGTATTTATTTAACAATATTGTTGCCTATAATTTGAAACAGTAACATTTCAATCATACTTAAAGCTTTTAACTACAGTTATTTAAAAGCAAAAAAAAAGTGTACCAAAAGACAAAAATGCTATCCTGTGTTCCACACAAAATATATTTTTCCTTTCAAAAATGCTCAAAGGATTTCCAGTGCGATAAAAGCAATGTAAAAGAAAATCTCTCTTATTGCAAAACTCATTGTTTTTGCTTCCGAACGCAATATTCGATATCATTTATTGAAAACACGCACTTTATAAAGAATCGCAGGGTGGCTTTTATTTTTCGACATCAATAACTGTTGTGGGTTATTGACTTTCTGATGAAGTATTGGATGTTTTTCCTTAACATTTGCAATCGACAGAGAGTAGGAAAAAAAAAATAATTCAGACCACCTTTAGAAATTTTTCTGCGAAAATAGTTTTACCGGTGTTTAGATCATTGTTATGTTTGATGTAATGGATTTTAGCGTTAGAAATTACTGTTTCGCTTTTGCTGCAGTTATATTTAGCTTTGTGTAACTAAGGAATTTTTCACATTTTAAAAGAACTTAGAAAGAACGCATATACAGTAACCCCTCGTTATATCGCTCATTCGGATATATCGCATTTTTTCTGTGTCTCCGAAAATTTTGTGTGAGCTCTCAAAAGTAAATTCCCTCATTGAACAAAGCCATCGAACCGGAACGTTTTCATTTCTTCTGAACTTGTTGCAGTTAAAAGCTGCAACAATTCTTCTCCCTTTCCCCAACTTACATACCTGCAGAATAATTTTACACCCATTTCTGGATACTTGTAGAAAGGATTTGCAGTTTGCTGAACAAATCCAAATTATACAATCCTCTTAACCAAAAAAGAGAGAGTGATAGGCAAAGGAATTTTCTGAAAAAAGAATGGTTACCTTTATCTTTGACATCGTTTTCTCACCATGCTCAGATGGCATGCGTAGGTCCACTCAATTTACTTGTACTTTTTGAGTTATTTCTAACACCATCGGTTATATCGCGCATTCGGATATATCGCGATTTTTTGCTTTCCTCCGACAAGCGCGATATAACGAAGGGCTACTGTATCTTATATTAAAACCAAATTTTAAATTTAACCCCTATCAGATTCATCACTTAATCTACCTGAAAATTTTCTTTAATTTAAAATTTTCTTAGTTTATTCTAGTAGTCTCTCGAAAAATGTTACTGTCTTAAAATAGCAAAATATGCAGTTGCATATAATGTGAAACAAATATATTATTTGTAACAAACATAATTTTTCACGAAAGTCACATTTTAATATTTTGCATTTTAAACACTGCTACTTGCATAATAAATATTCTCTCACACTGTTATTTAATAAAATTTATATTAATGGAAATTTTCAGAATGTAATCTAAAAAACAAATTACTTTCCGTTAAAGTTCATTCATTAAATAGATTGCTTTTTATGAGAGGAAACTTTTTTCCTAATTATAGTCAAAAAGTTTGAGTTAAACGCTAACATAATTAGAAACTACTTAAGAAGCACTTTATACTTCGAAATTTCAATTACGTGTATGAGATGGAACTTGCATTATTAAGGATATCAAAATGAGCTGATATTTTGTTTCTATATATGACTAATTTTTTACTTAATGGTTGATAAAAATATTACTTTATAGTTGATAAAATAATTACATTGTTGCAAAGTAGTGAAATAAATTTAACGTGCGGAACAAAACTCCTGACAAGCAAGAGGTTACATATATTATGAACTAGGGATGTACCTATTAATCGGTAGTAATCGGTAATCGGCCGACTTGTCCGATCGGTACTTTTCCAATTATTTATAATCGGCCAATTGTTGCCGATTAATCGGTGAAGAACTATTTTTTAGTAAAATGTCTTTTAGTATGTCAAAACAAGAGGCCATGCTGAATGAATTCATTAACAATAACTAATAATAGAGGGGATGAATTCATTAAAAATAACTAAGGAGGCACCCTCCCTCCTAAAGTGATGGAACCCCCCCCCCCCCCTCAAAAAATAACCGAGATAAGTATCAGAATAACAATTATCAAAATGTGATTTCATTTTTTAAAATATAGAAAATATACCAGAGGAAAAAGAAATTTAGAACGTCACTGATTTCACAACACCCCTTCTTAAAATTTTTAATAGTGCAATCTGCCCCATAACCCCTCCCTCATGAGCATCACTGCAGTAAGTCAACGTAATTTTCTGCAACATAAGATGTCATATAAATACACACACGTACATTATATTTCTCAAGCTTAGGGTGAGGCATTTTCTTCTTCCTGACCTCCCAAAATAACAGGTCTGGAGGTCAAACGTGAAGATAAAAATTCGTACTTTGTAAATAGAAATTCGTCGGCGCAAATAACGACTATCTGCCAATAGGTTGAAATTGTCGCTCTACTTGCCTCCATGCCATTCCATTTAATAAGTTACTTTTGTTCGCAATACTCAAAAGTACTCTCACAATATTCAAAATTTTAAAGTATCACCGTAAAGGCGGGAATATATGATTTTTTTAGAAAGAAAATTCTTAAAATCAGTATACAATCATTTGAATTTGCATACTTTTCCAAAAAAAGAGAAGAAAATTTGGAAAAATAGTCGTAAAAATTTATCCAAACCAAAAGTAAACCAAAATAAATAAAATAATAAATATACATAATAATAATGAAATATAATTCTTTTAAACAGTTCAACCATTCAACTTTTAACTGTTTCAGTATGAATAGTTGAATAGTTATCATTTTTTAAATAAATTCTTAAAAAGTTAGAAATTATGAGATGAATATAGGGATGTTTATCGTTCCTTTCCCTTCTTCGAAACTTTTGAGAAAATACTCCAGTTCACTCAATTTTCTTTATTTCACAGTTTATGCATAAATTTCAAGTAACATTTTACAGTTTACTTTTAAAAATGCTACTTTTTCATTCAACAAAAATTTCATAACTATTAAATAAATTTTGATTGCTTAAAATTTACATGTACAAGCTTTTATTTTCTTTCATAACAATTAATGCTTAATGCATTTTTTTTAAATATATCTTTTTTATGTATAAAAATGCGTACTATATTGTAACATTTCTCGTGCATCAATACTTTCCCACATAGTCTAGCTTTAGCATAGTGTTTAAGATTGCTTTACAAGTACCAAAAACAATAAAAAGCCTTTTAATAATAAAAATAGTGCTACTAAACTAAAATTATCTACTGCCCACTGGATATTATCTAAATGTTGGAACCTTTAGGTCTCGCTAACAGAATTGGACATTATTAATAATAAATAGAAAATTGGTTCAGGGAATTTGAAAAATTTTGAAAATATTAAAATATGGCAATGTGGGGAAATAAACCTTTATTTACAGAAATTGACTCTTAGTTTTCCTACTGAAAATTGTAAAGAAAAAGAATAGTGATGCGGAAATGGTAGTATCAAAAATAAGTGTCATTATAATTAATCAGCTGCCCACACATCGGTACCGGCCGATTATCTTCTGCCGATTCATCGATATCGGTAATCGGCCAATTTGCTTATCGGTGCATCCCTAGTACGCACTACCAAAAAAGAAGATTAATTATTTTAAAAGTATCACCATGAAGAATGGATGTTTCATTAAAGAACCTCGTATAACTTATTTTTTAATTTGTAGCAATTAATGATAAATTGCCCATGATTAAATTAATATTATGATAATTAGAAAAAAGCAAAATACAGATTTAACATAAATAATTTATGAAAAATGATTGAAAGTTGAAAATTGGTAATTGCTATAGTTCTAAAAGTGCAGCGAGATATAGGTTAACCGCCACAAAACAATTATTTTGAATGTTGTTTTTGTTGTCGTATCCTCGCGCGAAGCGAGGAATAATGGCTGCGCTGCTCCTGAGTCTAACAGGGCCTTTATAGGCAGGAGTCCGACTTCCGCCCCTTTATATGTGGTCTTTTAATTTTTTGAACCAGCTCCAAGATTAGAGAGCGTCACCTGGGGTTGGCACCCCCAGAGGTATCATTTCACTTGGAGGACATTGGAGCCACGACCTATTTAACGTGCACCAGCTGCCTTTAGCCTCACAGGAACCAGCCGCAAGAGGTTGTCACCCTCCCAAACACTGACCTAAGTCCATGTTGCTTCACTTTCGGTGTTCTACGGGAACCGAGCTTCTGCCGACTGATCCACTGCGGGACTAATTATTTAGAATATAAGTTACTATTAATGAAATGATGCAATAATAGCTTAATGGCCCTCTTCGTCGAAAAATTTCCGAAGCAGTATATATAGTAACTGTTTCTCTCTCTCTTTTTTTTAAATTTATATATACCTGGTGTTTCGCTTTTTGTTTAAACATATAACAATCGTTGTTGTGTTAGAAGTTTAACAGGAATTAAAGAAATCGAAACTCATTTTCATAGTAAAATAATACATGTAAAGTCAAGGCACTTTTCACACACATGTACACACATATGCTTAGTGATTTTTATGTAGCTGTGTTTCTGAATAAAATATTTATTTAGTAGAGCATTTTCAAAATGTAAGTGTTGTATAAAAATATGAATTTTTACCGAATAATTCGGATATCTTGGTATTTTATACGTTAAAGTTTCAAAAATAGCTAAAAGAAGCGATTATTTATAATATTTTAATTTACACACTCACTGAATTTTCTCAAAAAAAAAAACTTGCCGCGCTTGCTCACCAAGCTATCGATTTATAAATCAGTCTCGTATTTCCAGTTTCTTGGTCGGGAGATCATCTGAATCGCAGAAGTTTTTGCTTGATTAAGCGAGATTCATTATCAAAGTACGACTTGACTTGGAGACAAGACATTACGATAAATAATGCAACGAAATCCTCTGGCAAATTTCATGCATAAGAAATCCTTGCATTGCGGACTACAAATATTTGTACAAAAAAGAACAGGGATTTATTAACACAAGAAGTTATTTCAGACATTTACAGAAGCGACAAAATGGAAGCTATGCAAAAGAAAGAATGTGACTGCAGCAGAAAGAATGTGACATCTTATGAAAATAAGTATTAAAAGTTGCACCTTATACTTCGTCATTTTCTTATTAAAGAGAATGTTTAAGTTCTTTTTGGAATAATATTTTGCACAGAAATTTTATGTTACACAAAATTTAGAAAGAGCTATCACAAATTCGAACTTGTATATATAAAGTGGGGTGTAACGAATATTCGGCCACCATTCAGTATTCGGCCCTTTTACCGAATATTCGGCTCAGCCGAATTGTTTTTTCGTAATCTAGCCAAATTTTCGGCCTGGCCGAATAGTGAGCTAGAACGTATTCAGTCTTGCCGAAAAAATGATCAACTGTTCGGCCGAATACTAGTTTCATAGAAAAACTTCGAAAAATTAAGAAGCCTGTTGGTTTTAAGTTTAATTTGCATAACAGCATTTGCAAAAGAACACATCCGCATATAATTTTCATTAATAGAAATAATTTCAAAAATAAACTACGCTTTTTAAACATTGCTTTTAGTTTTTACTGCAGCACCTGAATGTGATTGAAAAAAAATTTTTCGATAAATACAAAATATTCCAATGTTCTAGTTCTATATCGTGTTCATTTCTCATGCAGTTATTCGAGTATAAAATATATTAATTAATGTGATATTATAATTATTATATCACATTACTTTCCATGTTGCTTTTGTTAACAGAGAGGACAGAATTTGCAGACTATTTTATTGTGAATATTAGAAAAGACAGAAATGTGAAGAGCCTAGAACATATCACGAAAAAGCTAGCCTAAATTATATGGAGTTTAAGGCATTAATTTTTCATAAAAGATAAATTAGCTTAGCATATTCAAATACATGAAATAAATCCTTAAAATAAAAATACTAACTTTCATAAATTTAAATACATCTGAATAAAACGATTTTGAACAGGATGAAAGTTTAAGAAATAATAGTATTTCTTTAATCTGAGTAAAATATTTATTTAAATGATGGAAATGCTCACCTTAAAACATACGTCATTTACATTCCACTTATGGGTGAAATTATCCGTTTTATTGAATTCAATAAAATGTATTAATTTGAGATGTTTTTAAGATTTTAAACAATCGTAATTAAAGCATAGAAAAATAAATACTTAAAAACTTTATTATTACTTTTAAACTTAACAACTACTTTCAGGTACAATGAAGTTTGCGAATTTTTATTATTCGTCTGCCGAATATTCGGTATTCGGTTAAATTGTAATATTCATTGGCCGAATATTCGTCTTCGGCCAAGAAAAAATATCCGAATATTCGGCTTCGGCCTGAGAGAAATAGCCGAATATTCGGTTTTCGGATGCTATTCGTTACATCCTTAATATGAAGCAACATTTTTTTTCCTTCAAAACTATAAATGTATGATTTGCGGAAAATATGATATTCAAAAAAAAGGATAAAATTAAAAACTGCCATATAAGCTCTCAGGAAAAAAAAAACATTTAATGGAAGAACGTATTAAAATGCGAGTATTATCTGTCTTACAGCTTAAATTTGGGAAAGAAAAACTTGTTTATAATTTGTATACCTGAATTCTCTAATTTATTCAAGTACACAAATTCAAGTATACAACAAGTATTCATGAATATTCTTAAACATTATCAATCCTCATAAGAATTTTTTAAGGATGTATATTCTTACTAGAACATTTTTTCAACGAGAAAAAAATCTTTATTTGTTTCGCTTTTGCTACAAATCTTTGCCATCCAAAAAGCGTTTCAAAAGGAAACCCTTGTTCAATCTTGCCTCTAATTCTGTCCGTCCCACCAAATGTATTTGTAATATTAAACAATACTATTTTTAATATTATTCAATTGCATTCCATTTTACGCCTTTCACACACATTGCAGTTTGTGTGAGTATAGTTGTATTTACTTTTCTTAAGAATGGCCACGATTGTTCACCATTCTGTGAAGATTACACTTTTCGAAAGGCTATATTTCGAGGAAATTACTTTCCTGTTTAATTTTGATTCCGGTATCCATGAAGTAAACATCCATATAGGTAAGGATGCATTTAATTAAACGTAATTTGGTGCAGTGAGAGGCAAAGGGGTGTAAGTGAAAAAAGATAGATTTTGAGTAAAACGCGTGCGAGGGTTCGAATCATATGGGATATTATTTTTTTAAATCATAATGGACTAAGAAAACCTGTAACTACTACTATGTTTGCACTCTTGTTAAGCTTACCATTGATATTTATTGCCACAAAGCAGGTGATTATTTCTCGTATAATTGCAATCAGTATCTCCTAATTTTCAATTCTGTCACTTACGCCCCTTTGCTCTTAAGTGTTTCAATTTTAATTAAAATCCAATCCATTTAAAAATCTCATGTTCTCCCTCAAAATATCTGTATGCGTAAGCTACTGATGTTAAAGAGTTTCAAATTCTCAGTTTTCAAGCAAGAAAATGTAAATTAGACCTGCTCGAAAGCAACAAGGTGTATTTAATGCTATTCTAAATATTGTTACAGTGGGAAATGTTTTACTTCTTCGCATGCAGCTATAAAAGAATTAATGCAAATGCGTTATAAAATGTAAGCATTGCAATTCATGCCCTTTATTTTATTTCACATCTAAATGAAATGAGAATGCAATATTTAATTTAGAAGCACGCAGTTTTGCATGCAGGAAATTTGTAAATTAGTTTAAAAGCGAATTTGACGCGACAACGGTAGAAATTAAGAATGTAGAAGCTTCCATTGGCATGAATATGCATCGTGTTTACTGGATACAGTTTAAGGTTTGCAGATTTAAAAAATGCAGATTTGTTTTTTACATTAGAGCTATTTCAGTTTATTACTGCGTGGGGATTTCTAGAACATGCAATAGCATATTCTACTTAGCCTGCTGAACCTTCTCAAAAACTGCTTATCCTTTTCAAATTTATTGAAATTGCAATGCATTTACAGTAAAACCTGTAAAGCTGACCTCCTTTGTAAGTTGACCACCTGTCTAAGTTGGCCACTTTTGTCAGGAACGGAATTAGCACTTCATCATTTACCTCCCCCTCTAGAAGTTGACCACCTGTCTGAGTTGACCACTAAAGTTCTGCACCACAAGTGGTCAACTTACACAGGCTTCACTGTATATTCCTTGCTGAAAAAGGGCGAATGCTAATGCGTAGACTTGGGGGACATCAACAGAATTTCAGAAGGGTGTTTTGGGCAGTCACGTGATAAAATAGCAATTAATTCTCCAATTATGTATTAAATTCGTCAGTGACCGGCTTCAAAATGCCAGCGAAGTTGATCCGAGATAAACGAGAATCAAGCTGATTCCGCTGCTAGATTTAAAAGATAAACATCATAAAAATGTAAAATGCAGAAAACAAAGTTTTATTTTGATTGTCAACATAATATTTTATCGAAAATCAGTTCAAACACAATCAATGTGTAACTTGGAATAGATGCCATGTTTCACTTACATTAGGCACTCCGTTCACAGTGTGAGCACACTTCACAAAAAATAATTGCTCAGACTTAAAGCACTTGCTGAACATGTAGTCAGAGCAGAATCCACGTGGCTCAATCCATGTTCCAGGATCATCATCCGGGGTCTCAGGGTCGCAGGAAATGACCCTGGGGACGAGAACAGGAGAAAGATGAATGACTGAAACTACAAATACTTGTCACGATGCCAGATTAGCAATTACACGTGGCAGCTATGTATGTTTCTCTGGAGACTGCACTGTTACCTGTAAACTCTAGTAAATTTCGATAGCTTTTGATGTCATCAACAATGATTATATAGCTATAATATTCTGGTTGTGGGCTTGAAGAGCATGCATAAAATGTCCAGTTCTTCTGTTCTTGGAAAAGAAACTTTACTTGCTAGGACAAAAGAAAAAAAGTAGCTTAAAAAATAAATCAAGCTTCTTCAGGAATTCAAAGTAAAGATTAAAAATATATTTTAGCAGGCATTGATATGGGGGTAAATATAATTTTACCACTGGCGGCTTTCCAGATGATTAGTCTGTCCGTCTCTTTAATATTTTTGCAGGCACCCGGCATTTCGAATCTTTTCCAAAGGGGCTGGGGGGGGGGACAAAAGGATACAGTATCTTTGTATTCATCACTTTAAAAAACACCAAAATACATGCAAATTCATAAAAACCCATTGTAAGCCCTGGGGAATAATTGCCCACTCGTGACCCCCTAAATGATGGGCCTGTATTTTTGAGAGAACTCAATAATTTAAATTGAACTTCTTTTGTATGAGCAAACTTTACCACTGCAATTAATTTTTCGTTTTATTTATTATTATTTTTACTTGAACAGTGTTAGTTGATTTGCATTCATTATCTGAAGCCAGCTATATTAAACTGAGATTCTACATAAAAAATTATTCAATTACTAGTTTCGACAAATCTTACCGTAAAATGGTTTTTGACGTATAATATGAAGAAAGAGGGACTTTTAATTGGATTACATTAAGAGTATTTATTTGAACAATTAAAAAACACATTTTAACATGTTTTGGGTTCATATTTTGGTGTAACTTTATTTAGTGAGTGAATGCATTAAATACGGTTGTATTTTACTACTCTATTTAAAACACTACATAAATCATCGAGATGTAATTATTTCTGATTATTTCAATACCTAGCAAATTTTCACCTTCGGATTAACTCAACCATGAGCAGTTTCAAATGTAGCACAATCACAAACTTTCCGTTTGCAATTGCAAATTAAAAAGCTATTGCAGTTTATATTTATCATACACGTTTATGTTAAACTGTCACGAACTCCTGCAACTTTTATTTAAGCATTTAAGATTAAATTGTAGTAATGGAAACTTTTCTCGTCGCTGCACTTTTTCTGTTATTTAACAGTAGTAAAAAAATGAGATTGCTTTGGAATTTATGGCGTAAGGTCTTATTAAAGGATTGTAACATCGGAGATTAACTCGATAGCATATTATGTGTTAAACTTTTGTCCTATACATTTTAAAAATCTTAAAGTTTGCTTTAAGTGTTTGAAAAAATGAGTTTCATCATAAATAAATAAACTATACTATGTTGTGTTGTGACAATAGCACGCTCATGACGGGCAAAAAATATTGTTGACTTTTTAAACGTAGCTTTGTGATCTTACACTGCCCATTTTTCTGCTTCCAATAAAAATAATAAAGAAATTTTACCTTCAAACGTATCGATTTCAAAACCAGCAACTTCAAATAGCCTCTATACCTATCATAGTTTTGGGCAAATCATTTTGTCATTGTACACATTGGCGTGTTCCAAACGCATCACGAAGTTCTTAGATTAGAAGGCTGCAAAACTATTTCATAGTTATCCTCTGTTAAGAAAATTAATCAAACTAAATGTAAATGAACTAAAAACAAAAAGCTGATTAATTCTAAGCTGCAAACTGATTTCATCACAAAAAGTTGCTACTAAACGTATTTTTTCGGCTATTTAACGTTTCAATTTGATGACCAACTTATTATAATAGTCTTTTTTTTTTTTTTTTTGGTAACTCCATCAAATTGTTTAAATTCAAGAAAATTTTATTTTTCTTCCTAATTACGTGAAATTTATCGAAGAAGTATCTGTCACTTAAATGTGTGCCGTTTGCTTAATGTAGACAAATGAAAACTACAATCTATTATTAATTAACCTGTTTTAAAATTTAAAATAGCGTCATCGTCTTACAGAATCATTATCAACCCCTGTGTTAGACGAAAATCTTACCTAGACCCTTGCAACTGTTGAGATTTGTTGATTTTGATTTCCAATTCACTTCAATGAACTTCTTAAATCGTCCAAACATTTTTACCATAAGTTTTATAAGGCACTTGATATTAACAGAGTACCAGCTTAATCAATATACATTATAAAAGAAAGTATACAATGTGCGTGCCGCTAAAACTCGGAAATGAATCCCAGTGCGATCAAGGGTGGCATATGGTGTGGCAACCCTCTAACTTCTGTCCATGAAGAAGGTTCCCGTTTTTACCTGAATTGAGTGCTTTTGAAGTTATAAGGGGTGGAAGTTTCGCCCTCTAGAAATTTCTAGAGCAGTCCATAACATTCCAGAATATTCTGGAATGTTGTGTTATGTTCGGGAAAATTCCAGATCAGTGTGAAGCATTCCAGAACACTCTCGACCATTCGAAGCCTTTTCCGTATGGGTAGAGCTACCTATTGATATATATATTGATAAAGCAAGATTCGCCTTGGATTGGAACGTTCGGGAACATCCCCGAACTTCCATATATTTTTGTGGAAAATTCGAAGTCTTTTTTTCTATGGGTTGGGGGAAGGGAACATCCCCGAACATATATTGTAGATTTTTAGACAGTGTTTTGCTTATACACAATTAGGGATTTTTAAGAAGGGTTGTTTAAGACCTGTAAGAGACTCTTGGGGTTTGTTGATGTCATTTTTTAACTGTTGTTCTTGGGGACTCTTTTCTTTATTCTTCAGATTTCAAGAGCGTTTTGTCCTTGTTTAAGAACTGTTGGCCTAATCTCTCAGAGATAATTTTTATGAAGAGTATTTTAATGACTGTTCTTATTATTTTACTGCAGATTTTTAGGGACTGCTATTTTTACGATCATGGACATTTTTAGCAACTTTTACCCTTAATCTAATAACAATACCTTTATGTGGCAGGGACGTTTTAATTTTTTTCTTATTCAAATTTGAATTAAGGACTGTTGCCCGCATTCCAATGGAAATTTTTTAATTTTATCCTTATTCATTATGGCAGAATGTTGGATGTGTGTCATATCCCCTCACTTTTCTTCTCCGCCAAGGGATGATGCGAAATTCGAGGTATCCCGTGCAACGCCGGGCCCGTCAGCTAGTACTATATAGGTCCCACCTATTCTCCTTTCAAACCAAATAAGAAAAAAATCCCATTCTTGTTGCATATAAGCGGGTAATTGGCTAATTTAAATAGATTTTTCTCTATCTATATTCATAACTTCGTACTTAATATTCTTTTCGAATTTTAAACTCAAATTTATTATCCTATAATATTATATAATTCATTCACACACACGCACATTAACTATCTATGATGCAATATTTAAAGTAGAATAATTAGCTCTAAAGTGTGCTCAGCACAAAACAATGGAGTTTTGTTTGTTTATGATTTCATTTTTAGAAAAAAAGTGAAGGGAGCAGGTCAAGAGACCCTTCAACTAGATTAAAACTTCTTTTAAAATGTCGCACTACTAAGCCTTTTTGTTTATGGAATTAAAAACTGTTGACGCTCAATTCACTGCTTAAATTAACATGACTTCCTTTATAACACTCTTCAAGCTTGATCATACCGCTTTTAAAAGATATTATAAGCTCATAAATATTTACAAATACCAAGAGAGCTGTTCTTCCGTTAGAAAAAAGGTTAAGGCTTCTTTTTAAGCCTTGATGCATTTACGAAACTTAATCCTGTATCGAATAAGTTGAGTTCTCTGACTCGTTTAGCAGGAGATTTTAAGTGGACAATTTTTATGCTCTTTGCATTGAAGTAGAGGGAAGTGTTAAATTACATAAATGTTGAAGTACTTGCTTTTCGTTTGACGAAAGAGTCATTTGAGAGTCACAAATTGTAGAAAAAATAATAATGTAAAGTAGCTGTTAAATGAGATCTTTTTTCTAAAAAACGATATGTTCTGAATATATGCATACGAACTATGGCTCGCAAACTTTGAAGAATATTTTCATAACTCAAAAACTGAGAATTTTAAGTCATGGATAAGGGAATTTTGTAAAAGTAGTAATTTACGACTCATTTAAAGTTACTTATGCATTTAATGTTTCGGTTGTATTTATAATAGTGATAAAATAAACAATCACTTTTGCATTGTATTTCCAATCTTTCTGATCATTCCTTGAGTGCATTGAAATGTATTTTTTAGTTGTTCCAGTACACTCTCAGAAACGCATGCTCAAATCTCACGAAACTTTCGTCGTATTTGACAAAACGGCTTTGTGAAAAATGCTCCGAGTAAACCTTTCGTCAAATTACAGAAATTTGGGTAGTAACTTTTTTAAGTCACGTGATCGCGTGAGGAAAGTATCGTTGTTAATGACGAAATTTTCTTGACGATTAAAAAGTCCTCAAAAGTGACGATTCTATTTCTGAGAGTGTATACTTCTAGACGTGCCTTTTAGGTATGCTTTAGGTAAAGGGTGCTATTTGTAACACAAAGGGTAAATAAAAAACTTGAAGTTTGTATTTAAATTTCTTAATTTTCAACAAATCTGAAAAAAAATCGGCCAAATGCATCTTTTACAAAATTTGTAAAAGGTGATAAGTAGTGCCACTGGCATCCCTAAGTTCACATAAAAAAATTGAAGTGTGTAAGATAATACTTTAAGTCTAGTGTTTTTCTTTTTACGTTTTTAAAATGTTTTGGAAAATTGTTTTTCGTAGAATATTTTTGACCGAAATTTCTACGCTCTTTTGCAAATAAAGGAATTATCTTACGTATTCATTTTTTTATGTGAACCAAGTGCTACTAGTTGCATTTTTTCCGCCCAACCCATCATCGAAAAAAGGAATTTTTAAAAACCTTTAAATTCTGTTATGGAAAAGCACATGGCCGATATTTCAAGCATTTCCGGCAAATCAATAAATTGTTCAACCAACTTCAAACTTTTTATGTCAATTTCGTAACACCAACGGCACCTTTTCCACACTACTCATTATCGAGAGTATAAAAAATATTTCAGTCCACCCTAATGTCTAATAAAGAATATTTTTCTAATTGAACTATTGCTGCATTTGCTATTGCCATTTAGCTAAAGAATGAACTAGGAAGATAATTTGCTAACCCTTAAAAATTTCGGTAACTAAAATTAACGATTACGGATACGATAAATTTGTGGTTTGAATAATATAAGTACTCTAAATCGAGAAAATGTAAAAGAAAAATAGAGCACTATAAATCGAATGTAAAAAAATGAATCTAAATATTTTAAGTAATTTAGTTAAAATTATTTTTGTTCGGCACTTTGAAGTAGAAACTCTTGTCAAGAGAAACCTGTTGCCAGCATAAATAATACTAAAAATATGGGAGTTCTTTAATCGGTATATTTATTCTCACTACAACAAAAAGTAGTATTTTTTTATTTTAACAGTGTGGCATACATGAAATGGGCTTCATTTTAATTTTCAAATGATAAAACTCAGAAATAACTCAAAACTCATTCGATTCTAACTACAATAAAAATAATAAATATCAACGGAAGATAGCAACGTAATTAATATTGCCATTTAACTAATTTTTCAGTTTGCTTATTTTTGTAGCGTAGCTTTCTAGCAACCAATCAAAAAAAGAACTGAAGAAGTTGTTAAGAAGTTCAGCATCATGTCTCAAAATTAACAGAATTGTTATAAAGAATAAATAATCAGGATTTAATCGAAGTCCCTATAAAAACCAGAACTTCAAATATTGATTTTTTGGAAACTTAAACTGTGCCTTAACACTGATTTTGAACTCGGGTCATATTGTGAGGGCTAACTTTTTACGACAGCTTGAACCTGTTCTACGACCACAGATGACATTTAACTGGAATCTTAACAAAGCATTTCACGTTCAAACGCCAAACTAGACTAACAGCAAAAACAAAAATCTTATTATAACTTGAAAAAAGGTGAGAGAAAAAGTAAACAAGTAACTATTTTTTTTTAATGAAAGCCACTCTTTTTTTACGCTTTCAACACATTAATTTCAATATTCACAAAATGTTTCATGTTCTACCATTTGGTTCGTTATCATTTTCTTTTTTATTTTACTTACTTATTTATTTATATATTTTACTGAAAAGCGGCCTCCTTCGGGTTATCCAATGTTGTCTAGAAGTTTTCTAAAACATAAGAGCTTCTGGAAAATGTTTTATTCAAGGCTATATCTAGTAGAAAAAATAAATATTTGATTCATGCAGAAAGAAATAGGTCAAATAAGAAAAAATGTAATTTATATCAGATACAAATATTAAGGAATAGAGCTGTATTTTTTTAAGCCAGCAGTAAATAGTAGTTTTAAATGTAAAAAAATTAAATGTTCAGTATATTTCTAGCTGAAAAAGTATTCACTTTATGAAAGAAAATGTTTCAGGAATGAAATTATTCTTATTAAACTACAAACTAAGTTGAATGATCGAAAATTATTTCTTCTTTTAACAGTTGAAAAATGTTTTTGAATTAAAAAAAATACTAGTAATGAAAATAAAGTAGGTATTCTTTAGGCAATAAAGAGTCACTATTATTAAGACGCTATATTAACCACTCTGCGGTTCTTGACGAGATATCCATTTAACATGTAACTCCTGGACTGTCCATTGTCTAACCTCAATTTGCAGTTTTGTACGCAATAGCCCAGGCAGAGCACAAATCTGTCAGATCATATTTTTTCATGGGATAGACAAAAGATACAGCTCAACATTTATTGCATAAAAAAATACTCGTATGTATAAATTCGATGTATTTCTCAAGCCAGGGTGGTCCAATCGCCCTGATGCCCTTAAATGAGCTTGCATGAACAATATATTTTCTTTAATGTAAGAGATAATTAAGGAACTTTAAAATCGTAGGACAGGGTGTCCAAAACTCAACAATGCCAGAATAATGGACATTATCTAACACCGTGGTAGTCGAATGTTTCGATTACCAGGTGTGCCAGTTAATAATCTTTGAATTTGCTTAAAGAAAATAACTTTAACTTGCAAGAAAAGCATCGGATATTTTAAAAAGAGTATGCGCTATCCTTAGCTTTTGCCCTTTTTCTATCTGTTAGTTAAATCGGTCATATTTAGGGGTGATCCAGTCAGAAACCTATTTCTGATTCCTTCGTAGGTTTTAAAGTTTTTGTGGGAAAGTTCGTGAGAAATTGATGACCACAAATGGTAGACAGAAAGAACAATGTTGGGTGGGGACTAAAAGTCGGGAAAGAATTTTTGCTCAGTCAAATGCAAAAACTATGGCTCTTACGTCTTTCGCCGTGAGCGATGAGATGTTGTCTTACCAAGCAATTACTTTTCTGGTCTTGTAGTTCAATCTCGACACTTTTCTATCAATAAATGGTTCAAATTGATCAGTTTTTGACGTTAGAGTACGATATTCAGTTTTGCTTGGTTTTAAAGAATGTGGAAGAAGTAACTAAGAATGCACAACTTCATGCCCAAAATTGCTTTTAGACTTTTAGGTTTACAGTTAACCCTTTATAAAAATAATACAAAGAAATTGTGTCTGTGCTGTAACTACTTCCGTTATTTTGATGTGAGAGTACTTCTAATATGTTGATTACTTTATTTTTAAATTTCTCTTTTTTATTTCATAAATTCAAACAAAAAGTTGACATATTATCTGCATACGAATCAACTCAAAATTTTCTACGCGGAAGACCTTTTGCTATTGTAGTAACATGGCTTCTCTGTATATCTCTCACACACATACACACACGCGTTTCTTTGAACAAGAACAGTAAACTTGATAAGACTTCTCGCGAATAATCAATAC
The DNA here is from genome assembly GCA_038502835.1 of Octonoba sinensis. Taxonomy (NCBI): domain Eukaryota; kingdom Metazoa; phylum Arthropoda; class Arachnida; order Araneae; family Uloboridae; genus Octonoba; species Octonoba sinensis. Next base: position 45,498,087 of record CM076602.1, on the reverse strand, counting down.
TTCTTTTCTACGTTTCCAGTGTTCTTTTGTAGACACATGCACTATATAACCTAAAGTTATGTAACTTGACATTTTTAGACTTGACCAACATTTTTAGATATTTTTTTAAATGTCTAGAGAAGTACATGGCAAAATGTTCGGGAACTTCAGTCATATAAAAGACATGCTGCTCTTCACACTTAAAAGTAAAAATTTCATCGCGCCTGCATTTAAAGGACCAGCAACTAATTGAAGAAAGGAAGACATATTTTGGATTACCCTGCTACGTAAAATTATTGAAAAAAAACTAGATATCACAGCAAAATGTACATGCTATGTACAATATTTCTTCCCATTTTCATAAAACTAGCACTCATATTCAGAAAGCTATAATCACTTCTTTCCAAAATGCCAATTTTCCTAGCATGTTTTTGGCAAATAACACGCCAACAGAGTTTTGCACGAAATTTCAACAAAGTTATAGAAAAGTTGAGAGCATACTGTAAGAGAATTATTATACTGAAATTAAAAATAAAAAATAAATATTAGAGAAAATATGAGTACTTAAAGGGATTAATTTTTACTGCGCATTCGCAAAAGATAGCAATTCCTAACTTTCATTGCGTCATACCCAAGTGCACAAGGAAACTCAGGAAAAAATTTGCCGTGAAAATTCACAAAGATATCGGCAATTTAGTGAGTTATTTTTCATTCGTTCTTGGAAAGAGATGAATCCATTGGGGATTGTTCACAAATCTTCCGCATGTGTTCGCAATCATTCAGTGTATCTATGCTGTGATTTATTATAAAAATTCAGTAAGAATCTCTTACCACCTTACCAATAACATGAATGGTAAGCAGCTGTTTACAAATACGAAGTTCGTATCACAAACCACAGCATAGATGACAGCAAATTCCTAGGGCTGATTTGCGAACAACCCCTTAGTATGTTTTATGCCTGTTGCCACAATCGTTAAAAAACAATTCCCTAAATTGCCGATATCTCTGTGAATATCATGCCATTCGACTGAATTTTGTCCATGAGTTGCCCTGTATACTTGGGTATAAAGCTGTGAAAGTTAAAAATTGCTATCTTTCGCGCATGCGCAGTAAAAATTTATCTCCTTTAAATGCTCATAATTTACTTATTATTCAGTTGTTTTTTGTTTCTTTTGTTTTGTTTTTGTCTTTTTTAGGGGTTTTTTTTCCCCCATTTCAGTATAATGTTTTTCTCGTGTGTTCTCAAATTTTCTATAAATTTCGTAAGGTTGGATGAACACTTCTGCATGTGATAGGCCAAAAACATGCTGCTCGAAGTAAATAATTCGTGAATATGCATGTTAGTTTAATGAAAATCGGTAGTAATGCTATACATATCATATCAAATAAATTATTTTGTGAAAATCACTTTTTTTTACAAGCATTTTATGAGACAAGATGATCGAAAACATCTTTTCCTTTCTGTGGTTTGTTGTAGATCCCCTAAATGCACACGTGGTAAAATTTTTTCTGGAAAGAGTAAAAGAAGGCTTGCCTTTTATATGACAAAAGTTTCTAAACATTTGGTCATTAATTTCTCTGGAAATCTGAAACAAAATATCCAAAATGAAATTGTACCATGACTTTTGCATATATCGTGCAAACACTGCTTTTTCCAGATTGTATGCTTAACCCTCTAATGCCCAAGTTTTTTATCGTAGCGCAAAAACTCTCCTTTCATAAATGAATGCTACTGAAACTAAATCTGTATTTAAATTTTTGTTATCGGTATACCGTCACATGTTACACCTGATAATGGTATGCCCGCCTTGCGGCGGACCGGGGCATTTATGGTAAAAATTATAATTTAGCTTTATGTGCGATTTAGTGTAGTCCGCCTTGAGGCGGAGTTGGGAATTAGAGGGTTAAAAGTGATTTAAAATACTTAATCCCATGCCAATAAATGAATACGGTTGTTTCGTATTCATAAAACCCGTTTTATAATGTGGATATTAAATTTTATTTTCATGATAAGTTTTAAATTATTCGTCATAAAATAAAGGAAATTATTCTTAATGGAATAAAATGGCTTGATATTGCTTGCAACGACGAACTGTATTTGCACGCTAAAAGGCCTGTGCATTTTACGTTCAAAGAAAGCGTAAAGACGCTGTGAATAATTATTTAAGTAAACTAACAAGTACGCGGGGTATTCTTCAAAGGCACAAGTAAATGCATTAAAATCGTTATTTTTCAAAAAGAATAATCCAATTTACTGGAGATGCTTTTAACAAGCATATTCATTTATTTTTCGCTAAATAAAATGTTCTTGCAGCACTTCCTTTTTATATTTTACAGAATATATTCCATCGTGTAACAACTCGCTCGAGTTAATAAGGGATTAACAAGCAAAATTTACTTTTTAAAGCAGTTGAGAATATTTTTTCCCTCATTATCATCGGAGAGCCAAATGGTGTAAAGTATGCAGGCCTCTGGTCAGGAAATATTAATTAGAGATAGAGATTTCATTGCTGTTTTTGTAAATACATTTGGAGATATATATATATAGGGACCGTTCCTAAATGATGTCACGCTTTTCTCCCATATATTTGACCCCCTCTTCCCCTTTGTCACAAAATGTCACACTTCAACGGACCCCTCCCTAACCCAATTTTGTCACATGTCACGCTATGATGTATAAGAATGATGTCGCACTTCTTGTTACCCCCTCCCCTCCCCTTGTCACAATTTTACGGTCCCCCTCCCCCTCGAAGCGTCAGATCATTTATGGATGATCCCATACACGATTTTCTTTAATTTTAACACATTTGATTCTTAAATCTTTTAAATATCGTGTAAAATCCATTCGCGATACCTGATAAAAATTACTGTACAATGTTTTGCAAACAATACTGTAGATTGTATTCAAATACATTTTACTTATTTTGCGATATTCAATAAATTCGAAAGTTCGAAAAGAAAGGTCTGCACCTATTTTCATCATCATCAACATCCTACCGTAAGGCAAAACAACATGTTTCGAAACATACTAAGTCAATTTAAAATACCGAGGCTATAAGAAAATCGCTTGGATTAAAGTGTCCTAAATAAATCAACGTCGTTTTCTATAGTTAGAAAGAAAATATTTTGCAATCTCTTTTATTTTCTTAAGAGAATTCTTTTTCCCTCTATTTCCTGTTCTAAGATCGAGTTAGATTCAGATGAGCTTGAAAGAATTTCTGGTAACAGTTTTTTTTTTTTTCACGTATACTAATAGTTTTAACACTTCAATTTCCACTTAACTCTATAAAGCTTTGCTGGTGATTATTTTTATCCGCATACTGATAGATCTATGCATTAATTTTGTTAACTCATATGCATAATAATTTTAAGACTGAAGTTTAAAACCCTCTATTTAATCAAGGAACATAAATTGGAAACACATTAACACAAAAATATTCTCTCGCAAGTTTTGTACAATCTGTTAGATAGTCAAGAAGAAGCCTTATTAATAAGAGTGTTCGGAAATGTGTTAAATATTATCAATCAATAAAGTATTAGAGATACCGTAATATTTTAGTTTTATTTTCGCCGAAAATTATTGCGGCCAATTAGATATTAGAGGCCGGAGAATTCTGTGAACACATAACCTGATCCGTCCCATTCAGCGGAAAAGGAACCGGTTTTGACTGGTTTGTTACATTTCGTGAAAGGATCGCATGAATAATTTGATCAGTCAGCTATGCGGTCTGTTTTTACAGCTGGCCATGGCTCAATTGAATCTAAAGACTATACATTTTACAAAGGTACCTAAAACCTCTTACGTGGATGTTTGACAATAGAAAGCTATTATAGTATTTCAAACTTGGAGGACCCCATGACGGATGTTACGTGCGCCTGTCCCATTAACGTACATGGTCCCAGAGCAATCAGTCGCGAGAGGTGGTCACCCTCCCAAGCATTGACCACGGCCAGTGCTGCTTCCCTTTCGGTGTAAACCGTGTTCGGGAACCGAGCTTAACTGACTGATTCACTGTGGGGCGCCTTTTTACATAAATTTATCGCATTACTTGATTTTTTTTATCCCTTTAATTGATCTTAGAGGACTCAAAAATGCCTCGGCGGACCATATGCGGCCCATGAGTCGCAGCTTGAAGACCATTGCTCCAGAACTTCTTAAGCTTCCAAGCAGACTGTGTATGCCATGGTTTTCTATTTGCATCAACCTCATTGTCTAGGGTAAACAGAGTTCATTTGTTAACAAATATTGATAAAATACACATTTACTCACAAGGAATAGACAGGACTACAGAGCTCACAATTTTATCTCTCAATTCATTCAAGAGGTATGAAGGGATCAAAAGTTAAAACATTGAAAAAGCGTTTACAATTTCCCCAACTGACCCTACTAGATTTTGCTGCATTAACAAAGAGCCTTACTACAATAGAGATAAGCAAAAGTACACGGAAAACCACTGAAACCTTGATCAAAGTTGCACTGCTCCACCTTGGTAAGCCTAAAATGTATTATGAAGTTTTTACGGTAAAAGAAATATATATGTGATGAAAGTAAGTTGCAACTTACATCTTCTACATTAAAAATGATTAAAGGAAAAAAGCAAATAATTCACCCACACATAAATATTGTACATTCAAACTCTTATACAGTAAACAAGCATTTCGTTAAGTCATTTGTTAAGCATGAATGCTAACAATCTGAAGAATATTTCGAGACTGATAGTTTATATATATATCACAAAAATAACACATTTATAAGTATATGTTCCTCAAAGTACATTTCCTTCACTTCATCAAATATGAAGAAAAATGACTCATTCTCATAACAAATTGAAATTTATTTCGTTGTTGTTATCAGCGTCATTTTTGACGGAAAGTGTATATTACCGCTATCCCAGTAAATAAGGCATCTGGTAAATGAAATGGGGTTAATAAATGTAATAATAAAGATTCATTCCGACATGTTATCAGATGTTGCGTTATTTGGCGTTACTTCGCTGTGTCCCATTGCTGTACATTAGCTTGCATTTTCCCCCAAAATAATTATGAATAGCTTGCATCGTAAATTTATCGTTAAGAATTGTTATATCCAAATCTGATTTCACGAGGGTTTATGTTGCTTAAGCATAAATTATTTTATTGTTCACTTACTAATTATGAATTAATCTATTCAGAAACATACGTCTACCTCCATAGTTTATTATTGTATTCAATATGTTTGGAGCTAGGTTCAATTCAGAATAACGTTAATCAGAAGTAAAGAATAGTGCACGTAAGTGATAATTTCAAGCATAAGTAAAGATGAACTGGTAACTTTTTTTTTTTTTTGGTTTTTTCTTACAAGAAATCGATTGAAGAAAAAGAACGGTTAATGAAAATCGTACCTTTCCCTATAGACAAAGATAAGGGATTGATTTATTAATTCATCCATTCAATTCCAGAAATCAGAAAGAGCTGGAAACAATTTTATTTTTGATATAAATGATTATCGAGATGCAAATTTTTATTCTACTAGAACTTTTCATTTTTATTTTAAAGTACTTATTTGTCATTTATTGAAAAGTAACGTTTACACTTTGAAATAATGAATTTATTATTTTATATGAGTCTTGTAATTGAAAGACAATAAACTTTTTTTCAACTGTTACAAAGGAATATTTGAAATAATTTAGAACCTAAGCAGAAATGAAAGTCAAAAAGATAGCTGACGTTAGTAAATCAATGTGTTACTAAAAAGTAGGTTCGTTTAGATCTGGAGTTAATCTATGTTTAGCGGGTGACTAGCAACACACTTGAGGTTAAGTAACAAAACTTTACTGCAACAATAAACATGACTAGAAACAAGTTAAACATAACTAGAAATAACATAACGTATAAAACAAGTTAACTATCGGAAAACATTTGGTGCAGTCGCGTACGAGCGAGCGAGTGCAAACGCGTGCAAGCGAGCAAGTGCAACCGCGTGCAAGTAAGAAGGAATCGACATCAACAACCGTGACTTCACTTCACTCTTCCCGTTGGTCGAGTTGAGCAGCCTACCGCTGCATACTCCCCTCTAGTGACAACGATATCGATCGGGGAAGTGAACTTTTCTGCCATATCGTGTCACTGGCACTGAAGACTGCGATGGTGGTGGCACAGTCTCAAGTTGTACTGGTGGTGACGGCTGCACAGCCATATCCTCGGGTAAGGACAACACAAATGCTGGCTTGACACGATCAATGGAAACTGTGATACTTTTGACATTTGTATCCAACGTGAACACCTTGTCTGTCCTTCTGATTACCCTAAATGGCCCATCGTAGGGTTGCTGAAGTGGACGTCTAACCATGTCCCTCCGAAGAAAGACATGTGAGGAAGTGGCTAAATTTTTGTGGATGAATATGGGGCGCTTTCCATGCTGCTTAGGCGCCAACGGTCGAAGTGCCTGCATATGCGCTTTTAATTTAGTGACAAAATCGATTGTGTCAGCTACTGGCTTCGTGGGGTTAAAGAACTCTCCTGGTAGCCTGGGAGAAGTTCCAAACACCATTTCGGCAGGGGTACACTTATATCCTCTTTCAGTGCAGCTCGCAGACCCAATAAAAGCAAAGGGAGCACTTCTGTCCATCTCTCTGTAGCATAGCATTTGAGGGCACTTTTCAGGGGACAGTGAAACTCCTCAATTAACCCATTGCATTGTGGGTGGTAGGCAGTTGTACGGGTCTTGTGCACACCTAACAGCCTGGCAAGCTCTTTGAATAGGGACGCCTCAAACTGACGACCCTGATCTGTTGTTACAATGGAGGGAACACCGTAACGGGATACCCAACATGTAAAAAAACCTTCAGCAACTGCAGTGGCGGTTATCTCCTTCAAAGGTTGAGCCTCTGGCCACCGGGAAAATCTGTCGATCATTGTCAGACAATGCGTGAAACCATTTGATGGTGGAAGTGGTCCAATGATGTCTAGATGTACATGATCAAAGCGGCCGAAAGGTTCTTGGAAGGATGCTAAGGGTGCTCGTGTGTGGCGATGAACCTTTGATTTCTGGCATGCGACGCAATGCTTCGCCCAGTAAGCGACATCAGTTGAAATTGAAGGCCAAACAAAACGCTTCTTTAACAAGTGCACTGTGCGACGTATACCTGGATGTGCCAAGTTATGTAAAGCAAAAAATACTTGTTGTCGCTGCTCCTTGGGAATGTAAGGGCGCGCTGTTCCTGTTGACAGATCAACCACTATCTCAACTCAGGAAGTGTGATTCTTCTGAGTTGTAGAGGGGAATCCGATGCCAACAACTTAGCAAGCTCGGGAACAGTTTTCTGTGATGTTGCAATACTGTTGTAATCAATAGTGCTAGGCATATGTATTGAAGAGATGCGAGACATTACATCAGCAGCAATGTTGTTAATCCCGCGGATGTGTTGAATATTAGTGGTGAATTGGGATATGAAATCCAACTGACGAATCTGTCTTGGAGAGCACTTATCAAATTTTTGCCTGAAAGCAAATGTTAAAGGCTTGTGGTCACTGTACAGGGTAAATTCCCTAGCCTCCAACATGTACCGGAAGTGGCGAATTGATGAGTAAGCAGCCAATAGCTCGCGGTCGTAAGCGCTGTATGCCAGTTCAGCAGAGTTGAGCTGACGTGAGAAAAACCCAAGAGGTTACAGCTCAGAATCTACGATCTGATGTAGAGCTCCGCCGATAGCAAAATCCGAAGCGTCAACATGCAGAGCGAGGGCAGCTGATGGGTCTGGGTGGGCAAGCAATGTTGCCTCAGCTAAGACCTCTTTGCATTTCTGGAAAGCATTGACTGCCTCAGCAGACCAAGTAATCTCAGTCTGATCTCGCTTTTTACTTTGAGTTCCTTTTAACAGTTGACTTAAGAGGAATTGATGTTGTGCCGCATGAGGTATGAAACGGCGATAAAAATTTAAAAGTCCCAAAAACCTTCTGAGAGCAGCAATAGAGCCTGGCAGCTTCTACTCCAAAACAGCCTGGACCTTTTCTGGTAGTGGCTTAATGCCTTGCGGTGTGATCAGGTGACCTAGAAATACAAGTTCTGACACACCAAACACACATTTGGAAAAATTCAACTTAAGGCCATACGTATTTAGACGCTGAAAGAGGGTCCGCAGATGATGCTTATGCTCAACTTCATTATCTGAAAAGCATAAAATGTCATCAAGATAGACGTAACAAAAGGGCAATCCTCTGAGCACCTCATGCATGAACCGCATAAAGGTTTGCGGAGCATTTACAAGGCCAAAGCATAGATGTGTGTATTCATATAGGCCCCACGGAGTGGTCACAGCGGTTTTTGGTATATCAGCTTCCGCGATGGGGATGTGATGAAATGCTTTGAAAATATCAACTTTGGAAAAAATTTTCTTACCATGCAATGCATGTGCAAAATCATGGAGATAAGGAATAGGGTAGCTGTCGAATTCAGTCACTGAGTTAAGCTTCCTGTAATCTCCAACGGGACGAATTGTTCAGTCCTGCTTGGGTACAACATGGAGAGGAGAGCTCCAAGAACTCTTGGATGGCCGGATGATTCCTTGCTCCAGCAGAAATTCAAACTCTGCCTTTACAGCAGCATACAATTTAGGGTGTAGACGTCTTGGTTTAGCTGTGACGGGTGGTCCTCGTGTTATTATATGATGCACAGTATCATGGGAGGCTGATTTACCCAGTAATGCTGGATTTGTTATCTCAGGGAATTCGGCAATGATACTCTCATACTCTGAAGTAACACGTATGGTAACAACTGATGGCTGTGTTGCATGCCCAATTGATCCGAAAGCGTGCAAGGATGTTTCCGAGTTTATCAGTTTTTTGTTTTTTAAATCGATGACCAAATTGAAATGTGACAGAAAATCAGCTCCAATTATGGGAGAGATCACATCTGCAATGACAAATGTCCAGCGGAAAGGTTTCCGAAGGCCTAGATCCAGTTCTTTAATGGCCACTCCATAAGCAGGAATTTTAGTATTGTTTGCAGCAAATAATTCAAACTTAGAACTGGTACCTTTGGGACTATTTGATAAACGTGGGATTACAGAAATTTCACTTCCAGAGTCAATTAAAAACTTTTGACCAGTCTTGCGGTCGAACACAAATAGGCGGCTGGCTTTTAGATTGACTTCAGTCATCCCAGCTATGACTGAGCTGCACCGTTTTTTTGGTTGAAATCACACGGTTCATAGCATTTTATTGCACGATCTCCAAAACGTCGGTGGTAGAAACAAATTTTCTCACCTCTTTCTGTACTATTTGACCTATGGCGAGAGCTCGAACGATTCCGACGCCAGTAAGGCTTGCCATAATTAGAGGCACGAGAAGCACGTTCGCATAATAATTCAGCTACCTGACGAGAAAGTTCGTCCACTTTCAACACAAGGGCATCAATGGAAGATTGGCTTGAAGATGCGGGAACTACAGATGTGGCACAGACTGATGAAGGGGAAACAATTTCTGCTACCTTGTCAGCTATACCTGCCAATTTTTCAAGCGGTTCGGAGGATGCTGATAAAACTGTCTGGATGTGCGTAGGCATACGTTATATCCACAAGCTCTGCAGAAAATCATCTTTAAGTTGACCTCCGGAAAGTTCCCTCATTTTCCGAAGAAGCTGGCTGGGCCGTTCATCTCCGAGTTGCAAATCGATTAACAATTTTTTAATTTTTTTCTGCTCAGAGTCCTCGAACTCAGCAATAAGCCGGTCACACAAAGCCTTATATTTTTCACTAGCTGGAGGATTAAGTACAATGTCCGATACGTGGGATAAAGTTTCCGCATCGATGTTCGAAACAAGGGCAGAATATTTTGTATCATCGCTCACTATGCCGCTGAACGCGAAAGAATTGTCACACTGAGCGAGCCATAAGCGTACGTTCGCTTTCCAAAATGCAGGGAGCCGCAAAGCAACACGTGCGACTTCAGTCTTTTGCATGCCATCCTCATTCGGCATTTTTCTGCTTTGTAGCGAGCAGCACACAGGAAACAATGTTCAGTTCGGCGGGAGAATAAAAAATGCACAGCAAATGTCACTAACCTCTTGCAGTAAACTCAAGCGGAAGACGGGCGAAATTTCCGACGTGTAACAGAAGGAGTTCATTTCAGAAAAGTATTCCAATTGTCCGGGACACCAGATTTAGCGGGTGACTAGCAACACACTTGAGGTTAAGTAACAAAACTTTAATGCAACAATAAACATGACTAGAAACAAGTTAAACATAACTAGAAATAACATAACGTATAAAACAAGTTAACTATCGGAAAACATTTGGTGCAGTCGCGTACGAGCGAGCGAGTGCAAACGCGTGCAAGCGAGCGAGTGCAAACGCGTGCAAGCGAGCAAGTGCAACCGCGTGCAAGTAGGAAGGAATCGACATCAACAACCGTGACTTCACTTCACTCTTCCCGTTGGTCGAGTTGAGCAGCCTACCGCTGCATATGCTTTTTAACCTTCAACTCTTGTCTGTGGTTTGAAAGACCACGCAGCATTTTCATGTCAATTTTTTCACTGTTGAAAATCGAAAACCGCATTTTTTTTTCTGTGACATGAATTGTGTAAAACCAAATGATTTTTCCTTTAAAAATTAATTAAACTAAAGTAAAACTTCAGAAGTAGTTGTAATAGCATTTTACTGAGTAAATAAAATGAGCTATTTGGAAGCGGTTTTTTTTATGTGGGGGGGGGGGAGACTGCTTTAAGTAGTTGAGCAAAGTATTTGTCACAGCAGTTAAGGGTTAAATAATGCTGTCTGTAATAGTTCATATACTTAAATTATTCGAGTTAAATATTCTTTCTAGATCATCTAATTAAGAATAAGTTACTTCCAGTTTAAAATAATTTCTACGATAAAAGGAAATTGTTTATCAGCAAAAGCTTTGTATCAGTTGCTTTATAACGTTCTTTATACTTTCATAAAATGCATAAAAATCTTTGAAAACTATCAGATTTTCTGATAAGTCAAAAAATTATAATTTCATTTTTATTATTGAATCAATTATTTAAAGTAATGTTACATTGAACTACAACTAGATTACTTTGAACAAGGCTGAACTTGATCCAGTTTACTGTTTAACTGTTATTCAGTAACGGTTACGATCAAGTTCAGCCTTGCTTTGAACAACAGCTTGCCAAAAAAAAAAGTGTTCGTAATTTTTAAAAGCAGTTAAGCTTTTTCGTATAAAGAAGTTTTACAGAAAAACTCAAAGATTTAGTATTATTGTTTTCTGAAAATTGTTGAGGTGCAGGAAAATAATCCTTCCGAGACATGTATAAGGTGTATTTTGTAAAAGTCGATTGGCAACAGGAAAGAAAATGTTTTTAGTTAGACAGTGTAAAATCTACATTAGGTTATCGTCAAGTTGTCGCTAATCGCATTTGTTGTGTTTGTTGATGTTAATTAAATGTTTCTTTTTATACGTGTATTTCCTTAATTACAGTAAGTAAAATACAATTTTTTAATAATCCCTTATATGGTGCAGCCGGTATTTTAAAAGAACCTCACATGTACATATCTCTATGTTGTTTCACAATTTTTTTTCGCTCATGTTCGAATGCTTATATTGAACCTATAATTCGAATAAAACAAGATAATTACTAACAAAAAAAAGCTTTATAATTTCCCAGTTCATTTTAATTTGATTGATAAATATCTTTATTGTGACAAAATCTCAAAATTTTCTTTCAAGGAACTATTTCTTTTTGCTTACCAAAAAGAAATTGCTTGTCTTGCTTCTCGCCAAAAGCGTCGCCAAACAGATTTCGCGTTTCTCCTCGCCAAGGACAAATTAATTTGAACCGATGAAATAAAATCCAAAATATCCACGAATATGGAAATTTTTTGGACACTTTGGATACAGAAAAACTTGCTCGTTTAAGTTGCCGAGCTAAAATCCAAATTGCGATTCAAAAATATTTCTCCCCCTTGAAAAATATCTGAATTAATTAATCGCATTGTTGACGACAATATTCTACGGACTGAAAATGGGACATTAGATGAACTTGGACTACTTCGCATGCAACCACCGAATAATGAAGAACATAATCCCGACGAAATATGTTTTGACAACAAAGAATTATTGAAACAAATTCAGTCACTACAGAAGCAAATGGAACTTTTTAGAAAAATGTCCTATTACACCACCTTCGCACCTCCTTTCTTGCAAACCGATTGAAATATTTCTGCAATTCTCATCACATTCATGGAGACACAAAAACAACATTGCATTTCAGAATTGATGCTGTAGATGTAACAACATTAACGCTCTTTTGAATCAAGTGGAATACATCGGAATAGAAACTTCATTTAATTTGAACTCACTAGTAATCACTATTTTTACAACATTTTCAAGCATTTTTGATTTAATTAGGAATCTGCTTTGGACAACGAAATAGTTTTTATTCTCATTAAAATAACTTACACAAAAAACTTAGGTGAACTAAAAATGCAACAATCTTCAAAAAAAAAATCTTTAAACAATTGCAGCAAAAAAAAAAAGACTGTTTTCTAGTTTCAAAATGTAGAAACGGAATTTAAGAATGAAAAATTTTTCCAGAATCTTAGAATACAACTTCCAAATAAAATTTTCTTGCTTAGCGTTCTTGGGAGCATATGTGAGTTGAACTGTGAATATTTTCCCCAAAAAATTCATAGAAGAAATATAGCTGAGGCTAAACTGACAATTTTATTTTTCAGCCAAAATGTATCGGGCGAAAACAAATGTTCAGCTACTGAAATAGTATACTTGTTTTAAAAATGAGATACGGCTATGAAACTGATGCTGTGTATTGCGTAACATTTAACTATATGTCCTAACATTTAACTATATGTCCCTTTCCCCTTTTTTTTATTCCCACGTTGTCTTTTCTATATAAACATGATACATGCTTATGCAACACCTGTAAAAACAACAAATATAAAGTTTTGTAACCAGCGTTTTGAAATGAACCATGCTTTAAAACACGAACAAAATGCTCAAAAATGCAATTGAAACCTTATTACTCCGTGTTTTTAAAATGAAACTTTTTTTGAAACTTTTCCTTCAAATAAAAAATACGTTCTCTATTTTGTCACAAAATAAAAATAAGAACATATTTTTAATATATATTTAGATAATTGTGTTACTAAAAGTTGCGTAATTCTTTGGAATATAGCATTTTTTCACTTTCATGCCTGAAGAAAGATTTTTCTTAGACGTTAATATAAAAGATGTAAAATTTAATAAAATTACCTTACAGCGTAAGAGAAAATTTGTACTTATTTAAAATCCATATAGTTCAAAAATAAAAGATATTTTTGCTCTTATTAAAATGCACACAGACCAATAATAGTTAGACTGCGTCTTCTATTGTAGGTAGGGTAAACACCAGACTCTAATGGGAAACAGGAGATTGTGGTCAAGAAATGAGTGAACTTCCTCATTTGGTGTCTTTATCGCTATCTCGGTTAAATTAAATCAATTAAACGTTTTACCTTTATTTAAGATAAGGATCCGGCAAACAATATATAGCTTTATATATTTATTTATTTTTTCAATTTTGTCTTATTTTATTACAACGTTTTTCTTAACTCGCTTTGTTGTCTGTCCGCGGAATTTTTCAATCGAATTTTTGACCATTTCCCGACAAGCTATTGTTCTGAAACTTTACATGTAGTTCAGAACCAGATGACAATGCAATATTCTATCACGAATAAAAAATCCGACAGGTATTTCCTTTTTTATTCCAAATTTTATGCAAATTTCCACATAAATTCCCCAATAAGGGGCTGAAAACACATTGCACATATTAATATAATATATCGATCGAAAGCTCTAATTTTTCCGCACAATATGATATTTGTTTCTAAGTCAATAAGAACGCCAGTTATGAGCTTTTCAGTTCAATTTCTTAAGGCTTACCTTCATCCAAAAATAATAATTAGCAGTTTCCTCAACTCCACGTGAATTGTTAGCTTTATTCAATATCAAACTTATTTTCCAAATAGAGAGACATCAGTTTAGTTTTCAGCGGAAAAACAATAATAAAACCTTATAAAAATAGAATTAAATATGGCGATTAGTTCCGAAAATTGCCACCAAAATTCAGTAGCGGCGCTCACCGAATGCTATCTTTTTGTAGTAAGGACCATTGCATTGAACATCGAGGTTCTGAATAAATTTCTACGATTGCGAAATTTCACCCATCAAAAACTAAAAAGTAGAAAATAATATTACATTTATTAAAATTTTTTAATAAAAAACAACGTTTTTCTTGTGCACTAAAAAGTTAGAAAATAATTTTCCTATGAGCCTGGCAGAATTTCTGAATAAATTGGTCACATTATGGAACAGAGTTTCTAATTCTTATAAAACGAAAAACGTTGGGTGCATGTACTCAAACATCAATACTTTTCTAACATACTCAAATTTCTATGAAACAGAACCTTGTTAATACTGTTTCATTATATCATAGTCAATTTCCTTCATTGGAGATATGAATGAGATTTTCTCTAAATGAATTGGAACTATACATATCTTGAACAATGTTTTAGGATGAAAATACTTCTATAAACACAATCTATGTTTATATGTAACAGATTATGATCACAACTTTGATATTGTTGAGATTATCAATTCATTTACCTACACCCATCTATACTGATCATAATGTCATAGAAAATTTTCAAAAATTAACATATCATCAAAAATAATCGATTTGCGTAGTATTTTCTCATTAAAACTTTATATATACCATCAATGATTCTGGAAACCAAACATTCATAACATAATAATATAAAGAATTCATGCGCCCAACGTTTTTCGTTTTATAAGAATTAGAAACTCTGTTATCATAATGTGACCAATTTATTCAGAAATTCTGCCAGGCTCATAGGAAAATCATTTTCTACCTTTTTAGTGCGCAAGAAAAACGTTGTTTTTTATTAAAAAATTTTAATATTTATACTTTGTTTTGTTATATTTTTCAGTTTATTTTAATTTGATTTTATTTTATTTCGTTTTATTCATTTATTTATTGAAAATAACCGATTTATGTATCACAAAAAAAGTCTTAAAATGCTGTATCCGAAAGCCACATATCTGCCATCGTTAGTGCAATTAAAGTATTACAAAACATATTTAAAAATGGCATTTTTCACGAACCCAAGCATCACTCATGGTATACCTCTTAAGCTTGAAATTGATGCAATAAACTTTTGCATTTTGCAAAAGGACTGAATGTAGTAATCTCAGAATATGCGTCACGTATTAGCATATTTGATTGCGCCTAATGGGAGATAGACTCTGCAGAATTTCCATTCCAAAATTAAGGATTAGTGAAGCGAGTCGCTCCCTGAACCTATTTGTCGTAAGTAATGAGAATCGGATTTATAGAGGATTTCGGGATTCAGAGCAATATTTCATACCAGCTCAATTTTCAGAAATGACTTGATTTGAAATTTTATCCCTGAACAAGTCACTTGGCAGTTATAGCAACACAAATATCGCTAGAAAAAAACATTCCTGTCAAAATATCCCCTTCGAGTATAGTTCTGCCATCAAAAAAGAAAAAGAACTCTGCCTGGCAGAGTGCCAAGAAGAATCCATTCATGTTCAAGGGAGGAACTGCTGATACAAGGAATATGGCGTTTCTGTTCTCATTTTAGTACGTTTATCATACTTGATTTCTAACTAACTGATGCTATGTGCCAGTTCATAAATTTAGAAGCTTTCAACAAACAGAGAATCAAACATTTCAATTATCGTAGGCTAATAAACGCACCTGAAAAACGGACTTACCTGAAACTCGAATGGATTCGCCCGTTTCTGCCATGCGTAGAAACGTCCAGGTGGCAGAACTTCGTGATCTAACTGTAGTATAACGTGTATGGGTTACTGGTAACTCGCGTTGCATTGATTGATACTGTGTTCCTTCTAGGATGAATTATTTTCCCCATAAGTTTGTTCTGTTTTTTTTTTTTTTTTTTTTTTTTTTTTTTTTTTTTTTTTTTGAAAATTGACTTTAATGTAATATTAGTTTCCGAAAAATATTTGTCGTCGAGTTTCTGCGCGCGTCATTGGTTTTGTATAATTTAAACAACACACCCTTGTGTTGCTAATTGCTAAATGATTGGCTGCCATTTGTTCCATGTTTAAAAATCCTTTCTCCAAAGGGTCCATGTTTGGGAGCACATATTTATGCGAAAGTGCTTTTTCGGCGATGAAGTTTATCAAAAATCGTCACAGGAGCTCTTCTCTCTCCGACAGTTTCATTGTTAGACCTTCTTCGGCTAGCAACGACAAACATCGATGTTGACATTCCTGCCCTTGTAAAGAAGACTGTTTGGCCTCAGTTTTCCCATTAAAATGTAAGCAAATTGTTTTATAATCCATCTGTTCCATTGTTTTATAATTAATAATTCAACTATTAATTGTTATCGTATAAGTAGTATAAGAGGTAAGAGGTTATTGTTCAACTTTTTCAAACTGCGGTCCGCCAGGTGATCACTGACCGAAATTCTGGCCCGTGGGCTTTTTGCAGTTGGAGAGCCCTGATTTAAAGATTGCGATGTGACATAATATAATGCAACAGGAAAGATGTAGCTATGTAAAACCGTAACAAATGTATAGCAACCTGGACGACAACAACTTATTTTATTGTTGCAGTGTTAAAATAATCATAATGGTTCTGTAACCAAACATGTTACGTATTGTATTTGTTTGGAGAGAAATTTAAAATGAATGGTAAATGATACGGGATTTTACAAGAGGCAGTGTTGTTTGAGTAATTAAAACTTCAAAGAGTTTAAATACGTGTGAAAATCAGTTTCACGAGAGCGTCAAACTGAGGCAAAAGGAAAATATCCTAAAGGACTTGACATAGAATTTAACAGCCTCTGCATAGCAATGACAGCTTTAAAAAAATCAGCTTCAGATGTTAAGGTACTTGAAACGAAAGCGAACGCAAACAAAATGCAGTGTGGCTATACAACTGTTAGAAATTTCATCATGAAATTACGGTTAAATAGCCGGCAGCAGTCTGTCCATCTAATTCACCGCTAAATTTATGGTTTGGAACATTTTTCTATCTTTTTACGGGACTTACACCACTTCCAACCAGCTTGGTTAAAAAGCCGTAAATACAAAAGTTTACGGTTTCATAACCATTTATAAATGGTTTCAAAACTGTAATTGTAAGTTTTTACGAATTTTGAACCATTTCGAGGAGTAGAAACTTTGAGGCGTAGAAAGCGTAAACTAAGCATGCGGGAATCAAACCCCGGGTGTATGGTGTACCAACCTTGTGCTCTAACCATTCGGCCGTCTACATTATCAATAAATCTTCTTTTCCAACAGGCAAACTGCATTAAAATTGAAATTTCAGTTTTTGATTGGATCTAAAGTCATTTTTGGTCTAAATTAACTGTATATTGCCGAAAATCATTTCATTCGCTGCAAAAATTAAAATACAAACATATTTCAGGAGCTGAAATAATGGGTTTGCAGTTCTGGAATCCGATGTCTCGAATTTTTGATTTACGTGTGTACGTGTTTCTATTTAGTAACCGCTGCTTAAGCACCTCCCCCCCCCCCCTTTTTTTCTTATTTTTTTATACACATACAGATTTGAACTGATAAATCTTTATTCATATTTTAACAACAACGTACGATGGAAAGGTTCCACAACCAAGATGGATGCCCTTAAATACGAGACCTAGTAGCGCTTGTAAATTACGGTTAGTTAAACGTTCTTTAGAAGAAACAGAGATTAAACGAGTTTTTCCACAATCAGCAGTTTGAGTACCATTTTTTTAATGGTTATTCAACTGTTGTAATTAAATATGGTAAAATAACAATCTAATAACTGGCTATATTACTATTTTCTTACTGAAATTTTTAACAGTGTACTGAATGTATTAGACAGAACTTTAGTGTTATTTTTAGGGTACATTCCCCCCAAGAGGAACAGTGACAAAACTTTCCAGAGCTCTTTATTGGTTCTCAATAATTTAATAACCACACTCTCGTATTGATTGGTTGATATTTATTGAGAAAAAATGTACACTAGTATTTAAAGAAATAAAGTTAGCGAATAAATTAAAATGCACTGGTGAAATGTGACACAACCTCATTAAAAATTAAATATTAGTGCAATAGGAGAATTTCAAATGGTTTTTAGGGAGAAATTTATGACTTCTATGTTGACAAAAGCAAGATTTCTGCTCAAAAATGTGATAAGTGCATATAATACATTTTTAAAAATTGTCGTCTGAATTCCCATTAACTTTTATCTCAGAAATAAAATATAAAAAATACTTACTCTGCAGAAATACAACTTGTTCTGGAATTACACGATATTATTTTGTTCCAAATTCAATTAGTGCTGAAAATATGCTTAAAAAGAAATGGTGTAGCAGTTCTGGTTTAGGAGCAAAAAAAAAAAAAAAAAACGAATTCCCTTTAGAAGGACATTTTTTTCCATTTCTAAGGAAAAAGTAAGGGGCTAATTCTATAAAGCAGAATTCAGTTCTTTCCTTGAGATTAAACTCCCAGGAATTCTTAAGAAAAACAAAAACAGATTACGATTCGTAAAAATCGGTGAAAAGTTGGAATTAAGTTTTTAAAAAGGACTGTAATTTATTTGTGACTAGTTGAAGGAAAGAAGTTTTAAAAAAAAAAGAAAAGTTTAGTAATAGATATTTAGGATAAACAGCCCGATAGAAAATGTTATTACTGTTTTTTTTTTCTTTTTTTTTAAATTGAAACTAATTTTTTGAATGATAACGAAATATGTTTTTTAAACAATATTAATTATACTGTGTTAGTATATTTTATCATACGATAAGTTTTCTTTATTTTTAAGACTTTTCATTCATAAATTGATTTAGAAAAAGTTACATACATGCTCATAGCAAAATTTAAATCTCATAGAAACTGCGGATGTTTATTGCACGAAAATTGAAAATTTATTTCTTTTAAAAAATTAAAATATGAAAAAATGGGAGCAAGACAGAGGAAGATATTTAATAAAGTTAATCAATATAAAAAAAAAACTTGAAAGTGACAAAAAAAGAAGCAATAAAAGAGAACAGAATATGATAATTTTAGCGTGTGCGGAATTTTAAACACAATTTAGAATTATGTCGGAAGGCAGTTTCATGAAACTTCTCGTTAGAAAAAAAAGTCTTGTTTCAATTTTCATTGTGTTGTACTAAATTATATATTCCACAAAATATTTATAAAAATATCTTCAAGAAATAACTCCGAGTTTAAGAATGTAAATTATGAGAGGGAAGCAGTTGAAAGAAGAATCTTATAAAGAAAAGAAAATAAGTTTACTTAAGAAATTACGAGGAAGCGAGTGAAGTGATAAGCTTTTTAGCATATTTAGTTTAATATTTGAATTTCTTATTAAAATTTTCAATGCTAAAGTGTAAGTTTTTTTTTTTTTCACAAATTACATTTTTTAAAAAAGTTTTCTTATGAACAAAAATTGATGTTTTATTAACGTACATTCCACTATTGATTTTTGATTGCTTGACGTCAAGAAATCCAATAAAATTTTTAAAATAAAATATAAATAAATAAAAATGCAGGAAAAACATAAAATAAAAATTTTCTAAATATCACTTGCATATTTCGTTTTTCTTGTAAAATAAGAGATGTAAAATAAGAAAGTCTCTTTTTTTTAACAATCATTTTTATTAAATTCATTTTTATGCAATGATATTTTTTAATTTATGGTAACCCGGTTCTAACTAGCATTAGGATTTAAAGAGGAAATTTTATCAGTCCATTAACACTCGTTGCAACAGATTTCGGCTGTACTCAATACTCAAACACATTTTTTTTTCAAGCCATACTGTTCCATATAAATAAAGAAAAAGCTAATAAAAGCATGTCATCAAAATAAGAACAAGTCTTTTGATCGCTGTTTGAGTAAGAACAACCGTCCCTAAAAGTTCTGTTTACATCCAGGATATTAGTCACAAAAAACTTCCCGTTAGAACCATTGGAAACAGTTCTTAAACTAGAACTGTTACCTTTAGTTAACAGTGCTTAAATAACGGTAGAGGTTTCGCGAAAAATCCTTATCAGAATATAGAGAATAGTCCGTAACATAAAAGGGGTGCATGTTCTCAGACAATGTCAACAGTCACACTAAAAGTCCATGTTAGGATACCGACAGTCCCGCAGTGGACCAATCGGCAGAAGCTCGGTTCCCGTAGAACACCGAAAGTGAAGCAACATCGACTTAGGTCAGTGTTTGGGAGGGTGACAACCTCTCGCCGCTGGTTCCTGTGAGGCCGTATACGCTAAAGGGAGCCGGTGCAGGTTAAATAGGTCGTGGCTCCAATGTCCTCCAGGTGAAACGATACCTCTGGGGTGCCAACCCCAGGTGACGGTCTCTCATCTGCGAGCTAGTTCAAAAAATTAAGAAGACCACATAAAAAGAGGGCGGAAGTCGGATTCCTGCCTAAAAGGGGCCCCCGGTTAGACTCAGAAGCAGCGCACCCATTCTTCCTCGCTTCGCGCGAGGGTACGACAACAACAACAAGGATACCTTCCCCCAACTATCCCTTTAATTCCAATTTTAGAATTCGGATATAAGTTATTAAATAACATCGACGACATTTTCTCTAAACATTGTCCCCCGAAGTACCTCAGTTGAAAGAAAAAAAGACAATAGTCCGGAAAAATCCCCATTAGAATTATAATGGTTAGAGTTGCTTTCCAAAAATAAAAACTCTGTAGAATATGGACAACGCTCACGTAAAAATACCATTGAAAATTAGGTATATTAAAATAAATCTATTGATTGCCTCCTGTCCCTCTGCATGTTAAACATTATTTAAGATCTTTTCTGTATAGTTAAACACCTATGCACACAGTACCTGCTTTCTGATTTTAAAAAATCCCTTATAAATGCAGTAAGAAATAAAAATTACATATGTTTTTAACACTTTAATGCAATTCAGAAGTCTGATAAGGTTAGGTAAGTAGAATTCTCTTGCAAATGATATCAACTTCATCAGTTTCATCAAGAACAGTGCCAGACTCCAGTATTTAAATAAAACGCATTCTGTACGTTGTACAGCAGAGCTCTAAAAATCTGAACAATCTCTCATTTTATAAATTTGTAGGATGTGGGTCAGAAAATACAAGCACACTAGCCGGCGTTTCTTTTATTCACTACTGAGGAATGTACTCGTTTTTAGCCTACTTTCCCGCAAAAGTAAAAAAAAATAATAATAAAGCATGAAAGAAGGCTTAATGTATTGTGAAAATATTGTTAGAAATCAAGAAAATTCGAAAAAAAAAGTGAAGTAATTAAATAAAGATTAAAAAATAAAAATTTTGAAAGTAGGGTTTTGAGATGGGGAAAATGTGCGTCTGTCGGTCTGTCTGTCCCCTCCCCTAAGAACTTTTGAACGAATTGTCCGATTCCAAAAATTCTTTTTGCATTCAAAACATCTCGGCAAGGACATTTCAATTCCATATTTTACTTTTTGATTTGAACAATATTTCGTTCAATTTTGAACAGTTCAAAAATTTTCAACATTAGCGCCTATGGGTAAAAATGGAAGCAAATTATATAAACTCTGGGCATAAGATCCAAGTTCCTATCAGCATGCTTATTGGAAAAAGCCCTCGGCGCGAATCATTGATTTGAACAATCTTAGTTCATTTTTGAACAGTTCAAAAAAATCTTAACATTAGCGCCTACGGGGAAATTTTAATCCCATGTAAATCATAATCTAAACGACGGATTTGCTTACAACAAACTTTATAGGAAAGATGTTACGATATAGAACATGTACAGATAAGAATTTCAACAAGAACTGAACGAGCCTATTTTCCTATGAAATTTTTTGTTCGAGATTTTTAAGGATATGTCTCAAAAAATACATGAATAAATGAATGAGTGAAAGAATGAGTGAATGAAAAAATGAGTGCATAAATGCTAAAATAAATAAATAAGTGATTAAATACATGAATGAGTAATTGAATGAATGAATGACGGAATAAATGAAAGAATAAATGAGTGAGTGAATGAATACGTATTATCCGTTGAAAAAGGCATATTTGAAGTAATTAAGAACTGAAGCGAAATGAGCAAGATAGAGAAAGAGATAGCTAGATTATAAATTTGAATTTCGTGTATACGGGAAAGCAGGCTCTTATTATTCTAGACGGAACTTCTTGTTATTTTACAGAAGTTACCATTTGTAATTTTTCTTCTTTGTAAACAGCTACGGTTTTATTTTTTGTTTAAAAGCTGCACTTGGTTGTTGTTGTTGTTGTCGTGTTCTCGCTCATGGTGAGGAAGAATGGGTACGCTGCTCCTGAGTCTAACGGGGCTCTTATAGGCAGGAGTCCGATTACCGCCCCTTTGTAAAGTCTCCTAATTTTTTGAACCAGCTCTCAGATGAGAGATTGTCACCTGTGGTTGGCACCCTCAGAGGTATCGTTTCACCTGGAGGACATTGGAGCCACGACCTATTTAACATGCACCAGCTGCCTCTAGCGTACACGGCCCTGTAGGAACCAGCCGCGAGAGGTTGTCACCCTCCCAAACACTGACCTAAGTCGATGTTGCTTCACTTTCGGTGTCCTATGGGAAGCAAGCTTCTGCCGACTGGTCCACTGCGGGACTGCAATTGTATTTTCACTTATATATGAAAAACAAGTGGAGTGAGATATTCTTATTAGGCCTATTTATTTAGTTTTATATTTTAAAAATTCGTATAAGTTTAATTAATACGTAAATCTATATTTCTTAGCAAAACATTTTAATATAAAAACAATAGGTTTTTTATCTTTCTTTCTTTCTAGTTTCAATTTACACTTTGTTAAAGATGTTAATTAAAGGTAAGGATGGAATTCTGTTCTTTTCAATGCATTCATTTTATTTTGAAATAACGAGCTTAATTATATATTTTCTTCTTTTTGGAACACTCCAGTCAACATATTTTTGCGTTAAAAATCATGAAGCAATCAAATTGATTTTCAGTTAATAAGTTTTTAAAAAATCTAAAAAAAATAGGCAACAAAGTTATACATAAAACACCTTGAAAAAAATTCTCGCATTGATTTTAAATTTTCCCTCGCTCAGGTAATCTGGCTAAAAAAACATACTATATCGAGAAATATTGCTAGTAATACCGCAAAAGCAAGACCTTTTCAGTGCTCCAAAACCTCTTTACATCTGTATAATTTGAATATTTAATATCGTTCAAGCATTAGTGCATTTAAAGTGCATTTTAATGAAGAACCTTTCCTTTTCTGAAATATGGCTCTTGGTGGAATATTGATTTTCCTCGTAGCTGCAAAAAATAGAAAAGAAAAAAAAAGAGATTGTTTGGTTTATTCATGCATAATCTAAACGGATCTTCAACGATGTTATTTTTTGATAAAATTCGTATAAAATTCTATTTAGCAGAAAAATATCTTAGTAGAAAAAATGCTATGTCGTTATTTCACAATTCATTACAATTAAAATATTTGTCGGGATCAGCTTTTCATCTATACATAAATTTATGTTCTTCAAGAGAAACTAATGAATTTTTAAAAACTTCGACTCGTTGCTTCATTTTTAATTACTTATTTTTTAAATAAGGATAATGTTTCGTTTATTTTACCTGTGTGTAAATTTAGTAATGTTAGTAAAACTTTCCGATTTGTTTTAATAGATATGTTTTTGTCTTATTCGATGTTGTACATATCAGGTCTTAAAATTACGGCCGTACTGTTAAATTTAGCTTGTGTTTGTTGTGGAATAATATTTAAGATTATACTTAATTTATACATTAATAAATTGTAATTCGTGGAGATTTATTATCACATTATAAACATGAAGTTAAGAAATATGGAAAAAAAACAAAAAGCATTTGAAACTCCTTGAAAATCGAATAATAAAAAATAAATCATTTCCTAGGATAAAATGACATTACTTGACTTTTTTCCTCCCCAGAATCAGTCGACCAAAGCTAACTTTCGGTTAGATATTTAGTACAGAATTATTTTTCCCTCGCCAATAAAGCTATCAGTTTTAGTGTACTTAATGATAGCATTACTAACTACCGACTTTCCTTTGATGTTGCTCAAAAAAAAAAAAAAGAGTCCTTAAAATTTTTTTTTAATGATAACCACGGTATTTTTTATCATGCTACTCTGAAAACATTTCCTCTTTTTTCGTTCTTTTTATAAACCACACAACCCCCCCCCCCCTTTTATTTTATACACATTTACTTATTTTCATAATTCGAAAAAAAAGTGAGCAACCCTTCAGAAAGAGGCCGCTCATAAATGATGTCACGCTTTTTTCCCATATATTTGATCCCCATATCCCCCCCTTGTCACAATATCTCACACTTCAGCAGACCCCTCCCCCTTTGTCACATGTCATGCTATGTTGCATATTGCATGATGCCACACTGCTTGTTACCTCTCCCCTCCCCGTGTCACACTTTGTCACAATTTCACGAACCCCCCCCCCCCTCGAAGCGTGACATCATTTATGAATGATCCCTAATGCTACTTGATTTTGCTATTTGTATATTTATTATTAAGTAGAGATTAATTAAAACTAAGAGGAAAAGAGTCAATATCCCAATAAATGCCGGATTAAATTTTCAAGTAAGGTTTCTTTTTAAATCATTTATATTTACTTTTTGTGAATACATTTCTCTACAGTTTCAACTATGGAGAAAGCATGTTTCTGTTATTTATGCAATTCTTAACTTGACAGAAGAATTAAACGATCCGTTACTGCATTAAGAGTAATATATTTTATTGTTTTGTGTTTTAATCTGCTATTTTATCTTATATTTCACACAAATCTTGACAAGGATTCGCTAACGACAATTTTTTGATTAATGTAAAAAGGTTTGTACAAATTTTATTTAATGTATTTTAATAGGCTTCAAAGTAACATAAAAGTGGAAATATGCAAACTATTTCATTTATAGTACAATGAAGAATCTGTGTATATTTGTTAAAAATAGAAATAAGAAAGGAATGAATTAAAAATTTAGAAGAATCACGTTCGGGTGTACTTTATCATATTTCAAAGTACTCTGTTGTTGTTTATCAAATTTGTAATCGCTAAATGACCTTAACCTTGTGCAAAGGACAAAGAGATGCACTTTTACTTTCATTGTCCGATAAAATAAATCCTATGACCCACATAAATACTCTTTTTTATTAAAAATAAAAGATTTCAGTTAGATTAATTTAGTTTTACTGCACTAATAAAAGAGTTCTTTCTCAAAAAGTGATATATTTTTCACCCATACTTATGCATACATAATTTTTTGTATCTTTGTTTATGAGCTTAAACTTTTAAATTCTCAGTTTTACTGATTCAATTGTTCGAAAACTAGTAACTGTAATAATAACAGAAGAATGAATATGCTGCAAGTGCCTACGTTCAATTATACATAGAAATGATGATCAGTAAAAAATACTAGACAAGATTTTTAACAAGAAGTTCCGTCTAGAACTATACGAGCCTACTTTCCGGTATACACCCAACTTTAAATTTATAATCTAGCTATCTATCTCTATCTCTTTCTATCTCGTTTAGCTTTAGTTCTCAATTGCTTCAAATATACCTTTTTCAACGGTTAATACAGATTCATTCACTCATTCCTTCATTGATTCATTTATTCAGTCATTCATGTACTCATTCATTCATTAGCTCACTTACTTCTTTTTTATCATTTATTCACTCATTTGTTCATTCATTCTTTCACTTATTCATTTAATCATTCATTGATTCAAAAATATTCTTGAAAATCCCGATCAAAAAATTTCATAGGAAAATAGGCTTCTTAGTTCTGGATGAACTTTCTACTTGTACATGTTCTACGTCATAAGAGCTTTCCGATAAAGATTGTTCCAAGCAAATTGGTCCGTTAGATCAGGATTTATAAAAACGAAAATTCAACCAGCATGATAAATATATGTTTTTTATAAAGATAGTTGGGGGAAAAAAGCTGTTACGAAATGCGTAAGCTTTAGAAACAGTAATGATTTGAAACTCAAGAGCAACCGAAGTAAAGAATATTTTTCTCAAGAAGATTAATAAGCTGTTATATTAATGTAAAAACTAACTGTAATTTAAGTTTCAGTAATGTAATACCAGTTTCTAAAAAGTGGCATTTTCTGAATTAAAATTATAGAGACGAGGTAAGAATCATTTGCCTTTCGGTTTTTCAGATAGTTTTTTTTTTTCTAATAAACAATAGATTATTTTTTAAGCTTATAAGTGCAATATTCCTTCTAAAAATAATTTCGAACGTGCACTATTTTTAATTTTTTGCTTAATTAAAAAGTATCCAAACGAATGAGAAAAACTTCTAAACGGTTTTAAGAATATGAAAGCTTATAAGGGCAGGGTATCAAAAGATTTGTGCATTAAACAAGAAAGCTGAACGTCAATAAAATAATCCGAAAACTTTGAAACTTCGTGTTAAAAATACAAAAGCAGACTAGATAACAGAAACATACTTTTAAAATTTTTGTCAAATTTTTATTGCATACAATTTAGCTTTTCATGTGGTATTAAAAATTTATTTTTCTTTCTTTAGTACTTGATTTAAAAAATAAAGTATTTAAGCACCAAGAGTCCTTTTTATATTATTTGTAACAGTATCGAAATGGAAAAAGCTTTACTTAGTTCTTTATTCATTTACTTTACCTCTCAAAAGAAGAGCCATCACTAATCTTCAAATATATCATATACTTTGTTTCACACAACGTTTTGTAAAGCGACAAAAAGAAATTTTGTAAAGCCACCTTTCTTTTGAAAGAAGTATAATTATTAACGTGTCATGATACTTAACTTTGTGCCTCATATTGCGAAATTCTCTTCGGTTATTGATGTATTCTTTGCTTAGAATTGTATGTGTATTCTAAAATTTCTCTTTGATTATATTCTAAGAATCTCAAAAAATTAAGAATCATTATTTTAGACAATTCTCACTTTTTAAATTTTCAAAACGTAAAAATTTTTGTAAACAATCAAAGCCATGAATTTTATGGAAACTAAAACCCACTGTGCTACAGAAACTGAACTTTTCATAACAAAAACATTTTTACAGTCTACAAAATCCACAATGCACACCTACTGCACTGAAGTTGTTTACCGCCATGTGAAGTATCTCTGAAAGTACTTTAAATCCAACAAAAGCTAAACTATAAAATATGATTTGAAAAATAAAGGAAAATATATCGTAGCTATTTCAAGTAGCCCTATCGGAATTTCAATAGCCTGAAAGAATTTTTTTCGGTTCACATTTCGCCGTTTCATATTTTTATTTACTTTAGCATTGCAGGGAAAAATATAGATATAAATAACCCTATTATATTTAACTTTAAGGGAAAGGGATATGATATATGAAGTCGAATACAGGTAGATGTATTTTTATACGCAGATGATAAGTTCAGAGAGTATTTTTTTAAGAATAGCATGCATATACAAAAATTTCATGCATACAAATTCGTGCTATAGTTATATATTTACGCATGCACAGAGTTGGAATTTCAGGTTAAAGGAATTTGTTTTTACGGACAAATTAAAATATTCCTAACAGAAATGTGTACTCCATGGAGTCACTGTCTTAATGGCTGCATATAGGATCGCATTGTTCCATTTAACTTGTGTCGGTACACTGTAAAAATTCTAGTTCAAACTTTCACCAAAAAAAGAAAAAATATAGTTAAAATTTAGCTGGGCAACCAACATTTGGTACTAAATTTTAATCATTATAATGGTTCCTAGTTTCCCATTTATGGTGAAACTACACCATTAAAATGGTTCAACTTAGTACTAAATGTTGATTGCAGCTAAACTTCAACATTTTTCCCTTTTTTTTTTTTTTTTTTTGGTGGGCGAAATTTCACCATTTTTCCCCTTTTTGGCGAAATTTCACCGTTTCCCCCCCTTTTTTTTTGGCGAAATTTTACCATTTTTTTCCCTTTTTTTGGTGAAAGGTTGAACCAGAATTTTTTATAGAGTAGTTTTGTAACACATGCGTTCAAAATTCTTATTGCTGCGCAACATAATCAAGCACTTGTGGCTATCTGATGACCGTTGTCGTCCAAGATTTTTTTAATCCTGCCCCTTTGAAGACAAATGTGCTTGCACATTTGGTAAGTTGATTTGGTGCAGACATCCGTGACGCACTTTCACGGTACATACCCACGGTTACAGTACACATGAAAAAAAGCGAAAAATGGTTTCATCGTAAAGGGTATAACATGTGATTGATATATGTGAGGTAAACATTTCGTTTAACTACTTTCCCAACACCTCAATGCTCCCAAAATGCATTCAAAGAAGAATTAGAAATCAATGCTATCAGCGAAATTTTGGGTTAAGTAAAAATATAAGTGCCTTATTGCCTCAACATATTGAAACTAATAAAAACAATCAAATGTTAACTGCTAAATATAAATGGTAGTAATGATAAAGAATGAGTCCTTAAAATGATGCAAAAGCGACGCAAGTAAAATGCAAAATGCAAACAGACATTTTATAATGAGTATCAGTACTTTTAAAGAAGCGCGCCCAGGGGAGGGGGTCCAAGTCTACACGTTTTTAAGCCGACTCCGACTGCATATCCCAAAATCACCCCGACTCCGCAGTCCTGGTGACAGCGACATATCTTTTGACTCAGCAATTTGTGCTCCTGCAGCAGTAAAGGATAAAGACAAACCTCTAAGCTTCCGCTGTATTTAAAGGTAACTCTTTATCATTTTCTAATGTCTCTCAAAGCAGTTCTTTTGAACCATTGCCATTAAATATTTCGTTAATCACCAACGTAACATTTTGTGTTACATACAGGTTTGCGATTTATCACAGGAACTAAAGGATAGTGAAATTCCAGATCGCAATTTTTCAAAAAAAAAAAAAACCCTCAAACAAATCAAAACAGCTTATTATTGTTTTTTAATGTATATTCCGTTTAAAATGCATATCTAGTCTATTCATGGGTTCGAAATGTCATCTTCTTATTGAAATAATTGCATCTCTCTAAGAAAGAAAATTGCTGGTAAATTTCAATCTCCCGGCCGACGCAGATTTTTTTTCACTTACCTGTGCCCGGGGGAGAGCAGCCCTAAGGCCTCGTGCTAACAGGGTAGGGGGGAGTAGAAAGGTACATTTCTACAAGCGAAATATTTACTGGCGTATAAAAATTATCGTTCACAAATGTGTAAACACAGTATTGCAATCACAAAGTGTCAAGTTGGTCCATTCAAAATTTTTCGTTTAATGACTTTTTTTTCGTTTCGTTTCGTTCAATTTTCATTTAGTGGAATGCCTGTTGCCATTCTCAAACATGGATGTATAGCAGTAATTTGTTAGAGAGAGTCAGTAGTCGTTTCTTGTTAGTTCCTTTTTTTCTTTCTTTGCTTCAGTTATTTTTTTTATTGACAGACCCAGCATCCTTCTGCGACAGTTTTTTAGTTGCATGTATTTTTCAGATTATTTTTACTTTTTCATGGCCCTATCATTTTTGGCAGTTTAGAAGTTGCATTTATCTTCTGCTCTGAATTTCATCGTCACCTCCATATTCACTTTTCCTTATAAAATTCAAATTTCCTCTTTAAAAGATGTTTCCCCCTGTTATGTTGCACATAGCTAGCCTCTTATTTTGGGATTGTAAACTATACTACATGTAAGCGCTACCATTGTAACAATTATTACGAGGAAAGAGATATAATTAGCCATTTTTGTCTTAAACTCTGTACAATTCACAGATTTAGGATTGGGAAATTCGCAAGTAAGTATTCGCTTAGCTCCATTACACAATATAAAAAAAATAACCTTTATTTAAATTTAAAACAAAAATTTTTGTAACTTGTAAGTAATTGCTTAACAGATAAAACAATAAATATAAAACAAATACTATTATATTAATACTTGGCGTAATTTTTCGTTAACAATTTCTCGCTTCAACTCTCAACAGATTTAAAAATTAATGCGTAAATTGTATTCAAATCGGAAGATTTTTTCCTTAAAATGTATGACAAAATCTTTATTTGACATTAAATATCCTACGGCAAATTCCATCGGTAATTGGATCTTTAAAAAAAATTTCTGTTCACCTGAAAAATAAAGCGCTATAAAATATTTGAAATCAAATTTATTTTCAAGAAAGGAAAAAAAAACTGTAACATGAAGGTGATTAATTTTTTTGCTCTTTTTAATCCCTTAGAAAACGGTTTTGAGGAATTTGATTATCTTGTATTTTCCTTTGCAATTTAAATATTTTTTTAATTTATTTCCTGAGAAAGTTTGCTAAAAGGAATTTGACGGTAAGAATTTAGCATATTTTGAAGATTAAAAATGCTTAAAATAACTCCAAAACCATACATTTAAAATCTGTAACTTAAATGAAAATATAAAAACTATGTTAAACTATTGAACAAAGTATTAGCAGACTTAAGCTTTGTAATAGATTTAATTTGATTGAATGTGTCTCAAAAATACGCTTTAGCATACTTTGAATAACGTCAGTGACTGTTTATAACGTATTTGAAAAGATTCAGTCAAATGCTTTGGGTAGTTTAAAATTCATATTTTGTACGTGATCCTACCAATTAATATTGATATTTTGTCAAAAGTGTTAGTTCTTTTCTCCAAAGTTCTTAGGTAGTTTAAAGTGGCAACAATAATATCAATTCTAAACCAGTGAAATGACATTGCATTGATTAACAACTTTCCCCTATCCAGGACCTTATTAACCATTAGGCCCGGGAGGCCTGGGCCTATTCCCCCTACTTTGAGGGGGCCCTCTAATTTTGATTATTTTTTTAATTTAATTTTTTTTTTTTTTTTGTAATTTAAAATTGTTTAGAAAAATGTTTAAAAATAGCATCTTTTAAAAATAAAAGTTAGTGTGCTGCTGCTTCACGGAAAATTTGTATTATTAAATTATTTTTAAACCACAAGGAATTTTCACTTTGGGGCCCCCAAATTTTGGTCTGACAATTTGAAATTTGAAAACCAAAATCGATTTTGCACTTTTAGGGGCCCCCAGATTTTATTCAAACATTTTGTAATTTAAACACAAAATCATTGTGCATGTTGGGGGCTCCCAAATGTTAATCTGAATCTTTCACATTTGAAAAACGAATTAGTTTTTGAGCTTTGGGGCCTCCAAATTTTACAAACACATACTGAATGTTATGATTTTAAAATGTTTGTTGCATGAGGGGTCCCCAAACATGAGTTGTGCCTATAGTGATTCAAAATGTAAATCGGGTCCTGACCCTATCACAAGGACATATATGCTCCATGAGCAGTTTTAAATGACCTTATGACATATATCTCTGAAAGTGACTTTTCTTTTCACCGCATTTTCAATTATTACTTCTGTAGCTCTGGAAAATATGCGCCGTAGTAGTACCACCACTATGCCTGTGAATCATTCCTTACACGATGCATTAACATATATTACGTTATAATTAAATGTTTATAAATATAATATTTCAACATTTGTAGAAAATACCGATTTGAACAATTCCAATTCTAATAAGTCTAAATCGTTTTTATACGGTTTAATATTGATAGATATTACGCAAACTGTTCTTATATTTCTTATTTGTACCGTGATGTAAGAACTATATGAAGGGTCCACTGGAAAAACGACCTAAGTCACATACTACTTTTTAATCTTTGCCTTATGTTTAATTATAAATTATGTATTATAAATGAATATTAATTACGTATTATAAATATATGAATTATAAATTTGACTTTCGGCGTTACTTAAAAGTAGGCTCGTATAGTCAAAATTAACACTTATGTTATAAAATAACTGAATAAAACATAAAGCAAATTTCAGAAAGTAGTATGTGACTTAGGTCGTTTTTCCAGTGGACCCTTTATATTTTATAAACTACATTTCATGAGAAACTTAACACTTCTTCTATATAATGAAAATATCAATTTTCAATCTTTACGAGCAAAAATGATTATAAAACTGCTTATGGGCCCAACAATCTTAAAACTTTTTTGTGTCTCCAGGGAAAATATGCTCTGAATTCTTTACTTCATTTCCCTTTGTTTGTTCTCTTTCTATTCCTTCCCAAAGTGTCTAAATACTGTCAGTTGTCAACAGATGTATGGAAACAGTTAACCACCCATGAAGCAAATTTTAGCAACCATAAAAGAAACATGATACAAAATGTTTGATGGCAACAACTCAGATTCAGGAAATGAAGTGAAAATAATACCCTGTCTTTCTATACATAGTATTTCAGTTCTTTACGACCTGCAAAGTAGTTTTGAGCATTTAATGAAATTTTGCTTCTTTTGACCTTATTCTTTTAGGCTTGATTTGTTCTCTTTCTTCGTTCAAGAATTAAATAATGAGTTTAAATGGTTCAGTTTTCCAGTTATGATCTTGACTAATCGTTTTGAATAGTGTTATATTAATTTTATTGCTGCATTTCTCCTAAAACGCTTTCTTTGCCTTAAAATTTTGAAAAGCTAGTCATTCGCTGACTATTAAGGGACACGACAGTGTTTCAAAGGTATATAACATAGGTGGAAAAATAAAATAATGACTGTTTAATAAATAGACATTTAACATCACTTTTAAAATAAAAACAAAATAATAATAAAAGAGAAAACTGATAAATAGCCCAAATTGCTAAATTCATGTGTTTCACGTTTACAAGGAATTCCTTAAATGGGAAATAATTTGAGCTTCCAGGCACCTAGAAGCTCTCACAATAAGGGAGATTTGCTCAGGAAAATGTTTTATTTTTCTTTTACATCATAAAATTTAAAATTCAAATAACCCGGGTATTTAAGTTACCTATAGTCATAAAATTACATAATTTAACCTTAAGAATCCATAATAACATTTTACAATTTTTTTTGAATGTTTTTCATTGAAAAGCACACACACCAATTTTTATGCATTTCCAAAAGAATTTTTTACTCTAAAGGAATGTTTTATTCATTAATCTAATCATTTCCCTCTAAAGGTCTCTAAAATTCATTGAATAAGCACTAGCAAGATCTCATTTTCCTTAAAGACCAGGAAGGGATTAGAGCATTTGCTAAGATTTACTCTTATCTCTTTAATTTTAGCTCCTACTGTTTAAAAAATCTTTTAAAGAAAAAAACTTAAAGAGGGAAAAACTTGTTTTTTTTTTCTTCCCTAAGCTACGATTTTTTCTCCTGAATTTTCTGTTGGCGTAGTTCTTTCACGTGAATTTGTAAATATTTTAATAAGTTTCATTTATTATTGGTTTTAAACCAGTTTAATGAAATATTTACGTGATTAACAGAGATTTGTTTTGTAAACTAAACATTGTTTTTAAATTTTGGCTTAAATTTTAATTTTTTTTCTTAACGGGCTTATTTATAACCAATCCAGTATCCTTAATTCGCAACCTTTCCCTGTAGCGAATACAAATGCTTTATGGGAGGAAAACAATTAAAAAGAAACTCTTTAGTAACCTTTTTAAGACATCCAACTTTCAATTGCAGAAGTGCATTTGAAGGCTTCACGAGCGTCTTTCTTCAATGGTAATTTTTTAACCGACTTCACAAAGGTTATACATTCGTATTGTATGTATGTCGTTTTTTTTTTTTTTTTCAATCGATCAGGGGTGGTTTCCCATAGGTCCCGTACTTTCGTTTGCCCATATTCGATAACTAGAACAAAGCAATGGGCAGAAATGTAGTATTTTTTTTGTCTTTTCATCCATAACTTTTGTCTAAATGAACCGATTTTGATGATTTTTTCTTTAATCGATAGAGGGTCGTCTAATTCAAATATTGCAAATCAATTTGCCTACATTTGTTTTTTAGAAAAAACGTTACTAGTGAAAAATAAGTATTTTTTATTTTAATTGAAAAGGCTTGGCTTGATTTTTCTTTGTTGGGAAATATATTAATAAATATAAAAGCATTTTTAAAAACACGTTTGTTGTCATGGGCTATAACATTAAAATAAATTACAGCAAGTGTTTAACTGAAGGCTTCTCTGTGGCAAAAATTAATCCAATCAGTTTGTTTGCTAAAATAGACTTCAAAAGGGAATTTATCATGCAAATGATTAGTTTTTAGTGCCATTAATTTAAAGAAGTTTTGCCCTTTGATACCGATTTTTTAAAAAATAGAGTATTTATATACAAAATGTATTTACACTAAATAGAATAAAATAAAATAATTTTTATAAAAAAAAACAGAACCGACTTCAAATTAAAAATTGCGCTAAAAAGTAAAAAATAAATTCAATCTTTAAACAACATTAATGTGACTTTTAAACATAGTTTTAGAAGTCGGTGCAAAATTATGGGTCTAATTACCATTATACCATTTGCTACTTCATATTGGAACTGTTGCTAATTCTGCGGAAATATATATATTTGTAATTGATTCATGATTACAAAATATTTTATCTATCCTAATTTTGCACCGACTTCTAAAACTATGTTTAAAAGTCACATCGATGTTGTTTAAAGAATGAATTTATTTTTTACTTTTTAGCGCAATTTTTAATTTGAAGTTGGTTCTGTTTTTTTTATAAAAATTATTTTATTACATATTATGTCTACTAAAACAGGTTCAGGTTTACGAAGTTTAAAACTTTTTCTTTCTTTCTTTCTTTCTTTTTTTTTTTTTTTTTTTATTTATGTTTTTATTTTTTTGAAGGCTTGTACCAAAAAACTGTTATATTTTAAATTTATACGTATCGTCTTGATTATGCAGACTTTGCTATTCTGCTCAAATAGTATCAAACTACCGATAATTTAAAAAAACAATAGCAATAATACTACCGAACTTAAACCAGCATCTATTCAATAGTTGTTGTCGTGTCGTCGTGCGTGGCGAGTAAGAATGGGTACGCTGCTCCTAAGTCTAACGGGTCCCTTGTAGGCAGGGGTCCGATTTCCGCCCCTTTCAAAATCTCTTAATTTTTTGAACCAGCTCCCAGCTGAGAGACCGTCACCTGGGATTGACACCCCTAGAGGTATCGTTTCACTTGGAGGGCATTGGAGCCACGACCTATTTAACGTGCACCAGCTCCCATTAGCGTACACCGACCGCAGCAACCAACCGTGAGAGGTTGTAACCCTCCCAAACACTGACTTCAGTCAATGTTGCTTCACTTTCGGTGTTCTGCGGGAATCGAGCTTCTACCGACTGGTCCACTGCGGGATAATGGGGCTATTGAAATTCTGAAGTGAGCATATGAACGCAGAAAGCGGGCGTTTCGATTAAAAAGATACGGCACTGATTAGGTCTTCTGTTGACTACAAAAATTGATTTCATTTATTTTGTGTGCATGAAAACAAATAAATGTGCATGAAACGCTTCAAACAATGTGTATTGAACTATAATTTAACAAAAACCAAGTTATTAGAGTAATGAGGCACCTACCTATTCAAAAGCGGAATTCTTAGTTAATAAAAAATAACACATTCATAGAGAAAAATATCAAAACGAATCCTACATTTCTCTTTAAGACATTCTAGTAAATATTATATTGCAACTCAAAAAGGGTAAGCTTTTCTGAACAGTACTCTGGATTTATTAGTATCAAAAAAAAAACTAACTATAACTACTATTTGTTTTGGCTGCACGTCCCGTTTCCAGTATCACGTTTTATTTGTATTTCCGCCCAGATTGTTTTGACCTCTAAGCCACATTTGGGAAATAAAAGAGACAATAAAAGCATTTCTTCAGGAAAAAGAAAGTAGATTCAACAGTACTTATGGACTAAAAGATTTGAAAACTCTACTGGATGTAATTCTGTATCGAATAAGTACTTTGAAAGCAAAATGCCGTGTATATTTGAATTTTCGTAAGGAAAAGTAAAAGATTTTAGAGGGAATAAAAAGCTACTTTTTTAGTCAAATTGATAATTTAAAAGAATCGTGAGCCAAATACACCTTCATACTTGGCAGCCCCTTCCCGAACCAGATGATACCGCAAAACTTCTGAATGAATTATATATTTTATTATTTTTAGTAACATTTATATTTAAATTGCGCAAATAAGATTGCTGATGATGGTGGATTAAAATACTTTATAACATTAGTCGTTTATTTTTATTTCAGTTTTGTGCGTGCTACTTGCGCAATACAGACATTTTAGAATCAAAGTGACTTTCTATTCGTAACAGCAATTGTTATTTACATTATGAAAGATACCAAATAGATAATTAAACTACTGTGGCGAAAATCCGGCATTTTAATGGAAAAATCACGTTACTTTTAATAAAAAAAGGGGGAAATGGCAAACACTTTTTTTTTTTTCATTTTTCACATCTTTTCTGTTGTATATGCATTCAAAACTTGAAAGAAACAACATTTCAGAAAAAAATTTAAATAATTGTATTTATGGTTTCCAGATGTGTTTGATTATTATTATTGTCAGTTTTAAAAATAGAAAGTTCTGTGAAAAACCTTACGTCGCTATAAAAGAAAAAAATTCAGAACTAAAACAAACGGAAAGTGGAAGGAAAATATTTGATGTTTTCAAAAGCGACACTTAGGTAATTTCTGGGAGAACTCAAAAACTCTTTAGGAAATTAGATTAAAAGGTAGAGAGCAAAGCTATAAGTTTCAGAGAACGGGGAAGGGAGAGAGAATCCCTTGAACTCCAAAGTTGAGTAGGAAAAAAGTGGGTGGAAAGTAGAAAGTGACTTGTCAATATTAAGAAGGAAATTAAGCAGATTTCGAGGAAAGAGGGAAGGGAGTAGAAAAAGAAATGAAACATGAGAACTCTTAAATAAAAAAATTTCTTCTGAAAACATTCGGATGTATGCCGAAAACATTCGGGCTTTTTATTTTACATATGCGGCGAAGAAATAAATGCAAACACGTGTAAAATTTTTATAATAAATTTATAAAATACGGAACTAAATAAGAGTACGAAAACAATAAGGCTATGAAGTAAGTAAAGGTTGAGCGGGAAATTTTAATGCTCAAATCAACGTTTTACAAAGCGTATCACGCGCAGTTCGACTACAAAGTTCTGACATTTGGACGCTTAACAACAAGGCTATGAAGTAAGTAAAGGTTTCGCGGGAAATTTTAATGCTCAAATCAACGTTTTACAAAGCGTATGACACACAGTTCAACCACGAAGTTCTGACATTTGGCCGCTTCTACGCATGACAGAGAAGAGGAATCCGTTTGAGTTTAGAAAGGTTCGTTCGGCAGGTGCGTTTGTTTGCATGCGAATTAGAATGTTTGCTTCTCAGTTTCTTGAAAGCAACTAAATTTACAAACTGGCATGTAGCATCAGTTCGAAAGAAATCAAGGATGCTAAACGAAATAAAATGAGATCAGAATCGGCACTTCTCTTACACCAGCAGTTGCTCCCTTGAACATGAATGGATTCTTCTTGGCACTCTGCCAGGCAGATTGCTTTGGGTGATGGTAGAACTTTACATGCATTACTGGGTTACCAGGCACTTCAAATCACGCGCAAACAATATGACTCGGAGTTTGTTTTGTATAACTTTGTTTTACTCTTAAGTTAATTCACCGTTTTGTTCCATTTATTTTCTTTATTATTATTATTATTTGTAATTGATCAAATAAAAACCAGTTGTAAAGATAATTAAGGGGAATTCAGTTTTTTAATTACAGCAGTTGCATTACTTCTTTTATTAATTTGTGTCCTATGTAGGAAAACAAATTTTAATTTCTTCACAAGTGTACGGCTAAGTTTTCATTTACAGTAAGACAGAGAGAAAAATATTAAAGGATGCAACGGGTTATCAATCAAACACGGAACTTTATTTTCATTTCTTCTTATACATTAAATTTTAATCCTAATTACACCTCTAATACACTCGAATGTTACCTAAATATGTTCAAAATGCATAAGTCGACCAAATAGTCCAAGAATTAGGATCAAATGTACCACTAATAGAGTTACCAAGGGAAAAAGAACGGCTACCATGTCTGCATTTTTGTCGCAATAAATTTTCTACCAAATGTTATCCTGAGAAAATTTTAGGACTACCATTACACACTTATTCTTTTCGTTGGCATAAAGTAAAAATTAATAATAAAATAAAATACTTAATCATTGACCTAATTCTTATAAATGGATTTCGTTCACATGAATGTCACGCAAAATCTGTCTCCTTTATTTGTTACAAATTTCTACCCATTAATTATCTTTCCTTATGTTCCAGAAGCTTTCGTGACGTTAAAAACTATTTCTTTCAGTTCTGCAAAATAACATTTTTAAAAGATATCTTGACTATTATAACTGATATTTTCTAACTAATTTGCTAGCTATTGTATTCTTCATAGCAAACATTTGTTGATTATTATCTGATATAATGTACTTTGCACAAGAAAAGCATATGTCTACTGGAATATTTTTTTTATTCGTGTAGTAAAAATCAAAGCTTTATGTTTCAACGACAGGTTTCTTTCCTTTGTTGTTGAAAAAATAATTGAATGTGCAACCTAGGAATACAATAAAAAAGCAGACGCTATGCATTTATTAAATTTTTCATGTTTTGGTTTCTGATCAAAAAACTTTTATCTCTAAGAAGAGTTAAAAGATTGGTTTTCATTTTTGGGACAGAATGGATGGTAGATTTTCATTTTTTATTATTTCTCATGGGCTGCTGTTGGCTTCTGCCAATTGCAGACCTAGTGCGATCCCCAGAGATTGGTACCATCTCTTTCAGCGGCACCACAATGAGTGTGGTACCATCGCCGCATGAGAATTTTGACGTCCGGTTTCTCCACCAGAAAGGGCGAGCACCCGGACTCTGTTGATGCGAAAGTGCATAAGGAATTTAATTTAGCCGAGGAGCATCCAAGCCAAATGTCTACTCAAGGGATCGTTTACATGCCGCATAATCATACGACATGGGCGCGATTTTCTGCATCTTGAAAATCCTTGAACACTGCCAATCTCGATCCTCAGACCTGAGGCGTACGAGCTCCGCGCCTTACCACGACGCTATCATGCCGGCTGGATGGTAGCTTATAGACTCGAATTTGTATAAAGCGTAGCTTCGCCATTAAAAAAGAAGGGAAAGCCTCATAGTTGTAATACAAAGCGAACAAATTGAACCAATTGTCGTCAAAATTAGTTGATCCTTACCAAAAAGCTTTCTTTGTTTGTAATATAATACAATTTATAAGAGAGGAAAATTACAAATACTTTCCACATCGTGCAAAAATAGAACTTCGACTAAACGGAAAACATTAATAAATGCCTTAAATTCAGCAAGTAGAAACAAAACGTTTAATGATGTTTTTATAATGCGATATACAGCTGACGCATTGTAAAAGCAAATTGACATATGTTTTCTGGAATCTAACGCGAAATGCAATTTCACGAAACCATTCTAAGAAAAATATTTTTTTCCACAAAGTATGTATTTTCCTTAAAAATATCTTTATGTATTTTTTAACTACTTTCGTCCTAGTAATAAAACTAACAAAATTTTTGAAATCTAAAACTCAATAAAAATGGCGCCTTTAAAAGAGAAAATGACGGGGGTAAGGGGGTAGTTATACTTGTTTCTGGACGTAATAAATTAAGGAAATACACTTGTACGTGTGTGGTAACTCTCAAACAACAACATAACTTTTATTTTTTGGAGTACTTAAAGTACCAAATGATTAATAGCGCAAAATTTATCACAAAAACGTAGGCTCAATTGAGCTAAATCAACTTTTTTTCCCCTATTCAATTATCTGCAACTGATTATTTAAATATCCTAGTAGTATTTATATATATATATATATATATATATATATTCTTTCATTTTGCTTTGAAATTTAATGCCGAAAATATAATTTTAACTCCTCACCCACACAAAGTTTTCTTATACCTTTTTCCTTCAGAAATAAAATTTAAAGCTCGGTGAATGATTCGCAAATGAAAAAAATTTCAACTCTCCTACTACCTACGCCAATTTTAGAAATCTTCTGGAAAAGTGTTTAAACGAAATTTTCTCCTGAAATTCCTAAAATCAACATTTCCTGGAACAACAGCAAGAACGCATTTTTCTTATTCATATGCTAAAATTGCATCAAGTTATCGCGAAATTTCTTTCAATTTTCAAATGTCTCCTGCTCAATAAACTTCAAACTCCCACTTGATATTTTTTTTCAAAAAATAAATGGTTATACATTTTTTTCCTTACAAATAAAACATCATTTCTTATTTTTCTTTTTCTTTTTTTCAAAATGAGTCCAGAGTAAATGAGACGTGATAATCTCAGGCACATAGATTGGATTTTATTTTATTTTTAATGTTTGTTGTACATATTTGCAATGTATGTTCTGAGAAAATAAAAGAATTCATGCTTTACAAATACATAATTGCAACAAACCCAGTAGAGAGGGAAAAAAATTGGAATTTTTCAGTTGATAAAATATATAATAAAGGCCGGCATGGTGGCGTCCTGGTAAGGCGCGGGAATCGTGCGCAACCCCCCCCCCCCCCCCCCCCGTTTGAGGCTCGAGCCTGGCAGTGTCGGTGGATTTTCAAGATGCAAAAATCGTCTGCACCCATATCGTATGATTATGCAGCATGTAAAAGATCCCTTGAGTAGACATTTGGCTTGGACTTTTAACTTGCTGAAATTTTAACACAAAAATAATTTTACTTTAGAAGATATTTGGAGCGATAAAATGAAGAGCTGACAAGCATGGTCGATGGGGGATGTGGTTTTGTAACTGACAGGCACATTTCAAACACCCTTTTTAGCATGCTGTAGTTGCTGTAGAAACTTAAAAATTTATCACCATTTAAAGATTGCTTTTAACTATTAGAAAGTGTAAAAAAGTTGAAATCAACCATAAAGTGGATGTATCTGGTTTTGAATCCAGACAACTCAATTCTCGCTGTCAGTTTGATAACCGTAGCAACAGTCATCAGTTCAGCATAATTCAATCAACACATCCTTATGATGACTCGTTGGCATATTTTCATTTCATCATTAAAAATTACTTTCACGCAGAAAATCGTGATTTGTTGGTTGCGCTATGACGTCAGTTGGAACAGGTAAATTCTCACTGTCAGTTTGATAACCGTAGCAACAGTCATTGGTTCAGCATAATTCAATCAACACACTCTTATGGTGACTAATTGGCATACAGTAGCCCCTCGTTATATTGCGCTTGTCGGGGGACAGCAAAAAAAACGCGATGTATCCGAATGCACGATATATCCGAATGCGCGATATATCCGAATTCGCGATATATCCGAATGCGCGACATAACCGATGCCGTTAAAAATAAGTCAAAACGTATAAGTAAACTGAGTGAACCTGTACATGGCACCAGAGCAGCGGTTCCCAAGCTTTTTTCTTCGCGTACCATCATTTTTCTTGCGAACCATTTTCGGTACCACTGCTATATATATTTATTATATAGAATAGAAGATCAATAGATTTATAGATCGATTTCTTTCCCCGTACGCGTACCACCTAGAGAGGCTTCGCGTACCACAGTTTGGGAACCGCTGCACCAGATCACGGTGTGAAAACGATGTCAAAGATAAAGGTTAACCATTTTCTTCCCAGAAAATTCCCTTACGTATCACTCTCACTTTCTTGGTTAAGGGTTTTGTATAAGTATAATTTGGATTTGTTCAGAAAAGTGCGAGTCCTTTCTGCACTAAGAGGTATCCAGAAATGGGTGTATTTCTTTCCTTGGGCAGTAAACATCTGTCTGTTTCATTTATTAATAGGCGTTAGGATCATTACAAAAAGAACAAGTAAAACGTCAACTGGTTTGAGTAGAATCATTCTGCAGACATGTAATAAATTGGGGAGTGGGAGGAGAATTGTTGCAACTTTTAACTGTAGCAAAGTCAGAAGAAAGGAAAACATTCCTGTGTTCGATGGCTTCATTTAGTGGGGGGAAAAGGGCTCTACTCAGAAATGAAATATTTTTACTTTCGAGAACTCAAACAAAATTTTGGGAGACATAAAGAAAGCGCGATATATATCCGAATGAGCGATATAACGAGGGGTTTCCGTATTTTCTTTTCATCATTAAAAATTGCTTTCACGCAGAAAACCGTGATTTTTCGATTGCGCTATGACGGCAGTTAGAACAAGCAAATTTTTGCTGTCAGTTCGATTAACCGTAACATGTCATTACGACTGCTATCGTCGCCGTGGCAATCTTTGTGAATGCATTTAAGAGTCTTTTTGTAATTGCTCCAAAATTTCGCTGTATATATAAAATAAAATGATGGAGGGGGGGGGGAGAAATAAAATGATGAATCTGAGCTGCTACTAATAAATACTATCGAATCTCCATAATTTATTTACTCTATACATTCATTAATGTCTTAGAGCGGTATTTTCTGTTTTATTTCACTATTCAAAAGGATAGCTATGATTTGATTAAGAGAATAAACAGAGCCATGGAGTGTAGTTATTATTTTTAATGTCAACATAATTAATAAATTCTACATAAATATCCGATAGTGTAACAAATAGGATGTTCTTCTTATATGTAATTCATTACGCGCTGCAGTAATCGTGTAACTTCAAACATAAAGCCTTTTACCGTGTGTACAACATATCGGTACTGCCTTTCAACTATTCATAGAAGTGATAATTAATTTCACTGTGTGAGTAATAGTCGCACTATTGAACGCATCACGACGCAGGAGGTAAAATTAATGCACATTGAGCAATGGACATCAATCTATTCATCGCTATGATTCAATTATAATGTGCTTTAGAAATTTAGACAATTCATGTATAGACATTCAATGGCCTAAAATCGCACCGTAAACGTTTTAGGAAAAGCTCCCAGCATGGACAGGGGACTTCGTTTGGTGTTTAATACTGTATTTAGCATTTTAGTGCTTTCTAATTACAAGTTTTTTGCTTTGCAGCCTTTTTTTCCAATATTTTAAAGAAGTCGGTGGTTTTTCAAGATACAAAAAATAGTCTGCTCCCATGTCGTATGATTATGCGGCATATAAAATATCCTTGAGTAGACATTTGGCTTGGATACTTCTGCTAAATGAAGTTCCTAGTACAATCCTGTATCAACATAGTCCAAATACTCACCCCTTCAGGTGAAAAATCTGGACTTCAAAATTCCGACGCGGCGATTTTACCACACTCATTATGGTGCCGCTGAAAGAGTTGGTACCAATCTCTGACTGTAATGGTTAAGACCCAATATATGCAGCCCATTAGAATTTTTTAAACAATGATTTAAAAAGCTTTATCATTCAACTTTGTAAGAATATTTTTTTCCTCTCCAACCGTCAACCGAAATGTGACAAATCTTTAGCAGTATATGTTTACCACAGAAATTTTTTCTAGAATTTTATAAATTAAAAAAATGTAAATGCTAAAACAACCTGTACCGTTTTATAAAATTTAAGTTCTTATCTCCTAGAGCAGTGTGGTCCTATGTTTAGTTACCTGCAGGCCAATCAATATTTAGTAGAGGAATATGAGGGCAAGAGATTCCAAAAAGAAAACACCTTATTTATTTTATTGATAAAGTTTTATTGAGCATATATTAAAAAATAAGTTGAAAGCATCACTTCCTTTTAGAATCCTTTTAGAATCGGGAAACCAATGTGATGATTGGCCCTGCTTTACTGATACATCTTTATCATTGTCCACTGAAAGCTCAATAAGGCAAAGCCTCAAGTTCGATTCCAATGAAGCCCTTTCCATTCAATTTCTTGCTTTTGATTTAATTTGTTTATGGTATGTCACTACCTTCGGAGCACTCTTTTTTCAAATATATGAATTCTCAATTAACAGCACATGTTTTTAATTGAAATTGGATACAAAACTAAAACATTAAATGTGTTTTCTTATAAATTTTCCATTGACTTTGGAAATATTGGCATTTTTTTGCAAAGCTTAAGAGAAAAATTATAGTTACGGAAAACCTTCTACTCAAAATTCTATTGAATATATTTCAATAATATTTATACAAGACATAAATAACATCTTTTTCTGTGCTATGAACTAAAAAATTGCAATAGTTTGAAAAGTTTTTGAAGTATTAGATATTTTATGCAAACTTCTTCTTTTTTAAAAAATACTAACGCTATTTTTTCAAATAAGCAATAAAAAAAATAAATACATATATATAGTTAGATTTTAGTTCATAACACAGATAGAACTGAATAAAACATTTCCTCAAATTTTGAACTCAATATCTTTAAAAGAGTTTCTTTTC
The DNA here is from genome assembly GCA_038502835.1 of Octonoba sinensis. NCBI lineage: Eukaryota > Metazoa > Arthropoda > Arachnida > Araneae > Uloboridae > Octonoba > Octonoba sinensis. Next base: position 45,453,930 of record CM076602.1, on the reverse strand, counting down.
TAGTGATGTTTATCGTAGAAAAAAATATCGCAAAACACAATTTCTCAGAAACACATTTAAATATTTTAATAGAACACAAAACATTTTGACTTCTGGACAAAGATTTTTGGGTAGTCACATACCTTAAGAACAGAAAAGAACTTTCGCACATATATACACTGTCAAACAGCAGTTACATAATAAAGCTTCAATATTGTAGTAACTTAAAAATTTAAACGAGTAAGAAGGGTAAACGATTATTTTCCAAATCTTAAATTAAAATTTTCCCAGCAAAATGGGCAATGGCCATAAAAAAATAGCGGTGAGGTGCATGTGGCCGGCGGGTCGGAACACACTATCTTAGAGCATATAGGAATTATTATTGTTTTCTTGGTGTTAAAATATTATATTCATTTCTGCAACGTTCTTATTCTACGGTTCGATCACGGAATTTTGACATTTGGACGCTTCTGCGCATGGAAGAAAAGAACGAATTCCATTCGAGTTTTAGGGAAGTTTGTTTAGCAGGTGCGTTTATAAAGTACGCTAATCAGAATGTTTGCTTCTCTGTTTGTTGAAAGCAACTAAATTTATTAAATTGGCGCATAGCATCAGTTTGGAAGAAATCAAGTATGCTAAACGAACTAGAACGAGAACAAAAACGGAACATTCCTTATACCAGCAGCTCATCCCTTGAACATGAATGGATTCTTCTTGGCACTCGGCCAGGCAGATTGCTTGGTTAATATTAGAACTGTAGTTTCAATGCGAAATATTTAGTTTGCAAACATCTTCCTTCTTTGCCTTTTCTCTCTGCAATTTAAGAATTGTTCAAAGTTAAAACAAGCGTCTTAAAACTTATTTTGTTAGTTTAAAAAGCATTCATTTTGCTGTACAATTCGTAAGGAAGAAAATATTCCAAATTTTCTTTTCCATGGTTACGTATATTATATTTTTATGTTTGTAATCTTAAGCGATTTTTATCGTTTTCACAATTTTGTACTTAAGAAAAACTGTTTTTGATTATTCGCAGAAATATCTCAAAGATAAGCCAAGCTTACGTTTTCCTCTCAAACGAGAATTCTTTTCGTTTCGGAAGTAGATCGCTTCTAAAAATCTTTTGCCTTCCGGTTAAAAGGAAAAATGTTCTTTGATACCTGAATTTTTGGAAGATGATTCTTTTAAATCTCTAACGGTATAAAAATAGAAATTGTTCCTATAATTGGAATAAATCACCAATGAAATTTGTTCATGCCTGACTACGAGGCTTATAAAGCATTTATCTTTTGAGTTTTCTTTTAAACATGCCCAGAAAATACTTTTTCTCTCTCAATATCAGACAATTACGTGCCCCTAAACGAAATTTCCAAAACATGGTATTCAGAAAGATTGTAGCAGTTTTAATGATCATCTATGTGTCCCTTAAGAGGTAAGGAAATATGGAACATTTTCCCCCTATATTTTATTAAGTTTCTGTGCTTATTTCAATATTCTTATGTTTTGCACTGAGTCAACTTCAAAAACGTGCTTGTGTGTTTAAAAATATAAAGATCGTGCTTTTTTAATTTTGTACTTATTTTTTAAAAAATACCTATAGTACCAGCAATATATGAAACTGATTCTATAAATGCCTAGGTATTCTATAGATTTCCGGTAACAGGATCACGTAGACTGAGGACATAAACCACAAGTCTTCTTTTCACAATGAGTCTTATGGTAGGGAAAACATATTACAGTGGCCCCTCGTTATATCGCTCATTTTTATATATTGCTCTTTTTCTATGTCTCCCAAATTTTAAGTTTGAGCTCTGTAAACTAAAAGTGTCGCATTTCTCAGTGAAGCCATTTTCCCCCCATTAAACAAAGTCGTCGAAAAGGAATGCTTTCCTTTCTTCTGAATTTGCTGCAGTTAAAAGCTGCAACAATTGTCCTCCCACTCCCCACCTTACATGCTTGCAAAATGATTCTACTCAAACCAGTTGACGTTTTACTTGACATGTCTTTTTTGTACTGATCCTAACGCCTTTAGAATGAACGAGACAGATGTCTATTGCCCAAGGATTTTTATGAAAATATTTACTGTTAATAAAGAAAGTTGTCGTTATGTAAGATTAAATTAAATTCTTTACGTTGACACTCAATTTACTTGTACTTTTTGAGTCATTTCTAACGGCATCGGTTTTATCGCGCATTCGGATATATCGCGCGTTTTTACTGTCCCCCGAGAAGCGCGATATAACGAGGGGCTACTGTATATCTTTTTGCTTTAATACTTAGTTTTTGAATATGCTGACGTTTATTCCCAAAAAACATTTTTTGACTTGATACAGAATAGTTAATAAGTCCTTAGGAAAACACTAGAGTTCGTTCAATTAAGCAAAGTGAAGCTATTTGCACAATAAAATATAGTATCGACTGAAGAGAACTGTTTGAGGCAAAAAACTGATCGACAATAAATTAACTGAAAAGAAAGGAAACCCGACGAAGTGTAAAACATGAGTTTGGAAAAGGAGAAGCTTTGTGCGAGCTGGATTAAACAAAGACGAGTTAAAACCAGGAGATTGGAAATCACGTGACATGTCACTTCCACTTGATCTATTTTTTTGTTCGTCGCCTTAAAATTTTTCCGATTAAGTTGACAGAAATAAGGTAAAACGTTAGTTTTTTGGTTTTAACTTTTTGGTTGGCAAGCACTACAGACTACTTTCAGGAACTATTCCAGCTTTCTCGCACTTAAAGATCTACAAATGAAAAAATATTGTTTATTTTACCATCTTGTTTAAAAAATTTTGTCTTCTTTTGCTTTTTCTCAATGATTTTCTTTTAGCCTAATTTTTCGTAAAAGTAATATATATACATATATGAAAAAATATTTATTTTAGGGTTAAGAGATGGGGAAAATGTGAGTCTGTCGGTCTGTCTCCCTCCCCCTAATAATTTTTGAAGGCATTGTCCGATTCGAAAGATTTTTTTTTTTTTTTTTTTTTTTTTTTTTTGTATCTAGGCGAGGATACCTCATTTCCATATTTTATTTTTCGTTCAATTTCGAGCAGTTCATAAATCTTAACATTAGCACCTATGAGCAAAAATGATGCAAATAGACTTGAACATAAGATCCAAATTCCTTTGAACAGCTTATTGGAAGAAGCTCTCAACGGGAAAACTTTTTTGATGTGAACAATTTTCGGTGAATTTTGAACTGTTCAAAAAAAATTAACATTATCACCTACAGGGGAATTTTAATCCTAAATAAATCCTAATCCAATATACTTTTCTCTTCCAACCTCCTTCCCAGTTAGCACTAAGCCTTAGGGATTCCCCACCCAGGGGGTGAGGTAGGGGGTAGTGGGGTCTACGGATTTTACATGCACTTATCCCCAAGTGTACATAGTGGGTCTTCAGTGGGTATCGAACTCGCGAGCTTCCCATTTGAAGTTGGATATTCTAACCACTAGGGATTTGCTTTGAACAAACTTTATCGGAAAGCTCTTAGGACGATAGAAGATGTGAAGATACGAATTCTGTCCAGAACTAAACAAGCCTATTTCCCGATGAAAGTTTTGATCTGGATTGTTAAGGAAATTTCTGAATGAATGAATGAGTGAACGAATTAATGAATAAATGAGTCAATGAATGAATGAATGAGTGAACGAATTAATGAATAAATGAGTCAATGAATGAATGAGTGAATGACTGAATGAATAAATAAATAAATAAACGAATAAAGAAATGATTCGCTTTGAATGTATTAATGAATGAATAAGTATTAACCGTTGGAAAAGGTATATTTGAAGTAATCAAGTACTGAAGCTAAGTGAGAAAGAGAGAAAAATTGCTATATAATAGTCTTGTTGTTGGTGTATACGGGAAAGTAGGCTCGTACAGTTCTAGACGGAACTTCTTGTTTACACGTTATTTTTTTTTCTAATGTTTTATGTGCATTTGTTCTTTGCAAGCATAGGATACATATTTAAATCTCTAGTTTTTAATTTTTGTGCTCTTAAACCAATTGCCGTACCATTTAGCTCGACCAAACTCGGGCGTAATCGGTAGTCGTCCGATTATCCCTTCACGAGTCTGACTCGTGAAATTCGTGTTTGTGTTCAAATCTTCATCTCGAGTCAGACTCGTTAAAGTATGGTAAGGGGTTAATATCAAAGTTTTAAATTAGCGCACTTTTTATGTCTCTTCACTCAATTTCAATTTAGATAAAATTTATAAATCTAATTTGAAACATTAATTTTCTATTCAGTCATTCTTGTGGTTACGAGAGCTTTTCAAGTTCTATTTTTCTTTACGTGTTCTTCACAGACACAGTAACCCGAAAAGTAAAGATTAAGATGAGAAAACATCTGAATCACCTGTTTTCTCATTGAAAACATACAAAAGCGCTCTGTGGGGAATATTTTATTACCCGAGAACAATTCGATTTTTAGTGCATCGTCGAGAGGTTTTTTTTTTTTTTCTTTTCATCCCAACATCTAACCATCGGGCTTTTTAGCGATTGGGATTTTTGCAACCCACTTATTTTGAGATAAAGTGTTCTTCTTCGGACACATTCAAGTTCCAGTCTCTTTTACTAGATTGAAAAGGTGTTAGTGTGAGGAAAACTTACATTGTTAGGAAAAGTGTGTCTTTTGCTTCACGGAGAAATATGTGTTGATGGAAGTCTTAAGAAGAAAAGGGAACCGTAAATTTTGAAGCATTTATCTTTTCTTTCTTATCTTTTTTGGATAGCAGGAAGTGCTTTCGCTTTTGTGATGTGTTTTGTGAAATATGTTGATATTGTTGTGAATGAAACATTTCAAAAGTAAGAGACATGTTCATTTATAGTTGAAATTGCTCTCTTACTTCCTCTTTATCTCTCTTTCTTCATCTCTCTCTTTCTTTATCTCTCTTTCTTTATCTATCTCTCTTTATTTATCGCTCTCTATCTCTTTCTTTACCTCTCTCTTTCTCTCTCTCTCACTTTCGTTTTCTTTCTCTGTCTCTCTCTCTTTCGTTCTCTTCCTCTCTCTCACTCTTCCTTTCTCTTCGTCTCTCTCACTCTTCCTTTCTCATTCTCTCTCTGTTTCTCCCCCCTTGATAAATCAGGAATTTTTTTATGATGTGTTTACAATTCTACCGGCAAGAAAAAAGACCTTTTCTTGGCAGAGTGCCAAGGATGGTATTAGAATGTGGCGTATTCTGTTCTCGTTTTAGTTCGTTTAACATACCTAATTTCTTTCAAGCTGATGTTATATGCCAGTTTATAAATTTGGTTGCTTTTAACAAACAGAAGTAAACATTTTGATTAGCGGGCAAATAAACGCACTAGCAAAACAAACATCCTTTAAACTCTAACGGATTCGTCCTTTTTTGCCATGCGCAGAAGCGCCCAAGTGTTAAAACTTCATGGTCGGACTGTATGTCATATATTTTTCTTTATTTTTATGAACGAAACATTTCAAAGCCACGAACATTTTTACTTTGGTTTAATCACATTATCTTTCTTATAACCTTAAACTGATGACTTTATTTACTTTTTTTTATCTTAACTGTTCCTTAGAAAATACTTTTATTGTGGGCCTTATTTTATATGCTTTAATACTCATGGGGGAGGGAAATAGTTCAAATCTAGCTCAAAATAGTGATTTTGTTAAAATTAATAGTTTCATTTATTGTTTTAACTTATTTAATTCCGGTAAACTGCGTTTTTATAGATACATTTGAATATTTTCGTTAAAAAATATTTCAAACTAAATAACATTTCATTGTTAAAATTTATCGTTTCCTGTTTCATGCATTTATTTATTTACCATGCATTGTTTAAAGTTCAGAAATAGTGTAAAATGTTTACTTAAATGTTAAGTAATTAGTAAAATCTTCTTCAAAGAAAAAAAATTAAACCTTAATATGCTTTAAATGTTAATACTGAAGAGCATTTTAGTGCTGTCTTACACTATGTTAATTTGGCATTTATTAATAAAACATTGCATTTTAATATATGTGTTTAAAAAATGTATTATATTTTGGATGATACATTTTTTAAATATAAGAATTCTGTATGTCAAATGATATTTTCTGTTCTTTGGCGGGTAAACGGTTAAGAATTAACGTAAGTCTCTGTTTAACAGATAAAGGTTTTACCTTATTCGACTGCGTCCCTTACCACAAACAAAAAACAATTTACCCGATTTTTTACTTCTCAACTTAAAAATTCAGAAAAGAAGTTTTAATTCAGATTTGTTTGTGCAAATGTAAAAAGTATAGCATACCATCGTAGCATTTTACTTATAAGTAATTTTCCAATCGATGAAAAAAAAAAGAAGTTCATATCCCACTCGTGAGGGTTGTATTTCATTAAGGTAATACGAATTTTAAAAGGTAATTTAGAAAATTCTTAAGCAATCTCACATATTTGTGCTATTTCTTAAGGAATTTTTTTTTCATTTCTTTTCAATTATTATTTTTTTAATGAAATATAACTGTCAAGTGTGGAACATAAAATGTGGAATGATCATGGTATAGAAAATTCAAAATTGCTAAAAAAGCAAATGTCGAATATGGGAGTTGTGCAAGTATTCCTGTTTTATCAAAGAAAAAGTGTAGTTTCTATTCCACCAATAAAAGGTTTTTTTCTTCAATTTATATTTATATTTGCTATTAATAAGTTGATTTTAGATGGCTTTTGTTGTTTGGGGGGACAAAAGAAATCGTGAAACAAATCAAAATAATATTTTTTTTTCCTTTTAGTTAATTTCTCTTTAATTTATTTTCAAATTTTTTCAAGTTACATAATCTCATTCTATTTCAGGACAACATTTTTTTTATTTTACTGTGTATTATCATGATTTAATATTTTCTACTATTTCTTATTTCTAGGAAGCAGACGTTTTCCGGTCTTCAGAGCCGTTTTACATGTGGTAAGTTTTTATGTAAATAAAGTTAACGAGATTATGATTAAATTTTGACGTCAGTTATTAACCGAAAGTAACATTGTTCCAATACATTTTTTGTCTTGAACACACAGATTGCGTAAGAAAACGGAAATTGGAATCATCCATCGTGTCATATGAAAAACATACATAAGTTTTGGCAAGCATTAAATAATTCCAAAAAATAAAATATTACATAAATCACGAATATTATCTAAATGAGATGTATATAAGCTTACACATTAAGTACAGATACGTCAACTCTCCTGCTTTTGGCAGGAGACTCCAGCTTTTCTGTTCAACCTTCTGTCTCCTGCAACCACAAAAATTTCTCCTGCTCTTTAAGAAGAAAAAAAGTATCTGAACTGTTATTTTCTGCTTTATTCATCTCTTTGTATTAAAATCTTAGAAAACTTAAAGACTGTTAATACTTATATCAATTTTTGTTTTCAAAAGGTTTTTACTGGCTGCAGTCGTAATAACATAAATTATTTGTTTAGTGTTTGTGCATTTCATGACCACATAAAAGTTCTATCTATAATTGCGTAAATATCTTTATTTTTTGTTGCAATATATTTTTAAGTATCCTTCTGGTAATCAATTATTAGGCTAACAAAATACATTTGAAATAACGCAGTAACTGATCTAAAAAATAAAACAGCACTTATCAGTATTTAATTCTTAGTTCTAAATTATCTTTTAAAAATGTATAAAATATGCATTTTATAGCTCGTGGATTAATTTTTATGTAATTTACATCAAAGAACAAAAAAGTTATCAGTTTTATACCAGCATTCAACTAGTTTTTGAATACAAAAATTTCTTCTTCTTTTTGGTTTTGTTTCTGTTTCTTTTTCATTTTGTAAGGTTAGCAGGTCTGTAAGTACTACGCAAAAAAATCGAATTATGCATCCAGTATTTCCCTACTTATTTTTTCTTCGTGAAACTTAATTATTTTAATAATTTTGTTTTAATACATTCATAATTATGAAGATTCAATTAACGAAAAAACTTCCCACCAGCGCTTTCTTCCCCAAAATTTAAACCTCTTTGATGTTCGTTGACACCTAAGGAATACGAGACTTCTTTTTAATGTCTGGTAATTTTTTATTTATATTCGTATGTTGCACGATCCATTTACATTTAGTTAAAACTCTTTATCGTGTTTATTTTTAAGAAGTATAAAAAATGAAAGCTCTTAATTATTTTCTCCATTCCCTTTCAAGGATTTTTTTTTCTTTTTTGCAAGCGAAAGAGCAAAGGGATGAAAATTGAATTCTATAAAGTAAAAATATTTTTTCATGCTTTCATTTTTGAATTTCTAATAATAAGAGTGGAAAAATATTCTTTATTAGTCTACATTTTATTAAAACTTTTCTTTACTATTACAAGCTGACGCTTTTGACTATTAAAGGCTCTCAAAGAATTTAATGCGCTACTATCACACATTTCTGACATTATACATCAAAGATAAACAGTGAGGCTTTGTTGATTTTATAATTCTCTATTTCGGATTTTTTTTCCGAACGGAAAAAAGCGGTTCGGAAGTTTTTAAATTTTAACACTTATCTCTAATACATATAAAGTGCACTTTTCTTTGTAAAATAAATTTTAATTGGTTTATAATGCAAGTTCAAAACTGAAACTTGTGCTCACTTTAGTACATAATCTTCCTAACGTTGAAACCATTTTTCAAATATGAAGAAAACATTGCAAGCTTTTCAGCCTACTTTACCGTAAAAGTAAAAAACAAATAAGTAAATAAAATAAAGTATGAGTGACGGCTTAAAGTATCGTAAGAATAACATTTAAAAAATAAGTGAAGTAATTAAATAAATATTGAAAAATAAAAAATTTGAAAGTATGGTTTCGAAATGGGAAAAAAGTGTTTCTGCCGATCTGTCTGTCCCTATAACTTTTGAAGGATTTGTCCCATTCGAAAGATTTCTTTTTTTTTTTCTTTTTTTGCAATCAAACGATCATGGCGAGGACATCTCAGGCACTTAGAAGCAAAGGGGTGTAAGTGACAAAAATGAAAATTTTGAAAAAGCTAGTGCAAATGATAAATTAAATACCCTTCTGCTTTGTGGGAAAGAGATTTTAGTGGTAGCTTTGACATACACTGCAAAAAAGCGTGGTTTAAAAAAAATTCTAAATAAAAGCGGCATTCCGCTTGGTGGCAAAGGGATGCAAGTGCATTTATATCCGTTTGTCTCTAAATAAAATTAATTTATTTTTCATTTAGTTTAAATACGCAATGCAGACGATCTCATTACGAAATTTAAAGCGGAGGAAAAGAAATAAAATAGGAAAATAATTCCTAATTTAGGCACTTAGAAGCAGAAGGGTATAAGTGACCAAAATGAAAATTTTGAGATAGCTACTGCAAATGATAAATTAAACACCCTTCTATTTTGTGGGAAAGAGATTTCAGTGGTAGCTTTGACAGATACTGCAAAAAAGCGTGGTTTAAAAAAATTACTAAATAAAAGCTGCATTCCGTTTTGGTGGCAAGGGAATGCAAGTGCACTTACATCCGTTTGATTCTAAATAAAATTATTTGATTTTTCAGTTAGTTTAAATACGCAATGCAGACAATCTATTTACGAAACTTAAAGCTTAAAAGAGGAAAAAAAACGGAAAAGAATTCTGAATTGTTGAAAAATAATAATAAAAACAAGAGTTAAATCGTCTGCAGATTTTATTTTTGTCTTGTTTTGTTTTCGACAATTTGCCTAATGGCAATGGTTTTTAGTCTGTTGATAAATATAATTATTCGAAATTTATATTATGTAGTTTTTAATGAAGTTTATATCACTAACAAACGATCTTTATTACTGTGTAAATTAGCAAAATGAACAAGAAACGTTTTTTATTTAGTGGCAAAGGGGTGTAAGTTAACTAGTTGGAAGCAAAGGGGTGTAAGTAAAAACAAGCTATTTCTTAAAAAAAATCCCACGCCAAATCTACTTATCAGAAACACTTTACACTTCATACTTAAACTAACACATACACATAGGACTCTAAAATAAAGAAGATATTTGCATGAAGAACATCTAGAATTTAATATAGGAATTAAACTTCGAACGAGCTTTACTCAAAATGATACTTTTGTCACTTACCTCCCTTTGCTTCTCACCGCCTCATCTCATTTCCATATTTTACTTTTTTATTTGAAAAAGTTTTCGTTTAATTTTGAACAGTCCAGAAAAATTTAACATTAGGGGCTGCGGGGAAATTTCAATCCTATATTAATTAATCTGGATCTGACATACGGATTTACGTAGAACAAACTTTCTCCCAAGGATCTTATGGTGTAGAACACGTACAGTTACAAAGTTTAACCAGAACGAAACGAACCTATTTTCCTATGATAAATAAATTAATAAATGAGTTAATAGATAAATAAATGAGTAAATGAATGAATGAATGTGTGAGTGAATGGATATGTATTAAGCGTTCAAATAGGTGTATTTGAGGTAATTAATAGCTAAAGCTAAATGAGAAAAAGAGAGATAGCTAGATTGTAAATTAGAAGTTGGTGTATGGGGGAAAGTAGGCTCGTATAGTTCTCTAGGGAGCTTCTTGATTACTTTTAGAAGAATATTTCAATATTTAAGTCTCTCCCTCTCTTTCTTTCTTTCTTTTTAATTAAAAATGAATACTTCAACATTTAATTTAAAAAATTCTATCTCTCTCTTATTTAGATCAAGTTTGGTAGCCGTTGAAGGGGGATTTTAAATAAAACTAGAATTTAAGCAAAACGAGAGAGAGAGGGCTAGTTTTGCAAGTTCTATTGATACACGGGAATGTAACGTCCTTTAATTCTATATGAACGTCTTGTATGAACACATTACCTAAACTAGCAGTGTTGGAGCAAAAAGGAATTTTCCCTCGGACAACCGTTGTTTTGGAGCCGTTACAAAAGGTGAAGGAAAAACAAAACGCGTTAAATTTCTGTTTTTTTTTTTTTTTTTTCATTACTTGTTTTTGAGTACTTTGCGTAAATTGAAGATTGAATTAAGCGCTAAAAAACGCAGCAATTATGCATACGCTTCCTTTTTTGTAGATTAATTAATGTCAGTCCAATCAAGTAATGGTATTCTATTATATAAAAGCATTGCTCTAATACCATTATATTCAGATGCAAAAATCTCTTACATCTTATGTGAACAGCAATCTGTTAATAGCATTTTTTTTTTTTTTTTTTTTTTTCAATTTTTTTATGGCGAATAAATTTTCTTTTTGCCACTTTTTCAAGTCACGTGATCGTTCGAGGAAAAAATCGTTGTAAATAACGAAATTTTCTTGACGATTGAAGAATCATCAAAACTGAGTTCCATTACAGAGAGTGCATCCAGAGTTTTGTTTTTGACCTTTGCACTTCCTTTTTTGTTTCGTAAAAAAAAAAACAATACCCTCGTATTGCTTCGAATAAACAAATAAGTTTTAATGTTATTAGGTATTTTTTCCTCTGTAAACTGTATGTTAGAAAAACACTTGTTTTGGTGTTTCACATTTCTTCTCATGTAACCAAACAATGAGTATCTCCTGTTGAAGCAAATATTTCAAATATGCATTGTTCAATTTTAAAAATAAAGCACCTATATTTTTTGTACATAATTTGAAGGTGTAAGAATATGAGTTTTTGTTTATGAAATATAGCAATATATTTTTTGAATAACTCCTAATGAAAAAATTTCAACGGGCGCATCTTTTGCACTTATAATACCAAATATTAAATTAAAATGTATCATAAATTTAATGCAAGAAATTTAATATCATGAAAATTATAAATGTTGGCAATTAAGGAGTTTATCTATATCGAAAAAAAATCATGCTTTGTACTTACAAAATATGCATCTACCACGAAATAAACGCACTAACACTTGGAACAGCTACTTGTTGCTTGTCAGACTTTCGTTACTTACACAATAAACGGGACTTTCTCGAAAACTTCCTGCTGAGTGTAATTTTATGACTTTTGAGAATCAAAGTGGAAATATTAGTACTTTAAATTTCATTTGATAACTGGAAGGAAAAGTCTGGAATTAGTGCAAAATTCTCCTTAATGATCAGCAACTAATATCAACCCAAAACTTTCCGAGCAATTAGATACTAAAATCTTTGATCACGATTGTTGCATTTGAAGAAAACCGCTTGAAATTTAAACAACACTCTCAAAGTTAACAAAATACATCAAAAGAAAAATCTCCGCATGAAAGAAATAAAAGTCTGTTCTGCAGATGAACTGCGATAATCGAGCGATGATTCTTAAAAACACTCACACACAACAAAAGAGGGTCATAAAGTAAGGTAAGAAATAAAAGAAAAAACTTACAAAAAAGAAAGTCCGGGAAAACTGATAAAAATGAGACATTCAAAAAAGACATTAAGATGGGCGGAAAAGAAGTAATCTCATTTAGTTTCCGAAATATATGTAATAGGATTTTTAGAATTACTGTACAATAAATCTGAAACACGCAATCGGGTATACTATTTAATTCAGTTACTACAATGCTGTATACGTATATTTTTTGTCTGAGAAACAGAATTGCACTGATGAATTTTTTAGAGTTTTCTTAAATTAACTGACGTTTTTATACAACGTTATGAAACTTAGTATAAAAACGTTGGAAAAAGACATATTGTGTAGTGTGATGATTCTTGATATTCTACTCCCTGAACCAAATAATAGCCATGATAATTTTCCAAAGTTCCTTACTTATTGTTCACAAAGTTAGGCATAGTAACTCTAACTTACAATCTAAGCATAATTTCAGAGTTTGAATTCCGGAACAGCTTTATTACTGAAAAGAGTCGATATATGTATTAAAGCATATTTTTCACTTTTTGTATACTTTTGTTGTGCATATGCTTCTTTAAAGAGATAATGGCGAATGAACTTATTTAAATGGGGGCTATAATATTTTTATGTAAACTTCTAGACATTGTGCATCATTATTGTTTTGCTTAAACGGTATTGTATGCATGCTTTTGGTAGTATTCTATGCGTTTTACGAAGTCCCTAGCAGTGCTTGTAATCCTCTCATTTCAAAACCATTGATTAACATCGATTAGATATTCTGGAATACATTAACCACCCATACACGGGGGTCAATCAGGCACAATGTTTGAAGTTTTAACCATTTCTTTTCCTACTCAGTTACGCGGATTGTCTTTGTGCTGAAATCAGGTCATCCTAAGAAATTCCCGAGTCTTTGAATACACTCTTAAGTAGCTTAAATCTATTTCTTTGTAAATAATAATTCTCTACTTTTGACATGCAATTAAATGTCAGAAGACAACTTAGTAAAGTGAAAAGAAATGCAAAAATGCAAACTGTTCGTAATTTTTGTGCGTTACAGCGTTGTTCTCTCACACGTACGAAGGCAATTTACCACAATAAATGTTAAAGAATTAAAAAGGTGCATTGTACTTTTATGACATTTCAATAAACACGTTTAGTAAATCTGCTTTATGAAATGCAGGGAATGACTCCTTTTTTTTCCTTTAATCATGTTTTGTAATTAACAACTTTTTCTGGATAAAGACTCACAAAAAAATTGGGCATAGGAAACACAGGAGACTGGATCCATGTAACACAGGAAAACACATGTAACACATGTGAAATAAAACACAGGGAACTGGTTCCATATGTTTCGCCTTTGAATTCAGTACATTATTAATTGCGTATGAATTGTTCTGCTATAATTGCCCATTAAACATACCGTAGGAAATACAAATGGAAACGATATTAAGTTACATAAATAAAAAGAATAATGAAACGATTTAATTAATGTGCTGTTCCATAACGTTTCAATATTTTTCTTTCGATTATTTTAACTTCTTTACTCAAATAAACAGTTATGTTTTTTCTATATTTTTAAACAACGGACGAAATTATTACAAAACATAACATTTTTTTTCTATTTTTAATCAGATGTTATAAAATTCCTCATAGTTTCACCTAACTGTTTTCACATAAGAAAAAAAAAAGAACATTTTATTTTATATTTCTGTTAACTAACGAATGACCTTTGTTTCAAACAACAATTTGAAACTTCCAATTATTGTAATTGGAAAGTTTTGTAAATAGCTGCACCATTCTTTGGGTGGATGAAAAGAAAGTTCGTCTGATTGTATTTTTATTATTTTGTTTATGTTTTCCAATTTAAACATGGATTTTTTTGTATCTTCATCAGAAAATTCTTGCTCGTTTACATTACTAATTATTTATGTTATTAATGAGTAATCCTTTTTTCTCCGTATGATGCATTTCCCAACTCGTACGTTTTTAATTTTTGTATTTTGTGTTTTTGCTACACATTTGAACATAAAGTCAAGCAAAACACTTTCAATAAATGAATAGAAAACATTTAAAAAGAAACGTTTTAATTGCATTTTAAAATGTAATTGTTGTTATTTCAAATGGTGGAGTGAACAATATCATAATAAATATTTGGATTTCTTTCTGTAAACGTTTTAAAAATAATCTGAACTTACTAGTAGAATAGAAAATGTTCCCAAAAATTTAACGCTTTTAGTTAAAATCTTCGAAATTTCTGCATTTTTTTCTGTTTATTTACCCTATTTCTTAATTCCCAGATTTTTTCCATTTTCCTTGATTAAGAATCCTATATAAAATATATCTAAACTTCCGTCCTATAAACTCGAAATTTGGACAGCCCGTGAACAATACTCGACAATAAATTGATCTTTATATTGCAGTCTGAAAAGTGTACGTCTGATATGACGCTTAAATAGTCTAATTGGATTTCTAATCTAAATTGGCCTCTAATCTAATTGGATTCTGTAATTTCTAATCTGTAAACATGAACAGTTTGCTTCCAAATTTCGCTGTTTTCTATCATCTGTTCAAAAGTCTGCTAATTTTTAATTTTGTCGTTGAAATAGCATTCTGTTTTTTGTAACATAGAACTCTGCTCTGCATCTTATAGTCGTAAACCTACAGAAGTGTTACCTTAGCTTAAGAAATGTTTTACATAAATTTTAAACAATTACTACTTTCCTTCTGCAATGTCTAATCTGTAAAATTCATGTACGTTGTAATTTAAGTTAATGTGATTTAGTCGATAATCTATTTTATATACAAATATTGCAATTGAAACCATCGAATTAAATAATATAGTTGTGAGTCACGGCAGACGAATGTTTTTGGAAAATACAATACTCGGCTCGTAAGGGGAGTACGGAGGTGCCAGAGGTGTCATTCAACTCCCCTTGAGTTGTCATACTCATCATACCTTTTTGAATCGGAGAATATAGCGTAATTGCTTCTAAAGTGCTTGAAGAAACGTCAGTCAGTGACAACTGCCGAAAGTCATCAGTATCTACCGAAGAAGGCAAAAATTCTGCATCGGTCATTATGGTGATCTCCACAGCCGCACTACCATTCTTAATCCTGTCAGACCCAAGTTTTGTTATCGTAGTCCGCCTTGAGGCGGACTTAGGAATTAGAGGATGAAACCCCTACGCCCTTCCCTTCCATTTACGGTGACAGGTATGGTCTAACAAATCCCGGGTGACTAAAAAATATGCCTTGGCGACTAGTTTTTCAGGTGGTGACTAGTTCGCAAATGAAAATATTATAGCTGGCTCCTAAAAATGTTCCCTGGCTCCTAAGATTTTTGCATTTTTGTCGGACTCTGGGTATGGGCCAGACCACGGATTGGCGAAACCTGTAGTTAACCTATTTGGCTCTTAATAACTCAGTAAAGCCTTCGTATTGACGGATTGACGGTTTCTACTGCGTCAGTAAAAAAACCAATCAGTCAACACGAGGATGGGTTAACCCAGGTAATGCCAATTATTTTATCGTCGTCCGCCTTGAGGCGGAGTTGGGAAGTAGAGAGTTAAATGTATTAATGTACTGCGAACGATTGATTCTTTAATGAAAAGGAAACCACCTGGCCCTGGCAAAACTGTCAGAAAACCGGGGAGTGTGGATCGCGCACTGATGCTTGTTTTCACCTCCTTATCATTATCAAATACGCGGTCTTCTCAACTCCGTAAAGGCATGATGGATACTAAATGGTAGCCTCAAGAGTAATTAAATGCCGCCTATCGGTCTTTCCTTTTTTACAAGCCGAGTATTGTACGTTCAAAATGACATCCATCTTCTGTGACTCACCCTGTCTAATCGTAGTAACATCTGAGGTTTCTGTGTCATTGTTCTAGAGCTGAAAAACACTCCGGCGCAAGTGAGAATAAAAAAGAAGCTCCGCTGACAGCATCGAATTTTTCGTTTACGGTTTACTTCGAGTACTAAAACTCTTCTCGTGCATTAAATAAAAGTTGTACATAAAATAGGTAAACAGTAGAACTAATTTTAGATTTGATGAGAAATATAGTCAAACCACGCCAATGCGGCATCAAAGTCTCTCCTTTTCGTAATTAAGAATTTGAACTGAGAAAAAAAAAAATTAATTAATGATGCAGATTATCTTACTATAAAATATTACTTTTAAGCGACAGTGTGTAAAATATGATTTAACTATATTTGGATTTAACAATACAATGAGCTTTTTGGACTTTTTCTTCTCCAAGATTGTTTTTTTTTTTTTTTGGATGACTGATTTTTTTTCCTACAGATATAAGCCCCTTTCTACATCTCGAACGTTAAAACTTGACTTAATAAGAATTACTTTTCTCAACATAGAGACATAAAACCAATCGGATTAAAAATTAATTTTTAAATGTGTTGCGTACAGCTTTTATAAAATTCATACATTCATTCTACTTAATTTACTATACCCCCTTCCCCATTTCACGAAAAATGTATTTATATAACTCTTTCAATAAATGTTAGGCTTATAAAATATTAATCTTTGATGAAAGACCTCTTAATAAACGAAGCTAGTAATGCTTTTCTTAACAAAAACCCACTGAATAAGTTCTGATGGAAACAGGTTTCATTTAAGATTTATTTCGATAGAAATGATTATTTCTAAACATTGTATACATCTTCAGAAAAACAAAACCCTTTACCGAAATAAACTCGGGTATTAAGACTGGTTATAGACTTTGCGAAAAATGTCCAGAACAATGTCAAAATAATCGCCTGACTAGTTATTACATTTCATCTCAAGGACATAAAATGAAATAACTTTTGTCATCCATCCATATATATATTTCACTTAACGTGGACCAGTTACGATTAAATTTTGCGGTACGATACGATACTGACATCATGCAAAAAATAAATTATGGTAAAACAATATTTAAAAATTTGTTTAATGATTAGGGAAAAAAAGTGACATATTTGTGTTTATTATCGTAACTTACGGATATAAATTTATTTCTACTTCTTAAAAAGTATTTCCATTCATAACTCAATTTTTAATTTCCGATTCTTTGGAGTGGCAACGCCTTAGTTTGTTTATTCCTAGAGATCATTCTCATGTTTATATCTAGCAATCTTTCCTTAGGCCTTTTAAGGTTTTTTGTGATTTTAAAACTGTTGATTTCCGAGTCTTTATTGATTAACTTATAGCCCACAGACGTTATGTGGGGGATGCTAGTGTGTTCTGTTACGCATCATTTACACTGCCGACAGCACTTTTTTTACTCGTCGTCTCTTTCCTGAACTGTAGTAAAATGAATTCTTATAAAGACCCGAAGTAACTTTAATTTAGTTTTTCATTAATAATTTCCTATAGCACGTTACGGATTATAGAAACGTTTTGAAAGAGAAAAGTGGGAAAACTGTAGGTAATGCAGAAAGTATATCTAAGCACACAAGGGGCCGTGTGTCAACCAAGTTCGGAAGCGGTGATGTCGGCCACTGTGTATCTTAACCGAAACATTTCAAGGAACCTTTCGAACTTTTCTCCCCCATTTCTCAAAAACTCATACACCTACATACTTGCAATTTTCTATGCCTCATAGAACTTTTCTCCACCATACTCCACCTGTTAGCCAAGGCCTTAGGATTGCTTGCGCACGGGGATTCCACAACTAGAGGCGAATTTTTCCTACTCCCGAGAATGATGAAAAATCTAAAAAGGAAGCGTTTCGATGAAGCACTCACAGAGGGCACAGAGGAAAACACTCGCAGAGGGCAATTAGGCGATGTCAAAGTTGAAAACTTCCAAAAATGGAAATCAAATTGAATTTAGAAGAAAAAAATTTTTTTTTTCAGGAAGGAGTCCTTCTTGTACCTGCAACTGCAAAGTGATGGGTACAATTTTCGATCTTTTCTACTCAATAAGAAATTTTATCTGTTTATTTGTTTTTTTTGTATAACGCTGGAAGTTGACAGAAACCATAAAGTACACAAAAGGGCAAACGAACTGGTCGAAAGGTTGGACACCATAAATTAATATGCATACATAAGATAATATAAATGATTAGATATAATTAATATTAGAAAAGTTTACTTGCCTAAAAATTTGCGAAATAAATTATGATCTTCTGCTTGGAATATGAAAATAAATCTTTTAGCTATTGAAAAAAAAACCGAAATTTCAATTTCGGTTTTTTTCAATAGCTAAAAGATTTATTTTTATTTATTTCTATTTATAGCTAAAACTCTTATTCCTACTTGAATATACTTGACTCAACATTGAAATATAAATTGTTTAAAAAAAACTCTTTGATTTTCATAGCCATTGTGCTCTGTTCTTAACGTGACCACACATTTTAGAACAAAGTTAATAAAAAAATTTTTAAATATCTTTTCGCTTGGTGTTACATCAGAAAAGAATTCCCATAGTTCCTTTTTCCTACATTACCAATTGTGATTTTCTATTTATTGACTCTAGAGTTTTAAGAAATGATGATTAAAAGTGCACGTGTATTGAACTCTGCTCGACATAAACAATTTTCATTGAACTCGGAGTGGAAGTAGTTTTACTTTCATTGATTTTGTATTGTTTTCAGGAGTCATTTATATTTGGAATAAAGTCATTATCTTCCAAAAGAACACATTAGCTTTTCAAAGGTAACAATAAAAAAGCTATTTATTCCTCGCAACTGGGAGTCCAAGCAATCGACCAGAGAAATACCCAAAAACAAAATAGCAGTTTGTGCAATATATCAAAATCAAATATACTTTTCAGATGGATTTGTGTTTCCTGTTTTTGTGTTATCTTGTTATGAATTGAGAGATACGTAGGAAAACACCGACATGCTTTATACTTCGTTCATAGAACAATCCGGATTTTTAGAGATATTGCGTAGAATTTCTATATGCAAAGATTTTTAGCTGAAATATTTATTTTAACGTTAGATTTATTAAAATTGAATAATCACAGTTCGACCACGTTGTTCTGGCACTTGGACGCTTCTACGCATGACAGAAAACGACAATTTATTCGAGTTTTAGAGAAGTTCGTTTCGCAGTTACGTTAGTTAAGATGCGAATCAGAATGTTTTCTTCTCTGTTTGCGGAAAGCAACTAAATTCATAACATGGTATATAGCATCATTTCGGAAGACATCAAGTATGCTAAACGAATTAAAACGAGAACAGAAACAGCACATTTCTTATACCAGCAAATACTCCCTTGACCGTGAATGGATTCTTCTGAGCACCCTGCCAGTCAAAGCTCTTTTTTTATGGTGGAACTGTATGGTCCTTGTCTTCAATGCTTTTCACATTTATGTTACTAAAACAAAATGTGCTGAAGAGTTCATTGGGGACATACTTCAATAAAAAAAACACCTTATTTTATTTATAAAATAGCTTTATTCAGAGAAAATTAAGACTATGATCTTACCATTTATCCATTTCGGATAAGAATAGCAAAATTCACTTTTCAACACTACAATTTCGCAGTACATCTGATGGGATAAGCCAAAAGACTTACCCTTTTGAAATCGAGCATTGGCAAAACATATATTTTTCCTATGCTCTTAAAGAAATATTTTAATTTATTAACAAATTATTTACTTTTCCCTTTTGTACTGTTTAAGTGAACAGTAGAGTTATTTTATCTGAAGTTAGTTTTTAAAATTGTGAACTTCCAACTCATAAGGTAAAACCGGTCGAGTTAGCGCAAAATTTAAAAACATGATAAAAAAATTGTAAACGTTAATTTTTTGCCAAAGTTTTGGTGAATATTATAGACAAAAAAATCATGAAAATGCATACATTCCTTTTGTATGCATTTTCATGATTATTTTGCCGTAAGTGACAGCTGAAATAAAACTAAGACACTTATTTTTCGCTTCTCTCCTCATAGGGTGGGTGAGATTGCACACAAGGGTGGTTTACATGCATGGGAAATGGCTTTCGATAATAAGTAGAATAGTAATAATAACTATAAGCAAATGGTCAAAATAGCTGAAAAGCGTTTGCTTCTAAAGTATCTTGCAGAACTCCCATCACAATGAAAATCAGAGGAACAGTAATGAGAATTCAATCCCTAACATTTGGAAAGCAAACAATAGAAACGACGTTGTGTCATACATTTTCAGAGAACAAACTTATGAATTCAAGTAAACACTGCTGCTGTGGCTGTACAACGACCTGAAAGCGCAGTGCACTCACACCTCTCCTTCCCCTCAAAAGTTGGTGTGCGCCTTCTCTCCGGCCGCTCAATCTCACCAGATTTTACCTTATACAAATTTTCCAATGAATGTTGGAAGAATGAACGAGTTCGGTATATGAGCACAGAAATTGTCCATTTGTAGTGCTTGTTCGAAACTCACACACATACTTACCTCGAAAAACTGCTTAGCCACTATTGGTGAATTTAGAACCGAATAGGTTCTAAATTCACCAAAATTCCTCGAGATTTTCCAGCTTTTAGTTCACTTCAGGTTATCGTTAGCTTTCACTGAACAATGCGATTTTTCGTCCTAAAAATAAAAGAAAAAGGTCATAAAATTACTATTACAATAAAACAAGAATTTCAGTATGAAATTTAAATATTTCAATGAGATAGTTCGTTCAATAAAGAATTTTTTAAATATTTTTACTTTAAATTTGTTTTTTTCATTCTAGCTGACTCATTTTATGCCACTCATAGAAATTTTATAAAATGTGGTATCATTTTAATTTTTAAATGTTTAAATTATATTTGTTTAATTATAAAAAAAAGTTTCATGCAAGGAAAATATTTCCTTTAGAAATAAAATGGTGCATCTTACGCGCCATTGAATTATGTTATAGTCGAAGTTTTATATTTTTTTATGGAAATTTGCGAAACATTTGAGGTGCAAATGGATTTAGTAATAGAGGCACAAATAAATCGGGTAGTTTTTGCGTACTTCACATATTCTGCGGCAGTGGTTTCCCAACTAATAAGGACAATGAACAAACGCACCGTTTTTAACCTCTTCTGAGAGCTATTTTTAAAATTTCTCAGCAGAAAGTATGTACTCCAATTAAATTACTAATATTTTTTAGATGTCTTAAAAGCCCTTTATAAAAGCAGAAAATTAAAACTAAGAGTGTTAATTTTTAAAAAAAACATTTATTGAAATAGTGCGTTTTGCGTTTACGCACCTTTGGCCAAAAATGGGCAAATTTTTTTTGGCCGGCTTTGCTTTTTTAAGTTCCCTTTAATAATGCCATTTTTTTTAAATTAGTTGTTAATGTTGCTCATAAAGTAATTTTTGATAGCAAATTAAATAATTTTCATCCTTTCTTCTCAAAATAATACTGTAATAATGAAAAATTCTAATCACAGTTATGTATTTGAATGTTTTGGTTGTATGTTTACGTTGGAATAAAGTACGAACAGAAAACAACAGAAAAATTGCACAATACGTTTAATAAAAGTATGAAAGATCTTCCCTTATGGAATGTATTTTTTTCTAAACAAGTGAATAAACTGAAAATTCCATTGTTCTAAGTTCATACTTGCAGTTGAAAATCAATTTTAAAAATCATGTGGAGGTACTTTACGTGTATTTTGTTATAAACATTTTTGTGCGAAAAATTCTCAATTACATTCAGCAAAAATTCTTCAGCTTGGTTACTTTTTCCATAACTTCATAACATACAAATAATCTTTTCGTTCACATACTGGTTATTACAGGACGTGATAAACACCCAATTGGCTTTTTATTTTATCAATATTTTTATTTCTGTAGCTTATAGAAAAAATATTTAAATAATTTTAGTTCACTTTGCTAAAAAGAAGGATGTATTAAAATCATTGTGGCTGAAAAATAAAAAACTATTTTAAACATTATGCTTTAAAAATTAAGGTATACTCTTCAATATGATTTGAACTAGTAAATTAGTTGAACGTAAATCAGGTAAACGCATGAAATGTATTAGCAGCATCATTGCATTACAGGTAAAAATCTTATAAGTAAAAAAGTCGAGTAGATATGCAATATTTACCTCCTAAACATCAGGGAAATCTTTTAGCTTCCAAACTGTTTTCTCAGCGAAGTTTACGTTCGCTTTGCATATGATAGTTGTTGTTTCCACAAATAAAGTCGGGCTGCTCAAACACACGATCTCCCTGGTCAGTGTTTGATTCTGTAGAGTCAACATTTTCTTTGAAGAAGTTGTTTCGCTTCGCTATCTCAGAACTAGCGAAAAATTCGTGGTTTTGGATTTGTCTTATAGTTTCACAAATCACATCATATATCTTCAGTTGCTCCAGTCTTTCAGTATGCACTTCTGTTATATTCATTGCATGGTTATTCGTCTGTTAAAGTTGTTCACCCTGACTCTGAAGTGGCATAGGAGCTCATTTATTGTTACAAGGGCCTTTGATTTTCATAACAATAAATGAGTTTTCATATCTACATTTGTGTTGTATCCATTCAGTGATAGTGTCCGTAGGTTGAAACTGTCCTCTCTGTCTCATGAGGTGCACAGGAGCTCATTTATTGTCACAAGGGACTTTGACCTTCATAGCAATAAATGAGTTTTCATGTCTACATTTATATTGCATCCATTCAGTGTTAGTGTCCGACAATTGAAACTGTCCACCCTGTTTCTAGAAGTGACATGATGGGCTCCTTTAATGTTTCAAGGGTCTTTGATCTTCATGGCAACAATAAATTTTCATATCAACATTTCCTTTACATCCATTGATATTTTTCGTCGGTTGAAACTGTCCAGTGTCTTCTGAAGCGCCATGAAGAGCTCATTCATTGTTACAAGTGTCTTTGGCCCTCATAACAATGAATGAGTTGCAGGAAAAATAATCAACATTCTTCGTTCTAAAATATGAGTAGAATAAATAATCGTCGAAAATAAACTATAAATTGTCAAGGAAATACTGCAAAAAAACTACTTCGAAGCTACGGTTTTACCCCTTCGTGAGTGCGAAAATACTCGTACACACACGACAGGAAAGTGTAGTGAACATCGTGACGTGGAAATTTGTGCTTTACGATGGATTATTCATTCTACTCATACCTTAATGAGCTCTTCGTCATGAATTCAATCCCAAACAGAAGACCTAAAAACATAAAATGTATAATTAAAATTCATTTACATCATAGCATATTAAGGTATTCCATTTCACTAATCAATGTATGTTAAAGACAAGTGCTTAGAGAATTACACTATGTATTATGCATTATCCAGTACAGACTAAATTATTATAGTATTTTTTCCCTCCTATTTTAAGTTTGATAATAAATTTGCTTGGAAATAATAATTCCAGGTCCCTCAATGGCTGACAGGACTATGTGTCTAGCTCTGGCCCTTGCCTGCTGTAAGCAAAGAGATAGTAAATTCAATTGCCGCTCTCACCCCGGATGTTTTTTATAAAAGTGCATTCTGAGACGCCTCATGATGTTTCTGTGACGCCCTTTTGAATGAAAAAAAAAGCGTAAGGCTTCCGACGTTAAACAGCAGTTACGCAGGAGCTTTCTTTGCAATTGGCGCTTACCATCGAAAGCATTTTTTTTTTTTTTTTTGCTTCTGCATTGCAAAAGAGACTCTTTAACTCCGAAACGTATGCGAAACTATACTCTTGTCTTATCATTTGTTTTATCAAATATTTTTTCACTAAAAATGATGTTTTGTGTCTACGTAGTTGTTCTCCCGCGTTGCCAATCGTGTACAGATTGGCTGCCCTTTATGCCATCATTAAAAATTACTTTCTCCTAGTGGACCATGGTTTGTTGAGCGCAGTGTGACTTGGGCTGCAACTTGACCATACGTTGACTGATCTTGAACGTGTGATAATATTCTCCCAGCCAGCAGGCCTTTTTTCTGGGTAATTGCTGTACTGCACCAAACGAATTTTTCTCCTTCTTTCCAAAGTGCAAAGTGTCGCATGAGAAAGCTGCCTTTCTGATTGACATCCGGGGGTGGATGCTTCTCCGTATTTGCATATTCAACAGAAACAAAGCAGTAAAATTTTCTAGGTGGCAATTCGATGATCAAACCTGCTACAACGTCAAAGTTGGAGATTTATGTCAGAAGACGTATGTGTGTTTCTAGCCATTTTTTTTTTTTTTTTTGGTTAGGAAATTCAAATATTTTTGTTTTTAATGAAATATTTTGTTCAACTTTTTGGGCTCTATTTCTGATTATAGTATTATCTTTTTTTTTATTTTTAAAAAAATATAAAACTATTATAATTTTAAGAAATATTAACATGTTTTTTAAAGCCTATAGAGAGTATTAATGAAATATAAACGGGTGATATAGAGTCTACAAGATTGCAAGACATGTAAGTCTCCTTTAAGTGCTAACAAGCAAATGTATCGATTGAAATGCCTCGGATTATTTCAATAACGCAAAAGGGCTAAGGAATTGTACTTGATATCAATTTTTTATTTTGTAGTGATCTTAAAAAATTATCAACTACAATATTTTTACACTTAAATGAGATACGTTTATAGGTCTAAGTAGACTTACCTCAAAATCCAGTTAAAAATCCAAGAAAAATCGTAAAAGAATGATAAGTCGCAGAAAATAGAATCTTATGATAGCAACTCAATTATTTTTTTCTTGAAATGACGTAGAAATCATCTTCAGAGCAAAAATACTGTTGTGGTAACAATCTCGACTATCATTGCTATCATCCAAGTTAAATACTTGTCAACAATGCAAAACAATACTTACGCAGTACTTTCTGTTACGCATGATTTGACTACAATTGATGAGTAAAATAAAACATACATGAAATATGTAATTTTAGAGAACTAACTAATTATAATAAATTTTAATTCTGGAAACAGGAAAACAATACATAAATGTTGCTAAAAGAGAAGCAAGTTTTTTCAAACTGCAATTCATCCTCTACTGCAAAATGTTTAATATATCAAAATGAACTTTGGAATATTTTTTTTCCTTTTTGGTCCAAATGTATTATGGCTTGTTTTCAATCAAATAGAAAAACACAAAACGTAAACCCAATTAAAGAAATGGGAGTAAGACTTGCTTTAACAATTCACCATTAATGGTAACATTAATTGTGTTTCCATTTAGTATTCCTCTTAATGACCTTTTGAATAGGATTACTTAGGATTTTTGTTTTTTGTTTTTTCGTTAATTTCTTCCTTTGATATAGTCGTGCCATTCTAAGTTATCTTACACTTACTTATACTCCTTACTTTGACACTTTTCAATTTTCTATTTCAAAACAAAGATATTCGTATCAGCTGATTATATTTCCAAAAAAGGTTTATTTTTCGTGAAGTTCAGTAATCATTTTCTGGATTCTTCCTACCTATCTTGCCGTCATTGAAAACAAAATAACAGAACTCTTCCTAGGTCTGCACTTTTTCCGTAATTTCGTTGAAGATCTGAAAAGATAGGAGGATTTTCATCAGAGAAATGATTTATTACCTCCAAGATCAACAAGAAAAGTATATTTCTAGGTTATCTCTTCCTTTCTCTATATTCGGAGGGACTCTGGGATCAAAAGTGCTGGAAGAAGATAATCAATAAGTATGATGTGTGATTGATTGCTTCGATTTAGAAAATTCAATAGAAGTGTCTTTTAAAAGTATCTAATGGGTTGCATTTGAAGAAATTTTGATACAATGAATAAACTCGTCGTTGTCATTGTCTTAGTACCGTAAATGGAAACATAATCGCAAAAATTTTATCATGTCTTTACTTAAACGTATAAGTAATAGTTTGCTATTTATAAAATAAAATATCATGTATTCATATTTAACTTCATATACTCTTCTCGAGGATGGGAAAATTTTATTTTACTAATGAAAAAATAATATAATTTTCACTGAAACGTGTATTACGTAGTCGTTATTTCAATTACAAAGAAATTAAAGAACTCAAAAAAAAGAAACATGTATCATCACTTATTTCACTTAAAAGAAAAGGATTTCGTTTTTAATTCAAAAAGTAAGTTGCTGTTGGCACAAAATTCAGCCGAAAAACGGTTAGTCGCAGAAGGTTAAAATTTGGTATGTAGGTTGTGGTATAAAATCTACTTAGACAGCTCCCCTTTTGGTTGCAATTGAAAATGCGAAAAGGCTCTTGTCTATGTTTTTTTATTTTTTAATAATTGTTAATTTTAAGTCGTTTTTTTTTTATCAATTTATTTTCCTCGAGGTATTACACAGTCCACCTCAATAGCTAAGTAAATTGGTAACATTATTTGGGGGCCAAAAGTGAGATTCAAAATCCAGTGTCAGTTTGGCGATATTGGTCATTATTAGGTGAGTTTCACGTCGAAATCCAATGTCGTTATTGTATAGATGAGATTTCTGTAGAATACCTTGTAAAAATATCTTTCTGACAGCAGTTCCCGAAAAAAGGTTTCGGATTGTAAGCAATGAACCGTGTAATCTATTTTTACGCCTAATTGCTAAATTCATGTCTACATATTGAATACAAAATAAAACTGATTCTAAAAATAATTTAGCTTTGTGCAAGTAAACACTAATAGAAATAAAATTTCAAGTTAATTTAGAGCACAAATGAGCATTAATAAATTTTATTTCTATTAAAACTGATTCTATTACAGTTTAAGTGATAACGAATTTCTCTCATCCTATGATAATATATTTAAAACGACCTTTAAGCACAAAAAATGCGTTTCTTTTAGATATAATTTACTTTTAAGTATTTAACTTAGGTGAAGAACACTAAAACACAAATTATATTTATTATCGTTGAAAATGAAATTTATAAAAAAAAATTATTTTAAAACTTTTATATTTACTGTAATAAAGGATGTAGTAGCTTTATAAAAACATTAAATGCATCAAAAGAAATACTATTTGAAAATTAAAAAGTGCTTTGATGTACATTTTATATCGTAGCACTTCATTTTTATTAACACATTATGTGCGAGCGCCAGGTACTAGTACAAGTTTTATGCATTGCCGTTTAAAAGCGGGGCTGGTATTTGTACCCGTTTAAAATCACCACTTCACACAAGGGAAAAAATAATGTTTCATATAATATGAATTGGTGTATTTTTTTAGAAAATTTTTTAACTTAGTCAACTTACCCGCTAAGCAACATAGTTGCGCGTGCTACGTCGCCCGCTCATATAGTGTTAACAATTTCCGTCCAAATTTCTAATCGTACTTACAGCACTTGATCAATTTATAATATTTGACACTATATTTACCAGGCCGTTTTCATCCATTGCTAAACTTTCATTCTACACCAAGTTACTACTAATTATAATAAACCTTCAGTCACGTTAACTTGTCTACTTACCGTGTATTAGGAAAAACCACTGCAATTGAAAATTGTACTGTAATTAGTAACAAATTTTACAAAATGGAAGCTTCGAAACACTCAAAATAACTGATCTGGTAAATCTAGGGTTAACCTGCAAAAAAAAGCTATTTATGACACATTGAATATAGAAGCAATTGCGTTACAATTAAAAAGTAAATGAATAAAATAAGATTCTTCGAACCAATATAAAAACTTTTATTCCCTTTAGATGAAAATTCTTGTAAGAAACCAGCGCAGTCAGGTGGAACGAAATATCGCAATGCCGAATACTTTCCGTTAAAGTTCGTATGCATAAATAAGTGGATAAATATCATCCAAAAGCAATATGGGATCAAACTTTACGTCGGAACTATTTTCTGTTACTTGTATATCGTCTCAAATCATATCGTTTCAGCTTGACAAATAGCTCTGTGTATCAGGAACACGATCAGCTTTCACTTACGGAATCAATAAAAATGTTTTTCGCCATGAAAATGGCCTTTCCTTCGTTTCGGCTGAGTGCTCCAGAAATCGACTTGAGAGAATTTAAAGAAAAAAAAAAGCTTTCTCTCGGATAATATGTCGACTTCAAATTTACCTTTCAAATGGATTCCTGTTTCTTGTTGCGTGCTGTATTACAGTCAAATGTATTTCTCTTTCTACGAAAATAATGTTTATACTGTTTTATTGTTTCGAATTGAAAATATTTTGGAATACATTTATTACCAAATCTTCCTGCTTTTTGTTTTTCATATTTGAATGATGCCTATAGGTCGTGAGTTGCCTAGTGACTTAAGCGTGGGAATCGGAGCCGGAGGGTCAAGGATTCGATCCTCGCTTCCTACAAATATTCATCGAGTACATGCTGAATACGTGCTCGCTAAATCCGTGAATCAGAAAGTCTTGTGGTCGGTTGCTCGCAGTTACTATGGGCGCAGAGTACTGGAGAAAGTTTACCTCCCCTTCAGTACTATGCGAAAAATTGTGGAAGTGGACGGTAGATGCTGCTATCTACCCGTTTGGAGTGGAAGTCGAAGGGGGCCCATTACATCATTAGTATAAAGGCCCCATTAGTATAAAGGCCTCATTAGTATAGCCTCAGTAGTATAAAGGCCCCATTACCCAGGAGTAGCACTCGCAATCTTCCTCGCTTGGCGAGGATACGACAACAACAATATTGATGTTTATATAAAACAACATGTTTACTGTTTTTGTTTACTACATTATTTTGTTTACACATTCTTAGGACAGTCATTAACATCACCATTTCCAAAAATCCACTTTTGTACATATGTCTTCTCTATCCTTTTCTATTTGCGATAAAATGATATTTTTGCTTTCCCATTAACTCTAATGAAGCCTTCAATGTCATGATTCAAAAATATGCAGTAATTGATATCACAAGTATTCTACAGTTAAATGTTTTATTTATTGCTTTATATCTTAACGAATGCTTAAAAGCCATATTTAATGTTTGAGTATTTCCACGACACATTTTCATCACATAAACGATACGTGAAGCGACCAAACATTCTTTGTGAAATTGGAAGACCGTTTCGGTACTAGTTTTGTATCAAACATTTTTTCTTCCGCCCAAAATGTGCTTTAATTTTAATTTTCGCCCTCTATTTCACTTCAGAATTGAGCATTCATTACTTTTCATTCCTTATTTTTAGCCTACTTTCCCGTCAAAATAAAAAGAAAAAAGCATGAAAGAAGGTTTAATGGGGGAGAGTATCACAAATATACCGTTAATTTTTTTTAAAAAAACAGCAGAAATAAATTAAGTAATTAAATGAAGAAATAAAAAGTAAACCTTTGTACTGCAAAGCAAAAATAAAAGCCAACGTAAAATTAATTTTTGCACCAAATTTGCAAAAATCAAAAATCAGAATACAAATATTATTATAATTAGGGGAATAGAAACCAAGGTATTTTTTTACTGAATCAATTGTCTATCCCCCCCCCCCCTAAAAATCAGAATACAAATATTATTATAATTATCAAACTAAAAGAGAGAGATAGAGAACAACTGAAATACAGTACTTTTTTTTTATCCTAACGGTGCATCTGTAAAATAATAGCAGTTATTATAAGAGATTAATTATAAGAACTTTTACTCAGTTTTTGAAAGCCTCTGTATGTAATAATATTTTAAGCTAACAATTTTAACAAATATCTTGGAAATTTTTGGAATTCCTTTCCTTTAAACGATTTTTTTCTAAACTGCAAATACATCTTTTAAATGAGATTTCAATAACATTCAAATTGTAAGTAACGATTTCATTTCTTATGGGTTCGGTATTTCGGAGAATTTCACTCTGAAAATTGTTTAGATAGCAAGTTAAACGCTTGGGTTGATTTGCAAGTTGCATTTTCGCTAAAGTGAACTTGAAATAAAATATGTTTATTTGTATGTAAAACAGACTTCAAATTAAAAATTTCGCTACAAATTAATTAATTCTTTAAACAACATCGTTGCAACTTTTAAACGTGTAATTTAATAAAACAACAGTAAAGCACAACACATTTTTTTTTATTTTTGCTCCGGCTCCGCTCTAGTTTCGAGCAAAATCTCATTGCTCCAGCTCCATGATCCGATACTGATGCTACCGTATTATAACACAAATCTAAAATTTTTGCTAAAATAACAAATATTCATAACAAAATGAATAGTTATCGTCCGTCACTTTTAACTTATATCCAAAAGTACGAAGTGAAAAGAATTTTGGGCATACATTTTTCACCTGCGAAAGACGAAGGCGCATCGATTGCGTCGCCGACAAAGACGAATGACTTCCTGCTGAAGATAAATTGCCCAAAATAGAACTTCTATCCCCATATGTAAATTTTCTACTTGTGGAACTAAGTGAGTCATGACTACGAAAACACTTTTCTGAAATTCGGGGCTTTTGGAGATAAACATCGGAAAATATTGCTGAGTGTAGACGCACTGAATTGATCTTGTAGTGTACTAAAGTCAGATAAATGTAGATGGTTTGTTGTAGGTGTGATTTTGTGTAATAAAAGTACAATTAAACTTTTGTTCTTTTTATTTTTAATAGTGTTTTACACTATTTATACCTTCGTATGCCTAATTTTAGTGAAAAAACCTTAAATTATACAAGTAATCAATAATTTTAAAACTGAGCCATTCGTAACAATTGCTACTAAATCTGAGGAAGACCTCATTTGTAAAAAAATTTCTAAGCCAACAAGCAGTAAATCACTTTTAATTTACTGCTGTACTGATATATTTATTTACTCATTGATGCGAATTTCTGATCTTCGCCTTCTAAAACTGAATCTGTATGAAACTTTTTTGCAGCTCTCGCCATAACCAAAGGTATTAAAGCTGACGCCCCATTGCCATGTAAAAAATAAAAAGTCATAATATTTAAAGGCAACGATTTCCGTTCTGAATCTCAATAAATAACATGAAAAAAGCCATCATAAGAATTCAGTTTTTATGTTCTTTTACTTCACTAAAAATTGAGCTGTGATAAAATACTGTTCTAGTTTACTGTCGGTTACTTCATACGAGGCTTTTCATTTCCTACTGTAGGACAATAAAATTTTGCTTTTACGGTAAATTAGCCTTTCTTTTTTTTCGTGAAAATACAGCAATGAAAACTTCTTGTCGGTGTAAGGACTCTTTTTGTTTAATTTCTGAGTTGTATATGTTTTAATTTTCCTTTTTCTTCGTCAGAGGCGTAGCTATGGTTTTCAGCGCCCTGGGAAAACTGAAGATTTTGCGCCCCCCTCACTCCGCACCCCTGGGGGTCTAGGAGCGCCCCTGGTAGGGAATTAAAAAACTTTTATGCTTTCTAAATGACAAATAGCTCTAAAAAGCAGCCCTTTTAACTTGCATTTTTATTAGCGACCATTCACTTGGAAGGGCAAAAGGGGACACTTTGGCTTCGCAAAATTATTTGTTTTTCTTCTTTCTCAAGTGACCTTTCCTGGGTTCTCTGGGCCTCAGGTTCTATATATCTGCTGCTCAAAGAAAATGCCTCTAGCCCTTCCTAGAGAGTCATCACGGGTCCGATCCATAGAAAACATCCCAACTCCAACTCAAAAGTTGTTTCACTGCCTTTTAAGGCTATTTCTCCCGCACTCCTGTGCTCCATTGGTCATTCCCGATATGATTTGAGATGCTCCCACTTTTTTATTGAACATATTCACGCCTTTGCAGTTCAAATAATTTTCTTTCCGCATTTAAAAATAAAATAAATTTACATTAGTTTGGTGCCCCTTGGCGCTGCGCCTGGGGACAGCTGTCCCCCCTTCCCCCCCCCCCCCCTTAGCTACGCCTCTGCTCTTCATTACTCAGCTCAGACGATGTATAACTAACGGTTGCGTTTAATGATTTTGTTTACAAGAAAACGTCGATTGAAATAAATAAAATATTCCCTTGGATAAAAAATAATATGTTTTAAATGTGCCTATGTAGTCCTTTAAATGTAGTCTTTTAATATTTCTTCTCATAATCAATTTAAACATGACATACAGAAACTCCTAAACTTTCGCAAAATGCAATTCAAAAACTAAATTAAATAAATTAAAAATTTCCCATGTGAGGTATAAAAAAAGAAGAAAAATTTTTAAAAAAATCCTTTATTCCATTAATATATTTTTTAATAATTGACGTAATTTGCAAAAAAAAAAAAACTCATTTTTATAAAAAAGAATAGACACATTTTGTTCATAAAAAAGATTGAACCGGTACCGTGAAAGCGGGCTACTTTGGCTCTGGGGTCCTTCTTCGGCTCGAACTTATAGTCTCTGCTAACCTTCAGGAAGCAATTTTAAATTAATTTCGACCGTTTCCAGCTAAACAGAGGGACCAAAGTAGCCGCATTCACAGTACATAACAGATTGAAAGATAGCAATAGCCCACAGATAAAATGAAAAATTTCGGGCCAAAGAAGGACCTCAAGGCCAAAGTAGCCGCATTCACAGTACATAACATATTGAAAGATAGTCATAGCCCACAGATAAAAGGAAAAATCTCCGGCCAAAGAAGGACCCCAGGGTCAAAGTAGCCGCATTCATAGTACATAACAAATTTAAAGATAGTAATAGCCAACAGATAAGAGGAAAACTTTCGGGAAAAGAAGGACCCCAGGGCAAAGTAGCCCGCTTTCAAGG
Source organism: Octonoba sinensis (assembly GCA_038502835.1). Taxonomy (NCBI): domain Eukaryota; kingdom Metazoa; phylum Arthropoda; class Arachnida; order Araneae; family Uloboridae; genus Octonoba; species Octonoba sinensis. The sequence continues at coordinate 45,421,288 of CM076602.1, read as the reverse complement.
TAATTATATTCTTTTCTTTAAAAATGTGATGTGACTTTTTTTTTTTCGAAAAATTGTTACAATTCGTACTATTACTATTTTCTTTCTCGCGTACTCATCCTAGATGCACATGTATTTATATTGATTTTTCCTGCACAAATTTTACTGAAAATAATTATTACATATTGCAAAAGTTGCAAGCATGTACTGTTAATTACAACAAAACAACCTATGTAAAATTTTTATTTGTGCTTTTGCATCTTTCATCATTAAATAATTAAACTCTTTCATTTTTCCCAATAGCTAATAATAAACCTTCGTATGAATTGCTGAAATATCTATTTTCGTTCATTTTGTTTCTTTAGCATTAAATAGGATATTCTTTCTAACGAGCTATTCAAACGCACTTTTCTACAAAACAAATACCTCTTGTGCCAACGCATTTGCAAAATCAGTGCCTGATATTCAAATTTGAAATGCTGGAGTGCATTAGTACTTTGAAGGCAATTTAAGGTACTTCCAACGGTAAATCCAATTTCTCAAACAACTAATATTTTTACTTTCTCTTGAGAAAATTTGCAAGAATAACGTCTGAATAGGCTACAGTCTGACGGAAATGCCGACTGCTTTGAAAAGGAAAAGATAAGATATAGATATCCACTTACTTACATCTTTAGGAGAATACAATTCCAATTTTTGAAAATGTCCTTTTAGCTCGAGTGTCTTTTAGTATTTTTAACTTTTCATTTGTCAAGGAATCAAATGATTGTAGGAAACGATATTTCTTACTTTTTTCCGTAGCAAGATGTAAGATAAAGTGTTTTTGGGGAAATTTTATTTTATTTCTAACGATTTTATGAAGTTATATTTAACTTTTGGGTTTTTATACTTTGCTGAAAAGGGTTTATGGTGGCATAAAATAGCGAGACAGTTGTTATGTAAAATATTTTAACTCTAAAGTATGTTTGAAATTAGAAATTTAACTTTTAAACTAAAAATCAAGGTGTTATCAAGTCTACAAAGACATTATGTGTACCAAATGGCAACGTAAGAGGAGTTGAAACCCATCTCTCTACTCCCTCTAGAAGACTAGTATGGTACCTTTCAAAAACGTCCGTCTCACGTGACTCACCCTGTATTAGGAAACTCCATATAAAATTGCACATTTGGAAACAACAATGATCACACAAGATTATAATAATCCAAAATGTTACTCAACCTCAGAGGAATGTGTATTAAAATAAAACTATCTTTTAAAATTATGGCTAGTCAACAATTTTATTGGAAATACATATTTCGTTCACCACGTGTTTGTTGATAAACAGCTCGAACTTTTTCGACGAAGAATACTTTGTTTTCATGACGGGAACACTTGTACTCGTAAAATCTTTCTTTTATATGTGTGTTGTAACTTATTCGGAAATATAATTGTTGTTTCATATACGAATCCGGACACCTCATTTATAAGTTTTTCCACAACAAATGCAGTCACAGGAGCTTCATCTCGTAACAGTAATAGCTATGGTTTTGAGTAAAGTAATTTTGAATTTTAGCATAATTTGTATCAAATTTTTAATGTGTTTCAAAAGTTCTTTTTAACCATTAAGATACTTCGCTCTTAGTTGAGCAATAAATAAAAGAGCTTTAGCTTCATTATAAATATTAATTTGTTCATTTGAGGTTAAATTAAAAGAAAACTCCAGTAATTAACGCATTAAAAGTTATATTTTGAGTTTCAACTTTTATTTGGGTAAAAAAAATTTGAAGTTCTACAATATAAAGGTACGTTCATTGCGCATATGAAAATAAAATATAAAAACATCTTTACAGCACATACATTTCCTGTTTTTAATAACTCAAACACATAAAACTGTTGTTGATCTGGAATGTAATCTTTAAGGAACTTTTTCAAAAAAGAAAAAGTATAACTACGGCCAAGGTTCACGGAAACTATTTACTCGGCAACAACAATGAAAGAAAAAAAAAGATAAATTACTCGAATTTCATTTCAAGTATAATCTTAAATTCAACTACTTACAGTTCTAAATTACCTTTTCACTCCTAAACAATAAGTATTTAATTATTTCATGACTAAAAGTAAAACATTTGGGGAGCGCTTACACAAGCAAATTTTATGCAACTTTATTAGATTTTTAATTCAAAAGGATATATTTAAACAATAACAAAATGGTAAGTTTAAGGGTAAAAATACAAGCTCATAAATTAAAAAAACTACAAAATACTGATAAATACGTTGTATATTTTATTTGTCGATTATTTTGAAAAATCATAGTTGCGAAAAATCCGCTATCTTTCCTGAAATGTACAAAGCAATTACACGTAATTAGGCCGACAGATATTTCATCAGCTAACTTGTTTCTGTTCCACGTTGTTCTTTGAAATACCTTTTTTTCTTCAAAAAGATCACACTTTAAACCTGTCTAGCAGGCCTCGAAAATTATATTGCCCGACATGCCCGGGGCATATAAAAAAATCCGATCGGGCATCAATCTTCTACCCTTACATGCCCGGCAGGGCATGTAATTTTTTAATCAAATATTTCTTTCCAAAACTTAATTACTTCGTATTTCATTGAAAAATCTCCGCATCCTTACTGGAACTCAAAATTGACATGTTGACATGCATGCATGTCAACCACAAAATTGGTAATAAAAATTAAATTATGTAAATTTTGATTTCTATCGACTTATTACGTAATATTTTCTTTTGGATTAATGATTTAGGTTAACGTTAAAATAATTCTTGATTCAGATGTAAAACTGTTAATTTAGTTTTTTGTCTGCTCAATGCTATACGGCTAACTCATTTTTTTTTATTTATGTACAATGAAACAACTTTTGGGCATGTGAAAATAATTTTCTTGCATGTATTTTTAAAGATTTTTTCAAACCCTGCAGTCTAGTGCTTCAATATTACTCTTGAATTTACTCAATGCTATTCACGAAAAAAAATGGTTTATTAATTCATGTTTCAGTTCTAATCTCAACCAATACCACTTTTAAGTACAACCAAATTAGGCAACTCAGTCATTTGATGCGTCTAATTTTCGTAATCTCCCAATAATTAATGTTATCTGCCTCTGTTGAGCTTCATTGTGTTTAGAGATATCAAACTATGCACTTTCCAGTGGACAAGTTTGTGGTATTTACTGAGTGCTGTAATTTTATACTTGTTCAACGCAATTACGCTTGCATCATAGAAAATAGATTTGGAATCCTGAGACGCGAAGGTTTCATTAATTAGACATACTCCGCTTTTGGGATTCAAATTTAAATTACAGCAATGTACCAAATAATTAGGCATAATAATCATGGATGTAGGGAATAATTTAGTGGACATTTCATTGGTTATTTAGATGAGTTCTTATTCGCATTTTCAGAAATACACAATTTTTTCGTATATTTTATCTTAAGAGTTAAGATAAAATATACGAAGAAAATCATGGGGAAGAATACACAAATTTTTCATAAATTTTCTATTCGAGTTTGTACGCAAAGATATTTTTATCGAAAGGGAGAATTTTTATTTTCGTACTTTGTTGTTTTTCTATGTTGTTAAGCTCTATAACAAAAGACTCTCACCACTTGCGTAAAGCATTATTACAGTTGATATTGATTTAATTCTTACTTAATTTATTTACCACAAAAAATACCGATCTTAGTTTTTAGTACATAAGGTAAAGCCGGTATAGTTGCCGAACAACTGATTAAAAAAAACTAAAAACTTTAATTTTTTGCCAAACTTTTGGTGAATATTATAAAACATTCCTTCTGTATGCATCATTATTTTGTCTCTGCGCTATAAATAAAAGCGACAGCGGAAATAAAACTAAGACGCCTATCTTTCGCTTCCCTCCTAATAAGGTGGGGGAAATTGCACACATGGGGGGTTTACATGCATGGAAACTGGCTATCGATAGTAAGTCGAATATTAATAATAACTGCAAGTAAATGTCAAAATAGCTGAAAAAGCTTTTGCTTAAACTCACATCATAATAAAAATCAGAGGAACAGTAATGGAAATTCAAGACCTTACATTTGGAAAGCAAACAATAGAAACGACATTGTGCCATACATTTTCAGAGATCAAACATATAAATTCATGTGGGTCATTCCATGTCAAGTGATCCATGTAATTTTACCTCACCCTTTTTTATTTCTTTCAAATTCGGCTCATCAACTGTACACCTCAAGGTAATTAAAAATCCAAATTTTTAGATTTTTATCTTGTTTAGTTTTTTAGTTATCAGGCTTTGATTTTGTAAAAAACTCACATTTTTACATGCATGCTTCAACACAAAACAGGCCATAACTCATCAACAAATAGAGATAAAAAGTTCTAGTAAAAAGCGCTTTGAAGTATATTGAATGCAGTTTTATATGATATGCATCATGACAAATTTTATTAAAATTTAAAATTTTAAAAAATGACCTTAAAATTCAACTTTTAAATTTCTCAAAAAACGTATCATTAATTTTTTTTAAAAATTCCCAAATATTTTTGTGCACTTTATCTTTGTCTATGCAAAATTTCAGCTTGGGGACTCAATGGGATCATATTTTACCGAATTTTCAAAAATATTTGATTTACCAAAAAATGAGCATTTTTGTGATTTATGCTATTTTAAGATGATGGTTTCTTAAAGGAGATGATTTAATTAGCCTTCTAAACACATCTATGCATGAGTGAACAAGCATGGACTTGTCTGTGCATGAAATGAACAAGTTCAAAATTTATTTGGAGGAGGGGGGCAACAAATACATACACATTTTTGTTTTATCATAGTTATTTCAAAGTATTGTTTTCAAATTATTCAATAGTTATTTTTAAATGAACAAATTGACTTATTTTATGCATTAATAATATTTTTTCCTGAGTAATTGTTTGATTTCAGATATATCTCAATGAGATATTAATGATATGAGGGAAAAAAAGTATTTCACTAAACTCATCTGAAATTGTGATAGAAGGGGCACAACTGCTAGAGTTTGCAGCTTTTGGTTGTTAGTCTTGATTTGCGCTTATGAGCTAATATTTGACGAAGCAAGAAAAGAAAAAACTATGTAGCTTACCCCTCCCCCTGAATAGGTTGTGGATTACAAATAAAGTTGAAAAAAAAGGAAGCATTATAAGAAAAAAGAAAGCTATTTATTTTATCTACCTGTATATCCTCGCATTTCCATACCTCACGTCCAAAACATGAATAAAAAATAATATAAGAAGGAAGGAAATTTAAAGGAGCTGCAACACAGATATTGCAGCTGCTATGGAATGGCATTTCTATGCTACAGATCATGGGAAAGGAGTCTTACTTCCAAAGCTACCCTTCAAAAACTGCATTGAGATCAAATTCTGACACTAGTTCAACATTTCAATTGAAGTGTTATGAACATTCCTTTAATTCAGTTTTTTATGTAACTTCTGGAATATTCAGAAGAAAGGGAGTTATTAAAAGATAGATTTTTAAGACCACTATCAGTCGAAGGAACACAGAAGTTTCACAGCTTTGTTTCATTCAGTGAACATGAAATTACTACAAAAGTTTGTTCACATAGTATTAACTTTCAGAAACAGCAATTCTTTGAAGAAAGTTCAAATGTATGACAAACCTGAAAGGGTACATTACATGTGAATATGATGAAAGGTGTTGACTGGCTGAAGTAATTTAAACAGATGTACTTTTTTTCCTCTCATATAATTAATATTTCATTAAAATATATCTGAAATCTGAGAATTAATCAGAAAAAATTATTATTAATGCATAAAATAAGTCAATTTGTTCATTTAAAAAAAACTATTAAATAATTTGAAAATAATACTTTGAAATAGCTATGATAAGACAAAAATGTGTACGTATTTGTTGCCCCCCTCCCCCAAATAAATTTTGAACTTGTTCATTTCATGCACAGACAAGTCCATGCTTGTTCACTCATGCATAGATGTGTTTAGAAGGCTAATTAAATCATCTCCTTTAAGAAACCATCATCTTAAAATAGCTTGAATCACAAAAATGCTCATTTTTTGGTAAATCAAATATCTTTTTAAAATTCGGGAAATATGATCCCATTGAGTCCCCAAGCTGTAATTTTGCATAGGGAAAAAAATAAAATGCACAGAAATATTTGAATTTAAAAAAAAAAAAAAATGATACGTTTTTCGAGAAATTTAAAATTTAAATTTTAAGGTCATTTTTTAAAATGTAAAGTTTTAATAATGTTTGTCATTATGCATATCGTATAAAACTGCATTCAATATACTTCAAAATGCTTTTTACTAGAACTTTTTATCTCTATTTGTTGATGAGTTATGGTCTGTTTTGTGTTGAAGCATACATGTAAAAATGCGAGTTTTTCACAAAATCAAAGCCAGATAACTAAAAAACTAAACAAGATAAAAATCTAAAAATTTGGATTTTTAATTACTTTGAGGGGTGCAGTTGATAAGCCAAATTTGAAAAAAATTAAAGAAGGTGAGGTAAATTTTTTCTCAAATTTTGGATCACTTGACATGGAATGACCCATGTTGACACTATGCTGCTGTGGCTGTACAACGACCTGAAAGCGCAGTGCACTCACACCTCTCCTCCCCCTCAAAACTTAATGTGCGCCTTCTCTCCAAGCGTGTAATCTCATCAGGTTTTACTTTACTTATATCCAAAGTGATATTTAGTCGCTACAAAACTAAAAAATATTTTTAAAAATTTAAAAAAGGGGAAAAAAAAATCATCTCGATAAACTACACAATATCGAAAATAAAATCAATCGCAATTTTTTCCTTCAAGTGAGTAAAGCCTTGAATTTACTGCATCAACCAACCAATCCTTAACCTCCGTCAATGAGCGTGTTTCTACGAAAAAATGTATTTTAATTTAAATAAATGACTTTTTTTGTTCAAATTTTTGAAACAAAATACTAACAATATATTCAGAATCTTTTTTTTTTTTTTTTCGATTTCTTGGTGCTGAAAAATTTGTATCATTAGTGGGTTTTTGGATAAAAGACTTTTTGAATTTTTCCCGTGTAGGCCCAATAAAAAAATTGAATACAGTGTTCAACTGTTTTATTATTGAAAAAAAAGAAACTTAAAATAATAATCAAGTCACAAAATGCTTTTTTCATGTTTCACTTCATAAACATTTTCCGATGAATTCAAATACTTGATTGCTGTTTAAGAAAGAACGAAAGGACGGGACATTATCAAACGTGCCAACATAGTTTTTTTTCGGGTCTGTTTTTTTTTTTTTTTTTCACAAAATGCTTACTTGTTTTTATAAGTGACTCAGAAAATTTTCATCATACATCTATTTCCCTTTTGCTATCTTCTTTTTGCGAACGTAGAAAGAAAAGAAAAAAAAATCGAAGTTAGCGTGCGCTAAAACATGGATCAAAACGTTTGAGATAAAGGCTTCCATATGGGTTTAAATTGCTTTTGTAAACACATTAAGGTCTAAAACAAACATTAAATTCCATAGACACGCCATTTAAAAATAATAAAGAAAAAGAGAAGATTTATGTGCAACGAACAGAACACGCGCTCTTCTAACTACTTTATTTGAATATCATTATCGAGCGCGCGTCAAGAATGCTACACGCCGGAAGAAACATATATTTAACTGAAGAAAATTTTTTTTTTTTCATAAAAAATTATGTAGGAATATGGATCATCAATATTTTCTACACTAAAAACTTTGCGTTTAGTTGTCGCCGTTTTTGGGGTTACTAGTCACGATTTTTGCACTCTCAGAAACGCATGCTCAAATCTCACGAAGCTTTCGTCGTACTTGACGAAATGGCTTCGTGAAAAAGGCTCCGAGAAAACCTTTCGTCGAATTGGCGAAATTTTTGTAGTTTTTTAAGTCACTTTCCTCGAGGAACCTAAGCATCGTAATTCTAATAAACCATGGCTAAACCAGATTCTAGATGTCCCTCAGTGGCCTAGAATGAAATATGTTGCCATGTTTCGTCTTTTATCTGGCCATGACTGCCTGAATAAACATCTGTATCGCATCAAGGTGGTTACTGACCCTTTTTGTACCTTGTGCTACCTTCTCGAAGAGATGGACATGTTTCATTTGTTTCGATGCACCGCCCTTCCTCGAACATCAATTTGCGAACGCTACTGGACTGCTCGCAATCATTTATAGATTTATTGTTATCTTTTGATGTTCAATTGTCTTTTAATGTGCCATTAGAAATTTCTTTAAAAAAACTTTTTAAGTCACGTGATCGCGCAAAGAAAGAATCGTTGTAAATGAACGAAATTTTCTTGACGATTGAAGAATCGTCAAAAGTGAGCACTCTATTTCTGAGAGTGTGGTGTTCAGTTGATGTAAAGTTGAACATTTATTCATTTTTGATATATTTTAATTTTTTATAACTGTCTGAAAAAATATAGACAGTATAATGCTTATTGTGGGCCGTGGTAGCCTAGTGGTTAGCACGTCGGACTTCCATCTGGAAGGTTGCGCGTTCGATACCCACTGAAGACCACCATGTATACTTGGGGATATGTGCATGTAAAATCCGTAGACCCCACTACCTCTCCCCGTGCGTAAGCAATCCTAAGGCCTCGGCTAACAGGTAGGGGTCTGGTGGAGAAAAGTATAATGCTTATTAGCACATGAAATTCGTTAACTCCGTTTGGCATCGAAATTTCATTACAATTCCTCATTTCTATGGAAATTGAACAAATGAGCAATCATAATGAACTTTCGATACGTAGATGAGTTAACGAACATCATATGCTAAAAAAACATCCTGTTGGCTGTATTTTTGCACAGACACTAAAAAGAATTTAAAATACATCAAAAAATGAATAATTTTCGACTGTACACCAACTGAACACCAAAAATGATGGCGACTAAAATGCAAAACTTTAACAGTGTACGTATATTTTTTTTGTATTTTTTATTTTTCCCCTTAATTACTTTTACACTATTTTACAAAACGTTGGTTTAGAGAGACTTCTAACTTTTGGAGACTAATCTTAAAACAGAAAATAAAATACAGTGCCAGGAGAAAAAAACCACACATTTTAAAGGAGTTGTTCGATATTATAATGAAATTTTTACAAGGCAACCAAGGAATACAGCATAAATTGTGATTAAAATTTTGGAAGAAAAATTTAACTGCACTTTCTTGCAAGCACAGAAATCTCATCGTCATGTTACATAGTTAGTAGGGTGGAGCGAAACTCGAAATCAGTTTTGGCGCAGGGTGGGAAAACTTTTTAATCTTATTAGCTAACAGAATTGCTTTTATTGAATATTCATATTTTCCGATGTCCAAGCGCTTTAAAAATAGTTAAAAAACTGATAAATTTACGAAAATGTACAATTTTTATTTCGGAAATTTTGTGTTTACATGCTGTAGAAAATTTAGTGGAATGTAGTACCAAAAATGGTGCAGATTTGCTACCCTACAAAGGATAGTATTTAATTGTACTGTATTTTGATGTTAACTTGGGATTTGTTGGACCAAAATATTGTAAAATTAAGCGCCATTCTTGGTAGCAAGTAAACTTGCACCATTTTTTAGTGAAACATGCAGCTAAATTTTGTACAGTGGTATACTGTCAGACCTCGATATAAGGTCACCCTGCATATAAGATCACCCTGCATATAAAGTCACTTTTCTAAAGTCCAGGCTCACTGAATGTCAAAAATGTATGAATTGGCTATAAAGTCATCCCAATTACTATAAGGTCATTTTCGTGAAGTCCCGATGGGTGACCTTCTATCGAGGTCTGATGGTATAACAAATTTCCTATGAAAAATCTTGATCGTATAAATTTACTGCAACATTACGCCTAACTAGTCTGATATTTTGTCCTATTAAGGGGACCCGAACCGTCCAATTGTTGTCCACTTTCTTCAAGCGTTACTCCTCAGCCATAGGGAGTTTTGCTTCGCGGTTTTTTTTATTTTTTTAAGTAGGTCTTTCTCTATATGTAGACCAAATTGTATCCAAAAATATTGAATATTTATTTTTTTTATTCAATATCAAAGTTTTTTACAATTTCATAACTTCCGGAACATTTTTCTCATAATCCATTCAAGATTTTATTGATCTTATTTTTTTTTTATTTGTCACATCTTATAATGAATTCACAACCAGGGATATTTAAAATTTTCATTTTATAAAAATCTGGTCAGCTAAAAACTTTTCGTAGTGAATACACAACATTGAAAAAAATTGTTTTTTGTAGGTTGTTTTCAAAATTTTGAAAAACCCTTGGTTGTAAATATAGGCCTAATATAGCCAAATCATATGCAAAAAAAAAGTACATTGATTCATTTAGCCGTTTTCGAGAAAACGGTTCCGAAAGAGGAAAAAATGCAACTTTTCAGGAGAGCCGATTTAATCCAGAAGTTCAAATTTCCCGCCATTCCCGGGCTTTTTGTTCTCTTAGTTCGATATTTCCATGCTATGAATGCCATCGATTGTTACTGTCACTACCATCGATAGTCTATATCGAAATAAACTCGAAAACACAAGGAAGGGTAAAGTGTTTCCCCTTACAAAGCAAAAAAACCCAGTTTCGCTAGACCAAATTTCGATAGACTCGCAACTTTCAAAAAATCATTTCAAGTACTTAGAATGCTCAGATTTACATAATTTTTACAGCAAATGATCCAGGAAGAGTTCTAGTTTTAATTTTAAAAATTTTTAAAAGTGAATTTTTTCACCCAAAAACGGTTCGGGTCCCCTTAACAAAGCTATGTTTCTGTGTATGAATATTCTGTTTTGCTTTCTTTTGACCGATTTAGAGAAACAAGCAACAAGGAGGCTCAAAGCCGATTTTTGGTCTGTTCCACCCATACATGGACCTAAAATCGTCCATCTTCTTCGTAAAAGAATAATCATGACTCTGAAACCAAGCTAAAGCTAAAATGAGAAAAAGCTGTAGTTGAAAACAAAAATTTACAACATATAACAATTAATTTATAATTAAATAGGTATATATATATATATATAGCTAATAAATTAGCATATACCTATAAAACTGAACAAAAAATTTCACTTTATGAAAGCACAAATAAGCATTTTGTGCTTTCATAACGTGAAATTTTTTGTTCAGTTTTACTTGTGCACAATGTTCCTTTATTTTTTTTCATATACCTATAGTTTGTTTTCTTTTATTGTTTAAGTATAGCAAAGAAAAAACTAAGGATAAAACTGAAATCTGCAGCAGGTGAATACGCTCGTTTAGTTCTGGATTGTCTTGTTTATTAATGTACCACTCTCATGCTAACTTTCTGAAAGATCGTTTCCTTCAAGTAAAAAAAGTAATGCACTTCTTTACTGAGAATAATTACGTGATTGAAAGATTTTTTTTTTTAAAAAAGAGTGAAAATTAATAACATTATGGGGGGAAAAAGAGAACCCTTTTAAAAATATGTTTCGTAACAATAAAGCATACATTTTTTTTCTTCAGTTTTTTTAACTATAATTATATGTTGCATTCAACATTATGTGCTATTCATAATGCTTAATTTTTCGCTTTTATTTTGGCCATTGCTCTATTAGAAAAGCAAGAAAATTCAAGATTTTTTTTATTCCACATTTTTTCTACATTCTTTACCGCGAGTTTCTCTGTACTAATCCGGCTTTCCCTTTTTCCCCTTCTTTAGAATGTATTCCTCTTTTTAAGAACACATTTTAATCACATGAAAAAAGCTACACAAGGTAAAAAAAAACAAACTCTTACGAAAAAAAAAATCTAATCACTTTTAGAGAAAATACCTGAAAGTCAATAAACACTTACTTGCGTAACTCAATTTTTTACAACTTTTCAATTTCTGAAAAAATGATGTACGACACAGTTTTTACACTTAAGAATATAAACTAGTGAACAATGTTCGTTTTTTTTTTTTTTTCTCCTTTTGAAGTCCCTTATCGAATCGATAAATACTAGACTTGATAAAAGCGCATTTCCAGCAATTGTGAACTAGATTTTCATGAATTTGTGTAAAATTAAACATATCATCATAACATATAAATACAAACAAATAATAATAATAATAAGTACTACTCAAAATAACAAAAAGCAGCACCAGTATGTGACGAGAAGCTTGAAAATAAGAAATAATTCTTTAAAAATCAGTGCAGAAGAAATTAATATCTAATGGGATTTTTCCTGACTTATAAACACTCAAATTACAACGTAGCAATAATGTTGTTACGTCATGTTCCCCTCCTCAAGCAATGCAGTCTTCTTGACATTGCATCTAGTTCATTGTACAAGGTAGTTCCAATCGAGTAAAAAACAGAGGACTTTTTGGCCACGGAATATGCCCGATGGATTTTCTTTCTATGGTTTCATCAACGGAATTCGTTCGATGCGGATTTTCGTCCGTAAATAAAAACTATAATGCATGCAGTTTCAACAAATCTTACACAAATTTCTAAGACATACATCAAATAGAGTTCTTTGCATTCTCTGCAGAGAGTAAAACGCATACCTTTCTGTCACAAAATTACTTTTTTAAAGTTTTCTTTAAGTTTGTGTTGACACAATAATGCAAGTCCTAGCTGGAAATTTCGAGCGTATCTGCCTATCGGTAAACTTTCTATATTTGCTCAATAACTTTGCTTTCTAGAAATTGGTCAGCAATATTTCTTCAAGGCGTATCTTATGCGCCGTGCATAAGATCTCAGATTTATTTGCAGCTCCAAAAGGTCTTACATAATGCTCTAGATCCGCACCAAATCAAAAGAAAGTCTCCATATAAACAGCGAAACGGATAACCTTTGGCTTTCTGTCACACATACCTGTGTTGCACAATTTCCCTTGATGCAATAGCTCCAGTGATGACTTCAATATTGCTACTTAACTGCGGAGAAATAGACTTCCTGTTACTAGCATGCGGTTATTGCAATATATTAACCTGAAAAATCAATAACTAAGCATTTGCTATCTTTTCCAACCATCAAACAGTTCCAGAATACAGAAATTGTTTCTATAATGCAGTTATTGTCGCTTCCACGGTGATTGTTTGCTTTGTTTCCCAAAGATAGTTTCTTTAATGATCCTTCGGAACCCATGACAAAACTAATACACAAATCAGAGGCTGCATTTCAGAAAATTCATTCCGATTTTCCCTTTGCGTTTGATTCACCGTCAAATGACGAAACCCATTGATTTGCATACCAGAGATTGTTTCAGCGTCGCTCTTGGATATTATTATTTGGCTTTTTCTTTTTTTTTTCATTTCCGGAAAGAATAGATTTCACAAATTAGCTATTTCATGTATTTTTTAAGTAGTAATGTAAAGATAAAGTAAATTCATGTAAAGATAATGATAGTAATGTAATTAAATGGGGGAAATCTTATTCTTCCTCAGACCACAAATTCCAGTGCTAATTTTACTCTAGTCCTCCATGGGGTTACAAGTGAAACTCACTGTCAAAATCATTTCTTTTCGGATCTTCAGCTTTTCTGGGCAACAAAACGGACATGTTCCTAGTCATATCCTAAATATGATTTAGTGGGCTTTACCAGTAGAAACATCTCCGTTTTGGGACCAAGAAAAGCTGAAAATCCGAAAATCAAAAATTTTGACTTAGCGTGTTTTTTCGTAACCACAGGCTATATACTCGGTCTAAAACAGCCCTGTCATGTTTTTGAAAATCTCGCACAACTACAAGGTTTTGTAAGAATTGTCGCAAGGATCAAAATTATGTTTTGAGAAAAGTAATTGGTGTGACATTTTAAAATGCAGCCAAACTTGATTTTCGCAAGTCTGAATTTAACGAGAACCCGGTTTAACGAGGGAAATTTAAATAAATGGTTGAGTTAATTTTGTTCAAAGTCCTGTAAAAAACCCGGTTGTTACAATCATAACTAGCATATAGCAAGTGTTTTTTTTTTTTTGTGAGAACATTTTCAAAATTTTCTTTTCCGTAAAGTTTCGCAAAATTCCAATGAAATGATGAAAAAAATTGAAATTTTACGAAAATTAGATAACATCACAAAGAACGTTGAAGTTTAGATAAGTATTGCTTACATTCAATTTTTTAAATTCAACGCCGACAACTGCCATTGAACAGAAAACAACAATTGTCCAAGCACTGTTAAAAATTTCCGTAAGAAAACAGTAATATAACCATTTGTTTAATTGTAATTTTACCATATTTAGTTATAACAGTTGAATAACCATTAAAAAGATTTTATTCAAATCGCTGATTGTGAAAAAAAATCGTTTATTCTCTGTTTCTCCTAAAGAACGTTTAACTAACTGTAATTTACAATCGCCACTAGGCCTCGTAGTCAATAAAAATCGGGCTTCCATCTTGGTAGTGGAACCTTACCGGTCGTACGTTGTTGTTAAAATATGAATAAAGATTTATCAGTTCAAACCTGCATGTGTATATAAAAAAGAATAGAAAAGGTGGCTTAAGCAGTGGTTAGTACTAAATAGAAACACATACACACGTAAATCAAAAATTGGAGACATCGGATTCCCGAACTGTTTGCGAATTAACCCATAATTTGAGCTGCTGAAGCTTGCTTGTATTTTAATTTTTGCAGCAAATAAAATGATTTTCGTCACCATACAGCAAAGTTAGACCAAAAACGTCTTTGGATCCAATAAAAAACTGAAATCTCAATTTTAATGCAGTTCGCCTGTTGGAAAAGAAGATTCATTGATAAATAAACGGCCGCTTTGAGTGGTGTAGATGGCCAAATAACTAGAGCGCAAGGTTGGTATACCATACACCCGGGGTTCGATTCCCGCACGCTTCGTTTACGGTTTCTACACCTCGAAATGGTTCAAAAACCGTAAAAGTTTAGTTTTTAAACTATTTTTAAATGGTTATAAAACCGTAAACTTTTGTATTTACGGCTTTTTAACCGAGCAGATTGGAAATGGTTTAGGTCCCGTAAAGATAGAAAAATGATCCAAACCGTAAATATAACTATGAATTAGATGGGCAGACTGCTGCCGGCTATTTAACCGTAATTTCATGATGAAATTTCTAACAGTGAGCAACACCTATCAATTTGTTTCTTTCTTATGCAGTAAATAATGAAAAATGAAGAGCAGTGTAAGTTTTAGACTATCAGTTTTACTAAATCCATTTTCATGCAATAAAATTTTATTTTATAGTAAACTCGCTTATTACGAGCAATCTTGTCTGTAAAATTGCCTCAGGCTATCCAACCTCGTTATTTCGAATTCCAATGTCGTATTATAAATGCGTTGTCTAACTTTTCAAAAAACACATGTAGCAACTGTTATTTTATAATTTTGTTGCTTAATTTTCGTGATCAATGTGAAATTTAAATCAATTCAAACTACTATGCAAATAAACAACATTATTGCTTCAAAACGTAATAGTTTTGATAACCTAAAGATTTGTATGGCGCCTTAAATAAAAAGTAGCGTATAAGTGAAAAAAAAAATACAACAAGTAAAATTAAACGAGAACATGAAACAAAATCTCAAGTATTATTTTTCCTATCCCATGTTATTATATTTAAAAAATCTGCGATTGGTAATTTTTTATGGTTTCCTACCAGTTAAATGTCAAAATAATGAGCCTAATATCCACTTGCTTAGAAATCTAAAAATAATGATGCATATTATGAAGCTCTAATGACAACGTTGGGTACAAAAAAAATGTAAAACGGAAACGTAATAAAAGAGTGAAGTCTGAACAGATAGCAGCTGCATTTGATTGCAGCTAATTATCTAAACTAATCAAAAGTTGATGAAAATATTAAATAAAGATGAACACTTTTTTCCCATGCCTTAGTCGATTAATTGATTTTGTGAGAGGAAGGCGGTTGAAACTCTGCTTCTCTTTTCGGTACGAGGATAAAAAATATTTTATAGAGCAAGGGTAAAAATGTATAGCCAAGTTTAAAGTTGTCTGGTGTTTACAAGAAATAAAGCATGTGTCCGATTCCTCGAGTGCTCATTGTCGTACTTTGCAATACAAAGGTATTGATATGGGTCTGAAAAAAATTAAACTAAAATCAATATATATATATATTTTATATATATATATATATATATATATATATATATTTTTTTTAATTTTTGGATGACAGTGTTCTAATCACATGGTTTAGCAACTTCTGAAAATCTCAATATTTTATCAAGTAAGAACCCAAATTTAAAGGATTTCTGCACAAAGAAGCTTTGGAGAACAATTACAGCCGAGCATGTAAAAAAAAATTAAATATTGAATTTTTTACACCAGTTTTTCTTGGATGGGGTAAAATGGGTCATGGTTAGGCTTAGCTAGTTCTATTCTATTAGTGTTTTAAAATTTACTCTGTTTAACCTCACTGCAGAAAAATCCTAAATTTAAACAGTGTACGTTGTTTATTTTATTGAAATTAAATTTAAAAAAAAAATTTTTTTAATGTTTTCCCTAAAAAAGATCATGTTCATGTGGTAGAGAGAAGTGATGTTGTTGAAGTGTTTGTGGACCAATATATAACAATCTAGAACAATATTATTTAAACATTTCAATGTAATTATAATTCAAAATGTTGCTAAATATGTTACTTACTTTTTTTTCAATTTCAAAGTAATAAATAACTGTTTTCAGTATTATTTTGTATTATGACCTATTTTACCCCACGATGGAGTAAATCAGGTCACAACTTTATAAGGTCAGTTGAACTACTTCATAATTAAAAAATAAATATTAAAATGGCATAAAATTGATCTAAAGGAGTTCAATGTTAAGATGCAATTGAAAAGAAATGGGAAATGTTTCTGGTTTTGTTGCTATGAAACTTTAAATAAGAAAATAGCTAAAAATGACCCTTTTTACCCCACCTGACCCTATATACTAGTAAGAGCAGCGGACCGCTGTTCTAGATGTTATAAATATACAACTCTCCCAGTAACCGGAAATGCACATCAAATCAAAGAGATATTTATCAGGTAGAACAGTAAAGTTTAATGAATAAAGAATAAACATATAATAATTTCGGAAAAAAATATTCTTACCAAAAAAAATCCAAGCTATAATAATCTTTAAAATAAAAATATTATTTACTATATAATCAAATTGTTTGTGAAATATTTATTTATATCCAACATAATCACTGTCAAAACAATAGTTTTAACGAAACTAGAAAAAGAGTGCTGCCACTTTAATATTTTTAAAAAACGCAGACAATAAATAAATTAAAGCAAAGAAAGAAGGATTAAATTAAATTCGCGTTTACATTAATTTTTAACGGAGATTGCAAATTTAGCGATGCCTCACTCAAAATGCAAGAGAAATGTTTTGAATATTAGTCGGTTTCATTATAGAAACAATTGTGTAGATGGCAGCACGATGCAGTTTTCGCGGAGTAAGAAATTCGGAATAAGCTATCGGCGACAAACAGACACATAAGCGGCTTTAAAAAATCTAATAATGGTGTCGAAGGAGCCAATCAAATCATAACTACTATGAGAAAAGTAGCTAATCAAAGGCGAGCTCTCGCGTTTGAAGTTCAAACAATGGCTTGTCTTTAGAATGTTTATCACAGATAACATGTTTAGAATGGCTTATCTTAGATATAATTTTAGTTGACAAACTAAAACTATATGCGTTTCCTTTATTTGAGTTATTTAAACTACTTTTACAGTTAATATCTAAAGCGGCAACCCTTTTGGGGATATTCCAATAACAGACTTTGGCATTAACTTTTTCTCATGCATTCATATTTTTAAAAGAAAAATTCCAAGGAAACATTACATTTCTTTAAGCTTTAAAGCGATTTCTTTGTTGCCGAATGCGAAAGCGTCATTACACAATCTTAAACTATGCGATAATGCTACAGAAGTTCTTCCTGCCACTGTCGTCGCGAAGATTCATAAGAATAAATAATAAGTGTACGCAAAAATATAAGTATATTCTAAAAGTAATATTACTTTTAGAATTTAGACTTTAGAATACGATTTGCTTTATTTTAAATTTCCGAGTGAGTATAATACTTTGTAACTATGAACTTACCCCTGTATTACACAGTACACACTGTCCTGCGTTACAATTACCACGGTATAAACAGCGACATTCGGAATCTCGCCAAGGTACTGATACTGTGTAAAATTTCTGCACATATGTTGCAAGATGTATATTTTTGTCTAAAGAGTTGTGTGCAATATAAAACGTTATTTCTGACCGAGAACGGATTCTTTCGATAAAGCTACTCTAAAATAGCTTAGTTTGTCATAAGCGGGCAAAGCGATCTGAAGGAACGGAGAACGGAAACCCCCTGGTTAATGCGTAAAATTTTGGATTTATTACACTACTTGACCTAATTTACTTTTAGGAACTTGCAAAACGCGAAAAAACATGGAGGAATCATTTCCACTGTCTTATTTACCTATTATTTTGTTAATCAAAAGTTATTTACACGGTTACATATAAGTCTTTAAAAGTCTTGTTATGATATATTTCAACTTTAATATTATATCCTGTTTCAACTTTCCGCAGCTGCAGCTAAGTAAAAGTTTCCAGAGATACTTAGGTCATGAATTTTAAGAGGTTGCACTTTTCCAATTTAAGCAAAACATCGAGTTTTTCCCCTTTCTTTCTTTGTTCCTGCATTCTTATAAGTGCTTAAAATTAAATTTAAAAATATGGTTCAGAATCACGAGATATAGCGAATAACTTTCGAAGAAAAAATTCTGTTCGAATTTGATAATTACCTCAAAAGTTAACCTAATCAGGCACAGTCCGACCGTCAAACCGACACAGATTTAACCCAACCAAAAGTGTACTTGAAATTTTTTATTGCATAATTATTTTTTTGCTTATTTATTTATTTATGATATTCTTTTACGCAGTTGACTTTTTTCATGATTTTTGTTAATGCACACAAAATAGAATAAATACATTTTAATTGCAATTCGTATGCGTAAAGTATAAATGAAAAATCGACGTAAAAATAGTTACTTTTACTATACGTCTATTATCTTTTTACTCAAAAAATAAATCGAACGGTTTATCAAAGCCTTTGATTTTTAAAACATACATTGTATAATTTAATTCTTATCCACTACAAGTTGCGAATATAAACTAAGAACATAAAGCAGATATCGCAACTAATCTTTTCACTTAGAAAATCATACTTGGTTAACTTTCCCTTTTTCTCAAACGATAATTTTTTTACAGACATGTAATTAAATTTCACCCTAATTTTTCGCACTTTTTATTAGGTTATCACTACTTATTGTTACATTTACATTTTTAATTTTAAAAAGAAGTATGCCAAATTGTTTGCTTTTGCCATATTTTTTATCTAGCTAATTGTTTTTGTCTTCACTTAATATTTAATCAAAAAATTTTCAAGGAAAGACTTTAAAAAAAAAGAATGATAATTTTTTGAAATCGGATTACTTTGTTTAAACAGACATAATTTGTTCTTTAATTCAGAGTTAAAATGTTCTAATTTGATTTTAGACAATCTCGAACTCTTAACAAAACACAATTAATGCAAATTTATTTTGTACGGCGTCATCGCCACGGGAATCAATATTGTTCTAGGGGTTTTTTTTCTCCACGAAGGGAAAAAAATATTATAATTTTTTTAAGGAAAAGATTTTCCGATTTTCTTGTCATGGTTTTAACGTAAGGGAAAGGAGGGTAAGAGTACGCAGGGACTTATTTCCCTGTTGACAACACTGCAAGCAGAAAAGAGTGTAATCAACTCAACACCTTTGTTTTCAGCTGGCCCAAGAGACCGCCATTGTTATTTTCATCCTTGCTGTCGTTTATTTATCAGGTAAAATATGATTTCTGCATGTTGACATGTAATTTTTCTGTGAAGAAATATTAATTTTTTTTTGTCAATAAAGGATTGATTTTTGCTTTTTAAGTCGATAGCATTATGAGCTTTGTTCCCTTCCGAACAACGTGGGCATGTCAGAATTTTACTATTGTGAATGCTACAGCCATCTATGGACGATTTTGAGGAGCAATACATCGGCGGGTAAGAGTACGCACATATCAGATAAGGTACTCTTAGGGGCGTTACTTTCAGGGATTTTTAAAAAAGCATATAGCGGTACAGCCAGGGTTCAACTCGCAGAAAAAGCTTTCTGTGTTACAGGTACGAGGAACTAAAAGGAAAAGAACCTCTCAAAAATCTGAGATCATGACTTCGTCTCCATTCAAAAATTTGTTAAAGGAAAAGGTAGAGAGAAAGGGAGAATTAGAAGAAGCAAAGGCTAATCGAGCTGCTATGAAAAGTAAAAATGGGGCCAAAACTGAAAAAGAAAAAACCGTTAAAGCAAAGAAAAAACTTGTTCTGCATTGTATCGAGAACCCAGCTCCCTCAACAAGTTCAGCAAACAATGAGGCGACAATATGCCCAGGCTGGGAACAATCATATGATGAAGATTGGATCCAGTGTGGATAATGTAAGGAGTGGTGGCATGATGAATGTTCTAGTTACGAAGGCACTGGAGCATTTGTATGTGACTACTGCTAAATTTTCTGAATGCGTACCCTTACCCTTCCTGGGTGCGTACCGCCAGGTCGGGTAAGAGTACGCATTTGCAATTTTTTTTCCGCTTGCTTTCTTTCATATATTATTTTAAGATAAAACTTTCATTTTGTGTACCTAAGTTTCTAAGTTAATAAACTATGATTCAGTCAATTTTCAAGGTTCTCACTTTTCAATTCTCATTTTTATAAGGAACAATCCACTAGGTGCGTACTCTTACCCTCCTTTCCCTTATGCTGAAATCCTTTAAAACCAGTCATATGAAATTTTTGCATGTATGCAAGAAACAATTGCAAAATTAAAACTGCATACATTTCAAAAGGGAAAAAAACAACCAATAACATATTTATCCAGAGAACAGACAATTAGTTAAAATATATGGAATGAATATTCTTGAAATAATATCAGTTACGTTGGTATCATTTGTTTATACTGCAGCAGTGATGCATTTTTTTTTTGAATTAAAATCGTTTAATTACTCTAATATATATTTTAACGACTTTTGCTGTTTTAAAGCAAATCAACTAATAGGAGTTCATTTGAAATTTCCTCCATTTCAAAGCAACCATTAACAATCTTTTGGAGCTCATTTAGAATACTAAAACCGTATCAAAACGGTTTGAAGCAAGTAGTAATTAAATACAATGAAAACAGCAGTTTTCTTGCACCTGTTAAAAATAACATCTCGCTACATATGCTCTAATGCAATTGTATGCTTCACATAAAGTAATAGGAATAAAATCTCTCGTTCAATGCGAAGTGCGTCGCAACTCAAAATCGACTACTTTTTTAGGAGAGACATTATAAAATTTTAACAATAACTTCAAAATATAGTTTAAATATTAATTTACATTTATCTGAAGTTAAAGCTCAGGATTGTTAAAACTTTATAGGGGCATTAGGAGGCTTCCGCCCCCGGCTCGCAATTGTTAGCCAACCACCAGAGCTGCTTACGCAGCTTCTTCGGATCGCCTCTTGAGTTTGAGCTCGTTACGCTCTTTCATTACAAACTAAACTATTTTAGTGTCGCTTTATGGAAAGAATCCATTCTCTGTCAGAAATAACGTTCTGTATTGCACACGACTCTTTGGAATAAAAAATTTATATATTGCAGCATAATGTACATAGATTTTACACCGTGTCAGAAGCTTGGCAAGATGTCAAATGTCGCTGTCAATAAATTACTGGTAAACTAAGCGGCGTCTATTTAAATTCATTCAAAAAAATAGCATTGTTAACATCTGATTTGGCGATGTTCTTGCTGAATCTTGGCGAGCTTCACGTTAACCGATAGTTTACCTCAAGTTCATTATATTTCTACGGTTTCGTAAATGATCGCAAAAGATTTGTTTATGAATATTTTTAAATTTTGTTGAGTTGAGTTGTAATGAGCAAACACTCATCAAAAAAAAAAAAAAATCCATTGGTTGAACGTTAAACACGAGCACCACTGATGTGATCTCGCTTCTGATTGGCTGCTGTTATTAGCCGTTACGATTTCACTGGTTCCTGTAACACCGTTATTAGATTTTTATCTATAGTCAGATTGTGAAAACATTTTGCTGAAGTGGTCAATTTAGACGGTGGACCACTTTTCAAAGGTTGTCGCTTTTCCAGGTTTCCCAAATGTGTGCAATTTGTGAAATATTTATGCAATTATGTCATCATTCAGTTCCAGCTACTAAGTAAGTTATCTCAAATAACTTTTTAAATGCCATTAATGCACAAAGAATTCAGTAAAACATAATTGATTTTAAATTTAAGCATGTTTAGAATTAAGTATGCATTCTACTGTCATTTTAACTTTTTGTGGCTCTGTTGCACTGGAGGGGAGAAATTTATTTATTAAATGCATTTTTTCTATGTTGAATTTGAAACTCACCAATTCAATCTACTCTTTTTTTCTGATGTTCTAAGACATTAAAACATATTTAATATTTCGCGTTTGCTATTAAAAAAAATACTAAATAATTCTAATAAAAATGCTTCAAAACCAGATTGTAAAATTGAGAATTCCGAAACTTTAATTTTTAATTTTGTAGAGAAAATGCGACGTTAATGTTTTTCTGAATTTCTCACATAGCGTTTTTATTTCACTCAATTTTTCCTAGTTTACCATTTTTATAACTTTGAAACTCCCTAATGTATTCGTCAAAAATAAAATTTTTAATAAAATATTTCTCCCATAGCAAAATATTGCCTTGAGCATTTGCAAATAAGAAGTAACATATGAATTTCAGATACTTATATTATATGTTTTCAATACTTGCATTTTTATTCAACCGTTAAGAAAAAAATTTATAAAAAATCAATCCTTCAATGAAATTCAAAAGATTATTAAACCACCGTTGATATGAAGTTTCCGGCAATTTTCTGAAGAATATGTATTGCATGCAATCGATGCTTGTTTAATAGTTTTTTAGTTTAATATAGAATCATAGAAGATCCATTGCAGTTTTAAAAAAAAAACAAATCTATTCCTTGAAATATTTTGAATATTTAGGAAAATCCGACATATTATCAACCATCTTTAGCAATATATTACGAAAAAGATATTTATTTTTAAAATGAAACAATAAATGTTTTTTACAAGTTTGGTTCATGTTTTTTTTTTTTTTTTAAATGCTCCAATAGTAGCTTGGAGCATTTAAAAAAAGCCCTACTACAACAGTTCTAATCCGCCTGTTTATGAAAAAACATAATGCAAGAAGAACCATGATAATAAATGTTGCCACTAAACAAACCAGAAATGTTGTTCGGCATTGCATTGTTATATAGGCACTTACTGCCACACAACAATATCTGTTATATTAACAGCTATGGAGGACAGTTTACTCTAAAACAAATTAATAAAATATTCACACTGACCAAGGCTGCACCGTTAAAAATTTCATCATGAAATTATGGTTAAATAACCGGTAGCAGTCTGCCCATCTAATTCACCGTTAAATTTACGGTTTGGAACATTTTTCTATCTTTACGAGACCTAAACGATTTTCAATCAGCTTGGTTAAAAAGCCGTAAATACAAAAGTTTACGGTTTTATAACCATTTAAAAATGGTCTCAAAACAAAATTTTTACTGTTTTTGAAGCATTTCGAAGCGTAGACTCTTCGAAGCGTAGAAACCGTAAACGAAGCGCGGGAATCAAACCCGGGTGTATGGTATACTAACTTTGCGCTCTAGTCATTCGGCCATCTACACAACTTAAAGCGGCCGTTTATTTATCAATAAATCTTCTTTTCCAACAGGCAAACTGCCTTAAAATTGAGATTTCAGTTTTTGATTGGATCCAAAGTCATTTTTGGTCTAAATGTTTCGCTCATTCGCAAACAGTTCGGTAATCCGACGTCTCCAATTTTTGGTTTACGTGTGTATGTGTTTCTATTTAGTAACCACTGCTTAAGCCACTTTTTTTTCTTCTTTTTTTATATACACATGCAGGTTTGAACTGATAAATCTTTATTCATATTTTAACAACAACGTACGATCGATAAATTTTCGCAACCAAGATGGACACCCGATTCTTATTTAGCGCTTGAAAATTAATGTTAGTTAAACGTTCTTTAGGGTAAACAGAGAATAAACGATTTTTCTCACAATCAGCGATTTGAGTACCATCTTTTTAATGGTTATTCAACTGTTGTAATTAAATATGGTAAAATAACAATCAAATAAATTGTTATTTTACTATTTTCTAACGGAAATTTTTAACAGTGTGAACTTGATGCAGTTAACTGCATTAAGTTCAGCCTTGCCCTGACATAAATAAAATGGCACCTGCTGTTTTCTTGCGCAAAATTTTAATCTATTCAAAACAAAATGCATTATGAAGTAAATATATTGCTTCAAAAAGCATCTTTTAGAACAATGGCTGTGAATGAAATCTTACTCCAAAGTAACGGGTTAATTTCTATCAAAAGAAGTGCGGGAACCCGATAATCTTCGGAACTTATTTTTGTACAGTTTATGCAAATAGTCTGAATTCTGTCTTGTATGTAAAAACTCAGATAAAATTGAGACGAAATATACGAGTTGAGCTATTGTGAGCTCCCATGCAAACTGAACCTGTTCGAAAGTAACATAGAAATTATGTGGCCATCGTGAAAAGTGACTTAAAATAACTTAAATTTCATGAACATTTAATTTTTATCCTAGTTTCCTGTAAAAGTAAAAAAAAAAATAAATAAATAGGATAAGAAAGAGAATCGTAATCGTAAAAATATCGCTATAAATAAAGAAAAATCAAAAATAAGTGAAGAAATTAAATAAAGATTGAAAAATAAAAATAAAATGAAATTAGTGTTTTGAGATGAGGAATATGTGTGTCTGTCGGCCTGTCTGCTTTCCCCCACCCCTAATTACTTTTGATCAAATTGCCCGATTCGAGAAATTCTTTTTGTATTCGAAAGATCTTGGCAAGGACATCTCATTTCCATATCTTCTTTTTTGATTTGAAAAAACTTTCGAGTAAATTTTGAACAGTTCCAAAAATTTCAACCTTAGCGTTCATGGGCAAAAATTAATCAAATTATGTAAACTCTGTGCATAAGATCCAAGTTCCTATGAACATGTTTATTGGAAGAAGCTCTCGGCGTGAAATATTTTTTGATTTGAACAATTTTCGTTCATTTTTGAACAGTTATAAAAAAAGTAACCACAGCTCTTACGAGGAAATTTCAATCCTATATAAATTCTGATCGAACAAACGGATTTGCCTTTAACAAATTTTATCGGAAAGATGTTATAACCTAGATTATGTACAGATACAAAGTTCAACCAGAACTAAACAAGCATATTTTCCTATGCTATTTTTAATCGAGGTTTTTAACGATATTTCTGGATGACTGAATGAATAAATGAATGAATATATTTTTTTTTTAAATGTGTGAAAAATAAATGAATGAGTAAATGAATAAATGAAGGACTGAATAAATGAAGAACTGAATAAATGAAAGAATGAATATGTATTATCCGTTGAAAAAGGTATATTTGAAGTAATTAAGAACTAAGCTAAACGAGAAAGAGAGAGAGAGATAGCTGGGGATTATAAGTGTTTAAATTGGAGTGTACGGGAAAGTAGGCTCGTATCGTTCTAGACGGAACTTCTTGTTATTAGCCTACTTTCCCGTAAAAGTAAAAAAAAAATAATAATAAAGCGTGAAAGAAGGCTTAATGTATCGTGAAAATATCGTTAAAAATCAAGAAAAGTCAAAAATAAGTGAAGTAATTAAATAAAGATTGAAAAATAAAAAATTTGAAAGTAGGGTATTGAGATGGGGAAAAAGTGTTTTCTGTCGGGTCTGTCGGTCTGTCCCCCTTAATAACTTTTGAACGAATTGTCCGATTCAAAAAATTCTTTTTGCATTCGAAAGATCTCGGCGAGGACATCTCATTTCTATATTTTACTTTTTGATTTGAACAAATTTTTGTTCAATTTTGAACAGTTCAAAAAATTTTAACATTAGCGCCTATGGACAAAATTGAAGCAAATTCTGTAAACCCTGGGCACAAGAGCCAAGTTCCTATTGCAAGCTTATTGAAAGGAGTTCTCGGCGTGAAATATTGATTTGAACAGTTTTTGTTCATTTTTGAACAGTTCAAAAAATTAACACAGAGCTTACGGGGAAATTTCAACCCTATATAAATCCTGATCCAACGGACCGATTTGCTTGGAACAAACTTTATCGGAAAGCTCTTATAACGTAGAACATGTAGAAATAGAAAGTTTATCCAGAACTTACGAGCCCATTTTGCTATGAAATTTTTTGATCGGGATTTTCAAGGATATTTCTCAGTGACTCAATGAGTGAAATAATGAATGAATGAATAAATGAAAGAGTGAAAGAATAAATCAATGAATAAATGAATGAGAAAAAGAATGAATGAATAAATTATTGAATAAATGAAAATATAAATAAATGAGTGAATAAATACATGAATGCGTAAATGAATGAATAAACACTTGAATGAGGTAACGAATGAATGAATAAATTCATGGCTGAATAAATGAAAGAATGAATGAGTGAGTGAATGAATATGTATTATCCGTTGAAAAAGGTATATTTTCAATAATTAGAACTAAAGATAAATAAGAAGAGAGAAAGAGATAGCTAGATTATAAATTTGAATTTGGTGTATACGGGAAAGTAGGCTCGTATAGTTCTAGACGGAACTTCTTGTTTTTAATTTAGAGTTGCCGATATTTCGTTCGTGAGAAATAACGTCGCCAAAAATAAGGACTGGGATAAAATCAGGTCCTGACTATCGCACAAGCACCCAGGGCCCTTGCTCTGGGCAGGAACTAAGGACAGAAAATTTTTCCATAATATTATTTAAATTCTTTTTTAAAAATGTTACATAAAATAATCAGTTAAATTAATAATAACCGCTGGCAATTCTTCATAATAAGAGGTTGTTCTTAATAATAACCAATTTCACGTTGACCGTAGTACACGCACACATGCATACATGTAAGTGAAACATTCCAAGAGGGCAAGAAAAATTGACAGTGCCCTGGGCGGGAAAACTTGTTAGTCGGGCCCTGGATAAAATATATCATTTGATTTGTTGGTTTAGGGGAGGAGACGGGGTCATGAAGAAGAATTTTTACAAATCGCTGCTGTTGAACTTTGAACTTGTTTGTGCCAACTTTTTCTCCTGCTCTAATAAAATTTGAAGCTTCGAAAACATTTAAACGTATGCAGAAAATACCGATTTTCAAATGACATAAGAATTTAAAAGGTGGAAGAATTTTTTCGCTTTTATGCTTACGAATTCATGATAAAATATGCTAAAAAGTAGAGCAAAGAAAGGAGAAGAGGAAAATCTCTTCTAGGTGCTTTGCGCTACACACCCCAATGTTCGCCTTAAGCGAAATCATATAGTACATAAATATGCAGTCATAATTTCCATTTTATTAGTGGTGTAGATTTACGTTACAAGCTATATTAAGCAGCGCGAGGTTTAACGGCGTAACTGATTTCACAAACAATTGTTTCACTGCTAAAAGAGTCGTATTGTAAAGAAAACCTATGTACAGAATTTGGTTAGGTTACATTGCAAAATATGATACAGTTATAGCGAAAAATTAAATATTACTAATGAGACTTCTGCCTATTGCTATCGCCCGTCAACCCCCAGAATTACAAGCAGTTCCATTTGAATCGCATGCATAAAAAATTTTCAAGAGTCTCAGTTATTTAATATTCCCAAAAGTGTTACAGCCCAAGATATTTAACTGTAAAAGTAATTTAAACAAAGCAAAAAGAAAAGCATAACCATAGTGTTTCCACTCAAGGTAACTGCAAAAGTAATTTAAGCAAAACAAGTGGTAGAAAAGCTCAACCAAGGTGTTGCCAAATTTAATATCTAAATACTGGCTGATTTGTGGAGTTATAGAAAAGAAACTAATGTAAGAGATATTGCGAATATAAATTTAGAGATGTAGGGTCAGTTGGGGTAATTGTAAACAAGCTTCATAACTACGCTTGTGGTGGTTTTGAAAGCTTAACTGCTTGTGAGTGATAAACTGGCAGCATAGGGAAGACATTGAAAGTCTCGTAAGTTTCGAAACAACTGTGGAGGCGTCACTATTGTTTGAAAATGGCACAGTGAAAAAAGTTGTTTAACAAAATTTAGTTATCTTACATTTTCCTCTCCAGCTCATCTACAAAAGCGAAATAAGCAGTTTCAACCATTTTTATTTGTCATATGGAATGTTGCTCAAAACATTTAGTTATGAATTTAATCTTCCCTGTTATTTTTCATGTGCAAATTAGGTGTTTACAATTACCCCATATATTTCGCACTCTGGGGTAATTGCAAACACCTAAATTTATCCTATTTCCAATATTTTGGGGAGACAATAAGTATTATATTTTGAGATAAATTACACTTTTGTGCCTATTTTACATAACTGTTGTTGTTGTTGCTAATGCCACTTGGAAATCATATCTCCCCTTACAGGGCGACCATGAATTAAGAACACTCCTACTGATTATTAATGAGCTCCGCTGAAATGAAGTATACTTGGCTTAGAGTGGCTCAATGATTTTGAACCAGCTTCCAGGTGAGAGATCGTAACTTAGGTGGGTCCCTCAGCGGAAATTATTTCAAACTTGGTGGACATTTGAAACGAGGATGTATTTTAAGTGCACAGCTCCCTTTAGCGCACTCGGTCTCAGAGTAATCAGTCGCGTTAGGTGGTCACCCTCTCAAGCGTTGACCACGGCCAGTTGTGTTTTTCTTTCGGTGTTCTGTGGGATCCAAGCTTAACCGACTGATCCACTCTGAAACAAATTTCACATAAATTTATCGCATTACTTGATTTTTTGCAAGATATTTCTCGTTAAATGATCTCAGCCGACTCATAACATAACTCAGCGGACCACATGCGGCCTGTTGGCCGCAGATTGAGAACCATTGCTCCGGAACTTCTTAAGCCTTCAAGCAGACTGTGTATGAAACAATTTTCCATTTGCATCACCTTATTCGAAAATAAATCACTGTTTAGGAGAACCTGTTTTACCTTGGACACATTTTTTATTTTTAATTATTTATTCAAAAACTACTATAGTGAGATGCATTTTACGTATTACATAATGTTTTGCGGTCATTTATGAACATAAGTGCTATTTTTAAAGTAAGGTAGAAAAATAAATCATATGTCATATAGCCTTTTGAAAAAAAAAAAGGAATTAGGACCAAGGTAAAACATCCCTGTTGTACCATGGACCTATATATGTTGTACTATGGACCTACTATTAATATTTTTGAGAAAAACATTATTTATATTACAAATCTTTATTAAATCTTGTATTAAAGTTGTTAACATTTATTAATAAAACAAATTAAACAGCATAACAATTTACTTAGCAATTAATAGACATATTAATTAACATTCATAATTCTATGAGATATTTGATCACTTTAACGTGTTATTGTTCAATAATTATCTTTTTAATTTTATTATTCTTCTTCTTTTTGTTTTTATATACCCCTTCTAGCACTGCCAATATTTTTTCATCTCTTTTATTTCATACAAATCCCTTCTGGGAGTGGCATTTTGACGGTGGTTTAATTTTTTCTTTTACTCCCATGGATATAACATTTATCTGGTTTTTCCGGCCACTTCCAGCTCTTTTTAGATTTTTCCATAGTAGATTTTTCCATTTTCTTGTACTTCTTCCTAAATAATCTCATCCAATAGACACCCGTCATTTAATCTCGATCCCAACTTTCAGGATATTTAATATTGTTTGACTTGGCAAATTTATACGCT
Organism: Octonoba sinensis; assembly: GCA_038502835.1. Taxonomy (NCBI): domain Eukaryota; kingdom Metazoa; phylum Arthropoda; class Arachnida; order Araneae; family Uloboridae; genus Octonoba; species Octonoba sinensis. The sequence goes on along the minus strand of CM076602.1, from coordinate 45,391,539 downwards.
AATTTCATCAAATTTCTTAGCGTCAAGCCGTATTGTAGTTGAGAAGCTTTATTAATATAATCTAGTAATAAGAGTTCATTATCTGAAAACACTTTGTGACTTGCAAGTTTCGATTTTAAATTAAATGGCTCAGTAGGATAATTTTATTTTTTCAAATGACGTGTCAGAGTAGTTTTTGATAAACTATAAGTCTTAGCTGGCACTGTAAACTGTTAATTTATTATCTTTTGTAAGCGCTACAGCCTCCATTATTTTATCTTAATTTGGCGATGGCCTCGTAATTCCCGTTTTACATCAAGGCATTTTTGTATGTGATAAATATCAACAATATGTTAAAAAATTAAACTATTTTATTACACTGTAAATACGTAACATTTTAAAATATTTTTAATATAACAAGGTAAATACAGGCAACGGTTCAAAGTGTTGTACCATGGACCTATCCATAGTACAACTGCTTTTTAGGTCCAAGGTACAACACCCTACACATTTTTAAATAACTGCTTATTTTGAGTAATAGGTTAGGAATTGAAAATGATTTAACGCTCAATTACAAGGCCAAATAAATTGTTAAACATAAACAAAAAAGATTACTGAACTTTTTAACAAAGGAAACAAGTTACTTACAAAAGGAAGAAACTAAAAAAATTTACTTTTAGGGCCACAAATTCTTTTTGGTCTCCTACTGACAGATCTCGTTCAAGTCCAACTATCAAAATTAGTTATAAATGACAGCTAATAGATAGCACATGAACCAGTGTTGCCGTATTGCAAAATGAATCCGTGAAATATCTTTTTTTATCATTGGGACCACAGTACAACAGGGCCCATAGTACAACAGGTTCCCCAACAATTACCCCAGATCTCTGGGGTAATTGTAAACGCACTGGGGTAATTGTAAACACGAGCTCATTCGCTAACAAATTGTCATAAAGTCAAAACTTTTGTACACATTTACTCACAAGAAGTACAGTAGTGGGTACAATGCTCACAATTTTATCTCTGAATTCATTCAAGAGGTAGGGAAGGATCAAAAGTTAAAACATTGAAAAAGCGTTTACAATTACCCCAACTGACCCTACTTTAGTTCTTCTGTAATCTTTTAAAAGCTGAATAAATAATTATCGTGAAATTTAAAATCTTCTTTTCCTCGCTTTGAATTAGTAAGAAAATTTTCATGCATCGGTAGAGCAAATTAAGTATAAGTTAAACAACAAAGCAGCTGGTTGTGCACAAATTGTCGCACAAACGTTCGCAACGCTAGTAAATAATAAAATAATTTTTGGAAAAAAAATAGCACCGACTTCAAACTATAAATTGCGCTAAAAAGTAAAAAAAAATTATTCTTTAAACAACTTCGATACGAATTTTAAACATAATTTTTGAAGTCGGTGCAAAATTATGACGGTCTAATTATAGTTACGCCATGCGTTATTTTACACTGAAACTGTTGCACACTCTACGCTATTTATATTTGTAATTGGTTCAGAGTTACAAAAGGAATCATGCATAAAAATTCATCATAATTTTGCAGCGACTTCAAAAATTATGTTTAAAAGTCGTATCGAAGTTGTTTAAAGAATAATTTTATTTTTTACTTTTTAGCGCAATTTATAGTTTGAAGTCGATGCTATTTTTTCTCCAAAAATTATTTTATTTTATTCTTTTTAGTGTAAATGCATTTTTATTTAAATACTCTATTTTTAAAACATACTTATCAGAGAGGAAACCTTCTTTGAGGGAATTACACTAAAAACTAACGGTTTCTATGATAAATTTCGTTTTGAAATCGATTTTAAACGGTCACTAGAGCAAGCAAACTGATTGGATTAAATTTCTTTTTCAGAGAAGCCTTCGGTCAATTTCTTGTTATAATTGCTTTTAATATTACATCTTAATGGCAACACTCTTTTTAACAATGAGTTTCATGTTTATCAACGATTTTCCCAACAAAGAAAAATCAAGCCTAGCCTTTCCAATTAAAATGAAAAAATACTTATTTTCCCCCCGTAACGTCTTTTCTAAAAAAAACAAATGTAGTCAAATGGATTTGCAATATTTGAGTTAGACGACCCTCTATCGACCAAAGAAAAAATAATCAAAATCGGTTCATTTAGTCAAAAGTTATGAATGAAAAAACAAAAAACATACTACATTTCTGCCCATTACTTTTGTTCTAATTATGGAATGTGGCCAAACGAAGGTACGGGACCTATGGGAAACCACCCCTGATCGATTGAAAATAAAATCATGAAAATCGGTTCACGCGGTGCGAAGTTATGAGTGGGCAAACAAACAAAAAAAACGACATACATACACTATGAATGTATAACCTCCTTCCTTTGTGAAGTCGGTTAAAAATGCAAAATAGCTTACTGCTTGATTATATCAGGGCGCCCTTTACTAAATGCCATCCGATGGGGCTTTAAATCCATACACATTTTGGCCGCAATTTTTTATAAAGAGGGCGCTAGTTTCCTGCTCATAATACTGCTTTTATAAGTAGCTACATATGGCAAATATTAATGAACTGAGTGTTTAAATTACAAAAACTATTTAATTTTAAACATATCAGCAAACAAAATATTCTAGAAAGCAAATTTTGACTAAAATTAAAACCTATTTTTTTCTAAAAAGAAATTTAAAGTTGATACAGCAGGTTATTTGCGCCACCTAGCGGAGAACTTTTCACTGCCGTTTTTCTCTCATATCGGAAGGCATTTAGTATAGGGGGCTCTGATAATATTCTCCATTTTTTGCTTCTAACTGGAATCATTCTAATTCTACCAATAGAAAAATGCTACTATGGTGAACATTTTCATTGTTTATTTCGAGGGGGAATTCAAACATATATATATTTATTTATTTAAATTATCCGAATGCCTATGATCATTGCTAAACATCAAGAGAAACAATGTTTCGATTTCATTTTATTTACGGAATTGTACCACAGCGCTTCTCTCCCCCTCCACCTTCCCCCCCCCCCCCCCCATTAAGTAACTACAAGGGAATTTCGCTGAGTTTTTCAATCTTCCTGATAATCGCTCACAGAAATAAATTTTATATGGGTAAAACATTTTTATTTTCAAAATCTCAACCTCGTATAGATTTTGTTTCTTCGCTATAGAAAAAACGTTTAGCATAATTGGCTTTTCACAAAAAAACAATTTCTTGTTATTTATCTTTCTCATCATTTCTGTCTTTAGAAAGGATTTCTTTTAGAAAATTTCTTTTACTCACAATTAGATTAAATCTACATTATTACATCTGTATTCTTGGGAAACCTGATTGTGAATAATTTTTTTCTTACATTTCAATAGAAAAATCATCATTTTTAAAAGAAAAAAATAAAGAAAAAGTACATTAGCTCTTCAAGTATTGTCTTATTTGGTTAATGTTTTTTACTTTCTTTTTAAGCGTGTTTATTCAAACATATTTCAAAGATGAAACCGGTATTTAAATTACATTAATCTGATAGAAAGTATTTTCAAAAAGGCTTATCCATCTTGAAAGTTATGCATTACATATTCTATTTTCTTTTCCAAAATATGTTAAAATGATACATATGTGCCAAATTACTGCATATTTTTTTGTTAACTGACCAATAAAGATTTTAAAATGTTTTAACGCTTTACTCAAACCTTAAAACATCCATTTTTTTGTTATTTAAACGTTCAATTTTTTGATTATTTTAATGTTCTATTTTTTGATTAATTAAATACATTTTTAATGTATATAATTACGGTCTTGAATTTTTAACGGAGTTCTACCAGCCTTCTATTTAAATTACGTTTTTGTTTTAAAATGTCAACTTAGGAAAGCACCGAAAAATTTCAAATGTATAATCGAACTGTGAAGTAAAGATAAGCATCTAAACATCTGTTAAAAAAACAAAGAACCCCTTTGAGCAAAAACTCTTTTTGAGTGGCGTCCCGACGGCCTTGTTTGAATTAGATGTTTCTAAAGATTTTATATCATTTTAAACCTTTTAAATTGAAGTGTTCTTTATGCAAAAGAATGTTCTCGATGCAGAATGCTTTTATATGTTTATAAAGGATAATATTAATGTGGTGTATCCTCTACCTTTTTTATAATCTAAGCTGAATTACAGCACTATCAATTCACATCAATAAATGCTGTCACGGACAGGGGAACAGATGGTGTCACGACTGCAGCACGATGGTAATTCCTACGTTTTGAGGACGTCTTTCATCCGCGCAAACGCAATGATGTATCTGCCATCTGTTTCGCGATTCAACCGCTTACTCAAGACGGGCATCTAAGTGGCATATATGATGAAAGCCATCCGATTTTCTTCTATCTGTCACGAAAGGTCTTTTGGGCGTGTAGCGAAGGCAACGGATTACAACGCGGTGAACTCTGGATTGAATCCCACGAGCAACTTTCACCACGCCACACGAACCATAAGGCACATATCTATTTAAGAAAACAGCCCGAGATCTTTGGAAGATATGATTATATAATGTATTTTTGTAAGCAATTATTGGTATTTTTATGGCATACGGCAACAATTTATGACACAACAATAAAGTAAATAAACTTTCATTTCCAATTTTAAACGTTTAAATATAAGATCTAAAGAGACATATATGGACTTTTGAAAAACGACAATAAAAACATAAAAATACTTCGATAATTTTTCCACACATTTTGCTATTCGAATACGACGTTCTATAATATTCAGATGTATGTCTAGTACCAATTTATTATTTTCTATGAACGAAATTTCTTATATTTCCTTTCCATTGTTTTCTTTTATTTTATTTTTTGATTCATTCATCATGAACAGGAATCCTTCTTTGCCCTTTCGAACTTTTCAATTGTTTGCGGTATTAGAGAAGCAAGAGGAATTTTCCTATACTAAGAGGATTCCAGTTCAAGTGGATATAAAATTGTCAGTCAAGGTTGAGAGTGGTTTAAAGTATGATTCCTCAGTGGTTATAAAAGGATCAATTACTGAAAAATATGAGCTTTATTTTGACTTTTAACGCTTTTTTAATGTTTTGATGCTTGTGTGACGCAGAACGTAAATAAGATGAACTATTTAGGGGTGCTAAAAGGACATCTGAGTGTTTATCAAATGTGGCCAACAAGAAATAAAACTAACGTTATTATTTTTAAATTTAATTATTAGTTTTTTTTTTTCATATTTTTTATTTTGCTTAGTATTAAAATTTCTGCGTATGTTAACCGTTTTTTAATTACGTGTACAAAACTTGTATTGAAAATTTATGCCTTTTTTACCCACTTTATTCAGAGCAAATGCAATATCTTGATTTCGGATGTTTTTATGAACGTTATCTCAAATTTGGATTTAGATATACATAATCTATTTGCGTCAGAAATAATCTGGAGGAATGAAACATAATAAGCTTCCAAGTTCAGTTAAATACGAGAAGTTTTAGTAAAATTCGAGACATGCAAGTGTGTCGATAACTCATACACTTCCAAAACGGTTTGCTTTTATCTACTCCAAACAAACATTCTGAACTCGGATGAATTGCATGAATTTTCTATTGAATCCTCGTATTTAAGTTCTCAATATGTATTTATAAAACGTATAGTTAAAATTCTATGCATCAACATCGTATATCTTAAAACATATTTTGACTTCAATATAACCAATGTTGTTGTCGAGTCCTCGCTCGTGACGAGGAAGAATGGATACGCTGCTCCTGAGTCTAACGGGGCCCTTGTAGGCAGGAATCCGATTTCCACCCCTTTGAAAGGTCTCTTAATTTTTTGAGCCAGCTCCCAGATGAGAGACCGTCACCTGGGATTGGCACCCCTAGAGGTATCGTTTCACTTGGAGGACATTCGAGCCACGACCTATTTAACATGCACCAGCGCCCTTTAGCGTACACGGCCCCAAAGGAACCAGCTGCGAGAGGTTGTCACCCTCCCAAACACTGACCTCAGTTAATGTTGTTCACTTTCGGTGTTCTGCGGGAACCGAGCTTCTGCCGACTGGTCCACTGCGGGACAATATATATAATAACTTTTAGATTTGCAAATCTGAAATCGTATAGTTAAAAAAGAAATTTTACTTCCTCAAAATTTGAAAATGTCAAAAAATGAAATCAAATTTATGTGCTGAAATGGATTTCTGTTAACTTATCACGGCTGGTGTTATATTTCCTAAAACAAAGGGGGCAACATTATTTTGAAACGCGGTTTTGCTTTGAAAATAATATATTTTTCGTTTACTTAAACATTTAGTAAGATAAGAACATAAAAGACAAAGAACAAATTCTCTACTCTATGTCTAAGAGCATAATGCTTTCATTTTTGAATTGTGCACATAAATTTCAGCAGGGCTAATTTAAGGCTTGGAGAAAGAAATAAGCGCTTGAAAAATACATAACACTTTAAAATATACGGGAAATAAAGTTTTTCTGAAGCATATTTATTCATTGGTGTTTTATTATAAAGGAAACATGAAAATGTATCTTTGGTATTTTATCTACAAACGGAAAAGATCATAAAAGACATTGAAAGTGCACTTCTTCCTGTTCAAAACTGCAGGGAATTTAAAAGAGTAATGGGTATTGATGAAAAGGAGAATGTGGTAGAAACATCAGATGAAATACAAATTTTCTCCTTTGTTTATGGTTGTTTGGGGGCAGTAAATTATAGTTTTAGTTCTGTGCGCAAAAAAGAAATAAATATAGTGTTATTTTCCTAATATTTAGCGTAAACTTTCCCAATTTGCGACTGATCCTATTTTTTTTCGCCATCATGAAATTGCATTATGAAAATTGCAAAATAAAGGAAACGAAAAGGAAAGGAGTTTTATTATTTTTCTTTCTTTCTTATGAAAATATTTTTCTTATTTAAAAAAAAAAAAATTACGGATTCTTTTTTCTGCAACACATATCTTAATTTCAGAAATTACAAATCTGCCGCAAATTTTTCATACAAAATACCTATTAATATATATATACATATATATGCAATGACCTCCTCTCGACCCCTAGAAGGCAATCTGATATCCAGTATTCGACCGACTTGTTTTTTATGTCCGGAACCCGATCCGATCAGTACGAAAAATAAGGCATGTAAAATTTGATTGTTATGGTATAGAATCTATAGGTTTCAAACAGTAGAACCGACTATCCTGTATGGATAGGCCACATGAGAGGCACCGGTTATCAAACATCTGAGCTATCCCTAATTTTAACCCTGTTCCTCCCCCCGCCCTGGGGCAGGGCATCCCTAATGCTTAGTGATGACAGGGAAGGAAGTTGGAGAAAAAAAGTACTTTTATAAAACGCATTAACGAAACTGCTAAAAAATTATCAAATTAACGTGGTTCTTTGTGACCCGTTGGTTAGAGTTCTTCATTTTGTGTCACACATTCAATTTTGCAGCGACTGCTTTTTCAAAAGTTCGTGAATAAACTACAAAGTATAGGTGTTCCAGTCGTGAGACGCTGGTCACCTTGTATTTAATCAAATGTGTGTAGGAGCCCCTATTATTGATTATTCGGAAGCATCTGAAGGGTACTGAAAGGTAAAAAGACTTGCATGATTGTAATATGCGTTACAAGCAACGAGATTCAAACAGTTTGCAATGAGGAATTCATAAAGTTTTGTCTGTGCATAAACTCTCTGTAATATTATTTTCAGTCCGGAAATGCTGCTAAAATATGTCATCCTTTACGAAGAAGAAAAAAGGAGGAACAAGAAAAATAAATTTACATTTTTGCGCGAAAATCCTATAAACAGAAACATGTATATCTCCTTCCTATTTATATTTGCAGAAACTAAATCCTTTGTGATGTAGCAGTGGGGACAAGCTCCGAAATAAGAAAAGAGGGAGGGATGAAATGGATTTCTTCTCCACAAAGATTTCATTTCAAAGCAGAGTTGAGCTCTCAAGATAATGGAAACAGAGAAAAACAGTTCGAAAGAACTGCTTCCAGAAACATGATCATAGTGTAAGGGGAGATGAAGTGCTCTTGTCAATTCTTTCATCCTTTGTGGAAGTGAAAGCAGATGACGTGTTTAAGAGTCAAGACAATGAGAATATTTACTTCCATCTAGTAACTTATACAAGGAGGCTTCAGTCTACGTGAGATACAGAATTGTTTTCCACTATATAAACGTGTCACTCATTTAAAGCGAAACTCTCAGAGTAAAGCAAATAAGGTGTAGTTACGAGGTTATTTATATGTATTTCACTTAACGTGGACCAGTTACGATTAAATTTTGCGGTACGATACGATACTGACATCATGCAAACTATGGTAAAGCGATTTTTAAAAATTTGTTTAATGGTTACCATAGAAATGTAACACAATATTTGTATTTATTATCGCAACTTAAGGGGCTTTAACAAATTTATTTATATTTCTTAAATGCATTTCTATTCATAACTCAATTTCTAATTTCCGATTTTTTGGGGTGGCAACACCTTAGTTTGTTTAGATTGAGCATGTTTATATCAAGCGATCTTTTCTTAAGCCTTTCGAATTTTGAAGCGTTTTTTACGATTTTAAAATGGTTAATTTTTGGTCCGCAAATGTTCTGCGGGGATCAGCTAGTTTCATATATTGCTTATTTTATGATATTATGCTTTGAATTTGTTCGCTATCAAGAAAAATAGTCAAAATTAGAACAATATTATCGAAATATCGATAGTAAATTTTAATGGCTCACTAAACGCATTTGTAGGGAATTGATCCTTGAACAATTACTGGAACAGCAGAAAGTTTAATTTTAGAAAGTGGAGAACAAATTTACATTTAGATACACATAAACAGGCCAACATTATATGGCTCAAATTTGTAAGAAAAAGTTTCGAAGTTATACTTTACTTTGGCGCAATGAGAGTGAAATTTCAGCAAAGTAACGGAGGTGTCGGTTAGAGTGATGTCATCATAGAGCTGAAGGAATTACCTTTTAGTTCATCCAGCAAAAACTGCACGAATCCACTTTCAGGTGCTTGCTATGGACTCGATGATAAATTCCATTTTAATCATTCTCGATTAAAAAAAAGGTATTTTTATTTTTTTTTCTATTATTTACAAACTCAAGTTAAAAACTAACTTCATTGTGTTGTATACTGTATGCATCACTTCCGGTGCAGGCTGTCTCAGCTGAACAAAGTATTTAACCAAACTAAAAATTAAAAAAACATGTGAAGTTAAGCACAACTTCTAACTCACTTGCTTGAGTACACGTAACTTTTTTCCTCATATTACTTCAATTTCCTATGCTACAAAAAAGGTTACTTTTAATTCCAAAACACTGGAGTGAAATTTCGATTTCAAAACCAATAAATAATAAAGCATGTACATTAAATTTATTCGTAAAATTAATATAATAATATAAATTATGTTATGATGATCATTGTAGCTGTTTACGTAAAATATATATATTCTTAATTTCTTAGGGGCTGCTGTTGTGTTTTGCCTTGCAGACCTAGAGCGTTCCCCAGAGATTGGTACCATCTCTTTCAGCAGCACCACAATGAGTGTGGTACCATCGCCGCATGATAATTTTGACGTCCGTTTTCTCCACCTGAAAGGGCGAGCACCCGGACTTGATGCGAAATTGCACAAGGAATTTAATTTAACCGAGAGCACCCAAGCCAAATGTCAACTCAAGGGATCTTTTACATGCGGCACAATCATACGACATGAGAGCAGACGATTTTCTGCATCTTGAAAATCCACCCACACTGAGAAGCTCGATCCTCAGACCTGGAGCGTACGAGCTCCGACGCCATCACGCCGCCATCACGCCGGCCCCCCGTTACGTAAAATATCTATATTCTGAAATGGTATTCAAAGCAATTTTTAAAATGATACAATATCTGCGAAAAATTCCATCTATCTTCTTTCATACAAAATTCGTCCTTAAACTAAAATCTGAGCTGTTTAAAAGAATTTTTTTGATGGTAGAATTTTTTGAATTTACTTCGTCTGGCACAGCTAATTGCAAAAAATTCTACTCTCCGAAAATATTTTAAAATCTTCCCTCAGGCATTAAAAGCGCTTCAAGGCACTGAAGCTTAGAAGAGATGATTACTATGTATTCGTCTATAATTGAGGCTCTCAGAGTACGATCACATTCAGCTCAACAAAATTATTAACTACGCCCTCGTATTGATTGATTGGCGCTTTTTATTGCGACATTAAAAGTTAGTTTCGCCCAAACAACCGTGATTTCTTTATTGCGCTATCGAACACAGTGTGACCGCTGTTTAATAAACATAGCAACACTATATTACAACGGATGCAAATTGTCGATGTTGTTATGAATGCACCCACAATGCTCTCACAGTTTTCATTATGTAAAATTTCATAAGAAACTATGAATTGCCGTTAAGTATGACAGTATGTCAAAAACCTAGAGTCTACACTGTTAAAACAAAGCTGAATTTTCAGATTGCTTTATGACTGATTTTAACGGAAGATTTCCGTAGTGCTCCAATACATGGTTTTTCCTTCCAAAAACGGAAATATCACGTCCTGAAAATACGAGAACGGAACTTTTCCGTTTTACGGTTGCTGTCTTTTCACAACCTGATTTGGATTAACGGAGGAAAAAAATGGAACTTCTGTCAAATCTCGGGAAAATATTATCAGAAACGGAATATTTCTGGCAACTCTGCTGCCGTAATTTTTCCGTTTTTTTCAGTAGATTTTTTTAGTGTATATAAATGCTTTTTGCATCATTAACAAACAAAGAAAAGGTAATTTTTTTATATCATAGAACTTATTTTTAATAAATAACTTTACTTGTTTAATAGATTTGTATAGAATCATATAGTAGGATCAATTGAGCTCAGATTTTGCCAAGTTATTTACCAAATCACACAAATTTTACAATATTGCTGTCACTATCGGAGCATTTTCATGCATAAAGTACTATCTGGCTTCCATTGTGACACGTTTTGTCAGAGGCACAATTCTAAATCTCAAGCTTTGTTCAAATGAAGGCCACACAATTCAGCTGACAGTTTCATTTCTACTTAAAAATTTCATTTCACGGCATTTCCAAGAAACTGTCATTTGTATTTGAAGTATGTCCACTTTGAAATAGCAAGCTCCATAAATAAACGGAAAAACTAGAGGAGCAAATGATTTATGAAGATTTGGCTTCAAATTCTTTTGAAGATCTCAAAATGTTCAAGTCCATTTGACATCACGCAATGCAAACTCCGTGACTAAGAAATTATGCGATATATAGTAATGATTAAACTTTGTGCAAAGTAATAGAAATAAAATTTCACGTTAAATTAAAGCACAAATGAGCATTAAAACGCAGACATATGTTTCGGGATCGCTTGGAATCCCTTTTTCAATGCGACAGGGAGCTTCTAGATGCAAAACATCCAAATGAAGCCTGGTAGCTTCATTTGGATGTTTTGCATCTAGAAGCTCCCTGTCGCATTGAAAAAGGGATTCCAAGCGATCCCGAAACATATGTCTGCGTTTTAATGCTCATTTGTGCTTTAATTTAACGTGAAATTTTATTTCTATGCGATATATTTTCTATTAGTTCTAAACAAAACTATATGGACAAAAATAAACGCGAATTGACTATTACAAATATTTTAAGTTATTTTTGGCACGCATGTTTTACCGTGTATTTTCTTTTCCGTGATTATTCTTTAAATAATACTTTTTTGCCAATTATATTTTTTTATATATATTTGGCTGTTTTTATTTAATTCTGAAGAAGTTAAGATGTTCCTCAAAAATTATTATAACACGATAGAAAGTGCTTTTGCTTTTTAAATTGTGAAATAAAGTAATCCCTCGCTTAGCGTTGGTTCAAGGGACCGTATAAGTAAAAAGACGCATAAGTAAGATCTGAAACTGAAATTCAACTTTACCTTAGACTAGCTGATTCTGCACTGTGTTGCGCCCGTGCTAAAAGTTAAACGAGATACGACTAGCAGAATTTTCACTGTGTTGCGCACATGCTAAAAGTTAAATCATAAGACTAGCAGAGTCTGCACTGTGTTGCACCCATGATAAAAGCTAAACGATAACACTAGCAGTGTCTGCACCCTGCTGCGTCCGAGCTAGAAGTTAAACGATAAGTTCTAATATAATGAAAGTTTTTCAAAATGTAAATGTTTAGTCTTTCTACTTCAAAATAGCTAATACTTTTATTTTTCTCTGTTCCCTACTAAATAAAGCAACGATATCATATCAAGCAGGTGAAAATGATATATTTACCCGAATTCAAACTTCCTGTCAAAAACATTTTACTGGTATAACTGCTTAAAATATTAGACATACTTCAAACAATTACTACCGTTTGTACCACAGCATGTGAAATCTTTTATGTTTAATTATATACAATAAAATAATTTTTGAGAAAAAAATAAAACCGACTTCAAAGCAGAACAATTGTAAATTACGCTAAAGAGTAAAAAATAAATTCATTCTTTTAAACAACATCGATGTGACTTTTAAACATAGTTTTAGAAATCGGTGCAAAATTAGGAGTCTAATTACCATTACACCATGTGTTACTTGATCTTGGAACTGTTGCTAATTCTGGGCCGGGCCATTTATATTCACAATTGAATAGTCATTAAAAAAGATTTTATCTATCCTAATTTTGCACCGACTTCTAAAACTATGTTTAAAAGTCACATCGATGTTGTTTAAAAGAATGAATTTATTTTTTACTTGTTAGCGCAATTTACAATTGCTCTGCTTTGAAGTCGGTTCTATTTTTTTCTCAAAAATTATTTTATTTTATTCTTTTTAGTGTAAATATTTTTTCTATAAATACTTTATTTTTAAAAAAATCCATATCAAAGGGCAAATCTTCTTTGAATGAATGGCACTAAAAACTAATCATTTGTATCATAAATTCCGTTTAGAAGTCGATTTTAGCAAACAAACTGATTGGATTTAATTTTTGCCTCAGAGAGGCCGTCAGTCAAACTGTTGCTGTAATTGCCTTTAATATTACAGCACAAGGCAACAAACCTTTTTTAAACAATGACTTTTATATTTATTAATAGCTTTTCCCAGCAAAGAAAAATCAAGCCAAGCCTTTCCAATTAAAATATAAAATGCTAATCTTTCACCCGTAACGTTTTTTCTAGAAAACGCATTTAGTGAAATTGATGTGCGATATTTGAGCTAGACGACCCTCTATCAGTTAAAGAAAAAATCATCAAAATCGGTTCACTTAGTCAAAAGTTATGGATGAAAAAAGCAAAAAATGACCACATTTCAGCCCATAACTTTTTTTCTAATTATCGAATATTGTCAAACGAAGGTACGGGACCTATGGGAAACCACCCTCGATCGATTAAAAAAAATCATGAAAATCGGTTTATCCTATGCGAAGTTATGAGTGGACAAACAAACAAAAAAAAACGACATACATACAATACGAATGTATAACCTCCTTCCTTTGTGAAGTCGGTTAAAAAGAGCGCAAATGAAAAAGACGTACACAAGTTTTTAAAACAATAATTATGGTATTGCATGCATAAGATGCTGCACTGCCACCTCACAGGAAATTCAATTAAGTCTAAAAATAAAAAGGTCAGTTTTGTGCCATTTGTTAAAAAATTCAAAAAGCAGCATAAAAATACAAAAATCGTGATAAAAATTTCACACATGATATCGAGGTTGCAGTCTTTTTCCAATGCAAAATAAATGAGCTTATGGGTAAAAAATGTTAAGCTTTTGTCGAATGTCTTTTCATCCACAAGCTCATTTCTTCAGGATTGAAAAGGAGGCTCCTTGTAACTCGAGCCAGTTTCTGAAATTCTCATTGTTATTTTTTGCATTTTTACGTTGTTTTTTGAGTTTTATCGAGCTATATATATATATTTTACTTTTTACAGAAGCGTTATTAATAACACTAGTCGACAAAAAAAAACTTTTTTTCCCTAACACAAGCACAATTAGCTATTTTCAACTTGTAGCGTAGAATTCGAATATAATTGTAAAAAAGCTGTAACACGTACAGTTTTCTTGTTATGACTATCGTATAGTACGAAAAGAAACTCAAAAATGCATTAGATCACAATTTTTATCATGATTATTCTCCTTAATTCATCATGGAATTCTATTTCGATTGAGAAAAGATACATATTTTAGACTATCAAACTTTAATAAATGCGATGAAATGTTGTCATTTTTTTCTTATGTGACGTTAAATCTTTTCTCTTTATAAACTTGCAGTAGTCACCCATCACTGCTGGTTCCCAATGACATTGCTATCAGGTATTCATAATCTTAATGCCCTTGTCTTTCCCCTTGTTCATCTCTATATTCACCAAGATCTTTTTGGGACAAAATTCAAATGTGAATGTAGAAAAGGAATTTTAAGTGACATCCCACACCTCATGGATTGGAAGGACTTAAGAAGATCTTAAATTAGGATTTTATAATTTGTATCTTTCTTTTTTGCTAAAAATCCTTTCGCCGCCTTCACAAACGATTTCCAAGCTGCTAACTCTGTTTGATTAAGCTTCCCTTCGAAATCAGGGTTGCAAATCACTTGTCTAATTTGAGGTCCAATAAAAACATCTTTAAGTTTTGCTTCACTCAGTTGTAGAAAATGTTCTTTTAAAAAATTTAATCCTTATAATTCTTTTTTCTCCATGGTCATCACAAGGTTTCTTATCAGTCCTAATTTAATGTGAAGTGGAGGGAGCAGAGTTTTTTCCCTTTCAATAAGAGAGTTGTATTTAACATTACTAGCTCCAAAGTGAAGTGATGTTCTGGGTAGTCATTCCTTTTTTACGAAATGCTGTGCTGTTACTCGACTATCCCACAAATATAAAAAGCAACAATACTCACTAAATCTCTCCTGAAGACCCATTAATATAGCTACGACCTTTAAGTCTCCATAAATTCGCCAATTGAACTGTTTATACTTAAATGCACTCAGAATAGTCACGACGTTAGCGTATGTTTCTTTCATGGAAGCTAAGTAGGCTATTGGTTTGCGAAGCAGATCATTCAGTACATTTTGACGAATAAAATTTAGTTCGCTGCTAGGGTTACAAGTACCTTCAATAACATATGTTTTAGTTGTGTCTTCAATATCACTCACCTCTCTTGAATGTCAATATCTTTTCAATTCAATGGAACAGTTGGTACTATTAAGTGCTTGCCGTGAGGAACTGTCTGTGCAGATGGGATATTCGGATACTCAATTTTATGTATTTGCTTTTTGGAATATCCTTCTATGTTTGCAAGACAAAAGTAACAATCATTAAAAGCATTTGAAGGTCCTCGCCACAACTTTGGGACAGCAAAAGGTAAAGAGCTTTTTTTGCCTTTCATCCACTGACCAAAACCCCATTGCAACTCACGCAACACACGTGAGGAGCCCAATTTTCATCTTGGTCACCAACTTGGCACCCGAAGTACAAGAAACAAGCCTAATTCACATTTTTTACCTTGAGATTTAAAAATAAACAGCCCACAAATGTAACAAAACTTATCTGGCGTCTGTTTGTGATGTCTGCGCTCAAATTTTGCCATTTTCAACATGAACTATAATACAAAAACCCACAACTATATTCAACAAGGAAGTTGCATATAATGGGATGACAGAAATAACTAGATACAGCGAGATTGTACGGTACCAGAAGCGTTGGGTTGCCACATGCGACAAAAAAAATCATGAAAAATATCAGAAAGCTCCAATTTTTGTTACACAAAAATGTGACGTGGTGGAACTTTTTTACTTGCAGATATTTGAATAACAATATGCATCTATAATAAAAATAGTAATTTGGTTGTTGTTAGCGAACCACTGTAGAGCAGTGTAACATTAGTAAACGTTTACGTTTTCGTAGAGACGGAACGTCAGGTAACAGAATTATGATGTACAAAAAAAAATGAAAAAAAAGTATTTTGTAACAAAGCAGTTTTATTGAATTCAAGCAGTTGGCGATAATTTTGTTATATTAGAAAATTCATTTTGCCAACAATTTGGGAAACCATCTCCAAGGTCGTCCCTTTAACTGATAAGTACTTTTTAAGTTGAAATGTATATATGAAATAAAAGGTTTGTAAGATTTATTTCATGTTCATTTTTTTTTAAGTTAGATTTTCACTTAAAAGAACCCATCAGTTTATTTTGTTTTTTATCTTTTTCTTTCCAAAATATAAACTTTATTTTCTGAAAACATGAAGGGAAAAATAATTCAGTTCTTCCGACGGATATAGCTTTAAAGTTTACAGTATCATATTTTTTATTAAAAGACTTCCACCATCAATCGAAGAGAAAACTTCTGAGAAGTTTTATGTGTCATAAAAAAAAATTCTTCTCGTACTATGAAAGATGTAAAACGATAAAGTGATGCTTTAAGACATTTTAAAATCACATTTATGGGTTCTCTGTAATCCTTACGAAAATTTATTGGCTGTTCTGAATTCTTGTGTGCTTCTAAAAGTTGCAAGGCTAACATAAGAAAATAAATAGCAAACGTAAATTTTTAATGGTCTTTATAAATAAAAAAACATGTTTTAATGGAGAAGAAATTAAATTTTGCGAACCAAATATGATAAAAATTGTTGCGTATTTCTGATTCGTAGTCATCTTTAACCATGCACCTAAAATTTCTAAATAATTTTATTTTAAAAAAGAAGAGGACTGAAATGCATGCTACATTGTAAAAATTCTTGCAATTGTAGCTCATTTAGGTTTTAAAAAGTTGAGTTAATTTTGTTGGAGAAGCTATTACTTCTGGCAATTATTTTCAAAACAGCAATTATTCGAGAGGCCAAAAAAAAAATTTCACGTTTTTACTCTATTGTTTAAGAGGAAAATATCTGATTTCCCTCACTTATTATAATTGCAACAACTTTTTTAGTTTAAATGAGGTATTGAAAACACACTAGTTCCGCAATGATGTTCAATAAACTAGTGAGCAGTGAGTAACAACTATAAAAGGTGACCTAAATTTGTGAGAAAAAGGTAAGATTTCAAAAAGGCAATCTTGTTGCGAGTTTTCATATCAATGAGATTTGCAACTTTTTTTATCACTTTTTAAATTCTACCCTTAGATCTTCTTTTATCACATTTCCCTCTGGGATGTTATACAGTGATCTCCCACTTATGCGCGCTCATAGGGGCCCGCGGCAAAAACGCGCATAAGTGAAAAACGCGCATAAATGAAAAGCGCGGCAAAGTGGAAAACCAAAAAAAGGGAGCTAAGAGCAAACATCAGTTTAGTGTGGACAATAATTGTTAAGTAATATATTATGCATTAGTTGTAGTGAAAAATGGGAAAAGAGACGTCCACAGCGTCAAAGAAGCTACATTTTCTCGCCATTGTTCAACTGTGCCTTCATTCACACTCGCCCTTTCCTTGGCAAGATCCATATCGAAAACTCTTTGACAATTGTGCTTAGGGATGTTCAAGGCACGAGCTTCTTTGAACCATAGTAACAAAACTCTTCGAACTTTCCACCTTGAATCCTACTTCTGTTTTTTTTTTTGACTGGATTCCATTCTTTATTAGCCATAATTATTGCCTCCCGATTTTTAAAAATGCCTCTCAATGTCGATTCGGGGATATAAAATTGCTTAGCTAAAGTTATTTTTGATGTGCTGGGATTTCCTTCGAATTTTTGGATAACCTCCATTTTAAACGAAAGGGAGAAGTGCGTTCTTTTTGCCATTTTAAAAAGCAACGTGCTGCGTACTGTACTCTTATTAGACGGAACACAAACACAACTTTTGCCGACGTCCGTCAATCTCAAGTACACCCGTAGCCCCACGTTTAATCCACTGTATACTTTAAGGGGAATGTTTTCTTGGAATCTTAACAATAGGGGAAAGAGGAGAGAACGAATTCCTAGAAGCAAAACAAAAAAGGGTGAAATACTTCTGATAAGAAACACCTGACTTGAGGAAGTGATTTTGAGCTGAAAAATTTTTCTGACGCGCATAAGTGAGAGCTGCTTTTCCGATACGAAAGGTATCATGGTTTTTTTAACTTCCGCGAGAGAACAGTCGTGATAACGCATTCTTTATTTAGGTAGCATCCGCACTATCAAATTCACTCAAACTTCTATATTTAAAAAATACAGATGCATTTAATTCTACCCATTTTATAAGTTTTTAAGAGATATTTCTAAGAAAAAATCAATCTTAAGTTCTGCCAAATATCTAGTTTTCTTATCCATTCAAATTAGATACTGTTTAAGTAACGAATTTATAATTAACATCCACACTTTTTCATCCCCATACAAAAGAAATGAGCAAGATCAATACATTTTCATGAAGAAAACCTTTAAAAATACAAAACTATATGGTACTTATCGGTTATAGATCCGGTCTTGGGGACGATTTTTCGGTTTGTATAAAACATGATTTTTTTTAATATAACAAAATAAGCACCGCCTATTTCAACTCAAAGAAACTACTTTGTCGTAAAATTGCATTTCTTTTTATATTTGATTTGGCGATGTAGAGCCTATAACAGTGGGCTCTTTGATCAATAAATACCTTATCAGTATCGATGAATTATGAATATGTTCACTGATTTAATCTTTCATTAGGTAGTGGTAACACTAAGGGTTTTAAGAAATGATGGTTGCTGAATATATGAATCGCTTCGTGATTTTCACTTAGGTGACAAAGCAATAAGCACATATGTAAAAATTATCAACGTTAAATATAAATTAAATGAAACACTTCGAGAGCTACAAGTAGCAAATATTTAACGACTATTACATTCATCCTCTTACAACTACTACAAAATAAATCATTGGGAATAACCATCTCTTCCTACAGTTAAACAAACGCCTGTGCACTTGGACTAATTGTCATATCTCGCACTTGTGTGTACATTACGCGCTTTTAGAGTTAATGTGATAATAATGTATTTTCACGAGAGTCATACCTTTTGGGAATGACATTATTTAAAGGGTACATTTCAAACATGGAGTGTGTATTTGCACAAATAAAGCAGCACTATCATTGAAATACCCAAGAGAAAAGCAATAATTCAAAGCGTTGAAAACATTTAAATTATTTTCGTTCAAAATTGGTAGTTATTTGCTCTAATAAAAGCCGAAAGCTCTGTAAAGCTATTGCTAACGTGTTAGTTATAGTTTTATTAAATATGTGATTCTATACACTGATTTTACCAGTTTACATTTCACTCGATGGTTGTTTTAGTTACAAATCAAAATTTTAGATAATTAATACAGGATACACAAAAGTATATGCATGTATGCTGTCTAAATAACGTAATCAGATTTTCACGTGCAGAATTTTTGACTGTAAAACCATACAGCGGTTATCACGAATTTCCTTTCAAATAGATTTCGATTAGCATGTGTTTTGACAGTTTCTATATTTGTATTCATACTACAGTTTCTAGGTTTTTAAGTTTCTCTTCTTTACTCGTCGTTCGCTTCTTTGTTATTCCACATTTTACATTTCACTCGATGGTTGTTTTAGTTACAAATCAAGATTTTAAATAATTAATACAGGATACACACAAGTATATGCATGTATGCTATCTAAAGAACTTAACCAGATATTTCATAAGCAGAATTTCTAACTGTGAAACCAGACAGCGGATATTACGGATTTCCTTTCAAATAAATTTAGATTAGCATGGGTTTGGACTGTTTCTATATTTTTATTCATATTACAATGTTTCTAGATTTAAGTTTCTCTTATTTATTCTTCGTTCGCTTCTTTGTTATTCCACATTTCAAGTTGTGTCGTTCTAGATTGATTTTCTTCAATATACATTGAGAGCAAAAAAAGATATTTTATCAGATTTTTCACATGCAGACAGCGAAAGTGTGAAACCAGACAGCGGATATTACTAATTTCCTTTCAAATGAATTTAGATTAGCATGCGTTTTGACAGTTTCTATACTTGTATTCATACTCTTTCTAGATTTAAGTTTTTCTTCTTTATTCTTCGTTCGCTTCTTTGATATTCCACATTTCAACTTGTGCCCTTCTAGGTTGATTTTCTTTAATATATATTGGGAGCAAAAATTATATAATATAAATATTTTTAGGTTTTCTTTCAGCTAGATTAGAAAATAACGTAATGATTTCTTAACGGATAAGCACTATACATAAGTCACATCCTCAAATGTTTACTGATCTTATTTTAAGAAATATATTCTCTATTTTAACCAATATCTTTTCAATCTTTGCCCCAAATTAGGACAGTTATTGTGAGTTAGATAGCAGTACTGTGCTCTATGCTACACCAGCAACATAAAAAAGAAGTTGTGATGATTTTTCAAACTGATTGTATTCTTTGAACAAAAATGTTTCCCTATACAATCCTTCCAAAACCATATTTTAAGTTTATTATTTTTTAGAATGGTCGATAAACTCATAAGTAATATCCCGGAAAATTAGAGACATTTAACTGCTTAACTAAACTAAAACAAATCCCGAAAATTTTTCAACCTGCAACTAAGAATTAAAAACCGGAACTAGATCAACTAATCCAGGACGTCAGGGTCATTTTATTTAAATGAAATGAATAATAAAAACTTCTAAGTAATTTAATCAACATGCTAATGTTTCCTTTCTGTTTTTGACGTGATGCATGATGGTTGTACTAATTATAAATTAGGACGAATTTAATTACCGTTTTCTCAGCTCAGATATGATATAAAGTTGCGTTTGTAATTTTCTTTATCATTTAGCACTAAAAGCCTTCTGCTGCTTTTCCCCATATTTCTCATTTAGCTTCTTTCTCTCTTAATTACCGTAAAGCAGATATGAGTTTTTATTTATTTTTCAAGACAGTTGTTGAAAATCCTCTCATCATTTGAACTTAACTCATTTATACAACGTAAACAAGCTTAACTCATTAGTGCTATTTTTAATTAATTCATGGACGCATTAACATTGCTAAAAAATATCTTTTCTTACTATACATTTCTTTATCATTTAGCATCAAAAACTTTCACCGCTATTCACCTTATTTCCCACTTAGCTTCTTACTCTCTTAATTACTGTAAAGCAGTTTTGAATTTTAATTTTATTTTTTAAACAGTTGTTAAAATTCTTCTCATCATTTGAACTTGACTCATTCATACAATGTAAACAAGCTTAACTCATTAGTGCTATCTTTAATTCATTCATGATCTCATTAACATTGCTAAAAATATCTTTTTTTACTATACATTTCTTTACCATTTAGCACCAAAAACTTTCACGGCTATTCATCATATTTCTTATTTTGCTTCTTACTTTCTTAATTACTGTAAAGCAGTTATGAATTTTTATTTTAATTTTTAAACAGTTGTTGAAATTCCTCTCATCGTTTGAACTTGACTCATTTATACAATGTAGACAAGCTCAACTCAGTAGTGCTATTTTTAATTAATTCATGATCTCAATACCATTGCTAAAAATATCTTTTTTTTACTATACATTTCTTTATCATTTAGCACCAAAAACTTTCATGGCTATTCATCATATTTCTTATTTTGCTTCTTACTTTCGTAATTACTGTAAAGCAGATATAAATTTTTATTTATTTTTTAAAACAGTTGTTGAAATTCCACTCATCATTTGAATTTAGCTCATACATACGATGTAACTCATTAGTGCTATTTTTAATTAATTTATGGAAGCATTAACATTTCTAAAAAATATCTTTTCTTAATATACATTTCTTTATCATTTAGCATCAAAAACTTTCACCACTATTCACCTTATTTCTCATTTAGCTTCTTACTCTCTTAATTACTGTAAAGCAGTTATGAATTTAAATTTTTATTTTTTAGACAGTTGTTGAAATTCCTCTCATCGTTTGAACTTAACTCATTTATACAATGTAAACAAGCTTAACTCATTAGTGCTATCTTTAATTCATTCATGATCTCATTAACATTGCTAAAAATATCTTTTTTTACTATACATTTCTTTACCATTTAGCACCAAAAACTTTCACGGCTATTCATCATATTTCTTATTTTGCTTCTTACTTTCTTAATTACTGTAAAGCAGTTATGAATTTTTATTTTATTTTTTAAACAGTTGTTGAAATTCCTCTCATCGTTTGAACTTGACTCATTTATACAATGTAGACAAGCTCAACTCAGTAGTGCTATTTTTAATTAATTCATGATCTCAATAACATTGCTAAAAATATCTTTTTTTTACTATACATTTCTTTATCATTTAGCACCAAAAACTTTCATGGCTATTCATCATATTTCTTATTTTGCTTCTTACTTTCGTAATTACTGTAAAGCAGATATAAATTTTTATTTATTTTTTAAAACAGTTGTTGAAATTCCACTCATCATTTGAATTTAGCTCATACATACGATGTAACTCATTAGTGCTATTTTTAATTAATTTATGGAAGCATTAACATTTCTAAAAAATATCTTTTCTTAATATACATTTCTTTATCATTTAGCATCAAAAACTTTCACCGCTATTCACCTTATTTCTCATTTAGCTTCTTACTCTCTTAATTACTGTAAAGCAGTTATGAATTTAAATTTTTATTTTTTAGACAGTTGTTGAAATTCCTCTCATCGTTTGAACTTAACTCATTTATACAATGTAAACAAGCTTAACTCAGTAGTGCTATTTTTAATTCATTCATGATCTCATTAACATTGCTAAAAACATCTTTTTTTACTATACATTTCTTTACCATTTAGCACCAAAAAATTTCACGGCTATTCACCTTATTTCTTATTTTGCTTCTTACTCTCTTAATTACTGTAAAGCAGTTAGGAATTTTTATTTTTATTTTTTAAACAGTTGTTGAAATTCCTCTCATCGTTTGAACTTGACTCATTTATACAATGTAGACAAGCTCAACTCAGTAGTGCTATTTTTAATTAATTCATGATCTCATTAACATTGCTAAAAATATTTTTTTTACTATACATTTCTTTATCATTTAGCACCAAAAACTTTCATGGCTATTCATCATATTCTTATTTTGCTTCTTACTTTCGTAATTACTGTAAAGCAGATATAAATTTTTATTTATTTTTAAAACAGTTGTTGAAATTCCACTCATCATTTGAATTTAGCTCATATATACGATGTAACTCATTAGTGCTATTTTTAATTAATTCATGGAAGCATTAACAGTTCTAAAAAATATCTTTTCTTAATATACATTTCTTTATCATTTAGCATCAAAAACTTTCACCGCTATTCACCTTATTTCTCATTTAGCTTCTTACTCTCTTTATGTAGTTTTTATTTTTGTTTTTTAAACAGTTGTTGAAATTCCCCTCGTTATATGAACCCAACTCATTTGTACAATGTTAAACGAGCTTAACTTATTAGTGCTATTTTTAATTAATTCATGGTTTCAGTCACATTGCTAACAATATCTTTTCTTGCTATACGTTTCTTCTAAAGAGCTGAACTTTAGTAGTATTATCACTAGTTTTTGGCAATATTTGGACTGAAAACGAAAATAATTTTCAAAGCATTGGAAGTCCATATATCTGTTTTTAGTCACATATTTTAAGCGTTAGAAATCATATTTGTTTTCGATCGCAAAATAGTAACCGGAACAAAATTGGAGGCAAATGTCCGAGTAACTTCAAGTTATACGTTCAAGTTATAAGTTTTTCCTACTAAGCCTAATATTGCTTCTTAAAATGTCCAAAAATGTTATGGTATTCCTGGGCCCGAAATGTTTTGTTTTATGCAAAATTTATTGCAGGCATGAGTGCAGTTCATTATCATGTGTCTATTGAAAATAAGGGGAAGAAACCAAAGGTTTTCCTATATAAATACGTAACAAAACCTTATTTTCGAGAAAAGAAAGTAATATATTTCATATGACACATAGAAATAAATCAAAATATGAAAATTTACCAGCTCATGATATCATAATGAACATAAACGTAGAGCCTAGGGCTTGGTACTAATTTGAAGTTCCTTCCTAAGAAATGAAATATATGAAAGCCGAGAAACTCATTATACAGGTTTCATAATATAATTTAAAGAAATAATAACATTTAAGTAATACGCTAGTAAGAATATTATTAAAAGAGTTTACAATATGCCTACTGTTCGAAGTCACCTTTTTGTCTGCTTTTAAAAAAAAAAGTTTTATGAATTATGGCGTAATGCCCACAGGGCTGCACAGTCATCAAGTTTGATGGATGCTCTTATGTTTTTATAGGGGAATGAGTTATTCATTGTGTATTATGAGTTTAAAATTAATGCCGGCATTGCGCCGTCGTGTTAAGACGCGGGCCTCTTTCCCCCGCAGCAAGTTCGAACCTGGCCGTGTTGGTGGATTTTCAAGTTGCAGAAAATCGCCTGCGCCCCTGTCGTATGATTGTGCGGCATGTTAAAGATCTTTTGAATAGCCATTTGACGTGAATACTCTCTGCTAAATTTAACTCATAGTGCAATTTCGCATCAACAGAGTCCAGGTGCTTCAGCTGCAGATGAAGAAACTGGACGTCAAAATTCTCATGCGGCGATCATACCACACTCATTGTGGATACCAATCTTCGGAGAACGCACTAGGCCTGCAATGGCGGTATGGCGAATGCAGCCCATTGCCATTGGCGGATTTGGGGCAAAGGCACAGGAGGCACGTGCAAAAAAAAAAAGAATAAAAGAAATATGTAATCAACCCATTAAATATTTTGTTTATTTTTCTATATTTTAAAATAAATAAATTGATTTTAAGGGACAATGAAAAAATGTAAAACCTTTTCTGAGAACTCCTTCGAAACATTTTACGAGGGAGAACCATTGATGCTCCCGGTGCACCCCCACCCCCCACCCCCCCCCACCCCAAAAAATCCTTTGTCTGCCCCTGCCCATTGGCGAAAAAAAAAAGGTTTTTTTTTTTTTTTTTAAGTAAAATTAATTTTATTACTTTGATATTATTGTTACACCCATTGATAAAAAAAAAATGTCTGACAATAATTTATAAATTAAAAGTTCTTATATGACCTAAACTTAACGTCGAAACAACGATTTATTATAAATTTCCATGGCACAAAACCGATTCCATTACAAACTGTAATCATTGACAACGATAAGTTTGGTTCGCCTGAATTTCTTTTTGCTGAAAGAGGTTCATTCGAACTGAAAGTAAAATCTTATCATGATAAGAATTTCTGTGCTCCAAGTGAGAGTGAGGCAGGAAGAAAACGAGCAGTCATTTGAAATCCTTGTTAATGAAAGTCCATCAGCTAGGAAGCACTCTATTTCTTGGAAGCAATTTCTATAACTATAGCAATCAGCAGTGTTTTTAATGCATGGAAAATGCTAGTAAAGGAAGTAAGAGTAGAATAGGAGTTTTGCTGTTTCTAGAATAAAGTTTCCTCAGAGATAAGAAATGGCTAAAATTTTACCCCGTGGAAGGAACTTGCTTCATGGACTGTTATTCTAACCCATATCAGTACTCACATATAATTTCATAATATGAAAAAGAAACAGATTTAGGTTAAAATATGTTATTTTTCTTGTTTAAATCAATTTTATTTTAAAGTTACTTCACGCAGATTCATTTGTTTTCATGAAGCTTAATTTTGACAACTTTTTCATTTCAGCTCGTTATGAAAAATCCTTAATTAAATCCTTCACCTCAACTCTTTCTGAAAGATATATTTTAAATAAAAGTTTTTGAAATTTTAAACCCGACTTCAAATTTTTTAATAATGTAAGATTAGATGATAATTTTATGTGATACACTTAAATGTTCGCCTTTTTTCATATTTCTCTTTCATTGCCTTACAATGAGAGAAACAAGCCCAAAATTGGCTGAGGGAGGGAACTAAAAGTAAGTTGCAGCCAATGGAACATTACCTATACCATTTTCAGTTTCTCCTTTTCGTAAGGTAAGCTTTCCTGGTGAGCTTTCGCGGCTGAAGAGCTGACGCACTTGAATTTTGGGGGGTAAGGGGTGGCGTGAGTGTATCACAATTTTAGCTAGTTGCACAGCTGCAACAGCACAGTGCCTACTTGAATTCATAGGATTTTTCTTTGAAAATGTACGACACAAGGTCGTTCTTATTGTTTGCTTTCCAAATGTAAGGGTTTTAGTTGTCATTACTGTTCCTCTGATTTTCATTGATATGTGAGTACTGAAATATACTTTTTAAACCACTCATGGGCGCAATCTTTCCCGCCCTATAAGGAGAGAACAGAAAATAGGTGTCTCATACTCAAAGTTTGGCAAAAATTAACGTTTTCATTCCTTTTCATCATATTTCCCAATTGTGCTCCAAGTATAACGACTTTACCTTATATTGTAAATGTTGCGTTAGAAACATTTATATTTTCCTTGAACCTAGATGTACTGAATCCAAAACAGTATTTAAACGGAAACATAAATCTTCTGCATCCTTCAACTTTCACCCAGCTATACTAAAATTTTATCACCAAGTTACGGAGTTAGTGACTTCTTTTGCTGCCAGACACTTTAGTATCTAAATATCCTAATATATAAAGAACACTGTAAAGTTTGCTTTACGACTAGCGTAGAACTACTTAATGTATGAAAAGAAACTAGATTCTCTGACCTCGCTATAGCTTCTTAATTTCTTCTCTCTTGAGTATAATTTCGTCCTTACGTGCCAGAATAAACAGCACGTAAATTTCATTCAGTTACTCATTCCTTATACTAGCTAAGAGTAATAGCATACATTGAGCATGCGTTGTAATGCATAACAGCTAAACATTTTAATGATGCACTCTCATTATGTGATTTATAATCTCGAATAGTCTTGTCATTGTAAGTCGGTACACATTGGTGATCTGGCTTTAGACAGAACTTCAATGATTGTCATACAACAATTTCCACCGAATAAAACAAAGGTAGTATCAGTAATAAAGAACGGGCCGTGGTATCCTAATGGTTAGGATGTCTGTCTTCCAACCGGAAGATCAGGGCTTGATACCCGCTGAAGACCTAAAATATACACTTGGGGATACGTGCATGTAAAATCTGGGAGCCCCACCACCTCGCGCCCGATGTAGAACATCCCTAAGGCTTAGTGCTCACATGAAAGGAGGAGAAAAGTAATAACGAGCTTAGGCTTATTTCGTGTAACTCTTCTACATGTTTTTTTTCCCCCTTTCATTTGCCCCCAAACCACGTGATATGGCTTGAGAGCAAGGTAAAATACTGTAAAAATTTCCTTTATTATATTTCTTGAACAATTCCATGACTGTTCCGCGATGTTAACTTTTGGTTATTCCAATGAATTTGTAATCAAAAAATTAATTAGTAATCTCAGATATCTATGTTTGATAGATTAGTTACTAACTGATTCTGATTTTAGGCCAAATATGTCAAAATCAATGACATTAAACATAACGATGTCAACACTTCTATATTCCAAGCCTCCAGTTTCAGAATAACACAATTTTAATTGCCTTTAACATTTTTTTTCAGGACACTGTTCTTGTGGCCTCATGCATTAAAAAAATTACTGACCTTAAAACACTAAGTGATATGATGATTTACGTATTTCATTAAAACTTAAAGTATGAAAGTACCTTTCCTCTTTTACGTTTTACTGATAAATAATTCACATGGTTATTTTGAAATGAATTCGGAACCATTTACTGAATTTTAAGGACTGTAAATGCTTTTTTTATTGAACGTTCTATTTACGTGATGAAGAAAATGTCATTTCTGCGTGTCTGCTGCCGTTTGTATCACATTGGTCACTATTTTCCCTTTAAAATGTTTTAAAGCAACTCTTGAAACGGAGTTCTTGGTAAATCTTCTCTTTGAATGAAACACACTTCAAATATTTGTTTTGCTGTCGTATGAGGTATTTTTGGCAGTTTAGTTTTTATTCATGCTTGAATTGTTGAAGCTCTTTTTTTATACTGATATTTCTCACACTAACAATTGCGTGATTGAGTACCTAAAACATAACAATAATGTGCTACAACCGGGTCATTCCATGTCAACTCAGCAAAAAGAAAATACTTTTCAGGTTAATTTATTCTAATGAAATTGCCACGATTAGATCTACACATGACTGGGTTGGAAAAAAAAATTACAGATTTTTTGGGTCCTCGGTTTTTTGCATGGCGCCCTTTAAAAAAGTCGAAAAATGACAGAAATTGATGATCGGGTACTTACCAGCTTTTTCTCGGCTCTTATTGGAGTTAGAGCGATCTATTCAGTATCATTTTAAAGCTCTTAGAATAGGGTTTCATACATGTCACTCTGCAAAGTTTTATGAGATTAAATTTTCGAGGTCACTAAAACCATTCTTTGACCTTATATCTCAAAAAAAAATTCTGGTGTGAATTTTTTTTTTTTTTTTTTTTGCCCTTCTATTTGGTGTTTATCTGATAAATTTTGTGTATGTGTGATAACTTTCAGTCAATTTGCATTTCATCGTGTTGGAGTCTTTACTTCTCTTACGCTTGTGATGTATTAACCTCTAAAATATATTTCTAATGATTCTGAAGATATTTTTCAAGTAATACAAATACAAATACAAATACAAAAGTGATGACCAGCAACAGGCTCAGGGCCCAGCTAGGCTGGTCCTAGTTAATTTAGCAGTCCCCAATGAACATCAAGAGCTTTCTTAAAAGTTTTTACCCCACTGCAATTAACAGTTGCTTCCGGTAAACTATTCCAACTGCCCACAACCCTATTGAAGTAGTAGTTTTTCCTAATTTCAAGATTAGCCTGAGATTTGAAAAGTTTAAAACAATGACCTCTGGTTCTACTTTCAGCACATAGCTGTAGTCCATCAACATTTCCCGTTTTAATGAATTTAAACAACTGAATCATGTCCCCTCTGACTCTCCTTTGCTCAAGACTATACATATTGAGCCTTTTAAGCCTAACCTCATAATCTAAGTCTGAAAGACCACTTACCAATCTTGTAGCCCTCCTTTGAATCCTTTCCAATAAGGTAATATCCTTTTTGCTTCTATTTATTAAGTTTTTTATCTATGTGGTAATGTAAAGTAAGATAATTAACGATTTAGTAACAACATAACGGAAGAAACTTCATGCTGGTAACCCTAGCTTTTCGACTGTAAAAAGTCTTATCCAAAATGTCTGATGTGTCAGCTCGTATATATAGTACACTAAAAAATTTTAGTTCAACCGTTCACCATTTGGTAATAAAGTTGAACCATTGTAATGGTGAAACTACAACATTATGATGGTTCAATTTTGTACCTAATGTTGGTGGCAGCTAAGTTTCACCATTTATTCCTTTTTATTTTTTTGGTTAAAGGATGACTAGAAATTTTTACAGTGTTGCCTTAATCTGGTTCCAGTCTTCTAAGGGAACTCCAAGTCAATAAATTTGGTTAGTTAACCAAAATATGAAAAATTCTCAAAAAAATAATAGTGATTTTTTAAAGAAACTAGATAAGAACTTTATAAATAATTTTATAAGTACAGTAAAACCTCCCAAGTTCGCCACCTCCCTACGTTGACCACTTCTCTATGTTGACCTAAATTTTATAGTTTGAATGGTCACAATGCATGTTCAATTGGAGATTTACCTCTCTATGTTGACCACCTCCATAATTTGTATGTTGACCTCTCTTTTGTAGGTTATTTGAAATAAATATCTATAATTTACTCTCTTTAACTTGACCACTGACCTTTTTTTTGAATTTGCTTCCTCTCCACCCGTTTCTTCTCCATCTGGTTTCCAGGAATTTCTTTATTAGTCATTCGGCTTCTGAGTAGCCCTCGCCCCTTTTGTGGTGCTCCATTCATTGTTCACTTCCAGTATCATACAGTGATGAGAGGAAAAATTCTGGAGATTTTGCCCAGCCTCTTGTTAAGGATAAATCATATCCCCTTTGAATGTTTTCACTTCTTGGACTGCAAACAAAGTCTGTAATTGCTGGAATCTAGAAAAAGGGCAGGGAGTTTAGGATGCGCGTAGAATTGAACTACGCTAAATTGTAAAACAAGTTATATCGCTCGCATATTCCGTTCTTTTTTCTCTCTTCTGGGAAACTTAAAGATCTTGCTGCAGAAAAATGCCAAGCATGCTTAATGGACTTGTAAATTTTGAAAGTGATTTTTACAGTTACCTAATGAACAAAAAGAGGACTCAAACAAAAATCGAATCACTCCTTTAAAAATTGTGAAAATGGGCTGCAGCTTCTGTAGAAATAAAAATGAGTGTAAATGCTAAGTTTTTCTTAAAAAATACTAAAAAAAAGTAATTAAGTTTCTCTGATATTGTACTAAATTGTTTCTAAAAATTCTATAAGTTGACCACCTCTGTATGTTGGCCACTTAGTTACAGTCCCTTACGTGGTCAATTTATGGAAGTTCTACTGTATGTTAATATAAACATTTTTGTAATTTTAATTCTTCCAATTTCTTATATGATCTTAAGTCCCCCGCAATTATAGTAATTTGAATAAGCATAGTCATTTTGAATGTTTTTATTTCAAACTCTTAAACAGTTTGCATGAATGTAAATTCTAAACACGTCAATTCTTTTAAGCTCTTCACATCAAGTGTTCCATTAGTATTGCAAACACACTGCCTTTTTCGTAATCAATATTCTTTACATTCTCAACAGCTTTCTTCGCTTCTAGTTATAAAATCCCATAAATATTTGCTACCAGAAAATGAATTGGATATGCTGAGTTGCTTCAAACACGCTTAAAGTAAATTTACCATTTAGTCAAGAAAGCCCTTTTAGTAATTTGCTAGGGTAAATATTTATCTTCCCGTTTCTCTGTTTATCTAAATAAGTGATAATCGGATAATGCTTTTAATAGATGCGTTGATAATAAGAAATTATAAAGTATGAGGAGGAAAACGCGTCAGGAAACTTTTGCAAATAGAAAATGGCATTTCCCAATTTGTATATGAGTAAAGAAAATTGAATTGGAGATATGTTTTACACTAAACGATGAGAAATTTACCACTCAGAAATGATATATAGCTAACATTCAAGACATTTTAATATACTTATAAAATATAATGATTTTGTTATAAATTAGCGCCGAGAAATCATAATTACAATTTGAAATAACCTCTCAATAAGGGACACTAAGAGGACTGGAAATTTTGTCCCTTAAATAGAGGTGTCCCTTCCTCGGAGTTTCATAAATTGATGCATACACGTATAGTGTATTAACTTGGTTCAACTTTTTAATAATAAACATGTGTTACCATCTAAGCTTAAATACTGAAAATGTTTCATGCATACAAATAATGTTTTTCATTAAAAAACTGAAATTTTAGCATAAATGTCGTATTGGCAAAGTTTTGTAGCTTACAGAAATGTATTTGAAGTAATCTATTTGATGGGTTTGTTTTAAAGTACAAAATTCGGGCAATACAGCATGATTTAAGTTTCGTGTACTTTTTCCAATCCTTCCATCAAAAACTTGTTAGTAGCCGGATACTGTCTATCCTTGCTGAACACACATGTATTACATAGTAGAAGAGAGGGGAAAGCTTTCACAAGTAGGTTTTGGCTAGCACTTTAAAATACACTTGTTTCTTTGGTCATGCTTCTAGGGCTCA
Organism: Octonoba sinensis; assembly: GCA_038502835.1. NCBI lineage: Eukaryota > Metazoa > Arthropoda > Arachnida > Araneae > Uloboridae > Octonoba > Octonoba sinensis. The sequence continues at coordinate 45,360,069 of CM076602.1, read as the reverse complement.
GAATAGTACTTTCAGAAGTTAATTTTTCGAAAAAAAAAACTTCAATTTCCAGGAAATTTTTCCTATCTATATAATTTGAATTTTAGAAATTTTTCTCTGTGAATGTAACTTAAATAGAGTGTCCCTTATTCAGAGGTAAATACATTGAGGTCCCTACTCAAAGTTTTTTTTTTTTTTTTTTTTTTTTTTTTTTTTTTTTTTTTTTTTTTTTTTTTTTTTTTTTTTTTTTTTTTTTTTTTTTTTTTTTTTTTTTTTTTTTTTTTTTTTTTTTTTTTTTTTTTTTTTTTTTTTTTTTTTTTTTTTTTTTTTTTTTTTTTTTTTTTTTTTTTTTTTTTTTTTTTTTTTTTTTTTTTTTTTTTTTTTTTTTTTTTTTTTTTTTTTTTTTTTTTTTTTTTTTTTTTTTTTTTTTTTTTTTTTTTTTTTTTTTTTTTTTTTTTTTTTTTTTTTTTTTTTTTTTTTTTTTTTTTTTTTTTTTTTTTTTTTTTTTTTTTTTTTTTTTTTTTTTTTTTTTTTTTTTTTTTTTTTTTTTTTTTTTTTTTTTTTTTTTTTTTTTTTTTTTTTTTTTTTTTTTTTTTTTTTTTTTTTTTTTTTTTTTTTTTTTTTTTTTTTTTTTAAGATTACGATTAAAATTACGGGAGAAAAAGGATTACGGGATTACACAACTTCGATTATGATTATGAGAATATGCCATCATCAGATTACGATTACGATTACGATTTTGTCAAAATGTAATCGATTACAGCCGATTACGATTACGTAATCGTGATTACTCCAAGCCTGCCAAGGATCAAAACCTTAGTTTGGACTAGAAAATTAGTATTTATGTATCATTTTTAGGGAAAAAACTCGTTTAAAATTTTAACCTTTAATTTTTTTCCTGTTGCATATGTTGCCAGGTGACAAATTGTGACAATGTGAGAGCAATGAAGAGTATAAATGCAAATTGCAATTGTGTAACCTCCCAAATATCATAATGTGATATAATGCCCTTCGGGTCCTGTTTCAAATAGTACTGGCTCTGATACACGGAAGTATTGCGTTTGTCTTCGAATTAACTATTGCAAAGCGTGGGACCACATGCATGACAACTGGCATCGCGTGGTACCACATGTATGACAACTGGCATCGCAGCATGACGCTACACTCTCAGAAATGGAGCTCTCACTATTGACGATTCTTGAATCGTCAAGAAAATTTCGTCATTTATAACGATTCTTTCCTCGCGCGATCACGTGACTTAAAAAAGTTACTACACAAATTTCGCCAATTTGACGAAAGGTTTACTCGGAGCATTTTTCACGAAGCCATTTCGTCAAATACGACGAAAGTTTCGTGAGATTTGAGCATGCGTTTCTGAGAGTGTAGATGCTTCTGAAAGTAAGCCACAATCTATCATGAAAGCCGCAAAATGTTCTCTTCGCTGTTGGTATGGGCGCACCCTAAGTCGCATGTGCTTTTATTGCGTTTATTTTCTCATTTAAACTATGAAGTATTATTTTAAATACATAATGCATAGCGTCATATTTTGATGTTTGCTGTTAAAATCATTTGTTTTAAACATAAGGTAAACCATTCTACTAAAAACTACCGTAAAACTTGTGAGATGCTCAGAAAGTTACAAAAGAATTAAAACATCTAAATGCAGTGATTAAAAAAAGCAAGACAGAAAAGAAAGGGAAGAAAGAAGAAAAAAAAGAAGGGGGATAGAACATCTAAATATGAATAGAAAATTCAAGTGTAAAAATGATGTCTACATCATCACCGTTCAGTCAAATATTCAACTTCAGTGTATAGTTAAAATACGTTCACAAGAAATCTAAATCTTGAAATCAACGTTTAATAAAAGATTATTTCCGATAGTGAGTAACAATTTTACCACTGAAAAAACATCGTTGGGATTACACATTTTAATTTTTAAAATAAGATATTTTTAGTTTAATTTAATTCTACTGTAGATTTAGGTTTAAACTTTTATGAACTTCACGATTAGGAATGTTCAACTTAAAAAACAAAATATACTATTATTGATGTGCGTTTCATAAAAATAATTTTTAAATTATGAAGTAAACTGATTATTATTTCCTCTTTAGAGAAATATATGCAATCAATGCTTTCTATTTCGTGCTCTGTAATGACGTAAGATTTATGTAAATTAGGAGCTTAAATTTTAATAAATTAAAAAAGATGGATTTAGGTTATATGAGCATTACATATAGCTATTTGTAATAATTAACTGAATTTTTAAAACCGGAAAAATTTTATAATTATGCCTAATACCTTGTAAAAACAGGTTTTCAAATTAAATTATAGCATTCCTTTTACTTTGCGTTGCAATTGAAAAATGGAAATCTTCTATCACGATTAAAAAACACTGAATATGAATAATAGGAAATGTAGTCCTTTTAGTAAAAGCGGGTAAATGGCGCCATCTGCTAGGTAGAACAGTAATCAAACGCAATATTTTTGAATTATTTTTCATGAACTATTGTTTTCGTTCTTGGAGGTGTTTTCATTCTTTAGATAAGGAGACCATGTTCTGATCTCCTTATCTAAAGAAGGATATTTCCTGATTAGAAATGATTCAAAGGAGAGCTACTACGTTGTTAAATGGTCTCTCAGGCCTCTAACTCCGCAATACTTAGCATAGGCGTAATCAGGGGGGGTTTTGGGGGTTCAAACCCCTCCCCCCCATTGGGTACTGACTTATTGAGGCACATTTAGGCACACAAAAAAAATTCTGGTTACGGCCTTGCAAAGCACATATTTTTTTTTCCTAAGAAAATTAAACACATATGCATATGATTTTATTTCCTCTTTCTCTGAAGGGTTGTGATCATGACCAAAATATGCAGCTCATAATAAAGACGACTTTTCATCTGGTTATAATCAACCCCCTTATCACCTTGGGGGGGGGGGGAGTTACAGCGAAAGGTGGCTTCAATCACCGTACCACACACAGACAAACAGAGATCCTTTCAATCACTCCAGAGGTTTTTTTTTTTCCTTCTTGATGTCTTTTTTACCCAAAGGCAGCAATTTGGGAATACAATCGCACAAGTAATAAGTTTCGTGGAAAATATTCTCTACTGTGGTGGAGTTTTGTTTTCTGATAACCCAGCGCCGGGGTCTGAAAATGAAGGACCCCTAGCCAACAATTGTCCTAATGGGTTAAACCCTCAAGCCAGGAAGGGATGCTCATCAAGAAACTTAAAGAGCCAATTTGTATTTATTTATGACTTCCTGTCCAAACACCCATTTTGGTAAAATCTTTTTTGTAGATGAGCCGATTGGAAAACTGATGAACTGTATTTGCATTGCATTCTCATTTACAGATGTTCTCTCCTCTCTTATATTTTAAATGTTTTTTTTTCTCTTATTATGGTCCATCACTGATTGCATTACGATTCTGGAAATCATCCGTTCAACGTTTCCAATCTCACTGCTACGGTTTAATGCTGCATTTTCATTTCAATCAAGTATTATTTATATTTTAGCTAAATTTTTAATTATTTTCGATACATAATAATGTTTGCAATCCAGCGATGGACACGTTCGTCATCCAAAAAGAAAAGAAAATTTGATTCAGACGCTTCCACGTCTGAGGTATGTTTTGCTACAAATTTAACAAAATTTTTAGAAATTTATTGTATGGAAGATTATTTTTGTAGGGGAATTTGGATTTTTTTCTCTAAAATTCCACTATTTCCCAGTTTTAATATTATGAATGCCTGAACATAGAAGATTGTTTCGCGCTGAATATTGAATTTTCTATTGCGTTTGAATTATAAAATAAACTAATAGATCTAGTATAGAATGTTTAATGTTTTTTGCCGTTTTTGCGAGGTCCTGATTGGCAAGGGTTCTAAGTGCTTAAAACGATGTTAGTCCGTTGACGAAAGGTCTGTTGAGTATGGTGGGTGGGGCAGAACTTCAACGAACAATTCCTTTAATTTTCAGACGGTGATTTGTGAGACGAGAGGCTGGGCTTTGTCGGGGAACAGGATCGGACCTCTTGTGTTGACCACTGCTGACTGCTACTGACGCAATTTTCCGTGCATTTCGTCGATTTCCTCACAATAGGACTCTGCTGTGAGGGTTTGGCCTGGTTGCAGAAAGTTATAGTGAATCACAACAGCCACTAACCACCATACAGTAACCGTATTTTTTGTGGGGTTTTGCCTTTGGGAAGTGCCTGGGTGGCTCGGCGGTGTCCAACCACCGTCCTGAATGTTTCCTATTGTCGTAGAGAATCCACTTTTCATCACACGTGATGATCCGGTCCAAAAAGGCTCGTTTTGGTTATGCAAAAGCAATGAAGAACAAACCTCGAAACGTGATAATTTTTGCCGATCGTTTAAATCGTGGGACCCATATTTTTCGAATTTTTTGACATTTCCAATATGTTTTAAACCATCGAAAACCGCATAGGAGCTGACTCCCAGTTCTTCTGCCAACCCACGCACCGTTTGTGATGGGTTATTTTATTATCCACCAGGGTCCTCAAATCATCGTCCTGTATTACTCTAGATCGACCACTTCGAGGCTCATCATGGAGGCTAAAATTTCCGGAACGAAATTTCGTAAGCCAAAGTCGAATAGTGCGTTAATTAACACTATCATTGCCAAATGCCTGGTTAATTTTTAGGGTTGTTTCGACAGCGTTTTGGTTCAATTTGAATTCATAGAGAAAATTTAGCCGAGAATCGCTTAATGACATCATATAGTAATGGACTGAAAATAATTAAAAAAATTAAATTAGATAAAACCGAACAGCATCAATGTAAAGAGTACAAAATTATCCGTCGATCAGTATATACCACGTCACAGTAGAATAAATATTTATTGAGATATGGAGCTATAAAAACACATGACATTAAAACGGACAAAACTTTCGAAACGACCTAATATATACATATATATAGATATATATGACTAGAAATGATGTTAATATGAATTTTTTTACATATATGATAGCTTTTTGATGTATATATAGTAGATGTATGTTTAGATCTTTGGTGAAGTTAGAGGAGTGGGTATTTGGGGCTTCTGCAACTTAAATTTTTGCAACCTGTCTTACAGCTATAATGCTTAGGCTAACTCTGAAGGCAAGGGTTCGAGGGCTCTCCCCAGAAAACTTTTTGAAATCTTCCTAGCAATGCAATTTCGGGATACTTTGGTGATGTTAGAGGAAACAGAAAGTAGTTTGGTTACTCCCCCCCCCCCCCCCAAATTTTTTCAAAATAAAGTCTTATATCTTTTAAGTTACTTTTGGTGTCGCTCGTGATAGTGTTCAATGTCCTTTCCTGAAAGTGTTTCTGAAAGTAAAGTGCCTTAAAAACGTAATTTCTCTTTTCTTTCTTTTTTTAAAACTTGTGATCTGAAGTTTTTTGCCGGGGAGGGGGGAGAATTGACTTTCTCCGAGGGGGTAGCTCCCCCCCCCCCCCCGGGAGATGCCTGAAATAAACACGGAGTATATCTTTAGAGACAAGAATTTATGACTCGTAAATTTTCAACTCTTTTACACTTCTTATTGGTGTTTGGTCTGTACATTTTTAGTGTGACCCCCCCCCCCTTTCACCAACCCTAGTTACGCCTATGATACTTAGTATTACAGAGGCAGCGCTCACACTCAGATTATTTAGGCTAAATGGAATTTTTAGACTGCTGCTTTTAATGTAATCGTGATTTTTAAGGAGTTTTACTGTTTAAATGGGATTTTTTAGGATTGTTACCCATCTTCTACTGGGGTTTTTTAACTAAGTTTTTCTTTATATATTAACAACAGAATTTCAGACACGTGTCACTTGGCCTGGGAATGATGCAATGTTACCCCGCGCAACGCCGGGTACTTCATTTAGTATATATATAAGTTTTGTAAAACAACTTATATTTGAACAAATAATTCCCTTGAATTTTAAAAGAAATATATTTTATTTACCAAGACATGAACAATGACTTACCACAAATATCTACTTATTTAAATTTCATACATTTATTTTAACTGATGTTTCCATGTGAACATTTTCTGTTTGAAGAAAACAATTACAGAAGTTTCTGTGAAAGTACGTTGGACCTTACTCCACGCTGATGTGCATGAAGTTATAGCATTGAAAATATTCGAACGTTACAAATTACAATGCGAAATTAAATTGGCGTTTTTTGTATATTTACCTCTCGGCTGAAATGGACAACTTTGAACCATCATCTATTTTCACTTAATGATTACTAAATCATTAAGTGAAAATCTTTAGAAAATGAATCTTTAGAAAATGATGAAGAATCATAAGGAATTCAGAAGATGCCATCATTATGCCCTCTGTAGAACTTTTCCCTTCTCAGTATTAGAATAATAAAATCCTGCTGACACCAGAAAATTTCTCTTAGAAATGACAGCGGGAAAACAGTTCTGTCTCCTATTCCCCAAAGAAATGCAGAAAAGATTGCTTTTGAAAGACATTTTTGAATACTTTCTTCATCGATATATCTGTTTTACAATTTCGATAAATGATTTTCCGGGTTTGTGTACACAATCATATTCAATGAAATGTAGGTTCTTGCCCCATGCCGAGTGGCTCGTATCGTCCGCTTGATAAAATTTAAACTGAAGAGTTACTTCCAGTGTTCCAACATTCTGAACCTGTTGATGAATAAAAAGAATTTTATTAGTAGACATGAATTTATTTTATTTTCAAAAACTTTTCTAAAAAATGATGTTTTTACGAGGAATTGATGCTATAAAAAAACTCACGTTAAACTGTTAAAGTACAGCTTTAAAAAAAGTTCAATGAAAACAAATTAACAAAAGTCAGAAATATGTGTAACTGTGTATCATTCCATGTCAACTCAACACAGGACCAAAAACCTAGCCAACTCATATTTTCTTGAAATTTAGCAGAGCTGTACTATTGGTATAAGACTTTTTGGGGGAAATACGAAATTTTATCGAGATAGGTATACTAGTTTTGATTTACAGAGATGTAAAATTCGACTAAAAAACAGATGATATGATGTGAAATTGGTAATTGCTCTAGAAGCTATCCTAATTGAGCAATAGACCTGTTTAATAGCTCATTTTGCTGTTTTCTTCTTGTGCTTTCTAATGATATGCAACATTATATAGGTTGAAATTAAAGAAAAATGCTCAAAATAGGTAAACGCAGAATATTATTTTTTCTTAAAGTACATAATTACAAATTTTCAAATCAATTCCATGTGTACTTAGTATTGTTCTAAATCACTAGATAAAATATTAAGATGGGAGGATAATCGCTTCAATGTTTAAAAAAATTGAAAATGTTTTTCTTTTCTTTTTTTTTTTTTTTTTTTTTTTTTTTTTTTAAGCATCGACGGTGAATTCGAGTCTGGCAGTGTCGGTGGATTTTCCAGTTCCAGAAAATCGTCAACACCCAATGCAATTTCGCACCAACAGAGTCCGGATGTCCACCTTTTCAGGTTAAGAAACTGGACGTCAAAATTCTAATGCAGCAATAGTACTATACTCATTGTGTTGCGCTGAAAGAGTTATCCCCATCCTCTGGAACGCACTTGGTCTGCAATGGTTAAAAACCAATATATACTGCAGCCCATTACACATTTAAATGACAATGGAGCCATTGTCTCCCCATCTTGATATTTTATCTTGTGATCTAGAACCCTACGAAGTATTCATGGACTTGATTTGAAAAATTTTAATTGTGTACTTTGAGAAAAAATTCATTTCCTACGTTTACCTAGATTTTGAACTTTTTTATATATTTTTACCCTTTATGATGTTGCATGTGATTAGAAAGTACAAGAAAAATGCAGTAAAATGAATCTTTACACAGATCTCTAGCTCAATTAGGAAAGCTTCTAGACCAATTCCCAATTTTCTATGTTATGTTTTTAGTGGAATGTTGCATATCTGTAAATAAAAAATGAGTGCATATATTTAAATTTTAAAATTTCCCAAGTCTATGCTAGTAATACATCCGTTTCAAATTTCAGAAAAATCTGAGATGATCAGAATTTGAACGTGTGTTGATTTAACGTGGAATGACCCAGCAGGTAATTTACACTAGTGATGAGGAAATTATTGGGTTTTAATCTTCTTGTAGCCGCTTTTTTTACCCTAATTAATTTCTTATGCATAACTTTATTCAAATAATCCTTACTAATAATAAAGCAGAAAGTATATCTGCATGTATGTATGTATGTATGTATATTTGTAAAATTCGAAAAAAAATTTGCAGATGTTATCCCTTCTCTCTCTCTTGATAAATAATAAATGTATAAAATTTGTAGAAAATGGCAATTTAATCTAATTAATGTGAAGTTAAAGTCTGATTTCCTCTATTAAAGAAACATTATTGTGGTTCTTATACTATCATGGGTCTCTTCAAGTACTGTTTACTGTTTTTAATACTGTTCTTTTCAGCAATTGCGGTTTCCTTAAATATTTAGAAAAAGTATTATAATACATTCAAAGCATATTTACGTCTAAAATTAATGGAAAGTTGAAGCGTCTATTTTTCTTCGTTACAGGAACATTATTACTGTTCCATTTGAGGCTGCATTTGGAAGCCCGATCTTCTTCACCCTCTTCAACAACTTCCAATTCTTCGCCTTTCAGAAAGGCAGCACTGAAAAATGCAAAATATTTGACTCAACCAAACTTTTTAGATAATTTATATTTATTAGATAAAACTAATTTGAGAGATAAATAATATCTTTAAAAAAATATGCATTGTTATAGGTAATAATACTAGACAGTTATGTTACCGATATCGATATGTTATTCAGTTTCGATATCGGAATTTATAGTTTTATTAGAAGCACAGTTACAATTTATTATTCTCATTAGAAGTATACTTGAGCCCACCAAAAGTAAACTCTGCGAAAATATTCTCAAATCTTCCACGTAACGCGCATACGGAGCTGGTGATTAAAAAGAAACTAGAAGTTCCCTTAACATAAAGGAGAAACACTTTTACTTTTATTAAATCACCAACTTTCTGTATAATATACTTGGGAAAATGCTGCAGTACAATGTGTTGCATACACTTACCTATCCCTTTTTGCCTATTTCATGATCGCTAAACTAAAAGTCTAAAAGCCATATTTAGTTTCAGAATTGCTATGAAAGCCTTCTAACTCCTTTCAAAAATATAATGCTTCAACTTTTCGTAAAAATATTCTGTAATTATCAAGGTTTACTATACTATGCCTACAAATGCCGCATTTTTGGACCATAATGACTTGTTTTTTTTTTATTATTTTTTTCTTTTCCGTCTAGGAATTGATTGCAAATTTCAAGTTCTTCTCATACTTGAATATGCTGATAAAATACCCAGTGTTTCATTTGAAGCTCCAAGCAGGCTTAAAGCGATTTTAAACACTAATTTAAAAAATTGGGCTTTTATTATTATTGATTATTTTATTTTTATTATTTTTATTTTTATTTCATTATTCTTTTATTTTATTTTTATTTCATTATTCTTTTATTTTATTTTTATTGTTACTTTTTTTTTTTTTTTTTTTTTGCTTTGCAATCCCCTGATAAATGTTTAAAATGTTATTTTTCACAAAATTGCTTGAAATTTGAAGTTTACTGGCCGTAGCGTTTTTTCTTCCGTAAAATGGAAGGTAGCTATAATTAAAGTTACCCTGCTTAGATCTAGGTAAAGCTCTTTGTAATTGATGCATGTCATTGAAACTTGATAGATATGTTATATGGACAATGGGGGAAAGACGTCTGCAATAAAAAAGACTAGTAGTTCAAATTTTTACCATCAGACGAGAAGGGGGCACATGAAGAAAATATGACAAATCACAAATAAAACCTTATTTTATTTGTTCAATAAAAAGTAAAAAATATTTTTTTTAACAATAACGATACTACTTTTCAACTTAATTTTTGAAGTTGGATGGTAAATAAAATCTTTTGTAAACATGAATCAATTACAAATATAAGTGGACCAATTTTTACAACAGTTCCTGAATAAAGTAAGCAACACATTGTGTAATGCCATACTTTTGTTCCGACTTCAAAAATTATGTTTGAAAGTAGTATTGACGTTGTTTAATTATTTATTTATTTATTTCACGTTTTATAGTTTTCTTTTAATTCGAAGTCAGTTCTTTTTTCCGAAATTTATTTTATTACATTAGATTTACACAAATGTGCAGTGAGCTCAAAGTTAATCAAATAGATCAAAACTCACTTGATTTTCTGCCGTGGTTTAAAAGCCAAAATGAATTTATACGATGTTTGTACTTTCATCTTGATGGTGTTATCATAGTCAAATCTCTGGCCATCTTGCTAAAATAAAAGATATAAAAAAGTAATATTATTTTAATTTTGTTTTTGTGAATGAGTTAATATCTAATCATCGCATCAGAAAGCATAAAATTTCTAGCTTTTTAGGAATTTTTAAAATTCATTATTCGAGCTATGCATATAAATAAAAAAATTTCTTATAATATTTTACAACATTACAGGAGGCTCAATTATTTTTGGATAATTGACGGACGACGCATATGAAACGTTTTATTGCCGATCTCCCCTCCAGCTATGTTATTTATTAGGTCGATGCCCTATTGTTATCATTGCCCCATCAGTGGTTCATGCCGTAGAACAGTGGACCGCCACCCCATAGCCAGGTCAGACACATAAGAGTGGTCACAAGGTGCTGTCAATATCAAAACTTTTTTGCTTCTAAGCAAACAAAAAACTGATGGTAACAATTAAAGTGCTTTCGTGACTTTTAAATATGAGTTATAACGGTTACTTTTATGTTTTTATCAGGTTCTGCTGTGATTTTTTTCTTCAAAATTGTACCAGTGTGTCAAAGAATTTTTAAGACAAAAACTAATAATTTTTATTTAGGTATTTTTATTCCAAATAAGCTTCTTCGACTTTATTACATTTGTTCCTGCGGTTTAACAACGATTCGAATGCCTGTTCCAGCTTACATTGTGGGACTTCCTCCAAAGGTCACGTTGAAGCTGTTCGTATGGTGTCAATGTCACCACAGTAAAAAAGAATAGAAAACAAATGAGTTGAGGTTTTGGCAGTGGATCAGCTGATAGTTAAGGAGTTTCAGGAATACTCGATAACACAGATAGCGCCACTGTAAGCTTAGTTCCAGCTGTAGTCTTAAAAAATCTTTGATACACTGTGTAGAAACAGCTTCGACGCGAGCTCTGGAGGCAGTCCCACAACGGGAGAGCTGGAACAGGCATTCGAATCGTTGTTATACCGTTGTAACGAATGTATTGAAGCCGAAGGAGTTAAGTTTGAATAAAAATACTTAAATAAGATAATTACTAGTTTTTATTTTATTTTACAAACCTAGTCTTAAAAATTCTTTGACACACTGTGTACAATTATTATGTACAGTTATTAGATGACTGGGGTATCGTGAGGAAATTAGGGGGGGGAGGTGCCACAACATAGAAAAATTTGGGAACCCCCTAATATACAATATGAACATCCATCAAACGAAAAACAAATAGCCGGCGATAAAATACCAGAAGAATTCAACATAGCTCCAAATCGTTCGAAAAATAATCTATAAACTCCATTCTTAAAGAATATTTTTTCTCCTTGCTTTTTAAAACAAACTTTTTGATAGCTTTTTACAGCTACAAAATCATTGCCATTTTTATTACAGTAAAACCATTAAAGTTGACCACCTTTGTAAGCTGACCACCTGTCTAAGTTGACCCCTTTTGTCAGGAACGGAATGAGCCCTATATTATATAATGTAGAGACACCTTTGTAACTTGACCGCCTAAGTGACCAGCTGTCTATATATTGACCACTTATGTACGCCAAATTTGGGTGGGAGCATTCTAAAAAACCCTTTGTAAGTTGACTGCTTAATTATTACTCTACATTTATTCGTTTAACTTTTTTGCAAAGATAAAAAAACTAAAATCACTTCTCCAGGATATTTTTTATCCTATAATGTTAGACCGGTGTTTGTCTAGGTGAATGAAACATCAATATAAAATTTGCCTAAACCTCTTTGTAAGTTAACCATATGGGATATTTTATTTTCAGCATTCTTTTATTCTTAAAATAAGTTTCTTCTTTTTTCTACTATCTGATTTAGCTATTTTGAAAAATTTTGTATTTTTAAAACCTTTACCATCAAATAAGCAACTTACATAATTAATAAGGTATTTGTCTTTATTTTACCTAAGTACTTACATAATTAATAATGTATTTATCCTTATTTCAACTAAGTACGTTACTTTTAAATTTGTATAGGATACATTTTAAGTAATTTTGGTAAAATTTCTCTAGATAATATATCTAAATATTTTAGATAATTGCAAAAAAAAAGTTAATTACTATTTTAAAGTAATGTTAATACATGAAGCTATATTTTAATTAGTTACAAATGAATAAATGCATAGTGTAAGAAATAACAAAAAAGAAAAAAATCTCCACCTCTAACTTGACCACCTGTCTAAAAGTTGACTACTGAAGTGCTGCACCGCAATTGGTCAACTTACACAGGTTTCACTGTATTATTATTGTCATTTTTGTTGCTGTTGCTGTTGTTAGTATTACTATTATTAGTGTTTTTAGTATTATTGCTGTTGCAAGTAGTATTAGTGGTATTAGTATTAACTATTAGTTAATGCACTAAAATTTAATGTACGTAAAATTTCATTAAAATTTTGATAACAAAAGCAAGATGAAAATATTTCAATGTCACTCATCTATTACTATCTTCCAAGAATTTATTTTAGCTTACGCATCATCTGCAAAGAATTTCAAGTCTAAATGGGGCATAGAATTCGTTTTGTTAGAAACACAGTTGTTCTAATTGTCGTAAAATCTTCGAACAAATTTCATACGCACACAACTCCTGCTGTTTTTTTGCAGGCGTTTAAGAGGTAAAATTGAAATGGTAGAGATTCCTTGATTCCCTCGTATATATAATAGCAGTTTTATGGAATTTTATGGATTTAAAATTCAAATTATTTGGAACGGTTTTAATTTTTGAAAACACGTTACGATGATTTTTTGGTTCTGAAGTATTTCGTAGAGATCCGATATAAAATATGCAACATATGCAAAGACCTTTTTTTTTAATGCTTTGTATCTATTATTTCCCCTTAATAATACCTATTTTTTATTACACATTTGTAAAAAAACAGATTTTAGCATAACTTTTCTGCCGGGAGGAAAAAAACGTTGAAAAAATAAATATATGTAATTAATATTGTGCTAATGTATACTTTAATTTAAAATATGAGCTTTTTCTTTACTACTTAAATTCATTTCATAAGAGTTTTTGAATTATTTCGGCACAAAAATACACCTTTTATTTAAATCATAAGAAATTAGTACCCTTAAAAAAAAATCTGCTAACGTAGAGAAAAAATATTTTCTTCAAATGAACTTTCACTTTGAAAAATTTGTATATAGGACAAGGCTTTTAAGCTTACCTTGTAAAATACCAATGCGTTTGTATCATCCCTCTTTATGGTTATTGAAAGTGAAAATTTAGTTTCGGATTTGTTCATATCGTCTTTTTACTTTTATTTAAAAAAGTAAAATACCATCCTCGTAATAAAAGCTCAAACAGTCAGAAGTAGGCGGTGCATTCTTTCCTATTGTTTATCTATTGTATCAGTATTTATCGTGAAAATACCAATTCTTTTTCTTTCACTTCAAGCTGATTTTATCTCTTCAGATAAAAAGGATTGCTTATCACAATTATTTACATTAGATTTACACTTCGATAGATCCTTTTTTATAATAATCGGAAATTCTCGAAACTCGAAAATTATTACTCATCACAAGCACTACAACCAGAAAAATATTTATCATCGTATCTACGCGAAAAGAAACATGTATAAAACGATGTTCTCTCATAAGATGAAATATATTTTGGCTTCGTCAGAAAACTAAAACTTAAAGAAGACAACTTATTTATGAAAGAACCTAGTGTAATGCAGTCAGTATTTATATAATGCGAAAAATGACTATCTAATGTATTTTATGTTAAAAGAAATGCAGAAACCTGTCTGCCTGTCCAAAGGAGAAAAATAAGTCCGATTACAAAAAAAAAATAGGAAAACCTGTTAAAAATTAATTTTTGCTTTCAAAATAGTATAGTTCCATTTGTTGAAACATGCACGAAAATATTTAAGTGTAATTGTGTAAGACACTTAGACTTTTACTGCTTATAAAAGTAAAAGTCTGATTTTGAAAATCATGTAAAAGATTTTTTTTGGGGGGGGATTACTTTTTTAAGATGTGAGGGGCCAAATACTGTAGAATGACCCGTATAGATGTGAGTACGTACAATGCATTACGTAATTACAACAATATGAAATTATTTTTCAAGGCATTGCTATCAGATTATAGCAGGGGTTCTCAAAATGTGCGCGAATCGTTGTGAGTTGAAATTGAAATTTCAAAATATTAAAACCGTTAGTCAAAGTAGGTAAATTTGTATTTATTTCTTGAGGATTCCGGACGATCTTGCTTTATCCCCTTCCCCCCATAAATGCGCTTTTGTGATGACATTGCTATTGAAACAAACCATGTTTGTGGATGGGTACACTATTTACAATATACTGCATTGCAACGTGCATAGGCTAAAAAACAATTTAAAATTTATACAAAAAGAAACTTTTAAAAAAATGAATACATATCTGACCCCCATGGACCCCGCAATTTATTTATTTTACTATTGTGTAACTAAGAACGATTTTTTTCCTAATTTTATATTATTTTAATTTATTTAATTATTTATTATGCTTATTTTTAATCTCTCCCTTCTTAACCACTTAACCATTTGCCCGTGTCTGGACACGGACAAAAGTTACCGGAAAGTTTAACCATACCCATGCGTTATTTTATTTCTAATTCCCGTCTAAGATCCGTTTACACTTTGTTTGTATAATATATTCTTTCCACCCCACGTACGTTTACCCGCCCCCCCCCCTCTTTATTCATCCCCCCAACCTGAAATTGCAAAGAATAACTTACACTATACTAGTTCTTCAGAAAAAACTCCTGCTTTAAGGAGTTAAAACACTGGTACCGGGCCTTATTAATTATGTAAGTTACTTATTTGATAATAAACATTTTCTAAAAATACATACTTTTTCAAAATGGCTAGATCAATTAGAAGTAAAAAGAAGAAATTTATTTAAGGAATAAAAGTGCTCATAGTAGTTTCCTCATATGGTTAACTTACAAATAGGTTTATGCAAACTTTATATGGATGTTTCATCCATCCAGACAAATACTGGCCTAACATTATACCTTGAAAAATATCCCGGAGCAGTTTTAATCTTTTCAAAAATAGATAAACAAATTAACTAGGGCAGTGTTTCCCAACCTTTTTTTCCTTGCGAACCCCTTATAAGATCCGAAAGAAAATGGCAAACCCCTTTCTGTAGGCGTTAGTAACGGGTGACAAAACTATAAAATTTACTAGCACATTTGTTTTAAATGTTGTACAATACTTCATAATAAGAAATAAAAGCATAATTATTGTAAAATATCCAAGTTTAAATAAAAACTTAAATACAGCTAAAAACATTTTTTTATTATTATTACTTTTTTATTATTTGTTCTTCTGAATTATTATTGGGGCAGTAAACATATATATTTTTCGAAAAAATTAAAAATTATTTTCCCGATAAGTTCCGCTTTTCGGTTAAAATGTACAAAATTCGGAAAAGTTAAAGAAAATTAAAATGTACAGCTTTTCAAATTTCTAAGGGATTATTCATAAATGATGTCACGCTTCGAGGGGAGAGGCGGGTTCGTGAAATTGCGACAAAGCGTGACAGGGTGATTCGAGGGGGTAAAAAGAAGTGACATCAGGCATTATGCAACATAGCGTGAGGCGTGACAAAGGGGGGAGGGATCAAATATATGGGAAAAAAGCGTGACTTCATTTATGAACGGCCCATAATTGTGATATCGCGATAATGCAGAAAAGTTGGAATGAAGTGTGATAGATGTAAATCCAACGTTAAAATTAATGAATCAATTTCTTTTGGTTCTGCTTTAGGGTCTGTATAAGGAAAAAATAGCCCAAAATAATGTAAAATTTTGCATTTTCAGGAGTAAATTTTACTATTTCCGACTCGTTTTTCGCACTTGCGAGGAAAAAGTGGAAATGGCAAGGAAAAATTAGCTCAAAAATTTAAAATAAATCAATAAACTCGGCACCAATTTATGATCGATTGGTACCGAAATGATAAATTTTATTCAGGTCAAAATTAGAAGTCAGGCATAAGTAGAAATAAATGCATTTCAAATTTTGTATGTATGCTTCTTATGCCAGTACACTACTTTTCTGCATTATCTTGAAAACAATTTATTAAAAAAAGTAAAAAACAATCGTTTTTGTTATCTTTTCTAATTACGTATGTAACTTTATTATTTCATTATTTTCTTTTATGTTAGCGATAAAAAATTCCGCCATTGCAATATTTTTTTCGCGAACCCCAAGGGGTTCGCGAACCACCGGTTGGGAAACGCTGAACTAGGGTAATAATTAGGCAGTCTACTTATAAAGGGTTTTTATAATACTTTCACCCAAATTTGGCGTACATAAGTAGTCAGTATAGATCAATGGTGGTCAAGTTACAAAGGTTTCATTACATTATGTATTATAAGGCTAATTCCACTTCGGACAAAAGTGGCCAACTCTACAGGTTTTACTGTATTTTAAAATTTTGCCCTGCAGAGTATTTGGTTGGTTTGGTGTCGTGTCCATGCGCGGAGTGAGAAATAACCGTTGTGTTAGGGGCGATCATTGCCCCTACCGACTCCTAACTTGGAATACACTAATTTAATGCGGTATCTTATTCGCTAGTACCCCATGTATTTGTAGTTTCGTTCCTTAATGCAATGCGCCTACTAATCGAGTTTTAACTTCCAAGCTCCCTTTAGAGGGTGCAGCACCAGCCGGGGGTTGCCCCTGGCCCCTGACATTATGTTGCTTCACTTATGGCACGAAACCACTTACCGATTTGTCTACCTCCTCTTTGTTAGCATAAGCCTAAGGGATGCTTTCCCCTAGTGACGTAGTCAATTTCATTCACTGTGGTGTTTTTACGAAAGCGAAAGATTAATTTTGCCAATTTTTTTGTAAATAAGAATTAGCTACTTTTCCCGAAGAAACCTCCCCTGAATTATTGGGTCTCTACGTACTTATGCACATATCCCCAAGTGTACAGGGTGGGTCTTAAACGCATCGGGTATCGACAAGGAGGATAGAATAGATCTATTCTATCCTCCTTGGGTATCGAACAAGCGGCCTTCTAGATTTAAGACCGACATCCTAACTACGGCCAGAACTTCTGCCGACTTGTCCACTGCTGGAAATTTTTGACATTTAAAAAAAAAAAAAGCTAGGTATCAATGACCCTAACTTTTACATTCTAAGTTTTGAACCCTGCTTTTAAATTTCATTTTAAAAATGGAACTCATGATTGCCTTTTCTCTTTTTTTTCTTTTCTGTTGCTACTGGAACGTGCATTCAGTAGATGATGACCCTACCCGCGTGAGTCACTGATGCAGTAGACGAAGTTCTCTTCCCATATATCAACGCATATCTTTTACTCTTATTAGCTCTTCCTTTTGTACAACAAAATCTTTTCAAGAGTTTACTTTTATAAATATTAAAAACAAAGAACGATATGTTCAGTTAGTTTTCTGATCTTTTTTTCTTTTTTCATTTATCTCGTTTCTCACTCCTCTGCAAATAAATTGTTAAGTGTGAACAAAATTTACGCATGCTCCAGAATGCTAACAGTTACTTATTATTAGGTAAAACTTTATTCTATATACTACAAATAAACAATCATTACTACTGATTACCGATGCTAAATTCCTGCAGCAGACGAATTAAATAACCTGTTGCCATACCATGAGTAAAATTCATCTATAACCTGTGAACAGAGCCTTGCATCAAGCGCTGAATTTGTCACTCCAGCTTTCCTTGTTTCTGCATTTCTGCAACTTTGGCTAGTTTTATATGGCAACATTATTTTGCACATTAGTTTTGAAATGGGAAAAGGGCTGGAAAAGGGAAACAATGGGTGTTCTCATCATGTAGATTGCTTTTAATAGTAATGTGATTGTTGTGAGGTTTGATTTAAATCGTAGTATTAAGAAGAAAGAAGAAAAATTGATGATATCTGCTAGCGAAACATTTAGTTTAAAGTTTTGTCAGTTATATCGGTGAAAATGTTTGAAAACCATCGCGATACCAATCTTTTTGTAGCATCATTGTTATCCTACAATAAATCGAATGAAGTATGTAATTTATCTAATTATAATTGTTTTCATTTTTAATATTAAAAAACCGTTTAACTCAGTTTAATTAAGTGCTTTGGTATTTTTATTCAACGCAGTCTTTGTATTTTATTATTTATGTTTGAATTTATGGACATTCCAAAAGGAAAAAAAAAAACTCTTCTGTATAAATAAAGTGAATCTGTTATAAATTTCAGCTCTTAAAAAATTTTCAAAGCTTTTTTTTTTTTTTCTCTTTTTGCAGTGTGTCTATATTGACAGTTACATTTTACAAAGAGAACAGAAGATGAAAGTAAATTAAGCTTCGATTAAGTTCTTATATTCACTCCCGAACGTACAAGAACACGGGCAATGCATTATTACTAATGAAAACCACATGCACAATGAAAAGAACAAGAATAATCTGAAATAAAAACTACTGACAGATAAGTAAAGGGGGAGAAAAGACTGCTATTTATTATTACTGTATTAATAAATAATACAGATCCTGACAAAAAAAATCTGATGTGACTACATGACTTACTTTTACTTGTATACCACCTAAATGTTACTAAGTAAAAATATGGATTCATGTATGGGCATTAAAAGTTAATACTTAAACTCTTTATTTTTTTAATGAATTCTTTTCTGTTTGGTTCTTGGACACTTTCCTTCACGGACAATGTACAGTAAGTATCAATTCAGACTTGTAGAAATTTGTTGATTCCTATTGGCATTTGAAATCTGAAATTTATATAACAATAAATAAGTGGAGTGTAAAAGGAACAAAAATATGATTTAAATGTGCCTTTTAGTGAGAAAATCATTATCTATAATTGCACTCTCCTAATTTGTTGTGAACCAATGTAGGAAAATGTTTTACAGTAAAATAGAAGGGTTGTGTAGTTTAGTTGTGGACTGATTATGGGGTAAAGGTGTCTGTCTCCTTTTCTGCTTACTTATATGAAGTATTAAGTCTAAAAACTGAAATGGATACACATTGGACATTTATACACTTCAACTAACATATGACTTACTGATAATACAAATAAATGTCACAGTACAACCTCGTTAATCCAAATTAAATTTGTGGACTTTTTTTAATGTAGGAGGAAAGATGCTGATTCAACTATGTTTTTTAAAGTGTTGATTTTGTTCAACCATATTTTAAGAGCTTTTCTTTATAAAAATAATAAAATATGCTGCAAGATGTTAAATTGGCCTATATGTTGAAAATGCAAACTAAAAATAAGCATGCGCAGTAATCTTTAATATTTTTTGAGTAAACTTTTATTATTTCTATTTACTTACTGCTTTCTCAACTGCAATTCTCCAGCTCAGGCCAATCAGTTGGCTTGATTGTACATCATTCAAACGCCACAGGTGTTTGAACCAGATTAGAACAGACTAATTTTTTGTTACAAAATATGAAAAAAAAAATTTTTAATGTTTTGTAAACATTTATGTGCAATTTTGTTACAAAACATAGTTTTATCGTAATAAATGGTACTTATTTAAGCATAAACAAGGTTATACTGTACCTTGTTTCTTCTAGAAATGCATATCTGGCAACTTTTATGCATTAGGCGTAAACTTTACGCATTTTCGCTATTATTATGCTTTTACGCTCCAGTCTTGATTTCTTTTACAATTTTGAAATCCGATTCTGATAATCTCGCTCGCACTCATTTTTGTCTACTATTCAATTCTACATTCTACCAGGGCAAGGCGGACGCCGAAAGAGACCAAGTTTAATGTTGTCTGAACAATTAATTTCCTTTTATTTTATGAATATTGTCTTGTAAAAAAAAAAGTTTCATATTTTTATATTGTGTGCAGAAATCATACAATTTAGATCTTACCTATCTGAAAAAAATATGTCTCCAATCAATATCTTTAAGTACATTCACCAAAACAACTTGTAAGAAACTTTCCTGATTCGGTCTTCAACTCGACCTCTTTTCATGTAGATTATTGCAATTTTGAAAGCCATTATTCTTTTTAAAATGCTATTAAAACTCGTTGTTGTTGAGTAAATTTCAAAAATTTTCGGGAGTGGGTGGATGCATAGGGGAGAATGTTGTACCTTGGGACATTAGCAATTTCTAAAAACCTATTGGCAACATTAACTCTTTTTTTTATTTCTAATTGTGACCTTAACCAGCAGATAGCATCACAGTAAAAGGTAGCATTAAAAGCACTGAATTGATGATTTGGGGAGAGAAAGAAAATTTCATCACTCAAAAGTAAATATCTTTCTCATTCTAATTTCATTTACTGAAATAGCATTTGTAAAACTATTCTACTGAATTTTAATTGGATATTGAACAGAAGATTTTTAATGTTTTGGTTATGAGAAAGTGATGATACTGCATTTTGATTGACCACCATTTTGATTTTATTTAAACCATGTGATGATTGTACCTTGGGACAGTAAGCCATGTTGTACTTTGGGACATGTCTCAAGGTACAACATACACATGGTTCTTAATAATTTGGATATATTTTAGTATGAAGAGAGATGGGCCGTGGTGGCCTAGTGGTTACCACGTCGGACTTCCACCTGGAAGGTCGCGCGTTCAATACCCACTGAAGACCACCATGTATACTTGGGGATATGTGCATGTAAAATCCGTAGACCCCACTACCTCTCCCCGTGCGTAAGCAATCCTAAGGCCTCGGCTAACAGGTAGGGGGTCTGGTGGAGAAAAGTTGTGAGTCACGGCAGACGAATGTTTTTGGAAAATACAATACTCGGCTCGTAAGGGGAGTACGGAGGTGCCAGAGGTGTCATTCAACTCCCCTTGAGTTGTCATACTCATCATGCCTTTTTGAATCGGAGAATATAGCGTAATTGCTTCTAAAGTGCTTGAAGAAACGTCAGTCAGTGACAACTGCCGAAAGTCATCAGCATCTACCGAAGAAGGCAAAAATTCTGCATCGGTCATTATGGTGATCTCCACAGCCGCACTACCATTCTTAATCCTGTAATACCCAAGTTTTGTTATCGTAGTCCGCCTTGAGGCGGACTTAGGAATTGGAAGATGAAACCCCTACGCCCTTCCCTTCCATTTACGGTGACAGGTATGGGCAAGGTCTAACAAATCCCGGGCGACTAAAAAATATGCCTTGGCGACTAGTTTTTCAGGTGGTGACTAGTTCGCAAATGAAAATATTATAGCTGGCTCCTAAAAATGTTCCCTGGCTCCTAAGATTTTCGCATTTTTATCGGACTCTGGGTATGGGCCAGACCACGGATAGGCGAAACCTGTAGTTAACCTATTTGGCTCTTAATAACTCAGTAAAGCCTTCGTATTGACGGATTGACGGTTTCTACTGCGTCAGTAAAAAAACCAATCAGTCAACACGAGGATGGGTTAACCCAGGTAATGCCAATTATTTTATCGTCGTCCGCCTTGAGGCGGAGTTGGGAAGTAGAGAGTTAAATGTATTAATGTACTGCGAACGATTGATTCTTTAATGAAAAGGAAACCACCTGGCCCTGGCAAAACTGTCAGAAAACCGGGGAGTGTGGATCGCGCACTGATGCTTGTTTTCACCTCCTTATCATTATCAAATACGCGGTCTTCTCAACTCCGTAAAGGCATGATGGATACTAAATGGTAGCCTCAAGAGTAATTAAATGCCGCCTATCGGTCTTTCCTTTTTTACAAGCCGAGTATTGTACGTTCAAAATGACATCCATCTTCTGTGACTCACCCTGTCTAATCGTAGTAACATCTGAGGTTTCTGTGTCATTGTTCTAGAGCTGAAAAACACTCCGGCACAAGTGAGAATAAAAAAGAAGCTCCGCTGACAGCATCGAATTTTTCGTTTACGGTTTACTTCGAGTACTAAAACTCTTCTCGTGCATTAAATAAAAGTTGTACATAAAATAGGTAAACAGTAGAACTAATTTTAGATTTGATGAGAAATATAGTCAAACCATGCCAATGCGGCATCAAAGTCTCTCCTTTTCGTAATTAAGAATTTGAACTGAGAACAAAAAAAAAATTAATTAATGATGCAGAATATCTTACTATAAAATATTACTTTTAAGCAGACAGTGTGTAAAATATGATTTAACTATATTTGGATTTAACAATACCAATGAGCTTTTTGGACTTTTTCTTCTCCAAGATTTTTTTTTTTTTTTGGATGACTGATTTTTTTTTCTACAGATATAAGTGCCTTTCTACATCTCGAACGTTAAAACTTGACTTAATAAGAATTACTTTTCTCAACATAGAGACATAAAGCCAATCGGATTAAAAATTAATTTTTAAATGTGTTGCGTACAGCTTTTATAAAATTCATACATTCATTCTACTTAATTTACTATACCCCCTTCCCCATTTCACGAAAAATATATTTATATAACTCTTTCAATAAATGTTAGGCTTATAAAATATTAATCTTTGATGAAAGACCTCTTAATAAACGAAGCTAGTAATGCTTTTCTTAACAAAAACCCACTGAATAAGTTCTGATGGAAACAGGTTTCATTTAAGATTTATTTCGATAGAAATGATTATTTCTAAACATTGTATACATCTTCAGAAAAAAAAAACCCTTTACCGAAATAAACTCGGTATTAAGACTGGTTATAGACTTTGCGAAAAATGTCCAGAACAATGTCAAAATAATCGCCTGACTAGTTATTACATTTCATCTCAAGGATATAAAATGTAATAACTTTTGTCATCCACCCATATATATATTTCACTTAACGTGGACCAGTTACGATTAAATTTTGCGGTACAATACGATACTGACATCATGCAAAAAATAAACTATGGTAAAACAATATTTAAAAATTTGTTTAATGATTAGCACAAAAAAGTGACATATTTGTGTTTATTATCGTAACTTACGGATATAAATTTATTTCTACTTCTTAAAAAGTATTTCCATTCATAACTCAATTTTTAATTTCCGATTCTTTGGAGTAGCAACACCTTAGTTTGTTTATTCCTAGAGATCATTCTCATGTTTATATCTAGCAATCTTTCCTTAAGCCTTTTAAGGTTTTTTGTGATTTTAAAACTGTTGATTTCCGAGTCTTTATTGTTAAACTTATAGCCCACAGACTTTATGTGGGGGATGCTAGTATGTTCTGTTACGCATCATTTACACTGCCGACAGCACTTTTTTTACTCGTCGTCTCTTTCCTGAACTGTAGTAAAATGAATTCTTATAAAGACCCGAAGTAACTTTAATTTAGTTTTGCATTAATAATTTCCTATAGCACGTTACGGATTATAGAAACGTTTTGAAAGAAAAAAGTGGGAAAACTAGGTAATGCAGAAAGTATATCTAAGCACACAAGGGGGGCAGTGTGTCAGCCAAGTTCGGAAGCGGTGATGTCGGCCACTGTGTATCTTAACCGAAACATTTCAAGGAACCTTTCGAACTTTTCTCCCCCATTTCTCAAAAACTCATACACCTACATACTTGCAATTTTCTATGCCTCATAGAACTTTTCTCCACCATACTCCACCTGTTAGCCGAGGCCTTAGGATTGCTTGCGCACGGGGATTCCACAACTAGAGGCGAGTTTTTCCTACTCCCGAGAATGATGAAAAATCTAAAAAGGAAGCTTTTCGATGAAGTTGGAAAACACTATCGCAGAGAGCAATTAGGCGATGTCAAAGTTGAAGGCTTCCAAAAATGCTTCTAACGAAAATCAAATTGAATTTTGAAGAAAAAATTTTTTTTTTTCAGGAAGGAGTCCTTCTTGTACCTCCAACTGCAAAGTGATGGGTGCAATTTTCGATCTTTTCTACTCAATAAGAAATTTTATCTGTTTATTTTTTTTTTCTGTATAACGCTGGAAGTTGACAGAAACCAAAAAGTACACAAAAGGGCAAACGAACTGGTCGACAGGTTGGACACCATGAATTAATATGCATACATAAGATAATATAAATGATTAGATATCAGAAGATGAAGAATTACATTCAAAAAATTTAACTCATTCAATTAGCAATTTTTAATAGTTATTAAAATCATGTGGAAAGCTATTATAGTTAATTTCTAATTGTCTTCTTATCGTCTTCTTGAACGTAACTTATCTTAATTAAAACTTGCCAAGTTAGGTATCCGATAAAAAAATGTTTTTAAATAAATTAAGGAACATTGTATACGCTTTTCTCAGCCATTTCTCAAAGGATCTGCATAAACTTGCACACCCTTTAAAATTTCCCCAATTCTTTTATGGGGCCTTGGACCGACGGATTCCACAAAAGGGGGTTTTTCTTTCCCCCTATGAAAATTGGAAGCTTTTCATAAATTTAGGGGTTTTGTTGAAGACTTAAAAATTTAAACAAAAAATAAATGTTTTAAAAAACAAAAAAATTTTTTTGGGAAAGGGGTTTCACCCCCAACTGCAATGATGGGACAATTTCCTTTTCCCTTTAAAGAAATCTTTTTGTTTACTTTTTAAACCTGGAATTGAAAAAACCAAAAAGTCCAAAAAAAAATTAATTGGTCTGTTATTGCATACTTAATAAAGAGATTAAATATCTTTTATTTTTGAACTATATAGATTTTAAATAAGTACAAATTTTCTCTTAAACTGTAAGGTAATTGTATTAAATTTTACATCTTTTATACTAACGTCTAAGAAAAATCTTTCTTCAGGCATGAAAGAAAAAAAATGCTATACTCCAAAGAATTACGTAACTTTTAGTAATGTTATTATCCAAATATATACAATTAAAGTATTTTAATACTTTGTTTATGACAAAATACAGAGAACGTATTTTTTATTTGAAGGAAAGGTTTCAAAAAGAAGTGTTTCATTTTAAAACATGGAGTAATAGAATTTCAGTTGCATTTTTGCGCATTTTTTTCATGTTTTAAAGTATGGTTCATTTCAAAACGTTGGTTACAAAATTTTATATTTGTTGTTTTTAGAGGTGTTTCATAAGCATGTATCATGTTTATACAGAAAAGAGAACGTGGGAATAAAAAAGGGAAGGGACATATAGTTAAATGTTACGCAATACACAGCATCAGTTTCAGAGCCGTATCTCATTTTTAAAACAAGTATATTATTTCAGTAGCTGAACATTTGTTTTCGCCCGATACATTTTGGCTGAAAAATAAAATTGTCATTTTAGCCTCAGCTATATTTCTTCTATGAATTTTTTGGGGAAAATATTCACAGTTCAACTCACATATTCTTCCAAGAACGCTAAGCAATCAAATTTTATTTGGAAGTTGTATTCTGGAAAAGATTCTGGAAAAATTTTACATTCTCAAACTCCGTTTCTACATTTTGAAACTAGAAAACAGTCTTTTTTTGTGCTGCAATTGTTTAAAGATTTTTTTTGAAGATTGTTGCATTTTTAGGTCACCTAAGTTTTATGTGTAAGTTATTTTAATGAGAATAACAACTATTCCCTTGTCCAAAGCAGATTCCAAATTTAAAATTGAAAATGTTGTAAAAATAGTGATTACTAATAGTGATTACTAGTGAGTTCAAATTAAATGAAGTTTCTATTCCGATGTATTCCACTTGATTTAAAAGAGCGTTAATTTTGTTACATCTACAGCATCAATTCTGAAATGGAATGTTGTTTTTGTGTCTCCATGAATGTGATGAGAATTGCAGAAATATTTCAATCGGTTTGCGAGAAAGGAGGTGCGAAGGTGGTCTAATAGGACATTTTCTCCAAAGCTTTCCCTTTGTTTCGGTAGTGACTGAATTTGTTTCAATAATTCTTCGTTGTCAAAACATATTTCGTCGGGATTATGTTCGTCATTATTCGGTGGTTACATGCGAAGTAGTCCAAGTTCATCTAATGTCCCATTTGCAGTTTCCCTAGAATATTAGGGCCGTGGTAGCCTAGTGGTTAGCACGTCGGACTTCCACCTGGAAGGTCGCGCGTTCGATACCCACTGAAGACCACCATGTATACTTGGGGATATGTGCATGTAAAATCCGTAGACCCCACTACCTCTCCCCGTGCGTAAGCAATCCTAAGGCCTCGGCTAACAGGTAGGGGTCTGGTGGAGAAAAGTATGAAGAGAGATATTCTAATCTAATGTAGTCTGTTGAATACAAGAATTGTTAGAATATGATGCTATATTTTAGTTCAATAATGTTACGAATTTGTCAACGTTGTAGTATCCATCAACACTTTCAGACTACATAATTTTACTGCGAAACCAAGTTAGAAGGTTGCTATAATGAAAATCCTGACTTGGCCACATTTGGCGCATGATTTTTCGTATAAAATTGGTTATGTATATGACTGTTGCATGAATCATGAAGTATGTCCCAAGGTACAACAGGGTGTTGTACCTTGGGACAGTTTTCAGTTACTACTTAAAATGGCTGGCATTTTTTTATTTTTAAACTGTTTGAATTTGAAAAAATATATTATAGAGGAGAATGTTGGTGTATTTAAATAGTGTCTTCAGACTTTAAATCTAATTTTAATTTTTGAAGTTAAAAATTAAAATGTGAAAAGTGTCCCAAGGTACAACACTCTCTCCTAATATATGATCAGCATTCATTTTCCGTTCCTTGTTAGTGTCCTCCCCCCAAGGGAGGGGCCCCTGTTTGAAATATGCCCGGGCCGAATTCCCAGTCCACCCCTGCTCATTATGTTACATGTAAGTTGAATTTATGAAACTTATTTATGCATTTATTAATTGAAACATTAAATTATTTTACACATTAAGATTTTCCAACTTTGGCCAGGTATGAAAATGTAATGCATCTACTTTATTCCTGACTAATTATTTTTTTCTCTTATGTGAAATTTGTCCTGTTTTCATTTGGTATGTATTTTTTTTCTTTTTATTTTATTTATTTATTTTAAATTTTGGCTGTCTTTCAATGATATTTAAAATTAAATGTAATTTTGTAGGAAAAGAAATACCAGTTGAACTTAGATGCTGCTACTACTGTTTGTACCAGTGTGAATAAAATCTTGGTGATGGAATTGCATGCTGCTAAAAAAAAAGAACATCTGAAAGAATTCATATATACTAATCGTCGACTTCACTCAGTTGTGTTTTTCGGAGCTTTAAGGTATTTTTCCTCTATCTTTCGCATTTGTGTAATTTATAATGTACAGCACACTGGAATGGATAATCAGCATAACTGTTTTCTTATTTCCTGCTGGTCCATTTTGAAAATTGGTCCATGTCAACTGGACCAATTTTCAAAATCATCCCCACTCGACCATCTCCAATTTTAATAAAATTTTGCACGAAGTTACTGGTACATATAAAACTAAGTTAGCCAAATTTTTAGACCGTGAAAGTAAAAACTCATGTAGCAGGGGGCGCCTAAGTTTAGGAACCAAGATGGCTGCCATTGACGAACGAATCAAGTAGCCATGTTTGGATGTACCTGGAGAGGCACATAATAAAAGTACAATCCCAAATTTTATTTTCCTGAGACAATTTTTTGTGGTTAATCTAATAGCATATAATAATAAGTTTTTCTTTTTTTAAAAATGTATTTATTTATCTTAATGTTTAAAATTATTTACATTGGGTCTTTATTTGTTGATTTTTTTTTTTTTACTTTTAGCTTATTTTTTACGTTTCTTTGATACCGCCTGTTAGGAACAGTAAGAGCGTTTTGCTGCAATCGCGAGGCAATATTTTTGTATCTGCATTCATTTTACAGTATTTCTAATTCTTTTATTAATAATTCACAAGATAAAGCATATTGAGCAAAAATACAAATCAATTTTTAAGTATTAGAATGTCTTTTGGTCGAAATTTTACCAGTCAAAGTTTCACTCTCATCTTTCAAAAACGAGAGTCAATTTTTTCAAATAATATTGACTATGCGTCAAATGTAAGTATGCGCCAGTCCTGCAGGGCCCAATGCAAGTTTCTTTCCCTTTAAATGTCAAATAAAACTTTAAAAAAGCTAAATTGAGGCTTAGAATGCATATCAGCATAGTTTTTAACTGGAATTTGAACCATTTTTTTCTCCAGCTTACGTAAAAACACCCTCTTAAAAATTTCAAATTTGTTAGAGAAAGTTTTCCTCTATCTAATGAAAGTTAAACGAAGAAAATTCATTAAGTTCCCCCTCAGATATGATGGTTCAAAAATGATCAAAATTGGCCATTTTTGAAAACCAATGCATGTTTAGGTAACTATAAATCAAAACCTATATTAATGAAATTTTTGAAACTTTCAGAATACGTTGACAAGTAGTTGACTTGGATATATACAAAATTACAAGTGTGTAAGTTTAGTTACTGACGATTTAGAGTAGTATAAAGTTTTTTAAAAATGTGCCAAATTGAATTTTCTGCCAACTTTGACTGAACACAATAGAAAATAACTTTATTTGTGGTCTTTCAAAACATTGCTATTAGATTAAGCACAAAAAGTTGTCTCAGGAAAATAAATTTCGGGGTTGTACTTTTATTATGTGGCTTTTCAGGTCCGGCCCGTAGCCAGGGAGGGGCCAGGACGGGCAATGCCCGACCTGGAAAATGTTTTGCCCGTCCTAGCGCGATTAATTGGACCTTAATAATCTATGTATTGGACCTTAAAAAGCTAGTCTGCCCCTCCTGTCCAAAAATCCCCCCCCCCCCCCCCCTGGAGTTAGAGTCTGGCTACAGGCCTGTTTCAGGTACATCCAAACATGGCAACTTGATTCGTTGGTCAATGGCAGCCATCTTGGTTCCTAAACGTATGCACCCCCTGCTGCATGAGTTTTTACTTTTAAGGTCTAAAAATTTGGCTAACTTAGTTTTATACCTACCAGAAACTTTGTGCAAAATTATATCAAAATTGGAGATGGTCGAGTGGGGACCACTGGTCCAGTTGACATGGAATGTGACTCTGCTACAAAAAGGCCAAAATTTCCATTTTTCTACCAATTTCCACCATATGTGAATTTTTAAAGACTTCAAGGGGATTTTTTTATTGGTTTTACCAAAACTGAAAAGAGAATTGTTTAAATTGAGGAGGAAAAAGCATCATTCAAATATTAAACTTATTACTTGAAGCTGTCATGTTTGTTTGTTTTTTTTTTTTTTAGTGACAGTTCTGTTTCTGCCATCTTGAATATGGATTTGGAATCCAAAGTGAAATATTGCTATATTTCATTCAAATTTGTAAAAACATTTTTTCACTTCTTGCTATTTGTTTCTAGATCAAAATTAAATCTGAATCGTCTTGAATATATATTGTCTGTAAACTTATATGGGAATCTGTTTTGCAAAATTTATTATTATTATTATACAAGTATGATCAATTTTGCAAAAAGAAGGAAAATGCACATAGAATAGTAAAATTTCAAGAAATTACTACACCAAATATAAATTTATATGAAAATGACATTAAAAAATTTTAGACCCTTTATATGTATTTTTCTATTGAAAATGCCAGTTGATTGTGTAAAGGATTTGTCTTGCTATTATTGTTTTCTTTTTTTGCAAGGAGCTTTTTTTATTGCAAATTTTGTGTAGTATTGATTTTATTACACAAAATTGAACCTAAACAGATTCCCGATATGTACTTTTATTTATTTGCTACGACTTTATACTTAATTTGCCTTGAGAGTGTTGCCGAATTTTATTTTCTTTATCATCACTTTTGCTTTTTAGTAAATTTATTTTTCTTGTCTTCAGGGTGTCTACAGGTCACAAAATCCCTGAAAAAGTCAGAAATTTGGAAATTGGTTGCGAAAGTTACATATAGGCCAATAAAAAAATTCCATCTTATGAGCCCCCCCCCCCCCCCCCCACTCCACACCGCACACAAACGTGCAAAGACATCTGTTCCTGATGTCTGACAGGTTTTTAAAAATCTGGAATTTGATGCATTCACTGCACAAAATACCCAGTTAGCTGGAATGTCAAATTTGATTTTGCAAATATATGAATTACAAACTTACTATATATTTGATAGCTCTGGTATGTTTAAAAATAGTATAGAATGTCATGAAATTTCACTTTTGAGTATCTATAGACATCCTGATCTTGCAGTAAGATCTCACGTTAAGATACCCAATATGCAAATTACCGCAAATATGGTCCCTTTTGCACTTCTAGCAGTTCATTTTAGTCATTTCGGGGCTGAAATGAGCTGCTAGAAACAACTAAGTATGGTTAAACAGCTGAAATGGAGCAAAAAGTAAACATTGCAGAGTGCAAAGGATTCATGTATTCTCGGTAGTTTGCATATTGGATGGTTTAATGTGAGATCTTGTTGCAAGATCAGAGTGTCTAAAGATTTTCAAAATTGAAATTTCGTGACTTTTTCATACATTTTCAGGAAACATTAAGTTATAGCTCATTACTCTATTTGTGTATGGTGTTCTTATTAAGAACTTAAAAGAACATTTAGTGATGTTTTAGATTTGTATCTTTAAGATTGTAGTCTGTTACTATTGAATGTTGTCACGCTTTAACAGTTATAGCCTTTTAGTTTTTTTAAGTAGTTACGATTCTGGGCTATATATTTTCTTTTAAACATTTATTCAATTTGCTGCCTATTTACATTATTATCTTACATGGTATTTATAGTGGCTCAGATTCCACATCACTGGTCTAAAGTTCTTAGCTGTTTCCAAGTTCCGGGCACAAGCTCTCCCACACAATAAACGTTCTAAAGTTCTTTGGTATTTCTTTCACACGGGCACAAGCTCTCCCGCACAATGTTACGTCTGGATGGGCACAAGTCCTCCCTGTCCAGCATTCGAAGATCTCCTTCTCATCCGACCGCAACCTCGCAGGCAAGCGAAAGTCGATCTCCTCGCCCCCGCTTTTGAGGGCAGCTTATATAGGGGGTGCCTGACCTTAGGCCCACATTGAGGGCAAGGGGACACACGTGCACCATTTCCTGTCGTGTAGGCCCCTTCGTCCTGTCACGTAGGCCCCGTAGGTTTGCCGGCCTAGGCCTAGCCTGACATAAGTGTTATTTTATTTTCTGAGTTATTTGTGTGGTACATATGTCATTCAATTAGGAGCTTATTTATTTTATTTGTTGCAAATTCATCTTGTTTATATCACCTGTAAAGATGTTAACCATTAATTACAAGCGATTTTTAACATAGGCTACTTTTATGTTGCACAAAACTAAGATAGTTATTTCTTTATGTATGGAGTTAGTAGATTTAAAAGCCTACAGTTTTCTAAACAAACATTTTTACGTATTGACAAATAAGTTTAATGGCAATAAATGCTTACAACTTAACAATTTGTGACATTAAATCTTTATTCAAAATGTATATCTATTTTTTTCACACTTGTAGTTCATTTTATTGATTTCACTTTCATTCATGTAAACTCTGCTTTCCTGATATCATTGAAATAATTTAGGGTACATCTCTTTGCAGGTCCTGTGGCATTATATCTTCTGAAGCTGATGCCTATTATGAATCCATTATACATATTATACCCGTAATAGAATGGAAGTTTTATATATTTCTAATTTTTAAATGCCAGTGGAGCAGCTATTTTTTTGAAGTAAGACAAACCTCTGTAAAATTTTCTTTCTCTTTATTTAATATGTTGTAATAATCCTTGCAGTTTTGTGTATCACACATCATCATTTATCTAACAATTATATTAAATTCCAAGATTTTTGCATCTGCCTAGTCTCAGCCTTAACACTTCCTTTAAAAAAAACTGTGCTATGCCTTTAACTACTAGAGTTTCTACTTCTTCAGAATTGAGTTAGGATATTGATTTCCAGTTTCAATAGAATTTCTGGCAGTAATAGGAACTGGAACTTCAAAGAAAGGATAATGGCCTTTTCCTTTACATTATTAACAAAACTTTTCAGGCTTGTCTTGGATACTATCCGAGTTTTACCCTCCTGTCTAAATTTGTAGTAAAAGTTTTATGCTCATAAAATAAAAGCTATATTTATTTCTTTTATATTTCAGCAAGGAATAAAGCATTTTGTATTTCAAAAAGAGATATTTTTTTTGAAAAGTTTTTCAAGAAATGCTAATATCCCTTCTGGCAATATTCAGAGTAATATTTGTCTTCATCCCTCTCAGTAATTAACATTTTAAGGTAGTTTATGGTACTAATTAAGTATTAAAGTTACATCAGGTTTGTATGCTCTTTCATTCTTTTCTTTCTTTTTTTATGACTGGCTTTAAAAATGCTCCCTTGAATTTACATATAGTTTTTGTACTTGGTGCTGAGTGATTTTGAAAAGTTACCAAGAATTTTATTGAAATGTTTAATTTTGTTTTTCAAAGATGAAATTCTAAAAAAAATCCTATATTTTACTAATTTTTCCCCTTAGTTAATAACTTTTGTCAACTTTATACCTTTATTACTGCTAGGAATTGGAAAGTTTCCTTCACTTTGCAAAATTGTTATACTTTATAACTTGTAAGCCACGAGATAAACCTGTTTAAATTAATAATGTGTTTAAACATTCAAATTTCTTTGCACAATACCTTGTTTTTGCGAAAATTTAATGAAAATGTATTGACTAACAAATGTGAGTTTCTAAAAAATAATCCTGAACAGAATTATTTTATTCTATTTGTTGTTTCCTTTCAATATAGTGTGCCCAGAAGTTACCTGTGGATGTTTTAATGGTAGTTTTAAATAAGATATTTGAAGCTTCTCATATTGAAGAACTGAAATGCTACTCACTGCATTTGGCTTTGGAACTTATAGTGCAGGCTTTGTGTTTCAGTCCTAGAGATGAACATGCTGAAGAATGGCCATTGTCCTTCAATTTTTCTTGCACAAATTGTATTTCTGGTTTGACTGAGAAACCTGAAAGTATGACTGAAGAATCAAAGAAATCACAGTATCTTATGGAGAAACAAGCAGATGTATTGAAAATCTTACAGTCCAATGTGCAGACCAATTCTAATTATTTGTGGGTTCACATGCATGCATTAAAAACTTTATTTATGAATTTAAATAAAATGGAAATGAACGATGCTATCAGTTTACTAGACAAGTTCATTCCTTTGTGTAAAATTGCCATCCAGTACATTTCTTCAAGCACTTCTCTAGAAATGCTGTGTTCAGCCATGAAAAAGCAAATTAATTTTAACTCTATACAGACAGATAGCATTTATGTTGATGCTTCTTGGGGCATTAATGAAATATATTTATCCTTCATTATCTATTATTATTGGACTGATTTTAAACACAATGTTTTATCATTTAAGTCGTGTGCAGATATTGCTACGAATACGTTCAATGATTTTGTGCTTAAAACTGAAATCAAAACCTTACAGAACATTTTGTGTACTATAAATCCATTATTGAGTAAAAGTTCAACACTGTTGCATCATATTGATTTTCTCCTATATATTCTCAAGAATAACTTTCCTTGTGCTGAAAGTAAGTACCTTTTATTTTTCCCTGCACCTTTTATTTGCACTTTTTTGTAAAGTCAGTAGAATTTTTATGCTACCAAAAAAAAAAACATTCTTTTGCTATTTTTAGAAGTTTCAAAAATTAAATAATGCTTTTTTTTTTTTTTTTTTTTATTTAATCTTTTTATAATCCGGACAAAAGATCAAAATTTAGTATCTGAAAGAAAATATTCATTATAATTTAAAATTTTACAAGAGCACAAACGGCAAAATCCTATTAAAAACATATGTGAATTTTAAGATGATAATTCTTAGAATGTTTTGAAAATTGGCTTGATCATATCTCTTACCTATATTGTTTGACCCCATAACTATTTTTTTTACTATTTTGCTCCCCTAGAAACATTGTTTGTCCATTGTTTTTATTTATTTAATTTTTCCTTCTTTCTCTTCTCCCTTCTTTTAACATTTTGACATGCCCTTTATTATATTTCAGCAGTTAATGATTTTAAGAAAGTTACTAATAATTAAATTTTACAAAACTGAATTTTTTTATACTATAAAGTCTTCTATGTATTGATAAATTTACTCATTCCCTCATCCTAATTCTAAAAGTTGGTTTTTGTTTAGTATCACACAATGGATTGTATTGCCTTCATTTTCAACTGTTTTTATTTAAGTCATTTTTGGTTTTTTAATGATAGATGTTTCATGTATTTTAGGAGCTGGCGAAGTTCTCTTGTCTGATCCTTGTATATTGAATAATCAGTAAGTTTTTTGCTTTTTTGTCTTTTTCTGTTTGCTTTTATGCTTGTTGAATTACAAACTTACTACGCATTCAGAATCTGTGTGTTGTTTAAAAATTGGTATAGAATTTACAAATCTCTAAAATCAAAGCCAGATATCCTGTACGACTCCAGATATCCAGCAGAATCAATATCCAATGTATCACCAAATGTTCACAAAATTTCATTTTTGTAAATCTATAGACACCCTGTTTTATGTCTGTAGCTGTTGGTGTCAGTACCAATAACTATTTGTAACCAAAACAATTCATTATACGTATCAGGTTTGAAGTATTTCCAAATATTAATAACGACTTGTTTGACTGTATAACAGCAGTTTTATTTTGTCTGTCTACTTAATAACTTGTGCACCTGATTTCTGTAAATAATTAAATTGTACCTTGGCAGTTATTGATGGTATATATTTTTGAAGTGTTTTGATTTTTCATTCATGGTCATGTTGGTATATGTTTATCTGAAAAATATTTGAAAAAACTTTTCCTTTTAGAATCCTTACTACTTTAAACAACAACTATACCATCTTAAATGCCTCTCACATTTATCCATTGGTAGTGAATACAGTAATGGAACTAAAGCATCAAAATGAAAAAGTCAATATGAAGTTTGAATTTTTGACGGTATGTTTTCTATTGTTTTTTAGTAGCATTTTTGTGAGCTACATTACATGTTTAATATGAAGCTGAATGTTCAGTGCTGCTGTTTTGAATTCTTTTATATTGCTTGATTTTTAAAAAAAAATGAGAATAGCCACAAAAATACTTCCATGCAAGTTGAAACATTTCCTTCTGTGAGGCAAAATCTTTATTTGAATATTTGAAAAAGTAAAGTTTTCATTCAAATTAAAAATTAAACCTAAGGTTGTTTATTAAAATTAATATTTAGGTCATAACTCTATTAATTGTGCTTGAATTAAATTTGAAGAATGATGTTTTTAAACTTTTGAGGACGATTTTTAATTTGAAGTCTGTTTTATTTATTTTTTTTCCAAAAATAGTTTTATTTTTGTCCTATTTTTCTCAAATCCTTATATATATTACATGACTGCCAACCCTGCCAATTCATTCTGATGTCTCCTAAAATTTGATGCCTTCTTCAAAATCAAGTATAAATCTCTTGATTTTTTTTTTTTTTTTTGCAAAATACAAAAGTTCCTAAAAAGGGATTTAAGGGTATTTTATTTTCTTTTGGCATAAATTATTTTTCAATGATGAAATCTCTTGAAATGTTTTTGTGGTCATGTCTGTTTTTTATTCAATAATAGTCACATTGCTAAGGTTTGAGTTTTATGTATCTTAAGAAAACTTACATAACAATCCTATAACTCAAAGTTTCCTAACCGTTGGTTCGAGAATCTCCAGGTGTTCATGTGGTGTGGAATTAAAGTTCATGAAAATAACATTGTAATGGCGGAAATTTTAATTGCTAACAAAAGATATTATAAATTAACATACATATTAGGATGGAGTGTAAAAATGACTTTTCTATAAATTGTTTTCTCGAGAATGTGGAAAAGTTGTGGACTGGCATAAGAAGCATATGGTACAAAATTTGAAGTACAGTAGAGCGTTGCTTATCCAGACGCCGTTTCATCGGATGTCCAATCAACCGGATTGGTCAGGGACAATGTGGGGGTTTTTTTCTGCACTCTGCAAAAAAAAATATACACGGAAACTCTCTTTCTTTGCCTTTTGACGGTCCAAAAAACAGGGATCCCTCCCTCCGCTAAGGTATGTTTCATTCAGTTACAATTAGCATAGGGAGTAAAAGGAACTGAATAAAGGGATTAAGATTCTTTTTAGAGGAATTGGCGCGGAAATAAATTATTGAAAGTAACAGAAGAAAAATAGTTTTAAGTAATGCATTCATCGTCAAAGGGTCAAGTTAAATAATTATCGCCGCTTGACTAAATTTCCAAGAACACTGTTGCTGAAAAACTCACTTGACTAAAAAGTAGACTGCAACTCGCAAAATGATCACGTGGTTTCATATTGTCCACACATGTGTTACACAAAGCTAAAGAAACCCACATTTTTCTAATTACGATATGTAAGTGTGGAAGGTGTTTTTTAAACATGACTGGGAAGTGAAAAAGAGGAGTGTTATCTTTAGACCAAAAAAATGGAAATAATTAAAAAATTGAAAAGAGGAGAAAATAGAAACAGCACAGCCCTTTAATATGGCATCTGCACATCAACTGTATCGAATATTTAAAAAAGAACAGAGATGTAAATTTAAGCTTCATATCAGTTTTTTACCAACAAGAAGGTAGCGCTGAAAGGAAAACAATGAAAAGAGACTATCCTCTATGTAGCAGAAGACTATCAATAAATACTTAGCATCACAATGATTTTTTTATACTGTTAGTACAGTGTGTGAATCATTTTTTTGTATAGTGCTACTTCTGTATCATTTTTTGTAAATATTAAAAAAAAAGGAAAAACACTTCTAAACACACCATTTGTTATGTGATAAAATGTGCACTATTACAAATGCCAGTTCTAAGCTTTGAAAAAGGGTGAATGGAAGCTTCAAAAACTAGCCCTATTTGTGCTTTAAAGTTTTCAATCCAATTATGCAGATTTTTCTTCAACTGGATCTACCTCGGTCCCAACCAGTCCAGATAATCGGCGCTTTACTGTACTTATACATTTGAAAGTCTAGTGGCATGCCATCTGAAGAAGAGAAATGAGGTAAAGAAGAGATAACAAATAATAAAAATGGCAACAGGTAGGTGAAAACTAGTTTTGAAGAACTGTAAAAAATAAGGAGTTGAAAGGAATGAAGGGAGTAATTTGAATGAAGAAAAGATTTTGACTTATTTTAAATAAAAGAAAAAAACTTTGAGTTAAAGAGACAAAATTACATTAAAAGGTGTGTACAGGAAAATAACTTTTCTCAAGATAGCAAAAAAGTTGAATTGTCATAGTTTGAACTCTCACAAGCTGCCTGTTTTTGGTTTGTTTCAAAGCTAGTTCCTATTATAAATTTTAAAATGTATTTCCAATGATTTTTTCTCTACTTTGCTTTTTTTTAATCAAAGGATGATAATGAACAGATGTAGTCTAGCACATTATTTGAATTAATTTAATATTATTGGACTGCTTCCAGCTGCTGTATAAAATACTTGCTCAAGCTTCATTAGAAATTTATGATGAAGTCTTAAAGTATATAATAATAAACTATGGTTATTGTGAAGATTTCAAAATGCCCGAGTTTTCATCTCAAGTCAAGCGACTGCAGTGTAAAGCTCTTTCGGTGGAAGAGGTAATTTTTCCCCCCTACCAATTATTTTTTTAGTTTGTATAAGAAAGTTTAAAATGATTTTGCTTATGTTAAATATTTTAATGAAATACATATTTGTAGAATAAAAGGTTTCTGTTTTTCTGTTTTATAACGGCGACCAAAAAGCACCCAGAAAAAATTTTGCCAAATTATAAACTCGAAGTATATGGGGCTGTTCATAAATGACGTCACGCTTTTTCCCCATATATTTGGCCCCTTTTCCCCCTTTGTCACAATATGTCACACTTCAGCTGACCCCCCCCCCCCTTTTGTCACATGTCACGCTATGTGGGATAATGCATGATGTCACACTTCTTGTCCCGCCCCTCCCTTTGTCACAATTTCATTCCCCTCGAAGCGTGACATCATTTATGAATGATCCCTATGATCAAGTGTAATATACTAAAATTGGCAAAAAAAAAAATTTTTGACGCTTCTTGATCGCTGCTGTAACTGGCAAAAGTATTCTCAAATTCCTAAATTTTATCTTGACGCTTTTCAGGTCACCGTTATTATAGACAAGTACCAAAAGGTCCTTTTGATTAAAATAGTTTAAATCTATAGATCAATGAACTATTTTTCTAAATTGTGCAAGAACAAATCTTTTACTTAGACGTGCATTTGTATCAAATTTGAAAAATTTCTTCAGTGACGTTGTTGTTTAGAACTTCGATGAAAGTTTTTTACGCTTGTTATCTGGTTGCAATATTACTAATGTATCTTTTAGACATAAACTGCTTTCAACTGTCATTTGAAACAATAGCTTTTACAGTTTAACACTGGAAGATTTATAATTCTATTTTTAAAGATTACTACTAAGATAGCCTTTCATGTGTTGATTATTAAATTAAGAGCACCACTTTTCATAAAAATATTACTCAATAAGCAAACAATATGTTATACTTTCAGAAATATAGTAGCTGTACAAAAGAAAAATTTTCATACCATGTTTTACCTTATTGTAGAACAAAATTGTCAAAGGATTAAGAGTAAAATACCGAAAATATTTCAATGCTTGCAACTATTCTTCTAAACAAAAATATGTTATTATGTTACTGTCTTCTGGTAATCTTCATAGTAAACTTGTTTTGATGTTTTAATTTATTCACAATGTACATCATTGTTTTTTCCTTTTTGTGTGTATGTGATATTCCTAATCAAAATATTTCGAACTCCTATGGTTGCTGTAAACGTTTTGAGCAACATCTAAATAGCAGTGTACTTTAAAAATTACATGTATTCAGGTGAATAAAGAATACTGAGCTGTTCAAAATAACTTATATTTTAATTATTTCTTTGTGAAAAAGTTAAAATTCATAAATTAGCTTTCACTAAAAAATTAGAAATCATACACACTTTAAAAAAAAAAATTTCTATATTTTTTTTTTTTTTTTTTTTTTTTTTTTTTTTTTTTTTTTTTTTTTTTTTTTTTTTTTTTTTTTTTTTTTTTTTTTTTTTTTTTTTTTTTTTTTTTTTTTTTTTTTTTTTTTTTTTTTTTTTTTTTTTTTTTTTTTTTTTTTTTTTTTTTTTTTTTTTTTTTTTTTTTTTTTTTTTTTTTTTTTTTTTTTTTTTTTTTTTTTTTTTTTTTTTTTTTTTTTTTTTTTTTTTTTTTTTTTTTTTTTTTTTTTTTTTTTTTTTTTTTTTTTTTTTTTTTTTTTTTTTTTTTTTTTTTTTTTTTTTTTTTTTTTTTTTTTTTTTTTTTTTTTTTTTTTTTTTTTTTTTTTTTTTTTTTTTTTTTTTTTTTTTTTTTTTTTTTTTTTTTTTTTTTTTTTTTTTTTTTTTTTTTTTTTTTTTTTTTTTTTTTTTTTTTTTTTTTTTTTTTTTATCATGACAACTTTATGCTAATTGATTAAAAGTCTCAGTTTAATTGATATTCATGCTCCATTTTTGAAAGTACATGATATCAGCATACTTTCTTAAATTAAAGGTAGCAACTGGGAAGCATAACAAATATTATGACGTTTTGTTTTCTTTTTAAACTTAATTTTAATTATTGCCTACATACAATATTTAAGCATGTTTGTTACCTGTGTATGAAATAATATTTCTTTTAGATATATTTCCTATTATTAGCTACAAATTGCATATACATACATGACGAATGTTAGAAAGGCTCAGTTTTCAGATGTTTCTTGTAATGAGTTTTCTGACAATGTGTTCTTATGTGTAACAAATTGCACCAGTTTGCTTACATAAACATTCAGTTTCTCTTTTTTAAAACATGATTGATATTGTTATATAGTTAGATGATTCTCCAAAAAACCCGACATTTTCTAATTACAAACTGTTCATTATAAAAAGGTTCTTTAAAAATGTAAAAAAATACAGTTAATTTTTATGCAAAACTTATTGGGAGAAAAGGAACTCAAACTGTTATATCCCCCAAAAAAGGGAGTTAAAATTACACACATCAAGAGAGCTTCAAGTAAGGCCATAAAAATGACAAAATGAGTTTTATCAGGGACTATAAAAAATTTAATGATCTATGCATATAAAATGCTAACACTTTTTCAACACCCCTTTTGTTTACAAAAATCCCAGCGTCGAGCGTTTCACATTTGCAATATTTAACTTACGTTTTACTTCTGTTGAACAATGCTGCATACTATTTGAAACATGTAAATACAAGACCTGCAAGTTAGAATAATCACATTAAAAATACTCTCTAGTACGCTGCTGCTTCAAAGGAATAAAATTTATGATGGTGAGCCCAATTTGAGCTTAGAATTTAGACTAATTTCCCCCATTAAATTTAGCAATATATATTCCCCCCTTTATTTTTGATCAAAAGCTATTAATTAGTCGTGAATCGAAAAGTGGAGTAAGTGTTTTCCGTAAAGCTCCAGGACGTTTCATCCGTTTGGATACACTCGGAAAATTTGAACAATGCAAAAAAAATACAACTTGCCCCATAACTGCTACCTGTTGTGAAATTACTGAAATCAGCAAGGTAATTTGATAACAAAAAGGATTTATTTTCACATCTGCATTCTTGAATAACTTTTGGATGGAGTACTCCTCACAAAGAAATTTTTAGCTGATAAACTTTAAAAAATATATAAAAAACAGGCAAAACTCGATCAAGATATCCGGAGGCGGATTGGAGAACATTATTTCATCAAAATTTGAACTCCTGGACCTTGGATGAATCTTTCCTCATGGCTATTGATATTTAAAAAACTACTAGACCTAAACATCAGGATTGCTCACGGATGGCTGTTAAGAGGTTGGTGCATTTTATGATCATCACATGCTCCGAAAAAAATTGATGACGAAAAATTCCTCTAGTAGGCTGTCGAAAAAATCATTTTTTAAAGAAAATTCTGACCGCTTAGTGTGCATCAGAAATAATGCAAGAGTGTCATGGCCTCAGCAATTGTTTCGTTTTATGCCAGGAGAGGATGCCTCTGGATTCCAATAAAGCAACTCAAGGTTACGTCCGCCATCGTTCTACTACTCGGGGCTCCTCGTGGGCAGAGCTCGATGATCACACTTGCTGACTTTCAAGCACAACTGCAATCAAACTACAAAATCAGTATGCACGAGAAAAACCCACGCAGTGGCTTGAAAACTAGATATTCATCCACCGTGAATCCGAGCAGCCAATCAAAACAGAGCACGATGAAACAACATCATGACGTCACTCTTGTAGATCGTACGGGAAAGAGGAGAAAATGGACTCCATACCCTTTGTGAACGAGCAGGAAGAATACAAAAGCCTGATGCATATAAACAAGAAAAAAAAGTGTTTAACTTCCGGGAAAAATTGAATAACCCCATTAAACAAAAAACTATTAATCCCAATTTTTATATGAAATCCCCTTTGAAAATAAATAAAAACACAAAATTAATATTTTCACAAGATAAATTAAACGACTATACCACCGAATTTCTTGGAAAAACAAAATCGTAAATTCCCCTCTTATAAAATAAACGAAATATGTGATATACAATATCAAAAAAGTTGTGTAATATTTGCTGTGTGTAAGTATCATAGGTTAGATCTTGTTTTCGTCACTGATCATTAACTCATTGTAAATGACTTTACTTCGATTCTCAATTCTAACAGTGAATGGTTATGTTGCATATTTTTTGCAATGTGTAAATATAACAAAAGAAAAAAAATGCAGAACTAATATTATTTCCGAAAGGTTTTCACTCATTGCTTTCACAGAATGATGAAAGTTCTTTACTGCTTGTAGTAACATATAAATATAGTTTTTTTTTTTTTTTTTTTTTTTGTACTTATCAGTTATGCACCCTACCTTTTTTTGCTCACCAGACAACATCGCCAAATGAAATAAATATAAACAATAGCAATTTTAGCTCTTTATAAATTTATCTTAAAATCTTAAAAACCTCACAAAATTGACCCTGATTTAATTTAGATGTAAGATATGATATGGTTAGGCTTTCCTTCAGTCTGTTTTGTTTAAATTAATTTAAAAGCTTTCTTGCTTTTCTCTTAATTTGCTTTCTTTAAATTACTTTAACTGTTACATATCTGAGTGGCAGCTGTTTTTTGGAATATTTTAATAACTGAGGCTCTTGGGGGGCACTAATTTTTTTTCAAGCTTTCCTATTTTTAAAATTTTTTCGCCAAGGTAACATTACTGTTAATAACAAAGTGTGGCCCACATACTTCTCCTGGTTTTATCTCAAAACGGGGGATTCGGCTGATTTCTGTTGGTCTAGGATCACGTAAACGTGAGAAAGTAAGAATCCTGTTGACTTTATCAGAGGGAACACTTAGACCGTGAGAGCAGAAGGACGTGCTATTCCGTCTCTCTACATGTCTTCATTTTCCACAGAAACCCACATTTTCGAGCTGTAAACTTTGCAAATAAAAATATATATTAAGTTTACAATCATATCTTGCTTTACCACTCAGCATGATAAACCACAAGATGCTACAGCGTATTTAGGCATTCCCCATACCTATTTTGTTTGGCCATGTGTAACAAAGTGTTTCTTTTTGTTTAATACTAGGCATTAAAGTTTATACCATCTTCTTGCTCATATGAAGTTGAAAATGAAGAAAGATCCCCTCTTGTTAATGTTCTAAAATCTTATTTTGAGAAAGACAAGTTAAAATCTGCAAAAGCAAAGAATTTAAGTGTTTTGGTCAAGCTTTTGCTAAAGGTAAGCATTTGTTATTTAATTTTATTCACACGACTCCTTAACTCTTTTCTGTGCAAGTTTGTTTTGAAACACATTGACATTTCATTCTTTTGCCTTGTTTGTTTCAAATAAAATTATTAAAAAGGTTTTTTCCACCATTTGCATTGGTCAACGACGGTAAGCCCATGCACAGGATTGAAGAAAAAGATATTCAAAAATACTTTTATCTTCCTGACATCAGTCACCAAAAATTCAGGGCGAGATGGCACTAAAATTTTTTCAGATCGCCTCCTTGAAAACAGACCAAGAAAAAAGTCCCCCCTGCATAAAATTCAAAAAATTTCAATGAAAACGCAAAAATCTGTATTTTTTCACTAGGATATATAAATTTACCAAAATTTATAACAAAAGTTGTGTGAAAGATGTATGTAGATATTGTTAAACAAAGATCTACTACAGTGTAACCTCATTATACCACGCCTCAGTATACCGTGGAATCATTTACACCGCTATGACTATCATGACACCAACATTTAAACCACCCTTTATCATTGCCATGTAAAGGTGATTCCTTACTTACCATTGTAAACAAAGCCAGCCATCAGACTACTCTAAGCAAGCAAAAAGTTAGCCAAGGAGCCTATCCCCCCCCCCCCCCACCCACACACACACACCAACAGTTAAAGCCCTAGTGTGATAGGCCTGATATACACCTTTTTAATGCTTCTGTCTTTCATCCTAGGACCCTATGGCTTGTTTTCAAAATTTTGTGCAATTGCACTGACTGGCTGCGACTTGGTTCTCTTAAAATGGGTGAAGCTCAATCTATCAAGAACTGTTCAGTTCAATGCTTACCTATTTTCCATTTTCAGAAGTCTAGTTGGGGATCATTCTTAAATGATGTCACGCTTCGAGGGGGGAAGGGGGTTTGTGAAAGTGTGACGAGGAGAGGGGGTAACAAGAAGTGTGACATCAGGCTTATGCAACATAGTGTGACATGTGACAAAGGGGGAGGGGGTCCGTTGAAGTGTGACATTTTGTGACAAAGGCGGGAGGGGGTGAAATATATCGAAAAAAAGCGTGACATCATTTATGAACGGTCCCTTATGCGTGTGTGACTTCTTTTATAGTGTTATCAACCTTTGTATTACCACATTCTTTAACATTCATGAAAAGTAAGCATATCTCCAGTTTTAAAACATTGTTTCTTTGAGAAATGCGTTCCTCCCCTTCCAAATCTAATTTTTTTCTTAGAACCTTTGCCCCTTCAGCCTTCACAGTCCCCTGTTGATAACGTAAAGAGATTTTTATCCCCCTTTTTCTCGAAACACAGTTGGTTTATAACCTATCGCTCAATAGACTGATTTCACAGTTGAGATGTGTGCTTCTTGCACAGCAATTACAGTGAATAAAATGGCAGCAAAGAAAAGAAAAAATTATACTACAGAACAAAAGCTATGAGTAATTGACAAAGTTAAAAATTATGCAACAAAAGCGATTATTATTTCGTGAATATGATACCTCGGTATTGTTAATCCTATACCACATTTATGCTACAACGTGGATGCCAAACATGTCCCCTGATACCCGCAATTTACTGTATATGTATTTTTAAAATAGAAAAATTAATTTTTGTAAAAATAAAATCTTCCCGCTTTCATTGTAAAGCACATTTTAAAGTGAAATGTGCATTCTTTTTGCATCTTTAACAGGAATTGTTTTAAAATTAATCTATAAAGAGTGGATAAATATTTTTTAAGGCTCGACCAATGCATCGGCGCCGATGTTTCAACAAAGTTGCC
Source organism: Octonoba sinensis (assembly GCA_038502835.1). NCBI lineage: Eukaryota > Metazoa > Arthropoda > Arachnida > Araneae > Uloboridae > Octonoba > Octonoba sinensis. The sequence continues at coordinate 45,315,498 of CM076602.1, read as the reverse complement.
ATCGGCATCGGCAGCCGATGTTAACTTTAGAGAAACATCGGCCCATCGGCCTTGAAAAACATCTAAAAGCCGATGCAAGGCCGATGTTTTTCGCAGGGACAACTTTCCAGAAAACATTCTGTCTTTAACTTTCTTTTTTCTCCATAGTTAGATTTCTATTTCCATACAATAACAGGCAGCACATGAGTTTAAAAAAGCACAAAAATAATGTCCTTCTATAAAGTATTTTATAAAAAATTCGGAAAAATATTTTAAGCAATCGCTGCCGAAAACCGTCATTAACATTATTTCTCTTTGAACAGGATGCTCGTGAAATAGAATATGTTAAAGTAAAAGTAATAGAGGCATCTTATGAGTGCTATTTGTTTTTCGCACTAGGTTAGTTGCCTCATTTTTGTCCGTTTTTCGTTTAATATTGACTTAGTGCATTGTGCAATAATATTATATTATCTACTTTTAGTTTGTCATGTTTCTTATTATTCCAAAACTGTAAACAATACAAAGCCAACTCAATCAAAGTACGATAATAATTTTAATTTTTACCAGCGCAAACTTTTTCCTCTTAGCGTTTTTTTTTTTTTTTTTGCTTTTTCAATTCTTCGATCCCACGTGTTACAGTTTTTCTGCAATTGTGCAGCAATCTCGTTGCAGCTGCTTTTAGTGTGTGGTTATTCTCATTATTTCAGTTTTAGTTTACAAGATAGAAAAGATTGGTCAAAATAAGAAAACATTTTCCAGTATAAATGTTTATTGATCGAAATTTTATGAGTCCAAGTTCGACTTGCAATTTTTAAAAATTGAGTTCGCAAGACAGAGTATTTAATATCTTAAAAAAATGCTAAAATTTCTTTATTTTCAAAGATTGATCAATGCATATTTTTTTCAAAATACATCTTAACTTTTTTCATACGATAATTATTTTAATTTTTCCCCGATTATAATTCGTTTTTTTTTTTTTTTTTTTTTTTTTGGCTTCTTTGATGCCACGTGTTAGAGAGTTGACAGTTTTTCTGCTACTGAACAACAATCCGTTGCAACTGCTTTCAGTTTAGAGTATTTCTTGTTGTTTTATTGTTAGTTTACAACATAGAATAACTGATAAAAAATATGAATCAATTTTTCAGTATAAATGTTTATTGATCAAAATTTTATGTGTCCAAGTTCGACTTGCAATTTTCAAAAATTTAATTCTTAAAAAACGAGTTCGCGCGACAGGGTGGAATAATACCTTAATAAAAATTCTACAATTTCATTAATTTCAAAAATTGACAATGTATAAAATATTTCAAAATACATCTTAATTTTTATAAACGATCACGTGTTTTTCAGAAGATTATTTGTCAACAGAAAACTGCTGGTGCTCAAAATATTGGTTAATTTCGGTGACCTTACATTGTGATCATAAAAATATAAAGAACATGACAAGTATTTCAGTGTAATTTTCAACTCACAAGAAAAAAAAAGGCTAATAAGATTAGTTCTTAAGAACAAGCATTCATTTGTAATGACAAAAAATCTCACGTCTATGCTTTTTAAGCAATATTCAGTATTTCTTGGTAATGAACAAGGGGGCGTTACTGCGAGCGAAATATTTTAACATTTTATTTTTATTTTAGAAAAAGAGCTAAACAAGAAAAGAGCTAAAAAACTTTCATAATGAAAAATAAACATATAATCGTTCCCGCTTTTCTTTTAAAAACGGGGGGGAGAGAAAAAATCTGAGAGGAGGGGGTTGTCAATTTTGTTAAAGAGTTAAAGATACAAACCCACATTATTTGTTAGTCTGTATTATAACATCTGCATTCCTCTCCATGAAAAAATAAAAAAAGAAAGGCATTTGGCATTAGCAGTACAGGTGTTATAAAGAGAAAATGTTAAAGGAAAGGGAATTAGACCCGATCCGATCCAATAGTTATTGAGTTTTTTTGCAAAGATAAGAAAAAAGAATTAAAAGTCCTCTCATATAGCATTTTAAATTTTTTTTAATCTCCAAATAGTTTAATTACTTTACTAGAATCGTGAGTGATTCTTTTTATTTTAATTATTATGTAAACTTCCTCCAAACAATTTTACGGTGCTTGAATAATGCATTTTCGTTTTTATAAACATAAAAATAAATAAATGATTTAAATGACATTTTTGACAAGCATTCTACACGTTTCAATGGTTTAAAGCGACTTTTTCTACCATCGGCCGATGGAAAAGGAGAATAATCGGCAATCGGCCATTGCGTCTCGATCTCGGAACAATCGGCATCGCCCCATCGGCCAAAAAATGCCATCGGTCGAGCCCTAATATTTTTTGATATTTTTTTAACTTGATTTTTTCAGCACTTTACTACTCTTGTGGAAACAAATCCTTGAAAACATTACAAATGCCAATGTTCTCCTCATATACCAACATTAGTGCAACCAGGAGGACTTGGACTTTAGGAGTTTAAAAACCCTTAGTTTTTTAGCCTTATTTCCAATCCTAATATGATAATACATATCCATGTAAGGAGTGAACTGTTGGAACACCCTCCCTCCCCCTACCCCGCATAAGAAAATTCTGGTTGCACCAGTGTATATCATTCTGAAAACAGAATTTATTCTTGACTAGAATTTAATAACTTTTACAATGTGGGAACACACAAAAAGCTGAATTAGTGAAATACTGGGGTTTTTTTTCCTCTCCCCTTTCACCTGAAAATTTGAATTTTAACCCAATTGCACATATCCATAATGTGGCGATTCCCTTGCTTTCCAGATATTTGAGATTTTACCTTGCTTTGAAAACCATTTAGTGTGTTTCTTCCTTACTTTGTATATATTTTTTAATATGTTAAAAGTGCTTTTCATAATCAAATTTCAGCTGCTGTTAACTTGAGATTTTGAATTTAGTTATTTTTCTGCAATATGTTTTATTTGAAAGTAATTGTATGAAATAAGAAAAATTCATTTTTCTTCACAGGTCAATTTAGAGACAAAAATTATTTCTTTAGACACATTCTTCAGCACTTGCATCATTCCCAACTTTGAGTTTATGGATAATGCTGAAAATATTCTAGATTGCTTAAATGTAAGTACTCTTTTTTAAAATAATAATTTTATGATATTCTGTAGCAAATTTTTTTCTGAAGCATTTTAATCTACTTATGTGAAGCTTTCCTGGAAATATGATCTTTTAATAAAATGCATGATTTTATTTATTTATAATAAGTAACTTAAAATAGACCAAAGTGAACTACTAATGATTAAAATACTAATAGTAATTTTCCATTTTAAGGAATGCCACTGAGGTGTATTTTAAAGAACACAATATACTAGAAAGAATGTAGGAAGTATTGAAACCTAAAAACCACCTAACTAAAATTCAGTGAAATTTTACTGAGAAATTTAAAAATACCAAAACTAATGCTTTGAAAAACAGTTTATAAAAAAGAAATATAGATAGTCAATGTGTACCAGTATTTCTAATTTTATATTCCTTTTGTATTGTTTTGCTGTATTTATTTGTACTAGTGGTCGCCCAGTGGTCGAAATTCAACTTTAGCTCATTACATCTTTTAATTTGAACTTTGAACATTCCATTCGCAACTGTCGGACTTTTTTATGTATTACTACTTAAGATCTTAAAGTTCAAAGAAGGAACCAAAGTATTTTAAGCAGCCAACTGCAAAACATTTAGAGGGTGACGTTTGTCTGAGAAAAAGACAAACAAGTGTTTGATAAAACAAATGAACATTTATTTCAATAACGTGATAAAAACATATAAATTTAACCCTCATGAACAAACCCCCAACATGTATTCAAAATATTGCCGTAAAAATGCAAAAACAAAGTTCAGCGTTTGTTTAAAAAACTATGATCACCACTCAAATTCGGGACCATACACCTCAGCAGGGGTCGATCAAGCATTTTTTAACATGGTCCGTTTTTTTTTTTTTTTTTTTTTTTTTGTGAATTTTAAAGAGATTTTTGTGCAAAATTAAAAATTTAAAGATATAGTGGTGAAAATTTTTATTATTATTTGCCGCTTTTATGGTGTAAAAAAGCACGATTTGGAAGCTTGTAATATTGTGAAGGGTCCGTTTTGATTGATTTGTATTTGAGCTCCCCTCCCCTACAGCTCAATCATTCAAGTTCAGCCCAACGACTTTCAGAGATTTCAGTTTTCTTTTTGACAACAGTTTGCTTTGTTTAAATATTTCAATTGGCCATAATATGTTCTCATTGCAACGGTTTGATGAAATAAAAAAAAAATTATCAAAATATCAAAATGATTAAGGGACTTTCTAAATTTAGCAAACAAAAGGTTCCAATCTAAACTGAGAAAAATATTTTATTAGCAGTCCATTGAAAAAGCTATGCATGGCAAACTGTGTTTTAGCTCAGTCAATAGTAAATTTAACTGAGAATGAATGAGAGTGATTTATATATATGATATCCGTTTAATAGCTGCAACTGCTTTTGGGTTTTTACTTTTTTTAATGTCATTCCTAAAGATAAATTTTATTCTAAAAGAATGTAAAAACATATATTTTTATTCCCAAAAAATGTAAAAAGAGATTGTTAAATAATGTTACATGACTCTTTTTTAAAGCTTTTTTTTTTTTTTGCGCATGAAGTTTTCCTAATTTTTTCCCTAAGTGCTCCTAATTTTTGTCTCCCAGGGTAGGCTGGTGAGGGATGTATAACTTTCATGTATACAATACAGGATGACCAGAAATAACTCGGACCAGTGCTAGATTTTGCTTTGGAGGGGTCGAGGGGAGAGAGACCAAGGTCTTGATTTTTATTTGGGATGAACAGGGTATGGATTTATCCCAGATACTGGATGCTTGTGTGATTTATCCATACCAGATATGCAGCTCTGGTGTTTTAAGCCTGCTAATTATATACATGTGTTAAACATTTTCACTCCTCCAAATACATAGTGTGTTTTTAATTTATATATATTTTCAAAACATGCTAATTAAATTTTAGAAATCAAATTTGACATGAGGAATAACCGGATCTTTTGTGCAGTGATTGGATCAGCTTCTGAATATTTTAAAAAATCATATTTTTTTAAGTTACTGATGAAATAATAGTATAATTATTGTGTATTTTTGTTTCATTGAAATGGCACATTATTATTATCATCATTTATTATTATTTGTAATTGATGTCTTCTGAAGAAGTTAAATTTTCTGCGGAATTCTTGAATTGATTTCACAGAGCACCAATGTTCTGCAGATCACAAATTCAGAACCATTAGCTTACAGCAACACAAGAATGAATTGATACAAACACCTAAAATAATTTATATGGCATAATATGCTTTTTAAAATTATATCATACATATAAACTAGAGGTTGTCTGGCAAGATACAAGTAACTATTTATTTGTAAGTTTTCAAACTTTTATGTGCAGTTGCAGTTCATTGCGACAATTACTTCTTAGTGTGTTATTTTTTAATGGCAGTTTATGTTTCTATAGGATGTAAAAATAAATTATCCATTATTTATTGCCTTTATATTGTGAAAACTTTTTGTCTTTCAGACCTCTTTAGAAGTTTTAAAAGATGCTGATAATGTACCAATAGGTAACAGTTGTCTGAAAGATCTTATTGTAAGCTTAGGAACGCTGATAAACATTTGCATCATTTCTGATATGGGAAAAATAAAAGGCTTAGCTGCAAAAACTCTGGAGTTATTACATGAGTTGGAACTAAAGCAAAAGATATTGAATGGTAATTCTTTGTGTAAATATTTAACCCTAGATTTTAACCTTGTGTCATGGTTCTCTATGATGCTGACATGTTTCTAGTAGTAAACTTAAGTATATTCTATTTTTAACCGACTTCACAAAGGCAGGAGGTTATACATTCATATTGTATGTATGTCGTTTTTTTATATGCCAAGTTTAACAATTTATAAGTTTTGTTTTACTGCAGAAAGTTTTTTTAAAGTGTTATCACTCCTGATTCACTTATTGTGTTTCAGTTCTAAAAAATTGCAATTTTGTAAACAAATTAGGTGCCAAAATATCTTACTACCGAATCAGCATTAAAATGCTCCCGTAACTAGCTATAGTGTCCCTTCTCCCTCCCTTTCCAATTCCTTTACCTCCCTCTCTTTTTTTCCCCCAAAAAACAGTTTGGATGTGCTTGTTTAACCTTTGGCTATGCTTGGTCTAACTATGGATAGTCAAAGATAACTCAGAAAAATTGCTCAAATCATAAAAATTATATTCTAAGAAAAATCTTCTACATTTATTTCTTAGAGGGTCAAGATCTCCAAATTAATAAGAAAACTTTCAACTCTAATGTCATAACAAGTTAACATGAAAGTCATATGAAACCTCATTTGGTTCCCATGCTAATGCTAACTATCTATTTTTCTGAATTGATTACTTTTTTTTATAATGGACAATAAATAAAGTATTTTTGTCCAAAATTTTGAAAAAGCAAAAGCTTATTCTTCAGAAAAGAAAGTGAAATGAAATTACTTTGAAAGGTACTATTTTATTTCATGTTTAATAACAAACAGTTAATTAAGGAAAAGAAATTTAAAAGTTGCAAATCTTTTAGATTAAAAGAACAGCAAGAGATGGGTTCAAATATTGACAGTTTATATTGTCAGTCAGACATTAACAAAAAAAAAATCTAGGTTTTGTCATCAAATATGTGCTTCAAACTATTAAATTCAAACAAATAATAAATTTAAATTGAATTTATTTTATATTGTTTTATGTTTTACAAATGTGATATTGACAATGTAATCGGTAAATCTCTAGTTTATTTTGTACTTTGTAGATAACTGTATGCCTTTTTAATGAATTGTTCATGATTTTTGAGGTGCGAATTTGCTGTTGATATTATGTTCTTTTTTATATATAGATGAATTTAAAATAGCCATAAGGGAAGCTTTGTCTAGCTTTCATCCTGCTGTTCTTTTATATGTGGATACCTGCTTGCAACAAGATATTGGTATGGTTTCTTACTTTGCAACTTATATGTGGTTTTCAATTATTATAACTTAGTATCCTATGTATTTTTCATCACATTTTACTAGTGTAAAAAAAAATTGGCATTATTACTAGCCTGCTATTTTCTGCATGCATTTGTGCTGCAGAAGAGAAATTCACTCTCACTTAACTTTATATTTTGGGGCAATTTCTGTGAAAGATCAAAGAAAATTCTTTGGTTTGACATTTTTTGGTGAACTAAAATTTCTACTCTATGTTTAATAGCTGCAAACAAGTGGGAAAAAAAGTTTTAGCCAGCACTTCATGGGGTTTCTGTCACAAAGTCCATGTTAATAAATGTTCAGGACTCTGACATGGTCAAAAGTAGATTACATATGTCAAATGTATGATCTGCACTTCTAATGAAGTTGACCATTTAATGGCCTATATATACTGTAATAAGCTGTTAAAAGATAGCTAGTACTTATTGTGTTGTATAGTTCCAGTAATAGAGTTTTTAATTAACAACGAGAAATGTTTTATTTTGTTTCATAATGTGAAACTTAAAATGAAACTTAATGGGAAAAATTGCTCTTTGTGAAAACCTTCCACTTCATTATGTTACACAATTTCTATAAATACAAAATGACCATGTAAAATCTTGAGCATTTTAAATAGTAAATTTTATTTGCATATTAAAGTTTAGGTATTGTTTTATTTGTTCAAACTAATTTTAGTTTTACAGGGTTCCTTAAAACTTTGAAATTATGTGTACAATGTTGCTTTTTTTTCCAATTTGTGCTTTAGTAATGTTGTTCATGGAATTTTCATTTGTTGTTTTCTCATATGTTTTTTTTTATTCATTTTGAAATTATTCTTCCCTTTTTTTCCCCCACAGATATATCAACTTTGCCAGTAACATCATTGTGGATTTTGTGTTGTATATCCAAAAAGTCTTCATTTTTGGACAAAGCATGTATTGAAAAATTATCTTATATAGATTTGCTTAACATATTTATACAGGTAGATTTTATTTGTTTCTATTGATTCATAAACAAGTGTCCATACTAGAAACCTCCAATTATCTGCTAGTGGGTTGGCTGTATCGTGGATTATCAGCAAACATTCCAAGAAAAAACAAACTTCAGTAGATAAAACATCAAATAATTAATAAATGATTTTATTATTAAATGATAAAAATTGTGCCTCAAGTGTGTAAACCTTGACTCAAAATATTGTAAAAAAAGAAAAAGACTTTTGTTTGATAATTCACTGGCACACCCTCAGTCATTTCACTTAGTGGTCAGGTGTGGGCAACTGTTCCCACCGCAGTCTTTTACCACCATGATGAATTTATGTGTGTTTATGTATTCTGTTGTCTCTTTTACTTATATGTTACCCTTTGTTCCATTGTAAATTTTTAAAATGAAGGAAGGACCTAAGTGTCTAAATCTTTTCAAAAGCAAATTTTGGCAAAATTTATTCTCAATTTTTGACCAGTGACAAGGGAATTTTCACAACCCATGAAGAGAACCTGTAAAATGAAGCTGCTAGAGAAATATTTTTTGCAGCAAGAAACAAAAAAAAAATAGGGGTTTTTTTTCCCCAAAAAACATTGTAAATGTAAAGTTTGCCTTGCCTAGCCTAGCCACCTGGTTTGAGGGTTAATTAGCGGTGTACTGTATAGTATAATAAGTAAAGTGCATTGTTTTCATTAATATAATGTGATCAATTCATCGTTAAAATACAAATTTTTTTTAAGTGTAATTAATACATTTCAGCTGCTGCCACATTTTTCAAGTTCAGAATGGCTACGTTCTATGGATTTGATAAAGTTATGTTTGAAACAGTCATCTTTGGCTAGAGAAACATTACAAAATATTGATCTGGTATTTGAATTATCAGAAGGTTCGTTTACAGCATACATTGTTTTTTTTCTTAATGAATGTAATAAAATAAAAGACATTTATTATTAATATTATTTCTGTTTCCCAGAACATTTACTTCTGTATGCATCTATAAAATGTTTCCTTGAGAGCTTTGGGTTTATATTGGAAGAATTTGAAGGAGATATTCATTTCTTATGCAGTTGTTTCACTAACACTCTAATGGTAATTTTTAAAGTTTTTATTTCTTTTTTGCACTTCAAAATTAAAGCTTAATGTATAACTATCATTCTGTCAAACTTGATTTCCTGCATCAATTTCTTCTAAACAATAAATATCCTATCACATTCTTACGCTATCGATGGAATGTATCTTTTTACTTGCATCATCTACGAGTAAAAATTAATTTAATTGTACCTTCAGTGTATAACTTATTCTCTCTTGTTTTAGAAAACTAATTTAGCCAAATGGCATCATGTGACGTAATGAAGAACCTGTAGATGTTAAGCATTTTAATTTATTTATATTTATTGCAAAAAACTATATTAGTATATAATTTTTGTATTAAAAAAAAGGAGAATTTTCAACAATACTTTTAATTTTGGCCTTAACAGCTCATATGAGTTTTTAAACTTATGTTGGTATGTAGCAAATATTCTATGTTCTAGTCAAATTGAGAATAGAAACCATTTTCTGTTTCTTAATAGTTTTTTTTTTAAATGCTTGTAAATGTACAATACTCACTAAACCACTAGTTTCCAAACATGTTATTTTATTGCTGTATTTAATGGAAACCAGTATATGAAAGATATTTTATTTCATCTGTTCAGGGTGAGAAGGCAGGATTCATGCCCAAAATTCTCAGAATCCCTCCTTAAAAATAGACCAAGTGGAATATTCCTGTTCACGAAAAATTAAAAACATTTTAGTGACAACAGGAATATTTGAATTTTTGTTCTTGTATCTAAAGTTACGGATATTATTGTTTTAACAACATAGACATTACATTGCAGTTGCGAGTTGTAGATTCATATTGTTAACTATGATCATTAATATGTATCTTTTAAGTGCAAAAACTTATTTCTTATAAAAACAGAATTTTCCCCCTTTAACTTTGTCTTTTTCTTTTACTGAACTTATGACGTGAAGTGCTGAATTTTTTCACAGCTTAACAGGAATCAAAATTTTCTCCTGTAATGTGTTTAACATTAATCTCCTCGGTGTAGGTGAATGTTTTTTGATATTTTAATTTTTGCAGCACTGTATGACACTTTTGCCAATGAATTATCGAAAACATTACGAATATACTAATCTTATAAGAAGAAGGGCACAACATAGGGCTACATCTCCGAGAATCCTTGGAAAAAATTCTGCTTGCCCCACTGTAGTTTGCTAGTATTTGCCATTCTAGCAAAAATAATATTTATACTTGAGTAGGATTTTACAAACTTTTACAATGTGGGAAACATAAAAACCTGAAATAGTTCCAAAATATTGCTATTTTTCTCCCTTCCAAAAATTTGCAATCTCTTTCATACATAAAGCTTGGAGGACAATCTGCCCTCCATTGGATAATTAGAATTTTAGCCCCTGATATTTCACAGTTACAAACTATTCCGACTCGTCTGCAAGACTACCGAATTTTGATGCTTTCTCCCGAACTAACAAATCAAATATAAATCTTTATTATAACTAACATAAATCATATCAAATTTTTATCAAACCTTGGAAAATCCCTCAAATGGGATTTTTTAATAATTGGAATTTCAGAAAATAATCCCTGCAGTTAAACAATTCAATAAAATTTACTTCAAAAGGAAAAATATATGAACATTCCGGAAGTGTGAAAGTATGTTCCCAAATCTAAATTCTATAATGACAATGGTTTATAATCAAAGGAAAGAAAAATGCATGGCCGTAACTGAGTCGAGGGTCTCAGATGTACAAAAAAAAATCGGCTGTGTCAATCTTAGCTGTACTTGGGTCTGATTTCCGTTTTGTGTTGCTTTCTTATATTACTCAAACAAAGAAAATTTCTTGTCTAGTTTGCTTATTTTAGTATGTTTCATGCCAGTAAAAACTGGCATTTCCGATGTGAACATAACAAGTTGAGGGGAGAGACGCTTGAGCTAAATGAAAAATGAGCGACATCCCCCCTCGTTCGTAATTGACATTCACAATTAATCGTTATTATAGACATTTGCAATAAAAATTAATATTTTCTGTGCCTGACAAAGGAAAAGCATTTAATATTTTTTCTGGCGAATCAATTTATTATGTCTTACGACACTTAAGTTATATTCTCGCCCATAAATGCAGATTGATTTTAGGGCTCAAAAAAGTGTTTCTTATTGCCAGAAAAATACCATAGAAATTTTCCCTAGCTGTAAAATGTCTTTGAAAATGTGTAACTCTGCAGATGTACTGGTGTAGCTTTTCACCTCGTCACACATCATGTAGTACACAATACATCCATTCTTAGTTAAGTTTCTTAGCTCTAAAATGAAGCCTTCACTTCCAAGTTTTCCAGACAAAGAACATAATATATTCAATACATATATGAAAAAACAATAAAATTATTTAGAATCAAAACATGGGGGGGCGGGGGGCAATTTGTCCCCTCTAGACCACCCTAAATGAAAATCTTGTCTAAAACATGTAAACAAATTTTCTTTTAACAATTCAGTTGCTATATAATGTCATTTTCATTTTCTTTTTAGATAACAATAAAAGGAGAAAATTGTTTGAATTTTATGTTTCTATTAAACCTCTTTCTTGATTTATGCTACCTTATTTCAAGTATTGGTGCTGAAAACTTTTCATTGTTCAGCTCTATTTTGATTGATCTTGCGAAGATGATTACCTCAACTGCTGATGCTGAAAGTTTGAATGACACAGAAAAAATAATGATTCAAGCTCTAAAACGTTTACCTGATGCAGAACAAGAGAATTCTTTGCTACAAAATTTAATTAAATCACTTAAATAAATAATATTTGTAAATTAATAAAACATATTTTTTGTGGATCCTTTCATAGTGTTTTGTGTAAGTTTTAAAAACTAAGTCATGCTTTTCAATGAATTGGTGATAAAAAAAATCTCAAAATCCAAGCATTCAAATTTATGTTTACTTCTAAAACTTTATAATGCGTTTCATCATTTTATCTTGTTGAATATATTTAAGCCTCAGTAAAATTTGCTGACAGTGGGCCAAATTTTCATGGCAGCTCAGCTCCTGTACTTCTCAAGCCGTGGCCAGCAGAACGAATTTAGAGTTTTTATATAGAACGAATTTAATATAGAGTTTTTTTGAGTGTTCAAAAAAATTTAATGTACTAAAGTTCGACCAATTTTTAACTACATTTTAAGAAAGCTTAAATGTGGTGCTCGGTCCGGGGAGAAAACCACCCTGTCTCGGCAGTTATTTCTGATCGGCGATTTCTGAATTCAAATGTTGGATCTGAGAAGATCAATGGCAATCTCTTAAAAGTGACCAAAAAAAAAACCTGAAATTTCAGTTTATAAGACTTCCAGATGATCCTCTTGCGACCCCCCCCCCCCCCCCCCGATTATCGTCTTCAATAACCAAAGAGAACCAACCTAAAACTATTTTTAGAATGTCACTTTCAAAAATTTTCCAATGGAACTAACATAAAAAAAGATAGCCTAAAATTGCGTTTTATAGATTTCATTATGCCATAAAGTTTCTAAAAAGAATCCCGGAACATTTTCCCCTGAATGTTACCAAAGATGGTCACTAAGTGGTTTTTAGGACTTTATTTTGAAAATTTTCCAGAGGAGCACCAACGACCCTCTTCTTTTTCAAATGTCAAAGACAGTCTAAACTTGCACTATAAAAAGCTTCCAGAAGGAAAGCCCCATGAACTTCTCTTTCCTCTAATAGCACTGAAGATAGCCCAAAATTGACATTAATTTCGAGAAGAATTTTTGGAGAAACCCTCTCCCTCCCCAACTTCCTCCTTTTGCCTTATAGTATTTCAATTTGAAAAAGTTTCTGGGAGAGGAACCCCCCCCCCCCCCCCTTCTCCTGTCTTCAAAGTCAACAAAATGGATCCAGTATGCAATTTTAAGACTTTTATTTTAAAAATTTTAAGAGGAGTCTTGAGGAAAACTTGTCTTTTGACTTCTTTAGAGGTAGCCTAATATGAGTTTTTAAATCATCAATTTTAAAATAAGCTGGGGTTGAGTGAGTGAGTCCGCCCTCCTTCCCTATTATCCTCAAAAGTAGTCTAAAATTGCTAATTTTAAAACTGCAGTTTCAAAAAATTTCCAGAAGAAAGCCCCTGGATTCTTCTTTTCTCAAATTTTGCAAAGGTATTCTAAAATTAACGTCAGTTTCGTAGAAATTTTTTAAAACATTTGCACGTTAAGAATTTCTTGGTGTTAAATTTATCTTACGTTTTATAAATTCACCCCATTTCTGTTTTTTTTTTTTTTTTTTTACATTTTTATTATTAAACTTAAAGAGAAGATGAATAAAACTCCCTCCAAATTTCCCTCCTCGTAAAAAATCGAAGATCCTTTGAATTTAAATTGTTTTTAGAGTCCATCAATAAAGGATAAAGCTAAATTGAAGCTGAATAAAAATTTCAAAGAAAAAGGTTTTCTTTTTTTTTGGCGGGGGGGGGGGGGGGGCACCCATGCGCCATTAGCCGGAAAAATCAGCCCCAACACCCCCCAAACGAATTTACCTCGCGACAACCCTGTGCTTTAGGACACCTCAGAAAATTTTTATTGTGCATTTGAATATCAAATTTTCTGGTAAAATGAATAAACTTTATGCAAAACATTGTCTCTGTATATCTGAATCCTGCAAAATAAAGTAAATGTCTATTCTGTATCTATTTGCAAGTACAAAAGTAAGAAAAATATTTCTGTTAAATGGCAGTACAAGCCTACATAATTTTTTGAACATCTCTGACCAGAATTGATCATTATCATTTATTCGGGGATTTTACAAAAATTAATAGAAAAGTGATTCAACTCCAAATATTATTAAGCTGGAAATAAATGTTAGTTTTGTTCTTTGATGAATTTTCAATACGATTTTTCTACGACAAGCTTTGAAATGTTTTATTGTCTGCATTTTGAATATGCTAATGAAATGTATGAGGGCATCAAGGTTTTTTTGGTGCTTTTTTAGGGCATTAAAGTTATTTTAATCCGACTCTGTGCCAGACTTCACTCATTTAGTCCCTTTTCGTTGCCAAACCTAACTTCCTAAACTCTTTAACCCGTATTAACTTCCCAGCCCTCCCACTGCAAACAAGGTTTTAAAGACATACATAAAAGCTGGCCTGAATGAGAAAAATAATATTACATGCTCCCAACGTTTTTCGTTTTATAAGAATTTTAAACTCTGTTACCATAATGTGACCAATTTATTCAGCAATTCTGCCAGGCTCAAAGGAATATTATTTTCTACCGCACTGAAGAGAGTCTTGCGCACTAAAAAGTGCGCAAGATAAACGTTGTTTTTATAAATTGTTTTTATTTATGTAATATTATTTTTTTCTTTTTGGTTTTTGATGGGTGAAATTTCGCAATCGTAGAAATTTATTCAGAACCTCGATGTACAATGCAATTATTCTTACTACAAAAGTTAGCGCTCGCGATTTAAAGACAAACCAGATATAAAATTTTATACAACATAAAGTGACTTAAGAGACTTTTATTTCAATTTTTTCTGATATGGAAATTAAGCTAACCCGGAGTTGAGGAAACTGCTAATTATTATTTTTGGATCAAGGTAAGCCTTAAGAAATCGAACTAAAAAGCTCATAACTGGCGTTCTTATTGACTTTAGAACCTTCGAACAAATTTCATCTTCTGCGGAAAAATCAGCGCTTTCGATCGATATATTATATTAATATGTGCAAGGTTTTTATCACCCCCATATTGGGGAATTTGCGTGAAATTGGAATAAATAAAAGGAACTACCTGTCGGATTTCTTAGGTGTGGTAGAATATTGCATTGTCATCTGGTTCTGAGCCTGTAAAGTTTCATAACAATAATAGCTTATGGGGAAACGGTCGAAAATTCGATTGCAAAATTCCGCGGACAGACAACAAAGCGAGTTAAGAAAAACGTTCTAAAATAGGCGGAATAGCTGTTTTTTTTTTGTTTACGTTGATCAGCATGATCAGTATATATAATGCATCTAGAAAAAAATCAAATAGTACTACGAGAAATGAAAATAAAATTTTATACATACTAGTTTCATGTAAAAGCAGTTTAATAAAAGTTAATCGCGAAAACGTACCTTTTTAGGAAATTCGTACTAGCAAAAACGAAACCGTCAAAATTTTATTTTCGTAATTGTCATATTTTCCCGATTTTTCTCTGGAAATATAAATGGTGAATGGCTTTCTGATAGTTTCCCCAAATTTGTCTGGGAGGGGAGCGGATACTCGGTGCAGATTATAACGCGTAAAAAGATGGGGAGGAGGGGCGCGCACCCCCTAAAAAAACTATTTAATCTTCAAATTGGTCAGACAGTCAACTAAGCTCCCCCCCCCCCACCTCTTCCGTGGGCATGCCTGGGTACGAACTTAAGTTATTGCAACAAACAAAGTGTACTAGGGGGGGGACGCTCTCTGCTGTTAAAATTTAAAAAAAAATCCTCTTGCTTGCACCATCAGCGCACTCCCCCCTCCCCCTCCTCAAGAATGATAACCCTTCAAAAAAACACTGAAAACAACCCTAAAAATTTTAATGGCGCAGTTTGCATCATGTGCCCCTCCCCCTTTTGCACGGCATGCATGGTTTCCGGTTTCCAATGGGCAAGCTTGGCGAGTGGCAGACAGCACTCCACTTTATTTCTATGCATCAATCAATAGATGTTTTTCGAAAGCTTAGCGCGAAGCTGTGTAACTAATTTATACCACGACTGAGAACTTTTGTTTACAAAATATTTTCTTCCGTTAAAAGTGAAAAATGTTAAAAATTAGTGCCGCTATCTCTACTCCAATACTATTTCAATTCGGTAATTTTGCTCTATTGACAGAAATTTGTTTCGGGAACTTTTCTTATAGCCTGGTTCTTGTACTACGTTTATACTTCTTGCCGTCGAAATTGTTATGATCGCAAATATTGAAGTGATATTTTTATCTTTAATATCTTAAGTTTATTCTTTTTATGTTAATAATTTGCATTATGAAAAGGCTTGAATTTAGGCTAAGAGCTCACCATGTTGAGGAAACATGTGTTGGACAGTTGACAAAAAAAAAATAATATTAAAACTTCTTGTTTAAATGTCCCAATGGTAAGAACAAGATTATTATGGTCGCATAGATAAGCATTAGGATGAATACCTAACTTATTCGATTTCGATACTCCATCACAGTTATTTCAAATTTTTCCAAAAGAGTTGGAGAAAGCTATAAAGTAAGTGTGGGGAGCCTTTTTGCCTTGAAATGTCATACTACATTTGGCAGTGAAGCCACATTAGCAAAATTTTACTGTTTTTCATGCGAATTTGATGATAACACTTTTGTAACATTATCACAATTATACTAATTGAACATTATTTCCCTTGTATAAAAACAACAAAATGCATGCAATTATAATAGCAACATAAAATCTTCAAGGGAAAAGTATTTTGTTTTTTTTTTTTTTTTTTTGTTATTTCATAATCAATTCTAGAAAGCGATTTTCGGAAAAAATAGCTTGTTAGATTGTAGTGAATATATATATGTTTTTATGTATCTAAATATGTATCCATATATATTAGATTTTATTTGACATTCATCAAAATTTTGTGTATCAAATTGTAGAGGATAAATATAAATAATTCCGATTTTATGAAAGAAAGAAATGCAGTTAAAATTTTAATAAAAATCGGTTAATAGTTTACAAAGGAAAAAAAACATTTTTTGTGTTCATTAGAATAAGAATATTATATTTAAGTGCAAATATATTGTATAGAAACAAGTGATGAAAAAGAATCTGAGAAAAAGCATGTTTTTTTTTTTTTTTTGCTAACATTAGAGTGGTTGTAAATCTCTCTTATTTCAATTATTTGCAGTTAACTGGCGCTAAAAAAATTAAAAGCAGAATTGAATAATTTTAGTTAATATCAATTAAAGATCTTTTAGTGTGCTATTTATTTTATGTTTTTTTTTTTTGAAAACTTTCAATTGCAAGTTCACTGTTGTGAAATTTATGTGATAGGTTTTTCACGAACAAAAAAAAAAAATCAAATAAAGAATGCTAATAAGTACTACAGACAGATTTATTGTTATTATTATATTACTGTATTATCTTTAGTGAAAGAACAAATATTTTCCGTATGAAATCATTTATTTCTAGTGAACCATCATAAATAAAAATGCATATAATGTGCTGTTGGTGTAAATAAGTTAACGCTTTAAAATTTTAAATCCCGAGTGAATGGTTTTAATTAGGGATGAACCGGATAGTGATTTCGCCGGATACCGGATAAGGGGTATCCTGCAAATTTTTTCTTTCGGATACGGATATCCGGATCGGATATCAGAGTTGAGCCGGATACATGTACCTCAGGATATTTGTAGTACAGCCGGATATCCGGCTGCTGTTTGCTTTCAGTTATGTTATGTTTTTACTTATTTTTTTCATGTACTACAACCTAAAAACAATAAATAACAAACGTGTTTCACTCATCATTTCTTTTAAAACATTTTTAATATATCAAAAAACATTTTTTATACACAAATTTATAATGTAACTTTAAAATTTGTAATGATGCAAATTTGTAATGTAAATTTATATGGGCCCCCAACGTGAAAATGATTTTGTTTTTTTAAATTACAAAATGCTTGAATAAAATCTGGGGCCCGAAAGTGGAAAATCGATTTTGTTTTTCAAATTTCAAATTGTCAGACCAAAATTTGGGGGCCTCGAAGTGAAAATTCTTTGTGGTTTTAAAATAATTTAATAATACAAATTCTTTGTGAAGCAACAGAACACAAACAGTTTGTTTTTGAAAGATACTATTTTTAAATATTTTTCTAAAAATATTTAAATATAAAAAATAATAATAATAACCAAAATTTGGGGGCCCCCTCAAAGTGAGGGCCCGGGTCTAATTGTAAATAAGGCCCTGGTCTTGTGCACTTCAGCTTAGGACAATGGGCAGCCCATGTATCATGAAGAAACAGAATTAACGTAAAAAGAATTCAGAATTCAAAAACAAGTAATTAATGTTTAGCAGAGAATAGTGTGGAAAACTTTCTTTAGATCCAAGTTTACTGTTTCTTATGAGGAAAAGTATCTTAATAACTCAAGCTACTATTAAGATGCCTATTAGGTTCTGATACATCTCATTATTTTTTCTCACCTGGCCAGAGAAAATACCTATTCCTTTTCTGTGAGGGATCTTCAATTATTTAAATTAGGAAATGCCTTATTATTATTTTAAAATGATGCAACCTACGAAAATTAAGTAAAACTAAGTCAAAATTTATTCCATAAATGCTCAGTAGAAAGTTGAAGTTATAACCTGTTATTTTTGCTTGAAAAACTGAAATTGATAAATGAAAGGAAATATCAAAAGTTTTAAGTCATGCAAAATTTTGACATAAAATTAGCTTTATTTGGCACTGAAAATTTTCTGGAAGGATATAATGGAAAATTTTCCTCCACAAATTACTGCCGGATACTCGACCGGATACCCCGCCGGATACATTTCTTAACATGCCGGATTTTCGAACATTTTTTGCAGGGCCGGATCGGATACCGGATAATTTAGTCACTGGCCGGATCGGATATTCATTTGAATCGGATAGTTAAAAATTAGCCGAATACCGGATAGTTGCCGGATATCTGGTTCATCCCTAGTTTTAATGTAAATATTTTGCTTCAAATTACATTATGAAGTATTCACTTTTGTAAATGAAAGGTATATAATTCCTAGACAATCATTTAAAAAATTACTAGGCTCGGCTGATATAAAAAATGAAATTTTATTTCAAATGTATTAAAAACCTTTTCTGTTGAGCATTGTATTGCTTTCAATATCTTTCATTGCACACATTGTACATGGCAATTATAAAAGTAGTATATTAAATGGTGAGCTTTAATTGTGTCTGAAAAATAAAAATATTATGTGGCATGTAGCCTTAATTTTTCGTTCGACTAGGACAACTATATCCCAACTTGAGTGCTTTTGCACACGCCTCAAGAAAAAACACAGAAGAACCATCAATACCTCAAGGGTTTTGCAGTGTATTTGTTTATTATGCCGATAATGAGTAATAACCAGAAATTCTCAGACCTTGTGGGGAGTTAATCAAATATTAGCACTGATCTTCTGAAGAGAAAAGCACTCCATTATTTTTTCCCATTTGGAAAGGCTATTTTAGTATCCTCTGCTCTATGTGCTGTAGCATTTTATGTCTCGAATCAGTAAAACCTCTCTATAGCAAACATTAGTAAATAGAGTATAATTTTTTTTTTTTTTTTTTATAAAACCCTCTCTATCCCTGTTCTATAAATATATATCGTAAGGAATTCTTCAAATGCTCAATTTTTATCACAAGTCTCAGCATAAATGCACTGAATGATTGCAAATACTTGCGATTGATTTGTAAACATCCCCTTAAAAAATGGCTCTTTTCCAAAAAATGTTGAAATGCACCTCAATAAATTGTTAATATCTTTCTGAATTTTCAAGGTATTCAACTGAAACCCTGGAGTATGCTTAACAAAAATTAGCATAGGTTTGACTCTAAAGTTTGTAGTTTGTTTTTATTTAATTGTTGAATCTTTTTTTTTTGTCCTTTTTCTGAGTTTTCAACAAAAACAAACTATTAAAGTCCAATTAAGTTTCAGATAGTAAATTCCATGCTAACTTTTATTCTAGAATGTTTGTAAAGAGAATCTTTTAAAAACAGAAATAATTGAGAAAATTATAAGAAATTTTTAAAATTGAAATACAAAGTTGATATTTTTTACGATTTCAAATTAATGGTTGATCACAAGCAGGTTCTACTTTCAAATTTCATTTCTAATCATAATTTGAAGTAAATACACGCATTATTTTTTATGTGATTGTTAAACAAAACAAAATTGGAAGGAGGTACTTTTCACCCTTAATCATATAAAAATATTAGAATTGAGCTTAAGGATCATATTAAATCAAAATAGTGTATGTAAAAAGATAAGATATTCATTTGCAATTTGTCAGAGACAGACAACAGAAACAGTAATTTTCAACTGTAGAAAATTGGATGAAAATAAAATTTTTATGTCCCCCCTTTTTTATTGCTTTATGAATTGAAATTACAAGTTACTAAAAAATTTTATTTTCAGCAAGCTATCTACAGCAAAATCAAAAATTCCAGTTGCTACAGATTTTGGACATTTTTATCTAATATAGTGCCAAATTACAAAGTTATGAAAATAGATCCAAGTATTAAATATATATGTGCTTTGTGTTTTGTTTTGAGGCCTTAAATTGTCATTTTGTTTACTTGTAACAATTATTTATCAATTTGATTCTCTTTATGATGTCCCAGACATTGTTGCTTTGACATAAACTCTTAATGGTCCTGTGTAGTACCCTTGTTGTTGCAATGTGTAGCATAGGAAATATAATTGTGTTTAGAAATAAAATTGTGTGTATGATTGTCTTCAAGAGGTATCAAAGTTTGTGCATTAAAAGTGCAATCTTGGATGTAGAAAATATAAACACACTGCAACTTGGGTCCCGTCATATTATGCATATGATACTTTGTATATTCACTTTCACTGAAGATTTATAAATCCCCCATAGATTTCTTCCCATTAAAATTTCTTGGTTTTAAAAAAATATAAAATTGAGTGCAGTTAGTGTATTTATAGTTTATCACGTCTCCAATATCTAAAAATTTTTAGAATATTAGTGTAAAATATTTATTTACAAACCTTGTGTTAGCTAAAATATTTATGTGCAAGTGTTTTTTGTTAAATCATTGTGTATGTGAGGGTAAATTCAGTGTAATTTACCTTACAATGAAAAATTAAAAATTTCTTCATTTCAATTATTTATGTTTACTTTTACAGACTAAGGCAGTAATACTGTTTTACTAAAGATCATAGCTTTGTTACTTTTTTGTCATTACAAAACTGCTTCATGTTATTTGATACTACTGTCAACCTTTTGCTGCAGATTCTGCTTTAAGGATGCTTCATTTGCATTTTCCTCTCTATTTCCAGCTCTAATAAAAAATTTTAGCATGTAGTAGTTTAAATTAACAAATCTAATTCTGTAGTGCGTTGATGTATCTTTCTCAGTTGTTGAGATTTTTAGAACCTTATTCAAGTTTAGAAGAAAAACTTTGCTTTAATTATGGCGTTTTCCTTTTTTCATTACACTGTTTTCTCCCCCCCCCCCCCTCATAGAAGAGCACAAACAAAATTTTATTCCGATAAAAATGTTATGGTGTTTCTTATGTGCAGAATGACATATTTTACTGAACGTAAAAATATGTAAAATATTTTAGTTAAGAAATATATATAGCAAGAAATAGCACCTTTAACAACAGAGGAGGAGGGGAGATATAGAAGAGGGTAGTAAGTATTAGAGATGCACCAATAAGCAAATTAGACTATTAAACCAATAGCAATTAAATCAGAAGAAGATAATTGTCCAATTAATCAACAGCCAATTCATTATTTTTTAATTTCTGAACTTTTTCCATCACCATTCTCTACCTTTTTAATTAATTTATTTTATTTTATTTATTATTTTATTCTTTGCATTTTTTTTTATTTTCCAAAATTATTTAATAATTTGTGTGTTTATGTGAATGGTTGTTTATTTTTTCTGCTTTTTAAATTTTTTTTAACAAATGCGCCCAAATTGTATTTGAATTTATTTCAGCTAACAGATGAAAATATTTATGGTGGAAATTGAGGAAGGAAAATTTTTCTTATCCGAGTAAATTAACGTTAAAATATTCAAGTGCACCACATTATCTGTAGAAAGTGGAATATTATTTAGCTAACACAGGACAGAATATTTATGAATCTGCAAGAAGTGGGCTATGTCCTCAGTGACAAAGGCTTGTCACTCAGCTTGTGTTTATTTGCATTGCAATTTCGAAGTAATCTGATTTAGTTGCTCATAACAATGTCATGTGAATTTCGGCATTGTTTTTTAGTATTATTTTGTATTCCGAGTTTTACTCTGTGTTTGTACACTTTCCTATTACTTGACATCTTACATTTCAGAAAAGTACATTTATTTGTTTTTAATAAATTTACTTGGTGTAATTTCTTGTTCTTGGAATACTAAAAGTAATTTCAGATGAAAAATAACTTTTGCCAATTAATTGGTAAAAACCTACTGATTATAAATAAACTACAAAGGCACCCATTCCCAAATATGCCAAATTGTTGGTACATCCCTAGTAAGTATATTGAACGAACATGATTTGAGCTGCTCTTTATTTGCTGTATTTATTTGTTCTTTTATTTTATTCTTTTTTCCTTCTTTTTTGGGCTGTATTATATTTTAGCATGAATGGTTCATAAGAAAGAAATACGTTAGAAGGATCCGAGAAAAATTGAGCATTCCCAACTATTTCAAACTGTCTTGAATGTTAGCAAGTAATGAGTTATTTTAAATCAGCTTTTATTGACCCTATTAAGACTTACATGACCTTTTGTAATATGTTTTACTGATAGAGTAATAATTCTTAATTTTTTATTCAAACAAGTGCTTTTTCAGAAGAAAAAGAAAAATGGAGCTTGATATCTATCTTAGAAATTACACTTCATTGACTGCAAATAATTTTCATAGCTATTTTAATTCTGCAAGTATATATTTTAATTTATTGTAATGCTAATCGAAAAATAATTTCATGTTTAGTGATTGAATGATCTAGGTGATAATAGCTTGAGGTGCAAACATGCTATATAAACTTAACTAATTAGAGTCTAGTTTTAGAATGTAGTGCACGTAATTTTACAGGTACGTTTTTGAATGTAAACAAAACTTGAAAGAAGTTTACAATACCTTTGGTTGAAATTTGAAATTGCCTAATATCAATTTTATTGTATGAGTATTTAATATTTTAATTGTATTTTTCTCTACTCCAGTAACTATTGTTTTCCATAACCATCCCAGAAAATTCCATAATTTGAATTATTTGATGATTTGGTCACCCTATGCGTGTCTTTTTTTTTTTTTTTTTTAACCTTGATGAAAATCAAATGGTTGAAACTTTAAATGTTTGAAAACAATAACAATAAATAATAATTTTTAAATTTTAATATTTTAATATAAGTATTTCAACACTTATCTTTTTATACAAATTTCATTTCTGCTATTGTTTATATTGCAATAAAATATTAAATCGGCATATACAGTAAAACATTGTTAATTTGAAATTACAAAGAAATAATTGGTAGCTGCACTAGAATCATATAAAATTGATTTCTGCTAGATACGTGTAATTTTCTGATGTATTAGTTTCATTTTGTACTAGAGATTTAATTGCATTTGTTGAATGTGTTCTTTTCTAAAAGTTTAGAAAGAATAAAATTTTGTAGGTTAAGAAGATACTTTTAGGGGTTTTTTTTCCTTAAATTTACTTCCTGTAATGTAATATTTGAAATTGAAACCTTTGTATGTATGTAAAAAATTAAGTCAAAGGAACACATTGTAAATTGTTAAATATTATAACTTTGGATAGTAGTATACACTTGTTTAATAAATTTTAATTTTTTTGAAGTAAGTTTTAATTAACGTTTTCACTTAGTAAATATTTGTTTTAACATTGCTTTAAATTTAATAAATTTTTACAGACTGCACTTTTTCAGTTTTAAATAAATTTGCACTGATTTAATATTAAGAATGAATTAAAAAATCCTTTAAAAGTAAGTTTTTAGTGCAAAGTGATTTCAATAATTAATCTTCAATTTTCCAGAGTTCAATTTGTTGTACACAAATTCATTGGTTTCTTTTCATTTTTAGATGACTATAGTTATGAGACTGCTCTTGAGTTGAGAAGTGGAATCATGAATTTCTGCTCTTACTGTCAATATTCAACTCCAAATGTCAGTAATCTTAAACGTCATATGCTTGGACATAGTGGAAAACGACCTTTTAAATGCGAATTGTGTCACAAAGCATTCCGGCAAAAAGAACATTTAAAAACTCATATGCTTATTCACACTGGTGAACGCCCCTATCAGTGTCAGTTTTGTAAACAAAATTTTTCAACAAAACCTAATCTTAGAAGTCACATGGTTATCAGGCACAAACAGTTGTTTTCTCTTCATTTTTGAATGATGCATGAAAAGCTTTTTTTTCAGCTTTGACAACTTCTAAGACATAAATGTGATTAATTTCAGTATTGCCAAAAAAAAAAAGTGTATATCTGTCTAAAAAATAGTCAATATTCGGCATATGTTGTGCATATAGGAATTAGTACTACAGCATAACTCCGCTAATCTGAACTCCACTGATCCAAAATTCCAGTTAATACAAATATATTTTATTTTCGAAAACGATAATTGAAAAGATTATCTGAAAAACTTTAAATTTTTTGCAAAATAAAAACTTTGAGTATGCATAATTTTGCACTCACTGAAGAAACTTTTCTCCACCAGACCCCTACCTGTTAGCCGAGGCCTTAGGATTGCTTATGCACGGGGAGACGTAGTGGGGTTTACGGATTTTACATGCACATATCCCCAAGTATACATGGTGATTTTCAGTGGGTATCGAACGCGCGACCTTCCAGGTGGAAGTCCGACGTGCTAACTAGCTACCACGGCCCTTTCACTGAAGAAACTAATGCAATAGTTCAATAATTGCATTTACATTTAATAAAAAGTTTTCTTTTAAAATTTATTTTACATTAACAATCTTTTGGGACAAAACTTTTTTCATAATTGTTTGACCAATTGCTGAAATTTTCAGTGAAGAAGCAATGTTATGCTAATGTCTCATAAACATAATGTCAGTTGGTGTCACATTTTCATTTTGTTCTATATACTGCTCTGCTATTTCTAGCATATTTGCAGCTTTAGAATAGAAAACTAGAACAATTTCTGGCTCAAGTTTCTTCTAGATCAGAATCATCTAATGGCTTATTCTGAACTAAAGAGAGGTTTTTCAGCTGTAAATAACTGATTGGCTTTATAATCTGAAGACAACCACTCAGTAACATTGTATTCAGTTTAGTCTTCACAGTGCATTTCTTGAAAGGAAGAATTTTGTTTTTATTTGCTTCTCCCTGTTGACCATTGCTAGACTCGGTTAAATTTGGCCATAATTTTGCTTCTTTTATTGCTGCAGCGTAGTGTTATATTTTCTCATCAGGCTAATACCCAGTAAATAACATCTTTTATTGTGGCATTCTTTATAAGTTGCAGTACAGAATAATCAGTGCCCTTTCAATCAGTTTTTCTAAAAGCAGCATTTTATATTTCTTCTGGTAGCCACATTTTATATATTGTTCTCCTTGGTCCATAGGTTGCAATAAAGCTGTTACATTTAGAGGCAAAACTTCTTTTATGTTTCGTTCCTGCTGGATGAGATGAAGCAGTGTCCTAAGTTAATAAAGCACAGTTTGGTAAACTGCTGTTTATTATTCTAATAAAAAAGAAATACATATCCTTGTTCTAATGCTTTTGAATGAAATAATTCAGAAAATACTTTTACTGAATATTTGTAACTTGCATTGTTTTAAAACGCCTCTATTTTCCCCTCTACTTTTATTGGAGGTTTGGATTATTTGAATATTTTGTTTTCTGAACAGGCACCAATCCTAATTAGTTCAGATTACCGAAGTTCTTCTGTATATGTATTCTGCATTATGCTCTCATATTGAGTTGTGCTATTGCAGTTAAAATTTGTATTTACTTGAATCATTAAAATTGGGTATTTCTTGCAATAAATTAGGTGTAGTTGAAAGGGCAGTTTAATTAAATTGAAAGCCAATAATGTTTAGCTATAGTTTGTTACAAAATTTTATAAATTGAACACAAGTTGCTAATTTTTTATGCCTGATTTTGAAGCAATTAGTAAAATGAATAAATAAAATAAAAAAAGATGAATTTTATTTGAAGGATATTTTCAGCATTGCTTTGTAAGAATATTTAAAATCTACTGGGAAAAATCTCCCCCTCCCCCCCTTTTTTTATTGCTGCTCATACCAAAAGTTTTTCTTGAAATTGTTGTTTTACTTTTTTTCTTCAAACTGATTAAATATCCTTTCTTTTATTTCTGCATTTGTTTTCAATAATATTTTCTAAAAGGTTAGCTATATTTTACTTATGCTTCGTAATTTTCAGGATATAAACTCTGACAATTTTTAATCAGCATTTTTTTCTTCTATTTACTTTAGAGATCTTTGAAAGATAGCATTCAGTCCAGTTTAGAGTTTTTAAAATGAAAATAAGACAGCAATGTAAATATATCCTTTGTATTAAATTCGACCATTATGCTGCTCTTAATTGGATTCCTACATATATAGTTGAAATATTCAGGGCTCCCACGGCTGCACCAATTGCGCAAAACTGCGCCAAAACGATTTTTCTGCTACAAAATACGTTTTTCCGGCAAATTTGCGCCAAATCGCGATTTTCGGGAATAAAATCGAAAAAATTTTAGATATTATTATTTTTTTACCTTAAAATCGACATCATTTGTTACATTTTTCCTTTAGTCAACTAATTTTTTACCTTTGAAGCAGTTTATTAATGAATATTAGCTCTACTCTTTCCTAAGAACATCAATTATGGATGAGAAAATTGAGCAGAATAAGTGATGGTATATGAGACGATTTTTAATATTTTGTAGTATTATAGAGAAAAATCATTCCTCTTATCACTGTTTCTGTTGAACGTTTTATTTAGTAAGTTTTTCTTGAAATAGATAAAAAAGTTTACAATTTCATGAAACGTGAAAAAAAAAAAAACTTGGCGTTTTTCCTCAGTGCTCTTTGTGTTTTCTAATGTTTAGGAAATACTAATCAATGTGAAAAATCAATAACAGATCAGATGTTCAAAAGATTGCTGCTCCATTATAACAATTCTTTAAAGTTCCTTAAGCTTACTTTTCACGTGTAAGCAAAGGAGCGCATACGTTCTACAATCTTTTTGCATCCGCTACAAAAATCGGATTTTTTTTCATTTTAACTGTTTATAATGATTCTTCTCAAAGTAAATAAATAAAATGTATTTTTATTTTAATTAAAAACATGGTTTGAAAATATATATTTGTTCCCGAAAGTGTTTGGAGGTAGACTTTCAAATGCTGTTAAAATTAAACATTGAATTGCAGCTTTTTTTCTTTTCTCATTACTCTAAGCTCTGTAATCTATATCATATAATCACAAGCAATTAAAAAACATAAAAATAAAGAACAAAATAAGTGAAAAAATTACAGCTAAGTTAGAAAATCATTAAAAAAGCATGTACATATATCTTAATGAATTGATGATCTTTGGCAAATATGTTAAGCAATATTATTAGAAGAAATAGAAATTTTGTTGTGGATGAACGACCTCATAAAAGTACTCTTTTAAAAGTTTAAATTTTTAAACTAGTTTTGAAAGTTATGAAATTACCATGCATTTCCTTTTTCTTTTAATTAAATTTAGTTTCTTTCGGCATCCAATTGCTGTAACCCTAGGACTCTTAAAATTTAATTGTAATTATTACACAATTTTCCAAAGATGTAAAGATAAATTGTTGGGGAAAAAATCATTAGATATTAAATTATCAACATATAATAATAAATACATTTTGCCTTTCTATTATAGAACTGAAAAATATATATTAGATTCTTGAATTTTCTTGCTGCAAAATTATGAAACTCAGCAATTTACTTTTAGTTTTATTAATTACTTCCAGAACATCTAAGTGAGTATTTAGGATTGAAATTTAAAGGAATATTTCTTAATCAGAAAGATAATGAATATTACTGCAGGTAGAAAATAGGATCGACTTCAAATATCTATATTTTTAAAATATGAAATTATATTTAATTCATTCAAAATTTTACTGTTACTATAATCACGATGGTTATACCTAAATAAGTACCATTTAAAAAACAAATTTTAATTAATGATAAATAGTTTAAAATAGTTGAACCTTTCATATTAGTTAGTTTTTGCTTATTTTCTTGAAAGAGTAGTTTTTAGCTATTAAACAAAAAAGAGAGAATGCAATGATTTTTTAAAAGGGGAAAATTTTTTAGCTTTCTTCCAGCTGCTCTTAACTATTATAAGAAGAAAAAAACAACAAAACATTTTTTTAAATAATCCGTTTCTTGAGAAAAGTATTGAAAAACCTTATAAGGGTTATAATTTTAATTAGTCTTACTTTTTGATTAGGTTTTGAAAAATTTCTTAAGAAATATAAAAATATTCCAGTTTTTGAAGGATGTCTGACGTTTACATTTCCTATCATTTTGAAGACTTGAAACTGCTCTTACCCTTGATGTATGAAAATAACATTGCTTTAAAACAGCCATTTAATATTTAAAAAATAAAGAAAAGTCCTCCAAAAATGGTACAAAGTTGATATTTTCGGCTTCTAGACTGATACAAAAGTCGTTTTCTTCTGCTCCAAACTGATACAGAAAGGACATTTTACCTGCTCCGAAAGCTGCTACAAATTGTGTTAAGGCTATGGGAGCCCTGAATATTTTAAAATATTTAAGCTATTATATGCAATATATAGCCAAAAATAATGGAAAATTTCGTTTTAAACATGTTTTCAAATTTCTAGAGCAATACATGAGAAATGTTTTGTAACTTCGATCATGTAGAGCAACTATTTGTTCACAAATCAGCCATTGTGTTCACAGTCATTATTATCAATATTATTATTATTCAATACTATTATTATTATTCAAGAATGTAATTTTTGTGAAAATGTCTGTTGTACGTTTTCTTTGTAATGTTTTTGTGTGTAGTGTTGAACTGGAAAAGTTTATTAAAATGTAAGCTTAAAGAATGAAATAAAGCTACTTAAAAATATTTTAGTAGCATTTTCAACATGTAAATATGTTTATTTCTTATTTATATTAAACTAGATTGATTATAGGTTTTCTACAAAAGTAAGAGCATTTTTTAAATTATGTAGAGTGAAAAGTAACAAAGACTTTCAATTTAAAGGTTAAAAAAACACCATAAAATACAAATGGTAAAATAATTTTGAATTTTTTGAAGTACGTAATAAATTTTTCCGACTGTTTTGTACTATATATGTAAGTTATACCTTAGCAGTTAATATTTTTTAGTGATGAACATTTTTGCTCTCCTAGTTGTTATCGCACAAATCAAATCAAAACTTACCCTAGATCTTATTAAGTTGCCCGAATGAAGAAATCTAGTCTAAAAGTATGCCTTATATTCCATGAAAAATAGCTGCTTCTTTCTTAACACATGGATGAATGTCCTCGGTTATGTGCATGAAAGAGAAAAAAAAAGTTTTAGTTTAAGCACGCTAAACCACAAATGTCACATAATTTATTGTATTATCAGGTGCTACTGATTAATAAATGAAGTATTTTTCAGTTATATATGTGTATATCTATCATAACTTTATGCTTTTTGTTATTTATTTTTTATTTTTCTTGTGTCTTTATGCTATTTGTTTCCTATCTTTCATCAAGTGTTATTCATCTCTTATTCGGTTAAGTTAGGTGAAAAATTGATAAGACATTTCTTATGTTAATTTAATTTATCAGTCTGCTGATATAGTGTCTGTAACTTTTAAAGATTATTTAAAACATTCTTTCACTAATTAATTAATTATGGACACTTATAAATTGCAATGACCAGAACAAGAAAGTGCTGTTCTTATCCTATCAGTTAAAATTTTAAATTTACTGATGTAGTCGGAAGTTTTATTCAGCCTAATTCTATTACAGTAAAAATTGCATAAATTTCACTTGCTTCATAAATATGGTTTTGAAAATGATTAATTTTTTCTTATTTGGAAACAAAACAATAGCAGGGTTTGTTATGCATCAATTGTGACATGGATGCTATAAGACTTTGACCTTATTGAAAAAGTATTGCTTGAAAGCCAAAGATTGTATATATATAATGTTAGAGGATATATTTGCTCATTATTTCAATACATAATGCTCAATATATTATTTCATTATATCAATACATTATTTCAATACAATTTATGCTTATTTATTTCAGGTATGAAAATTATTACAAAATTCACAACAATGGAGAAAAGTTCTCTTAAAATGTGCTCTTTTTGTTCTTATTCAACATATAATGGAAGAGAGCTGCAACAACATTTGCAGAATCATTCAAGAGAACGTCCTTACGTGTGTGAAACTTGCTCTAAATCATTTAAACAGAAAGGGCATCTGAAAGCTCATTTAATTGTGCATACTGGAGAACGTCCTTTTAAGTGTGGTGTTTGCAATAAGAGTTTCTCTTCGAAGCAAAATCTTAAACATCATGTGTTTACGAGGCATGAGCAGTTGCTCCCGTTAAAACATGTAAACTAATGTAAAGGTTGAAATGCTGGGAACATTTCAGTCTTGACTAAAGAAAAAATTCATTAACTGTTTTATTACTGCACTATGTATGTAACATACTTAAATATCAAATTACAGGTTAATTTTTCTTGTTTGTTTTGAATAGAAATGTCAACCTCCCTGTTTTTAACTTTGAATTTTTCACTTATTTATTTTGTACTCTTGTTGAAACATTTTATCACCTAATTATATCCTCTTCAAATATTCAAAGGATTATAAGTAAAAAGGAAGATCATGTGGTTATATATATATACATGTATGTGTATATATATATAAACAAACTCTATAGCCGTTGTTGCAAATTTGCAGACGGACATTTATTGGTCACGTAACTTACATTATCAACCAAAGGCATAATTTTAAATCTTTAAATCAAAATTGTATTAGCGTAGAAGTTGTACTCTTTAAGATTTAGTAAAATTGCATTTTTTTTCTTTTTTGAAAAATGCAAGAAAATGTACAAAATAAATTAAAAATGCTGTTGGTTAAGTATATAGTTAAAGTAGTTTCCTCATAAAATGATTATATAATTAGATGTATGCAATACATTGTGAGTCTTTAAAGCATGTACAAAGAACTAAGCATATATT
Organism: Octonoba sinensis; assembly: GCA_038502835.1. Classification (NCBI taxonomy): domain Eukaryota; kingdom Metazoa; phylum Arthropoda; class Arachnida; order Araneae; family Uloboridae; genus Octonoba; species Octonoba sinensis. Next base: position 45,284,580 of record CM076602.1, on the reverse strand, counting down.
CTAAAATGTTTGCCAAAAACTTCTGAATGCTTTCCTCTTTTTGGCAATTTATTCATGTGGGTTCAGCTCTCAATTTTCAATTTTGCTGAATTTTCAAATTTGGCAATTTTTATAAAAAACTTGAAGCATACTTTTTAATTGTAAATTTAGATTGTATTGGCATTGTAAATTGAATCTAATAAACAAAGCTAAATAACAGAATTTTTCAAATAAATTTATCATAAAATTATGCATCAACTTTTACCTCCGAGGAAAGGACACCTCTATGAAACACCTTTCCTCTCGCTTCCATTAAGATCACGGGCTGGAGTGTTCAAAAATAGAGCACCAACCCGTTAAGAGAAATCCATTCCTCATTTCAAGAAAATTATTTACTTCCTGTCTAATATACTAGATGACAGCACCAAACTATTTAAAGTGTAATAGAAGATTATACATTTTTTTAATGTTTTTCTTAGAAAAAAGTAGGCGCTTTTGTTGTTGCTCTCTTGAAAATTATGCGACTGTTAACGTTAGCGCTAATTAGTGCCCCTTATTAGGAGGTTCTTCTACATTATCATAATTTCAAATCATCAGATTTTTTTATATTACTGTAATCATTTTTTCAACTTGTTCTTCAAGCTCATAATTTTTCTGTGTACAGTTTTTTTTTTTTTTTGCACTTTGTACTACTTATTTTAAAAGTATTTCAAGTGCTTCACATTTTTTTTATTTTAGGTGACATAACTAATGAAAGTTTCCTCAAGTTCGAAATGAATAATGTTCTTAATGTATGTTCTTTTTGTTCATATGCCACAAGTCATGCTGGGAACTTCAGGCAGCATTTACTGAAACACACTGGAAAACGGCCTTATATTTGTGAAGTATGTCAGAAATCTTTTAAACAGAAAGCTCATCTGAAAACTCACTTTATTATTCACACTGGAGATCGACCCTTTATGTGTCAATTATGTGGAAAAGATTTTTCAACCAAGCAAAACTTAAAAACACATATTGTCTCAAAACATGAATATCCCATGTATAAATCTTTAGAATGAAGGGCTTTAATTTATTAATAAATATTCTTGATATTTTAACATGTTGACTGCCCACTACGAAATAACTCATAGCAGGTGAACTTTGTTGAGATACCAAATTAAAAATTATCTCTTAATTGCTAACTCATTTTCATTTATAGGAAGTCTGTTATTTTTTACTTAATAATTTACTTTTAACAATAAGTTGTGATTAAATTAAACTATCATCTGGAGACCCAAAACCTGGGAAAGCCGCTGGAAGTTGGCGTGTTAGCAGTCAACTTGTTAAATTGCTTTGCATAGGTTGGAATTGTTTGATCATTTAATAAATAACTTGTATTATAATTATAGGTCTATCTATACACATTTGTATTTATCACTTTATGTTAATATCATTAAAGTCTAAAAAAGTTTTCTGTTTTAAGTGTATTGCCTTTTCATTTTAGGTGACTTAAGTAATGAAAATTTCATCAACGGCAAAGTGAATGATATGCTTAGTATGTGTTCTTTTTGTTCTTATTCTACGTGTCATATTGGAAACTTCAAACAGCATATGCTGAAACATAGCGAAAATCGACCTTATGTTTGTGGAATGTGCTTAAAAGCTTTTAAGAGAAAAGTTCATCTGCAGACGCATTTGATTACTCATACGGGTGAGCGACCTTTTAGATGTCACATCTGTGGAAAGAAATCCTTGACTAAACAAAATCTTAGAACTCATGTTATGTCAAAACATGGAATATGGGTTCACTAAATCTTTCGAGCAAAGCTAAATGCTTAAGTAAATGATTATTTGCTCATGCTAAAAATTTTAACTATATGATTTCTCCCCCCTTCATTTTGCCCTGTTTGTACTATTAGTATTATTATATGATAATATTTCATATACATTCTGAGAACTGTTTAAAATGTTTTCGGGACATTTCACAGTATTTTGTCCAAACGTGTAGAGTCCGCAACATGACTTTTTTTTGTTATAACAAGAGATGCCGAACGCTACGGATTCTCTGTAGTATCTACAGAAAAATACAAAAATTTGAAGTTGACTACGGATTACGGAAAGCGTTTTTTTTCTACGGAAAATAAAATATCTTAGCCGAATTCAATTTTTCGCGCTTGGCGCGCATATAAAAAAAAGATTCACCAACAGTCGCCAAAACGAGCGCTTACTGACGATTCGTGGTAGTTTAGAGCAGCGAACAATAGGAGATTGGCGACGGTAGAAAGCTCAGAATTCCAGTTCTAACTAGAATGTTTTCCCGGGGTGGAGCAATATTTACAGCAACCCTGTTCTTCGGCGAGAGAGTTCGGGCAAAGTTCATATTTTATGGCTTGCACGATACGACAGACGACACGTGCTTTTAGCATTAGCAGTTGCTTATTGCATTCTTCATGCGTGCATCGTTTGCTCGTTTGGTTAACTATTTGGTTCTAAATTAATTAACGAATTCAGTTAGAAATTAAATTTGTATTTTATATTGAAAAATAATCTTATTGGGTGGAAACATAACCGAGAAATCATTGAATTCTCAGGGAAGTTTTATGTTTAGAAAAATATCGGGATATTTAAATTTTCTCCAAATATCAGGGAAAATTATTCAAACCGGCAAGCGTCCGGAGTTCCATTGGCGCAATTTCCTTTCGTTGCGCGTTGTCAGCTCGATTGCCGATTTCCCATTGGTTGAAAGCGCTCTTTCTCTGATTAAGCAATAAAAAAGGTTGCTGTTTTGTTTTTGTGTTTGAGAAGAAGGCATTGCAATCTTACGTAAAATAACGCTTGTTTCCGAGAATCCGCCATTTTTGGTCGTGTCCAAAATTCGGCCTAATACCTTTCTCCAGCGTGCCGAATTTGGGGTTTGGTTCTGTGCATTATTCTGTCGGGGCGCAGAGAGCCATGCTCCCCCCCCCCCCCCCAGCGTGATGATTTGGAATTTTTAAAACTTTTCTTTACTCAGTACAGGAGCAATATGCATCTTGAGAAATTAGAGTAATATAAGTATAAAATAATGGGGGGGGGGGGGGGGGATGATCTTCATTCTTTAAAAAAAAACTTTAGATTTAAAACTTTCAGCAGTTGCAGATTATATTACTTAGAAAATTAAGTTATTTTCTCCTCCAGGGGTGGTAGAGTTCTGGAAAAACCGGAAATTTCAGGAATTTTTTTTGCCGAAGTTCGCAAATTTTATTTTGCTTCTTGACCCTAATTTTCCGCCCACATTTTGTTTTTTTTTGCTTTTAATTGAAGCAATGCATATTTCTTAATTGATTTGTGCAATTCTTTAAAATATCGTTGGGCCTTTCCACGTGTACACAAGAAAACTTTATGCGTTCTTTTCTTTACGCAATCTTTCTGCATCCTGTACATGAATCGTATTTTTTCCATTTGAACCCTCTTTAAAATTTAATTATAAAGTAAGTAAATAAAATTCCTTTTTATTTTTATCAATATCTTACTGTATATACTTGCGCGTAAGTCGATTCGCATATAAGCAGAACCCCCAACTTTTAGACAAATAAGCTGAAACCTGCGTGTAAGTCGACCTTTCAGAGATAAATCGGGAACGTTTTTGCCCCCATAAATGTTTTTAAAAGGGGATGATTTGTAATTCCAATTGGAAATTTGTAGCTCTGATGTGGGGTTTCATTTTTGCAATCACGATTTTCGTAAAGGGTTCGTGTTTGCTGTTAGATTGTTAATTGTTGTTGCTTTTATTCTGAATCAATAAAAAAAGAGCTTTTGGGTTTTAATTTCTTGCAGTCTTATTAAATGCAATTAATAATTTTCGTAATGTTTTCTTCATCATTTTGATGATTTTTAGAGGAAATTGTATTTCTTTTAATAATCCACACATTTATTAAAATAGTTTCCCCTCTTTGCACCATTTTCCTGTTGTCCTATATTTTATAGATTTTCCATTGCGACCCTGTTAAAATAAGTACTTTTTTCCATTTCTGTCTGAATCAAGTAGTTTTCATAAATTTTAACTAGCTAAATTACATTTCGTCTTATATGCCACAAAATACAGTACCTATGAAAAAAAATTCGAGGTTTAGGAAATTGTTTTGAAGTCTGGAATTGTTTGTTTAGTTCAGGAAATGCAAATCCTTACTACTACCACCCCTGAACCTTCACTGAAAAAAAGGGAATTGCACAAAGTTTAGTTGGAAAAGTAGTGTCACCCTCCCTAAATATTTTTTCTGGTTTCACCACTGAAACTGTCATTACACATGGCAATGATGCTGTGTAACTCACAATTTAATTATAACGTCAGGGAAATTTTTGGAGCACAATCAGGGACTTATCAGGGTTTTTTTCCCTTGGATTCTGTTGTCCCCATGGTTCAGCTGAGGCAAATATTTTGCTTTTAGGTTGAATATTGAGTAGTTTTTGCATCCACGTTTCTGCGGTATTATAAACTACTGACAAGTGCTGAAAACTACTGAAAATCACTCGGGTTACTACTGAAAACCTTAAGATTAGAGTGGCATCTCTGTATAACTACGTAATTTACTATTTAATTGTCACTAAAATTTATTTTCAATTAAGGCGCTCAACACATTATTTGTAAATAAATTTTGGTAACAATTAAATAGTAAATTACAAAAGTCATGTTGCGGACTCTACACGTTTGGACAAAATACTGTGAAATGGCCCTTTCTCCAATTTCTGAACAATTTTAATGCAGTATAGGACCTCAAATCCGGAATGCTCGGGGCCGCAATCTTTCCGCATTTTGGGTCCTCATTCAAAAATCTTTGTAAGTAGCATAAGAGGCCATATAATTTACTCTGGAAAATTTTATTAGCATTTTGCTCATTTATAGCGTTTTTTATTATCGTATATACTTGCCTATAAGTCGTGAAATTTAACAAAAAAAACGAAGTTGGAGTTGGCTTACATTCGAGACAAAACATCAAAAAATCTAGACGTTTGGTCAACGATATTGTTTTAATAAACAATAAAAGTTTAATAAACTCTTTAAATAAACAATAAAAGAAGAGAATTCCTCTAGTCACTTAATTGCAATAAGAGATCAGAGTATCAGGAAAATGCGAGAAACACTGAATGTCAATTTTCTGTATCTGCTCTGAATTGCGAGAAAATTAGAGTTAATTTTATTAAAAAAATGTAATATAACTACAAGAAATTTTAAAAAGAAAAATTTGATTATATTAACTCAGCAACAATTAATAAAAACTCTAATTGCAAAAACGAACCCTTTTCAGAAAATCGCGAAATAACTTTTTTGAAAACTGCACATTTTCGATCTTAAACATGTTCGTTACATTTTATTTTCCTTCTTTTCAAAATGCCTATTTCCAAAAAAAGGTGAGAAATATTTCCCGGTTATTCTTTAAAAAACAAAAGCTTTTTTTTTCAGCTACCATTTTTTTTTTTTTTTTTGTAAAAGTTCTGGATTTTGGGTCTTCCGAATTCTGAATTTGAGGTCCCATACTGTATAATTAAAAATAGATTGACAATTTAATGCTCAGTTGTATGTATAGTTCTCTGCATTATCTTTCCAATATTAATCTTCTCTGTATTCAGTGCTTCAAAACATATTTCGCTTGTAGTTCCCACATGTTTTTATCTGTTATTTGAGAACTTAAATGAGTAAATATGTACTGTAATGCTGTTGTTGTTTAATTTAAGAAGTTACGCCATTTCAATTGTTTGTGTAGTAATGGTTTAAAATTAAAGTTATTTTATTCTTTCTAAAGTAATTTATATTTCATTTTGCATTTTAAGCTATTTTACAATAAGGTTTCTGACTAAAAGAATGAATATTTCAGGTAGAAAAAATGTGTTAGTACCTTAAAGTCTAGTATTGCAGCTAAAGAAATATTGGCCTTCTTGGTACCCAGTGTTAAATATTGATAGTAAACTTCTGCTACTTTCATTAAAATTAATTTTTAGAAAAAAGCTTCATTTCTCTTTGTGAAACATATATGAATTTTGTTAAATTCTATTCAGTTTATTTAAGCGAATACATTTTATTTGAGTGCAAAAACTTTCAGTAAGTAAAAAGTTATATTTATTGTTTTTAGTTTAAGCAGAATACTCAATATTTTACTATGTAATTTTATTATCTTAAACTTATTTATTTCTAGATTATTATTTTTTTTTCTGTACTGATATTGTTATTATGAACTTATTTTCAATTGTTTGCATTTCTCGGATCCCTATTTTTTGAAGAAAGTGATAAATACTAGATAGTGATACACACTGTCCTGATTTTTCCCCTTGTAAAATTAATTTTACATCTATAAAAACAATGTTTTAATTACTAGGCTGATTTGTATTATTTTTGTACTGATCCTAGTCTGGAATTTCACAAGGAAAAAAAAAAAAAAAAAGAAACTATTTTCTTAAAAGAAAATTTGAATTTGATGCTTTGTGTAAATGACATTTGTTTTTTGATGTTTTTATTTGACCTGCAAAGAGAAGGCTTTGATGCAAGCTAATGATTGTAAATATGTATACATACACAGTGTAACCCTGATTTAATGATTATCTATGGACTGTTAAATGCTGTCATTAAATTGAGGAAATATAATATTCATTTTATCCAAACAGGAACTTTTAAAATCTATCGCTAATTTGAGGAAATCATTAAATTGAAGTTATACTGTATATATATATATATCAGACAATAATTGTCTTTTATCATTTGCCACTTCCACATAAATTTTCCTAACTTATTGGAAAAGAAAATATAAATTCAAATCCCAACATTAGAATGACCCCTTTCTAATATCAACAAATTATTTATTTTAATTAAATATTGATTTAATAAATAAAAATAATAAAAAGGTATTTCACTCCCCCCCCCCCTCCCCCTGGAATCACAATTTAAAAATCAGAATAGCAAAATATAAGTCGAATTATAAAAATTTGCATCCAAATATACTATAAATTCGTGAAAATTTTCTGCTATTTTGATATTTTATATTAAATTGTAATAGTAGTGTTACATATTTATGTTATTATTTGAATTATTATTGATCCCTCCTTTTAGAAAAAAGCATGTTCGTTAAATTTTGGTGTCAGGGTTTCCAGTATTTCTTCAACCATAAGTTGAAAAGTATTCAGCTGGTAACAAGTTGTAAATGTGATATATTAAAAAGAATGATGATGTGTCACTCTTATTTTTGTTTCTGAGTTGGTTTGAAAATTTTGTTAGAGAAGTTTAGTGAAGCCAACAATAATTTGGACTAGTCGGAACTGAAACCAAACTAGGGAATCTGATTTATTAGTTCAACTCATAATTGGAACATATTTTACTTATGGGGTGGCTCAGATGCTTCATTTGTAGCAATAACACATTGAATTTGAAGATGTTGTTAATGTCTTTATGTTCTAAAAGAATTTGAATTTTAAGAATTTAATAGGAATGTCTTTAAAAAGGATCATCCAGTTATTTCCTTTGATGGCAAACAAGACAAGTTTACAATTGCATGTTTATGGCTGAAATTCTTTTTTTATTTTTATTTATTTTTCTGCGATGTTACCCTTTTATATTCCGAAGCAATTTTCCCCGACTATTTCTAAATATAATGAAGTCAAATTAAAATTCAAAATCGTTTTTAGCATATGTATGTGGTTTTTTTTATTGTTTTTAAGCATTGGGTATCTTTTTATTTTTTAGGTACGACTAAGACTAAATTAGGTGGTATCATAAATTCATGTTCCTTTTGTTCCTATTCAACTGCAAATGTAGGCCACTTGAAAAGACATTTATTAACTCACAGTGGAATTCGACCATTTAAATGTGATGTTTGTAAGAAAACATTCAGGCAGAAAGAGCATCTGAAGGTACATTGGTCTTTGCATACTGGCAATCGACCATTTGTTTGTCAGTTTTGCGGTAAAGATTATGCTTCAAAAGTAGGTCTTAGATGCCATTTATTTTCTTATCACAAGGAGCATTTTAATGTGCAATTGTATTAAATCACTTTTTTAAATAAATTTGATTTGTTGATGTATCTTGCTCTTTTATTTATACATTCTGTACATATGAAGCTTTATGTTTGATTAGTATTTTGAAAAAAATCCTTCTTAGGGTTATGCTTTGAGTGTTCTTTAACAGTGTACAACATAGCTTTAATTCTTGGTTTTTTTATTGATTAAAAAAATAAATATGTTGATTATATTTTATATTTCTCTCTAATTATAAAATGTTCATAAGTTTCCTTTGTTAGAATAAGTTAAAATTTTAATTCCTAAATGGCATCCTGATAAGTCTAATCATTTAATTTAAATTACTACATAATTTTTTTAAATGTGTTCGATAAAAAAGAGGGAGAAAAAGAACATTTCTTTGGTCAAAATGGCATCTCGACAAGCATTTTAGTTAAAATTAAGCTCATCAAAATATTAAAAATTAGGGGGAGAGTAGATTTGTGTGATCAAAGTGAAAGAAAAAATAGCTGTTTTAGCTGCGAAAAAATAAAATAAAAAATGAGTAGAGATAAATGTGTCAAATGTTTTGGTATAGTATGAGATATTAACTTTTTATTTTTGAACATGCTAACAAAAATGCTTAAATACAGTAAAACCTGCCACATCCGGATCAATGTGGCGACCGACCGGTCCGGATATGAAAAAATCCGGATATCAAGACCATTTCAAAATATGTAGCTGTAAACAGGACTAAGATTATGCTGAACCGCATAGACGTTAAAAATAATTAATTTTGATGTGGTTCTTTTGTATACTTCATGTACACTAACAGGCAATAAATAAATTCTAATTCTAATTCTTTCGCCCGTCGCACAGTTGAAAGAAATAGTACTTTGACTTTTGCTTACTCAAAAATATTTGTTACGCGAGCCGTCCGGATGTGGCAGGTTTTACTGTAGTTTGGTTTTATTTTAGTTTTGTTGAATGAGAATTATGTTAAGATCACAGTAAAGCAATGCTTTTATGGGATATTGACTCTTGTTTAAAAGAGTTAACATGTATTTATTGTAAGATGCAATAACAAAGTGTATGTTATAAATAACAAATCATAGCCTTTTTTTCTTATGAGAGGAAACCATTTATTTTTCAGTTTAGATTTTTTTTCGTACTATTTTGATGTTTGATTTACTTGTAATTATATTTTTACCTATTTTGTACTTCATTTCTTTTTGTTACTTTTATGTTATTTTGAGTCATCTTTGTTCAAAGAAGATTTCCTTTCTGTTCCAAATCTATCCATCTTTAATCTGTCTTTACAGTTTTCCTCCCTTTTAATTTATTCTTTTTATAGAATTTTAAGATAAGTTATGGTGTAAAATTTATTTATTATTATTATTTCAAATACAAAAGAAATAACCAACAACCAGCTCTGGGTCTAACTAGTCTGGTCCTATTGATTTATTAATTCCAAATGAAGATCAAGTGCCCCCTAAAAATGAATCATCCCATTGCACGTAACAAATGTTTATAATGAACTATTCCAAATGCCTACAATCCTAAATAGTAATTTTTCCAAATTTCAAGATTATCACAAGTTTTGACTTGTTTTAAACTTTAGAATCTAATTTAGCCTATTAATTTTGTCCATTATAATTAATTTTAGCTATTGAATATTCCCTCTGATTTTTCTTTGTTTCTAATTTAAGCTTAAATCTGGAATCATACTCTAAATCAGAGAGCGCCACTATCCCTAGTACATGGATTTCAATAATTTCCTATATGAATTTAAAACTGACAATGTATTATTCTGCTTTAAAATATTTCAGTGAAATGCTAAGGACTTCCTTGTGAGCAAGGAAAAATATAAATCACCTTTGTAAGATTTTTTTCTATCTTTCAAGTTGTGCTGCTAATGATGATTAATTGCATTTTTGACTACTGCACCGAGCTGGATTGAAATATCTATGTTTTTTTTTTTTTTTTTTTTTAAAATGGTCTGAAGCAGCATTAAAATTTGTAAATCTAAATTGCATGGGAAGTGTTTAACAAACTTACTATTAAAAAATTATTATTTTATGGATTAACTGTGCTATTCATTTTCTTTTTATTTTGTACTCATTGAAAGGACATTTAAGTAGTTTTTTACTTTTGGGGTTGACAATTCAGGTGTGCTTCATGTCAATTACTAATTCATTCACAAAAATTATACGGAATATTTTCTTATGTTATGAAACTAAGTGGTAAATCTAGAATAGATCGAAATGAAATCGTTTCCACCCATACCTTCATTTTCGCATTTAATATTTCAATATCATTAGTCCTGAAAATACCATTAACATAGTCAGTTGATTGTGTGCAAATTAATTTCAAAATATCACTAATTTTTAAATATTAGTGATATTTTGAAATAAATTTTAGATTGTTGTTATGCACGGGTGCATTATGCTGGAAGCTTCTACATGTTTTTCATTTCAGTGTATTTTTGAGACTATTTATTTATTTCATCATCATAACTAGCTCGACAGCCCATTGTGTAAAAGATTCAGTTAGACTGTTCTGCTCGTGGATCTCCGGTTTTTGACCTTAATTATTCTAAAATCAGCATCTAAACAGTCGACCCATCTCAATTTCGGTCGACGGAGCTCAGGGCTGATTTCATTACTGTATTCTATTTCAGATCCCAGGTAAGTAAACTCTTTTACACTTTCAAATCTATGCTGCTCGATTTTGAAGATTTCCTGCTCTATTTGCCCTGATGAAGTATGGTAAGGTAAATGTTTTTTGAAATTTGGTGGAAATTGTCACTATTTTTCAGGAAAAATGTTTGAATTTCAGTAAAAATCTCCAAAATCTAAAATTCATTAAAGAAACGAAAAAATCAATAAAAATGGCGTATGGGCGTAAAATTGTAGAAACTGGCCAATTTTCTCAAAAATCGTAAAAGTTTGCACGTATGTATGTGGGGATAATAAACACCTGCTCAATCAAAATTTATTTGATTATTACTGTTAGTATAGTAATGAAATAGAATTTAACTTACCATCAGGAGTATGATGGAAACCCTTTGCACTCCAGGCCATTTTCAACTTTGGGTATCAGCAACTCCAGAGGTGTGCTGAGCATAAAAAGACAATTTTAGTTTACTGAAAATATATATTTCAAAACATTTTGAATATTAGTTTTTGTTTATTTTTTTACTAGAACATTATATAATATATAGAAATTTTACAAAGCATTAGGAGTCAATGTATTTAAAAGCCGTATGTTGAATGTCCTTGTAGCGAAGCCCATGGAGTGCAAAGGGTTAAAATGACTCCGTAAAAGTAGCTTAAGAAATGAGCCAATTTTAATTCAGATGCTCCGCAGAACAAAGCTTATCACCAGTAATTAAACAAATGTTTTCAATTGGATTTATTGACAACAAGCTTATAAATTAACTTAGAGTTGAAAAGACAGCTAAACTTTTTTTTTTATTTGACTCAGTTAATGAAGAAAGGAATTAAGGAAATATTTATTTGTATGCATTATTTATAAGTGAATTTAATCAAAACCTATTTTCGTTTGTGTATTAAATGTTTTGCTGAAAGAATTTAAAAATTTCGTAATGGGTGATACGCATATCGTTGTTAGCTTAGTCTTGCTTATGTATTACCTTTTCCAATAATTACGTATGCACTATAGATTTTAAACACTATCATTCATTTTTATTTATTTTCTAAATTTTGAGGATAACTATGTATATATATATATATATATATATATTTCATGTAGAACTGTAATTTTTCATTGAAAAAATATATATCTATTGTTTTTTCTCAGAATTTTAGTCTAAAGTTATGTTTATTGGTTTGAAAAATGAGCTGCTTTAACTTTTAAAAATCCAATTTAAATCAAATAAATCCGTTTCTTTTAGTTTTTCTTAAAAATTATGATTGTTCTCATACTCTGCTCTAGGTCAGCATTACGTGTTTCTTTAACCCACATATCTTCCTCAAAATATTTTAAAATAATATAAAAAGATTAGATGTCCCATTTTTTATAATGAGTTTTTGTTTATTTATGTATTTATTTTTTGGATTTATCCCTTTACTTTTTGTGTTGCAGCAATAATAAAATTTCAATTCAAAGTCCAATATAAAACATCATCTATATCTAATTATCATTAGAAATCCCCCCCCCCCCTTTCCAGTCATCTTTTAAATTATAAAATATTACAATTATAAATAGCTAATTCATGTAAGTAAAACTGCTGTGTGTTTGTGCGTATTACCTTCTATGTCTGCTGTCCGTGTTATGTGTGCTTTTACGTCTCCTTTTTTTTTTTTTTCCTGGTTTATTTTATTTAGTTTTTGAAATGCTACGTATATTTCACTTTACATTTAAACTCTTTTCCCCTCTCTCTTTTTGTTTTAGGTTTATTGGAATCTGGAACATGTGTGAAGCTTAGTAAAAATAGTATGCTGAGAATTTGTTCAGAATGTCCATTTTCAACTTTAAAACATAATCAATTTAAAAAACATTTACTTGACCACTGTGAAAAAGGGAAATTTGTTTGTGAAATATGTGATCAGTCATTTAAGTTAAAAGCACATTTGAAGCAACATTCAGCTTCTCATTATCTTGAATGTAAATTGTGTGGAAAATTACTTTCCAGAAAAGATCTTAAAAGTCACATGTTTATGACACATAGACTTTTATAAAGGTAACACGCTTTATTATTTGCAGAATGATGAAAATAGTAAACAAAATTGCATTTATTAAAATCAAAGTACTATTTGTCAGTGAATGATAAATTTTCTGTGCGTTTAATTATTATTTATTTACTTATTTATTTTGTCTTTATTCATTTATAACTGAAAGTTAGATTTTTAGTTCGTTCTGAATATTTTAGAAAATTTGTATGTGAATACATATCAATAAAAATATTAAATGTAACAATTTTTCCTATTAAATGTAGGTATTTTTCCTTTAAATACATATTTTTCTGATGCTGTGAATTTTTCTATAATCCCATGAATTAATATTTGCCTGAACTTGTGGCTGGTCTACTTTTGCCTTGTGAGTTTGTTTGTATGTATATGTGTATATGCACATTAATTGTAGCAACTGACTAATTTAAACATTTGAAACATTGATTTAAAAGCGAAATAAGAAATGTATTATACTTTAGCCTATTGTATATATTTACATTTGCTATTGATGCACTTGGTTTATGGTTTTATATGTACTTTTCTCTAACCACTCCCTACATTGTATCATAAAGCCTTTGGCTTACCTATGTTCTCCATATTCCACAAGTGGATTGTTGGATTTTTTCCCATGTTTCTTCACATATCACAAATCGAACATCAAACCCAGGTTTTCTATCTATTGGTAGAGGTTAACCTTGTGTGTAAAGTATTTTTTTTAAATTAGTGGCAAGTATACTTGAACAAATACAGTGTGTAAAATATAATCACTTGTTTCTTTCGATGTCAAACATAAGTTAAGTTGCAACCTTTTCCAAGAATTTTGATTATTTTCATTTTATTTGGATTGTTGTTGCTGTTTTTTTTTTCAAATTATGTATGATCATTTTGTGTCAAACTATTGGTGATCCCAAAAAAGATTTCTTTCCTTTTGTGATATAAATTTGAAAATGTTTTCATGTGTGTGTGTCAAAATGTGTACTTGAAATTCTTACTATTTTGTCGAATAATTAGATTAATAAATTTACACAATAATGGAGTCATTGCATTAAATTTGATACTGTATAATTAATAAGCACTCTAATGTATTCATTTAAATTATGTTGTCACTTATAAATCTGTTTCTAAATTTGTGCAAGTTAACATCAACACACATAAAATACGAATTTTTAAAAAATATCTGTATTTAAGATGTTATTTTGTACAGCTTAAAATGAATGATGCAGAATATCTAAAAAGCATTCTTCCATTTGATGTTTAAAATAAGTCCTTAAAAATTGTTGGGGCATATGCAAGCACTATTTTTCTCAAAGATGGCTTGAATTCTGCCACAATATTCACAAAGTGATTCAAATAAATCGGAGGTAAATTTTCTCAAATAATTTACAAGTAAATTTCTTGCAGTTATGTGTAAAATAATAAAACAATAAAATATCTTCATCTGTCTACCTTATTTTATGTTCAATTGAATCAATTGTTATTGTTTACATGAGAAATTTGCCTAGCTAATGATAATCATATAACATTAAGTACAATATTTATGTGTGTGTAATTTTATATTGAATAATTTTTGTGCATCAAGTAAAGCATCTCGTGCCATTTTCATGTTTGAATATCTCACTAATATATAAGATGTTTCAAATATTTTCATGTATGATTTATTTATGTTCTATTTTTTTCAAACAGATTATGCAGATAAAAGATATGAGAAAAGAGGCAAGAAGTATTTCTGTACATTTTGTTGTTATGCAACATACCATATTGGACATGTGAAGAGACATCTTGCTACACACAGCATGGTTCGACCATTTCAGTGCAGGTTCTGTGAAAAGTCATACAAACAAAAAGAACATCTTAAACGCCATTGGATCACACATATTGCAGACTAAGAAGTGTCATCGTTTGAAATTCCGTGTTACTTTTTTGTCTATGATAGTTATATTTTGTGAGTTTTAATTTTTTTTGTGATAAATAAAATAATTATATACTCCTTCCTTTACTCTTGTTTTGGTATGTATTCCATAATTCTGTATATGAAATCTATTGATTATTTATTACTTTCATAACTGAAAAAAGGAGTTACCAGCGTTCTAGTTATATGTCACTGTTAGTTTTTTTTTTAAATTATTCAAAACATTTGACTGAAGCAATGTGTAATGTCTTTTGTATTTGATTTTAAGGTTAGATAATTGCTATTGATAAGTGTATTCTCTCTCTCTCACTTTAATTTTTTAAATTTTATTTATTTTTCAGGGCATTAGTGTGTAAGTTTAACATGTTTTGTTTCATTGTCTAATTTTGTCATGAAGGTAACCTGACCCCCTCCTCCCTATATACTACTCCCTATATAATTCATAAAATGATGTAAAAAAAGTTATGTTGAAACAATTCAATTGTGTATACTGTATTCAATTGCAAATGACATGCAACATACCAAAAGTTTTAAGATAAATTTTATTTTTTCAAAACTTCAAATAACTAATTATGAAAGCATCAGTAAGCTTGTTGGTATTTTATCACATTGCTCAAATTTTCTGCAGTTTTTCCCTCATCATAAGTTGTTTTACAACTCATTAACTTAGCTAGGAAAGTTTCTAGATTTTTTTTTACCTACCAAAGTTTACATTTCAATTTTTTTATTTTGTTTACACAGCTTTTTAGTCTAATTTGAAATTTAAGAATAACCAGATTTTTCATTTTCAATTTTTTTAAAAATAGTATACAAGAAACTAAATAATGCCTTTTGTTTTCTACTTACCTTAACACTTCTGCACAAACTTTCTGTGTGTCTTAGAAAGTGCTTATATCCATTTCTAAAAGTCTGTATATGAGTACTTTTTCTTCATCAATAGTTCTTAGGAAGTGCTTGTTTATAAAGCATTTTTTTTTTTTCATTTTTCATACTTCCTGTATAACATCAAATTGATGACTTCTGATTTATTTCAAAATCTAAAAAAGGAAAAAAAAAATCTCTATGATGTACTTACATGTATGCTAGCTCAACTTCAAAAAATTCTGGATATGATAGGGCTTTTAATAAAATTACTGCAAATCTTTGTGATTGAATCATTGATTCACTTTCTTGTACACAATGCTTCCGGCATAGATTAAAAAAAAAAAACTCCGTGAGCAAAATTCTTTTATTTGTTACACAAAATAGTTTTACTTTTGTTTTATTTTTAAAAAACAAGTTACAAAAAAGAAGAATGTGATATCTTACCGCGTAGATTTAATAAGTTTTCTGAAACTACGGTCTCAAAGTATTCAGCAGCATTTAAGAACTTTTATCCAATATCAGACACTCATGGTAATTTTGTAAATCAGTTGAAGGGAAAATTAGAAGCCCTTAACTTTTTAAAATTTGCATAAAGGTTTTTTAAAGATTGCTGTTTTACAGCAAAAAATAAAATTTAGATATGGACCTTTCTAGTGAAAGAATCTTTCAATGACTTAAGTTCATTGTTATTAAAAAAAGGGTTTGCAAAAGGATTTAAAAACATCCACAATTAAAGAATAAAACTGATTTTGAAAAAGAAAAGTCGGTTGAAAACCAGTATGGCATTACCGGGATTTGTCTTGATTAACCAAAATTTTGTTTTTATTGAAATGTTATGGAAGTTATACAGCACTCTTAAAAATGTAATATTTTTGAAAGTTTTAAAGCTTTTAAAATGTATTATGAATTAACTATTTCTCAATTTTTTAATAACTTTTTTTTTGACTAAATTTTTTCTCACAATCAAGTTATTTCAGTTTGTTGAGTCATTGAAATTTAAAATGTACCTTCCATTATTTGTTATTTTATATAATTTCAGAATTGCAAACTAGGATTGAAAACACTCTTATAAATATATATATGTTGGAGTTTCATATAAATATTGATTCATTTTAATCTCTTTTTTTCTTTTCATTATATATATATGTACAGGGGCGCTCTGGCAGGGAAGGGGGCACCAAAGGAACTGCG
The DNA here is from genome assembly GCA_038502835.1 of Octonoba sinensis. NCBI lineage: Eukaryota > Metazoa > Arthropoda > Arachnida > Araneae > Uloboridae > Octonoba > Octonoba sinensis. The sequence continues at coordinate 45,268,005 of CM076602.1, read as the reverse complement.
CCCCCCAAAGGTATTGGATATCCAATATCCAACTGATATATTTTAAATCTCCAGAGCCCGATCCAGCCACTGAAAAGTCTGGTTATCCAGCATGTAGAATTTAATTTTTATGTATAGAATTCACAGATTTAAAACACCAAAGCCGGTACGAATAAGTCACATGAGATACACCGAGTATCTGATATTCGTGAACTCAATATCTGGTTTGTTCCTAATTTTGAGCTTCTTCGCCCCCCCCCCCCCCCCCCCCCCCCGCACACACACAAAGCGAAATCCTGAATGCACCACTGTATTTATAGTGATCCCTCGTTTTTCACGGTTAATGGGGATAAAAAAATTCCACGAAAACTGAAAAACCGCAAAGTAGGATTTGCCCATAAGAATTTTTGTGTATGCGGGTACACAAATGTTTTAAATATGTAAACAGTATTTGTACTTCAGACATTTAAGACTAAATTAGAAGCGTATACGTAATTACTTAAACGTGTCGGTGGTAATTAATAAAGTTAATTACAAAACGTTATAGTACAGTAATAAACATTAATCAACATTGCTTTCTGAGAGAGGCGAAGAGTCTTGTTTTGGTGGGAACTTTTGAGAGCCCGTAGTATGTACTCTGCGTCAACTCATCTCTTTGTTTGACATGCAGAGATCCTTCTCTCTCGCGTATCAACATGAAACAACGCTCCTTTCCGCAATGTGGCTGCCGACATGGTTGTATTTTTTCATTTTTAATTTTTGATGAATATTTTGGAAAACCCCGCGAAACATCAAGCGCGAAGTAGCGAGGGAACACTGTATATACATATACATAGTCCTATTATTATCTCTGCGTGGATTCCAAATTGTCTGTTTCAATCTTTCTAAAGCCCAAAAAATGAAAAAGAAATTAGCGTAAAATACAATTCAACAGTGAATGTATTTGTGCTAAATGTATTTAAGCTAAACTGACTTCGTTATCTTTTTAGGTGATTCACCATTTGCTGCTCCATTAAAATTCAAAAGAAGTGGTATTTTTAATTTGTGTTCTGTTTGCTCTTACTCAACTACTGATAATAGCAATTTTAAACGACATTTGCTTAAGCATTCTGGAATGCGACCATTTAAATGCTACATCTGTAATTTGTCATATAATCGAAAAGATTATCTTAAAGTTCATATGGCCAAGCATGTAAGCGCATGAATATATATTATTTGGATTGCAAGATAAACTAAATGATTACTTGAAAAAGGTTTTGCTCAAAAGTTAGCCTTTTGAAAATTTGGAAATATTCAAGATTTTTTTTTTTTTTGGCCGGCGGGCAGTGTAGTTTTATTGAATGTTAAAAGAAAGAAAACCAGTTTTAGTGTTTCATAACATAATCTTTAAAGATATTCGTTAGTTATTATATTGTGACTTAAAAGATATTTGTTAGTTATTATATTGTGTGTATTGTATATATCTTGTTTTAAATTGATCTTCATGATTAATCAATGAATGTCTTATTTTTAATTTGAAATTGTTGTTCATACAATTCATTACCTCAACAAAATGTCTTAAGTAATTACAATGTGATTCTTATGTAATCTATGTTTCTCTAAGTAACAACGCTCTGTTTTATCTTCTTTTCTTGTGTGGTGTGAAGAAATATATTTACGGTATATTTCCGTGTATATTAAAATAAGTAGAGTTTTATTTAAAATAACATATATATATTTTACAGTTGGATTTTGTAAAATCATCGCTGAAACAAAATGGCGAAATTTGCTCCCGACTAGCTGTGTATGCTTTTCTATTCCCACTCATCCTTCTAATACAATTGTAGAAAATAACTGAATAAAAACATAAAAAAAGGTAAAAAAAAACTACCAAGTGCAGGGGCAAAAACCAATGACTGAATAGGGGAAAATGTGCTCGCTCACTCGGCACTTGCCTCAGACAGGGTTACCAGCGATCAATCTGTCGCCATTGGCGCCAACTTCTCACTTTCACAACGTCTTGATTGGAAAATACTTGATCTGTGTTGCCTGCTAGGCAAAAGTTTCTACCCTTTTCGCGATTTTCTTTGATCTGTATTTTTTTTTCTTCAAATTGTTATCTTTGCTTATATACAAGTTTTGAATTTTCGGTACATTTTTGAAGGAATAATGCACTCTCGGCTTATACTCGGAAATATATGGTAATGATATTTTAATTAGTATGATAAGTTTTCTAGTGTTTCTGCATTTGTCTTTCTTACAAAATATTGGTTTTTAAACTGTACAAAATTAAAGGCATTAGCTATAAAAAGGGCATCATTCTCAAAAAAAAAAAAAAAAACAAATATAATGAAACTTGCTTTATGAAGAATGTGTTTCCCTTATAGAAAATGTTTTATAATTTGGGCTTTGTAATTAGGTATTAGTTGTAGGAATATACAAATACAAAAGGGATACTTGACTTCATCTTCCATGTGAACAATTCCCATGACTAACAACATCAGCAAAAATATTGATTTTCCCAGAAATACTCTCACTAATATCATTAATAAAAATAATAAATAATGACGGCCTTACAACTGAACCTTGTGGAGCACCAATCAAAACATCAATCCACTGAGAATAATTGCCCTTAATTACTACTCTTTGTTTCCTCCCAATCAGCCAATTTTTCACCCAAATTAATCTTTTTCCACCAATTGCAATCTAAGCAAGTTTGCCGAGAAGAGCTTGATGCGGTACTTTATGAAAGAGTTGTTAGATTGCAAGCTGTAAAAAATATTTTAGTCCCAAATTAAGCATCATGAACTAGATATGTGTTTAAAAGTTTTTAATAAATTGTAGAGATTAGATCACATTTAGTGCAAAAATTAAATCCATCCCTTAAAAAAAAAAGATAAAACAAATGAAGGAAAGGAAATTTTTTTTAACTAAAAACTGCAATAATCTTCATACATTGTAATTGAAAGGCTTTTAATTGCATAGAAAACTGACATATTTTAATAAAAAGATACCTGGTATTAAATTATTTTAACAAAAAAAGTAGTAATAATTAACTTTTCCTTTTATTTTTTCATGTGAGATTTGTTAGCTAACCTGTTTTTATTAATAACAGTTTTAAAACAAAAAATATTTTATGCAATAAAAAAATAGTTTTAGGTTTGTTCATAGAGATGTTTATTTCAAGCGAACTCCAATGAAAAAAAAAATTCTATCACTGTTTTTATATATTTATTTATTTAGTTACTATTTCCTTTTCAACTGATTAAATGTCAGTAAATGGGTAATTAGTTTGCTATCAATGGTTTAAGAGAAGTAATATTGCATTATCTGAGAAAATTTCAAATTAAGAAATTGATAGCTCTCAAATACTTAAAATCTTGGGAGAAATATTTTTAAATTATATATTAGTCTTTATTGCTACATAAGTTCCAAATCATACCGTTTGTTTACACAATTGCTAAATTTTAATTGAATGTAAGGCCATATGGATTGATGGTAAATTATCGTATTATTTGTTTGTTCTCGGTATGTTTGGTAATTTAAACATCAGTTACCATGAGTGTGAAGTTTTTTAATTGAAAATTTAGCAAGTTTTAAACTTAATTTTCTTTCAAAGTTATCTATAAAGGATAGTTTTGTGAGTAAAAATATAAAATATGCAATTTGAAATACTTGAAGTAAAAATGCTTTTCAAAATTTGACTTTTTCTGAATGAAAATCTCTTATATTTTCATTTTGTCTTACTTTAAAAAATGCTATCATGTATACAATTTATGTATTACTATGCTGCATTCATTTCACTGTATTTTTTAAAATTTGCTTTATGTCTAATACTGAGTAAAGACCTGCCTAAATACAGGCTCATCTCTCTTCTAGCTATCATCATTAAGTCCCCATTCTCTTCTTTTTGTTTTGAAATTTCATGATTATTTTATCCTTTAAAACTTTTACAGAATCAAAAGTCATCGAATGCAATTGCATGACTTTTCTAAGTGTTTAACTTTTTGTACATAACCCAAATGCATGTACTTTTCTTTTTTTCTGTACAATGCTTATGTTGGGAAGCATCAAGAAGTACTTGAAGAGTTTAGAGAAAAAATTTACTTTCTATATATCTAAATGCATAAATAATAAATGATGAATTATGTGCAAAATTATTTGTGAGTGTAGCAAGGCCGTATACAGATTTGGGGGGAGGGGGGGAGGCAGACTTCAACACAGTATGTTTAAAAGAGGTTTTGGGAAGGAATTTATGCTACATTAAAAAACATTTTGGGGATTTTTGGAGGGGGTGGGGACCAGCCTGTGGGCCTACCTCTGGATACGGCTTTGGTATGTAGTATATATAGGGTTCCAGAGTCATTACTTTTCTTAAATTGTGACTATTATCTGGATTTATAACATTAACTGCATCAAATCAGCATTATAAATGTATTTTACTTAAGTATGGCTATTGCATTGTTTTATATGCTGGATTGAAAAGAGTTTGGAATGTTTGCACATATTTGATGCAATTTTACATTATTAGGAAAAAAGATAATGTCTTAACAATTAATGTTGTCCATAACAAAGGGTTTATGTAATTTCCATGCCTCTTAAATATCCAATTTTAAAAGAATAATTTAATCATTGCATTTGTTGTAAGTACTTTATAAGCATTTATTGATGTATAACTGCTTGTATAGTATTTTTAGATTTATTACTTTGAAAATTTATCTTTATTTTTTATCTTTTTCTGAGCAAGAAATGGAATAAATTTTATGTGTTATCACTTGTGTAATTGACTATTCATAAACATTTATAAATGGACCTTTTCATATGAGTGAGAGTCAATGATAAATCTGAATGAATTATTTTGGAATTAGGAACCACAAATATAGCTTGAAAATAGTATTTGGATTGAAAATTTTTTTGGATAGTTTTTTCAAAAATCCCCCTCAATTGGAAATTTGTCAGTTTGATTTTGAAAAAAAGGGGAGATTCTTTAAAATACATATAATAGAGACTTGTTTAGTAGTTTTTCTTCTCTTAGCAGTGTACAAAATATTTAATAATTTGATCAGATGTTCAGAATAAATTAAAGTAACATGAAAAAGTCGAAAAAAACTAATCTGGTTCAGTTGGTCCTTTTAACATCTTATAGCACACGACCAGTTTAGTAAGTAATTTTATGCATTTTTTTTTACAATTAACATTTCAGAGAAAATATTATCAAGTACTTATTAATTACAATTAATTAATATTTATATTTATGCATTACTTGTACTGCAATACAAGTTGGTTACATATAGTCCCCTATAGCTTTAACATACTTCTGGATTATGATTTTTAGTTTAAGTTGAGTTAAAGTTTAACACTTTTGGGCCGTTTTAAATGGTGAAAACCACCTGTCCTGTCCAAAACCCATTTTGGACGCTCAAAATACAAACCCTGATCCAAGATATTGAAGCATAAAGCCATTTGTGATGCAGGAAATGATAAACTGATATGTGCAAAAAGGGTAAATTAAGCACATGTAAATAATTTTAATAAGCTTTCTTCAGCCTTCTGATGCTTATGTAGGTGTAATTTTACTATTTCTTTTAATCCCCCCCCCCCCCCGCACATATCATTAAATTTTTTTTTTTTTTTTTTTTTTTTTTTTTTTTTTTTTTTTTTTTTTTTTTTTTTTTTTTTTTTTTTTTTTTTTTTTTTTTTTTTTTTTTTTTTTTTTTTTTTTTTTTTTTTTTTTTTTTTTTTTTTTTTTTTTTTTTTTTTTTTTTTTTTTTTTTTTTTTTTTTTTTTTTTTTTTTTTTTTTTTTTTTTTTTTTTTTTTTTTTTTTTTTTTTTTTTTTTTTTTTTTTTTTTTTTTTTTTTTTTTTTTTTTTTTTTTTTTTTTTTTTTTTTTTTTTTTTTTTTTTTTTTTTTTTTTTTTTTTTTTTTTTTTTTTTTTTTTTTTTTTTTTTTTTTTTTTTTTTTTTTTTTTTTTTTTTTTTTTTTTTTTTTTTTTTTTTTTTTTTTTTTTTTTTTTTTTTTTTTTTTTTTTTTTTTTTTTTTTTTTTTTTTTTTTTTTTTTTTTTTTTTTTTAGTGCCAAACTGTTTCAATGCACCAATATAAAATCAATGTTTCTAAGAAGTGTTTCTGTATTGGAGTTTCTATCCTTGGGGAAATAATAAAAAAAAATAATAAAAATAATTTATTCATTTAAATTGATCATGTGTGTTTTCAAATTCATTTTAATTCTGCAAGGTTGGAAAGAAAATGATTAAAAAAAAAAGCCTTAAACAGAAATCAGTTTTTTTATTTAGGTTTTAAGCTTGTAGTGTAAATAATTCTAAATAAAGCATATTAATTTTCATCATAATTTATATTTAGTGTTGTATCAGGTACTTAAATCTACATTTGATCTTTTTATCGATTATTTATTAATCTCTGAAAAGAGTAATGATATAGCAGTTTTTAGTGCTGATTTATGTCCTTAACTAAACTGAATTTTTAATGCAATATTAAAATATGCCTTATTATTATTATTATGTTTTCTCTTTCCTCAGGTTATGAATCAGTTAAAGTAACTTCAAATATTACAGCAGGATTAGGTGCTCATTGCTGCTTCTATTGTTCTTATTCAACATCTTATCCCAGCAATCTTAAACGGCACTTGCTTTTGCATAATGCAGAATGTCAATTTAAGTGCAACGTCTGTTTCAGGTCTTTTAAACAAAAAGAATATCTCTATAAGCATCGTATAATTCATGGTGAAAAAAGATTCAAGTGTACGTTTTGTGGAGAAGCTTTTGCTCGAAAAACAGGTCTTAAAAAGTCATGTTTATCTTGTACACAAAGTTGTAAAACCCTAGTTTTCTTACGAAGGAAATTAAAAAGAAAGGATTTGAATAAAATGTAGGAATGACGACGTGGTGTGTAAAAGGTTTGTAATAAAAGAAAGGTTTGTGAACAAAGGGAAACTTTTGTCAGATTTGGAGAAAATTGCAAAAACCTATACAATATGCAGTAACATATCCAGGATTTTTTTTGCAATGGCTGATATTGTTTAGGAGTTATTCATTAATCAGTTTTTTAAATAACTTCTGTTAGATATCTGAATTTTCGAGGGGGATATCCCAATTTCATCTCCTGTGGATATGCCAATGACAATGCTTTTTCAATTCACTCTTCCTTGTTTGATCAGATTGAACCATCTAAATTGCTTACGTCTTTTTTGCTTTGTCAACAAAATATTCTAAACGAAAATTCCAGAACCTTAACACTAGACTATCTTGGCTTGGATTTAAGACGACCTTTAGTTTTTGAGGAGTATTTACTAAAAAAATGTAGGAAATTGCATATACAATGGAATCCATTTAATTAGACAACTGGATAATCGGACCAGCTGCTTATTCTTTCCAAACGCTAAAGAACCAAAACATTTCCCATTACATAACTAACTAATGGTTATTCATACACTCTTGGGACTCACCTAATGTTATTCACTCATGGACCAAAAATTTGTTTAATCGGATTAACACCTAGATCTTTAAAATTATGCTATCAAGAAAATTAGAATAAAAGGTAAATATTTTCAAACACCTCGCATTCATGTAACATATTTCATTGTACTTGATTTTTTTTTTTTTTTTGCTATATTAGATGGAGAATGTAAGGTTATATTTTAATTGTTTTTGTCTCTGGTTTCTAAAAATTAAAATAGTATTGTAAAATATTTTTGTGAAAGACCAAAATTACTAATTAGTATTTACCATGTGTTTCTTTTACAACATTAAAGTTATTTTATGTTTAGAATTTAACTGTTTGTGTTATTGCCTCTCATTTGTATTTTCTTATTATAAAACTTTGTGTTCAATGGTGGCTGGTGAATTTTTTAAATGAAGGTTCATAAAACAAATTTGGAAAATTAAACATGCAGATGTGATGTAAATTTCAAGTTAAAATACATTAAACTTCTTAAATTAAAAGAAAGTTCTTTGTTTTTTCCCCCTACCTTGCAGTGCAATGTAAAAAAAACTACTTAAAACCTGTTCTTGAAGTTAGTTACAAAATAGTAAATTGATTGTAAATCCACTAATCTTATTAGTATTATTATTATTTTATATTTTTTTTTCAAGCAATGTTGACAAATGCAATTGCTTTTTTTAAAAAAAGAAAAGAAAAAACATACACACACATCAAAATTTTGATTTATGTTTCAAAAATCTCATAGTAATTTTTTTATTAAAGAAATAAGTAGAAGTTGTTAAAGTATTTTTTCCTTCAAATTTTAATTTTTAATTTTCCCCTAATAGTGGTATACTAAAATATTTTTGGATTGAGATTGGTTTAAGAAATGAAATTTGTTTTAAGTTATTAAGTAAAAGTAAAATTTGATTATTAGTGTTGATAGGAGCTCTGGACCTGCCTACTTGTATTCTGATTCTCTTGGTGGTTCAGTTGAATTTTTTTCCATTTGTGCAGTAGTACTGTACGATTTATATACTATATATATAATATATTTAGAGCAAAAGAACTAAGTCAAAATTTTGAATTTTCAACTTTGGGTTCTATGTTAAAATTTTCTCACAAATATACATGCAGGGTAAAAGAAAAATGCAATTAACATATGAATCCCAACTAGTTATTTTTGATGTTGCATGTTTTTTTCTTCATGAGTGCTTGTGAAAAAATTGAGCTTTGAACTTATAGTTTTTCACTTCCATATTGTAATGTAAATATTATTAGTGCTTTAATTTGCGTGTGTTTATGTGTGTTTCTTAATCTTAACTTCAGCGACACATACACAGACAATTGTCTCTCAAAAGTATTTTCAATTTTTACTCTGCTTGATTATCTAGAAATAAGAAAGCTAATGTTTGGAAATTGTTTAATACATTACTAAATTTCATGTTACATATTTTTATTTGTACAATATGATAAATGCAATTGTTTTTTTAATTCCAGGCAATAAGAAATTTGGAATGTCTGGCAAGTTGAAAACAAGTAACATTATTAATTTGTGTTCTTATTGCTCTTATTCAACTTCTGACAATAGCAATTTCAAAAAACACTTACTAGTACATACTGGAACAAGGTCATTCTCTTGCCAATTTTGTCAGAAAGCATTTAAATTGAAACATCACCTTACCAGTCATTTGCTTGTGCATTTAAATAAATAGATATGTGTATTTCTTTCTTTCTTTTTTTTTCTGAGATGACGCATACCATCAATTTCATTTGAAGACTTGTCAAATAAAATTGATTAAATTCTAAACTTTTGGAAATTTTTTTTATGCATGTAATTGTACTAAGTGCAAATGGACACAGGGGTGTCGTTGGCTACTGAGAGAACTGGGTCCCAAGGACCCACATTTTTAAAAAAAGTGAGTCCCATCTTGAAAATTGTGGGTCCCCAAAGCATTTTCGTATGTTGCTATTGCTTCAGTTTGTAAAAGTACAGTAACCATAATGCATAAAAAAAGAGATATTCCTTAATGTAGACCTAAAAACAACCTTTCTCTTTTATAAAAGCAGGTACCGAAATTCTTTATTATGTACTAACTATATAACTGCTAGATGGAATAAACAAAATTCCTAATCTATAGAATGAAAACGGACTCCAAGAGTTCACATATTTAATAAAGACGTGTGCTAAATGAAACAATATTTTGAAATGAATTTTAGATAATATATCCTGGAAATGCACTATCAACTCATGGTGATAAATAAATGACTTGATTTAAGGTGATTATTGCTATAATAAAGCAGCAAGGCACTGGCGTAGATAAGGGGGGTTTGGGAATAAACCCCCCTGAAATGGTGAAGATTGTCTAGAATTTGACCAATTTTTCTTGTAAAACAATATTAGCTCATTTCTCCGAAGAAGCCCCCCCCCCCCCCTGAAATCTTGAAGATTGTCTAGAATTTGGCCATATTTTCCTGTAAGACAATAAAATTAGCTCACTTCTCCCGAAGAACCCTCCCCCCCCCCTCCCCAAAATCCGGGTCTAGCTACGCCACTGCAGCAAAGTGTGCATAAACACCAATTTTTCTTTTCAGATTTCTTTAAATGTAATTTTAATTTTTATCAGTTTCGTTCTTTATTTGAATCTCTTTTGAATGACTGGACTGTGTATATTGCAAAAACTTAAAATTATTGAAACAAAATAAAAGTAAACCCGCAATTGAGCATTCAATTTTTTTACTTTTTAAGGTTTGCACTCTTAACGAGCACACAATTTTTTTAAAACACGTTGTGATTAAATTTTAATCAAAATAAATATAAATTTCATTTACAGTATGGGACCGCAAATTCAGAATCCCAAAATCCAGAAGTCCCAAAATCCGGAACTTTTTTCAAAAAAATCAGCAGCTGAGAAAAAAAAGCTTTTGCTTTTTGAAGAAAAATTGGGAAATATTTTGCACCATTTTTTTTCTTCGGAAATAGGCATTTTAAAAAGGAAGGAAAATAAAATGTAATGAACATGTTCAAGATCTTAAATGTGGAGTTTTCAAAAAAGTTATTTCATGATTTACTGAAAATGGTTTGGTTTTTGCGATAGTTTCTCGCATTTTTACGATAGTCTGATCTTTTACTGCAATTAAGTTGCTAGAGAATATAAAATCACATCAGAATTTGATGGAATTCTTTTATTGTTTGGGGTTAAAATAATATCGGGAAAAGTAGATTTTTCGATGTTTCACTTCAAATGTAAGCCGACTCCAACTTCGTTTTTAGTGCTAAATTTCGCGACTTTTCGGCGAGTATATACGATAATAAAAAAATGCTATAAATGAGCAAAATGTTAATAAAAACTTTCAGAGCAAATTATACAGACTCTGATGCTACTTAGGTACGAAATTTTTTGAATGAAGACCCAAAATCCAGAAAATTCCGAAATCCGAAAAACCCGCGGCCTTGAGCGTTCCGGTTTTAAGGTCCCATCCCATACAGCCAAACTCGTTCAATTTATATCCATGTGACGTATTCTGAACCTAGTTGGCTCGTCCATGGATGTGCAGTTTATGTGCAGCGGCTGTACATAGAACGTATTTTCGACCTCTTTTGTTACACCAGCGACCACCCATAGGACGTGCATTTGACGTAGAATGGAGATCGATCGGACGTGCACTGAGAGCGTAAAGCAGACGTCGAATATTTCATTGAATAGGACCTCATTATATATTTACTTGTATTATTATTCTTGAGCACAAAACTACGAAATAAATTAATTTTTCTACCCTTGTGAACAACAAAATATTTGTTGCTGCTATTCAATTTTAAATAGAATTAATGTTGAAGCAAAAATAATACTATACCTATGTTAGAGCCATATTCCTCGATTGTTATTAAACTAATGCTTTTATAAATTCCAATCCATTCTTACCAATTTTTCTACCAACAAGATCATTCACAGGGGAGAATTTTAATAGCAAACTCTGACTCTGAGCAAATGATCCAATTAGTGATGTAAAAGAAGTAAGAAGTAAATTCGTTCATTTATAAATGCTCTTTCTTCTGAAAATTGACAAGAAAATAAAAGTATAGTACAAAACCATTGTATATTTAACAATCTTAAGTATGACTTTAAGGCTTTACATAGCTATTTAAAAATAAGACATTTTCAGTAGTAAATGGAACACATTAAAATTAAATAGAAAAGGACACTTTTCTCCAAATTGAATGTTCTTTGAAAATATGTATTAAGCTGCGTCTACACTTGAGCGATGCTCAACCTGAGCGGCGGGCAGCGGCTCACCCCAGTGGCTGCTCGCGTGCTCAGGTCATGCGCAGAAGCTGTTTTTCGTCTTCGTGACGTCATGCTCACCCTGAGCGTGCTCTAGTCTGGACGCGGCTTTAGAGCGTTACACTTTGTCCGGGGGGGGGGGATGAACATTAAACTAATTGTGGATATGTGGAAAATGAATAAATTAATTAAACATACAGCAAAATAAGATGTCCAGCAATTAAAAATTGATTTATTGCTATAAGTATTTAAACTAATAATCAACGTATAATTAAAAAAAAAATAGATCAGTAAGATGTTCAGCAATAAAAAGTTGATTTATTGCTATATTTAAACTAATAATCAACATATGGTTTTAAAAAATTGTAATATTAGTTAGTAATCTTACCAATGAGAAAAATTTAACTTATAAATAAACTAATTTTTTAAAGAAGTGATAATTATTAAAAATTTCAATTACTTCATCTTTTAAATAGAAATAAAAGAACTATATCACACATGAATTATTAAAAACAGCATATTATACTATACTTGACTTGCGTTCGAGAAAAATTTATGAACATTACGACTAAAATGCACCGATTAATGTTGAAATAACTTACTGTGCAACTAAAAAGCTTCAAACATTTTATTCATCTTCTTTCATTTCTTCGGTAACTTAGGATAAATGATCGATGATTTTCACAGCAAGAACCACGTTTCCAATTTTCAAGTAATATTAGCACGTGCGCAGTACACAGCAGCTGCCACGGTATTTTCTTCTCGGCGTGAAAATAGCCCATTGTATATTAACAAAATAGAAAAGTGAAGCACATAAGTCTGAAAAAAAGCTAATTTACTTACATTTCACACAAATAAAACTAATGCTGAACCCAAATCGTACGTTGTCATCTACATATCAAGCAAAGCACAAAATGGCGTCCGATCCGATCCGATTTCTTGATTCTTGATGCTTTGCATGAAAGTGTGGCGCTACTATCGCTTTTGTCCCTGAATAGAGCTTAAAAGTACGTCAAAAACATATCAAAAAGGGACAAAAACTGGCTCATCCCTTTTACGTGCAGAAAAGACGTAATGTTGACATCCATCATGGTTTATTCCAGTTGATGTTCTGATTCGACCTCATATTGACGTCTTTCTTGGCCGCAAGACGTCATATGGATGAAATGGCTGTATTCTGGATGGTAATTGGATGACATTGGTTGTATGGGATACTGTATTTTCCTTCTAACAAAACTTACTAAGCATAAAAATTTAAAAACTTTCAACTTCCAGAGCGGATGCAAGAAGATTGCATTTTTCAAAATGCGGTCGAAGTAAGCAGAATCGCTTCTAATACTGCTTTAAGAAAACCATTGAAGAGCATGTGTAGAACAGTCGCGGACGTCCGAGAGTCGGCGACTGACACGTGCCTGTCGTAATGAAAGGGGTGAGGGAAGGGCTTTGAAAGGAAAAGAGGAGATATGACATGTTGTAAGGTATACCTTATTACAACATGTCATATAAGGAGCAACTAGAGGGAGATTTTACCTTGGGGACAAAGATTGAACACCCTGTGAGGAATATGTTCCATTGGGCCGATTGTGTATAGTGGGAATGAATGGAAGAAAAATAGCTGATAAGGAAGGTTGTTAAGGAGCTTGTTCTCGGTGTATAATGGGACTTCTTTTAGTAATCTTTTCAGGAAAAAATAACTTCCATTCTACCCTGGTTTTACTTTTCAGAAACGTAAAAGAAAGTAATGAAAAGAAAATAGCGCGTCCTTTAGGACGCGTGAGATTTCAAATATCGGGTCCTTTTCGCGTATCACGCGCTATAGCGCTTCAGCGACACCCCTGCCGGACAAATATCAACAATATAAAACTTTTTAAATAGCAGGAACTAGGTGATTGTCCTGGAAGAAAACTGAACTACTCCAAATAAGCAGCCCACCCAGAATTTTGTTTTGGGAGAAACCAAGGTCAGGGTTAAGGATACATCACATATTGATTTTTCCGGATACCACATATATCCTTTCCATTGTCTGATGGATCCTCATTGGATGTTTGAAACCTGTAAATTCTGAACATATTTTTTAACGTACCAAAGATTCCAAATTCACTGCAAGTTTATTGCATATATTTTCAAACATACTAATTTATTAAATTAAAAGAGTGAAATTTGACATTCCAGATCAGATTCTGGATCTGATCTGGAATGTCAAATTTCAGACAGGAGTAAGTTCAGGAGGGGCTCCAGGGAGTATCAGTTTTGGTTCTCCCTTGTAGAACTTTTCGTGAAGTTCTCAAAGACTGGATTGGATTTTATTATCCATTAAAACAGCTTTCATTTTCATTAAAGTACAGAAAAATTATTTAATGGGATAATTACAAGTTTTACCCCTCCCTAAATGAAGAAAGATAAAAAAACGTTCTGATACCAGATATCTGATGCCTTCTGGCAGAACCGCGCTCCCATTCGCCCCGCTTCCCCCATATCTGCCGATCATTGCAGCCGTCTTGCATACGATCAAAATAAGTAAGATATCAATCAAGATCGATTATGTCTTTTCTTTACAATCATATTAATTGAGTTTACTAATCAATGGAAAAAACGAGATACTTCCCAAGCAGCATTGAATGTTGGCTTAATATTGGCGCAAGATTGTTTGTGTTGGCTATATCTTGGGCAATATTGGAGCGATTTTCCCAATGTTCAGCCAATATTGGCTAAATGCTGCATGCGCAATATTGCATATAGCCTGGAAACCAATATTGGTCCAATATTGGATTAATACTGCTCCAACAATATTGCTCTCATAATGGAAGGCAAGATTGGTCCAATATTGGTTTAACACTGCTCCAACAATATTGCTCTCATAATGGAAAGCAATATTGGTGCAAAATTGTCTACATTCTGGTAAACCAATATTGGACGAATGTTGCTCTGTGATGTTTAGCCGATAGATCTTTGTTGAATGTTGCTGATTAATAAAAACTACTTCATTTTCAACAACTATCATAACTTTTTATACACCTTCATTGCTCCCTAATGCAACTAATAGAAGATAATCCACCTCCGTAAATAGATAACATATAGTATAACTTCCGCTGGCAACAGATGTGGCGCAGCGGTTACAGCGTTGGATTGTGATACGAGAGGGCGTCAGTTCGAACCCAGTTCCCGACTCACTCATTCATACACCAGGAATAGTAAATCCGACGACTCATAGATGGCGCCATGAATTTTTGCATTTACACTTTTTTTCTAGCTAAATTCAGGAATAACAATAACAATTTTTATATTTTTAAGCAATTAGAAACAATAAAACTTGTTCGCCAGCGTAAAGCCAATATTGGCGTAGGGCTGGCACGCAATATTGGTTCAAGATTGAAGTAGCAATATTGACCATTATTGTTAAAATCTATCCCCTCCAAGCTGCGGCCAATATTGTTTGCCAGTCTTATCCCATTCTTTTGCCAATCAAGTTACAATATTGGGCCAAGATAAAATGCTACTTGGGTTCCTGATATGCAGCTGTTGGCATCAGCTGAATGGCGGCACGAGAGATATCAAAAAGCTAACGATCATCGATGTAGAAATTAAATGTACGCTGACGTAGGAGTTGAATAAAGTAATATTTTAAATATAGCTAATACTTCAGAAGTGGGATAAGCTTAATTTAGTTATTATCCACAATACGCCGACGGACTACGAGTCGAACGCATTACGAAAACGCAGCTTCAAAAAGTCAGCAACGGTTAAGCCTAACTGTTTTAGAACATTGCACCAACGACGGACGACGTATTTTATTTGAAGAAAATTCACTTACGATAGAATTTGATTTCAAGCAAGTGTAACGCTGTACGGAGCTTTTCCATTTGATGTATGATGGAAACCTCCACGTAACGAAATTAACAGGTAAGTGTTATTGTTTTGAATAACGTATATTTGAATATAACTTACTTTTCTGTTACCGTGAAAAATGTCTTATTTGGCAAAAGCGAAGAAAGTCGTTTTATTTGAATTAGCAGAAGAGTTAGGTGAGATTGTTAACGGTGGTATGAAAGTTATAGATTTAAAAGAGTTGAGTTTAAAATCTGCGCATTATGAAGAAGAGTTTGTTAAGAGTTTGTTAGAAAGAATAGTTGCTGAACGGATAGCAGAAAATGAACGCCTAGAAAAAGAACGGGCTATTGAAGAAAAACAACGAGAACGGGATTTTGAGTCAGAAAAATTAAAATTGGCGACAGAAAATGTACCCAACGAAACGGGTTCGGAAATTCAGTTTAACTCCGATATGATTGCTAATAAGCCAAAGCATGATTTGCAAAAGTTAATTCCTAAGTTTGATCTTAAAGAGTCAGAAATTAGTCTTTATTTAGTTCTATTTGAGCGACAAGCACGAAGAGCTGAAGTGGCAAAGGAAGATTGGGTGTCTCACTTGTTGGGATTACTCCCTTACGAAATAACACAAATAATTGCAAGAGAATCCGAAGAAACAGCAAATGATTACGATTATATTAAGAAGTTGTTATTAAAACGTTTCAAACTCAGCCCAGAAAAGTTTCACCAAAAGTTTTATCAACTTCAAAATTCGAATAGTACATGGGCGATTTTGCTTTTGAATTGCAGAATTATTTCGAAGAATGGGTTTCAGGATTAGGCATCATAGATTTTGAAGGTTTAAAAGATTTGGTGATAACAGATCAAATGAAGCGTAAAGTTCCTAGTGAACTTAAAGATCATTTCATTGACGAGTGGGCAAAATTTGTGACGCCAAGGGAGCTCGCCAATAAATTGGATGAATATGAAACAGTAAGGGGAAATAGATCGCCAAATCACGCCTACGAACGCAAACAGCAAAATAACTTTAGTAAAAACTACGCCAGCAATCGTTTTCAACGTCTCGGAAATGGTAATAACAATAAAACAAAGCAACGAGTTGCACAAACGGAATTTACTTCAAATCGTAATACGTCAGGCTACAGGAAACCTTTACGTAACGAGAAAGGTGAGCCGAAATGTTTCAATTGCAATGATTATGGTCATTTGTCGAAGGATTGCCCATACAAGATTCAAACTTCTGGAAACAACGTAACCAACTTAACCACAAAAATTATGAGTAGTTCAACCTCATTTCTCTACCTTAAAAAGGCTAAGATTAACAATGAAACCTGGATGGAGGCGTTAATTGACACTGGAAGCTCTAGCTGTCTGATGAAACAATCCATCGCCAAGAAATTGAACATCAACGTTATTCCCGAAATAAATGATATTTACGGCTTTGGAAGCCAAAGTACGCCAGCAGGGAAAACCTATGGAAAGACATTGGTTGATATAGAAATTGATGATGTTTCAGGAAAGGAAATAACAGTCCTCATTGTAGGTGATGAAACGCAACCAGTAGACTTGTTAGTTGGAAGAACTTGGTTAGATATGCCTCACATAGCTTATGCCAGAGTGGGAAATGAATTGCATATTGATGAAGCGCCGTTTAGTAAGTTGCAACTAAAGTTAGATAAAACCCGAATAAATCTAAAAGCAGAGAAAACTACTGTGCTCGATAGGAATACGGTTAATCTAGTACAATGTAGAGCTGAAGGTCAGAACGAAGGGTATGTTATCATTAGTGAGAAAGGAAATGTAGACTGTCTACTAGAGGTGGTCAGTGGGAAAAAAAATACCAATCACAAACACGCGAAATGAAAGTATTACGCTAACGGAAAACCAATGTGTAGGTAGGGGAGAAGCAGTGTAATTACTTTCAAGCAATGAATGTTTAGAAAATAATGATTGTATACTTTCGATCCCGACCGATGTCGCTTCAAGATCAGAGACTTTTGTAACGCTGGATGGTCAAATTCAAACTTCACATGAAATATCTGATATGAAACAGCCACTTAATTTACGAAGACATAAAAACTGACGAAGATGTTATTTACCAACAGAAGCAACAATTAGTTGAGCTTTTAAACGAATATAGAGATTGTGTTGCTCTAAACTTAAGTGAGATTGGATGTACAGATTTAGTTACGATGGAAATTAAAGAAGTGGAAGGAAGCAAACCAGTTTCGATGCGACCATACAGAACAAATGCCGAAGAACGGGCAATAATAAAGCAAATTGTGAGTGAATGGAAAGATAATGGGATCGTTACTGAAACTAGATCTCCTTACGCAAGTCCAGTGATGATTGTAAAGAAGAAAAGTGGAGAACATCGTTTAGTCGTTGATTATAGGAAGTTAAATCTTCAGACGGTTAAGGAAAAATATCCATTGCCAAGAATAGATGATCTGTTAGAGTCCTTGACTAACTGTAAAATATTTACGACTCTAGATTTGGTGCATGGATATCTACAGATTCCGTTAAGTGAAGAAGCCAAACAGAAGACGGCTTTTATAACTCCAGATGATACCGGACAGTTCGAAAGAATGATATTCGGACTTACTAACACTCCTTCTGAATTTCAACGTATGATGCATTTAGCACTGGGACCATTGCTGAACAAAGCGGTGCTGTGTTATTTGGACGACATTCTCATACCTGCAAAAACTTGGGCGGAAATGATGGATAAATTAAAGCAAGTTTTGGAATGTCTGAGATCAGCACATTTAAGAAACAAGTTAGAATTTGCAGATAACCACTTCTCGAAACATGAGTTCAGTGACATAATGTCACGAAGAATTTTGAGACGACTTTATAATGTAAAACTTGCAAAGTTTGTTTTTTTTTTCTAGTGTTATAAATGCTTATAATTATGAACATATTGCGCATATAAAGTTATTAATATAAGCATGGATAAATAATAAACATACTTTGTACTTTTCTCCACCAGACCCCTACCTGTTAGCCGAGGCCTTAGGATTGCTTACGCACGGGGAGAGGTAGTGGGGTCTACGGATTTTACATGCACATATCCCCAAGTATACATGGCGGTCTTCAGTGGGTACCGAACGCGCGACCTTCCAGATGGAAGTCCGACGTGCTAACCACTAGGCTACCACTGCCCACAACATACTTTGTACCAGTTTGAATTTCGTTATTCGAAAACCTGGATTTCATTTTGGTTAAATTACGGGTTACACTTCAGACTGGTTTGCCCCGATTCACATGTATATGACGGGGCCTGCTTTTAGTCACAAATTTTTAAGGCAAAACTATAAAACAGTTCATCGATAAGATTTTGCGTAATTTACAACATTTGAGGCATTATATATGTTTTTATTCATAATGTGTTCTCATATTCTTGTAGAAAATGGATTAACATTTCATAGGCATTTATCAGATTCTCATGATGCTAAAAAGCAATCAGGTAACCATGAGACACTTTATTGCTTAGGAAATACATATGGAAAAAATGTCGGACATAAGGTCAGAAACCAAAAAAATTACGGAAATAAGTTCCATGACCAAAAGACCGACAGTATATTTCGATCCTTATGAGGTTCACTTTCCGTTTTTTTTCCCAGTACGTTTCTAAACATAATTTGAATTTTATGAATGAGTTTTTAATGCTTTTCAGCTTTGAAAGAAACAAAGAAAAGGATTTGACTATTCATAATGTCGTTTTTTTGTTTTTTTTTTTTTCCTTATTACCTAAATGCTATGAAATATTAAAGTAAACGATCAAGGCACTATTTAAAGCTAGAGAAGTTAATTTGCAATTGCCGAATATAAAATAACATTTAAATTTAGTTAACTTGCTATGAAACATAATGAAGCAAAAAAAGCGTGGAAAGTCTTCTGAGGATTGACGCTGCGTGTCTCTCTCTAAATTTCGACGAAAAAAACATATACAAAATAAATTCAGTGCGTGCGAAGACAGTGCATTCCATCCGCGCTCCCCATTCCCCCTAGGAAAACGATTAGAACCCTTTAGCATGCTTTACTGAATCGGGGCTTCAATACAATAGATCAATCAACGATCTTCCACTCTCTTTGGTTCTATGGACTTCCTTTGTAAAGTAAAGGCCCAAGTAGCAAAGTGACGTTTTCTACACGTAATTTTTAAGACATAAAAATCAAAAGACGTCTCTTGTAAAAATAGGACGTTTTCAAAACGACAGTCTAAGCCCAGAAACGTAAAAATTGAATTTGTGACCTTTTTGAGACATTTACGCAAAAAATAGTCAGTTTGGTGTCGTTTTAAAAACGTCAGCGTTAATCCCAGTAACGTTTTTGCTGTATGGAGATTTTCAGTCTTTTAAACTCGCCATCTCCGACTCAAGCGCGCATGCGCAATGCACGATCGACGATGAACAAGATGGATCGTCTGGATGGGACGATGGGAGCACGTGTTTGGATTTTATGTTTATTTGAAGAAAAGATTACAGGTAAGCAATAGGATGCACTTTTTTTGCATTTCGTATGCTTTGTATGATCAATGTTTTTTAAAAAAGAGGTACGGAAGTGCGCGCGTGTGTGTGTGTTTATTTTTAATGTTTCTACTTTCCTTGCATGTGAAAATTTAGAAACAGGTATGGCTGGCTGCTTGATATTTTTTTATAACAATAAGGTGCTTATGACTGTCTGTCAGTTCAACTATGTTTTAGTATTTGTCTGCAATGATTTATGCGTAATAAAATAATTCAAGCATACACTTGAAATTTTAAATAATTTGGTACATGGGCGTATCAATATAAGGTGTGTTTTCTTTCCTTCTTTTTTTTTTTTTTTAGTCAATCTCAATTGTTGTTAGACTTAGCTGCTAATCTAGGAGAAGTTTTTTTTATCTTTAAAGATATTTTTGTCATAAATGATTGAAATGTACACATTTCATATGTTTCTATCCATCATTATTTTAAATCAGCAATTTAATTTAATGCCAGATAATAATGATTTTGTTGTATCAATAAGTTTTCCTATGGCAGTAATTTCAAACTTAATGAACTACCTAATATTGCCTGCATTATTTTACTGTGAGGAAATCATTTTTAAATGTAAAAGGTGTTGAGAAGTTTTCAATTCAACTTTAACTGGTATATTGCCATCTGTTTGTTTATTAGTTATATGTTATTGATTTTTAATTACTAGCTGTTGCATGCAGCTCTGCACAAGTTATAAAAGCAGCACAATCTTTTAATAAAGAGCAAAAAATAATTTTTTAAAAAGTTTACCCATTTTTTGTTTAGTTTCGTACGTGTAACTATTTTGTCATACAAACCGGAATATTAAAATTAATGAATATGAATGTGCTTTATAATTAAATGATTCTTTGACCATATCGCTGAATTTGTCTAACAAATAGCCCTTTGCAGTGAGAATATAATCTGCAATTACTTGCTAAACGGAAAAAAATCTTTTAAGGTGTATTTATGTGCTTGCACACAAAAGCTATCTCAACATGTTAAATGTTTTGACTCCCATTATCAACTATGTCCAGGAAACCCATTAAAACTTGGCTTGTCACATGTGAGTGGTCCTCTGCAACTTCAGTATGGTTAACTAAACAATCATAATGATGTTGGACAAAATGATGTAAACATGAGGTAAAGTAGATTTTTAAAAAATACTGTGCCAAATATCGTCTTAAATTTTATAAAGTAACAAAAGGTTAAATAACAAGTTGAAAAAGATGATTGCAACCAGGCTTGGAGTCGATTACAAAGAAACGTAATCGATTACGATTACGATTACAAAATGAGAAATTGAGAGATTATGATTACGATTACGATTGTAATCCTTTGCCAAAAAGTAATTACGATTACGGCAGCGATTACAGTCGTTGAAAAATGTAATCGATTACGATTATGACATCCGATTACGATTTTGATTACGATTAGATTAGCATAAAATTATCCGATATTATGCATACAACTCTCATTTTTACAATAGTGTCATAAATCAAAAAGTTATGATTTTTAATTAAATTTTTGATTTAATTAGAGATAACTGAAATGATGATGAATGCAATTATAATGAAATAATTTCAACATCACAGTTCTGGAATTATGATGTCGTTGCAGAAATGAAAATTTGTAATATCTCCATATATTATAATTTCTCCATTGTATTTATTTTCTAGTTTAAATTGTGCAAATATTTCCCATAACACCAATTAGTTTAATGAAAATAATAATTTTGTATGATTCTTTATGGAATCACTTATAAGATGTGTATGAATTGCACGGGATAACAAAGTATTCAGATAGTGTAAGAGATAATTAATCTTTTGAAAAAAAAAGCTGCATTTTAGAATAATTTCAAAAAATTTGAACATGAACATTCAAATAACTCTTAGCAAAATTAGTAATCGTTAAAAAGTAATATGAAGAATAATTATAATACGAATGACTATAATATTTTAATATGATTTTTGTGGTGTTTTTTTTTTAACATGCACGAGCATATAATTTTTTTCCATGTACTAACTGTTTTAATAAAAAATAAAGTGCAAGTAGTTTTACAACACAAATTTAACGTACAAGATTAAAAGGGAAATACAAAATTCTGTTGAGGTAATTCTAAGAAGAAAAAAATAACTCACTTTTAAAAATAATTCCTAAATATTAATTCATGCATGTAGAAAACAATTGGGAGAATGTCTAAACATAAATCGCTTTTTCTTTTACATACCTATTAATTAAAAAGAATATTAGCATTAAAATATAAATAAATTTAAGATTTAAATGTATTTACTTTTTTAAATATTCGAAGAACATATTTAAAAAAATAATAATAATCACACGTACCAGGGTTAAGATTTCATGCTTCTTAAGCATAGAGCATCATGTAACGCCAGCTCCTAAATTGCTAAAGTGTAAATGTGCTATTCTTTAGAAAAATTCTTCACTTCTGCTGTTAAAGAAAGGCGAAAACACAAAAGGCATTTCGTGTCTCTTTTTTATGTGTGTAGGTGATAGTACTCTTTCCACTAGATTTTCAGGGGGCAGCCTGCTTCGATTATTGAACGGGACCCCGCGGAGAGAAGAAAGGGGGAACTCTCTTTTACTCGCGGCGATCCCGTCCAGACTCTCGCTATATTTTGAAGGGGTAATTAAGGAAGCAAAATGACCGATGCATTTGATCCTTCTATAGACACCTTCCCCTTTCCTATCTACCCCGAAATCTTTGACTTGCAGACAGATTACCGCTCTTTTACCGAAACTGGACGACACGAGGACACCGGAGACCCCCCCCCCCCCTGAGAGCCCCAAGGCGATCCGAGTGACTATCCAGACCAGACTCTCTTTCTTCTCGGGCTCTCCAGCCATTCCCCGTGGAGAGTGGAGCCGCAATTAAGAATTCTGAGAGACCGCAACAAGTAGGACAACAAGCGTCTCTAGCAGACTATTATATCGTCCTGCCATCAAGGCTCTGCGACCGCCACACAGAACCTTTTATATTATGATCGCCCGTAGGTTACAGACCGCTTAGGATAGGACTTCAGTACACAGATTGAATCCTTTTTCTTGTAATCTTATCTCTTCTATCCAATGGTAGAGCTAAAAATTTCAGCTTTCAGCAGGTCAAGATTACACGATTGCAGGACCAGCAGATTACGGATTTTTTCCTTAAGATTACGATTAAAATTACAGGAGAAAAAGGATTACGGGATTACACAATTTTGATTATGATTATGAGAATATGCCATCGTCAGATTACGATTGCGATTACGATTTTTTCAAAATGTAATCGATTACAGCCGATTACGATTACGTAATCGCGATTACTCCAAGCCTGATTGCAACCATGTGGCAATTAAAAAAACTAATTGATTTTGTCATTTATATTTAATATAAATATTTATATAGATTACATTTATATTATATTTTATATAGATTATTTTCTGTTAACTAGAGAAAAGTACCACAAGCCGAAAAGAATGTGGGATTTCTTCACCTAAAATGGAAACATTCGAGGAAAAAAAGGAATTATTAGTGACGAGGCTTCAATGAGAAAGCAAGCTTTAAAGAAAGAATAAGTTTTAAAACTGGTAAGTAAAGAAATAATAAACTTTTTTTACAACTTCAAGTTTAAATATAGATATTTAACAGAGTTTTATGGGTTTTTCTACCTCTGACATATATGATAATTTATTCTCTCACCCCCCCCCCCCCCACCTCTTTTTTACAAAAATGTATGTTTTAATAGCTCTTTCCTAAATCTGCATAAATTGCAACAAAACACTGCTTCGTTAAAAGCAGATTTCCTCATTCTATAACCATTAATTTTTTTCCAATATGATGACACCTGATAGCACCTGTAATCCTTACCCTGAGAGAAAAAAAATCTTAAACTGCAATGTAAGTCTTAATTAAGGATTTAATATTGTGCTACTGTATGTATCTGTGGATATTCAGCAAGATTATTATTGTGCCTATCCCTTATTTTATTTGTTGTAAAGTTGACTGTGTTATCATTAACATAGGAAAATGGCAATGACAAAAATTCTGATGGTAGTACTAATGAATTGTTTTCGATTTTTTAAACCGATGTGTTTTGTTTCTTTTTTAGTTGGGGGGGGGGGGAGGGCTTTTGTTATAATTTTTTATTCTACCAAATATTTCAGATATAAGTTTTTATAAAACTAATTTTTTGAATTTTAATCTATTATGATGATCATTTTTAATTTATTTGTTTTATTTATTTATTTTGTAAATTAGTGTTTTGATAAAAATATATTCTAATATCTATTCATTGATGTGGACATTAGAAAAAACTTGTTTATTTAAGAAAGCTTGTCATGAAAAATCCTTTAGTGTATGATGCAAAATTTGAAAAATGATTTTAGTTCTTTCTAAAACAATTCAATTGTGTAGTCCTTTACAAGAATGCTGTCATTTTCAGAATTGGTATTTTTGTCAACAAAAGGGTATTTTTGGTAGGACGGTTTCGAAAACTGGAAAGAACCAAGGGAGCAATGAAAAAATGAACCAATCGCAAAAATAGTTATTGTATCATAAATAATGTGCAGTGAGGTCTATAATTTAATAGGGACTTAAATAATTAAATTAATTTTGGGGCATTATTGAATACCTTCATTTTGTTAGTTAATAAATGTTGCAATTAAAACAACTATTTAATGAAAGTCTAAAGTTATTGATTGCCAAAGGTAAACACCACCTGCTGCATGGCCTAGACCAGCGTTGTTGCTTAATTGTTTTCATCCATGAAACATTAAAGTAGACTTCTACTGTGTGTACTTCCCTTGTTTTTAATATTAGGTTAGGATTTTAATTCAAAGTTCTTGAAACAAATTATTTACAACAGAAATAAAAATTTCTTGTTATTACTTATGCTCTTCAAAAAGTAATTTCAAACGTTATTGTAGTATCGAAGAATAAATAGAAATATCATGGAACCTTGAGTGATCTTCGTGGAACCCTAGGGTTCCGCGGCACATAGCTTAAGAAACGCTGGCCTTGACTGTGCCACACTATGGGTATAAAATCCATTGATCATTAATTTTTGAAGAAGAAAATTTACTGATGTTACTTGCACTTCATTCCCATCTGAAATAGAGAAATATATGTCAGCTTTTATATTATTTATTTTATTTTTAGGAAGTGTGCAGAGGGATTTAGGTTGCCAAAGTCAAGGAAGTTGAAGACTCTTTCAGTTTCAGTTGCAATTATCTGATGAATTTTGCTTCCCATTTTATTCTCTATTTAAATTTTTATATTGTTTTCTGAAATAATTTACGTTTCTAAAAATAATGTAAAATGTTTTTTGTAAACTTATTTTTTGCCTGAGTGGGAGCAAGTTGCCAAAAAGGTTACAAAAACTAACTATAGTCTATGTCTTTCAACTGCATAGAATTTAAATTTTGTTGTGATTCTAAATATTTATTGAATTTTGAAATATTGTGTAAAAATAAAATAAAAAATAAGATAAATTGGTAAGAGTTTGCATACATTCAAAAAGCAAAATGTTTTGCTTTTACACTATTTGCTGCACATTTGAACTTTGTAAAGATGTTCAATTTATTTCTTAAATTTTGTAATATTGATCTTCATTAAGATAAACTAAAAGAAACAAATTGTTATCTAAAAGTGTAATAATTCGTAAAATTTTGAAGAAATTTTGTCTTTATACATACAAATTGTGTCTATACATTGTCTTTATACTTAACAAATTGTTTTCTATTTATTTATGCAGTTAGGTGTTATAAGATTGAAAGCACAAAATTTTATCAGATGTTTTGCAAACTGATTCTTATTATTGGCTGTTAAATAATGAATGTAAGCGGTTAATTAATGTTTCTAAATTCAACTTTGTTTCCATTGGAAAGTGTATTATCAGTGCAAAAATGAACTGTTTAATCTCTCCCTCTTATATTAATGCAAGTATATATAATTGTGCTCCCATTTCTTTGTTTAACCATGATCAATATTTGAAAACTTGGTTGCTTTCTCTCATAATTGGTTAGTTAAATAAAAATTGATGATTTTGTTGTTGGTTTTAGTATCCTAATTTAGTTACTAAAACAGTGAGAATGAGAACATATGACTTGTGAAGTTTTTCATATTTCTCTTCTGAGAATTTGATTTCTGGAGGAAGAGCAGGTAAAACCTGGTGTGAGGATAAGCTTTGGAAGCATAAATTACATGTAATAAAATTAAAACTTGATCATATGTTTTACAATTTTAAATAACTTCTAATGTAGCATTAATTTTTAATGAACAACTTAAAAAGTAAAGTTTTAACTTGTCTTGCTTGTGTATTATATTAGTGTTTGTAATGAAATCTTTAAAAATAAATTGAATTATTTAGAAAGGAAATTATAATTTTGTTGTTAATGACATGTTTTATTAATTATAGTCTTAGTTATCGATTGACAATGATCTATACTTGAAGCTTTTCTAAAGCTTCTGTCTGCTCTGAAACAGGTTGAAACTATTCATGACAGTATGTTTTAGTTTTCCTAAAAGTTTGTTAGAATTGTAAGGTTTTTTTTTTTTTGGTGAAAACTGTTTTGTGTTATATTTATGTGCATCAGTTGAATAAAAAGAAATGTTTTTGTTATTATTGGTCGGTTTATTTTTAGTATTTTTGAATTCAGTACCCGAGGCATTTGCTAGTCGAAAAGTTTTTTTCTTAATCTTGTACCAAAACTGGGAAAATAATTGCCTGCTTTTTACAGCATTTAAAATAAATGTGACTTCAAGTATTATCATTAAAAAAAGGTAAAATTGACTATAAAATAGTTTTTTTTATGTAATAAAAATGCTGCTACTTGGTTGAGGATTTCATAAATGATATCAATGTTTAAAAAGTTGTGTCGATAGAAATTAATTTACTGTCATTTATAAAACGTAAAAAGCGACTCCACTACAAAACGCAGATACGTGACGTAAATAAAAGGTGAACAACCTAGCAGCAAAGTCGTCTGAAAAACGTTATAAAATGACGTTTTTAAAACGTATGCAAACCACATCGCAGTGTCGACTAAATAACGACAATCATGTGACGATTTCAAAACGTCCGCAAACCTAAACGATTATCGGCTACAAAACGTCATCAAGTGACGTTTTAAAAACGTGTAAACGGATCAGAAACGTCAGCAATTGACGTTTAGAAGATGTCATTGGAAAACGTCTGGATTTACGTTTAATGTTGAGACATTTTGACCAAATATTGACGTCTTTTGACATCCTTTTTTTTACGTTTTGAAAACGTACTCATGCTACTTGGGTGGTTTCCTTCAATGAAAAGATATGTCAGAAGACACATATCAATGTGTTTCGAGTGCCTGATAAATAAAGTACATAGTGGCAAACAGCAGGGAGTTTTACACCCTATTAAACCAGGAAAACGACCGTTTGATGTGGTTCACCTTGACCATTTAGGACCGTTTGTGAAGAGTTCTAAAGGAAATTCTCATTTACTTATTTTAATTGATAATTTTACGTGATTCGTGAGACTCTTTCCAACTAAGAGTACCTCAACTAAACATGTACTCAGATTTTTAGAAGAATTTGTTGAAGAATTCGGACTTCCTGAAAGGATAATTAGTGACAGAGGCTCTTGTTTCACGTCAATTGCATTCGAAGAGTTTTGTAGAATAAATGGAATAAAACATACATTAAATTCTACCCAGCGACCGCAAGGAAATGGAATGGTAGAAAGAGTTAACAGAACCGTACTACCAGTAATTATGACGAGCATGACGCACCCTGAACAGAAAGATTGGGACAAAAGAATAAAAAGATGTGAGCGAAATTTGAATAGTATGGTGAACAATACAACTGACAAAACACCATCCGAAATGTTGCACGGTTACTCTCCAAGATTCAATGACGGCGTATTAAGAATGCTTGCGGATGAAGATGCTGATGCTTGGAAAGATCCAGAAAAGATCCAGGATGAAACGAGAAAGACAATCGAAGAAAAGCAAGCAAAGACAAAGAAGTACCATGATCAGAAGAAATTGAAGACAATGAAGTTTGATAAGGGAGAAATAGTCGTGGTTAGACGATCACCAGTAGCCACAGGAGAACCGACTAAAACCCAACCGAAGTATCGTGGACCATTAGTAGTGGCGGAGGTTCTGCCAAACGACATCTACAGAGTCTCTCAACTTGAACCTAAGGAGAAGGGACGATTTTATACAACCACCGCTCACGTCAGTCAGTTAAAAGCATGGAGATGTGAGAGTGAACACGATGACGAGGGTGATGATAAAAAGTGTCTACCAACGAGAACATCTAGACGCATCATTAAGGTTCCTGCTCGATACTTGGACTAGAGAAAAGAGACTTGAAAAACTTGAGAACTTTAAGTAATTATCTCATCGAGGACGATTATTTGTCAGGATGGTCGAATGTTGGCCTCAGCTGAATGGCGGCACGAGAGATATCAAAAAGCTAACGATCATCGATGTAGAAATTAAATGTACGCTGACGTAGGAGTTGAATAAAGTAATATTTTAAATACTTAACGAATTCTTATTATTTTAGAAATAAGTAGTTAATACAGCCAAAAAATTTTTTCCCCAGATTTCTGTACGGGGGTATTTATTTCGATAGCGCTCTGGGGGACGAGTGGTATTTACCTTCAGCATTCATTTAAAGATTAGCTTTATTATGTATAAAACAATGCGTTATCTCATAATAAAAATGGCATTTGCAGGAGATTCTGAACGACTTTATACACACGACTTAAAAACGTCTTTTATTTACGATGAGTGTCTCTCTAAAATTCAAGAGCGTCTTTGAGTAAAAATTTGATAATATAATGTGGCCAATGCATTATTTAAAATTCCCGCGAGCCTTAAAAAACTCTTAAAGAGTTATAAATTAAAAAAAAAGGCCAAGTTGTAGAAAACAGAACAATGAAGTTTCGTCCTATACGAAAGCCCACTTTCCCGTATACAATAAACTTTAAATTTATAATCTAGCTATAACTCTCTCTCTTTCTCATTTAACTTTAGAACTTGATTACTTCAAATATACCTTTTTCAACAAAGTTTCGGGAAAGTAGGCGAAAAAGTGGAACTTTTAATTTTCTAAAATTTTAAAAAAGCGGAAAAACTCATCCCTGAGTTGGATAGAATACTATTCCCAAAACAATTACATTACCCAAAACAAACATTTTAAACTTGGGAAAAGAATGAAAATATAGCTCTCTGCAAAATAAAAGAAGAAATTATTGTTACTACAGTTGGTTGATGTGCAATTTCATGGATTCTTGCTTCACTCTCTATTCTACTCTCCTCTTAACCGGCAAGTATAATTTTCGTGCTGTACTGAATTTGGCAACGACTAAAACTTTCGTAAAACTACAGTGGCTAGAATAGATAGTGTGCCGTTCGCCATTGTCCTCCAGCGCTTTTTCTGTACCCGAAAGTAAGCCTCCACTAGATAGCGCTCTATTCGACAGCGAGGTAAGTTCGAGCCCTCCGGAAGCCGGCTTTGGGGCCAGCTGCTGCGATTAAAGGCCCTGTTACCAAAAGTCTTTCGTTCAGCCGATTGTCATTCAGAAAGTGACAAGTGACACTGTTGCACTAACATGAATTGATTGCTGTTAACTACTTTCAGATTAGTTTTTTCAGTAAGGAAGCAGGAAATGAAATAAATATCTCACTCATTCGAACTTTGAAATACGAACAACTTTCATTTTTTTAATGCTATAAAATAAATAAATGAAAAGGATTTTGTAACAAATGTCCATTTTTGGTTTTTGTAAACTTATGTGTGATACATCGGTTTAATTCTGACCACCTCAAAGAAAACAAGAATTTCTAAAGGGCAAAGTCTTGCAATGCTATGATAAATGTCTGCGGTTTTTTTAAAACTGCATCTGAACAGAATAATTTGCTTTCGAAAGTATCGCTTTTTTTTTTTTGGGTCTCATATTGGTGAACTAAATGTGGGTTTGAACTTACTAAACTTTAAAGGAAGGGCTAAACTTTAAAGGATTATATGGGATAATATGTTCAAATTTTGTGTGGAATATACTATGAATTATAACCAGTCAAGAAAATTAAGTAGAGGCTTGTTGGAACGTCATTATAGTAATACATTAAAATAATATGGTAGTTTGGCTTAAAGTTCCTCTGATAAAAGGGACCCACCAGACGGGGTGAGGGGGGAGCTTAGGGGTGTTTTTCAGTTTTTGAATAAAATTCTACATTTTGGCTGGAACTACAACAGGTTGTAAAAGATGTGACTTTTTTTTTTTTTTTTTTTTTTTTTTTTTTTTTTTTTTTTTTTTTTTTTTTTTTTTTTTTTTTTTTTTTTTTTTTTTTTTTTTTTTTTTTTTTTTTTTTTTTTTTTTTTTTTTTTTTTTTTTTTTTTTTTTTTTTTTTTTTTTTTTTTTTTTTTTTTTTTTTTTTTTTTTTTTTTTTTTTTTTTTTTTTTTTTTTTTTTTTTTTTTTTTTTTTTTTTTTTTTTTTTTTTTTTTTTTTTTTTTTTTTTTTTTTTTTTTTTTTTTTTTTTTTTTTTTTTTTTTTTTTTTTTTTTTTTTTTTTTTTTTTTTTTTTTTTTTTTTTTTTTTTTTTTTTTTTTTTTTTTTTTTTTTTTTTTTTTTTTTTTTTTTTTTTTTTTTTTTTTTTTTTTTTTTTTTTTTTTTTTTTTTTTTTTTTTTTTTTTTTTTTTTTTTTTTTTTTTTTTTTTTTTTTTTGCAAAGCTCTATTATTTTGGGTTTTTTATAAAGTGACCCATTTTACCCCATCCTCCCCTACCTATTGGCCAATTGTTGCATGCATATATATTTAAATAATATACTTTAAACATTTTTTTTTATTTCTCTATCACAGTTCTGAAATGTTATGCATTTAATATCCCGAACTTGTCATTCATTTGCACTTAATCAGGGACTATAATTTAGGTCGGGATGGTAGGATGCCTACCAAAATTTTTCTGGTCCCGCCTTGAAAATTGACGGTACAGAACATGGAATCCTAATCT
The DNA here is from genome assembly GCA_038502835.1 of Octonoba sinensis. Lineage (NCBI taxonomy): Eukaryota > Metazoa > Arthropoda > Arachnida > Araneae > Uloboridae > Octonoba > Octonoba sinensis. The sequence continues at coordinate 45,236,995 of CM076602.1, read as the reverse complement.
CCCCTCCATGGAAGATTGGGAAAATTTCTGTAAATTCACGAAAACCCGCATCCCCCCCCCCCCTGGTATGTAAACAGGGGCAGATCCAGGAATACTTTCTGGAGGTGGCACTAAAAAGAAAAAAGTAATTTTTCCTCTTAAATATTCTTGTTATATATATATTTTTTTTGCTTTCAGTATCCCTTAAAACCAATTGATATACATTACAGGGTTCCCACAATCCTTAAAAGTCCTTAAAAACTCCTTAATTTTTATTTTGAAAGTTTAGGGCCCTTAAAAGTACTTAATTTTGGTGCTAGGTCCTTAAAAGTCCTTATTTTTATCTGCTACCAACATTTCAAACAAGTTAGAAATGTTAGTGATAATAGAAATTAAAAGATGACAGCGCAAGATAAGTCTTCTCACCTACTATGGAACCCCTACAAGAGCACTCCCAGCTGGTCGGAGATGAGGTGCAGAAGGGGATGACAAATGAAAGAAAGCCATAATTCCTTTCTCAGAGTGGCGACAGAACCGGGAAATCGGAGCTCGGAGAATTCTAATGTTCTGGGAAAATCTGAGAATTTTTTCTTTGTTTTTTGTCAGAAAGTTCCAACAAGCTTAACTGTAATCATTAATATTATTCAACGGTCCCTTTTTAAAATTCAATTTTAAATTTATTTTACTCAAAAGTTCTTTTATTTGCCGGTTTTTATACATTTGTTGCCTACATATCGGAAAATGCAATCTTTTTGCAATCTGCAATGGGAACTGTACTTTTCGAATTTTCGATTTTTCTTATAGTTTGTTAAACAGTAAACAAATAAACTTTCTTTTTATTTTCATGAAAACTTTCATTTAAAATTTTGAAATGAAATTTCATGAATCGTGATCATAAAGGCAAGCATTTCAAACGTCGAAGATAACATCTCTATTTTTATTTATCATTTCACTTTTTTAATGCATGCATAATTCTTCAGATTTTTTTAAATACTTGAAATAAAGAATGAAACTGTTAAATAATATGCAAGAGTCGCATTCCCCCTAAAATTCCTAAAATTCCCAAAAAATCTTGCAGCACCTAAAATTCCTAAAATTATACTAAAATTTTGCTCATGTTCCTAAAAAAATGCTTTTCCTGCCGCTCACTTAAGCGGGACTCGAAATTTTCCTATATCCCCTACATATTTTTAAAAATTGGGGGAAACCTCTTATATTATTCTAAATTTTGATAGTTGCTCTCTATTTCTGCTGTAGACACTAAAAACTTCATTGAAAATCGTCTATGCAAGCACGAGCGCCACGTTTCGTCCGCAGTTAGTCTACGGAAGCGAGAGCGCCACGTTTGGTCCGCAGTTAATGGCTTCATACTGCATGAGCTGAATGCCTTGTTTTATTTTGTTATTTTTCATTTCAATAGCAATGATTTTCAAATCCTCAATTGTATTGGAAAATGCTGTCTTACCTCCAATAGATTTCCCCTTTGATCAAGCATGGTGGCTACGTGAACAAAGTCGCCACGTCTGGTCATTCACAAAGATGAAAGTAGTAAATAAGACACCAAGTACATAAGTTTTTGGAAGGAGGATTGTATGAAACAATGTAAAATGGAATAAAAAAATTTTATTTTTCTGCGAAAAAAGAATTGATGTTTAAAATTAAATTCTTTTTTTTTTTTTTTAAGAATTTTTTTTTCCATTTAAATTTTGGATAATAAGCCTAAACTGCATTTTGCCTTTTTTTCTTCTTTTTTTAAAATGTAAATAATAGCCACTATATATTTTTTTTTAAAAAAAGGCAACTTTCTTGAATTTTATTTTTCATGAGGCAAATAATTTAAGTTAGGGGGTTTTCTTTATAAGCATGCTTTTTAGAAAATTATTTTACTGTTCATCTGGGGAAAAAATGCTTAAAACATTTTTAAATTACAATGAAAATATTCCGGCAAATACCCTTCTAACTGAAAAAATCCTTCCCGAAATTTGTAGCAAAGACCTTATCTCTTTTACCTTGCTGGAGTTTCACAAGAATAAATACAAAAAATATAAGCTCTGAAACACGAAAAAAAAAATAGTAATAATAATAAGAATGTTATCGATAATTAATTTATGGCAGCAACAATTTGAGAAAATCAACTCCAGTTGAAACTGTTATATCAGCCAAGACCTTTTTTATTTAACATAAAGCAACAGGTAAATATTTCTCTTCAACGTTTGTTCTGCAGTAATTAAAACAATTATTTAAAATTATTAAATATTCCCTTTTCTGACCATTTTTTCAGGAATTTAAACTTTTTAGCCTGGAATAATATTGTACAATTTCTCCCAAAGTTTGCATGCAATTATATAGGTTCTGCTGGCAGCGGCAGACAAAGTAATCACTAGCACGCTACAGACCATTGTTGGACGTTTATTAAAATTCAGAATCAAATCATTACAGCACTCTTCTTGGTTTCTATTACATTGTCAAAATCTTGCAATTCATTGTGAGCAATTAACAAAGCAGAGCACAATTGTTTAGGCTTGCCTCATTGGTTCATTAAAGAATCCTTATTAATAATATCCTGCGGAATGCTGTTTCCCCTTCAGCAACTGTTATAGAAATTGTGTAAAAGATTCTGATCACTGTTTATTTCTGAAAACAAATTCCTTCAAGTCTTAATTTTAAAATGTTGTTCAAGAATTCTTTGGGCCCTTCCTGTCTTTCTCCAATGTTTTTAAACATTGTTTTGTGCACTTCTTAAATGAAAGTATAGGGGAAAATATTGATTGCACTTACATTCTGGGGGCAAGTTGAGAGATTTTGTCTAAATATGCTAAGAGATGTAAAAGTAATAATACAACAACTTGAACGTTTTATATTAAACGGTTTTGATTCATGCATTAAATCAATCTCCCCATTACTACTCCTGTCTACAGGTCATGAAATAAATTCAAAAGTCATTAAACTAGAAATAGGTTATGAAATTGCACAATAAATTGCCCCTAAAATTTTGGGAGAATGTTCCTAAAATTCCCCTAAAATTTTGAAAAACTTGACTGCTACCCCTGAATATGCTTAAACTTGAAAAATGAAGAAAACAAAAATCATTATTTATGCACTAGTTTTGGATTCATCATGGCAATAAAACTTTTTCTATTACACACATTCAGTCATCATTTAATTAATTCTGTGCAGGAATAAAATGCTACAAATCGGCAATTAATCGCAAATAAATAATAAAAAAGATCATTTACATTTCATTTCTTATTCAGTACGCATATTAAATCTTGGAATGAATTCTCATGCGATGTAATCTGTTGCATGATTTCATTGAGGAATTTACCTATTTCATGTGCCAGGGTTGGTATTTTTGCCAGGACAGTGGCAAAAACTGAAAAAAACCAGGGCAAAAACGGGAAAAACCGGCAAAAATGGCAAATACTTATTGTTTTTAAATAATATGTATTAAGGTCTACAATTTAATAAGGGTTATAATGTCCAAAATAATTAATTTAATTTTTGTGTATTATTTAATATCTTTATTTTGCTAATTAATAAATATTATAATTAAAACAAATATTTAATGAAACAGTCTTAAGTTATAAATAAAGAAGTAGTTAAAATTAACTCAAAATTATATATTGAAAAAAAAATTTCTGTTAAGTCTTATAAGGCAACTAGATTTATTTGCTTCCTTTTACTTTTAGAAAAAAGAACATAACTAGTTACTTTCATCACTTTCAGTAATTTTATTTTTCTGTATCTTTACTATTAAAATACTGAAATTCACCAATGTAATCCATTGTCAAATGAGCCTAGGTCATACATCAGTTATCAATCAAAGTACATTGTCTCCTAAGTATTGCAAAATTACTAGTCTAATTACCATTACACCATTTGCTACTTCATATTGGAACTGTTGCTAATTCTGGGAATATATATATATTTGTAATTCATTCATGATTACAAAAGATTTTATCTATCCTCATTTTGCACCGACTTCTAAAACTATGTTTAAAAGTCACATCGATGTTGTTTAAAAAATTTATTTATTTTTCATTTTTTAGAGTATTTTTAATTCGAAGTCTGTTCTATTTTTTTTATAAAAATTATTTTATGTCATTTACTAAAAGATTGAAATGTCAATTTTACAAAAGCATTAAATGTGTCCACATGGATTAGCATTTGACATCCTTGTTTTAAAATAAAAATTGCATTAGTTTAGAACTTTTGACTTGAAATTTATTTATTTACTATAGAATTTGTTCATTTTTTTTCTTCTCGTTTCATTTCTAATTTTGTGTTATAAAATATGAGTATTGTTTCATAAAATGCATATTTTTAATATTATAATGCATATATTACACTTATTTTACTTAGTGCTCAAATAAAGTAGTATGAATAACATTGATTTTTAACTAAAATTTCTTTTATCTGATGTTTTAGTTTACTTTTTACTTAGAAAGAAATTAAATGGACACAGTGAATCCTATTTTTGCCATTTTTGCAACTTTGGGTTATCTAAAACCTATTTTTGCCATTTTTGCCACTTTGGGTATCAAAAACCTATTTTTGCCAGGGCGGTTTTTACCAGGTTTTTCCCATGGTTTTTTCCGCCTGTGGCAAAAACTTGCCAACCCTATCATGTGCACAGTTCAATGTTTTGACATATTAGAATTAATCCTGAAATGTTAAATCTCTTATCAAAAATCTTTTCTGGAGCTTGGTATCTCCTTATAGAATGAAATGCTTTTTTTAATCTTAAAAAAATGCATAATTTTCTTAATAAAATTTAATTATTTCAAAAGACAACTTTGAAGAAAGTAATGCATATTCACATTCCGCTTTCAGACAATTACTCTTTCACCTGTCAAACGTTTATTAATTATTTATGTTCAATAGCATAAATTCAAGTAAATGGACGCAAATTAAGTGATGTTATTTGCTCGTTGAACATTAAATTGATACCAAGTAACAAGTGGTTAAAAAGGCCTTTTGTCTTTCACTAGAGCTACTATAAAGCTAACTTGATACTTTACTTTTGTGTTGCAATAATTTTTCACTGCTGTAACGACGCCTCTTTCTTTTTCAAAATAACAAAGTTAAATTTTGGAGAATTTTACCTGCTGTAAATTTTATGTCTAATATTTTAATGTAACGTTTAATTTGTGTTTTGAATAGGCCTGCTTTTTGTCTTTTGTGTGTATATATATATGTATAGGTATATATAAGTATATATATATTTATATATACGTATAATATATACATAGTAATCAATCAGGGAAATTTTCTGGAAGTCAGGAAGAGTCTGGGAATTTGGTTTCAGAGGTTTTGTAGCCACCCTGTTTTGGTTACCTCAAGATGGTTGGCTGAAGATGGATGATGGGGTATTGTATTTCATACTTAGCATTTGCTCCCAAAAGCTGGCAATAGTTAGTTATGATGGATTTTATTTTGTTATTATTAACAAACTGGAAGTCAGACTTAGTTTGGGTAGACTGATTTATTGTGAATACTGGGTAAGAGAGAAATGTGAAAAGCCTAGAATATATCGTGAATATTACAATAGCATAAATTATTGAGGTTTTTGAAAATGAAAATATGTTCCAGTTAAATGCGTTAAATTTCAATGTATCTTTAAAAAATAGGAATTTAAAAAACCCCTTAAATAAAAATATGAACTCCTAATAACTTAAAAAATATCTTCATAAAACCATTTTGAGCAAGGTAAACGTTCACTAAGCAATAGTATTTCTTTAATTTGAATTAAATAATTATCAAAATAATGCTAATACTTACATTAAAATATGTCGTTTCTCTTCCACTTGTGGGTGAAATTCTCAGTTTCATTGCATTCAAAACAATACAGAAAATGCATTCATTTAAGATACTTTTAGATTCCTAACAAACAGAATTAAATCTTATATCCTAGATTAATTTAGAGAATTGGTGTTTGACTTTGAATACTTTTAAATTTGACAGATACCTTCCTTCTATTACAACAATTTTTTAGAATTTTTAACATTTGGCTGCCGAATATTCGGCTCGTGTAAATGGCTGAATACTTGGCTATTTGGCGAAATCACTATTCATTACATCCCTAAATAACTAATGATGTTTTCATTTGCCCACATTGTTCACGAAGCAAAATTTTTCATATGTACATGACTTGTATGAGCTGTTTGATGTGTAATTCGGGAAAATGATTAATATTTAGGCAAGCATAGATTTATATAGATTTTTGTGATGCAATATTTTTTACCTGTATAAATTAAATCTATCTTAATAAAGTGCAGTAGGATAAGTACATGTTACTATATAGTAGAATCTGTTTGAGCAATTTTTGTACATCTATTATGATTGATGTTAATTTTCATAAAACATGTTTAAAAGCTGAGGTATGTTATACAAATTGCCTGTAAAATATGCTAGCATATTTGATAAAAAAAAATCTTTTGAAGTCCTTATTTTTTATTCTGTGAAAAGCGTGGGAACCCTGCATTAAAATGAGTAAAAATTATTTAATGGAATGATGACAAATTAATTTTACTCCTTTCAGAGGGGGCGTCCGTGTGCTCCCTGTGTCTCTCCTAAAATCTGCCACTGTATGTAAAGTAAAAAATAAATAAATAATTTAAGAAATCAGGTGTGATTGGTATGTAGATATTATCAACAATATTTATCTTTAAAATAGAAAACCTGGTTACCTTAAGAACAGAATTTTCCTGCTTCAACTTTTTTCTATTTCTTTTACAGTAGCTACAAAATAAAACACACAATCTTTTCACATGCTTTAAGGAATTAGAATTTTCTGTTTAGAAATATTTAAAATTAATTTATAACCTGGATGGATATTTTTTTATATTATTTTAAACCGTTTTTTTTAATCACTTTATTACTCACATATGAATGACTCGCGAAAAGGCGATAATCGATGGTTTTCGCGCCTTTAAATGTTTTGGAAGGATTTTAGTATATTTTTCCATGAAAGTGAGATGTAATTTTTAAAATGATTAATTCTTTCTTCAATTTCCGAAATATTGATTCAAAAAGGATTTTCCTTTTGGTTATGTTTTATAATTATGCTATTATGCATCTGCATAATGCCTAACGAGCATCAGACCTTTTCCTTTCTCTTCTTATTGAGGTTCCTTTTCTTCAAAACTTTCACTTCTACCTCTGCAAGACGAAAATGCTAGCACGGTAAAACACACCAACAAAAGCAAAACTCTTTCGAATATGTTTTATTCCTTAGTCATTTTTGCATTTTCATTGGGTTTTGAGCTAAATAGGCTGAATGTATTTAAAGCAAGTGTTAAGATTGGTGTAACAACAGCACTGAGTAATGGCATAACTTTGGGGGTAGGCGGTTGGGGGAAAGCCCCCCTGAAATTGTGATGCAGGTACTTTGCAAAATAATGAAATTAGCTGTAATCAATGGTGCCTCCCCCCCCTCCCCAGAAGAAGTTAAGGTCGAGTTACGCTACTGCCACTGAATACAGCCTTATTACTGTAGCAGATAACATTTGCATCATTTTAATTTTATTAGTGTTTATTAGTAAGCATTAAATATGCATGAAGTTTTCAATACATATATTTCAAAAGAAAATGTTAATAAAAACTCTTAATTCATGTATTTTGTTTGTGACTAAAATTTGTCATGGAAATTCAAAGTTTATCAAAAATTTTGGGCTCTGGAACCTATAATACAAATTTTCCGAAATGCCGTTTTTACTTATGCAAAGCTGTTAATTGCGCAACAATGAATTTCTTATGCAAGAAAAGAAAAGTGATTCTCCCCATATTTTTGTGCTGAATGCAGTACACTATCAATTTACAGTAAGAAATAAAATAATAATTGTGTGTAAATTTAGTCGAAATTCTTTTCAGAAATATTTTACCGATAGATCGCTAGATTGAGTATTTTGGACTAAAGAACTTTATAATGGACCCATGAGTTATTATTTAACTATATAATAACTTTGACTGTAGTTTTTATTAAATTATTTCACCCCTTGTAGAAAATGACTTGTCTTACTAACATTTTAAAGATTTTCATTCTGTAAAAAATGTGATTTCTTTTAAAGATTACCTCAATTATTTTAATTCCTTTTTCACAATTTGTAACCTTTGTAAGTGAAATTCTGTCTCTCTTTTTCGAACCATGTCAACCCAGAACAGAGGTTTTGCGGAATGCTGTCTCATTCTATCATGAATTCTATTGCATCCTGCAAATATTTCAATTATTTTGGGATTTGGAAAGTACTTACACTTATGCTAGCTTAGAATGGATTATATTATTTCCTGTTTCAATCATTTATTTATTTTCTTGATTTTTTGTGAACTCGATTTAGTTATTAATACACTATAATAAAATTTAAATTTAAGATTATATCATTACTGCAAGACATTTAGCATATGCTTTCACTTGAAGCATAACATATTCAGAATTATAATTTTTATCGAATTATTTTTTATTGATCAAAATGAACATTTCTTTTTCCTACGACATTTTTGGGGGGAGAAAATCAATCCATTTAATGTAATATTCTTAAATATGAAAATGGTTGTATAATATATTGGAGTGTACTAAATTGCAATTGTTTTTTTATGATAATGAATTACAAGATGAAGAAACAAAATGCAAAAACAAATGCATGTCTGTGATTTGCTGTAACTGAAAACTACTCAAAAACAACTGCACTTAGTTTAGCTCAGATAAATGCAATTTGATTCTTGCAAAAGACTGGTTGAGGGAACTAAGTTGAAAAGTATATGTTTTTGTCAAGAAAACCGTGGCGTGTAAGTCGTGGAAAGTCGCAGGCGAAAGTCATGGATTTGAAAACTTGAAGTGTAGTGGATACCCTGTAGAAGAACATTGAAAAACATGAACTTGAATTGTGTTATGAAACATTTTAATAGAAACAGTTGTCTCTTGCAAACACTGTGCCAAAAAGAAAAAAAAAAAAAACCTTGGCAATCAGGTTACAGTTAGTTTTTAATTCATTGGAATCCAATTGGTCAACAACAAACATATTGTTATAATATTTTTGAGTGAATTATTCAACTTTTGTAATGCATTCGTAATGTATCCGCACTGCTTCAAATCCTAATTTCCCCAGGTACAAAAAGGTCTTTTTCTGCTAAAAAGCTCTATTTTCCCTGCTGCAAAACCATCTCATTGATTGAGATCTGTGATCAGAAACTTTTAAAACCAAACAGAATTTTTTAATGTGTAGGAAAATGGAGATCAGAATTTTAATAAAAATGAATGAAAAGAGAAACTTTTCATATCTGATCAAATACTATAGAAATGCTCTTTATGTAAAAACAAAAAAATCAAGCCTGTAATTGTTTTATTCATCATCAACAACAAAAAATAATAATAATGCCCGAAAGAGAAAAAAGAATATTCTAATATTAAAAACAGGGTTGCCAGGTTGTTGACACATGACAGTTTTTGACAATAGTGCTATCACTTAAACCATTCAATAAAGATGCACAATTAATATTGTTGTCGTTTACTGGAATACAACATTACAAGTAATAAATGTTTTAAAACAGTTTAACTGCATAACTGAAAATTAAATAAGAATTATTATTAATAATAGTTAAATAAGAGAGAAGGGGGGAAACCTCTCCACCCTACTCACTCATAAAGGAAGCAATCACTGCTCTTGTTTAAATTTTTAAGGAAACTGATATTTTTGTTTCTCTTTCTGTTCAGTACTCAAATTTTATTTGGCATTAATGACACAGAAGTAAAATGCTGCTGAGCAGGGTCGGTGAGCATAGGCAGGAAAAAAATCTTCCCACCAAAAATTGGCTTTTGCCATCCAAGTGGCATAAATACAAACACAAATACAAAAGTGACTACCAGCAACAGACTCAGGGCCCAGCTAGGCTGGTCCTAGTCAATTTAGCAGTCCCCAATGAAGCATTCACTGTATCCACTTAATCACTCCCCCCCCCCGCCCAGCTAAACTAAAACATCAGATAAAAGAAATCTTAGTTTCAAATCAATGATATTCATTCTGAATTTAGGCACTAAGTTAAATGAGTATACTGTATGCATTACAGCATAAAAAGTATGCATTTTATGAAAAAATATTCAATTTCATAACAAAATTTAAAATGAAACTGAAATTATATGCAAAATTTACAATGAAAAAGAAGTAGAAAATTAAATGAACTGTTCATTTATTTTTCATGCAGTTACTACTATTTCAGAGTGGGGTTGGGGGTGGCGGAATCATTGCACGTTTATAACTGATGTTATGATGCAGGCCTTTCAGAATGCTGTTTGGGGATGTGAACAGTAAAACACTCAGGATGTGAACAGTAAAGACACGTAAAATGGCATCACTGAAGATATAAAAATATTGTTTTTTTTCCCAAAAGCAAACGGAATAAAAGCATTCAAGTTGCCTTAATAAGGCGAACGGAAGGTTTTCATTGTATAATTTTGAGTTTGACTCTTTTCTTTTCCTGAATTCTCAACTTTAACTTTCATTAAATAGTTGTTTTAATTTAATATTTATTAGCAAAATAAAGGTATTCAATAATATCCAGAAATTATTTTAATTATTTAGGCCTTTCTTAAATGATAGAGCTCACTGTCCATTATTTAGAAAAATAAGTTTTTTCCAGGGGAAAACAGGACTGTAAACCTGTTTACAGTCCTGGCAAAAATACCAACCCTGCTGCTAAGATGTGCTTCTTGGACATCATTTTTGCTTCATTTGTTTTATTTTGTAGCATATGTGTAAATAACTTGTCTTTCATTGTCTAAAATTGGTCAAATCTTAATCGTGGATATTTGAAACCTTCTAGATTTTTTATTTACAAGCAGATTTTGACACTTTGGGGGGTTTTAACAGCATAACCTTTTAATCGCTGCACCATGATTAGAACACGCCACAAACAAACTATTTATTGCTAAAAATCACTTTATATGTGTCGAGTCTAAGAACTATGGGTAAGTTTTTTTATTAGAAAAATTTTTTTTACACGGTTTTTGGCACGTTCGAAATATGGAACATTGGCGGGGAAACACTTGAGATTTTGACTTGTTTTTTGAAAATTTAATTCGTTTTTAAAGCTTAAACTAATGTTGATTTTCATTCATTTTTAGACTTTTAATTTTCACTCTAAATTTGGTATTAAATTTACCGCAAAACGGAATTTTTTATTTTTCACTCCTGCATGTGTTGACGGGGTACGGATGACGTGTGTAACATGCGACGGTTTCTCTTTCCAGGGAACAGTGTCATGTGTCAATACCAGCACCGGGTGATTACGTGTCTCTGACGGATGAAGATGGGAGGAGCCCCTTGCACCACGCAGCAGAAGAGGGAGACGTGGCAAGAGTGATGGAGCTGATCGGGAGGGGCGCAGACACACGTCTGCAAGATCGAAGGGGCTGGACGCCCCTCCACCTTGCCCTGTGGAACGACAACGAGGCCGCAGCGGAACTCTTAGCCGAAGCAGACGGGAGCAACGACGTGCAGGATGAAGACGGGTACACGCCCCTCCATCGTGCTGCAGAGGAAGGGTATGTGACAATAATCAGAAAGCTCCTCGCTGGCGGCTCGAGAACACGGGGCCAAGTGGGAAATGGCTGGACGCCCCTCCACCTTGCTCTGTCGCACGAGGAAGAGGCCACAGCGGAACTCTTGGCCGAAGCAGACGGGAGCAACGACGTGCAGGATGAAGACGGGTACACGCCCCTCCATCGTGCTGCAGAGGAAGGGTATGTGACAATAATCAGAAAGCTCCTCGCTGGCGGCTCGAGAACACGGGGCCAAGTGGGAAATGGCTGGACGCCCCTCCACCTTGCTCTGTCGCACGAGAAAGAGGCCACAGCGGAACTCTTGGCCGAAGCAGACGGGAGCAACGACGTGCAGGATGAAGACGGGTACACGCCCCTCCATCGTGCTGCAGAGGAAGGGTATGTGACAATAATCAGAAAGCTCCTCGCTGGCGGCTCGAGAACACGGGGCCAAGTGGGAAATGCTGGACGCCCCTCCACCTTGCTCTGTCGCACGAGGAAGAGGCCACAGCGGAACTCTTGGCTGAAGCAGACGGGAGCAACGACGTGCAGGATGAAGACGGGTACACGCCCCTCCATCGTGCTGCAGAGGAAGGGTATGTGACAATAATCAGAAAGCTCCTCGCTGGCGGCTCGAGAACACGGGGCCAAGTGGGAAATGGCTGGACGCCCCTCCACCTTGCTCTGTCGCACGAGGAAGAGGCCACAGCGGAACTCTTGGCCGAAGCAGACGGGAGCAACGACGTGCAGGACGGAGACGGGTACACGCCCCTACATCAGGCTGCAATGCAAGGGTACGTGACGGTGATCAGAAGGTTCCTCGCTGGCGGCTCGAGAACACGTGGCCAAGTGGAAAATGGCTGGACGCCCCTCCACCTTGCTCTGTCGCACGAGGAAGAGGCCGCAGCGGAACTCTTGGCCGAAGCAGACGGGAGCAACGACGTGCAGGACAACTATGGATGCACACCCCTCCATCATGCTGCAGCGGAAGGGTATGTGACAATAATCAGAAAGCTCCTCGCTGGCGGCTCGGGAACACGGGTCCAAGATGATTGCGGCATGACGCCCCTCCACCAAGAGGCCGCAGCGGAACTCTTGGCCGCAGCAGACGGGAGCAATGATGTGCAGGACGAATGGGGGCGCACACCCCTCCATTATGCGGCACGGAAAGAATATCAAGGAACAGTCCGAAAACTGGTACTGAGCGGCACGAATCCCCACATTAAGGATCGTTCGGGGGCGTATCCCCTGAAGCTGGCTCTGGGACGCCGCAGGAGAAATGACAATATCCCGAAAATGATCCTTTCCATGTGTGCCTTGAAAGACATCGACATCGCCATCGACTGGGAAGAGCTGCAGCTCGGGGAAAATTTGAAAAAACACCGATCAACAGCTTTTGTTTACTTTACGTATGGCTTGATTCGGGTAGGCAAGTTTGGCAGGTGTTTGTTTTTTAAAAAAATATTTAAAATACTTCTAATGCCAACATTCCGAGGAAAACATCCAGTAGATTGCGCTACACCGCAATTTTGCATGCATTTTTCATTCTTTTTTAGGGGAAAATGAGGAGTCTTTACAATCACTTAAATTACAACCACCCACAACTTCCTTATGTGATATGTTTCCTAGGATAACTAACAAAATAATCACTCCTCTAAAGTTATAATTGAGTTTATAATGTCTAAAAAACAAAGTTCCTTGTGCAAATCTATTTGTCAAAGAACATAAATAGGAAACAATTGCTTTTGAAAAAGTGCTTTTTTTTCATAAAATTCCCTATTTTTAGGGGTTTTCACCAAAATTTATAAAAAACAGGAGATATAAAAAACAAACTAGGAGAATAAGGGAAAATCCAGGAGAGTTGGCAGGTATGCTAATATATCTAGAAAAAAAATTTAAATGTCACTGGAAGCACAAAAGATAAGAATTTCTAAAATGCAAATATTTTTTAAATGTCTTTGGAAACTAATTGTAGCCCTTCCCTTGTTAAAAGTATAAAGCAACTGCACAAACAATAATTAAAACACAATTTTTAACATAGAAAAAATTAACTAACCACCATCTTTTCTTCTGCTACTCCTTTTTTGGCTTGTTATTATGATGAGTATGTACATAATTATAACCAGGGTTCGTGATTTTTTTTTCTTTAAAAAAAATACAAAAATCAGATTTTTTTTTAATTTAAATCAGATATTTTTTATTCAAATCTTAGATTTTTTTAAAAAATGGACCTGAAATATCTTGGATATTTATTATGTTACATTTATGCAAATAATATGACACATTTAACAATATGCAAAAACACACTTAAAGCTATTTTCACAGCAATTAATATTTTTAAATAGTAATAATGATAAACAAATTTTAATACAAATGCATGACTCTACTGAAACTAGACCCTACCAGGAATAATAGTACACTCATAAGTACAGAAAAAAAAATTAATTTGCATTCTTTTGTTGTTGAAAGCTGCAAAAAATCTAACAAATATGTGAAATTAATTTTGACATTGAAGTGCACTTTAATCACTTTCTATTTGATAAATTGTCAAATGAATAAGGGAATGAATGAATGTAAATAATAAATGATTATTTAATTAAGATAAACTAACAAAAAATCTACTTAAGAAATGAATTAATAATTGAAAGATTGAATGAATGAGCGAAAAATATAGTTTCCTGATGACTGATGTGATTCATTAGTGTGACAGTTACTGAAAAAGAACACAATAGTTTATAATTTTCAAACATTTGGAATATAAACTACTCTTTTTACACTTCGCTTTTGAACATAGCACCTGTATATGATTTCAAAGCTTGTGCAATATGTTACAAATATGGCAATGCTCTATTCATATATTGCTTTTTTTAGGCAGTATTTGAGCATGAAATTTAAGTAGTTCATGTACTATTAAATTATTATATTAGTCATTGTAATATAAATGGAACTTATGATGTATAAACATCAGTTTCTCCAGCAAAATTACATTGCGTTCTTTTTCATGAATATTGCCTACTTGTGCATTTTTGCCCTAGAGATTTTATATGATTTTTCAAAAATTGTGGTTTCTCATTATTCTATAAAACCATAAATTAAAAATTGTTCTTATTTGGTCAGTTTAATTTAAGATTCAATCAATTTTAATTAACAAATATGCTATATTGTTTAATCAAAAAGTGCCTTTTGACAAAACGTTTTTTATGCAGCCTTAAAAAATACATTAAAGTATTCTTAGAAGTAAGCCCCTAAAAATCCTTTGAAAATTGTCCGCAAGTTTTGAACGAGAACCCGGTATTTTTTCTGATGACAGTGAATCTCCTCTAACGCTTAAGTTTGTTTTCGCTTTCCTGTTTCCGAAGTGTGTTTCTCCTTTACTGCAAATGAAAATGCTCATAATGCTTTTGATGTAAAACTATTAAATTGGGCTTCCAACGCTTTTGGCAGTGCTGGAGTGGTAGCAGAATGGAAAGCACGGTTGTTGTTTCTGTGGAGCTAACCAGTAAAGTTGTTGCGGAGTCGGAAATGTGTGAAGAACGATTCCCGCTCTGTCGGCAACCTTGCCGGTCTGGAAGGAGATTGATTGCTGATTAGAAGATTCATTTGTATGGTTACCAAAACATGCCACAGGTGGCTCGCTTTTTTTTGTCAACCTCATATACAGCTACATAAAAAAAGTTACAATTTCAGTTTTTTCCTCCTGGGATCCATTGCTGTAGCGCCCCCTAATCCATGTGGGGTCCATAATACTTGTGTGTGTGTATTTATTTATATAGATGGAATATTTTCAATGGAAATCATATAACGCACAAATGTAAATTAAAAAGAGCAAATCTATAGCCTCGTCACCAGGGTCAATATATCTATAATCAAGGCTATGTATATATGTCTTTTTAACCCTATGTATGACGTCTTGACCAGCCCCCACGCCTACCATATGTATAATGATATCTATTATAGTAGTAGACTTCAAACCATCGCCGCCGCTAGGTGGCACGCTTATTTATAGTTTGACGCAAATCACGCCCCGCTAGGCACCCCTATATATGTGTGTGTGTGTGGGTGATTCTTACGAAATACGACAATTTCATGTCTTTGGCTTAGAAATCTAAGGCAACAGTATAAAATGAAATACTTTTATTTACATTTTAATGAATAGCTTTATTATTAGCATTTTAGGTGTAGTATTGACGGCAAGAAGTAAAGGTGCACTCCTTGACCTTTTTAAAGAATTAACCAGAGAAGTCAGTCTTTTTGGTTTGAAAATAAGTATTAAAAAGACCAAATGCATGATAATGGTTTGTAAGGGAACTGTTACGAACACAGAATTTAACATAAATGAAGAGACAAAATTTGAAAGAGTTACAGAATTTAAAGACTTGGGTTCTGTAATAACTGAAAACAATGCTATTATGCCAGAGGTTAAACAAAGAACAAATGCTGGAAATTGCAGTTTTTTCCACTTAAGTAATTATTAACATCTAAAGTCGTAACAAGGAAAACAAACAAAGATCCCGGTTTATAAAACTATAATCAGACCAATAGTCACCTATGGGTCAGAGACCTGGACTTTAACTCAAAAACAAGAGAAGATACTGATCACCTGGGAAAGGAAAATTCTAAGAGCTATTTTTGAACCTGTCAAAGAGGGTGATCTTTGGAGCAACCATTATAATTTCTAAATTGAAAGAATATTTAAAGGAAAAGATATAATTAATTATGTAAAAACAAAAGTAATTCAATGACTGGGACACCTTGAGAGAATGGAGGAAAACCGAGGCACTAAATGTTTTCCTAAAGGCAGTGCCAGGGCCAGAGCAAATTAGGAAGGCCGGTTAAAAGAGGGGTAGACAAAGTGGAGAAAGACCTTAAACATCAAAATGTCCGAAACTGGAAAGAAAAGGTGAAAGACGGAGGGCTTTGGAGGAAAATTGTTAGAGAGGCCATGGTCCAACATGGGCTGTAAGGCCAGGGAGGTAGTTAGTTTTTATTAGTATCTTAAAATGATTTTATGATGGTTTTAACAAGTCTGATTTTTTAAAAAATTAAGTTAAATTTCAAAATATCATTTTCCTGGCATGTCACGAACAATGTTTGCAATAATTACGAGCTTCAGAAGTCACTAGGGTAGGATGGGGTAAAATGGGTCACTTGATAAAAAACTCAAAAAAATAGAACCTGAAATTGAAATTTTTAAACCAATATTTTTTATGTTATATTTCAATGTGTTGGCAACATTTTTCATTCTAAAAAAAGTTAGGTTCTTAAATATGGTAACACAAAAAATATTTTTGTAATTTTTGGATGATAGTGTGCTAAACACATGGTTTACCAACTTCTGAAAATCTCTATATTTTATCAAATAACAACCCAAATTTAAAGGATTTCCACACAAAGAAACTTTGGAGAACAATTACAACCGAGCACGTAAAAAAAAAAGAAAAAAAAATATTGAATTTTTTACACCAGTTTTTCTTGGATGGGGTAAAATAGGTCATGGTTAGGCTTAGCTAGTTCTATTCTATTATTGTTTTAAAATTTACTCTGTTGCACCTCACTGCAGAAAATTCCTAAATTTAAACAGGTATGTTGTTTATTTTATTAAAATTAAATTAAAAAAAAATTTTTTTTGAATGTTTTCCTTAAAAAGGATTATGTTGATGTGGTAGAGAGAAGTGATGTTGTTGAAGTGTTATGTGAACCAATATATAACAATCTAGAACAATATTATTTTAACATTTCAATGTAATTATGATTCAAAATATTGCTAAATATGTTACTTACTTTTTTTTTCCCAATTTCAAAGTAATAAATAACTGTTTTCAGCATTATTTTGCATAATGACCCATTTTACCTCACGATGGAGTAAATCAGGTCACAACTTTATAAGCTCAGTTAAACTATTTCATAATTAAAAAATAAATATTATAATGACACAAAACTGATCTAAAGGACTTCAATGTTAAGATGCAATCGAAAAGAAATGGGAAATGTTTCTGGTTTTGTTGCTATGAAACTTTAAATATGAAAATAGCTAAAATTGACCCATTTTACCCCACCTGACCCTATACATTTTTTTCTGCCCATTTTTTAAAAATCTTAACTCATAAAAGCTTTTCTAAAGTACATGTACAATGAATGATTCCAAAATATTTTCGAAAAATGATTTTTTCTGTCAATAATTTTATGTCACATGAAAATATGTCATTTTCCTGGCCACTTCTTTTTGTTTCTCTATCATCTACATAGATGGTGCTAGTGTTTAATATTTCAGGTTAAAAGTATGATGGGAATGCCCTTTTTTTAACCCATGTCTTCCAGCAAGGACAGACAAGAGAAGAAATCTATCTAAAGAAATCTTAAATGGTGAGTAGATTTTTATGTTTGCATTTTCCTGACTTCTTTAAATCATTAATAACGTAAGCAATATGATTCAGTTTAGGCTTTTATAAGAAACCATGTTGTTTCCAGCACAAAGTAAAAGTGTTAAGCTTAAAAGTAGCAAAAAATGAAAGTAAAAGGCTTTAAAATAAATAATATATTGTCATTTTCATGGCATTCATATTCCAGGAAAATGACAAAAATGTAGAAATAACATTGTTTTTGGCGTCTAAACTTTGCACAAAAGTATTCCATAAAGGAATAGCATAGATATAATAGATTTAAGGTACATACATACGTTGCAAATCGCAAAAATTCACCCAAATATGCATTTTTGTTTTTTCATTTTAAAATATTCACCCATTAATTATCCTTAAAATGATACGGACAGTGTTTGATTGCTAATTTTGACCTTTGATTGCTAAATGGTCTGTGATTCCTTCTGTTGCTGATTGTGCGCGTTTCTATGTTTTACCGAAGGTACACAAGGCATTTATTCCTTTTAGACCAATTGTTTCCAATATTGGCACTACCTCTCATTAACTTTCCAAATATTTAGTTTCTGTGTTTTCTCCATTTAAAGGAGTCGGAATGTTTTCACTGTTAAAAATTCCACCGTTACGAAACTACATAACTTCGTTCCGAATAATTCTGTCATGGCCTCATTTGATGTTGATTCTTTGTTTACTAATGTTCCTGTTGATGATGTTTGACTTGCCTCAGGAAAAGGCTTTCTGAATTCCATTTTACGTCTGTGGAAATTGAGGAATTTGTTTATCTTACTCGTGTGTGCTTACAACAGAGCACTTTTGTATTTAATGGTAAATTCTATGCTATGGTAGATGGCCTGGCAATGGGAAGTCCTCTTAGTCCTATTTTAAGTGATTTTTATATGCATTTTTTGAGGAAAAACTATTCCAGAAATTGCAATTTCAATTTTATGTTTGTTATGTGGATGATTGTTTTGTCCTAATGGACAGTAACTTGTTAGATATTGATGATGCTCTTTCTGTTATGAATTCCATTGTTCCTAATATCCAGTTTTCTTATGAGAAAGAACTTAATAATAGCCTTCCGTTTCTTGATGTTTTTATTTTACGGAATAGTCTGGTTTCACTACTTCTGTCTATCGAAAACCTTTCGCTGTTTCTTTACCTCCTCACAGACTATCATCTCATCCTGCGTCCCAACAAAAATATTCTGCTTTTAATACTCTTGTCCATTGTGCTATTAATATTTGCTCTTCTCCTGAGCTTCTCAAGATTGAACTTAACTATCTGAAAGTTGTAGCTATTGATAGAAGGTTTTCTCACCCTTGAATTGATTCTATTTATTACAATCTTTCTAAGAAAACTTCTGTTTCCAATAATCTGGCTTCTAGAAAGAATTTGGTTGTGTTACCTTTCTTTCGTTCTGTCAATTTTCATATTGCTAAAATCCTAAAACGGTTTCAATTTCAAGTCGTTGTCGCCTCTACTAACAAACTTTCCTTCTCATCTCTTAAAGATCCTGTTGATCAATTTAACACTTGGGGTATTTACCAAATTAGTTGCCGTTGCGGCCTGGCTTACATTGGACAGACTAAGGGTGCTCTGAAAGTTCGGTTAAATGAGCACAAAGGTTATGTGCGAAAGCAAGAGTTAAATAAGTCTAGTATTGCTCAACATTGTTGGAATTCCAACCACTCTTTTGATTTTAATTCTGGGAAAATTATTCAAAAATGTTCTTCCCCTTTGGAGCTTGGTTTTTGGGAGGCTTATCACGTTAACAGGAATAATTCTTTGTTAATGATTCTTCCTCAACTCCATATTTTTCACATGTCTGGCAGAAGCTCCTTTAATTCGTTGTTTTTTCTATCTTGGTTTCTTTTTGAACTATCCATCGCCTTTCCCTTGTTATGTGTGACACTATTTACAGTTTTATATTTGACACATCTGCTATCACACCTAAGTTTATTATTGTTCATGTCCTTGAACTTTATTCTGATACCACTCATTCACACATCGAGGTTGAGATCATTTCTTATAACAGCTTCTACCTCCGCGCTGTCTTTATTCTCATTGGTTTGTTGGTAGATCTTAGGCTGTATAAGCCGTGTTTTTGTTGTTTCCTTTGCTTCATTTGGATGTTTTTGCATCTAGTAGCTCCACTTCTGCATTGAAAAAGGGATGCCAAGCAATCCCGGAACATATGTCTGCATCTTAATGCTCATTTGTGCTTTCCTTACGTGAGTAATTGTTTTTCAGTTTTACTTGTGCATAAAATCCATTTATTTTATTTAGCTCCTTTGGCTTTAATACATATGTTACAGCGGTTAACCAACGATTCGGATGCCTGTTCCAGCTCACATTGGGGGGGCTGCATCCGAAGCTGTTTGTACAGAGTCAATGTCATCAAAGTTAAAAAAAAAAAAGTAAACAGATGAACTAATGCTTTGACAGTGGATCAGCTGGTAGTCGGGGAAAGTTTTACTAATCCTCAATAACGCAGTGAACGCCATTGTAAACCTAGTTCCAGCTGTAGTCCTAAAAATTCTTCGACACCCTGTGTACAATCAGCTTCGACGTAAGTTTTGGTGGTAGTCCAATAGTCCGACCTGGAACAGGCATTTGAATCGTTGTTAAACAGCTGTCACAAATGGATTGAAGCAGAAGGAGCTTATTTTGAATGACAATATTTAAATAAAAACTAGTCATTATAAATTTTTATTTTATAAACCTAGTCTTAAAAATTCTTTGACACACTGTGTATACACATGCAAGGAGTACTAAGGGGCAACTCCTCTCTCTTAGGGGAAAATTCTAGTAGCGCACTTGTTTTTAGGTTTAAAACTCTGCTTCTAATGGCGAAAACATAGTGGTCCTTCCTTTATTCCCATGTGTAGGATTCTCCTGTATTTCCTAATCTTCGGTTTCCTATCCTTATCAATAAACACGCGACGCCTCTTCGAAAATTTTGTTTTTTTCTACAATTTTATGAATGTTGGGAAAGGAAGGACTAACAATCTACTAACAATCAGAGAGACATTCTTAACTAAGATGTGCTTCCCTATTATTTTAATTCAAGAATAAAATGTTTTTACTTTAATACTAAATATTTAGGTCGTGCAGAAATGAAGGACACAAATGTAGTCACAGTGTGGACCGAAATTTATTAAGAAAAGACGGAAAGTAGACAATTTAAATTTAAAGAATCCCAGCTGCGTCCTTGCTCTTCCGCTGTTTCGTTGGGAAGTACAGATGGGGTATGGCAAAACATTCATCTGGTGGCGGTTATCAAACTCGGATTGGCTGGGAGAACGTCGGGATGGCCGAGTGGCACCGGACTCAAAGTCTCTTGGGAGGAGGCCAGGATTCTGGACACACAAAACTGGACAAGCTCCTGCTTTCTTCTCCTGAAAAACTCCTAACTTTTAGCGCATCTGGTTGATTATTATGCGCCATTATCACCCTCTGCGAAGCTGCACCATTTCATGCTGCCGGATGTCACGTTGACAGAGCTTCTTTAGTTGCCGAGAATCCGAATAGGCTCGGATGGGATCGCGTCAGGATGGCCGAGCACCAAGAGGCAACGGACTAGTATACGTCGTTTGGGAGGAAGACAGAACTCTGGAATTAAACGTAAAGTTGTCTTAAAGCAGCTGATAATCAACTCTAGAAAATGTAAACGAATAGTAGCGTTTACAAATGCTATAAATTCTCATCTTTTTGCTTTAGTTTCGCATTGCTATTCCTTAACAAGCCATTACGAAAGAATGTTGGGGCTAAATAATAACTTTCTTAAAAAATAAATTTTTAATACATATTGTTATGAACGTAGCTTAAATTTCTGCGAAAAGTAATTCTCTAAACTATTTTTAATATTAGATGAGCGAAACTTTTTTACGAATGGTTCTGTTAAAAGTAAAATTCATGCGACGAACTTTCTCTCCTTCAGTTCTCAGCCGCACCCGATTTCTTGTAGCATTAACATTGGGGGGAAATGGCGCTTAGATTCCAATAAATACGGTGCTTAAGTTATTCACATGGGGAATAAACGAATTTTTCGCGAAGTGGCCAGATCAGAGTTAAAACTCGGATGCGATGATTTCTGGAAAGGGACCGGTCCAATTCATCTCCTCTCCCCCACCCCCTCCGCGTTTTTGCGCTCCTGCTGTTCCCTCAACTAAACTTTTTTAACTCATAATTTAAAAAGTGTTCATTAAAAGAATATCATGATGTACCTTCAGACCGTGATACAATGTTTATAGGGCTTTACCAAATCATTATTCAGAGTGTTTATCACCTGGCGTTTCTTGCCGAGGTATTTCGTCCATTTAAAATGCAACTGCGGTACTGCCTAACCCCAAGGTGATTGAATTGGCTATCAGTTTTCATTTCTAATATTAAACTGGGTGTCAGCTTAAAAAATCCGTGGATATTATCGCCTTGAACTGTTAATTGGTAAGAACATAAAAATTCTCCAATGCTTCTATCCGATACACAAAGTTTAACGTTTCGTTATTAGCTACTTTTAACACACTCATGTCTCAAGAATGGGAGAGTTTTGCAGACTTGAAGTCTCACCATCAGATTCACGGAATTTAAATTGAAGAAAAGTCATACTTCAATTTATTTTTTTTCTGACATTGCAAGACCTAACTGTTCCTGTTTATTCTAAATCCTAAACATTTCTGCAATAGGAGAACGTATAAAAATTTAAGTCTAATAAGAGAAATTCTCCAAAACTTTAAATTTAAGAATATAATCTAGTGAAAATATTGTCTTGAGCTTTTAAAAAAGTATGAAAAAGGTTTTTAAAACGTTACCTATATGGTCCAGGAAAGAGCTTCTATCTGCATGCTTGGGCTATTGATAAACACCAGCTGTCATTTTCAGCACTTAAGGACTGCCGTGATACCTCTCAAGTACTGATTTTAGTCTTTCTACTCTTGCTCGGAGTACCCTTGCTCGATGAAGCTTGCTAAACTGCATGATCGGCTCTTCTTTGAGGGGTTCTGTTTTTGGGCGTCTAAAGAGACCGCAAAAAAGGCGAAGTTTTTTTAGTGGATAAACAGTAACTTGAGGACAGAAGCGTACGACCGTATTTGATGTTGTGCGAGGCGGTAAATCTGGTGGAATTTCATCTCTACCTTCCTCGTCTTCATTCCCAAATCGTGCATCATCATCAATATGTTCAACTGAGGTCTTGAGCACTGGATTACATGCTTTATCCGTAATTTCCTTCTCTTCATGACCCAGAAGTGCAACGTCACCAATACACCCACTGAGGGTCTGGAGAGCTCGACGATGTGTTTTCCAAATAGGTTTTTCATTTTCCTTATCAATACGATCCCTAGAGATCTCCAGAACTAGATCATGGGCTTCAGGTGTAAGTTCAAAATCTTCATTATCGAATTGTGAAGCATCAATATTACTCTCACTAGAGGTCTCGACGATTGTTTCTGGTTTGAGTTCCTCTTTTTCATTATCTAATAGTACATCATCATCATCAATACGCTCACTATAGGTGTCGAGCACATGATGGTATTTTACAGGCGTAAGTGCCTCCTCCTGATAATCATTTTGAGCAGCGTCATGGATACAAGCATCAGTACGCAGACTCGAGGGCTCGACAGCTGGTTCATATGCTTCATCCTTTTCATCTCCCATATCATCATCTGACTTTTCATAACGGTTCTTTCTTTTGATAAGGCATGATGGTAGCAATTTGTTTTTCTAAAAAGCAATACGAAACATTAATGCAGTCGGTCTTGGCGAGAAACTTTTATGTACTTTTCGAAAGACTCCGTGAGCACTTTAGATTGCATTTTGCAATGAGTTTACAGCTCGACCACGAAGTTCGGACACTTGCGCGCCTCTGCGCATGGCAGAAAAGGACGAATCCATTATAGTTTTAGGGAAGTTCGTTTTGCAGGTACGCTCATTAACACCCGAAAGAGAATGTTTGTTTCTCCGTTTGTTGAAGGTAAACACATTTATAAACTGCCATGTAGCATCAGCTCGGAAGAAATCAAGTACGCTAACGAGCTGAAACGAGAACAGAGTGCGGTACACCCCTTACATCAAAAGCAGTTTCTCCCTTGAACAAGAATGGATTCTTCCTGGCACTCTGCCAGTCAGAGCTCTTTCTCTGCCGGTGGAACTGTACAAGCACATAATGTGCGTGCGCCCTGTTGCATTTATAATACTTTTCTGCAAAAACTTCTATTTTTTCCGAATGACTCTTGGTACGGAGTGGGAAAGCTGTTTCTAAGACATATCAGCTTACCTAATTTTTTAAACTCAAATTCGGGCATAAGCTATAGGCAGCCTAAAGGCCTCAAAAATAGTTGCTGTTGTAGTTCGAAATGAACGTGTTTGGTGACGAGCTCAATCATTTACACATTTCTTAAATTAATATCCATTCGGTGCCACAAAGACCTTTCGGTGTCACAAGCTCCTCGAAGCATTTGAAAAATTCATAATTATGGAAATGTGTTTGAAACTTAAAACGCTCATAAACTATTGAAGTTATTAACCCCTTAACGCACTTCCCGTGTCTGACACGGGCGAAAGTTACCGGCACATTTTCAAATGCCCGTGTCTCACACGGGCGATCTTGTATCTCGCGTTATTTTATTTCTAATGCCCGTGTGAGATCCTTTTGCATTTTGCTTGTATTATGATTTTTTCGTATAACTTTTACCCCATCCCCCGTTGTCTAGTCGTCCTCTACAACTGAATTTGCCAAAATTAATTTATACTTTAGGGATCATTCATAAACGATGTCACGCTCCGAGGGGGGTGGGGGGTTCGTGAAATTGTGACAAAGTGTGACAAGGGGAGGGGGGTAACAAGAAGTGTGACATGCATTATGCAACATAGCGTGACAAAGAGGGAAGGGGGGTCCGCTGAAGTGTGTCATATTGTGACAAAGGGGGGAGGGGGGTCAAATATATGGGAAAAAAGCGTGACGTCATTTATGAACGGCCCCTTATCTAGATATTCATTTTCTGTCCCAAAAAAAAACTCGATCATTTTTTACCAGTTTTTCCGAGAAAGACTCGTGCTTCAAGGGGTTAAGGCCTACTCTACCTTCACCGTAAATTTTATTCCTTTACTCATTATAAACACAAATTGCGCACACATTTGCTTTTCAACACATTATTAAGTTTGTAGGGGATCTGGAAGACTTTAACCATACACAGCGCCGTGTTGTTTTTAAACAACACTTCCATGTTTCGTTCACTAAGCTTTTATTTTGTAATATTTTTAACATGTGGCGCATTCTTTTGTTTCTTTTTGCATGTGTGATCCTATTAGTTAATATAGTTTCCCGTAGATCTTGTAAACTGAACTCAAGGTTCATGTTTTATCCCAAAATCGTAAGACATGTTGATTTCGTAAAAAGAGTAAATTCTTTAAAAGAATTTTCTACAAAGTTTAAGCAACAATTTTATTTTTAAAAAATAATCTCTAATTGCTTACATAGTTTCAAAATAAAATAAATATGAGCTGTCCGAAAAATTTCGGGAAAAATATATATTAAGGTGCCTTTTTTAGCCTACTTTCCCGGAAAAGTACAAACAAATATATTAAAGCATGAAAGACGGCTTAATGTACCGAAAAATATCGTTAAATATGAAGAGAAGTCAAAAATAAGAAGTAATTAAATAAAGATTGAAAAATAAAAAATTTGAAAGTAGGGTTTTGAGATGGTCGGAAAAAGTGTGTCGGTCGGTCTGTCCCCCCCCCCCCCCAATAACTTTTGAACGAATAGTCCGATTCGAAAAATTCATTTTGTATTCGAAAGATCTCGGCAAGGACATCTCATTTACATATTTTACTTTTTGATTTGAACAATATTTCGTTCAATTTTGAACAATTCAAAAATTTTTAACATTAGCGCCTATGGGCAAAACTGAAGCAAGTTATGTAAACTCTGGGCATAA
This sequence comes from Octonoba sinensis, assembly GCA_038502835.1. Taxonomy (NCBI): domain Eukaryota; kingdom Metazoa; phylum Arthropoda; class Arachnida; order Araneae; family Uloboridae; genus Octonoba; species Octonoba sinensis. The sequence goes on along the minus strand of CM076602.1, from coordinate 45,211,172 downwards.
GAGTCGAGTTCTTATGAACAAGATTACTAAAAAGTTCTCGAAGGAAAATATTTTTTGAGTTGAACAATTTTTGTTCATTTTTGAACAGTTCAAAAAAATTAAAGGTACTTTTTCTTTTATCCCGGCGCAGGCGATAAAGTCGAAAATAATGATTCAACGAACGCCAAACGGAATACCTCCGCTGGTAACCTTTTGCGTGTTTTGTTGCCTTGGCGAGATTTGCGCCGGGTTAAAGGAATTCATTTTGAAACAGTTCAAAAAAAAAAAAAAAAGAGATTAACATTAGCGCCTACGGGGAAGTTCAATCCTTTACAAATCATGATGTAACAGACCGATTTGCTTGGAACAAAATTTATCGGAAAGATGTTTGCCCGTAGAACATGTACAGATACGAAGTTCAACCAGAACGGAAGGAACCTATTTTCTTATGAAATTTTTTGATCGGGATTTTTAACGATATTTTCGAATGAATGAATGATTAAATGAATGAGTGATGGAATAAACGAATAAATGAGTGAATAAATCAGTGAATAAATAATAAAATAGATAAATGAATGTATGAAATGGAAAATAAATAAATGAGTGAATAAATACATAAATGAGAAAAATGAATGAATAAATAAACGAATGACTGAATAAATGAAAGAATGAGTGAGTGAATGAATATGTATTAACCGTTGAAAAAGGCATATTTGAAGTAATTAAGAACTAAAGTTAAATGAGGAAGAGAGAGAGAGAGAGTTAGCTAGATTATAAATTTCAAGTTGGTGAATACGGGAAAGTAGGCTCGTATAGTTCTAGACGGAACTTCTTGTTATTTGTTGTTTTAAAACAACACCTCGCATTCGGGGGCAATTTTTCTGCTCCTACATTATTCGCAGTATAAGAAAGAAGAGGTGTCACAGGTTGTTCTATTTAACTTAATTTAGTATCTTTTAGAAGATTATTGTTAAATATTTCACAAATCAGCTTAAAGTGGTCGATTAAATTATTATTTATGAATTTTGTTTAAATTCAATTTACGCTCAACCAAAGAAGAAACGAACACTATTGCACAGACCCCCTACAGATGTTAGGTTTCTTGTTTAAAATCTTTTAGTGAAATTATTATTGAACTTTATTGGTAATCAAAGTAAAACTTTTGCACATGTAACTGATAATTATTAGTTACATCTGCAAATTTTTACTTTAATAAATTTATAAGTTTATAAGTAATAATAAAATAAATTATTTTAAGAAATTTTCATATTTTAGTGCTATTTTATGATTATAACACATGCCTATTTATTATTGATTTGGTTTCATTTGTTATATATAAAAAAATTATTATTGTTACCAGTAAATGCGCAGTGTTGTTTTTAAACAACATGTCAATTTTTCTCGAATTCTACTTTTCCGAATTTAGTAAGAATTTTATTAGTATTTTCCCCATTTATAACTAGCACAAACAAACAAGCAAAAAATATATTTTGCAAAAAAAAAAATAATAATAATTGCGCATTGTAGGGTTAATGTTGATAAAAAAGCTTTTGTACCACGCGATGAGTGCTTTATTTCTTTTTCGAGTTTTCGTTCCACTCTGTTCTACAGTGTGTTTACATTCCTGGAAAATTACTCTAAAAAGTACTGGTATACGTATTTTCCTTACGTAAGTAACATCAATTTTATGATAAAAAGTCCTGGCAATATGGTTTAGAGTACTTCACACCGCAAAATGTCAAGAAATTTGTTATTTTAGAGTGCACGCGAGTTAAAAGTTTGTCTCAGTTTTGGAACTCCCAAATAAAAATATTTCACTAATTGACTGCCGCCTAGGAAGAGGTTCTACGAAAAACGGAGAAACGACAAATGGACAAAAAAATATGGGGATCTATGCCTACTGTCATCTCATAGAATCTATGCCCAAAGGAATTCATGCAGTATTAAAAGCAAAATATCGTCCTACATAGTAGTAGAGGGGGCGGTCATAATATTTTGGCCACTAGGTGTATATATACAGCTGCTTCGAACTCAAAGGACTGTCAAAATATTTTCGCTGTAACGATACGATCGTTATAACTGAATACATGTAATTCTGAGAGTGTTCAAAACGTGCCTAAGGAGTTATTTCACTAAATCGGATATTTTGCTGTATCGATATTCGTCATAAAAAGATTTCACAATATGATATTTCATTGTAACGGATATTTCGCTGTATCAAGATTCGTTATGAATAGAGATCACTGTATGCTATTTCATTGTAACGGACATTTTTCGCTGTATCGATATTCGTCATACAGGTATTTCGCTGTATGATGCCATCCCTAACGGTACAACGGTTGTAACGTCTCTAAATCGTTGGTCTCAGGAAATCTCGATCTAAAGTAACGTTAAACTACCTCCATCTGCAACGTCTTAATTGAAAAGGAGAAATCAGTTTTAACCTTTTCCCCCCGAGACTTCACTTTTCCCCTTATTTTTTTTTTTTCCAAGTGAAATTCTCAGAACTTAAACCACAAATATAACTCAAGTAATCTATTTATAAGTTGTAGGTAAAATAGCTGATTACCTTTGATTTTCACTTCCGCATCCGTCTACAACTATAGTTTGATACACAACTAATCACTTTAGCCTAAATGTCAGACGTACTTCACATAAGCTGACGTCACAAGCTTCGAGAAGTCATTGATATCGAAGAGAAAAATAAGGTTCCTGTTATGTTTGTTTTAACAATAATTCTATGATTTAATGGTATTGTGTTTTTATTTTCCCCGATTGAAATTATCTTTCATTTCAAAGAGAGAGAGAGAGAGAGTAGAGAAAAAAAGGAAAAGGGAGATGAACTGCTCGAAAATACCAAACTTGTTTTTAATTCTCAACTTTTAATGTTTGAAGAATCGAAAATTGAAATAAAAAAATTTTAATTTTCGAAATTTCGACTTCTTTTAACATTTAATTTCCAAAGAGGTGGTCACCTGCTGTACCAACGCATACGTAAACAATTTCACGAACGCTTACAGCTTTGCGCAATAAAATGTAGTAAAATTCAACTATGTGCATAATGATTTATCCATGAAGAGAAAGAAAGAGAGAGATGCAAAGTAAAAAAACTTACAGAAAACCAGCCTTTTTTCTTTACTTTGGAGGAATCTTTGGGAGGTTTAACTTTTTCTTTTTCTCCATGGGTCCCCTTCCGGCCCTTAAACAGTCGTCTAAAGAAGCCGCGGGTCTTATTGCTTTCCATCTCAACACTCATTTGGGAGCTTGTAAGTTCAATCTCTGAAAGAAAAGCAAAAAAGCCACTGACAGTAGAGAAACCCAACATTTAGAAAGAACCCTTTAATGAGTTAGAATAAAGAACTTTCAAAAACGCATTAATCTTTCTGTTACATGTTGGCGCCAACCGAAAAAGACTTGTCGGGGAATGAGTTCGATCCGTTAAGTTCCAATGTTATCTTAGATCAAGGTAAATGGGATACCAGTGAAGCTAAACAAATACCAGGAAAAAATGAAAAAGACTTCTAACTTCATTTTAATGAAAGAATATCCCATAGTTGCTGACTATAAAGTTGAGAAATAAATTGCTCTGTATGTTCAAGGAATTAGTCGAATCCGTAACAATAGGCTCTGTGATATGTTTGAAGATTAGCTTAGTATGTGCAGTGATGACGTTGTTACATCTTCACTTGGTGGACACGTGATAATAAAATCATCATACGAGGCATGCTTCATATCTTGACACTATAGTTTCCATCAAACAGCTTAAGAAATGGTTTCTCTTCAATGCCCCGAAACTTACACCAATCATAAGAGTTTTAGGAATATTAAAAATTTAATAACATAACCACATGCTGAAAGTTAAAAATTTATTTCGAATGAATAATTCCATTTATGCCAGTAACCCTAATCGCATACACTTTTAGATCACTTTACAATTTGAACATACTGAGTAAAATATGTATGATTTAGTAATTTACATACATATAAATTTCACAATTTAATAACACGCGACAAAGTTAAACGTTTATTTCTAATTAGCAATTCCAATTATGCCACTAAACCTAATCGTACACATATTGTAGCTCACTTTACAATTTGAACACACAGAGTAAAATACATAAAAATTTTCTTACCAAAAAGTCTCAGATGGCACAAAACTTTCTTTTCTCAAACACAAGGTTGAGCAGAATAATAATTTCACAAGGAAATCCTGGAAAAAAATGTTTTATAGGTCTTAGAAAATACCGAGTTTTACAATGTGAAAACATGGTTGCTTTAATTTAAAAATAAAACTTTTTTTTTTTTTTCTGTAACACAAAATTCTGTTATTAACCATTTTACCCCACCTGACCCTATTTTTGGCAATCCACGGAAATTCGCGGAAAAGATATTACACCATATATAGAAATAATATATGTCCTTTTAAAATAATAATAGTTAGGTTTTGGAAGTTGATGACCTAAAAAATCAGTGAAAAAGTACATGAAATATATTTTTTAGTACCAACATTACCATTGTCATCCTCATTGTTTACTTTATTTATAAAAAGAGAATGCTATTTTTATGTCTAAAACGCAAAATGAGTAAATTCTCTGTAAAAGTCGTTTTCCTATTACGGTAGTGACAGTGCAAAGAAGACAACTTTCAGCTTTGTGTCGGTTCGGGCGTCAACGCGATTATGATTAACCATCTCCGGATTACACCAAAATCTTCACAGGTTATGTTTTGAAACTTGTTATGTATTTCGCAATTATGAGTTGTTTTGAGTTTGTGTATGCGAAGAAATTCGTCCAGAACTAATCGAGCCCACTGTTTTCGCGCATATTGAAATCGATATTTTAATATCAACTAAATCTCTGTATCTCAATCGACTGAAGCTGAGTGAATTTCATGAAATTATGACTATGGCCCTTGTTATAAATAATAACCTTATTCCTATTTTATTTGAATTAGGGGCTATTTCTTGTTTCCTGTCAATACAATTATTCTGCTACACTTTCCTTTTGTGTTAATTTAGCCATAATAAATTTTAAACATCGAAAAGATTTCATTTTTGATTAGCAGTGTCGTGAAAATTACACATAATAAAATTTCAGTAATAAAAAAGCTCTGTTGACAAATTTACTTAAATGATGTTTTTCAACTCATCTGCGTATCAAAAGTTCATTACGATGACTCATTATCATATTTTCATAGACATGAGTCATCGTACTGAAATTTCGATACGTAACTGATATAACAAACTTCATGTGCTAACAAACATTATACTGTCTTTTGTTTTTTAGAAGACACATAAACAAATTTAGAGTGCATCAAAAATGAATCCTTTTCAACTTTACACCAACAGAACACCAAAAATCGTCTTCAGTAACACCAAAAATGGTGGCAACAAAACTCAAAATTTTTACGGTGTTCAACATTGTATTGAGGAGGTGGTCATCATTTGGTCACTCAGAGTATGTGTGTGCATATGTATGTACCGCAAGATTAGCGTCAAAAGACACAAATGAAACATTTCCGAATCAACACACTGTGGAGAAAACAACGGAAGGTTTATCAAGGCGTTATATTTAAATGAGAGAGAGAAAATATTATGTACTCACAGTAAGTCAATTTCACTCACGAAAACAACTTTTCAAAACAGAACTTATCTGAAAAATAGCAAAATAATCACAAAAAACTTTAAATATTTAGAGAGCTTAAGTAGAATTCAGCAAAAGATGCTTCGCATACCACTTAAAATGACGACATTTGGTTGCCACTTCATTGTTATCAAAGAAGCATTGTTGGATCAAACATATTCACATTGTTGTAAAGCATTGTTGGAAACGAAAAAGTTTATCAAAATGTAGTTAAATTTACTTTATTTGTTGTGTGGAAGAAAATTTTGACATTGTTGCGAATTTAACCCTTTTAATTAAAATCAGGATCCAAATTTCTTTCATGATTTATGATTTTGACGTGTTCTCAAATAATTAAAATCAAGATGCATAAAAATGCAATACACATGCAAACACGATATAAAAATCCAATACACATACACACACGATATAAAAACGCAATGCACATACACACACGATATAAAAATGCAATAGATATACACAATTCAAAGTTCATTGTCGGTTCTGCGTAGATGTCTCATTTGAAGAATTATCAAAAACAAAATTTCATTTGGAAAAGTGAATTTAGCTCATTGCGTTATTTTCATGAATACCATGTAAAAGCTCAACCAATGAACTTTATTATACCATATAAATTTAAGTGGACAAATAACGCAATAGGCTACTTTTGTGCTGCACATATGACAGAATACACATCAAAAAAGGGCTGACTGGCAGGGTGCCAAGGAATCTTCATTCATGTTCAAGGGAGGAACTGCTGGTGTGTGCACTTCCTGTGCACACACCAGCTGTTCCTGTTCCAGTTCGTTTGGAGGAACTGCTGTTCCTGTTCCAGTTCGTTTAGCATATTTGATTTCTTCCTGATGCTTTATGCCAGTTTTCAAATTGAGTGGCTTTTGACAAACAGAGAAGCAAACATTCTTATTCGCATCCTAACTAACGCACCTGCAAAACGAACTTCCCTAGAACTCGAATGGATTCGCCCTTTCCTGCCATGCGCAGAAGCATGCAAGGGTCAGAACTTCGTGTCAGAACTGTATAAAATATTAAAATAACTTAAATAACTAATAGATTTTATGTCTCATGTTTGTCATGTGTGTCACCGCATGATTTCACACAATAGTTCAAAATATTTATTTCATCGATTAAAATGCTTCCACTATTTGTCGAAGTAGGCGTGCAAAGGCGTAAACACACCGGCATTTACAAAATAATTTAATATTTAGTGCTTGAAATGAAAGAAAAATGTGACAGACATGAAAAAAGTCGTGTGGAATTAACCCATACAGTTCGACTACGAAGTTCTGACACTTGGACACTTCTACGCATGGGCAGAAAAGGGCGAATCCATTCCAGTTTCGGGGAAGTTCGTTTTGCAGGTGCGTTTATTAGCACACGAGTCAGAATGTTTGCTTCTCTTTTTGTTGAAAGCAACTCAATTTATAAACTGCCATATAGCACCAATGTATGATAAAGGAACTAAAACCGGACTAGAATACGTCACATTCCGTATACCAGCAGTTCCTCCCTTGAACATGAATGGATCCTTCTTGGCACTCTGCCAGTCCGAGCTCGTTTTATTTTAATGGTGGAACCGTATCTGGTCAATATAGTTCCTTATAGTTTCTCAGATGTTAAACACTGACTAGATATTTGTCATAGATCGCCCGCCCACAAATGAAAAAGGGTGGTTCAAGTTTGTTTTTAATAAAAATGCACCTCAGACTCTCCCTTATTATAAAAGTATGTTTTTATTAGGAATATCTGAGCACCTTGCCGGTGCGGGAGGTGGTCTTCTGACCATCATCCTTCGCCATTTTCCTTCTACCGACATGAATCTGGAGCAGTGGTTCCCAAAGTAGTCGATTGGGCTCCGATTCATCTAACAAAAATTTCCGCCCTTAGGATCCACCTCTTAGCCATCTTAGAGAAAAGAGGGCATAAATATGGGTAATCCTCAGATCCCCTAGTGGCGCGTTGTGGAACTACTTAATGCTGTCTTATTTGTTCTCATTGAAATTTAAAAAAAAAATTAAGTGTTACCAATATGAATGAAAAAGTGTTAAAATAAGAAACACAACTTTAATGTATTTTTCTATTACTTAAATACCTACACCTGGAAGGTTTTTTTAAAAGTTATTTCAATGGGAAGGATGTATTTGTTTCTTATTTCTCTTCACTAAAGTTTTAGCATCAACTTCAACTTTAGTTACTGTTATTCGCAGGCTTCCTATTTTTTTAATTCATGTGTACAGTGGAGAGGGATACTCAATATTCGCTCGCGACCCACCAGTGGGTCGCGACCCATAGTTTGGGAAATACTGATCTTGAAAATCTTTGCTCCACCGAAATTGGAGTCTTAGGCACTTGTTTCTGGGTCAACAATCCTTTTGGTATAATAAATGTATATTCCTCCAGGTGCAACAACTAGCTAGAAAAGTTCACTAACAATCTAAACTCCTCTTTTTTCATTTTAGGCAATTTTAATATTCATCGCAGATACTGGGGCAACTCTTTTGACTCCGGCAATGGCGACATTTTTGTAAACTGCATTCTAAATCGCAACATCTGTATTCTCAACAATAGTAAAACCCCTCATAGGGCTCGCTCCAGGTCCCAGTCTTTAATCGACCTCTAGCGTTGCTCTTTAGTTTTGTTTTCGTGCATTAACTTCAATATTCCCTCCGACCTTCTCAACTTCGACCACTATCCTCTTACAATTGACATCACACACGTTCCGAATAATATCCCTCACGAAAAAACTCTAACCCAAGACTCCGCTTTAATTGGAATAATATAAAATCCTATCTCAAAAACATCAATTGTGTAAACAGCAATTTATCTAACATTCCATCCTTCGAAAAAAAATATCCTGAGCAACAAAAGTGTCCTTACACGCTCGAAACTTGCCAAGCTGGTGGGCAAGCAAATGCAGCTTCTACCTAGGCCAAAAAAGAAAACGCCTTCGAAAAGCAAAGAGAGAGAAAACTAGGGAGTACTGGAGAAATACAAATATTTTTTGCCAAGCTCCGCAGACAAATAAAAAATAGACAAAAAAATTACTGTGGCAAAACTTGTTACAATCTAGGATCAAGCAAAGTCGCTTTCAAAATTATTAAATCTATTATCTCCAATAGAACTCCTCAAGATCTCAAACTATTGAAACCTCGTTCTCCAGGTCGGTGCTAATGTCATTTCGGCAACGGCTGCCCAAGTCAATGCCTTCGCTCTGCATTTCAGCTCCCGTACCTCTCCTCCCCATCTTCCAATAGATTTTTGCTCTAATCAGATCCACAGTCTAGAAAATCCTTTCTCTCTTGACGAACTTAATAACGCTTTAAAGTTAACAAAAAACTCATTCCCACGCGAGGATGGAATTCCGGAAAAAATTTAAATGCCTTTCCAATGAATTGAAAAGTACCATTCTCGACAATCTGAACTCCATCTGGGAGGGTGAAGAAAGTCCTGACCCTTGGTAAACCGCAATCATCATTCCTGTAAAAAAAAAGAGACCTTCCGTGGATTTCTCTTCGTACAGACCCATAGCTCTCACTCCGGTCATCTCCAAAGTACTAGAACGTATATGATCCTCTCCCGCCTCATCCCTTGGTCTCTCTGGAGTAACATTTTTAAAAAGAATCAATTTGTATTTTTCCCCTTGCCCTGACAACATTTTTTGAAGACGTCCAGACAGCAAGAAGAAACGAACTCTTCATCGGCGTGCAGCAACAGTTCTTAAATTTGGTCTCCGACATAACACTAGAGATGCAAAAAAACCCGGAAATTTTGAAGTGAGAGAAAAAACCCGGGATTTTTCGGGAAGAAATTGGGAAATTTGGGAATTTTAAGGGGAAAAAACAAACTTAAGCTTTTTTTCAAATAAACATAAAGTATTTACTCAATATAAAAGTGTTTTCAGTATTCAATTATTGTTACAGAGGTTATAACATTGTAACGTTAGATTATTTCTTTTCTAGAAATAGGATCTAAAGTCAAACACTTTTATATCACACCTATAATTGATAAAATTAACTTGTAAATTCAATAAGCTTTTTTGCTGCAGCATATTGTTGATTCTAAAAATGTAATTGATTTGATTACTTATGCAGAAAATGAGATTTAATCTTCAAAATCGTTTTTCTTTCTTATTCATAGATTCCAAATTACTATGAGAAATAATGCATATACACATAACTTAACTGTTTCATTCATAGCATTTTATTGAAACTTTACCAACACATTTGGAGGGGTTATTTTTTATGAGAAACACTACGTTTAGTTACCAGTGTTAACTCAAAATATTCAGAAGATTTATTAAAATTATTATTTCAGAAAAAAATTGAATATTCCCAGTTTTTGGCAATTTTCAAATTTCCCGATTTTTCTTTAAATTCCCGGGAAAACTGGGCGTTTTGAAAGCCTTGCAAACATTACATAACACTCTTGGTCCGCTGTCTCCTCTCTCCCGCAAAACAAACCAAGGACGAATAGATTTTGGTCATAAAAATGACAACCATCTTATCTCTCTAACTATAATATGCAACCTTCCAAAATTATCATCAAAAAGCTCAAAGGAACTCTAAAGGATCTACACAACCTCAATATCATAATCGACGGCCTATGTTTTCAACATAAAGACGTCAATTCAACTACAGCCAGTTCCCTTTTTAGCGATTACACTAACTTACACCTCAGAAACTGTATTCTCATCAGCAAAGATGCCTCCATAAGCCCCATCCTCTCAGCCTACAACTATTGCTCCCAGTGTATCCACATCCCGTTCTTTTTTGTGGCTTTTTTACTCTTTCTTTTGAGCCACTTAAAGATTTTGCTGCAGAGAAATGCCCAAGCATGTTTAATGGACTTGCAAACTGTGAAAGTGCTTACAGTTACCTAATGAATAAAAAGAGAATTCAAACAAAAATTGAATCATTCTTTAAAAAAAAATTTTGAATGGGCTGTACCTTCAGTAAAAATAAAAATGAATAAGTGCAAAATTTTTCCTCAAAAAAAAAAAAAAAACACTAAAAAAGTTTAAGAAATTTTCTCCAATATTGTATTAAATTTTTTAAAAGTATTCCCTCAGTTAACCACCTCCTTATGTTAACCACTGAGTTACAGTCCCTTAGGTGGTCAACCGAAAGGCTTGTTTACTTATGCTCCCTATGCGCTCTTTAACGATGTTACTAGTTTAAATTGATAAAACATGTTTCGAGGTCAATGATAAATGGTGTCACGCTTCGAGGGGGGAGGGGGGTGCGAGAAAGTTTGACAATTTGTGACAAGGTTAGGGGAGGGGATAATAAGAAATTACACAATATGGCTTCTATAAAAATATTTAAAATCAGTAAATGAAATAATTTCTAAAGTTTTTTTTATCTATATAATTTGATTTTAAAGTTTCGTTGATCATTTGTAGGAAATTGAGTTAAACTGACCAAGAGCCGTCTAAGGCAAGTTTTTTTCAGGAAAAAGTTAAACAAGTCAATGATACTACGAATTAGAGTTGTAAAGGGTGGAAAAAACCCGGTTTATTCCCGGGAATAAACCGGGTTTTTTGGGAAGGAAATTTTGAAAATTCCCGGGAGTTTTCAATAAATTTTAATTATGGAAAATTTTAATTTTAAACTGGTGCATTCTCTTTTAATGTTGAAAGCAAAGTTAAATTACTCTTTATTATTAAAATGTTTGAAAACAAACATCAAAAGAATTTAGTATGTCAACAAATGCTGAAGAAGCTTTTTCAGCAAATAATCCTAAAATACTTTCATCAAAATAAATACTGATGCATAATATTGCTGGGAGTTTGTGGAAATCATACACTGCCAGGACATTGTTATTTACTTTTGATATCAAGTAAAATTGTTAATATTAACAACTAGTGGAATTGAAAAGAAATTGTTGAAAAAGCATATGATAGTGTTTAATCCTATGCCTATCATCATTATAAAAAGGGGGGGAGGAGAATAATTCTCATTAAAAATTGGAGCTTGAAAGTCATTGAAGAAAGATAAAACAATGCAAGTTAAAAAATTTTTTAAATATAGCAAGAAATAATTTGCACATTTTATAAACTTGCATAAAGAATAATAAACAATGGTGTGTTGTTATTGTTATATTTAAATCGGGAAGAAATTGTACAAATCATTTTTTCAATAAGCAGTTTCAAAATAAATTACATTCATGAGCATTTTGCGAGCAGTCAATGAATGCTTGCCAAATCATTCGTAGAATATTTAGATTTGATGGTAAAATTCAATTTTTAAATTTCTTTCTCTAGAATCTGCTTTGACTGATCTTACATTGTACTATTCTACATGACTTAGCACTATTTTTTTTTTGAAAAACTTTCAGAAAATAAGCTTAATATCTTTTGAGATAGCAATTTATGGAAATGTGGAATTTTAGAGAGATTTACTTCTCCTTTGTTGGTGCAATTCAAAAGCAATTTTTAGCTGATATTTTTTAAAAACTTATTTTCTAATAGCATTTGATATTTTTTTTAAAAATAAATTTATAAAGTTGAATATTATATGTTTACTTAGGTGATATAAGTTTTATATGTTTATTTAGGTGAAGTGTTTTAGAAAAAGAATATATTCAAAATCATTAGAATTAAAATAAAGTATGTCAAACTGGTTTATGTGCTACTTATTTATACTGTGGCTATTATACTTCATATATTAGCCCTAAGTTTAAATTGGAAAATGGCTGCTTTTTGTTTACATTCAAAATTCCCAATATTCCACAAAATTCCGGGTTTATTCCCCAAAATTCCTGGGTTTTTTCCCGGCTTTCAAAAACTGTGGGTTTTTTACAACTCTACTACGAATAGAAAGTTATGTTTTGTCTCAGCAATAAAATGACTCTTGTATACTGACAGTATGTTTGAAGAGGAGGGACCGTAGATCTATATTTCGCATCCTTTTCAGTATCATTAATGCCAAATGTATTGTAAAGAGGGCAGGCAAGGGCGCGTCGTTACAAAGACGAAGGTCTGAATCCTTAAATTTCCCCAGTCTATGTGCATGCGCCTTGGCGCACATTCAGAAACCAAATAGCGATAAATGATTGCCAATGGCTGCACTTGGTTTGGTACTGTAATAACGCTGTAGATCGCAATGCTGCGCAATTATTTACCGTTACGGTTGTGTTGCAGAATATTGAAAAGACATATTATTTGGAGAAAACTGTTTAGATATATTTGTTTTTGAACGTGATTAATAAAAACAAAACACAATTAGAATTTTCAAACAAGTTGTTTAAGCAAACTGATTTTTGTAAAGAACTGAAAAATAACGTAAAGCACTTTAAACGATAAGAATTGCAGACACGTGTTTCAGAGCTTAAGGGGACTTCTTTTTTTTCCAATGCAGCAATAATAATAATTGTAATAAAAAAATAAACGTATAGATGAAACGATGAAAAAAATTAGATTTGAGGTAACTGCATGTTATTAATTTGACCAAGATTATCCTAGCTGGGCCCAGAGCCTGTTTTTCTGTTTGCTGATTCTCGTTTTTGTATTTGTATAAGCTGCTTTTCAAAAATCTTCATTTTCATGACTTTAAAAAAAATTCCATTTAAAAATACCAAATTAATGAGGAATAGGAACCACACTTTCTACCTTCCCAAAAGAGCCACACACATCATGAAAGACCAAAAAGACCCATAGTCAAAGAACACACAACGTCCTAAATTTTTCTTTTATTTTGCCCCCAATAACCTCTTTATTTTAATGAGTATTAAAAGTTGATTGCTACCCTAAAAAATATGGTTAGTTGCGGGGGTGTGCAATCGGGGTGAGAAAAAAAAGCAAAGGATTAAGTTAAAATGAAGAGCAACAGAAGGCATTCTGCCAAAAATCAAGTCTGATGCACAGTTTTTCAATAGAGGTTGCAAGTTGCAACTATATGAGCAAATATAGTCATACGCGCCCATATGGGGGGGGGGGGCTCTTGCCGGACACAATGCAGCTTTTTGGCTCAATATATAGCTCAAATGTTAAACGCAAGAAAAGTGACACAATTCAAAAACGAAACAACTTGGCAAAACGAAATTTATTGTTTTTCCCAATACCATACATTCTTCATTCAAAAGAGTGACATATTGAACTGTAATTCGAATAGTTTGCACTTATATACAGAGAAACCTGTGTATCATGTCCAGTTGCAGTGCAGCACTTCAGTTGTCAACTTAGTTAGGGGGTCAACTTTATAAAGGGTGGAGAGTTTTTTTTTTTTGTTGTCATTTATGCATTTATTCATTTGTAACTACTTAAAATAATTAAAATATAGCTTCATGTATTAACGTTACTTTAAAATAGTAATTAGCTATTTCTTTCAATTATATAAAAAATGCTTAGAAAAATTTTACCTGAATGATCGACTTACAAACATGTATCCTATACAACTTTAAAAGTAAGTACTTAGAAAATTAAGATATCTATCTCAGTAAATATGTAAGTTACTTATACGATGGTAAAGATTTCCTAAAAATATATAATTTTTCAAAATGGCTATATCAGATAGAAGAGAAAGAAACTTTTATTTAAAGAATAAAGAGTGTTCATAGTAATAGTTTTCCCATATGGGTGACTTACAAACAGCTTTAGGTAAACTTTATATTGATGTTTCCTCCATCCAGATAAATACTGGTCAATGGCATAAAAAATATTCTGGAGAAGTTATTTTAGTTTTATTAAAAATCTTTTGCAAAAATTGATAAAAAAATATATATATAGTTATAACTAGACGGTTAACTTACAAAGGGTTTTCATATACTCCCACCCAAATTTGGCTTACATAAGTGATCAATATAGACAGGTGGTCAAGTTAAAGGTTTCGCTACATTATATAATATAGATCTAGTTTCATTCCTGAGAAAATTGGTCAACTTAGACAGGTGGTCAGCTTACAAAAGTGGTCATTTTTACATGTTTTACTGTATAAATTTAATACCAATATATATAAATTTATGAAGCACATATATTTAATACCTTTGCACCATGAGCGACTGCATATTCAAAAATATCTTAGGGGGAACTAATGTTAGTACAGCATGATATTTTGGGGTATTATTGTATTCAATCAGTGCCAAATTTGGATCTCCATTATCTTCCAATACCTTCAGCATCAGATTCTTAATTGTGCCTATTGCACGTTCTACCATCACGTTGGATTTAGGGTATCTTGGTGAAGATGTGACGTGTTTCACATCATATTCTTTAAGAAAAGCTTGAAATTTATAACTGTCAAATGGCGGTCCATTATCTGAATGCAGCATTTCGCTATTCCATGTGTTCTAAAAATTTGTTTCAGTGCACTTATGACAGCTTCTGCGGTTTTCTGTCCGACTTTTCTCACTTCAATAAATTTTGAATGATAGTCTATGTCTACTAAGTAATCTTTTCCTTTTAAATACATAAAATCTATTCCGACATCAATCCAAGGATGCTTGGGTATGTTGTATGGTATCATCACTTGTTTTGGATTTGATTTTTGAAATTTCTGACAAATTCTGCAACTGTTTATAAAGTTCTTGATTTCTGTTGTCATATTTGGCCAATAAATAGAGTTTCTTGCTTTATTTTGACAAGATGCTATGCCCTGATGTGCAACATGTAATTTCTGTAGAATTTCACCACGCATTTTCTTAGGGATGACCAACTTATTTCCAATAAATACCAAATCATCATGGTAATGCAATTCCGACTTCTTATCCCAATACGGCTTTAGATTTTCGGAAAGTTTCTTGTATTCATTAGGCCATCCGTCTTGTATGTAAAATTTCAGCTGTTGCAATTCTTCATCTAGCTTGGTAGCTTCTTGAAGTTCTTCAGTTTTCTCATCACTAGCGCTTAAAATAGTGTGAACAGTAGCGGCTCCTGCTTCTAAGAAACTTGTATCCACATTGGCATCAGTTGGAGACCGTGATAGTGTATCCGCTATGTACAAATATTTTCCTGGAACATGCACATTTTTAAAGTTGTATTTGAATAGTTCCAAAGCCATTCGTTGTAATCTTGGAGAAAGTTTCTCTATAGGTTTTTGTAATAGTCCAATTAGCGGCTTCTGGTCAGTTTCAATTGTAAACTCAGTTCCATAAATAAAATCATGGAATTTTTTACAGCCATTTAAAACAGCTAACAGTTCCTTTTCAATTTGGCTGTACCGTTGCTGTGTTTCTGTGAGAGAACTGGAAGCATACGCTATGGGGTGATCATCTTGTATCAAAACACCTCCTAAACCATATTGGCTGGCATCAACTGACACAATTGAAGGTTTTCTTATATCAAAGTAAGCCAAGACTGGAGCATTAGTAACGCACAATTTGAGCTCTTCAAATGCCTTTTGTTCATTGCTGGTCCAAAGAAACTCAGCATCTTTACTTAATAATCTACGAAGACATCATGTTTTGTTTGAGAGATTGGCGATAAACTTTCCTAAGTAGGTTATCATTCCTATAAATCTTTGTAATTCGGCTTTGCTGGTTGGAGCCTTAAAATCTAGAATTGCTTCAATTTTTTCATTATTTACCGAGATTCCTTCATCTGTTAATTTATAACCAAGATATCTCACAGATTTCTTCTTAATTTGGCTTTTTCTTAGTGAGAGTTTTAAACCACATTCTTGAGCTCTCTTCAAGACAGATAAAAGTCGTCTGTCATGTTCGGCTTCCGTCTTTCCAAAAATTAATACATCATCAATGTAAACAACTATGCCATCTAAGTTGGAAAAAAGGTTGTCAATAGTCTTTTGGTACACTTCCGGTGAGCTGCATAATCCATATGGCAGGCGACAAAATTTATATCTGCCAAAACGTGTAGCAATGGTACATAATTTAGAACTTTCAGGAGAAAATGGAATTTGCAAAAATGCAGAAGAAGCATCTAAAACTGAAAAATATTTTGCTTGATCTATTTTTGAAAATATAGCTTGTTGGGTTGGAATTGGATAATGTTCTCTTTTTATGTACTTATTTAAAGGCCTTGGATCCATGCATATTCTGACTTCTTTATTGGGTTTTTGAACAATAACAATCGGATGTACCCAATCTGTAGGTTCAGTTACTTCTTCAAGAACTCCTGCTTTAACCATTCTGTCAAGTTCAGTTTTGACCTTATCCCTTAAAGATGCCGGTATAACTCTAGGAGAAGCAATCTTAGGCTGAGCATTTTCTTTTAATTTAATATCATATACATATGACAGTTTGCCAAGTTTACCAGAGAAAACATTTTCATACTTGTGAACAATATCGAGATTATTAATTGCATCTACATTTTTAGCAATATTTCTATCAATTAAACCTAACTGTTCACATGCTTTCAGCCCTAAAATAGCATTTGATTCTTGATTTACAACATAAATATCAAATACATGTAATTTATTTTTGAATTCACAGCACAAATTACAAGTTCCTAACACTTTCAGATTGTGCCCTGTATATGATTTCAAACTTTTGTTTGTTTTGTTTACTTTTGATCTTTCATCTATTTTCTTTAACAAATTAACAGGAATTATATTAACTTCAGCCCCGGTATCAATTTTGAATGGTATTTCACAATTATTTATAACAATATTTTCTCTCCATTCAAACTTTGAAGTATTTACTTCACTCACAGATTCCAACACAAAAGAATCAGTATTATTAGTCGACAAAACAGAGGAATTATGTTCTATTTCATTAACTTTTTTATTTTTGCATGCAATCGCAAAATGATTTAATTTTTTGCACTTATTACACCTTTTCCACCATGCTGGACACTTCCCAAAAGCATGTTTTGTTTTGCACCTTGAGCAACAGTTATTTTTGAAATAATCCTGTTTCTTTAATTTACTTTCGTTTTTGTAATTTCTATTATGCCCTACGTCAGTATTATTTCTTGTAGTTTTGATAACTTCCACTACTTCTGATTTCCTATCAGACCCTTCCTTCATGTATTTTACTTGAATTTCACTTGATTCCTTTGCCCTACAGTATTCCACTGCTTTTTCTAATTTCAAATCTGAATCCATAAGTAGTTTCTCTTTCACGGAACAATCCCTTATTCCAATTATCATAAATCTCTTATCAAACTATCTTCCTGATTTTCAAAAGAACAATCCTTAGCGAGATTTTTTAAGTTGGTTACAAAAGAATCAACAGTTTCAGTTAGTTGTTGTACACAGTTAAAAAATTTGTAGCGTGCAATTACAGTATTTTTCTGTGGTTCGAAATAATTATCAAAACGTTGCATAACTGTATCGTATTTCTCAGCATCTGCAGCAGCTAATTTAGAGCTATTAAATATAACGATACATTCATCTCCCATACAATTCAATAACAAAGCAACTTTTAACTTATCGGATTTACCTGTCTTTTCCGATGCTTCCAAATACAAAGTAAAACGCTGCTTAAACTTTGACCAATTTTCGGCCAAATTTCCTTGTAATTTCATACAACTGGGAGTTTTCAGATCCATTTTGACTGCACCGCTTGCCACCATGTCACATTTCAAGTGAATGCTTCAAATTGAGCATTATTAATTACTTTTATTACGTTAAGAACAACGTACAAGTTACGAAAACACTGAGCACAACAACATACAACTTAGAACGAAAAAACACAAGATATCGGAACACAGTTACAGTTACAATCGGTTACAGTTAGACTTACGCACTTAAAACAATTTATGTCACACAAGGAAAATAGTTGATCTCATCATTGATAAATAATTATAATAATAATCTAAAATTCTTAATGCTATATCATAATTTTTATGCAGTGTTTTACTTCATATTTATGTATTTATGTCCAAATCTTGATGCATCTGAGAAATTTGATGGTTGTCTAGCTAGTTTAACTGCTTCAAATGGAAAATGTTTTCAACAAGCAAAAATAAACAGAAATCTTATTTTATGCTTTGAAAAAGTGATTAAGTTTCTCTTATGTGTAAAAAAAATCATCTGTTGCATTAGATATCTATTAATTGTGGGAAAAGAGTGTTATGATAAATATTGAAATTCATCAGATCATTTTTGGTGAGTACTCTCTTGAGTACACATTGAAAATGATCAATTCATGCTTCAATTCATAAGAGAAGAGAGAAAATATACTTCAATTATCAATTTCAGGTATAAAATACATATCTGTGTGTCTTTTATTTTACTTTACTTTTTAATTATTTATTAATTGTTTATGAAGAAGTTTCTTGGAGATACTTAAGTGAATGATCCCTAAAACTAAAATTAACTCCATACAAAGTCAAGTCTGCAAAAAACAAATTTGCTATATTTGTATAATAGACTATCAAGTAGTTTATGCTCAATCTATTTATTTTAAGCTGATTTGTATTGATATTGTATTTTTAACTTATTCTTTTATTGCATATTTTTATCATGAGGTTACTGCAAGAAAAGAAGTAAATTTAACTAATGCTATGTTGAGGCAATTGTTTTCATGATATACTTCCTGCACATACATTTCTACATTTATATTAAGTAGTTTTCTATAGTGTATAATTAAATTTATATGTTTCAAAAGAAGTTAGAAACAATTATTTTAAATTTCCATAAAATTCTTCTTCTTTTTTCTTTATTGTGTCCTTTTCATATTTGATTAATTCTCTAAGCATTAAACCAGTTCACCAAGAGTATAAATATCAGAAGTTACATGCAAGACAGTTTTAATGGAAATGCTCTGAGATGAATATCTTTTAAGTAAATAATTGGCAGCATTTCTATACTAAAA
The DNA here is from genome assembly GCA_038502835.1 of Octonoba sinensis. Taxonomy (NCBI): domain Eukaryota; kingdom Metazoa; phylum Arthropoda; class Arachnida; order Araneae; family Uloboridae; genus Octonoba; species Octonoba sinensis. The sequence continues at coordinate 45,191,841 of CM076602.1, read as the reverse complement.
ATTGCCCGGTAATTCATCTTCAATGAATTGTCCACAGTTTTAAAAATAGTGGCATTCTGTGAGGTGATATTTCCAGGCACAAGAAGAAAATGCTGTAGGCTTTGCTCAAGGCATCACAAAGCAATTGGTTGTAGATTTTTGATAAAATAATGAAAATACTCATGAATTTATAGATTGTGTGGTTTATTTTGAATAAAAAGCACATATTTGTTTGTAATATTTTATTATTTCTCTCTCTCCAGATGTATAAATCCTTAAAATATATTTTATTTAAAACCTATGAGATAAAATGTATTACATAAGCTCAAGCAATATGAAATGTGTATGGTTTCTTATTCACAGAAACTCTGCATTTCTTTTTTTACCTTTACTAACTTTAACTATTACAGTTGTTTTAATGCTAAGGTTATATAGCAACAATTCTGTGACTGGAAAATAATTTTTAAATGACTTCTGTCTAACATGAACCTTTGATAACTCATTACAGCTATCAAAACCACAAAACAATACACACATGCATATATTTTTTAAAATTTCATCAACTCTTGGTTTATAGGGGCCCCAAATAGTCACTTTTGTTCTTTTTCCAACATTTTGAGTGACTGTACGCTGTAAAGGGGTCACAATTACACTTAGTGCATCTGTATGTGATTAGTGCTCCTTAGTGTGATTCTTGTGATTAATTTTTGTGGTACTTTATTCTGTATTTTTGTCCACTTTGGAAGTTAGCAAAAATTTGATATTGGCCTTAAACTTTGACCCCTGTTGCCATTATTTAAATAGTTAACTTACAGCAGTCGAATTTGTCCTGCAACTCTATTACCTAATATACTTTAATACCAATCTGCAAAATTAGCAGCCATAAATTCACTTCATATAGATTTGGGACAAAATGTAAAAAGTCTAATAATCCTAATTTTACCCACGAGAACGACTTTTGATGACCTCTATAAATTCCAAGATCTTAATTAAAGAAAAAAATGAAAATTGTTCTAAACATCTTTTGTACGTATGTAGCTATCAGGGACGGGAGTATCAAGAGAAAAAATCATGGTCGAACAGCACGTTTCCTTATAATCCCATGAAATTATATGGATTGACACTTTATTTAGTAAATTAAAACATACACCTAACGTAGGATAAAGCTTTTGAACATTTGAAATTTTAAATAAAATTATCAATCGGTAATGAAACGGACCAAATACTGAAATGAAATAAATCAATGTAAAGAGAAAAATGTAACATCAACTAATAAAGCGACGAAAAAAGCACGATTTTTCCACTAAACAATACAATTTAATCAAACATGGAGCAAAATAGTACGTTAGCAACTTAACGACAAAAACAACGATCTTTGAGCAGAACGAAATAATTTCATTCAGCAGGGGCGGATCCGGGTGATCGGCAGCCGGGGCCCCGCGCCGACTCATTTTATTGACATGTAATTAAGAATAAGTTAAGGGGGGGATATGGGGGTCTAGGTAATCCTGGAAAAATATTTTACCCATTTCCTCGCAAGGACTAGTCCGCCACGGAAACCCGATATTTAATAAAATTAAGTTTGAAATTATGATTTTATGATCAAGAAATGGTGTCCGCAAACAGAGGTACCAAAAAAAAAAAATGTTTTATTTGAGAGAAATGTCTGCATTTGAGGGATGTCCGTTAAAATAGGTTTTTATCTATTTTTTTATACTGTGGATGTTTTTATTAAGTTTCCATTTAAAAGCACATGATCAATAATCCACCCGTGGATGAAGGCTTTCAATGTGATGATTTTTTTCCAACGCAACAGGAGGCTTGAGGTTCCAAGCTTTGAAAACCCGTGTGTGGGTTGGGCACTCAACCTATGAAAATACTGGGGAAGGAGACGGGTCGAAACCGATAAATGATAATTTCAAAATATCAACTAGAGATGCAATGGCTATTTGTTATTCTGCTGAAATTTTGAAGCATGTTTGATTTGTCTGTGAATAGCAGATCGAATATTCGGATGTAGTAAAGCTGACTAGAAGAGACATCATTTGAAATAATTTTTCAAAGGCAATTCACTCGAAATATTATACAAAGAAAAAGCGCATACATATATGTATTATATTGTATATCTCCTGCTTATTTGGGAAACTGAACTTTAAGGAAAATAGTTGATCTCATCATTGATAAATAATTATAATAATAATCTAAAATTATTATTAGAACCACTCAAATAGGCAAAGCCACCCCCCCCCCAAAAAAAAATTCCCCTAAAACGTTCAAACCCTGGTGGGGCCCCTGACTTATTCGTGGTAGGGTTGCTGCCGCAAAGCCACTTTACATTTTAAAACCCCCCTTTTAAATACCATTCTATAGCTTTCTTACTCATGTTGCAGTCTTATATAATGAATTGTACTTTTGATAAACGCAGGGATATTGATCGGACCCTATCCCCCCCCCCCCTCTCTTTGTAAATTATATGTGTGTGATTGGACTGCTTTAACCGGAGGTAAATCCTTTAAATATATTTTAATTCATAACAAATTCCAATTTATTGACAATGATAGCTATCGTTTGTGTAACCTTGGTCGCTCCTTTGTTCTCGGAGGTCATAGGGTGCGCGATTAATTTGTTAAGGAACTTCGATATCAGAGTTTAGACGCATATGAGGTTATATGTGACCCAAATAGTTAAAATTTTGAAATGTGATCTCAGAAATGTTTTTTTTTCTTTCTAATGGGGTTGCAGTATTGGTCATCAACCATTGCAGACCTAGTGCGTCCCCAGAGATTGGTACCAACTCTTTCAGCGGCACCACAATGAGTGTAGTACCATTGCCGCAATTTTTTTGACGTTCAGTTACCACTAGATGGCGGTACCTGAGCTCTCATTGATGCAATATGCTCTAGGAATTTAATTTAGCCGAGAGTATCCATGCCAAACAAATACTCAAGGGATCTTTAACATGCCGCATAATCATACGACATGGACGCAGACGATTTTCTGCATCTTGAAAATCCACCGACTTCGGCCAGGTTTGAACGTGGGATCTTGGGCATACGAGACCTGCGTCTTACCACTACGCCACCCTGTCGACGATCTCAGAAATGTAAGGATAGATTAAATGGACATTGCAAGGTTGCCGCCCCCCCCCCCTCAGAACGATGGTACACCCCCTGCAAATTAAGGAATCTCCCAAAATCGATGTCCCCCCTGGGTAATGTATTTGTGTATAATAACTTTCTTCCCCCCCCCCCTTTTCATGTCGAACTTTTTCAATAAGACTTTCGGGAAATTTATTTTCCGTGAGATGTGACACACCTCACTGCTTTTTAATGTATTAAAATTTTTAAAAGACGGAATGCTAATAATGTTAAATTAAAAAGTACGAAGCACCCCCCCCCCCCTTCCCACACAACCACTCACCCCAGCTCGTGACTGCGACAGCAATACTGATAATCGAATGCCCAGTGGAAATGCATGCTCAGGTCTGTCATTACGAAATTTTCCAAACACTGGGTCAAAGCTTTATACAGGTGCATATGAAAATGCATATTAGTTGTTGGGTGAAAAAAAATAAAATAGATGCAGACATATATAATGGATTGTTTCTAAAATCAATTTTGGGTTAGCGGGGGCATAGCCCTTTCCTGATCCCCAAAAGGACAGGCCTAAGAGAGCTATTACCACCGTTATCAGGCCAGTCCTTTGCCCTTTGCCCCCTGACTTTTAGAGATACATTGCATTTGTACATGTGTTTTGTTGGCTTTTACACATATGTATTGAATGTATACCATTTGCTCCCCCCTCCCCTTTGGAAAATTTTGAAATGACGGTCTTGCGTCGACGGACATTATATCGTCAGCAAAGTACGGAAAACAAAAAACATGCAAGTTGTTACATTTGTAGGATGGATTAACCACCCATTTGCTTTTTACTTGAGTATTTGCTGGCGTTTTTGTTTGCTGAACGCGACAGTGACAGCACTAAACAAGCAATAATGAGGTACAATTATCTACATCCCAACCATGCTGCTCACTTGCCCAGTTGGTGAAAGGCCAGGGAGACTGTTGTGACCAAGTGTAAGTGTACAACAACTGAGTCCCTTTTAAACTTTGAAAGTTCATCAACTGTACTCCGTTTAGTGTTGTGGCCGTGGTAGCCTAGTGGTCAGGATGTCGAGCTTCGGAACGGAGGATCTAGGGTTCGATACCCGGGCGGCTGAAGACCCACCATGTACACTTGGGGATACGTGCATATAAACTCCGTGGACCCTGAAGTCCCGAAGCAGTTCCGAAGGTACCAGTACGTGGAGATTTTCCCTTTCCTTCACCCACAGGTCTAAAAAGGAAGGTGGCGCCATCCAAGTACATTATGAGCCAAGTCGTACTTCCACCATTGGTGATCATGTTGAAACGGAAGGCGCTCATTACTGCCTTAATTCCTAGTCGCTCTGCGAAGGGGAGCTTGATTTCCAAGTGGCATAAACAACAACAACAATGTTTAGTGCTGTGAGATTTTAGGCAGATTTTGCTGTTGTATGTTTCGTGTATGTATGCGGGGGCAAACTGTTTTTCGGCTGGTGACGTGAACGGCAATAGGTAACACCTGAAGGGAAGGGTCGTGTCACCGAAATGCAGCATAGGGGCCGTTCATAAATGATGTCACGCTCTTTTCCCATATATTTGTCGATTTCACGACCCCTCCACCCTCGAAGCGTGACATATTTAGGAATGATCCCATATGGTTTGATGGGTCTTCATTGACAGAATATATAAAGGACCCTATAGCGATGGCCTCGCCAGCAAGGCGCCCCAAATCATATGACACAGAGCATTTTGTCCCGCGTGATGTAGTCTCTTATTTAGCAATTGCTGATGGATGATAGAACACCTATAGAATCATTGCAGTCATCGACAGATTTCTTACGTGGTGACCACCGTTCGAGAAACCAACAAGCATATATGACTCATCTGAGTCTGAAAACATGACACTGTATCACTTCGTTATCCACGTGGCTGTTTTTTGACATCAGTACATGTAAGCGCTTTCTGAAGTAAGATTGATTATGTCAGCAGTCTTTCTAAACTGGCTTGGTTGTTAGCCAAATGTCCCGTTCCATTTTACCGAATCGGCCTGAAATCACACATATATATATATATATATATATTGAACCACAAGTGGTCAAATTGCACAGGTTTCATTGTACATTGAAGTTATACATGTTTTTTATGTATTTTGTTGCTTTTTACCTATAATAAACATCGAAAATATACCCTTTGCCCCCTTCCCGCTAAAAATTTTTGAAATGACGGGTCTGGGGAGTTGGCACCAAAAAGCAATAGTACTATTGTACTTTTTTAATAGATTGTATCGGGAGCAATCAGCGTACGTTTTCGCTTCATTCTTCGTATTTCTAAACATTTTAGCGTCCGACTTCTCGCCTACGCGTGATTGTCTTTGTTTCGAATTAGATGTTAGGTGTGCTATGTTAACGTGAGTATAAGTTGACGCTAAGGCCCTACTTTTATTAAGGCCCCTGTAGGCGAATTGAGGCAGTGGAAAGCAAAATGATGTAAGTGACTAAAAATGATTCTGAGTAAAACGCGTTTAAAATTTGGATCTTATGGGAAATTTAATGTCATTTTTTCTAAATCACGTTGGGGTGGAGCACCATGCACCAGTTACAGCTATCACTAACTCTCTTGCCACAATATAAAACAATGCTTTCTCTATTATTTGCATTAGTTATCTCCAAATTTTCAATTTTATCACTTACACCCCTTTGGTTTCAAGTGCCTAACTTATGCTCTGGGAATTAAGAATCTCGGTCAAACACTAAAGTAGCTTTCACAAAATTCAAAGTAGGCAGAATTCGGGTCTTCCTTTTTTGAAAAACGTCTAGTTCATCAGCGTAACAAGCCAAGTGCAAGAGGGGGAAGGGGTGCTATGAATGCAATAGAAAGTAATCTCAACACTAATTCTTGTCGAAAAGTATTATGAAATTGAAGAAAAACATTTTTCATCATTTAAAGACTAAAAATGTACCATATTTTTTCTTTTTAAGATGTTGGTGTAATTCTGGCCTTGTGGCACTAGGCCCTTTTTTTTTAAAGAAAAATTTCATTTGAGCTGTATTTTATCTCCAAAAGTATTAATCAGAATGTAGTTAAAGCACAGTCTTCATTTCAAATACTTATTTATACTGAAACTGAATACTTCTTGCAAAAAAAATATTAAATTTTTAACTGAAAATAATCTTAACATTGGAGTAAATACTGGTGGAATCATTCTTTAATAATTGTCATTAAAAGCAAATCCAGAAAAAACTTTATTACAAAAGTAAAAAATAAAAATGTACAAATCTGCCATCTTAGTCTTTCCACTCCACTTACTATTTAATCATGTATTCTTATTCTTTTTAAAATACCTGATGTAACAACAACCGTCATATACATTTTAAAAATTAATTACAGTAACTTTTAAACTTAATAAAAAAATTCACAAAAAAATCAACTTCAAATAAAATTATTTAATTAAATTCTATTAAAATATACATAATTCATTCACCATATTGGCAAATAAAATGTAATTGAGCAGGAAGTATCAATTTTTTTTTTAAAGATTAGTAAAGCAAAGATAGAATTAAAGTAGATTTTAAAAAAATGTCTGCCAGAGAATGTTTAACCTGCTACTCTATAATTACTTTACATACCAACTAAATCAATTTATCACAACTAGATACTGCTGCTAGTAAATAAGACAAATCATTACTCATCTTAATTATTAAGTTTTAATTAGGTGTGTGCAAATGTTTCTACTTTTTTAATTAAATATTTCAATGATTTAATTTAACCTGAAATAAAGCACAATGGGCATTGGAAATCCTTCCCCCTCATCTAGAAACAGAATATGCATGATACATAATCCACTTTGGTAGTAAGGTGTTTCTTCCTATTATTTCAGTGTCTATTGAATCTTACTGAATGTGCTCAAGTGAAATTTCTTAAGTTAAGTTAAAAATTAGGCTCTTATTTTCAAATAAGTTTTGGTGTTCTTTGTCATAGAAGTCATAATATATGTATCCTTTAGGGGAGGATGGAAAAGGACAATTTAATCTATGTCAAAGAATGCCACTTTTTAAACTAAAGAAAAAAAAACATTTCATTTTCTTGGAATGGATCTCAGCGTCAACTTTTTGAAAAACTATGCTCACAAATTTACTTCAGGAAATTTTATAAAATCCTGCATGAACAAAAAATTTTTAATCGTTATATGATCATAAAATCAATTACATAAATATAAATAAGTTTTTAAATAAAGCCTATAAATAAGTTTTTAACCCTTTATAATAATATAATGGCCAAATATAATGGAATTGATAGTATTCAATGAAGTATACAGACTATCAGGCATGCAAATCGAGTTTGAATGCTATAGAAGAGAAAACAAAATCAACAGTAAAAAGCTTTTTAATATGTTTGAAGCAGGATAAACAGATATTTTTCCATACCCAAGATATTTTATAAAGCATTTTGCATCACTCAGTATACTAACATATTCAATACATATGGTGAAAACAATTACATTTCAAAGATATATTGGTTTTTATGCCAATAATTATCAATGATTTAAAAAAAAGGGTTTTATAATTGCGAACATAAGGAACGGTCCATCATCTGATCTGAAAGGTATGCTTTAAGCATTTTTTTAAAGGTAAAGAAATATGCATCTAGGCGTATATAGACAGGCAACAAAATTGCGGAGTAGATTCTCATGCAAGTTAAAAAATTTGCAGGATCTCTCATCCAGGGAGAATAGACCACAACTTGGTTTTGCCTGGAAAAACGCTTCCAAAAGAGAGCCATACTTTTTCAAAATATGGACAATCTTTGAAGCTGCTTCACCGGGCAGTGTTACACATAACTCTCCAAAAATAGTCCTGTTGTTTAAAACAAAGCTTTTGTCAAGAACTTCTGCAAAGAAAGTAAAAACATTTGATATTACGAAACGTTCATACTCTTATATAATTAGCCTGCTCTTTTTAAAACCTTAATTGCTGCAATTGGCACTTCTAAACAGGGAATTTCTGTTCAGGTGCAGGTAACAGGACATCAAGAATTATTACATATTATATGAAAAACAAACTAAACCTGAATAACTTTTCCCGATGAAAGGTGAAATCATAGGAATCTCTCTCTCCTCAAAAAATCCTGGATCTGTGCCTCATTTCATCACTTATTTTAGAGACAAAAAAATAAATTACAAGTAGTGAAGGGAAGGGGAGGTTTGAAATTAATTTAATAGAAATGCAAGTGGGATGTTCCAAGTGAACATTAGGAATTTCAATGTAATGATGGTCATTTATATTATATTTTGTCTTTTAACTAGGGGCTTTCTCACGATTATTTTCCCTACACACACAAGAATAATTATTTCCAGATATTAAAAATATGGATAAGTAAGCACTGGTTAATAAATCATAGAGAAACGTATGGGAAATTCACGAGTGCACTGCTACAGGACAAACTACCAGGATTAATGTGTGGTCACTCTGCATTGGTAAATGGGGAAATGAATAGTAGTAAAACTTTAGCAGTGGCCCCCACTAAACGATGCCACTGGGTTTACTAGTTTTGCCTGTTAGTTAATGCACATAAAAACCTCATTTTGCAGTACTCCACATAAAAATGCATGCTAGAGTAGCTGCAAAATATTACTGATATAATATACTCGTTAAAAGAGCTAGAATTTACATAAGGTGCCAAAAACAGATATGATATATGCTGACCCTTCCTGTTCAGTTTGTCTGGGAAATGTGCTTGCCGAACCCAATATCCCAAATAATGAATTGCTTACCTGTTTAATAGCTACCGCACATAAATGTTATACAAAGCAATAGGGAGAAACAGTTCTCCCTCGAAACAAAGTCAGTTCACCTGGAAAAAAAAACATCGTGGAGCATCTTTAGGAATTATCCTATATAATACTTACCTGTTACCGTATCGTACACGATGTTAGACGCGAGAATGTGGCTCGTGTGTGTGCAACGGTTCACACACGAGATGATCAACGGTTTTCAGACAAATATGTATGAATACGACCAGAAAAATACCTGGGAGCATTTGAAATTCTTACCTGTTGGATAGCCAACTATAAATCAGCATCGCACGCGACAAATTCCATCACGAAGCCATTGAGGTTAGAAAAATACTGTATAACGGTTCTTACTGCGTAGACAAGGATTTCGGATAAAAATCTTCAAAATATTCTTGAAAAAACAAAGATAAAATGCGTACCTGTCGATAACAGCACTGTTGTCATAGACGATTTAAGATTTCAACATCACCAAGTTATAAGAACGATCAACCTTTTTACCTGAAAATAAGAACATCTTTAGCATTGATTGAGAACTAAATTTGAATAAAAATGCTTACCTGATGTTAACAAATTAAATCTGTGGAAAACACATAAAGAGTTTAATTAATTTACTCTAGTCAAGTATAAAGAATAAATCACTGATGTGATATCTGAACTGCAATTTTTTCCGCGCAAACAAGTGAAAGTGAGGCTTCCTTCTCGGCAGACGGACGCCGAGTGCTGAGAAAAGAGAAACATCGCCAATATACTTTGGCAGCATTAGTTATCGCTAATGCACTAGGCATTTTGTGGTAACCATCCGAAAATGCCTAGTGAACTCTAACGCCTCATGTTGTACGGTCTTGTTCTATCTGTCATATTAGACGAGAGTTTGAGGCATATCCTTGAGAATAGCAAATAAACTCGAATATTTATGTGACCTGAAATGGTCGTAAACAAACAAACTACGAACGTCTTTGAACCCGTCTAAACGTCTTTGAATTTCGGGGTTCTCAAAACTCTTTAACTATTTGAGGACGCAGAAAGTCCCCAAATTAAAAAAAAAAAAAACTATTATTTCTTTCTTTCTTTCTTTACAACCATTTCAGGTCACATAAATATTCGAGTTTATTTCCTATTCTCAAGGATATGCCTCAAACTCTCGTCTAATATGACAGATAGAACAAGACAGCACAACAGATTTTAATATACAAAGAAGGAAATGCACCCAGGGCAAAGGTGGGAATCGAACCCACGCCTCTTTCTCTCCGCGCAGGGAGGCACCGGAGCCAGTCGATTTGACCGCTCAGCCACTGAGGCCCCAAAACTATTATTTCTCTCCAAATTAGTTTCTAGATTATGTAGAAAATATGTTTGGATGCCTTTTGCAGTAAACTATTGAGAGTAATTTTTTCATAATAGAAGTGTATATGTATAGGTTTGTTATGTCCCCAAAACTTTTTTTTCGCGTCCCCAAACTGTTCTTGAATTTGGGGGCATATCCTGAAACATAGGCGTAACTAGGGTTGGGTCACCCTAAAAATGAACAGACTAAACGCCAATAAGAAGTGTAAAAGAGTTGAAAATTTACTAGTTATAAATACTTGTTTCTAAAGATATACTCCGTGTTTATTTCAGGCAATTCCCGGGGGGGGGGAGGAGGAGCTACCCCCTTGGAGATAGTCAACTCCTCCCCCCCGGCAAAAAAAATCAGATCACAAGTTTTAAGAAAAGAGAAATTACGCTTTTAAGATACTTTACTTTCAGAAACACTTTCAGGGAAAGGACATTGAACACTATCACGAGCGACACCAAAAGTAACTTAAAAGATATAAGACTTTATTATGAAAAAAATTGCGGGGGGAGAGTAACCAAACTCCTTTCTGTTTCCTCCAACATCACCAAAGTATCCCGAAATTGCATTGCTATTAAGATTTCAAAAAGTTTCCTGGGAAGAGCCCTCGAACCCTTGCCTCCAGAGTTAGCCTAAGCATTATAGATGTAAGACCAGTTACAAAAATTTAAGTTGCAGAAGCCCCAAATACCCACTCCTCTAACTTCACCAAAGATCTAACCATACATCTACTATATATACATCAAAAAGCTGTCATATATGTAAAAAAATTCATATTAACATCATTTCTAGTCATATATATCTATATATATGTATATATAAAGGGTATGATTTTGACGCATACACTGACCTTCCTAATTCTTAACATGCTCCCCCTGCTCCGGAGCCAAGGCAGTATCCAGAATTTTTTTTCGGGGAGGGGGGCAGACTTCGACACACTTATGTTAAGCAAAGTTTCAGGGAGGAATATATGATACATTGCAAAAGATTTCCGGGGGGGGGGGGTGGCCCGTGGGTCCCCCTTCCCCTCTGTATACGACCTTGATTCCCAAAAACATTAAACAACTTCATCTATTAGATTATTTTTTAATTCAAACGCAATAGAAAATTCAATATTTAGCGCTAAGCAATCTTCTATGTCCAGGCATTCATAATATTAAAACTGGGAAATAGTGGAATTTTAGAGAGAAAAATGCTCATCCCCACAATAAATTTCTAAAAATTTTGTTAAATTTGTAGCAAAACATACCTCAGAAGTCGAAGCGTCTGAATCATATTTTCTTCTCTTTTTGGATGACGAACGTGTCCATCGCAGGAGTGCAAACATTATGTATCGAAAATAATTAAAAATTTAGCTAAAATATAAATAATACTTGATTGTAAATTAAAATGCAGCATTAAACCGTAGCAGTGAGATTGGAAACGTTGAACGGATGATTTCCAGAGTCGTAATGTAATCAGTGATAGACCATAATAAGAAAAAGAAAAAAAAACATTTAAAATATAAGGGGCCGTACATAAATGACGTTACGCTTTTCCCCCATATATTTAACCCCCTCCCCCCTTTGTCACAATATGTCACACTTCAGCGGACCCCCTCCTCCCATTGTCACGTGTCCCGCTATGTTGCATAATACATGATGTCACACTTCTTGTTACCCCCTCCCCTCCCCTTGTCACACTTTGTCACAATTTCACGAAAACCCCTCCCCCCTCGAAGCGTGACATCATTTATGAATGATCCCTAAGAGATGAGAGAACATCTGTAAATGAGAATGCAATGCAAATACAGTTCATCAGTTTTTCAATCGGCTCATCTACAAAAAAGATTTTACCAAAATGGGTGTTTGGACAGGAAGTCATAAATAAATACAAACTGCTCTTTAAGTTTCTTGATGAGCATCCCTTCCTGGCTTGAGGGTTTAACCCATTAGGACAATTGTTGGCTAGGGGTCCTTCATTTTCAGACCCCAGCCCCTACAACACTGGTTTATCAGAAAACAAAACTCCTTCACAGTAGAGAATATTTTCCACGAAACTTATTACTTGTGCGATTGTATTCCCAAATTGCTGCCTTTGGGTAAAAAAGACATCAAGAATTAAAGAAAACCCTCTGGAGTGATTGAAAGGATCTCTGTTTGTCTGTGTCTGGTAGGGTGATTGAAGCCACCTTTCGCTGCAACCCCCCCCCCCCCAAGGTGATAAGGGGGTTGATTAAAACTAGATGAAAAGTCCTCTTTATTATGAGCTGCATAATTTGGTCATGATCCCTACCCTTTAGAGAAAGAGGAAATAAAATCATACGCATATGTGTTTAATTTTCTTAGGGAAAAAAATGTGCTTTGCAAGGCCGTAGCGAAAATTTTTTTTGTCTGCCTAAATGTGCCTAAATAAGTAAATACCCAATGGGGGGTTTAAACCCCCAACCCCCCCCCCCTGGTTACGCCTATGTCCTGAAAACCTGAAATTGACAGAATATAGTCACTCTATTGCAGAATATCGTCCTCGACAGAAACAGGGTCACTTGTCACCCTAAAGCTACACTGATTTCGGGAGGGGGGGGGGTATAGTTAGCTAATTATATTGTTTTACAAAAAAAACAGGTCAAACTCGCTATCTTTGTTGCTGCACATATAGGAAGGTGCCGAAGAAAGGGCCGCTGAGTATCAAACATTGAAAACTTTTCATTATAGTAGTCATGTGGGATCAATCTCTGCCCCCAGCCTGAAATGATTTTTTTGTGTTTTGATGCAAAGAAGAATTTGAAATGAGATTCCAATCCCTTTTCATAAGTAAATGTCCTTTTGTATCTGACCTACGAATTAAATTGCAAAGATTACATTTACATGTGACTTAAAGGTGGGACAATCGGGCTCGGGGATTTCCAAAATTATTGCCATCCTCAATGGGTTTAACAAGTAATGTAAATCAAAATAAATTGTTGTTTTAATGTTAAAAGCAATATATAAAATCCAATTATTACAACCACGACTCCTCATTAGCAAGCAATTTTTTTTCATTCATAACGTCAAAATTATCTCTTCGGAAGCAAGAGTTTTATGAAATTTCATTGGAGTTTTCAGATGAAAAATATTGAAATTCTATGAAAATTGGAAAAGGTACAAAAAATGCTGAAGTCTGCAGAATGTATGGGTTTTATCTTCGTCCACAGTTTCAACGCTGACAGTTGTTTAAAAACAGAAAACAAAAATTTTCCAAATAATAGTAATTAGTTTTTTTTCTTGTAAAATAAGTGGCGAAAAATTAAAAAGCCTTTTGGGAATTCCAAAAATGATGTAACACTTTTTTCCAATATTTTTGACTGCCCTCCCCCCTTTTTGCCACAAAGTGTCACGCTCCAACATAACCCCCTATCCTCCCTTTTGTCACATGTCACATTATACACATAACATAAATAATTGCAGTTTAAAAACAAAATCAGTACATTTTATACCGTGTTACAGATTTTATTTTATATCTATATGTTTGAAAGGTATTTTTGAGCAAAACAATAATAATGAGGTGTACTTAATTTGAATGAAATAATAATTTAAGATTCATAGCAAAAAGCAAATTTAATGTCCAATATTAAGACAATATTAATGTGAAAGAGCAATAGAACAGTGCATTATGAATTAATTATTTTGAAATTCGCATTGGAAGTTAATATATTTTGCTTTAAATCTTTAGTAATGAGCTCAAAACTCATAACAGATAAAATTTAACCTTTCTAGGACCTTAATATCATCAATGTTTTTCGCTATGTATAATAAGATCAGTGAGAGTACAAAACGAAATCATCGAAGAAAAATGAACTTTCTCTTTTTTTAGTAAAGATAAAAAAATGTTTACAAATATGTATTAAACTGCTTTAAGTTGTTTTATTTTAGCCAAAATGCATAATGTCACACCCTCTACCTTGCCGCAATTTCACGAACTCTCTTCGTCCTCAAAGCGTGGCATCATTTGTGAATGGTCCCTTTCTTAAACCATCATTAAATTAAATTCAAAGTTTTCGATTTTTCCCCAAAAATCGCGATTTGGCACAAATTTTCCGAAAAAATGCATTTTGTAGCAGTAGCCGAGTTTGACTGTCCTTTGAATTGTACTTCCTTCCCAAAATCTCATAAATATGAATGTTTCAGCCAGGGCCGCCTACAATACAAGGCGGATCCCATGTCCAACCTTGTCTCCCCCTCTCTTCCCATTAAACGTAAAATTAAAAAAAAAAAAAAAAAAAACTGTATTTATGAAAACTATAAACTTTATTTTAAATGGCAGAACAATTGACAATACAGACATTTTACCCTGTGCACTACTCCGATGTCGGACCGGGCCCCCTCCAAGGGCATTTCCTCCTCGCTGTTGCTACAAGGGATACGAAACATATACCATTATAATGCGCGTGCATAAGCCTACCGCCTACCCCTCAATTTTCTGACAAAAACATCTTTCAAAAGTGACTGACCAATCAGGCCAGTCAGTTGGGTGATCAGGGAGCATGAATTGATCCCCCCACCTTTTAGAAATACATTGAAATTATCATACTTTAATGTTTTTTACCTATAATATACATGGAAACATACCCTTTTCCCCTTCTCCTCCATGGAAAATTCAGAAATGACGGGCCTGTCGTGACCAGTGTATAAGTCATTCGCTACTTTGAAAACATAGCGCCTACGAGGAAATTTCAATCCCATATAAATTCTGATCGAACCGACGGATTTGATTGAAACACACTTTATCGAAAAGATGTTACGATGTACAGTATGTACAGATACGAAGTTCAACAAAAACTAAGCGAGCCTATTTTCCTATGAGATTTTTTGATCGGGATTTTAAAGGATATTTCTCAACGAATGAATGAATGAATGAATGAAAGAGTGAATAAATGATGAAAATGAGCGTATAAAGACATGAATGAGTAAATGAATAAATGAATGAATGAGTGAATTGAAGTTACGGGAAAGAGGCCCGTATAGTTCTAGACGGAACTTCCTATTGATTTTTGTTCCGGAGGAGCAGTATAATTCAAAATTAACTCCCTGATTCTTTAGTAAACGATTTTACCAGGTATTTTAAGTGAATAGTGTATGTAATTGATTTTCTGTTGACTTACTCTGTGGACGTATTAACTTAATGAATTAAATTACTATTCGCTGATTATTTTATTTATGTTAATTATGCCCCTTAATTTTCAGTGTGGTTACCCCCAAAAAGTAAAGAAAAAAAAACTATTGCCTGAAAAAACATTCTTCAGATCATAATGCAGTAGATAAAGGTGACGGATACCAGCTCCCAGCTTCGGCGCACCTAAGGCCTCGGCTAAGAGGTGTACGGGTGTCTGGTGGAGAAAAGTAGATAAAGGGTTAAGCTTTACATTGTTCAACTCACCAGTCAGCAGTTATTTTAAACAATAGAAATTAGTTTAGATTGTTTCAACTCAGAACATGTCAGCTAGTTAGGAAATTTTCACTTCCGGTACCTGGTCACCTCCAAAAGAAAATTCAGTAGGAATGGTTACGCCCCCTTCCCCCGAAAAGGAATGGTTACGTTTTAGTCGGAATCACAAAATGTTAGTCTGTCGCAACATGAAAAAGATATGAAAGAATAACTGAATTTTATTAAAGGAAATAAATTGGCACTACATATTTATTGAGAAACTTTATTACAAGCAACATGCAAGCAAGAATATGGTAAGAAAAACAGCAATAAATAAAAATGCATTATGTACAATCTGTTGTTCAAAATTTTAGCTGTATTTACATTTTTAAAAGAATGTTGGAATAATTAAAGATTTGAGTTGTTCAAAACTATTCTTAAAAAAAAAAAATCATAAAGTTTCTAAAAATTTTTTTGCAGCAGTTTAAAGCGATTCGTTTTTACTACATTTGTCTTTCTCTCTTTTCTTTTTCTTTATTCCTTTCTTTTTTTATGATGCAGTAATTGATGCCCACAATTAATATTAATTTTTGCAAGGGACATACTGAAGGTATATTTCTTACTTCTAAAAAAAATTGCACACTGTCATTGCATGCTATTTCAAGAGGGAAAATACTATTCCATAACTAAGATATTTTGAAAATATCAACAATACTTTATTTTAATGTACATAGATAGCTTATACACATATACATGAAGCACAAACACCGTTTTTTTTCTTAGTGTTATTTACAGTTCTGATCCGAAAGATATAAGAGGGAACCGAAAATCCCAGCGAAAAATGCACGCATTTCCAAGTTGCAACATGAAGGACTTATTTCTTGAAAAATCCCAAGCACACACAGAAGTCAACAAAGTAATTTCAGTTTGTTAAGGCTAGAGGAAGTCTGTTGCTCAATTGAAATCATTGCAGACTTTCCCCATGTTGGCTACGTTTCTGGAGCTCCGGGATCGCTCGAAGAGGGAGGGATCCGTGTATATAGGTTCACTCGGATCGTCTATTTTAGGCCCAGGGTACTGGCTTGCGATGTAGAGATTGGCCAAGCCTGGAGGTGGTCCGCCGATTCCTGCTGCTTTTGCCTAGAATGGAAGAATGAAATGAAATCAAGACGTTTCGAATAAAGATAGTGCTGATTTTAGCGCTAGATTTACCATACCAGTCATTTTGACTGTTTCAAATCTCCCATTTGGCATAACTTGTTGCTAATTATAATACAACTTTCAATTGCATTGTTTTTTCCTAATACACGTTAAGTAGGACAAGTTAATGTGACTGAAAGCTTTATTATAATTAGTAGCGAATTGATGTAAAATGAAAGTTTAGAAATGGTTGTAAAAAGCCTGGTAAATCTAGTGTTAAAGCGAAAGGGCTGCAGGGCGGGAAGCATTTTGAAGCGGGTACTCGTATATTCCAAAGAACGAATTTTATGTGTCACAAAATAGACCCTTTTTAAAAGCCACAATTGCAAAATCGGACCCTTGACATTTAATTATAATAGCAGAGGAGCAAGCAGAACCTTCAAGAAAATAACGATCGCAAAAACGAACCATTCACACAAGTATCTGCATTCAGTTGAGCTTAACACGTTGAGGACGGCGCAGATTTTTGCTGTATGTAAAAATGAGCTTTTCAATTTTTCAGTAAAAAAGTAATTTTTAACCACATGAAGCTTTTTCATATAACAAAACTGTGTTATAAGACTATAGCAGATTTAAGCCACGAGTGGTACACGCCGCCAGATAAACTATTCGCATGTGAGCCTCCTGTGGTACACGCCGTCCTCAACGTGTTAACCCCTTGCTTCTCGCTACCGGGAAAATGACGGGCTGAGGTTTCGCCTTCTATTTCTCGCTCCAGTGAAAATGACGGGCTAGAGTGTTTAAAATTTCAAAATAAAAACAAATCAAAAATTATGAATATATATATATTGTTCACACACATATTTTTATATAATTTTCAGGGATAAAAAATAGGCACTTTTATGACCGTTTTCTTGAAAATTACCCAATCGTTAAGGGGTTAAGTAGATATAGAAAATTTCCTGTAGCATATAGGAAAATCCTTAAAGGCCAAAACGGGGGATTAATGTAGCTAAGAAAAGGACACCGCTGACGTGATGACATGAGCTCCGCATATCGCGTGAGAAGTGAAGTGGTACTGGTACATTAGTTGAAAAAAAAAAGACTGCATTGTACGTTTAAAAGGCAGAAAGGAGCTTCAAAATGGCAACATAATACGTCCAAAAGGCATATGGCCAATGGCGTTGCATATGGCCAAATAAGTGTAGAGTCATCTCTAGAAGAAAATAGCAATTAGACATCGGTGAGATAAAAAAAAAAAAAAAAAAAAGCAATTGAGCCCAAATTTGCAGTCAAAAATTTAGGCCTTCCTACGTTGTTTTCTCACCAACAACAGACGACGCAATTAGCTGGTTTAATACACGAATGAAATATTTTTAAAGTAAAAATAGTAGAAAGTTAAACGTAACGAAAAAAATTAATGCAAACCTTTTAGTGCTGAAACCCTCTTAAAAGAAAAGGGGGAAAAAAAGCTCGGCAATCACTTTGTTACAACATTTTATCTGTACAGTACTGAATTTAATAAAACTTGATAGTAACTTAAATTATTTTATTTGATAATAGGATGTTTCGTACAAAGATTTTTTCGTACACCGGGGCCTGGTCAAAAAGGCTCATTACGAAATGAACTACACAAATAGCGGTGGTGAAAGGGGTTACCAGTGAATTGATCTTATGTGTTGGATGTTGGTTATGTTACTGCTGGCTTATCGTGACTCAGGAGTGAAAGGAAGCTTTCATGTGAGGTAACTATTGATTCGGTAAAAACTTGTTTTTCGTAAATATAAAAGTTATTTTACAAATGCAATATTTTTCTGCTTGTTAATTGAGAAAATGATTTGAATTTGTAGTGCATATGGCGTCTTTACACGGGGATGAAACTTTCTGCGAAATTTCACAAAATTGTTAGGTTTTGGACAACTCTTGCTGATTGCTTAATTTCCTGAACTTGATTTCATTAAGCATCTTTGTGTCGAATGTAATAATTCTTCAAACGATATTGTATAAATACAGTGAAGTGAGATTTATACCTAAACGATTTGCGTGATAAAAATCTCTGAGAAAGTAGCCCCTGTGTTTAAATTTTGAAAATGCAATGAATGAACTGATATATTGTACTTGAAAATGAATTTCCAGTTACGGCTGAATTGTGCTGAACTGGAAGGGAATTAGACAACAAATTGTGTTTATTTTTGGAGTCATGAACAAATGATAATTTCTTGTTACCATGTACCCTGTTAAATTAATGATAACTTTTTCCTCGTTTTGAATAGTGAGTACGCGTGCATTCGTAAATATATAATTTTCAAGAAATGCATGGAACAGATGCGTTTTAAAAACTGTTATGTTGTGGATTTTAGGAATCCAACTTAACTTATTTATTTCGAAATTTACCCAAACCATAATAACTAACTGCGATTGCGGAATGAAATGAAACTTAAATTAAGTTATTATAAAGTGTACGGATAATTGCAATCAAATTTATATGTGTTTATGTTTGCAAATTGACGAATAATTTATGATTTTTGACAGTGCATATTAAGAAATGGTGAGATGACTCTTCTCATTTGAGGGAAGAAGATGTCAAACTATTAATATGACTCGTTGTAGGATATTAAGTTGCGAAACATGGTGACTTGTATAAGCTGAAGTATAATCCTGATGGTTTGTCTACTTAGAGATTAGCTAATTTCTTGATCGGCAACTCAAATTCAGGTTAGTTGTTTTTGTATTGTAATAGCAATAAAAGTTCATTCGAAAAAATGAGTGAATGGCTGGTACAAATGCGTCTATTTTGGCACCCATTCAAATTATACTTCGTCGAATGTCGCTTATTTTATATGATATAGTAATCGAATGTAATGAAAATGTAATCATAGTATCCATAATACATATAGAAGCACGCAGTTACAAAATCTGTGTTCGAAAATTTCGTGTTTGTTTATTAGTAAGGAAAAGTGTAGGGCCGTGGTAGCCTAGTGGTTAGCACATCGGACTTCCACCTGGAAGGTCGCGCGTTCGATACCCACTGAAGACCACCATGTATACTTGGGGATATGTGCATGTAAAATCCGTAGACCCCACTACCTCTCCCCGTGCGTAAGCAATCCTAAGGCCTCGGCTAACAGGTAGGGGTCTGGTGGAGAAAAGTAAGGAAAAGTGTAGTACCTTTTTGAAATTCTATCTTCCCGATGTATAGCATAATTTAGATAATTTAAAGTAGGGGGATGCCGTCCCCCTGCTTTCCCCCTCGATTACACCACTGGGGAACACAACATTCCTAAAACGCATATGCATAAATATCCTAAGATTAGCAACACGGCTTGAGTGCAAAATATCCTAGTATTAGCAATACGGCTTGAGTGCAAGAGTACGGCGAGGAAATGTGTGGGGAAGGGTTGAACCTAAGGCTCTCCTCTGGTTGCTCTTTTACGCCTATTGTTTAGTTCTGCATTAATTTATATGCTAATCTTCAATTTAAATTTAAAGACATCAAGATGTTTCGTCACAAATCATAAATGTCAAGATGTAATTAAATTATGCATCCGTTATCATTCTTTCATTTTAATTTACACAGGGTCTATTAAGTTTTGGAATGAAATTTATTTCCAAAAGTATTGATTATCGTAAGAACCCAATTTTGATTTTTTAAAAATGTAGTATATGAAAAGGACGAAAATTGTGGTAAACATGTTCAATTATTAATGCGCAACTAATATGCCGCTTTAAAAAATAAAAATGATTACTTTTGTGCTGAAAAAGCAAACGATTAAATCAACGTTATTAAAGCACAGAATTTGCAGAAGTTATTATATACACTTGCTTCCGGTTACAAGATATACCTCTTTTCCAATGCGAAACAAGTTTTGAGTTTTCGATGGTAAAGAATACTACAGTATTCTGTCCTGGAAATACGCTAGATTGACAGGGTTGTAAGAGGATGTAATTTTTATCGCAAATCCTACATTAACGTGCAGTTCGATCAAGGAATTTTGACATTTGGACGCTTCTGCACATGGCAGAAAAGAACGACTGCATTCGAGTTTTAGGGAAGTTCGTTTTGCAGGTGCGTTTAGTTAGTACGCGAATCAGAAAATTTGCTTCTTTGTTTATTGAAACCAACTAAATTCATAAACTGACACATAGCATCAGTTCGGAAGATATCAAGTATGCTAAACAAACTAGAACGAGAACAAAAACAGTTCCTCCCTTGAACATGAATGGATTCTACTTGGCAATCTGCCAGGCAGATCGCTTTGGTTGATATTAGAACTAATTTACCGATATTAATGATGAATACCAGTAATGGAAAACTTACCGCTAATTTTGATTTCTTGAAAAAGTACATGGCAGCAGCAGCAACAGCTACGATGGCGCAAACTAGGACGATTGAAAGTATAACAAGTGTGTAGTATCCAGCTTGGGCGACACATACGGTGCTTGTTTTCGTCACTGTGGTGAAATAAACGAAATAAATATTGTACTCATTATTTTTCTTTTTCGTTGAAATATTTAGAGTCCTAACAAATTCATAGCAATACTTTAGAAGATTTCTTAAAATTTCTATGTTAGCGAAATGCTGTTACATAAATATTTACTTTTAAAAAGCAAACATTTTTAGATGGGAATAATAACAAAATATCTTCCCGTAATTACTTTTGTTAAACAAAAGCAAAGCATATTTGTTTTGACCGAGTCCGAATTCTTTAAAGTAAAACTATTACCGTAGTGTTGAAAATTACAATTGTAAATATTTAAGAGCTTTTCACAAATAATTAAAGCAAATTAAAAAAATTAAACGAACATGCTTTGAAAAATAATTGTTTACTCAGATCAAATAAATTGTATTTTTCTGCGAATAAAATTTTTAATTGCTCTGTTCAAAACATGATGATTTTAGATACATTTTAAACAATTAGTATGAATGAAAAATGTTGAACCTGAATTGCATTCATCTTTTATTCTTAAAAACATAAACCTTTCATTAGAACAAATTAGAATTATTAATAGAATTTAATAGCAGAAAAGTTGTAGAATAATAAAAATCTCTTTAATATAAAAGTTCTTCTAAGCTGAAGACATTTTTGAAATATGAAGGTTCCGCTTCTTCATTTTTCCGAAACTTTAGTAATCAATGAATAAAACAGAATTGTCTCCCTAAGTGTGAATTCACACCAAGTGCAACAAGTGACGACGGCAACGAAACTTTTAGAGCGCATCTTTGGTTCCTCTTAATTTAATAACCACGCACTCAAATTGCCTGATTGGCATTTTTTTTATTGAATCATTAAAAAGTTATTTCTCCCAGAAAACCGTGATTTGTTGATTGCACTATGATATCACCTATTCTTCGCTGTTAGTTTGACAACCATAGCAACAATCTACTACGGCAGACACAAAATGTCTCCGTCGTCGTTGGTGTGAATACACTCTAATATCAATGTAGTTTTAATGGCGTACAAACTGAATTGCATTCTGTTAGCATAGCTATTATTTTGGGTGTTTAAGTACCTGCTGCAGCTTCAGGAGGCATATCAGATCTGGAAAGGTAGACCTTCAGCAGGTCATGCACAACTTCTGATTCATCAGTGCCATTTCCAACGACATTGCTGATTTCTTCTGAATCGTCTGCGTACAGGGCTGCAGTTTCGTTCACGACGAATCTCTTTTTGCGTCCCCATGATGGGAAAGAGCCAGGACGGCCTCGATCGCTGCAGATCACCTAGTAAATAAAAGACGAGTCAAATTCTCGGTCAAAGATTTAAAGAAAAAAAAGAACGAAAAGAAAAGACGGTTTTAAAAAAAAATATGAAACGTCAAATATATCGATTTGAAATGCGTAGAGTAGAGCCTCGGTTATCCAAGGTAATGTAGACCGCGGGTACCCAAGGGCGGATCTAGAAAATCTTCAAGGTGGGGGGGGGGGGGGCGATTTTGGAAATCTCGGGGTTCAAAGTAAGGATGATGGAGGAGATTCTTCATTCCTTTTCAACAGTCCCTCCGCCCCCCCCCCTCTTTTTTTCAAACAGCAGGAACAACAAAAAAAAAATGCTAGTGTAGTGATATTTAAAATTTTACTAGCACATTTTTTCAATCCATATACGTTTATTCAAAGCCCTTACAAAAGGAACACAAGCTGACGTTTTTTTGCTTTCGCAAATCTGTCTATAATTTTTTCAACGTCCAATCTTTATGGATATGCAATAACGCTAATTCAGTGAGTCTACCATCACTCATTCTGCTTCTTAGCCAAGTTTTAACCGAGTTAGGATTTCCTTCAAGCTTTCTCAAGAAAAATGTAGGCTTGTAAATACATTTTCTAAATTTGAATTGATATGTCTAAATTACAAAATAATAGCAATTATTAGTAATATATTTTCTAAAATTTTCAAAATGTAATACTAAATATGTACTAAAAAAACCATCAACGAGTATGTGCAATTTATATAAACATCTGTAATTATGAATGTTCAATGAAATGTTTCAGGCTCCAGGTTTTAGCGTAAATGCTGCAGGAATTTACACCACGTGCTAAGGGTTGGCTAGCTGTCACCAGTTTGATGGGTAGAAGAAGAGAGAAAGGAATCTCTTTCCCATTACTCCGAGGATTAGCAACTCAGCAATACTAAAGGACAAAGGGACAGGGGGAAAGCATAGAACTTGAAGGGCTATATTAGGCTGGGATTCCAAGAACATAAAAAAATGGCTGGTCCCGGGGCACAAAGAGTAAAAACTCACTTAGGAGTGTCGTTGTAGTATCCACTTGAATCAGCCCAAGGGGGGGGGGCGATCGCCCCATCGCCCCCCCCCCCCTTAGATCCGCCGTTGCGGGTACCTCGGATAATCGAAAACTCGGATAACATGGACTCTGTCCAAATCGAGAAGGAAACGTGTTTAAATGGGGTAAATGAATGAAAAGGGGGTAGTCAAAGATGGTAAAAAAAGCCATTTGCTGTACAAATTATGAAATGGTGATTCTCCTTCTCCTAAATCTGAAATAACTTTTTTAATTATCTCTCCTCTATCGCGTCTTCGCGTCTGTTGATGTCTTGTAATTTAGTCTCTAAAGTCACAACAGTTAGTTTGCGTCTAGTTTCTCCACCTGAAAGGGAGAGCGTCTGGACTCTGTTGATGCGAAATTATTGAACTAAGAATTTAATTTAGCTGAGACCATCCAAGCCAAATGTCTACTCAAGGGATCTTTTACATGTCGCATCGTCATACGACATGGGGGCAGACGTTTTTCTGCATCTTGAAAAATCTACCGACACTGCCCGGCTCGATCCTCTAACCTGGGTCGTACGAGTCCCACACCTTACCACGACGCCACCGTGCGGCCTTGTTGGAAAACTACTTGGCAGTAATCTAGATCGTTTATCTCGCTAAATGGTCAAGAGATTGGGATAAGAAAAGCCTTCATGTTGACAACTTAAAAGTCCCTCCCTATTTACAAAAATAACGAGGGTTTTCTATTCAGTTCAGCTGCTGCCTATTTATTACGGTTTTGCTTTGAAATATTTTTTTTTCTTATTTTCATGGTGTATAAGGTTTTATTCGTGTTGTAATTATGACAAAAGTATACTTACTGGCTCACATGGTCCCCTGCAAGTTTTCACCGTTGCTTGGAATACTAAGAGGTTGGAATCGGGTATTTTGAAAGCATAAAAATCAGCTTGTAAAGCTCCATCGGGTGTTTTTTGCAGTTCAGGGAATACATACAAATCAACTGGACATCTAAACAAAGTATCATCATATTTGAAATAATTAAATAAATAATTTTCACGAAATTAATACACACAAATAATTAAAGAACGGTCTCTAATTGTCAAAACGTGTTTTCTAATGAGATTTCAATGTATGATTATTAATCTTGAATGCAGTGCATAAAATATATGAAAACAATTGTTATACTTTTGAAACTTTGGATTGCATTCTTTCAAAAAACGTTTTGTTTACTTAGAGCGCTTAGATGAGTAGTTTTTGAAAAGATGTCATAAATATCAGTCAAACGTTTCAGTAGTACTGGAAAGCCTAACTTAGTTTATTAATTATGTTTACTTTATTACATAGTTTTCAGTGCTGGGTTTCTTAAGCAAAAGTGTTTTTGTAAAATTGACGTCTAAAACTAATCTTGTTTGTTTATGTATGTAACCAACAACCATTGATATTTTGAAACATTTATTTTTTAAATGATTAATTCACAATTTGTTGCATGAAAAATGTAGAAAGTTATGAAGGTATAGAATTTTCATTAAATAGAATGTTCTACAGTAATCGGTAAAGAATACCTAACTTTTCAATCATGAGGAGTTTAAAAATTTTTTTATAAAAAGCAATACACATCATTCACAAAATTTTTAACCTTAAAACAAGCCAAGTTTAATCTATGTTTTCCAGACATAGTGAAAAAACTCTCACCATTCCTATCCAAATTTAATTAATGTTTTGAAACACATCCATCATTTTATGCCTTGGGCCATTAGTTGCGTGGTAGAAAATTCAAAATTTCGGTTATGCTGTGTAAATATATATTGCTTATTGCTTTGAATGATAGCTTTTGTAAGAGAACCTAACTCGTACTGTATATTAGGAGAATCCTTCAAAAATTGAAACGGATGCAAAATTTGTGAGATTAATATCATAACATTGTACTTCTTAATTTGTTATCTTCAAATGTTTTGCTAACCATTTTCGGCAGTAATTGAACTAGAAAATAAAAACTTTTACCTTTGTGCATACAAAATAAGTGATAAAATCAATGTTGTTTTAATTTACTCGTTTAAAATAAGGTTTTTTTTTTTTTTTTTTTTTTTTTTTTTTTTTTTTTTTTTCATTTTATGATTTGAATTGCTCTTAATTACCGGTTTATACCAAAATTTATAAATATTTCAATGATTCAAAACCATATTGCCTGAAATAGGTTTCATAAGTTTCCTTGCAAACTGCATAATCAAATATTTTGACGAACAAATATTTCTAGCTGTTCTAAGAGAACGAATTTTTTTGCAAGCTATGAATGTAAAGCGACATTGCATAAGATAAAAACTAAAACATTTGAATGCATAGAAAGATTTCGACATATATTATGTCATTAACTAATTATTGAATGGAAGAATATTTACCCTCTGTTATCGATCAGATGGACTTGTCTGCCTGAGTATGGATCTTTTGCAATAACGTTGGTGGCAAATATATCGCTGAAGTATTCGTAATGATCTAGGAAAAAAAAGAGAAAATGTCAGTATATTTGGTAAATTTATTATAATTTTCTAAAGTAACTTTTTCTTTTTTTTTTCTTAAATTAAAGCAGTTGAAACATTTTGTTTTTAACTAAAAAAATCAATTAATCGAATGATTGTCAATATTGGAATCGTGTTCGAGTTTTTTAGTGCATAAATAAATTCTTAATGGTGGAAAGTTAAATTCACTCTAAAATTCAAATAAATATGAAATATAACTAATTTTTTCTCAAAAACTTTGAATTCAGCCTCTGCTCTTATACCCATGAGCTATCCTCAATAATTGTCAATAGTTGATTCATAATTAGGTTATGGGCACAAATTTTGGGACACAAAATATTTGCAATCGTTTAGGTTCGAGTAATATTACTTTTTTTTAAATTCAGAGGTATTTTGGAGAAAAGGACAGCATCCGATATCCAAACCACTATATTACCACGACTCTACAGTTAAAACCTCAATGTCCTTATCGATATCCATTCTCAAACCTACTCTTTACCGAGTTTATAAAAGTTGTTAATTCCTCCATAATAATGATCTACTTCCTACTCCAGTTACATCTTAGATAATCAGCCGCTTTATATTTGAAAATATCAGTTTCTTCAGATTATTTGTTACTATCGGAATGCATTTATACTTACAATGTCCTCTAGCTTCCAATCGGAAGGTCAACAAATCTCCGACAGCTATCGTATTAGTTGGGGCTCCTCTGTACAACACTCGTAAGACAATGTTTGATGTAAGCATATTTTGAGCTGGGAGGTGTTCAATCTGGGTCGGATAACGTCTGTCAGAAATTAAAATATACACATTTATTAAATTGGAACATTGAAAAGGAGCAACGGGACAAATTTGCTTACGCATACAACCAGATATCTAAAATCTTACCCGTCCGTTCTGGTATCCATGTAACTTGAGGTAACAACGGTTTCACCAGGACCAGACATGTAGCAAGTAAGGTTGTATTTTTTATCCCTTGACGTTTGGACATTATCATTGAACTGCACAACTACGATGTTGGTCATCACATCCCCGTACTAGAATGAAAATCATATTTGCATTTTCAAATGGTCAACGATTAACCCATTTGTATTGTAGTTGTACTGTTGTAGTTGTAATCATTAAATTGAAAATCATTCTTATGTGCTATTAATAAAAATCATAAGCGTAATAAAAATAATAAAGAGATGCTATAAGGTATAAGAAATAAACTAGAACATAAGATATATCAAGAACAACATTATTTTGTGTTTTGCAGTAAAATATTCACCGACTACGGATTAATTCACAAAAGTGTTGTGAATGCGTTACGTTTTGTTAAGACGTTTTTTCTGATTGAAAAAAATGAAGCAAAATAGTAAGATGATGTTCACTATTGAGGTTAATAAAAGAACATTCAAATATGTCTTTCTTTAGTCATAATTTAGTTTTACAGCAGTAAGTGTCTGCTGTTGATATACTAAATTTCTTTTTGCTCCTATTACGCAAGATGTTAAAATCATACATTTTTTACTCAAAAGAACACATTTATGCTGTACCCTCACCAGTTTTTAATGAAGTTTTTTTATGTACATAGTTTCTTTTTATACTTACATGCATGCGTTACCTTTCATTAATTTAATATAATATCACCTGGCCTGCTGAGATTTTCCCGCCAATAGTTGAAAGATGTAAAAAGCCGAATAATTTTGCGCGCATGTCTCCTATTTAATCTTTTAAAGATGTTATTTTTTATTTATAACGTTCCAATAAGAGTTGATATCAATGTATGATTCCTACTTGTTCCTATAATGAATAACTGATCAGTGCATAATTGACTGAAAATCAATGTTATTCTGGTTGGAATTATTTAAAAATTCAGGTTCGTGGAAGACTGGTGTTAAGTAGTTAATATATAATTCTAACTTTTATTATAACCTGCTTTTCCCAATTAATTCAACAGTAAATTTGAAATGCTTGTAATACGCTCTGCTTTGTGTTCAGGTCAGATATCTATTTTCGACAAATGAAATACAGCAGGCTTTAAGAATCAAAATAAAAGTTTTCCAAAATATCTAACGTTGAGCGAATATCAAAATATACAATTAGATGAAATGTGCTTGTTTCTAAATGTACAAAAGGTCTCATTAAACTCAAAACTGATCCATCATAACAACGAGATTTTAGAAAACAGGACGAAAGGAGGCAGAAAGCCAAAATTATACCGGAAAACGGAAATGTTTTCATCCAGTGAAATGAACAAAGCCCGCTATTGAAAAGTTCACCGCTTTACCTTGTATTTTTCCGGCTGATGCCACCGTCCGAAATGTAATATAGACGGATATTCGTCACAAAGTGAAATGTCAGGAGTTCAGGGGCTCAATAATTCACGCGTCTTTTACAACTTACTATCCATAATAATATCCGATGGATCTCACGTTTCGGAAAAAAATGACAAGAAAAAGTAGAAAGTTTTTGTTTCCGTATTTTGCGACCTCGATATATCCACGTACTGTTTCCTGCCATACTTTTGCAGAAAAGAAACTAATAAATGTTTGTAATTCAATATCAGAAAGAATTTAACAGCGTAGCAGCCTAGTTTGAGGTACATGTTTACAATTAGCAAAAATTGTTATCATTATTATTTTTTTTTCAAGTTTATCTTTTGAATGGTTTATCTTTAAGGACAGCTTGAATTGAAAAATTACAACCGATCGATACAATAATTTTCTGTAAGGGTGTAGTTTCAGTGTTTGTCTTTAATTTTCTTTTTAGGAAAGTACAATATTCTTAAGCTGATGTATAAGGCTGAACCAAAAGTTTCTTTTACTCTTGTTTAGGTTTTTGTCACGTACAATGTTTATACATTGTTTTGCTCTGGAGATATAAAATTTGTTACGTTTTTTACTTCATCACTTACGTCTTTAAGAAGTGATCTTGAATGTATCTCGATTTTGACAGATAACATGGGTCAGTAATGGCATTTGTCCTTTCAGTTGATTAATAATCAATTTGTGAGGAACTTTAGTGCCCCATCAGTTGATCACAACTCGGTCTGTGAGAAATTTTCCCATCAGTTTATCACAGCTAGGTCTGTGAGAAAATTTCCCACCAGTGGATCACAAATCGGTCTGTGAGAAAATTCACCATCTGTTGATCACAACTCAGTCTGTGAGAAAATTTCCCATCAGTTGGTCACAACTGGGTACGTAAGGAAATTTAACACCCAGTCAATTATTGATAATTAGGGCTCTGAGGAAATTCAACGCTCCTTCAGTTGATCATATACGGCTTTGTGAAGAAATTTGATAGGACCAAAAGTAACGCAATAGACTCAGACAAATATGTCACGGAACGCGATACAGCATATATGAAAATTTTAAAATCGTCGAACATATTAGTTCTTAAAGTTCAAAGGGGTGACTAAATTGTGCCAGGTTATTTGAGCAGATATTCTGTGATGAACATTTTAAAAAATATTTATAATAAACACAGCCTTTTTACACGTTATTTATTATAAATTAAGCTAACAAAATGGATTAATTATATGGGATTTGGAATGCATCTGTGGAAAATCCAAAGAGGAAGTTGATATGTTCGTACAAAGCTTGTACTTACACTCGGTTTTGTATGAAATAATAACTGAATGTTATTTAAGTGGTTTTGTTTTGGTGCAATACTATTTTTGTTAATTCTGTATTTAATTTTTTGTTACATATTCAATTTTTCGTTTTATAAATTTCCCTCCCTCTCTTTATATATATATATATATATACTTTTATTGTTTTGACATACTGTTACTAAAGTGCGGTACAATCGTCCGTAACTATAGTCTGAGAATTTTTGAATTGATCAGTTTAAAAGTAAACGTCTTTAAAAATCTTCAAAAGCAGTGAACATTTTAGGTGGTTTTACAGTGGAAAAGTCTTCATCACTTTTATTCCTTATTTATTTGTTTTTTATTTATGACAATGGACGGGAAAGTGAATTGCGACTCATCTGTCTGTCTATTCATAGTTCGATGACCACCAATGTCAAGAGCATCTATCGAAACATACTCTTGTGTTTTCACGCTTTGACAACTAATTGCTGTTTCCCACACGAAGGGCTTGCTTTGTTTCTGCAGCCATTTGTTTCCGTGTAGGAATTTTCAGTTTCATCCTTTCTTTTTTTTTTTCATATACTCATTAACTAAAGTTATTTAGCACCTTTCCGCATTCTATTTCGCTGTTATGTATTTCATTGCAGTTTATTTTGAGAAATAGTTTTAGGTGGTGTGTTTCTTTCCAAAGATTAGTTATTTGAATTTGGCAACGCATTTCATACTACGTGTTTTACAAAGAAAAGCAAACTTTAATGATTTCTTTTCTTTCGTGACTGTATTACTTTATTAGTTTTTACCTTTTACTCGATTGATACATGAATATCGTATAACTAATCTTTGAACCAATCAGGCATATGGAAGAAAACCTTGAAAATTGAATATATATTTGATATTTTAAAATCTAAGAAATAAATTAAAATTGAACTGATAAAGTCAAAGATTTTAAGAATAAATAAGCAATAAATAAATAAGAGAAACGAATAAAAACAAAAAACAAAAATAATTTTTTAAATTATGTTTTTTTATCGACTTCAACTTATTAAAAACGCATTTTAAAGGTATTTTGACTTTATTCTACTTAAATCTTTAACAGTAGCTTTGATAAATGAATAGTTTTACTTTGACTTCGTTAAGGCAGCAAATTATTTCAGGGAGGGGGAAGGAAGTAAGGCTAATAGGGGCCCTTGTTAAAATGCATTCTTTTGTTTTAAAAGAAAAAACATTAATTAAAAATAAAGGTGAAAATAAACCACCAATATTATGGCTCAGAGTTTCACGATTAATATCCTCTGTGAAAAATTCACTAAATATAAGTGTTTCCAAAACGTTTACAAGAGAAGTATCGTAAAATCTGCCTGGGTTTGTAGGTTAAAAATCAATACCAACAGATTCAAGAATCTCAAGATTATATCAAGAAACAATACGAAAAACCAGCAAAGGAGTTAAAAGGTAAGAATATTTTTGTTGGAATCACGCACAATATCTTTAAGCTCCGGGATGAGGCTGTGAATCTGAAGTAATAAAATGAAATAGGTTTATCATAGTCGTGTATCGTCGTAAAACATTTTGCATATTAGTGTATTAATTTGGAATTTAGCTTTAGTTAGGCATATACTGTGTTTAAATTATTCATCCTGTATTTATTATAAATTCATTCTATGGCAGCATTTCGAATATCCCTAAATTTAGCAGGATTATGATTATCGAAGAATCCTCGCTGGGGGGTGGAAGGGGGAATAGGTTTATGATATTTAGTTGAACTCTATACCTGTTGGGTACCGCAGCGTGGAAATCCATTTCCTCTTGATATCCTTAGAACGCTTGTTGTTCCGCCATTGCCATCGTAAAAGCAGGAATCGTAGAAACCGTAAGTGTAGATTCGACCATAGAAACCTTCTGGTGTTTTCATGGTGAATTCTATGCCGTCAGGACTGCACGATTGACTCACTAAGGGTAAAATAATTAGAGGCATATTATTTACCCGAGAGAAATTTAGTATCTTAATTTTTAAGAATCGATCTTAGTATCTAATAATCGATCTGAATATTTTTTTTATTTCGTTAAATAAAGATTCGCTTTTTTTAATCTATGTACTTAAAGCTTACAAAGTAAGTTGAATTATGTTTTAAGGACTGATTCCACGTCTTTAAATTTGAGAAACTGTTAAATTTTCAGCAGCAGAAAATCAGCACGAAACAAAAAATATTAAATTGATAAACTCTTCACTGAAAAATAAATAGATAAATAACTAAATAACAATAAGTCTAATAATAATTTAACTTTGTGCAAGTAAACAGTAATAGAAATATAATTTCACGTTAAATTGCACGCGTTTTAATGCTCATTTGTGCTTTACTTTAACGTGAAATTATATTTCTATAACAATAAGTCTGTAATTTATTATTATTATTACAGAGAATAAAAATCATAAATAAATGAATAAATCATATTACAAAAATAAATACAATGTAAATAAATAAAAGTAAATGCAAATAAATAAATAGAAATATCATAGAAGAGTTTTAAATTCAGATAATACTTTATCCTCCCAGTAAATTAAGCAAATACAAATTCGATTATCGGAAATTGAATAGGTAATTAGAGTAAAGATGAAAATTGGTGACTAGGTGTACAGAAAAGTAATTATAGTGTAAGGGAAGTTAAATGAAAAGATAATCCAAACGGTGAATTATAGAGGGCATTTAATGTGGAGAAGGGCAGAACTTTAGTATCTTATACAATTTACTTCTTGTCCATGACGTAGTTCACACAACACATGACAGCTCTTTTATAAAAAATAGTTTAATTATACTTATTCTGCTATACTCACTTCAATTATACTTATGTGCACTGTAAAAATGTTTTTTCCAAAATACAAGAGAATCTGCTAAAAATCATTTATCTGGAGTCTGACTTAAAGTAATAGACTTAGAAACAAGAAGCTACTAAGTCTCTGAAAAGGTAAAGTGCAGAGAATAAAAAAACAGAGAAAATTCTGTGCTTTGATTGCAACAGATCATGTGCCGCAGCAGTGGTGCCATCTGTGTGTACGCTGAGTTACTTTTTCTGGTACACAATGTTGAAGATGATTCCTGCGCCATAGGCCGCTCGGGGAATGATGCCTCCGGAATCGGGAAGACTGACCACGAGGATTAACAGGCTCTTCCCTAGAGCTGAAGTTAAATTATACGCCAACAATATATAAGGCACTTTTGACAATTTTTAAAATAGTAGTTAATTTTTAAGGCATTTGTTTTTAACTTTTAAGCTGGTAGCCACAGGTCTCAAATGTTTAAATTTACGTAACTTAACCAAAACTCTCTCTGCCGTATAACAGAATGCGGAAGAACAAGAATTTTACTTCGAAACTGCCATCAAGAATATCGAATATTTGATTTAAAACAAGTTCTTCATAACTTTTAAGAAATTCTTAATTTCCCTTTTGTATTTTTACAGAAGTTGTGTACTGTGTGTCTATGATATTATATTTCTTTTTGTTTTGTGCACTTGTGCGCAAACTCAAAGGCATGAATTGAATTATTTTACGAAATGTAATTTATTAGAAAGTGTCATCTCACCATCAATGCAGTTAGGGGCACTTGCTCCTGGTATTCCATTTGCCGCAGCAGCGTCTCTTTCGTAAAAGTCAAATTGAGAGTCCTGTTCAAAATGTCCTGGATTGTTAAGTTGAAGATGTCTAGTATCTTGATCACTCAGCTCACAGTTGTCCGGAATGACGTTTCTGGGAAGAATTGAAGACATTTATTTACATAATTCGTAAGCTTCTATTAGTGAGAAAAATGAATATTTTGTTGCAGCAAAAAGCAGATTAGAGAAATTTCTAACGTGGAACTGTGTAAAGAATTTCCTTACATTGTTACAACTGAGATTGTAAAATAAATTAATAGTATCGGCAGAACTGAAAATAAGCTAACAGCTGACTCCAATTCATTCTTTCTAAACTGCGTGATATTTTTATGACAAAATATGAAATTAATGTCGTGAAAGCAAGTGTAGGGTTTTGATTTCTGAAGATCTTTCACTGAAGAGAAAATATGGAAACTAACAAAGATTTGAATTTTCTGTCAGATTATAAACATATATGAAAGAACGAACGTAATTTGAAGGTATTTCATTGTTTTCAAAGTTGTACATTTTTAAAAATTTATTATCCATGAAAGTACTGCAGTCTACTTGTCGAGGAATTAATGGAGTGATTGTCAACTGTTACAGGAACTCGCGTAATTCAACTGATTTGCTGCTGATAGCATTAAAAATGTGGAGGAAAGTTACAAGGACCTGCACAATATGAAAATATTAACACATCAGTAAAAAACGCTTGACTAGAAACGTGTCTTAAATTTTTATGCAGGATTCAAGATTAGTTAACATTTTAATTTTGTTTTCTTCTTACCACTTTTTATTTATTTTTTAAACTTTTGATCTGTGCCATACAGCGAGCATTTCAAGAACTCTCAAGGTCACTAAGGATATCTCTGTGCATTATACATGATGAGTGTTTATTCGATATAATGTCCAAAATTTTTCAGAGTTCTGTTCCTTTTTAAAAATTTTACAATAAAAAATTCAGAAATTTATATCACGTATGCTTACCTAAAATTGAAGGATAGGCAGACAAATTCTCTCTCCTCCAGGCAAGCCTTTTCACAATCTTCTTCCCTGTCTGTTCTGACTACTCTCCTCACGTAGAAGCTCCTGAGTCTAGTGCCGTAACCCACCCTTCTGAAGAGACCCCCATTGTACATGCCTGGTTTGCAAAGTTCGTAGTTGTTGTTGGGGAACTGTTGAGGCATTCCGCCTGGTGGGTAGATGCCATTACCATGGAAGGGATTAGCATGTGGATACCCTGGGTAACCACCTTGAAATCCGCCAGGGCCGGCATGAGGGTTCTGAGGTGGACCCACTGGAGGATAACCACCTGCTTGACTCCAACTATGGGCATTGCCGGAACCCCAAGGTTGAGAGGCGGGTGGCATAGCGGGCGGGGGATAGTTAGGAAAATTCACTGGGCCACCATGATGAGAGTTCTGGTTCCATCCCTGTCCTCCCCATGGACCAGAAGGCCATGCCTGAGAAATAGAAGGATTTCCTCCAGAACCTCCTGCTACTGGTCCTCCCATACCCCATCTGGACGGTCCAAAACCAGGAGCACCACCAGCTGTTGGACCGTAACCGGGTCTGTGGATGAAGCTGTGTCCTCGGTTTCCACTTCCTCTGACTGTGAAAGAAAAAATGGACATTTATTAAGTTGTATTCTTATAATGGGGGATTCAAATAAACGTGTCCCTTATTGCAATATTTTTGTAAAGTATCAGTAATGAACTCTTCAAATATTTTCT
The DNA here is from genome assembly GCA_038502835.1 of Octonoba sinensis. Lineage (NCBI taxonomy): Eukaryota > Metazoa > Arthropoda > Arachnida > Araneae > Uloboridae > Octonoba > Octonoba sinensis. The sequence goes on along the minus strand of CM076602.1, from coordinate 45,156,951 downwards.
GGGCGAGAAAAAGGGAAAAATTACTTGTGTTAGGAATATTGTTTCAAGAGAATTTTTTAAGTTGACGAATTTTATCTGAAATTTATTAACACATGATTTAAGCGGAAAGTTTCAAAAGAATATTGAAAATTTTGAAGAATTCTGTTGTACATCGTGACTACATGAAAATAATTTAGCTCACAATGCTATTTAATCAGTTAGAAAAAAAAAAACAAGCCATCAGATATCATTTTCACCAATCAGTAAAAGTATTGCTTACGGTTCTCTTCATAATCATGCTTTTCCTTTGAAATTCCAAATTTGTACTTAGTGGATCTAATAGAGAAAATTTTGAAGATTGACAATTAATTTTTTTATAACCTAGATCTCCAATTAATATTTCATATTAATTGTTTTATCAAATACGGTTTATCTTTTGTTTGTATAAGTTTGTTTTCCAATATAGTCACCGATTTTAATCACGCCACTATGATACTGCTTTAATCTGATTTGAGCCTTGTGATGATAAAGTCTGCGTTTTGTAAGCTGAGGTTTCGCGTTCCAAATTATTATATATTTTTTTATTTTATCACTTCTACACACTACATAGAAGCACTGCAAATTTTATCGCACCATTATTTAAAAAACTAATTTCATAAGTATTTGTATACGAAGTGCTGAATAAAGAAATATGCTTAAATCGCTTCCTTCACCATAAATATATCGTTAATGTACCCAACCTTCACCAGGTAGAAATGCAAGCCAGAAACCTTCACCATAAAGCCAAATATTAAGCATTTCAAAAGGACACATAGCATTGGTATAACAGTAAAGCAAAAACACATCTTATTCCACCATCACCAGTTTAAAGAGTCGTGCAACCGGGGATAGTGCGTGATCAACTGTAAAAACGGAACGATTTCACCAGTTATTGTGCTACCTTCAGAAATCTTAGGAACATCGAGGGAAAATAAAAAATCAATATTCCTAATATTTCCACTTGTAATTGAGCAGGTTTCTGTGAAAACAGGTATAAAAACGCTGCTGCAGTTGTACCCGCCACCGAGTTGATTCTGACAGATGACAATCGGTACTTACTCCATTTGAATTCATAGTAATCGTAGGATTCGTCATCTACTAGATTAGGCTTGTTGGATGATCCACTAGATTGGCTGCTGAATCGGCAGGACTGAAATCGCGAACTGTACTCAACCGACTGGCAGTCACGGTTATAGCGTCGCATGCACTCATCAAGGCATTCTTGGAAGGAATAGACTTTCACTTCGACCTGGTGAGCAACGTCTAGTCGTTTTCTACGGAAGCACTCTACAGTAGCGTTGTTGATGTAAGCGTCTGGTGAAAGATCAGACGCATGTATCAAAATTTCGGGCTCAACTTCATTAAAAGTTAACATTAATCGACAAAAATCTTGAATTAATTTTGTTATTTTTTTTCTTTGATCTCGAAAACGGTAAAGACAAAATATGAAATCGGATTCTTATTTTTTGTCATACTTAACAATAAGTTTTAATAAGAGAAAATCATTAATGTTTGATGCGTGTGCATTAAAGAAAAGTCAAAATAATGTAATTTTACTGATGACAAAATAATTGCGGAAAAGTATGTTGTAAACTCATAACTTTTTTTTTTTTTTGACAAAATGAATTTTACTACGGGACATTTCTTTAACCAAAAAGGTATTTAAAAGAAAAGCTCTGCTTTGTCTAAAGAAAATGCGCTCTCACTCAAAATTATTAATGATGCAAATAAATCAGGAATTGATGTGTGCTAATGATAACCTATTGCATCCTGTAAAAATCCCTTAAGAGAAGCATTGATTTTCTCGCAAAATTGCAAACTAACTCTATTGCTGATATTTATCCTCTCCTTCAATGCACATGCAAAATTTCAGGGACCAGCTTTGAATGTCGAAGAAGCTGTTTCGTTTCTTAGTTTATAATTTTAATACTTAGTTTTAATACTATGGAGTTGTGGACAATGGTTCCCTTTGAAAGCTGATCTGCATGAAAGATATGATTTCACAGCATCAGCCAAATTTCAGTACTTATCTGCTTTTTTGTTTTCTTTTCCCGATTTTTATCATCAAAAATATGCTTTTTCTAACGTTGCATTATTGTCTACGATGCTGTACAATAGTTAATTTTTAACAATGTTTTAAATTGCAAGTATGGAATTTTGAATTTGAATAACGCATTTGCTACATATTTCAAACTAAGAGTACCATTTGTGACTATTTTGAGCATTTTAAGGTCATTTTTGTAGCGTAAAATATCGTTTTAAAGATTTTAACATTCCTAAAATTGTTATTTAACTGATTTAAAAAATATAAATAGAACTTTTAATCAATTCAACACACTAAGTACAGATTGAGTGTTGCTGAATTAGACGCAGCCGTTTTTGAAAGATAAATTTCCTTTTAGTATAAAAAAGCAAAATCTTTATAAAAACGAAAACGTCCCCCTTTATGCTTCGAAAGCTATGTAGGGAACTATTTAAGAAATTCCAATTGTTTATTTTTTAAAGGTAGCTTAAAAATTATCTCAATTTTTGAGAAAAAGTGGAACAACAAAGCATTTTAGAGAAACAAAAACAGTTGTATTTAAAATGTTACAATAATTACCTTTGAAGATATTTTTGAACCACCTTTCGAAAGCTAAAGTTTACGTTAAGTTTTATTTGTATTGAAAATAATTGCAGCGACTAACAGACACATATTAGTAAACAAATACTTATTCTTAGAGAAAACACTTAGTTTAAAATATGAAGGAGTTAGTGTTAAGATTATTATTCAGTTTAGAAAAGAAAACAGATACTAATAAAAATTAATGCAAATGATACAAATATCTACCAATGAGGGTTGGAAAGATAGAAATAAGAAAATTCCAGGTGATAATCATTTGACAAAAATTTGATTTATTAATGCTAGTGGAAGAATCTTTTCCTGCAGTAGTTCTGTAAGAATATTTCTTATATTATATAATTACTACTTAAATGTCTTTGACATTTTAGTTTTACTTAGTTTACATAAATTGCATCTTTTGTAATATCTAATATAGTACTAGAATTTTTTTCTACAATACCTGATAATTGGATTGTGGGACTACGCCTCAAATTATGCATGCAGTTAGCAAATTAAGACCCAATAAATTTCTTCGCATCTTTTTTGGTTTGTTAATATCATTCTATTTGATTTGCATCTCATTAAATGAGATCAGGGATCGATCAAGCATTTTTAACGGGGTCAGTTTTTGTGAATTTTAAAAAGATTTTTGTGAAAACCGAATAATTTTGTGAACATTCAAAATTTAAACATATAATGAAAAAAAAAACTATTTTTTCCGCTCATTTAACGAATAATTCTGTGAAAAGTACAATTTTGCAGCTCGGAATTTTGTGAAGGGTCCGTTTTGATTAATTGAAATTTTGTTAAGGATCTAGAAATGAGCCTGAATTTTCTCTGACACGACCCCTGGAGATTGATAAGTTACCTTTTAGTTGAAATTTCCCACGCGTTTAACATTAAATAGGTTTCTCGGAGCCTTAACCTTTTGTAAGACCATTTTTGTCTATTACTGCTATGTTAAAACAATTTGTGGAACAGAACTGGTTTTAAGAAAATGAATTCTTTTAAGCTATTTAAAAAAAATAATTAAGTTTTAGTGATAAATTAGTTCGTAGTAGAGAAATTTTCATCTTACCTCGGTCAGCATTTCCACAGAGGATTCTGTAGAAGTCTCCTTTACCGGGAATAAGCGTTGTAGTCTCATGCCCAGACGACATTTCTCCGGAATCAGCAGAATCGGGATAGTACATGTAGGTTGTGCAAAGCCAACTTTCTTCTTCGTGGTAAAATGCTGTGCACAAGTAACCTCTCGTTTCCAAGCTCTGCGAACAAATGTCTGAACAGCTCTGGAAATGCTGGGTGTAAATTGTTTCCAACTCGATGGCTCCACTTGGGCGTTTGCCGCTCTCCATGATATGAGCTCTGTTGGGACAAGCTTGGGCTTCTAAGAATAAAAGAAAATTTGAGAGATTAAGTGATGCTGTTGATAATTGTTTTCCAAAATTTTCAAAAAGTATGGAGTTTTAAACCTGTTGTCTCAATTGCATTTCCTAATATTATTAACAACATTTTTAAACATAGATGCAGATTATTTATTTTATTATTTCTGGAATATATCTATCAAAGCGTGTTTAAACAAGTGAATTGTTTAACTGGACACAAAATAAAGTCCATTTGAGTTTGAGTCATGCTACTTGTGTAAACGTAATTCTATTGAATCGTTTATTTCGAAAATTTAACAACTCTTAAAAACAAAATTATTTTCAGAACAGAAAAAAAAAAAAAAAAAAAAAAAGCTTTTGAACAGTTGGAAAACTTTACGGGTCTGATCTTTTACTATTTTATTTTAGCAGGTAATAGCAATGCAATATTGGTAAATTGAAACGATTTTTCATTAATTATGCCATAAAAATTAATAAATTGATATTGAGAGTTGTTCTCTTTTCAAAATGGAGATGTTACCTTTTCAAAATAAACGATTCTATTAAAAAAGTCTCTTCACGGCCAATTACAGTAGAGTATCGTTTATACGACGCTTTAGTGTGGTCCCAATTCTTGGATTTAGATAAAAGGGCAAATCGATTATACGACGTTATGATTTATACGACTTTTTTCGATTGTCCCTTCGGCGTCGTATGAACGATAATCCACTGTATTTTTAAAAGGTAGCTTATCTACTGAAAACTGAAATATGAAATTAAACGTTTTATTATGGTCTGACTTTGCCAAAAGAAGAAATTTAGCACCTGACATAGGAGGACAAATTACTTCTGGTACAAATGCTCAAGCAGCGTGGGCTCAAAATGTTAAATAAAGCTTTTTAAAAATCAAATGATGTATCTAAAAGTGTTATTTAAATGTTTTTTCCCCTTCAAAAACGTAAAAAGATCGTTAGGATGACACGGAAATAGCTTATTTCTCTTATTTATAGCAGAATTTCGTAAAAAGCTGAGGAGCCACTATTTTAGAGTGCCTTCTAGGAAGGAGGACGTGAGAGGTCTATGAAAAACAGAAAAATTGTCAAGGGTTCTACAAATTAAAAAAGTTCGTCAACCATGCTTTACCTGAAAGACACATATTCTCTACGTAGTCGCTGTTCGAATCACTGAGGAAACCTGTTGGATTCATCGCCTTGGTGCTGCGACTGAGCCTGCATTTTTGACCACCTCGATCGAAACAAGCTGACAGGCACTCTGGATCGTTGACGCATTTCTCCTCGCATTCTGTTCGATTCGTTGCGAAGACTTCTTGGTCGGTGTGGCTTTCGAAACAATAACCAGGAGTCCGTTTGATCATGTACAATCTATTTGGGCAGTCGTTTGTCAATCGAGATGCTAAAGAGAGGGAATAATAATGCTATGAACGTAATGGGAGGAGGGATAAAAAGGGAAAATATATAACTCTGAAATGCTTGGTTTGAAACTTATTTCTATACACAATTGAAGAAACCGACATGATGCAGCATAAAATTTTGATGAGAATTCCACCCACATGTTTTGGTGGTGAACGTGCGGAAAGGAGGCATGTGACGATGGCGTAAGAAACCCACAGTTAATATTTTACTATTCATGCTCGACATCATTTCTTTATATCTGCATTCTGTTCAATAAGAAAATAACAAGTCGTGGTAAATATATTTTAAAAATTAATTCCGATAAATTATTTAAAAATTACAAATTTTTGGATTGTATATTTAAGTTATAACTGCCCTTTCTATTCAATAATAAAATATCAAATCGTAGTAAACAAATTTTTAAAAATTAATTCTGATAAATTATGTAAAAAGTACAACTTTTTGAATTGTATATTGGTAGCTTATAGTATTGCTTCTTCTTGTCCCGAGGTGCTTAGGATTATTTGAAGCATTGATTACTTTCAGTAAATATTTTTTTAAAGAGCAAATTTACACACGTATGAATTAAGAAATTTTAAAAAATAGTATGCAATTGAGAAAAGAAAAAAAAAAGCATAGGAGTGGCGTCATCTTCTGAGTAACCGAATTTCTAATTATAGTATTTGAAGACAAAAAATCCACCAACAAATGTTACCTTTCAAATCATCATTATCAAAAGAATATTTAATTATTTGTACCATAAACTTACATGTGAAGCAAACTTTATTGAAATGGAACGTGTTCGTCTGCCTGACAAGGACGTCTCCCCCATCCGGAGAAGCTCTGTCGTGATACATGTGGCAGACGGATTCCTTGTACTCTGGATCAACATGTTGCTGCTGGTTGCCCATGTGACTGTTGGAATTCCTGACGGAATTTCCTCCGTCCATGCCAGCATCTCCATTTTGAGGATCAATTCGCTGTCCCGGAGTGAAATCGAACGACAAACACTTGGGATCGTCTTCACAGCGTTGTTTGCACGTCTGCAGAACTCGCAGAGGACTGTCCACCAGAGTGATCTGGATGGGAGTCAAAAATCGAAGCTCATTAATTTAGATATATACAAGTATAATATCAAATATATGCGGTTTAGTTTTATTTAAATATTGCATGTATACTGTAAAATAAAATAAAATAAAAAAATATAATGTTGATTTCCCAAAAATGTTAATCTATCCCACTAAACAAAAAGGAAAATACAACTTATACTACGCACAAATTTTGCAAAGGCTTAAAGACATGTGTTTCGAGTCGCAAGGTGTGCCTTTTTCAAATACAATCTTTTTGCAAAATTTGTGCGTAATAAACGTTGTATTTTACTTTTTGATTTATTTCATAAAAATTTACTTATTTTCCTACTAAACACGTTTTTCACGTTGCTAGTGAAGTGTCGACTGATTTGAAATAAATCTTCGGCGTTTGCTCTTTTTTAAATCTGCAAAAATAATCCTACAAACTTAACTTATAACTTAAAATTCAGCTAAAATTTAGTCGTATTTTTTAAGATGAAAAATTTTAAGAATTTTGAAAATTTTACATCTCGCGAGTAAAAACTGTATAAGCAACAGTAGCGAAAGAAAGTTTATTTTATTTTTTTACAGCTCTACTGTGTGTCAATAGTAGTGATGGCAAGTATAAGTTTCCGCTTTACGCAAGGAGCAAATTAATTTTCCTTCCAGCGCGAGAGGGACTAAGGACTAATTTCTTACAAGTACTTTTTCCTTAACGTGAGGAAATCGTTCCTTTGAAGTGTATTTTCTAAGGACAATTGCTAAACCATGATGGATTTTCTTCGTACAGCTTTTTTACGTTACTAAGTACCTGTCTGAACTTAATTATTAATTAAAAACAAGATTTCTAGCAACGGTCGATAATTTAAATTGCTAGTTTTTATATAATAAGGAAATAAATTTTGATAGTTTTGTCATTTAAATAGTTCGTGAAAGTACAATTCGTCTTATAAGCTTCCTTTTCTTTTCTCTTCTTTCGGGAAAAAGCATATTATCACTATCCCAAAAATACTGCGGTTTGCCTTTAAGATTTTTTTAAAGCTAATTTTTTTCCGTTATAGATTGGAAAGTTATCTGCTCCTATCTTGATCTCTAGGTATCGTTAAGATGCTCATAACGAAAGGCTTATGGTAAAATTAAGAAAATTAATAAAAGTTTAAAGATCCCGTTTGTGCAAAACGGAATGCAGCTTATTGAGCTTAAACGCCACGAGACATTTTCACGATTAAATGTTTTATTCTTGCATTTGCTTGCAGTTGGTTGTGATCACTGTCGTCAGGTTATGCAATGCGTTTTTGTAAAGCTGTTTTAAAAAATAAGTATTTATAGAATGGCATATAACATTTTTTAAAAATTTGTAACAAGTGATGGTCTAGGCATTTTCTATTAAATAAAAGTAAAATAAATCAAGAAATTGAACATTTCCGTCAAATTAATCTAAAATTGATTTGCGATATAAGACAAATCCATATGAGGCTACCGTATGACGAAACTGTCATTTGAGGCTAAACCATAGTGAATGAAGCAAAACAAATGGTTAGCAATTTGATTTTTACACCTAAACATGCTAGTGACGTGAAGACGTGTTGAAAAATGACACTATCAAATTTAGTCACAATTTGGTGAATATTTTGTTCAGTTTCGCAAATAAACAAAATGCCCCCACCAGTATTGATATTGTTTCACCTTGAGATATGAGTTAAAAATGAAGACAACAAAGGAGAAAAAAGGTTTTGGGATAACCTGCTGCTTTTGAACAATGCAAATAACAAAAATAACGAATCCATACATACCATTTCGCCTTTTGACAGCCCGAAGCCATTATTTCCTCCCATTCTGTAATTCATGACTAATTCAAAAGCATATTTTCCTAATCCGTTGTTGCAGGACTGAGCTGAAAATCGAAATGAAAATATCAAGCAACGTGGCTAGATACTGAATCTGTGTGAAAGAAGGTCAGGAAAAACAAATTTTGCATACAATTTTGGTAGGTTTAGTTCCATATCTTCACATAAATGAAGGAGCTATGCTCACAATTATTAGCTATGTCATTTTGAATCAGTAGGATGTCGAATTATGAAGCATTGTGAAATTTCAACCGATGAAGGAGGGAGATGTTGGTGAAAGAACAGATTCAGGTTTTATTTTGAGAGTTAAGAAAACATCAAAATTTACGAATTTACGAATTTACGCGGCAATTACAAAAATAATAATGCAGAATGCTTAAATTAATATTTTGAAACTCTTATTGTTAAATATTTAGTGACGATGAGTTATAGCGTGAAGAACGCTAGCACCTTTAACTTGTAACAAATAAAGAGTAGTTACTAACAATTAGAAAGAATTACTAAAATGTTTAGATGCGTGAAAGAGTAGAAATTATTTGTTTTAAGAACTTTTGGGCATTGTTTTCCCACCAATTCACGCATTTGTAAAGCTGTGTTGTGAGCTTGTGCTTGTGAGAATAAGTCTGATATGTAAATATTATAAACGTCAATTATTCTGTTTTGAAAGTATTAAGGTTCTGCTTCGTGCCTCAAATGGTAGAGTTTCTTCAAAATATATTCTCCTCACGCATTGTTTTTTTGTGTTTATTTTTTTAATAACAAATCAACTTAAAATACAAATTATACTATGAATTTTCAATTTCATTTTCAATGGTGCAGTTTTGAGAATTAATAAAACTTTGAAACTGTGTAAGATTAGTAGTTTATGTTGGAGAAAATCAAAGAAGAATTTATAGAAAAGATAACATAATATAATAACTTTAAATTGGAAGCACGTCGTTCAATATTACTCACAAATTTAGATAAAACAGTAATAAAATCGATATCAAAATTAAGTTTAGTAATACTTATTAACTGAAAATTAAATACAATTAATCGAATAATACTTGTAAATCTTCACAAATATTCGAGTTTTTTAAAAATATTGAATTGTAAAAAGTTCTCAGTTCGTAAAATTAAAAAAAATAATAATAATAATAACAATTGTGACTAGATATAGGAAAACAAGTAAAAGAAATTTTTCGAAGCCAGACGTACCAGACAAATATGTGAATATACGCTTTCCGCCTACAGGAATTAAATGTAGTTAAAACCGTATGCATTATCAAGTTGTAATAAATTGTAGTTTGCTAAAGTTCACAGAAAGAACATTTTGGTCTGTAATCGTTTGTGACATTTAAAGCCTCGCATATTACAAATATCATTAATAACGCTTTTTCGTTTACACATCCAATCTCTCATTCCGTATATTTTATAGAATGTGTGGCTAAATAATACACTTGCCAATTCTCATAAAAATCATAAAATGCTGTTATTGTGCATATAACCGACATTACTAACACTTCAAGATTTCAATTCAAACCGCGGGTTTGCATGCAGTAAAATAACTTCTTGGCAGAGTGCGAGATTTGTATGATTTTTTTATCTCATTTAATTAGAAATATTCGTTAATTTTTCTAGTTTGAAGGATTGTAAGAAGTAACAATCTTCAGATTGCTGTCGTAGATTAGTATCGTTTTTCCCCTGCTTTTGAGTCTTAATTTGCATTTTGTAACTATCAACAGCACCGTAAAATTATGAATTTAACAAGTGCTGTGAAATTAAACCTAAGAAATTTTGCTTGGTTTACCTTACGCGCAATTATACATTAGTAGAAAATATCTAATTCAGTTTGGGGATAGACGAATTGGTAGAAAAAATGTGTTAACCTGTGTGATAATTAAGTTTAACTAGCTGATTCCCCGCAGAGCATCTGCGGGCTATAAGTTCAACAATCAGTCAAAACATAAGAATAATCGCTCGGTATGAACAAACTAAGGTGTTGCCACTACAAAGAATCGTTAATTAAAAATTGAGTTATGAAAGGAAATACTTTTTAAAAAATTGAAATAAGTTTGTTAAAGTCTGTAAATTACGATAATGAATACGAATATTATGTTACGTTTCTCGGCTAGTCGTTGGACAAATTTTTAAATATCGTTTTACCATAGTTTTTCTTTTCTTTTCTTTTTTTTTTTTGCATGATGGCAGTATCGTATCGTATCGCAAAATTTAATCGTAACTGGTCCACGTTAAGTAATATATATATATACGCTCTCAGAAACGCATGCTAAAAATCTCACGAAACTTTCGTCGTATTTGACGAAATGGCTTCGTGAAAAATGCTCCGAGTAAACCTTTCGCCAAATTGTCGAAATTTGTGAAGTCATTTTTGTTAAGTCACGTGAACACGCGAGAAAAGAAGTTGTAAATGACAAAATTTTCTTGACGGTTCAAGAATCGTCGAAAATGAGGAATCTATTTTTGAGAGTGTATGTATATATATATATATATATATATAGATAGATAGATAGATAGATAGATACATTTCCAAACTGAAATAATGAGTTGCACATGTCCGATATTTTTGCAAACGTGTTCTATTTCTCTCCAGCAGGTTCTTTACATTGATGTATCATAGCAGTAATGTTGTTAGAAAAAAATACTTCCAGAAAAAAATACTGTCTTTCAGCATTGAAAAATGTATACGATTTTAATTCGAAATTGCCATTTTGAAAATGAGTGTATTTCGGCTTGTGGGAACATGTATTCCAAAATGTTGTTTAATCTGTACATACATGAGAAAAAGTAGAAAAATGTAGTTTATTTTCGTGTATCAAACGTAAATATGCATCACTAGATTAGTAACCATGCACTACATAGTTTATAAACACGCATTTTGATAGGTTACTCGTCTGCTTAAAACTCTCGTTTGACCTTCCCTTTCACTTCTCTTCTTTTCACAACAAACAATTAAAGCTAAATTCCACTTTTATCGTTAAGGTTATCGTAAAACTAGAAGGCAAAGCGGATATTTTCTATTATATGTCGAGTCTTCATTTCCGGCTGAAAGGAATGCATAAATGTGAAGGGGAGTGTAGCAGACTTTAAGCCGATTAGAGAACTAAAACTAAAAAAAAAGTTCTGAAATTTTGAAATATGGTACTATCATAAATTGTATTCTAAAAAAATGAAACTCCCAATGGTTAGTTGTAACGAACCATTTGGCGTTTCGTCTTGTTAGAATACAGTTTATGACAGTACCATATTTCAAAATTTCTGATTAAAATAATATTCTAAATTGATTTTAAGAGGGAGATTGTAATTGATTTTAGGGGATATTGATGGGAGAACAAGGCCAAGTTATAAGACATTATCAGGCGATAATGGTGATGAAGAGACTGGTGACTGCTGAATCCATTGACGTTTAAGAAAACGAAATATTTGCAATTCATATAGATCATAGGTTTAAATTACAATCATAGGTTTTAAGTGGACATTGGTATACGCTAGTGTAAGTCACTGGTTCCCCGCCTTTTGTTGTAAGGGGAGTATTGTATATTGATGGAAATGAGAAAAGGGCAGAGTTAAGATGACATACAGAGATATACAAGAAATAGAAGTAGTTTTGACAGTGGTGGTAATAGGACTGATAATTCAATGACGTGGAAATTCGGTAACATTTTAGAATCTGAACTATTTTTAATGCATATCTAGCAACAATTGAAGTTTTGGGCGAATTTAAATAGTTTTAATTTGCAGAGAAAGAACTGATTTCTCATTCTTTCAAATAAATGTTAAGAAAAAGCTTTTATTTATTCATACATTATTTTAAAAACTACTGCAGCGGTTTTTGGCACTCATATTACCTGAATATACGAAGGCAAGATGATTCTACTTTTAAAATTTAATTTTACTTCATAAAACGGTAACACTTAGCTACGTGTTTTACCTACAGTTCTCATGTGGTAAGAGCTCGTGTTATTCTACAGTTTTCTCATTCAAGTGCAAACAGAACAATTGCTACATTAATATTTAATTTAACACTCAGAGTGATGATCACTTTCTCATCAAACGGTGTTTAGCTAAATCAATTTTTCTCAAGAATAGATTTCTTGGGAAAGAAATGTTTCATTTTTAAAAGCGTACACAACATGTTATTCGTGTCCTTAAGAAACACCTCTCAGAATATACTCTGGAATTCAATTTCTTAATCGGACTTAAGGGATTACTTTTTAAACTCACTATTATTTGAGATTAAAATATCATATTGCCATATACAATAAGTGGCATATGTAATAAGCATTAATAATAATTGTTATATACACAATTTTTAACTTCATTTTAGCCAATGCTTTGTCCTTTCATGTCATGAAAATATAATGTGCTTGAAATTTTAAGGATAGTGAAAGACGTAGCTAAGAGCACCAACATCAGTTTTTAATTTGGTAGCACACGGGACTAAAAAAATAGTATGCATCGCACATACAGAAACTTGGGAGGAAAACTGTGATACGTTTACCTTACGAAGTCAAGTAAGTTTCGTAATATCCATCTGGACATGAGTTGTTGAAAATTATGGGAGTAAGAATCGTTTCCAAGTACAACGAAACGCACCCTCAAAGTGTTGAATGGGGCTGCGTATGGTCACTAACCATTGCAGACCGAGTGCATTCTCCGGAAGATCGGCATCCATTGTTTCAAGTAGCATCATTGTCGGCGGGTGCCATTACGACTTTGAGAATTTTTGACGTTCAGTTTTATGATGAATTACAGCATCTAGCATTGGTTACAAAAGTTGAACAAACTCAATAGTGATTACTACAAAACAAAACAAATTTATCAAATTAGAAAGATTTAAACGCCGTGTGTCCGTAGTTTCTGTAGAGAGCAACTCATTGTGTCATCTCAAAATCGTGAAAACTGTAATTAGAACAGTTGCAATCTTTTCCCATATAATCGAGAACATTTTCTTTGGAGTTCGAGAACATTTTGAACTTCTTCATGCTCTGTCATAAACCTTATAGAATTTTCTTTCTTTTTTTAAAAGTGTTCAATTTTATTGGATGTGAAGTTTTATCACATTATAGACTATTTTACAGCATATGAAGAAGATATCGTTACTTAGTTTCTTTTTGTTATAACTTTTACGTTATTTTCTTTTTTAAAGAAAAAAAATTGCGAAAATACATGCAGAAATTATGAAATATTCTGATCTTATTCTTAGAACAATGAAATAAATGATCTTGAATGGGAACATAATTGTTAAAGAATATTCTTTTAGAAACATTTCTATACTCTCTCCATGCGACAGGTGGAAAAGAATAGTGTTTAATCTCTGTATAGTTGACCGTGATAATTGTACCAGCGCATAATAATAAACGCTTTCTAAATACAATTGGTAAAACGACCTTAGAAACTTGTTTAATTGCAGGTTTTTGTACGTAAGCGTGATTTTGAGTAAAGTGAGAAATAAAAATAAAGATAAAATTTTACACTATAAAAAAAGTTTCAGAACATTGAATAGTTACGTTTAAAAGAGTTTTCGATTTAAAGCAGTTGGGCATTTTATTGTGTATTCGATATATTTTGCTTAAAAAGGAGCCCAGGAAAGTAAATAATTAGAAACAATTTACTGGAAATTACACATGTTTGAATGATGCACAAAATATAGTAAAGCTTAAATTCTATTACGTAAATATAACAAACTTTTAGAACTTATGTAATGTTTATGCAATAATGTTAGGTGCTTCTGAGTATTCCTTTAAGGCGTCTTGTAAACAATAAATGAATTACCAGTGTCCTTAGCCTTCAAATGCCCTGTGCGATCTAAGAGACCGCTCACCATTTTCAAATCGTTATTTTCATCCTTAAGAATCGAAAATCGCTTCTATTGTTTGACTTAAACTGCATAAAGCTAGATTTTTGATGTCTTAAAAATTAATAAAATAAATTTAAACTGCCAAAAAAATTTAAACATTTTAATTATAACATTTCATTTAGTATATAAAATTGATTATTTTAACCTCCTTTATCAAAGTGTAGACTGCAGGCAACGTACCGTTCCATAGCAGTTTTTGTAATTTTCTTTAAAAAAAGTTTAAAAAATTTCTGAAAATCGTGCATTATATTTTTTTGTTATTGTCTTGAATCCAAAAAATCAAATAAGTTTATAAGTGATAGAGGTTAATTTTTTTAAAAAATTTAAATAAAATAATAATTAAAAAAAAATAATTAAAAATCCTGAAATACGTGTATTTATTTTTTCTCTTTATCTCAAATTCGTAACAATCAAACAAATCCGAGTTATTGAGTGATAGAGGGCTAAAGCTTTTTTCCCAAGCGATCTATGAGACTGTATTTAATGATATTTTTCACAGCAGTTAAAGGCTAAATTTCATCAAACTTTCTGAGTGAATTGAAGTGAAGAAATGTCAACTTACCATCAGTGAGTAAGCGCAAAGCAGCTAAGAAAGAGACCAGAGGTATCATAGTGACAGAATAAAGTTTCATGTTTGGTTCTCAACTTTGCTGGATAGTTCTACTTGCACCTCGCATTCCCTGCAGGAGAGCTGGTAAACCCGCACAAACACACACAGAGACAGAAGCAGACTAAAAAGACCGATATAAGAGCAGTTCCAGGTTTCGATTGACATCTGACCACGGGGCAGCAAGCACTAATATCGCGCTTTTGTGACGTCACTTTGGGGCCAATGTCAGTGTATCCGGCGACAGGAGAATAGGCATCCGGGAAGGTTAGGCTACCGGCGCTCGGGAGTTCATAAATTCCAAAATGGGTGGCCACAAGTCTAAAGGAAATGAACCATTTTGGAAATCAGCATAGTATAGCAGTGTTTAGCATATGTCAAGCTTGTATCTGTGAGCCATGTTAGGACACGTGTTTCATTTGCTGTATAATGCAACATTTTTTTTTCTGAATTTTTAATACAATGCTGGAATTTTTGAAAATATTTATTGTTTTTGCAATAATGTTTTCAATATGTTACGAACTTTCATCACCAGAATGAAGCTGACTGGAAGTGTAAAATCTATTAGTTATACAAGTAAACGATAGTAACTTTTTTGTTTTCCCATAGCTCATCACTCTTTTCTATTTTTCTATTATTGTTTGTTACATATTGTCTGTTTCATACTTACTTCTGTCAGTCCTGCGTGATACTTATCAGTATAAGAGTTTTTTAAAAAGTGTTTTAATTACAGAAAAATAAAGATGATTAAGTTTCTATTTAAAATTTGCATGTAAAAATTTAACTAAGTAACAAAACAATGAAACCACACACAAACATGTTCGATATTTAATATTTTATCATTAACTACGTTCTTAAAAAAATATTTTAAAAAGATAAATTTTTAGAGACTGGGAGTTGCTTTAGGGTAAATAGATATAAATTATTTAAAGAGGCTAAACATTCTTCTATCTCTTCTATAAAGTACAAAAATTATTTGCTGTTTGTTCTAACTTTTTCCTTCTTCAAAATAATTCCGTACCTGAGAGTCATTGTATATTAAGTCCAATTTTCGAGCTTTTTACGAGTTTACACTTAATGGACATGTAAGAGTACCGACGACAAAGCGTCTAGCTACATGAGGGTTCAGAACTTTTAGAGCACCCATCAGACAGCTTTATTCTAAGGTGCGCATGGAAAAAAAGTCTAGTCTTATAGTGCTAAAAATGTTTATTTTTTAACCTCATCGGAAAAATTTGAAAAATGGACTTAAGATACTATGGCTCTCAGGTACAGAATTATTTTCAGTTGATGGATCCGTACCTCATATCTGGCTTTGATTCTTAAAACCTCTAGATTCTATACATATTTTCAAACGTTTGAAATCCGTTGTGAGTTTTTAATTTACGTATATTTTCAAAAAATGCTAACTGAATTTTAAAAGTTAAATTTTTGTTCGAAAGATAATTTCAAGTTTACACCTTCTGTCTGGATATCTTACGAATGACATGTCGGAAAACCGGATCTTTAGTGCATTGGCCAGATCGGATTCCGGAAATTAAAAAATCAGCCAGATATCGGATATCTTTTGAAAAGGGGACAGGTCCATTTGTCCCTTTCCGTCGGTGTGTCCTTGCAAATAAGTGATACATAACGTGTTTTGTTCAGCCATGGAGTGATACTTAAAATCAATAGTGATATTGATTTAGTTTTCAGGGATTCTCTTACAGATAAAAATCGTAATACGCAACTTTTTTTATTATATGAAACTTTGTATCAGGTCTGCGCACTTTATTGGACTCTTTGTAATTCAATTAAAATGCGTTAGTCTTGTCAATCGCTTACGATTGATGCCTACACTGTTATACTGAAACTTTAGCAAGTATGTGCTCGTATTGGATTACTTGGAATTAGTGAAATATGTCCTGAATCCCTTTTTTAACAACTCAACAAAAGGTCTTGTGAAGTGCAGTCAAGATCGAAGTGCGATAAAACAATAGTAACCAAGTTGAAGTCCAGCTAAAGCACCAGCTGTGGCTATACAGAATGTCTTCAACACTAGCTTATCAATTTTTTTGCTTATAACTGAAAAATGAAATAAAAAAATGAATAAATAAAACAAAGAAAAATTAAATTAAATCAAAGGAATTCAAAATAAAATAATGGTAGATATTTCAATCTGAATGTTTTTATACTTACTTTACAATAGTTTACAACTTTTTAGTCTTTCGTAAGGTATTTCTAAGGAAATTATTTTTAAATTTGATTTAATACGAACGATCGAATGTAGATGCATAAAACAACAAACCAATAAAAAAAACTCTTAAAAGAAGTGCACTTGGACAGAGGAAGGCGAGGGAATTAAGGAGCTTAAAGTCAATTATTGCAATAATTTTTAAAAAGAATAGAAAATTACATTCGCATACGCAGTTTAAAATTAGTATTGTTTCCGCGAAAACTCAAAGTTGGAAAAATTACTCTACGCATTTTATTATACGTTTCTTTGTTTCCGTTCCATTTCTTTCTCCCTTTTTTTTTCTTTGTTTTTCGTATGGCATTTGCGAACCTTTTCCTTCCAGTCTGAAATTTTTCTTACAATTGATGAAGAAACTAATAAACAAACTTCAATTTAGATTTTTTAGAAAAGTACAGAAGAAATTTCGTTTCTAATAATTGAAATTGAGATTACTCAACCAATTTTTATTAGTTTATCTTGAAGCATTTTTTTAATTTCAATTTTATCAATTTATTTGTTTTTGATTCTAAGGAAAAACGTTTATATAAATTCCGTTAAAACTAAATAAAAAACAAAAATCTTGCTATTTTTTTCCTCTGCACACAATTTAGAATTGTAAAAATACACAAGGTTCAATTTTCCAAGATGCTTACAGCAATTAGGAAGCGAAAAACAATTATTTGTAAACTCATTCAAAAACCAAAGTTCACCAGGGTGAATAAACAATGCTCTACTCTAGAGCAGGGGTCTCCAAACTTTCCAGCCTTAGGGCCATATTGATTGCTCCAGTAAATTCCAAGGGCCAAAACCATATTATCATTAATTGTTGCCGGTGGTAAAAAGTTGAATTAGTCCACTAGTGGTGTAAAATATGATTACTTTTTTGCCAGATGCCATTAGCTCCGCGGGCCGGACAAAATCTGTCCGCGGGCCGGATGTGGCCCGCGGGCCGTAGTTTGGAGACCCCTGCTCTAGAGTATTCTAACCGTGGAAGATGAAAGCAATACTGTTTTGGTTTCATAAATTAATTCATATAGTTAGTTAATTCAGTTAATTCAATCACTACTGTTGCCATTTTCAACTGCTATAAATATTTGGAACCGTTGAAGAGATAGAGAGAGAAGTGCAAGTAAAATTAAAATTATTCTTATAGATGATAAAATATGTCTTAATTGCTATAATTTTGAAGAATGTATGCATATAAATACGTAATAAAAAGGCATTTAAAATTCGATTTTTAAACATTAATTGAATTTTGATCTAAATTGATGTAACTAAATTGATGAGCAAGCAGTTCATGTTTTGTGTAGGTAAAAAAAAAAAGCCCCGTTAAAAGTACGAAATCGCAATAAAAAACTTAGATATGTGTTTCGGAGTTCCAAGGAACCCTTTTTAAAGCAAAGATGCAAGATTATGCATGCAAAGTCAAAACTCACATTTCTTTTTTCTTAAGGCTTACTTGCAACCCCGAATCACGTGTATACATTTTTTTATAGTTTATATTTACTGTTAACGCTTTTTTTTTAAATTCAATATTTGTTCAAAGTAAAATCTTTTCTTTTTATGTTTTTTTTAATTACTAATGTTTTCTACTTTATCCTTACTCTTGATGAATTAAACGTTTCTTTACGAATTGATGAAATTTTTTTATCTCGCTGTAGCAAAGGAAAAGCACAATTACTTTCCATTAACCACTTCAAACCCTCAGTAGTCGGCAATATTGCATTTCAGTGGTGCGCTCAAATTTACTACATTATTTTTTCCTTTTAATAATTCTTGGTTTCTTCAATATTTGTGGTTCTTTTAAAAATATATTTCCATAACCATTTTACAATAACGTCTAATCTTATCTTTATTTTAAAAAATAAAACCCCTATAAGCAGTAGCTTACAAGTACAGAACACGCGTCATCTCTACAAATAACTTGAACTTAGAACAATAAGACAACACACAAATACTTATAAAATACACAAAACAAGTAAAAATAATCATCTCAGACCAATTTAAAGGAACATAATAATTTGTATAAAAAGAAAATAAGATGTAAATGGAGAAATAAGTATTTAAAATATAAATATAAGATGTGGTGAGAAACATACTCGTTTAAGTCAGAGTTTTTGAACTATAAGATATAATTTTTAAACCAGAGTTGTTTATATTTCTTTTATTTTATTTTTTGTAGCAGAAAAAAAGTTATATAGAACATATATGTATGTCATTAAAGAATGACATACTACAATACTAGTTCTTAATATAAATATGAGTTTTCTATGGCCAAAAATGCAAAATACTATTTTACTCAATATATTAATCGCTCCAATTTTTTCCCCCACCTCATGTAAAAAGAAAAATTGTTTCTAGATTTTTATATTCAGGGAAAATGTAGCTTTTGAGTTTCAATCATTTTTTGCTGTACATGATAAATAGATATGTCCAGTTAGACCTAAAGCATTCTATATTATATTTTACACATTTATTGCCCATTTGGCGAATAACTTACATTTCCTGTTCTGCGGATCTCAGAAATACGCGATACGTTCATTTTCCGTGAACTTGACTTTCACCACTTTGTTTTTAACGCATTGAGGGACAGTAGGAACAAGTGAAGCTCGAAAATTGACACTATATGTTTTTGTAATTCTTAGAATATTAGAAGTATAGTTTTACTCTTTCTGCTTAAATTAACTTAATTTTGATTAATTCAGCACTTTTCAAGAGAAAACACGATTGCACTACTCCCTGCACAACCACGTGCATACTAAAGTTACAAGTCGTGTAACAGGTGGAAAACGAAATTCAACCTAAGAAATTGTTTCCAAAACATGACAGTAGGCTTCTACTTGTGCGCCATTAAATGCACATTTGTACCGCTACAGCCGTAGTGTCTAAAAAAAAAAACGACCGTTTCGTTTTGGACGGCTATTGCCGTCATGCCGCATAGTGAACTTCGCTTTGACGGCTATAGACGCAAGTGTCGGTCACCTTGTTAATCTCCGAGTAATTCATTGTAGTTCGACAACATATAAAACTTTGCACATGACATCATTTATCGAGCTACAGTAAGAACATATGTTTTATTTTTAGAATTAATTGAGCAAAAATAAATTACTCTGTGAAATAATTTAGAGTCAGTTTACAAATTCGACTTGAAAAACTTATATCATTTCATGAAAGTATCTTTCATGTAATTATTTCACAATATTTTGTTGAAGCTCTGTATTTAGAACATATTTTGATTTATATTCACATACACACACACACTGATTTAGTCCATTGAATCAGTAGTCATTTGTATTGCATCATTTATATCAGGGCTCAAAAATTATCTTGCCCGACATGCCGGGGAATGTGAAAATTCCGATAGGGTATAAACGTTCTACCCTTACATGCCCGGCATGTCGTGTAATTTTTTAATCCAATATTCCTTTCCAAAACTTTATTATTTCGCATTTTATTGAAAAATCACCGCATCCTCACCGGAGTTCTAAATTGACATGTTGGCGGACATGGATGTCAACAATTAAATGGGTAACAGAATTTACATTTTGAAAATTTTGACTTGTAACGATATACTATGTAATATTTTGTTTGTAATGTAATCTTTTAATGATTTAGATTAACGCTAAAATAATTCTTGATTCAAATATACAGCTGTTAATTTAGTTTTTTGTCTGATTAACGCAATGCGACACACTCAAATGCTTTTATTAATGTGAAATAAAACAACTTCCGGGCATGTAAATATTTTGTTCGGGCATGCATTTTTTAGACAAACATGCCCGGCAGGGTATGTGAAATTTCAAAGATTTTTCGAGCCCTGATTTATATGATACATTTTATATTGTAAATGTTTTAAAAACAAAGAACTAGAGCTTTACAAATAATGGTGGTCTTGCTTCTCCAGAAGATATACGACATTGATTTCAAATCATTCATGTCTCAAAACACAAATTTTTAAAAAAAAAAAAAGAACAAGAAGTTCCGTCTAGAACTATACGAGCCTACTTTCTCGTTTACACCAATATCAAATTGATAATCTAGCTATCTCACTCTCTGTCTTTCTCATTTAGCTTTAGTTTTCATTACTTCCAAATATACCTTTTTCAACGGTTTATGCACATTCATTCAGTCATTCATTTATTCATTCATTCATTCGGAAATATTCTTAAAAATACAGATCAAAAAGGTTCGTGGGAAAATAGAGACTTGTGTAATTCTGGATGAACTTCGTTGGGCCTAGCGCCTGTTGTTTGTGTACTTTTTGTATCTGTATTTGTATGTGTACATGCTCTGCGTCATAACATCTTTTCGATAAAGTTTGTTTCAAGCAAATCCGTCTGTTAGAAGTAGATTTATATAGAATTGAAATTTCTCCATAGGCCCTATGTTTTTTCTTTCTTTTGAAGTGTAAAAAATTGAACTAAATTTTTCAAATCAAAAAATGTTTCCCGTTGAGAGCTTCTTCGAATTAGCTTGTTCATAGGAACTTGGATCATACACTCATAATTTGTGCCCCTTTTTTTTGAACTGTTCGAAATTGAACGATAAATGGTTGAAATCAAAGAGTAAAATATGGAAATGAGATGTCCTTGAGATCTTTTGAATGCGAAAAAAACTTCATCCACAATTCCTTCCAAAGTTATTGGGGGGGGGGGGGGGGACAGACAGACCAACAAACACATATCTTCCCCATCTCAAAACCCTACCTTCAAATGTTTTATTTTTCAATATTTATTTAATTACTTCACTTACTTACTTATTTTTGACTTTTTCTTATTTTCAACGACATTTTTACGACACATTAAGACTTCTTTCATTCCATTTTTTTCTTTTTAAAAAACTTCTGCGGGAAAGTAGGCTAAAAATCGGACATGGAGATATGAGTCGAGATTATTCATGGTGGAACTAGAACATTCTGTGAATATTTTTCCGAAATTGAAATTTGGAGAATATTCTGTTTACTTAAAGGTACAAAATTTCATAAATATCATCGATATTTTGAAATCAAATTTAATTGTCATAGTGAAAGCATATAAATAACAGTATTTTTGGGGTTATTTACCCCTTATAGCCATAATCATGTAAGAGAATTTTCTCTGGAATAGTAGATAAGATTTTGGTTCGTTGAGTGATTGCTTAACATTTAAACGTTATATACATACACACACACACATATATATATATATTTATATATATATATATATATGTATATATACACGCACACGAGCAAGGTATAAATTAATTCCTCAATCTCCATGAAGGTGAAATGTAGAATCAGAACTCCTTTTCCCGAGGCACGGGCGACGTTGCACGCGCAACTATGTTGCGTAGCGGGCTAAGTTGACTAAGCTGAAAAATGTTCTATAAAAAATACACCGATTCATACATTATATGTATGAAGCATTTTTTCCCTTGTGTGACTTAAAAGTGGTGATTTTAAGCGGGTACAAATACCCCGCTTTTAAACGGCAAATTTATGAAGTTTTTTTAACAAAATTAGTGGAATTTTAACAGTAAATACATTTTGACTTTTAAGTGGAGAGAACACAAACTAAAAATTTATAAGTTTATACGAAGCCGGAGGTTTACATTTTTATTTCAAAACAAACCTTCGTCAAACAGCAGACCTAAAATATCTAAAAGTTTTTTAAACGTTCGAGGAAGTGAAAAGGTTAATGAGTTACGATCGAATTTTGACTGATGGGCGGACTCTAGTATAATTAAATGTAGCAAATGTAATTTATTTCTGTATTATTGTAGTTTAATGGTTGAATAAACAAAATGATATAGTGAAAACGGTTTTGATTTGTTTATTTTTACATATTTCGTAAGGGTTTAAAGTTAGCTTCCCCGTTTTGCCGCGCTCCTTCTCCCAATATTATCTTAACTAAATTTTAGGAGAATATTTTTCGAATATTCTCCTACGTTACAATATTCTCCGTAAGATTATTACCAATTATTTTACATCTCAATACAATTTGACCAAATACATTACTGGTTTAAAACACTTCGATTTTCTGTTTTAAAATACGTATATGTTACAGCCAAAGCCCGAATTCGGCCACTTCGCGAATTGGCTAGCCAAATCGCGAAATGGCTAAGAACGCTGTAAATTGGCTGGCCAATGTCCGATCTTTTCTTGATTTCGGGAATTGGCCGGCCAGATCGCGAAGTGGCATAGGATGGCTGGCCAATGTCCGATTTTTTCTTGATCTCGATAATTGGCCGGCCAGATCGCGAAGTGGCATAGAATGGCTGGCTAATGTCCGATCTTTTCCTGATATCGATAATTGGCCGGCCAGATCGCGAAGTGGCATAGAATGGCTGGCCAATGTCCGATCTTTTCTTGATCTCGATAATTGGCCGGCCAGATCGCGAAGTGGCATAGAATGGCTGGCCAATGTCCGATCTTTTCCTGATCTCGGGAATTGGCCGGTTCGCGACCACCAGATCGCGAAGTGGCATGGGAGTATCAGCCAAAGTTGGAAGAAAAAATCATTGGGCACGTATTAATGGCTCTGTATAACCATAACTTTTTTCTTTAAAAATTACTAGCTGCGGTTGGATGTGGCCATTTGAGACAAAGTAAAAAATTATTTTTTTTAAATTTCAATTTAAAAACTTGTATATTTTTTTTTATATTTTTAAATTAGAAGATTTATATTTTAAAATTAAAAAAGAAAACAAAAGTGGCAATATTAGCAAATTAGATTTTTAATAAAACAAATATTAAAAAATTGTGGTCCCATCGTACCACTCGGTATGTGAAAAAACATACCACTACAATTTTTTGTTCTGTAAAGTAAAAGGTATTAGAAATACAAAAGATATTAAAAAATTAGTAAAACGGTCAACATAAAAAATTTACCTCTTTTCCTTTAATTAAAAAATGAAATATAAATCACCGTAATCACTTACTATAACAAGCTGAACTTTTGAGACATTTCGAATTACATAAAAGTTTGTTGCTTATGCATTTACAGCGGTTTGTTGCAGTCTAAAAATTGCATCTCGTGAATGAGCACATCGCGCTTTGGCCGGAACATCGTGGCCACTTCGCGAAATGGCCGGCCAAAGTAGAATATTCACTGATCGTTTCAATTACATCGCACTTTGGCCATACCTTTCGGCCAAAGTGCGAAGTGGCCGGATTTCAGGCTTTGGCCGTAACATATGTATTCTGTGTGCACGACAATTTCTGACAATTGCTGTTACTGCTGGTTGAATTTATTTTACATTGGTAGTATTTTTTAATTAATAACAAACTTAATTAAGCATATAAATTTACATTATTATTAGGGAAAGCTATAATTATTCAAAAGGTATAACACACATTAAAATCAAAATCAGCAAAAAGAAAAGAAAAAAAAAATAGAAAGGAAGAAAGAAGGAAATTTATTAACTTTTTCCTCTTGAGAACTATTTTTTCGTAAACTGCCTTCATTAAAAAAAATATACAAAACTTTTTCCAGTGAAACGGATGTTGCCAATGCTAATTAATGTTTCAACGTAACTTGCATCTTTATTGACTTCTCATAAATACGAGTATATTTATCGTTTTTTTCTAAATTTAAGATGATTACGTTTTATTAAAAATTTAATCATCGACAAAGTAAATCTTACCTCAAGTATAAAACATGATCGTTCAGCAAACATTGAACTCTAATACATCCATGGAGGAACATTAATGATTTAGCAAGAACATAGATGTTTTTCAAATATTGATCAATCAATCGCATATCAATGTCTCATGCGCATCCGCAATCCCCAAGAGTTTTTTTTTTCTTTCCAGGTTTAACGGTTGCTAAAAATGCGCTTTACGATATACTTTTTACGTACACGCAACTTCAAACCAAATATGTATCATTTTTGAAA
Source organism: Octonoba sinensis (assembly GCA_038502835.1). Classification (NCBI taxonomy): domain Eukaryota; kingdom Metazoa; phylum Arthropoda; class Arachnida; order Araneae; family Uloboridae; genus Octonoba; species Octonoba sinensis. Next base: position 45,132,081 of record CM076602.1, on the reverse strand, counting down.
TAATTTCTAGTGAATGACCACCCGCAATTTATAACCGATGACTGATAGATATTTTTTGAAAAAATGATGTAAGTTGCAACAGTTCTTTTCATTAATTTGCTTTCGACTTTCCATTGCCATCCCTTTTGCAAAAAACGTTTAAGAGGTTTTTTTAAAAATAAAATGGGAGACAGAGCGAGAGAGAGAGAAAGAGATGATTTTATTTTTACTCAAACAAAAAGTTGGAAATCATTTATGGGTCAAAGCTAACGAGAAACGAATAAATGAATAAATAAGTGAAATACTTTTCATTTTAAAACATTTACTACATTTTTTTTACAATTAAAAATGCACTGTAAGAAATTGCTGTTAAAAGACAAAAAGGAAACTTTTTTTTTTTTTTAGTTTCTTTTAATTTAAAAAGAATTTATTTCAAATAAAATAATCAAGTTTCTTCAGCATAGTTTTTCAAACAAATTCTTGCTTTTCCGCACTCTATACATTTTCAGAGAAAGATCTGTTAGATCACGTGTAACTTAACACATGACCTAATAGATTAGTTGAGATCTGTGACAATCAGTTTACAATTCGTCACAATTGCAAAATTAAATACTTGAGATCTCGTTTGTCTTGGAGCCATGGAAAAAAAATTCAGTTAAAATTTTCATAATTGGACAATTATTATACTTTTCTCCACCAGACCCCTACCTGTTAGCCGAGGCCTTAGGATTGCTTACGCACGGGGAGAGGTAGTGGGGTCTACGGATTTTACATGCACATATCTCCAAGTATACATGGTGGTCTTCAGTGGGTATCGAACGCGCGACCTTCCAGGTGGAAGTCCGGCGTGCTAACCACTAGGCTACCACAGCCCTTGACAATTATTATACTGGTAAATTAAAAATAGTAACTTCAAAAAAAAAAAAAATTGAAAAACATTTTTTGCATCTTTGAAACAACTCAACTTATGAAACAACTGTTTAACTTATATATTTAAACGAGCAAGTCTTGTATATATATATATTTATATATATATATTACATTCACGGAAACGGCTCTAACGATTTGGTCCAAATTTTGTATTAGGTTTTTGTTTTTTAAGTTCACCTATATAGGTGTCTTTCCCGAAAAAACGCGATGTTACCCAAAAATTCAATATTTTTTTATAACGTACTTGTAACAATGAACAAACATCATCCGCTGTAAATATTTTATTTCAATTGAGATTACAATGCATTGAGTGGCAACACTTAATTTTTAATTTACCTTTTGTTGATTGAAATTTGTTGTTATCATTTGTGCAATTTAAAATGCCTAGGAAGCCCGTTGAAAAAAGGTTTAATAATGATGCGCGTAATTTGAATGTATCAGAAGGTCTATGAAACTGTATAGGACTCGCTGTGACAAGTTTAAGTAATAACATGATAAAGGCGAAAATCGTTGTGGTGAAAAACCTGGCAAGGAAGTACATATGCATGTACCTATATTCACTTTTTGGGTACAGCTTTAGTGTAAGGGGCCTGTTTACGACTTTTTTGGTTTGAGAAGAAATTGTTGGTTACAATTGCAATTAGTTGTCTTGTGTTTGACGTGTGGAACATGAGTTTGTTATATATTTGGAAAGTTCTGTATATATCACTCGTTTGGGGATATCTTTTGCTGCCAACTTTTGCTATAAACTGCCATCCGGTCCCTATACTAAAGCTGTTCCTTTGCCATGACAGGACACACATTTCAAGATCAAACTTACGAATTTGTTAAGATCATGTTTATATGTGGCATATTGTTTGTAGAGTTTCCGGAGCAAAGCGACCAACTACGTTAAAAGGACTCTTCCCAAATGAAATTCATCGACATACCCCCAATATAGTATGAAGAAAGTATTACGTTAAGACCCGATGTCACCATGGTGATGAAACTGGGTTGAAGCACAAAAACGTATAACTAATCATAGGTAAACAGCAAAGTAAAAACCCTAATATAGCATATTTTTATGAATGAACTAAGGGTGTGCACATGTTTTTTTAAAGTTCATATGTAGGTAGGATTTCTAAATATTCATATTCAATATATATAATGCAAAATGCATTGTTTAAATAGGTATCTAACCTTATATCGATTGATCGGAACAGGAAGAATTATAGGTAAATTGGTTCCTATTCATATCACTTCGCAAAATATTAACCTTTAAATGCTCGTATAAATAAATAAATATTTATATGCAAGCCCCTCAGAGTCACCTCAGGTGAATGACTATGGGGGAGGACTCTGCCCAGCAGTTTTACTGCTGAAATGATGATAATGCTGTTGAAACATTTACATGCATCTATTCTATATATCTCTCGTATCCTCATGTCTTGGAAACAGCTCTAATAATCGGCATGAAAATTTATATTTAGGGGTCATTCATAAATGACGTCACGCTTCGAGGGCGGGAGGGGGGGTTCATGAAAGTGTGACAGTTTGTGACAAGGGGAGGGGAGGGGGTAACAAGTAGTGTGACACCCGTACATTTTATTTCTATAAAAACATTTAAAATCAGCAAATTAAACCTATTTTATACTAGTGTAATATAGCGTGACATGTGATAAAGGGGGGACAGGGGTCAAATATATTGAAAAAAAGTGTGACATCATTTATGAATGATCTCTTAGTAAACACTTTAATTTTCAAATTTATTTGAATAAGTATGTTCTTCATATATATATATAGATATATATATATATATATATATATGCGCAAGTTAAAAAAAACTCTCCGAGCAAAGCTCAGTCACCCCGGTACTTAAGTTGAAAAGGAACGTTTGACTTTAAACCTCTGCCTTGGAATGTGTCTTGATAGCAAGTAGGTTTGAGGCAAAGGCTTGGTTAGTTATGGAAAATGTTTGAGTCTCTGGTGGGATTATAGTGCTGGGCTCAGGGTTCTGCTATACGTAGGAGAGCAAAACATGGTAAAATTAATGATATTTTAAAAATTCTAGTTGATGTTTTTGTAATAAGCTTTGATTTATTTTACATTGAAGAGGCTGTTTTGTGTAAAGTAACATATGGGTCCTTACCGCTAACAGTAGGACCATAGTTATATGGCATTCATACTTAAACAATATTATACAATATGGTTTGCGTTAAATCAAATGATAACCTACTACACAGTACGTAAAGATGACCTTCTCTCTGAGGTGCTCACTGTACGTAGACTTCTTCTGTTTGTGGTTTCGGAATCTATCTCACTAAACCAGAACACTACGATTTTCCGCAATTTTTGTAACTTGGACTTGATAACTAAATATTGTCATGCAAGTTTTTTGAAATAGATCAAATGATAAATCACTACGCCCCTGCTTAAATCTTACTTTCCCTAAACGTAAGCATTTGTACTTTAGCTCCCTTTGTTTTCGCTTCGGGGACATAAACTTATTAAGTTTGGGTTCTCCATAGTTTTTTAACCTGCCCTTGATAAATGAATATTGATACATTTTCCATTTTCCCATGATACCCTGTTTTCCTATCGCACCTTTGATCAGTGTTTTCTTTTCAACCTAATAAATGAAAACCCACTGCACCGTGCCCAAACATGGCTGATATAAGAACGAGATCTCTTTTGTTAATGCTTTCAATGGAACCTTTTGGGTGTGGATTCGTTAATGTGCGCGGAGATGGCTCTTCGCTTCCTGTGATGACAAGAGAAAGTACAATTTTTTTTACCCTTTTTCATGTGCAAATGCCCTTAGTAGGTCAATTGATAGAAGCTAAGGGCATATTTGAAAGGTAGGCGTGCTCTCCCCAAGTGGACTATTCGTTTTGATGGGTTTAGAACACACGAAAATGAGGCGTGAAACCAATGGGGACTCGCCCCGTCCGCTTGCATGTCATTAAACCGATTTCTGGTTAACTGCTATGGGAATGAATAACAGGGAGGCGAAAGTGAAATAAAAGAAAAGCGTAATTCTATGCTTTCGGTTTCATGTATGTTGTAATCCGAGGATCAGAGTAGGTTCCTCCCCGGTGACAGAATCATCAGAAGTGCTCAATGGATTTTGAGTTAACCTTACCCATTGAACCTTCTCTTTTCCATAAAAGGATGTAGTTATGTCTTTTGTAATGCAGAACTGCATGACGCGATAATTTTTTAATATTAAGGCTAGGTTGTAGACAGATTATTTTTGGTCTATCTTTTTCCGCTCAATTAAAAAACTGCATGTAAGATCTTTTTGTATGTTTGACTCTAAAAAAGTATTATTTTATAAGCTGTATTAAATCCCGAATACAATCCATACTCAAACCTGTATTACTGTGGAAAAAATTTTGCAAAAAATAAAAAAAGTATTTTTCTTAAAACATTTTTTTTAATTTCTCCGTGAGTGATTCATAAAATAACCTCAACCCCCCCCCCCCAAAAAAAAGGAAACAGTTACCGATAGTGAATAAGTGGTCATTATCGACATCGAAAATGTCGTTACTGCCATTTTCTTATTCCTATATAATAACAGCATTTTGGGAACTCAATTCTGCGACAATTTAAATGAGAGGTATGCAATAAGCACGAGAGAAATCTAGAAGCGTGGAAAATCAAGATGGGAGAAAAATGCAGAAAACAGAATTGGTGACCTAACCGATGCATAGTCGCAACAATAATGTGGCAGCACAACAATAAATCTTTCATTTTAAAACCAAACCTATTTTGGGGGAAAATTATTGGTTGTGCCCCTAACGTCGCGCACGCTGGCGGATTCCCGAAGCAATCCATTGACTTAATACAATTGTGGTAACTAGATGACGTAATAAGTTTACAGTTCGACCACGGAATTTTGACATTTGGACGCTTCTGCGCATGGCAGAAAAGGATGAATCCATTCGAGTTTTAGGGAAGTTCGTTTTGCAGGTGCATTTATTTAGTACGCGAATCAGAATATTTGCTTCTTTGTTTGTTGAAAATAAACTAAATTTACAAAATAACACATAGCATCAGTTCGGAAGAATTCAAGTATGCTACATGAACTGGAACGAGAACAAAAACGGCACATTCATTATTCCAGAAGTTCCTCCCTGGAATGTGAGAGGATTATTCTTGGCACTCTGTCCGGCAGATGGCTTTGGTTGACGGTAGAACTGTACTATCCCAAGAAATTTCGTCTATATAAGAAAACTACAAATAAAACTGCGAATCTTTTAAGATATTAGTGGCTGCGCCCCTACATCTAATTGTGATTGTGGTAAGTAGTGACTATAAGTTTACTGTCTCTAGAAAGGTTATGAAACAATTATAAATAAAACCTCGAATTATTCCTTCAGATATGGTATATTTTTCGTTCACAACATAGCTAAAAAAAACTAAACTCAGTATCACTTGGTTCTGAGCCCCTTTGGGGGCAATGGCCTACTGTGCCCATCCCAGTTTTCAAGACCGAGGGCTCCGGGGTGCAGAAGCAGAAGTTCCGGTGAAGGGGTCGGCCGGATGCAAAAACCCCACTGGAAAAAAATTCCCAAGCATGCTTGGTCGTCCTTTTATCGACCCCACTGAAGGGATGAAAGGCTGTGTCGACCCTGCCCAGCCCGGGAATCGAACCCCGGACCTGTGGCATGGTAGTACGGAAGGCTACCACTCAGCCCACTAGGCTTTATTCATAACATAGTTAGTTAGGAATAAAACTGTGGCAAATCTGCATGTCAGTGCTCTAAACACATTTTGAAATATGACTATCGCAATGAAAAAAAACGAGAAACCGTTTCTCAGAATGAATTTGAACGTTCTAAAGCATGCTTGTCTAAAGTGCGGCCCACGGGCTGCATGCGGCCCAAAAGCCTTTAAAATGCGGCCCAAGCACAAATTGTAAAAATATTTAAATATACATTTTTATTAAAAAAAATTTATGTTCGAAATTTTTTTCAAAAAATATTCGTTGACATCTATTTTAAAACAAAAACTTAATTTAAAACATCTTAGTATGCTTAAATTTGGGAATGTTTCTTTACTGGATACTATCTTAATATTCACAATCATGCTTTATAATGTCTTGAGCTTTTGGCACTACCTATATTTGAATTATTTGCAAGAATGAAAAAAAAAAAAAAAAAAAAGAGAAAGATCATTGACAAACATCTTGAAAATGCATTAAGAATTGCAACCTCTCAAACGGTCATAATTTAGACACCCATGTTCGAAAGCATTACTACCACATACAAATAAGACTATTAAAAATAAGAGAAGGAAACTCAAATTCATATTTAAATAAAAATTGGCCTTTATACTGAATGGAAGTATGAGAACAATGAATTAAATTCATTGCATATATTAGTATCGCTATGTAAGATTAAAATAATTGTGCCTTCGCTTTGTCCATAAATGTTTTTAACTTCAGCTGATGCTTTCTTAATGGCATATTTTTTTTTCCACAACATTTTTATTTAATTCTCTATTAACGTAACAGGCTGAGAAAAGTGGCTACCTGCATTCTGATTCCCGTCTGTATCAGATTAGCTCTGTTATCCTTTTCGACTAGTTGTGTGACACAAACGCATCCGATTCACCAATCTGACATTAAATTCATCACGTGACAGGGTCGAAAATAAAACGAAATTGATCTCAGAGAGACTGAGGCTTCCATTATTAAAAAAATTGCAGTTTTGAAATTTTAAAATTTAGAGATTAAAAAATTTGTTTTTCGAAAAGAAAAGGATTCCGTCACGAGTAAATATTGCTGGACTATTTCTTTGTATTAAATCATACTAATTAAGTAAAAATTAAGTTTTAGGCGGCAAAAATAGAGATTAAAGAATTTGTTCATTTTTAACCGACTTCACAAAGGAACGAGGTTATACATTCATACTGTATGTATGTCGCTTTTTTAGCCTACTTTACCGTAAAAGTAAAAAAAAAATAATAATAAAGCATGAAAGAAGGCTTAATGTATCGTGAAAATATCGTTAAAAATCAAGAAAAGTCAAAAATAAGTGAAGTAATTAAATAAAGATTGAAAAATAAAAAATTTGAAAGTAGGGTATTGAGATGGGGAAAAAGTGTGTCTGTCGGTCTGTCGGTCTGTCTGTCTGTCGGTCTGTCTGTCTGTCGATCTGTCTGTCGGTCTGTCTGTCTGTCTGTCTGTCTGTCTGTCTGTCGGTCTGTCTGTCGGTCTGTCTGTCTGTCGGTCTGTCCCCCCCTAATAACTTTTGAACGAATTGTCCGATTCGAAAAATTCTTTTTGCATTCGAAAGATCTCGGCGAGGACATCTCATTTCTAAATTTTACTTTTTGGTTTGAACAATTTTTTGTTCAATTTTGAGCAGTTCAAAAAATTTTAACATTAGCGCCTATGGACAAAATTGAAGCAAATTCTGTAAACTCTGGGCACAAGAGCCAAGTTCCTATTGCAAGCTTATTGAAAGGAGTTCTCGGCGTGAAATATTGATTTGAACGGTTTTTGTTCATTTTTGAACAGTTCAAAAAATTAACACAGGGCTTACGGGGAAATTTCAACCCTATATAAATCCTGATCTAACGGACCGATTTGCTTGGAACAAACTTTATCGGAAAGCTCTTATAACGTAGAACATGTAGAAATAGAAAGTTTATCCAGAACTAACGAGCCGATTTTGCTATGAAATTTTTTGATCGGGATTTTCAAGGATATTTCTCAGTGACTCAATGAGTGAAATAATGAATGAATGAATAAATGAAAGAGTGAAATAATGAATGAATGAATAAATGAAAGAGTGAAAGAATAAATCAATGAATAAATGAATGAGGAAAAGAATGAATGAATAAATTATTGAATAAATGAAAATATAAATAAATGAGTGAATAAATACATGAATGCGTAAATGAATGAATAAACACTTGAATGAGGTAACGAATGAATGAATAAATGCATGGCTGAATAAATGAAAGAATGAATGAGTGAGTGAATGAATATGTATTATCCGTTGTAAAAGGTATATTTTCAATAATTAGAACTAAAGATAAATAAGAAAGAGAGAGAAAGAGATAGCTAGATTATAAATTGGAATTTGGTGTATACGGGAAAGTAGGCTCGTATAGTTCTAGACGGAACTTCTTGTTTTTTGTTTGTTTGTTTGTCCACTCATAACTTCGCACCGGATGAACCGATTTTCATGATTTTTTTTAATCGATCGAGGGTGGTTTCCCATAGGTCCCGTTTCTTCGTTTGACTATATTCGACTCATAGAACATAAGTAATGGAAATCATTCAAAGAAGGTTCGCCCTTTGATATGGATTTTTTTTTTTAAAATAGAGTATTTATATAAAAAAATGTATTTACACTAAAAAAAAATCATTTTTATTAAAAAAATAGAACCGACTTCAAATTGCGCTAAAAAGTGAAAAATAAATTAATTTTTTAAACAACATCGATGTGACTTTTAAACATAGTTTTAGAAGTCGGTGCAAAATTATGAGTCTAATTACCATTACACCATTTGCTACTTCAATTGGAACTGTTGCTAATTCTGGGAATATATATATATATTTGTAATTGGATTCATGATTACAAAAGATATTATCTATCCTAATTTTGCACCGACTTGTAAAACTATGTTTAAAAGTCACATCCATGTTGTTTAAAAAATTAATTTATTTTTCACTTTTTAGCGCAATTTATAATTTGAAGTCGGTTTTATTTTTTATAAAAATTATTTTATTAAATTAAATAATTACAAAACTACCTTTCACATCTATATTGTTTTACATCAGCTTTTTCGCAAGATGGTTTTTTATAATTTACAAAATTTTTACAGATTAATAATTTTTGATTCGTGAGAGTTTGAAAGCGATCAAGGCAGAAATTCTTCCAGACAACGGCGACCGCAGTAGTGGGAATTGGAATTTTAGTATAGAGGGAAAAATACAAGTGAAATTAGGAGAAACAGGTTAAGTGCTTTTACCTTACTTTTTAACTTTTTCTTCAATACGAAAAAAACGTGAACGACCAGCAACAGGCTCTGGTCCCAATTTCACAAATGAAACTTGTTCTAGCTAAAGCTCATAAAAAAAGCACGGAATTCATGTGCTCTGACTAGTACTGAATCTTTCCTTATAGCAAGTTCAAGAGAATTTTCAGTACCAAATCGAATCAATTTGTTGTAGAATATATAAATCACCTATCGTAAATGTTTTCTTTCTTTTATTCCCCTTTCTGTGTTGTCTTGTATTTCTTGTTTATGTCTACTTGTGTTTATCAGGCAACATAGCTCTTTTGAATAAATCTAAGGAAATTCTTCAGCCTTTAGACAGAAGTTTAATTAGAACTCATTTGGAGTAGGCTGGTCAGTTTTGATCTCCATATCATGAGAAGGACATTCATTATATTATTGGAATGGGTTCGGAGGAGAGCTCCTGAGTTGGTAAGTGCACTTTCAGGCTGAGATTAGGATACCAGGCTTGTAAAGTTTATTTTGTATAGTCCCGAGTAAAGGAGAGTTAGAGAGGACATGATTCAATTATTTAAATTTATTACTCTAGAAGATATTGTTGGGCTACGTTTTTGAGTAGTAGGGAAAACCAGAGGTCATTATTTTAAGCTTTTCAAATCTCTGGCTAATCTTGAATTTAGAAACAATTACTCCTTTAACAGGGTTAAAACATTTGAAATAATTTTCCGAAAGCAATTGTTACTTGAAGTGGGATGAAAATGATTTTGAGAAGGGTATTGATCTATATTAGGGACTGATAAATTGACTAACTCTTAGATCGGCCCAGAGTATGTTTTAGGTTGTCACTTTTTGAATTTTTATTTGTATTTATATAAATATAGCAACAAATGAACAAAAATTTTAATTTCAAATGATGCAGTCATTTGCAAGTGTATTAAATGTTGTTAAATGTATGTGTCTTACAGCATTACTCGTTGATTCCTTGCTATTTAAGGCCGGAGCCTGCTTTAGAAGGCTCAAAAAATCGAAATTTTTTTTATTGCTTAAATCGATTCCTAATATATCTAAGAATATGCATGTAAAGTTATAGAGACTAATTCTCAATATTTTTAAAAAAAAAACCCTAAACGTGGCCAGATGTCGAGCAGGTGTACGAGCACTCGGGCAGCTGGAGCGCGTCGAACAGCTCCGAACTATGTATGTGAAAAGGTTCAAAGGTCGTTCGAAATAATATTTTGAATTCGTAGAAGTACCGACTCAAGTTGTAATACAGATATATTCGATTATAACGATTTGGTATATGGCGCAGGAATCGCTGATTAGCGTATCATCACTGCAAGTAATAGAAAATTAACATTTTTCCGATCGTAAACTTTCAAGCGCGTTTTCTCGAGTTTTTGTTTTTATGTTTTTTCTAAACTGGCGGGCGTGATTGCGAGAAAACTAGACGACCAAACAAAACGAAACAAAACTTGTCAGCTTCAGTTTTGTACTCTCTTCTATTTGAACTAAAAAAATCATGAAAAAAAATTCTGAACAACTTTTTTAGCAAGTTGAAACGATTTTTTTGTTGTAAAAAAGACACTTTTTTTTTTTCAAACCTGAGAAAAATTTTTAATTTTTCAAATTTTCGGGTTTTTTTTAGTTTAAATAGAAGATAAATATATAAAAATTAAAAGCATTTTTGTTTTTTTTGTTTCAAAAGAAAATTACGAGCGCTATCTTTCCCGCCAATCGGAGACCGCAATTGCAAAGTTCTGCACAAATGTGTATAAAAATCGGCTGCATTTGAATATTTTTGTCTTATATATATTTTTTTACTTGTTCAAATATGTAATAAAATGATCTGAAATCTTCGCTAGACTTGCTTTTTTTTTCTGTCCTGAAAAAATTCCTCAAAAAACGCTTCTTTTTGGCCTTCTAAAACAGGCTACTGCCTTAAATGCATTGACTCGTGTACGTAGGTTTTATCTCAATGAGTTGTATTTTATATGCCACTGTAACTGTGTACTCTGATAACATAGCAAAAAATCTTAAATTTGAATCCAGAATTTATGTTAATTGCAAAAATCTAACTTATCAGCCTGACTACGGGGTAAATTGTCTCTGGTTAATTCCATATGAAACAAATATCACAGCAAAAATTTTAAATTTAAATCCAGAATTTACATTAAGTGCAAAAATCAAACTTATCTACCTGACTTCGGGGCAAATTGCCTCTGGTTAATTCCATATGAAACAGACATGTCAAAACACACTTTCCTTGCTTTGTTTTAAGTACTAAACATTAAAATATTTAACTAAATCTTGATTTGCTCACATATCTTCATGTCAACGTTAAGAATGGTGGAAGGATTTTAGTCTAAGAAATAAAATCGTGAATTATGGTGCAAAAACATGTCTTGATAATTATAGCCGATTTTCGTGCCCTCTGTCCCGGCGTTCTCAGAAAGCACATCCTGTCATAATAACAGTGGAAGCTTTTCGAAATAGGGGACATTTTTAAGGGAAACAAATTTTTTCTTAATTCATAAGTTGAAAATGTACATTGCATGGTAAACATTCATAAAAAATGAAGCTTATTACAGTTAAGGGAAAGTCTGTCTGAAAAAAGTGGCATTGGCAAGAAACTAAAACAAAAAAAAATAAAGCGACAACGGTTTAATCGACAGAGTCGTTATTTGAAAAAAAAGTTTCACTGTTTGGTAAGAGTGCTTCCAGATGGAAGAATTAACATTGGGCTGAAATTTGTTTCGTGAGAGTTGGTGCATTATGTAAAAATGTTGATCTTTCCATTATGTAACGCTTCAAAGACCGAGGCTTTCTATTTTAGCATTTTTTTTTCTCACTACAGTCTATATTTTGTACAATGTGACAATGCCCTCGATGTTATAACGACGCCATTTTTTTTCTCATTCGTACCAATTGTGCAATTCCAAAGAATTCTTAAAAACCCATTATCAGTTTGGGCGTGCATTTAACCTTCGCATTTCCAGTCAAAAGAGAAAACAAACTAGCCGAAGGTTGCTCTGTTTAATCCCTTCGAATAGGAATCTGTCTCGTTTTGCTCATATTTTGTTGCCTGCTAACCAATTCGTGCGTTCATTCTCCTTCTCGCTATTTTCTCTGGCAGGATATGGGTATATGGGCTAATTGGAATGCATCCGGCGCCCTTTAAAAATTTTCCAACGATCAATGTCGAAGTTGAAAATTAATAACTGAGCGCTCATTAGACAAAGGCCTCTGACATGTCTGCGACCTTTCTCGTATTATAACAAGGGGTGTTTTTCAAATGAAGTGAAGGGGTGAGACACCTGATGCAAATGATGAGTAATCCGGAGCGCCTTTCATATTATTCCGGAAAAACATCTACACTTCACGCCTCGCTGCAAATCTGTGAATCGCCGACAAAACGCACACCAAATTCGTTGTTACTAACTTTTAATAGCATTACGCTTCAATGGAAATCTCATCAATGGAAAGGGCTCATGCTTGTAGGGAAAAAGATAATATAAAATAAGGACTCTAAGCTAGTTTTTTTTAATTATAAGTGAGATAAGATATGTAACTATATTTCACAAAGATTTTAATGCAGGCAATAAGCAGTAAAACCTGTTAAGTTGACCACTTTTGTAAGCTGACCACCTGTCTAAGTTGATCACTTTTGTCAGGAACGGAATTAGCCCTATATTATATAATGTAGAGAAACCTTTGTAACTTGACCGCCTAAGTTGACCACTTATGTACGCCGAATTTGGGAGGGAGTATTATAAAAAAAAAACCTGTAAGTTGACCGCCTTATTATTACTATATTTATTTGTTTATCTATTTTTGGAAAGATTAATAAAAAAACTAAAATAACTTCTCTAAGATATTTTTATGCTATAATGTTAGACCTGCATTTGTCTAGATGGAGGAAACATCAATATAAAGTTTTCCCAAACCTCTTTGTTAACCCTCTAATGCCCGAGTTTTTTTATCGTCGTGCAAAAATTCTCCTTTCATAAATGAATGCTACTGAAACTGAATCTGTATTTAAATTTTTGTTATCAGTATACCGTCACTTGTTACACCTGATAAAAGTATGCCCGCCTTGCGGTGGACCTGGGCAGTTATTGCAAAAATTATAATTTAGCTTTATGTGCGATTTAGTGTTGTCCGCCTTGAGGCGGAGTTGGGAATGAGTGGGTTAAGTTAACCATATGGGAAAACTACTATGAGCACTCTTTTATTCTTTAAATAAGTTTCTTCTTTTTTCTTCTATCTGATACAGATATTTTGAAAAATTATGTATTTTTAGGAAATCTTTACCATCATATAAGGAACTTACATAATTAATATGATATTTATCTTTATTTTAATTTAGTACTTTGCTTTTAAATTTGTATAAGACACATTGTAAGTCATTCAGGTTAAATTTCTCTAATTGCATTTTAGATAATTGTGAAAAAAAGCGCTAATCACTATTTTAAAGTAACGTTAATACATGAAGCAATATTTCAGTTAGCTACAAATGAATAAATGCACAGTGTAAGAAATAATAATAATAAAAAAATCTCCCCCTTTTATAAGTTGACCACCTGTCTAAGTTGACCACTAAAGCGCTGCCCGCAAGTGGTCAACTTACACAGGTTTCACTGTATACTCAACAGTTCTGGTTCGTTGCTATTAATTTATATACGTTGCAGTTAACTTATAGAAGCACAGTGGCTGCGTGTAGTCTTCCGCGCTACCATGTCACAGTCCGGGGTTCGATTCCCGGGCTGGGCAGGGTCGAGCCTTTCATCCCTTCAGTGAGGGTCGATAAAAGGATTACCGAGCTTGCTTAGAAACTAAACACTGGGGGTTCTGCGTCAGGCCGACCACTTGACCGGAACATCTGCTTCTGCACCCCAGGGCCCTCGGTCTCGAAAACTGGGATGGGCACAGTAGGCCATGGCCTCCAATCGGCTGTCTCGCCGTTGAGTTTAGTTTTTTATTAATTTATAGGTTCAAGCAATTCGTTGCTTTTAATTTAAAAGGATGATGGAATTGCGATCCAATGGAAATGTGATCAATCGAAAGGGATCATGCTCGCGTAGACAAATAAATAAATTGCAATATTGATCGAAAGCAATTTAGACTCTGGAACTAACATGATTTTGAATAGGCTGTGCTTAGGATTAAAAAAAAGAGGACTCAGAAATAACTTCTAGTCTTGTTGTCAAAGAAGTAGATCGTGTGATGAAGTGTGTCAAATGATTTATATATGACAAAAGTGTGTGTTCATTTATTTCAACAGTTTTTTTTTTGGGGGGGGGGAGGGGAAAGAATAAGCTTATTTAATCAATCTAGTATTCGGCACCTTCATTTCAAAAAATTGAAAAAGCACACACATATTGATTTTTAATATCACAAATTAACACATTTGTTGACCGTGTTACAATCCGCGTGCTAGACGTATCCTAAGATTATGATTTTGATCGAAAGCCATTTAGACTATGCATTTAACATGATTTTGAATAGGTGCGTGCCCAGGATTTTTACAAATGAAAGGGTTCAGCAATGGGTTCTAACCTTATTGTCAAAAAGAAATAGATCGTGTGTCCAAGTGTGTCAAAAAATGTATTTCATTTAACTAACAAAAGCGTTCATTTATTTCAACCGACTTCTTTTCTTTCCTTTTTTTTCAGAATAAATTTAATTTAACATTTTAGTATTTTGGTTGCGACTGAATACTTTTTGGGATACTTATGAAAAACTAAACATACCCACACATATTCCAAGATGGCGGCGCGGTTCCACAGCCAAAAAGGGACACTTCTGACACATTCAGTAAAAGACATTAACGTACATGCATGGGCTATTTTCAAAGCTATATGTTTAGAAATTACCGTTCTCCCTGTTTTACCTTTAACCTCTTAACGGTCGGGTAATTTTCAAGAAAAGGTCATAAAAGTGCCTATTTTTTTATCACTGAAAATCATATAAAAATATGTGTATGAACAATATGTATATTCATTTTTAATTTTTGATTTGTTTTTATTTTGAAATTTTAAACACTCCAGCCCGGAACTATCACGGGAGCGAGAAATAGAAGGCGAAACCTCAGCCCGTCATTTTCACGGGAGCGAGAGGGAAGGGGCTAAGGGACCGTTCATAAATAATGTCACGCTCTTTTCCGATATATTTGACCCCCTCCCCCTCTTTGTCACAAAATGTCACAATCCAACGGAACCCCTTCGTCACATGTCACGCTATGTTGTATAAGCCTGATATCACACTTCTTGTTACCCCCTCCCCTTGTCACACTTTGTCACAATTTCACGAACCCCCCTCCTCCCTCGAAGCGTGACATCATTTATGAATGACCCCTAATAATACATCAGTTTGTTCAGATTTTGTGTAGTTGTGTTCGTCATTTCGTTTCTTATGCTGCTAAAATGGCCAAGCTAAAGAGTTTGAGCATCATAAGGAAAAAAAGTTTGATTATTGAAATGGAGAAAAAAGGGAAAGATATTTCTCAAAATTTGGTATTTCACCAGGAGTTTATCAGCCAAAATTTTAAAAAAATTTTCAGAAGATAAAAAAAATCATTCGTTCTTTCTTACTTTTTTTTTTTTTGTTCAAAATGTTTAAAAGCATGTATCTAAATGAAAACGTGGAGAAAGCAGTTTTGAAGTGGATACGTGCCAGTCGAGATAAACATTTTCCAGCCCTGGGCTTTTCATAGTTAAGAAAACTCTTAAAAAGGCGAAAGAAATAGGATGCGACAGATTTCGAGGAGACTGAATAGCTTGAAGAATTTAAAAGAAGATACAAGGGTTGTAGCAAAAGTGGGCGAATATAAAGAAGTGAATGGTAATGCAAGTGAAAACTGGGAAAAAGAGGCACATTGAATTCCTTAGTACAAGCTCGAAAATGTTTTTATTGCTGAGGAGACTGTTTCATTTTTCTAAACTTTACAAAAAAAGGCATTTACATTTAAAAATTAAAATGCTTTGGTGGGAATTCTCCTTTTCTAATTTACTTTTAAGCTTTTTATTTTAATCTATTTTGTGGTCAACAAGACATCATATTCCCTATACCTTTATCAACAATCTGGAACAATTATTAAGTGATTACTAACATTTCTGACAGCAACTGGAATACATCCAGTTTCTGTCATAAACTGGATGTATTGTTCGCCTTATTCTTTTGAAGACTAATAAAGAAAATTTAAAAATGCGGCATGAAAACAGAACCAGCAGAAGTGGCAGACATGAGAAATTTCCCAGATACTTAAAAGATTACTGTTCGTAATCGCTGTCACTGAATGAAAAGAAGGGGGGGGGGTGTAGGGTTGCCTTATATACATCAATTTGTTTGATCAGTATTTTGTTTAGAGCCCAGTTAAGTTTAAAATGAATGGCGTTAGTGAAGGATTATGGAACGAAAAAAGTACAACGGCCAACTGCCCGTAGTTGAGAATTGATGTAAATAAATACAAAAGAAATATTATGAGTTAATGTAGATAACGTGAAACGGTAATGTACATAAACGCTTCACAGATAAACTGATGAAATTAGATCTCGTTTAACTGCAAACTTCTATCACACGACTTAGGTTTTATACCAAACATAATATTTTCCGGGCTTATAGGCCGTGTTACAACCAAGATGTTTCTGGCTGACGTTTCGCTTGACATGTTTCAGGCTTCTTCAGGGTGAAAATGAAGTCAAGTCTGGTCCTTATATATCAAGCATCACATGTGCTTAAAGATCACATGTGCTTAGATTGGATAAGCCACCAATCTTAGGCTAGCTGGGACTGATTTTGATTGGTTCCTCATCTTTGTTCTTGGCATTGAACATTGATTGGTGCTTTTTGAAGCAGTGAAACATATAACTTGTTCACTTTCAGAATTTCTTCTTTTCTATTTATGTTGTGAGAATGTTTATGTATTTCAATAGCTTCTCTATGAAGGCGAGCAAAGTAATGAATATTAGTAGAGAGCAGTTTAGTTTCTTCAAACAGGGGCTGGTGTCCCGTAGCAATAGTATGCTCAGCAATGTCTGACATCTGAGAATGTTTAAGACGGCAGTGTCTCTCATGATGAGAGAAGCAAAAGATTCAAAAAGCACCAATCAATGCCAAGAACAAAGATGAGGAACCAATCAGAATCCGTCCCAGAAAGCCTGATATTGGCGGCTTATCCAATGAGGTTTAAGCATATGTGATGCTTGATATATAAGGACCAGATCTCTGCCTTGACTTCATTTTCACTCTGAAGAAGCCTGAAACATGTCAGGCGAAACGTCGGTCAAAAATATCTTGGTTTGACCACGGCCTAAAAGCCCGGAAAATATTAAGTTTGGTATGGCCACCGGCCGTGAAAGCCTAAGTTCCTATAGAGTTAGGTTTTGATAGATTTACCAAGAAAACTTTTCAACAACTCAAAGATGCAATATTTGTATCCTCTCATCTAGTTAGCAAGAGTAGGAAACAAGCAGAAATTGAAACTAGAGCTCATCTAAATATCAAAAGATTTCTTCCTTTTCAATCCGACCGTAAAATAAATTTCACTTTATCACTGCCTCGGTGTTATTTCCCTGATTTTGATGACTTTTTAAGAGAGGGAGACACATAAACTTGTGTTCCGCTTGTATTACCGACATTTGAATGCGGAACAAAAGCCGGCAGGTCAGGTCACTTTTGACTGGCAAGCAAGCGTCCACGCTTCGATAACTGCATTGGATGTTATTCCCAATTTTTACTTGCGAATATATCTGTTTTTGTTTAAAAAATTTCGATTCAAGTCTCATTTATATAAATATTTATAACTTATCTGTATCAATAGTAGTCACAAACTGCTTTATACGTTCGCTCTGTCGGAAGTGTAATTCTTATTTTTCATCAATCTCGAAATCTAGCCTTGCATGCGACATTAGGATAGGAACTGGATTCCAATAAAAACATTTTTTTCCAATGTTTTGCATAACAACGATATGTATATGGCCAGAGACGTACATCTTTTTTTGAATTTGAAATATTTATTAGCTTGATCGCTAAGTTTCTTCATTTGTGGGGTTCTTTAAGAGGATTAACACATTAAGCACCCCCACCAAATTTCCAACCATCCAAGTTTGGGTTTGAATTAAATTTTGATTGGTAATATATTTAAAAATAAGTGATAGTTAGCAGATTACTGATTTATTATTTTATTTTCGAAATATCCATATTTTTGTGCTGCAGGTCCTATTGGACCAATGCGGCCACTGGTGCATATATAACCATTGCTGTAAAGTATACGTAGAAACGTGATGTAAGAATTTGGGCTCGATTTGTTTTCTTCTTACGAATAGACCTCGATGGTCTAGTACACTCTTAGAAACGCATGCTCAAATCTCACGAAACTTTCACCGTATTTGACGAAATGGCTTCGTGAAAAATGAACCAAGTAAACCTTTCGTCAAATTGGCGAAATTTGTGTTGTAACTTTTTAAAGTCACTTGATCACGCGAGGAAAGAATCGTTGTAAATGACGAGATTTTCTTGACGATAGAAGAATCGTCGAAGATGAGAGCTCCATTTCTGAGAGTGTAGAGTATTTAGTTGCATTCAAAGTAGGGCATACCCTTTAGAACAGAAGTCCAAAATATATTTCTGTGTCCCTTATCAAGGTCACAATACCCAATAGCTTATTGGTCCCACAGTACTATAATGGTAAATTGTTAATTTCACAGACCAAAGTCAAACATAGAATGTGTCTTTTATCATACGCAAGGTAGAAACCGGCTTGTCCGGATGAAGGAGGAAACTGTGGTCAAATTCCCCCTGTGAAGTCGAACCACAAATTTTTTTAAAGTCCTCATCTCTGACGGACGAATTCCGATTTCATCTCAAGAAGCTATTTGGCGATGCGATGGTTTAATTTTATATTTTAATGTAAGTTTTAGGCTCATTTTTGTAATCTGGCGCATTCAACATTGTTGGGGCCGAATTCACCTATGCCCAAATTTAAGCAAAGTTCGTCCATCGAATTAAAAATGTAATAAAATTTCCAGCAAAGTTCTGTGATGCTGAGGCGGAGTTCTCCTATGCCCAAATTCTCCACAGTCGGTATTTAGCGCTTTTATCACCAACAAGGTGAAATTAAATTACCTCCGTTTAACAAAATGTGTGCGAAACACGATTGTTGAAAATTCAATTAAATGAAATGTAGATCGTCCATTTACAACTAGACAAATAGTCATTTAGTTGTGGTCTTGAGAGTCTACAAGTATCACTCAGTCTAGTTAGTCCTTATCTTTGCTGTGTGGTCCTTATTTTCATAGGAGAGGGGATTAATACAAGAATGCATCGCATTACCATCTTCACATAGTATAGTGAAGAATAAAGAGTGCTCTATAAGCTTTAGCATAGTCTTCAATTAGTTATGACGATATGTTCTGGAACTTCAATTTCTTCTAAAAAAAGAAATTTAAATTTTATTTTGAAATTTGAATTTCTTCTAAAGATAATTTCTCTCCTGAGCTATACGTTTTACGTAGTCGACAGCACGATGGCAGTAAATCCTTATTTTTATTTATTTTTTTAAGTTTCCGCCAGGAGATATAGATTCCACAAACATTTTAAATGGTCTTGAGTGAAAGGTTGCATTTTCGGTCATTATTGCGGTAACACTGAGACAGGCTCTCGGTAAAAAACGCTGGTAGTGAAAATGTTGTGGGTTCGTTTTTCTCACTGGAGAATCTCATTGAATATAGCGGCATGATTTGTGATCACTATCCTTCCCTCTCCTAAGGAAGAAAGATCTATCTTTTTAAAAATTAAATTTTGTCTGTGAGCATCATTCTATTTTTCCCAGCCCCTTTTATCAACCAAGCATTTGTGATGTTTTCCTTTCTTATTCTTACCTGGCTCAATTTAATATGTTTAAAGCTACATTATAAGT
Source organism: Octonoba sinensis (assembly GCA_038502835.1). Lineage (NCBI taxonomy): Eukaryota > Metazoa > Arthropoda > Arachnida > Araneae > Uloboridae > Octonoba > Octonoba sinensis. The sequence continues at coordinate 45,112,301 of CM076602.1, read as the reverse complement.
TTTGTAAATGATCCTTAGATGAAAAGGGAATGTTTTCAAAAAAGAAAAAATCTAAGGCACGATCATCCTGCAGAACAGTACAGAAAGGAAACCAACTCGTCAAGTTCCCTCTGAGTTACTTGTTTTAATCCGACTTCTCTATTTTAGACACAGCATATATGTACAAAGATAAAACAACGTAAAAAACTCAAATTCAAAATAAACAATATCGCAAATAGCTATTTTGAAGCTGCAAAGGAGCCTCTTCTTCAGTGCAGAAAAGAAGCGCTCAACACACAGCTAGAAAGCTGTGAAGTTCGCTCACAGCTTTCTAGTTGTGCGTCGAATGCTAGTTGTGTGTCTAGTTATCCACCTCCGCCTCCCTCAGTTTTGTGACGAATAAGAAACAGAAATCGTGCAAGAGCGAACTTGCAACTTTCATCTCACTAAAAATCTTGAACCGTATGTTAAGAAACTAGCCCTGAACCAATAAGCACAACTATTGCACTGACATAGGCACTCGAATGTTTTTTCAAGTACTACACTTTTAAATGAAAAAAAAAATCTTTTTTTATTACCCACATTCGGTGCAAAGAAAATTGCTTAAAACTTTTGTTTCTAATTACTTCACCCGCCCCGAAATTACGGGCTTTTCCAAAGGGGCGTTGAAAATTTTTTCATTCCTTAATGGGGCGGCAGGGTTGATAATTACTGGTGCAGAGTAAAGTGTTGTAAATTCTAACTGGCGACAGAGGGCTCAAACTCATTCCATTGCCTTTTTATTTTGCTCTACTAAGCAAAAAACCACTCATTTTCGTCAGTTTTATTGACACAGTTCAAAACGTTGAGCATAAATACTCTAAATGCGTGCCCAATCAAAGCGTCATGACAGCAGTTTATTCATTATTTGATATATGCGTACAGCAGGATATTAAAAGAACAGGCTCTTTTAAACGGGCTACCAGAGCAAACCGTTCTGGCAATTCATTTTTTGAGAAAATTTTGCATTCCATTGGCCATTGTGAGCCGACACATTTCACAAAGCGACAGTTTAACACTGGGCATTTGTCTTCTTTGCACACGATTATGGTCTGCGGAGCTATCATGCTGGCGTGGAAAATGTATTGAATTTAAAATGTTGACCACCCTTTAGACACAGAGGAAAAATGTGTGGCAGAAATGAGTCATAAATGGTTGCGCACAGCAGTGAGTTCATCAGCTACAGGATGCGTCGCGCAGCGCACCATTCAGATGTCTTCCATGCAGCCATCTGACCCATTTCCTGTGCTTTAGGTCACATTGTCCACTCGACGCCGAGTGGTTGAAGGGTATCCGATTGAAATCCGCGACTGAGAATATAAAAAGGTGTTTATTGCTCGAACGAAGTGGAATGGTCGTACGAAAAAAATCAAAACGTGCGACATAAATGAAGCGAAATGCGAATCGACGATTGAGATACACTGTGCTGCTTTTTGACGTTTAGAAAACCCACTTTCAGAAGAATTAGAGGACTAGTCTGTCCTCCTAATCTAGGGCGTATCTCTTTTTCTGTTTTTCTTGAAGCATTTCCTTACATCTAAGGATCATTTATCAGGCGTATAATGTACTTGCAGGTACATTAGATTTATATAAATAAAAATACTAGAGTTGTTCCAACAGTTGAAATTCGACCGTAATCATTACATTTAGCATTGAAAACAGTATTCTATTCACAAAATTATATAAGTATTCTCATAAAATTTGGCGATTGAGAAGTCGAGTTTATTTTGATCATCGTCATTTAAAGCAAACGTATTGTAAATAATTCGCGCCGCAGGACCAATTGTGCTGATAAATGGAGTCGCTTGTACTTCTGCCGATTTTGTACTGGCAGTTCAGCAAAACCTAAATGTTTACTTCCACACACTATTTTTATTTTTCATTCCATTGTTCCAGACGAGTCTTCACTCAAACTCTTATTATAATTGCTTTTAATATTACTGCTTGATGGCAACAAACTCTTTTTAACAATGAGTTTTATATTTATTACATAATAATTTCCTCAAAGAAGACATGTTGCCATGTGCTATCTATAAACATATAGCATTACAATTATACATGAAGCTTGCCTGACAAAAGAAAAGGGAAAATAATTAACTAATTGTTTCCAAACTAGCTGTTGCCAAAAATTTAAAAACGATATTACTAAAACTCGTCAATGGCTACTAAACAAAAAAAAGTAAGATTAATCGATTGAAAAACAGGGTAGAAAATGGTTCTTAACTGTTTTGTATTTGCCTATTTATATACAAATACTAGCGAAGTTACCAGGTGTTGTGTACTACAATTATGGAAAATATATCAGCCTCAAACATGTTAAAAAGCATGAAACCTAGTAGCAGAAAATTAAAAGTTAATTCACGGTCTTATTTTTACAGCAATGAGCTATTGGGGTTCATTTTCTTCAAATCTTTTAATAATATATCTTAGCTTAGTTCTCGTTCGAAGAAATCAGGTTATGAGCCTCAATAACTAATGTGCAATTTATTGCCGAGTTTTTATGCGACGTAATGCGAATTCTATGCGACGTAAATTTTTATCAACTTTGGAATGCTATGAATTTTTGGAAAATAAAATATTTTTTTATAGTCGAAACAAATCTTTCTCAGCGGATGAGTGAAATTTGTACCAAATTTCATTGAAATCTGTCAATTGGCGAATACACAAACGGGCTTCTTTATATACACAGACATCAGTTGCTATGATTTTTTATTTTTCAGAACTAAGTAAGTATTAAAGTGGTGCCAAAGAGATAAGATGTGTACAGTCAAATGTTACTGTTCGACCACCAAGTTTTTTGCATAGGGAGCTTTTGCGCATGGGCAGAAAAGGACGAATCCATTCGAGTTTTAGGGAAGTTCTTTTCGCAGGTGCGTTTATTGTCACGAGAATCAGCAATGGAATTTATAAACTGGTCTATAACATCAGCTCGAAAGAAATAAAATGCTTAAAACGAATTAAAATGAGAACAGAATACGACCCATTCCCCATACCAGCTGTTTCTCCCTTCAACATGAATGCATTCTTCCTGACACTCTGCCAGTCAGAAGTTTTTTTTTTTTTTTTTTTGTTTGTTTGCCGGTTGACCTGTAACATTTTGATATGTGTTTCTTATCTGTGAGAACAGCCAGGGTAATACAGTGACATTTTCTACAAGAGGCAAGAGTTTTGGAACATAATACAAATACAAAAGTGACCACCAGCAACAGGCACAGGGCCCAGCTAGGCTAGTCCTAGTCTGTCCAACAATCCCCAATGAACATCAAGAGCCTTCTTAAACGTTTTTACCCCATTGCAACTAACAGTTACCTCCGGTAAACTATTCCAACTGCCTACCACCCTATTGTAGTATTTTTTCCTAATTTCAAGATTGGCTTGAGATTTGAAAAGCTTAAAACAATGACCTCTGGTTCTACCTTCAGCGCATAACTGCAGCCCATCAACATTTCCCGTTTTAATGAATTTAAACAACTAAATCATTTCTTTTATAATTCTCCTTTGCTCTAGACCAGGGTCTCCAAACTTTCCAGCCTTAGGGCCATATTGATTACTCCCAGTAATTTCCAAGGGCCAAAACCATATTATCATTAATTGTTGCCGGTGGTAAAAAGTTGAATCAGTCCACTAGTGGTGTAAAATATGATTACTTTTTTGCCAGATGCCATTAGCGACGGGGAAGCTGATCTGTCCGCGGGCCGGATGTGGCCCTCGGGCCGTAGTTTGGAGACCCCTGCTCTAGACTATACATATTGAGCCTTTTAAGTCTAACCTCATAATCAAAGTCTGAGAGACCACTTATCAACCGAGTAACCCTCATTTGAACACTTTCCAATAAGGTAATATCCTTTTCTTTAGATAAGGCGAATAATTTAGAGGAAACATAATTTAGACCAGTAAAATCCAATTTGATGTTAATTAATTATTAAGTAGGGAATACTAATGTAGTTTTTATATTTTTCACCTTATTAATTTTTTTTCATACATTTTTGTCCAACGGAAATTAAAACCTGAAAATACATGTATCAGCAAAAATGTTTTTAAATACAAAAATAAAACAAAATCAATTAATGAGTCAAATAGTGACCTATGGCATCAATATTTTTAATGGAATCCATATAAAACTAAACTTAATAACGGTTAAGTTTAATTAATGAATTTATATTTGAAAAAACTGTATTAACATCAAGTGCCATCCACTACAAGTTTTAAAAAATGTATTTGAACTTGCGTGGATGAATAAAAAGTATTTTATCAACGATTGAAAATTTGAACAAGATATAGGGATAGTGTGAACTAATAGTAGGGAGTTGAATTACAACAAATTTTCTTTTCAAGTAACAATAATTTTCTCTGACTTAAATCATATAGTATATTAATATCTTTTTACTACTACTATTATTATTTTGCTAATTAAAAAAAGTAAATTAAATTGAATTTTTTTAAATACTGAAAGGTTGAGAAACGCTTCCTTACTGTGAGCGCACGTTCGAGGAACAAGAAGGAAAAAGAAGGATGGGGAAAAAAGGTTACGCCTAAAAATCATAAATTCTTGGGTTGCTGAAAGTTCAAAATTTGATGTTAACAACAATAGCAATATCTTCATCGCCTTGCTAATGTCTGAAAATGCGTTCTTTACAAAACCTGCTTTTAAGATAATTAAACTTTTACGAAATTTTAATCATAGAACGTGGACGTTTTGAAACTCACGTGCATCAAAATAGAACTTTCCAAAATTGTTAACTTTATCCCAAACTTATAAAAATTTCAGGTTAAATTTTTAGAATGAAATAATTTCTTTAATTACTATTAATTTTTTTTGGTTGCGTAGCATATCTGTATTCACATTTTTGTGACCGCTGATGTTTATTAAATTTATCTCAACAACAACAACAAAAAAAAGGAAATCGATTTTAAGAAATTATTTCAGTTTTACAAGAATATTTTAAAACTCTTATGCGATTGATTCTGGAAAAAAATTGAGAAGTAGAGCTCTGAAATGTCGATTGGTTTTCCATTTAAAATTTTAAAATACCCAAATTACTCTTTTCAATCATAGTCATAACTTAACTTTGTAAAATGGGGGGTAGTCAAATTTTTTGAAGGATAAGAAAGTTAATTTTATTTAATTATCAATTAAAAAACAAATAGATAAACTTTTAAAGAGGGGGGAAATGGAGCATTAAATGCAATACAGAGTTTAGTTTAAATTAAAAAAAAAAAAAATGGTGCAAACGCCCCGCCCCGTTTAAGTTATGTTCATACTTTCAGTACATTATGAATAAAGTAAACTGTTGCTTATATTTAAGTTTTAATTTATTTCTTAAGCAAAAAATTGTCATCAAAATGAACATTATATTTATAATTACAGTTCAAGTTTTAAAACTGTTCTTGAATATTTTTCAGAAATCCACAGGATAAATTTAAAATCCACAGTTATATACAGTACCAATAGCAGACATTTTTGCCTCTAAATTTCTCATTATTGCTATTAGTTTGAAATTTGGTGCAATCCGTATTTCGGAATGCCATAGTTTCATAAAATTCCTGCCGTAATACAACTTTCTTGTAATGCAAAGATCGTACATTACCCGTTCACTCAGGAGTCGAAGTAAGTTGGTTTTACTGTGATAATACAGTCAGCTTAAGAAAAAGTTTTTTGCAGGGAGAAAACGACTAAGCATTTACTCTCCATAGCGACAAAGCAAGTTGGCTTTACTGTGATAATACAGTCAGCGAAAGAAAAAGTTTTTTGCAGGGTGAAAACGACTAAGCATTTACTCTCCATAGCGACAAAGCAAGTTGGCTTTACTGTGATAATACAGTCAGCTTTAAAAAAAGTATTTCACGGGGTGAAAACGATCAAGCTTTTACTCTCCTTATTGGATACGTATTAAAATAAAAAAATCAAAGGGTTGTATTTCAGATGTTTCACGACAATATAAATTAAATTTATTTAAAAATAGAAAGGTCAAATTGTGTTTTAAATGAAATTTAAGAACGCGATGCTATACTAAAGGTTTAAAGTTTTTCTACTATAATTAGGGCCCAGTAAATTATGCGGGAATGTTTTTCAAATTATGCCATAATTTTCTAAAGTAATGCGAATAATCTGAAAAACAACTGAAACAGTAAAACAACGCAAAATAATATAATAATAATAATAAAACATTTTAAATAAGAAATTTTAATCAATGTTTCACTATCATAATTGAGTTTCCGCATTTTGATTCAAAACTTATTAAAGTGATGTTAATCCAGAACCTAAAAATTCGTTTAGACTTTGTCTTTGCTTTGTAAATATTTGGCCGTACCACGATACTGCTCTTTCGTGCTCGACTGAATTGGATAATACTGAGAATATTTGCTTTGCTTTTTATTAAGTTCAGGAAACCTCTCTGACGCAGCCTTTGAATTCCAAAATTTACCTAATTAAATTCGGAAAAAAGCACAAAAACAAATTTTTCTGAAAAACGGAGATTTAGCCGAAAATTAAAAATTATTCGGAAAATCGGAGTTTATGCATAGGATTATGCGGATTTCCGCATCTTCGCATAATTTATGTGGCTTTAACTATAATATACACTGTTGGTAAGCTAACTTGAAACCAACTGGAAAAAAAATCGAAGTATCATTTATAACATTTCAATAAGTGTTATACATCATTGGAAAGCTTGAAGCTGCACAAGTCTGGAGAGGTCCTAAATACGGTCCAAATAACTTGACAGTAAGACCAGACTTCCAGTATCTGTGTCAGCTCGAAAATTATATGTATTTCCTGCAGATGAAATCTTTTTATTTTTTCATAAATGCATACCTATAATGTGTCAAATTCCTTTTTTAAAGTATCGTATAAATTAAAATTACATCTTGCATTCATTACTGCTTGAAATTCTTAGTTAAAATGTTTTTTTTAGCATTTATACTATTAAAATCAAAAGTTAAAATGTTAAAACACATTTAATGAGACTTTTGTGATAGCTTACAAGAAATAAAGTTACTCTTACAGATTCATATATAGACTCAACATTCCATGCAGAAATAGCATGCCTGTAGTAGAAAGTAACTTCCGTTACATGCAGTAACGTCTGTTAAACGACATATTTAATCTTTTATAACTGCAAAATATGACTGAATTTTTATTTGACATTTCTGATGAATTGCTAGCATGTCTTGTAGGGTTATTTTTAAATTACTTAAACAAATGTACACAACAGATTCACAGACTGTGATAATGACACTGTAGGGTAAATAATGTTTCATTTTGTGTAACATCCGTTACAGTCAAAGAATTTTATTTTTGCTACCTCAAAAAATAACTTGAACAAATGTACATAACAGATTCACAGACTTTGACAACTAATGACACTGTAGGGTAAACAATGTTCCATTTTGTGTAACATCCTATTACAGTCAAAGAATTTTATTTTTTGCTACCTCAAAAAACATAATATAAATTTTCAAATGTTTACAGTTTATCTTTAGCATTAGTTTTATTAGGGAAAAAACTAATTTTGGTTGCGAAACATTTGTATGTATTTTACGATCCGTTTTACATTTATTTTTGTGTATGTATATACCGTTAATTACTATGGAATTCCCCTAATGAATTTCATCCTTGCAATGGAAAAGTAATCTGTTGTGGCTTTCACGGAACTTTCTTCTCTATCCGTTATACGAATATTACTACTCGCCAAATATCCCTATTGTAATAGAAATCCTTATTTAAAAACAAAATTTTGTTTTAAATGAGTGATTTAAGCCAAAAGATGAACTACTTAAAAGGTTTTTGCTAGCAGCGAAGCCTCAAAATGCTAGAAAATATTAATAAGAATTTTGTTTGTGAACGTGTAGGTGAAATAGCGACAATACAAAACAAAACAGTTTCTACTCCCTTGGCGCGATTGGCAATAGAATATAATTAACAGTTTCCCCTTGAGATACACTTAAAATTTTATTTGATTGTTGGATTCTTGAGATATACGGTTAGCGAGAAAAACGTTCGATGGCCCCTTGGAGCGAATGGCTCCTAAATTCGAGCAACACTGCTTCCTATCAAGATGTATGTGTGTACCGAATTTCGTTTAATTCTATGCATTACGTCTTTACAGTGCCCCCAAAAAAGTAATAAGAAGCTCGATTGCTCCACCTCCCTTCGGAGAGAAGGGCACCAAAATGTAATTAGCATCTGTTCAGATTCAGTTCCCATTTTATACCAAATTTTGTTTCAATTCTTCCATTACTTCTTGAGATATAGCCTTCATGCTGATCGACAAAAACGTCTGATTGCTCCACCCCCTTCGGATATATTCGCGTCAAAATCTAAACATCATCAGTTCCCATCAGGGTCCGTGTGTGTACCAAATTTCGTTCTATTCCATGCATTACTTTTGAGTTAAAATAAACAAAAAAAAAAAAAAAAAGACTACAGACACACAGACAGACATTTTCCAAAAATGGTCGAAATGCGTTCAGCACACCTCAAAACGTGTAAATCCGTCGAAATTCGAACACTTTCGCGAATCCAATACTTTCTTTTATACATTGGATAAGGGAGGATGGGGTAAAATGGGTCATGGGGTAAAATGGGTCACTTGATAAAAAACCCAAAATAATCGAGCTTGAAATTGAAATTTTTAGACCAATATTTTTTATATTATATTTAATATGTTGGCAACATTTTTCATTCTAAAAAAAGTTAGGTTCTTAAATTTGGCAACACAAAAAAATATATTTGTAATTTTTGGAAGATAGTGTGCTAAACACATGGTTTACCAACCTCTGAAAATCTCTATATTTTTCAAATAACAGCCCAAACTTAAAGGATTTCCTCACTAAGAAACTTTAGAGAACAATTCCAGCCGAGCATATAAGAAAATATTAAATATTGAATTTTTTACACCAGTTTTTCTTGGATGGGTTGAAATGGGTCAGGGTTAGGCTTAGCTAGTTCTATTCGATTATTATTTTCAAATTTACTCTCTTGCACCTCACTGCAGAAAGTTCCTAAATTTAAACACTGTATAATGTTTATTTTATTGGAAATTAAAATTAATTTTTTTTCGTGTTTTCCTGAAAAAAAAACAGATGTTGATGTGGTAGAGAGAAGTCATGTTGTTGAAGTGTTATGTGAACCAATATGTAACAATCTAGAACGATATTATTTTAACATTTCAATGTAATAATAATGGAAAATCTTGCTAAATATGTTACTTTCATTTTTTTTTTCAATTTCAAAGTAATAAATAACTGTTTTCAGCATTATTTTCCGCTCTGACCCATTTTACCCCACGATGGAGTAAATCAGGTCACAACTTTATAAGCTCAGTTAAACTATTTCATAATTAAAAAATAAATATTAAAATGACATAAAATTGACCTAAAGGAGTTCAATGTTAAGATGCGATTGAAACGAAATGGGAAATGTTTCTGGTTTTGTTGCTATGAAACTTTAAATATGAAAATAGCTAAAAAGTGACCCGTTTTACCCCACCTGGCCCTATAGAAGAAAGTTAAAAAGAGATTTTGTCAGTTTTATCTTTGATGATTGAAAGGAATCCAAACTGAAGACATTTCTGATTTTCTCTAAATCAGTAATTCAAGCCTTTAGCATGGGTACTAAACAAAATAAAGTCTTTTATGACAGTTCCTTTTTTCCAAATGCTGGTCTCCGTCGACTGTCGAAGTCGTTCCCCTTCTCTCACCCTCAGCAAGCCCTCGACGAACCGGCGTCTAAGGGGTAATGTTGTAACAAGTGTAATGGCTAAGAAAAGTACGTGATTTAAGCCTTAAGTTAAAGAAAGCTACAGTTAAATTAAGATTTTTGAGAGTATGATTTAAAATTATTCATTGTTTTAAAAATAGGGTTTTGAATTTTAATTGAAATTAAATGTTAATTTTCTGTGACTTCGCGTTGAGATTAGGGCGAGACTAATGTTAATTACTTACTTGTGTTTCACATTCAGTGAACTCAAGAGTAGTAAAATTTGAGGACATCATTAGTCTATTTTTGATTTATTTAGTACTGAATTTTAAAGAATGAAATAATTTCTTTAATTACTATTAAATTATTTTAGTTGTGTAGCATATCTGTATTTACATTTTTGTGACCGCTGATGTTTATTACATTTATCTCCACAACTACAACAAATTTACAGTTCTTCCATCAACCAAAGCAATATGCCTAGCAGAGTTCCAAGAAGAATCTATTTATGTTCAAGGGAGGAACTGCTGGTATAAGAAATGTGCTTTTTTGTTCTCGTTCTAGTTCATTAAGCATACTTGATTTCTTTCGAACTGATGCTCTATGCCAATTTATAAAGTTTGTTGCTTTCAACAAACACAGAAGCAAACATTCTGATTCGTGTACCAAACAAACGCACCTGCAAAACGAGCTACCCTAAAACTCAAATGGATTCGTTCTTTTCTGCGATGTGCAGAAGTCAAAATTCCGTGGTCAAACTGTAATTGCTTCTTTCTCAGAAGTTGACGATAAAATATGGTCTTAGGGTATTCTTTTATATGAATCATTTACTACTATCTGGGAAGACTATTTTTCAGTGACAAATTAAAGCTGCTACTAACAAAATTCACATTTTTATTTAGTATTGAAAAACAAACTTCAAATCATTTGGTAAACTTCATTACAGCTGATCGACCAATGATTGAAAAAACAAAAAAGTCGGTTGATAAGTATTCTTTAATTGCTGGCAGGAAAAACACAAAATAGGACTTTTTAAACCTGTTTTCAGGACAATTTGTCAACCTTTTATACGTTTTTTCTTTCTTTCATTTCTCTTAAGTTTAGGGGAAAGTAGGTCTCTACGATTGGACATACTGGGATTTGTTTCAGTAAATAAGCCGAATCATCTGCCAAACTTAGCATTGAATGTTCAGTGAATTTTTTAACACACCACTGTGCCATTATTACTTTATTTTATTACACTGTTATTATGATATTATTTTATTGGTACCCTTTCCTGCCATTTCTTATCAAACGAAACAGGATGTATGATTTTGACAAAAAAAAAAAAATGCCAGCAATGTCACAGTTCCGATGAATCACTTCTGGCACGCTCTCAGCTACATCACTGTGAGACTACTTCCCATAGTTACGCCTGATACAAACCTTGTTATATGTCATGCCTGTTTAACAATTGGAACAAAAAAGCACTAAAACTGATAAAATCTGTCACCGAGCAGGTGCGTGTAGCTGTTCTGCACGCAGTTGATTATAACCTCTTATTACTTTGCCTCTATGCTGATGAAAAAGACCCGCATTTAAAATTATTATGCAATTTTTGTATCAGCAGAAACATCCATGTCAATACCATTAAAGATTCAACTGGTTTTTAAAAAATGCTTCATAGGTATTATGCCAACGAGGAAGATTCCCACCAAATTTCGTTATTTAAATGCCAAACAGCACTAACTATACATCCCTTATTATTCATGAAAAATACCAGGACAAAACTAATTTTGATTGGTTTAATACTGAACAGTGTGCACTTTGTATTGGGTTAACAAGTTCTACGTTTTCCGCGTCTTAAAAAAGAGGATTCCGCGGGCGAATTGACAATACAAGTACCTCCTATCTACATTTTTTTTTATTTTCAGATTTCCATTTTTATTTATTTTATTTAGTTCACTTGATGTACGCTTCAGGGTTCACACTGGGGTAAAATACAAGGTGGGATTTCCCATCTTGACCAAAATTTTAAGTGGGATTTTAAAAATTTAAGTTTAAACTTTTCTTTTTGTCTTTGTCTTTAAAAATATTACTAAATTGCCCGATCAGGATCCAATACAAATTATGTAATAAAAGATGATTATCTAAGCTATGCTCAGCAAAGAAAGAATAAACATCAACAAGGTTCACACAAAACGGATCCTTCACAAAATTAGCGATTGCAAAAATGGGTGCTTTATAAAATGTTAAGCATGAAAAAGATCCTCTGGTATTTTGGCTATTTAACCAAAATTCTTTGACGCGTGATTTTTACAAAAAAATCCTAAAAATTAGTTGGATATTTCCTCTATTTTTTCTGATCATATGTCATTTTATCTCTTGATATTTTTCAATGAAAACAGTATATTTTAGAAACCAGCGTTCTTTTGTAACCTTGTGACCAAGAAAGATTTGTTTTTTTCACTCCTTTTTTTTTATTTTTTCCTCTGAATAGAATGAATGAAGACAAGTCTGCATTCAAAGGGCTTAAATTGTTCAGTAATCCCAAGGAATGAAGAAGTTGTCAATCTTTCTCCCATGTTATTATATATATAATAAATAGGGTTCCTAGATTTTTCTTTTTATTAATGAGGATAAGATGGCAGTTGAAAATTAGCATACTCCATTTAGTTTGTATTGAATTGGCAGTTTAGAATAGTAGTTTCGTTTCGCGATGTTTTGAACGCGTGTTCGCTAGTTGCGGGAACAGCGCACAAACGAACTTTATGAGTGCTATTTCAAAAAATACTGCGGGAATCGCGCGGCTTAGCGCGAACCCTAGCTAGAATTCACGTGAACGTAAAAATTTTATACCACTTGAAAAAGCATGATGAAATCTTCTGTTGTAATTGTAATTGCTTGCTATTAGGGATTCAAAGTTTTTTGTGTCTCCTTTAAATTTCATTGAAATAAAATAGGGTGCATTGCCAGATCGCCCGCGATATCCTCATTTGGATTAGCCGACGTTGTCCTACAGCTTGGGTTGATTAGAGTTCCTTTATAAGACGTAGTCTTCAGAGTAACGACAGATCGGGGGAAAACTGCCTCCGGACGAAAAACAGGGTTGCCGCCGAGTGCAAGGTTGGCTTCATACTCGCTCAAGGATTTCCGCTAAACGATATTCGTTAACGGGAAATTTTGTCCATTTGAAAGCAAAATTTCTGTTTGAATTAAAAGCTACTTTTTGCGTAAGCCACAAACGTTTTTTAAAAATATCTTTTTTCTCAACAAGTCCAGGATAGTTTAATCATTCGCAGCTTTAAATTACGTTATGTTAAATATGAGAACATGGAAATTGTTACTCTTTAATTGATTCAAAAATAAATAATGATATTTATAAATTTATTATTTTCAGTATAATTTCTTGGATTTTTAATTCTGAAAGTTTTTTTTTTTTGTGTGTGTTGATAATATTGCATTAATAAATCATTAAAAGATTACTCGTTTTTTTTTTTTATTTCTTAGGGAAACTAAAGGAAAATTAAGCAGTAATGCTAGAAATATATGAATGGTAAAATAATGAATTGGTAAAAAAAAAATTGGAATTATTATTTAATCAGTGATATTTTTATATAAAACTCGTTATGTAAAAGTTATGTTAAAAAATGTTCTACGAAGAAAGAATGTACTTAGAGACCGTTCATAAATGCACGCGTTTTTTTTTTTTTTTTTCATATATTTGACCCCCTCCCCCCCTTGTCCCGCTATGTTGTATAAGCCTGATGTCACACTTCTTGTTACCCACCCCCCTCGAAGCGTGACATCATTTATGAATGATCCCCTTGCGTGAAAAAATACATTTCCCCATGAAGGTATTCATTAAATTAAGAGCAAATACGGAAAACTTTCTCCGAGGCCGAATTCAGCTCCGCATATGCGCCCTCCCCCCTCGTAACTCCCTAACTTCAAGTAATTTAGTAGGAAAATGAAGATGACATTATAGAACATTTTTGAAATTGATAATTGGTTTTGAAGGGCAGTAAAACTTGGCCTCCTACACAGCTAACTACCCTGCCTATTTTAAAATTCGGCTGAAAAAGCCGCTTATATATAAGAAAATCCATTCGTAACTGACTGACAAGAATGTGCGGCCGATATGTTTACATTCCACTAGTCGCCAAGCATAAGCAAATCACGCCAAGTCGAAGATACAAAGTATTCGTTAAAATAACTTAATTTTACTAAATTTAAACACTTTCTTAATCTTGAAGCGATGTTTTTTAATTACTTTAGGATACTAGCTATTTATTTATTAGGGAAAATGACAATTAGGGCCAAAAATAGCGGGTCAACATGGAATATTAGCATTAAGAAAGCATGCACTTATTTTAACAAAGAAATAATTAAATAAATAGGAGCATATGGCCCAAAATAAAGCTACATTCCTATATTTTAAACATTTTAGAACAATAATAAAAGAATTTTAAAAATGTATTTGCCTTTAATTTTACGGATTCTCGTGTTTTTTCATGGCATTTAATCGTCTCCACGTTAAAGCTATGGGACGAAAGAAGGCACTGCCTCGGGCGGAGGGTTCAAACCTTCCACCAATAGGAAAATGATACCGTTTTGACTCTGCAAAGCCAGAGAATTGATGCTCAGTAAACTCAGACGTTTATTGAGGAAACTGAGCATAAATTATCTGGTCTTGAAGAGCGCCATCTCACTCATCAATCAATGCTTTCTGAAGTTTAAAAATAGACGCAGAATGGATTATTTGACCCCCACCCCCTCCTTCACACACAATCTGATAGAGAATGCCGGCTAATCCTGATGAGGATATCCGCCTTTTTAACCCCTTAACTGGTTTGCCCATGTACGGACTTCCCAAAGCTAGCCCCAACTGGTTTTCCCGTACAGTGTACGGGAATCGATATTTCCATCTTTCTTGTTTTGATATGCATGTATTTTTAATAGATTGAAAGAGAGTCTGTAGTATTAGAATATTTCAATAGACGGTTCCCATTGATCGTGAGATCTGTAATAGTTTTCACACTGTACATACTCTGTGATTGCAAAAAGGGGGAATTTATATTTTTATTAAATATTTAGGGAAATTGTGTTTCAAAGTTATAAAATAAAAATGCTTAAATTCATTATTTATGAATTTTTTTTAAAAATTGCTTCATTTTCCTTTTATACCAAGTTAAGACTTTAATTATACGCAATAAAAATATATACTTTTTTAAGGAACATTTGTGGTAAAAAAATTGGTTAATACATTTGGTCATGATGTTCTCAAAATGATGACGCACGCTTCATCAATCATTGAAGAGAAAACACCCACCCATTGCAAGCGTTGTATACTCAACTGCAAAGTTTCTTGACTATGGAGAAATATGCTAAGAGCAAGCGAAGAAAGTAGTTCTCCGCGCGGTGTCCGATTCTCGAGTTAAACTAAGCACTTCGCTATAGAAATATGATCAGGTATTTTAATCTACACATGTATAGCGTTAATTTTTTATAATTTTCATAAAATGTTATATATTTTCAATTTTACGAGAAGCGTAACGCGAACTACTACCTTCATTTAGAACTAACGCTCTAGCTAATAAGAGCTCACGAGCAGTTGGCTATCTTCCGATAAGCGGTTTGGAGAGATTTGGAGTTGTTTATATTTATGTCTGACTCGCTGACTTGTGACTTTGCTTAAAGCTAAACATTTTTTATTATTCTATTCGTTAATATAGTTGCTATTACTATTATTATTGTTAATATCGTTCTTTTTATTATTAATATATTCGTTAATATCGTTATTATTATTATTTTTTGTTAGTATCGCTCTTATTATTATTATTATATTCATTAATATTGTTCTAAAAAATTAATCATTATTACTAAAATTAATCTACTCCAAAATTGAATTTCAGTGTTAGCTATCAAAACAGTCTCAAGTTATTCTTGAAGTATTATTAATATTTTTAAAACTGATAATCTTTCATGTATTTTAATCATGGTTTTAGTGTTAAAAAATTTAAACATTCAGCAAAAACTACAAAATTAATGTATCCTTATTTAAATATTTAATATATTTGTTATGGTAGCAATTATGCAAATTTATATGTTCCATTTAGATGATGAATAATCAAAATTAAATGAGATAATTATACCTATATTTATTTCATTACTTCTCTTTATGTACCTCATATTTGCTGTTGAGTGTAATTATATGATTACTTAAAATCATTTAGATATTTTTGTTTTAAGATATATTATAAGAGATTTAACTTTTCAAGACAAATTTGGTATTTCAGTATATCTGCAGAATTTGGGAAAAACGAGATAAGTCGATTTTTGGACAAAATGAGATAAATACCCTGGGCAACCCTTATTGGTGTCCTACACATCCTGTAAAAGTATGAAAGTCATAATGTCAGTGGCGTTCTTTAAAACCACTGTGCATCATTAGACCTTTTTAAAACCATAGTGCATTTCAAAATGTAGCTGTGATTAAAAATTTTTTTTTTGATGTTTGTACAATATCTATCTGCATAAAAGAATTAAGAGTATAATTTCTCTCTTTTTTTGCCGAAAGGAATAACTTATGATGAATAGACATTTGATCCAATAAATGGATTGGATTAAAAAAAAATTAAGTTTTTAAATTTGTTACATTGTCTTTTTTTTTTTTTTTTTTGATAAACAGACAGAAGAGTTTTCAAACATGCAATGTGCCAAATAGAGTGCTTAATCCGATTTTACCCCTCACTCTTTTTTGTAAAATTTGCAATAGTATTTTTTAAATTTTCAATGTTTCATAGTCGTATTACCTTCCCCCCACCCCAAAGTAAATATGAAACTGTTTTTAAAATCTTGCCAAAAAACATGCTTGCGATTATAACTTCCTAATTATAGGGTGCCTGTGGTAGTAGCATAAGGAATTTATCTTCATTTATATAGCAATCCCCAATGATGATCATTAAGAGCACTAGGAAATTTTTTTTTACCCCACAGCAACTAACCGTCGGGGGCAAGGAGGCAGTAGCGGATTTAAGGGGGCCCAGGGGGCACGTGCCCCCCAAAAGGTTTTTCCACCTGTTAAATACATTTTTTAATTTTCTTACTGAAACACAAAATTTTAAAATATTATGCAAAAAACACATATTTTGAATAAACTAAATTTTGTTCAGCAATCAAAGTCAATGTGCTATCAAGTGCCTGGCCAGTGCTTTTCATCATAATATAACTTTTCAAAACTCCCTCAGTCGCTGAAACACCCTGAAAAACAAATCTTTTCCCGTCTCCGGAATGACCCAGCTGTGCGCTATGGATCTACATGAGTACAGCAAACAGGTGACCTTCGCTTTCTTATCAGAAACTAAATTTAAATAAAACGCAGTCAGAGCTGTCGCCAGGGAGGGGTGATACCCCCCTCTCCCCCAGTTTTTCAGGAAAGGGACTCCGAATTTCAGTTTAATAGTGGAAAAAAGTAAAAAAGAAAGAAGAGAAAAAAAATATGGAAAAATTTTGCAGTAAAAATGAAAAAAAAAAAGGAGAAGGTATGGATAATTGAAAATGATTTTTTTTTCTCCTTCTGCAAAATTTAGAAAAAATGTAATTAAAAAAAATTATTTATGAACATTGACAAAACGATTATTGTTATTACTTAATTAAGAGCCGCCGAAATGCGCCGTTCCGTTTCAAACCTTTCTTATCGGAAAGAAAAAAAAAGTATTCACAACATTATAGAAACACAATGCAAGTCTGAGTATGGAAATAAATAAATAAATAAATAAATAGATATATAAACATATATATGAATTTTTTAATCAAATATTATTACGAAAATCACAGCAGAGAGTATAAAAATGCATATGCTGCCGAAATACGTCACAAATTGATGGAGAAACAACGAGAGCGAGAGAGATTAAAAACATTGTAATGAAAATACACACCAAAAATAAAACTTCAAAAATAAGATTCAAGAGCCCTGATATTTAAAATAAAAAAAGAATTGTAAAAAAATTACTTATAGTATCTTTGAAAAATAATACCACAGTCTGAAATGTTAAAAGTTTTTGGTAGGGGCAGAAGACGTTGTTTGTATTTCAAATAAATAAAATTGATTTGGAAATTAAAAATTAGAAGACCAAAGCAATAAGATGTTTTTCGAAGAAAAGAAAAAAAGGAAGTGACTGTTCTGTTACGGCATTTTTATTTGAAATAAAGGAAAGAAGGCAGGGATAAGGGTAGCGAAGCAAGGTGATTTGAAGAAGAGTCAGAACTCAACCCACTCAACATACACCGACTCAATCTTAAGTTAAGATAGTGTGTGTTCCTTGAAACTTGAATTTCAAAAAAAAAAAAAGGAAAAGAGTCTCGAAACCCCCTTTTCTCTTAACGTCATAAATGAATGCCCAAAATTGCGAATTTTAGACCATTTTTAGAACTAGTTTCAAAAAATTTCTAGTGGAGAGCCAATGAATCCACTTGTCTTTTAACGTCCCCAAAGATAGCTTAATATGCAATTTTAAGACTTCAATTTCAAAATATTTCGGAGGGTGAGCTCCCGAACCCTCATTTTGTACTCTCACATCCTCGAAAACCGTCAGAATTGTATTTTTAGAACTTCATCTTTGAAAACTTTCAACTGTCTTATAAGGTCACCAGATATAGCCTAGTGTGCGCTTTATACGTTGAATTTCACAAAAAACGAGCACCCCCCCCCTCCCTGTCCCTTTTTCTCTAATTTTATTAGTATACTCCCAAACTTACGAATTTCGAACTTCACTTTCAAAAAATTTCCATGGGAGAGCTGTTGAATCCACCTGGCTTTTGTCCTTACCGATTGCCTACTATGCGTTTTGAAGACTTCAATTTCAAAAAATTTCCTGGGGATTCCCTCGCATCCTCGAAAATCATGAAAGTTTTATTTTTGGAAGTTCATCTTTGGAGAATTTTAGCTGTCTTTTACTGTCAGCAATGATAGTCGAATATGCGTTTAATAACTTGAATGTTAAAAAAAAGAAAACTCGGAAAAAGTCTCGAAACTCCCCCTATTTCAAACCTCATCAATGGACGTCCAAAACTGTTAATTTTGAACTATAGAAAAGTATTGAAATCACTGCATAGTCATTGTATTATTTGAAATATATTGAATTTTGAGAAGAACAGTCGTAATGTTCAAAAATCTGCTGGACCTACTATTCATTCTCTGGCGTTATTTTAATCTTCGAAACATTTTTTTATTACTACGAGTTAATTATAATAGTATTTTGCAAAACTATCTGAAGGTATTGGCGTTTAATTGTCTTAATATGTAAAAATGTATTGTACTTTTTCATTTGATGTAATTAAGTATGTTTTTCGTACTTTTAAAAATATTAACTGGTTTTAAGTGATCCTCAAAAACGTGAAACAAGCTAATTAGTTTTTTTTTTTTTTTTTGTTATGCAAAATTTACAATGAGCAACTACATTTACACCCCGTGCAGCTCCCAAAAATTATTCCTGAATCCGCCCCTGCAAGGAGGGACAGCTGTCCCCCCGGGCGCAGCGTCAAGGGGCGCCAAATTAATGTCAAGTTCTTCTATTTTTAAATGCGAAAAGAAAATTATTTGAATTGAAGAGGTGTGAATATGTTCGACAAAAAAGTGGGAGCATCGCAAATCATATCGGGAATGAAGGTAGCACAGGAGTGCGTGGGAAATAGACTGGCAGAGAAATAACTTTTGAGTTGGATTTGGGATGTTTTCTAGGGATTGGACCCGTAAGGACTCTGCTAGGAGAATTTTCTTTGAGATGCAGAGATAAAAGAGCCGGACGCCCAGAGAACCCATAATGAAAGGTCACTTGAGAAAGAAGAAGAAAAAAAATATTTTTTTTTTGCGAATATTGTCCCATTTTGCCCTTCAAAGTGAATGGTCGCTAAGAAAAATGCAAGTTAAAAGAGCTGCTTTTTTATTAAAGCTATTTATCATTTAGGAAGCATAAAAGTTTTTTGATTCCCGCCCCAGGGGCGTCCCTAGGCCCCCAGGGGAACGGAGAGGTGGCGCAAAATCTTCGGTTGTATCCGGGCGCTGAAAACCGAAGCTAAGCGTCTGCCTACAACCGTATTGAAGGAATAATTTTCCCCAATTTCAAGATTAGCATCACCTCTGGTTCTACCTTCTGTGCATAATGTAGCCCATCAGCATTTTTATATCAACATAAATATATTATCAAACTGTTGATTGAGCATTTGGGCTGAACTCAATGGAACGCACATTTTGAGTAGAATTTTGAAGGTTTAATTTTAAACAAAACAGTGCTTATCCATATACTTAATATCCTCATAGTTTGAATTTTAGTTGACTGATGTTCGTGTATCAATAGAATACTAATAAAATTCTATATGGAAATCATTACCTCAAGGGCAGTCTTTAATTCATTCTTTATTCAGTTAAAAGAATAAATAAAAAGTAGATGGAGGCTGTTCCGACTGTAACTGTAACTCGTAATCATTGCAGTGCTTTCCCCTGTAATGACGTCAGAAATATGTCGGCGAAATGTCTGTAGATTGGTTTCTGTATTGTGACAGATATTTACATTTTAACTAATGTAGTTAAATCATATGGTAATTTCTTGTTGCCATTGATGATAAAGAGTAGTTAGGCAATTTGATAATTCTAGTTTTTATAAAATAGTAGTAGTATGGCCGCTGCAGCTCGTAAACTTTCGTAAGTGTCAATGTCAACATTTCATTAATATATAGGATTTTAAAGTAAATTAGGAATTATCACACTCAAATGTAAAAAATACTGGTGTTTTTGAAAAAATAATTATTTTAAATGTGTTACATAAAAATAATCTAAATTGTTCATCGCAGATTTTTGAAAAAAATGTTATATATGATTATGTTTCAAACAATTTATTTAAATCAATTGAACTAATTGGCTAATGATCTAATCGAAAACTTCGTTACTTCTCTAATCCTTAAGCTCCAAGAACCAGAAATATTGTTGCTACTTATTTATAAACTTAGATATAGCATAAATACATAAAAAAATATAAACATTTAAAAATAATGATAATAAATATTGTGCTTTTCAACTAAACCAAAAGATTTTACTAATGTTCTCTTCGATTTTCTTTAAAGTATAATAGTATTTAAAGGTGCCAAATATTCTTTATAATGTGCAAAATTGATTTTTTTTTTTTTTGAATTTCTTAAATAATGATATGGAGGAAATCAAACATTACCACATTTTACAACTAGCTGGTTTCTTCAGTTTTGGATTTTTTTTTTTTTTTTTTTCATTTTCTTTTCCTGTGAATACAGCTTAAAATAATTTTCACACCAGAGCCAGTCTAGCCTAGAATCTTATGTTGTTTCAATCCCTATTAAGTATGCATGCCATGCACACTTTGGTACCTATGGCTTCCAAATCGGTAAATTTCTTTCTCTGTGTTATTGTTTTTATTACTTGCTGTGTATGCTTCAGCCAATACTTACTTTCTAGTTAGTATTTTTTTCTTGATTTAGCTTTTTTTCTGAAGGATTTTGCAATTTCTGTTTATTTTTCAATCTTGGAAACATTTTAATCGAAATTAAAAAAAAAAAAAAATCGATGCAATATCTTTAAAAAAACTTCTGTTTTTGCAAAAATTTTTATTTGTACATAATTTGTGTTTTTTATTCATTCATGTTTGTTGCTTTTGTAGTACATCTGGAGATTCTTTATATCAGACTCTAGGATTGCCTAAAACTGCAACTCCTGATGAAATCAAAAAAACTTATAGGAAGGTAAATATAATTTACCTTTTTTAATTAATGAAATGGGAATTCTATGATAATCATGGTCTCTCTCAGCATCAATTGGTAAAATTGTATCTGTGATATTCAGTGATGTAATCCTGAGGATAAAAGGGGGGTTGATGCAAATCAAAAAGTGGATTGGAACTTGAGATGAAATTAAATGGGGCTACACCACTAGTGGAAACACAAGGTAAAATTTTGAAATGACTGGCCTGTTTCCTACTTAATATTCATGAAGATGACTTTTAACTTCTTGCATAACATTTGCAATAGGTCTTTCATTTGCTTCTCTTAAAATTTTCATACTTTATTTGTACATAGTATTTATGTCATGTCATTCATTGTCTTGCTTTTGTTATATTTACATATTATTGTCGTGTTTTTATTTTTTTAACACTATCTCTAAATTTTTTGTTGTAAAATCCTGCAACTCCCATCTGGTGGTTAGTCTCATGCAGTTTCATTATTTTACGTGTTCTTTTCCCTTTAATCACTGCATCCAGTTAAACCCTCACCAGGCGTAGGTGAAGTATAAATAAGTTATCAAATGAACTAAGAATATTATTTCTCCCTGATGGAACATTCCATTTGCTTTCGCTGCTGCAAACTGTTTATTTTTTATTTATTTTTGCAGCTGCTGCTGCATGTGTTTTTGACATGACCTGTCAAAAAACATTGAAAACTGACAAAAACTCAGAATCTGTCAAAAACCTCATTCATCGTTTCTAGTAATCATTAGTGACATTAGTTATTTAAAATTAAACTACAAAATTGGCTAAATCATAATTTGTATATTATAAATAATTCGTATATTATATTAATATAAATAAATTGCATATTATAATGCAATTTGTCAAGGCAAATTTGAAAAAAAAAAATACAGTGATCTCTCACTTATACGCGCTCTCGTTTATGCGCGTTTTTCACTTATGCGCGTTTTTTCCACGGTCCCGGCCAGCGATATGGGAAAACAATAAGAATTTTTGTTCATTTATGCACTGTGCTTAAAAAAACAGCCCTCACTTATGCGTGTCAAAAAAAGTTTCAGTTCAAGTTCTAGCTTCCTCAAGTCAGGTGTTTCTTATCACAAGTATTTCACCCATTTTGTTTTGCTTCTAGGAATTCGTTCTCTCCCCTTTGCCCTATTGTTAAGATTCCAAGAAAACATTCCCTTAACGTATACAGAGGAAGACACGCGGGGGGTACTTGAGATTGACGTCAGCAAAAGTTGCATTCGTGCTCCGTCCAATAAGAGTACAGTACACAGGTGTGACACAGATTGCTAACAAAATCTTCTTTAAACTCGAAGTGTCGGAGCTTTGTTGCTTTCTAAAATGGCGAAAAGAGCAAAATTGTCCCTTTCCTTTAAAATGGATATTATCCAAAAGTTCGAAGAAAACCCCAGCATATCAAAAATAGCTTTAGCTAAGCTATTTAATATCCCTGAATCGACAATGAGGGGAATTCTAAAAAATCGGGAGTCAATAATTGTAGCTAGTAAAGAATGTGGAATCCAGTCAAAAAAAAGAAGTAGGATTCAAGGTGGAAAGTTTGAAGAATTTGAGAAAGTTCTCTTAATCTGGTTCAAAGAAGTTCGTGCCTCGAACATCCCTGTTAACGTGGAACTCCTAAGAGAGAAGGCCGTACAATTGGCAAAGAGCTTTGATATGGAGAACTTTACTGCTTCACATGGATGGATAGAGAAATTCAAAAAAAGGCACGGCTTGGCGACACGTAACTTTGCTGGGGAAAGTACAAGTGTGAATGAAGGCACAGTTGAACAATGGAGAGAAAACTTAGCTTCTTTGACCGAAGGATACGAGCCAAAAAACATCTTCAACAACTTGGTGGGAAGAAAAGCAAAGAGAGACTTACTGCCTTACTGTGTTATAATGCTGATGGCTCGGAAAAATATCCCCCATCGGTCATTGGAAGATCAAAAAAAACCTCGCTGTTTTAAGAACGTGAAGAAGCTTCCGCAGTGGCGTAGATACGGGGGGGGGGGTTTGGGGACAACCCCCCCCCCCCCCCCCCCCCCGAAATTTTTACTTAGATACGGGATGGCTTAGATGTACCCCACCGAAATGTTGGTGTCCGAAAACTTTTTTTGAGACCTTAACTCTCTTTACGCTTTATAGTATTCTAAAAATATTTAATTTTTAAAATAACAATTGATTAGAACACTGCTAAAAAAAAAAAGACAATTATCGAACCTTTGTGTTGTAGGGTCGTACCTAGGGTTGCAAATTTGTTGCAGAAAAAAGCCCAAAATTCGCGGCAAATTTCGTGAAATGCTCGCGAGAACACAAATATAATGTAATAAAATCTAGGATATCTGCAATGAAATTTATTTTTTAAGTAAGAAAGTACATAAGTGAACAATTTTATTTCTTTCAACTTTATGCAATATTTAGGTATTTATTTAAATGTACAGAATTTCGGTGCTCGCTATGACTTAATACGCTTTTATATGTCGAGAAGGACCGTTTAGCATCTGCGCTACTGACGGAACTGACAAACATCGAATTGCTACTTTGGACAGCTCGGGAAAACTTTTTCTCTTGAATTTCCAAAATTGAATTGCCCTCCTTCAACGTGTATCTCATTTGGGGGAGGGGGGGGGGTTGAATCATAGGGTTATTGTTAAAAATGGAAGAACTATCAACTTCGTTAAAAAGATTTAAATATTTGTATTGATTAGGATCAAAAACTTCTTCTAAACATGGATGTGATTATCTATAACTGCTTTTATAGTTTTTTCTAAATTTTAGGGAAATCTGTTATACATTTTAAAACTTCAGAACAGTATAAATTGCCATTAAAATGTAAGTAAAAAACAAAAAAAAAGTCTTATATTTTAAACAATTTTCGCACAAATCGTGGAATTTTTTAAAAATCACGGATTTTAGGAAACAGCTTCAAAAATCGAGGGAATTCGCAGAGCGACAAACTTGCAGCCGTAGTCGTACCACTTTCCTAGGGGTTTCTCCCCTAAATACCTCCACCACAAACCCCTATTATACACTAGAGATGAGTTTGGGCTCACTTTTGTAAGTCCGAGCCCGAGTGATAATGTTCGGCGTCAAAGACCGAGCCCTCCCGACCCCGAAATTATTTTATAAAGTGTTGTTAATAGATGTGGTGCTACATCGATTAAATGTAGGTTTTTGTTGCTATCGCAATTGGTTCTAATGATTTTTCTTTTAATTTCAAATAAAGAATACAATATATTTTTTAACTATCATCAAATGTTCCAGATGAGAATGAATTCTGGTGAGCTAAAATGAATGAAAAATGATATTGGAAAATCTTCGGTTTGGCAGCATTTTCGGGAAGTTTTTGATTCGCAGTCGAACAAAACTGGAATATGTTCAGTGCAATTCTTGCAGTTAGGAGACCTATTAATAAGAAGACCTATTAAATAAGATGTGTCTCTATAGTCTGGAGCAAAATGAAAGTGGACACAGGACTAGCAAAAAAACCATTATTAGAATACAAAAAGGAGGCTGGAAATAGCTTTCAAATGCAACCAGGCCGTACTTTTAACGATAAAGTTATCTAAACTAGAATCTTTCCCATGACTGTTCACAATTCTCCTTTCAAAGCTTCTGTTTAACAATTTTATCAGCAGTCCCTCACTACGTTTCATGCCCAGAGCGGAAGAAAGTCCGTTTTATGACTTCTTCCTTTTAGAAGGTGCTTTCAAGCACCATGGGGGTTTGCGTTAATTGCTCTCCACTTTCAACTTAACCCCATTATCTACTGACCATTCAATAATAACGCCTCAACCGAACAGATATCGTTTACTTTACAGATATACAGAAACAGATGCACTGAACACGAAGATAGGAGATAGTGAGAGTAAAGTGATGAATGTCATTCTCAATTTCTCCTCTCCCCTAGCAAATAACACTGCAGCCATAAAAAAAATTCTCACGTTCTTTAAGCATCAACTATTCTTATTTAAATGGGTTTATCCGCCAATGGTTGTTTACTTTGCCTATAGGTTAATGTATGAATATTTTACCATGAGCAGAGACCTCCCACTTTCCTCTCGTGCGTGCACCCCTTATGCATTGGTGGGTCAGTCTGTACTGATCAGGTTTTGCGCATTTTTTTCAAACCCAATTTATTTAGGGAAGCGCATTGAATGAGAGGCAATAATGAGGTGAGCAAAACCTATCACAAGCTTTTTTAAGCCGAAAGAGAAAATTGATGATAATTGTAATAAAAAGAGAAAGCTGATGCCCTCTGAGGAGTAGGAAGTACAATCTCCAGAATCAGCATTAGTTTCACTAGACACTTCTGAAGGTAATATTTTATTGCTGCCGCTTTTACTACTAATGCATTATCTAACAAGAAGTTCCGTCTAGAACTATACGAGCCTACTTTCTCGTATACACCAACTTCAAACTAAGATAAATATCATATTAATTACGTCAGTTACTTATATGATGCTAAAGATTTCCTAAAAATATATTTTTTTTTTCAAAATGGCTATATCAGATCAAAGAAAAAAAAAAGAAACTTATTTAAAGAATAAAAGAGTGCTCATAGTCGTTTTCCCATTTGGTTAACTTACAAACAGGTTTCGGAAACTTTATATTGATGTTTCAACCATCCAGAAAAATGCTGGTCTAACATTATAACATAAAAAATATTCTGGAGAAGCTATTTTAGTCTTTTTTATCTTTCCAAAAATAGATAAACAAGTAGATATAGTAATGATTAGGCGGTCAACTTACAAAGGGCTTTTCATAATACTCCCTCCCAAATTTGGCGTACATAAATGGTCAACATAGGCAGGTGGTCAACTTAGGTGGTCAGTTACAAAGGTGTCCCTACATTATATAATATCAGGGCTAATTCCGTTCCTGACAAAAGTGGTCAACTTAGACAGGTCAGCTTACAAAGATGGTCAACGTTACAGGTTTTACTGTATATCTCATTCATATACTAAGAATATTCCAAATATAAGGTTATTAAAAAGAATCTCAATTCGATTATTTTTATTTTTTCCCCTTTAGGTAAGAGAAAGGAGGCTCTGTTATTGTGGCAGAATTTCTCGCCTCATATATTTTTCCTAATAACGCGAGATTAAGCGAAAACAAAAATTCTAAAACAATAAAGGAGGTCTATTTTTTGAAATCAGATTAAGAGCACATGACAATAAAAAGAACAAAGCACGGTTCACAAATTTCCATGCTCTAATCCCTACCGAGAAGAAAATTAAAATCGTCTGAAAAATAAGTTCACTGCTTTGAGCGTCACTTCCCCTTTCTCCGTAACAGTTATAAAATTAAAAAGATGGATTATAAACTACGTCATCGTATGAAACAAATTTTTTTTTCTAACTAGTTTATTTCATAGAAAATGTCCCAAAATTACTAAATATATTTCATTAAGAAAATAATTATTATCAAGAAGTTCCGTCTAAAGCTATACAAGCCTACTTTCATGCATACACCAATACCAAATTGATAATCTAGCTAACTTTCTCTCTCTCTCTCTCTTTCTCATTTAGCTTTAGTTCTTAATTACTTCAAATACCTTTTTCAGCGGTTAATACATATTCCTTCACTCACTCATTCATTCTTTCATTTATTCAGTCATTCATTTACTCATTGTATTTATTCACTCATTTAGTTGTTTTTCAATTCATTCCCTTGTTTATTTATTTTATCATTTATTCATTCAAAAATATCCTTAAGAATCCCGACGAATAAATTTCATATGAAAATAGGCTCCCTTAGTTCTGATTGAACTTCGTAACTGTACATATTCTACGTCATAACATCTTTCCGATGAAGCATGTTCCAAGAAAATCCGTCTGTTTTATCATCATTTATATAAGATTGAAAATTCCCCGTAGGCGTTATCTTATTTTTTTTTTTTTTTTGAGCTGTTAAAAAATGAATAAAAATAATTTTCACGCTGAGAGCTTCTTCCAATAAACTTGTTCATCGGAACTTGGATCGGATAGAGTTTACTTAATTTGCCCATAGGTGCTATTGTTAAGATTTTTTGAACTATTCAAAAGTAAGCGAAAAATTGTTCAAATCAAAAAGTCAAATATAGAAAAGAAATGTCCATGCCGAGATCTTTTAATGCAAAAAAAAAAATTTCGGATCGGACAATTCCTTCAAAAGTTAACAGCAGACAGACCGATAGACACAAGTTTTTCCCACTTCAAAAGACTACTTTCAATTTTTTTATTTTTCAATCTTTATTTAATTACTTCACTTATTTTAAACTTTTCTTTATTTTTAACGATATTTTCACGACACATTTAGCCTTCCTTCATGCTTTATTATTATTTTTTTAAAACTTTGATGGGAAAGTAGTCTAAAAATGATAATGGAAAAAAAGTTATCAGTTGGAAGTTCTATGTTCTCTGTGACAAAAAAATATTCCTGTAAATTCGTCAAGTTAGGTCCGTTTTTTTTTTTATTATCATTATTTGAATGCAGTTAGAGGAACGGAAATGTATATAGTCTATACAACGCAACATTGTCATATTAAATACTTTTCCTACAATAAGAAAAACAAAAACAAAATCACGTAAAAATTAAAACTTTTAAAAGGGAAAAGTGTAGATTTTTCCTTTTAGAAAGCAATTTGTCTTTATTATTAACCGACTTTCCAAAAGGAGGATGGTTATTAGTTGATATCTATGCATGTTTCTTGTTTGTTTGTTTGTAAATCAATAACTTCTCATTTCATAAACCGATTCTAATTTTTCTTTTTTTTTTAAATCTATCGAGGATGGTCTTCCATAGATCCCTTACTTTCGTTTTGCAAGAAACCGTATACGATAATTAAAAGAAAAAAAGGTTTTGGGAGGAAATTTAATAATTTTTGTGCTTTTTCAACCATAAAGTTGGACTAAATGAACCGATTTTAATAATTTTTTGAATTCATAGGGAGGGGTGGGGGGGTTCGCTTGACTTAAATCTCGTACATCGGTTTGACTACAATTGTTCTTTAGAGGAACCAAACTTCCTCCAGAAGAACCCCCCCCCCCCCCCGAAATTGGGGTCTAGCTACGCCACTGAGCTTCCGTGTGACTATACGAGCAACAAAACAGCTTGGATGACATCCCACATTTTCTTAGATTTCCTTCATAAATTTGACAGGAAAATGGAGAAAGAAAATCGAAAAGTTTTATTGTTTATGGATCAGTGTCCTGCTCACCCGCAAGATCTGCCCACTTTCAAAAACACAAAAGTTGTTTTTTCCCTGCGAACTGTACAAGCAAAATTCAACCTTTGGATTTAAGCGTTATTCGTTGCGTAAAAGTGCACTACAAGAAAACTTTAATTCGCCGACTTCTGGCTGCATCAGAAACGAAACAGGCAACGGAAGACGAATTGAAGCAAATTTCCGTCTTTGACGCGATACACATGTTATGCTAAGCATGGAGAAGCATTACAGAGCAGTGTATTAAAAGCTGCTTTAAGAAAACGGGATTTTTGTTTCCAACAGAAAATGAATGTGAGGAGGTAGAAAGGGAAAGTGAAAATGACATAAATGAAGATGATTAGAATAGTGTATCTGGTGGACTCGCTATGGGTACTTTTAATGATTTTGTTGATGCGGATGAAAATCTAATCACAGCGCAACTGCGTGAAATTGAAGACATCGCAGCTGAGATAAATGGCGATGAAGAGGATGACGACGATGCTGATGTGTCAAAAGTTCCTCCAACGCACACAAGAGCATTAGAAGCATTAGAAACTCTACGTGATTACTTCCAGTTCAATTCGGGAAGCGAACGAACTTTCTCACGCCTTGATGAACTCGAAAAGACTCTTTTTGAAAATTCACGAAAACAAAAAGAATCCTCGATTGTAAATTATTTTGTAAGGAAATAACCGTAAGTGTAAAAAGACATTTTGGTACGTAAGCATTTTCATTTTCTTTGTGTTCAAAATAATGAATAAATTAACTGTACTTACGTAACTTGCATCATAACTTAGTATTGTATTTTGACGCTATGTACATCTCTTTCCCCATTTTTCAGTTTAACTATACGCATAATATTAATTAACAATTACTGTGTGCACTGAATTGATGTTTACTTTTAGCTCCCTTTAGTAGCTTTTCACTTTGGCGCGCTTTTCACTTATGCGCGTTTTTGCCGCGGGCCCCTGCACCCGCGTATAAGTGAGAGATCACTGTATATATATTAAGAGCAATTTTCCAAGTACTATTTACATTTTTAATTATATAAGTTCTCAGTGTTACAAGTAATGTTAGGTATCTAAATATTAATTGAAATCCTTTATGCCATGTTTTATTTTATTTTTTAGCTCGAGTAAAACTAAGTGCTTATTATTCAGTGATTGATTCTCAGCTACCTGAATAGTTTTGATAACACTAAATTAATGTACATAAACTATTATTATAGTATAAATATTCTTTGAGTAGTTAATTAAATATATTATATTTTGTAATCAATATAATTACAGGTCTTTTTAATTAGTAAACCACAGTAAAATGGTTTATTATTATTAATACTTACTGCACTTATATCCTTTTTAATGCAGTTCCATTCAAAGAAAGCAGCTCAAACATGGCTACAGGAACAGCCAAATTTTTTAACATTCCTAATTGCTTTTGAAGTAAAATCTCCACCATATCCTGGAAGCTTCTTCTTGGTTCAGGACAGGGTTGGAAAAAAAAACAAAAAAAAACCCAGGTTTTTTTTTTGTTTAAACTGGGTTTTTTTGGTTTAAATAGCATTTGTAGGAAAAGAATTGGACTTTTGGAAAATCATGGAGATTTTAGCTCATTAATTATGAATAAATGTTATTAGTAATTAATTTATAGGTAATTAATTAAATAACTAAGTTAAAACCTTGAACTTGAATGACCTTATAAATATAGTTTTATTTTTTATGAAAGTTACCTACAGTGAAACGTGCCTAAGTTGACCACTTACAGTGCAGCACTTTAGTGGTCAACTTATAGAGGGTGGAGATTTCTTTTTCTTACACTACGCATTTATTCATTTGTGACTAATTAAAATATAACTTCTTCATGTATTAACGTTACTTTAAAATTAGTAATTATCTATTTTTTAACAATTATTTAAAATATTATTAAATAAATTGAATCTGAATGACTTACAATGTATCCTATACAACTTTAAAATTAAAGCACTTAATTAAAGATAAATATATTCGAAATAGAAAATCAATTAGAGGAAAAAGGAGAAACTTATTTAGAGAACAAAAGAGCGTTCATAGGTAGTTTTCTCGAATGGTTAACTTACACAGAGGTTTAGGCAAATTTTATATTGATGTTTCATTCATGGAGACAAATACTGGTCTAACATTATAGCATAAAAAATATTATCCTGGAGAACTAATTTGTTTTTTTTTTTTTAATCTTTGCAAAAATAGATGGACAAATAAATGTAGTAATAACTAGGCAGCCAACTTACAAAGGGTTTTTTATAATACTCCCACCCAAATTTTAGAAAAACCCAAATTGTGTGACATGTAGATAGGAGATGATAAAAATTTGTACTGATTAAAAAAACAAGTTTGCTAATTTACAAACTAATTAATTCTCCAGTGCTGTGCTTGTAATTTCTGCATAAATTGGATTTTGCAATTTTTAATAATGTGCAAAATAAATGAAAAAAGATTTGGTTTAAACCAAGTGGTTTTTTTAAAAAGCCATTTGGTTTAAACCAACCAACCCTGGTTCAGGATGTCAGTGCAAAGACTTAAAAAACTCTACTATTCCAAAAGAATTTCTATGGCTCATGGTACTTTTGCATTCTACTTCATGCAGTTCAGTATCAATTGAGAGGATCTTTTCCAACTTTGGATTCATCCACTCTAAATTGAGAAATAGAGCTAGTATTTTGTTATTGCATGCATGGGGGGGAAAAAACTTGAATGGGACTAAAAGTAACAGTATGAAACTGAAAAATATTTTAATTGTAATTTTTAGTGTTCGGCAACTACTTGTCAAAAGGAAAAAGGTAGTTAACTACCAACTACTAACTAGTCTAAGAAAAACTAGTTGCAACTAGTAGTTAACTACTTGTTTTTGAGACTAGTTGTAACTAGTAGTTAACTGTTCTCCGAAAGTAGTTAACTACTAGTTAACTGCTTTTAAGTATAATTCATTTGAATTTCTATTTTTAAGCCTGTTCTTAAATATTTAATCCTAATAATTCAACTCAATATTCTTTGAGGTATGAATAAATAAATTTGTTACATTTCTTTTTAACTTTCTTCGTTTGTTTATTTAGTTTGTTACAAAATAAAGATGTTTACCCGTAGTATCAATTTAAAATTCTACCTTCGCCCAACCCCCATTCATTAACCAAATGTCTTTGTAACGCACATGCTTTTGATTGTATTCTTTCAAATTCTGTTGAAGGCTTGTGTTTTATGGTATCCCAAACATATGCATGGTATTAGAGTAGAGGTAAAGCTTCCCCGTAATGAAGATTTGGTTTTTAAATGACACTTCATCGTTCATGTGCTGCTGCAGGTGCCATTTATTGACTAAAGAAGCTTTAGAAGGGATATTAGAAAGCTTTTCCTAATTTGCGTAAATAATACTGCAATAAATATTATGATTTTTTTAATGAGTACTTTTACATTATATAGCATAATGTAAAAAATACATTTGTGTGAGTAATATTCATAAGCTAAAAATTTAAATAATTTAATGTTTAAAAAAAAGTTTTTTTTTATTTTTTAAATAGATTAAATTTTTTTTTTTTCCCGAAAGTAGTTGGAATTTTGAAAGTAGTTGTAACTAGTAGTTGGGAAAAAAGTAGTTTAACTACTAGTTAACTAGTTCAAAACAAAAGTAGTTACAACTAGTAGTTAACTACTTCTAGTTAACTACTGCCAACACTAGTAATTTTACACATTAACTATTTAAAGCACAAGTTTTTTTTGGAAAAACTGATAAAAATGATAGTTTGTCTGACAGAAAGTGAATGTATAGGTATAGTACAACTTAATTTTTTGTAATTTCAGTTGGGGGGGGGGGGGGTAGACTTAAGAGCAAAGGTGTGGTAAGAGCTATATATATATATCTAAATATTATACAAAGTATAACTTTTCGGTACCTTTCGCCCTTGTCAGATTTGGGCAAATGCGTTAAGGGGTTAAACAAGATTATATATAAGCTCTTATGTATTTTCATGTTTACAGATTAAAGGTATTAGTAGTTTGATTGCTTTTTTAATGTACTTTAATTTATATTTTTTTATTCTATATTTATAACATCCATTAGTTATATCTCATTAGTTTCCTACAAAGCATGTCGAACCAAAATTATATTTTCAGGTTTGGAGAGGATGTGTGATTTTCGTTGTCTAAAACTGTCTTAAAGTTTACACAAGTGTCTAAAATCAAAAATCAGGAAGAACTAAATGTAAATTTGATGCAAAAAAAAAATTAGACAGCTTTGGTACAGAATTTTGGTTTTTTGACAGCTGTTGTCTAAAACTACGTCAAAAAGGGATTTTTGACATGCCATTGAAAACCAGATAAAACAGTTAACTGCCAAAAACTTGCCAACCCTGGTTATAGGCCAAAAACATGCTAGGGTTATTGAGATTTTGGAAAAAAATTATTATAATTTTGGGAATATGTGTGATAGTTATGAAAATCAGAAGAAATATTGTACATAGCTGTGAAATTTGCAGCTTTTGACAAGCCTTTTACGAGACAAGATGATCTAAAACATTTTATTTTCTTTAATATTTACCGACCCTCTAAATGCTCTTGTGATGCAATTTTTACAGGAAAGTTTGAAGTGGAAGCATGCATGCCTTTTTCCTTTTATATGTTCTAGATCCTTTTGTCATCTATTTCTCTAGAAATGGGAAAAATATCTAAAAGGAAATTGTCCCATAACTTTTGGCTATTTTAGTGTAGGTACGTGAAAAAGTCTAATTTTTTTCATCACAGGCACCTTCTTGACCCAGGCCCCAATGCTGTGGCAACCTCTAGCACCACATGTGGGGGTGGGGGGGGGGGGGTATATGTGGCTGAAAGTTGATTTTTTATATTGCCACAGTAAAATTACAGTTATAAGTCAGACTTTCTGTTATTAATGTCTTGGTAGAAATTGCTGTGAAATATATTTAAATATGCTTTAAAAAAAATAAATAAATTTGAGAAATATTCAAGTTTTATTATTTTTTACTTGTAGTAAAATCTACTCATGTTTATTTTGAGCTTATTTTATTGAATTACAAAATTTTTCTTTGCAGCTTGCTCTGAGGTTTCACCCTGATAAAAATCCAAATGATCCAGCTGCTTCAGAAAAGGTTTGTTTCTAGTTTTATGTTATTTATTTACCTTTTTTTGGCATGAATGAGGATGATATGTTTTTTTAGTCATTCATGGTAACTTTGAACCAAAAATCAGTTTTCTATTAATTTTTAAATTAAGTCAAATGTGCTAAAAAATTTGACGTGATTCAAAGTAAACCCCTATGATTCAAAGTTACTCGGAATGACTAACCATACCGAACAAATAATATTTGTAAACCTTGTAAAAGAGTTTTTCTAGAAGTTTTTTATTTGAATACATATCTTGATTATCCTCAAAAAAAAAAGTGCTGAAAAATAGAAGTAAAACAAAAACTTTAACTTGGAATACCTTGGAAAGAACCCTTTCTTTCCTTCTTCAGAACATTGAGGACAGATCTTATTTCATTGATGTGTGGGTTACATTCCAATCATCTTCATATTTTATTATGTGATTGCTGATACTTAAAATTACATGTATAGATTTCGCAAAACATTTTTAATCTGTTGAAGTTTGTCTCGAAGACATTCTTCTATTGACCTGCTACTCCTTTTATGTACACCAAATAGTTTCAAAAGCTTTATTAAACGCAAACAATTATATGCAATTAAAGTTTCAAAAGGAATGTAGTACATTTCAACTTTCACATTTGAAAAAAGTTGCAAAGTGCAATGTAAATCACGAAACAAATTAAATTTTACTACAGAATAATTTAAGATAATTCATAGAATGCTCTAAAACAGATCAGAAGCAGATCAATCCATTTTAAATCATTCCGTGAAGAAAAACAAAAATATTTGGTTTATCATGAGGGTGGCGTACATGTCTCTGATTTTCTGGTCTGGCCAACATACCTCAGCTGAAGTTGTTTCGAAAGCTGTAGTCTGTAGTGTTGTTTAAGAGCAGTGGCACATCCGGAGAGTGGATTTAGGAGGTGTGATTCTAGGTTAGTCATTTAGGGGGGTAATGTGGGTACCAAAACTAAAAGAAAATTATGTTTCTTTCAGTTTTGGTGCCCACATTACCCCCAACCCCAGAGGCTTCATGAATTGCTAACTGATACCAGGCACCTAATAGACCTGTTCAGGAAAAGACGGCATAAAAGCCAATTTCAATAAATATAAGAATCTGTAAGAATCTGCTCCTAAAAACGAAGAGAACCAAACATTTGCACGCAGAATGAGTAATGTTCCTTCTTCCTCCTTGCAAGCAGGATAGAAAAGTGTTTATGTAAATTTGCCTTTATTAAGATTCTTGGCATAATTAACATGTCAGGTGCTGATTTGAATATCCTGGCTTAAGTTTGGTTTACTAAGATTGGAATGTTTACCTGAAAATAAATTTTTAGTTTTTTTACTTTTCACTTAATAAATTCTTCCCCAAATTGAGCATTAATGCCCACTAACTAGCTCTAAAAATTGACAGATATTAACAAAACATTTTGTGTGCATGAATAATTGAAAATGTGAATTGTTCAGCATGTAAGTCATTTTTAGTCCTCTGGCATTCATGTTAGTTTTAAAATATTGTTTACTTTTGGGCCTTCATTTATCTTTCAATCATAAATTCCTCTTACAACTTTTATGTGATTGTGTTCTCTTTACGTACTTTTTTTTATATAAGCACTTATAACTCAATAATACATTGATTGACCTTTATGATAGAAGAGATGCAACAACACACAAGCAGTAATTGCTGAAATATGTTGGAAAATTCCTAATATGCTTATGACAATGAGAAATATATTCAGATTCTACTTTGTTACATTGAAACATATACAGTCAAAGTTGGTGAGTCTCGGTTTAACCATAGAAATTCAAGCACCTTGTTGCTTTTAACATTAAGTTAAAATTCCATATAAAACCCTGTTATTACAAGAATCACTCAAATTTAGTGAGCTTTTTTTAAAATGAGGATGTCTTCAAAATTTTCTTTTTGGAACAAGTTTTGTGATATTCTATTACTTTTTGGTGAAAAAAAGTTAGAATTTTACAAAAATTGGCATAAAAAATGTCTACCTAAAATGCAGAAAAATAAGACTTATTTTGAACAATTTTAACTCTGATAATTGCCAAGCCCAGTGGCTGAGTGGTAGCCTTCCATGCTACCATGCCACAGGTCCGGGGTTCAATTCCCAGGCTGGGCCTTTCTCAGCTTTTCAGTCCTTCAGTGGAGTCGATAAAATGAGGACCAAGCATGCTTGGGAGCTAAACACTGGCGGTTCCGCATCAGGCCGACCACTTGACTGGAACTTCTGCTTCTGCACCCCAGGGCCCTCGGTCTTGAAAACTGGGATGGGCACAGTAAGCCCCAAAAAGGGCTGGCGTGCCACTGAGTTAAGTTTTTTTTTAACTGCCAGAAAACACAGAACAAAATATTTCCCAACAACACAGACTCGGTTTTTTTTTTGTACAATAAATTATGAAAAATTTAAAGTAATGCTTTTCTAAAACTATATTTTTTTTTGCAATAGTAATTGCATTTGTAGTAAACTTGGTTCTTACAACCACTCAAATATTTAACGAGCATTTTGTGTAGGTCTTACCACCTTCATCATAACTGCATTCAACTTTAATTATTTTCCTATGATAACCAGACTTTAAACATCTCAAAAGTCATTTGCAATTACTTAAAATCTCAAACTGCACTTGCATCTACTTGTACTGTAGTAATTATTCTTTACAGTATTAATTATTCTCTTATATGATAACAAGACTTGAAAATCTCAAAGCATATTTATTTTTCCTCTTCTGTGTGGTTTTTACAAAATTGTATGCTCATTACAGAGAGGTAGCTAAGGGGGACAGCTGTCCCCGGGTGCAGCGTCAAGGGGCGCCAAATTAATGTAAATTAATTTTATTTTTAAATGCGAAAAGAAAATTATTTGAACTGAAAAGGTGTGAATATGTTTGACAAAATAGTGGGAGCATCGCAAATCATATCGGGAATGACCAATGTAGCACAGGAGTGCATGCGAAATAGCCTTAAAAGGCAGTGAAACAACTTTTGAGTTGGAGTTGGGATGTTTTCTATGGATCGGACTCGTGATGCCTCTCTAGGAAGGGCTAGGGGCATTTTCTTTGAGCAGCAGTGATAAAAGAACAGGACGCCAGAGAACCCAGGAAAGGTCACTTGAGCAAGAAGAAAAACAAATAATTTTGCAAAGCCAAAGTGTCCAATTTTGCTCTTCAAAAGTGAATGGTCGCTAATAAAACTGCAAGTTAAAAGGGCTGCGTTTTAGAGCTATTTGTCATTTAGGAAGCATAAAAGTTTTTTAAATTCATTACCAGGGGCGCCCCTAGGCCCCCAGGGGTACGGAGTGAGGGGGCGCAAAATCTTCAGTTGTCCCCGGGTGTTGAAAACCCTAGCTACGCCTCTGGCTCATTAATTGGAGATTCATGTTGTTTCTGGTTAGTGTGAGGAAAATTTAATTTATATTTTTAAAAAGAACTTCTGAGCAATTTAATTGCTGGGAAATATCAGCTTATTAATTCCTACAATCTTGTGTTTTGCTGCCGAAAACTTATCAAATTTTTAGTTTGTGGGGAAAAAAAGAACCTGATTGGCAGCACAGTTGTTTTATTACATGAAGTATAATCTAATTTAGCTTAAAATCCTAATAAAAATCTTAGATAATTATAGATATGTGGTTTTATTATTTATTCAACAACCAATTACTTGCTTGGATAAGAGTACAAAATACATCTCGTCCAATAGTACAGTCAACCCTCGATAACTCGAACCTTGATATCTAGAATTTTTCGATATCTCGAAATAAAATTATTTCCCTTCATTTATCCTGTGCTGTCAATGTTAAAATAACCTTGTTTAGTATAATTTTTCAATTTTAGACCCTCGATAACTCGAATTTTTTTTCTTTGGTGGTTCTCTCAAATTCCATATTCTTTGTTCAACTACTAGTATTTCCTTGTTCCAAAACGTGAGCAAACGTGAATTCTTTATTTCCATTCTGTTCAGTGGGGCTCAGGAATTTTCGACATTCCTGTCCTTTTGTAATTTTCACCCTCTTTCTTCATTGAACCATTCAAGGTCACACCTGCAGGGTAAATGCGGTAAATGTTGGTGGGAGAGAAGTGGGAGGGAGGAAGAATTTGCCGCTGCTTGCTACATTTTACTAGGACTATCTCTTTCCTGTCATCTCCTTGTGTTGTACGGTGGAAAGAACTCCGGCCAGAGGAAATTTTCACAGTAGTTGAGTTATACAACGAAGTTGTTAGCAATAGCAACTAAATGAAAGTTAAACACGCTTTCCATTCAGGAAAAGAAAAGAGTTATTGAAGAAGTGGAAAAAGGTTCCAAAAAGAAAAATGAAATTGAGAAAGAGTTTGGAATACCAAGCAGCACATTATCGACAATTTTAAAAAATAGAGAAGCTATTCTGGAAAAGTGTGAGGATGGATTCGGTAAAAGAAAGAAAATTAGAGTTAGTGAATTTCCTGATATGGAAAAATACCTAATGGTGTGGATTACACAATGTAGAGCGCAAAACATCCCAATCAACGGAAGTTTGATAAAAGAGAAAGCCGAAGCATTTGCCAAGGAATTGGGTCATGTTAGTTTCAAAAAAAGTAATGGATGGTTCGAAAATTTAAAAAACCGAAACAACATTACATTTCTTAAAATGTGCGGCGAAAGTGCAAGCGTTAATGAAGAAGTCTGCATTGAATTCAAAGAGACACTAAGTTCGATACTCACAAAATACGATGAAAAAAATGTGTTTAATGCGGACGAAACCAGACTTTTTTTTAAATGCACTCCGGATAAAACCATGGCAATTAAAGGAGAAGCCTGCGAAGGAGGCAAAAGGAGTAAAGAAAACGCTTAACTTTGTTGCTTTGCCCAAACATGGATGGAACTGAAAAATTAAAGCCCTTAATGATTGGAAAATCAGCAAAACCAAGGTGCTTCTCTGGAGTGAAGTCTTTCCCTTTTACATATGATTCCAATCAAAAAGCTTGGATGACTTCTAAAATTTTTGAAAATTGGCTGAAGGAGTTAGAAAGGAAAATGAAAAGAGAAAAACGTAAAATCGTGCTTCTTATTGATAACTGCAAAGGTCACAGTATCATACCAAAATTGAATCATATTCAAGTGGAATTTCTTCCCAGAAACATGACATCTAGACTTCAACCTCTTGATCAAGGAATCATTCAAAGTTTCGAAGTCAAATATCGCCATCAAGTGGTAAAAAAACTTTTGGCTGAAATTGAAGACGGAACTAAGCCATCTGGAGTGAGCATGTTGGAAGCCATGAGAATGGCAGATAAAGCATGGAATGGCGTCACTTCATCGACCATTTCAAACTGCTTTAGGAAAGCAGGGTTTGCAAAAAATGAACAGAATGACACCATGTGTGAAACAAACAATGATGATATTGAAAATAGCATGCCAGCGAAAGATTGGGAACGACTTGCAGAAAAAATAAATCTAAAAGAAATGGAATTCGGAGACTTTTTGAATATTGATGAAGAAGTTGCAGTTTGTGGGCAGTGGGAAAACCAGGATATTCTTTCGCAAGTTACAGCTAGTGATGTAATTTCTGAAGACGATGAGGAGGAACAGATTTGCAAGATTCAGGAAAAACCAACGAACAAAGAAGCTGTATTAGCTGCGGATGTTTTGAGAAGGTTTATTGAATCTCGTCCGAATATGACACCAGAGACCTTCAAAGCTCTTTCTCATATAGAAAGTGTTGTGGAATCCGAAAAAGAGTCAAATTTAAAGCAAACCAGCATAGATTCATTTTTCAAATGATGGAATATATGTAATTAAATGCTTGACTTATGTAACCTACTTTTATTTTCAAAGAGGCATGTAGTTTTTTCGCACTGGTATCTTTTTTATTCTCCATCTATTAAAAATAAATTAACTTTGATAACTCGAATTTTCGCTAACTCGAATTTTTTTACTGCTCCCTTGAAATTCGAGATATCGAGGTTTGACTGTATTTATATATTTTTTGTAATGTACATTAGTTTTAACAAAATTTGCCCCAATTTTGAATTTTTTGTTACACCTTTAGCAAGGAAGTAAATTCAAATGATGTTTTTATAAATTTTTGTTTCTATATTTGAAAATGTTTTTATGAAACCATTAATTTTGATGTACTGAGGTTCAACTAAAAATATGTCAGACATTGT
This sequence comes from Octonoba sinensis, assembly GCA_038502835.1. Classification (NCBI taxonomy): domain Eukaryota; kingdom Metazoa; phylum Arthropoda; class Arachnida; order Araneae; family Uloboridae; genus Octonoba; species Octonoba sinensis. The sequence continues at coordinate 45,072,366 of CM076602.1, read as the reverse complement.
TTGCCTATTTGCTTGAATAGAACATGCCATGTATTTGGCAAGAATTTATTTATGTTATAAAAAATTATTTTAAAATAACAAACTACAAAAGATTTCTTTTGTCACAATAAATGAATTTTTTAACAGGTAGAAAAATTGAATAATTTTCTTTAAGATTCATACATTTATGTCATTATTAACAAAACTATTAACTATGTTTTATGAAATGCATTACCATGTATAAAAACATTTTTGATTTTTTTTTTCTTCAAAAATAGTTTTAGTTAAAAAATAAACAAGTTATTTCTATATATATATTTTAAAAACTTTGTTTCTTTAAAGTCATGTACTCTGCTTCATATTTAAATCGGTAGATTATAGAAAGATAATCTACAGTGGATTGAGGGAGTGGTGATAGCTGAGGCAAATAACATAACATAACACTGTCTGTTTGGCGTTGGGGAGACTGGAAACAGCGCCAATCAAACGAAACATTTATGGCCGGTTTTCCAGTTCCACTGGAATCGCCAATTCAGCAAGCAAATCATAAAAGTGTCAAATGTTGGTGACAAAACATCAACCCTGTATGTTTACTTCTTTTTGAATGCCGTATAGGTTACAATCAACTGCACACAGTATATTTGCTAAATATCTATAGCATCCCCTAATTCATATAGTTAGTCATGAGTTCTGAATTTTAAAACTTATTCTTGTAAAATGATGATGATTATTATTATTTTAATAACATTGTTATAAATAGTTATGTATTTTTTATTTCAGTTCAAAGACATTAATAGAGCTCATAGTATATTAAGTGATTTAACAAAGAGAAACATATATGACAACTATGGATCTTTGGGACTCTACATTGCTGAACAGTTTGGGGAAGAAAATGTGAATACCTATTTTGTGCTTACTAGTGGCTGGTGTAAGGTAAGTGCAAAACCCTCTTTATTTTGCTGTATGTGAAAAAAATTCATTTATTAAGATTTAAGTGGCTCCAGGCAAATTAATACAATAGATGTTACTAATCAGCAAAATCTGTCATGTCTCTCATACCAAGTTTTAACATGATTTGAAATTTTGATTTCTTAGGCTACACTTCTTCCACTATTTTTAAGTGGGCATGAAGATGCTCAAGCTTGTCAAAATTAAGATATTTTAATCTTTAGTGCCTGAAATGAAACAAATGAGTTGTCTTTTTTCATACCTGCTACATATGGAATCCACCCAATATATATTGAGAATAACTTTTTTAAATTTTTTGATCTATATTTCTACAGCGGATACCAGTAGGACAAAAATATTCGTCCATAATATAGGAGTCTGTTAGGAGTACTTTAATTGTATACACGCATATAGTTACAGGGGCACACCACCAAGAAGGAATGAATGGAAACCCAAGGCATCGTATATGCAGTATCTGATTGATTATTTTTCTTAGATATCTGCAATTTGATCCAACCACTGCACTAAAGATCTGGTTACACGGCATGTCAGATTTGAATTTTTTAATTTAAATTAATTAAATTAGCATTATCTTAATTATGGGTTTCAGAAATCACAAATCAGTTCAATTCTGTCAGACAAGGGAAGCCAGATATTCAGTATCCAGCAATATCAATTTGCGATGCCTCCTTAGTCGTGACTTTTATCCCCCCCCCCCCAAAGCAAAAACCTATGTTATTACATTTATATATATATCCTTCAATTACCCAAAGTAATCCAGACTTGCCACTATCAGAAAATTGAAATTTTCGAATAATCAAGAATGCTTGTTTTTGTATTAACATGCAATTACACTAGTTGTTATAATAATAAATTAGTGCACTATTTACTTGAAATTAAGTTTTGAAATGCTTCTTATATACATGTCAATAGTAATTTCACAAAAAGATGGGGGGGGGGGGATTTTTTTTGTTTAAGAGTTTTTTTATAGTCGAGTTTTTACTGTATGTAATACATTAAAATTTTGAAACTTTGGGCTTTGATAATGCTTTAAAAACAGAATTACTCTGTAATGAAAACACATACATTTCAAATAAGATATAAATTAACTAGTAGACATAAAATATCGCAATTTTGTTATTCAATCAGTTTTAGTATTTGAAAGTAAAAATTTGTTTTAAATTTTAATGCAGGCTCTCTTCGTGTTTTGCGGAATTGTTACTGGATGTTATTTGTGTTGTTGCTTTTGCTGCTGCTGTAACTTCTGTTGCGGAAAATGTAAACCTCGTGCTCCTGATGAAACTGGAGACTACTGCAATTTGAAGGTATGAATTCCCCTTTTTCATTAATCAAAATTTGGTTGTTGAAAACATAATAGTACCCGTTTTTTGCTTTTGAAAGAATGTTCTTTGATTAGTATAAAATACTTTATATAATTTGAATATTCTGTATATACTCCTATGTCAGTCAACTCCCACAGTGGTGTAGTTGAGGGGGACAGTGTCCTTTTTATTTTAATACAAGCTGCCCCACATTTTTTTAAATTTTAACATAAGCATCCCCCCACTTTTTATTTAAATTAAACTGTGTTGTATTGTCTTTATTTCATTTTCTCTTAGCTTGTATTAATTGCATGTTCAATTTTAGATTTTATTAATTTATTTATAAATTGAATAATTATAATTATTTATTGTCTGCATGTATTATTGTTATATGTCAACTATTTTAAAATACGTAGTTTACTATTTTTTATGATTGTAAATTTGGTTCCACATCATTTGGTGCCGCAAATAAATTTTGACTTCTGAAACTCGGGCTGCAGATTGATACAGAAAATTCTGCTACTGTGGTCATAAGAAGTTTAATTTTGTAAGCACAACACAGATAATGCATTTTAAGTTTTTTTTTTAAAGTGCATTATTGCTTTCATTTCAAAACTATTTGCAGTAATTATATTGCTTATGATTTTTTCTTCTTTTTTTACAAAAGTTTTAGCATGAAGTTAAAAATAAAAAAAAAATTACACATTTCGTTTTTCTGTGTGGGATTTTCAATTATTTGCATAGTCAATTTTCATTTAAATCACTTATACAATATATATTGCATTAGTGAATCTACTGTAATTATATGATAAATTGGACAAAAAACAATAATAGCAGAACAAAATTTGAAAAAAAAACAAAAAACACAGGTATTCATTTTTTTATGCTTTTGTTAAAATGCATCGACTTTCACCAAACTATTATTATTATGCATTTCTTTAATAAAATTCTTCTGTAAATGATTTGTAGGAGGAGTATGATAGTGGAGGGAGTAATCCATCATCTCCTATTCGTTCTCAACCACAAAGTTCTGATAATAGACCTGCTATGGCTATGCCAATGCCTGCACCTGGTGACAATGTCACAGAAATGACAGGACTAAAAAGTGCACAGACTGTTACTTATATGACTGGTCATGGTGCGACATTACAGAGCCAGTAATTGATGATGTTATTTTTTATTTTCCTTAAATGTAGGTATTTTTATGATCATCCTTTATCATGAATTGGGGTACCAGACTTGTAACAAAAGCATATGCATTCATTTTTAGTGCACATATATCTTAAGAATAATTAGTATGTCCTACCTTAGTGCAGTGGTCACCAAACCGTTGATTGCGAGCTACTAGTTGCTCCAGGGGACATTTTTGGTAGATTGTGGTGGCTCCCAGGTGGTTAGTCTGCACATTATTACCCCAACGATTGTTCGTTGATTTTCCATATTTTTCAATAATCGCATTGAATGCATGCAACTCCAAAAGAGACTCGGAGATTTTGTCATCATAAATATAAAATACATGAAAATGCGATAACTGTGCCAATATAGTAGCCCATTTGTGTTTTCTGGCATATCATAGGATAAATAATTAAGAATGGAATGGTCCCTTACTTCTTTGTTCTTTTTTTCTTTCTTTTTTTTTTTTTTTTTTTGTTGAAGGGGGAGTAGCTCTAGTAGAATTTGAATTCAGTACAGTTGCTCAGTGGCTTCAAAAGTTTGCCGACCATTGCCTTAGTGCTTTTTGAAACCATTATCAGTATTTAATTAAAGGAACCCCGTTAAAGAACTTTCTAAAATGTTTTTTTTTAAATATAAATTATAGTTATTCATTTTGAAGGAGTGCATTATTATACATTTAACATGCAAAAAATAAAATAGATAATTTTTTTTTTTTCAAAATTTCAGTTTTTAAATATGTTACCTGATTAGATTATGTTTAAAGGGAAAAGAAAAGATGGATCCCGCTCATGATAATGTGTATGATTGTTATGGGTAGCTATTTATGTTTCATTTGTTGATCAGCTGGTTTCTGATCAATTGTTATTTTCCAGTTTTCTTAAAGTTGTTAAATTTTAAATTATATATATATTTCCTTATTTTCGTTTAAGTGTCCCTATACATTTATTTCATGCTGCTTATTTTTTGAGAAGTTTACGTTGTGATAGTGAAATCTGAAACTTGTAGTGATAAATACTGAACATTCATCTTCATATACTTAAAAAATTTTTACTTATTAAATATTTTTATCGTGAATTTTATCATTTTTTTCTGTTTTTAAAGATATTTATTTATTTAATTATACATCTGCAATTGCCATTTTTATAAATGAATGAGTTTGAAATTTCTTTACATTTCAGTTACCTTGTTACTTTTGAACTAATAGGCCTTTATTACATTCAGTTCCAAAGAAAAAGTGCTACTTAATTCTTTTCCATAGCAATTATTTTCATTCTTTTTCTGTGATTCACAAAATTCCTATGCTATTCATTTTATTTCTGTTTTATTGCAATTATCATGAATGATAGTTCAGTTTTATTTATAGCACTTTTATTTTTAGATTTTCTTTTAAATAAAACACATTTAAGGTTTATTTATTTTTTAAACCTTTTATTTGTTATTGTGATACTGTTAAATTCACACATGCATAGTATGTTGCTTTTAAGAGGTTCAAATATTTATTTCTGTTTTACTAATTTATATCTAAAGCTGTTTCAAAACACAATTCTAGAAGAACAAGAATATAGCCTTTGTGTGTGTGTTTCATGCTGATACATGTGCAATCTGATAGTAAAAGTAAATTTAAAAGAATGAGTTGGGTAAATTTTCACTCAGCAATCTAATTATTAATTCATGTGTTGATTTTTGAAATGTTTATAAGCAACGTTATTTCATCGTGGTGTGTTCATTAATAAATTTAGAATTATATTTTATAACATAATTTCAATAGTATAAGATAAAAGGTGTATATTTTAGTGATTGATAAGTTTAAGTAGGGAATATACATATATGTAAGTGTTGTATATATGTAACCACTAATCAGTAATGTGTTAAAATGAAAGAATATTGGTTATGTGAAGAGCTGATTTGATTCTATAGAATATTACAAAATTTTACTAATTAGAAATGAGTAAATGGAATTTAAGGATATGAGTTTTCCCATTTTTAACAATTCAACGTGGTTATAAAATTCGCTGATTTGTATTTATCAGAAGTATAAAATTACTAAATGTTTGTAAATATAAAAGTAGGTCTAGATTCAGTACCCGAGTCAGCAGTTGTTTGTTGCAAAATTCAATCTAAAACTATTTCAAAACAACTAATGTCTTCAAAATAATCTTCTCTATGTATTGCCATGTTAGTGCAGATATCTTAAAAGTTAGTATCACTGCAAAGTTAATTTCTTCATCATTAATTTCCTTTTTTGCATTGAAAAAAAAAAAAAAACACTATAAATTTCACTCGTAACACAGTAGTTTCAAGTGCATGAATTTTTCATTATTTTACACTTACCTTCAAAAAAGATACTTGGCTAAGTGTATTAATATGAAAGTGAATGAAGTTTGCAAACTTTATATGAGAAGTTTGTAAAAATGAAGATACTTTTTTGCCAGCTTTCAAAGGTTTTGAATTTTTATGATCCTAACTTCAATTATTATCATATCAATGATGTGAATTTCAACTTTTATACTTTGAAAAACATAAAAAAGAATTTGTGATGTCTTCTCTTTTATATGTAACTTTTTCTTATTCAAAAAATGCTATTTCCATACATACTTATTCTTTTGGACCTTTTTATCTATTGCTGGCTGTTATATCAGGGGGGGGGGGGGGACATGTTTTAATAAATATTTAGCAAGAAATTAGTATATATTCACTTACATTGTAAATAATCTAAGATTTGGTGTAAATTTTTTAAAGCACTAATTATGTTATACTGTAATATATTTTCATTTTATGATTGTTTCCATGGCTATGAATTAATTTTTGTTCAACTATTCCAAGCTTAGTGCTGAAAGTTTGGACATTTAAAAAAGGCTTTCATTGTGACCCTTATCCTGTTGTGAAATGCATTTAACATTTTTATTTTACAAATGTTACTTGACATAAAAGAAGCAATTATTTTTAATGTTTAAAAACATAAGGACTTTTAAAAAATGAATTTAACTGTATTTAGAATTGTGATCTAATATAATTTAGTGGAAGTGCAATGTATTTATTTCCTTCGAAAGTGAAATTTAGTTAAATGTGTCTTTAATAAAATTTCCTAATCTGCCAATTGTATTTAGATTTTCTTGCTTAAACTTGTTTCAAACAACCTTATTAATACCCAAATTGAACAGTTGTTTCTTGTAGAAAAATTACATTTATTGATAAATAGATTCACATGCAGTAAAACCCCTCTATAGCGGACACCAACAGGACAACAATATTCCATAATAGAGGGGCGACTTTAGAACAGATTTTCTTTAGGCTCAATACTTTGACGCCAGTGATTAAAAACTGGACTGTGCCCAAGCACGGGCGTTGGACAGGAGGGGTTTTACTGTATTAGAAATATAGACTGAAAAGCTACACACAAATGTCTGGACTACATTTTTTTAGGCATCAAAAATTTGAAATGTAGAGACATCTTTAATAATACACACAAAGTTATGGAACGTAAAAAAATATGTATAATTGTTTATTGTTGCAAAAATAGAGCATATAGCTAAACATTATCCCTTTATGCTAACTATCACAAGATTAAAGTTTTTTCCCCATGGGCGGCTGCATCAAGTTCACTTGAATTTTAAAATTCATAAAGAGTAAATGATTGTTAAAAAATTGTAGTTTTCAAAATAGGACCACAAGAAACAAAATGAGAGTTTTCTTAATTAAAGTACTTCAAACAACAGATAAAGGATGCTATCACAAAATATACAAATCGGAATGGATTCATAATGAAATTCATCAAACCATCATTTTTAATAAATGAAGTAAATAAGAAGACGATAACAGAACAACTTTGCATTCGCTAATTTTATTCTAGCTAAAGGTGCTTAACTCACTTTCTACCACATGGTATGACAAGCCAGTCATTTCAAGTTTTTCCAGAGGGGGGAGGGCAAAGGTTGTGCTATGTTGAAAAAACAAAATAAATACATCCATAAAAATACATTTTCTCAAAGCCAGGGCTAAACGACACAGTTACGATATAAAATAATTGAAATGAATTACAACATGGCTAACAACAATGCAGCATGTCTCAATGGATTGGTCCTATAGAAAGAGAAAACCATAAAAAGCAGAACTTGCAATATCCGAAATAATAACAAGAATCAATTAGATCCTACAATATCAAATTAAATAATTTCATAGCAAAAAAAGATGTTATTGAAGGTCTTTTGGGGATTTTTTTGGAAAACTCTTGTGGGGTTATTTATTTGACAAATGAATGAGCAAATCTATCATTGAGATTTCTGTGGTAAACCTCAAATTGATAGAAAATAAAAATTTTTACGTTTTTCATACATAATACTCTGTATCTAAAGGCCAGACTAAGCTAAGTCAATTATCACTACTTTATACGAGAGCGTAAAAAATTGAAAAGAATGACTTCATTGCCGTAACAAAGCTATTATATGAATTAGGCTGCAAAACATGATTGTTAGCATTACTATACATATATATATTATAAGCATGCTTCCCTTGTAGGTTAATTTTTGTATAACTAAACAATTATTTTATAATATGAAAATTGGCCATTTTTGGACTGATGTTAGTCTGGCTTTGAGGTACAGGTGTATAGATAGCAAAAAAAAAAAAAAATTAGAGGATCGATCTTTTAGGCCCACCATCTACTTATTTGCATACTCACTTTAATGCACACCGATTCAGTTTCACCGTGAAAGACATTAGTGTGACAGATCTGTTTTGAGAAATACAATATTGTGGATTTGAATTTCTTAATACAGTTGAACTTTCTTAATATGAACATGGTTAGTACAAAATCAAGGCTAAAAGGAACATTTTGTTCATTAAATTTGGTTTACTATTAAATTACACTAAATATCTCACACATATTATGACGGCTAAAATAAATTTCGGCCAAGACGAACAAAATTTCTGGCCTATTCAAGAAAAATTTTCTCTTTCCATATATAATATTTCTTTTTATAGAAATTGGTTATTTTGTGTCATGGTAAATCACCAAGTACGCATAGGATAAAATTTAATGTACCTAAAAAAAAAACTAACCATTAAGGATTTTTTCCAAAATTATTAAATTTTAAAAGGTAAGTTCACTTTTTCTCAATGTACGAGGAAGATTTAAAAGTATACAACATTAGTAAATATAAATCATTTGTTTTCACTATTAATTTAACTCTTTATTATAAACAGTAGTAATTATTAAATATAAACATGAATTTCTAATAGTTTTTTTTTTTTACACTATTTTACTTGTTCATGGTTGTTACAAATAATGGATAATACGAACAAATTTTGTGAATGTTTGGCGTTTTGTAATATGCAAGTTCAACTGTACTAGTATATCGTCCAACAAGATACTAGAATCAATTTGAAAGAGCAAAATTTCTTACCAAATTGTTTCATAGCTTCAAAAGTTTTAGCGACTTTCCCTATGTCTGCAATTAGTGAAAGAAGCTTCAAAATTCAAACGTATAAAACTGCTCAGGATGACAATGACACAAAATAAGACTAGTCTGTTTCACTCTGATATTGATAGAATGAGATAGTAACAAAAAAGAAAAATTAGAAGACATGGTAGCCCAGTTTGCTTATGCTTAAATTTCTCAAAATAAAACTATATATAAATTTGTATTGAGTTTAAAATGTTACTTTTGTGCTACTATAATATAAACAAAAATTGCACATTCTTAAAGCACCAAGTTCAGTTTTACTGCATGCCTTGTTTTGAACTGGTGTGTGTATGCAACAAAATTGTCCTGGTATGTTTACATGCAATAAAATGACATTTTATTGTTGTGCATGTTAAGAAGGGGGTTAAGAGCTCTATTTTGATATTGTCCATACACCTTTGGGACACCACGGGGCATCATCCTGCATCAAACTTAATGATAAAACTAACATATGTAAAACACATCTTATTTTATTACTTTCTAAGTATCCTATTTCTTTCTAATTTCCCTGTTACAGCAATAAAAAAGAAACAAATAAATAAAATCCTAAGACATTCATTAAATTCAAAAATTTGCAACTCTGTAATTTTCAATATTAAAAATTTACAAAATTTTAAGTAAGCAATTTTTTTTTTATACCAGTGTTGGTTCAAACAAGATATTCTACTGTATAACAATATAAATAGATGCAAAAGTCACAAACTAGAGACTGCAGTTCAAAACTTTTTAAATTGTATTCAAACCTGCATTAATATGGGGCATAAATAAAAAATTTTCATTAATATTTATAATAAATAATGAGAGCCAATATATGTATAATTGACACAGGTAAAACTTTTAGGATATTCATTTATGAAATATTTTATTTTTGCAATAGTCCCTAGTAGGACACAATTCAAAATATTTACAATATAAAGAAAATTATGTACTCACTGCTTTTTATTATAAATGGTTTATAATGTTAATGTTGAACATACAGTATATGTCTTTTAAGATGAACTTTTTGAGAGAAAGTGTTTGAACAGTATGCACATCTGAACGGCTTTTCTCCCGTGTGAATTCTTGTATGTATAAGAAGATTGCTCCTTTTACATGTCCTGTAGGAACAAAATGGGCAAAATAATGTAGCTGGTGAACCAAACTGTTCTTTTGTTGTTACTTGGAACTTGGTAAAAAATACTGCTAAAACGAGAGAAAATTGATAAATGTGTGCAAACATTTCAACTATCACATGAATAAAATGTACAATTACTCACTATATATTTTTAATATCATAAAATTTGAATAATAAACAATTATTGTCATTTTGAGGAACAAAAATAATGAGCATATATTTCTTCTACACTGAAATTAAGCATGTTTTGAAAATACCAAGCATAGAAAAGCATAATAAGATGCAATGAACTGATAATGCATTTTTATGTTTATGTTTTTACTATTTATTGACCTCAAACTTAAATTACACAGAAGTTGATTGCTTAAATTTTAACATTGGAAATTAATAACTTTGAATTTTAATGCACTCGCAACTGATTGAAAAGTCCTATCCAGTTTAGAATCAATAAAAATATTTTTCATGCATATAAGCAATTTCATGCATATAATAATTTAGAATATTTAATTAAATCAAATTTTGAATTTAAAAAAAAATCAAAATTAAGTGAATTTAAGAAGTAATAGTAAAAATATATGTTATTATCCGCCATAAAGCTTTTATTTTTGGAAAACGCTATCATTCATTATTTTATATTACTTATTTGCTTTGTGTGCATAATATTCGCATTCATTTTGTAAATGGCTCAAAATACAAAAGAAAAAAAAAGGAACAAGAGTTAAACTAAAAGTCATAGTACTAAGCAAAAATGTTATGATGCTAAAATTTTCCCACTTATAGGCATGTTAATCAAAATTCAAGTCAACAAATATTATTTTTAGATGGCAAAGAATATAAAAAGTTTTAGAAAATTAAAAATAAAAATTTTACCTTTGTTCACAAATAGTAAATATATAATCAAAAAATTTTCAGAAAGGTTAAATAATAAAATAAATATAATCTCTTGAAGATTAACAATAGTAGCCAGTACATTAAGGCATGTGTATTAAGTGGTGTTTTAAACATTCAGGGTCAAGAATCATCAATTGAGAAAATAACAAGAAATTTTTTAAAAAATCAACACTTTTCACTCCAGCCTTAATACATGGGATCATGCTTTACCAATGATAAATATAGCACACAAATTCTTTCATATCAACAAAGCATGAACACTCTATAAATTATCAGTTTCTAATCTCAATCAAAACTTTCATCAAATTAATGACAGATTAAAAATGCATCAAAATAAAGCTACAAAAAATTGGTTTTTGTTTCAGTGCATTATTAAGAATGTTGTAACTTCCTTTTTTTAAAAAAATTTGAAATACATTCATAAAAAGCTTTGATCAATATTAGTATTGTTTCGATAGGCCATAAATTTTAAACTGAGGTATCAGTGGATTCTTTTCTTTCCAATATAAATTTCTATGAGAAAAGCTTCATTCGATACACAAAATTCTAAATAAAAATGAGTTACTTCTGCATAAAATAACATTATACTGGTAGGGGAGAAGAGGATATGTATACAAAATTTATACAGTCATAGTTTCAAACTTTGATACATAGAGAGAAAGCTCTCAGATAAATTTGAAAAGTTAACTCTGAATGCAATACTGTGAAAAAGGTTGATCAACTGCTGCTAAATTTCTTTTATTCTCTTCAAATAATACTCAGAGCAGTCATGTTGAGCTGACAACAAATGCCTCTTCAGATTTATTTTTTGGGAAAACATTTTTGAGCAGTATGCACATCTAAAAGGTTTCTCTCCTGTGTGGGTTCTTGTATGCACGATCAAATTGCTTTTCTTATAAGTCATGTATGAACAGAAAGAACATGCTAATGCAGGTGGCAGATTAAAGACATGCCTTGAATTAGGCTGGAATTTTAATGCTGGAAAAGAGAAGAGAAAATATTATAAAAATTGATAAAATATTGACTTCTATATGAAATTGTTATTGCCGTAAATACAAACTTTTAATAATATAAGCAATATTTAGCATGTCAAAAATGTAGAAACACAGTAAAGGGATCATTTATAAATGATGTCACGCTTCGAGGGGGAGGGGTTCATGAAATTGTGACAAGGGGAGGGGTAACAAGAAGTATGACATCCTGTTTATATAACAGCGTGACATGTGAGAAGGAGGGGGGGAAGCGTGACGTCATTTATGAATGGTCCCAAAGTGATATATAAAAGTGTCAACAATAGTGCTACATGTGAGCACTACCAATGACATATTACTTTACTTACTTATTTAACTGAAAGAGTAATTTAGTAATAAGTTGATTGAATGACAGGTGGAAATCACATAAAATTATGATTAAATTTAATTAAATATTATTCTAATTCTTATGTGGCTTTATAGTTTAACAGCCCTAAATTTTTTGTAATAATTTTGAAACCAATTTTAGGCAAAGATTTGGAAAAATCAATACTAAAATTTACAGAGTAAACTTCATATTATTACTTGGGTGTGTTATTAGACATAAGCAGCGACTGATTTTTTTAAATACCACTAAGACGGACTATGGATATTTGTGCTCTATTCTTAGTCTAATGTTTAATGAAAACCCCCGAAAAGGAAAAGTACAGCGTAGATTATGTTAGAATAAAAATATATATACATGAGATTATTTCAAAAATAACAAAAAAAAGTTTAAAAACTATTGAATTGCATTTCAGACAAATGAAAATAAAGAATGTAATAAATATCAGTGAATCTTAAAATAGAAATAAAAGCAATAACAGAGCCACTGTTTTCAAATCAAAGAAATAAAATAGCTCTTAAACGATGTTAATTCATCAAATCTATTGTGCAGTTTTCAACAGCAAATTATGATTTCTGAAATTGGCGGACACACTGCCGTGTGTCTAGATATCAACAGTAAATTATGATATAAAAAGGAAAAATATAGAACTTGTATGGAATAGATTTCTTGACCAAAATTGACAAAAGCAACTGTAAACTAAGTTTTGTTTTGGTAGGTAATTGTCATCTAATTTAGCAAAATAAATGAGTTGTGGATGTAAAAAAAAAATAATAATATAGTCTGTTTCACTTTAAATTGGCACTTAGAATACCAATATTCGAGTACATAGGTTAATGTAATGTTATACTCAGTGGCAACTTAAGGTCAAACAGATTATAGTAAAAAAATATCTGCAATCAAGTTTTTTTTTTTTTTTTTAAATCTGCAAGTAAATGGTGTTGGGACAGAAATTCATGGATAGGAAATCTGCATTAAATAATTGAATTGAAATTCATTAAGTATGAAAAAGAATAATAAGATAATAAACAGTATGAGATTGATGGAAATGTATACTTTATCAATGGTTTATTTACTCCAGTAATTGGAATTATAACAGTAGTTTTAAAATTAAGTGAGACATATTTCTAATCTTAACAAAAAATTAAAGTTGCTAGTCAAAGAAACATGAATTTAATCAATCAAAATGATTTTTTTTTACATCTAAGCACAATTGAGATTGCAAAGAATCTACTCGCAAAATTTAAATCATTGAATTTATTTTTACGGGTTATCCCAACTTAAAGTTTTAATTCAAATGCTATGAAAAAAAACAACAACAATTATTTGAAATATATGATACACTTCTGCACAGAACGTTTCAAATTTTCATCAAAACATTTCCCTTTTTTCACAGTATTAAGAGTGATACAATTGATTATGCCGTTTCAGGCTCTGAAGCCACGTAAATCTTTTTCCACAAATTTTACACACATAACGTCTTTCCCCTGTATGGATGCGAATATGTTCCGACAAGTAGCTTTTCTGGACAAAATCCTTCCCACAATAAGAACATTTGAACATACGCTCTCCAGTGTGAACAGTCATGTGCCTTTCCAAATGAACTTTCTGGAAAAAGGCTTTTGAGCAACGTGTGCACTTAAATGGTCTTTCACCAGTGTGACGTCTAACATGAGTTCGAAGATTTCCGGACACATTTGTGCAGTAGGAACACATAGGACAATGTAACAATCTCGAAGATTTTCCGCTTCTCCATCTGGTGTAGGGGAAATATTTTACTGAAAAATTAATTAAGTTATTAGAAGATGATATAAATACATTTATGAAGCTTAAGCAACAACACAGAAAACATTAAAGAAAACTGACAAGAATGTAGTAAAAAAGACATTTACAAGAATTAGTAGCAAATTATCGACTTTAAGAACTAAATACAAGTATTTGAAATATTAATAATGCAAAAATGAGCAAAGAAAATTTAAACAGCATTTTAAGCCAAATTTACCTTGCTCTAAGAAAGGTTGTTTCACAATTGTGGTTTTTTCATTATGCCATTACTTTAAAAAAAACAACAATAAAAAAAAAATGGTTTTGTAAACCATAAAATAAAAAAATTATTTTTATGTACTTAAGAAAATTATTTAAACTAAAACAAATTTCACAAATGACATCACAAATAAAAATAAGTTATTAATAACTACAAAGATAAACAACAATAAGTAACAAAATACTTCAACTAAAAAGATATGAGGAGGGGTGTTCCAATGGAGAAAAAATTTCCTGTTTCGGCAAATTTTGACTGACTATTTGGCAAATTTAGTATTACAATATATTTTTTACATGTATGGTATATACTATACTTATTATATAAATCATATGCAATTGTCAATAAGTGTAATGCAGCATATTTTATTTGGTGTATACAAAAATAATTAATACTCAATACATCATGAATAAAGTTTGAAGTGTGCTTGCCTTTTACGATTCAGCAAAACTCAAAGTTTCATTTGGCAGAAATTTCCCCCTCCCAAAAATATTCGCTTCGGATGCCCTTGGATGCAAGAATAAACTTGATATTTTCACATACAGAAAGAAAATCTATTTCAAAATAATAAATTAACCACTAATAAATTAACCAAGTAGCTTTTAAAACCAATTGCTAAAAATTCATAGTCCTTTTACACAGGGTTCGTTGATTTAAATCAGCTTGATTTAAATCGCGATTTAAATCAAGTGATTTTTTTAAAAAAATCATTGATTTTAAATCAAGTGATTTTTTTCAAAAAAAATCATTGATTTTACAATGTTAGAAATTGTTGTAAAAATGAAAATTGTTGCAATTACAACCACTGTTTCAAACAAAACTTCCTACGTCCATCTGTCTGTGTGCATAACATATTTCATGGGTTTAGAACCAATTACTATTTTTTTAATTTTGCAATATTTCTCTTATTCTTCAAGCATCTTAACTGCAAAGAATGATTCATTCAATCATTCAACTTAGAATTCATAATAATCATGAAACATTCCGTGTTTTTAATCTTAAAATTAGTATTTTAGATCAATTGAATAAATGCCACACAATAAATAATTCAGAATGATAGTGTTTAAAACAACAACTGTTAGAGTTTAGAATATGCATCCTTAAAGTTTCATTCATGTCCCCTAATAACTTAAGGTTTTTTTTTCCTTCTAAAATATTTTTTATCATAAAAGCTTTCAATAAAGATATTTGATTAGAACAAAAAGTTTCAGTTTTTAGCAATGGTGTGAGCATATGATTTTACTAAATGGGTAAAAATATTTTAGGCTTTCTCAGTTATAAAATAGAAAAATGATTAAGGTGCACTTCAATGTAAGAATTAACTACACAGATTTGTTAGATTTTTTGCAGCTTTCAACAGCAAAAGAATTCAAATTAACTTCGTTCATTTTTTCTGTACTTATGAGTGTACTATTATTCCTGGTAGGGTTCAGTTTCATTTGAGTCCTGCATTTGTATTAAAATCTGTTTATCATTATTATTATTAAAAAATATTTATTGCTGTGAAAATTGCTTTAAGTGTGTTCTTGCATATTGTTAAACATGACATATTGTTTTTATGAATGTAACATAATAAATATCCAAAGTATTTAAGGTATTTTTTAAAAAATCTAAAAAATCCGATTTAAATCAAAAAAATCTGATTTAAATAAAAAAAATCCGATTTTTTTAATTTTTTTAAAAAAATAAAAAAAATCCTGAACCCTGCTTTTACAACAGTATGAACGTGCCCTCATTGCTATTCTTAGCTGTATATTTATATGGTTTATTTACTATGTTTATCTTCAAGACTTTTTTTATTATTATTATGGTGATTGTAGTTGTTATTCTAGCTTTATTTTTTGAAATGAGAGAAGAAAAAAAAAACATTAGATCTTTTTAAAAATGGTAATGTATTGTATTTACTATATTATGCTTAATACTTTTATTGTTATTAATATTTTTATTTTGGTGATTGTACTTGTTATTCTAGCTTTGTTTTTTGAATTAAGAGAAGAAGAAAAAAGTTTTATAGAACTTTAAACAAATGAGCAAAAAAGATTTACACAAAAAATGCAAAGCATCATGTTTACTCCCTTCCCCTTTTAACCAAGGTCTTATATTTTCAATGAATTAAGCTTACAACGAACTTACTTCGAAGAACATGATGTTTCAAATTTTTTCTATAGAAACACCACACATTTTCAGCATGCATATTATTTTACAATATAAAACATTTCATATAACATATAATGCATAATAGTTACAACACTTTTCTTTTACATAAATATCCAGTTTCAAATATATATGCAAACTTGAATGCAATATATTTCTAAATTATGATTTTATTATGACAATTTCAGCATTTTTAATGCAGTGAAGAAAAAAAATTTTCGTAGTTTAAAAATTTTTTTTCTAAAAATGCTGACAATAAAACTTTATCAAAGGCACGTGAAATAAAATATTAGCAAAATTGTCTTAATAAATATTTTAAGAACTGATGTTTTGAGTTTTTTAATATTGAGTATCTCAAATACATTAAAGAATACAATGAAAAACTGTATAATAATAATATAAATAAAAATCTTTTGGGCTAAAATATGAGTAAAATGAGTAATCAACATCAATAAAGCACATATTATTCAGAAAATACAGCAACTGGCTATTTTAAGGCTACAGTAGACTCTTCATCAGTACGAAAGTACTCAACACATAAGAGACAAGTTATTTACTCACAATTTTTCTGTTGTGTATTGAGCACTGCATTGATAAAAGGACTAACAAATGCCAATAAATATTGTTACCCAAATTTTGATGAAATAATTTTTTAACCATAAAACAGCAAGTTGAAAAGTAATAATTTTATGTGCATTCCTTTCAGCTTCTGCAGCTAAAAAAAAAAAAAAAAAGAATTTGAAATCTAACATTAATGATAAAGTTAGGGAGATAAGGCAATGAAGATCTTTTAACACAAATAAAAATATGTAAAATTATTTCAAAGTTGATAAAATCTATTGTGGGCGCCAGCCGAAATTTCTCCATGGGGAAAAGCAAATGTTTTAGACCTAAAATTTTATAAATTGTTGCCTTAAAAGAAATTTAAAATTACTAAATAATTAAAAATATTTCCTAATATATATAATATCAATTCTTTTTAAATTTTTGTCTACATACTCTCATGCCCTCCACATAGGGATGCTTGGGGATACTACACTAAAGGGGTAAGAGCCAAGAAGGGGGGCATGAAAGAAAATGAGATTAAAAATTATTTTTATATACTTATTGGGCCATTTCACAGTATTTTGTCCAAATGTAGAGTCTGTGCAACATGACGCTTTTTTTTGCTATAACTACGTAATTTACAGTTTAATTATCACCAAATTTTATTTTCAAATAATGTGTTGAGCACATTATTTGAAAATAAAATTTAGTGGTAATTAAACTGTGAATTATGTAGTTATAACAAAAAAAGTGTCATGTTGCGGACTCTACATTTTTAGGAAATACTGTGAAATGGCCCTATTTCTAAACTTGACAAAAAATCAAAGGGAACCAGAGGCATGATGTGGAAGAAGCACTGCATTAAATGGGGGTTCTCATCCACAGTCCCATATTTTCATTTGAGAGGATAAATTGCAGAATTTCAAATATGAGAAGGGCGAGTTTACAAAGGAAGAAAAAAGCTTTCTTATTGCTTTATCTACTGAATTATATATATTCAATATCAATACTAAATTTTTTAACCATAAAAATAAATAATATTTATGGTACAAGCTATTAAAGTCTATCAAAAAGGGAAGAAAACTGAACAGGAACAAAAAAAGAATTTTCTTTTAACTTCATTCTAAGCTAGTATTTTCTACATATAAAATTGTTAAAAATATTAATAAAGATGGAAAAGTTTTAAATAACATTGCTTAAAAACAAATAAATGTCTGAAAATTACTATATACATCATTGGTACAAAAACCATTGGTACATTGGAAATTTGAGCTCCATTGGTACAAAAACCAATGGAGCTCAAATTTCCACACAACATATTTTTCATCAAGATTACTTTTACACTAAAAGGTAATTCATGTTCAATAAATTTCCAAATTCAAAAATAAAAGAGAGAAAGAGAGAATAATATTATGATTAGGTATAGGTTATATACTGAAATTTGCAACATAATTAAAACAGTGTTTGTATATTACAATAAAAAAAGTTGAAAGATTTCATGCGTTTAAAAAATGCTATTTCTGTTTAAATCTAAACAAATTTATTTAACATTGATTTATCACATATCTTCATACTTTGAATGTGCAAAAACATTTAATCATTTTGACTGCTGATTGCTGAGTGGTAATAGAAGGAAAAGATTGGGGTTTTTTCTATAAATCCACCTGACAAAAAAAAGAAAGTTAAAGAGAAAGTTTAAAAAATATAATTCGTAATCAATGCAAGACTAATTCATTTGCACTTAAACAAGTATCTGTAGCATAGGAATAACATAAATGAACATCAATAACAAATTTTAAATGCACATAAATTTAAATTTTTCAATTTAAAAATTCAGTTTGACAAGCACAAGCCATATACAATAAAAATTATTGAAATCAAATTGTTAAAACTTATAAAAACCAAACACAAAGGAAAGAACTTGCAATAATGATCTATAAAATAAAAGAAACAGTATGTATGCATGTTCCATGTATAAATCCAGTTTCACATTGGATCTTTCTTAACCAAACTTGGCACAGAGGGGCTTTGACACCCAGGGATGCTTGCAGGGGGATTGAGAAAAGCTACAAACCCTTTAATTGTAATTTTAGAATGAATAATTTGCATAACTGGTTCCTTTCTATGTGGAGAAATTACCATATCATTTCGAACTCGGTACCATTGGAAACCCCTAAAAAATTCCCACAGATGAAGTTTGCTTTTTGTGCCAAAATTCAAAGTTTTTAAGTTAACTAGAAAAGAGGTTATGAGTATTTTTTGTTGTGTCATGAAATTAATTTTTCATAGTAATCAGCTTTTAGTTTCTTTTCTTCAGATGATAAAGAACTATTACATTTAATTTTTTCATTTGTATTCTTGTCATATTACGGACATATATTGTGGGCATATATAAAGGGGGAGGGGAATGACAATCCTAATCACAAATCTAAATTCTCAAAATTATGTTTTAAAGTTTAAACTTCTACATTTTGATTACTTTAGCTCGTCAGAAACATCATTAATGGTTAGATTGTCTGCCTATTTTTTGCCTAAATGCTATCACATATGCATTTTGTCTATAAAAAGCTGCCTGTATGCTCTGAAAACTCAATGTCGAAATTCCTTAAAATTTAAGGATTACATTTTTAAAGTTTGAACTTCTGAATTTTGATCATTTTTGCTCATCAGAAGCGTCATCAATGGGTGGGTTGTAAGCATTATTCTTGTTTAAATAATATTACACATGCATTCTGCCTATAATCAGGTACCTGTCTACACTAAAAACCCAATTTGACAAAAAAATAGACTTTTGTTTTTCCCCCAGGACCTTTCATATATTTGTTAAATAAAATTTTATTCATGATGTTCTTAGTCTTTTATAATGCAGATGATTTTTAACACTTTTTATTTTGCTTTAATTCTTTCTTTTAAAATGATTTAAAATTTATTTCCTGCAGCACAATTCCCACAGACAATTGATTGTATCATTGTTGTCCATATTCTACCAAGTTCTTTAAGAATACAAAGTTCTTTAAGAATTTTTACTTATTACTCTGATGGGCATTTTCCTAAACTATTCATTATTGTAATAGAAATAAAATTTAGAATTAGTATCTAGAAGCTCCCTATCGCATTGAAAAAGGGATTCCAAGCAATCCCGAAACATATATCTGCGTTTTAATGCTAATTTGTGCTTTAAATTAACGTGAAATTTTATTTCTATTACAGTTTACTTGCACAAAGTTAAATTATTATTATTATTCATTATTGTTCTGTTCCCAACTAGGATATTCTGGTTGTGATTTTTAAAAGAATTATTGCTCTTATTCAATAACCTTTGTCCCAGTGGTGTAGTCGTGGAAAAAATGGTGGGGGGACGCTTATGTAAACGAACATAAAAAGGGGGGGGGGGGGATTCGCTTATGGTTAAAGTCAAAACAAGTGGGGGGATGCTTGTGTTAAATTAAAAAGGATTTTACGGGACATATTGTAATTATCCTAATTTTAAAATGCTTTTTTTTATGTAACTAGTAATTGTACAAAAAAAATTGTAGTAACATACGGTTTTGGATAAAAGAGTTCCGAATAATCGAGGTTTTACAACTCTTGGTTTAAGTTTACTTTCTTTTCAGCTTCTCTTGCCTACTACTGAAGATTATAATTAGACACACAAACACAATAATAATTTTTTATTACCACCACAAAAGCAAGAATTATGATTAAACTACCAAACTAAGTTATAATCAACATCTGCAATTATCGAAACATTTTCATTAATAAATGGCAAGTGGATGAGTGTGTGCTCTTTGATAGAAGTCTGTGTGCTTTTTTTTTAAATTAGCAAATAGTACAAATATTTAAGGCTATTTCGGACAATTTTTATTCTGCACAAATATTAATATTTCTTAAACAGAGAAAATGGTAGATGTAAAATTAGAACGTTCGGCAGATATACATTAATGAATAGCACATTTTAGAAACTCTCACCATGAAAACTGGAATAGCAGAGTTGAAGAAAAAATACAGGAATTCCAGTGCATAACTAGAAAACAATCATACCTGAAATGGTTACACATCTGAATCAACAACTGCTAATTGGCTCCTCATCCATTAAATCTTTTTCCCAAACAGCTGGTGCTCACTTAATATAATGTTGTTATGCAGCATAAATTGTCTGGCAATTTTTCTGGTAATTAATCGCTGGCACGAAAGTACAAATAACTGCAAGGTATGGAGAAGATTAAGATAAATTTTAAAACGGTTTGTTTCTTCATGATAACAAATACCACTTTTAATCATGTTTTTTAGAAAAAATATTTTAAAAATATGATATTTTTCTTTGTTTTTTCAGATACTTTTGCTTAAATTCATCTTTATCAACAGATTCACTTATACAAAGCAGAACCATCATTGGTAATAAAAATTAATATTGCACAAAAGCAAGCAATTATTTCAAGGGTTGTGTAGCAATCAACTAAAAACATGTCTGCTTGCTTCCATGCAAAAAATTTTACTTGTTTCTTACACCCACATTGGTTGTGCTTTATATTAGATGATCCTTCCACAAATATTTTTCTGCTTTATTTGTTACTCACTACTGAGTTTTTAGACAACTTAAAGGAAAAAAAAAAACCCTGTATTGGTACAATTGTCTTTCGCAAAATTTCAAGTGCTAGCCAAGTCTACATAACAGGTCATTTGTGTTTAAGATAGCCAGTGTAGCACTCTTTATACAAAAATTAATTCTTGTTCAACTAACTAAGCAGTAAAAATAATGTACCAAAACTTCTCACCCCTTGCTTACGTCCGTACAAATTAAAAACTAAAAATATTATGCACTAATTGTCGATAGAAAATTCAAATTGTTATTTTATTTTCAACACAGAGATATGAAATAACGCTTAAAAGGTTTATTTAAAAAAATGAAAGATTTCCCCGTTGCCTCTCATTTCACAACAAATCAATGAAAACTTTCAAAGAATAACTCAAACTTTACTAATTTTAATCAATGCAATTCTATTGAACCGCGAAACTTTTAATTTTGACAGTTACACCGCAGAATGGTCTCACATTTGTTTATTTGGGGAGTGTGAGATCGGACTTCAACTTCGACTTACAATTTTTAATCGGCTTAGCCTCCATTAAAAAAAAATCGGCCGACAATAGCGCGCTAAACTAGGTGCATGCAAATTTTTCACAGAACAAACATAAAAAAATATGGGAAACCCTTCGATTTTTAAATGTATTTAATTTCAACTGTTTTCACTGCCCAGGTTTTAAATTGTTGTGAGCCTCTTTTATTTTAAATTTGGTCTCTTTTATTAATGTTTATTTCCGTTAGTCTTAGTTTTTATTCCCCTCGCTGAGGGAATTACAGCAGAAAGATGTCAATCTTAGGTCAGACAGCACATGATAAATAGAGTACTTCTATCAACATTTCAATTTTTATTTGATCGGACTTTGTGATCACGACGCATTTATCGTGTGTGATTGTGATAAGTCAAATACTCTTTGTAAGTTTTCATTGTTTAGTTACGAAATGGCAGGCAACATGGAAATCCTTCCATTTTTTTAAGGTAGTTTCTACCCCCAAGCTTCAACGTTGTCAGCCCCCTTAAATGCCTTGTTAAAACAAGATGCTATTTGGCAGCGGTTTCCAGCACACGCAGAAGCTTTAATTAAAGTACTTTAAGTAAGTTTAAAGAAAAAATCGTTAGTGCTACCCTGTTCTGAAGATTTTTGACAGTTCCAAGGCCATTATAATACAAGCTGATAGCTCAATGGATGGGTTAGGTTGCTGTTTATTACAGGATTTACGTCCAGTTGCATTTGCATCAAGAAGTCTAATAAATGCAGAAAAAGGGGTATGCCCAAATAGAAAAAAAAATTTTTGAGCATTGTTTAGCTACGAAAAAATTCCATCACCTCATTTATGGAAGAGCCATGCAAGTTCTGTCTGATTGCAAACCTTTTGGTATCTACAATGAGCAAAAATATTTCAAACATCATGTCTCCTAGATTACAGAGCACATGAAGATAAAATTACTAAGATACAAAATTAAATCTCAGATATTTACCAGGGAAAAAGTATGTATATTGCCAATTTGTTATCAAGATCATTTTTATCCTAGCCTGTTGCTGATGACGCTGAAATGACAAAATCAGTTCATAGTTTAATTGGAAATGTACAAATTAGTGCTGATAAGCAGAAGGAATTTTGTTTCTGCTACCTAAATGATGCAGGATTGTCTCATGTTTTGAGATTTTGGGTTGAAGGGTGGCCTGAACATCAAATTAAAGAAAAGATTAAAGCTCGTGATTATCTTTAAAATACAGAAATGATGTTTGTGTAGTTGGAGGTCTGGTATTTTTGAATGATAGTTATTGTGCCCAAAAATCTGAGAAATGAAATGCTAAACGTGCTTCATACAGCACATTGTGGAATTGTTTGGTAGTAAGATGTTATTGTTCAAAATAGATATATGTAGTAAGATTAGGCAACAAAACTGCTGCGGAAATAATAACAAAATTAAAAGAATTGTTTTCAACTCATGGTATTCCTCAAAAAGTTATATGTGATAATATGCCTTTTCAAGTATTAAAATGAAGGATTTTTCTAGGAAATGGGGATTTGAAATTATTAATAGCAGTCCTAATTACCCAAAATGAAATGGATTCGCTGGAAAAATGGTAGGCATAGCCAAGAATATTCTTCGTAAATCTGGAACAGATAAAATTCAAGAATCTCTGTTAGAGCGCAGAAATACACCAATCACTGGAACAAATACTTCACTCGCTCAGTTATGAATGAGTCTTCGCACAAAATTGCCAATAAAACTCTCTTTCTTAAAGCCAAATATAGCAACAAATTTTAAAGAAAAACTCGAAGCAGGGAGAAAGAAAGCTCAATACTATTATAATAAGAATGCTAAATATAGGCCAAAATTTCTGGAAGGGGAAAATGTACTACAAAGAGTCACAACCACTGGAAAAAGTCACAAGTAGTAAAAAAACATAGCTCTCTTAGGTCATATTTTTTAATAAAGACAAGAAAGGGTAGAATAATCTAGAAGAACTCTTATCAGTTGAGAAAATGCAAAAACTCAATGCAAACATCATATGACTCCATCAATGACAGCAGTGATACTCAGTTTGATTTAACTCCTTCTAGCAATTTAATAAACCAATCTAGACAATATATCGCTCTGTGAAATAAGAAATCATAACAAACTTAATATTGTAATGCTTATAAGAGCTTTTGTGCACAAAACTAATCGGTGCTTAGTCAAATTAATTGTTTAGGTAAAGTTTGTACGAATCTGAAAGATATCAGGTTTAAATAAAGATTTTTACAGACACACACAAAAGAAGAAGAAGAATAAAATAATTTTTATAAAAAAACAGAACCGACTTCAAATTAAAAATTGCGCTAAAAAGTAAAAAATAAATTCATTCTTTAAACAACATCGATGTGACTTTTAAACAAAGTTTTAGAAGTCGGTGCAAAATTAGGATAGATAAAATATTTTGTAATCATGAATCAATTACAAATATATATATTTCCGCAGAATTAGCAACCGTTCCAATATGAAGTAGCAAATGGTATAATGGTAATTAGACCCATAATTTTGCACCGACTTCTAAAATTATGTTTAAAAGTCACATCGATGTTGTTTAAAGAATGAATTTATTTTTTTCTTTTTAGCGCAATTTTTAATTTGAAGTCGGTTTTGTTTTTTTATAAAAATTATTTTATTTTATTCTTTTTAGTGTAAATACATTTTGTATATAAATACTCTATTTTTAAAAAATCCATATCAAAGGGCAAAACTTCTTCAAATTAATGGCACTAAAAACTAATCATTTGTATGATAAATTCCCTTTTGAAGTCTATTTTAGCAAACAAACTGATTGGATTAATTTTTGCCACAGAGAAGCCTTCAGTCAAACTCTTGCTGTAATTTCTTTTAATATAATAGCCCATGACAACAAACATGTTTTTAACAATGCTTGTATATTTATTAATAGATTTCCCAACAAAGAAAAATCAAGCCAAGCCTTTCCAATTAAAATAAAAAATACTTATTTTTCACTCGTAACATTTTTCCTAAAAAGCAAATGTAGGCAAATTGATTTGCAATATTTGAGTCAGACGACCCTCTATCGATTAAAGAAAAAATCATCAAAATCGGTTCATTAAGTCAAAAGTTATGGCTGAAAGGACAAAAAAAAAATACTACATTTCTGCCCATAACATTTTTTCTAATTATCGAATATGGTCAAACGAAAGTACGGGAAACCACCCTCGATCGATTAAAAATAGAATCATGAAAATCGGTTCATTCGGTGAGAAGTTATGAGTGAACAAACGAACAAAAAAAAAAACGACATACATACAGTATGAATGTATAACCTCCTTCCTTCGTGAAGTCGGTTAAAAAGGATGAAGACTATTTTAAGAGTCACCCATAAATTAATCCCACATAATTTTATCAAATCAATATTAAATACATTTAAAATCAATACATTTAATCAATACATTTAAAAGAGCTCGTTTGTGTATATGTTTTTATGTTAATGTACTCTACACAAAACCACACCAATCGAAGGAACGAAAGACTTTTCTCCTCCAACTTCCTTCCTTGTTAGCACTAGGCCTAAGGGATGCCCTGCATCCCGAGACGAGGTAGTGGGGGTTGTGGGGTCCACGGATTTTACATGCACGAATTCCCAAGTGTACTTTTGTGTCTTCAGCGGGTATCGAACCCGCGACCTTCCGGGTGGAAGTCCGACATCCTAACCACTTGGCTACCATGGCCTTAAGAACGAAAGAGAGGGATGAAATTTGGCACAAAATTCAAACATCCCGTGAGAATAAACGTTTATGTTTTTTTTTTTTTAAATTCCAATTTCCCCTATCGAAAATTAGGAAAAATCATCTCATTTTCTTGAATTTTGCATTATTTTGAAGGTGATAAAAATCTGCTGCGAATAGAATTTGTTTCAAAACTCTAGAATAAATAGAACACGAAGTACTACTCATAATCTTATTTTTTCAAAGGAGGATTAAGTCAAGCCTCAAGCTTATGCTACTGTTAAATGAAGATTTTAGAATAAATGCGAATTCCAATAATTCTCTGTTGTAAAAATAATCCCGTGAGTTTTAATATCAACTTATTAATTGTTAATTCTCTGCGATCAGGTTTCCATGCTGCCTAGCCATGTATGGGTCTGGTATATCTCTTCAATAGGGGCAGCACCAATACCGTCGTGAAATTCTGCTAGCCAGCTATAAAGTTAATTTGGAGAGAGACATCCACTATCTAAATTATAATATTGGAGATCAGTGCTTGAAATCTTTGACGATTGCTTTGGCGACAACCTTTACTACATGCATTTAATATCCAAGTGCTGTGTGTGTTACCATAGCAACCAACAACGCTGCTGTAGTAGTGCCTGCTTAAAAGAGAAAGTAGCATTTGAAAATGACGAGCTTTAATACTTTAAATTAATACATTGATGTCCTACTAAATTAGAAATCCAGAATGGCTAAGCATTTTCAGACAATTCAAAGTAGAGATTTTATTTCAGATAACCTTATTTCTCCCAAAAGGTAAGATTTAGTATTTCTTCGTAATGTTTTCAAGTATTGCCATAGTTTATTTTAATATTCGGTTACTTTATTGTATGTGAATTCAGTAAACATTAGTGCAATATTCATACAAAATAAATGGCTCCATTTTTATACATGTTGATTAAAATGTAAATTTTTCTACCTTTAGATAACGGCGAATTATAATAATATGCGATGATTGGCGTTAAAAGTTAAATTTTACAACCTTATGGTAAACACATTCATTTTCAGAAAGAAACTTTTCTTGTAAGGCTGGCTATTTGGCGCTTTTTCTTTTCCTCAAAATATTCATTTACTAAGACTAGTATGCTTTATCTCTGAGAATAAGCTGTAGTTTTTATGAAGATATCGATTTAGAGTTAACAATTCCATGTATGAATAATAAATAAGTTACAAAATATAATTTGTGATATTCCAGAATTTGAGTTTATATATGTTTAATTTCTTGAAGGAAGCATTAATTATAGTAACAATTTTCTTTACCAGACATTTGACGAATGACGTTCATCGCTTCGATTTTCTTCAAGAGCCACGGATATTTTCTTCTTTTGGTGAAACTACTCACGCAGATCATTTTGGACCAAAAACTAATCTGCCCCCACCAAGTGAAGCAATCTGCGAAGTAAGAAATGACGCTCAATTAATCATTTTCATAGCCAATTTAATTTAAACTACCACTAAGACCACTTTCAAATTTACTACAGTTAACCGGAGAAGCTAGAAACAGATGACTGACTGACTTGCTTTTTTTTATAACACTTTGTCTATTAACGAATTCATTGTAACTTTAAAGACAAAAGATAATTTGTTAAATGTATGACTAATATTAGTTCCCCCATTATTAATTTTGGAATATATTTTTCAACGGATTCATAATTAATGCCATTTGAAATAATGACAAAACGTATGGAAAAATCACGTAATTTGTATTAACAGTGAAAATAATTGAAATCTTTAGAGTGCGCACAAACTTGAGCAACGCTCAACCTGAGTTGCAGCAATCCGCTCACCCAAATGGTGGCTCGTATGCTCAAGTCATGCGCAAAAGCCGTTTTTCGTCTCCATTACATTATGGTTGCCCTAAATTTGCTCTAGTCTGGCCGCGGCACTTAGTTAGGTATTTTTTTTCAGATATAAGTTTGATCTTCAACGATGTTCACAAATCTAGGTGAGCCTTGGTTTTTAAACTGTTAAAATATTTAGCACATGTGCTCTAAACGCTGCATGGGCTTTTTTTTTTTTTTAACTAGGGGGCTCCCACACTCTAATCGCTAGCGCGCACCACCCCCGGGTTCCTTGGGATAGCTTCGCTAGTTCGAGCTCGTTTCGCTCGCTCATTACAAACCAAACTATTTTAGAGTAGCTTTATGGGAAGAATCGGTTCTCTGTCAGAAATTCCATTCTATATAGCATGAAACTCTTTGCACTCACTCATAACGTACGTAGATATTGCAGGGTCAGAAGCTTGGCGAGATTCTTATGAAATTTTTTTTATTTATTTTTGTGACTCTTGGCGACGACAGGAAGAATTTGAGCGCTCAACCTTTTATTACGATTTGTGTAAAGACGTTTTCATATTTGGCTACAAAGTAATCGCTTTAAAGCTTAAAGAAATGTAATGTTTTCCTTGGCGAACAAAATTTAAAAATAAGAATACATGAAAAAAGGTTAGTGCCAAGAGTTCAGTTATTGAAATACTTCCAAAAGTGTTGGCGCTCTAGATATTTAACTGTAAAAGTAGTTTAAAGAAATCAAATAAAAGAAAAGCATAATAATCGTGTCAGTTGATTATTAAACGCGACTATTAACTATTTAAATGCGAGCAGTGCTGATGCGATCTTGCTTCTGATTGGCTGCTGTTACTGGCCGTTATGATTTCATTGGTTCCTACGACACCATCATTATATTTATACATAGATGTTTTATCCTTTTTTAAATGTGTTTTTAAAATTGTATTGAAAAGTTAAAAGACGAGAATGTTATTGATTTCATATCAGCGATTTTTACGTAAAATATCTGTGTAAAATCTGAATAATAAAAAAACAGAACAAATCGAATTTTAGAAAAACCACTCGGAAGAATACTTTACCACGTTTCAAAGTACTCTTGTACCGCTTTTTAGGAAAATTAGTGGTTTTGGCAGCCCATCGTTAACCGCGGATAGACAGAAATAATTCTATACCCGAGAGCCATAGTATCTTATGTCCATTTTTCGAGTTTTTTCGTGTTTGCACTTAATGGACACACAGAGTACCGACGACAAAGCCACCAGCTACATGTGGGTTCCGAACTTTTAAAACTCCCATCGGACATCTTTATTCTAAATCTCGTATGGAAAAATAATCTTATGGTGCTAAAAATGTTTATTTCTTAACTTCATCGCAAAAACTCGAAAATTGGCCTTAAGATACTATGCCTCTCATTTACAGAATTTTAATATTATTATTTCTAAAGATCTATAACTTTATTTAGTGATAACAAAAATACATGCTTTCATTATTCAAAATTTAAATAAAAAGATTCTTGTCTACATAAATTAAGTACTTATTCTTCAAGAAATTCGCATCAATTCTTTCAAGTAGCACCACTACTATCGGTGTATGTCATTACCACTTTTGAGAATTTTGACGCTCAGTTTTCCTCTAGATGGCGACACCTGAGCTTTAAATGATGAGAAACTCCACTAGGAATTTAATTTAGTCGAGCGTAGCCAAGACAAACGGATACTTAAGGGATCTTTAACACACTCTGAGGAACGCATGCTCAAATCTCACGAAACTTCCGTCGTATTTGACGAAATGGCTTCGTGAAAAATGCTCCGAGTAAACCTTTCGACAAATTGGCGAAATTTGTGTAGTAATTTATTTAAGTCACGTGATCGCACTAATAAAGAATCGTTGTAAATGACGAAATTTGTTTGACGATTGAAAAGTCCTCGAAAGTGACGTTTCTATTTTTGAGAGTGCATGGCGCATAATCATACGATATGAGCGGTAACGAATTTCTGCATCTTGAAAATCCACCGACTTGAGCGCTTGGGCCAGATTTGATCCCGCGAACTTGGGCGTACGAGGCCAGTGCCTTACCACTGCGTCACCCTACCTGCATATCGAGAAATGTAGACCTTAGGGTTAGTTACGTTTTAACATTATATGAAGGTGTAGAATGTAAATGCAGAAAAGTTAAGAAAATGTTGAAATCAACTCTATAACGGCATAAAAATTACAGAATTATTACATTAAAATATTCCGGCTTCTGTAGCGACTGATGCTTGGTGTGAGAAGCTCATTTTTTTTTTTTTTGCTTTGAAAAGGGGAGGTTACTTGTGACCCCAAAACAAGAAACGAATGTACTCTTCAGCTTTGTAACTTTTTGATTTTATCGTTCACTATCGATAGAATTACTCAAGGTCGCTTTGAATTTCGATTAACAGAAAACTTATGATGAAATTTGCTTTTGGTATAATGCTTATCAAAATGTTGCTATGTTTATACAGGGTCCAATACTAACTCCACTGTCATGTGAAAGAGCGAGACATTTAGTTTCAACAACACAATTCGATTTCGATGGTAGACGATTTGGATCATATTCAGGTAATATTTTTACCATTTATGCAAAAATACAATAGTAAACTATTCATCACGAGCTCTATTACAACAAGAATTTTGGTTTACTTGGTGAAGAGCAAAACATATTGATTCGATGCTCAGAGGCACAACAATGGGGTAGTTTGGGGACCAAAGCCTCCCCTCTCCTCCAGAATCAGCTAGTGGTCAATGGAACTGGCAGAAATTTCGCCTAAAATGGAATTAAAAAAGCCAACATACTTATATGCTTACTTCCAAGGAGCACAAGTGGGTTCGGTTCAGTTCCTATAACCCCTTGGTTTCGGACCAGGCCGTGATTTGGGTCAATTGACCTCCTCTCACCCTGACTTTTAGAAATACATTGAATTTATCCATGCTTATATGTATTTTGTAGTTTTTTACCTATTAATGTACGTTGAAAATATACCCTTTGCCCCCCCCCCCCGGAAAATTTTTAAATGAGTGTCTTGTATTTGGATTTATTTACCAATCCAAGTTAGATAAATTGTGTATTTTACACTTATATGTTCTGCATAAATACTTCATATTGGTTCCTTTGTAACTAACTTGTTTCCCTCAAGAAAATAATCTTATTACTACCTCCTTATAAAACTTCCCAACTTCCATGATAGTTTCATGAATAGCATTTTCTCTTGCAGTTCTCGGAGGAGGGGTGGGGGGAGAGGAATGGGTAGTTTAATTTGGTACTCCTTAGATGAGTACGGATTCCAGCTATGCCGAGAGTTTTCTCTGCATTCAGAGTGCTTTAACAGAGAAACAACATTTACAGAATTTGTCTATACTTTTCCTGGGAAATTTAAAAGTATGGGATTTGTCGACAAAATTGGACGACACAACCTTAATATTTAAAGAAATACGAGAAGCCTTCAGTGACTTTTTAGGCAGATGGTAAACGTGAGTAGCTAGAATAGAGATGTCAAATGGGATTTTATTAATGTGCTGAAAATAAATGCAAACTGAATTGTCTTTTTTTCTTTTTGCCTACTAAGAGAGCTTATGCCTTTTTTACGTAGTATTTCCCCATTGTTTCATTTACAAAAAGCAATAATGAAACGGCATATAAATGGAGCACAATATCTATTCAACATGAAAAAAGTAGAAAAAAGTTAAGAAAATTTAGCAATGATTTAAATTGAAAAAAAAAAAAAAGAAAAACTTCTTTATTAGATCTTATTCTATAATAGGATGGCCAAGCTACTTGATAGTCCGAGCCATTTTTTAAAATTTAAAATTTTTCGCCAGCCGCAATTAAATACAGATTTAAAAGGTATGCAAAAAGGTATTAAAAATATTTACAGAAATTATATTTATTGAAAACATATAAATAGAAGTATAAAATATGTGTATGGAATCTAAATATTAAAAATTAAGCACATTTATTTTACTTCTCATGATAATTCTTTAAAATTTGTTGAATAATTGGTGACAGTATTTCTCAGTAATTCTTTGAGATGCTGGTTAGTTAATACTGATCGGTGTTTGGATTTCACGAATTTTAAAGTGGAATAAAATGATTCACATAAGTACGTTGTTCCGAATATGGAAATAATTCGACAACCAGCCTTTTTTAATTCAGAGTACTTCGATTCTGGTACAAATTTCCGAAATTCATCAATCACCTTCGACTTATATTTAAATTGTACAAATTGATCTTCTTGCATCTCTATTAATTCTAATTCTCGAGATGCTTTTTGGGTCATAATTATATTGGAAATGGAAAACTCACCTTGAATTATGTTCATTTCAAATGGATTCAGGAAAAAGAATCAAGAGACGATATAAAATATTTCAAGTCCTGAAATCTATTTTGGAATTTCGTCAATATTCCCTCGCAGCTTTTTATCTACTCATTGAGTCGAGAGCCACAAATAATCCTTCAAAGGGCCGCATATGGCTCGCGAGCCGCAGGTTGGCTACCCCTGCTCTATAAGTTATTTTAGCTACAACTGTTATTATAACTGAACTTGTTAGAAGAGTTTTACTTCATGTTATTTCCAAGATCATTAATATGAGGCGCTCCAGTTGTCAACTGAAAGTTATACGCCCTTTGCCAATATCATTCGAGCGTTTAAAAATACAATAAAACGTGATAAAATCACTTCATGACGTGGAAAGAATATGAATATTTTATCAAATATGTAATGGAATAATAAACAAGTTACACTTTTCTTCAGGGTTTTAAAAAAAATAATTAATAATAATAATTATTATTATTATTATTACTTGCTAAGTTTGTCCCACATTTCGTACAACTGCAGTCCCTGCTCTGAAACTTTCCGGCCTGGTTTCGAGTCACGCATAAAAGCGAGGTGCAAAAGTAGACCTGTTGAGAATAATTTGAAGTCATAGGGACAAAACTCTAAACTAAAAACAAAACTCAGTAGCGCGTCAGCCCTATTGGGGGCCATGACCTACAGTGCCCATCCCAGTTTTCAAGGCCGAGGGCCCCCGGGTGCTGTAGCAGCAGTTCCGGTCAAGTGGTCGGTCTGACCAATGCCACCTAAATAGGGGAGAATGCCTCCCCTATTTAGGTGGCATTAGTCTGATGCGAAAGCCCCAGTGTTTAGTTCCCAGGGGCAAAACTATTTGTTGTTTTTTTTTTAATCTATTATCAGCACACACAGTCTGCTCGAGATTTCTCTCCAGTAGATGACAAGCATTTGCGGAGTCACAATAGCTTTTTCTGCAGTGATTTGTTTCCTTTTGGCATACAGATTGAGTAGATTTACGAAAGCAGTTTTCAATCCCTGCGTATTCAGTTTCTGCGCATAAAAACGTAAGGCACCTAGAGAATGAGCAAGGAGATTTGGCAAAATTATTTTTTTTTTTGCAAACGAAGTCTCGCGATAAAGCGAGATAGGGACGTGAGGTCTTAATTCTTCCAGGCTGCGAACATCCGTAGCACGCATTACGAACTCGAATGAACTACAGTGACTCTGCATATCGCAGAAATGAACAGTGCAGGGTTGCCAGATGTAGTATTTTGAAGACTACGGTAGTATTTTTTCACCAAAAGGTAAAGACGTAGTATTTTTTGTAGTATTTCGTTTTAAAGTGGTATATTTGTGGTTTTATTTCCTTTGAGATAAAAAAAAAAACCCAAAAAGAAAGAAAGAGGGCACACCTCTTGGTTTATGTGATTGTTTAGAATTGCCAACGGTTCCTTGATTATGTGACAGTTGGCGGCTTTATCGCTCAGTATTGGAGAGTGGCGCAGAACTATACATTTATTAAAAAAAAAATAAGGAAAAAGAGGATGCAAAAAAAAAAAAAAAGGTGAGATGAATACATTTTTCTTTTTTAAATAAGAAGAGATTATATTTATTCTCATCCCATGTTAGCAAGTCTCGAATGCAAAGTGGTGACATATCAAATTGAATGTATATTTAATTTTGCTTGTCTGAGTAGCAAATTGTACACAATTGCCTTTGTAAGAAGCAAAATAATAACTTTATCAGCAGTTGCTCGCTCTTCATAATCAATAATAATAAATAGCTTTTAAAATATTTGTTTTTGATACTATATTAAAATTTTCGAATATCATTCAGTTTATGCGAACTAACAAAAATAATGCCTAGAAATGAGCAAGGAGATTTGGCAAAATTATTTTTTTTTCTGCAAACGAAGTCTCGCGATAAAGCGAGATAGAGACGTGAGGTCTTAATTCTTCCAGGCTGCGAACATCCGTAGCACGCATTACGAACTCGAATGAACTACAGTGACTCTGCATATCCCAGAAATGAAGTGTCATATCTGCAAAATGGACATTTTTCAAGAGAGGCGCTTGCACTTTTTACAATTTGTTTTATTTTATTATCTTATTTGTTTCAATGGTTATTATAATCGATTTTGTTCGGAAAATAGTTGTCGTAGTTTTCTCTCGCATGTTGGATGTTAATGATGTCAAAAAAAAATAAGAAATAGCCATAAAACGTAGTTATTACAGTATTGCACCCGAAGAATACAGTTGGTCTCTAGCCTTAATTTTTGAACATTTACTTACGGCAGTATGTCCAATATATAGAGCACAAAAATCTGAAAATTTTGATATAAAATCCAAAAAATAACGATTTTTTGCAAATATGACACTGTTCGTTTCTGTAAGCGATATGCTTGCCAATGTCTGGAGAAACCTCGTGAGCACTCTTGATAACTAATTCTTTGAGTAAATAATAGATTTGGTCCCATTAAAAATAGCTAAATAAATTGCAAAAGGATTTTTTTCCCAGTGACTTATCCTAGTTTGAAATGGAAGAATAAATATAGAAATCCTTGTCCAGTGATATCCAGTTTATAGACACCCTGAATATGTATCCATATCTATATGTGTATTCAAATAGCAACAGCAAAGTAGTTACCAAGAGTAAGCGAAATTTTTCAACATTAAATGAGTCGTGATCGTCGCAAAGGCAGCCGAGCCAATCAGGCTTTATTGCTTTTTGTAATTAGGTAATTTTCTAGCGTGAGCAAAATTACCTTATTCAAATTACTTGCTCTTATGTAATTTTTTTTTAATGGGCAGGAAATCAATTTCTCAAAGAA
This sequence comes from Octonoba sinensis, assembly GCA_038502835.1. Classification (NCBI taxonomy): domain Eukaryota; kingdom Metazoa; phylum Arthropoda; class Arachnida; order Araneae; family Uloboridae; genus Octonoba; species Octonoba sinensis. Next base: position 45,037,611 of record CM076602.1, on the reverse strand, counting down.
AGTTGCAAATGTCACCGTTCCCAAGATGACGTCAGGCAAAGGAAGCCAGATGTAGTTGGAGCTCCTTCTGATATTCTGACAACTATTGGGCCAGGTATGTAACCGTAATTTTAGTTATTTTGCAAAATGTATAGCTTTTCTAATAATTTTCACTTCATTTTGTTTAGTTATTTTCATTATTTTTATCATTATTTCATTAATTTTAGTTTTAAAGACTAAATGGTTCGTTAACTTATCTCGAGTTTAAACTAAGTCTGATATATACTGAAACTGCTAAAATGTAGCAAAACTACCATTTTTTTTTCTTGTTATTTATACGGTTTTTAAGCTCCGCAGGTATAAAGTAACAAGGGCATCGGGCAAGGTAAAAAGCAAAATTTATCTTCCATCGGAAAAGTCGACAATTCCTTCAATACACGTTTGGACATTAAAAAGAAAAAATGTACTAATTTTAGTTTTTATTCACTTTTCGAAAGTGACAGCGAGTCACTTGCTCTTCAGTCACAAAATGAGACATTGCCATTGCCTGAAATATTTTCTTACGAAAATTACCTTTTGCATCGTAGAAACTCCTTTTATGGGAAGTGATAGTAAAATGGCTTTAGTTAACTTCCTTGGCATATAAATGTCATCGACTTTTATTGTGCTATGGAGCCCCATCAACTATTGAAAATATCTCCTCCCTCCCCATTCAAATCTTTCCTCTTTTTTTCGCTCGTTTTATTCGTTGTATAATTTCTAATGAGAAAATCATAAGCAAATTGACCAAACTTGGCAACAATTTTGCCATTTTCGACCTGCAATTGCCTTTATTTTTTATCATTTTAACTTAAATTCCTTTGACAGCAGTATCACCTTCAAAATTGTGAAAAAATATTTCCCGCGTTTTTGACGCATGTCAAACAGCGTGGCATTTAGCACTCTTGTCTTTTCAAAAAAAAAAAAAACTATAAAAATTAAATCGTCAAACTTGAAACAGCATGATTTTTATTGTACCGTGCTGTTTTTGTTGCAATTTGCAGTTTGCGTTTCCGAAATAAACTAAGCGTAGAAATCCTCTAGGGAGCGTGCTATCCAAAAAGCGTGCCAATCCAAAGTGCAGCGTTTCCAAAAGTGGGTTTCGCAGAAGAATGGCAGGGGTTCCTTTGGAATTTTATTATTTATATAAAATTACGTTCAGGAAGTCATGTTCAGAAAATGTTTCTCGATGAAATTTAGTTGAAAGTGGTAGTTAATTCTCTTTCTGAAAATACATTTGAAGGAAGCAAAATAGGAAAAAAAAATTGTTCAGAGAATTTTTTATGTTAGTTAATTATAGTAAAATGACTCATTGCTCTGATTCACACTACTCTAAGAGACCACCACTTTATACCATTTGGAGCAAGATAAACACGAAGGGAGCTTTCCAGTTGGAATTTTACAATTCTAAAACCTTCATTTCCAAATAAGTAGTTTTAGATTTATTTCCCGAGGGGGAAAGGGGTAGGGATGCTTTAAATAAGCCTTGTTCAGATTGTTAAATTTGATTTTCAATATGAACACTAACGGGGGTTTATCAAATTGAAAATGAAACGTTAAGGGTTCCGTGGTCAAAAAAGTTTGAGAACCCCTGCGCTAGTGAACGCAAACAAGACTCGCGACTAGTACCAACAAATGAAAATAATGTTAATTTTAATAGTTTTTTCGGTTTAATAGTATTATCTTTATTATAAGACAAATGATCAAAATACTTTGTGCAAAAATGTAAGTACAAAGATAAACCAACGTGAAAAAGCACAAATTCAGAATAAAATTAACGCAAATAGCTATTTCGAAGCTACAAATGGAGCCTCTTCATCAGTGCATAAAAGAAGAAGAAACGCTCAACACACAAGCAAGAAAGCTGTGAGTGAACAAGGCAATAACCAGAGAGACACCGGTATTTATACCAAATGTGTCGGATTAGCGATTGACCAATCAGAGGCCAGGAACAAGGCGGGAACAGAGCCCGAAGGAAAAGGCGGGAAACGAATCTGAATTTGTGCTTTTTCACGTTGGTTTATCTTTGTACTTACATTTTTGCACAAAGTATTTTGATCATTTGTCTTATACTTTTGGCTTAAACGGGCCTTTTGATCATTTTTCTTCCTTCCTGTGTTCATTTTATTATGTCTGAAATTAACAGGTTTTGCAGTCTTAGACTCAAGAAGTTTAGGTTTTTGGATCATTTGTCCTTTCTCTGCAGATGCAAACGTATGAGAATCATTCCTAAATTTATTTCTTTAAATTGTAATCTTTCGTTTTCTCCTAAAATCAACAATGTGCTTTTTCGTTCCAAATTGGCTCTTTTAAGAGCTCTGATTCGGGAAACTCGTAAAAAAGTTGCTGTCATTGAAAAAGAATTGTTTGCTTTGCATATCAAACTTTCGAATTTGGTCTTTGACTTTGACTCAATCGATAGAAAAAGTTGGAATAGGGTTCTTCAGTCTACTTTTAAACATAGATCTACTCTTCAGAAAAAGTTTGAATCTCTTTGCATTAATAATGTTGCTGATACTCTTGATGGTTTGCCGAAGGTGAATCTGAACGCTGTTGTTACTCTTTCTTCAAAACCTCTAAATTCTGATCAGCTCAATGCTCTCAAACTGAATAACAATTTTGCTTGTTCTTCAAAACCTTCTTTTCCTGAGTTGGTTGCTCCAATTGAGAAAGCCTTTAGATTTAGTGCTCTCACTGCTTCTCAAAAGGATTCGATTAGGCATCTCATTGCGAATACTGTGGATTTTAACTCGAAGTTATCTTCAAATACTTTCAGCAAGCATGCTAATAGTTACGTCAAAAACTTGTGCTCTGATCCTGATTTGGTTATCACTAAGGCTGATAAGGGTGGTCAAATTGTTGTTATAGATAAAAGCTCTTACTTAGATAAATGTAATGATTTACTTAAGGTTGGTCCTTATGTTACACTTCGCAAAGACCCCAGCACTATGGAGATAAATTTGATTAGTAAGGCTGTAAAGTCTTCTCCTGTCATTTGCGATTCTTCAAAAAGGTCCTTGATTCCTTCAGTCGCACACTGTGCCAGATTTTACGCTCTTCCTAAGGTCCACAAACCTGGTATACCTCTCCGTCCTATTGTCTCCAATATTAATACTGCTTCTTATAAACTTGCTAAACACTTGGTCTCCATCTTTTCTCCTCTTTTGAATGGTAATTCTTTCACTGTTAAAAATTCCGTCGACTTTGTTCATAAGCTTCGTGATTTCAAACCTTTTGGATTAACTATGGCTTCTTTTGATGTAAACTCGCTTTTCACCAATGTGCCGGTTAATGGCGCATTGGATTGTCTTAAATTGAGACTTCAGGAATATCATTTCTCTAGTTTTGAGATTGAAGAACTTATTTCTCTCACTCGTGTTTGTCTTGAGCAAAATACGTTTGTATTTGATGGTGTGTACTTTCGTATGACTGAAGGTTTAGCTATGGGTAATCCTTTAAGCCCTATTTTAAGTGACATTTATATGCACTATTTTGAGACTAAACTTTTCGAAACCATAAAGTTTCCTTTTTATGTCCGTTATGTTGATGATTGTTTTGTATTGCTTGATCAGAAGCAAGTGGATATTGATCATTTACTTGATAAGCTTAATTCCATTGATCCTTGCATTCAATTCACTATTGAAATGGAAGTGGATAGTTCTCTTTCATTCTTGGACGTTTAATTACTAAAAGTAATGACGATTTTATGACTTCAGTGTTTCGCAAGCCCTTTGCTGTTACACTACCTCCTCACAAATGTTCTTCTCACCCCCCAAACCAAAAGTTGGCCTCTTTCAAGGCTCTTGTTTTCCGTGCTTTGAATATATGTTCCTCTTCTAACTCTTTGGATGCTGAGCTTTCGTACATTAAGGCTGTGGCTTTGGATCGTGGTTATTCTCCTAAGGTCGTTGATTCTATTTATAACAGGTTAATTAAGCCTTCAATTTCTGGCAATGTTTCTAAGTGCAAGCCTGCTTATACTATTATTTTACCTTTTTATCCAAAAATCAGTCAGCAAATTGCTAAAATATTGAAGAAGTTTGGGTTTGATACTGCATTTTCCCCTGTGAATAAAATAAAATTTACAAATTTGAAGTATCCCATTGGTTTGCACAACAACTGGGGTATTTATAGTATTTCTTGCAAATGTGGTCTGTTTTACATAGGTCAGACTAAACGTGCCTTAAAGCACCGTCTGAAAGAACATGAAAATTATGTTAAGCGTAAAGAACTTGCACGTTCTTCCATTGCCCAGCATTGTTGGACTTTAGATCATTGTTTTGAATTTTCTTCTGCTAGAATTATCAGCAAATGCTCTTCTGTCCATGAACTTGATTTTTGGGAAGCTTATCCCATTTGGAAAAATTCTCATTCTGTAGTAAATGATTTTTCCAGCACTCCATATTTTCCTGACATTTGGAAACAATTTTTATAATTTTTCTCTCCATTTTTGGTTTTCTCCTGCAATTTACTTATTCGTTTCCCGCCTTTTCCTTCGGGCTCTGTTCCTGCCTTGTTCCTGGCCTCTGATTGGTCAATCGCTAATCCGACACATTTGGTATAAATACCGGTGTCTCTCTGGTTATTGCCTTGTTCACTCACAGCTTTCTTGCTTGTGTGTTGAGCGTTTCTTCTTCTTTTATGCACTGATGAAGAGGCTCCATTTGTAGCTTCGAAATAGCTATTTGCGTTAATTTTATTCTGAATTTGTGCTTTTTCACGTTGGTTTATCTTTGTACTTATATTATCTTTATTATTCAGTTTTAAATATTTTCGTGTTGCCCTTGAATTTCTTCCCAGATCAGGAGCCTTAGAAATATAAAAATCAAGTCCAGTTTGTCATTAATATTAATGGTTTGGGTACTATAACTCATTTGAAGTTATTAAAAAATAAAATTGTTTGGTTTCGTATAATTGTTACGGCTTTGTTTGAGGCTACAGAAATACCAAAGACAAATACCGAAGTTAAATACTCATTGTTTTCTTTTCCCTCTTTTTTTTTCAGAAAACATTTTTGAATGAACTAATTACAAATTAGTTATCTTATTCACGTTTTTGTATATTATCAATTTTTTATCCCAAATATACTGAATATTTTTTGTACGTTTTATAGTTCCTTCAGTGAAAACCTGCCGCCGCGTTCAACGATGGGATACAACATATGGCACAGATTACACTTTTGTACCCCCTTCTGAGCGAAATTTTCCATTTTCTGGCTGAAGCATTGTGAAATCATTTTGTATTCAATAAACGTTTTATTTCCTTAATTTCGCGTAAAGTTTTTAGTTTTGTTATAATTTGTTGAATCATACCTTTTAAAAATGAAAAACATTTTCTTTTTTAAAAAATTATCTTTTCTTATTATCATCTTATCCATTACACACGACACAAGTCTCTAAAAATTCATTTCACCTTTTTAAAAGTCTACAATCTTTGGCGTATTCTAATAAAAGTTGGCCTACACATCAATCATTCTCAAATCATTCAAATCATCAATCATTCTCTATTCCTATTCATAAAATGTTCTATTGATTGTACATAGTATAAACCGAAAGAAAAAAAAACTAGAAATTGTCAATATTTTATTTTCTTAGTACTTATTTTATTCTGTAAAAAGAAATATGTTCTATGATTACACACTTCACATTAACATACAACGGAATATGTTTCATCATACAAAATTATTCATTCAAACGAAGACTTTGTGAAAAATTTGCTGACATAGATCATAACATCATCTGCTTAAAAATAACCAGAAAACTACTGGAAGAAAAATTACCTCTAATATGTCAACACATACAATACAGTTGAACTCGATTATAGAGAGGGTAATAATTCACTTGCTATAACCGGGCTTACTTTAAGTTCAAGCATTAATACATGAACATGAATTAAATAAAAAAGATATTTAAAAGAAAAATTATGTTTTTCATCATTTATTTCACAGTACAAGAAGTGAAAAACTGTTTATTGTAATATGGATGCCTTTCTTTTTTTTTTCTATTTTTCGGCAACTGTCGTCATTGAAAGTGTCGAGTGTAGTTGAAGGTAAGGCGTAATTTATATGAAATTCAATAATTTTGATGAAGGTATTAAATTCTCCTAATATTTCAGTTTTAATCACTAAAATTTCGCAAACTTATTTCTAAAGAGAAAAATTTGAAAACGTTATCATGAAAAAAAAAAAAATCTTGCTAAATCCTAGTCATGCTCGTAAGAACCATTTGCTTTAATTTCCCTCGTTGAACCCGGGTGCTCGTTAAATCTGGACTCGCAATAAACGAGTTCGTCTGTACTTCATGATTATGCCAAGACAATTAAATTTCTTACAACCAACAACAATGCCCGGTCAATACGTCAAAAAAGTTCTTTGCTTATATTCCAGGCGATGGCAGCCCTTTTGGCTACGGGTCAAAATCAACCAAAATGTGTACATTAAGAAGTTTTGGGTCATTGGCATTCTTTATTCTTTTTCGTTATTTTCATGCCAGCGGTATTTTTCATGCATCCACGCATTCCTACTTGAAGCAATGCTACTTTAAATAAATTAATAGAAATGTTTATTTCGTTTCTACATCTTCGTGGGAGGGAAACTAATGAAATTTAAGAGCAAACTGTTAAAAAAAGTACTCTTTCTCTCTCGTGACAATTTGTGCCTCCTTTACGTTGATAAATAATTTTTACTCATACATTAACACAAAGTATTTTTGATCGTATATAACTTCTTAATTAAGAAAAAAATATGATTTTTATTTATTTTTGATACATTTTTTATGTATTTTTTTTCCCGTATGTCTTAGAAATTTACCACTCTTTTTTTTTTAAATCTAACTGATTTGAAATTATGAAATGCGTCACTTGGTGACCCGCAGCTCATACGTTGCCGATACCTGTTATATACATATAATGTTTTACATTTATCATTAATTGACCAGTTGTACACTGCAGATACATTTTTTAAAAAATATATCCACTATTTGAAAATCATGAAATCATAAAAGTTCAGCAAATACTATTTTGCATTGAAGACAAACACAAATCTTGTTTAAAATTGAACAAAACAGTTATAAAATACCTATTTGTGTCATAGCGCATAAGACTGTTCTTACATATTTAATTAAAAGCAGGGAAATACCATAATTTGAAACATCGAAATGCTATAAAGTTCTTCCCTGTTTTTAATTGATTCAATAAGAAACGTCATCTTTATGTGCAGTGTCAAGAATATGTGCTGAAACATTAAACATTTCAATTTATAAGTATTTGAAACATTTTAGAATTCATTAAAAATAATTAAAGAATTAAACAATAGCAAACTGAGGCACATTTTTCAAAAAACGGAACTATAGCAAACTGCTTCTGCTATAGAACGCGGCGATTTGCAGATGCAAAATGTATAACTTTTTTATAACACTGTAGAAAATACTAAAGGAAAAAATAAGACGAATTCAGTATGTAACCAGTAGAGCTTAGTTGTATCATGTCATAACTAAATTTATGGTATTATTAGGCATGAAAAGTTTTGGAAACGATGAAACGAACTTAAAAATGTGCTGTTTTTGGTGCATTTAAATGTTTTTTAAGCGATGCCATAGAGTACATACATCTGCATGGATAAAATCTTATCCATCTGCATAGTAGGTAATATCATTCTAAGATGAATGTTGTTAACTGTTAGTTTTCGCCAAATACCAGCAACCCCATGGTGATTTTAGCCAATTTTGGGGTTACCATTTCCACATTCAGTCAATGTATTTTTTGGTCCAATTACATAAGACTTTACAAGTACAAGCTACTCACTTAACGAAGTCACGGAGGCTGTTCATCAGAATAAGCACAATAAGTACATGCAATCAATGTACCATAATTTTTTATTTATTTTTCGAATAGATGGCGTGCATTTTCCTAAATAATATGATTTTCTCTGGACTTTTCAGTGCAAAGGAAGCAATTCGATTACTTAGTATTGTTCTCCGCTCAGTATATAATAATTCTCCGTATGTTAAAACCTGTGAAAAGTGAGCAAAAACTGTCATCAGCTGGTTTTTACATGGGGAGATTTTTATCGCAATGGGCAGAGACCAAGGCTTTTAAGTTTCACTTATACAATTCTTTTTCTTATTGATCTGCTTGGAAAATAGGCTGGATACACTGATTGCTATAAACAAAACCTCTGGTAATTCGTATATTTTGGATATTGGTCCAACCATTGTATTTCCTTTCCACATTAAAAAAGAATTTCTCATTATAAAGAGGTGTAGTAATACAAACTATGGAATATTACCCCCCCCCCCCCCAGAACAAAAACGTATACAATCTGTGTTCATCAATCACTTTGAAGAAAACTGATATGAAATTATCAATTTCGATAAATTGTTAGCTAACATAAGAATATTAAATGACCATCAGCATCCACGCAATGTATTCAAATCACTTGATTAACTCCTTTCTTTAAAGAATTCGATTAAATAGATGCAAAAGGCATTTTAATTTTTCCAACATTATTTCGTAAAAGCTATTCCTTCCTTCTATTTTTGGAAGTTTTCCATCTTCTAGTCGGCTTCGGCATAAGACATGTGTGTGTGTGTGTGTGTTCCTCTTGATATAAACCCTCTACTTAGAATGCAGTTGAAGATAAACCTTCATTATTATATTTAGCGTAGAATTTCTATTTGTTTACATTATGCATTCAGTTAAAAAGCTGGATTTACCAATAAACAACATTTTTAAGGCCCTTCAGCAGATAAAAATGAAGTGGCTTTAGGTCTAGGGACTGCGCTGGCTACTCGACAGCACTTCTTCATCTAACAACACTTAAATCAACAAATTCTACCTGAATTTATATATTTTACTCCTCAATAATCTCTGGAGATAAAGTATTCTAAATAAGTAAATGAAAAATTCACGCACATTGCTGCTTATTAATAAATTATCTCACGTTAATATGAATGACTATTTCCACGAATATATCGCTTTCAAAACTTATTACTTTATTTTTTATAAAGTGTGAGACAGTAGACCTATAAAACTTACATCATTTTCATTTATAAATTATGATAATAGACTTAATTTTTATAGAAAGAAGCAGATAATTTTTACTATTTTCAAAGAAACTGTTATCACTCTTAGCCCAAAAAGTTCTCAAGAATTTCATTTCTTGAGTTTTTTCGTGTGCCTAATCCCTAAGAAATGATATGGATAATAAGTAACTCTCAACTACTTTCGGAAATTCAGACGTTCTCTGCATCCTTGTTTGGTCTCGAGCCAATCTGTCAAAGATCTGTCATCGATTCTGTCAAAGATACAGGCACTATTTTATGTTACTACTTCTTCAAAAATTTAATTTAATATCATTTTTATATTCGGTGTCTAATGTAATATCATAAAATATTACATAGTCAAAAGATCAAACACGTAAACGATGAATATTAGTTACATTTCAGGAGGAGCGTATAAATTTTTGATGATTCTCGTAACTCTTTGCATTAAATGCGCTGAACTTGACTGTATCGCTCGAGAGAGAAATAAGTTTCGACTAAGCACTCAACAAGTAGATAACGCAGAGTTGCATTCAGACACCATACAAGTGCTTAAGTACACCACACAGTTACTTACAGACACTGACCACCATTCTCATGATTATAGATATTATACAGTTGCTTACAGACAGAGTTTCTCTTGAAATTGGCACTTTGCTTTGAGAGACACAATTTCCTAGTTTAATAGTCAATAGCGCTAAAGATAGTACTTCGTCCGTCAACAAGTGTTGGAGTTCAGCTCAAATACTTCTTTACCGAAAATAATTATCGAGATCTGCAATTTGTGTGGAACTAACTGGGGCTCCATCGCACTGAAAATTTAAAATTTCTCAAAAAAAAAACTTTATATGATTTATTTTATGCATTAAAAAATAAATAAAATAAGTTGAATTTCAACTTGACTTCAACATTGCACTCAATGGACGACACACATATGATAAGCCTACTTGAATCCAAAACTAGTTAAGCTAAATATACGGGCAAAATGTATTCTTCCGCTATCGCTGACTCCAATACAAATTTTTACGGCAGATAGTACTGCAATTTATTAATTTACAGATGAAGTTGCATGCAATCAAAACATATCCTCTGCTCAGTCACTTTCTGCGCAAGTTTAAAGAATTCCGCGAATTCTAAAGACAATCAACTTGATTGATTTGGGCAAAGAGTTCAGCGAATTCAAAAGACAATCAAGTTGATTTACTTACGCAAATAGCTCAGCGAATTCTAAAGACCATCAACTTGATTGACTTGTGCAAAGAGCTCAGCGAATTCTAAAGACAACTAACTTGATTGACTTGTACAAAGAGTTCAGCGAATTCTAAAGACAATCAACTTGATTGGCTTTCTTTACCGATCGCATGTAACGTCACACAGATAGTCTGTGTGCAACTTCAGTTTGTTTTCAGTTTGGGACATCTCGGACGTGGAGTAGCATAAAAGACGTTTAGCGGACCAGTTTCATTTTACTTTCCAACATATTTGACAAACATATAAATGATGTATCATTGTCGATATCGGTAGGATTTGCAATTAAAATTATAGTAATCATCTACAATGTGCATCATAATTACCATATAAAGAAAGTAGTTTTCAGTGCCTTAAAATTTTAAACACATGAACGTTACAAAATATAGAGCATATAATAAATATAACAGGAATGCACATCACAACGTACAATACTGTATACATAGATACTTATTACAGACTATTAAAAAATTAATACAAAATTACAAACATTAAATTTGATTTGTGTATAAGGAAGCCCTTGGAATAATTACAAGTTTTCAGCAGAGTATTTATGAATAACATCATTCGCTTTCGAATAACTTTTCGAAAATAATTTGTTCCAGAATTCATCATGAATTCTTATATTACATAAAAATCACTAATTATTTAAACATTAGATTGATCATTGTTTTAAGCATTTTCATTACATATATTTTTGAAAAGATTTTACTAGATTGAAAATATCTTTTCTTTTTTTGGATATTTCAAGCATGCTTTTAATAAATTTGAAGTAAGCGATACAGTTCTACTTTCGATGGTTTATGTTCTCTGAAATAAACGAATAACATTAAATTTAACGAATGAAGCTTGCAGGATAATGTAGGTCTCATTGCCACCACAAAATATTAATTTGCTTTTATTATGGACATTTTTCTTAAGCATAGAAGCTTACAAAAACAAAGCTTTAAATTTTCTATAACAATCCTTGCTTGAGGAAAAAAAGGGGGAGCGGGAGCTTTACCATTGCTTATCTTCGGAGATGCAATTTAATGAATAAAAAATAGGGTTAATAAAAATATTGAGAAACAATTTTAAATACCGAAATCAGTTAAAACACATGAGCTGCTAATACAGTTAATTACTCCCAAAAATAAAAAATAAGGTACACTTAAACTATTCCTTATTTTTCATAGAATTCTGAAAAAGTAAATTCCAAAGAGGCAATATTGACTTCAAAATCTGTATAACACTTTGTAGTAGATAATAGATATTCATTGAAAAATATATAATGGACATTTCACATTGTCCTTTTTTTATATTTATATTTTGCCTTTAATTTGATGGGTCACAAATGTACTCTTCATAAAATTCACTCTCTATTATTTTCAAAATTTGAGAGAAAATATTCCAAAATTGTAAATAAACAATAAGAATTTGCAAACATGGAAGACATCAGTAATTTTTACCACGATTAAAAATTGTGAAGACGTGTCAGAAAAAGATAGACAAGACACCTCAAAGTATGTTAAAACCACAATTAATGTTGTAATGGCGAACGGTCAGAAAGCTCTTACTTGAAGTCTGAGGAAAATCATTAAAAATGAATTTTTAAAGTTTGAAAAATGTACTATATATCATTCCAGTCAGCCATTTCGATTGAGATAACTGAATGAATTAGGAAACAGGAAAGGCAGTTTATAAGAAATGAGCTGAAATTAGAGACATATTCAGAGAGTATAGAAAATAACAGCACGAGTTCATTTCTATCGTCTTTATTATTGAATATTTGGAATTATTTTGAATTTTTATTTTTCTACTTTGTGATTCATCAGTGTTATTTAATAAATGATAATTACAGCTTGTTCAATCAGTAGTTCAAAGTCTTTGAATTACTATTTGTTATGGATCACTCAATTCTTATTCTGGCAATCAATTTTTCTGTGGCTGAGGAAACAACGTGTTACTATAATAATAATTTAACTTTGTGCAAGTAAACTATAATAGAAATAAAATTTCACGTTAATTTAAAGCACAAATGAGCATTAAAACGCAGACATATGTTTCGGGATTGCTTGGAATCCCTTTTTCAATGCGACAGGGAGCTTCTAGATGCAAAACATCCAAATGAAGCGTCGTCTTTTTTGCTTTGTTTTTATTGATATTCCTTTTTTACTTCCTGTACTTTCAATGGATTCGTTGTTGCTCTCTTATTGGTACCTTCCCTGCTACTTCTACTTCACACTGCCTTTATTCTCATTGGTTTACAGTTAATTCCTTGGCTATATAAGCTTTGTTTTTGTTGTTTTGTCTGCTTCATTTGGATGTTTTGCATCTAGAAGCTCCCTGTCGCATTGAAAAAGGGATTTCAAGCAATCCCGAAACATATGTCTGCGTTTTAATGCTCATTTGGGCTTTAAATTAACGTGAAATTTTATTTCTATTATAACGTGTTACTAATTGTATTCCGAAAAAGTTGTAGTAGCGAAAAGGAGACCAGGTTTTAGAATATTGCTATTTTAACAGATTTTATTGTTAATGAGTAGTCTCAGATCCTTTGATTTATTGTAACATGAATTTTAAAGGAAAATAACGACGAGGAAAGACAATAGAATGTTTGGTAATCATATTTTAATATCCAGACAGATTAATTCAGACGTTCAGGTAAGACAGATGAAATTAAGCTATAGCAAGCTAATAGAAAATTGCGAAAGAAAAGTATCTTTCGTCTGAAAGGAACCTATGAATAAAAGTTGCCTTCTTCTGGGGTCTAAGAAAAAGTACTTTACAGTTGCAATTTTGCAGTGGGAAAAATGGATTTCGATGATAATTCTCAAAAACATCATGCCTCCACTCATTACATGCAAAATTTTGAGTGGCGCTAGTAAAAGAATTCCAGGAGTTTCTCGGCGATACTCCAAAAAGAATTCTCTTGTGTTATTTTTGCAGAAGGGAGAACCAGGGGACATTGTATTAAGCTTTTCAAATGTTAGGCTAATCTTAACATTAGGAAAAATTGCAATTTCAGTTGGATTGCTGGTAATTCAAATCGATTAAGGGAAGCAGGTTTTACCTGCTGTGGGGTAAATAAGTTTAAGACGGCTCTTGATTTTAATTGCGTATTGATGATTTTCCTAAAACCAGTCTAGCTTGGTCCAGACAGGGCTTGTTGTTGGCCGTCACTTTTATATTTGTATTGCAAAACGAGTTTAAAATGAACTCTTTCTGTTACTGTACCTGCAAGAACCGTACGGTCTGCCTATGCCTCTTGACAGCAAATCATACAAAAAACATTTCGTCGACAAAACACTGGAATGATTGACGAAATATTGCTTAACAAGACCTGGAAAAATGCTTTGGATTCTATCCGTACAACAGGTGCAATGACTATATATTCTATAAAACTACATGTATTATACATTTTAACGAAGAACTGATTGACAGTTTTTGAATGGAAAACCAGAAATTTCTCGACAACAGACATCCATCACATATTCCATTTTGATGAGACAACATCACTAAATATATACGAGTATTGCCATATACACGTTAACACTGGTACTAGTTCTAAGAGGCTTTCAGCCCTGAGAGAGAGTTGTTGCCAAACACTTTTGAAGAAAACACAGATATCGTTACCATAAATTTCAGTTTAGTCCTCACAGAATGGAGCATTTAGACATAATCTCCTAATAGAATAACTCCGTGTTATGAAATTTACACGCAGCACCTATTTAGTACTCTGATATTGCTATAGATATGATTAGAAATTGATGTAATGCAGTAGATTTCTGATGACGTGATTTTATTATAGTATGTACGGAAATAAATGTTTTTATCTACATTCCCTTCTTTAGATCTTTGGCTTTATAAAGCGCGGAAAAGGCAATAAAAAAGAGTTCCTTTTTTTAACTCCTATTTTCAAAATTAAGTTAAAAAATATATATGTCTTGTACTTAATGACTTACGATAAATTAACTCCAAATAATTGTTCCGAAAATTGCTTAATCTCTTGTCCATTAACATCAGAAATCAACTGCAATTCATATGGGTATAAAACCCGCATGTTTTCTATATTTCATAATGTTTTGTCTTCATCAGTTCCATACATTTCTGACTTATTATCATCAATTGCTTTTCATCATTAAATGTATTTTCATTTATAACATTAAATCGTGTTACAGTAAGATATGCACATAATAAATAAATATATATACATATATATGTATAATTTATCCCTTTACAGCTATGTAAATACCAATTAAAAAATCCTAAATTGCATAATATGAAGCAAACGTGCTTGTCCTTGAATGTAGATTTCAAAGATGCTCATTCTTTATAAAATGATTGAAATATTGTATAAATTAAAGAATACCTTTTTTCAAGATACAGCAAATATGACAAATTGAATGCAATAAAATGGAAGCACACTTGATACTTTATATCACAATAATCATTTGTATTGGAAGACCACAAAGTTTCTCTGAATCATGACGGCCAAGTAATGGAAGACGATCATTTTAACTAGTAAAATTTCTTTTACGATGTTTACGTGGAACACAGCACAGGCAAAATTTCATGTTGCTCTAAATTTTAAGTTTTATGGCAAAATTAACGTAACGAACATTTTACTTGGTAAATTTTCACAAGAAAAGACAGATAACTTTTCACTTATATATTTGTAATAGTGATAATAGGAAATATTTTCTGAATTTTCTGTTTTTTCTTTCATTGCGGACTGTCGAATCAAGTTCATTAAAAAAAAACACGTTTTTCGTCTTCTGAACTCATAATGTGAAAATATTTATCTATATCATATGTCCTTTTTCTCGAAATTTTTTTGCCAGGCTCAGAAATATTAATTTAAAGCTTAGGCATTAAACTTATTTCAACATTTTTTTTACCTATAAGAAGTGATATGAAGCTCAAAAAGTAGGAAAATAAATATTTCATAAATATTGTATTCTTCCATCTTTCAATCAGGTTTTATGCAGTTACGAAAGGACCTTATGATCCGATATCTTATTTCGTAAGCTTTGTAGTTGAA
The DNA here is from genome assembly GCA_038502835.1 of Octonoba sinensis. Lineage (NCBI taxonomy): Eukaryota > Metazoa > Arthropoda > Arachnida > Araneae > Uloboridae > Octonoba > Octonoba sinensis. Next base: position 45,022,284 of record CM076602.1, on the reverse strand, counting down.
TATGTCACTAAACCTTCCTGTTGTGCATGGAAGACAGCAATAAAGATCATGGAAGACATTATCACATTAAACTTTAAAGCTTCACCTAAAATTCAAACGTTACCGTTCCAATGTCTAATGCAAAAAGTTTCTTCTAAGGTAATCTCTTAATCTAGATGTAATTATCCTCATAACCATGAAAAAGATTGCATACAGTTTCTTGCATGGAACAACTTTCATTTTATAGACCCTCTTGTATGTTGGAGATAACTGCTAAACATCCATAAAAACTATGATGAACACAAATATTTATAATTACTTTACTTTTCTAAGAATAGATATTTTCTCAAGTTGGTCGTATTTGAGGATATGGCAATGGAATGTGATATGCAGCAACTAATGCTTTAGCCGAAGAATATATTCCTATGATACCGCAAAAAACTCCAATGAATATGATGAACGTTTCCCACGCCACATCAACGCGTGTCATGTCATTTCGCTTCAAGGTCATATGAAAATAACAAGGCCATACGAAAGACAGCATGGTGCCAGTAAAACTGCCAATAAGTCCCATAAGCAGAGCGAAATGAGGAATAGTGATGGCCAAGAGTACAGTAAAAATTACTAAAAGTACTCGCAAAGCTACAGCCCATATTCGAAGTTCCCCGTCTTGGGCCAGACAAGAGGGGAATTTTGTTTTTGGTTGACCTTGGAACAGAGCTTTTTCCAGCAAATTGGCTGCAGCGAAATATGGAAGCGGATACGAGAGCAAAGCTTTTACAACGAGAATCAAATTGACGATTACCTTGAATCCTTTGGTCGGTAAATTATTGGTGATGACTTCTTGCGTTTCCTCTGCCCAGGTCAAAAACGCCAACCAAGCAAATCCTGCTTTAAATACTGCCGCCGCGATGTGGCTCCAATTCAACATGCAGTGGAATTTGCTCCTGTCTTTCATGTTGCCTTCTAAACTTGGCAAGAAGATTTGGGAAGTATAACTGAATACCACAATTCCCAAGGTCACAGGAAACATTGAAGTATCAATCTTGAATTGCACTTTCGACCACTGCCATTCAGGAGCTTTTATCAAGCAATATCCTAGGATGATTACATTTATAAGAACGTGGGCCATAGTACACCAGAAACTCAGCCACGATACAGCTGTCAGCTTCTTCAGAAAAGCGCAGGGAAGCAGGAACATGGCGGATATCATCATCCAAGATCGTTGATCGATTGGACCTTCGGGAAACGATCCAATCATTAGATCACCACAAAGCACAATGTAGAGGATGCACGTCATCAGCAATTCTATTATCTGAGCCACGTTTACCATCTTGCCGCCATAATTTTCACCTATGCAGCTTTTGGCGACATCGACGTAGCTATCTCTGACTCTTTCCCATTCTCCTTTGTCGTTGAGTTCGTAGAGGCAAGCAACTAATATTTTGCCGGTATGACAGCAGATGTAAGCTACGAATACCAAAGAAAACACAGCCCAATATCCTCCATACAGTACGGAATAAGGTAAACTTACGATGAACATGCCCTGCAAAGAAACAAGCGGGAAAGTTTTAGATAAGGAATTCAGTACAAACGCGTTTTAGTAATAAGAGTTAAATGAATGTGCAACTAAAAAGACTTATTAAAAATGAGCGCTCCAATATTCAAAAGAATATCGTTTATCCATTCTTAGGGATTTTCTATTTAGGAAAACCTTTAAATGGGAATCTTTAGGAAATTGTTACGAAACCTACAGATGGGAATTTTTAGGGGATCTTTAGGGAATCATTAGGGAAGCTTTAGGAGACGGTTGAGATGTGCTTAGATGATCTTCAAGGAATCTTTATGGGTTGTTAAAGGATTTTTAGAGTATCTTAACGAAATATTTAGAGAATCTTTAGGGAATCTTCAGCGGATATTAGGAGAGTCTTTAGGGGATGTTTAGCGTATCTGGTTTGAAATACTATGCACGTAACATTCTTGAAAAAAAGTTGTGTTGAATTATACTCTTACTAACGGGTGTTTGTAATCTTGTTTGTTGAGAAATCTCGGAGATAGATAGATGGATGAATAGAGAGAGAGAGAATACAACGTGATAGAATTCGGTTAGTAATGCTCCAATAAAATTTGTTAAAATCCAAAAATATTTTCCACATTCTTCATATGAATGCATTTTTTGCGATAAAGAAAAATAAGTAATTTGTTTTACGTCTAAGATTTTACGCTTTTGCCTACTCAGAAAATAAACATTATGTATTCCCAATATGAAAATAGAAGAAATAATTATCATATACTAGCAGCACAACCAAGTATTTGCGTATGCCGTAGTCAAATTCCAAGAACAGCAATCATGAAGTCACAACGCAGTTGAAAAAAGATATTACTCCAACAATCCTGATTATTTTTAGACAGCAATTTTAAAGCACTTGTGCATTCGTTTATGACTGCCTCGTTATTCAAGATTATTGATTTATTAACCAGAGTCGATACTCGCTAATTAGTTTCACTTTTCTGAGACAGCAATTTACGCATACCCTCTAGATAAGTTTTTGTCACTCTGTACTGTATTTACTCACTCAATCAATTTGTTTTTTGAGGTTCCACGTTAAATAATTTAGCTCGTAGATGTAGGAAAGACCGTGGCTATGGTTTAACAGGGTAATGTTACAACGTGCTCTTGCTAAACCATACATTACTCGATTGTTCAAATAGAATATTTATAGCGCAATTGTTTAAATAAAGCTGTAATTTTTATAATCACATTTAAAACTTGCCACAAAAACCATGAAATTATAGCTATATTTCATTTCAACTAAGAACTTCCTTTGCCTTTATACTACATAATTACTGTCCCAATAGAGAATATAATTATAGTCCCATAGAATAGTTATGGAATAATTGTAGTCCTAATATTACTCTTGGAGGACTCCAGAACCAAAGAATAGCAACTCCGCATTCGTATACTGAATTCAAGAAAGCCAGGGAAACAAGCATCAAGCTAGACTAGATAACTTAAAATTAACAGAGAGCGAACTACGTGTGAAATTTAAAGAACGTTTGAATGAATGTCAGTGTAAAAAACGCGTACAGAAAACAAAATTTTTATTTTAATAAAGATAAATTGTTAAAACTTTTGCAATTTTGAAAAAAGTTGCATTCTGTTTGAATTCCTTTTTAAGGCGCCATTATTGTGCCAGGCAGAAATACTTTTAATCTACGTATTCACTTATTTATATATTTATTCATAATTTCAGTCAAAAGAAACTAGTTCGAAATGATTGCTTAGAATTGCAAGAATTTTTGATGATATTGCATTTTATCTCTTCTTTATAATATTTATTATTATTATTATATAATTTATTTTTATTACCTATCATTATTATTATTTCCCCCCTAATATTAATTAGGCCAGGAGTAATAGTAATTAGGCCAAAAAATCTATTCCGTCGTCAACAGATATTGAAATTTTTGATATTTTACTCAAACTTTTTTTTAAAAGATCAAAAGCGCTTAAAATTAAATTTAAAGTTTTTTAGTGAAAAATACAAGTATTTAAAATAAATCTGAGGTATCTGTTCCCGTAAATATATTTTAATTTTACAAGATGTTACATGAAAGGGGGGAGAGGGCTAAATGACGCTGTGAAGCTTTAAAGAAATGTTGAAAAGCCAAGTTTAAAAAGGAACAGTATTATTCGCAATACAATATTTTCCCTTTCTATGTAAACATATTTCTTAGGTAATGGGATAATTAGTTTAGGTATAAATAAAAATTACGCGCATAGAGAAAAATGTGGTTCTTTTGTTCTTTATTTATTGAAAAACGACATAATTACTTTCTCGGAAAATTACATCGTAAAAAATCAATTATTTTGTCATCTGATTTGTCTAAAAAGTAAGATTCAGCTTTAAAAAAAAGGGAAAAAATTAACAGCTAAGATTATTTTTCCGAAGTTTCGATGAAAAATATTTTAAACGTTTCTGTATATTTAACTTTAAGAATTGTAATTCTCAATGATTAGCTTAAAATGAATTGTACATCACTTTCTTATAAAAAATTTAAAATATTTATCTATACTTTTTTATAAATTGTAAATATCATAATTCATATTGCTAGTCGATACAAAAATTAGTTTTATGCATTAAAATTTCTGGAGCGAATGAAGCACGAATGTTTTCATTGCAATACAAATAAATACATTTCAGTTTAATTGTATTTTCCTTTACGAAAATTCATTTCCATAACTTGAGAGTATAAAAAAAACCTTGAATTCTAAAATACTTTTTTTTTAAAACTGAAACAGTGAAATGTCTTCGCTTAATTAACTAGTGTTATTTAGATTCCAAACTAGTCCTCTTCCAAAATTATTGGCCTTTAATGCCCAAGATATTTTGTTTGAATTCTGACACCGGATCTATTTAATACTTTTCAACATTGTTTTTAATTCGAAGACGATCAAAACGTTGTGCATTTGATTGATAGGTTGATTGATTGAATCAACCTAATTAATCAATTAATTCTGGATACATTTTTCTCCCCACGCCTCTTTTCCTTCTTTTTTTTTTTTTTTTTTTTTTTTTGAGTGCATTTTTCTATTTTATAGTATGCTTTCATCGTTAAGATCATCTTTATGTTTTCTAACAAACATACATAACATACCAAAATTCTTATGTTTTAGCTTCTAATCAGGCCCGGACTGGCTCCTTCCGGGGCCCTCGGCTCGGTGCTGAAAAGGGGCCCCCTACAGAAGGGTCGGGGTATAGTGTAGGCCTCTCCCCCCCCCCCCAGCGCACAGAGTCTTCTGTGGTCTTTCCCTTCATTTTGCACAATTTTAGGATTTAAAAACAGTTAAACAAAAGCTACAATTTTTATTAACAAAACAATATTTTAAAGTTTTGCTTGAGCAACCTTTTATCAAAACGAAATATATTACGTTTCTATACCTAAATTAGGTAGCAACTGGAGAAATATATAATATACATAGTGGTGTAGTCGAGGGGGGACGCTGGGGTACGGCGTCCCCCTACCTTTTGACTTTAATACAAGCGTCCCCCCAAACTTTTTACATTTAAACATAAGCGTCCCCCATTTTTGGTTTCAATTGCTTATCTTCTTATGTATAAGCGTCCCCCCCCCCCCCCACCTTTTTTTTCAGGACTACACCACTGAATATACCTACTATAAAATACAAATGCGAAAGGAAAAAGTCTGTAAGTAACCTAAGCCAAGAACGAAAGAATATTAAAGAACATTTATTCAGTGTAGAACAAAGAACATCTAAATGTTGCCTTGTTTCATTCTTATATGCAAGTGTTTGAATAGTTTTTATTATATCATAAAATAAAAAACTGCTCTATTGAATTATTTAATTTGCCAAATGAAAAGTTAAGACAAAACTTTGTTTAGCAGTATTTACAAATATATTATACATTTTATCTTTGAATTATTTTTTGTAATCTATCTCATAGGTGTTGAATATATACTACAAAAGCATTTTTTTTTTCAAAACTACTTATACATACAACAAGAAATAATAAAAGCATAATTAGACAACAATGCCATGCAAGAGAGCACAACGAGTTCTGCAGCTATATTAAATATAAACAAAACAAAAAGGCAAACATATATTCAAAATAAATCAATAATCACACCAGTCAGTAGCATAGCAGCCACTAGCGCCCCCCCCCCCCCCCCGCGCGCAAATCCTATAAAGCTACAGCTAAAAGATGGAGAAAAGTCAGTACTAGTAGCATAGCCAGGATTTTTTTTCTGGACAGGGCTGACTTTGGCACCAAAAGAATTTTATCCTGGGGAAGGGGGGGGGGGGTAGATACATATGTATACATTACCACAGAGTAATACCTAACAAAATTAGAACTATAAAAAAGGGTGCCTGACAGGACTCATAGTCTGAAAGGAAATTGTACAAAAAAAAATTTTCCAGCAAAATCTATACCATTTATAATTACAAACTTTGATGCACAGGTATTTTGAAAGCTTGGGCCGTATTTAAATTTTGTGTAGAAAATAGTTTATCATTATAATATACTATATATATATTTCAGACTTGTCGTGTTTTTATTCCTCACAACTTTTTCTGAATTTGTGTTTTCCTGAATGCGTGTGCGTGGGGTAGCCGGGGGGGGGGGGATGATCACAAGAAGGCAAACAACTATACTCACGATGATTGTTTTAAACTTACAATGTAATTTTATCGAATTATTTTTATAGAGCTTTCAGTTTGTTTGAACATTTCCAAAAATAAAAGCTATTTATGCTGTTTTTTTTTCTTTGCTTCTGGAAAATTTTAAAGAATTTGTCCTGATTCGAAAAAGAAAGGTCAGATTTATTTTCATTCATTCTTCTTATTTAATTAATTAATAAATTCATATTGTTATTATTGTAATTGTTTTTTCTGGACTAGTTCAAAGATTTTATTCAAATTTTCTGCCAGCGGTCCCACGCATTTTATAATGTCACGTAGAATGTGTCGTAGGATGGCAACAGAAGCCGAGATGAGGAAAATTCCCTGATTTAATTAAAAGAATGCTTAGAGATTTATTTCTCATTTTTTATTCATTTTAGATTTTTTTTTCTTTTGAAGCAACCGTAATTATTGTTTATAAATTTCTACTATGTTAATTTGGCTACTTTCTAGAATTTTGATTTCACTTTTGTTTTTGATGATGCTGTTAAAAATTGAACATTTGTTTAGTTTCGACCGTTTTAGATGATGTAGTCATTTAAATAGTTCTATTTCTAGTCATTTTATTACATTAACTAGAATCATGTTTCAAACAAGAATTCATAAGATTGTGTTAAAATAATTATACTTTAAATTATTTTTTGGATTTATTTAGTTGATACTTGACGTTAAGCAGAAAGAAACAAGTATGCTTTTTGAAGTCAGTAGAACATATTGAAGAACACGGAGAAAATAAAAACCAAACAAAGCCTAAAAATTAACAAAGGTAAATTGAGGAATAGCATGAAAATGGAAAAAAAAAAGAAAAAGAATTCAAAATGTTTCAGAATCTTTCCCAAAAGAGAACAGAAAACAAGTCTAAACATCTTTAAATCACACAGCAATCTAAAACAAATTAAGCAATAAGTTCATTAAGGCAAATAACTTAAAAGCTTATTTTAACGTGCAAAAAGGAAGTAAAAAATAAAAAATGATAAAGGTAAGATTTAAAAATGCAGAAAGCATGCAAAGACGCATGCCAAAATAGTAAAAAAGGCGGAATGAAAGCTGAAACAGAAACCAAACTAGGCCAACCTCTCAGAATATGGAAAACTATGTAAAAAAAAATTGAAAAATTTTACCTGAATTGAAAAGATAAGCAATAGTTTAAAATACCAAATTTTTCAACTATGCGAGGTTTGTTTGCTGTCATGCTGCAATTGCACATAACATCTATGTAAAATAATAAATAAAATTGATTTTAAAAAGCAAAATTTTAAAACATTCATTAACTTCTCCAGAGGCGCTTAGACGGAAAGAAAGCAGTATAAAGCATTAAAACGAATGAAGGCCCACTCTCCCCGACTTTCAGAAACAATATTTATGCAGGATGTATGTATTTTGTTGTTTTTTTACTGATAATATGCATTGAATAAGTACCCTTTGCCCAGTCCCCGGATCTATAAATTCCACCTACTACTCCCCACAGAAAAGCAGAAGCGCGAAGTTAATTAAAAACTGAAGCAGGTTATAAACAAACGATCACTAACTTAATGACAAATTATTATTATTACTATCGAGTTTCAAGGGGGGAGGGAGCTTCTGATTTTCTGCGGGGATAGTAGGTGGAATTTATAGATCCGGGACTGGGCAAAGGGTACATATTCAATGCATATTACATATTATTACAGGTAAAAAACAGCAAAGTACATTCACCCTGTATAAATAAGCCTTTATACTTAAAGTTATAATAATACCAACCTACCTGCGTTTGAGTTCTCATTGTGACTCGAAGGATGACTTAGAAGCTGAGACTAAAAGGCCGTGGACAAAGTCTTACTAGGAATCCCCCCCCCCCCCCCCAGAAATGTTTGCCGGTATCTTTATTTTCTGTTCAAAATCCCTTTTTCCAACCATTCTTTTCTCCGAATTCTATGTTTGTGACTGTGGGAAAAGATATACAAAGGTAATGTTAATGCCCCGGGTAATTGACTAAAGCAAGCGACACAGCACAAGCACAGTAGGGACTCAGCCCTGGTAGGGACTGGCGACACCACATGTGATGGCGATAATAAAAACAAACAGCCTGCAAAAATAGTCTTCAAGGCAGCTTGCACACTTCCAGACTTTCGTGTGCAACCCGATCTGTCTCTCCCACCTCATTTACCAGTATTAGCACTGATTGCAATGAAGAAAAGGAAAGATTTATTGTCCCTGTCCCTAAACAATCTTTTTTCTTCCCGCACAAGGAAGAGGGGGTTTTATCTACCTTCTCTAGGTCCTGCTGGGGTTTTATGAACTAGGGAACCGAAAAAGGAAGCGAAAATGAATAAGCACTTTTGCATCAGTTTAATGCACTTGTCAAAACTCGGTAAAAAGGACTTTTTCACCTATGCTTATCAATGATGCTCACAATAGCGCTTTGGTCAAAAAGTTGATAATTAAGTGTAGATATGTATATATATTTATATATATTCGTTTTCCGTAACGAGCTGAATGTAAATAAATTGACTCTTTTTCCTGGTGTACGTATTTCAATTAAAATTTAACAAGACAGCAATCGACAAAAATGAAAATAGCAGCGAACGAAATTTTACAGAAATCATTAATAGAGTGTTAAGCATCGCATAGTTCGTGAATATGTCCTTTTTATAAGCAAAATGCATCAAGTGACTGGAACTCGAAGAAAATTACATCAAGATTTTTTTTTTTTTATTGGATTCAGATCACACGGATAGTTTAGTTTTTTATTTATTGTGCTTTTGTGGCATAAAATAGAAGGTTAGGCGAACTTCTGATAGCTCAATCAAGAATTTAAGGCAGCGTTAAATTGCAAATTTGATTTTTACACCAGTAATAATTTTTTACACTAATAAGCAAATTTATTGCTCCAATAAGTAAATAAATAAAATAACTATATTCATGGTTTGATTTTTAGGGATATTAAAAACGAAGTTGACAGAGTCTACTTTACTTAGTCCAAGAAAGTCCCATACTTTTCGTGTATTCAAGTTCAACTAAGTAAACAAAAAAAATTCTCTTTTCTCACAGAATGGCTTTTTAATCATAAATGTTACTAAGAAAGCTTTATATTCTAACCAGCGTTTCCCAATCGGAGTTCTACAAGAAAATCAAGCGTCTTGATTGTACTAATTCTATCTGTAGCAAAAAAATAAGATTATGGGTAACTTTGACTAGGGTTGACATTATAGTGTCTTATTTATAACACCGTTGGTTTTTTCTAATAACTGCTAAGACATTTTGACAGTTAATTATACTCATTAAATCAGTTACATGAAGAGTTTCAGTCTTGCAGGAAAGAATACAATACCGATATTTTCTTTAAATTTGTCATCTTTACTGTATTTTCAAACTGTTTCATTAAAAAGATTTTGTTTATTCATTATCCTTAATATAATTATTTATTCTAAAAAATTTTTTGGGAGAAACATTTGTACACGTACGTTAATACCCGAAGTTAGGACATTGTCAACAGAGAAAACATTGTTCTAAATATTTAAAGTGTGTATTTTTAATGATTAAAATTATAAACTGTTGAAAATTTACCTGGATAGCATTGGTGACATTCCATCCAGCTTGCCACTCGTCAATTTCAGATCCTTTCCCACCAAATTCGCTTTCGAATTCATCAGGCGCTGGTCCATTGGGCAAATCGTAATCCTCAGTCCCAGCTATTTTTTGATCAGTAGTTGGCGTTTCTCCAGTGTGCCGAAACGACGACATCTCCGTATCTGCCTTGTTGTGGCCATGTTTAGCAAAGTGGTCAAGCTCAGATTTGTCACCACACGAGCCTGGCAAGAAGGCGCGAAAGCTATGCCACATAGTGAAGATGAATTCCGCCATTTTGAGGTTATTTTAAAGGTTGTGACTGGAAGACAAATTGTCCAATAATGAAATCACAACAAGAAATAGAGTTGTAATTTGGAAGAACTTTGGATCATTTCAAACTGAATTGCCACTTCAACACCAATATAATATAAATAAGCATCAAAGAGCCAGCGCTCAGAAGCATCAAAGTGTATATATTTTTGTATTTCTTTGTTAATTTAACTCTTTTTGAATAAATTTTTACTTTTTTCTTAATCCGAAGGAAAACCATCGAAGAGAGAAAAATGTCGTTTTAAATTAGCAGGCCACTGGAATTCGTATACATTTCAGGAAGAAAAATGTAATATTTTGATCTTTTTCGCTACCACCTTTCAGAACCAATTTTTACAGTAGACTACACAGAAATATTCTGTATTTTCAGTGCTGGAAGACAGTTATAATTAACATTGACATCTTGTAAATATTTAACAATATTTGCCACATTTGTAGCTACCTTGTAAATCTTCGTTCTTCTTTCAATAGTGTATATTCAAATTTTATCTGTTTCTTTAAGCGAGTGAAACTGAAACGGTTAACATCAGCAATTTCAGATATGTTAACTATTCTTAGCTACTCAAAATGGAAGACCGTTTTAATGGAAGACTTCTGTTTCATCTTATCCCTGGTTTTAACTTATTTATTATTTCGGCTTTGTGGAGACGTCCATTTGCAAAATTTTTCTGTTTCTTCTTTTGGGAGTTTCATTTAGCTAAATTGAAATAAGAAATAATATATATGTATGTTAGATTATAGCATAATCAAATACATTTCAATCTTGTACGAACTTTTTATCCTATTCCTAAAATTAAATTTCTCTCTTAAAAGATAAAGCACAGCAAATTCATTAAATTATTTAAAGTAAATTATAGCATAATAAAATACTATAACCTTCCTTGAATTTTTCATACTATTACAAAAATTGTTTTCTCTTGTTTTTCTTATTGAAGGCAAAAGAACTGTAAATACGGGGTGGTTATAGTTAAAATTGCACTATTCTGGCAAATGTAAAACCTATTCTAATGGATGAATGTCATTGCAACTTTGCATATACGTTAGGAGGACCATGGGGGGAAAGAACGATGCAATAGGGGAAAAAATAGCTCAAAAGTTAGCACCTAGAGAGAAGACGGCGCATAAAAAACGAAAAATACAAATGGAAAAAAAAAAAACTTTAGTTCAGCGCAGCGTTTGTTCAATGTGCATTTGCTACAAGCAAATGCTCGAAACGTTGATCAGCAACACGAAGATTTGCTTCTCTATGAATTGGAACTCTTATCGTCAAGTTGCTAAAATTAATGAGCTCTGCGCGCTATTGCTGAATATGCTACAGCACAATTCGAACATGTGATTGATGCAAATTGAAAAATGCTGCGATAAAATCAAGTATTTTGTTTCGAATTTGTGCTTTTTTTGTTCTTCATTCGTTTCCATCTAGCTATCCTAAAACATTTGATGCTATGTTGCACTAAAAAAATGATGCAAATTTCTAGCTACAAAGGGTACTGGTCAATTTTGCAATTCGTTGGTACAACATACGCAAGTAAGCACTAAAAGAGCACTGTCCTTTGTTACTTGCAAATTCGTACCTTTTTTTTGTGTGTGTATATGTAACATATCATCAATGTCATTACAGTGTTGGTGGGTTCGAATGTTGAATCCAAGGCACGTGATCAAGCTGCGCTACTGCCTAAGCCACTGGGCAAATAGAGGGCAGCTAGCTAAGGTATCATTTAAACAGGCCCGGTCATTTTACGATTTTATCCACGGAGGGAAGGGGGGAAGCAAAAGTTACATTCTTATACGATGTAAACTTGAACTTTCAATTACCTAAACTTTGGTGCAACTAGAAAATATGCACCATATATTGGTCAAAGTTTACTCAGATTTTTTACAGTGCGGGTGTAAAAATTTGGGCCTTTTTTCTTCTTACATCTGATTTCCTTTCCCTTCATAATTACTCATGCTGACATGTGATAATTATACAATAAAATTTTCGATAAGCATTAAACTATCTTCTATTTACAAGGCTTGAATGTGACACACTAATCGCCCATCATTTTTAAGAATTACAAAAGGAACAAAGTCTATCTCGTCAAATTTTTCAAATGAAATAATTGCTTACTTTAAAACATTTTTATGATTATATAAAATATAATCTTAAAAATATAAAAATATAAATTATATAAATAAGTATATAAGTTATAAAATATAATCTTATATACTTTACGTCCTGAATGGCAAAAAATTTGGCTATACATTGTAACGCAAATAACTCTTTTTAAACTTTTTTAAAAACAATTTAACGTAATTCTAAAAAAGTTTCTTCTAACAATACAAACGACATAAAGCATTACAATAACTGTTAATAATACTTATCAACATAATAAGTATTATTAACAGTTATAAAACTGTTAATTATACTTATCGACAGCAAAGCTATTGAACTTTCTTGCAATAATAATAATAATATAATAATAGCAATAATAATTATATATTATGTTGTTATAATCTTAAATGTTTTAACTGACATGCTTCATTTAAGAATATATATTATATATAACTAGCGTATAGGATAAAAATATTGCAAGATATATGTTCCGAAAAAAATTAGCAACCTTTTAAGTTATAAAAGAACATTTTGTAACTAGTTATTTATAAACTTATTTAAAGCAAAAATCATTGTAGTAGCATGGTATAAAAATATCCTTCTTACTTTTTTAATTTGTTTTATTTTTCATGATTGCAAGCAACGTATTACTAACTTTGAAAGAATGCTCTAATAAATTCAAGAGTCCTTTCTATATTTTAGGAAAAAACTTTGGATAAGTTACAAGTGCATTGCAGGTAACAATTAGCGAATCACAAAACATTTCTCTCACATAATCTCTGTTCTTACGCGATACGAAAGAAACCAAGGCAGAAATATGCTCTGAAAATTAGATAGTTTAAACTGATTTTTAACAGGTGTTTTTTCTTCATCAAACAATTAATACTTATCAAAATTAGCATTTGATGCAGTAAAAGAAAAAAAAAAAGAACGAAAAATCCTAACTTATCAATTAACAAAAATCTTTTGCTGAAGAAATCACACACATATGTGAAATTTCTTAGCCAATTATTTTCAATTACATATTTTAATTATTATTATTTTTAATGAAATATAGCTACCACGTGTGGGACATGAGTATCCCTTTTTTCATGGAATGGCTCTTATTCGTGTTTTGATTTGCAATGTCATTGATTTATTACTAACATTATAGTCTTATTTTATTCTTGCGACTAACATCGGACTTTAATTTTTGTTTTTGTCAGAAATGTGAAAATTTCATTACTAAATCTCATTTACGATATTGTATTCCAGTTAATGATTCTTGTTACTAATGTTATTGTTTTTATTATTGCTTCTCATATTAAAATTCTACGTGTGCTTAGTTTTATTGACTGCAACAGAATATAAAGTTGACTTTAAAACTGAAACTAATGTTGAACATCTCTGCTGGAACTACTACTATATATACTGACTACAACAAAATAGGAAATTACCTTTTAAATATTAAGTAATGATGAATATCTTTGAGCTTGCAAAAGTTCAAGATCCATTGCCAGAATATTTATATTGCAATAGCTATAACTATTACTAACTATAACTGTACTTACTATAATTATAACTAGTACTGATTCGCAATAGTATAATCTATTACTACTACCCCCAAAACATATGAATAACTATCAACAATTGTTAGTACTATGAGCTTAAAAATTTACGTTATTCATAGGATGATTCAAATTTTAAAAATTATTTTATAGTATTTTATACTTACTTTTAAAATGGCTTTAGATCAGGAATTTAATTATTAATGAAATATTCGTTCACCATATAAAATTTATTTTTTTAAAAAGTACGCATTTTATTTTTATAATAATGTATTAAAAAATCTAAAAAGTTCAGCGTGATATTTTTAAAGATAAAAAGAAAAAAATTGCTTTACGATTTTTCTCACCTTAACAAAATAATATTTCGTTTAATAAAATAACGTTTCTTTTTCTCTGTGTGTATGTTTATTCGTGTAAAATGTGAAATGCAAAGAAAAAAACAGCTTTAAAAAAATATTTTTTTTTTTTGTTAATGCCCTCGTTTATCATAGTTATATTTGAACAAGTAGTGTTTTACACGTTCTTAACTAAACAATTGAAAATGCTCAAAACTCTCAGAACCATTTAAACATTAAAATAATAATAATAATAATAAAAATATTTTTTTTAAACAACTTTTTTTACCAGAAAGTGCCTGTGAAATTTTTTTTTTTCTGAAATTGACAAGTAATAACAGGAAAACTTTTATGAAATAATCCTGGAAATGCAATGACAATTTAGGCAGCATGTAGACTTTCGAAATACATATATTTTCAATTTCATATTTCAGAAGACTTTGAAAAAGTAATGCAAAGTGTAACCTTTAAAAGTCATTTCATGAAATGTTACCCTCCATTCATTGTAGAATAAAAAAACCACTCTGCATATAATTTCATATAAAAAAAGAACATAAAAAGCATTCTAAACAACAGTTTAAGCTCTCTTTCTTTTTCCAAAAATTGAAAAAAGCAAAAAAGGGAAATTATACTTAATTTTTAATTTATTTGCTTACTTGTCAATGGCCGCCATCATTCCTTCCAGCCGATCCACATCCGGGAATGTCCGGGACAGCACCTTCGATCCCCCTACCGTTATAAAATTCCGATGCGGAGGATGCGGAGCCGCGCATGCCCCAGTCCTTCGTCCAGGTGCGCGCGCATTCTTTCCCCATGTCCTGCAGGTCCCGGCTCTCATAGAAAATATTAAACTGAAAACAAAGTATCCGGAAGAAGTGAAAAGACAGACAGCACTGCATTCTTCCGCGGTTTTCGTAGCATTTCATTACAATCCTTAACAGCGTTTCTTTTTCAACAAAACACATGCTTGAGAGCTGCTGGATTCTTATCGCATCCCCACCCCTCTTTTCCGCCTCAGTTTCGATTTCTCCGATCATTTTCATCAAGTCAATTCAGCGCGCGTCAATTCATCACAGTATTTAACACTTAATAAATTCGTTGTAAGCTTAGTGCATTGCGGCACAAAGTCATTGCAACCTTTACAGCTTTAAGTGCATTTTTAAGTATGTTTTATAATTTGAAAGTATTAACAGATCATTTCATAAAGAGTTCATTAAACAAAACACGTGTTGGAGATGCTGGATTCTTATCACATCCCCACCCCTCTTCTCCGCCTCGATTACGATCTCTCGTCCATTTGATTCCAAGTCAATTCAGCGAGCGTCAATTCATCACAGTATTAGTAACACTCGATAAATTCGTTGTAAGCTTAGTGTATTGCGGCACAAAGTCGTTGCAATCTTTATAGTGCTAAGTACATTTTTTAATTATGTTTTGTAATTTAAAAGGCATTAACAGATAATTTCTTAAAGAGTTCATGTTCAACAAAACACAAGCTGGAGATGCTGGATTCTTATCGAATTCTCACCCCCTCTTATCCGCATCAGTTACGATTTCTTCGAACATTTTCATCAAAATTTAGCGCGCCGTTAGTCATCATAGTATTAATAACACTTGATGAATTCGTTGTAAGCTTAGTGCATTGCGCCACAAAGTCATTGCAATCTTTAAAGTGTTAAGTACATTTTTTAAATATGTTTTTTAATTTAAAGGCATTAATAGATAATATCGTTCATGTTTAGCTCATTTTATTTAGAAATAAATTTAACCTATTTTTGCCAGAGGTACTAAAAGCCGTAAATTTTGAACAAACAGTGAATATTTTGTGCTTTATTGTCCTAAAGGAACACACACACACACAAGAGTTTTCTTTTGTTGTTAAAAAAGAAAAGAGGTTATAAAAACTCTCATTTGAATGTGAGAACAACGTTCCCGAAGAAGCCCATTTAGAATAAGAATAGCACTCTTAAAATACACACATAATTCATTCACGCTAAATTTGATAAGAAAAAGTTAATATTATAAAGAAAATTGAGATTTTTATTTATTTTGATAATGAAATTTTACATTATTTGACTAGAGGGCGCAAAATAATCGTTTTACCTATGATGAAATGGTATACTTAAATAAATCCTGCAACATAAACAGTTAAAATGAAAAGTAAGCAATACTTACTTTTTAGGATAAAATAGCTCAGTATTGAATCCAGACTGAGTGAGCCTTACGGAAAAATCGTATTCAGATAGATTTAAGCTTAATATTTCTGCTAACTAAAAGCAATTCTTATTCCTGTTCTAATCAACGTAAAAGCTTTAAACAAATTTCAACGCATGCAAAAAATGAGAGCGTTCGATTGGTATGTAATATTAACGTATACAAGAATTATTTTTTCACCTCCATAAAAAAAAAAAGGCCGATGGCGGGGGTAAAAATTTTAAATCCAAAATAATTTTAAGGCAGGTTTTAAGACAGTAGGTGTGTAGGGGCTTTGGATTCCACTGGGTATCGCAAACGGACAAATAAACATGCGTCGTTCCTACTTTTTATACAGATGTAAATATTTATAACGTGAGTTTAAACACAAACGCACACGATTGGCGGAAGCAGAGATCAGCTGGAGTGAAGCATGAAGGAAGAGTGCGAACCAGTGGAGCAAAAAACTTGTTTGGAGTAAGAGATGAGCCTAAGCACGGTGTCGTGCTCCTGTCATGCTCCTCCCCCCTCTCCATTGTTCCAATGTATTATATATATATATGTACATAGATATACAGTGACGTTCCTAGCATGGGTGACCTTTTGGGCGTAATCTGTCACCTCTAACATAACTCTCCAAAAAATTGTTACATATAAACTGGTAGTTTTGTAGTTTATGTTATTTTCACACAAAAAAAAAAAGTAAGAACCATTTTTTAGAAAAATTGTATTTCATTTATTTGGTGTAAACAACCTTTATTTAGTTATGATTGGTTGAAAGAGCAGTAAAACTATAATTCAAGTACTTGTATTTTTAAAAAACTTTTAAACTCATTTTGGATGCCACCCGTTGTGGGCCGACCCCTCCGCTCCCCGTAGTGACGCTACTTATATACATATAAGGAATAGAACTTTCATTAAAATAATATATATATATATATATACCCGTGGTGACGCTACTTATATATATATATATATATATATATAATGAATTAGATCTTCCTTAAAATTTTTAAAATCCAGGGAATTTTTGTTCATTTTGTATAAAATCAGTAAACAAATGCCTTTATAAAAAATTTCCCATCCTTCTGTGATCTACTGCATTTTGAAATTCTTTAACACTTTATGAAATTAACACTTATTGAAAATAATAAACAAAACTGAGCTGAAAACAATTTATAAAAAGAAAAGTTAAGAAACGTAAATTGCAATAAAATTTCAAAAAAATAGAATCTAGCTTCTTAGCAATAGAAAATCAGAAGATTTTTCTTAAAACTTCAGAATTCAGAAAAAATACAGAGATACAAGACATTTTCTGAGTTTAAAGGAATTCCCATTTATGAAATACAAAAGAAACTACAATATTCAGACTTCGTAACTCAGGAAGTCAAAATGCCTGAGACTTCTTTCGACAAAGAATTAAATTTAAAATGACTTCATATAGATGACATAAATTCCCGTATCGCTAACATATCTCCATTTTATGTTTGAACTTTTTTGTTTCTTATAATGTTAAATTGAGTTGTCGAAAAAAAATCTCAGGTTTTAGACTTCCTAGGTTTGCAAGTCTGCTTATTTTATACATAATGAAAATCGCTATTCCCCTGAAATATCGCAAGAACTTCACCAAAATTGCTAAAATCTAGAAATTAGTGGAGAAGCAAAAGAAATCCTACGAAATGAGATTACAAGCGCAAAATGTGAAAATAAGCCCCTTTTCGGAAAAATTACGAAAAAATCGTAAAAGCAGACAGTTATGAGAAGAGAAAAAGAGTATTTAGAGGTCAATAGATCCTCCTTGTCGGTTAAAAGAATATCCCGCTTAATGTAATAAATTTTCAAGGTACCAAATTATAGCATATTGTTTCTGATATATGTTCGTATAACAGAATATCCTGTTAGTTAGAATAATTTTTCGTGTCAAATTGGCCATTCCAGTAAACGGGCATGATTGTATTTAGAAAAATAAGGTATTGAAGTTTGCATAAAAAATTTTGCGAAAAGAAAAGAAAGATTAACTGTACTTTACCTTTATAAGATTTCGTTATTTCCAGCACAAATGGTATGAATTTGCATGCATATGTTTCAGAATTATAAAGAGTAATTTTTTCAATGGAAAAAATAAAGGTATGTGAGACAAATAGCTGTGAATACTAACTAGAATGCTATATATTTCATGCATGTTTATTTCTTTTACTAGAGTAGGGTTCTATCTTGATTCTGCAATAAATGTAATAAGTTTCTTAGCAAATTCGGGCCTTCTTTAAATTAAAATTTAAAAACTCCAACCTGTTATTTATTAAGGTTGGGTGACGGTATTTGGTTGAGGAAAAAAACTTTTCCGTTTCATCAATGACTATAAATTACTAGTATGCATTTGGGCGAATATGTTGGATAACACGTTTGCAAAATATATCAATAAATTGGATATTTAATGCGTTCTTTTTATTTCTAATGTGATGGGTACAAGTTTCAATATTTATTGAATGTGTAAGATTACACCTCACACATTACTCTGGTAGTTATGAAAATATGTTTATGAAAATCATCTTAACTACCAAATATTTTCAAATATTTTTTTTCTTTATAATGGGGCTGCGTATGATCATTAATCTGTGCAGACCTGTCCCCGGAAACAGTCATCCATTTCCTCAAGTAGCACCACTATCTGCGGATGCCATTACCGTTTGATAAGTTTGACGCCCAGTTTCCTCCAGAGCCTCCTCTAGTTTCCTCTCTGAGCGCTGAACGATGCGAAACTGCACTAGAAATTTAATTTCGCCGAAAGTTTCCAAGCTAAACAGATACTCAAAGGATCTTTAATGTGGCGCATAAACATACGACATGGGAGCTGACGATTTTCTGCATCTTGAAAATCCACCGACTTGGGTCAGGTTTGATCCTGTGAACTTGGGCGTACGAGGCCAGTGCCTTACCACTACGCCACCCTGCTGGCTAGCTGCCAAAAATTAAAAGTGACATTTTTAGAAAGAAAAGGCGGGAGGGGGGGGGGTGGAAGCCAATGTTGGTGGTTTAGACTGTTTTAATAACATCATTGCAAAGTACTGGTAAAGTGCAGTGGTAATAAGGGACCATTCATAAATGATGTCAGGCTTTATTTCTATATATTTGACCCCCTCCTACCCTTTGACACAAAATTTCACAACTCAAGGGACCCCTACCCACCTTTGTCACATTTCACGCTATGTTGCATAAGCATGATGTCACACTTCTTGTTACCCTACCCCTCCCCTTGTCATACTTTGTCAATTTCGCAAACTCTCCTCCCCCCCCCCCCGCGAAGCTTGACATCATTTATGAATAATACTTAAGTGAAATTTTGAGCAGTTGGGCAATTAAAGTTAAGGAATTTTATTTTCATCCCTCGAAGCTTGACATCATTTATGAATGTTCCCTGAATGAAATTTCGAGCAGTTAGTTGGGCGGTGAAAGTTAAGGAACTTTATTTTCAAGTTACTGTGGGAACCTTGTATTAATATTAAGTCATTGAAATTTACAGTAGAACGAAAAATGTAAATTACTTTTTTTCCCTTTCAGGATACTCATTGTGCCTGATTTCTGGAGATTGGCCGAGCACTGGCAAGTACCTACCTGTTTTTAAACCATATTTGATTTTTAAAAGTGCGTTTGAAACCTTTCTGTTGAAAACAAACACAAATCTCAGGGGAGCCCACCAAAAGAACGGATCATGGCACAGGCTGCGCCATTGAAATTTAAGGGCAGGTTTTTAGGAGGTTTTGTCAGATTTTGGGGGGCATCGTTTTGGGGGTGTCCGTAGCTCTTTAGGGGGTGCGTTATCGCTCTGAAGAGTGTGCAAATCCGCAATTTATGCCAAAAATTGTTATTAAATTTTATTACTGCACTTTCTATTGTCCTCATTTTTAGCCTACTTTCCCGTAAAAGTAAAAAAAATAAATAATAAAGCATGAAAGAAGGCTTAATGTATCGTGAAAATATCGTTAGAAATCAAGAAAAGTCAAAAATAAGTTAAGTAATTAAATAAAGATTGAAAAATAAAAAATTTGAAAGTAGGGTTTTGAGATGGGGAAAAAGTGTGTCGGTCAGTCTGTCGGTCTGTCGGTCTGTCCCCCCCTAATAACTTTTGAACGAATTGTCCGATTGGAAAAATTCTTTTTGCATTCGAAAGATCTCGGCGAGGACATCTCATTTCCATATTTTACTTTTTGATTTGAACTATTTTTTGTTCAATTTTGAACAGTTCAAAAAATTTTAACATTAGCGTCTATGGGTGAAAATGAAGCAAATTATGTAAACTCTGAGTAGAAGATATAAGTTCCCATGAACAAGCTCACTGGAAGAAGTTCTTGGCGTGAAATATTGATTTGAACAATTTTTGTTCATTTTTGAACAGTTTAAAAAAAATTAACATACCGCCTACGGGGAAATTTCAATCCTATATAATTTCTGATCTAACGGACCGATTTGCTTGGAACAAACTTTATCGGAAAGCTCTTATGACGTAGAACATGTACAAATAGAAAGTTCATAAAGAACTAACGAGCCTATTTTCCTATGAAATTTTTTGATCGGGATTTTCAAGAATATTTTTTAATTATTGAATGATTAAATGAATAAGCAAAAGAATGAATGAATAAATGAGTTAATAAATACATGACTAACTTAATAAATAATGATAGAATGAATATGTATTAACCGTTGAAAAAGGTATATTTGAAGCAATTAAGAACTAAAGCTAAACGAGAAAGACAGAGAGAGAGAGATAGCTAGATTATAAATTTGAATTCGGTGTATACGGGAAAGTAGGCTCGTATAGTTCTAGACGGAACTTCTTGTTCTATTATTGATTCTTTTCTACACGGTTTAATTTAACTCGATCCGTCACGGAAGTTTGTTACGCTGTTTTCGACCACTATTACTGCATAAATTATCTTCAAACTTTTCACACAAGCTTATCTTAACCTCCCCCATGACAATACATTCCATCCAATTTACTATAACCTTAATTAGGGGAAAATTAATAATTTTGGCTCTGAAAAAATTATCAGAATTATTATTTGTCGAATGGCAACGATGGCTTTGTTTAGAATGTTTGCTTAATGCAACGATGTTTTGAATTTTAAAATACTCAAATCATGGCGAAATTTTTTAGCTTTTTTAATAAAACCGTGTAATTTAAAACATTTTTACACGGTTTTGTGTTATACATGAAACCTAATCCTACGAAAGTACAAAACACACATCCACACATCACTTGCTCAGTCATGGTAATCGAATTAGTTTAAAACTAGTTCAATTAAATTATGAAATTACTCTTTTTACACTACACACACAATTAAATGTTTTTAAAAACAGTTTGGAAATATTTCTTGATTTTTAGTTCAAAATTAAATGCAGCATTTTACGAAGTCTATTTAACACATAAAAATGTTGCGTATTTGAGAGCCATTTGCGAAAGACAACTAAATGTCATTAACAATAAAAAACGGGAGAATTGCAAAATAAAATGATTCACGTACTTTCGCAACGAATCATTTTTCATTAGCTTAAAATGTAAAACATAGCATATGTATGAACAATTTCTACATCATGTGTTCTCAAAGTGTCCGAATTTTACAATACTAAAATAAGTAACACAATATTGAAGCGGCAACAATTTTCTTAGTAAAAAACATTATGTATGTACATAAGAGAATATCTCTCATTAATGCATTTCTAAAAGATGTATTAGAAACAAACTATGCCCTAGTCAAGGAATTAAATTAATTCTCGATAATAATTAAGAAACCTTGAATGTACAAAATATTTTTTTTTATGAACGGGTAAAAATGGGTGAATTCAATAAACATTTAGCGCAACTCGTAAATAACAAATTCATTTGAATCATTTTCAAATGTTCAGATTTAATTTTTGTAAAACAGTTGCAACTAGTCAAAAACTATTCATATTAAAATTTACTGTGCAAAAATTTTATGATAGAAAACCATTTGCGGTCTCGAATGAAAATAAACTTTAAAATGGAAAATTCTAGTAAAATTAGTTATTAAACTTAAACAAACAAAAAAACCACTGTGGTGAAACAAAATACCGTAGAAATTCTAATTTTTCAAATTTTCAATCATTCTCTTCTTGAAGAACATTGCAAAAATCAACATGCGTTTGAAATAAAAATCGCACCAATAGAAGAAATTCAAGTTTCAAACATTGTTAAGTAGCTATTTTCCTGGAAATATCATATCGATTTATAGGTATCAAAACAAGCTAGTAAGTAGTAAACTCTGTGAGATCGCCAAGAAAAAAAGATAGGGAAAAAAAAGAACCCTTGAATTCATTCGAAATCATAAATCCTCAGACTTACATGATTGATCTTCTTGGACTCGTTGTAATTCCTCGTTTCGTCTACTTTTAGACAACATGGGTTAGACAACAACCTGACGAAACATAAGAAGCCGAGGGTTTGTTACATCCACAATCTTGTATTGTTCAAATTACACATTTTTTTTTTTTTTTGTGTCCTTTTGTAACATGTCTCTTAGGAGAGTTAAAAAACACTAAGTACTTTCCAATGTTATGATGCTGGAAGAACTTCTCACTGGAAACTTAATTTTCGGATAGCTGTAATGCGCATCCTCAATACGCAGCAACACACAAGTGCTAAAAAACACGTCATTGTTATAGAGCATTTCCTTTGTCTCTTTATGGAGGATTTCAACCCAAACGAACTACTTACTATTTTCAGCTCACATACAATTTCCAGTTTATTTACTTTTCTCAGTGGATATGCCTCAAACTCATTTCTTCCAATATAACAGATAGAACTATACAATACGATAGAATATTACAATAAAAAGGGGGAAATTGCAAGAATACACCCAGGGGATGGGACGCGAATCGAACCCATCACCTCTTCACTGCAGGGATTCACATTTATTTTCGAGTTTATTTGCTATTCTCAAGGATATGCCTCACTCGTCCAATAGGACAGATAGAACAAGACAGCACAATAGAATATTACAATACAAAGAAGGAATACACCCAGGGGAAAGTCGAAATCGAACCCCGTCTCTTTCACTGCGCGCAGGCAGGCAGCGGAAACTGGCACTAAAACCACTCAGCCACTGAGGCCCGAAACGAACTACCTCTGATGCACTTTATATGCTTATCTGGCAGAGCCCGATGTTCTCCTATGAATCGCTTTAGGACCTATTGTTTTAAGGAGAATCCGAACCACTAGGACGCAATCGGAAGAAGTGCAATGCCCACCGAATATTAATGCCCTTGAAACGGGATTCGAACCTGGGCCCCAAGGTATGAGTGCAGGACCTTCTACTGCCTGTGCCACTGAGGCGGGTACATACCATTTTAGGTCACATATATTTTCAAGATTGGTTTCTATGATCTCAAGGAGGACCTATGCCTATAAACTCTCGTCCAATATAACATAGTACAAGACAACACAAGACAGAATTAAAAGTTCACCCAAAAAAGGAGCTGGAACCAACCTCCCCGGGTAGTACCAGAGTAAAGCGCTCAGCCACTGATGCCTTTATATCTATATCTATATATATATATATATATATAAAAAACAGCCGTAGGGTGGCGTAGTGTTAAGGCTCTAACCTCGTAAGCCTAAGTTCGCTGGTTGGCCCACGTCGGTGCATTTTCAAGATACAGCAAATTGCCAGTGTCCATGCCGTATAATTGTGGGGCATGTTAAAGATCCCCTGCATATCTAATTGTTAGGATACTCTCGGCTGAATTAAACTCCTATTGGCAGTTTCGCATCGTTAGAGCTCGGGTGTTTCCCTCTATTGGGAAACTGGGAGTCAAAGTTCTCAAGTGGTAACGGTATCCGCCTATAGTGGTGCTACATGAAAGATTGGTTATGAGTCCCTGTGGAATGCACTAAGTATGCAAATGCTAAGAAACCAATAAGTAGCTCCTTCAGAAACAAACAAATATATATTATGTAATAAATTTGCAAAAAAATATGCTTGCATTTATCCAATACAATTTTTTTCAAAAAGAGATATGAATGTTACAGAAAACAAAATGATTTCAAATCGACTTTTATGCAATTTATTTATTTCATAAAGATTTTACAGTTAATAAATATTTACAAATTTTACATCTACGAGAAAAACACGAAAATACATTAAAATTTCACACATCCGGCACACATTTAAGAAACTGGAAATCATATAAGTTATTACCCATGCACAAAATGAAAGTATTGATGAATTTTAATGTAAGAACATTTATATGTAACAGTGTAACAATATTTACATGAATAGGATTAACTTACAACATTTCGAAATATTATTTAAAGCAGAACGATTTTCGTCAGTTAACGGTAAAAAATATATTATTTGACAATAACATTGCATCATATAATTTAGTATCATTAAAAGTTTAAATATCTAAAAATAATTATGTACATTTATTTGCTTGTGACAGTAAGTATAGAAATCTAAGCTAAGGAAAAGACAATTGTATTGCATGTAATCGGATCTGTATGAAACGAATGCCTAATTTTTTCGTTTTGGAAAATATGAGGAGGAGGCACTGAGACAAGAAATAGGTTTCATCATAAAAAAGGTGCCAAAATTCTGACTGCATTGCTGATTTGATGAAGTTTAGTCTCCGTCATTTATTATGTATCACGTGAACAGGAACTTTATTAGTAGTTATTAACTTATATTAGTGGTTTTAGAGTGCAAAAATGGGGATTCGATATTTTTGTTGATCACTAGCTAATTTCATTACTCAAAGACTTTTCTTGAAAATATAATTTAATCGTACAGTTCAGAAGGGATAAAAAACAGCTCCAGCTGGCATAGTGCCAAGAAGAGTCCATTCATGTTCAAGGGAGGAACGGCTGGTATTCGAAATGTGCCACATTCTCTTCTCGTTTTAGTTCCTTTGGTATACCTTATTTCTTCATAAAGTTGGTTGCTTTCAACGAACAAAGAAGCAAGCACTCTGATTCGCGTGCTAATGAACGCACCTGAAATACGAACTTCCCTAAAACTCGAATGTATTCATCCTTTCCTGCCATGCGCAGAAGCGACCAAGTCCCAAAACTTCGTCGTCGAACTGTACCTCCGGTCAGAACATTTCTGTGAAAGGAAATTTTCTTCGGGATTACAGAACTTTGTAACGTAGAGATTTGATTATATACGTTTATTGTTATAAAAATCATTAAATTGTGTAGCATTTAATCTCATTATAGGTTTTCTTTACGACATTAATATATGAAAGAAATTGAGTCACTTAAGAATGATGCAATTTTTATGAGCGTCTGATGCGGTGATTTGGTGGTTTTAAAAATATACAGCGAGTGACGTTAATAACTTTGAAATATTAGTATGTTGTTAGGGTTAAATATCATCTTCTAATATGTATTTTGTGAACATAAGAATATGCATTTTTAAGCAAAGACTAAGGATTTTTTTTTTTTGGCTGTGAAAGGACAAAAGGACTTCCCAAAATACTTATTTATACGTTTCTTCTTTATATTTATGCTTCTTCAAAAAATCCACTAGTAAAAAAAATGTTATTTGCAATAATGTTTCGAAACTGCTTTGATTTTCGCTTTTAAACTGCTGAGAAGTACTATGGCAATGGTTTCTCTTAATTTCATATTTGTCTCCGATTCCAACAACTGTTCGGACCTGACAATTCGTGAAAGAAAAATTGTAAATGCAAAAACTACCTACATTTACAGTAACACATGCATATTTATTTTTAAGTAACTTTTTTTATATAAATTAAGATGATCTTTGGAATTTACTTAATTATGACGTAAAGTAAAATGTTGTTATCCCGACATCTTATGAAAACGTTCAAAACGTAATTTTTCGATTGGAATTTTTTAATTATTTTCAAACATTTAATTAATACAAAAAAAAAACTTGGTTAAATTTTAAAATAATGTTAGCTTTAATAAAAGGATTCAAAACTGCAATTTGATTTTCTCAAATAGATATGCTCTGAAAATATCGAAAAAGGAAATTGTTGAGCCACACCTAATTTTGAAACTCTTTAAAATAAGACAGTTCAATTACAAGGAATTCTAATGCAAAGTTTCTAAACATAATAAGTTCATTCGTGCTCGACTAAAAAAAAAATAACATCATGAGTCAAAAAGTTATAATTCGTTATAAAAGGTTCTTTACTTATTTTCCTAATAAAGCTCAATAGTTACGTCACAGCTTAAAAAAAGTACACATTAACATTGCCACATTAAATAAAAAATATACTTTATTTGAATTTATTAAATGCATCTTTTGCTTCACAAGTAAAAAAAGTACGCATTATATTGCCACCTTAAATGAAAAATCTAGATTTTATTTGAATTTAGTGAATGCAAACACAAGAAATGCAGTCTTACGCACAGAACTTCCAATCGATTTTTAAAAATTCAACTTAAAACTATAGATTAAAAGGATACAAATTAGAAAATGATACACACGTGAAAACGAAATTTGCATCATTCTCCAAGACAAAGCTCATTCGATTTTGAGCTTAGGTAAAATATAGGTAATAAAATTAGTTAAATCTTTTTTTTTAGGTCCCTAAAAGGCTTTTTACAAGACCTACAATTAAACGATAATTTTCAGGACACTTTTTCAGTGTAAGAAGCGGGAAAAAATTAACAGTACACCACTTTTTTCAGTTGACGAAGTTTTCAATTATTCAGACTAAATTGCTTATACCTCTTTCCAAAGATGAGAATTATTTTCTTCCTAAAAGTTTTAGATGGACTTGACTTAACAGTCCGTTGCACAAGTAAAACAGTTCTGTGTAATTCAACGTGTTCTCTGCTGGCAGTACAGTTTCATCTATAGTTGCATTTGGATGCATGTTGGTAAAGCATGCACATCTAATGATATCATTCATTGTTCAGTAGCAATGTTAAGAGAAAAGTTCAATATTTCTCTCGATACTGATAACCAGTAAGGACCGTATCTTGCCACGATGGCACTAGTCAAAAGTAAGGTTGAGGGTGATGGCTCATCGGGTCAACATCCATGTCAAGTGATTCCGCAGATGACCGCCTCGATCGACCCAACTGATTGATGAGATAAACAGCAAAAAGAACACTGGCAACCTGGAACAAAAGTGTTCTTTAGACCAATAAATATTTTAGACATATTTCATTTATAAAATTAAGTTGGAAAATTTTCCAATTTCAAGGTACCAGTAGAGTACCCAGAATTTTCCTTGGGGGTAAAAAGTAACCAAAGTCAAAGTTAGAGATACTTCACATACTGATTTATCCGGACATCGGATATCTGATATGCCTTGTCAGACGGATCAGACAATGTCTAATATCCCTTGTCTGAATATCCGGCTTTGATGTTTGAAACCCTTGAATTCCATACATATTTTTTAACATTTCAAAACTTCCAAATACATAAGTTTTTAATTTATGTATATGTTTTCAAAATATGCTAATTAATTAAATTAAAAAATCCAATTTGACATTCTGGATAACCGGATCTTTAGTGCAGTGGGTCGGATCGGGTTCCGGATATACGATGCCTTCTGGGTGGAACCAGTGTCGTTCGTCCTTCCATGTCGGTGCGCTCCTTACACAAGCCTTTTACAAGCGTGAGCAGAGTTTTGGAACTGAAGGTACACTATACCAGGGTGATGGGTTTAGAATAACCGTCAGAAGATGTAGGTTCCAGGTACTCACCCACTGAAATTTCTGAAGAATTATTACGCAAAAAAAGCCCTTTAAAGGCATACAAGTATAGAATTTGTGCATCTAAAACGCAAAAATATTTCCCGTGTTGTATTAGTTATTGTTCGTATTTCACAAACTGATGAAGGGAGCCACAGAAACTGGTAATTTTCATAGCAAATTTAGAAATTGTATTTCCTGCACAGGTTCATGCCTCTGGTTAAAAATTAAAATAAGAGTTTCGCCAATAAGTACCATATTTGTGATCCTGTAAGATGTTAAGTGGTTGATTCTCAAACTGAATATCCATGTCGCCAGTTCCAAGTTAGACAAGAACTAGATCGTGAGCAACGATTAGATAATTAAGAGTACGATTGTAATACTCTATGAATACGCAAATAAAATACTTGGCTTGTCTGAAAGCATTTAGAATAAAATAGAAAGTTAGATTAAAAAAATCTATCTTGGATAGCGCTTAGATATTCAAGAGTATATTTGTAATAATACGCTAAAAATATGCACATAAGCGCGGGCAGAGCTTTAGCATTGGGGGTATTACTTATCACTGCATCGGGAGTCTAGGAATTTAGGTTACGTCATGAAGATAGAGGTTTCAGACTCTTCTCCACTGAAAATTTTGAAGAATTAATCGCAAAGAAGCGTTTTTAATGCATATGCATGGAATTGATGAAACTAAAACGTAAAAATTGTGCAAGTTTTGTATAAGCGTTCGCTTTTAAGAGCTAAGGGAGGTACCTGGCTCGTACGTAGGTCAACGAATACGCAGATAGATACTTGTCATTTCTTCAAAGTATTTCGGATTCAATGAAAAATTGGACAAAAGTTTCATCCTGAGCTGATCTTACATATTTAAGAATGTAATTTGTGACATTCTATGAATACGCAGATAGATATGTGTCATTATCTAAACGCACCGATAGTTCCAAGAACCCTGGTAAGAATATTAATGATGACTGTTCTGAGAAAGGATGTTAGACGACATATGTCACAAAATATAGTCATAGAGTTCCATTGATGAATTTCGCCATGTTAGCATCGAATTATTCAGCCCCTCCACAGTCCAGAATAAAATCTTAATTCGTGTCGCAAATGTGTGGTATTGTTCCCGGTTGATGTTTACGAGGAATATATAAATGTTTACCAGAGAAATTTCTGCGAGGTTTGAGAAAAATCTGCTGTAAGCACTTCAGAAAAAAAAGTAAATAAATAAAATAATGTGTTTGAAACGCGTTTGAAGAAATGCCTTCCTTGGAAAAGGGACATACAAATATTTTACAATGAACTAGTTTGGACGAATTACCTGAAATAATAGCACGCCACCTAGACTGCTTATCCATATATATTTGTTCGTATAAAACCATTCGAGTAATCTTTCTTTACAACCAACCTGGAAAATGAAAGAAAAGCAACCATCAGTTTTTAGTCACTCTTAAGACCTATTTTTAAGTAAGCAGAAATTAATCCCTCTTATGACACAAATGAGTCGTTTAGTGGGACAAGTCCACTTTTTTGCTATTTTAAGATATTTAAAGGTTTGCATTAAATTAAAAAATACTGGTAAGAATTTCCTTATCGTAGAGCTGATGAATTGGCTTCTTCCAATTGCAGACCTGGTGCATTCCCCAGATAAAGGTCAAGATTCACGGTCGCCACTCGCCACGTGGCGACCTTGTTTGAAAAAGTGGCGATTCAAAAAATTAGGAGCGATCGCCACCTTTCCTTTTTTTAATTTTTAAAGTGAATCCTTCCTTTTGAAATACATCTATAGAATTTACAACTCTTGCTTCTTTCATGCACACAAGCACAATAAAAAGGCATCAATTCGGCATTCAAGTAACCGAATTTCGGCCGATAATCTTCATTTCCCCTTTCACAAGAAAAAAATGGCGAAAACGTTTCCCGATTGAGCTGTTTTTTTTTTTATTTTTTTTAATCCTTCTCTCTGCCATATAAATCTTTTAAATACAGTGGGGAACAATCTAAATCTTGATTTTTTTTTCTCATAGCCGCAACACTTGCATTTCAGATCGGCCATTTTCGCAAAATTAACTTATAAAACATAAGTGTCGCGCCATTTTGAAAATGGTGTGAAAGTTTTAAAAAAAAGTTTTGAAATAAATGAAAATAAAATGTACTGAACAAATTTAGAACTGGAAATATACATTTTTTATAATTGTGTTCGGAAATGGTCGGTATTTATGATCGCTGTTTTTTGTAAAAGGTTCGTTTCTGTAATTGGGATTTTTGTTATATATTGCTTCTATTATTAACAAAAATTTTACATTTAAATCTTTTGTACTGTATAACATTAAACACAAAAAACTATATCGCAAAAATTCATATTTCCTTAATTTACCATCGCCAACGAATCTAGTTTTTTCTTTTTCCAATTTAAAAGTCATAAGATATTTTTTTTTTGTTAACTTAATAATTTTGACAAATTATTATGTTTTTTTCACTGAAAATAAGACACATAAGGAATTGCGAGGGAGGGGGGCATGTCCCCCCCCCCCCCGCTTCGCATAGGTGGCAACCAAGTTAATCAAGTTTAGTGGCCACTGGCCACTTCCAAAATTTCTGAGTCTTGACCTTTATCCCCAGAGATTGGTACCAACTCCTTCAGCGGCATCACAACGAGTAAGGTACCATCACCGAATAGGAA
Source organism: Octonoba sinensis (assembly GCA_038502835.1). Classification (NCBI taxonomy): domain Eukaryota; kingdom Metazoa; phylum Arthropoda; class Arachnida; order Araneae; family Uloboridae; genus Octonoba; species Octonoba sinensis. The sequence continues at coordinate 44,991,676 of CM076602.1, read as the reverse complement.
TTTTGACGTTCAGTTCTTCGCCTGAAAGAATGAGCACCCGAACTCCTGTTGATGCATAATTGCTCCAGGAATTTAATCTAGCCGAGGAGTATCCAAGCCAAATGTCTACTCAAGAGATACTGGTCAAGGTTAATAGATATATTTATATATTGGTATTGGATTATTGGATTATACTGGTAAGTATTAATAGTTACATTTTTTGTACTTTGTAATCTTAGATAATGCAAGTTTATAATCCAATATAGTGTTTACAGTGGTGGCTAAAAAAATATAAAGGTTGGGAGATGGTTTATTACAACTAATTGGCTCATTTCAAAATTAATGGATTTTCATAATCGTTAATTGAAGTATGTGATATTTCAGTTGTATCAGGCTGTTTTTAGTAATAAAAACAAAATACTATTGAAATTTACATGAAGCCAAAAACTAATTTGTTCATTTGATAAAAAGTAAAATAAAACATAGAAAACAGTTTGTAAATGGTACAGTAGAAAATATAACAATTCGATTTTCCTTAAAAATTTCAACGAAATTATACATTTTCGTTAATCAGTTACTTTATGTGCGTAATTATACAGTTTTACTCAGGCTTTAACATTTTAACATATTCAAGATGAATGGGAACTATGAAAGGTAATAAATCCATCATGTCCTTATATTTGTCATATGAAAAAGATGTATTCTTTTTAAACATACAAGATAATTTTATATCTCCGAAAGTACTTGTTTTTCCTCGTTTTGGGGATAAATCGATCATTTTAAATTAAGCATCTCGCTCTATCGAAGTTTTGCATAACATTTTGTATGACAATCCAGCGTATAGTTAATCAATTCACAGTCTCTCTCTTAATCAATTCACGGTAACTCTCTTAATCAATTCACAGTCTCTCTGTTTTTCTATCGTTTTAAAACCACTTCTTAAAAGGGTTTGGGGTTTTTTAAAAAAAAAATTCGTGTTTCATTTCATGTACTAAAAATTTATCCCGTTTTAGACAATGTCGTATTACTTTATAGTAATCCTGAGGGACATGCAAGGAATTCGTTTTCCCCGGGTTGCCATTTCTACCACTCCAAAATCGCAATCGTTTGGTAAAAATGGTTTCAGATGGACTTGCACCATTTCAAAATAAACATATTTACGAACAATAATGTTAAGGGTTGAAGTTTCCATTTCGAAAATATTAGGTTTTTAATTGTTTTTGACTATAAACTATTTACGGATAAAAAAATCATAATAATGTTTAGCTATAACTACCATTATCATTTTTTTAATGGACCTGCCCTATTTTTAAAATAAGAGGCTGAAATGTAGAGATTAATTTATTCTTATTTTTCCTGAATATAGTTATTTTATACGCTTTGTTGGATGAAACACAAAGCCGAATTTACCACCATGCCGCTCATTGGCAAACCTGAAATCTAGAGCCCCTGACTGGCAGAATGCTAAGAAGAATCCACTCATGTTGTAGGGGGAAACTGCGGGTATAAGGAGTGTGCTGCATTCTGTTCTCGTTTTAGTTAGTTCAGCATACTCGATTGCTTCCGAACTAATGCTGAATGCCAGTTTTTAAATTTAGTTGCTTTCAACAAAGAGAGAAGCGAACACTCTGCTTACATACTAATAAACGCACCTGGAAACGAACTTCCTTAAAACTCGAATGGATTCGTCTTTCTCTGCCATGCGCAGAAGGGTCCGAGTTTCAGAAATTTGTGGTCGAACTGGATTATGTGATGGTGTGACAAATACTAGATTACGGCAGGTTATTAAGTGATTGACCATGGGCATTTAAAAAATGTATTTTTTGAGTGTGGCAATATGACGTCAGAAATTAATTTCGCATATATTTTTATATGCGAAATCATAATGAAAAATACTGTGGATGTCGTGCTATTGTCCACAGGCGCAAGTCTTTCCTATTCGCATTGGAAATATTGTAAGACTTGTATTGTATGAAAAAATGATGTAGAGGCCGGAACTAAAATGTCCAAACACCCGTCTACTTGCACGATGCTATAATGGCGTCCAATAAAAAGTTCGTAAGGAAATTACCCTATTCAGTTTCCTAACTTCTGTCGTTGAAGAGTTAGAACTACCAGGCGTTAACTTAGTGTAACAGCTCTCGTGAATAGGGTTTGTGTTCACTGTGAAATCTTCGGGACCTTGGTAACCACAGCAGTGTAACTGAAAAAATAAATACGCACACCAATAAGTGACATTTATAGTTAAGTATTACAAATATAGTATGAATAAAAGTTTTAACAAAAATCGCATAACCTTATGAATATTATTCTTATCTTAAAAATCAGTTCTGTGCCTCGGGACCGGACTAGGTAGGTCCATAAATGGCGATTTTTAGATATTATTTAATTTTACGAAAATCAACTAACAAGGGATAAAGTATGCATATTTTTTTAATGTTAGCAATCGTGTTTTGTTGCCTAATTCACACAACTTTGTTACTAGGCAAAAAAAACCATTCTTTTCAGTTTCTACGCTTAGTTTTTAAAGTGACCAATACTGCAGCCCATTAGAAAGAAAATAAAAATTTTTAAAGTTGTGATAAGGTGACTTGTGATAAGGTCTGGCCCAGAGGTATAGAATTAAAAATTTAAAATAAATCAAATAAGAGTGAATTTACTATTTAACTATTCATGTGTGTGTGATATTTGATTGAACTCGTGCTAATGGCTCAGAGGAGGGGTGGCAATTACGTGATGCGCATGTCAAACATGGCACATCGTAAAATTTCCCTCGAATTTCAAAATATTTAAAGTATGAATAATGCACAAAGATGTTATGTAATGACTAATGCACTGTTTTCGCACAAAGGTAAAAGTCAATTTCAGAAAAGAGATACCTACTACCTTTCACGCTTTTATAAGAGCTTATTTTATAATAAAGCTAACCGAGCTGAAACACGGAACGTTGCCCTTACTATGTGTTCTTTTTAAGAAGATCAGAATTGCCCGCAATCCGCAAACATGTGTTTCATGAATAGAAAATATACAATATGAAAAAACTCGATATGCCGTTTTATCTCGGCATTAGAGACACTATATTTCATAAAGCAATTTATATTTAAAAATGTGGACCTATCTGTAGCAAAAACTTAAAGGCGAAGAATTCCTAACATTTCACTCGGGTCTTACCTGGTTTTGAATAATATTTCTTGCATCTTCATTAACTTCTTTCCACCCATTTTCAAGTATGTCTGTCGTCTGGGAAAATAAAACAGTCATGAGTATCATTCGTCAAACAGACCGTTTTGATCAACGCAGAATCAAAAGACAACTTACCTTTAAATTTAAAATATTAAATGCGACAATTCCTCCTATTTCTGCTGCAACTGTCAGGACAGCAACTAATAAAAACTTGGGGGGAAAACAATTATAAGTAAGAAACTTCACATTACTTTAAAAACAATTGATCATTATTAAGAATTGCAATGCTATATAAAGCGCATGGAGTAAGGAGGAGGACACTGCATGTGGATAAACATGTTTAAAATGAGACAACCGCTGCAAAAGGGCATCATCGGAAATAAGTTGCTAACTTACCCCGATGTCTCAGAAGTTGTTAATTTGCCGAATAAATGACCGTCAAATAACGTTTACATGACATCGCTGTGTAAACTTTACATTGAAACGTCATATATGTTGCCAAGCAATGTAAAAAAGGGATGATAGGAAATAAGTTGCAAACTTACCAAGACGCCTCTGAAGTTCTTAATTTGTCAAACTAATAACGGTCAAATAGAGCTTATGTTCGTTCGTTCATCGTTGAGTAAAGTTTACATTGAAACGTCATATGCGTTAGCATAAAGCAATGTAAAAAAGGACATCATGGGGAATAAGTTGCTAACTTACCACGACACCTCTGTAGTTGTTAATTTGTCAAATTAATGACGGTCAAATAACGTTTACATGGCAACATTGTGTAAAGTTTACAGTCGTATGCATTACCATAAAGCAATGTTTTACACGGCAACATTGAAAGAGTTACATTGCAACGTTACGTAACGTATGCACAGCAGTTGTGATGTAACGTTACATAAACAACTAATTTAAATTTCAAATTGTCAGTTTAAGTACATTGAACTGTACACTGAATTTTAGTGTTTCTAACAGTAAAAATCAATTTACTGTAAAAATCAGTTTACTGTTAGAAACAGTACTGTTTAACTGTAGTGTATTAACAGTATCGTTTAATTTTATTGTTTCTAACAGTTATCAAGCCTTTCCTACATGATAGGCTTCGTTGTAATTAAATTTTATTTTCACATTCCAATACCTTGTGATGCTGTGCGGCCCTGCGGAAAATAAATTCGAAAAAAAACAACCATTATAATACGCAAATAATTTCAAGCTCGTTTAAAAAAAATCTACCAATTTAAGGTTAATCCATGACAAAAATGATAAAAACAACGTGTAATTATTTGTAATCAGAGCCGGATTAAGGGCCTTAGATGACCTAAGCACTAAAAAATCTTGCTTCTTCCTTCATTTGCAAATTCAGACAATAAGTATTTAAAAACCAGTAGAAAAATCTTATAGGAAATTAAGAATCCAACTTGGAACAAAACTAACATTTGTCTCTTTCAGCTTAATTACATTTGGAGTCGAACAACTCTTCTACTAATTTTCCTTACAAAGACTCTGATTAAAGCATCCTAATTCATTCTGGCTCGACATGTTCAAAAAATTATGTAACATCATTTAACAGAAATATTTTTGTTACTGGAGCTGTAACAAACAGGCAAATAAAAACGGAATAGGCATGTTCTTTATTTTGCAGGATAAACATGAGGAAATAAGACCGAAGGTGTAATATGAGCAGAGCTTATTCATATTATCTTAGAATTTGAAAATTGTCACAAATTAAATTAATTTATCTATTTAATTGCGCAATAAAAATATTCTAAGGTGCCCCTCGTTTTCTTGGTGCCTTAAGCACGTGCTTATTTTGGTTACGGGTTAATCCAGCTCTGGGTGTAATATAAGTTGAAGCGAATTGACATAATGTATTTTATGAATACAAATATGAACCAGCTATACTGGTTTATTTGTTAGGTAAAAAGCAGAGAAAAATGTACAACGTAAAAAAAATGTCTAATGAGTTTCTTCCACTTTTAAAGAATTTCTAAGGCAGCAAACAATGAAAGTTTGCTTTCTTCAATGCCACTATGATAAATTATTTATAGATGGTCGTGGTGGTGTGTTGACAAAGGGTGGCGGCAAAGTATTGAACGAGCTAGTCTAGAGGAAAACATATATATATAAATACTTTATGAAAGACACATCATCACAGTGGTTTAATTAGATAATGATGGTGCAGTGTATCATTGCGGTTTGGTTCTGTGGTTGTATAGTCACCATGGGACATCGTTACCTAACACATACAACTATTAATACGTATATAACCTTTCGCAGACGGAAATAGTGCAACGAAAACCACATTTGATATCACTCATCTCCTTCATAATTGCATCTAGTTGTTCTTTTCGTTAGATTGAATTCCAGAAAAGCAACAAATTCAAATTCACCAAGTTCGGGCGAAGCACAGCTTCGTAATGAAAAAAAATACAGACGAGCGCTTTGTGGTTAGAGAGAACTTTGCGGTTTACAAAAACAAAGTTAAGTATAAGGAGAAAAACATTTATATATATATATATATATATATATTTCTTCCTGCATAGTCGATTTCTTAAAGAATGAGAAACGCCAAGCAGCACATCTGAAATTGCCACTACAAGTTTATACTATACTATTATTATTGTACTTTTTTCCCATTATTTCCTTAGCAAAATATATACAGTAACATCCTCGATATATTGCGCCTCGTTATATCGCTCATTCGGATATATCGCGCTTTTTCTATGTCTCCGAAAATTTTAAGTTTGAGTTCTCGATAGTAAAAATATTACATTTCTGAGTAAAGCCCCTTCCCCCCACTAAACAAAGTCATAGAACAGGAATGTTTTCCTTTCTTCTGAATTTGCTGCAGTTAAAATCTGCAGCATTTCTCCTCCCACTCCCAACTTACACGCCTGCAGAATGATTTTACTCAAACCACTTGTTCTTTTTGTATTTTACTTGTTCTTTTTGTATTGAGTCTAACATGCCCATTGAATGAAAGAGGCAGACCCAAGGAGAAAACTTTACCCATTTCTGGATTGGATACCTTTTAGTACAGAAAGGATTGCAGATTGCACTTGGTTGAGCAAATCCAAATTATACAATCCCCTCCACCAAGAAAGGGAGAGTGATAGGTAAAGGAATTTTCTCGGACGAAACGGTTACCTTCATCTTTGACCTCGTTTTCACACCATGCTATGCTCTGGTGGCATGCACAGGTCCACTCAATTTACTTGTACGGATTGAGTTATTTCTAACGGCATCGGTTACATCGCGCATTCGGATATATCGCGCTTTTTTGCTGTCCCCCGGCATGCGCGATATACTGTATAAGCAACTTAATAATTCTGCTTTGTAAAAAAGCATCGGAAAAAAAGAAGAAGAAAAACTTACCAGTTTCATTACGCAGTTTCCTCTTCTGTAGGAGCCAATCCATCCAAGAAGGCCTAAATGAAAACAAATTCGATTATACAGCTTCTTAAAAGGAATTTAAAAAATAAATGCGGGTAATAAAGAGGATCGATTAATTTTCGATTTTAAATATGAAATATTACCAACGAAGAGTCATCACTGACTTTATATGCTTGCTTTTTAAATATCATGATACATGGCAAATATTCTAGCATCACTGTTAAACTTATGCTGTGACGGAAGCCAAATTATATTTGTTCCTATCACCAACGGTTCTGGGCACAACCTTAATAACATATACAAATACAAAAGTGACGACCAGCAACAGGCTCAGGACTAGGCTACTAAATTGACTAGGACCAGCTTGCCTGGTCCTAGTCAATTTAGCAGTCCCCAATGAACATCAAGAGCTTCCTTAAAAGTTTTTACCCCACTGCAACTAACAGTTGCCTCCGGTAAACTATTCCAACTGCCTACAACCCTATTGAAGTAGCAATTTTTCCTAATTTCAAGATTAGCCTGAGATTTGAAAAGCTTAAAACAATGACATCTGGTTCTACCTTCAGCGCATAACTGCAGCCCATCAACATTTCCTCTTTTAATGAATTTAAACAACTGAATCATGTCCTCTCTAACTCTTCTTTGATGAAGACTATACATATTGAGCCTTATAAGCCTTAACCTCATAATTTAAATCTGAAAGACCACTTACCAATCTAGTAGCCCTCCTTTGAACCCTTCCAATAAGGTAATATCCTTCTTTACGTAAGGAGACCAAAACTGAACAGTATACTCCAAATGAGGTCTTACCAAACTTCTGTATAATGGCAATACAACTTCCTTAGACATGTTTGAAATAGCCTTATTGATAAACTCAAGCATCCTGTTAGCTTTGTTACTTACTATGCTACATTGCTGACTAAACTTCAAGTCCTGACTAATCAATACTCCTTGATCAACAACTGTTTCTGTTTCACTAATGACTGAACCTTGTAAATAATAACTTGCATGTTTATTCCCATGACCAAAACGAAACACTTGACATTTCCCAATGTTAAAAGACATACCCCACTTAATTACCTACTTAGAAATTTGATTTAAATCCTCTTGAAGCTGATTGACTTGGTCTTCTGTGTCAACAATTCCCATGACTTCGACATCATCAGCAAAAATATTGATGTTCCCAGAAATACTCTGAGTAATATTATTAATAAAAACAATAAATAATATCGGCAGTAAAACTGAACCTTGTGGAACACCACTCAAAACATCAATCCACCAAGAATAATTGCCCTTCACTACTACTCTTTGTTTAGTGAAGGGCAATCACTACATCCAACACCTAATAAGACTGGAGTGAGCGTCATGTATATAAATATGTGTGTGTGTGTGTATTATCGTGAGCTGTTCTTTCACAAATAGACACACAACTTCAAATAGATTTAGTTTCTAAAAGGATTTTCCTAAAAAATATTATCACATTTAGTTTTTGAAAATACTTACCATTGAGGAATAAAAGTCCTCCAATTCCCATAACAACATAGGAAAATATCTGAAAGTAAAAATATAAAAATCTTTAGTATTATTCGTATTTCTTGGTATTAACGTTGAATAAATTCAAGCATTTATGTACAGTTCGATACGTGTTCGTTCTAATTACAGAAAGATCAGTGTATAAAAAGTTTACATAACCCCATCAAAAAGTATTCTTAAACGCAAGAATTGTACGACAAGCTTTTTAAAAAATATCAGGATTCAGGATCCAATTTTAAAATAATTTCAAGTCAGTTCCAGGATACAAATATGAAAAGATAATTAAAATATAACACGCTCAGGACTATTCTAATTAACTATGTATTACAAGCCACCCCAATTAAGGGGATCCATACCGTTTTGAGGCGGCCAATTTGTAGTCAACTTTCTTCAAGCGTCACTCCTCAGCCATAGGAAATTTTGCTTCGCGGTTTTTTATTTTTTAAGTAGGTCTTTCTCTATATGTAGACCAAATTGTATCCAAAAATATTGAATATTTATTTTTTTTATTCAATATCAAATGTTTTTACAATTTCATAACTTCCAGAACATTTTTCTCATAATCCATTCAAGATTTTATTGATCTTTTTTTTTTATTTTATTTGTCACATCTTATAACGAATTCACAACCAGGGATATTTAAACATTTCACTTTATAAAATCTGGTCAGCTAAAAACTTTTCGTAGTGAATACACAACATTGAAAAAAATTGTTTTTTGTAGGTTGTTTTCAAAATTTTGAAAAACCCTTGGTTGTAAATATAGGCCTAATATAGCTAAATCATATGCAAAAAAAAAAAAATATATTGATTCATTTAACCGTTTTCGAGAAAACGGTTCCGAAAGAGGAAAAAATGCAACTTTTCAGGAGAGCCGATTTAATCCAGAAGTTCAAATTTCCCGCTATTCCCAGGCTTTTCGTTCTCTTAGTTCGATATTTCCATGCTATGAATGCCATCGATTGTTACTGTCACTACCATCGATAGTCTGTATATCGAAATAAACTCGAAAACACAAGGAAGGGTAAAGTGCCTTTGCCCTTGCCAAAGCAAAAAAACCCAATTTCGCTAGACCAAATTTCGATAGACTCGCAACTTTCAAAAAATCATTTCAAGTACTTAGAATGCTCAGATTTACATAATTTTTTCAGCAAATGATCCAGGAAGAGTTGTAGTTTTAATCAAAAAAAATTTAAAAAAGTGAATTTTTTCACCCAAAAACGGTTCGGGTCCCCTTAACATTACGTTTAGTTTAGAATTCCATAATAGGCCCACAAGGCAAAGCGCAACTTTTAAAAATTCAATTTCAGGTACTAAATATTAAAATTATTTAATAACCTTTGGTGTGCTTACACTTCTTCATGCTTGTTTTAAAAACCATGGAAGAACTTTTGTATAAAATACAGGGTGGTTATAATTAAACTTCCCCTATGCAGGCATCCAACAGCTAAAACCGTTCAACGGATTGACACCAAAATTGGCATGTGGACTATACACGAGATGCGCTCAAGGAATCATGAAAAAACGTTCTAAAAATGGCCGCTAGGGGCGCTGTTTAGCCTTATAACAGGGTTTTAGCATCGGAAATCACCAGTAAGGAATAAAAATAATAACATCAGCATTTATTCTACACTTTTCTGTCCATATCTGTCATCTTGCCGTTTAATATGAAACTATAACAGTTCATCTGCCTCGCAAAAAAAAAAAAAAAAATACAAGTTTAGGTTATCATGAAATGAATATTTTTCTAATTTCATAAACACTGATATCATAATATTTTTATGCCGTACTGGTCATTTCCAACGTTAAAACACTGTTATAGGGCTAAACCGCGCAAGCTGCTCATTTTTAGAACTTTTTTTTCTTCATGATTCCTTGAGCGCATCTCGTGTATAGTCCACATACAAAATTTTGGTGTCAATCCGTTGAACGGCTTTAGCTGTAGGATGCCCCGAATAGGGGAAGTTTAATTATAACCACCCGGTATAATATTTTTAATTTTTATGTAAACATATGCCGTGACTGACGAGCAATTTTTGCAAACAAAAAGAAGCACGGGAGTACGAGGTCAGGTTAATAATAGTAGCTTTCATTTGCTATAATTTTTAGCATGAGTTTGAAAACTATGGTTATATTTGATGCAATTACCTAATTTAATTTTAATGATTAAAATTTAATCATAGAAAAAATATATTTGCACCCTCCACACACATACATAAAAAAAGAAAAGATTTACTTAAGCAATTCGCTGCAAATATATAATTATCCATTCTTTCCTCCAACTTGAGCGTCCTTAAAAAGCAATGAAAATGACTTACGTAAATGAATATTTTCAAATAATCAAAATTTAAATTTTAAGAAAATCATTGACATCCAGGGATTTGGAGCAGCACGAAGCTTTGGAGCAACGAAATTTTGCTCGAAACTGTTGAGGAGCAGTAGGAAAAAACTTCTAAACGTGCTAAACTGCTCCGAGTTTTTGATACTTTTTTAAGCATTTAGCATATCAGAAAAAAATAACTAAAAAAAGAGAAATAGATAATATAATTTATTAAAATTATTCGGAGCACGGAGTGCAGAAGGAGCGGAGTCGGAGCTAGTATTTATTAATCATCTATACGATACTAAATAGGACTACCCGCCACCGTTCTCCATTTTAATTAGAGTTACGGTCTTGAGCAATAGATGGCGCTCTCAGAGGAAGCAAATGTTTTCATATGATTTCAAAAGTCTTTCTCATAGCTTGAAACATTTTGAAAACTCAAGTCGTAAACAACCAAACTGATGTATTAAATGCATAATTTTGAAAAAATAAATCAATGTTGCTCAGAAGAAAATCTATTTTTTTTAACCCAATAAATGCTCTTTTAATGAAGATACAAATACAAAATTTACTGAAAACCAGCAACAGGCTCTGGGGGCTGTTAGGCTGATCATTGTCAATTAGCTAATCCTCAATGAATATTACTATGTGATTGGGGAACCATATATAATCTATAATCCCCAATAAACATTGCTATGATTGGGGATCCATATATAACCTATAATCCCGAATGAACATGTTACTATGATTGGGGATCCATATATAACCTATAATAACCAATGAACATTACTGTGATTGGGAATCCATATATAACCTATAATCCCCAATGAACATTGCTGTGATTGGGAATCCATATATAACCTATAATCTTCATTTCCCAATGAACATTGCTGTGATTGGGGATCCATATATAACCAATAATCCCATTAACCAATGAACATTACTATGATTGGGAAGCCGTATGTAACCTTTAATCCCCAATGAACATATAATTATACTAAAATTATCATCTTCATTCAGACTAAATTAAGAAAACTGTCGAATGTGCAAAAGACTTTATTTTATTCTTTTGCAAAAACAAATACTAGAAGCCTACCATTGAAATGCAAAACTTTTTTAATGAAGCAGTAAGAGTTCGTGGTCATTAACATAGTTTTCCCGCGTGATGCATATTAAGAACATAATCTTAATTGCAAACATATTATGCTTCCATTTATGTATGCTTTTGTGTTGTATTGCGTGGGTACGCTGATACAACCTAACATCTTACAACTTTAATTTTATAATAATAAATTGTGAATTTAAACTTAATTAAAATGAACAACAATTTCGAACAATTTGTATTTTTATTTAAAAATGAGTTTGAGCAAGAAATCCTCTTTTCTAAGTATGCTACATTAAAAGATCAGAAAATATGTTTAATTCCTGTCCTTACTTGATCTAGAAGGATGAAGAAGTAAGTTTTATCCCAAGGTCTTGCGATAAAATCTTTTATGTAATTTTTAAAAATAAATTAAATTTCAGGTACACTGAATTATTTGAATGCTCCTACAATGATTTTTTCGACCGAATCATGTTTCGTAAATATAAAACAATTATACTGATAAATTTAAAAACAAAAAGGACTGATGATGACGTAAAAAACAAACAAGCATAGATTACAATACCAAGATTGATGATTTCAATTAATCTTATTCAGTGTCAAAATAGCGATTTTAAGGATAGTCGGCATCATGAGACCATTATTTTTTTCTCCCCTAATTGAAGTTTTTATTTTCAATTTTTGTCTCGTCATGTTATATCACTTCATCAGAAATTTAATATTAAAAAACTGGATTTCTTAAATACAATTCGAAAATTTTAATTTTTAAAACGAAATTTAGTAATTTTTAAAAATGCATCTTCTTTTTCGAAAATTGCGTTAAGTCTCAATTTCTTAAAAATTGATTCATCACTCATAAAGCAAAACTTTTATGTTTTGAATTTTTTATACGTCAAATAGTTTTTGAGAAAAGAATAAAGACTGAAGTAACGCAGAAAAAGCAACGAAAAATTCTAAAGACCTACAAAAAAGAATTTTTTTTGAAAAAAGTACTTAAGTTATCATAAAAGAAAAGCATAAATTTGTTATTTATAGTTTCAGGAACATGCGGGGAAAAATCCACATTATAGATACAAATTATAAAAAGCTTTTGCATTTTAATTTAGGTGAAATGCGCAAAAAACAAAGCGAGAAGCATTTTAAGTTTTCGGCTTGCAAAAACTTAAATCCTTTCTTTATCGAAATTCCAAGTAAGGAACTTTTTTTTTTTTAGTTACAGTCACGATGAAATTGCTTCACCGCGCTTATTTTATTTAAAAAAATAAATATCTGACTTATATTTAGCACAGTTACGGTTTCGGAATGAAAAGGTGGCAAATCACACCGTAATAAAATCACTGATAAATCAATAAATATTGCTTCAATTTTCAGGGAACATTTTTAAAGTTTTATTTTATTACTTAAGCCAATAAAAAATGTCGGTTCTTTTCGACATTTTTGGATGCTGGCTGTCCTTAACCGTTCTTTTGACACCCATGTGGAACCGTGAAAATAAAATTATTCTCTGATACTCTATTCCGTTGGGTGTAACTACAGTAGAGCATCGATTATCCGAATTCCAATTGACCAAGCTTCCAATTATCTCTGAACACACACACACTCATTTTTTTTAAAGGGATTTTTTTTTTTTTTTTGTATTTTCTCGAGGAAAGAAATAATGAAATTGAAACACATATGCAATTTTTAAGCACGCCAGTGTTAACAGCCGCAAGTCCTAACCTCGGATAAAATGTGAAAAAAAAATTATAAACACACAATATTTTCCAAAATCTACCTATCCACAATCGGAAGAAAAATACACTTGCTGTGGTAATAAAAGGTTCGTCCGTAAAAACATATATTTTAGCCATTTTGGTATAGTTAGGTTCATCACTTAAATTGCTTAACCAATTATCTTAACTTTCGCTCATTGGAACTTAGGCTAATCCTGATAGGTTTGGGTATTGTATTGTATTAGATGCAATACAGTGAAACCATGTTAAAACGTGGGTGTCGGGGGACATGCTTGGCACTCGCGTTATAATATAACCGCGGTATAGTGTATTAACGAAATAATACTCGCTTTTGTTGCATCATTTTTGACTTTATCAATTACTCATAACTTTTTTCTACAGTAATTTTTCTCTTTTTTTTCCTTTGTTGCCATTTTATTCACTGTAATTGCTGTGCAAGAAGCACACATCTCAACTGCGCAATCAGTCTATCGAGCGAACCAGCTCCGAGCGCAAGCAATCCTAAGGCCTCGGCTAACAGTAGGGGTCTGGTGGAGAAAAGACTATCGAGCCACTTTTCCAAGGTTATAAACAAACAATGTTTCGAGAAATAGGGAGCCTAATAAAAGTATCTTTATGTTATCAACATGGGCTTGTGAAGGGGGAGAGGTTCTAAGAAAACAATAGATTCGTAAGAAAAGGAATACACTTCTCAAAGAAACAATGTTTTAAACCTGCATACACTGAAAAATATGTTTACTTTTCAAGAATGTTAAAGAATCTGGAATACAAAGGTTGATACCGCTATAAAAGAAGTTACACACGCATAACTAGACTTCTGAAACTGCTGGCTGGCTTTATTTACAATGGTAAGTAAGGAATCATCTTTAAAGGGCATAATAAAGGGCGGTTTAAAATTCGGGGGACATGATAAGTCACCGTGGTATATCTGATTCCGCGGTATACTGAGGCGTGGTATAATGGGGTTTTACTGTATATAAAATTTATCCCAAGCGATGAAAAACACAAAGAGAGCAGAAAATTAAAGACAACGGCGAGATTTCCCCACGTAAAATAAAAAAATCAGCGATCGCTGCAATGTGTGGACTGAGGTGAAAAGTTCTTTATTTATACTTTCAGATATCAGATGTATTATTCAAGTTTAATTGGCTCAACCGACATAAGCTTTTAGAAACACTGCGTCTAACCTTGATATTTATCATTGAATTCCTTACTTATTTTTCCGCTTTGAAGAATAAATTAGGAAAGCTTATTTCTTTTTAAATGCTGTTTGATGATGACATCCGACGCTGAAATCCCTTTTTTCCAAACCCAACTTCAGCACAAAATTTGATACAAGTAAGCAGACTGCATTCTTTTAATGTCAGTTCCTACGAGCAGCCTTGGAGAGAAGTGATCCAGCGAAAACAATATCAGAAGTTTTTCCGCTTTTGCTTCCGTTTAAAATCCCATTTCCTGATGAACAATCATGAAGAACACGTTTGATAAAACTAAAAAAAAAAAAAATTTCACGAAGTTTGTTTAGTAATTATAATGCGTTTGTCAATTTATTTGGGTCTGTACAAAAATAAAAAAAAGAAAAGAAGGAAGGAAAACCCCAAGATCCCCACCCCCCCCCTCACCCCATGAGAACAGCTTTGTCCCAAGCTGTCCCCACGCCCCACGGTATGACCGTGTGGTACTTAGAATGACGTCTGAAACTATTTCGATTTTTTTTATTTATAAAGAAAACATATGTGGAGTCGTATAGCAACTGATCATGACAACCAGCAAACAATTTAAATAAAGTTTATTTTCTTTTAAAGCAATATTGAACAAACGGTCTTAAAGACTTTAAATTAACAGATTTTGAATCAATATTTACAATTTCACAGAAGTTTTTAATCAAGAAAGTAAATCAAAGTGATTCAGTGATCGTTTTCGGAAAACAAATAGCAGGTTATACTTCCTTTTCACTTGAAATTTCCTGCATTTTATTTCCTATTTTTAGCCGTTTTATTTCAGCCTCGATACGTAAAAGGAAATTTTCTTATGAATTTTCTGTAAAATTGCTTTTAGTTTTTCAAACATTGAACTTTAAATAGACTTCGTTTGTGATATGTATAAATCTTTTTTTAAGAGCATTCCTTAATGGAAAACCTTTTAAACGCTTTATTAAAGTTAAAAGAATGCTTTGTTTGGCTGTTCTATTTTGAAATAAATCAGAGTGTCAAAATGTCTTAGACAATGCTTTCAAGAAGATATCAAGTTCTTCGTCTTAATACGCAGTTTGGAAGGACAAGAAGGAAAACTTAACTGACAGAAGTAAATAGTTTAACTCACAAAAACTACTTTCTGGCAATATAAAACAAACATGAGGTCATTGAAATGCATTTCTTTCGCTAATTCTTAAAGAAAAAGTACGACATTTTTTGTTGCTCTTTTCTTTTTCCTGGAGACAGTCAAACTTCTTTGCCACACCCGAGGCACGCTATTATATATATAAACACAATAGACAGATGCCCGTTAGAGCAAAGGTGAGAGACGCAGCCTCAAGTCAAACAAAAAGAAAGAAAGAGTAAAAAAGAAAAATAGAAAAATTGCTAACATCCACTAAAGAAAACTTCTTTATGATTAGCTGAAAAAACTTAGTAATGGAAAAAAGAAATTAACTGTTGAAAGCAAATTTTTAATGATTAGGAAAACAATCAAGGTAACTGAGGGGGAAATCATAAGTAAGAGAAATATTCCTATGAATAAGGGTAAAATCATAATAACTAACAGAAAAATTCCTATGAATAAGGATAAAATCATAATAACTAACAGAAAAATTGCTATGAATAAGGGTAAAATCATAATAACTAACAGAAAAATTCCTATGAATAAGGTAAAATCATAATATCTAACAGAAAAATTCCTATGAATAAGGGTAAAATCATAATAACTAACAGAAAAAATCCTATGAATAAGGGTAAAATCATAATAACTAACAGAAAAATTCCTTTGAATAAGGGTAAAATCATAAAGCCTAAAACAAAAATTATAACGGCTATGTAAAGCCATTTCAATGGTTAAGAATAAAATCATAATAACTGAAGAAAAAATCCAAGTATGAAATCATAATGACTATAAAGAAATAATCACAACAACCGTGGAAAAATTTCTGAACATAAAATGACTAAGTGAAATCCTAATGGCTATTTGCCTTTAGTACTAAGACAAAATTCATGAGATTAAATGAAGGCACATAATGAGTGAATAAATAACCTTACAAGTAGGAGGAAAATCACAGACTGTGAAGCTAATTCTAATATTCGAACGAAAAATCTAAATAACAATGGACACATTTTAAAAATAAATAAATAAATACAATTTAGAGAAATAAGCGATAACTTACTGATTACAAAAGGTTTTCTTTGAAATCAGTTTTTACGTTGTCTGGTATTAAAGGCTAAAACCTTAGTTTGAATCCCTAAAATTTTTACTACTTTGCATTATTTTCGCTATCACTTAATTTTTCATTTTTGACATATTTCATAATTTTATTTTATGAGGACGATGGTCTTGCAACTCAACCCAACCATTTGGGGACTTCTACACTGTATTTTTTGTGAACACCGCAATGTTACGAACAGCATTTATTCGACACATTAGTCTGCTAAAAAGAGATTTTACTTATCTTCCATTTTTAAATTCAATTTTTCGCAATGGTTAAAAAAACTTTAAAATATCACTTTACTTTTGTCTCAAGTTTTATCTGCATAGATGAAAAGATACATTATTCTAAATAAAATCGCATACATACCGTCGTTCCCATAAAGAAATCTCGCAAAACTGCAGATGTCGCAAGAATCCATAGCATGCAACCAATAAGGGCGCATCCCGCCATCTGAAAGCAAACAAAAAGTTATCTTTGAGCAAAATGCAGGTAAATTAGGTATACATGTAACTTTCACAGAATAGAAAAAAAAATTATCTTACAGAACAGTACATCGTCCATTATAATCCCGCATAGTGATTACCAGTGGTTTGCCAGTGTTAAATTACAGTGCAAGTATATAGTAACTTGTTACAGCAAACATTAAAGTTTAGATTTCTCTCTCGGATTAACTACTAGCCTCTCAAATAGAATGGTGTTTCAGTTATTTTTAGCCTACTTTCCCGTAAAAGTTTTTAAAAATGAATAAATAAAGTATGCGCTTAATGCATCGTAAAAAAATATTGTTTAAAATAAAGAAAAGTCAAAAATAAGTGAAGTAATTAAAAAAAGATTGAAAAATAAAAGAATTGAAAGTAGGGTTTAGGAAAATGTGTGTCTGTCGGTCTGTCCCCCAATAACTTTTGAGGGAATTGTTCGATAGAATCCAGAACCAAACGAGCCTATTTTCGTATGAAACTTTTTGATCGGGATTTTTAAGGATATTTCCGAACAAATGAATGAATAAACAGAAAGAGTGAAAGAATTTTTTTGAGTGAAAGAATGAATGAATAAATGAAAAAATAATTAAATGAGTGAATAAATACATGAATGAGTAAATGAATGAATGACTAAATGAATGAATGAATGCATATGTATTAACCGTTGAAAAGGGCATGTTTGAAGTAATTAAGAACTGAAGCTAAATGAGAAAGAGAGAGAGAGATGGAGCAAAATTATAAATTTGAAGTTAGTGTATACGGAAAACTAGGCTGGTATAGTTCTAAACGAAACTTCTTGTTCATTTTACTGTTAAAAATTTTCGTAAAAAAAATAGTAATATAACAATTTATTTTATTGTAATTTTACCACATTTAATTACAACGGGTCAAATAACCATTAAAAAGATGGTACTCATCCCGCTGATTGTGAAAAAAATTGTTTATTCTCTGTTTCTCCAAAAGAACGTTTAATTAACCGTAATTTACGAGCGCCACCTAGGTTTCGCAGTTAATAAGAATAGGGCGTCCATCTTGGTTTTCGTAGTTAATAAGAATAGGGCGTGCATCTTGGTTGTGGATTGAAGAAATGTGAAGTCCATCGCATCACATTGTATAGTTCCTTTTTTATCTGAAGGGGAGGAATGAAGAGAAGATGAAGTTAGTAATAGTCATAAAAACTGGTTGTGGAAACATATCCCATTTAATTATTTTTTTGATATCGCATTTTTATCTTTCTCGGAATAAAAAATAAACTTATCAAAATCTTGCACATCCAGTATGTACCTCCTGGCAAAGCATGGAAATACTAGCTTTCCACCGTGGAGCGCCCGGGTTCTACCCCCGTCTCCGGCAGTCCTGCTCTAGCGTGTCGTCTGCCACAATATAATAGCTATGAATGGTTTCTACGCTTCGAAGATTCTATGCATATAGTTAATTACCATGGCCTGCAGTATGTTATCAAAAATGCTACTAAATGATTATGAAACCGTAAATTTTTGTATTTTCGGCTTTTTAACCAAGCTGATTGGAAATGGTTTAGAACCCGTAAAGAAACAAAAATGTTCCAAACCGTAAATTTAACGGTTAATTAGATGGACAGACTGCTGAAGGTTATTTAACCGTAATTTCATGATGTAATTTCTAACAGTGTTGAATAAAAATGTATCAACAAAAAACATGTTTACAATTTAACACGAGAGGAAAATATTACGACATACATTGTGGAATATTTTTAAACTGTTGATTGTTTTGAATTACTTCTACAATTACGTTCATTCCACTTCTTGCAATATCTTCTTAAAAAAGGGAAGTTTTCATGAGTTATTTCAATTTATTCTAAAATCTTTACAATATTTTTTAGAATGTACACTTAATGCAAGCATCAATCAGTTTTAATGACAGTTTTTAAGGTTTAAAGGTCTATTCCTTTTAAATGGATTTGTAACTTTTAACAGATGTTCTTCTTTGTTTCGAAGTCTTTTTAGTAGTTTGAAGAGCAAGAAAAAAATTATCTGTGCCCGGAACATGTGAATCCCTATTTAGTTGGGCAGAGTTTGTGCGGTTTTGCTGCAATATCTTAAAATATGTGTATACAAAAAAAAAAAAAGAAAGAAAGAAAAGGAAACCGTAATTTTAAGAACAATATATACAGTGTGCAGAGTACATATCTAGTAGTGATAAAAAATTTTTACTTATTCTACTAATGCGCTTTTTTCTTTTTTTATGAATAGAAAATGGAAAAATCAATTTTTAATTATACTTTTCGTAGCTCAATAAGTAATTTATAATCTCCAACAAATCGCACATTCAATCATTGTGAAATATATATATCTCTACTTCTATTGGGAAGAAAATAATTCAAAAAAGAACACTTTTTCCCTTAAACTGAATTTTCCAATCAAAAGCCCTTGAACAAAATACATAAATAAATAAATGGATGGCATCAAAAAAGAATGCACTCGATTAACTTTAAACAAAAGATAAAGAAAAGAAACATAGAGTCGTAATCTTATCAGTTGAGGCAAACCAAAGTTTTTTAATCAATTCCCTCACCACTTGGCTTGATTACTTTCACCTTGGTTTTTATTGAGCGCCCCGAGATCAAATTTCCGTCTTCGTCGAAATCGGAAGACCGAGCTAATTTCTTGTATTTTTGCAAGAGCTTCGCAAATATTAAATTCTGTGATCTCATTGCATTTTTAATTGGCAGAAATGACTACCATTGATTTTCGAGTCATAGTCGAAACCTATATGTATATAAATTATGTATACATAATATATATATATATATATATATATATTCGAGGATCTTTTGATTTGTGCCGTAAGTTCAGATTAAGATTGTAATATCTTGGATAAAAGAACATTAACCCCCTTTCCTCAGTTTTCCCACTGATGCTCATTGCTTTTAGATCCCCGTTATTTATATTTTCCTACGGAGAATACTGACGTATTTTATCAAAATAATACGGGTTTTTTTTCTTTTTTTATTCTTTCTAATCGGGCTGTGTATGGTCACTAACCTTTGCAGGCCTGGTTCATTCCCCGGAAAACGGCATCCATTCTTTCAAGCAGCACCACCATAGGTGGATGCCATTACCACTTGAGAATTTTGACGCTCAGTTTTCCTCTAGATGGCGGCACCTGAGCTCTAAATGATGCGAAACTGCACTAGGAATTTTATTTAGCCGAGAGTATCCAAGACAAACAGGTACTCAAGGGATCTTTAACATGCCGCATAATCACACGACATGGGCACTGACAATTTTCTGCGCCTTGAAAATCCACCGAATTGGCCAAGGTTTGATCCTGCGAGCTTGGACGTACGAGGCCAGTGCTTTACCACTGCGCCACCCTGCCGGCAATAATACGTTACTGACATGGAAAAAAAGAGGAACTGGTCTGTGTTATGCTGCAATACATTTTTCCCCTGCCAACACCAATGCAAACAGATCTTTTTCCTTTTTATTATATGGGTGCTGTAATAGTAACCACACACACACACACACATCATGTATATATATATAAATTGTATTTATAAGCTAAACATATTAAAATTCAAGGACTCTCTGCTAGGGAGGGGGGGGGGGGGATTGAACTTAATCCCCATTGGCTTCACCTCTTCCTCTACAAATAAAAATTCCGTCCACAGACATTTTACATTGAAGTATATCACAAATTCACTGATGTTTTCACAACTATAGAAGTACAGTGAAACCTGTGTAAGTTGACCACTTGCGGGGCAGTACTTAAGTGGTCAACTTAGACAGGTGGTCAACTTATAGAGGGTGGAGATTTTTTTTTTTTTGTTGTTTTTTTTTTGTTTCTCACACTATGCATTTATTCATTCATAATTGATTAAAAGATGGCTTCATGTAGTGGCGTTACTTTAAAATAGTGATTAGCTTTTTTTTTAACAATTATCTAAAAAATCATTAAAGAAATTTAACCCGAATGATTTACAATGCATCCTATACAACTTCAAAAGTAAAGCACATAGCTAAAATTAAGATAAATATCATATTAATTACGTCAGTTACTTATATGATGCTAAAGATTTCCTAAAAATATATTTTTTTTTTTTAAAATGGCTATATCAGATCAAAGAAAAAAAAAAGAAACTTATTTAAAGAATAAAAGAGTGCTCATAGTCGTTTTCCCATTTGGTTTTAAATTACAAACAGGTTTCGGAAACTTTATATTGATGTTTCAACCATCCAGAAAAATGCTGGTCTAACATTATAACATAAAATATATTCTGGAGAAGCTATTTTAGTCTTTTTTATCTTTCCAAAAATAGATAAACAAGTAGATATAGTAATGATTAGGCGGTCAACTTACAAAGGGCTTTTCATAATACTCCCTCCCAAATTTGGCGTACATAAATGGTCAACATAGGCAGGTGGTCAACTTAGGTGGTCAGTTACAAAGGTGTCCCTACATTATATAATATCAGGGCTAATTCCGTTCCTGACAAAAGTGGTCAACTTAGACAGGTCAGCTTACAAAGATGGTCAACGTTACAGGTTTTACTGTATATCTCATTCATATACTAAAAATATTCCAAATATAAGGTTATTAAAAAGAATCTCAATTCGATTATTTTTATTTTTTGCCCTTTAGGTAAGAGAAAGGAGGCTCTGTTATTGTGGCAGAATTTCTCGCGTCATATATTTTTCCTAATAACGCGAGATTAAGCGAAAACAAAAATTCTAAAACAATAAAGGAGGTCTATTTTTTGAAATCAGATTAAGAGCACATGACAATAAAAAGAACAAAGCACGGTTCACAAATTTCCATGCTCTAATCCCTACCGAGAAGAAAATTAAAATCGTCTGAAAAATAAGTTCACTGCTTTGAGCGTCACTTCCCCTTTCTCCGTAACAGTTATAAAATTAAAAAGATGGATTATAAACTACGTCATCGTATGAAACAACTTTTTTTTTTTCTAACTAGTTTATTTCATAGAAAATGTCCCAAAATTACTAAATATATTTCATTAAGAAAATAATTATTATCAAGAAGTTCCGTCTAAAGCTATACAAGCCTACTTTCATGCATACACCAATACCAAATTGATAATCTAGCTAACTTTCTCTCTCTCTCACTTTCTCATTTAGCTTCAGTTTTTAATTACTTCAAGTGCACCTTTTCAACGGTTTATACATATTCATTCACTAGTTTATTCATTTATTCATTTATGCATTCATTCAGTCACTCATTTATTCATTCAAAATATCCTTTAGAATCCATATAAAAAATTTGCGTGGAAAAATAGGCTGGTTTCGCTCTGGATGAACTTCGTACCTGTACATGTTCTACGTCATAACATCTTTCCGATAAAGTTCGTTCCAAGAAAATCCGTTTAATACATCAGGATTTATATAAAACTAAAATTTCCCCGTAGCCGCTGTTTTTTTTTTTTTTTTTTTTTGAACAATTTAAGAATGCAATCAAAATAATTGTTCAAATCAAAAGAAATTTCACGCCGAGTGCTTTTTTCAATAATATTGTTCATAAGAACATGGAACTTATGCCCAGAGTTCACAGAATTTGCTTCATCTTTGCCCATAGGCGCCAATTTTAAGATTTTTTTTAAATTGTTCAATATTAAACGAAAAGTGGTTCAAGTCAAAAAGTAAATTACAGAAGGAGGTCTTTGAAATGCAAAAGAAAAAAAATCTTTCAAATGGGACAATTCCTTCAAAAGTTATTGGGGGCAGACTGACAGACCCGACAGAAACGTTTTCCCCGTCTTAAAGCCCTACTTTCTAATTTTTTATTTTTCAATATCTATTTAATTACTTGACGCATTTTTAAATTTCCTTATTCTTATCGATATTTTTACAGCCTTCTTTCATTTTTTTTTCGTTTTACGAGAAATTTGGCCAAAAAAGGTATTGACCAATAAAAATTTACTGAAGACCCCCCCCCCCCCCCTCCATGTGTGGGATTTCTCTCTCTCTCTTTCTAAAGCTATTTTTTTTTTACTAACTTTCCTAATTGTTGCAAGAAGAGATAGCTCTCGCGAATGGTACATAAATGTCTTTTCTTTTTTATTTAATGGTCCTAACTAGTTTACAGAAAAGGGGAAAAGCAAAATTTTTTTAAACTTCTGGATTCAAGTATGTCTTATCAAAGAAATGTGAAGAAAATGCATATTATTTTTTCCAAAATTAGTTTTAAGAAATGATTTTTTCAATACGGCATAAAATACATCTTTCAAGCATTAATTTTTAGATTTAATAAAGCGCAAACAATTTCATAACTTCTTTTGCATATCTGTCTGAGATTATTGCAAAAATTTGCTTTTGACCTTAGACATCGGAAGCAAAATTATTATAACTTTGCCCTTCGTTGGTTTTACACATAAATTAACTGGAGTGACGGCTTCTCTTCACTTCCGATCCGAACAAAGAAACATTAGAGATCAGGAAACTCATTACACATAAGAAGATTAACGCCGAGCGTTTGGAATATTCCTTGTCCAAGGTTAGAAGAAGTGAAGTGAAGATAGAGAAGCCGCTTCAACGAAATGTTTTCTCAAATTATTAACTTATAAAGCGGGTTTCGCAAAGCGGTTTATTAAAACTTTGGAAATTAGTTGCTTTTCAAAATGAGATTACTGGAAGAAAGATTATTACAAAGAAAGATTTAATGCGGTAGAAAGCTCCACATTAATATAGTTCCAGGTCAAAAAAGAAGTTTCAATTTCAGATAAAATTTGAAATTTATCAAATTTGTATAATCAAAAATTCATAATAGAAATTTTTAAAAAGATTAGGCAGGGGGCTAAATTTCAGGGGGGGGGGCGTACATTGGTTTTTAACCATTGCAGACCAAGTGCGTTCCAGAAATTGATAAGAACTCTTTCAGCAGCACCACAATGAGTGTGGTACCGTTTGTACAAATTTTCGACGCTCAGTTTACCCCTATTTATCGGCACCTGAGCTCTAATTGATGCAAACAGCACTAAGAATTTAATTTAACGGAGAGTATTCAAGCCAAACAGATACTTAAGGTATCTTTAACATGCGGCATAATCATACGACATGGGCGCTGCCGATTTTCTGCATCTTGAAAATTAACCGAATTGTTCCAGGTTTGATACTGCTAACTTGAGCCTACGAGACCTGCACCTTGCCACTACGCCACCCTGCTGGCTATTACTCTAGTTATCGCATGACAGAATACAGGGTTTTGGAAATTTTGGAATAATAAAATGTAATAGTTTCGCTTTTACCAAAATTCTTTACTCATCTTGGAACTCTAAAACAATTTTGATAGTTTCACCTTGGTGCTGTTGCGTTTTTTGCCTTTCCATCATCACTTCTCGAACTTTTTTTCATGGACTATCTCGAAGAAAATCTGGAATGTGAAGAAATTTTCCATCTGGTTCAATTGGTTCAGCTCTTTAAAATTTTTAAATCATTTTCATGTGAGTAATAAATTACAAATTATACGTAGTTATTAGAAAAACTAAGAAATATACATCTAAATAGTGTTTTAACCGTTCATAGCATTCATTTAACTAATTCCTATTTGAACGACAGATTACGTTTAAAGACAAGGTTCATTTCCTCTGAAGATTACTCGGAAAGGGAAGTGTTCCTGCATTGATATTTTGTTTTTGCTAAAGATAATGAGCTTTGATTTACAATAAGTTTTTAGAAAAACAGATGAGAGACTTAATGCTACAAATTATTTCATGTTGTTTAACTTCGCTTGAAATGTGTAACCAAGGTTAAAGCTCAATTCTTTAGTTGTTATTTTTTTCTCATCAGTCTCTTAAGTGTACTTTTTGGATTTGTTTTTCTAATATGCTACTATATTTTTGCTTGATTACAAGCACGTGTTGTGTATATATGGTTAATTTACCAATGCTGTCTTGAAAATGTTTATCAATATATTTTTTTTTTCTTTTCTGGAGTGCTTAAATTTTGGATTAACTGACTTGCATGTTTTATGTCTTGAGATTTACTTATTAGTATGCGTTTGCCTTTAAATTCATTTGCCAATCCATATTTATTTTTTTAGTTTTCGCGTATTCATTCACTTCCTATATACCGTCTGACTGTAAGAGCGTGCTCGCGTTTTTTTTTTTTTTTTTTTCTTTTTTGTGAATAAAAAGTGCATTTTTGAGCTATGTCCTACTGCCGGCTTCGTGTTTTTCAAAATGCTCGCAAATATTTATTTCGAGTGTTTGATATGTTTATTGGTGCAATATTTCTGAAGCTTTTAACGTAACTGGTAGAAAGCTTCACGCTATTTTGGTTCCTTTATGAAGTTGTTTTTGTTTTTTTTCTTTGGCTTCCAGCACTATTTGTGTGAATTATTTATCTAAATAGTCAAAGGGAAAATATTTAAGAGCCATTTTATCCTCTGTATTTCAAGCAATTTTCTTACTTTTTTTGTTTAGTAGCTATTGACGAGCTTTAGTGACATCAATTTAAAAAATAAGTTTTTTATTATTTAATTATTTTCCGTTTTCTTTTATAATTATAATGTTATATTGTTATAGATAGCATATGGCAAGGGTAGCCAACCTGCGGCTCGTGAGTCACATGCGGCTCTTTGAAAGATCATTTGTGGCTCTCGACTCAACGAGTATATAAAAAAGCTAGAAGGAATATTAACGGAATTCCAAAATAGATTTTAAGACTTGAAATATTTTAAATTGTCTCTTGATTTTTTTTCTCAATCCATTTGAAATTAACATAATTCAAGGTGAGTTTTACATTTCCAATATAATCATGACCCAAAACGCATATGGAGAATTAGAATTAATAGAGATGCAAGAAGATAAAGTTGCACAAGTAAAATATAAGTTGACGTCGATTACTGAATTTTGGAAATTTGTACCACAATCAAAGTATCCTGAATTTAAAAAGGCTGCTTGTCGAATTTTTTCAATATTCGAAGCAACGTACTTATGTGAATCATTTTATTCCACTTTAAAATTCATGAAATCCAAACATCGATCAGTATTAACTAACCAGCATCTCAAAGAATTACTGAGAAGTGCTGTCACCAATTATTCACCAAATTTTAAAGAATTATCAAGAGTAGAAAAATAAATGAAAAAATTTTAATATTTAAATTCAATACACATATTTTGTACTTTTATTTATTTGTTTTTAATTAATATAATTTCTGTAAAACGATACTTTTAATACCTTTTTTTTCATACTTCTTAAATACGTATTTATATACGGCTCACAAAAATTTCAAATTTTGAAAAATGGCTCGGACTATCAAGGAGCTTGGCCACCCCTGGCATATGGCAACCTGTCTTGGTTGAGTAAATTATTAGGTTATAAATATAAAGTTTTATTCAACTGTCAGTACGAAATCGGCAGAAGGCTACACTTATGAGCGCAATTGGCTCGGCGGCGACAATGATTACGTTTGCTTTAAGTGAGGATGATCAAAATAAGCTCGACGTTATAATCACTAAATTCGATGAATAATACTTACAGAATTATGTAAATAGCACAATGTTTTCAATGCTAAATTTATTTATTACGATCGAATTTCGACTGTTGGGCGTACTCCAGTTTGATTGAAATTACAAATAGCACAAAATATTTACCAGAATACGTACAGTAAGGGTGCATCTATTCTACTTCTATGACACTTCTTTTTCATAATTTCATCATTTTTAATATTATTCGAAAAATGCCTGATTTTTAATGTGTTACAAAAATATCTACTTCAGCGGCTCCCAAACTGTGGTACGCGTGAAGGCAAAAAAATCTCGCCTCTAAAAAACGCTCTCTAGGTGGTGCGAAACCTCTCTAGGTGGTACGGGTGCAGGCAAAAAAATCTCGCTCTCTAAAAAACGCTCTCTAGGTGGTGCGAAGCCTCTCTAGGTGCTACGGGTGCAGGCAAAAAAATCTCGCTCTCTAAAAAACGTTCTCTAGGTGGTACGCGTGCAGGCAAAAAAATCTATCTATAATCTATTGATCTTTTATTCTATATAATAAAGTTATATAGCAGTGGTACGCAAAATGGTTCGCAAGAGAAATGGTGGTACGCGAAAAAGAAAGATTGGGAACCCATGATCTACTTTTATTATTCTTAATGATAACATTTCAAGCGACTCCTTTAATAATGAAACGCACTGAAATCACAAAGAATGTGAGCTCCATTTTTACCGAATGTCAGGAAGATCGAAGTTGTTTCGCATTTAAAAAGAGTTTCTTTGTAGTTCCCTTGAAGGGGGGGGGGGGGGCAAGAATCCAAGGTCAGAATAGGGAAGGATAAAATCGGATATTAATTTTATCGATATATATGCATACCAGGACTCGAAAATTATATTGCCCGACATGCCGCTAAAGGTCAAAACTAGCGGTCGCCACTCGCCATTGGCGACTATAAATTTTTATTTGGCGACCACAAAATGTTATGTCGGTGGCCAAACGGCGACTAGAAAAGGTTTGTAAATTATTATTATTTCTTTAAAAATAGGGCTTTGTGTAATTTTGTGACAAAGTGCAGTTTGAGGTATATGTATGCACATGTTTGTATGCAAAATGAAGCCGCGGATGGGGTGGGGGGATCAGTTTGAAACATGGTTCAAAGTGGTGACTAACTTTTTTGGGTTTACCGGCCACTGGCCACCATCAAATTTTTTTAGTCTCAAGCATTAATGCCCGGGGCATGTAAAAATTCCGATCGGGCATGAATTTTCTACCCTTACATGCCCTGCAGGACCTGTAATTTTTTAATCATACATTTCTTTCCAAAACTTCATTATTTCGACAACTTATTATGTAATATTTATTTGTAATGTAATTTCTTTAATGATTTAAATTGATGTTAAAATAATGAAATAATTCTTGATGCAGATGTTAATTTAATTTTTTGTCTGATTAATGATATGCGACAAATTCAAATTGTTTTTACTAAATGCAATAAAACAACTTTTGGGCTTGTAAAAATTTAGTTCGGGCATGTATTTTTTAGACTAACATGCCAGGCAGGGCATGTAAAATATTAAAGATTTTTCAAGCCGTGATACATACATAACAATTACTTTGAATACTTACTTACGCACACGCGTAGTTAAAAATAAAAGGTTTATTTATTTATTTAACATATAAGGCAGATAGATACATATGAATCACGTTTAATTTCGAAACACTAAAACGGAAAGAAACCGAGAATGGGAAGATATGCGTTCAAAGGGAAGGTAGATCCGCAAGGTAATTCCTGATTTCGTGTCAGGTGCGAGGAAGAAATATTTCACAGGCCTGGTACGGAGATCTTATTGCTCGTTAAGCATGAAGAGTTAATTAAGTTCTCCGTGAAATAAATAAACGAATTACATGTTCGACTTTCCTGAATCATCAAAAAATTAGGTTAATTAAAGAGAATGATGAACTTTAAAATTGTTTAGAAAAAAAAATAACAATGCACATGAAAATTGAGGGAGATTGTTTTCTGAAATCCCCATTTTTTAAATTGTTTTCCTTCTTAGATATTCCTTAACATGAATGTAAATTATATAGATATATAGATAACTTAAAAACGCTCGAATTTAAAATAAATTTGTTCAGACTATATAGGGCCTTCTTTCCGGTATATTCAGATTTTAATCAATGGATTTTTTTCTTACTTAATTATTTAAATTAATTTCGTAAATTCAAATAAGTTGATTTAATGATAAGTTGAAAATTTAGAGATTGCTTTCTGAAATTCGCATTTTAAAATTGTTTTAATTCTTAGATATTTCTCAATATGAATGTAAATTATATAGGTATATAGATAACTTAAAAACTCTCGAATTCAAAATAAATTTGTTCTGACTAGATAGAGCCATCTTCCTGGTGTATTCAGTTTTTATTCAATCGTGTTTTTTTCCTTAATTATTTTAATTTACAACGTAAATTCAAATAAGTATATTTGAGTAAATAATTGAAATATGAAAGCACAAGTGGAATTTTAGCCGTTTTCATGATTTACAAAATAAGTTTTTAAAAAAGTGATTGTAAGAGTGTAAAAGATTGTAATTCAAAGTTAATTTCATTTTAATGGATAATTTCTGCCGCGCATTGCATATTATCTTCCCTCCGAGAAGGCAACAACAACAACGACGACGACAGCAATAGCAATAACAGCAACAATAATAATAATAATAATAATAATCCCGTGAATGATTTTCAGTTTGAATCGAACCTCACCGCAAAGTTAATATACTAGAGGAAAAAATATATGAAATGGTCAAGCTCTTAGAACATAAAATTTTACTAGTCGAATAATGTGTTTCGAGTTAACTTACATTAATGCCTTTTCTGAAAGTAAGTTAAAGAGGAATATGCTTAGAAGCAAAATTTAAGCATAACTAAGCATCAGTTACACAACTGGGCAATTTGTATTCATAAAATATCCGCATAATATTATATTTTTAAATATTTATTGAATGTGCAACTGAAATTTTTTCAACACCAGTTTTAAGCAAATTTTTTTTCCTAATATTGGAGAAAAAAATATTTTTTCAAAACTATTTCCTTAGTATTTATTTGAAAAAATTAAGACAAGAAGGGAAATTATATAACATGAGTAAGGAACTAATTTTTCTTCTTTTGAATAAATTTCCCAGGAGGCGGGTAAAATCCTTAGACCCCCCCCCCCCCTCATCAGCAAAATCCCGAATTCGAGCTGACACACTTCAATGAGAAATATCCGAGAAGTTTTCAATAATTGTAATATCTGAGGCACATGAAGGTCAAGGTTAATTTTCCAAATCGATTCATATCGAGGTTAGTTAAAGGCGAAAGAATATTTATGCAAAACCGTTGAAAATAAGGAAAAATTCCGACATTGCCGCAAGACGAGAAGCAAGGCGCTAACATTTTCTCGCATCGATAAACAACAAACAAAGCATTTTGTTTCGCTTTGCACTCTTGCGGTTGCGTCCAGCGAATATAAAGAAACACCTTTTGGTAGTGAGACGCGATAAGAGTTTCTTTAGTACATTATTTTTCTTGATGGTCTCCATTTTTATTGAAGATAATTGCTAGTAAAAAAAGCAATTTATTTCCAAAAAAGGGATTTTTCAAATAGATTTTCTCCTCTTCTTTAGGGGGAAAAAATGCGGAAGATGTTTTGCAAGAAGCTTCTCTTTTTTTTTCTACAAGATCCTCAAGTTCTTACTTTTGTTGAAGCTTCTCACTTTTGTTTTCTAAAAACACAAAGCTTTAATTAATGTATTGTATTTTTCCTTAAATAGGCTGATAAAAGAACAGCTTGTGAAAGTTGTTGTACTTTTCATGGTTTATGGTTTACCGAGGGATTTTTTTTTTAATGCTCATTTCTTTATTTCCTTTACGTCTAGTTTCCAACACGATGCACGTTTTTTAAAAAGGATAATTCGAACATGAACTATTTATGGTGACTGTTTTATAATTCTTCAAGGACTTACATATGTACTACCTAAATACAATGGTGCGCCCCAGTGGGATCATGGCCGCCACTGAATTTTTAGGGGGATTGTTTTCAGGGTGGTTTGGGGCCGTTTTTTGGGTGGCTCTGTGACCTTTAGGGGGTGAGGGGAGACAGTCCCACTTGATAAATATATACATACATCAGAACCATATAAATTTTTAAAATAATTTTAATGCATATATTTTACATATTTCAAAATATGCGCTATATATTTTTAAAACATACATAATTTTAGAATTCAAGGCTTAGGGCATTTCAAGGTCAGTTGAGAATAATGGTCTTACGTGAATAAGCGTGTAATAAGATTGAATGAGAATTAGCACGTGAATAAAAATATGCATATGTTAATTCAGGTGTTAATTTTGGTTTTAACGATATTACAAAAATATACAAAGTGAAGCAGGACCTATAATATTCCAATACATTGGGGGGAAAGGAATGAGTGTAAATTTTAAAATTTAGTTAATGAAGTAATACTTCGTTTGGCTCAATGAAGGTAAAATTTTAACATGAAACGAAAGTAATGAATTGGAAGGGACAACTAATGGGCTACAACTTGTCGATCTTTCGCCAAAAAAGGGGGTGCCAATTCAAATGCGGCTTGGTGATATTGGTGCTTTTCGGCTAAGTCCCCACAATATATATTGTTAAGCATGTCAAAGCATTATTTGCAATGACTGTCTCAAAAGCGGAAAAATTGCCAGATTTAATAGTATATTTCTCATGGAATACCTGCTCTAAAAAAATTCTACATTACCTCTCCGCTTCAGCTGGAAAACACATACCTTGTAAACAGAAGATTCTTTTTATCTTTTTTCTTTTTCAGAAAAAATATTAAAGACACTACTAAATTGGCTTCCATACAGAAACCAAAAGTTTAATTTAAAGTGAAGTAATCACTCTGAAGTTAAATAACAGACTATGGGTAGGAGGAATGCATAATTTCTTACTTTTGGCAGCGTTCAGCAAATGGAATTATATTCGTGTCAGCATTGTTTTGAGAAATGGGAGAATGAAATTGTGCCCGTCTTAAATCTTATCGTGTTTCATGAAAGGAACTCTCCGCTCTTTCTCTTAATGCGCAATTTTGTAGAAATTAGAAATCCTACAGCAGAGCTACCTAAGGATTAAATATAGAAAACATAAAACTTTCTAAATTTGCGATTTTTTTCGATTACAGTTACAGAACGACGAAAGTAAGGAACTTGTCAATCAGAATTAGTTATCGGTAGTCAAAATTGTAACCCCAAATTCTTTGACTACCAATTCGAGTCTTCTTTTTTTTTTTGGAAAGTGACAAATTAAACCACGAACACTCTGCTAGTTGTTATCTAGTCCTCGCGCGTGACGAGGAAGAATGGGTACGCTGCTCCTGAGTCTAACGGGGCCCTTATAGGCAGGAGTCCAATTTCGGGTGCATCCGTTTTCCCAAACTTTTAATCCTACCTTCATCAATCAAGAAACCCCTAGGGACGTAGATAAGATAATCTTAGAAGCTGGAAGTAACAAAAGCAAGACCAGTGTCCGCCATTAGTGACCACGAGCATAGGAAAAATTATTTCGGTCGCCAAGCAGGCGATAAAGGTCAATTTTAAGGAATGCACTGAAAACTTGAAGAAAAGAAAATTGTTCAGTACAATTGTGATTACATGGAGTACATCCAATGAATGTACTTTCAGTGAATATTTTAAAATAAATTGTGACTTTTTTTTTTTTTCTGTTTATGAAAATTTGGTATTTTTAGAAAAAGATGATCTTTAATTTTATGATATTCGTATTTTTTACTTGTTACGTGTGACGACGAAGTGTGATATTTATTACGTCTGTATACATTAGAATTTTTGTAAACTTCCAAATTTGCAAAATGGACGCTTAATTTAGCATGATATACATTTAAATAAGAATTTGATTAGAAGTTACAGTATAATAGTTTATTATAATACAATAGTCGTAAGATTGTTGATCACTATTTATCTCTTTTCAACAAGCTATTTGTTTTCATCCCCCCCCCCCCGATTTTTTTAGAGTCAAATCATAGTGTAACTGAAAAAGCATTCAATTTAAAAACTTCAGAGGAGGGAGCACTACTGATATTGACTAACTAGTTCACTTTTGCCAGGAACAGAATTAGCCCTATATTATCTAATGTAGAGAAACTTTTGTAACTTGACCACCTAAGTTGACCACCTGTCTATGGTGACCACTTATGTAAGCCAAATTTGAGAGGGAATATTACAAAAAACCCTTTGTAAGTTGACCGCCTAATTTTTACTATATATGTTTGTTTATTCATTTTTGAAAGTATTAAAAAAAAAAAAAAGCTTCACCAAGGTATTTTTTATGCTATAAGTATGACCAGCATTTGTCTGGATGGATGAAACATCAATATAAAGTTTGCCAGTTGTAAATAAACCAAATGGGTGAAACATATGTCTGCATTTTGATGCTCATTTGTGTTTTCTTAACGTGAATAGTAATTGTTTTTCAGTTTCACTCTTTTATTCTTTAAATAAGTTTATTCCTTTTTCTTTGATCCGATATAGCCAATTTGAAAAATATATATTTTTAGGAAATCATTAGCATCATATAAGTAACTTGCCTTATTAATATGATATTTATCTTAATTTTAACTAAGTGTTTTACTTTTGAAGTTGTATAGCATACATTGTAAGTCATTCGGGTTAATTTTCTTTAATGATATTTCAGTTAATTGTGAAAAAAGCTAATCACTATTTTAGAGTAACGTTAATACATGAAGCTATATTTTAATTAATTATAAATGAATAAATGCATAGTGTAAGAAATAACAAAAAAAAATCTCCACCCTCTATAAGTTGACCACCTGTCCAAGTTGACCACTAAAGTGCTGCACCGCAAGTGGTCAACTTACACAGGTTTCACTGTATATATATAATATACGTGTGTGTGTGTTATATATACAGTGGCGTTCCTATCATGAATGTTACCCGCTGGGGAGCTAATTTGCAATTTGTGGGACACCCCTCCACCCAAAAAAACTCCACATTTGTTGTGTTGAATAAACTTGTAGTTTATATATTTTCAATAGTGCAAAAAAAAAAAAAACTTAACAAATTCAATTTTATTTATTTGGTGAAAATTTCAGTTAACTTCATTTATTTGCAGTTATGATACATTGAAATAGCATTGGTAAAATTGTATAAGGAAATAAAAGGGTCTATGAATTCAAGTATGTGTATTTTTCGAAAACCCTACATTATTTAGGGGCCACCTTTAACATTCAACAAAAAGGTTCTCCCCCCTCTCCGCAGTGACGCAAGACGCAACTTTTATATATATATATATATATATATATATATATATATATATATTTTGTATATATATGTTATATAGATTGGGTTTTTATGGGGGGGGGGGTTCGTTTTCTGGGAGTTAGCAGAATTTTGAAAGAGGTCATCGCTCTTAGAATCATATTCTACTCCTTATCAAAAAATTGCAAATACTAGGAGGGTACAGGTGTTGTTGTATTTTTTACTTTCAGCATTACTATATATCAGTCTAGTCCCCCCCCCCCTAGTTTCTAGTTAGGATGCTTCTGGCTATGGAAATATTTTTTCTAGCTTATCTGGGCACAAATGATACGATAATGTCACTAAACCATCGGTGATACATCGTAATTTGTCCGATCCAATAATTGTCATTAACAAGTTCTATAGATTTTCCTATTTGAGATCATATATTTAGCTATATGAGGTCTGCAGTTTTTTAACTGCTTCCACTTAATGTTTGATCGTGTGTCCCATGTAAGCATTACTATTTTAGGATAGCCAATAATATTTTGATTGTATTCTTACAATAGATTTTACGTTTGCTGTTACTTTATATTTTATGTCAAGCGTGTGAGTTTAAAACTAGTAATTGGAATGCATTAAATCACGGTGCCTAAACGTTGTGCAAGTGCTATTTAAATTGCAAGAAGTTTAGGTACAATTTAACTACAGCATTTGTGCAACAATAGAGTATATTTCTTAATAAAAATTGATTAAATCTTAAATTAAATTGGTTAAATAAGAATAAGCTTGAATTTCTGATTTTATGAGAAACGCTATTTTTGAAAAATCATATAAAATCACTGAGGCAAAAATTGTAATTTTTGAAAATGTTAAAATTTCAAACTTAAAATTCTCAGGTGATATGCAGCTCAGACTTGCAATTAAATATGGTATAAAACTTCCCTAGTCGCACTTTAGAGTGCCATCTTCGTTTTGTCAAATATATATTTTTTTCATAAGAAAAAAAAATCATAAACTCGGTAAAAAAGCAATGTTTTCCCGTCAAAAACATTTTTTTTTCTTTAACACTAAAGCCGACCATATTTTAAAAGATATGGTTTAAATAAAATACCATCCCTTAATTATTTATAGAAAAAAATTATTCGAATCAGTTAAAAACCTTTGAAACAGTGGCGGTTTTAAAACACTGTTTTGTTGATTTTCTGAAAACTGCCAATTTTGTACTAAATTTTATAAGTCTGTAACGAAAGGAATATTTTTTTTTTTTTTTTTCGCAAAATTCTATTCTGATAATTTATATGTCCCTTAGCTGTAACTATTATTATTATTTTTTTAAATCTGTGAGGGTCATGTGACACGCTCTGCCCGATCTGAAATGGAATGGCTCAGCCGCCATTTTGAACACGTGCTTCCAGTTTGAAATTGGAAGGTAACCCTGTGTAATCTACGTTAACTCAAGAAAAGAAATTTCGCCAATTTTCCTTTTTTTACAATCCACTCACTGTTGATAGGAAGGAAGAAAGGCTTGACTTTCCAAAACCGAATTCGCCCCAACCTAATGACCCCCAGGGACAGTCAACAATACTGGAGAACGCTAATCCTTTGTAATCCCCTGATGACAGCTCGAAAGTTTGGGAAAACGGATGCCACGCCAATTTCCGCGCCTTTTTGAAAGGTCTCTTAATTTTTGAACCAGCTCCCAGATGAGAGACCGTCACCTGGGATTGGCACCCCAAGAGGTGCGAAACGCTAACCACAACCGTACCGTCTACAGCATCTGGGCCTTCACGGATTACCCCCCAGTATGAGGGGGCACGACTGTGGCGCTGTCCTCCTTGTCTTCCCACAAACTTTCTGACAAACTGACAACCAGCACCAGCCATAGGGGCTGGGCTGGCAGAGCTTTGCCGACCTGCTTTACCGACCCGGGGCCATAGTCATGCTACAAAGCAAGCCTTACGTCACCCGGATCGGATGTTGCTATTTTAGTCGCCTCTTACGACATGCATAGCTACATCGGCGCTTTCACTTGGAGGACATTGGAGCCACGACCTATTTAACGTGCACCAGCTCCCTTTAGCGTACACGGACACCACAGCAACCATCCGAGAGAGGTTGTCACCAGGGTTGCCAGATGTGGCTAAAATTAGCCACTGTGGCTAATTTAAGGTGCTGCTGGCTAAAAGTATTTTCATTTAACAGCCACAAGCAATTCTGGCTAATAATGGCTAATTTTAAATTTAGTTTTTCATATTAAACTTTATAATTGGGCACCGGACATCCGGTATCCGAACTTCTTTAAATGTCCGGCACCTGATGTAGTCACGCAACAAATCGCCACCGGATCTCAAAAATCCGGTGAGTAAAATTTGGTTTTTGAAATTAAATTAGCATGTTTCAAAAATTATGTGAGTAAAAAACTTGTACGTATTTGGAAACTGCGGAATGTTTAAAAATAGGTACAGAATTTATAGCTTTCTAACACTAGAACTGGATATCCGGTACAAAACCGGCAGACAAGAGACATCGGATATCCGACAAAATGAATATCCGGTGCGGAGCGTGCGTATCTAATTGGCATTATAGCAACAACAAAGCAATAACAACAGCAACAAAGCAATAACAACGACAACAAATGCAATAACAACGACAAAAAACGCAATAACAACCACAACAAACCCAATAACAACAACTACAAATAAAATAGCAACAACAACAACTGAGTTTAAACAACAATGGCTAATTTTGTTCTCGCAACTGGCTAAAAGTCGTCTCGAAAATCTGGCAACCCTGGTTGTCACCCTCCCAAACACTGACCTCGGTCAATGTTGCTTCACTTTCGGTGTTCAACGGGAGCCGAACACTCTGCTAGTAATTGCCAATACTGCACATCCATCCAACTTAGAACAAATAAGCACGCAGACATTTTTTCCATCACTTCCTGCTACAGCTGATGCTCGGGATGGAAATGGGGGAGGTGCGGTCAAGAGTACCCAATCTTCTTTGTATGTACAAAAGGGATGCAGGGTAGCATCCAGAGAAAGAATCTAATCCTGCGTGAAGGTTGAAAACGAAAATAGCCCATATAGAAGCCATGTTCTACTCGTGTTTAGATCGGGAAGTTCGGCCGTTATGGTCCGTTGAAGAAAGTCGTCAAATGCGCCAAACCTCCAGGAAATTACACGTTCCTTTGCAGGGGTACCAGCCTTGGGATTAGCGTGAGTTAATCTACTTTCCAGCAGCGAGAGCTTATCTATCTGAAATAAGATTTTCCACGAAGAATTGCACGAATAAAGTTTGATGCCCATTTTCACGTTTGATTATTCAAAAGAGTTTTTTCACGTTTGATTATTCAAAAGAGTTTTTTCACATTTGATTATTCAAAAGAGTTTTTGCACGTTTGACTATTCAAAAGAATAAGAGTTTAAAATTGAAGCAATTTCTGAAATAGAAGTCGTTCTAGAAGAAACTTAGTATCAGGCTTAAATCTATTTGTGATTTTTTTAGAGTTAATCAATGATTAATGTCGTGTAAAGGGCAATTTATCATTGAACAGACACAAAAGTTTTTGTAATAAGCTGTATTAATTATTGAAGGCCGTATTTGAACAGCTATCCAACTCCACTTTTTACAAAAAGATAAGTTGGCTTTTTTCTCATGGTCAAACAAGTCAATTATAAATCATTTCAAAACTTGCACACCTCCAGCATTTTTTCTGCTGCTTACACATCTTGTACATTAAATAGTAGAGTTCTATGCATCTGCCCATATTGTATCTCAGAAAGAACCAACATTGAGTTAGACGGCCACTCAAGTAAGACATTGGATTGTTCAAACTATTTCATAATGTGCATAAATTCTTCACTGGCACAATAAAAGAACTCAGAGAAAAAATTCTTGATTTTTTACCAATTCTCCGGAGAAAAATATCAGAAAAGCGGAGCACTCGGAACAAAACATCAGTTCAAAACGCAGCATCGGTTTCAAAAACATTTATTTTTAATAAGAAAGTTTTCATTATGTAAGATTAAATTAAATATTTTATATTGACACTCAATTCACTTGTACTTTTTTGAGTTATTTCTAATGGCTTCGGTTAGATCGCGCATTCGGACATATCGACGTTTTTGCTGTTCCCCGACAAGCGCGATATAACGAGGGGCTACTGCATAAAAAAATCAACATGATGTAACATTTTCTCGTGCCTCGACGACCCTGTCCACTACCGCCACTGTGTATTGCCACTGTGGACTTAAAACCTTTGCCGAACATTTTCGTATTGACAGCATCACTTCACACCGATTGAGCTAGAATAGAGTTCGCAGGAAACGTTTCTCGCAAATTAATTTCGTATCCTTGAACTTGAAAGTCATCACATGACCTCTCTGTGGGCCTCGTAATTCCCTCCTCGCACTCGAGCTTGACAGGAGGGAGGAAGAAAATGACAGGCTTCGATGCGGAGGAAAAGAACGACAAGAATTCCCAATCGGGAGGTTCTTCCTCCCCACTTTCGAACATTAACACTAATCGCTGGACCCGCTTCTTTATGCTGAGTATTAACCCCAGTACACGTGCAACACGGGCAGGGAATTCGAGATAATGATGAGAAGCTTTTGTATATATTCAGTGACTCATGTTGAAACATACATGGTAACGCAAAATTGGTTTAAAGGAAGAAGCACACTATAAAGCGTTTCTGGCGAATGCAGAGATAGAATCGATGCACAGCGTAGATAAACAACTGCACTGAAGCAAACCAACACATTCGCAATAAATATTATCTCTAAACTCCAGTGATTAAATATTGCATAAGCCCCGGTGGTTTGGAGCGGCTGAAGAAACCACAACGCCTTTACATATTCACTATAGACTACATTCATTTTTTACGCTCTCTGTACATACAGACAACAAAATTCTATCATACCATATTCACTAAAGACTACATGCATAATTTGTACACTCTCCACATCTTAACAATCGGTTTAAATTACACTCTATACTGCACACATTCACTATGAACTATTTACGATTTAAATCACACTCGATTTAAATCACACTCACTACATGACGGACACATTCATTATATACTACATTCACAATTGGTTTAAATCATACTCTATGCATTCTGCACACATTCACTGAATGACATTCATATTCGATGTACACACTCTGCACATACTGTTCTCCACCACGCCCCTACCTGTTAGCTGAGGCCTTCGGATTGCTTGCGCTCGGGGCGAGGTAGTGAGGTCCACTGATTTTTACATGCACGTATCCCCAAGTGTACATGGTGGGTCTTCAGCGGGGATCGAACGCGCGAACTTCCAGGTGGAAGCCCGACGCTGTATTCAATAGGCTACCACGGCGCATACTAGCATTAGATTTCTAAATCACACACTGCACTACAGACTACCTTCATTTTCAGTCAAGTATGCATACTTACTATATATTACATCGCACACTATACGTATACCATTCCAAAGGCGCAGCGAAATTGGTTTTGGAGGCTAAGCCCCAAGAACCCTTGATTTTTACCCATTTGCCAATCCGAGTACGTTAAAATGTCTGCAGTTAAAATGAATTTTATGCTTCACTTTTTTCGTCGGTATTCTTTCCTCATTCATTTTTCTCCGATTCAACATTAACATGCATCTTTTACTTGAATATAAATTCTGTATTTTTTAAATTAAATTAATCCAAATTAGCAAATTTAAATATTATGCAGTATTTTAAAATCATAAAACACAATAAAAGTTTATGAAATATTGCTTGAATGCTAATTTATTTTTAAACAAGAGCCTTCTAAAATAACAAATTTAAATAATATTTATACTCAAAATAATAGCATATTTTAAGTAACTTTATCTTGAAGAAAAGGATGGGGGATCTTAAATTAAATTAAATTTAAACAATCTGCAGTTCCTCTTTGTGTGTGTTTTTTTTTAAATTTACTTTAATTTACTTGTTTCGTTTCATTTTAACGATTCATTTGTTGTTTCTTTAATTACTTCATTTTATTTTGTTCCGTTTTATTTTATTTATTATTCCTTAAAAAAAAAACTAAAAGTGCTTGCAATAAAATTTCAAAAGATCAAAGAATATGTACTTCTACAGCTCTTCGTCGATGGATTAAATTAGATCGGATAAAAATGAGGGGGCGGGGAATCTACAATGTAAAAAAAAATCAAAAATTACTCACAATTTAAAAACAAAAAATTCAAAAGAAAGAAGGGAGGTTGGAATATCATCTATCAAAACCGTTTTTTCCACTGTAGGATTAAAAAATAATGATAAATTGTTACAATACATGGAAAACAATCTTGTGTTATTGTAGTTAACAATTCATTAAGTCAAAAAGTTTTCTCAATGAAAACTTAAGCTCGAAAATAAGGAAATTTTAAGTTTAAAAAATATTTACTGGATTGTTTCATGGTTTTTCATTGCAGAAAAATTAATTCTTTAAACGTGTAACAATACAAAAAAAAAAAAAAACAGGAAATATTCTGGTTTTGAACTCGTTTCAGAAAACTTCGCCATTTTAATTGACACTTACGTAAAATCGTAATACTCAAACCAATCTACAAATACTACAAACTACACTGAAGAAACGGCATCTTACATCTTGAAGTCAACTAAGTTCAACTTCCGAAAAAGTAATTTCATGTGGATGTAATTAACACAAGATTTAACAGGCCGTTTTCAACCATTTCTTAACTTTCATTTTAGATCAAGTTGCTACTAATTATAAAACTTTCAGTCACATTAACTTTTCCTATTTATCTTGTATTAGGAAAAGCCAATGCAATTGAAAGTTGCACTATAATTAGTAATTAATTACGCAAAATGGAAGCTTCGAAGCAGTCAAAATGACTGGTCTAGTAAATCTAGTGTTAAATGGCCTAAAACAAAAAAGTTTAAAATTTAACCAGTTAATTATTTTATGGTTATTGTATGGTCTCTATTTCGCAAGAATGAATTCATCAAAACACAAAGAAAAAAAGGAAACAAAGAAAATGTTCTATTTTTGAACTCTTATCCGCAAAATTCACCGCTCGATTCGAGACCTCAAAACAATTACATAAAACAGCAGCAGTCAAACAGCTAAACACTACAAATGACAGTGAACAAAAGTGTCTAGATGATTATTTATAAACCATTTCTAATTCTATTTTTAAAGAAAACGCTGAGCTCGGTCAACTGTTCTCGGATGTCGGAGTACATTTTTAGTGAACCCGTTGTCCAGCTAGCGGAACACCACAAATTCCTCGCATCAGCTTTTAAATGAATACTTCGCGGATTCATCTAAGCGACACAAAATGGCGTGATTTTCAAACCTATCAAACTCTCACTTGCCACTTTTACGTGCTTCTTTTGCATCGCATGACCTAACCCGTTTCATTTC
This sequence comes from Octonoba sinensis, assembly GCA_038502835.1. Lineage (NCBI taxonomy): Eukaryota > Metazoa > Arthropoda > Arachnida > Araneae > Uloboridae > Octonoba > Octonoba sinensis. Next base: position 44,950,420 of record CM076602.1, on the reverse strand, counting down.
GGTTTTCCTTTTTTTCTCTCTCTCTCTTTTCGTATTTTGAATCTTTTTCAGTTTAACAAATGGAATTACCATTCCATTCGTTCCTGCTAATGGAGTTTGTTCCAAACGCATGGGTTTTTTAGTCGTTTTCGGAAGATTTAGTGGTAAAAAGTATAAAATTAAATTCAGCTAGATTTAATCAAAGAAAGAAGATAAAGAAGACGGTGGATGTGTGCTAAGTATATTCACTAAAAGTATTTATGGGAAATTGATGTCAGTCGGGGTGGATTGATGCCCGGAACACACCAAAACGCGCTTCCGGTACTGCTGGTACTAGAATGTGTTTTTATATTGTCTAAAATATATTTTGGAATACTTTTTTTTTAATCGATCTCCCATAGGTCCCGTACCTTAGTTTGATCATATTCGATTTGAAAAAAGTTATGGCCGGAAATATAGTAGTGTTTTCCCTCATACTTTTGATTAAATGAACCGCTTTTAATGATTTTCTTTTCTTTTAATCAATCGATGGATGTTTAACTTAAATATCGCACATCGATTTGATTACAATTGTTTTTTAGAAACTACGCTATGAATGAAAAAGAAATACTTTTCTTTTAATTGGAAAGGTTTGCCTTAAGATTTCCTTGGTGAGAAAATGATTACAAATATAAAAGTCGATGTTAAAAAGAGTTTGTTGTCAGTTTCGAAATGAATTGATATTATAAATGTGTATATAAATGAAATAAAATAGAGGTATTTTCCTATGTCTATGTAAAAACTACCTGTGTGCCAAATTTCATCGAAATCTGAGATGGTGAAGCCGAAGCAGCTTGTTGATTTGACATGAAATGACCCATACAACTTCCTCGACCCTTTGATTTTAAAACAATTAATTAAAAGCAATTATAATAAGGGTTTAAGCGAAGGCTTCTCGGTAACAAAAAAAATTCCTCCACTCTGTTTTAAGACTGAAGTCTGTTCTGCAGTTTTTAAAATCAACCTCAAAGCGTAATTTATCATGCTAATGATTGTTGTTTAGTCAGTTTACAACAGTTTCAATGCAAAGCAACACATGGTGGAACGATAATTAGACTGATAATTATGCGCCGGCTTCAAAAATTATGTTTAAAAGTCGAGTCGATTTTGTTTAAAGAATTAATTTATTTCACTGTTTTTGCGCATTTTTTAATTTGAAGTCGGTTCTATTATTTTTCATTTTTTTTAATATTAAAATTCACTATATTTTATATCTTTATAATATCACAGATGAAAAAAAAAAGTTTTTCAACCAACCTCTGCGGCAGCTTTTCTCTGCTAAAATCGCATGCTCATCTTTGCAGGCTGCAAAAGCTGAAGGAGGTAAATAAATTAGCATCAACCTGAGTCCCTGAACCTAAGTCAAACTTGAACTTAAGATTCAGTTATTTCTCATTGGCGTTCCGGTACTGGAAAATTCACGAATGCACCCCTGGATATAATGCACATTGTAAAAGAAACTGCAAACAAAAGCTTGCTGATGACTTGTTGACTACGGGGGAGCCGCTAACATTACGTGAGTCTTTAACACTACTGGTGAGTACACTAACTCACACGCGCACATGAAGAACGGAAAACAAATTAGCAACAAAAAACTTTATTTTATCATTTACGTCCATTAGAACAAGTTATACGCAGGTCTCAAGGTACATAACACTTATTAATAATCACACTCTACTCCTTAAAATAGCATTCGATTTAGAAAAACTTTCAGAGTTTCAAACTTCAAATTGCTGATATTTAGAACTTTTTCATGAATTTTGTAAAATTTTTATTCTACAATTTAGAGCTAAAGACATATACGATCAATCTTTGGCACTTGGTTTTGGACGTATCCTTATTTCTACCTGCCGTAGAAGACATTCCTGTAATTCTGAAGTTCTTTTGTGCAATTTTCATTGCAGTGTCATTCTACACTGATTTTCTTCAATTCCGTTTCATTATGTAAAAAAAAAAAAAAAAATAGCAACAGCAAATCTCTCGAGTTAATCATGTATAATTTCCAAAAAGTATATATATATAATATTTAAGAGAGCTATCGTTTTGAAGTACGCAAGAATTACATTTACCTGATACAACATGCAAGCACGCACACACACACAAAGACAGAAAAGAAAAGCACTTCCGCCACTCACTTGGGAAACTGAACATTTTTTCCCATTTGTAACCAACACTAAAACAAGATTCGTACTGGTACAAATTGTTCCAAGTAAACAAGTAAATAAATAAGTAAACAAATCATAAGCAAAGAGAAAAAAGACAGCGAGAAAATAAAACACACGTAGCCAGAATAATTTTCTTGTGCATTACTTAAATGTTTGAAATCTGTTTTTGCATACATTCGATTAAAAAAAATAATAAATAAATTACAGACAACTTTTCAGTATCCCAAATATGTGATTAGCAAAATACAGTAACCTCATTTATCAGAGGCATTGTGCTAGCGCGGGAAGCTGTTCATTAAAGTGCCGTGGTTAATTAGAAAGGCCAACATTGTGAAGAATACCCGGGCAAGGTTCCCACAAAAACATTTCCTCCGAAAATCATTTCCTATTTCCTGAGCTTCGCCACGGAAATGATCCCGTGTAAAGATGGCATCAATCGAACCACAGAAAAGATAAATGAATATTAAAATACAATAATAAATGAAATATGGTAAGGAGTGAAGCGTTGCAAAGGAAACACTTTTTCAAGAGATATTTCTCATCCCGAGCACACGGCTGAATGGAAGAATATTCCCCTATTACTGAGCTGAAGTGATTAGGCATGTTGCCTTTAGTCTGTTGTGCAGTTTTTTGAAGGGAAAATACAAATAAATTTCAAGTGAAAAAAGAGAGAGGGATGAGAATCTGTTTTACGAGAAGAGGGTCTTTTGTACAGCTTTGTGAAAAGGAAACTACAAATAAATTGCAAGAAGAGGAAATAGGGAGAGAGAGGAGAATCTGTTTTACGAGAAGAGGATCTGTTGTACAGCTTTGTGAAGGGAAAATACAAATAAGTTACAAGTGAAAAGAGAGGGAGAGGTGTGAAGGGAAAATACAAATAAGTTACAAGTGAAAAGAGAGGGAGAGAGAGATGAGAATCTGTTGTAGGAAAAGAGGGCCTCTTGTACAGCTTTGTGAAGGGAAAACACAAATAAGTTTCAAGGAAAAAAGTTACAAGTGAAAGTGATATGAAAATCTGTTGGTACAAGAAGAGAGTCCATTGTGCAGTTTTGTAAAGGAAAAATACAAATATGAGTTAAAAATGAGGAAAAGGGAAGAAAAAGCGCAGGGAGTCCTGAAATGAATAAAGTAAATAAAATTAGAAACCGACTTTAACACAGATAGGGAGGAGGGAATCAAACTACCATTCATGTGGATAAAAATTGCGTTAAAAAGTAAAAAAAAATAATTCCTTCTCCAAACAACTAAGCATTATTTTAAACATAAGCATTGAATTTGGTGAATAAATTATACATAAAATCCCCATTAATCAACCACAAATTACTTGTGAGTTTGCATTAAGGAAAATAATGCACATTATGGCATTTTATGTAAAGGTAATCTTCGTTTATAATTCTGCTTCGTTTTCAAAAATTACCTTTAAAAGTAGCATTGATGTTGTTCAAAGGAAATAGTGGCTAACTAAACGCGAAACGTGTAGAATCAATTCTTTTAAGTTATTGCATTCACTGTTTATATAAATGTATATGCATACATACATGATATAAATATGTATTTAACAAAGGTGTAATATTTTGTTTGCAAAACATTCAACAACAGTTTTCCTGTTCCGAAAGATAATTAAAATGATTTGCAAATTATGAGTAACATGAAAGAGACAGATAGGGACATTTGCTGGAATTGTTTCCACTACCGCATTGCTATCAGTCATTCTCTGTAAAAAGGTGCGCCGAATCTCTACGAAAGCTGTTTAGCAATTTGTTTTCAGTTAAAAGTTTGTTCATTACTGCAATGTTTGGGATTAAAAAATTAGTTCGTATGAAAAACTTGAGAGGAAACATGTTGCATTTTCGTGCTCAAGGAAACACTTTAAAGTGTTGAATAATAATAACGATGATGATAATTATAATTATAATAAAAGGAATAACAATAATAATAATTACAAAATATTCTTGTAAAAAAATGCATTAAGTTTAAAAATTGCCAATGCATCCTCGTAAGGAAATGTTTAGTGTTATGCAAAAGATTGCGGAATAATATAGGGTATTCATAAAAGAATGACCCAGTCATAAATTCCATTAACATCAACTATAAGCGTTGTAGATTGTAGAGTATTGGTTCAATGTCACAATTAAATAGTAACTCAAACAGTTTTAGACAAGAGCGTACGCGAGCACATCTTTATTGTTTTCTGGCTTGCAGCGCCACATAGGAAAAAATGGCGACTAATGACAGTAAAACGTTTTTGTGTTCTGCAATTTGCTAAAAGTCAATCTGTAGCGTTTCGTTTAAAGTTTAAATGTGATCCTCCTGGGGGCAGAAACGTTCCACCGTTACCTAATGATTTAGCCCAGTTGAGACGTAGAATTGAGGAGGCTATTGCTTCCAAAACACCGGATGCGTTAACCAAAAAAAGGAAAGAACTGGGCAATAGGTATAGGTTGGATGTGCGCCGTGTAACTAAAGGTGCACGCGTTGAGCATTTGTAGGAAAAACTAGGTTAGTTTACCTTCAGTTTGGTGTATGATTTGTTGTAAATAGTCTAAATTAAACTGTTATAATAACCATTGGGACTGGGACATTCTTTTATGGACACCCGTATATCCACCAAGTGTTAGTTCTGCAACAATGTGCGTGCTTTTGAAAAAGTAAAACGTTTTGTTTGGTATGCGAACACAATTAAATCGGCTTTGTTTATAGCGATTTTTTTTTTGGAACAAATTTCGTCCGATGTTGCATACACGTGTTTCGTGGTTACAGGGATCTTCTTTTTCAATACGAAAAACAGTTCGGAGCGTCGAACTTAAGCAGCAATTACACCAGCGTATTATTGCTGGGCGTAAGATGAGATTGCGCTGTGACGTAAGATCGGATAAATTTCCACTGCTGTTGTATGCCCTCTGCAACAGTCAATGACGTGTATTTTGTTGCCGTCGTAGTTGGTGAGAAATCAGCATTATTCTAGCCTCTGACCGTAAATAACAACTTCAAAAATGATAACGCTTTTTCCATCAACAACATATTAATTCATTGAAGTTTTAAGAAATTACTTTACCACAAAAATGACACAACTTTTTCAGATGATTCCTACCAATTGAGACCAAAATAAGGCTGTTTATTCGTTTTTCCAAAAAATTACACTGTTTTGCATAATGTTGCAAAAAACGAACTTCGTTCATAACCTCAAAGATGGAAACTATTTTCACGCAAAGTCCTATCACGGTTCCATCAATTTTCCCAAACTTGTGCATTCAAAGCATTACCAAACGCCATGACTTAGGTACTTGATGATTTAGGGGCACTGGTGTGGAAAGTAAACGTGACCAAACTATTTTTGACTGATATAATGAATAATTTCCTCTCTCTCATCAGGTAAAGGAACTTTCAACATCAGGAATATTTCAAGTTTTTGCTCTCTAACTACTATTATGATGATTTTACTAAAGAATGTGTCTCTTGGACGTATATCTAAAATGTTTTTATGATCAAACAGATAGGAGCTCCTTAAAATGGTTTACTAATTTATATTTACACTTGCTTCATAATTTCCCACTAATTTTTCCTTCTCCCAGAATTTATCACTGCATACTGTGATTCAAAAGCTTACTCTTGATATATGAATGTCGCTGTTGCAGTCGAAATTCAGTTCTCAAAATATGCAGAGTGCTGTCAAAATTTTGGATTCATTGAATTATTTAAAGATGCATAAATGATTATTATAAATTAATGTGAAACTTGCTTTCTCCTATGACAATATTCTTAATTCTCTAACCATACTCCTGCATCACCAGTTTTGTTGAGCAATCATCTCTTATCACCACTATTATTGGCCATGTTCTCTATAACCACTTTTATTGAAAACACTCTTTTAAAATTGAACACATAATAAAGTGCAAATAAATTGCCAAAGCAAACAAATAATTTTTCAAAAATAAAATTCTTTAATTCCAGAATAAAATCTTTCAAATTAATTTTTCAACCGATAAAACAATCAATGCTGGATAAAAGAGTTCATAACCGTTTTTATCCATCAGCTTTAAGTACCACCGAAAAGCAGATTGATTGTTTATAGCTATGTAATAAAGAATGTGATTTCCATAAATCTATAATTTCAGCCTCCGCAAAACGACAGATTGAATACTTACAATATTTTGTTAGACAGTACATAATCAATCTGCTTTTTTATCAATCTGCTTTTCTATTGTGCTTGAAAATGACAGTACATAACTGTCATTTTCAAGCACTATAGAAAAGCAGATTGATTGTTTTGCATTCCGGATTACAGAGTCTATGATTAACATTATCCAATAATTTCAATCATCATACAGAACCAGATTGATTGTTTTGTACATTGGATCTAGAGTACATGATGGCCATTTATTTTGAAAACTGGAGTAGAGAATACATGATTGACATTACCCTGTAACTTCAAAGCAATACATAAAGCAGATTTCTTTTTTTTAAATCATGGTTGCAATCAACATTAATCACTGCCCGCAAATTTTTGTATCATGCTTCTACTACATTTCTCTTCTTTGAGCTTTTACTCATCAAATATATTCGTCAAATAACTTTGGGAAACTAAAGATGGAATGAATGATCAATTAGATTTGTCAGATACCTTTGAGAAACTGAAGAAGGGATGGATGATCAAATTTCGGAACGTAGCCCGAATTTCAGTATATTTATAATTCAGTTTCCAATTTCTTGGGTCATATAAAATGAAACTAAAAAGGCTATTGGAAACAAACGAAAAGAGTAATTTCGATTAAAGTAATACTTCTTATTGTGACATTAAATTCTGTCGGAAAGTACAGAATTTCAAAAATCTTGATCACAAATGCGCCACGGCTAATTTACTGGTAAAGCTATTATGGAGGATTTAACATATACGTCTCAGTGAATTTTGGGGATCATCCCTCTCAGTAAGTGAAATGACATTATCATGGAGGAATTATTTAACTCCCATGTAGCTTTACATGCATTAACAGAGATTTCACTAAGAAACAACGTAGTTAAGGTTTTATTTCTGGTTCATTACTTTTTATTCATATACTGTAAAATAATCCCAACTCAAACTTTCACCGAAAAAAAAAAGAAAAGAATGGTGAAATTTAACTGCATCCAAAATTTGGTACTAAAGTTTAACTATTATAATGTTTCCTAGTTCACATTCCCAGTGGCTGAGTGGTAGCCTTCCGTGCTACCATGCCACACGTCCGGTGTTCGATTCCCGGGCTGGGCAGGGTCGACTCAGCCTTTCATCCCTTCAGTTAGGTCGATAAAATGAGGACCAAGCTTGCTTGGGAACTAAACACTGGTGGTTCAGCGTCAGGCCGACCACGTGACCGGAACATCTGCTTCTGCACCCAGAGCTCTCGGTCTCGAAAACTGGGATGGATACAGTAGGCCATGGCCCCCAAAAGGGCTGCCGCGCCACTGAGTTTAGTTGTTTTAGTTTTTCACATTCATGGTGAAATATGGAGAAACTACACCATTATAATAGTTCACCTTAGTTTTAAATGTCGATTGCAGCTAATTTTCCCCATTTTTTGCTTCTTTTTTTTTTTTGTGAAAGGTAGAATTTATTAGTGTAATGAACTCTATATCCTCTTCAGACCCCAGAACTAAGCACAAACAATTTTGACGCAATTTTTTGGTTCGGTGATTTAAAAATGATTACAAAACAAAAAAACTAAAAAAAAAAAAAAAAAATTTGAATTTTAATTAACAATTAGTTTAAATAATAATTAATGCCCAATTTCCATGTTTTCCATGTTTAAGACAAGTAAACTATCTGCTGATGAATTTCAAAAACAATTGGGTGTTTTAGCTTTCAAATTGCACAAACAGTAGTTAATAAACAGTATTTTAAAATGTACCCAATTGGGTGCACTTGGAATGAAGAGATTAAATTAGAAAACAAATGTAGTGTTACCATGTTTTTTTGAGCCCAACCCTAGACATATTCGCCATCGACTCGTCGGTACTGCCTTTTAATACTTACACTAGTTTTCCTAATATTGTAAAAAATTAATTGAAATTATTTAGGATCATTAACATTTTAAAAATGTCATGTCTATATAATGACTTAGTTGTGGTTTTCATAAGGTATAAGAGATAAACGTTTAGAAGTATACTGAAACTATACCACTTTCTGGATTCCTCAATAACTTACTTGACCCCATATTTGAAAAAAAAAAAATTCTCAAACTTTTCTATCACTGGGTTTACAACTATTGCTAGGAGATCCTTTTGTATTGTACTACAGAAGATAGATGAATTGAGGACAAGATGGAAGCACATATGAGGCGCTTAGAAGCAAAGAGGTGTAAGTGACAAATTTGAAAATTTGGAGATAACTAGTGCAAATGTTAGGGAAAGCACTATTCTATATTGTGGCAAGAGATGTTGGTGATATCTCTAACAGGTGCTCCGCAACAACCTGATTTAGAAATAAAATGACATTAAAGGTATAAGATGCAAACTTTGAACGCTTTTTTCTCGGAATCGCTTTTTGGCCACTTACATCCCCTTGTTTTTCACTGTCTTATATGTAAAATATTAGACCAAAAACAGGTTGTTGATTTATATGTATGAATATAAAATACATTTTAATTGAAAGAAACTTGTAGTAAAAATTTCAACATTTCAAGTTTTACTGCATCTTTAAGTTCATTGAACCCAGCCACCCCAACAATTGGCAGTTCCTGCCCCTTTCATAATGATCAGTTTACATTACTAAATAACCCACATAAGTGGATAAATGACTTCATATTCTGGGTCTATTACACACAGAAATGTGTATGTCAGACGCACAAGAGAAAAAAAATGTTAAAGAACTCCGCCAGTCAACCTGTCAACCAAAAAAACATCTGGAAGGCAAGCAAAAAACGACAAAACACAATTCGTTTGGGTAATCCGTACACCGTTTTCGGGGCTAAAACAACATGATGGGACAAGCGATGTGAATGATCCGTAATGGCTGTCAAACTCTGAGTTATGAAAGAGACAATGGGTGCAAACACGCCCCCACCACGAGCGGTGCTTTTTTCAAGGTCGCTCACAACATAGAAAGTGGTGATTCAGTGAGAAACGGAGATTATGCAACGGTAATCCAACGAGAGGGAAAATACCTCACGATCCATTAAGTTCGTTCTCCCCCAGGACTTAGTTCTGGGAAAAAGACTGAAGAAATTCCCGCAATCTGTCAATGCAGAAAAAAGATTGAATATTAATGATAGCTTCAACTTCGGGGCTGAGATGTTAAGATTTTCTCAGCATTGTATATAAAAATGCATACATGTAAAAAAAGAATGTGATATGTTGCATCACGATTTGTTGTTTGTATATATCTCCAAAGTAATACTGAAGAAATTTCGTTCGTAAATACTCTGAAATTACTCTTAATTCATCTCTCAAATACTCAACGGCGCGACAGTCCATGGTGGAGAAGCCTGCTGTGCTCATCTCAACTTACGAGACAGAAGGTCCTGGGTTATAGATGCTCCTGTCAGATCAGTTTGACCCGGAACCCCCAGGGTTTAGTTCCCAAGCATGCTTATTAGTCATTTTGTCGCAACATTGGAGGGATAAAGGGCCAAGTCGACCCTGCTCAGCCCGGGGATCGAACATCGAACCTGTGGCACGGTAGCACGGAACATTGCCACTCAGGCACTGAATTCCATCTAATGTTCTTGAAAATGGAAACAAGTACGGTAGGAGTCGACCTCCCGTGAGCTTTTTTGTTGAATGTAAGTTTGAAATTATACTGAATACCATCTAATATTTAAAAAACTTCAATGAAAAAGACAGCACATGAGCTTTCATGAGTTCTCTTATAAAAAATAGTCCCGTTATTTAGTGGATCAGGGAGAAGACAACTGCCACCCCCTGACTTTTGAAATATGGTGCATAGAAATATGTGTGTATATATTTTCTTGTTTTCCCATATAATATGCGAAGATTATAATTCCTCTTCACCCTCTCCGGAAAAATTCCTTCTCACCCTCTTGAGGTGCTTATTAAAAATGGAAGGAGCTTCCTTATCTACCTTGATTCTCGGCCTCTCGCGAAAGGAGCTTGGATTTTTAAGTGGCATTTGTAACAACAACCACAACAAGCCCTGCTATGTAAAAGTTGTTAGCCTAAAATCGTAGCTTTGAAATTAATGTAATTGAACATTTCCGTGTTTTTTTTATTAAGCGCCTTAAACTGTTGGAAAATGCCTTTGCTACATTTTTTATATATATTAAGGTTTATTAAGCTATTTTTCAAACATTCCTAGGACGGTAATTCATTTTAGGCACTATTACCCAAAAGCCACAGATACATAAAAATCGATCTCTGGAATCAATTCGCTCAGATTATTAGGGAAGAAGTTGAAAATTAGAATTGACGGCGCAAATAAAAAAAAACAACATTCATAGCAATTGTATGGATAAGATATACAATTCTGAAAAAAATTAAATCTTTAGAGAAAAGACAAAACAATGAAATGAAAGAGTTGATTTTCGGCTTAGAGAACTCTAAAATAAAGCGTATTGTTTTCGCCTTCAACATTTGCAATTGGGGCTTTGTTTTGTTTTACAATCAAGAAAACACAGTAGTTCCATTTTTCCTTTTCCACGGATGATACAGGTAATATTAGTTGGGCGTTTCCGGTAGAAACAAATCCGAAATCAAACTTAGTGGAAAAGGTTATCGAACATTGTCTGAAGAAATACTCATTCGGACTCTTGGAAGTTCTTGAAAAGGGCTGTTGTCAGTTGAGTGTTCGTATGTTTTTTTTTTTTTTTTTTTCGTGGTTTCACATCTTATATTTACACAAAACTTGATTTGTGGAAAGAATGGATGAATTTCTTACAGATGCGTTATATAGTTTAAGATGGAACAAAAAGCTGATGGGGAAAGCTGCCTTCCTGGTGCCCTTCTAAAGACTTGAATAACGCAAGAATGAGAAAAAAAAACTTCTTAAAAAATTTTAGGATGAATCTGCAGCATTTTATAATGCTGATTCCAAAAATTGAATTAGCTTTTTTCCATCACCCACCACTTTTTTACAATATGTAGCCATACTTGAGGTACATTGTATGTTAGATTTAAAAAGGGAAATGAAATAAAATGCATGGCTATTTGGTTATTGCAAATACTATCAATTATACTATATTTATTAATACAAAATGTTTACAAACTAAGTTAAATAAAAAGCGCTATGAAATAGTTTAATCCGGTAGCTCGGGACTTTCTTGTTTTTCGGTAAATCTGTGTACGATACTCTTTCTCTTATGAACATTTTCTCTGCATTCTCGTAAGAGTGACTAGCAGTAATCGCCCATCACATTAATTTTCCATCCGCTTTCTTTCTCTCTCGCTCTGATATACCTTATATACTTTTCTCCACCTGACCCCTACCTGTTAGCCGAGGCCTTAGGATTGCTTGCGCACAGGGCGAGGTAGTTGGGATCCACTGATTTACATGCATGTATCCCCAAGTGTACATGGTGGGTCTTCAGCGGGTATCGAACGCGCGACTTTGCAGGTGGAAGCCCGACGCTCTAACCACTAGGCTACCACGGCCCATATATCTTATATACTGGTGGAAGCGTTCTCGTTTTTAGCCAGCATTCCCGCAAAAGTAATAATTTACTGAATATATTGCCTGGGGTCATGCATCAGTTGGTGGGGAAAATTCTGTTAATATTTATGATTGAAATTAATAAAAAGGCCCAAAATTTATCTCAAAAAAAAAAAAAAAAAGCTGGAGTTTTTTGTAGACACGAAAAACGTGTGTGCAGCGTTGATTATTTGCGATAATTGGTTTCAATTTGCTAAAAAATGTTGACTTCGTTAATGAGTACGTTGGGCTCAAAAGCAATAATTTACATATTTTACTGAATATATTACCTGGGGTCATGCATGTGGTCATGCTGTAGTTTCCAAGAGCTCGAATGTGTGTAACTTTTATTGCAAATTTGGGTTAAATCAAGGGTCGCCCCAGAGGAAATTCAGGTCCGTTTTCGGCCGCCATCACAAAATTAGGATTAATCAAAAAAAGCTGGAGTTTCTAGTAGATTCAAAACACCTGCATGCTATTTTCAATGTAAATTTGTGCCTAATAACGTTACTTTGTTAATAAGTACACCCCGGCTTAAAGGTACATTTATTACCGAATATATTGCCTGGAGCCATGCAGTTCAAAAATTCAAATCAATCAAAACGAACCCTTCACAAAATTCCAAGCTTCCAAATCGTGCTTTTCACGCCATTATTTATTATAAAAGTAGCAAATTAATAATACAATTTTTCATCACTATATGATTAAATTTTCAATTTTCACAAAATTACTTGGTTTTTCACAAAAATCTCTTTAAAATTCACAAAAAAAGGACCCTGTTTAAAAATGCTGGATCGACAATGTTGGCTTTGTTAATGAATATATTTGGCTCAAAAGTAATAATTCACATATTTTACTGAATATATTGCCTAGGGTCATGCCGGGATTTCCAAGAATTGGAATGTGTGTGTTTTTTATTGCAAATTTGAGTTAAATGGTTTTAATTTGCCTAACAATGTTGACCTCGTTAATGAGTATGTTCGGCTCAAAAGCAACAATTTACATATTTCACTGAATATATTGCCTGCGGTCATGCATCAGTTGGTGGGGAGAATGCTGAAAATATTCATGATTGAAAATGAAATAATGCACGCCAAATTTATCTCAAGAAAACCAGCAAAAAAGTTTCAGGTGAGAAAACTTCTTACATTAGTAGTTCCCTCATCAGTACACGATTCCATCAACAGCACGAAGACTCCGCACCAATGACAATTTCATCGCCTAAATTTCCTTCCGTAATGACTTTCAATTGTTTCGTCCTGTTTCCTCAATCAGCAGAGTCACGTGACCACAAGACCCTGGAGCACCATGAGGATCTCTGATGAAGATGAAGTCGAATCCATCCAATTAAACATCGCATTTCTGCTTGACGTTAAATGACAGTCAAGAACTCGGGGAATTTTTGCGGCCTCTTTCAATCAGGACCACATTTTGCTTGAAGCAAATGATATGCATATGCTGAGGGCGGGGTTTTTTAATTTATTTATTCTTTTTTTTTTGGGGGGGGGGGCTGAATGTTACTGAGTAACCATGGCTAAGCATAAGATTTCCTGTAATAAATCTTGGAAGGTACAGTTTCTCGTAAAGTTCATTTATTAAAGACTTTTCGTCAATACTGGTGGCGTCAAACTAATGACAACAATCTTAGTTTATGAACGGTTAGTTTCATTATCAATAGTACTATTAAACTTCATGAGATGTAATAAAGTTGTGACGCACAAATTATTGCATACACGAATTTCGAAGTTCCAAGAAGTCCCTTTTTCTAATAGAAATATTTTTGAACTTCTGAAGGCAAACAACAGTCACAAAGAAGCGAGACAAAACGGAAAAGAATCTTTTATTGATATAAAATCTTCCTAGAAGGCCAGCCAATTCGAAAAGAATTAAGGTAGCAGATTGACCAATCGGAAACCAGCAAATATGTCTTATTCTATATCTACCTGCACATGTGCTTTCAAATTTCATAGACGCACGTTACGCAGTTGATCACAACAAATATCCAGTAGGGTGGAACAAGAAACACAAATGAGGCTTAAAGGATCTCCACGGGGTGCTTAAGTTGTCTTTTAAGCATACTAGCATAGATACTAATTTTTTAAATTTCAATTAATTGCTTCCGGTACCCTATAAAGCATTAAAATTATCTGGGGAAAATCGATTTTTATGACAATTTCGCATTAAAATTTTATTTTTCAAAAATAGCTTAAAAATCGATTTACAGGAAAATAATGATAGGCTTTAATTGTCTACCAAATTTATGAACATTTTAAATTAATTTACACTTTAAACACAGTTTCATAAATGAATTTTACACATGTTTTGGAACGCCAGAAAATATGAATGGGTTTCTATTTTTAAAAATGTGTCAACTACCAGTATATTTACTACATAACATTCACATCATATTCCAAAAGAAATTTCGGAAAAAGGAAAAAAAAAACTTCAAAAATTTTCATAAACTGTTTTTGCGCTTGGAGCACCGGAAAAGATGAATGGATTTCATTTTATGAAAAATTATGTAAACTAATATGCCTAAATAACATGCAACTTCCCCTGTCCTGGTGGCAAAAGTAATTTCGATAGTATAAAATATATATATATATATATATATATTTTGTTACGGCCAAAGCCCGAAGTCCGGACACTTCGCGAATTGGCCGGCCATTTCGCACTTTGGCCGAGAGGTATGGCCAAAGTGCGATGTAATTGAAACGATCAGTGAATATTCTACTTTGGCCGGCCATTTCGCGAAGGGGGGCCACGATGTTCCGGCCAAAACGCGATATGTTCATTCAAGAATGCCCTTGTTGTAATAAGTGATTACGGTGATTTATAATTCATTTTTTAATTAGACGAAAAGAGGTAAATTTTTTATGTTGACCATTTTACTACTTTTTTAATATCTTTTGTATTTCTAATAACTTTTACTTTACTGAAAAAAAAAATTGGTATGTTTTTTCACATACCGGGTGGTACGGTGGGACCACATTCTTTTAATATTTGTTTTATTAAAAAGTTAATTTGCTAGTATTGCCCCTTTTGTTTTCTTTTTTAATTTAAAAACATAAATCTTCTGATTTAAAAATATAAAAAAATATACAAGTTTTAAATTAAAATTTAAAAAATAATTTTTTACTTTGTCTCAAATGGCCACATCCCACCGCAGTTAACTGCGGGTACCGCAGCTAGTAATTTTTAAGCAATGAAGTTAGGGTTATACAGAGCCAATAATACGTGCCAATGATTTTTTCTTCCAACTTTGGCTGATCCTCTCATGCCACTTCGCGATCTGGCCGGCCAATTCGCGAAGTGGCCGAATTCGGGCTTTGGCCGTAACATATATAACACTAAACTAACGAAAATTAGAGGGGGACCTATAATTTTCTACAGTGCTCAGTACATTGTCATTCGGCCACCAGCTCCTCGCACAAGCAATCCTAAGGCTTCGGCTAACAGGTAGAGGTCTGGTAGAAATAAGTACCATGACATTCATTAAAATCTTTACATACACATCGGAATAATGTTTGTAAGAAGTAAATTCTTACAAGTATTATTCATAACAACTGCCATGTTTTTCGAAATTCGTATGGTTCAGAATTTCGAGTTTTTATATCTTTTGAGCAAGGGATGGTACAGTATTTATAGCAGAAGTACTTTGTAAACAAAAAACACACAAAAAAAAAAAAAAAACCACGAGTTCAATGTCGACAATAGCCGATTCTTGGTTACTGAAAGAATGAAATTCTTAGGAATTTAGGCTGGGCAAATTCTGTGTTACATGTGGATTCCAAACGAGACTTAATTCAAACATTTGTTGTACAATTCTAAAGAAATTCCTTATTCGATGGCCCAACAAAAAATTTCAAATTGAGATTTAAAAAACACGTTAGTGATTTAAAAAACACAACGTTTCTTTTACAAATACTGTACCCCTCCGGGACTCAAAGTTTACATTTTGCATGTTAACCCTTTATCTACTGACGATACTTAAAAGTACCCCACTCACTTTAAAATTCCCCCACAGGAACCATTTTCACGAATATTTCGACGTTACTTTGCACGAACACTCTTTTGATTCTACTTTTTCAGTAAACAATCTAGCTTAGGTTGCATAAAGACTATTTTAGCGAGAAACGAGGCCAGCTTCCAAACTGATGCTGCAATTTCAGCTGCCATATTGCTCAGATTGCCAAACGAGTTTAAATTTTCGATCCATAAAAAAGTAACATTTAAAAGTTACGTCTTGATTGTTTTTATGTGTTACTTAAAAACTCAGAAATATTTTGAGTGAACAGAGTGCGAATTGATTTCATAGTTAAATTACTATGTGCTAGTTATTAGCTGTGAGGAATTATATTTTCATAAGGTGAGTATTATATGTATGTAAATTAATTAACTATTCATGAAGTTATTTAAAAGAAAAAAAATAAATAAAAACATGAAAAAAATTGCTGGACATAAATAATTTAGTAGATAAAGGGTCAAATCTAATTATCATGTCTGTCACATGATAGAACAAAAACAAAGTCGCAAACAACTTTTTTAATTCTTGCTAAAGCACAGATTGTTTCCCAAATTAAATTCTGTCATTGTTTTAATGATAAATGAAAGAAGCAGCTGAGTCTCGCATGAAAATAGATTGAATAATCACTTCGTAAACTTGCACTAATACGAAAAGTTAGGAAATGTTTCAAAATAAACAAAATCTTTTTATCATTAAAAAGCTTTAAATCTTACATTTAAATGGTGAGAAGATAAATGGAAAGCTATTAGTTCCGAAAGCTTAAAATACCGCTTCAGAGCTTATTTGCATAACGATGTTTACCCAACTTACGTAAATATTGTGAACAAGTCATAAATATTGATGGCTGCTACTTTTTCTCTGGGTCAAGAGAAAATAAAGTCATCTATTCTTGGATTTTTTAATGCATGCTTTATACAGCAAGAAAGATGCTGTTTTCTAGAAGGCAATGTTCTAGAACAGCGTTTCCCAAAGTAGGTTCCGCAAAAGAATGGCAGGTCCCTTTGGCATTAAATAAATTTATGTTCAAGAAGTCATGTTCAGAAAATGTTTCTCGATGAAATTTAGTTGAAAGTGATTCCCTTTCTGAAAATAAAAAATCATCTGAGGGAAGCAAAATAAGAAAAAAAAACTGTTCAGAGAATTAACAAATACAAAATGCAAATGCAAAAGTGACGACCAGCAACAGGCACAGGGCCCAGTTAGACTGATCCTAGTCAATTTAATAATCCCCAATGAACATCAAGAGCCTTCTTAAAAGTTTTTACCCCACTGCAATTAACAGTTACCTCCGGTAAACTATTCCAACTGTCTGCAATCCTATTGAAGTAGTAATTTTTCCTAACTTCAAGATTAGCCTGAGATTTGAAAAGCTTAAAACAATGACCTCTGGTTCCAACTTCAGCGCATAACTGCCAGCCCATCAACATTTCCTGTTTTAATAAATTTAAACAATTGAGTCATGTCCCTTCTAATTCTCCTTTGCTCTAGACGAAACATATGATTTTTTTTAATTTGTTAACTAATGTAAAATTTGTAAAAGGACTCGTTGCTCTGATTAATACCACTCTGTGAGACCACCAGTTTATACCGTTCGGAGCAAGATAAGCATGAAGGGAGCTTTAAAAATTTAAATTTTACAATATTAAAATCTTCAATTCAAAATAAGTAGTTATAAATTTCTTTCCCGTGGGAAAGGGCTTTAAATAAGCCAGGTTCAGATCGTTAAATTTCATTTTCAATCTGAAGACTAATGGGTGTTCCTCAAAGTAAAAATGGACCATTAAGGGTTCCATGGTCAATAAAGTTTCGAATCCGCTGTTCTGGAATACAACAGTACAATGATGCCAGATGTGGCTAAAATTAGCCATTATGGATAGTTTAAGATGCTGCTGGCTAAAAGTATTTTCAATTACTAGCCACAAAAAATTCTAGCTGATTTTAAATTTAGTTTTCCGCATTAAAGTTTATTATTTTTTTTTCTTTATTTCAATCAATATTAAAAATATGCATAGAATTTATAGGTTTCAAACATCGGAGCCGGATATCC
The DNA here is from genome assembly GCA_038502835.1 of Octonoba sinensis. NCBI lineage: Eukaryota > Metazoa > Arthropoda > Arachnida > Araneae > Uloboridae > Octonoba > Octonoba sinensis. Next base: position 44,932,547 of record CM076602.1, on the reverse strand, counting down.
AGTACAAATTCGTCAGACAAGAGACACCGGATATCCTATATCCGACAAAACGGAACTCAGAATTGGAGCTTTGGTAGTAACAACAATTGAGAGCAATAACAGCAGCAGCAACAACAATAGTAACAACAACAACCGAATTTAGTTTAAATGGCTAATTTTGGCTAAATTGTTTCTCGCAACTAGCTAAAAGTCGTCTGGAAAATCTGGCACTCCTGCAACAGTAAGCCCCGAAAAAAAAATAATAATGCGGCAAACTAACTCAACTTGCACGAGCTCGTAATTTTTGTTTAGTTAAAATAAGAAAATGTAAAAGTGTTATTTATATTCATGGACTTTTCGAAGCGACTACGACATTGAAACTAAAAGATAAATTGAAAACATGTGGGTTTTCTGTAAAAGTGGTAAAAATTGAATCGTTTGTTTTAGAACAGGCACGAGTCTCATTTTCAAAATTTACACTAGTTATGAACAAGTTTACAATGGTAGGCGCTTCTTCCTAAGTAATAATGATAATGACTTTATAATAAAGCAGCAAGTATGTGTGTGTGTGTGTGGGGTGTGTGTGTGTGTGTGTGTGTGTTTGTGTGTGTGTGTCTGTGTCCGGCGTAGGGCCCAGACCGTCCAACGGATTTTCATGAGATTTGGCACGAAATTAGTTTGGAACATGGGGGTGTGCATCTCGGAGAGTTTTTTCCGAAATTCGAATTTGTTCTTCTTTTATTCCAATTTATAGCCGAAAGTTTCATAAAATAATCATTTTCTATGGGAAGGAATTATCGCATCGCTTCGAGCTTGATACCGTTGAAAAGCGCGTAAAAAACTACCCCGGGAGAAGTTTCGCTCTACGTGCGAAAATTCGAAGCCTCTAAATTACCTAGAAAAGAAGTTATAAGCATTTTTCTCTGCAGTTCGAAATTATTTTTTCACGCTAATTAATTTTAACTGTTACCATGCCGACTGACTATTAATCCTTTTTTCTTTCAACGAATTAAAATTTATTCCTAGCGGTTTTTAGCATTTTGAGGAGCAGCCGATTTTTAATTTATTTTTTTCTTTTTTTAGATTTTGATTATTATTTTTTTAAAGCGAATTGAAATTTATTTCCAACAAACAAAAAGTAATTGTGCCAAAAAACTTACGTATACACTCTCAGAAACGCATGCTCAAATCTCACGAAACTTATCGTATTATTTGACGAAATGGCTTCGTGAAAAAGGCTCCGAGTAAACCTTTCGTCAAATTGAAGAAATTTGTGCACTGTTAGAAATTTCATCGTGAAATTACGGTTAAATAACCGGCAGCAGTCTGTCCATCTAATTCACCGTTAAATTTACGGTTTGGAACATTTTTCTACTCACAGGCGGTTGATAGTTTTATTTTGATTTCCTTATTTTGACATGTATTTTACGGGACCATTTTCCATACTGCACAGGGGTTTTTAAAAGAAATGTTATTCTTTATAGCGATTTTTGTTATTCCAGCTTATTACTATTTATACTTTCTTTTTTTTTTTTTTTTCGCCTGTGAATTAGCACATATGGTATTTTTCTCTTTGAGCGCGGATGAAAGGTTCATTCCGCTTTCAAAGCTTTGCTTGCTGCTGTTTGTTTCTGCAAGCTACAAAATGTCGTCTTTCTGTTTTAAGCCGGGTCCCGACGCTACGTTTTGCACAACGTTTTGTCTCCGCAGTTCAACACGCTGCAGATAAAACGTTGCGTATAGATTAGAAAAGTGCACAGTTTTGAGCCCGGTGCGAAGACTGTACAGTTGCAGCGATAACTGAGATAGAAAGCATAAATGTCTTTGAACTGTGCAGATAAATCGGCACATGTAGACGGTAGCACCCTTTTCCGATTCATTTTGTTTCTCAGTTTCAATTCGTCAGGGGACGATGGCCGACTTTCGGCAATGTTCTCAGGAGTTTCTCACAAAATTTATTGCATTATGCGAAAGTTTCCCATGCATTTGGCGTGTCAAATCCAAGGGGTATAGTGACAGGGATAAAAAGGGGGACGCTTAAGAGAGTTTAGTGGAAAAATTTAAAGAAATTGATGCAACCGCAAACAGAGAAACAGTTGTAAATAATTAATTCTTTGAGACGTGTTTACCGTAAAGAATTGGCAAAAGTTAATAAATCGATTCGATCTGGGGCTGGAGACGAAATCTACAAGCCATCTCTCTGGTATTTTGATTTGTTACATTTCCTAAATGATCAGGAGACACCAAGGCAGGAATACCATCAATGAAAATAAAGAGATTGTCGTTGTCGAACCACCAGAACAGGCAACAAAAAATATCTATTTTATGTACTCATTTGACCACTTTAAACGCCGGGTACTTCTGAGACGTTCCAGTCTTTTTTTTTAACATGACACCATTCCAAAATTGACCAGAGTAGCACCTCCTTCATGATGATATCGCACAAAACTGAGTGAAATATACAGATATCTCTGCACCATGTAGAAGCATAAAAAACTGCAACGTTTTCATTCAGTATTAAGACTGCGTAGACAAAAGGTTGTACAAAACGTAGCGTCTGCACCCGGCTTTAATGTCAATAAATAATAGATAAAAATTAATTATACTAAAAATTTATTAATTAAAAATATTATAATATATTATAATCGTTCTTTATGTGTGGGTACTTGAACTAAACAAACAAAATGCGTTTTCTTTCAAATATTTTCTTTTTTGTTTTGTTTCGTTTCTTTCTTTCCTTTTTAATTGTGCGTGTTTTGAAAAAAAAAAAATACTTAAATGTGTAGGATCTCTGGCTGATTGCCGTGGGCAGCTAATTTTTAATTATGTGGAATGCTATACATTTTAATAAAATAACATAATTTACACCTAAAAAAGTTATCACTATATACACAATGGCAAACCGACTGGTCTTTCCATTTTTTAACACGGGCATAGCCGTGCGGGTACCGCTAGTATATGAATATATATATATATACAGCCCGCGGCTAGTGGTGCCTTAGGCACACAATACATGATTTCAGCTGCTGCTTATTCATTTCCTGTTGAATTTAAAGCATTGTTGCAAAGTCAATAACATGTTTGTTAGTTACAAAATAATCCTATACATCAACGGTTCCCAATCTTTTTTTTTTTCGCGTACCGCCATTTTTCTTGCAAATCATTTACGTACCACTGCGAATAAAACTTCATTATAATACAGGATAGAATACTAATAGGTTTCGAAACATAATAGGACGACTAAGTAATATAAATTACACTATTTTTGATAGTTATTGATACAGAGAAAAGCGTATAATAAAATAAAGCTGTATATATAAAATAAGATATATGAAGTACATAAAATATCTTTTTAATAGGTAGTTCCACAACACATTAGAAATACGTCTTTAAGGACAAAATATATGTAAAAAGAAAATGAAAAAACGAAATTAATCTGAAGTTTGGTGCTACGTGGCAGATACAAGCGAGGTGATATTTGATTCAGCAGAAGTTTGTTTGAACCTCAAATTTGGGTCAACATTTAATTTCTTCTATATTTATTTTTTATAAATATTGTATTAGAAAAAGCAGTTTCACAAAGGTAAGTGGCTGTGAACGGAATGAAAAACAGCAATGCTTTTCTTGACAATAACAAAATTAATTTTCAACTTTGAGCAAAAACTCTTCCAACTCTAATTGGGAAAATTCGATCCGCCTGGAAGCGTACCACCTGGAGAGGCCGCGCGTACCACAAGTGGTACACATACCACAGTTTGGGAACCGCTGCTATAGAGGACAGCACTCCATTTTGCTACAAATTGAACAAAATAACTAACAAATTTTTAAACTAATTTGTCAAAATTTGGGCTAAGAGGTGCACAACTACGACAAAAACTACGCCTCTATACCAAATTTCATCTTTTTAGGCCTTACCCGTTTTTTAGAGACGCGCGCCACACACACACACAAACTCTTTATATTATTATATGTATAGATAGATAGATGGTGTGACCAGAATTTTTCTAGGAATATACGTTTTAATACTATTGTAAAGACAACATGACTCAAAGTTTCAAGGAATTTACTGATTTGATGGAATTTCAGGTTATATACTCATAAATATAAATTATGAAGAATGTAGGGCTATCCTGCACTTTTTTTTTTTTGGCTAGAAATTAAGTCTTGTATATACGTATATAAGTGGGTGTATCATATTTTTTCTTAAAATATGATTTCAGTACCGCGAGCAGGAATGGCATTGAGATAATCCCGAAACTTTTTTCAAATGTATTATTTATTTCGAAATTACTGCCTTTCATTTCCACCCTTCCTTATCCTCTTATAAAAGTGAATGAATTGTTTTTGTACTGATTTCAATAGTGTTTATTAAACCATGAACAATTTATCTTGTCGCATGGTTACACATTCATTAAATAAACATTAACATAGTGTTCAAAATTTCAAAATAAAAACAAGTTAAAAATTAAAAATGAATATACATATTGTTCATACACATATTTTTATATAATTTTCAAGGATAAAAAAATATGCACTTTCATGACCGTTTTCTTGAAAATTACCCGACCATTAAGAGGTTAACACTCTGATCTGAGTATAGATGTTTTCCCCCTTCTTGCTTATTTCCTTTAATCATCTTCACACCGTAGAATTGATTGTTTGCTGCACAAAAAGTACAATAAAAAAATCTTCGAAGTAGTAATATAAGATGTTTGCAGAAATGCCTATAAACATTTGTAAATCATCTCACAAAAATATAAGAGGAAGCGTTTAGTTGGGGAAATATTATTTTGTATTAATGGTAGCGTTTCAAAATCTATTTTATACCAATTACAGGCTTTATGCACAAGTGTAAATTCAAGCTTCATTAACCACTTAACGTATTTTCCCGTGCCTGACACGGGCCAAAGTTATCGGCAAATTTGCACATGCCCGTGCCTCGCACGGGCGATCTTGTATCTCGCGTTATTTTATTTCTAATGCCCCTTTGAGATCCGTTTGCACTTTCTTTGCATAATATTTTTTTATATAACTCCCCTCCTCCCGTTCTCTAGTCACCCCCTAGAACTGAAATTTCCAAAAACAATAAATACTGTATCAAAATATTCATTTACTGTCAAAAAAAAAAAAATTACCAGTTTTTCTGAAGAAAAAAAAACTCGTGCTTCGGGGGATTAAAAATTTATTTATATGCGTGTCTCTCTCAATTATAAGCAGGTTAACTTTTGATAATTAAACGTAAAGTCGTACAGTTCCACCGCAAAAAAAAAAAGACCTCTGGCAGAGTGCCAAAAGGGATCCATTCATGTTTAAGGGAGAAACTGTTATGTCAGAAATGTGCATCTAAATTTTACTGTCAGTAATATTAAAAAATGGCGTAAAATTAGAATTTTTTCAAAGTCGCCTCTTTCGAATGTAATGACTCAAATTTTCATGTGTTAGAACTACAGAAAATAATGATTAAATATTTTTTAAGACCATCAACATTTTCAAAATGAATGAAAATCATAATGAAAAAAATTACAAATAAAGGTTACAGCTCAAGTTTTAAAAAAATATCCTTTATTATTTTTTTTCCGTTTCTTTTTCTTCTTTAATGTTCATAGGTTTAACTGTTTCGAAGCAATTTATTTTTAGAGCATTGATAACATTTATAAAAATATTTTTTATCAATTTTTTCACAATTTCGGAAAACTTTAGAGCTCATACTCGACCGGAAGGGATATAAACCGATTTTATTTCTCTTTAGTCTCCCCACTTCGCATCTTTTCAGCGGCATTAGGACTTGGAAAAAAATTTTGAATTTTTTCAACGAACCCTAGTATACAATCATGTAAATGATATTTTAACCTATATTCCTGTTCACCTCGTAGTTGACTGGAAAAATTATTCATTAAAATGACACTACTGGTTTTTTCTACCTTTCTCTGCCATTTATTGATCTTTTTGCTTAATAAAAATGTCTTTAAAAAAACGAAAAAAGTTACATTTTGTTTACACATTTCTTACTTCGGGTCTTTTTACCTTACCTCGGTCCGTACCTTAAGCTTTGCTAAGTTTAAGCAAAACTTAAACTCATGTGCCAAAGCATACGTCAGATATATAATATAGTAGAAATCAGGCACTTAGAAGCAAAGGGGTGTAAGTGACCAAAATGAAAATTTTGAGATAGCTAGGGCAAATGATAAATTAAACACCCTTCTGTTTTGTGGGAAAGAGATTTTAGTGATAGATTTGACAAATACTGCAAAAAAGCGTGGTTTAAAAAATTACTAAATAAAAGCTGCATTCCGTTTGGTGGCAAAGGGATGCAAGTACACTTACATCCGTTTGCCTCTAAATAAAATTATTTGATTTTTCAGTTAGTTTAAATACGCAATGCAGACGATCTATTTACGAAACTTAAAAAACAAACAAAAAAAATAGGAGAAAAATTCTGAATTGTTGAATAATAATAATAAAAGCAAGGATTAAAAGTTAAATCGTCTGCATGTTTTATTTTTGTCATGTTTTGCTTTCGGCAATTTGTCTAATGGCAATGATTTTTAGTTTGTTCATAAATATAATTATTCGAAATTTATATTATGCAGTTTTTAATAAATTTTACATCACTAACAAATTATCTTTATTACTGTGTAATTTATCAAGATGAACAAGACACGTTTTTCATTTAGTGGCAAAGGGGTGTAAGTCAACTAGTTGGAAGCAAAGGGGTGTAAGTAAAAAAAAGCTATTTTTTAAAAAAATCCTACGCCAAATCTAATCCTCAGAAACACTTCACACTTCATATTTAAACTAACACATACATATAGGACTCGAAAATAAAAAAAAATATTTACATGAAGAACCTCTAGAATTTAGTATAGGAATTGAATTTCAAACCGGTTTTACTCAAAATGATACTTTAGTCACTTACATCCCTTTGCTTCTCACCGCCTCAATAACCCGGAAAAAAATATAATTTGAGCAAAGTAAGAGAAAAAATCATTTTTACATCCATTTCGGTTTATGAGCAAAGGAACAATCGTAAAATTTTAATTTTATCCATTTCTTTTTTTTTTTTTTTTTTTTGCAAATAAATTCATAAATCACATCAAATATTTTTAACTTTTCTTTATTTGGTATTCCTGGCACTTTTTTGGAAGTCAACGTTATTGATGGGCAAAAGAGGAATGGATGACCTTCTACTAAGAAGGATTTTAATTACTCAATCGATTTCGCAGTAAATCTTCATCAAGACTTTTTTTTCGGCTTGTCCGACAGTTCGCTTTTTTCAGTGTTAATATTTCTTGGAGATTCATTTGGTACGAGGATTTAAAAAAATTATTAACATATAATTGCAGTTTTCATGGTAAGTTTTAAATTTTTAGTGATAGAAAGAAATATATTTTAGACATGTATTTGAATTGGTATAACTTTCGATATTTTGAATGAGCTGTGAAATATATTCAATGATCAACTAATTTATTATGTTATATATTTTCAATTATGTAAAATTTAATAATAATGGAATTATTTGAATATGAGATGAAAAAACACACTACTAACATTGCCATAAGCATTAAAGTGCAATTTCAAATATTATCACTGTTTAGCTAGGAGTTAATTCAGCTATCGGTTTTAAATTTTTATTACTTGCCCATATGATTGCATTATTAGATTTTTTTATGTATCATATTTTTTAAACAATGGGATGCACTTTTTTCACCCAAAAAATTCAGCCTGATTCTCATCCTATCGGATTAGCTTCGCTATCGTTTTCGATCAGTCACGTGACAAAATCGCGTTCGATTCTACAATCAGATATCAAATTCGCCTCTTGAACGAGTCGAAAGCGATAGCGAAGTACGCGAATCAGGGTCCTTTGTTTCAACAGGTGCGTCTTAAAATCGAAATTCAATAAAGCTTCCAATCAGGTAGAGGGGCGTTCATAAATGCTGTCACGCTTTTTCTCCATATATTTTGACCCCTCTCCCCCCCCCCCCTTTGTCACAATATGCCAAACTTCGCGGATCCCCCTCCTCCCCTTTATCACATGTCACGCTATGTTGCATAATGCGTGATGTCACACTTCTTGTTACCCCCTCCCCTTCCCTTGTCACACTTTGTCAAAATTTCACGAAACCCCCCCCCCCCTCGAAGCGTGACAATTTATGAATGATTCCTAGTAAGTTTGTAATTACGGTGCATTTTCAAAATATGTTAATTTTAAATGGAAAATTTGACACGTCAGATAAACGGTATATCGTGCAGTGGCCGGATAAGATTCCGGACATTTAAAAACCTGTTGGATTCAGAGGAGAGGGGACCTGTTGCGTTGGACGGAAAGTTTTCTTGACTTTTCCGTTACTTTCGTGACCGATTTCCAAAATTCGTGACTTTTCCGGGACTTTCATCACTGTCAGTAAAGTACAGTAGTTTTTTTCATTGAATTTTATAAAAAATGTGGTTAAAAGAATTTTTAAAAAAGGATCAATGATCCTTGAAAGTCAAAAAACCTCTGAGAAGAATCAACAAAAAACAAATCTTCCTATATCCGATTTGCAGTTGGCGGCGGAAACAATTCTGCTTCATTAAACGCGATAATAGTGGTCAGCCGAGGTCATTCATTACATGCAAAATAAAGATAAGTTCTTCAAATCCTCTTACAGAAACATGCATCATTTACTATCATAGCTGCGAAAATCAAACTTAAAATCCGTCAAAATCATCAGTTGTTGTTATAAAAAATATTCAAGCACGCGTCGTAAGATAATAATATACCAAAACAATAAAAATTCATAGTTAAACGCCAAAATTTCTTGTCATTTGTCTAATTTTGCTTGTTTAGTCATGTTTTCATTCCATTACTGTAAACTATAAACCTATTAAAACAACGATGCCATCTTAAGATTCGTCAACCAAATCCGTTTTTAGCCTACTTTCCCGTAAAAAAAAATAATAATAAAGCATGAAAGAAGGCTTAATGGTATCGTGAAAATATCGTTAGAAATCAAGAAAAGTCAAAAATAAGTTAAGTAATTAAATAAAGATTGAAAAATAAAAAATTTGAAAGTAGGGTTTTGAGATGGGGAAAAAGTGTGCCGGTCGGTCTGTCGGTCTGTCTGTCTGTCGGTCTGTCCCCCCCTAATAACTTTTGAACGAATTGTCCGATTGGAAAAATTCTTTTTGCAGTCGAAAGATCTCGGCGAGGACATCTCATTTCCATATTTTACTTTTTGATTTGAACGATTTTTTGTTCAATTTTGAACAGTTCAAAAAAATTTAACATTAGCGCCTATGGGTGAAAATGAAGCAAATTATGTAAACTCTGGGTACAAGATATAAGTTCCCATGAACAAGCTCACTGGAAGAAGTTCTTGGCGTGAAATATTGATTTGAACAATTTTTGTTCATTTTTGAACAGTTCAAAAAAAATGAACATGCCGCATACGGGGAAATTTCAATCCTATATAATTTCTGATCTAACGGACCGATTTGCTTAGAACAAACTTTATCGGAAAGCTCCTATGACGTAGAACATGTACAAATAGAAAGTTCATCCAGAACTAACGAGCCTATTTTCCTATAAAATTTTTTGATCGGGATTTTCAAGAATATTTTTTAATTAATGAATGATTAAATGAATAAGCAAAAGAAAGAATGAATAAATGAGTGAATAAACACATGAATGACTTAATAAATAATGATTGAATGAATATGTATTAACCGTTGAAAAAGGTATATTTGAAGCAATTAAGAACTAAAGCTAAACGAGAAAGACAGAGAGAGAGATAGCTAGATTATAAATTTGAATCCGGTGTATACGGGAAAGTAGGCTCGTATAGTTCTAGACGGAACTTCTTGTTATGTTTTTAAACTGTAAATCAAGAACACTGTTTGCTCCCAAAAATAAAACGATCATTTCCGATAGCTTGTCTATATTTTTGAAAGAAAACCCTGTAACAAATGATTCCACGCTCCATTTAATTTACTGCCCTGATTTGCTTTCAATAAAGGCATCTTTATTTCCCGATCTAAACATTTTCCGATACCTACAATTCATACACACCGGTAATTACCAACAGAGTCGAATACTATTGTTACTGGAATCGCTATTTAAAACATCTTTACATCTATCGAGCTATGCTGTTTGAAGGAATCGGTGTTTACACTCAAGTATTTATATTCATATTAGTTTATTTGATGATTAGCTGATGTGCCTGACGTACAGGTTTTTTTCCCTCTTAAGGTATAGTTTCGTAACATTCCCAATATCAATGACACAATCTTTCAAGGTATTTCAATTATAAATAAAAAAAATATTGGTGTGTGGTATAGCGGACACGATGCAAATCATTTAAATTTTATGGCAAAAAATTGTCTCAAATTAAAAGGCTTTGCTTGTATAAAATCCTTATAAAAATATATCTATTTAAAATATATGCTAAAAATGACTTTGAGCTGCAACATTTTTCAAAGTGTTTTTACCACTCAATCTTTCGGTCTACAAATGTGATTGAAAAATGAAAGCAAAGAAATGCTTTTGACAGTTTCGTTTTGAACAATTTGAACACACATCATACGTAAAGCTCTAAAGCGCAAATTAAAATAAATTTGATGACCGTAGCTTGAAGATATTCAGGTCCGTTTTCGGACGCCTTCCCAAAATTCCAATCAATCAAAATGGACCCTTCACAAAATTTCGAGCTACCAAAACATACTTTTTACAGAAATATATGGTAAATAGGTGGCACAAAATAATTCAAAACAATTATCACTGAATGTTTAAATTTTGAATTTTCACAAAAATATTTTGATTGTTCACAAAAATGTTTTTAAAATTCACAAGACAACGAACGATGTTAAAAATGCTGGATCGAACTCCTCCATCCCCCTCCACCTCATTACAGATGCTTGCGCCCGTTAAAGTTAGTATCTGGTATACCGGGACCACGTCTGAAAGGATTAAACATGAATTAAAGTAAATTATTCTACAGAGAAAATATACCGTGGTTATGGTATTCTTTTAAATTTTTATACTTTAAAAAATCAGTTGTTTGACAATAAAATTCTGTCTCCAAGCATGAGGCAATTCAAACAAATTAAAAGATTTTCCTAACTAAGCATATTTAAATGAATGATAAATTACGCAGTCTCTCTTGTAAAGAAAGTTTACAAAATTATAAAGCTTTTACAAAATTATGAAGCTTTGTTTCATATAGCTCCTTTCGTGCAACAAGGTCATAGCCAAACAAGTATGATTTTCGAATTATAGCGCTATTGCAGAAATGAACAATGCCATTGCTATAAGATATAGAAATCCATTAAATCGCAAAAAAAAAAAAAATAAAGTACAATTTTTCAAAATTTAGGGGTTCAAAGAACAGAAGTTCCGGTCCTCGAAGAACAAATAATGAATTAATGATTAGCACTATTTTTTTATTATTCAATGTACATACTATTTCACTAAAACCATGATGCCAAAAGCAGACATTATTTCATTTTTTTTTTTTTTAGTTCAGAGAACTTCATTTGTCTTTGTTTTCCCCCACGAAATCCTTTGATCGTCTGCTCGATTTTAGGTGAGCCTTGAACATGTTTTTGTTAGAAACAGTTATTCCAAGAATTCTATTTTACGAAAGAAATTTGAACAATAATTTCTCGCGCACAGTTTTTGCAGTTTAAAGTGAAACGAAAAACGGAATGGTGTAAAAATTTATTCCTGTTGATACCTGTCATTTTATGACTCTAAAATTAAAATTCGAATGGTTTAGAAAGGTTATACCATAAGGGTTAAACCGAAAGGTTAACTTAGAAAATCACTCTATGACAATCTGCAGGAAACAAAGTAGCTCGGTGATCCGTACCAAATTAGAGATAAAGATCAGACATAAAATGTTGATTTGTATATAGAACACACGCAGACACTTTCATTTGCATAGGAAAAAGGGAAAGGGAATAAGAATGTAATTATTCAATAGAAATTGCAATTACTGCAAGGTAAGACGTAATTTTAAGTGGTCACATGTCTGAAGAAAATATTTATCTTTAATGAGGAAATTTTTTGATAACTGCAACTGTGGCATAAATAGAATTGAATCACTTTACACTAAATTGCTATAAGGGATCATTCATAAATGATGTCACTCTTCGAGGGGGGGAGGGGAGGGGTAACAAGAAGTGTGACATCATGCTTATACAACATAGCGTGACATGTGACAAAGGGGGGGGGGGTAAGGGTCCGTTGAAGTGTGACATTTTGTGACAAAGGGGGGAGGGTGTCAGATAAATCGGAAAAACTCGTGACATCATTTATGAACGATCCCTAACGTGCTTTGAATTCATGATGAAAACATAACTAACAGTGAAATTCCAAAAGAAATGGATTTTATCTTTAAGTACTTAAATTTGTATTGAAGTTTATGTGAATTTAAGGGGAAAAAAGGTTAATAAAAGAGAATATCGCTATTACAAATTGTAATAGCTATCTAAAATTCCTGAAATTGATTAGACAAACACTTATACCCAGAAGAAAAATATAGGTTTCAGAAATAAATACGTTAAGTCAATCCGCAAAAAATTACAGTATCCCAGTATGCACCATGACACCTCCCCCACCCCCTCGTGGGAGCCCCTGGTTTAGTAAGTTTAGTTTTGCCTTTGTAAAACATTTCAAAGAACGAAATTTTTACTTGAAACAAATACATTTCTCTTTATCTACATTGGAAGCTTTCTTCAACGGAAAAAAATATTTTTTGGTGCGGAGGAATTTTTAAAAGCTTTAGACACAGCATAACTTTCATTTTTATTAGCGAAAAGGAAAACGTCCAAAATCTCGTTTTAATATTTTCACGTAAGACGCGCTAATTTTCGGTTCCCATTTTGCGTTAAGTGCTTCGAATCCATATACATATCCTTTTATTTTTATTCAATAGATATCCCAGTTCCCTTATATAAAGCTGCAATGAGCAAAGATGACTTTGAAAAGATGAAGACACATAATTTATTTTGCTTTCCCCATCAGTCGTTGAAACTGATTCATTCGTCGTGAATCAGCCGAAAAAGTCAGAAGAGAAAAGGTCACATGGAAACAGATCCCGTAAATTCAAAATGAAGTAAAAAAATTTCTCGCTGCTCAGCTTAATTTCAAGATCATATTCATATCGTTAAAAAAGTGAGGGCTGGGGGGGGGGGAGGAGAGGGCATTAAGAATAACACCGAAAATGTCGTTGAGGATAATTTTATTCAAAATTCTCCTTTTTATAATGTTCGTGTCATACTATCCTAGTATGATGTTTGAAAATACGCTGTTTCAAAAAAATATATAATTTTTTTACTAATATAGCATAAAAACAAGAAGTTTCGTCTAGAACTATATGAGTCTACTGTCCCGTGGTAAAATATGGAAATAAGGTGTCCTCGCCGAGAACTTTCGAAGGCAAAAAAAATGTTTCTGCATTCGAAAAAATGTTCGCACAATTCCATCAAAAGTTATAGGGGCAGACAGACAGGCACACATTTTTCCTATCTCAAAACCCTACTTTTAATTATTTTATTTTTCGATCTTTACTTAATTACTTCATTTATTTTTGACTTTTCTTTATATTTAACTGTATTTTTACGATACATACTTTATTTATATATACTTATACATTTGCCTTCTTTCACTTTATTTATTTTTTATTTTATTTTTACGGGAAAGTAGACTGAGAAGACAAAAAGAACAACCTCTTCATTTATTTACTCCACTTTAACCAAAATTTATCTTACGTATGTATAGTATCTAAGAAATATAAACAAATCCGAGGGAAAATATATGAAAAATAAATCATCATAACTTACCCACATGGTGAAGGACAAGAAACAAACACTGTGCCTCGCGCAGCTCCTCATCATCCCCATCTTTCAAGTCACAATAATTTTTCAAATGTAAACAAACAAACCACACGGCTACAGCAGGGACGCGTTAGAGTTCTATGACATACTATTGGAAATTGATCTCACGAAAAAATATATCCGAACTGGACACCAGATCAAAACACGTGCAACATTGTAAGAAGATGATGCTGGACAGCGTGGAGTTCCGACATAATTTCCTGATTTGTTAAGAACGAGAAAACAAGTAGAGGACTAACTTCTACCAGGCAAAGTGAGAGTATGTTTCTATGCGTTCGCTCATTCTTCTGATCGAATGAAAGATGGGTTGCTATGATTCGTTCTTGGCGACTGAGTAAAATTGCAAATCTCGCCAATGTTTTCGTGCTTACAGCAAACGATTATTTTTCGAGCATAAAATAATTTGATTCTAGATTTTTTTTTAAGGCTTTTTTTCTTTTTGTAAACTGTGTTAAAAAAACTTAAATTCCAAAAAAAAAAAAAAAAGAAGAAGAAAGCAAATAGATATAAATTTTAAAAACAAAATGTAAATTTAAAAAAATACATAGTTCTTATTCCAATCCATTCATACAAAGAATATGTAAAAAAAACTACTTTTGGACTAATTACAAAATCATGACGAACTACTAAGGCTCAATTGTCAAAAAATTTCGCACTTGTTTCGCGGCTTAGCGAGTTTTCAATCAGTAAGAATGTTACAAAAAATTTGATAAAATTCTTAGCAATTTTGAATTTTTATTTATGTATTTGTTTACAATGTTCTGTTCATATTATTTACATCAAAAACCAAAGAACAAAAAGGCGAAGTAAACTTTCAAGTACAGAAACTTTTTAATAAATAATTGGTGATTTCTTGAAAGGTATCAGTTATAAACACTACAGACACACTCCTACAAAGAGTTATTTTGAATTTGAATTGCTTACTTTTTATGTTCATAGTACTTAAGGCGAAAAAAATTAAAATAAAAATGAGGTCTTTGAAGATTTTGTGTAATACAGTCAAACCTTGGTATAGCGAACCTGGGATATAACGATCCCCCGGTAGTAACAAACCTTCCAAATGGTCCCAACTGAAACCCTGTGCCATTAATGCATTTTCAAACGTTTATAACGATCATCAAACGTTAGAAAATCGGCTATAGCGATCCAAAATTTTAAATCTTTTATACGATTTGTCTCAGCAACATTCCTAGTCATTTGTGTTCTAGTCTAGTCAAACACTATCTTTTACAATGGTGTATATAAAATAAAAAAGTTTACAGCCTATAATAACGTCTTTTTTTTCATGCTATGAATAAATAATAAGGTAAATTTTAAAAATGTGTTTATTTATTACTAAAAACCATATTTAAAGTTAATATTTTACTCCTCTACCCTGATTATTATTAGAAATATGTTTATTATATAGAAGTATCTTTGTCAGTTAACACTTTTTTTACAATAACGGATGTAGCGAACACTCAGTTATAGCGATCTCCGAAATCGGTCCGTTGAGGGTTCGTTATAGCGGGGTTTAACTGTATTATAAGAGATTATCAATTATAATTACTGATACTTTCCAGTGTACCATTTTATGAGCTCATAAAAACAGACAAGTGCTCTTACTAAAATAAAATTAAAATATTTTTTTTCTTTTTCTTTACAGAAAAAGTTTTGCAAAATTTTCTTATAGATCCACATGTTTAAACAAGCTAAAATATATTTATACTGTTTCTGAAAATCCATTTTTAAATGATAGAGCAGTGTTCATTTAGTTTTATGCTTCGTTTTGTGAACACCCAAATATTTTTCTCTGACTGAAAAATAACAATAACTTGGTAGAAATAAAATACCACTCTCACACGCCATTCTTTTGATTCTCCCACTCCCCTTCTTTTTCAATCATCCATAGTTTTTCTCCTTCATTTTTCAGTTTCCTTTTTCTTTTTAAATTATTATTAACGTTATTTTTATTAATTATTTAATTTATTTATTATTTATTAATCTTTAAAGATGTTACTTTAATTTGTGTAGATTAACCTTGAGTAAAACAATTTTATACAGCTCGCTGTTTGATTCGGATGGCAAAAAATTGTAATTCAATGTCCTATTTTATGCAAGTTGCTTAGAAACTCGAACATAACGCCTAAAAATCTCACTGTTTTATACTTTTAATTGTACTAAAATTTGAAACTTATTGCAAAGAATGAATGATATGAATGAATGGTGATGAACTTGTTACAAAACCAGATTAATAAATAGAGTAAATGCATGAAATGGAGTAAAATGTACTAATTTAATAAATTTTTTTTTGAAATTTCTATTCACAACAAAGGAATTTAAAATTATCTGTCCTTCGCCAAAATAGCGATTATTTGAATGATATGGAAATCGCTTTTCCCGAGAACCAACAGAATCCGCGTTTTAGCGCATGCTTCGACATGGATGACAATTCCCTGAACAAGTATTTGAACAGCTGATTGCACGACGATCAGTTTCGTCGGATGCGCACTAAAAATGAATTTGATTCAATGTTTTGTTTAAAAAAAAAAAAAATGCAGCTAAAGCCAGACATTACACAGTGTACGGTCAGGGATAAATTTCTGAAGAGAGAAGTGCAGTCTTCATAACTTATTTTCATGTGTAATTAATCTCAATTTCGTTTAATACGTAAACTTCACATAAAAATTAAAAGTAGTACAGAAGCACAGCTCCCGTAAGCTGTCATGAAAATTATATCCCGTTTACGTTACAAGTAATTGAATCGTTTATTTCGAAAAGATAATACCTCCGTTTTGAAAAAGAAAGAACTCTCAGTATTAATTCATTAATTTTTATGGCACAATAAATCGAAAATCGTTTTAATTTGTCAATATTGTATTGCTATTACCTACTAAAATAAAATAGTAAAAGATCAGCCCCGTAAAGGTTTTCCAATTGTTCATAAGCCATTTTTTTCTATCTCCTGAAAAAAAAGTTTTGTTTTTAAGAGTTATTACTTTTTCGAAATAAACGATTCAATTAATCTTCTCATGTAAAATGCCAGATTACTTAAATGGATGTAATATGTTGCAGAAGCAATAGACTTCCATTATAAAGACCCCATCAGGAATTCACTTTTTGGGTCGTGATATCAAATGGTAGATGAATCAAATGAACTGAAAATAATATTCAAATAATTCCCTTTTCTTTAAGATGTTAGTTTCGACTTACGCATACAATATGAAAGGGATGAAAATTTTAAACATAAAATAAAAGTTTTGACTTTTTTTGGCGCATTTTCAATGACGCAATGAAAAACACCCATCTTTCGATGGGCGTTTCTATCGACTGATGGGCGATCCCGCCATCCATCGATGATGAGTGCATTAAATTACGCAGAATCCTGTGACATGCGCTAAAATCTTTAGCTGCTGTCGTTTGTTGCTATTGCAGTAGGTATAAAGGCACCTTTAAGGAGTATGAGTAGGTTTGCCCCTTTTTACAACGGTTCACTTGCATTTCATAAGATAGTTTATACCCAAATTTTTTCACTAATACCTCAGCTTAAGGGGAGCCGGCACCATGAGACCATTTCTTTCTCTATGGTGTTTTTATTTACGATTTTTGTCTCATGTCATGTTATATCACTTCATAAGAAATTTAAATTGAAAGAAAACTGGATTTCTTAAGCAAAATTTAAAAATTTTAATTTTTAAAACGAAATGTAGCAATTTTTAAAAATGCGTCTTCTTTTTCAAAAATTGGCGTAAAGTCTCAAAATTTTTATTGATTCATTACTCATAAAGCAAAACTTTTATGCTCTGAATTTTTTATAAGTCAAATACTTTTTGCGAAAAAAAAATAAAAACAGAAGAAACGCAGAAAAAACAACGAAAACTTAAAAAACCTACAAAATGAATTTTAAAAAAAAAGTACTCAACCTATCATAAAAGTAAAGCATAAATTTCTTACGTATAGTTTCAGGAACATGTGGGGAAAAAATCCACATTATAGATACAAATTTAAAAAGGCCTTTGCATTTTAATTGAGATGAAATGCGCAAAAAACAAAGCGAGAGAAAACAGCATTTTAAGTTTTTGAATTGCAAAACCTTAAATGCTTTCTTTATCAAAATTTCAAGTAAGGAATTTTTTTCTAGTTACAGTCACGATGAAATTGCTGTTTATCGCTTATTTTATTTTAAAAAATAAATATGTGGCTTATATTCTGCACAGTTTCGGTTTCGGAATGAAAAGGTGGCAAATCACACCGTAATAAAATCAATGATAAATCAATAAGAATTGCTTCAATTTTTTTGAAACTTTCAGCGAACATTTTTAAAGATTTATTTTACTACTTAAGCCAATAAAAAAAATTCGTTTTTTTTCGACATTTTTGGGTGCTGATCGACATTTTTGGTTAAAGCAGAACTCCAAATAGCAGGGGGAGGGGTAAATTTAGTTGATAATTCTCCTATGCTTGAGATGATCCAAAAAACTTTTAATGCTTTCTAGTTTTGTGTAAAGAAAGCAACCACCCAGAAAGCCATCGTGAAAATTTTCGAGTTTATAGGTAAGTTCCTTTCTTCAGCTTTTGGTGAAACAGAAGCAAAGCAATGTGATGATGAAATTCTGCTTGGGCGCCGTTAGAACACACCAGATGTTGGATTTATTTCCAAAAAAAGAAAAAAAAAGTATTTTGTCGGCATGAAGTACTTAAAAGACGAGTACGTGACGTTGAGGCAGTTCCAATACTTCCGTTGCAATAATTCTTCCCAAACGATCCGTAACAACTTGCTTTTGGGAGCTACGAGCCGACATTTCCTCGCCAGGATATAACGAGCCGATTTTTAGTTTCCATAAATCGAAGGCGTCACTCGATGCACCCCCAGTTCCCGACATCGTGAGAAAAGGTCAGACGATTAGCTGAGAACCCAGATAAGCTCGGTTGGGGGAGTGTGTGGTTCGAAGGGGTTGGCATGGGAAGGGACGTCTTCTGCTGCCGATAAGTTCCACGGATGCAGCCCTCTGCGGAAAAGGTCATGAAGACCGTGGGGATCTGAAGTGTGGCATAAACAGGGGTATCTTCTTACATGGGGTTTGTGAGAATGTTTAGAAAAATGTAGGTGTGCAGAGTATTTTCTTCCTTTAGTTTCGTATCAGTGTAGTTAAATAATTCCTCTGCAAGACAGTAACAAAATTAATGAATTATTTCGTAACTATTGTGTAGCAATGTAGTAGCCAAAAATTCTTCGCTGATTTCATACCATCTGCGTCGGTAGCAAAATATGTCTGTTTCCAGTGGAACAGTAATTTTTTTTTCCTGAAGGGTGAATTGATTAATGGCAATCCTTATAGGTACAGTTCGACTACATACTTTTGATAGTTGGACGCTTGTGCGCATGGCAGAAAAGAACGAATCCCTTCGAGTTTTAGGGAAGTTCGTTTTGTCACGATTGTTGAAAGCAACTAAATTTGTAAACTGGCAAAAAGCATCAGTTCGGAAGAAATCAAACAAAAACGGCACTTTTCATATCCCAGCAGTTCCTCCCTTGAACATGACTTTTCTCCACCAGACCCCTACCTGTTAGCCGAGGCCTTAGGATTGCTTACGCACGAGGAGAGGTAGTGGGGTCTACGGATTTTACATGCACATATCCCCAAGTATACATGGTGGTCTTCAGTGGGTATCGAACGCGCAACCTTCCAAAGTGGAAGTCCGACCTGCTAACCACTAGGCTACCACGGCCCCCCTTGAACATGACTGGATTTTTCTTGGCGCTCTGACTGGCAGATTGCTCTGGTTGATGGTAGAACTGTATGGATATTAACATATTAGAACTGGAAACCGGGCTCCAGGCCAAAGGCTCTGCTGGGTTGTCTTTAAAACTGTTGGTTGCGGCCCAATCTGTCGTTAAGAATCTCGGGGGACTTAGCTACAGTGTGGTCATAACTAAAGTTACCCTGTTTATATCTACGTTGAACTCATTCTAATAGACTTATCTTAGTGGAACTTGGTAAGTATACGCTGTATGGAATATTCGGAAAAAGAAATCCACAATAAGAAAAAAGTTTTTACCACCAGTTGAGAATGGCAAAAATAATGAAAAATTAAAAACATGGGCATAAAAAACTAAAAACAAAGTATTTTATCTCAGAATTTGTTCAATTTGTATTCGATTTGCAACGATAACATGTTCAATACCCGTAATAACATTCAAAATGAGTAAAAACTACGTTAAATGCGCAAATAAAAAGAATAAAATAACAGACCGGCTTCTAGGACAATCAGCTCCCTTCGTCAGTACCGCGCTTGGAAATGCTAACGTTGTTTTTTCTCAGATCCCCCCCCCCCCCCCCCTGGTCAATCTAACGCATATACCAAGCTTTCAAGGACATTCATTGATTAGGATGAACTCTACGTACATTACGCAGATCTAAAGGTAGCTTTAATTATAACTACCCTCTTTTTCTTGTTACATCATAGCGCAACCAGCACATCATGATCCTCTGGTTGAAAGAAATGTTTATTGATGAAATAAAGGCTAGCACGAAGACATGTTAATGAAATATGCAAGAGCCAATAACGTGCGCTTCAAGTAAACAGCAGAAATTTTGTGGCTGTGGCAGGAAGTGCGAAATCAGCCTTGCTAAGGGATATCAGGACATTACACACTTTTCTTCTGGAAATACCGATGAAGTCCCGATCGATTCCGTGAAATATCATTGCAGAACCATGCCTGCTAACTTCTTGACTCTTCTTGAGGCAAAAATTCACAAGATGTTTCTCAAAAATTCAGAAGAATGGAGAATAGTGAATGTCATTTTCTGAGAGAAAAAAACACACCATTTATAAGTAAATAAATAAATAAAATCACATGTACTTATTCTATAAATAATCCAGCTATTAGAGTCATTATTTTTCTTCTTTCTAATGGGGCTGCGCATGGTCACTAACCTTTGCAGACCTAGTGCATTACCCGGAAACCTGCATCCATTGTTTCAAGTAGCATAACTGTGGCGGATGCCATTACCACTTTTAGAATTTTGAAGCTCAGTTTCCCTTAAATGGCGGCAGCTGAGCTCTAAGTGATGCGAAACTGCACTAGAAATTTAATTTAGCCGACAGTATTAAAGCCAAACAGATACTCAAGGGATTTTAGCCATTAGGGGCCGTTCATAAATGACGTCACGCTTTTTCCCATATATTTGACCCCTCTCCCCTCTGTGTCACAATATGTTACACTTCAGCGGAGCCCCTCCCCCCCCCTTTGTCACGTGTCACGCTATGTTGTATAATATACGATGTCACATTTCTTGTTACCCCCTCCCCTCCCCTTGTCACATTTTGTCACAATTTCCCGAACCCCCCTCCCCTCCCTCGAAGCGTGACATCATTTATGAATGATCCCTTACTAGTAAAGTCCAACTATCACAGTCGTAATAATTAGTCTAAATAATCCAATAATTAAAGTCATTACATTAACACTAAATTATTAAATTCTAAATTAGGTAATTATTGAAAGTGTGTTTTTAAAAGTGTCATTAAGAAAAATTTATGAGGCTCGTAAAAAAACGATGTATGTAAAAAACCAACAGTAGTCAAAAAAAAATGCTGAAATATCATTAAAATGTCGACATTTTTCTGAAAAATTGATAGGACTTCACCAAAAATGTTCTTTGAAGTTACTATTCATTTAAAAAATGTTATTTACTCAGAAATAAAAAGCCGAATAAAATTCGAATATCTCATGAGGAAGGGGGTAGCCCACAAGTTCGGTGTTCTGCCCCTTCATTTGATGAAGATTTAATTAAATTTGAAATGAGATTCAGAAGCGATAAAATTTTCCTCACGCTCAGCACTCCCTATAAAAATCAATTTTATGCATCAGTCTGAGAAAAATCACTTCACAAGAGGAGAAAATGAACAAGAAGGAAATCAATATAATACCAGAAACAAATGTCAGAAAAAAAAGAGAGAGAGAAACATAAAGAAAGCAAGAAGATTGATTATGAGAGAGAAAGACGAAAATAGAACGGTGTAAATTAAACGGAAAAGAAATGAAAAAGAAAAATCAAAACTTTTATTACTGGAAATTGATAAGTTTACTCCTATTTCACTTGCCATCTCTTATGAACACATCACGATTAACAGTGGGGGAAAGGATACTCTAAACAATATTTCCTTGCATTCGAAGGTTCATTTTTCCGCACCTTGCTCAGACATGCTTATTAATCATAATTAAGTATTAATTTTTTACTTCCTATCATTTATTATTCAGCAACCACGGAGATTGCTTATTGTTTTCTTTAAATAGTAACTGATGTACCTCTCATTTGTTTAGAATAAGAAAGATTGAAAAACACTGGGCTAGACTGTTTTGAAACAAACTAGTGCAAATTACACGAACAAAATTTTCGAAAGAAAGTTTGATCCATTTAACGGATAAAGGTATCATGTAAAAGTAGCAATTCGTTTTTGTCAACATGTTTTAATTAAAAAAAAGAGCTGACCTAATTAATGAGATCCAATTAGCTGGGGTTCATTTAATCAGTTAACTCATTATTTACTTCAGGGATCTTGAGCGGCAGGTGGAGCAGGATTAATTGAGCCGGAGCGGAGCGGAGCAGGAGCAAAGAAATTTGTTCCACTTCTCTTTTTTTTTAATTTAAATTGTATTTATATCTATTGATAAATAAATAATTTGAAAGGGACTTTTTGCATTTTTATCACTTATATCAATACTAATTACTTTAAAAAACGATAAACAATATGATTCTTACTAAAACTATACGGAGCACGGAGAAAAGTTGGAACGAAGCCGGAGCTAGTATTTAAACGTCGGAGTGGAGCAACTTAAGGAAGTAGTTGCTCCATAACCCTGATTCATTATTGAAAAATAAGCGATGAACAATATGATTCCTATTAAAACTATACGAAGAACGGAGAGGAATTGGAGCGAAACCGGAGCTAGTACGAATTTAGAAGACGACACGGAGCAACTTAAAGAAGTAGTTGTTCCATAACCCTGATTTATTATTTTAAAAAAGCAATAAATAATATGATTTCTATTAAAATTATACGAAGAACAGAGAAGAATTGGAGCGAAGCCGGTGCTAGCAGTTAGAAGTCGGAGTAGAGCAACTTAAAAAAGTAACTGCTCCGTATCACTGATTTATTTTAAAAAAAAACAAAGCGATAAATAATGTGATTCCTATAAAACTATACGGAGCACGGAGAGAAATTTGATCGAATCCGGAGTTAGTATTTAGAAGCCGGAGCGGAGCAACTTAAAAATGTAGTTGCTCCATATCCCTGATTTATTTTCAAAAAAGCGATAAATAATATGATTCCTATTAAAACTATACGGAGAAAGGAGAGGAGTTGGGAGTGAAACCGGAGCTAGTACGTATTTTGAATTCAGAGAGGAGCAACTTTAAAAAGTAGCTGCTCCATATCGCTGATTTATTTTTAAAAAAGCGATAAATAATATGATTCCTTTTAAAACTATACTGAAAACGGAGAGGAGTCGGAGTGAAACCGGAGCTAGTACGTATTTAGAAGTCGGAGCGGAGCAGCTTTAAAAAGTAGCTGCTCCATATCTTGATTTTTTTTTTTTTTCTTTTTTGATGGGAACGTAGGCTGAAATATGGAATATTTTGGAGCACCGAAAAATTAGGCATGAAAAAATATTGTTTTTAAAAACACAAACGTACATGTGAAAAAGTAAACCATTCCCACTTCGGACATCTGGCACAGCGAAATCTTTCCGGTCGCTTTTCAACAAAACCGAAAACGACCGAGCAGCTAATGAAAAATGACAGTCTGACTCACAGACTGGAACCGGGTCAACAAACTCCGCAGCGCATCTTTTTAACCCTGAACCTGTCGCATCGATTACGGGCAGCTTAAAAACTACGAAAAATTCTCCAAAGACGGCTAATAAGTTAATTGACGACAAGTAAGCAATCAGGAAGTCGTTGGTCAACAGAGCTACTGGATACTTGTTGTTGCGTCAAAACCTTTTATTTGCTCGTTTTTCTTCCATAGAAACGAGCAAATATTTTCCCAACAGAAAATTTATGAATGCCGTTACGGGCAATGAATTTTCAAATAACTGTCGTGTTGAGGTTTACTAATTGATTATTTTTAAGTTTTAGTGAATAGCAGCGTCACGTGTGTCATTTGTTTATGTAACACTTTGCTTTTAAAAGCTGAAGAATTCTATTTGTTGTGCACAGTATGTCAAAGAGTTTTTAAGAGTAGCTTTATAAATACAATAAAAAACTAGTATTTTTTAAAAAATATTTTTATTCAAAAAAAGCTCCTTCGGCTTCAATACATTCGTTACAGCGGTTTAGCAACGATTCGAATGCCTGTTTCAGCTCACATTGTGGGACTGCCTCTAAAGCTCGCGTCGAAGCTGTTTTGACACAGTCATTGAGAAGGTATAA
Organism: Octonoba sinensis; assembly: GCA_038502835.1. Classification (NCBI taxonomy): domain Eukaryota; kingdom Metazoa; phylum Arthropoda; class Arachnida; order Araneae; family Uloboridae; genus Octonoba; species Octonoba sinensis. The sequence continues at coordinate 44,908,275 of CM076602.1, read as the reverse complement.
AAGGTAGAGGGAAGGTAGTCCTACATTCTTGAAGCGGGGATCTAAAGTCATGTGATGATTTTTGACCAGTGAAGTATTGGAAGAAAACTGGTTTCCTTGAAAAAGTTTGAAAGCATTGGCGGAAGTAGAGTCACGTGATTTAAGATCTTGGCTTCAGCTTTTCTTAACGTAAACAGAACTTGCTCCCTCCAGTACTAATCCATGCTCTAAGGACACAGTGTGTCAAAAAATTTTAAAACTACAGCTGGAACTCAACTTACAGTGGCGCTGTCTGTGTTATCGAGCATTCGTGAAACTCCTTAACTATCAGCTGATCCACTGCCTAAACCTCAGTTCATTTGTTTACTTTTTTTTTTACTTTAATGACATTGACACTACACAAACAGCTTCGCCGCGAGCTTTGGATGCAGTCCCACAATGTGAACTAGAACAGGCGTCCGAATCCTTGTTAAACCGTTGCAACAAATGTATTGAAGTCGAGGGAGCTTATTTTGAATAAAAATACTTTTAAATATATATATATATAATTACTAGTTTGTATTTTATTTTATAAACCAAGTCTAAAAAATTCTTTGACACACTGTGTAATTAACTGTCAAAAAACAGCTCATTATTAATACCACTTGTAATTAGTAAAGCTTTTGCGCTACTAATAATTTCGGAGATTCAAAGAAGAGATTCAAAAGGATCCACTGAATCTGGAGTGAAAACATTAAGAGTATAAAAATGTGAAGAAATTTATTTCAAAAGGTGGTTTTAAAGTTTGCCTATTTTTCTGATGCTGGCGAGAATAATGGATTAAGCTCTGAAAATACGTAGATACGTCAGAAAAGTTGGAAGGGGAAAAAAGCAGTTCAAGTTCTTTATTGACAACAAATATCGAACTTAAATTAGTCATAAAAACAACTGAATGAGTTACTTAGCGCAATTAGACGCACAACTAGTCACAGAATTTTCAAAATTACTGTATTTCTACCGCTTTTAGAAGTGGAGGTTATTGATTACAAGCAAGTAGTTTATTAATAACTGAGAATTGAATTTCTTATTGTTTTTGTACCGTTTTTTTCTTTCTTTCTTTCTTCGGAGGAGGAGGAGAGGGGTAGTTTCGAGAAAATTTGAGAACGAACGGTTGCTATGCTCAGTTTCCTTACAAATTTAGAAACCAGTGCTGTAGCTAAATATTAGATGGGGAAACATAGCAACTTAACCATCCAATCCCAGATCTGATAATAGAACATTAGCAAATAATTTAAAATCTAAAATTAAAATAAATTCATCCTGTTTGCCGCTTTTAAATGTGACTTTAAGATAGATTCCATTCATGCTATTCCTGTGGTGAAAATAATCCATTTTGGAGAAATTCTGTCGATTTTTCTGAAGTGAGTGTGAAACTGTGTGGTGTCTGATATGAGTAGTTTTACTGTTTTACAGTGAATTATTTATCAAATTTTTTTCAGAGCTCATAAGTTAGATTACTTCGATAACCCAAAATCGGCATCCTAATCCTAATTGATGTCATTTTTATGATTCCTGCTGAATGAATAAAAATATTCGTAAAAATGCGTAGACGACATTGTTTATTGCCAACATTGTTAATTGTTTAATAATTCAAGAAACGATTTTATATTGCTTAAAAGTTTGAAAAAAATAGTTACAATAGAATATTTTTTTCGCTTGTTTTAAAGCGATAAAGATGCGAAACTGGCAGAGTTAGAACATAACGTTATGGAGCGCGTGTTTCCTGTGGGAAACAAAATGTCGGGTTTATATAGACTATAAGAGCTCTACCTTATTCATATGTTCCTTTATAAAATTTTGAAAAAGAGTGTTTCATAAACTTCATTTGTTATTTAAGGCAGTGAGAAGCAAAGGGATGTAAGTGACCAAAAAACGATTCTGAGAAAAACGCATTCAGAGTTTGGATGTTGTGGGACCTTTAATGAAATTTTTTTTTAAAATAGGATTAGGCCGCAGCACCTGGTAGTGCTACCCTTAACATCTCTTGCCACAATATAGAGTAGTGCTTCCCCACCATTTGCACTATTTATCTCCAAATTTTCAGTTTGTCACTTACACCCCTTGGCTTCGGGATCATTCATAAATGATGTCACGCTTCGAGGGGGGGGGGGTCCTGAAATTGTGACAAAGTATGGCAAGGGGAGGGGAAGGGGTAACAAGAAGTGTGACATCCCTGCTTATGCAACATAGCGTGACAAAGGAGGGGAGGGGGTCAATTATGTGGAAAAAAAGCGTGACATCATTTATGAACGGTGCCTTCTAGGTGCCTCATTTTAGGTTCTGAGGCAAAACTCTAAAGACCCAAATTCAAAGATCCAACTTGCAATTCAACCACAGAATTTACAGCCGGTGCGTGGGAAAAAAAAGAGAACGACACAACTTTTTCAGTTTCGAAAGCATTTCATCAACAATTCAATCGGTCCTTAATATCTACGATCTCACTTTCTTATCCCTTTCATTGTTAAAGGCCAGTGAAACAACCTGCGATTCCACTTTTGAAATGACAAGAAAAAATGTGTGTCGAAACAGAACCATAAATTATTCAGTACTTCATCGCTAATGCATGGCGTACGTGAAGATCCAAATCTCTTTGATCGGATAAGAACAATGCATCAATTTTACTACGAGCATTTTGATTCGCATTTCTGTGTTAATCACATTCAATGAACTTAACATGGATTGAATAGGCGTTATGTGCTGTGGTTAAGCTGAAGAGATCATTCAAACAAAATAGCAAAAAGAATGGCACTGGTGTTACTTCACCTTTAATGATTTCTTGCACATCTCAAAATAATGTGACAAAAAAGAATTTCAATTGATCTTGCACAATCCCTGATACTTTCTTACATAACTTAAATAGTATGCAAATATCACGTTAACTAGTCTAACAAGGCCGGCAGGGTGGCGTAGTGGTAAGACACTGGCCTCGTACGCCCAACTTCGCAGGACTAGACCCGGCCTGAGTCGGTGGATTTTTAAATATGCAGAAAAATCGTCAGCGTCCATGTCGTATGATTATTATGTAGCTTGTTAAAGATCCCTTGAGTATGTGTTTGGGTTGGATACTCTCAGCTGAATTAAATTCCTAGTGCAATTTCTCATCATTTAGAGCAGGGGTCTCCAAACTTTCCAGCCTTAGGGCCATATTGATTACCCTACAACATAATTATTCAACATAAAAATAGATTACTTCAGTAAACTTAATTTAATTTGCTATAAAAAATAAATATGTTCTCTAGAAGGAGTTTTCTTTCAAGTATGCTAGTTCTCCGCGGGCCGGACAAAATCTGTCCGCGGGCCGGATGTGGCCCTCGGGCCGTAGTTTGGAGACCCCTGATTTAGAGTCCAGATGCCGCCATCTGGGGGGAAACTGAGCGTCAAAATTCTCAAGTGGTAATGACATCCGCCGATAGTGGTGCTACTTAAAAGAATGGATGCCGGTTTCCGGGAAATGTACTAGGTCTGCAAAAGTAGTGACCATACGCAGCCCCATTAGAAAGAAAAAATAATAGTCCAATAGTTCAAAAGAATTCTCTCTCCTTGCTGGGGGACGACCCATTTGGCCCCGTTCTTGCTAGCTGTTTGCCAATTTTTCACGTGAAACGCAGTAAGACAGTACAAAGTTAATTCATGCAATTAATGAAAACCTAATATAGAAACCATAATCAGCAAAACAACATTAATTATTTATTCATTTCTCCCGTTTTATTTCACCAAGCACTATGCACTATTATGTTGTTTTCCCCTCTTCAAACCACTATTTCATCTTTAAAATGCCTTCTCTACTCTTTCGGTACCTTTTGCCTTGCATCCCAGAATACCATGCTTGTGGGAGAAACGCAACTTTCAGAAAATTACCAGATAAATTTGCATCAAACGCTGAAACGAAGTGAATTAAAGCCATTGAGCAAAAAATATCGCACAAGGAACTATCATTTCACTTTTCAATTTGCAGTGGAATGAATGACAGTTGCTTATTTTAGAAGTTAAAGGGCACTTCGTATGCGAAAATCTCAGATGGAAATTGCTTTTAGGAAGGAAACCTATTCTAATGTAAAAGGAGGAAAAATGGTTCGAGTACAGTACATCTTTTTCTTTTGAATCGAAGTGTTTTTTTCTGTCATTTGTGAAAAATATATTTTTCATTGTTCAAAGAATCACGAGATGGTTCGCTTTCTGTTGAAGACGTGATGTAAGAAAAAAGTAAATAATATGTTGAATCATATCCTTATATGAGCCAAATAAAGTAGATTCTTGTCCATGAAAATTTTAGCACAATGCAAACAATGCAGTGTCGTACCTAGCGGGGGGCTGGGGGGAGACGCCCGCCAGTGACGCAGTATTAAGAGGGACGGAAATTCGACAGGATTTTTTTAAAAAATATCCTAAATTTAAAAATGCTTAAAAACTTTAATCAGAAGAAAAAGCTGCAATTAAAACAGGAAACAGCTCTAAATTCTCAAAAAAAAAAAAAGAGGAATTTTGCGTCTGTTTCGTATACACTGGTTTAACCCCTTCCCTCTCGCTCCCGTGAAAATGACGGGATGACGTTTCGTCTTCTATTTCTCGCTCCCGTGACATTTCCGGGGTGGAGTGTTTAAAATTTCAAGCTAAAAAGAAATAAAAAATTAAAAATAAATATATATATTGTTCATACACATATTTTTATATAATTTTCAGGGATAAAAAAAAATAGTCACTTTCATGATCGCTTTCTTGAAAATTACCCGATCGCCAGACATCCAAGGTACGCCTCTGACCCAAACGTTAATACATTGAATGTTTTCAACTCTCACAAATATTTTTACTTCGAAAGGATATTTTGTCTCTCCATATTCGAACTCAGCTCGATCTTACTTTCAGCTCGTACTCTTTTAGGGCTTTCGGTAATCCTCATAATCTCAAAATTCTACATGATAAGGCAATGATAAGAGTATATAGGAAGTGTTTAAGGTTCCCTTTTCACCTTATCTTCTTACACATTTATCGATAACTACGAAAGAAACTGGAACCGTTCATAAATAACGTCATACTTTTTTTCAATATATTTGACCCCAAGCCCCTCTTCGTCACAAAATGTCACACTTCATCATTCACCCTACCCCCTTTTGTCACAGGTCACGCTCTACTACAGAGGTCGGCACCCCGCCGATCGCGATCGACCAGTCGATCCGGAGCCCATTTTTGGTCGATCGCGACAACATTTTGGACAGCTTATATAGTTTTGAAAAAAAGAATAACTTTTAAATTCGAAGGCAAATCTATTTATTTATTTTTTTCCAGAAAATGTTTACTAATTTGACATCGCACCTAAAAAAACTAACAGTATTTACATAAAATTTAAAAGAAATAATGCATTAGTATCTTAAATATTGTTTTGATGCGAGTTAACGGTGTTATGTTAACATAACTTTATTTTGAAATTTTAAAGTTGGTATCTTATAAGCACAAAACTTGATCTGAGACAAGAATTAACCAACATTTTGAAGTCAGGCGCTGTCCCAAATTGCCCTATTAATAGTGTATGCCCCCCCCCCCCCCCCCATCCTCCGAATCAATCTTAGTGTTCGCCGAACTTGGTGAGTAGATCTTCAGTCAATTTAGGTTGCCCACCGTTGCTCTATTACATAAGCATATATACTTGCAGTTCAGAAACAATGCACTGCGTTATGGATCACGTCTCCAATTTTATTTTCGAACTTCTAAAGACATTTGTGAGCATAATGATATTAATAATGAAATAATTACGTGTTTGCTTAATTTGTATAAAATGACGTTAATTTTTATAACACAAAAGATAATTAGCATAGAACAGTAAAAGATATTAATTTAAGAAAATTTCCTCTTAACAAAAAGTAAATTTAAACAATCAGCATCGGTGTTTACGATACAAAATGATCAATGAAACTTTAAAGTTACGTTATGAAAATCAAAAAAAACTTTTAAAATAAATTTAGTTTTCTGATTTTAAATGTTTTTATAGAAACCAAAATGTGCAATGTCACACTTTTTGCTACCCTTTTCTACTCCCCTTGTCACAAACTGTCACAATTTCTCGAGCCTCGAGGTCGACCTCGAAGCGTGACAACATTTATGCATGACCTCCTGCAAAGGTAATAATATTGACTCTAGCCCCTTCTAGCAGGCCGCTGCACCTTGTTGCATTTTTGGAGCTTGCTGTTGCCTTTTCTGTGTACCCTGTTGCCCTTTTGGTGTGCCCTGTTTCCCTTTCGCTACTCCTTGTTTTCCTTTCAAATGCGCCCTGATGTTTTTTCTGTTCAGCAAAAAGCCCTAAAAGCTGGGTCTTAGCTTTTGGTCAAGCTAAATATCCATTTAAACACTGTATAGGAAAATAAGCACAATTGTAAGTGCAAACTTGTTAAATGTATGTTATATTTAATCTTTAACTTTAGATTTTCTTTCAGAATTTTGAATTTTAGCATGAGGAGGTGTCACCTTGTTGGCCCAACTATAAATTTTCCCCGACAGAAAAATGTTCACAGTCGGTAAAATATATAGTTGAGGAACCAGTATGTTTCCCTTCATTGTCGGTTAACAGTCACTTCTCTGTTATCGAGAAGAATGAGTCCAATTGTGACTTTAAGATTAAAGCAGTTTTGATTTAAGCTTTTTTTTTTACGTGCTTTATTGTGTTGTACAACATGTTTTTAATTTTTCCCAGTTTTAATAATTTTGTTCTCAGAACTTTAACATTTTTGATCAAGATTTCAGTAGATAAATTGATGTTTTGAAACTTTATACATGTTATTTATAAATTTTCATGGTGTTTTAACATTTCGTACTTAGTAGTTTTGTGGCATCAGTCTAAGTTTTAGTAGATAAATTTTCATTTTTTCATTTTGTATTTAGTACTTTTACATTTTTGTGTGGCTTTAATATATTATACTTACGTTAGTATTTTTACATCTTCATTGTAGGTTTTAGTAGCTAAGGCTAAGTTTTATCATTCTGCAAGTGCATAACACTTTTATTTTGTAAATTTCCGTACTATTACTTTTTCGTTCTAAGTTTTTCTTAATGGTTTTAGGTTTTGTCATTTAAGGGATTTTGGTATATGAAGTTAGCATTCTTTCATGCGTTATTGTTTTGTATTGCGTATTTTTAATCTTTCGTAGTATTATCATTTCGTTCTTCGAAATTTTAAAATTTTTGATTAAGATGTTTACTCGACAAATCTACGTTTTGAAGTTTTATTTAGATAACTCCATATTTTTTTATGTTTTGTATTTTGTACTTTTACGTTTTAGGTGTTGCTTTAGTATATCGTACTTAGTATTTTTACTTCTTCATTCTACGCATTTTTGTCCTACGTTTCAGCGTTTTGCTAATACATAATACTCTTATTTTTAAAATAACCGTACTATTACGTTCTTATTCTAAGTTTTTCTGGATCAATTTAAGTTTTGATGTTTTGTACTTAGTACTTTTAGATTTTCATGCTGTTTTTAGTTTTTTGTTCTTAGTACTTTTACTTTTCTAACCGAATTTTTAGTAGATAAATTTAAGTTTTGCAGGTGCATAAAACTTTTATTTTGAAACGTTCCGTAGCTTTACATTTTCGTTCTAAATTTTTCTGGATGAATTTAGGTTTTGAAACTTTATAGTTGGTACTCTTTCATTCTTTATTGTTTTGTACTGCGTTTCTTTACTTTTTAAGTTTTAGCACTTTCTTCTTCGAACTCTTACATTTCTGATTAAGATTTTTGTAAACAGATTATATGTTTTGATGCTGAATCTATGTTTTGAAGTTTTAATAGATAGTTCTAGTATTTTGCACTTTTATAATTTTGTGTTTCTTTAGTATATTATACTTAGTATTTTTATATCTTCATTCTAGGTTTTAGTAGAAAATCTAAGTGTTAACATTTTGTATATGGTACTTTTTACGTTTTTACATTAAATTTTAACATTTTGCATTTTCTAGATCAACGTAAGTTTTGAAGCTTTGTACTTAGTACTTTTAGATTTTCGTGCTGTTTTAATGTGTTGTACTTGCTATTTTTAATTTTTCATGCTGTTTTTAGTTGATGTACATAGTACTTTTACTTTTCAAACCATTTTTTTAGTAGAGGAATTTAACTTTTTGGAGTTTTACATTTCGTATCTTTATATTTTTGTTCTGTTTGAACATCGTGTACTTAAATTTTTACATTTTAAAAGGTGAATATCAGTTTTCACATTTCTTTCACAATTTTAGAGTTAAGTGCTACTTGATGACTCGAAGTTGCAGTTTTGTTACTATACTACTCCAAGTTTTGATGTTTCGTACTTTTTGTATCTAATACTTTTTACATTTTTGCTTTTAATAATTTGCAAATGCCTATCACTTTTGTTTTGTAAACTTCAGTAATTTTACATTTCCGTTCTAAGTTTTTCTGGATGAATTTAAGTTTTAAAATTTTATGATTTCAGGGTTCACACTGGGGAAAAATACAAGGTGGGATTTTCCTCCTTGACCAAAATTTTAAGTGGGATTTTTAAAGTTTAAGCCCAAAAAAGATTTTTTTTGAGTGGGATTTCAAAAAATATTGCGGGAATCGCGCGATCGCGCGGCCTAGCGCGAACCCTGGATTTGTTACATTTTTAAATTTTAGTTCTAAGAGTTTTTGCAGTTTGTATGTAGTACTTTTCTTTCTTTTATACTGTTTTAATAGATTAATCCTTGTTTGATGCGTTGGCTTTAGTACTTTAACAGTTTCGTTCTGTTTTTTACTAAATAAATGTATATAAGAGGTTCTATGCTTAGTACGTTTACATTTTTGTACTAAGTTTACTAGATGAATCTAAGTTTTGATGTTTTGTACATAGTGCTTTTACATTTTAGTGTTGCTTTAATATATTATACTTAATATTTTTACATCTTCATTCCGTGTTTTAGTTGATAAATCTAAGTTTCAACATTCATACACAGTACTTTTTATATTTTTGCATTAAGTTTTAACACTTTGCAAGTGGATAACAGTTTTATTTCTGAAAATTTTCGTTCGGATTTACATATATATTTTTTTGTTTCTAAGTTTTTTTTCTTCCTTGGATGAATTCAAGATTAGAAGTTTTATAGTTAGTACATGCTTTGTTGTGTTGCACTGCGTATTTTTCATATTTTCACTACTTTAGCATTTTGTCCTTAGAACTTTTACATTTTTGATTAAGATTTCAATGGAGAAATCTATGTTTTTGATACATTATACTTGTTATTCAGTCATTTTTATGATGTTTGAACATATCGTACTTGGTAATTTTACGACTTCAGTCCAAGTTTTAGTAAGATAACTCTAACTTTTTTTACGTTTTGTATTTAGTACTCTTAAATTTTTGTGTTGCTACAATGTATTATACTTAGTATTTTTTATACTTAGTATCTTTGTTCTGGGTTTTAGTAGATAAATTTAAGTTTTAACATTTTGTAAGTGCATAACACGTTTATTTTGAAACTTTTTTGTTACCTTTTCGTGCTAAGTTTTTCTGTGTTTTAGTAGATGAATATAAGTTTTTTTTTTTTTTTTTGTTTTTTACTTAGTACTTTTATTAAGTTTGACACTTTTACTCGTTCTAAATTTTATTAGATACATCAAAGTTTTTATGTTTGCATTTTCGGAAAGGTTACATTTTCATGATGTTTAAGATTTCATACTTTTTACGACTTTAGTTGGGATTTTTTGTAGATAAATCTAAATTTTTTAAGTTTCGTACATAAACGATTTCATTTTCGTACAAAATTTCACTTGATGAATACGTTATATACTTAGTACTTTTACATTTTCGCGTTGCTGTAGTAGATAAATCAGAGTTTTAACATTTTGTACGTAGTAATTCTTAAGATTTTTGCAATAATAACATTTTGCAAGTGTATAACACTTTTATTTTGAAAAGTTTCGTGCTTTTACATCATCGTTCTAAGTTTTTCTAAATGAATTTAAGTTTTGAAGCTTTATACTTACCATTTTTACATGTTTTGTTGTTTTGTACTGCGTGTTTTTAATTTATCAGTTTTAGGATTTTGTTGTAAGAACTTTTACATTTTTGATCAAGATTTCAGTGGACAAATCCATGTTTTGTTGGTTTATACTTGCTATTTTCAAGTTTTTATGATGTTTTAACAGTTTGTACTTAGTAATTTTACAACTTCAGTCTATTTTTTAGTAGATAAATCAATTTTTTTACGTTTTTGTACTTAGTACTTTAAAATTTTCTTGCTGCTTTAATATATACTTATTAATTTTACATCTTCATCCATTGTTTTAGTAGATAAATCTAAATTTTAGCATTTTGTGCGTAGTACTTTTTACATTTTCGCATTAAGTTTTAACGTTTTTCAAGTGCATCACACTTTAGTTTTGAAAAGTTTCGTACTTTTACATTTTTCGTTCTAAGTTTTTCTGGATGAATTAAGTTTTGCAGCTTTATACTTAACATTTTTACATGTTTTGTTGTTTTGTACTGCAGGTTTTTTAGTTTTTCAGAGTTTTAAGATTTTGATGTTTGAACTTTTACATTTTTGATCAAGATTTCAGTAGACAAATATATGTTTTGCTGTTTTTGTACTGCGTGTTTTTACTTTTTTCAGAGTTTTAGGATTTTGTTGTTTGAATTTTTACGTTTTTCGATCAAGATTTCTGCAGACAGATCTAAGTCTTTTAAGTTTCGTACTTAAGTTTAACATTTTCGTACAAAGTTTCACTTGATGACTACGGTATATACTTAGTACTTTTACATTTTCATGTTACTTTACTATTTCATACTTAGTACATTTGATTCAATTACATTTTCATATTCTAAGTTTTAATAGATAAATCAGAGTTTTAACATTTTAGACGAAGTATTTTTTACATTTTTACATTAAGTTTTAACATTTTGTAAGTGCATAACACTTTTACTTTGAAAAGTTCCGTACTTTTACAACTTCGTTCTAAGTTTTTCTGGAAAGATTGAAGTTTTGCAGCCTTATATTTAGCATTTTTACAGGTTTTGCTGTTTTTGTACTGCGTGTTTTCAATTTTTCAGAGTTTTAGGATTTTGTTGTTTGAACTTTTACATTTTTTGATCAAGATTTCTATAGATAAATCTATGTTTTGCTGCTTTATACTTTATATTTTTACATTTTTATGATGTTTCAACACTTTGTACTTAGTAATTTTACGACTTCAGTCTAAGTTATAGTAGATAATTTTTTTTCACGTTTTGTATTTAGTACTTTTACGTTTTCGTGCTGTTTTAATATATTACACTTAGCAATTTTACATCTTCATTCACTCTTTTAGTAGATAAATCTAAATTTTAACATTTTGTACATAGTACTTTTTACGTTTATGCACTAAGTTTTAACATTTTGCAAGTGCATCATACTTTTGTTTTGAAAATTTCCGAACTTTAACATTTTTTTGTTCTAAGTTTTCCAGGATGAATTTAAGTTTTGATGTTTTGTATTTTTTATTTCTAGCTCTCATGCTGTTTTTTAGTTTTCACTCTTAGTACTTTTACATTTTTTTTACCAAACATTTAGTAGATGAATTTAGGTTTTGTAATTTTACGTTTCATACTTTTACATTTTGTTCTGTTCTAATGTCTTGTGCTTGCTATTTTTATATTTTAGTAGGTGAACATAAGTTTTTTTCAATTTGCGTATATTACTTTTACTCTTTCCGAGTCATGTTTTAGATGAATCTAAGTAACAGTTTTTTATACTACTCTTAACTTTTGGTGTTTTGTACTTTGTTACATTTTTTTTTTTTTTGTTTTTGCGTTAAGTTCCATTTTCTTCTCATAGATGGCGCTACAATCGACATCGCATTGCATCAAGTCCTAAACTGAAGCAAATGTGTTGCCATTCCAAAACTATAAATTTTTGAAAAACATTTCAACTCTACTCGAAAAACGCCTGAGGGGATACAACTCAACTCTACTCGAAAAATGCCTGAGGGGATACAACTCAACTCTACTCGAAAAATGCCAGAGGGGATACAACTCAACTCTACTCGAAAAATGCCAGAGGGCAAAAACAACTCAACTCCACTCGAAAAATTCCTGAGGGCATACAACTCAACTCTACTCGACTAACGCCTGAGGGCACGCCTGGGGGCATTGGGAGGCGGTGGGGCCACGCCCACGCCTGAGGGCATTGCGCATTGCGCCTCTTGGGGCAGAACACCCACTATTCCCCTACTTACCATATTTTGTTTAAACAGGGCCCTCTGCTCTGGTCCTACTCTCCTATTGTGATTTAATTGGTGTGGAATCAAAGGCTTCTACCGAAAAGTTAAGAGGGATGGGTGACATTGAATCATCGTTTCAAAACCTATCACTTATTTCTTTCAATTTAACAATCAATTTAATTTTCTTTTTATCAATAACTATTATTTTTTAAATTCCGTGTATTACCCGCATCGTTATATTACCCGTAGATAGTACAAAAAAGTTTCTTCGTAGATAACCCGCGGGCTATGCACAGATAATTACGGTAATATGATTTAAAACATGAAGAAAAAAGTGTTTACTTTCGAGAAACCAACTAAACCCTCTGATATAGTATATGATATATGATAAGTAGGGTCAGTTGGGGTAATTGTAAACAAGCTTCATAACTACACTTGTGGTGGTTTTTAAAACTTAACTGCTGGTGTGTGATGAATTGGCACCATAGGGAAGACACGGAAAGAGTTTTGTAAGTTTCGAAACATTTGTGGAGGCGTCACCATTGTTTGAAAATGACACAGTGAAAAAAGTTGTTTAACAAAATTTAGTGATCTTACATTTTCGTCTCCAGCTCATCTGCAAAAGCGATGTAAGTGGTTTCAACCATTTTTATTTGTCATATGAAATGTTGCTAAAAGCATTTAGTTATGAATTTCATCCTCCCTGTTATTTTTCATGTGTAAGTCAGGTGTTTACAATTACCCCATATATTTCGTACTTTGGGGTAATTGTAAACACTTAAATTTATCCTATTTCCAATATTCTGGGGGGACGACAAGTATTATATTTTGATGTAAATTACACTTTTGTGTCTATTTTACCTAACTGTTGTTGTTGTTGCTAATGCCACTTGGAAATCCTCCCAAAATCATGCTCCCTTTGCAAGGAGACCATGAATTAAGAAAACTCCTACTGATTATCATTAAGCTCTGCTAGAATGAAGTACACTTGGCTCAGAGGGGCTTAATGATTTTGAACCAGCTCCCAGATGAGATATCGTCACCTAGGGTGGTCCCTCAGCGGAAATTATTTCTAACTTGGTTTACATTTGAAGCGACGATGTATTTTACGTGCACAGCTCCCTTTAGCGCACTCGGTATCAGAATAATCAGCCGCGGTTGATGGTCACCCTCCCAAGCGTTGACCACGGCCAGTTGTGCTTCACTTTCGATGTTCTGTGGGATCTAAGCTAAATCGACTGATCCACTGTTGGACAAATTTTACATAAATTTGTCGCATTACTTGATTTTTCGCAAGATATTTCTCGTTAAATGATCTCAGCCGACTCATAACATAACTCAGCGGACCACAGGCGGCCTGTTGGCCGCAGATTGAGAACCATTGCTCCGGAACTTCTTAAGCCTTCAAGCAGACTGTGTATGAAACAATTTACCAATTTCCATCAACCTTATTCGAGAATAAATCACTGTTTACAATTACCCCAGATCTCTGGGGTAATTGTAAACACACTAGTGTAATTGTAAACACGAGCTCATTCGCTAACAAATAGTCATAAAGTCAAAATTTTTGTACACATTTACTCACAAGAAGTACAGTAGTGGCTATAATGCTCACAATTTTGTCTCTGAATTTATTCAAGAGGTAGGGAAGGTTCAAAAGTTAAAACATTGAAAAAGCGTTTACAATTACCCCAACTGACCCTATATTTCTTATACATACATGCATAATATAGGGGGCATATACTACATCACGCAGACTGCGCCACTGAATTTTTGGGGGAAGGGATCGTTTCAAGGGCGTGAAGGTTCTTGGTCGACTTTTTGGCCGATTAGGGGGCATCTTTTTTTTTTTGGGGGGGGGGGGCGGTAGAATTTTTAGGGAGCGCAGCCCTGGGAATGTACTAATGAATGGTGAACATTCTTTCTATATGCATGCACATGCATGTCAACGAATCATGAACATATTTCTCTAGTTATATAAGAATCCAATGTTCTAACACTGGGTTAACATGAATTCCAGAGTCGACTACATATTTACAATGTCTTGTCTATATTATATTATTGCTTTTAAATATTTTATTCCCGTTTATTTCCTCCTGCATTATTTATTCCTTGGGGGTAAAAATGAAACCAATTTTTCGTCACATTTTAAATTTCTTGCAAAAGAATTACCTTCTTCTCTCTCTTGAAGTACATTTTATATGTATTTTCTTAACTACTTACTTTCTTCCTACTTTATTTATTTTTTTATATATAAATTTTTTTATGAACATGCTTATTGAATTTTTGTGTTCCTGCTTCTTTCTGTTCAAAAAAAAATACAAAATCAACTTATTCATAAGCAAGCATTTTCGCATAAATGATTACATACTGCATTTGATCAAATCAAAAAAATCTCCCCGGCGGGGAATCGAACCCCGGTCTCCCGCGTGACAGGCGGGGATACTGACCACTATACTACCGAGGACCCTGGCATAAGTGAAAATGTTATGAATTTTATTCAAGTATCTTGTAGATTTTGTTGAGATTCGTTTTAATTTGATGGTATTTTCTGTAAATCATTAAGTCTGCCCTTTGCAGTCCTTCATCCTCTTTGAAGAGTCTATAACTGCACTTTGTTTTTCGTTTTCGAACAGAACATTCTGCAGTCAATGTGATGATCAATTCTTTTAGTCAGATCCCAGTGTTGTATATTGATTTCTTTTTCAGTTTTTGAAGGGCCTAACTGCTTATGTGTCTGTAGGTTTGCAGCCCCTCTTCCGCAATAGAAATATTTTGTAATTCATTTCAGAAATAGAATTGAGAATTTCAATATTTCAAAGGACCTATTAAACTGTACTTACCGAACAAGAAAATATGTATCAAAATCATTCTACAAAATGCATCTAAATCTCGAATTATTATATTCCTTTTTCTTTTTTGTAAAAATGTCGACAAACTTAAAAAATTTTATCTCACTGTCACTAATGATAACCTAAAACTCCATTCCTTCTGCTCCTATCACAGAAACCTGCTATACAACGTTGCTGTTGTTTCGTTCACCATTTTTTTTTTTTTTTTTCACTAGAACATACCAATTAAATTTGAATTTGAAATCGCAAACGAATACAAACTGGGAAATTTTTGAAATATTTCCTGCAGACAAGAGAAAAGTAAAAGGTGTTTAGTTTGAACTTTTTGAATGAGCGAGAAGCAACTGCTGCCATCTATCCTAAACATTACTTAACAGAAATGCCATTCCCGAACATTGTATGGGGAAGACGGGAAATTCGAAGCAAAGACCGCGCAGTGCAGATTATCCCTATTATTGATCCCCTTCCCCCATGGCAAAAGTTACACCATTAAAATTTGAAGAGGGAGGAGGTTTATATTTCTTTTTTTAGTTCCTAATTTCATTGTGAAGAAAAACAATGGATAATTTATGCTTACAAATTGTGAGGATTTATTCACAAAATAACAAGATGCAAAACTTTATCTAGATTTCGTTGGCGCTCTGAAGAAATGCGTTTAGGGATAGGGAGTTGAGTTTTTGTGGGGGAGGGAGTGAAGATTTGCGCCACTGAACTTTGGGGCCCAGATGCCCTCTTATCCTGATCTAGGGAAGGGCGTTTGCCCCTCCCTACCCCCCTCTGACTACGTCCATGTTTGAGGGGGAGTGTATGATCACTCCTTAATTGAAATATATATTTCAATTTCATAATTACTTAAAAAGTTTCTTCTCTTTTTAAATATTGCTTTTGAACTTCAGTAAGTTTTAGATATGTAACAGTTTTTAAAATAAATAAGTAAAATAGTAATTAAAGAGAGGAAAAAGCGAATCATTAAAGCAAATATTTAAAAGAATTGTTTGCAATGCATGTCTTCTGCGATAATTACAAATAGTTCTAGTTAAAAGTAGTACACAGTGAAACAAGACACACTGTACACAGATCTTTGAGAAGCAATTTTTACATAGAAAGTAATAATTGTGTCGCTAGATGTTAAGCTTTTCTGTGACACATTGTGTAATTACCACCCGAATTTCAAGCCTGGGTGTTCGCTCGATTGGAACAGGCCCATCATTTGAGGGGGTTTGGAGGGCATTAACGTGCACAGAACTTCAGTAATAGGGGTACTAATGAGACTTGCTTTCAGGACTAATCCATAAGGTGGTGGACTCAGGTGTACCATCCTTGGAGATTTTTGACAAAATATTAAAAATAATTATCTCTAAGGCATTTTATTTGTGTAATGAATGAACCTAAAACGATAAAAGTTTCGTACTGGCTTTCGTTTCTACGTGCTAATGGGGTACCACGGTACCACTGGTACTCCCGGTATGTACGCGCATGTTAGTAAAGAGCAATAGCAATCTCCTCTCTGGCTTTGAGAAAAAACGCTAAAAAAAAAAAATTGCCTAATAAATCATTAATGTTATGGTTAATAATTCCTAGATGGCAGCACTATTAGTTTTCTGTTAGACATATAACGCAAACTTTGCATTTTTTTGCCGATGCCGAGATTGCAAGGAGCTCTCTTTTTTTTTTTTTTTTTTGAGGTGATGACTTTTGTGGAGGATTCTATTTGGGTCCCAAAAAAGAGTTTTTTATATAACAGGTACTTTTTTGATGAAGAAAGAGAGAAAAGTTTTGAATTTTGCATTTTTTATGAAAATTTTAACAAACAGAGTAAGATCGTGCTAATATATATTTTTTTGTTTATGCCAATTAATAAGCTCGTGCTAATATACATTTTTTTTTGTTTATGTCAATTAATAAGCTCGTGCTGATATATTGTTTTTTGTTTATGTCAATTCATGAGCTCGTGCTAATATATTTTTTATTGTTTATGTCAATTAACAGGATTGTGTTTTTATGCATTTTTTGTTTTTTTGTCAATTAATAAGCTAGTGCTTTTATACATTTTTTTTTTTGTTTATGTCAATTGATGTGAGAGATGCAATGAATTATCCCCTCCCACGGACGTAACTAAGTCATTCTCCAACAGGGGCAAGATCAGACCTTAGCGCCACCCCTCCCACCCCCTCCCTAGATACACAAAAAAATGCACACATTTATATACGCACACGAAGTGCGACGGAGGCATTTTAGTTTGCCTATGTCGTGAGGGACTGTAGCTATGGTTATCAAACTAACAGAGATGGGGAATGTCTTCGATAGCGCAATCAACAAATAACAGGGAACCAAAAATGGGGGGGGGCAAGAAATGTAATTAGGGGCACTGGCGTAAATTAGGGGGGTTTTGGGGATCCCTCCCCCCCCTAAAATGGTGAAGATTGTCTAGACTGTGACCAGTTTTTCCTGTAAAACAATGAAATTAGCTTACTTCCATCTCCCAAAGATCCCCCCCCCCAAATCCATATCTAGCTACGCCACTGATTAGGGGTCTACGATTGGGTGTAATTTTAGTAGGTAGGTTATTACTCACCAAATTATTTTAGTCCTGATGCACCTAAAAAAAAGTTTTGCCAATATATTTACACAATATTCATTCATACAATCCGTATATAATTCAGCTAATTATATATTGTGTAAGTAAGTACCCATTCTCTGTGTGCTACTTAACTAGTAAAACCTTGCACTTTTGATATCAGTCGCATGGCCGTAATTCGAAGAGGTCTTCCAGGAAATGTTGACACATAAAAATTAAATTTTGCATGATGAAAAAATAATTATTGTTTTACTCTGTTCGAGAACTTTCAAATATAAATACTGCGCTAATTAGGTTCTTTTACAGTGTACCCTAGAAATAAGGTCTAAGAAACACAGAAAAAATTGATAAAGGGGCCTACGGGAATAAAAAAGACTGGAAACCTATGGTCTAAAAGTTTCTTCAAGTTTAGTCAGTAGTAACAAAAACCACAAAAATTAAAAAACCCCAAAAAAGGCCCCTAAACCCAAAAATGCCTTTTGGATATAGGGATATTTCGAACACGTTTAAGGAAATTATATTTATATTGACATTATACAGCAGTTTGGGGTTTTCTCATTTGGGGTATTTGGAGGAGAGGTGCGCTAAAGCCTGGTCCTACCCCTGTCCCAACGGTCATAAGGTTCACGGACAAAAGTCCCATGTTTTTGGACAGATCCAGTTTTAAGGGTCAAAGGAGGCTACTAAATTGGTAATTGGTGTCCCTCACCTCAGTACGGGGTCAGGCCTAAAATCAGTGGTGTAGTCGAGGGGGGATGCAGGGGGACGGAGTTTCCCCCCACCATTTCATTTAAACACAAGCGTCCCCCCAAACTTTTTACATTTTAACATAAGCGTCCCCCCCACTTTTGATTTCAATTGCTTATCATTTTATGTAAAGCGTCCCCCCAAGTTTTTTTTCAGGACTACACCAATGCCTAAAATACCCCCCAATATGTTAGCCGATCAAAGTTTGGGGGGGTTTTGGGGGGGGATTTTTTAAAACAATTAAATATAAATTTTTATTAAACGGAGACTTATGAACTATGCTAACCCTTAGGCACCCCCCAAAAAAATACTGTAAAAGGGTCTGGAAGTTGAGTTAAGGAGATTATAAATAATTATTTTAAAAACATCCAGCTGGGCACAGCGTTCTGTTTGGTTAAATTCTGGGCTTTTTGGAGATTGTAAAAAGATTATAAAATTATTGTTGTTATTTGACTTTTTTTTGCATTTTTATAAATTTTTTTTATTTTTCAAAAAAACTTGTATTTTCCATTTTATAATATATTCCTAATTATGTACGCACACACTTGTGCATATTTTTATAGATACCAGAGCTTAATTTTTTAATGGGAACTCAGATCCTGCTTTTTCTTTTCAATTTGTGCGAATTTTTACTTATTAGATGGAATTCAGATTATTTATACGAGCACCATACATTCCTTCTTTATTTTTCTCTTTCTATCCTTCTCTCTCTCTCTCTCTCTATCATGGGAGCGAGAAATAGAAGAAGAAACCGTAGCCCGTCATTTTCACGGGGACGAGAGGGAAGGGGTTGAAACTCTGCTCTGCGCTTGCGCGAACACCAAATGTTTCACTAAAAAAAGCTGTAACAAAAGCTACGCTAAAGGCTAAACTATACCACACTAAAGGAAAAGAAAACTAAAAATTTACAAGATAATGAAAAGTAGATCTATGTTTAGATATGAAAAATCTTGCGGGTCTTGCTAAAAACAGTGGTAGAGTCGGGATCCTGATATAAGGTTCAAAACCAATGCGTCCAAGGAGTCGGGATCTGGACAGAAGGAGGGGAGGACTATGTACGCCCACTTTTTTATATTTTACCACAAACAACTCCCCACTTTTCATGTTTTGAACACAAGTGTTCAATCTTTTTTTATTTCGATGACATGACATATTTTTCGCATATTTGTAAGCGTCCCCGACCCCTTTAACATTTTTCTTTTCTTTTGCAGCACTACACCACTGTTTACTTATTAAAATATTTTCTGAAGACTGTAATGCTCCCGCAATTCTTTCATTATAAGAATTATTATGAACACAGGCATAATTACCAAAACTAGTGTTACTTTATACTATTATTATTTGTATTAATTAATTTATTTATTTTTGTTTATTTTATTTACTATTCATGATTTCTTTCTTCATTTATTTATTGTTATTTTAATTAATGGAAAGAAAAAAGAGAAGAAAAAAAACCTCAGTAAAAAGAAAAAAAAAAGTTTCACATATACCCCTCACATACTGTGCCCAAGTCATGATAGTGTGCTTAGGTTTTTGATATTCACAAAGAAAATTGAAGCAACTGAACTATTTTAAGTTCATTTAAAATTATTTAAATCTAATCGCAGCAATTAAAGAAATAAGAATAAATTAAGATTTAAAAAAAAATCATAGTAATTGCAGATTTGTTGCCTAATTACTCAGTCTAGTGCTCTGTTCAACAAATATTTCAAGTCAGCCATTAAAAGTTTGCATCTAAAGCCCAACGTGTATAAAAAATGCGGAACTCAAAAGAAAAATAACAGGTTAGTGAGCTTAGCAACTAAAAAGATCATTCCTTTGCGGCAATTCCGCAATTGACAGCTAGCAATGAAACAATGTCCTAGTCCAACTCAACAGCTAGCATTGTCAACGAAACTGGGTCACGATTCCCAAAACGTTCTAAAAGAGTTTGTCGGACCCTTTGCTGATTAACGTTTACTTTTTATACTAAAAAAAACCAGGCCTCGAGCTTTCTCCTTTCCATGTCCTGAGGGATTTTCCAACAGTTCAACACCAACTTTTTCCAGCTGACCACCAGGATTTCCGGCGCCACATCAGCAAGCCCCCAATAAAAGGAAAAAAACATTTACAACCCATCCCATTCAACTGATGAGGGACCCAAATCTTCTCCCCATTTCATGGAAACGGTTGCATTTGTAGCGGGCGGCGCCTTGGGCACCGAGCAACCACCTTGTGCACGCCGACAAAAAGGTGGCTTTGGATAGAAAGGAAAGTTGTTTGAAAAATTAGGGATTTCCTTCATGAAAGGGGGAAAAAATTCTTTATTGATAGAAAGTTTGATCTTATAACCCATAAACAATGCCTGATTACCACCAAATTGTATTTAGGTAGGATTTTCATGTGAATGCACTTATAGAATACTGTTTCTATGCTATTAATTCATCAAATTATGAAAATTGCATTCTTATTATTGTAGAATCGAAGGTCTGCCCAGAAATGTTTGCTGAAGTCCTTTCCCTTTTGTGAATAAATCAAAAATCAAATCAAATTTCTCCGAAGATTTTTTTTTTTTTTTTTTAATTTCTGATGCATTGCTGATAGCATGGAATCCATTAAGATACGTATATAACAATATAGATGGAAAAGGAGCATCGGATTCTTTTTTAACTGAGCTTTCTGAATGTTCAGATTTTGAACAGTAAATTTCGATGTTAAGTTTTGATTTTCACGATAAAAAAAAGCGCTATTAGAAATCAGTAACTTTGAAGGCAATTATTTATTGTCTCTGAAACTGACGTTCTTGAAGATCACGATTTAAATATTTATACGTATAGATATATAGTAGAACCATGATCAATCGTTCCTCAGGATCCGTTCATTTCAAGCGATATATACAGGAAAACGAAGAATGTGGGTTTCTGCTTCAAGCACGTGTGTCAAATTTCTCCCCCCTCCCTTTTCCAAATCCTGAATTTTGTCAAAATGCTTCGACTTATTATACAGGACAACATACGGTAATCCAGTATGATAATTTGAAGGTAAGTGTCATAAAACTGACATAATAAAGGATTTTATGCATTTAACAAGATTGTTTTTAATGCATATAACTACTTATATTTTTTGTGCGAATAATCCTGAGATCATAACTTCTGTGAGGAGTTTTTTTTTCTTTAATTTCGTGAGGAATTCGATTTAGAAACCCAAAAAAGGATATCCGCACCTAATAAGGTTCAAAACCCAAAAATCCACCTCCAAAAGATCCAACGGATAATTGATCTATAGGTTGTGTGTTCTGCCTAAAAGAAACACTTGATGATGCTTGATGCATAATCAAAAAGTCCGGCGGACATAAGATCTTGAATGGACAGAACAACAATATCGGCTATTTTTCGAAAATGCGCAACTTCAGTCCAATGTATATTTTGTATTTGCACAAATGAACGTCCTGTTCAAAAAACACAAAAAAATAAAGCGATAAAGAAATAAAATGGAAAAAAAAAACACCTTCAAAAGTCCTTTTTCTATAATTCCCAGAAGACCTCCAAAGAAGTGTGAAAGGAACCCCTCCCCTGGTCAAAGGATCCTAATTCAAACAGAGCCGCCCTAAAGTGTTGAACGGATATCGGGCAAAACAACACGTGTCATCAGGTGTCATCAGAGATATCGGCCTATTAGCGGGTCTCGTGCTGTGGAGGGAGGCAGATGAAATGTCGATTGGAAGAAAGGAGAATTCGTCAAGTTTTCCCCTCAACTTTTGTTTGACATTTTTATGGTGCCTCCAACAGCTGAAGAATGGTGTACTTGAATGGTCAAGAAAAGTATTTTTTCCTAGCTGTTTTAAAAGCCGAAAATTTATGCGTTAATGAGTTTCTTTTTTTTTTTTTTTTTAATTTAGATAAGGGACCCCATTTTACCGATCTCCAATATTTGCAATTGATTCTAAACATTGATTATTTACATAGCTTCATTGTAGGACACATGCTCGCTTCAGAAATTATAAAATGAAACCGTCTCTTTCTTTTTCTTTTCATTTAATTTTTTGCACATATATTTTTTTTTTTCATATTTACTTTTTTTTATGTATAAAACCTCTTAGACAATTTGATTTTTTTTTTTTTTTTACGTTCTCTATTTTAATGAGATAGGAAGTGATTTGTTTAATATTTCAACAAAAATTGGAGAGCATAGAACAATATATGAATACACTTAAAATCGTACGAACATACAATTTTGTATGTTTGAGATAGACATATCACTCATGGGCTGCAATAGCGGCACAACTGAAAAAATCATGTTTTGAGATAAGTGGGTTTAAAGTTTTCATTGCTAAGGAAAATGCAAAAGAAATGCTTTAGTTTGCTGCCATCTGACGGCCTAATATTGCATTATGAGTTGTGGTAGTATATTGCTGCTGAAAAGAATGTATTTTCATATTTATATCTGTTCTTATTAGTCCAAAACGCGTGTTTTTTGAGTTGCGCCACTATTGCAGCCCATGGGCGATATAATGGAGTAAATAGATAGGCAACGTACAGGCCCGTTATTTGGGCGTTCATGGGGAGGGTCAATTTTTCCCCCGCCCCTAGTTTTAGAAATACATTGAATTTATACGTTTTTATGCATTTTGTTGTATTTTTACCTGTAATGGGCATTGCATTGAAAATATCGCGCCCCCCCCCCCTGGAAAATTTTGAAATGACGGGCCTGGGCAAAGAACTTATGGTCAGGACAGATTTGACACGACTAGAGTGCCGTGAGAAAATTCCAATTCTTCCAAGTGCGCCACGACTTCGAAAAGTTTGGGAACCCTGAATATAGGCTATGTATAGGCATTTTTACAAAAAAAAAAAAATTAAATTAAAAGAACCCTGCAAATAATAATAAAAAAAAGCTCCGAAAACAATTTCACATTTTATTCTTGAATTTAGAGTTAGTCGTGAGATACTGCAGAACTTTTTTTAGTGCTAGGCAACAATGTTGGAGAGCTCTTTATGTTTGGGTAGCAAATTCTTGCCGTTATATTCAGTAGGATAGCGACCCTCCAATAAAGAATAATACTTTAGTTACAAGGTATATAGAGAGGAGAGGTAGGTCAGAGAATGTAAACAAACAGCGGGCGGTCTCCACGCAATAGGGGGTCTGACGTACACTGGTCCCCTTTCGTTTGGAATCCGCTCATTGCGTAGCATGATAATTTGAATATTGGACATGCATTATTAAGTTTTCTGAACAAATGATGCAACTTTTGCGTGGGAGAAAGTTGCTTATTGTTTCAAAAAATTGCAAACATCATACTATATTTAAGACGTATAGACATTTACTATTAATCTATTCAGAAAAGAGGAAAATACTTTTATGTTGGCACTTGATATTAAAATTAAGCATTCATAAA
Source organism: Octonoba sinensis (assembly GCA_038502835.1). Lineage (NCBI taxonomy): Eukaryota > Metazoa > Arthropoda > Arachnida > Araneae > Uloboridae > Octonoba > Octonoba sinensis. The sequence goes on along the minus strand of CM076602.1, from coordinate 44,884,533 downwards.
TTGTTTCAACTTTTTTCTTGCCTGGGACTGAGATGAATTTTTATTTTCCGAGAATAAACTCTTCTTTTTATTCAAGTACTTTATGTGAAAAAATGTCCTAACTCTTGCATAAGTTTGAAGAAGTTTTTATCCACCTAGCACAGTTTGAAGTTTAGAAATTATGCTACCAGATTTGAGAATGTTTTCTTTTCCATGAATGTTAATTAAATAACTTTAAAACTTTGTAATCATTTCTTTGATACGCTGCGAAATGATACAATGTATCCCTTTCGTAATGGAAGAAAGGTTTTTTTTTGTTTTGAATTTAAACTTAGAAATAAGGTTTGTTTAATACATTTATTTGCTCTCCGCCTCTGAAAGCAGATCAGTATTTAACTTTGTTTATGCTCGTTTTCGAATTAAAAACATCACATGCGTCCATTCACAATTTCAAAGAAATCTGCTGCTACTTTTCCATTCGAACATATAGTTTTAATTGCACATTCAATATGGTGTGAAAATAACTGTGTGACATAGCACACGCTTTGTCGCTCACATCACTTAACTTCTAAATGCTTTGCGCTAAATTTGGGGCAAAGAGAAATTTCATTTTTTTTCTAAAATAATTTCAATGAAATTTCTTTGCCCAAAAAAGGATACCCCACCTAAAAATTAAAACCCCAAAATCCATAAAAATAAAAATTGTTTAAACGAAAAAACAATTTTATCAAATGCCGGCGACATAAGCTTAATACCAACAATATCCTTTTTTGCTGAAAAGGTTTTTTTTTCAAAATAACGTCTTTCTATGGAAAAAAAAAATAAAGCTTTAAAAGTAAAAAATTAACGCCCAAATATTTTCCATAAATTTATTTCCCCGGACCCCATATATTAAGGGAATTGGAAAAGGACCAAATTAAACGAGCCGCCAAAATGTTAACATAGGGGTCTTATATTATTAAAACCCCAATTCAAAAGGAAATTTTTTTGGGGGCGAAAAATTCGTTAATAAAGGAGGTTTTTTCCAATTTTTTGCTTTTTATTCCTCGAGCAAGAAAAAACTTGGGTAGTTTCCTAGCTTTTTTAAAAACCAAAACTTCATGTGTAAATGATCGTATATTATTTAATTTATAAAGTGATCCCATTTTCCCGACCCAAATTTAATTTTGATTCTAAAATTATTTTTACATAGTTCTTTCGGAAAATTGCAATAAAAATTTAAGAATGAAACCGCCTTTTTAATAGCTTTTTTTCAGACAATTTTTTTTCAATTTCCTTTTTAGTTAAAATTTTGATAATTGGGATTAATGGTCATTTTTTTTGTTCCTTTTTTAATGATAGAATTTTTTCTTTCTTTTTGGGAAGCATCTTTGAAAAAACAAAATCGTAGTAAATTTTGTATTTTGGTAAATTTTGGGGTAAAAAATTCTTGTTTTAATTGGTTTTAAATTTTCCCATTCAATCGAATAAAAAAACGGGCCCCATCTTTTTCTTTGAGTTGGGTTTTTCCAAAAGTTATTTTAATTTTATTGCAAAAAAATTTTTTGATTTGCGCCACTTTTCCCCGGGGGCGTATTGGAGTAAAAATTTGGGAATCCCCGATTGGGCGTTAAATGGGGGTTTCCATTTTTCCCCCGTCCCTGTTTTAGAAGTACTTTGAATAAAATACGTTTTTTGCTTTTGTTTATTTTTACCTGTCAGGGACAGCATTAAAATACTCGTTTTTAAATGGGGGCCTAAAAATTTTAAAAAGGCGTTTGATGAACTAATTTAATAATTCCAATTCTTCCAAGGGGCCCAATATTTGGGAACGCATGGATTTTTTGGGCTTTTACAGAAAAAAAAAAAATGCAAATAATTAAAAAAAAACCCTTCCCGGTTCCCAAAATTTTTTAATTTAGAGTTAGGGGAAAACCAAAACTTAGTGTCAAAAAGTTCCGAAAAGCTCTTTATGGGGTAGCAATTTTTGCCGGGAATTCTGGATACTACCCTCCTTCAAATATACTTGCTTTAGTTACAGTGATTATCAAATTAATTAACTTGATCAAAACCGAATGGCAGTCTAAATTTGAAAACCTCACTAAAAAAATTATAACTTGATACCAATTTCATTATTAGGGAATTTTTGGGGGGCTCAAATTTACAATAAAAGTGAAAACACGCTTAATGATTTCAAAGGTTTAAATGGTCTGTGATATTAATTTTTTTTCCTAGAAAGATTTATATTTTTGAGGGATTGGAGTTCATCAAGTTCCCAAGAGTCTATTTCTGTGTTTTAGTCATTAACAAATGGCCGAGAAAAGTGTCAAAAACCACGGAACAAGCCGGGGATATTTTCAAGGGAACTTCATCAAGAAGGTGGGAAAATTTTCGGAAGTGGTACCTCCTTGTAGTCATACAGGTGGTCCACTCTTATCTTACTTTCTCACGGTGGTTTTTAACTCCCCTTTCAACTAGAGTCATCAAGTCATAAATTCTTCCTTATGATATGCTTTAGGGACATAATTTACATGCCCGGATCCCGTCCAAAAAAACACCATTCCCAAAACTATGCTTCACATATGGAACTTTTTAAGCAAAAGCAGATGACCGGCCCTTTTTTGCCTGACAAAAGTAAATGATTTTGCTTACTTCTAGGAAAGGGCCATTGCTTATTTCCGGTTGCCATTATGAGTGAGGTACAGAACAGAGTTCAACAAGGCAGAGTTCTAAAAAGGGACGTTTTTATTTAATCGTTGATCATTCTATTCTGGGAAACTAATTTAAAAGACTCGAGAACCCAGAGTTGTTAGCTTAGTGGAGTCCTTTTCGATGAATTTTGTTTTATTTTTTTAATTTTTCATTACAACTGTAAAAAAGACAAGCATATTTAAATTTTCCGTTGTTCTTTCAGAGGAAATGACCCGTTCAGAATACGGCCCTGCTGGGGGCGTATACCTTGAAAGGCCGGCCGCAAATAAGATTTTGACTACAATGAGCAGTCTTTTATGCAGTAGATATTTTGCAGATTAAAAAAAAATCTTATTGTACAGCCTTAATTAGATTTTTCAAAACTAATGTATTCATATGATTTCATATATACATATATTATTACTAATTAATTATTTTGTTTTTTTTTATTTTATTTTTTAGCTTGTTCAACGATTTCTCTCCTAAATTAAAAGCTGTGTTTGTGCCACTCTGCTGGAAAAAACTTCTCGACATGAGCGTTTTTATATCCCAATATTTCCTTTCCCATTTCTTAATACTCTTTTTTTTTAAATAAAACATCACAATCAACATATAGCACAAACGATCAAAGACAGCTAGTTTGACAATTATGAATAATGGGTCCTCTAGCCTTCCTTCACAACCTGGCACTTGCCCGGGAGCAAAATCAAAATAAACAAGAAACCAATGAAATTAAGAAATTTTGTCAATAAGCGTAAAAACTTTACAAGTCCGGACCTTATGCCCCCCTTGTCTAGAAAACGGGATCTTGTGTCCGCCCGACACGGAAAATTAGATCTTCTGTCCGTGGATATTATGTCTGCCGGTCCTTATGTCCATTAGACTTTTTGGACGTGGACTTTATGTCCGGATGCCCTTTTAAACATTTTGGGTGTTGGTCTACTGTTATCAATATCCAAATAAAACAAATGACATTGAAATTATACATGAACAATAAATATGCAAATAATGTTTAGGAAACTTAAGAACAGTACTATTTTACCTTTTTAGAAGAGCTATTTAGTACTTATAGTTCAATTTTAATAAAATTAAAAAACATTGAAGATGGAAAAGTTATTTTGAAAAGCTTAAAACATAAAATTTACCCAACACGGATACTTTCCGACTACCGTAATTATTTGTGTATAGCCCGCGGGTTATCTATAAAAAAAACACCTTTTTCTACTACCTGCGGGCAATACATGAAATTAAAAAAAAGAGTATTATTAAAAAGACAACTATACCGTTCAAAAATATCGAAATCTCTTTTCCTGCAAAACAAAATGCAGAGAAATAAATCGTAGCTTTCGAAACAATGGACCAAATCAGATTAGGGCTCGGGCGCTATAGGCGAATGTATTGTTTCAGGGGGTGTATCCCATTTTTTTTTTCTGAGTGCGGGTTATACAACGATGCGGTTTATACACCGAACTCAATTTTTTTAGAATGAATTTTTCTTCCTGCGGACTATACAACGATGCGGGCTATTTACCGATAATTACGGTAATAGATTAAAGGGGGTGGTCCAGTGTGCCCCGTCTATCCCCGTATCCCCTATCCCTTTTGGTTGAGAAAGAAAGATTTGACCTAAATATGTAGAAGATGGGGTGCAAACAATCTTTTATAGCCAAGCCTTATCGTGTTAAAAGAAATTATCTCTGAGCCATAAAGAAATTTATCTGCCTGTCCAACACTAGCTTTAAACTCTTATCTGTTACCAAAAGAACATCGCGCAACTGAGTAAATTTTTGCGTTCCTTTTAAAAAGATTTTTCCTTCTCCCGATTATGCTTGCCACAGATACATAATCGCACGAACAAAACAATTCCAACAATGTTTTCAAAAGACATCATAAGTGTTAAGAGAACTTTTTTATTTTATTATTATTATTATTTTGTTTTTCATTTGATCGTCTCTGATCATGATTGATTATGAAGCTAAGAGTGTTGAATAAATTTTGAATGCATTCACTACTCAAGATTAAACGAAGTTCTTTGAAAATGAGAACTCTTAATCTTCAATTAAAATACTTAAAGAAAATATTTTCGTGATGAATGCACAAAAATGCTTCAACATGGGTTTTAAAAATTTCCTTACTCTCATGAACCATGCAAAACATGTCATACATTATATGTACATTATAACATATATATACGGGAAGGGGGGAGGCGGTCGCGTTCGTCGCTCCGCATCAGTGCTGCACCCCTTCATATATTTCTATATGTATGTGTATATATATAATTATATATAATATATATATTTATCAGTTGCATCGTGCTTCGAAAACAATGGTAGTGTTCAAGCACACAATAGAGGGAGAAGGGGGAAAGATGGTTAAATTTTAAAATTTCTCTTTTCCAAAACTCCTTTTCTTCCGGGTTTTTTTCCCCGGAGAACTGCATCTTACCATTATAAAAAATATCCTATAATCAGGGGCGGATGCAAGAACAATATATATATATTTTTTTTTTGGGGGGGGGGGGGGCACCATGGAGTATCAAACAGTTTTCACTCATAAAACTTTTCACAATCGAGTTCTCAAATCAGTATTTATGATTTTTTTTACTATCCTTTAAAACCAATTTATCTACTGTAAAGTAGAGTAAAATAAGTAAAGTTATAATGGGCCGAGGCCCAGTGGCTGAGTGGTAGCCTTCTGTGCTACCATACCACAGGTCCGGGGCTCGATTCCCGGGCTGGACAGGGTCGACTCAGCCTTTCATCCCTTCAGTGGGGTCGATAAAAGGAGAACCGAGCGTGCTTGAGAGCTAAACACTGGGGATTCCGAGTCAGGCCGACCACTTGACCGGAACATCTGCTTCTGTACCCCAGGACCCTCGGCCTCGAAAACTGGGATGGGCACAGTAGTCCATGGCCTAAACTGCCGTCGCGCCGCTGAGTTTACAGTTGTCACATTTAATGGGCTAGTTACAAATTTCTTTTACTACTAAGGCACTAAGGCAGGTACCCCCTTTACCCCCCCCCCCCCGTAAAATCCGCCAATGCCTATAATAATATTTAAACTATAGGAACATTTAAAGAAACGTATGGTACTTTTTGTTCAAATTGGTAGTGTAAAATGTTAAGTCAAAGGTGCTTTAGTTGTCACCTTCGCAATTTTTTAACGCAAATTGTTAAAATCTACCTTCTTCATGTTAGGCACATTCGAATTTCGTGTTCATTCTCCTTTAAGTTTTTAGTTAATACACATTAGTCAGCTTTCCTTTCTCCCTAACTGGAATAGTGGTCTGAAGTCAAATTTCTTCGATCCACTTTTTCTTCGATCCCACCTTCTTTGACTCTCGCAGATAAAAAAATGCAGCGGTCACAACCTCTAGACCAGTATGTCCCAAATTATGGGTCGCGAGCAAATATTGAGTGTGCCCTCCCCACTCAATGACACATGAATTTAAAAAAAATCTAGTAAGTCTGCGAATAAAAGTAAATAAAGTTGAAGTTGATGTTAAATGCTAAACCTTTAATGAAGAGAAATAAGAAACAAATACATCCTTCCCATCGCAGTAACTTTGTAAAAAAAAACTTTGCAGGTGTAGGTATTTAGGTAATAAAAAAAGTTATTTAAGTTGTGTTTCTTATTTCAACAGTCTTTGATTCATATTGGTAACACTAAAAAAAATAATAATAATAATTTCAAATCGAACAAATAAGACAGCATTAAGTAATTCCACAACTCGCCACTAGGGGCTCTGAGCACTACCAATATTTATGCTTTCTTTTCTCTAAGACAGCTAAGCGGTGGGTCCCAAGATTGGAAATTTTTGTTAGATGGGTCGAACCCCAGTCAACTTTGGGAACCACTGCTCTAGACAACACAGTACAACACTAGAGATCAGGGGTGTACCTACAGGGACGGACGAAAATGCCCCCCCCCCCCCCAGAAATAATCGAACATCCGTCATCAGGCCAATTTTTAAATACCCGGCATCCGATCCAGACACTGCCTTAAAGATGAGGTTATCCGGGATGTGAAAGATGAACATCCGGTAGGATAACTGTACGCAGACTTGAAAATTTTATTTTCCAAATTTAATTATCTAGTATGTTTTGTTGCATATATAAATAAAAAACTTACAGCAGATCAGGAAGCTTAGGGATGTTTAAATATGTAGATAATTTTCAGGATTTAAGCATCAGAGCCGGATATGGGGTATCAACCCGATCATCAGAAAAGGAGCACCGGATTTCCGGCAAAATCAATATCCAATGTACCCCTAATCCTGACATTGGTCCCTCCTCAAAGCAAAATCCTGGGATCGCTATTGCTAGTCATTTTGTGTGTATTATAATTTTTTCGAATTTTATCTTGTATCGCGAAATGCCAGAGGCGTACTGATTCCACAGAACGCAATTTAAAGACCGCTTCCTTATACCTAGCATCTGGATCCAGAAGGATAAGCTGTCAGATCAAAAATTGAGAAATTTCGGAAGAGTTTTCCCAACGGAGAAAGAAGTCATACGAAGGACTTTTCTCGCTTCTTTCGGATGTGGAAGCAATTGTGGCATGCTTATCGCCGACTTGGCTACATTTTAAACATAATTAACTGCCTTTTTTCTGACTGATAGATTTTAATAGGCTGATTCTGTGGGGTGGCCAGCCTCTTACATCGCTATTTTTTTGCATACAGGATCAGATGCGCCATGCAATTTTAAAAAATGCTTACGTGTCTTTAATGGCTGGAGTTGACAAAGGAGCTAAGGTTGAAATCTACAGTAGAGTCACGTGGAGATATCTGAAAAAAAAAAAGGCTCCTTATATCGTCGAAACTCGTGAAACTATTTGAGCATTACGTGATACGTGGAACCTCTTTTTCAGTGTAAAAGATGGGAAAAGAGGAGAAGACAGGGGGGCACTCCTCCAGAGCGATGGCACCCTATAAAAAACTACGCAAGCCCCTCCCCCCCAAAAAAGGACGATCCACCCAAATCGGCCAAACAGTCGACCGATCCACCGTTCCCCTCGACCAAAGGCCCCTGAAATGAACCCCTCCCCAAATTGTGCAGTTTTCGCCATGACCTGGTGGGCACTTCTGCAGAAGACAGAATAAAATATAATTATTTAGTATGTTGGCAGGTAAATATATATTTACCAACATCCGGTTTTTGCATTTCTTACTGCTACTTGAATCTCAAAAGTTTTTATTATTTTTTTTAAATGGTTCGCACAAATGTTAAACTTTTTACTTTTTAACTAAAAATATTATTTTTTATTTTTGATTGATGCGCCAATCCGCCACCAATTCGCTGCTGTACAAGTTTGAGGAAAGCTGTTTTAGAGCATAAAAATTGTATACATATTTTTTATTACGAAATTTAATTATTTAAATATTTATTCATATACAGCAGTCTTTGAATGTATGGTAGTTAAAACTAATACAGAGAACTACGATAAAGAGTGTGTCAAACACACTCTATTGCATCTAAGACAATGATTCTCAAAGTGGCCCAAATGGACCCCTCCCCCCCAAGGGGTCTATTCCGATTTACAAGGGGTTATAAAAGTCGATTCTCTAACGTTCAACGGAAGAAAAAATTGGGAGTGCATGAAACATGAAATATGTAACTAGGGGTTTAGAGACCGTCCATAAATGATGTCACGCTTTTTTCCCATATATTTGACATTTGAGCTCCCCCTCGAAGCGTGACATCATTTTTGAATGATCCCCTACAAAACTTTATCTTATTTAAGAAAGTTATTGCTCAGTATCTACCAAATTTTAGTCATAATGCACCGAACACAAAAAATTCTAATATTGTACTTAAATCATACAAAAAAAAAAAAAAAAACGCATTATTTAAGAATATTTTATAAATTGCTTAAGTTTAGGTACCTAATGCTTGCAACTGGTAAAAATTTACACATTTGAAACCAGTGGCAAGGCCGTAACCAGGATGAGTTACGGCTTATGGATACCCCAAGAAATGTTCACCTATAAAAGTGAAATTTTGCACGATAGAAAAAATAATTAAATCATAGAAAATAAATAAGTAAATGAATAATTTTTAAAATGGTCCCCCCCCCTCCCCCCCAAGTAATTGAAGTTAAATTTCAAATTTTCAGCTAATTTTTTTTCCCTTACAGTTTACTCCCTTCGGAAAACAGAAATTAACGTGCTACCGAGATCAAAATTTTCACTGTACTGTATTAGATATAATTGTTTCTCAGAGCCTCTAATGATACAGCACGTTTTACGAAAAAAAAATTGGTGTTTTCTTATCAAATTTTCGACATTTCACAGCCTTTGCCAGTACATAAGCTATTTTATCCCAGTGCACAAAAAAATTTCACAGGAAATTACTTGACCTGAAAGCACCCTTTTTCTGCACTACCACTAAATAAAGGAAACTTATCATTTTTTACCCCCCCCCCCCCCACCCCCTTATTATACAAATCTTTCGCCAAAAAAGCGTCTTCACAATCGTGTGTACTTAATGGCGATCCGTAGTAATTTGGCGATAAAACAAATCTGAAAGTTCCTCGTCCTTCTCCCGGCAACCCTTGCCGTGATTCTTTCGAGCGAAAAGAAAGACACCGCACAAACTTTTTGCGACAGCGGAGTCAAAACAACACCCTCCACCAAAAAAATCTGCTGCCTCATTTCTCAGGTAAGGCAGTGTTGACTTTTTTTTTTTTTTTTTTTTTGCTCCCTCCTTACTGCTGAGATGTGAAAAGAACTGCGATATCTTCTTGATATCTGGTTCAGTAAGGATGTTTTTTGTCCAAATGCAGCCTTGATTTTTTTTTACTTTAATACTAAAATTAAAAACATTATCGCACCTTTGAATTTAAAGATGAATGAGTCAGATAGTAATTCGATATATTTTCTTCGGTTTAGTTAAATTTAAAAATAAAATTTTATCACGCAATTACTAATAAAATAATGGTGCTTTATTAGAGTTATTGTAGTTCTCTTTGACATTTATTCTTGAATAGATAACACTTTTAAAAACGTGATTATTTTTTCGCACTTCCGAATTTATGTTTTAATCGTTAAAGTGTTAGCAAAATCTAATTAATGAAAATTAGAAGTATTAATTACTAAGTGAATTATTTTTGCCTGCTTTCTTCATGAAGTATATTTAAATGGGTGAAATAATAGGTTGATATTTTACATGTCAATTGTTTAAATTCTACAATATTGCTTATACGTAGTTGTTTGGGTGACATAATTTTAGACAAATGTATAAAGAAAATATAAATTGGAAATTCAATAGTAAAATGTTAAGAGTATTTTTTATTTATGAGATATTTTATTAAATAAAACTCCTATATTTTGTAGATTTATTTGCATAGTATATGGGTTTCACATTTAACTGTTTATTTCTAAGCATTATAAACTTACGAAGCGGAAAATAAATAAAATCACAATCTCAATATGCATTAGCAATTTTGTGCTTTTAATTTATCCTATCAGCATTTCAGCACACATACTTTTATTACTTTTTTCGACGTTTACTCTACAGTATGAATTTTCAGTGGAGGAGAAGGTAGGGAGGGGATGCGCGACGATTTTGCTCCTCCCTGCATCCCGCAAAATGTTGTAAGGGCCTTTATCAAGATAATACAAAGATCAAAATCAGAGCCAGTATTTTCAATGCTTCCAAATGCGTTAAAGATAACACGTTTTAAAAAATTGGTTATACGTGTGCTCACACATTGTATTTGAATTATGAATGGTTGAAAAATGTTAAATATGAAACACATTGTATGCAAACTGTGGAATAGAAAAATATTTTTACCAAAAAAGCGGAATCTGATAATTGAAGCTCATTGCATATTAATCCTTATCTTGCAACTTTTGTGTCACAACGTTATTCCCACTTTTCGTTTTGTGCATATGGTTTGTAATTTATTAATTTATTTATTTATTGTGACACGTCAATCGAATGCTCTTTCTTTCCCATTTCGCACTTTTCTACCCCATGCTTTACTCGGGCAATTTCACAAGTGCACTGACGATGCATTATAATTAAAACAAAATAATTCAACTAAATGTTTTGATTTATTATTATTAATAATATTTTCAGGTAAACACATAATTTTGTAAACTATCTAATTAAAAACATCGAAATAGTAAAAAAAGATTTTTTCCCCCTTGAATTTTTAAGATCTTATTGTCATAGCATTCTAACTGCTGCAATTCTAGAAAGATCTATTCTTTTTCAAATTTTTCTTAGCTATAAAAAATGCTCATTTATTTGCATTTAAATCAGTTTTAATTTCTAAAATAAATGAAATTACAGTAGCCACTTTATTTTTTTTTTATTTTGCACTTTATGAAATTAGAACAGTTATAAAATGGTTGATACTAGTGAATTAGGTGGATTGCTCCTAATCACTAAATTTTAACCAACTTTTAACACTTCCCTTTAAATTATATACGAAATTGTTTCAATTTCATAAGCTTCAGATTTCAATTTAAATTATTCTTAACCAGGCCCGTTCTTTCAAAATTTTTCGGGGGAGGGGATATATTTTCAATGCATTAAAAACAACAAAGTACATAAAAACGTATATAAATTCAATGTATTTCTAAAAGTCAGGGGGTCAATTGACCCCCCCCCCCCCCCTGATAGTCCAAATGCCGGGCTTGGCCTCAACTGTGTTTTTGCTTAAATTTGACGTGCTTAAAGGTAAAATATATTGCCATTTGACTATTTAAATTTGTTGATGAAAATAGATTATTTCTCAAGCATAAAATGTCCCCCTTTATCCGTTCGTGCAAACAGGTACAGTACACTACAAATTTTTCGTTTAGTTGCTACCATTTTTGGTGTTAAGTTGTTTTCAGTCGGTGTAAAGTTGAAAATTACTCATTGTTTGATGCATTTAAAAAGAAAAATTCGTGTTTGTCTACAAAAATGCAGACAGCAGAATGTTTTTTAGCATATCGTTTATAGAAGTAAACAGTGTCATATCTGCAAAAAAATCTTTTTTTTTTTTTGTTTTTTGGTTTTTATATCAAAATTTTCAGACTTTTACGCTCTTAATATTGGGAATGATGCTGTAAGTAAATGCTCAAAAATTAGGGCTGGAGGCCAACTTTATTTTTTGGTGCAATACTTGTAATAACTATGTTTTATAGTTACAATAAAACCTGTAAAGTTGACCACTTTTCTCAGGAACGGAATTAGCCCTTCACTCTCTACCTCATCCTCTGTCAGTTGACCACCTGTCTAAGTTGACCACTAAAGTTCTGCACAGCAAGTGGTCAACTTACACAGGTTTGACTGTGTTTCTTTTTTTTTTTTTTTGGACATCATTAACATCCATCATGTGGGAAAAAACAAGAACAATAACTATTTGCTGAACAAAATCGATTATAATAATCATTGAAACAAATAAGGGATCATTCATAAATGATGTCACGCTTGGAGGGGGGGAGGGGGGTTCATGAAATTGTGATATTGTGACAAAAGGGGGAGGGGGGTCAAATATATGGGGGAAAAGTGTGACGTCATTTATGAACGGCTTCTAAAGTAATTAAATAAAACAAATTGTAAAATGTTCGAACTCTTGAAAAATGTCCATTTTGCAGATATGACATTTCTGTTCATTTCTCTAAGCGATATGATGCTCGTTAATTCATCTACGTGTCAAAAATTCATTACGATTGCTCATTTATTCTATTTTCATAGAAATGAGCAATCGCAAGGAATTTTCGATACATAACGGAGTTAACAAAATTCATGTGCTAAGAAAAATTATCCTGTTATACTCTTTTAGACAGACACATAAAAAAATGCAAATAAAAAAATATATCAAAAGCTAATAATTCTCAACTTTACACCAACGGAACACTAAAAATCGTGTTCAGTAACACCAAAAGTGTTGCCAACTAAACGGCAAAATTTTTACAGTGTAATAATCAGCTTTAATATTTATCATCGTAGCCTTGCTAAAATGTAATTCCATAATTTATACGTTAAGGAAGTTTTTACATTTTCATGTTTCTGATATAAAAATTCTGAAACATGTGATCTTATTGCTTTGGGTGGGTATTGGGCGCTTTTCATCTAGGCTGTTTATTAAGTTTTGATAAGTCATAAATGAAATTTATTATTATTTTTCAGTAAAACCCTAGTTTAAAACTTTCTACACGAAATTCTGTCCGTCGTCGTTCGGGATACGTTTTGAAAGCTCATCATGAACCTTTTTTTTCTTCTTTTCTTTTGTAGTGAATTTTAGGATATGTTTTCCCTAAATTTTAAATCTTTTGAAAATTTTTGATATTTCCGTTCTTTAAACCTTCATGACAATGACTAACTTGTTTAGACTTATTAATCTTGACCAAATTGCTTAATTTTTTATACTAATATAGAAATAAGTACGGGGTGCGATTTTTTTCTGGTAAGAAAATAACGTTCCTCGTTTGCTGCTTTTTCCTGAACTCTTCTGAATTTTTCAGAAAAAATTTCTGAATTCTTCTCATGATAAATTGATAGTTATAGGTATGCTTGCATGTTACATTTGATGTAATCTATAGTAATATATATATATATATATTGCTATCAACATTAGTATTATGAAATCATCTTAGTATTCTAATACTTTCCCGGAATTTTTACTTGCTTTCGCTCCCGGAATCCCAGGGTTTTGTAGAATACATTTTGAAGGTCATTGCATAACAGCAGCATAAGCTTTTTCAGTTATAGTATTATTAAATTAGGAGTACAGAACCTTTTTCAGCGAAAGACCACTTACATCACAGGCACACAAGTGAAAGGCTGCATGCTGAATCATACTGATATCAATTAACGCATGAGAAATGTATGCATAAGTTCTCGTGATATTCCTTTTTTTAACCAACTTTGTTATAAATGAAAAAAATAAACTTTATTGGGGAGGGGGGGGGGGAGGGAACGAAACTGCAAAAATATTACATACACATGATCCATATTAAAATTTTTCAATGCACTTCAGATTCTAATTCTGAATAGTAGTCACACGTTGAGCAACTCGTAACACATTATCTCGTTTTTCTTTATATTAACGGTTTGTTCTTAGGCAATAATCTTCAGAAGACCCTGGGATTCCGGGAGAAAAAACAGGAAAATTTTTAAAATACTCCTTGTACTAGATAAGTTCATAATACTAGTGTGCATTAGCAAATATATATACAATAGGGTGGAGCAGAAGTAATAACCTAGTTTTGAAGGGGTATAAAAAAACTAATACAATCTGAGACTTGAAACTTTTTATATTTTGATCTGTATATAATACCATTTTTTACATTAAATTTTAAGTACCACTTCAGCAAGAGGGCGGCTTTCAGCAGCATAACTACCAATTTATCATGAGAATTCAGAAGAATTCAAGAAAAAAAAAGGAAATGATGAACATTATTTTCTTGCCAGAAAAAAGAACAAGCACTCCGTATTTATTTCTATTTTAGTATAAAAATTTAAGTATTTAGTCAAGGCTAATAAGCCTAAATAAGGCAATCATTGCTATGAAAGTAAACAATGATGGCATCAAAAATTTGCAAAAAATTTAAAATTATTTCAAACTTTTTCAATGCTAGCGAAGTTTTCAGCTTCTAGTGCTGAACAACAGTCCAGGAAAATATTAGAATACTCTTATACAAGGTGAATTCATAATAATACTAAGGGACCGTTCATAAATGATGTCACGCATCATATATTTTACCGCCCTCCCCCCTTTGTCACAAAATGTCACACTTCAACATATCCCCTCCCCGATTTGTCACTTGTCACGCTATATTGCATAAGCATGATGTCACACTTCTTCTTACCCCCGCCCCTCCCCTTGTCACAATTTGTCACAACTTCACGCCCCCCCCCCCCCCCGAAGCCTGACATCATTTATGAATGATCCCTAAAGCAGCTCACACCACATTATCTCGTTTTTTTTTTCTAATTTGGTGATGAGGGGAGCGGTGGAGCATGCTTCTTATGCTACTCATTCATTTTCCCGTAATCTGAATTTTTGAAGGTTACTTCACCGGAGATGCAGAAGATAAATCGCTATTGCCGAGGCACTGTAAAGTTTTGAAGTTTTTGCAGCGAATTGTAAAAATAAATAAATAAAATAAGTCATCAAACGTGTTTACTCCTTTTCGCATGCGTGAATTCGATATACGATCTGAAAATACTAGAAGCAAGAAAATAAATAAATAAATAAAGACATCAGCTTGTTGATAATCGAATCGTTTACTGTCATGAACTCAATCAATAAAGTATTAACATGAAAAAAATATAATAAAAATCTAAGCTATTTTGAAATTTTTCATAAACGCTTAAGGTTTTTTTTTTATTTGAAATTATAATAGTTTTCAAGGTTAGTAAGGAAGTACTGAGTAGTTTAAATAATAAAAATTCATCGAATCTAGCTCAAGATTGGTATTTTAAAAAATCTATAAAAAAAAAAAAAAAACTTTTTCTTAATTCTCTTTAAAAGTTTATCACAGGAATTTTGAGAACTTTTTCTGATATTTTCCTACTGAGGAAATTTTTCTGCACGAAAAATTTAGTTGTCTTCCACCTGGTCATTTATTTTATGGCTTTTTCTTATTGATCGGAATTGATATTTTTTGCGTCTTTCCCCCTGATTTAAACTTGAATCATGGTTTTATATTCTTTTATATTTCAAATTTTCCTATAATAGTCATTCTAAAATTGATGAGAACATTTAGCAATGCTTAAAAAAAAGAAAGACAGACAGAAAGAAAAATAGACATTCTATATCTTCAGTTTTTGTTTTGCTTTCTTTTTCTGAAATAACCAGATACTTCTAACGCATTTTAATTTGCATTATTAACAAAAAGTGCATCGCCCTTAAAAAAAAGTATCAAAGTGCAATAAAAAAAATAGTGTTGCGAAATTTATTAAAATGATAATAATAAAACTAGTTACAATCATTATCCTATTACACAAAAAAGAAAAGAAAAAAAAATAGCCCACGAAAGTCTTCCTATAAACTTTCAAAACAACATTGCTTCTCGTAATATTATACCAAAGGAACATTCTGAAAACTTCCCACACATTATCTTCCGTTTGAGCTTTTATAGAATTCCATGCGTGGAACATTCTAGGATTGCATATTTGATGGACCTCACACTGAATATAAAAACAATACATATTCGAAATTTACAGAAAAGTCTACAAACTTAGAAAATGAACCTTGTTTTGAAATCACGCATTGTTGGAGAGAGATAGAGAGAAAGAGAAATATCCTTTTAAAAACGTGGTTTCATCTTTAACGCAACGCACCAAACATTGCATCCAAAATTCTTGAATTTCAAACGGTGACCAACGCACAAACGATATGTTTATATTTTTATATTGCTTTTTTGCGTGGCCGGAAGACAATGGGTTGCGATATTGCTGACAAACGGGAAAAGCTCTTCAAGTCATGAATTCTATTTTTGGTAAGTGCTTTTACTCGAGTTTATTGCGGAGTTTTAGAGAGGATATGAAAAGACATTGCCGTAATTCTGAAACTCTTGTGATATGAAGATGGTCGGATTTTTATGGGCGGGTTTGCTTAATGAGCGAGACGAAATCAAATCACGGATTACCACAAAACAATTTACTGTTTTCACGAAGCTCAAATTTACAAGAGTCTACTTTTTTAGTACTTCTGAGCATGCAATGTGAAACCTATCCCTCAATATCGGTATCCAGATCTAAACGAATATATTTTTTTGCCTTTGGCAACCAGCACGTTTGTTATCACTTATCAAGTGTTATTTCACTCCTATATTACAACATTGTTATTTATTTTATTATCTTTAGTGTACTTCGCACTAGACAAAGAAACAGTTAAAATTTCCTTATATCTAGAGAATATACTAAATTTTTTTATGCAACCCTCTTTGCCTTCAGTGTTGAAAATTCTGAATTCCCAATAATGTTCACTTTCCTCCATCCTCCCAGTTAAAACTGCACAAACGATTTTCCAACAAGCATAATAAAGAGACGGAGCCAAGGGAATTCAGAGTCCGAATTCTTTCTCTTTTTTAGCCTACTTTCCCGTAAAAGTAAAAAAAAATAATAATAAAGCATGAAAGAAGGCTTAATGTATCGTGAAAATATCGTTAAAATATCAAGAAAAGTCAAAAATAAGTGAAGTAATTAAATAAAGATTGAAAAATAAAAAATTTGAAAGTAGGGTATTGAGATGGGGAAAAAGTGTGTCTGTCGGTCTGTCTGTCTGTTGGTCTGTCGGTCTGTCCCCCCCCCCCTAATAACTTTTGAACGAATTGTCCGATTCGAAAAATTCTTTTTGCATTCGAAAGATCTCGGTGAGGACATCTAATTTTCCTATTTTATTTTTTGATTTGAACAATTTTTTGTTCAATTTTGAACAGTTCAAAAAATTTTAACATTAGCGCCTATGGGCGAAAATGAAGCAAATTATGTAAACTCTGGGTACAAGATCCAAATTCCAATGAACAAGCTCACTGGAAGAAGTTCTTGGCGTGAAATATTGATTTGAACAATTTTTGTTCATTTTTGAACAGTTCAAAAAATTAACACAGAGCTTACGGGGAAATTTCAACCCTATATAAATCCTGATCTAACGGACCGATTTGCTTGGAACAAACTTTATCGGAAAGCTCTTATAACGTAGAACATGTAGAAATAGAAAGTTTATCCAGAACTTACGAGCCTATTTTGCTATGAAATTTTTTGATCGGGATTTTCAAGGATATTTCTCAGTGACTCAATGAGTGAAATAATGAATGAATGAATAAATGAAAGAGTGAAAGAATAAATCAATGAATAAATGAATGAGGAAAAGAATGAATGAATAAATTATTGAATAAATGAAAATATAAATAAATGAGTAACGAATGAATGAATAAATGCATGGCTGAATAAATGAAAGAATGAATGAGTGAGTGAATGAATATGTATTATCCGTTGAAAAAGGTATATTTTCAATAATTAGAACTAAAGATAAATAAGAAAGAGAGAGAAAGAGATAGCTAGATTATAAATTTGAATTTGGTGTATACGGGAAAGTAGGCTCGTATAGTTCTAGACGGAACTTCTTGTTTCAATAAGATCTTAAATACCATCATAAGTGCTTATGCATAGTATTGGCATGTAAGTAATTATAACCTTACCAGTAAGCCCGGCGGTCATACGAGATGACCGCTGTTCTAGATATTATAAATATACAATTCTCCCAATAACCGGAAATACACATGAAATCAAAAGAGATAATTATCATGTAGAACAGTAAAGTTTAATAAATAAATAATAAACATTAATAATTTTGGAAAAAAAATTCTTACCGAAAAAAAAAGCATCTAAGTTATAATAATCTGTAAAATAAAAATATTATTTACTATATAATCAAATTGTTTGTGAAAAATATTTATTTATATCCAACATAATCATCGTCAAAACAATAATTTTAACGAAACTGGAAAAAAGAGTGCTTCCACTTTAATATATATAAAAAGCGCAGACTATAAATAAATTAAAATAAAGAAAGAAGGATTAAATTAAATTCGCATTTACATTAATTTTTTATGGAGAGTGCAACTCTAGCGATGCCTCACTCAAAATGCTAGAGAAATGTTTTGCTTTTTGTATATTTGACATGTGTTACAACGGCAACTGCATTACAGTTACGCAAGCAACCAATAAGCTATCGGCGACAAACAGGCACTTAAGCCATTTATATATAAGATGTAGAACTAAGTTAAAATAATAAAATTAATAGTATTTAGAGAAATTGGACTTTTTTGAAAATTGCAGTTCTTTCCACATTAATTTGGATTTTATCTGCAATACTTAATTTTTTGCAACTCGCAATGTTTTTCACTTACAAATATACTAAAAAGAGACCTATTTTATGAAACTTTCACAAGAAACGTTACAACCAACTCACTTTTTGATGGCTTTTTCATTAGTGAATGCTGTCTGAAAAAAACTTTTTTTCAGTTACGATACCGCGGAAAGTTGCGGATGAAAAGACAAAATTGGGTTAAAAAAAGAAAGAAAAATGGGTTTACATCTTACGGTATGTGACTGAAAACACTTTTTTTCAGTTACGATACCGCGAAAAGTTGCGGATTGAAAAGACAAAATTGGGTTAAAAAAAAGAAAGAAAAATGGGTTTACATCTTACGGTTATGTGCTCTAAGGTTAGCCGAAATTTGGAAACAAATTATGAAAAAAAATTTGTAGAATCTATATTACTAATTGTATAAAATAAATTGTTTTCAGACATTTGAACTGGTATTCAAGAAAAAGAAAAAAAAGGAGTAAAGTTGAAACCTTTCCTCCCTTAAATTTTCATCTTACCTTTATTTGTAATTATATTTTAAAATATCTTTAAATTTGGGAGTAAGGAAACCAACAGAAGATGTTGATGGATTTAAACTAGCTTTTGATATGACAAATGTCAAAAACTGGTTTAAACTATCAAAACTTACAATAAGTCACAAAAGTAAGGGAACTATATGTTAACTAATTTTGCGGAGTACCAAGTATGTAATCAACATTAATTACATTAAAAAATTGAAATTAGAGATAAAAATGTGTCATTAATAAATTGTGTTCATTAATAGGGGTAATTAACCAATTAAAGATGTTATTTTCTAAATTTAGTAAAATGTATTCAGCAGTTTCTCAAAATGTTTGAAATTAAAATGCAGCTAAACATTTTCTAGAAGTAAACACAAAGCTTTTTTTATTATATAACCTAAATAGAAAAGACTTTGAAAGGAATGAGGGTATAAAAGAAAAAAAATGCGTGTATAAAATAAAATCCAATGGAAAGTTTAAAGCTATTAATACTGCTTTCCTTAGAGCAGTTTTACAATGAATCATCTTGATAATAATGTCATTGATATTTTACACTTTACTTAACTTATAAGCCATAGACAAAATTAACAAAATGTCCTTTTTCTTTTTGTTTTCTTTGCCTATGACAATTCAGAATTTTAATATTATAGGTAGCAAGGCTACTTTTGTGAATATACTGAATTTTTGTACAGCACGATATAACTTTTTTTTCCTTTTTTGTTTTCTGGATTAAACATCTGATTCATACTTTGGAAATTAATGTTAAATATTTTGAAAGAGTATGTTCTGACAGTGAAAAAAAATACGAATTTTAGCTTTTCCACCGAAGTTTTTTTGGGTTCTTCCGCGGGCGGAAGCCTCTTGTCCGACCTATTTTCAACGAAGTGATCTGAGAAATTTGGGTTGGATTCCCACCATCTCTGAATTTTTGAACCTTACTGTGACATAATTTCCGAATTTGTTTTGCTGAAGCAGTTAATAAAAATCAATTACACCGTAATGGGTTAATACGTGCATACGCTTGCTGTTGTTGTCTTGTCCAAGTAGTGCAGATGAATCAAATAGTGCCGAAGGGGTCCAAAACAGCTCTGGCAATGTGTGTATACATATAAAAAATACGTAACTTAATGTTATTAATTAGATAGACAATACATCCGTTTTCGATTGCAGAGGAAGATTTTTCAACCTTGATGGGGGGAGGAGTGGATGAAGATCAAGATCAATCTCAACTGATAATAATAATTAATTGCTAAAGCGCGGCAATCATGAAAATCGCTGAAAGTATTTTAAACTAGTTTCAAAATCAAACCAGTGCAAAAAGTGCTTTATTGTTCTACGATTTTCATCATCTAGTTTCTTTGACGCAATACCCTATAGAGAGATTATGACGAATGACCACTGGTCATTGAACGCTCCTTCCAATTCACATAATTTATTCCGCGTAATGTTTCGGATGCAGGGATTCCCCTCTAGGCGAATGGCGTAGCGGAGGGTGGGGTGGCCGAGAAGTTGGGCTCAAACGGAAAAATAAAGAAGGGGACAACGGGGTCAAGGTTGCACGTCCTCGGATGTCCCAAACTGAATAAATCAATTCTTTTGATGAGTAAGGGGGCTCCAGATTGGGGGAGAAGAAAAGAACATAATGATTCTTGATATGATGTATTTTCTTGCACGATACTTCCCACCCTGATTTTAAAGTATTCCATAAAAGTAAATTGAAATTTCTCGAAGCACTTTGCAGGAAGAGAGAAAGTAATTGACGCAATTAATTTGTTATGTATGCTGTATGCTTCTAAAATCGTGAAATCATACAGCACCGCACCAAATCAAGATTCGTGCTCGTAACAGTAGCAAGTCTTAAAGAACAGACAAGGGATGTGAATGTATTCATTTGTATTTGGCTCTTAATATTAAAAAAAAACCTTTTAATCATTTATGCATGTTTTAAATCTAACATTAAAATATGCTTTTTAAATTGTAAAACATTTCTCATTCAAAAAACAAGGGGGGTGGCGGGCGTGGTTATGCAGGATTTTGCGGAGGAGAGGGCACATGTTCTGTGATTTTTTCTGTCTCCTGGAAAATTTGTACTAAAAGGAGGAAATAATAGTCATATTTTTTTAAATAATACTAGACCCTCAGAGAGGGTACACCCCCCCCCCCCCTGTATCCGCGAGTAGGGAAAGGGAGCAAAATGTAACAAACTCGAGCCCTTAACTGAAGCAGCTCGGCAAAAAAAAGGGGGGATGTAAAAGATGTTCCTGTTTGTATTTGGTGCCTAATAATAAAACAACCTATCTAAATTCCGTAGTCTCGTAAATGTCAACGCTAATTCTTTATACACATAGATTTGTGCAATTGTTTCGTCAGCGTTCTAGGCGGCGCTGCGGTTCTCTTCGTCATAAATCAGAGGTATATGTAGTAAAATGGAGACCTTGCGTTCAAAGTAATTGCAACGCCACGACGAGAGATACGGATGAAAAATTTGACTTGGAGATGGTATTGTGTATGTGGGGAATATGATACATAAAAACTAACTAATATACCTCGTGCCTGATTTGCAAAATCACGATTCATGGATGCATGGAAAGATTCAAAATAATGTAACCCTTGCGTCTGAAGGTTGTTATGTGCAACACGAAACGTCATAATGGAGAGTTTTCTTGAAATTTTAAATTGCTAATTCACTTTTTCTGCTTCATTAAAATTTCGAAAAATGAAATATTATTCGAAAAATGAAATGAAATATTAACCCCCCCCCCCTTTTTTTTTAAATCATGTCGAGATAACTCACTGGCTAAATTTCAAACTTTTCACGATTTTTTTTGTGCACTGTATTATGTACACTATTTGTAAGGAATACTGCTATCTAATCTAAGTTTTACTTTTAAGGACTTTTCAAATAGGTAAATAAATACAGGAATTTTTAATTTTTTTCCATCCAAAATTTTCATTGATGAACGGAATTTCGCCAGATTCGATTTAAATGAAAATTTCACCATGTCAGCATTAGAGAATACGTGTGCGAGAGTAATAAATATATTTAGTTCAATACAAAAATAAATATCTTGAAGCAATTTCGGAATATTGGAGCACAGTATAAAACAAGACTATTTTAATTCTAGAACATTTACAAAAAAATAAAAAAACAAAATTTATTTTTAACATTTACAAAAAAAAAAAAAAAAATAAAAAAAAAATCACCTTCTCGTCTCAAAAGCTACAGCCTCCCCAAGAGCAATGGATCTAGACCAACGAAAAAATTCAGTATTGCAGTCTGCGTCATGACCCCCCCCCCCCCCCCCCGAAACATATATTAGCGGAATTTTGAGGTGTGATGGCTGTTTAAAATTGGCACATAATCCCTCCCCCCATCTAAAAAATTCAATAATAATAATAATAATAATAATAGACTCTAGTAAAGCCCTCCAATTGAAACAAAACAAACAATTTGTTGATATTTTAGAATATCAACCCCCATATAATATTATTACCGCTATCTCGGAAGAAGTTTCCAGCTGAAAGAACACCGAATAGTGTAAAAAGAATGAATGTTATTGATTCCTTCAGGAGACTTTCTCAGCAGCAGAGCATCTAATTTGGGTGCACACATGGAACTTGATTGGGAGAAGTTTTCGGCGGTAATCCCGTCAAGAGCGTGGCTGAATTGACCCCTTTTCTCGTTTTACCCTCATTACTCTCAAGAAGTAATGGAAAGGTTCAAACAAATATTGGTTGCCACAATATAATGAAACGGAAGATACGTTTTTCTTTTATGGATATTTCTGAAAATTTTTGAATTTATTAAAATTCTGCATGTTGTTTGAATATTTTTCATACATTTTTGAATATTTTTCATATATTTTTGAATATTTTTCATTTATTTTTGAATATTTTTCATATGTTTTTGAATATTTTTCATATATTTTCGAATTTTTCTCTACATTTCCCGAATATTTCTCGTACATATCTTTTTTGAAGAATTTTGTTTTTGTCTGATGTGACGAAAAACTGTCATGTCACTTAAATGTTTTTTTCAATTTATGCCCTTCAGTTTAGTACATTACAATTCAAAATTGCATTTAGTATTAAAAAAAAGACATTGCGTCTAAGCCATAAAGTTTTTATTTTAAACTAGGAATTTTGTAGCGACTCCATAAGTGCCTCGCTACCTAGCCCCATTTGGGGTAGCGACCCACGGATTACTTTAGCTCTTTGAAAACGTTTTATCTTATAAGAAGTTTTTATAAGATAAAGATGTAAAGAATTATTTTTCCCTTATTTGTTCAACGATAGGGACATTTGAAGGATTCTGTGATATTGTATTGTCGTGAATATTGTCCGAAAGTTTGTTTTTGATGTTTCACATATATATACAAAAATCACTGGAACGTCCTAATTCTAGACTTGGAGCTGATTTAAATAAAACTTATGAAAACGTAATAACACTTGAACATTATGAACCACAATGTTAATATTAAATCCAAACTGAACTTACTTCAATATTTTTGCAAAGTAAATTCAGGAAATTTAAGTACAAAAGTTTATCTTCATATACTCCCACTACCGACGATGTGACACCAATTTTTTATTTCCCTAATTTCCCTCCATTCGGTTAGCCGATCGGGTGAACTGTTCAAATCTGACAGAAACAGGTCAAAGTGGAAGAAGCAGAAGTCGTCACACTCTGGCGACACAGTAAAAGGTCCAAATCTTGCTCAGTTTTTGTTATAAAATTGAACTAACAATTGGCAGTGATTTATAGCTAGGCTTTGTAGAAAATTTTTGTTGGGATGATTTTTTTCCTCAAAAGTGGGATCAATAGGACCAAGCGTAAAACATTTTGGACTTGTTTTTGCAAAAATAGGATTGTTAAACTATGGTTGGGTAGATCAAAAGGTGTTTTCAAATCACTCTTAACTATAAAAGGATTCAAGAAAGCTGTTAAAGTTTATCACATGGCGATTAATTTGAATGTAAAAGCAGCACAGTATCGCGAATCGTCGTACATTTGCCTGAATTTAATTTGCAAGAAGTGGAATTTTTTAAAGGACCAGACATCTTCCTTTGGTTGTGAGTTTCCATATCAGCTGTAAAACAGAAAACAGTCTTATTTAGATTGATGCATTTAAAAAAGTCGGTTTGAATTAAATATGGCGTGGCGGTTATTTATAAACTAGGCGAAGCGTAATTTATTTGCATCGGTTTAGAATGAATATATGATCGCTTAATCTGTCATGTATTATTATTTCAAAGTATTTAAACAGCAATATTTATTCACTAAAAGCATTCCTCATCTTCGACATCTTTGTCACACAACAAGTATCTTATCTTCCGACATATTTCTCACCAATGTTATCTCTTCTATACCATTCAAACATACATAAGCACCCCGCCCCCCTTTTTTTAACTTTCTTCTAACAAAGTGCAATTACTACTATTTAAAAAGTAGATTCATGAGCATTTTCTATTTTTGACGGATTTACTCATTTTAAAGGTTGTACTCAACATTTTATTATAGGGTTGGGCCTTCAATTACTTTTTTGAGGCTTCTTTTTTTTTCTTCTTCTTTTTTTGGCGATCCCTTTATCTTTTATCACAGAAGGTTGTAAATTTTAGCATTCGGTTTCTGTGCCCGGATATGCAGCTGGCAGCTGGCAGCTGGACACGTAAGGTATCGGGTAACTTGGGGGTCAGTCAATAGAATATTTTTAGAAAGAAGTTCCTAAAGACTGGTAAAAAATGCTCGGTCAAAGGTCTTCGAAAGAAAGGATCATCTTCTATTGACCGACAACTATTTTCTACTGTGTTCAATGCGAACAACTGAAATATTATAATACAGATATTGTAATATATATACTTATTCACTGTCGAGTTTTAAAGTTAATTGTCACTGTGACAACAATGTATTTCAACAAAAGTGAAACTGAAATCTTCATCACTATCATATGAGCCAACCGGCTAAATAAATTGATAAGAGGACTGCGAATTATCGCCTACTCTCTATGATACAATTATATTTATTGTATTTCTACCAAAATTATTCGGTGTTACATGCTACAGAATAAAATTGAGAAAATCTATATAGCCCTATTTATGCTTCCCGACTAAGTGAGAAGTTAAAAACAGCAAGAAACCTAGTCACAGGAAATTGACAACTCAGTATTTATCATGCTTAACCAATAAATTATTGGTGGAATAATTCTCACCAAAATCCTTATTCAAAAATAAGGCTTCGCTTAATCCTACATCAAAAAAATTAAATCCGGAGTAATAAGTTCCAATTATTCAAGCGTTTTCGAACAAATTCCATCTGACGCAGTTTATCAGCTTTAGAAAAACAAAAAGACTTTAAAAAATTAGATAATATTTTTTTTTATATTTTAATTTCGGAAAAAAAAGAGCTACTGCGCACATTACCAATGTTAGGGGATGATCCAAATTTCGTTCCAATTTGCCATTTGTTGTGTTTGTGTATAACGAATATGCGAACAAGCTGATACACAAACGAACTCTTTTATATATAAATTGCTCAATAAGCATGTCTTGACCAGGGACGTAATTAAGGGGGGGGGGGGGCACAGTGGTGTAGTCCTGAAAAAAAAAGTTGGGGGGACGCTTATGTTAAAATGTAAAAAATTGAGGCCTTGTATTAAAATAAAAAGGTAGGGGGACGCCGTCCCCCTGCGTGCCCCCTCAACTACACCACTGGGTGGGCAGACAGGGAACCGGGCGCCAGATTTTAGGGGCGTTAAATTGACTAAATGTGTGTGCGTTTTTTACTGTGTATGTCGGGGAGTACACTGGCGTAGATAATTGTGTTTGATAGATACCCCCTGAAACGGTGAAGATGGTCTAGAATTTGACCAATTTTCCCTGTAAAACAATGACCCCCCCCCCAATATCCGTGTCTAGCTACACCACTGGGGGAGGGGGCGCTAAAGCTTGGTCTTGCCCCTGCTGGAAAAATGACTTACTAGTTACGTTCTCGGTCTTGACCAATTTATTCAGTTAATAACTAATTGACAACTGAGTGAGAAATATGCTTGTGACTCCTGTAAAATGTAATATAATTTAAAATATTTTTCTCTCGTTTTTTCAGGTAAAGGGCCTCTACCAAGAGCCTTTCAACAATGGTTGTGTGCAATACCCCGATGCTTCCGATGGCACCAGCGTCGTGTCCAATGACTCCTACAGCAATACATCCATTTTCACCAGGGTTGTGTCCACTAAGTCCAGTGTCGGCAATACCTTGTAACCAAAGGTATCCTCCCACGACGATTTTGTCTGCGGGGCCCATACTTCCAGCTTCAACACCTATTCCTTGTGCACCGGGATTGACGACACCTCCAATCATACGTTGCAATACAGCGTCTGACGCCTCCAGTCATACTTTGCAATACAGTCCACGAAGTTCGTCGAACTCTTCAGATAGTCCGTCGGATAATCCTATATCAAATATTATAGCGTGCAATCTTGTTTCTTCGGCGAATATAATACCATTATCTAATGGTCTATCAACACTAGTGCCTTGTCACGGACCTACATTTGTGCAGTGTGAACCAAAATATGAGCCGTGTAACCGAAATAGTACAGTATCCACGGCAATTTATACATGTAGTCCAGCTATTCCAACTTCTAATATAGTGCCACAAAGAGTGTTTAATGGACCATCTGTACTACAGTGTACTCCAGGAGTCTGTCAGATCACTCCAGCAACTGTGTTGCCGAATGGACCTTTAGAAATTTGCTCTATTCCTTCTTCGCCCTTATTGACCAACACTCCAAATATTTTTCCATTAACCCCACCTTTGCAGATTCCCCAAAATATATGCACAGCAACAGCAGCATCACCATGGAAACAATCATAGTAAGTGTCGCTTTTTATTTTGAATACTTTATCAATGCCCATTTCGAAGGGAAATTACAATTACTATTAAATACGCGTCAACATCACTACAAGAGTCAAAATAACAAAACATTTTCAATTTTATGCTCATGTTAAAGATTTTGAAAATATTTACAGCCGTAATTTCAATTTTATTGCATTTTTAATATTTATCTATGGATGAGGATATTTAGTAAAGGATAACAGTAAAGGGCATTTAGTAAAGCTTAGTATTAGGTCTGATACCAGATACGATTTTTCTTTTAACAGTACTAACTCTTGTTCATTTTATTTTCAGATTTGATATTAATATGTTTGATGGTTATTTTTACTTTTTGCATCAAAAACACTATTTGATAATTAATCAACTGAAGCATCAGCATTGTCTTTCAGGATGAATATTCGTACAGTTGCAGATGTAATTTAATAAACAAAAAATAATATGAATGGTGCATTCACAACATTGGCAACATTTTGCGTGTGTCGTAATAAGTAATTTGCTATGATTATCAAAGTAGCAGCGAAAAGTCTTCAATTCTAAGCATGGCACAAACAATAAATTATATACCACATTAAAAAGTTTTTAGGAAGGAAAAAAAGTTCGGCTAAAATTATTTGAAAAAAAAAAAAAAGGGTTTGACTGAAGTTGTTCAGGAAAAAAAAAAAAGGTTGGCTAAAATTGTTTAAAGAAAGAGGAAGTTTGATTGAAGTTGTAAAGGAAAAAAAAATGGTTATCTAAAATGGGTTGAGAACAGTGGCAAGTGCCCCCAGAAACTCGTATGTTTCCAGTTCCCATACCGACATAAACTTCAACGCTTTTCAAATGTGTTTTCCTTTCCAAAATTCGAATAACGTGATAAGTAATTTATTACATTAATTACCAACTTCATTTAATCAAAGAAAAAAAATACGTAATACGGATTTGTTTTTTATTCTTGCTCATCAGAAGAGCCACAACAACAACCAGTGATCATTACCCTGATGCTTCTGTATCACCCATATACTTTTTAATTTTATTAAATTGTATAGAACCAATGACGGGTGCTGAAATTTTTCGTTGTTATCACCATTGATATGAGTGCATCTTAACCCATTTCTTGCTTTTTTTGACCTCAGTAAAAAATATATTTGAAAAAAGTTTGGAGGGAAAAAGTTTGGCTAAAATTGTTTGGAAAGGAAAAAGTTTACAAAAGCTCTTGAGGGAAAAAATGGCTTAGGGACCGTTCATAAATGATGTCACACTTTTTTCAATATATTTGACCCCATCTCCCCCCTTTGTCACATGTCAGGCTATATTACAGTAGCATAAAATAGGTTTAATTTGCTGATTTTAAATGTTTTTATAGAAATCAAAATGTACGATGTCGCACTTCTTGTTACCCCCTCCCCTCCCCTTGTCACAAACTGTCACTTTCTTGAACCCCCCCCCCCCCTTTGAAGCGTGACATCGTTTATGAATGACCCCTTAAGAACAGTGGCAAACTCGTGTGCTCCGTTTCGATACCGCGCATAAACATCAAACGCTTTTTAAATTTGTTCAGTTATTTCATTAGATTCCTAACTTCATTGAATCAAAGAGAGAGAGAAAGAGAAAACAAAAACAAAAACGCAATACGGTTTTGTTTTTATTCGCCACAACAACAAGCGATCGCTACTGATGCTTCTGTATCACCCATATCTTTTTCAATGGGTGATTTTATTAGCAGGGGAAAAGAAGACCGCTGCCAAGTTTTATGCCACGCGAGAGGAGTGCTCAATTCCTTGGGCTGTCTCTTCCGGAATTTCTCGTATGAGTTACAGCGTATTCAGTCTGCTGAGTTATACCTGGCGCAAACTGCGCAATGGCGCGTTCTTATTGTAAAAAATCCTCCCCCTCACCGATCCACCGCCTTCTCAAGATCAACAATTATTTTGCTCCAAGTCCATTGTCTTTACCGACTCTGACCACTTAGACGGGAAAAAATAAGAAATGACATTCTATTTTTTATAGCTGTTTGTTCGTTCTCGAAAAAACCTCCAGATTTTTACGTCCCGATCTTACGCTTGTGGTTAAACGTGAGAAATGCAAAGAGGGTGGCCGATCAGATGTTGACCATTTTTCCTTTTTAATGGAGAGTATCCATAGAGTGCAACATAACTTCCCAACTTTTGCCGCATGATATTTTGAAATTCTGCTTCATTTTCATATCCTGAATATATTTTACTGCGATGACATCGTGTTCGGCTTGCCCTTGCTATACAAATTGTTTTATTTCGAACGCAAATTGCGGAACAAGTAACTCCTATAAGTTATTCTTAGTAATAAAAAAAAAGCTGAGTAAAACTTTTGCAGTTTTTTAACAACAAATGTTATGTAAGAACTTGGTCTTGGCAAACCAGATCATAAAATATATAGGTATACATAGCTTTCAGAATATATTTCCACTTTGATTCTCATTTCAACCAACCTACCGCTATTGAATTTATAAATAGGGCTACTGTGAATTGACTCGTTTTTTAGTACAATATAAAGACTGGAAAAGAAATTCAATCCTAAACCATTGCTATCATCATCATTATTATTATTATTTAATTAATTAAAATCACCTGAAGGAGTTATCTAGAATCGCTTAAAGTCAGTAAATTTGTACTCTGATGATCCAAAAATTGTCGTTAGACACGCAAGCCATAAAGTAAGCCTTTGCTCGTAAATCCATAATTCTGTTTTTTACAGT
This sequence comes from Octonoba sinensis, assembly GCA_038502835.1. NCBI lineage: Eukaryota > Metazoa > Arthropoda > Arachnida > Araneae > Uloboridae > Octonoba > Octonoba sinensis. Next base: position 44,854,939 of record CM076602.1, on the reverse strand, counting down.
TATTGCTTAATAAAATTGACTATAAACACGCACTAAATGTCATCAAACAATTCAGGAGTAAATTTTCTCATTTAGTTGACGGAAAAAATATCTTAGTGAGAGCTTAGCTTACAGGGTTTTTCTTTTTTTGAAGAATCATTTCATCGTTTCTCCTTAAATTGCCATTATTGATGGAAAAAAAAACATAGAAATAATTTGGTTTTAAGCTCATAAAAATACTTATTTTTGAAGCTGAATTGGACTGTTAATTGCTAAAAGTGTACAACTTCCACTCGGAATTGCAACAAAAAAGATTAAAATTTTTAAAAAATGGAATAATAAATGAATGTTTTTATACTTTAATCTTAAATGTCTTTTGATTTTTAAAAATATTACAATTTTTCTCTTTACTAACTCGAAACACTTTTTATCAACCCCTTTTTTCCTCTATGTTTAGCTGTTTGTGCAAGAGGCATTATTTACTATCAATGATTTTTTGATTCACTTGGGGGGGGGGGGGAGGAGGCTAGTGTGGACAATGTGAACTGTTACTATTCAGTTGAAGTTATTGAGTAAATTGTTGCAGTTTTTGAGCAGTTAAATACACTTCCAAGTAAAGTTTCACGAAATTTCATTTAATTGCTCATTCGGATTAATAAAATAAGGTTTTTATAGTGTAAAAGTAAGTTCACGATTAGTATTTAAACTAATTTTGACTATTTTGATTAAATATTTCAAACAGAAGGGGATATTATGTTACAAATGAATATAATGATACTCACTTTCGTTTCACAAGGCTTAAATTTTCCAGTGTTACGCGATAAGTTATGACTGACACCATGAGGAGCTTTCAAAGGCAAAGATCTTAATATAAAGATCATATGGTAACTCAGCATAAGCAACCTTTTTTGACATGGAAACTGATGAATTAAAAATACTAGGAAAAGAATGACAAAACGTAAATCAAAGCAGATTTTTTTTTTTAATTCGATTTTCTTCATTCGTTGCAAGATGTTCGGGCCTAGTACATTTCAGGTATTGTTCAAGAAGGCAGAATGCTTATTATGTAGTTTTCTACGTGTGTAAACGCTAATGTTAATAATACACGTTGAAGTTTTTTTTATACAAAAAATGTATTATTCTTACAATGTATTTAAAATTTAAAATCGATCGTAAGGTTAAATTATTCATTAGGTGACAGAAATAAAAATTAATAAATAAATTCCAATATTATAATTTTTACACTTTAATTTACCTTTTTCCCCCCATCTTTTTTTGTCTTTGTAATTTTGTAATGCATGTAAGCTTCTCTTAGATTCCTGGCATACCCAACTGCAGTTAGGTAATCATTATTTAAAATTTAATTCTCTTCCGTTACTTTAAGTAATGACGGAATTTCAGTTAAAAATAGAAAACTGTAAACAAGTGTCAAACCAACCATTCATTTCCTCAATGAATTAGATGTCATAACTCATTTTTGAACTAACAGCTTCTTTGAAATCGGTTTTGTTTATAAATTACTGACAAATCAATCTTCTAAGTACTACTAATAATAGTAATTAATAAAAAATAGAGATTTAATTCGCAAAATAAGATAAAATAATAAATAAATTTAATAATAATAATGATAATGAAATCATTTGTTGCTGTTTTCTTTTTTTAAAGGAAAAATATATTCACTTAAAAAGTTTGTTTTTCACATAGCGCTCAGTACAAATAATATCCTCTGAAAATTGTGGGGGCAGATTCATACACAGAAGCAGAATGAAATTTAGTCCAATGAACCTCTTACGCAGAATTTATTATTCCCCATGCTTTTATTTATTTTTATCGTGCATTTAATTAAAACTCCCACTTAATATTTATAATTTTTTAAAAGAAAAGTCAAATATCTTATCACATGTCACGCGTGTACTTTGAAAACCTAATTTATACTAACATAAAAACCTATCCTTTTCAGTTTATTTCAACTGTTTATAAATTCAGTCGATTTTTCTGTCAACTCAGTGTAGTTAATTGTGTATAAACAATAATGACTTGTAGAGATCTAAATACTCTTGTATTTGAAATAACATAAATTCTCCAACTTCAGTACTTCCTATTTCTATTTGTGTATAGTTAAAACAACAAATCCTTTATATTTCCATGCATTTAATACGTTTGGTTTGCTTTATGCTTTGCGCCACGGCACCATTGGTCATTCAGTCCTTTCAAGACAAAGGTGTGAAATCATGAAAGCAGAAAAATAACCTCTCTATTCATGTATTTTGATATGCATTACCTCCTGTCAACAGTTTACCCGAAGGAGTTACTTCTAGTTCCAACTGATTGAATCCTTTGGGAAGCAAAAGTTACGGGAAAGATATGCCGCTTAAAACCTCCCAGGAATTTGGCGTCTCAAATAGAGGGCGGGGAGGACGCTAAGGAATACGCACATTCCAAAACTATTTGGAATTTTTAAAGCTCTACAAAAAACACTTTTTTTTTCTTCGCGATTTTTTCAAATTTCTGAATTAGAAATGTCTGTAGAAGTAATGCGATTAGGTGCAAAATGATCTCGAGGACTTTTAAAAATTAATTTTATTTTATTTATGTAGTTTATTACGTATGGTTGGCACAATTTCTAAATGCATCTTAATTATTTATACAATCGCATTTATATACCCAGTGAATTTTTAATGATTTTGATGATCCCACTAAAAATATAAATCAAATAGTACGTAGGTGATTATGAAAGTAAAATATGAAACGCAAAGGAGAGGGGGGGGGGGCAGTTCAATTACTCAAATCGTTCGTAAAAATATGCAAAATGAAAAATACGAAACATAATTAAGTTTCTAATTATGGCAACGCACTTAAAAGTCTTACGGGCATCAATAGGATTACCGAAAATTTTGATTAACTGCAAAATTGCCTTTTTATCCCGCGAATGCAGGGGGAGACGCAATATATTCTTATGAGCAATAGAAGGCGAGGCAAAGTAACGAGAGGTTACGGTGTAATTCCATACACACGTATTTGGACTACAAGGAACCCTTTCGTCAACACAAAAAGTAGTGAGATTCGCGATGCATGAGTAATCTCACAACTTACTGTTTTGATAAAGAGGTTCCTTTTATAACCCCGAAACAGGGGGGTGGGGAGTCATGGTGCAGCTTGTGCCATTCATATTTTGGGGGTCCGTTTCAGGGGTTAGAGGGGAGGAGGCTTGGTGGACTGTTTGGCCGATTTAGGAGGGGTTACTTGTTTTTGGGTTTTCTATTGTTTTTTAAGGGAGTGCGGCATTGCTCTGAGAGGGGTGGGCACGCCTGCCAAGCTGCCGAAACACATGTTTGCATTTTGCAATATTTGAAATTTTTGTGCATTAAGCATTAGCGTTACTCTCGCACATATCTGCAAAAAAAAAAAAAAAAAATGATGAAATTAAATGTTTATTACATAAACCTTATCCATTTCGCTAAAAAATACTGTCCAAATATTAAAAAAACACAGCCTTTCCCTTTAAAAGAAAACTAAGATGATATCTACATTGTTAATAAATAGAACGTTACGTCATATCTCATTATACGCTACCCCGAAAAACGCTTAGTAAGTCCAGATGTGACTTCTTGTGTCAACTTTGCAACACTTTCAATGCAAGACATCATAACTAGCGATAGCAAAACCATGATGGTGCATTTTTGCTTTTTTTTCCCTTGATCTAAATAAATTGTATTTCCTGCGAAATATATCATGTAGTTCCTCCTTGGAAAAATGACAATTATAAATTTTTGTGGAAGTTAAGAAATTTGTAATTGTTATTTTTGGTCTGCAAATATTCAGTGGTGAACTGATATCTCTTGCCAATGTCTTCGTATTGCATTTAGATTTTCTAGAAGGAAAAAAAAAAGTCCAAATAACGATTAACCATAAAACGAATTTCTAAGCCCATGAAAGTCATAATTTTTCTACTTGAGCATGTTCTCAACGACCTATTTGAATTTTAGATTTTTGTTTCTCCCCAAAAAAAGGAAAGTCCTCCCATAGAAAACATTAAAAGAAAGTTCGAAGCAATGAGTGGTAATTCGTCAAACGGAATAAATTTCATTTTTTTTTCTTTCTTTTTTACATACATGGCCCTTAAGGGTTGATGAAAAAGGAAGGGGGGGTTTCTAAAGACAGAGCATGCCTCATAGAAATTAAATAATCTACAAAAATTAATTTAACTCAATTTTGAGACAATTTTCATTAGAAATGTCAGGGGTCAATGACCTCTGCACGGCTTTTCAGGGACCACCTGTTAAGCCGTATAGCATCATAGGACAAAAATTCAATAAATAAGAACATATTTTTTCAAAGTCTACTTTAAAGAAGCAATTTTTTTTATTTTTCGAAAGTCTTGAAATTTACCATTTCTGAAACCTTTATATGTGGTGAGGAAAAATGAAGGTCATTTTCAGAATTGGCGGTAAAAATCAATAGGGATCTGTTATTATCAAGTAAGACACATGGAGAAAGTCAATTTTCGCAAGCTTGTGTCATTTTCGATCTTTTGCATGTTCAAATAACACATTAATATAATGAATATATTATGAGGAATTTTATTACAGTATTCATTTTTTTCCACAGTGGCATGGAACAAGTATGGCAGTGTGAATTTAGAAATTTATTTAGCCAATATTCTCCACATGCATGGATGTTGTTACCTATCATTCAGAAACCAGCAGGCATATGGAACGCCAATGTTGATTCTGCGAAAGTGAGGTTTTGTTGTGAGGTAATTATCTTTTCTCTCTTTTTAAAAATGTGTACAGTCAAATATAATAGTTTTTTTTTTTTTTTTAATTTGCTCCTTTGGTTTAATAACAATTCATTTACATCACATTTTAATATTGATTTAGGTTGGTACATCTCAATCCGCGCTCTGTAGAAAATAATATCAGTGGTCTGTTAACGTCTTTATTTATTGCACAGCTTTACGACATTTAAAAGCACGATTTCTTTCTCTTTTTTTTAACGGTAACAATGCATACAAATGAGAACTCAGAAAACCGGCTATTTTTTACCGTGCACAGTCCACGCACTCTTGTCTGGTAAGATGGTAACATTTCAAATTATCTCCTAGTCTACGACGTCATGAATGAAAAAGAAAATTGTTTAGTTTTTATTAAAAAAAAAAAAAAAAAAAAAAACATAGCTCGAGAAAGATAAGTTTTGAAACATTTTCCCCTCCTCTCTTTTTACCATAACACCAAGACGGGATTCCTGTGCTATGTATATTCCGGTACCAATATCAGAGCTTCTTGTGCAACATCAGTACAACCTAAAAAAAATTTATTGGTTCCGCTGCGTTGAGAAACTCTGATCTAAGTTTTTAAAATTCAACAGTTTCTTGGGCATACTAATATGCAAAGTTAGGTAATGGAGATGATACATATGTGTTTTATTTCAGTATAAGGAATTTTTTTTTAACATCATGTGTTTGAATAATATGAAATTTTAGTTTGCTCTAAATTACTACGAGACATTAAAGATCTATTCTTGGTCTTACTGATGTTCCATTTATATATCGCTATTGATCCGTTTTATGAGATACTTTCTTATCTTTGAGTTTAAAAAAAAATATATATATATGCATCGTTTGGAACAATTCCTGCTCGACAAAAAAAATAAGATTTTAGCTTTACACATAACTCCTACCATCATAAACAGGGACTTTTTCACTTGCTCAGAAAGTCCGAAACCTTTTAGCCATAAAGCTTTGATGTCTTGCGCCCTACTGCTGGGGTTTATGGCCATAATAGAAAGATACAACCAGAAAGGTCCCTATCCCAGTAGGGAACACAACGTATTCCCCAGGAGCAATTGCTCAGAAGCTACAATTAGACTTGGTGCGACAAAAAGCGCCGCATTTGCTGCAGACAGTCAGTTGTAAATCATGGATCTTTTTACTCAAAGCGCCAACTAGCCTGCGATTGGGACAGACTTGTAGAAAAAACTGACTGTACTTGAACTAAAAAATGATTGCACGCTTATCTAAATGCAAATGAGCTTTAAAATGCAGACATATGCAGACATGCCAAGTCTCCTGCTTTTGGCAGGAGACTCCTGCTTTTCTGTTCAATCTCTTGTCTCCTGCTAATTCTGAAATTTCTCCTGCTTTTTAAGCAAAAAAAAAAAAAAGTCTCTGAACTTTTCTTCAGTTACATTCATCTATTTGTAGTAAAAATTTAGAAAGCTTAAAGACTTAATACATTTGTCAATTTTGGTTTCAAAAGGTTTTTATTGGCTGCAGTTTCATAACATTTTTTTGTTTAATGTTTGTGCATTTCATGACCGCATCAAAATTTTACTTGTGATCGCTCAAATATTTTTATTTCTTGTTCTAAATTATCTTCACTAACAAAAGACATTCGAAATAATTTAGTAAATGATCTTCACAAATAAAACATCAAAAATCAGCATTTTATTTTTAATTCTAAATTATCTTTTAAAAATGGATAGCTTACAAGATGCATTTTATATCTTGTGGATTAATTTTTGTTAATTTATATATAAGAACAAAAAATTTATCAGTTTTATACTATCATTCAACTGGTTCTGAGATACAGAAATATCTCCTGCTTTTCGGTTTTGTTTCTCCTGCTTTTTCATTTTGTAAGGTTGGCAGGTCTGCATATGTTTCAAAGATTTCTTCGCGCAAGCCGTTCAATTTTCTCATTTTTTCAACTTGAAATAATTCACTCTGTCTGATTTCCCTTGATAATTTCGAAAGCAATAATCCGCACTGCCTGATTTCCCTTGATAACGAGAAAAATTTTAAATAATTTCTGACAATGCATGAATAAATATTTTTCACGATTTTTCTGAAACGTAAAGATTTTAGTTTTTAAATGCCGGTCGTAACTATTGTCTCATTAATTTCAAGTAACAAAGTCTAAACTAGAATATGGTATAAAACCTTTCAATTTTATTTTGGCATTATTAATTCCGTTAATTGCTGCAAAAAGTTTAGTAAGATGTAATTTAAGTATATAAATTAATAAATAAAAGTATATAATAAATAAATAAAAGTATTATTAATAAAAGTTTATCTTCATAAAAATATGGCAAAACCACTGAAAATGCAGCTTGGTAAAAATATGACTTATGCCATTTCTGAAATGTCACAATATACAATTAATTTCAAATAAAATAATTCTAATATCATTGAATCGATTTGAAATCACGCTAAGTGTGAAGAGCGAGACAGTTCCGCTGAATTTAGGATCTTATTGTTTTTATTAATTTGATGAATTGCATTGCTTGGAATTTAGCAAGCCCATGAGATGCCGCACTCAGCTTAGCATTGAAATTTATTTTAATCAGCTAGTGCACGGATTACCTTTCTAGTGCAAATTAATCAAAAATGCCTAATGAAAACGATGAAATGTTACGAGCACCCATTAAATACAGGCAGAAAAGGAAAATACAAAAGCAAATTCAACGTGTGAGTAAAGCGAACAAAAATTTTTCCATGAAAAGGCTAATCTTAAAGGCTCGAAGGCTATTGATTTACATAGCTCATTATTTGCTACTTCAAGGTTAACTATAAAATTATTAAATAGACACATTTTCAAGGGATTTCATCTTTGGTTTAAATAATGGGGAAAATCCAATTAATGAAAATGATGCAACGCAGCCCATAAAAGTAAAATAACAGTAAAAAATAAAAACCTTCGTGTAAAAGAATTAAATAGAAAACGTGGGTAAAGGCAAATAAAAAATTTACATGAAAGCAAAGCCTAAATGAGCCATCCATCTACCATACCACTCTTTGCAAACCCAAGATTACCAATTAAATAATCGAGTAAAATGTTGAAGATAAAAACTTAAGTTCAAACGCAGTTTTTGCAAAATATTTAGAAGAATCAAGCCGAGCAAATCATGAGAAAAATTAAACACATCAGACTTTTATAAAATCTAGAGTTAAACTTTGGCGTAAACAAAATATTGTTTAACTTCCATAAAATAACTAGCAAACAAAATATGATGGCTTTTGTAAACAATTTTGTCTTTAGATAATTGCTGTGGAATTTTAAGTAGTCATCGTTGAATAATGTCCAGGAATGGGGCAATTCCTGACACTGGCATATTTAACGTGGATAGGAAAAGTTTTATACATAATAATGTGAATATAATCAAATTATCTTTTAGCGTCAAAACAAATCAAATTCTAGAAAAAAAAAAAAGCATAAAAAAACATTTTGAACTAAATGCATCATAACCAAGGCCAACGTTATTTTATAGAAGTTAAACAAGCAATTGCAAAAATATTTTTTACATAAAATAAGTAAATAAATAAATAATAAGCACAGAAATAAGTAATAAGTTACAAAGAAAGAAAAGAGATCGGAATAACTACAGGAATATTTTCAGTTAGTTAAAGTTATCTTTAAAAAAAAAAAAACTGTGTTCAGGAATTTCCGGGGTAATTCTGCAAAATTATACAAAAAAAAAAAAAAAAAAAAAAAGAAAAAAAAAAAAAAAAAAATCCACCATTCCAACGCCGCTAAACATACTAGCGCCTATCTCCCTTGTTTGAACCGTTAGTAATCAAACATAAAAACACTTTTATTGTTACGTCAAAACTAACAGACTGACTAATCAGTTCAGGCATTATCTCCATCACGTTTCCATTTTTTCATTTCATGTGTATTTTCGTCAAGCTATTATACTTTAAAAAATACTAATTTATTTTTTAGAGAACTAAGTCACCAATATCTTAATGTAAAGGTAGTGATTTAATGAATGCACATATATCGGTATTTAATAATCAATTCAAGAACCATCCCTTTAACTACGATGTCATGCACAATCACAATTATCCAGCTGAAAATCAGCTTTCCAGAAAACTTAATATTTTCATGTTATTTTCCTATTTTCGGCAATATAGAATTTCCACGATGTAGTATTTTCTATTACGTAGAAGAGCGCATCTCAAAATGGGCATGGCCAAAATCTTTTCCCATCTTCAATCCAGGTCATTCAAAAATCGCTTATAGAAATGAACAATGTCATATATCTGCAAAACGGACATTTTTCAAGAGAGGAGTTGGAACGTTTTACAAAATTTGTTTTATTTTATTACCTTATTGTTATTTGTTTCAATGGTTATTATAATCGATTTTGTTTAGAAAATAGTTATTGTTCTAGTTTACCCTCACATGATGGATGCCAATGATTTGAAAAAAATAGAAATAACTATAAAAAGTAGTTGGACAGTATTGCACCAAAAAAATAAAGTTGGCCTCTAGCCTTAATTTTTGAACATTTACTTACAGCAGTATTCCCAATATCAAAATCGGAAAAATCTGAAAATTTTGTTATAATAACCAAAAAAAAAAAACCCGATTTTTTGCAGATATGACACGGTTTATTTCTGTAAGCAAAATGATGCCACACTTCGAGAGGGGGTCGAGAATTTGTGACAAGGGGAGGTAAAAGGGTAGCAAGACGTGTGGCATCTTAAAATCAGCAGATTAAATATTTTTACCTTAGTTACTTTTAATTTTTTTTTTTTGTCTCTTCATTGATTTCATTTTGTACTGAAAACATCGCTGATCGAGGTTTACAGTAACTTTCCCAGTTAAAAGTTTAAATTTAAAAGAAAATCTTTCTGGGCATTTGACAGAAACTAGTTGACATAAGCGAGACGGAAGCTAACATGCAGCTTGAGGATTTTGTATTTTCTAGGGAGGATATGTTATTTCATTGGAAAAAGATTGAAGCAAACAAGGCTCCAGGACCTGGTAATATCTACCCAAAAATTCTAATAGAATGTGTAGAAGAATCAGTGGATGTTATTTTAATTATTTTCATCTAACTAGGGACTGCCAGTAGATTTGGAAAATTTTGATGGGATGCATTTCTGCACAGAAGGTAGAACCTGAGGTCATTGTTTTAAGCTTTTCAAATCTCAGGCTAATCTTGAAATTAGGAAAAATGACTACTTCAATAGGATTGTAGGCAGTTGGAAATAGTTTACCGGAGGCAACTGTTAGTTGCAGTAAGGTAAAAAGTTTTAAGAGGGCTCTTGATGTTCATTGTGGATCAGTAAATTGCCCAGGACCAGCCTAGCTGGGCCCCTGTTGCTGGTTGTCACTTTGGTATTTACACTTTTAAGTCAACATAACACAGGCCATTTTTGAGTTCGAACAAGTAATATCTTTTATTATTATACACTAATATTTTTTGCTGTAAACCTTAATTTCATTTTATACAAAGCTTTTTTTAAGTACACTATTGTTATTATACTTACAAATGTCATTTAAAGTTAAATGTGACGATAATGCAGTGCTTTGTTTCTGAACTGCAAGTACATATGCTTATGTAATATAGCAGGACATGTGACTACTACAAGGCGGTATGTTGAAGTGTGACATTTTGTGACAAATAGGGGGAAGACATCAAATATTTTGAAAAATAAAGTGTGACATCATTTGTGAACCCCCCATCAAAGAACTTTTATTTGCTTTTTATTAAATACAATGCATACAACAAACGTATTTAATGAAAAACAAAATTCAAAGCAAGTGTTTTCACATTTGTGCTATTTTGCAGGATTGTGGTCATGGATGGACTTCAATGAAAGGAAGAGTAGCTTTTTGGTTTATTCTCAATCCTGCTTCTGGAGAAGGTGTCGTCTGTCTCAAGCTTTATGGGCAACAGTGTGACCGATGCAAAACTGGGAATTATGAACCTGCAATGTGGTACCCGGAAGAAGTAGTTAAAGTAAGTTAGAGAAGGAACTTTTATTTTTAAGAGAAGTCATACAAAATAAAACCTAAAATGGACAACTGACGATTAATTTCAGATGATCATCTTTTACTTTGCTTATGATTGGACTCAATTATGGTTATTTTATGTACTGCAATAAATACTTAAGACCAAAGCCTGGCCTTTCATTTGGCAAATCAGTGGGGTTCAATTGTCCCCTCTTGAGTTTTAGAAACACATTGAATTTATACATGTTTTTATGTGTTTTGTTGTTTTATACCTATAGAATATCCATTGAAAATATACACCTTTGCCCCCCCCCAGAAAATTTTAAAATGACTGGCACGACTAAAGCATATCTTTGCATTGACAATAGAAAGTATGCTTAACAATAGAATTAATGTTTTTTAGAGGATGAAATTTTTAAAAATAATTTTTGAAGTCAGTGGAAAATTATGAAGAAAGTACTGTTAAATTCAAGGGCACACCTTTAAAGTTTGATGAAAGGAACCAGTCCCCCCCCCCCCTAGAAGCATACGCGTGTAGAATTCAAGTAATGGAAGTATCACTGTACTGGAGGTTTAGAGAAGTTGCCAGAAAGTTGGGGTTTCAGTTGCTCTGCTGTGGAAAAGTTTGAAGATTTGTGTGCAAAGTTTTGAGCAATACAAGGTATGAAAAATACTAAATCTAATGTATAAGAATAGCTCATAATAGCTGTAGCTTTTTAGGGGTTTAGAAGAAGATATCTAGAATTCACAATGGTGTAATCATGGGGGAAAAAGTGGGGGTACTTTCAGATGAAAAATAAAATGGGGGGACGCTTGTGTTAAAATTTGTAAAAGGAAAAAATTAAAAACGTAAGAGTACGCTGTCACCCCCCCCCCCCTCGACTACCCCACTGAGAATTCAATCTGGACACTGCACTAAAATTTTAATTATTCAGCATGTCAAGATGGACATCAGATAGTAAATCCAGGGAGGAGCTGCAGATTTAATTGTTTAAAAATTCATAAAAGTTCCTTCTCCGGTGAAAATTTGATTTTGAAAGTTCAATTGATAAGCATGTTTTAAAAATACATATGTCAATTAAAAACTTCACAATGGGAAGAATGCTTAAATGTATAGAATTCACTTGTTTCAAACAGCAGAGCTGGGTATCTGGTACGGAGAGACAAGAGACCATACATCTGGCAAAACCAATATCCAATGCATCCCTAACCCTGGCTTTGTTTGCGCCCCCCCCCCCCCAAAAAAAAAAGCAAAATACTTTTTGTTACTGACTAAACTAATATGATGTCTTTATGCAACAACTATTCGTACAGAAGGAATTGTTGTGCAAACTGGATCCATTACACTCTATATCTGCAATGACTTCAAAAAGTCGGTTTAAAACTTGCATTTATTTAATGTTGTTTTGAGGTAATTTATTTTAACATTACAATTGCAATTATATAAATCCTGTTTTGAAGTTGGTTTTTCTCTCTTTTTCTCAAGTAAATTATGCAACAAAGCTTTTTGTGCAATTCAGAGCTGATCAGTGGTAAATTAAAAATACATATGCAGTGCAGTACCAATTAAGTAAAACATATTCTTTTCATCTTTAGGTATTAGTCAACATTTACAACAGAGTTGGGCAAGTATACTATGGGTTTCAACAAGCACCTTACCATAGAGCAAGACGTCCAGGAAAACCAAGAACTCCTCACAATAGTGATCTTTGCCAAGCTTGTAAAGATGGAGTTTGTGCTGAGAGAAGATAGAAAAAAAATCAAAATTCTATATTCTACGTTTCTATTTACGAACTCATACCAAAGTTCTGTAAAATTCGAAAATCATATTCTGATGCCTTTTGAATCTAATATTCCTTTTATGTGATTTCAAAACATTCCAAAGAACATTGTTGTTGTTAACACATTGATAATTGTTTATTTCTTAGTGTTTTATGAACTATTCAAATGAGTGCCTTAAATCATAGCCTCATAATTGGAGGCATCATTCAAGTTTTTCTTAAAGTTATGTAAGGCATCTGTTTTATTAATGTTGTGTGTCGGTTGAAACTGCAAAATTTCAATTTAACAACCCTTCCAAACCTTTATCAAGTGTATAATATTTTAATATGTTTCAATGTATTTTTTAAATCTAGCATGTTTTATGTGTAATTTCATCAAAGCATTCCATGAACCTCATTTTTATTAAAACATTTTTTTTTTAATTTCATACTACCCCTTTAAACATTCCAATGACTGTATTAGAACCAAAAGCATTCCACTTTTCATAACTAATACCAGGCATCTCATACAAACTTTTCCTAACATCAAATAATGCATACCCACTCCCAATCTTGTGATATTTAAAACTATTTTTCCTAGAAAATTACATTCTTATAATTACAAATGTGTTACGTGAAGCCTGTTTCATATTTTCATAGCCTTCTTGCAAGATACAATGACTCTAAAGCAAAATACAGTTAGCTACAATTACACGATGAACAAGCAATCAACTTCATTGCTATCTTTTTGAAACAGAACATAAATTACATTTGACGTAAACATCATTCTATGTAGCTGGATTCTGTTTTTCACTGCAACTGCACCATCGAAACTTTGCTTTTTTCTTATTTTTGGAGCTAAACTATGGAACGTTTTTGATTGTTTTCTGCTTGATTATTCAGCAAACTACTGTTAACTACTCCATTCTCAAAAGTTCATCAGTGCATAACTATGCAAATTTAGAAATGCATATTTTCATATCAATGACTTGCTTATGCATTTTAAATTATAGAAAATAGGAAGAGATTTTTCAAGATTGGCTACGGAAAAAAATTATTCCAGAAAGTAATTGCATTTTTTTCTTTTGGAACACAATATTTATTTATGTGCAAAATATATATTAAAATCACAAGATAGATTTTTAAAGAATAAATATTTGGAGGAAAATTTTATAGTCAATTGAACAAACATTTTTATCAAAATTATTCACCCCTAATTTAAAAAGATACTTTAGGATTTGAACATAAAAGAAGAAACCTATAAACACACGGTAATAAAACCATTATATTAACAGAAGACTTCTTACTCATCAGTAATTTTATTTAACAATAATATGAAGTCAGTTAAGTCAAATTCAATAAAAAAAAAATTACAAGTTTAGAGCTTGTTGCAATACTTTACCAAAAATACTGCTCTTTTAAAGAACTTGGTGCAATATTTATCACATAACGCGCATGAATTCATGACCTTTTGTCATTCATCCCTTCCTATATCGTGTTCAAGTTTGCAATGTTTTACTATCATGGTTTTAAATTGTCCAAGTGGTAATGCAACTTTAAATGAATTTTATGTGATAGTTTACTTTAATGGTTACTACGCTCTTGAAATGTGATTCATGTAGTTAATGTTAAGTGATGAATAAAATTATTTTACCTATATGTGTGTAGTCTATATCTTTACTTAAGATTTTCAAATGATTATTTAAAATTAAGGGGTAACGAGAAGGATTAAACATATATCAAATGTGTAAGAATTGGTTATAAGGTCACCCCGTTAAGGTCATTTTTGAGAGATCCCGATGGGTGACCTTATATCGAGGTCTGACTGTATGTAGTGTATACATGCACACCTGACAGTAGTATCTTGTTTTAAAGATTTAACGGTATCTTCTTGCTGTATACTGACCCGCATTTCTCGTTTGACAAAACAACGCTCACCATTCTCTGCACTTTTCTGAATTTCTGAAAAAAAATTTGTGATTTTCTGAAAAATCTAATGAATTTTCATTTCAAGAAGATGGCAGGTATGGGCAGGTGATTCTCAGAAAAATAGGCACCACAAATTAAAAAAAAAGATTAATATTTTCCTCTTAGCCACCCACAATACATAATTATGTATATAATTTAGGGGTGCTCGCCCTGTGGGAGGGGTTCCACAGGGCGATAGAAAACATCAAGTGATTAAATGAAAATTCTGTAATTTTTATATGAGAAATCATTTTTTTCTCAAAAACATTGGTGTTAAAGTGTTTTTAAAGTACTAAATATTTTGCTTGCCTCAAGGTAGAAGGAAAAACATAGATATTCCTCAAAAAAATCTTTAAAAAATTTCAGAATTTTATTTTTAATTTCTTTAACACATTTTTTAAAGTTTTAGTACTATTGCACAAAACTAAATGATGGAACCAACATGCTTGAATATCTAATTTTCAGAAATGAGAGGTAAAACATAAGCTTAAAACAGAAATTTGAAAATTTTACACTATGAAATACATATTAAGGTATAGCACTTAAAATGCAAAATAAGCTATCATTGTATTCCAAGAATGTTACTAGCTATGTTATATCTACCAATCAATAAAATGACAATAGGATATTAGGAAGGAGACACAAACAACTTAAATAAGAATAAACCTTTACACATTTTTTTTTTGAAAGTAAATAGAAAGAGTAAATATTAGTTTAAAATTTAATATTTACCCAATAAGTAGCTACCAACAACATACTAATAGATAAAATAATCAATGTATTAGCAAAATGGAAAATAAAGCAGATTGATTTAATGTAGAATACATTAAAATGACTTCAGACTTAAGCATACATGAAATATTTACAGGATGCAAAAGGTTGAGAGCTCCAAGATAGGCAAAGCTCGGTATTTAATGTTGACATGTTTCTAAGAAATAGATCTCTACTTTAAGCTTATGGAAAAACAGTAAAGAAAAAACACTCTGAAAGTTATGTTTAAATTATCTGAAAAATGACGAAAAGACTCCTGGAATAAAGAGGAACTTTACTTAAAGAAGTGTATGAAAAAACAGCAAAGAAAAACATTCAAGTTCACATTAAACCCACTTCAGCTACAAAAACGAATGCTTCTTATTAGCGTAAAATATTTATTTCTGGATGTACAAAGAGAGTATGCAATATATATAACAATCTCCATTGAGGACAGTCTTTACTTTAACGTGTGATTTTACTACATTCAGAGTTCAAAGAATTTTTCTGGAAAATGGAATTTTTTCTAGCCTAGAAAAACTTAAGAAGTAGAGATTCACCAAAAAGTGGAAAATTCCCATCCCTGAATATTAGAAAAACATAACAATTCCAATACAAACTTCAGTATGGCACTTGTAGTTATGAATAGTTAATATGTTTCCCCTGGAATATACAGGGCACCATAATCATGACAAAATTATTTTGAAATGAAGATGCAGAATGTAAAGATATCTTATATACAAGAAATCACAAGATATTTTATTATCATTTTTGAAGATACATATCTTCTGCAAAAGATACAAAAATATTCCACACAGCTGAAATTATTAATGAGGCATGATGATGACGCTAGACATAAATTCTTCTAATTCTATAAAATCATAATTGCATTATCGTTACATTTGGATGTTTTGAAGCAACACTTATGGAGCAATATTTATGTATGCTTTCTTCTTACTTTGCATTCATTAGCTTATTCTAAACATGTCATTAGCAACAACACATTTTGAATAAATACCAAAGGAATAAGAAAAAATATGAGAATCTTAAGCAACATATAAGTGAAACTCATGTCACCTTGCAGAATACACGAGGTCACCATACGCAATATATACTGAACAGAAACATCAAGATAAATCTATTTGTCCTTGTGAAAATTAATCTTTTGTGTGAAAATTAACCCATGCATGCGATTTGGAGTTTCTTTAAGCTATTATAAAAATTCGAAAAAGAAAAAAAAAAAATTTAGAACTCAATTGCATTTAATCAAAACTGGCCTTTTTCTTCTGTATGTGTGATCCAGAGTAAAACCTCTTTCCTACATATTTTCAATCTCTAGAAAATATTGGAAGTGAGAAACCAAATCATTTTTCAACTTCTTATCAGCTGTGGACCTGTCAAAAGCATATTTTGACATATACATCAGTTCCATAGGAGAACAACGAGCATGTTTCAACCAGTGGTGTAGTCGAGGGGGATGCTGGAAGATGGCATACCCCCTTTTTTTAATTTTAACTCAAGCGTCCCCCCACCTTTTAAAAATTTTAATGCATGATGTGTTTCTGAGCTATTTATGTTCACATCCTCTAAGCCTCCCCATTTCCCCACCAGAACTACACTGCTGCTTCCAGCCACTGTATTTCACTCCCAACTTAGGGGATATTAAAAAAAAGAACTTGTACCTCCTTTTTCTTCATGTAGGGATTATCATGAGGATATTATCAAGTCCATAAAATTAGCTAGAGAGAGATGGGCAAGCCACCTCTTGAAAATGATTGAAGACAGCCTATTAAGGACTCCGATGCAACTCCTTTTTGCGAAAGATCGAGAGGAAGACCGAAGAAAAGATGGAGGAACAGCCTGGAAGAAGACTATTCCTGTACTTACAACAGAAAACTAGGAGTCAATTTCTGGAAAGAGAGCGGAATGGGGGAAACTTTTGAAGAAAGCCAGGGCCCACGAAGGGCTGTGTCGTGTCAATGCTGATGATGATTTTTATCATGTATATAAGGACCAAAAACTCTTTCCAGGAAAAAATACTGTTTGTGCCTGCTTCAGAATGCACCAAATAGATGTCCTCTCAAAACCAAAGAGGATAAACCAATAAAGAGCTATGTAATGGGAATTTAGAACACGATGCTCATTGAGCTTAATGAGTGGTCTCTTAATTCATTTGTGCTCTACAGAAGCCTGACACACGTCAGATGAGCCAAAAATATCCTGGATCAGTTGTACTCCCCCTTTTTTCTCTCTCGGGCACGAGTCATTTCACACACACCACAATGCAAAACTTAATGTGCAACCTAACAAGCTTTGGGGTCACAACAACAGGTAGCAAAAAAACTTTTTTTTTCCTTCTTAGGGGAGGGGTACTTTACGGGAACCACAAAAATATTTTTACATTGTAACTTGTGAAATTTTTCGACTGCCTTTATCACGCCACTTACAATAGCACGGTGGGCAGTAAGCTGAGTATCACTGTTGTGCCTGTACCAGAACCTACAAGACCTGAAAAATTTTAAATCCCGAATCAATACTTTAACAATAAACTCCTTTAGTTAAAAATTGCTCTTAAATTATTAACTGAAAATAGTAATGTAATGCATTTCATTCACATTTTGAAATACATAAATGTTGCTCCAATCTAAAATGATGCTCAACATTGCTTAAATGAAAAATTTGAAACTTTCATTTTCTAATTTAAAAAATGTTGAAATACTATTTCATAATTGACTTTCTTACATTTTAAAACTAATTTAAAAATATCACATTATTTCAAAGTTTACATACAAATATACAAAACACATTTTCTAACTTTTTTTTAAAAGGTGAATGGTAAATGGTATGTTACAAAAATGTTTCATTTTGGAAAATCTGTGTTTTCATACTTTAGAAGTTCACTTACTACTTAATTGAGAATGTTTCATTATTTTGGTAATTTATTCTCTCAATACACAGTAGTTCTTTAACATTCATCGCAAATGTTGATTAATTGCAAACACAAAAAATGCGGCAAAATTTAAGTGAGAGCCTCTGTTCATGAATTTTAATTTATTTCATACGTATGGATTTCTGAGCAGGGAAGAAAAAAAAACATAATGCCTGCTTCCGCTAGTAAAAACTTTCTTCTTCCTCTGACCTGAATTTTTCTTTCCCCTTATGAAATGATTGGGCTTCACGTATATTTTTTCCCTCCGGTTTGTTTCTGAAAATTTTTAAAACTCCATAGCCAAAGAAGAAAATGAAATAAAGAATGATCTCTCAATTCAAAGAAGTTTCTGCTTTAAATGAAAAACTGAGGCAATTATTCAACATAACTTAAAGGGGGGGGGGGGGGGGATCAAAAAAGCAATAAAAAATTATAAAATATTTTTCTATAATAAAATTCCATTTGTACCTTGTTATCGCCATACCATATTTCTTATGTACATATAAACAATACTTATTTCTCTTTAACTGCATTGTTATTTTAATAAGATTTTGTGCAACCCAAATCTTTTTTACTACAAGAGGTTATTCCTCAAATTAGCTGGGTTTTCCCAGACTATAAGCCTTGTGAATGTCAAGGGATTTCTGTAACTGCTATTAAAAATGATTTATACAAAACAAAGCAGTTACAGTCATTTAGGTAAGTTTGAACCATGTCATATTTTTTAGTATATTTGACTTAATTTAAAATTTACAAGTAGAAAACTGCTTTTATAACCCATTTAGCCGAGTGCAGCACTGGACCTTCTAGTTTCTTTTTTTAGTGAAATATACTATAAGATATAACATGGTTTAAAGACCCAGAAAGATTGCAATTTCAAAAAATGTAATTAGTAACAATAATATTAAATTCTCTTTTCTGCATGTCAACATACAATGTCTTTTTGAACAGACACAAAAGTAAATATCAAAAATGATTTCAAGACAATTTAACATTCATAGTTGCTTCAGAACATTCTCCCTATGTCTGAGACATAGAATCCCAAAACAGAGTTCAGAATACTAAAGGAAGGAAAAATATTATGTTCTTGAAAATTCAAGATTGGAAGATCGGTTATATGACAATTACAAGTTATTTTCTATGACGAGCAATTTTATTTAAAAACTCAAAAGTGTATGTAGCACATTTGAAAAAAAAGTAATTAATTTTTTTGGTTTAAATTATATTTTTGTACAAAACAACAAAATATCCCATGCCATACCATCAGTTATCATAGCACAAGGCTGGCAAAGATCCTTTTTAGCAATATATGATCCCTCACTAGAAGCTTAAAATTTTCACTTTGACTAATCGCTTTTTGCCTTTCATTTCCTGTGTAATCCTCCTTATTCAATGAATGTAAATCTTCAATGACCATTATGTGTTATTACACAAACAGAGGGATATCTAGCCCCAAGCGAGGAATATCATCGGGATAGTCTAAAATGAGTAGAAAGGGGAAGCACTGTGTTCCGAGATATACAGGGGGTTTAAAAATCTTGTCATGTTATAAATATGGGATTGTGAAAGGGGAAAAATTCTGAAGAAAAAAGATAGATTTGGAAGGGGAGGAATGCGCTTCTCAAAGAAACAATGTTTTAAGCTTTCATACACTCTAGTAGACTGGAGAATATGTTTACTTTTCTGGAATTTTAAAGAATGTGGAATACGAAGGTAGATAACACTTTAAAAGTTACGCACACATGGTTAGCAGGCGTGTTATTTTGAATTTTTCCAGGGGGGGGGGGGGAAGGGGGCAAAGGGTACATTCTTTTTGTAGTTTTCATTAAAAAACTATGAAATAAATGCAAATTCTTATAAATCCATTATATTATCAAAGCCAAGGGCAAGGGGGCAATTGTCCCCCTGACCCCTAAATTACGGCCTGAGGGCTAGAGTTTCACGGTGACCGTCTGATTTAGGAGTATCAGCAATCAAGTACAATCTAGCTGGAACAGTGGACTTCAAAGATATCATCCAGGGATTTGCCATGTGTAAAGCTACAAAAGTTTTAACAGCAAAATAGCCTTTTTCAAGATTTATGTTTGAATAATGGAAGTATGAACAACAATAATTCATACTTCATTACTTGCTAGGCCTGCTGGGGAAACATGCCATATAAAATGAGTTGTTAATGGGCCAAATGCAGCATAAGGTGGTGTGGAAGTCTGCAATAACATGTTGGTGTTTCTTATAGCAGGACAATTTTAATCAACTTATTATTAATATTCAATTAATAATGTTATATTAAAAATTAAGTTTTAGCAATGAATATTCCAAACAATTGCTCTAATAAGATTTGATTGATCTGCAAAGTCTGATCTGTCCTAAAAATTTTATCCCTAGGACCCGTCTTGGCTCTCTGCGTCTCTGAAAACAGGTATCTGTACAAATGGCAGAAGAAAATACAACTTCATTTCATTTGTAAACTAGGATGGCATAATCTAAAGTAAAATTAATTTCAAAGATATTTTATATAAAATTGAAACATAAAAAAGAAGGGCCTATGTTTACAACTTTTTTTCTTAACATAGATTTTTATGCAATGAAAAAAAAAAGAGGTGTTTTGATTCATTAAACACATGCAACCTTTTTTTACTGAAAATCTGGATCTAACACAAATCATCATGGTCATGATGGTGTGTAAAACTTGATACACATTTTTACAAAAACTGCTTTAGTTGTCAATAAAATTAATATATATCATGGCTGTTTCAAGAACATTTTTGTAAAAATGCCATGCACATTATAAAGAAGTCATAATAAATCAGGGCAAACAATTCGAGCTATATAATTTACCAGTTGTCAACTTATTTTCAAATAATTTATATATACATATATAGGACTCATAGTCATACACTGTGAATGTTCTCTCAAAAGTTAGGCCCTTAAATATTAAAGATATGAGCAGAATAAATTTACTTAAAAATAAATTATCAAAAATAAAGGAAAGAGAGAGAAAGAGAAATATCTACAATATAAAATTGATTTTCAAAGATTTAATACACACTACAATCTTACGGTGCTTTCACACCAAACGTGACAAAGACAAAAACAGGGTGCGTAGCAACTTCTTTCAATGAAAAATAAGCACTTTTAAGCACTTTGTAAGCACTCAGAAAAAAATTTTTAAGCACTCAAAAAAAGATCATTTTTGCTATGCAGATTACATCCCCCACCCCCAAATTGCTAAAACTTCTTTATATAAATAATATAAAATTTATATTACAACATAACATTAAAAAAATAAATAAATGAAAATAAAGATGTAATTACATTCCCCCTCCCCGTGATTTCCATCAATTTTTTTTCTACGAAAATACCGAATAAGCACCCCCCCCCCCCCAAAATTTGGATTCTCATTGCGCTGACCAAGATAAGCTCATGCCTTCCATTATCAGTTTCCAAACCAAACGGCAAAGGATTTAAAAGTTTCCTGGGAATTGCAGACTAAACAAAGAACAAAGCTTTCCCCGCTATATTTTTGAAAAAATTCCGCATCACCACTCCGGGGGGGGGGGGGGGGGGGGGTAGAAAGAGGGTCATGGACTCCCTTCTTGTTGAGCCACAGCAATATCATGCACGGTACCAAGCCAAAAATTAAAGGGCGGCGTTAGGCCAAATTTTGGAACAGCACCAAAAATGGCGGATTCTCGGAAGCATTAACGCTAACATGCGTCTTTTTATGCAAAATTGCAATGTCATCTTAACTCATAGCCAAAAAGGTGACTTTTTTGTTGTTTAATCGGAGAAAGGACGCTTTCAACCAATGGGAAATCGGCATTCGAGCTGACCACACACAATGATAGGAAATTCCGCAAAACGAAACTTGGACTCGCTTGCGGGATTGGATATTGAAAACGATAATTTTCCCTGATATTTGGGGGAACATTGAATATATCCCCTGATAATTTCCAGAACATAAAACTTCCCTGATAAGTCCCTTTGTCCAAAAGGTGGGTCCCTGTGCAAAAAATTAGCATATCATGGTTTTAAAGATACAAATGAAAAATAAACCTTTTATGGCAAGAAATGTTTTTCAATGCAATTAACAATTGATTCAATAACAATTTGACGAAGAATTAAAGCCAAAATCCAATAGTATTTAAAAGCCGAAAATCAAATGATTAATTCTTGGCCCAATGTCAGATTCGCGAATGCTTCGCAACATCGATTCCATGGACAGTATAAGGCATGCCAGTAAGGCTATAACAAATTAAACAGGAAAATATTTATTATTTTAATTCAAAATAAAAGCTAATAAAAAATCTTAATCGTGAAAACGAAGGCTTCACAAAAATTCGCTGTCGCAAAAACGAGACCTTTTCCCACCACAGTGTTAAAAAAAAAGAAAACCTCATATTTCCGACATTATCAAGCTGATTATATCCTTAAAGAAATCTTTGAACATTAAATCTATGTTTTGTTCAAAAGAAATCAGTTCTGTTCAGAGCCGCTGCAACAGGGAAGTGCAGGAAAGGAAACGAGCGTCAAGGTGAGCTGGCGCTGGCACCGTTTCCCTACTCGGTCTTCCTGTAAAAAAAGCTGAGAGAAATATGGACATGCAAGAATATTTTTGCGTATAATTTTTTTATAGATTTAACTTGATTTTTTCCGCAATAAAAAACTACGCGCCCAGGGTTACGAGTAATTTAAAAATAAAAATTTTTGCGTTCCCACTTCCGATTTTTGTGCATTTGACGCGCTATATGAAGTCCGCAGCATTGTTGAGGCTACTTTCCTTGTACTATTCGGGAACAAGGCCGTATCCAGAGGGGAGGCTAACGGGCCCGGGCCCCTCCGAAATCCGAAATTTTTTTGCAATGTAGCATATATTTCTCCCGGAAACTTTCCTCTACACTAGAGTTTCTAAGTCAGGCCCCCCCCCCCCCGAAAAAAAATTCTGGCTACGGCCTTGTTCGGGAAGGGGGCACTTATGTGGTATTTTTCTTCACGTATACCGTTTCAGCGCCTCCTCCGATAATTTCGCGAAAATTCAGGGGGGCGCTTATTCGGTACTTTACAGTAAAGCAACCCTTCTGCAACGCAAGCCATGTTTCTTTCCTTCCTCCCTCATTTAGAGGAAGATTGGAAAAACCATTTAGAATGGTAAGCAGAAGCCGCCCTTCTTTGCTTCTCGAGGAATTCATGGCGACATTCGGCGGTCGTACGAAAAAAGATCTCTTTGCATTAGAGGAAGTAAGCACTTCTTACAAACATTGATAAAAAATAAGCACTTTTAAAAACCGCTACGCACCCTGAAAAACTTGTCTTTTCTCCCCTGCGCAGGGCAGAGCATATTTTTGCCTTCAAAAATATGCCTTGCGAATGCACAGATGAGAAAAGACAGGTTTTTTGTCTTTGTCGATTTTGGTGTGAAAGCACCCTTAAGTAGACATCATAATTTTGTAGACAAAATAAATAGCATTAAAAACAACAAACCTACTTAAATTACCAACTGATATAGATGAAAAAAGTATTTAAATAAAACTGAAGAAAAATATTATAAATTATAAATATAATTCACGTTTAACAACAGGGTTCCCATTTATTTTTTCCAATGTTACCAATGAGAGATTGGTGTCTAGCAGCAGGGACGAAACTAGGACATTTTCTAACAGGGGCAAGGCCAGGCTTCAGCGACCTTCCCCCCGCCCGATTTACACTATACACACAAAATAAATAAATATATATATTTGTATATGCACACACACTTTGTCAATTTAGCGCCCCTAAAGTCTCTTGCGCCCGGGTCGCAGGCCCCATCTCCCCTCCCCCTTAGTTATGTCCCTGTCTAGCAGTTTTTCTTAATTAAAATACAGGGAAATATGAACAGCAGTCTGAATAATAAAAAAACCAAAAAACAACTTTATGTCAATATCTTATACTTTAATCTATAATTATAAAAGGAAAAGAACGTTTTCTTAACAGCACAATAATTCATGCATTAGAAGCAGTTCCAACTTGAGCAATAAATAAAAGCACTTGGTTTGAAAGCATTTTGAATTTTAGCTGAAAAAATAACTTATACACACAGATTATTTTTATTTTTTTTTTTTTTTTTGTACAGAGAGAGAAATATATTTATGAATCACTCAAAGAATTTAAAACTTGCATGAAATTTTACTGACAATTACAATTCATTTTTTCATTAATAATAATGATCATTAACTTCACCAAATTTTTTCCTCTATTAAAATTAGTTGGTTAAAGACGGCTAAGAGGAACATTTCAAAAATGGAAGTTTGAGACATACTTACTATAATATTCTAAAATTTTACCCTGTTTTAGTGACAAAACCCCAGTTAATGAATTCAGGAATTTTATGGGAACCCCACATTTTAAATATACCTGAACTTCAGCAAAAACACGATTGGAAGTCCTGGATAAAATTTTATGGCTAATTTCATGCAGGATGATTTTATCAGCTCAATAAAACTGCAAGGTATGCAATATTGGTCGTCTAGCTTTTGCTTCAAATATTTGCAATAATTCATCAATGTCATTATCCAAGTCATCTGATTCTACCATCTGAAATTAATGTCATAATTAGTTCAATCATATTCATTTATAATCTGTGGTGAAGTTCTGAACAGTCTAAAAAGACATTGAAATAATAATAATAATAGCAACAAAAAATTGTGGGGATGCTTGAGAGAATGTAAAGGAGGATGCTCTCCTCCCTCCACTATGCTACTGTTTATGACTTCCACAAAGGAATTTTACAATTGTTTTTCAGAGCACAAGAAAATGAGCAGTTTTGAGGTTTAGAAAAGGCATGCAAAGATGTTAACTGTATGTTTTATATAACATTTATATATTAAAAAAATCTTATCTTCACTCACGGTAACATTACTTAATGATCATTGCATTAACTGCAGCATTTCTGAGCATAAGGCACGCCCTCTTTAGGGAAAGGGAATAGAGTGGAAACATTGATATTAAATTTAAAGAAAGAAAATTCATCATTTTACAATTTTATAGTAGAATTCGTTGTTACTACGATTATATAGCTTCAATTTTAAGCACTAAAGAAAGAGTTCTTTGTAGCTTTAAAACATCTATATGCAGTTTTTAGTTCAAATTTGAGTTGAATATCTCTGGTTTTTTTTCTTCTTTTTCTTGTTAATAATCAATCTCCTTAAAATAGTTACAAGAGAAATTTTTTGTTCTAACCGGTGCAATTAAAAGCATATGCGTTGCCTGGAGTCTTATCACAAGATGTCATATCCATGAAATCAAGTGTGAACGTTTTCTGTAAAACAACATCATTTAGGTACAATAAAGTACCGCATGAAGCTCTTCGTAGCACACTTGCTTATATTGGTATTAGTGGCAAAACTTGAATTTGAGTGAAAAATTGGTTGACTGGGAGGAAACAAGAGTTGTAGTGAAGGGCAACTATCCTCAGTGGATTGATGTATCGCAAGGTTCAGTTTTAGGGGCAATATTATTTTATTTTTATTAATGGTATTACTCAGAGTATTTCTGGGAACATCAATATTTTGCTGATGAACCCAAAGTCATGGGAATTGTCGACACAGAAGAACAAGTCAATCAGCTTCAAGAGGAGTAAAATCAAATTTCTAGGTGGGCAATTAAGTGGGGTATAGTAACAGAAATATAATTTAACGTTAATTTAAAGCACAAATGAGCATTAAAACGCAGACATATGTTTCAGGATTGCTTGGAATCCCTTTTTCAATGCGACAGGGAGCTTCTAGATGCAAAACATCCAAATGAAGCAGACAAAACAACAAAAACAAAGCTTATATAACCTAAGAATTAACTGTAAACCAATGAGAATGAAGGCAGTGTGAAGTGGAAGTAGAAGTAGCAGGGAAAGCACCAATAAGAGAGCAACAAACGAATCCAGTTGAAAGTTCAGGAAGTAAAAAGGAATATCAATAAAAACAAAGCAAAAAAGACGACAACATGCATAAAAATGTGAAAATACATGAAAATTGCAAAAATAATAAAATAAAATACAAAGAATAAAATGGAAATAAAATAAGTACAGAAAATACCAAAACAAAAAGCAAAACAAAGTACACAAGTAAAGGAGGGGGAGGGGGGGAGAAAAAAATTAAAAATAGACACAAAAAAGGAATACTAACAAGAAAAACAAGAAAGAACAACAAATTAAAGGAACTTATGACAGACCTGTGAAAATACATGAAAATTGCAAAAATAATAAAATAAAAGGAACTACTGTGATATAACCCCCCCTTGGCGACTTTTTCGTTGGCGCCAAGAAACCGTCGCCAACAACAAGATTTTTATGTCGCCAACTTCAAACACAATACAACACCCTTGGCGATGATTATATCGCCAACAATGTTACATCATACACATAGCAAACATGTCAAGAAAAATCACTAAAAAACAGTAAAATACCAAAAATTGCAAATTATATCTTAGACACAATATCAACGCTAGTATGCAAAGCACGTACAGCATTTTTCAACAGCAATTCAATACATTAACGGATCGATAATTACTCGAAAAATAGAATTTTACAAACACTCAAAGTTGAATAAAAACCCCTTCTTAAAAGAACACGGACTTATGCCCAATAATAACTACTGCAATGATTCATTATTGAATAAAATGATATGCATTCTTTAATGAAAACCATAATTAAAATATCGCGCAATTCAACGCAAAACGAATGTTTATTAAAGCTGTGGAAATTTTAAAATAAGAGACTCCATTAGAAAATATATAACATTGATCAATTAAAGCACATATTACATCAATCTATTGGAAGCCTACAAACTAAAACTAGCATAAAAACTAGACAACAAAATTAATAACGGTCATCACTTCAAGTACATTTTGTCTTAAACTATTGGAAACCAACATTAAAAATACCATAAAAACACTTCGTTAAAAGAACACGCATTTCATGCACAATAATGACTATTGCAATTAATTATCATTATATAAAATGACATGCATTATTCAACGAAAAACATAGTAAAAATATCGTGCAATTCCACGGAAAACTTCAAATACATTTTACATTAAACTAACGGAAACCCACTTTATCAAAACTAGCAACGCCCCTAATTACTACAGTTATATTTTAGAACAATTGAAAATTCATTGTTTTATAACCTTACAAACACATAACATAAGCAGATAATAAACTAACAAAAATAAAGAACTCACTTTAAACCAGTTGGCTTTTCAATGTTAATCCCAAATAGCATCAAACTTACAATCCAATACGACGAAATGGTCCGAAAATTACCACTTTATTTTTCTTTGCTTTTAGTCACAATTAACCAAACTTATGCACTTATCAACCAAAACAATTTCGTACTTCAGATAACACAAACTACAAACCACGTTTCCCTCAGATTCGAAAAATGGCGCCTTAACAAACTAATATGAATTCATTTATCTAGCCATAATACAAAACAATTGAACCAAATTAATTCACTTTAACACTTTACATTCTTCCTTTATCAACAGGAAATATCTCCACAAACTTTAACGATGAAATTAACTACTAAAAAGCTACCTATTAGTTAAAGAGAACTTTCTAAAAGTCCAACCATCACACTCTAAAAACACCCATTGCATAATCAGGGTTGCCACACATTACCTCAGCCAACATCGATGGCGCTGGGTAAACGAAAAGATATCGCCAACCGAAAATCATTACAAATTGGCGCGCTAGCTCGAATGTCGCCAAGGGGGGATTATATCACAGTAGTACCAAATAAAATACAAAGAATAAAATGGAAATAAAATAAGTACAGGAAATACCAAAACAAAAAGCAAAACAAAGTACACATGTAAAGGAGGGGGAGGGGGGCGGGGGAGAAAAAATTACAAAATAGACACAAAAAAGGAAACAAACAAGAAAACCAGGAAAGAACAACAAATTAAAGGAACTTATGCCAGACCTGTGAAAAATAAGGAGTTGAGGAAGAATCATTAACCAAATTAGAACTATTCCTGTTAATATGATAAGCTTCCCAAAAGTCAAGCCCTAAAGGGGAAGAATATTTTTGAATAATTTTCCCAGAATTGAAATCAAAAGAGTGGTTGGAATTCCAACAATGTTGAGCAATGCTAGACTTATTTAACTCTTGCTTTCGTACATAACCTTTATGCTCATTTAACCGAATTTTCAGAGCACGTTTTGTCTGTCCAATGTAAGAAAGGCCGCAACGGCAACTAATTTGGTAAATACCCCAAGTGTTAAGTTGATCGACAGGATCTTTAAGAGAAGAGAAGGAAAGTTTGTTGCTAGGAGCAAAAACGACTTGAAATTGAAACCTTTTTAGGATTTTAGCAACATGAAAACTGACAGAATGAAAGAATGGTAACACAACCAAATTCTTTCTAGAAACCACATGATTGGGACCAGAAGTTTTTTTAGAAAGTTTGTTATGAATAGAATCAATTAAAGAGTGAGAAAATCCTCTATCCACAGCTACAGCTTTCAGATAGTTGAGTTCAATCTTGAGAAGCTCAGGAGAAGAGCAAATATTAATAGCACGATGGACAAGAGCATTAAAAGCCGAATATTTTTGGTTGGGAGGATGAGACGATAGTCTATGAGGAGGTAAAGAAACAGCGAAAGGTTTACGATAGACAGAAGTAGTGAAACCAGACTCACTCCTAGAAATCAAAACATCAAGAAATGCGAGGCTACTATTAAGTTCTTTCTCACAAGAAAACTGGACATTAGGATCAATGGAGTTCATAATAGAAAGAGCATCATCAATACCTAACAAGTTACTGTCCGTTAAGACAAAACAATCATCCACATAACGAACATAAAATTGAAATTCAATTTCTGGAACAGTTTTTCCTCAAAATAATGCATATAGAAATCACTTAAAATAGGACTAAGAGGACTTCCCATAGCCAGGCCATCAACCATAGCATAGAACTTACCATTAAATACAAAAGTGCTCTGCTGCAAGCACACACGAGTAAGAAAAACTAATTCCTCAATTTCCACAGCAGTAAAATGGAATTCAGAAATCCTTTTCCTGAGGCAAGTCAAAGCGCCATCAACAGGAACATTAGTAAACAAAGAATTAACATCAAAAGAGGCCATAACCGAATTGTTCGGAACGAAGTTATGAAGTTTCTTAACAAAATCAGTGGAATTTTTAACAGTGAAAACATTCCGACTCCTAAGTGGAGAAAATACAGAAACTAAATATTTGGAAAGTTTATATGAAGCAGTGAAAATATTGGAAACAATTGGTCTGAAAGGAATACCTGCCTTGTGTACCTTCGGTAAAGCATAGAAACGTGCACAATTAGCAACAGAAGGAATCACAGACCATTTAGCAATCAAAGGAATAGAATGAACAGACTTAACAGCAGAAAAAATAGCTTTTAACTCCTTGTCGCTAGGATCTTTATAAATTTCAGAATAAGGACCAGAAGCAATTCAATCATCAGTTTTTTTCAACATAAGATGATTTATTAAGAACAACAATCTGACCACCCTTGTCAGCTTTGGTAATGACCAAATCAGAATTTGAGACTAAATTATTGACACAGTGTTTCACAGAATGGGTAAAACCAATATTAGGAACTTTTGAATTGAAATCAACATTGGAAGCAATAAGATGCCGAACCGACTCTTTTTAAACATGTAAGCTATTGTTTATAAGGTTCCATCATTAGTGAAGGAGAAGCAGTTGTTGATCTAGTAGTATTGATTAGTCACAACTTTCAAGTTTAGCCAGCAGTGTAGCATAGTAAGTAATAAAGCTAACATGATGCTTGGGTTTACCATTTATTCTATTTCGAACATGTCTAAGGAAGTTGTATTGCCATTACACAGAAGTTTGGTAAGACCTCATTTGGAGTATGTTGTTTAGTTTTGGTTTCCTTACCTAAAGAAGGATATGACGTTATTCGAAAGGTTTCAAAGGGGGGCTACTAGGTTGGTAAGTAGTCTTTCAGAATTGGATTATGAGATTAGGCTTAAAAGGCTCAATATGTATAGTCTAGAGCAGGGGTCTCCAAACTTTCCAGCCTTAGGGCCATATTGATTACTCCAGTAAATTCCAAGGCCCAAAACCATATTATCATTAATTGTTGCCGGTGGTAAAAAGTTGAATCAGTCCACTAGTGGTGTAAAATATGATTACTTTTTTGCCAGATGCCATTAGCGACGGGGAAGCTGATGTATTTTCTGTATCGTATGGGTATCCGTTATAATGGGGTACCCGCATCGTATCGCCATAGTAATCATTGATTACAAAAGTAATGAAATACACAAGTAATCATTGATTACTTTTTTCTTCAGTAATCGTTACTTCGGTTCCTAACGAGTACTCAAGTAACGAATGAGTATTTTTTTACATGAAAAAAAAAGTCCGAAAAAGTACGCCACGTTTAAAAAAGGCTGCAAATCGAACTAAAGTCCGCAAAACGGCAACACTGCATATTATTAATTTTCCTGTCATTATCTGTAATTTCTAGATTAGTCGTAGAGTACGAGCGAGCCATGAGGAGTAACGTGACAGGACATCTGGTGGACACAAGCAGAAATAGGTAGTACCTTCTATCCCTAACAGATGGCGCTAATAGCACTTACAGAATAATCTCGTTGGTTCGATAAAGTTCTGGTGTCTTCCACTCACTTCTAGATGGCAGTAAGTGAAATATATAAGAAGGCTAGTGGCGCAACCACAAGTCAGTTCCTATGACACTGCTGTGAAATAAAATAGTGCGTACCTCCTTAAAACGTGTTTGTGCGTGTTTAAGTTTAAGACATCTTTGTAACAATATTTTTATTTGAATTGTTGCTTTTGTGTGTGATTTAATAGAATGGAAAAGAAGCGAAAAATTGATAGTGAATGCAGAAAATTCAAAGATCAGTGGAACATTCAGTATTTCGTAATTGAGTCCAGTAACAAGGCGCTATGTTTGATTTGCAATGAAAGCATAGCCGTTCTCAAAGAATATAACATTAAACGTCATTATGAAGCAAAACATTTTCAAAATTACTCAAAATATACAGGAAGTTTGCGGACAGAAAAATTCGAAGCTATGAAGCGCGGATTGAAATCGCAGAAATCTTTATTTACAAAACTCAAAACTGAACAAGAGGCTGCAACTCGTGCCAGCTTTCGTGTGGCTCTTGAAATTGCAAAATGTGGAAAACCATTCACCGATGGAGAAATGGTCAAAGAATGCATAATCGCAGTAGCCGAAGAAATGTGCCCTGAAAAGGTAAATTTATTAAAAACTGTCAGTATGTCAGCAAACACTGTGGCTCGAAGGGTAGAAGACATCGCTGAAAATATATCCTCTCAACTGTTCAACAAAAATGGACATGTTGAGTGGTTTTCTTTGGCCTTGGATGAGTCAACGGATGTGTCAGATACTGCTCAGGTGTTGATTTATATTCGAGGAGTAGATAAAAGCTATGAAGTGCATGAAGAACTTCTTGATATGTATAGTATTCATGGCACAACTACTGGTTCAGATATTTTTAAAGGAGTTGAAATGGCCATTAAGCAAAAGAACCTTCGATGGAAAAACTTGAAATGTATTACAACTGATGGAGGCAAAAACATGAGTGGGAAAGATAAAGGAGTGGTCGCTCTTGTGTCAAAGGCTGTAGAAAATGACGGTGGTTCAAAACCAATAGTCTTACATTGTATCATTCATCAACAGTCTTTGTGCGGAAAATGTTTGGATATGTCTGAAGTTCTGAAACCAGTCATATCAACTGTTAATTTTATCAGATCTTTTGGGCTGAATCACCGACAATTCGTACAATTTATTAAAGAGATTGGAGAAAATGACTTACCTTATCATACTGCCGTACGTTGGCTTAGTTGTGGGAAAGTCCTTCAGCGCTTTTTTGAACTTCGAGCAGTGATCGAATTTTTTTTGAATGAAAAGCATCGCCCTCTTACTGAATTGCAAAACAACGCATGGCTGTGGAAGTTAGCATTCTATGTTGATTTGACAAAACATGTGAACGAACTGAATTTGAGATTGCAAGGAGAAAACCAGCATCTTCCTGATTTATACAATAATATCAAATCATTCCGGAAGAAATTGATACTGTTTCAATCACAACTACGAAGTAAATGTTTTTCACATTTTAAAACATGTGAAATATTTAGCCACACCACTGAGACCGAGTTTCCTATCGATTTTGCAATCGAAACTTTGAGTGCTTTGAAAATAAATTTTGATACTCGTTTCTCGGACTTTGATGCCATTGCGAATCAAATTAAGATTTTTCAGAATCCTTTTGATACTGACATTGAAACCCTAGCCCCGGAACTTCAAATGGAAATGATTGATCTACAGTGCAGTGATATAATTAAGAACAAATATCAAAACTTATCTTTGTTGGAATTTTATAAGTGTCTTCCACTGACACAATTTGATAATTTGCATAAATTTGCTCGTGGGCTGTTTTCTGTTTTTGGTACTACTTATTTGTGTGAGAAGACCTTTTCCAAAATGAAGTACACAAAAAATGTTTACAGATCTAAATTAACTGATGAGCATCTTAAATCTCTTTTAATAATTGGTACAAGTAAAATTAGTCCACAACTACAAACTATTGTCAGTGGAAAATCTCAATTACATAAATCTCATTAGTATTTCATATGTCGTTATGCTTGTTATAAGTTATCTTTTCATTTAAAATGTATAAAATGTTAGTTGGATTCATTTCAATAATTTGTTAGTTAGTAAATAATAACCTACAACAATGTTATGAGTAGTTAGCCCATGACCATATCAATGTATATGTCATATTAATAATTATTCAACATAAAAATAGATTACTTCAGTAAACTTAATTTAATTTGCTATAAAAAATAAATATGTTCTCTAGAAGGAGTTTTCTTTCAAGTATGCCAGCTCTCCGCGGGCCGGATGTGGCCCTCGGGCCGTAGTTTGGAGACCCCTGGTCTAGAGCAAAGGAGAGATAGAGGCAAGGCCGTATCCAGAGGGGGGGGGGGGGGGCGACGCCCCCCTAGAAATCCTAAAAATTTTTGCAATGTAGCATATATTCCTCCCTGAAACTTTCCTCTACACTAGTGTTTCAAAGTCAGGGCCCCTCCCCCCCCCCCCCCGAAAAAAAATTTCTGGCTACAGCCTTAGTTAGAGGGGACATAATTCAACTGTTTAAATTCATTAAAATGAGAAATGTAGATTGGCTACAGTTAGGTGCTGAAGGTACAACTAGAGGTCATTGTTTTAAGCTTTTTAAATCTCAGGCTAATCTTGAAATTAGGAAATATTATTACTTCAATAGGGTTGTAGGCAGTTAGAATAGTTTACCGGAAGCGACTGTCACTTGCAGTGGGGTAAAAACTTTTAAGAAGCTCTTGAAGTTCATTGGGGACTGTTAAATTTACTAGGACCTAGCTGGGCCCTGTGCCTGTTGCTGGTCGTCACTTTTGTATTTGTATTGTACGATCCTACTAATTTTTTAGACATACAACTTAGTTTTAAAATTTCATGCTTCATATAAAAATTTATTGTTTGAAGGAATAACTTTTGATTATTCATTTCATTTTTAGAGTAATGGTCAAACATAAATATTTTCGAGTCAAATTAAGTTTAAATTCCATGTATCATGAAGTCGAAAAAGGAGAAATGAAAGGAGAAGTAAAGGAGAAAGCTTTTTATAACATTAGTACAAATATTGTCCACTAAAAATAAATCTTGAAAATTTAATCGCTTAGTGCAGTCAGAAAAGAAAACAATGAAAAGTGAAGTTTCTTAAATGTTCTAAACAATGTTGCAAAGAGTAAATATTTAAAAAAAAAAAAAAAAAAACAGAAAATACTTTTAAATATTAAAAAATAATAATAAATAATAATCTCATTTTTTGAGGAATTTGGGATTTTTGGATGCAAAAAATGGTACAGTGGAATCCCGCTATTTGTACACAATTCGTTCCAGGAGGCAGTTCGAATGGCGAGTTGTACGAATGGCGAATTATTTTTTCACATAAGATACAATGTAAATTGGATTAATCCATTCCAGACCCACAGGTGGTTACTTATTTAAACCTATGAAAAACAAATGTACAGTACTGTACATGAAATTATAGATCAGGGATGCATAAACTTTTTTGGGTGAAGGGCCAAAAAATTAGAAAGTATCAGGTTGGGGGCCAAAGTAACGTAATGTTTTATTCATAAAAATACAGGATGCATTTCAGTTTTTATTTTGAGGTAATATGTACAAATCACATGTAATCATAATTACTGTACTTGGAAACGGATTATTAAATAAAGGTTTTTAAAAATTAATGTAAATGAATTCAAACAAAATGAGGTATAAGATTTCTAAACAATTAATTGCACAACATTTATATATATCAATGAAGTGATTGGTCAAATGGCAAAAAAGAGGAATACTAAAATTTTTTACAAAAATGTGTGCAAATTATGAAAAGGAAACAAATTGAAAATAAAAAGGTAATTTAAACTTAGAAAAACACAGCATTATTCTCTAAATTACAACTTTCTTTATAATTTAGATAATTTTTCTTTGATATTTTATAGTGTAAAATTTAAAATATATATTAAGAGTTAAAATGAGTAAATAATTAAAAGAGCGAATATAAATACAGAAGAAATAAACACACATATAATAAATAGCAAAATCCAAATGCTGTGAGTCTGTACATCACGTTAAACCCTTGCGATTCAGAATTACTACTAGTCAATTTGGCTGGTAGAATTGTTTTTTTAACTAACCATTTACAAAATCTTATTAGTTAAATTGGCATAGTAATATTAAATTCATACATTGCTACATGGACAATAAAAAAAAAGTTAAACTGATTAGTTTATCAAAAATCAACATATCATTATTTTGTTCCATGGCATATAATTAAATATAAATCCTTTAATCACTAGTTTTTCTGCAGAAGATCTTTGTGAATTAATGTAAAAAATCGTTATTTATTTATTCATTTCCTAAATACATATCAACAATAAAATTTTCCTAAATATATATCAACAATAAAATTTTAAAATTTTGATGATAAATTACACTTTATAAAGTAAAATAATTATTTAAATTGATATTATTAATTCTGAAAATTAATGTTTAATTAATAAATTTTTATTCATTCATTACTAGTAGTCAATTTGGCTAGTAGAAATTGTTTTTTTAACTAAACATTTACAAAATCTTATTAGTTAAATTGGCATAGTAATACAGTACTGAACCTCTTATCCGGGAGCCAGAAAACCGGGAATTTTTTCGTGAATTCCCCACCATTTTTGAAAAGTTGACGTTTTTTTGCCCATTTAGTAAAAATACGAATTTTTTAAAATGCCTTTAAAAATACACATTTTTCCGTTACAAGTAACATATTCAGTGTTTATAAATCGAACAATTTAGTCTAAAAACGATGTTTTTTTAGGGGAGGGGGACGTCAACTTACTTGCAGATGAAAATTAGGGAAAGAAAATCTCCAACGATACTTGAGAAAAATCAGACATTTTCTCTATTTTATTTCAATAATTAAACATGAAAGAAATAAGTAATTACATTCTTATATATACATTTATTTAATTTTCTCGTCAGTATTCAAAGACGAATTGCAACAAAAGTCGGACTATACGAAAGTTCGGAAAAATTTTTAATACGGCAGATTCGCGACTTTTCCGCAATAGCTGATCGTGTGAAAATTAAACCTCGTTTATTTTTGTTTTATATATTTTTTATTTATTTAAGAGCTTAAATAAGGTAATAAGAATTTAAAATTGATATTAAGACAACAAAAATTGCAACTGTGAAAATGAATTCTTTATTAAAATCGAGTTCGCAAAAGCGAAGTCGTTTTACACAAGTATGAAATTTGCGCGTTTCTGCCATGTAAATAAGCTTCTTACATTTCGTTTTCCTCCTTTTTGAAATCATTTATTACTGTAAAAATGATTGATGATCAGATTTTACTAAATTAATAATTTGATAAACAAGTTGTCCGTTCGGAAAGCATCCAAATGGTGCTACACCCGAACGATGACAAAGAGCAAGATAGCGATGAAGACGCAAATAATGACATTTTGCCTGCTATGTCTAACGATCGTTGCTTTGAATTAACTAAAGAAATCATAGCAGGAATGGGACAAAATTCTTTTATAGACGAAATAACGCACATAATGGCTGTTCGAAAAATCCAGCAATTGAAATTTTGACCATTTCCCGATCCCGATAAGCTATATTGTACTGAAACTTTACATGTAGCTCAGAACCAGATGACAATGCAATATTCTACCACTTTTATCATGATTTGATTAGTTTCTGAAGTATTTCCAATAAAATAAAATTAAATATGGCGATTAGTTCCGAAAATTGCGACCAAAATTCAATAGCGGCTCTGCGATCATATTTTTTTACTGCAATTTTTCGTAAGCTTTTTTTTTACAATTATTTTTTCTTTCGTATTTTAAAATTTTTATTATAACTATTCTTTTTTATGAACTATATTAGCGGGCCAATTCAAAAGGCTCGGTGGGCCAATTTTGGTCCGCGGGCCATAGTTTGTGCATCCCTGTTATAGATAAATAAAAATTTAACTGCACTTTGCTTTTACTAAGGTCAGCTGATGGCATAAGTGGAATGTTGAGAGGAGGAAGAGAAATGGTTGGGAGAGGAGTCCTCTTCCATAGAAACATCAGGTAACATCCCTTCCCGGGTTTTCTTTCTTTCTGTTGTTCTTTCTTTTTCCTGTCTTTTTGCCTAGAAGAATCTTGGGTTTCTTTCTCTAAAAACTTGTCCAGTGTTGTCTAACCTTTGACTATTGTTCAGAATTTGGTCAATAATATTCTCGTTGAACAAGTTAATGGTGTTGAACACAGCAGTGTTGGGATGCCATTTTCCCACCACTCTCTGTGTTTTCTTGCAGGGGCTCATTGCCAATTTAACAATGATGTTAAAAGAAAGAAGATTCAAAAGACCATGAATTTGTGTCTCATATACCGGTGTGAATGCTTAGATGCATCGTTAGTGGTGTATTGATGCATTGATTTTGAGAAGAATTCTAAACCAGTTTTTGTTTTATGAGGTTGCTCACACCGGCATTTCATAATAAATTGATGCATCACGCAGACCTAACGTAAACAGTACACACGCATACATAAAAAAATTCTTTTATACCTTAAAGAACATAAGAATGAGAATTAAAGAAAAGAAATATTACCATGCTTGCCATCTCACATATTAAAAATGCTCCAATCGTAGCTTCTTCATGATTATCTTGAACATCAATATTTATTATGTGTACAGGACATGTACCTTTTGGTGTTCTGCTAGCTAATTCTATGGAATGGCAAAAAACAATTAGATAAGAATTAAAATATTTTGACATTATTATTAATATAGAAAATTTCCCAAAAATATAAGATTTTACAGCAGTATATTCACATTAAATTATACAAATAATTGTACAAGAATAGTAGTTTAAAAATATTTATGAATGAAAATTAATAATGTGAAAAAATTATTTTAATGTAAGAATTCATTTAATACAAATTTCATTGGTTAAATCATGAGAAATTTATAGATGAAAAACATTTATTTTCATGTCGGAACAAAATGTGTCATATTACGAAAAATTAAAGAATAAAATTGTTCAGGGACAAATCAGGAATCAATTGTGTAGTTTATTTGCAGGTGCAAAAATTGCACCTATCACACACTAAAACTTATAATGCTGATGACATGAATCTAAAGTCAACTCAATAAGAGTTGCTATAAAGTTTACAAATTTAGCAGATAACCGTTGCAACTGGATAGTTTTGACATAGTTCAATGCAAAAATTTTTCATGTAATAGTGCCTTTAAATCTGTAATCAATGACTTGATAAAAGTTTATTACTTTGATAGTTTTTAAGCAGGATATTATACTTATGTAATGCAGTTATAAGAATTAGAGTACTTTTGTGCCCTTCAACACATTTAGGAAAAATTGGTGTGATATGTCTATCACATTCTAATTTTAAGTACAAAGTTTAATATGCTACATTAAAACAAGCAATACATAATTTTAAGCATATCAGTTTTTCTCTTACCCAACCCTTCAGCACAATCACGTAGTTCAAGGAAAAATAGGGGGAGATCCCTTATAGATGCAAAAAAAAAGGTGGGATGACGCTTGGCTAAAATAAACGATGCCGTTCCTCTTCGACAATACCACTGCTCCAGTAACTAAAATAATGCCTTTTATTCAAGTAGTACATCTTTTTTTTACAATGTGAACAAGGTCCGATCCTCCCTTGCTCAACCTCCTCAAATTGTTTTTGCTGAAGGAAACTGATTTCTTCTAGGACCCTCTAAATTTTAAATATACAAATAAAATTTCTGTTATCTATCAAACACAGAAAACTTTATTTCTTATATATCTTGTTTCCTTGTTTAAATTCGTGATGAAAATATGAAAGGTGGTGGGGTGGGGGAGACAGAAAGAGCTGAATTTTTAGTTAAAGATATCAATACAAAAAGAAAGAATGAATGCTAACCTTCAACAACTTGATCATAAACACGTTCTTCAACAGTAAAAATTACATCAAATACTTCATAACATGATTGAAACCTTTCCGGATGTGATTTAATTCTTCTGTTACGATCTAACATATGTAGTAATCCATTCTGTGTATATCTAAAATTTTACTGTTAAGCTAAAAACAAACAATTCAAATAATGCTGTATATATGACATATTCAAATGCGATAATCCCATAACACACTTGAAGCAGGTGTCAATTTTTCAAACACATTAATTTATGCTAAATCTACTCTTAACTATAACATAAAATCAAGAGTTTTAAGCAACTGGAGTAATGTGGGCACATATATTGTTTCATAAAAATTCGTATTAAGTTTGAACAAAAATATGAAAACTGCACAATAATTTGTTACAGAGACATCTTATTTATTAATTACAGAAACATTCTTCTGATATGTAAGGTATGAAATTCATACAGACAGGGGCGGATTATGAAGTCTGAGGGCCATATTAGTTAAATTTTAGCATAAGTGTCCTTCCAACTTTTTTGCAGGACTACACCACTGGCCCCCTAGCAGTAAAACAAATGCGAGCTGTGGCACAGAGCGGGGGAGGGGCAGCAGGGGATAATCCCTAGGGCCCCACTCTGTAAAGAGGCCTCCTTTGACAGTTTAACTACTTAACATTTAACTGTCAAAGTTAAGTATTGAGCTGCCACTTGAAAAAAGGTAACAATTTTTTTTTCAGTTTTGATTCTAGTTTTGTTCAAAACTACAAAATATCCCATACCATCAGCCAACATAGCCAACTGCTGAAGGCAAAGATCCTTTTTAGTAACACTCGATCACTCGCTAGGAGCTTGAAACTTTCCCTTTGCCTAATGTTTTTATGCCTTTTGTTTCCTGTGCAATATTTCCTATTCAATCAATGTAAATCTGCAATGACTGTTCTGTGTTACTGCACAAACAGAGGGATAGGCAGCCCCATATAGACCTTGAGGCGAGTCAAAGGAGTATCAACAGGCTTGCCTGAAATGAGTAGAAAGGGGAAGCGACCAACTTAAAAATGACCTCTTTTCGGAGCATGAATTGTGTAAAGGGGAGGATGGGGGGGGGGGGGGGTAAAAGTTATGTTTAAGGCCCTTTCATTACTTGCTGGATGTTTACCCACAATACAACAGAACCTTGTGAAACCACAAGGGTGGGGAAACATGTTTGGCACCCCTGTTATAACATAGCCGCAGTATAATGCAACTTTTTTTTATTCCCTGTAATTGCTGTGCAAGAAGCAAAAATCTCAACTGAGTAGTCCATCGAGCGATAAGTTATTCAAATTCAAGTTTGCTGCTGCTCTCCTAAAACCACATCAACTGCATAAGACAAATTTGTCATTTGCGAGCAAAACCAACTGTGTTCTGAGATACAGGGGCCTTAAAAATCTCATTACGTTATTAACATGGGATTATGAAAAAGGAAAATATTCTTAGGAAAAATTACAGATTTGGAAGAGGAGGAATGCCCTTCTCAAAGAAACAATGATTTAAGCTTTCATACACCCACTCAGACTAGAGAATATGTTTAATTTTCTGGAATTTTAAAGAATTTGGAATACAAAGGTAGATAACGCTATACCTCTTAGGTACACATACACATGCGTGTAAAACCTCTGAAAATTGAAGATAGGGGTTAAGCATTGAATTTGACACTTCCAGACAGTTTGAGCTCTATCCATATCAAGAGAAACGAGTTGGAGCAATTGCATCCTATTTTGAAATCACCTGGGATGAAAGACAGAAAAAGCAAGAAGGATCGGAAACAGGTGTAAATCAGAGGGGCATAGCTAGGTGGGGGCAAGGAGGGACATCTGTCCCCGGGCACAGCGTCAAAGGGTGCCAATTAATGTTAATTAATTTTATTTTTAAATGCGAAAAGAAAATTAATTTAAACTGAAGAGGTGTGAACATGTTCGACAAAAGCGTTAGAGCAACGCAAACCATATCGGGAATGACCAATGTAGAACAGGAGTGCCTGGGAAATCAGACAAATAATTTTACGAAGCCAGTGTACCATTTTTCCCTTAGAAGAGAATGGTCGCTAATAAAAATGAAAGTTAAAGGGCTGCTTTTTTGAGCTATTATCATTCAGGAAGCATAAAAGTTTTTAAAATTACCTTTAGGGCACCCCTAGGCCTCCAGGGCACAGGGGACGCCAAATCTTCAGTTGTCCCCAGGTGCTAAAAACCCTAGCTAGGCCTCTGGTGTACATCAATACAATTAGGCTTCATCTTTTACTGTGGGGGGGGGGAGGATACACTGGTCCCTTAAGGCTTCCTATAAGCCAGTAGCACGTAGCACGGCAGTGAGGGCTGTAGATTTAGCTTGTAGCTTGCAGATTAATTAGCCACCTTACAAAAAATTAAAAAAAAAGAAAAATGCAGAAGCAATATGTGAGAGTTGGGGTTCAATAATAAGTAATGTGATGGAAACAAGACCAGGAGGCAATGATGGGTCATTGGAAGAGATTGGCACATCAGACATGCGTGTGTTTATTCGATACCTCCGAGACTCGGAGGATTCGATACCTCGGAGGTATCGGTTTATTATGCTCCATTGTTCTGAAAGTGTGCTTAAGAACATACGTAAATTTTTAAAAGCTTCATTAATTGAAAAATATGGGGTTTTCCACTTTCAAAATTTTAAACATGATTCCACAAAGTTTGCTTTTAAACATGTCACTTCAAATAAATGTTTACCCTGTTTTCACTAAGTTATAAATAATTTTCTAATATTAAACTGCGTTGTATATTCTTTAAAATGGGTAATTTTGATGGGCTTCAGCTATTTGTGTAAAGTAGAACCAGAGGTCATTGTTTTAAGATTTTCAAACCTCAAGCTAATCTTGAAATTAGAAAACATTACTACTTCAATAGGGATGTAGGCAGTTGGAATAGTTTACTGGAGGCAACTGTTAATTGCAGTGGGTAAAAAACTTTTAAGAAAGCTCTTGATGTTTATTGGGGACTGCTGAATTGACTAGGAACAGCCTAGCTGGGCCCTGAGCCAGTTGCTGGTCGTCACTTTTGTATTTGTATTTCTATTCTTTACTTCACTTTCTCTTAGCTTGCATTAATTGCATGTAGGATTTTAGATTTTATTAATTTATTTATAAAATGAATAATTGTAATATTTATTTATTGTCTGCATGTATTATTGTTATATGTAAACTATTTTAAAATGCATAGTTTGCTATTTTTTATTATTGTAACTTTGCTGCCGCAGCATTTGGTGCCACAGATAAATTTCGACTTCTGAAACTTGTGCTGCAGATTGATACAGAAAACTCTACTAGGGGATCTATAAGTGCTTTCATTGAGAAGTGATAGTTGAAGTAAAAAAGGCAATGCGACACCTGCTTGGCTCTGAGAAACGCAATCAACACATATAAGAAACAAAGAACTCAGACAACAGGGTTCGCGCGATTCCCGCAGTATTTTTTAAAATCCCACTCAAAAAGTTTGTTTGCGTGCTGTTCTTGCAACTAGCGGACACGCGTTCAAACCATCGCGAAACGAAACTACTATTCTAAACTGATAATTAAATACAAACTAAATGGAGTATGTTAGTTTCCAACTGCCATCTTATCCTCATTAATGAAAACAAGAATCTAGGAACCCTATTTATCATATATAATAACATGGGAGAAAGATTGACAACTTCTTCATTCCTTGGGATTATTGAACAATTTAAGCCCTTTGTGAATGCAGACTTATCTTCATTCATTCTATTTATTCACATAATTAAAAAATTAAAAAAGGAGTGGAAAAAGGGAATCTTCCTTGATCACAAGGTTACAAGAGAATGCTGGTTTCTAAAATATAGTTTTCATCGAAAAACATCAGTAGATAAAATGACATATGATCAGAAAAAATAGAGAAAATATTAAACTAATTTTTAGGATTTTTTTTGTAAAAATCACACATCAAAGAATTTTGATTAAATAACCAAAATACCAGAGGATCTTTTTCATGCTTAACATTTTATAAAGCACCCATTTTTGAGATCGCGAATTCTGTGAAGGATCCGTTTTGTGTGAACCTTGTTGATCTTTATTCTTTCTTTGCTAAGCATAGCTTAGATAATCATCTTTTATTACATAGTTTGTATTGGATCATGATCAGACAATTTAGTAATATTTTTAAAGAAAACAAAAAGAAAAGTTCCCACTTAAATTTTAAAAATCCCACTTAAAATTTTGGACAAGGTGGGAAATCCGATCTTGTATTTTTCAACAGTGTGAACCCTGAACAACTTATCCTCATTTAATACAAATATAATCGCCCATTGAGCAAGGAGTCCTTAAATGTGGCAAATGTTGGCGATTTCTTCAGCTAACTCTTCTTACCAAATGCACTAGAATATTTCATCTTTCTAGTGCTAAATGTTGTATTTCATGTGCATGCACAAACAATGACAAGCATTACAATTTTAATTAAATTATATTAATATTTAATTAATAGTTTAAAATTTTTCAGTAATGAATATTACAAATAATTGTTTGAACAACATTAATGCATTTTAATCGATCTGCGGAGGTCCTCCGAAAAATTTTAGCCCTAGGGCAACAACTTGGCTTTCTGCGCCTCTGAACGTGGGGGTCACCTTATTGTCCTGAATAGTAACTTTTGTAGTTCCAGTTAAGAAGACTAAAACTAAATTTGTTTTTAAAAAACAACAAAAAAAAAAAAATAATAATAATAATTGTACTTAAAACATTTCAAAAACTTCCAGGAATTGTCTAATATTTAAATCACTGGATTGAAAAAGGGCACTTCCGACCTTAGTTAAATGGTTATAAATTTGCATGATATATAATCTGTTGAAAGGCCCTCATACAGAACTCTTCTACAATGACACAATGGGTGGGGGAAAAAGGAAGGAGCTAGGGCTCATGAGGGGCGCAAACTGTTTAATTCGTCCAGTGGTGTAGTCGAGGGGGGAAGGCGTCCTCCTACCTTTTTATTTGTATACGAGCGTCCCCCCAAATTTTTTGCATTTTAACATAAGCGTCCCCCCCCCCCAACTTTTTTTTCTGGACTACACCACTGAATTCGTCCCTGCATACATGTATCTTTGTGTTCTTATGTTCTAAAAGAGAGCTTGTGGGAGATTGTCCTGGATACAGCCTCAGCATGTAGGCAAAGGAAAGGTGTACAATTTTATTG
Source organism: Octonoba sinensis (assembly GCA_038502835.1). Classification (NCBI taxonomy): domain Eukaryota; kingdom Metazoa; phylum Arthropoda; class Arachnida; order Araneae; family Uloboridae; genus Octonoba; species Octonoba sinensis. The sequence continues at coordinate 44,811,059 of CM076602.1, read as the reverse complement.
TAAAGATTTCTAATGGGGATGAATATTTCCCTTTATGCTGAGAAATAAAAAAAAGCTATGAAAAGTTCAAAAAAAGAAAAAGGAAAAACTGCAAAAAATGTTTTTATACTTTCCACAGATAGCTGGTTTTATTGAACAGTTATCCCAGATAGAATAATAAAAGAAAGAACTTGTTTGCAGAATAAACGAGCCCTCTGAAGTTTCCCAATAGAGTTAATCAGGGGTGATTGTGACAGAGTAAAAACCCCTGAAATTTAATTAATTTAGTTTTTGCAAATAAATTGTAACTTATAGTAAAACATAATGAATAGGAATTTTCCATGACTATATATTTTTTGCCAAATTTTTGCAGTGAAATACTTTTTCTATTTGGTGTTATTATTTTTTCGTTTATTTGTCAAATATCTGCAACTTTTGAAATGAAAGTTGAGAAAAAAACTTGTAGTCCATCAGATTTCAAGAAAAGGACATAAAAATACGTTATTATGCAAGAAAAATGAAGTTGGGAAAATGAGTTCAACTTTTTGCAATGTTTACCGGAAAAATTACTAAATAAAAAAAAAAACTCTTGGGTTTTTTTATCGTTCTTTTAAAAATAAAGTCCTTAAAAAAATTACCACTTTTGGTGATGTTTACATCGGAAATATAAACATCGCCAACACGGGGTTTGTCGGCAAAAAAAAAAAAAAATTCCAAAACGGCGCCAATGTCCAGTTATCCGTAACAATGAAAGCACGTGGGACGTGGTATCGTTCGTGTTCGGAACAAAGATGGTTGGGGCTGTTACAACCCTTGCTGCATAAACGGTTGCTACAAAGGGAATGTTTATCGTTTTTCTGCGTATTTTTTGGTCCCATCCGCTAAATTTTCAATTTTGAAGACTAAAAACTCCGATTTCTAAAACACAGAAGGAGAATATGAAAAACCCGGATTTCCGGGGTACACCCGGAATACAATCACCCCTGGTTAATTCACAAAGAGGTTTAGACCATATGCTTTATAGTATTTTTCATCCATTCGGTGAAATTCTGTTATCATCTAATCAGGAATATCCATGAGAAAAATTATTTCATTTAATCACAGTTGCTCAAAATAATAATAATAATTTAATCAGGTGGTCAACTTGTTTTTATTTTCATACATTTTTTTAAAGAAGTGAATTAGAATATTCAAAAAATAAATAAATAAATAAACAAATAATAAACATGTATGAAAAAATTCTGCATTGGCTTTATCAAACAAAGAAAAAAGGATACAAGGCTTTGTCTTTATTAAGAAGATCTTGATACATTTCTTCATAAGATACACTAAAATCATAGATATTAGGTCTATCAGGAGCAGGCCCAGGTAATTTTACTTGATTTCCGGAACCAAAAGAACGCACTGTAAACCCTTTTTTACTGCAATAAAGCAGAAAAAGCATCTTTTTAAAAAATTATCTGAACATTACATATGTCATAGTGAAACTTCTTATCCAATTTGTATATTGATAGAAAAATATATTGCATTAGCATCTAATCATTTTTTACCTTGATATCTTAAGTATAACCAGAGTCCGACAAAAATCTGAAAATCTTAGGAGCCAGGGAAAATTTTTAGGAGCCAGCTATAATATTTTCATTTGTCGCCACCTGAAAAACTAGTCACCAAGGCATATTTTTTAGTCGGCCGGGCGACCTGGCGTCCGGGATTTGTCGGACCCTGAGTATAACATTACAGCTCTATAATACAGTTAATGGATAGCTTAACAAAAATATTTATTTCATTTTTTCACTGTAAATGATCTACTATCTCAGTGGTGCGACAGCCCAACGGGGGGTATGGCCTACTGTGCCCATCCCAGTTTTCGAGACCGAGGGCCCTGGGGCAGAGAAGCAGATGTTCCAGTCAAGTGGTCGGCCTGATGCGGAATTCCCAGATTATGTAAATGATCAACCATATGAAAAATGGGACACAATGAAATTTAGAAATATGATTACACTATGCAGCAATACATAAAAAAGATAACATGCACAATTATATAATAGTGATCAATGGCAAAGCAAAGCAAAATTTGTAAGGGCAAAAACTTTTTAGAAAGCCTACCCCCCCCCCCCCCCCCGTAAGAAAAAAAAAAAGAGTAGGATCCCAGTTTTTTAGCTCTTTATTTTATACAACATAACTTGCTCATCATACTTTCTAACAGCAAAATTTAAACTCATTTCAAGTTTTGGGAATAATTTATAACATTTTGAAATGTTTGATTTACTTGCGATTTGATCAAACATTTTTTGATGAACTGCAAATTAAATTAAAAACTATCAATCTTACCATAAATTAATTTCCTTAACCCTTATTCTCATAAAGTAGCATATATGATCAGTGGAGCACGCAGCAAGGGCACCCTCCTTGAGCTCAAGTCAAAATTGTCTAGCTGTCTAAATTAGTGAAATAATAGTGCTTTATTACATACTCGAATTTCTTTTAGTAGTTTCAGAAAATTATCACCCCTTCCCCTTGAAAAAATTCTGCATACGCTATTGTATATGATACTTTATGAGAATAAGGGTTAACAGATTTTTGACCCAGCGAAACTCTCCATATTTTTTAATTTCATTTATTTATTTGCAGTGGCACACAAAAAAGACAATTGAATGTCAAAAGGATAACAATTAATTTGTATATGAAGACAAGCAGTTCAATAGCGTTCCCAGATTGATTTCTGAGGAAGAGCAGGGCATCCTAGATAGATGAAATAGGTCCATTTCCTCCTGAAGATGGCACATTGTACAAAAGGGATCAGTTGCCACGTTGATACGATGTAGATGTTTTTTAAGGCAATCATGGCCCAAAATCAGACGAAACATGGCGCCATTTTTCATTCTAGGCCACTGAGGGACATTGAGGATCTGATTAAGCCACGGTTTATTTGGATTGCAATTCTTGAGTGCAGTGTGGAAAGAGTACCTGAAGATATTCTTTTAAAGGAAAGTCTGGGCTTAGATCTCTGGATGACAGAAGTCCACTTTTTGTCACGAAATAGGCATCTTCATTTCCCAAATACCCTTAGTATTGACAGGTACAATTTTATACTCCCCTTGTCTTTCATGACAAGATATCTCGTTGATTTAACATGTAACTCTGGGATATAGGATGTTTAAGCAGTAGATAGGCAAGTAGTTAAAGATAAATATTGTTAAACTCAGATTAAACTAAGGAGTATGTTAAATAAAGCAAACAAAAATAAAATCATAAGTGAAAAAAATTTATTAAAAAATTGTAACAAATTGTTAAAATTTTTAATATGAAGTCTAATTTAAATTGTGGAATTATAGCAGCATACGAGACCAATGTATATGCCATCGATTGTTGATTCAATTAATTTATACCAGTACATTACAAAAAATATTTTTCAGAAAAGTGATATCCATAATTCCTATTATTTTTTTAAATGCACATTTCCATGCTTCTTTATGTACTTGTTGTTCTTATCAGTGGCGACAGAACTTGAAAAATCAGTGAGGGAGCTCAAACTAACAGTTTAAAATGAGAGAGGGAAGCAGGTCCTGAAAAATATCAAGTTCATAAAAATGAGCCCTAAGCATTTTTTATTTCAGAAATATTTAATGAGGGATGCGATAATGAACAAGGACATAGCTTTACTATAGGGGCCTAAGGGCGATTCTTCTCATTGGCAACAATTAATGTCAGATAAAAGTAGGTCTTTAGCTCTCCAAATTTGGATCTTTGGTTTGTGATATTTGACGAGTTCTGGAGATTGTTTAGGCAACATATTTGGAGTTCCCAACCAAAAAAAAAATCACCAATGGGTCTTCATATGAAAGCTGTCCCTGAAATAGTGCCAACAAAAAGAAAAAAAACTATGTTTTATTCATGAAAACGTACGAGATAACTTTATGTCATAGAAGCATAATCAGTTCTATGAATAACAAGAGGAATTGTCACACCTGTTGAGTAGAAATAACACAACGTTTTGCCATCTTTAGCTTGAAATTTTTTTATGATTTGTGAAAATTCTGCTCAAACTATACTTTTCTTGTAGGCTCCATGATAAATTACATGTTTTTATATTTAAGAAATAGGAAGAAACATTACGACTTTCCTCTTTTCTTTTGGTGGTGGGAATTCTCACAAGCATTTTAGGGGGTGCACGAGCAACTCGGCACCCTGTTATCGCCGCCGTTGCTTGTGTTGCTAAAAGACCCCAAGCATTTTATACCTATAAACTAATTCTACAACTGGTATATTTATTGATGATAAAGAAAAAAATATTCCAAAGTAACATTGATTTCACTATAAGTTAAAATTCAATATACGACCATTTTTCAAACGATCTTAAAGATCATTGACGTCAATATACCTTAGAAAAGCATGAGCTTCCATGCTTCTATTTTGATTACTAGAACAAACAACTGCAATTTTTAAATCTTGTGCCATTTTAAGAGATAGAATTAAAAAATATATATGTATATATATCAGCCCTCAAACCATTCTCATGAGAAAACGTTTTTTATTGAATACATATAGTAACGTATACAAAAATTATTATTCGTTGCGTTGCTTTGCAGACCGACTTTTGCCAGTCTAAATACAGTTACAGTGAACTATAAAAATAAAATTTTCTTTTATTTAGAAAACATAAAAGCTTTTTTCGTAGTATATTATCTAATTTTTAATGAATTTCGAAATTATTTTATTCATTTAGCTCCACTGCTCTTCTGATAATTTCCTGTGATTTTCAATTTTTTTTATGGAACATATTTCTTGCAATCCTTCCTTGCTACAAAAGTTCAGCCTTTAATTTCACTATATTTAGCTACTACTACTATTCCTGCTAGTGTACGTAAATAAAGGAAATTGGTTTACTGATGCTATACTAATTTTTGAAATTTGTGAATTCAACCTATAAAATAATGTCAAACGCTGTGAGAGAAAAGCTTGAAACGTATTTTGCGTCTTTAAATCCAACTTGTAGCCGAATGATGGCTGATATTCAAAGCTCAAGGGAACAAAATCAGCAAAATTGGGAAAATTTGACACCCGATGAACAATCCGAAATCTTGTGGAAATCATTAGTCAAACCAGACGCGTTAGAAAAATATTCGAATGTTCCACAGAAGCCTTTAGATGTTGAATACTTTCCCGTTTTACGAATTAAATCTGGAGAAAAAATAATTATGGACGATGATGCTTCGTCTGCCAAGTCTTTCGTATGTATATATATATACATATATGGGTTTTTTTCAGTGTAAAATACTTCAATAAGTTATATTAAAAACAAGTGCACAAGTAAAATACTACATAGTTGCATGAAAATGCCATAATAGTGTTTCGTAACGAATTACTTTCAGTTGAAAAAAGTTAATTCGATTTTAAAATTTACGAATCTAGTGAAAGTGACCCAAAACAAAAGAAAGGCATTTATACTATATATGCATAAATCGTTTGCGATTGAATTCATGTTCATTCAATAATTTTAATGCATAAACAAGGAGGGATGTAATACTAGAATGACTTTAAAAAAGGAAAAAATAATAACTCCCTTACATACTAGCAAGGCCGTAGCCAGAAATTTTTTTTTGGGGGGGGGGGGGGAGGGGTACTAATGTTGAGACTAATGTTGAGGAAAGTTTCAGTGAGGAATATATGCTACATTGCGAAAATGGTCGGGATACGGCCTTGCATACTAGATATTATCAAATTGAAAAATTGTTTTAATATTTCTCTGTCATGCATTATTCTAGAAAGTCTTCACACTGTTTAGGTTGGATCTTAGGAGAGCTCACCCCATTGGCGTGGTTGGCGATAAGTACGCAATCTTGGTAACCCAGATTCGATAGAAACCCAACTTCTATCGTTCTGTGAAATGGATGCGAAATTGCCGATTTTGAAAAGCGGTGAGCTCTCCTAGGAGTTTACCCTTCCACCTAGAAGGTCGTGCATTCGAGGCCTGCTGAAGACTCACCATGTACACTTGGCGTGTAAAATCAGTGGACTCCACTACCTTTCCATGTGTGGAAGCAATCCTAAGGTCTCCTCTAACAGGGGGTTCTGGTGGAGAAAAGTAAAGTAAGGGAAGATTATTTATGGTTGTCCTAGTGGGGGGGGGGCACATAAGGACACAGGGGAACCTTAATTGTTTATTAAAAATTAATGCCATTTTTTACCATACCACAATCTCATAATAATCAGTTGCAATGTTTTATTGAAACAAGTTATCTATTGTAGTAAACTATACCAAAAATCATTTACTAGTTCATTGTGTTGTCATGTGATAAAAGGGGTATGTAAGCAAAAGATCAAAGAAGTTTTGTATATCTAGTTTTATTTTGACAAATAAGAATAATTATTTTTTTTAGTTCAACTTTTGAAAGATGAATCAAGCATTATTAATTTTATTTTTTAGAGAGTTTAGTATTTTACTTAGATTATTTCTGTTGCAGGGTTGTTCCTGGCGAGATGAGCATTCGTCACCCTTTCGCTGGGAAACACAGGTAATGAAAACTATGATTAATGATTTTTTTTTTCTTTTTAGTTTCATACCTAGTGAATTATGTGTGATCAATGAATTTTGCATGGAATTAAATTATTTATTTGATATTATTGATGACGGATTTTTTCATTAGCACAAAACCCTAGCAGGTCAAATATACTTTGAGCCAACGAAAGCAACACTCTTTTTGTAAGAACAAGCTTTTCTTTCTTTGTACAGTTAATGTGCAAGAGAGAGTATCTTCTTCCAAATTCCAGTTTAGACTCGGTAAAGCTACAATTTTTTTGGCTTTCAGATCTTTCGATGCTTTGGAGTACAAATTTAGATTGCCAACCTCTAAGATTAAATTTTGCGGCACACATAAAAGTTTGAGAGTCGGAAATAAATTTGTCTGCTTCATCTGTGTTCTTCAAACTACAGACACAGTTATCCACGTAGAATGAATCCTTCAAGATATCTGAGAGATTTTCAGATGCATTTTCTAGATGGTAATTTCAAGTTGCTGCGAGAGTGAAAGGACTGCAGTTCACGCCGAACACTGCTTTCTGATGTTGTTAGACTTTCCAATCTTTGTCTTTAGTTTTCCACAAAAAACTCAGATAGTCTCTCACTCTGTGTGATTCTGATCTGAAGAAATGGCTTCTCAATTGTCTGACGTTACTCCAACTAGATATTTTCGAAAACGATTTAGTAACAAAAGAGACAAGTTCAATTAGATTCGGACCAGTTTCTAAGTGTTTACTCAAAGATGGTGATCCACTTTTATGTGCAGAAGCGTCAAAGACTGGCTTTACTTTAGTTGTGGCGCCGTTCTCCTTGATCATAGCCCTATGTGGAAGATAGTGTACATTTTGCTCTTTTTTAAGGTTCAACCTCTTCAATAACTCCCTCTTTGAGCCATTGATCAAAACATCTTGGTAAACTTCAACTTTATGAGAGTTCACTAGTTTTTGTAAGCAGAAACAGTGATTTTCTGCCATCAGGAAGGTGGGATGATTCTAAAATCCAAGGCAAAGTGACTTTGTATCTGCCTTCCTCATCGATCATCAGAGTGCTTCAGAAATATTCTGGTGTATTTTGTTGATGTTCTGCTTTCTTTTTTTTAATTCAATAGGATCTGTTATTCCAATGGTTTCTAATTCCCACAACTCATTAATGGCACAATCTTCCACAAGCAAGTTTGTCGCCATCATGGAACAATTAACAAAACTGCAAGGTGATTTTCCAAGCAAAGTTTCTATGGCAGTTAATCCACAACTCCAATGAAGAATCTTTTTAGTCATCAATTTTTTTGCTGTCTGCACCCATAAGCAAATTAATCTTGAGTGATGTACGAGATGAAAAGCATTTTTGATCTGTCAAATGAATACTATTGTCTTCTAGTTCCTTTGACCAGAATCCTGAAGGGGTCTGGCAAATTTCAGAGCAAATTTTCTCTTGATCAAGTGCAGCGAAAATATAATGGTAGTTCTTCCCAAAATTGCTGACATAAATCTTGTACTCAAATCGCTTTTGTTGATTTTCAACACACCCAAAGAATGTATGCATTATAGTCTTCTTATTCACAACAGAACATTTCAACTTTCTAACAGCTTCTTTTGTTATGTAAGAGTTCCGACTTCCCATGTTTATGAGAGCTCTAACTGCCAAATCTTCTTGTTCTCTCTCAGAAGAACCACCAATGTTTGTAGAAAGAACTAGAACTTGTGGCGTTTTGCAATGTACTAATCTCATTAACATTATTATCAACTATTAACAACTCTAAAAGCTCCTTATTCCTTTCCCCCAAAAGCTAAAAAGTTGCAAAACACTCAATATCTTCCAATAACTTGGCGACGTTCTGGTTGGCATCTTCATTTAATACATTGGTCAAGCGAATGAACCAGAATGTACTATTTTACGTTTTAACTTCAAAGCTTACCATACCTTTTAGATATCAGTTAAAACAGTTCAAATATTAACAAATTTCTAATCTAATAATTTATCATCAAAAAATTTTATTATCTGCTTTTCCAGTACTTTAGGTCTTGATTCAAATCACCAGTCCTGTCACAGAATTATGTGTGGCAATCAGATTCTTTCACAGTGACTGAAAGCTAAACCTCAAAACTAATCATTTATTTTACATAAAGAAACATGTAAATAATACTATTTACTAAAGGTCAAGACTCAAAAATTTTCGAAGTGGCCAGTGGCCACTAAACCTGATTAACGTAGTGGCCATCTATGCGACAAAAATACAAAGGGGGTGCCCCCCACCCACCCCACTAAAACTCCTTATGTGTGTTATTTTCAGTGAAGAAAACATAATATTTTGTCAAAACTATTAAGTCTACAAAAAAAAAAAAAAAAAACATGAAAAAGAAAAAACTTTTGTTGGCTATGATAAATTAAGGAAATATGAATTTCTGCAATATAGTTTTTCATGTTGAACGTTATAGATTACAAAAAATTTAAATTGCAAAATTTTAATTGTTTAATAATAGAAGCAACGGATAACAAAAATCCCTATTACAGAAACGAACCTTTAACAAAAATCCGCAATCATACGGACCATTTTCGAACACGAGTATTAAAAAAAATGTGTATTTCTAATTCTAATTTTATTCAATACATTTTATTTTCATTCTTTTCAAAACTTTCTTTTAAACTTTCATACTATTTTCGAAATGGCGAGACACTCAAGTCCGATTTTATAAGTTTAAGCAAAAATGGCCGATCTGAAATGAATGCTTTGTGGCTGCGCAAAAAATAAATAAATCAAGATTAAGATTGTTTCCTACCACATTTAAGAGATTCATATGGCAGAGAGTAGGAGTTCAAAAAAAAAAAAAAAAAATAACGTAATCAGAAAATTTTCGCCATTTTTTCTTTTTTTTTTGTGAAAGGGAACATGAAGACTATCGGCCGAAATTCGGTTACTTGAATGCCAAATTGATGCGTTTTTATTGTACTTGAGGGCATGAAAGAGGCAAGGATTGTAAATTCTATAGCTGTGTTTGAAAAGGAAAGATTTACTTTAGAAATTAAAAAAAAAGGAAAAGTGGCGATCGCTCCTAAATTTTTGAATCGCCACTTTTTCAAACAAGATCGCCACGTAGCGAGTGGCGACTGCGAATCTTGACCTTTACTATTTACAAAAATTGTTTACACAATACTGCTTTCAAATACAAGAGCTTTCAACAACAGTGGCGATCTCAATTCTAAATCTATTACCAAATTATCCGCTTTGTTTCGTTTCCGAAAAAATCAGTGGTTCTAGTTGAGCGGTACCTTGCTGCTGTTTAATGGAAATGATTTACTGAACAACTGTAGTTAAATGGACAGGTCTGTATTATAGGCAAGGTCTTGGTCTATAGTAACAAGGTAAAAACTTGTAAACTTTAGCAACATATTAAACCTTTTTGTTGTCACGTATTATTAAACTTTTCATAATTTAAATAATTGCTATCAAGAATGTATTATTTTATTTCGAAGATTTTTATTAATGTGTTGTCAGTTTTTAGATTAGCAGAATTCCTTATTTACATACATATATTTTCTTTTTTCCACATTGTGACAAATACAAGTTCATAATGATGTTTATTCCGGAAAATTGGTGTTGTTTTAAATGATGGGAAAAAGTTTTAAAAAAAGGCTAAACTGGTTCTTTTAATCATCTTACATATCATTTATTTAGGCTGCAAATTGAGAGAGGTATAAGTTTATCCAGGATCTTCAATATCAAAATTAAAAGGAATATAAAAAAGAAACAAACACGAAAGCAAAAGAGTGATAGTTCACTTCTAATTTATTTTTTAAAGCAAGCGGTTTATCCGAATGTAATAAATAAATTATACATGTGAAGAAATAAAGTATGCACGTGATGTGGAAGCTCTGAAAAACCTGATGCAATTAACGGTTTGGATAGAATAGTTTGCTTCAAGAATATCTGATACAAAAAAATTCCAAAAAATTGTTTCTTCATTTTTAAAAAAAATCAAATTATAACCCTTTATTATTTATACTCAAGGAAAAGTAGAACAATTCTAAACTCCAAGAAGTGAACAAATAAGTCACGAGTTGCTCTACTTGTCAATGAGCATCGTCAGAATGAGAATGTCTTCTTCGAAGAATTGTCATTTTTTGAAATTACAATACTGCTCACAATTAAATTTCCAGTTTATAGTAACTCTTAAGATATAATGCTTGTCCCAATTGTATGGTATTGTGCTAAAAATGCTGAATGTCTGAGTATTTTAATCATGAACTGTTGCTGTTACAATTATTGACACCTTTTTGTTGCTTTTTATTTACTACTCAGATTGGTTGCACAGCAAGGACCTTTTATGTATTATATATAAGGGCATATGATGATGCTTGGTGCATTTCCGGACCTTTCTTCTACCAATCAATCAGTGGAATTTTTGTTTTAAGGATTATGAGTTAGTTATATTCAATTATTTTATGTCAAAACTTCTTATTATTTTTTTTTATAGCAGATTTTTTAATTACTTAAAAATTTAAAAACTATTTACATTTGAAAACCCTTTTTTATTTTTAGAGTCAATTAGAGTTACGCTTATCTGATGCTGACCCAATTCCTCCGAAACAATGTACTCTTCAGCGAGAATCAACCGAAAAACCAGAAATGAAGAAAGAGGAAGAAGTGAAAAGACCTGCACCCCTTAAGAGACCAGAAGTACCACCTCCTCCTGTCCCACCTCATGCAAGTACACCTCCAGTTCCTCCCCATGCAGAGATGCCATTGTATGCTAAAGTAGTCAAGCGTAAGTCATCCTCAAAAACACTGACTCTTGGTGAAGCAAAGGCGATCCAACGTAGACTTGCTGAGGAAGAGATGAAACCTGCTGTGCCCCCAAGGAGGTCACTGGAATTAAGGAGTGAACTCGATCTTTCTAAATACAGGGTTCAAACTATTGACATTGATGTAAGTAACCTTTTGCACCAACACACAATTGCACAAGTGCATATTGCCCCTGTAACAAAATTTTGTTCACTTAAGAGTTCTATATATATATATTTTTAGTTTTGACTTTTTCCATGCGGTGACACTATAAATGCCCTCCCCTGGGTGTCACCCATGCTAGTACGCCACTGAGTGTACAGTCCAGTTTTCGTATGCTAGTCATTCAAAAATGCCATGAGCATTTAGGCAATCATATCACCGCTTCACTAGGTTGAATATACTCCTTTGAATGTTTCAACTCCTCGTTTTGCTGCGTGAAGAAGTCTGTCTATCTTTCAAGCGTTTTTTTTAAGGGACTGAAGATGTGAGAAGTACATGAGGAGAAATCAGAAATCTAAGCTTGCTCTCCAAGGATGTTCCTATTTTATTGAGTGCAACTTTTCTGATATTGGGTCATGTTTTTGAAGCAGAATTATCTATCTTCTGTTTTCCTGAACATTTTGTCTTAATTGTACACATTAACTCTCCGTCGTTTTTAGTGTCCTTCCACATCTGGATTCTAGAAATCAATAAGCAATGGGCTCTGAAAATCACAGAGCAGAGGAAACGTCACTTTTCCAGCAAAGGATTAGCTCTCTAATATTTTGGAAGAAGGAAAGTATTACACTTTTTCCTTATTTTGCACTTTTCCATTATTTTACTTTTCCTTTGGCTTCCAAAAATAGAATAACATCACATTGATATTGTTTGTCACAGGGTTCGAAATTAGCGGTCGTTAGTCGTATTTTGCTACTAAAAAATTTCCTTTGACGACCACAATTTCACATTCAGTCGTCACTTTTGACGCCTAACCTTTCATAAAAGTTTTAGTTTGATGACCACAATTTTTCACCATCATTTAAAATTTTGTAAAAATATTTTTTAAACCTGAAATAACTTTATACAATTACATCTTCATGATCAAATTTAATTTAATCTTCTGTATTTTCAGTATTTACGATGCCTGTGAATACTATCGTAATTTCTTGACATTTAAATTTTTGAATTGTGAATTCTTACTTATTTGTAAGTAATTTACAATCAAGTGTTACTTACAAAATTTACTTATTTGTAAGAACACCTAATTTGTAAGTAACACCTTTATTTTTTTAGGCATTGATTAAAATAAACATTTATATAGATGCATTAACTTAAGTAAAATGACAAACTTTTCAAAATTTACCAACAGAAATTTATTTTGGAACATTTTTCTAGTACTTATCAATAATTTTCTCATTAAGGTCGTGATGTTTAGCGATATTTTTAAACGATTGTACAACTGTCTTCATAGCTATGAGTTAATATCTCTGCTCAATCAATTTGAATTATTTAAAAATGACACCTTGCAGAACATTTTTGGCAACTAAAACAAATAAACGAGGTGCTAATGACGCCTAACTTTTCCATCCTAATTTCGAACACTGGTTTCTCAGTTCTTCAATTCAGGTGTCATTCAATAACTTTCGTTAGATAGAAGATTGGAGAAAGTAAGCACGTCTTAAATTAAATTTGCATAGGATGTACTAATTTTGAATGCTAGGAATTGTGCCATGCCCAAAATTGATTATTCAAACTCTTGGGTCTGGAGTTATTAATAATAATAAAATTAACCATTTAACAGAATCATCTAGTTCTGTTAAATTGTGTACCGTAATGCTTAAATTTTACAGCTGGTGTGTTCTTTTTTCTTTCTCAATTTTATAAAAAAATTTACCTGAAGGGGAGTGGAGGAATCCTCTCTTTGTATAAAGTTGTATTTTTAGTGCTAAGATCTGTTTATTTAGATTGTAATTACCACGTTTTTTCTTTATTACAGGGAATTCCAAAAACTGGATTTGATTTTCTAGACAATTGGTGAAATATGGAACTTTATTTTTAAAATATGTGCATTTATCATATTTGCTTGTTTAGCGTGAAATAACTTCAATGTTTGTGTAGCACTTAAAAAGAACTTTAACATTTTTTGTTATTTCCAAGATTATATTATTTAATGTTTTGCTTTAATTAGAAATTATTTAAAAGTAAAACAATTTTAATGCAGTGAATTTACTAAATTTTTATTTATTAATTACTGTCATTAAAATATAATTACTGTCAGTAAGTCAAAGATAAAATTTATTTTTTTTATATAGCATTCATTTATTTTTACATGGTATTTATTTTTTATTATTATTTTTATGTTGGTGGCATTTTTGTTGCAATACAAAATTATCTGTTTTAACGTTTTTGTTTCTATATTTATACATGTAGATATATCTATATATATGCACATTAAAATATTGTGTTTGAATATTTAAAAGGTCAGCTTAAATCCTCTTTTGATAGCTAAAATGTATTGAAATATAATGCTTAACAAACTAAACAGACATTGATATTATTATCACTACAGCTAAAACCCTCATTTTTATGTAAAAATTCTGTTTTGAAGCAATTAATTTAACCAGTGAAAAATACCATGTGAAATAATACAAAGCCAAAGATCTGAGAAAACTAATGGCACAAAATTTTAGTTGACGTGACATACAGGAAAGTAAGTTTGTTTAGTTCTAAGTGAATCTCTTCTTTACTAGCAGCTTGAAATAATGATGAACGCTTGAGGCTTAAGATTATTGCTTTAAAATAGATATAAATGTAGAAATATAAAATATATAATCATGATGCAGAGGAATCTGGAAACATGCAACAAATTTCAATGTTCATTTGTTAACGGGAACAGTTTGTGTTTAGGCACTGAGGAGCTGCAGCACCCTCTATTTTTGTCTGTATAAAAACATATTAATTAGTTTATTCATATTTGGTTTTAATTGATTATGGTCAAAAATTGATTCTTTTTTTATACAATATTATGAGCTCACTTCACTAATCTGGACTTTTTCAAGAAGGAAATCTGAAAGTTCAAGTTGAAAAACTCAGGGCCGTCAAAAGTAGATGTCCGACACGGCTGATTCATGGGCCCAGCATTTAGAAAGGGCAGTTCAGCATTGTAGTAGTGCAGAGGGTAAAATGTTTTTATAGTTAAGATGCAAACGCAACGCAATGGTATGGGGAGGGCGGTGACAGAACTGACAAGGGGCCATGGTAATATACTTGCATGTTCTTGTAAATGGTATTTTTTTCTTACTAGTGTTTTTACCTTTTTGTTCACAAAAAAATATTGTTCTTTGTCTGGATAAAGTTCTGTGCTATAATTTTATAGTGGTTTTATTTTTTGATTTTTTAGGATTTAATTATATCCCAAAAATACATGAACCAGTCGAAGAAGTAGGATTTTGTACATTAAACTATTTTAAAATGATAAACCTGTAATAAAACAGAGGCACTTAAAATAAAAACTCCAGATCCCAACCATCCTTAAATGAGATAATGTATGAGACTATATCTTTATCTATAATTTCATATCTTGAGGTATCAAATAAATTGGGATATACAATTCCCACATTTTACATTAAAAATTTATCCAAAGTAAAATCAAACTTGAAGAGATAATGTCATTTTACTTAAAATAAAATTTTAATGGGATCTGTTAGTTTATTCTGACACCTCATTAATGCAAGGTTCAAACTTATCGTTTAAGAAGTACATGAGCACATTGCTGGACATATGTCTCATTTGTTAGATGCATAATTATGATATTCAGAAAGATCTATACTTTAAACAAATTTAGGTTTTTAAAAATCTATTCAATATTTTTTAAATCAAATGCATGCAAAAACACTTCGTAATTATAATGATATTTACTGTATGTACATGTGAGATGCAGCTTATTCTTACTTTTATAATTTTATATAGGTGTTGATTTATGTATTATCTGTGATTAATAAAGTACAGTTGAAGAAAATTTATGGCTTTCTGTTCTTTAAATTGTAATTCGGTCCAGGGTGACAAGAAGCATAGTGCTCCTCTGATAAACTGGCACCTGTCAATCATGTGTGACGTAGGTAGCAACTGTACTGGTGTCGTGAAGTCTGCAGGAACAGAGAAAGTTTGCCACACTAATGAGTTTCCCAACATTTTGGCGACTGAATGTAGTTTCGTTTTTAAACACAAACATAATAAAGGAGGAAATTCTAGTTTTGAAGGTGACTTACTATATTATGGGAAATATAACATCGTAAAAAGAAAGCACTCTAGTTATAATTAAGATATTCGAGACATTTTTGCACTGGGCACCGTATTATATTTCAGGAAAGTATTGTTTTATTGTGAAAGACTACAGACCTGCCAACCTTTTACAATCAAATAGCAGGAGAAATTTCTGTACCTAAGAACCAGTTGAATGCTAGTATACAACTGATATTTTTTTTTTTGTTCTTAGATGTAAATTACATAAAAATTAATCCACAAGATTTAAAATGTATATTTTATAAGTTATTCATTTTTAAAAGATAATTTAGAAATAAAAATAAAAATATTTACGCAATTATAAGTAGAACTTTTATGTGGTCATGAAATGTCAAAACACTAACTAAAAAAGTTGTGTTATGAAACTGCAGCCCGCAAAAACCATTTGAAAACAAAGTTGACATAAGTATTAACCGTCTTTAAGTAGTCTAAATTTAAACAAAAAGATGAATGAAACTGAAGAGAATTTAGACTCTTCTTTTCTTAAAAAGCAGGAGAAATTTCTGTATTGGCAGGAGGTAGAACAGAAAAGCAGAAGTCTCCTCTCAAAAGGAGGAGAGTTGGTATGTCTGCAACTAACTCATGGAGCAATGAAATAAATGATTGCCATTAAAACAATATCTGAATATTTTGAATGTACAGAAATCATTTAGAGCATACAAAATGTATTTTAAATGGCACATGAAAACTAGCTTTGTGTTTTATTCTTACAGCAGAATTTTCTCCAAAAATCCTACTTTGATATAGTTTCCAGAAAAATAGCTATTTTTCTGCTGTAGATATTATTGAAATGTACTTAGCAGAACACTTGAATACTTTTTGCTTTGTGTACAGTGCTAAGTCCCATTGAAGTTCCATGATGAGCTTTATAAACATTTTTAATCAAAAAAGCAGAGCATTTTCCAAAATGAACTTATGTTTTCTTGTTAATTTTTGCACTGAATTAAAAAAAAGGTAGAACTTCCCAACTAAAATAAATGTCCCAAGTCATAATCCATGGGGATACTTAGTGTTTCACAATTCAAAAATTCCTTGAGAATTCCTATTACAATATTCTAGGATTCCAATCACTATAAACTTGTTCTAAGAGTTAGTTTAACCCAGAACATGATATTTTAAAACTTTTCTTTTCCTTTGAACTTTTAGTTTAATTTAACTTTTTCACAGTCTAGTCTAAATTTTTGCGATGAAATCCCAAAGTCCCTTCAGCTCCTTTTTAATGATACAGTGGATATTTAGAGATTTTACCTTGCACTTTCTCATTCTTTTTAGTTTATCTCCATTATGAGCAAGCTATTTAAATTGTTTTATTATGTCAGAAACTCGTATTTTGCAATTTTTAGTATGAACAAGTTTAAAAAATGAGGGAAAGGGGATGAATTTGTTATTATGCAAGTGTTTTATTTTGTATGAAACAAGCTTAAAATTGTAATGGCAAGTATATTTCTAATTATTCTGCATGTATTGGTGTATGAAATGTAAAAGAAAATATATAACAAAAAGTTTATTTTGTAGGTATATAATATATTTGTAGGAAAGAAAACGATAGAATATATATTACAAAAAAAATGATACTACATTTATTTCAATAATGACCACTTAAGTTGCTCTTTAGCTGATTGTAGAACCTATAAGTAAAAGAAAAAAAAATAGAATATAATTTTCTGCATGCACCCAAAGTAATTAAGCACTATATTTTATCCATCAATACATATATAAAGCAACTGAAAAGTTACACAAATTGACAAATGCTTCATATTTTATATTATTAATTTTGCCTTACAATTAAAAAACCTTAGATCATAACCATGATTGTCAGAACAGTAAGTTTTGGTTTGCAATCAATTTTTTAAAACAGTGTATATGGAAATGATACCTTAGCCTAGCCATGATTCAGAGGTAAACACATCAGACATACATTTGAATTCATTACCTCAATTAATTATATACATAAAGTGATGCTTGCTTTACAACTAAATGGGGATTTTTGTGACTGAAGGCATAATCTTAATTTTATTTATATTGCTGTACTTCCAGACACAACAGTGAATAAAGTAAAATTACTATATAAAAAAAAACTAAGGATAGAGTAACAGAAGCTTTTTTTTCTAAGCAAATTTTGAGCTATGAATAACATACAAATTTATTCCAGGTTTTTTCTACGCTCTTCTAAATGTTGTTGCTTGGTAGTACTTTGGTTGTAACCCAATGACCAATCATCTTGTGCTCCTATATTTGGCTAAACATGCGAAGTAATGTCCGTAATGGATTACTGGGGGATCTACAGCTTAAGCAACTACACAGATCATTAGGACAAGATCAGAAATGCCATACCAATCCATAATTTATGCCCTAGCCGGGATTAGAGTCTGGACCAATGACTCGGGAGCCACTAGGCCGTCAAATGCTCTTGTAGTTTCATTTTTAATTCACTGAAACTACACAAATAATCAAAGTTTTAACTTGCTTGAGATAACTTTACAAATGTTATTTTCTTTATTTTATATTTTCAATGGTTTTGGTTTTTAAGAATTAAGTCTACCAAATAACTAAATTTTACAGCTTTATTGAGAGAATTATCAAGCAGTTTAAATAATATAATTGAAATTCCCCTACAAAATTTTAAAAAACCATCTTGTTTGATTTAAGTGATGCAAAAGCATGGGTAAAAATCTTTTCATGAAAATTCATTTTATCATTTCTATTTTTAAAAGAATTTAAAATGATTGCCAAAATAATCGAACATAATTTTTATAACACTGAAAATAATAATTAAAAATGTTATTAATAATTTTCTAAAATAAAACATGTTAGATTACAACAGTACAATCACTTGAAAATTATTCAATGTGATTGATTGATAGAAACGTCAGCAGACACTTGGGCCCTTCAATCAAACGCATCACGTGATAAAAAGAGAGAGATTAGTTTCAGATGAATATGAACAGTTAAATTTTTAAAGATTGAACCTTCAAAATCAGCCAAAAATGTTTGAAATCATTCCAATTCGTTTGATTGTGTTTCAGTTGTCCCTTTCTGTTGACTTGTGAAAATTTTAAAGACATCAATAATAACCATAATCTTCAAAAAGAACCATATATCCCTGGCAAAAAAACTTCTTGTAATAATAGAAGTTTTATTATATTCTTGCATTTTAAACCAATAGTCAGGAAATATTCATTTTCTTTCCTCATCCCTATAGCTCCAAGACATCAGAAATAATGCAAGAATGCATGAAACATTCACCACAAATCAACATGCTACAAAATGTATGAGTTGTCTATGATTCTCTGACAATGCCTTCTTATTTTCGAGGTAGCTATGCCAACACCTCATAAAGGAGGAAAAAACAAACAACGAAGTTGACATCCTTGCCTTATACGGTGTTTTGCAATCAGCTGAGATCTAAAATAAACCTATTGTCTTTACAGATTAATAAGACAATAGAGTGAACCAAAATTTACAAAGCAATTTGCTATAAATTGATTCGGTAGCAATAATAGAATACAAAATTGTGACACAATTTTTTTCGTCTAAGCATGAAATTCCCCAATAAAACTAAATTTTCTCTTTAATATGGGGTAATTTATTTCTGATAGGTAAGGAGGAAGGGCAGATGCCCTTTTGCACCCTAGATGCAGCGTACCCTATAAAAATATTGCATTTTTGCAGTAATATAAGTAGTAAAAACTAAATGGAAAGTGACGTGATTTTTGACGTTTTTGTAGAAAACCGATTATAAATTAGATATAATTTTCATTAGTCCACTAAAAGTCCCTAATGTTTTGGAAAATAAAATAATTTGAAGTCCTTATTTCCTTCTCAAAATTGCAACCTGGTCCATAATTTTGCTTTAAATGATTTTTATTATTATTTTTTTTTTTTTTTTGGGGGGGGGGGGCTACAAAGATTGAGTTGCATGAATGCTTTGTTTATTCTCACCTGAGCAACTGTTTGTTCTCCAAGGGGAATGTCATCAGATCGAACAGCTACTCTCTGCACAACAGAAGTGGAATCAGCTTCAAGGACAATGCTAAATATATCAAATCATTGCAAAATTAATAACATAGAATCAAGATACATATGAATTCATAGACAGCATACACACATACGAATAATATAACTGACATTTAATACAAGGTTTAATTTGCATTGGGAGTTTATAGGAGTTCAACTCCTACACTGCTTTTCAATTTTATGTTAATTTTTTCAGACAAAAATTCACATTACTTATGCATTAAAATATGTTGTGAAGACTATACGGCTCCCATATTTCTTTTATTATAGATTAAGCATTGATTTGACACTTATTCACATTATTTTTCAATATTTCAAAATAAAATTTAATATTAAACAAATAGGGAATTTTATGAAGTTTTTAGACTGTATCTTTACTATTGGATTAAAACACTATACTAAGTACTAAATCAAAATGTGAGCAGACAACATTTTCACACAAATAGCAAAATACATTGCATGTGCATATTTGTGTTCTTGGATTAAGCTTTTTATTCATTCTTTGTCATTCAGGGAAAAAGTTATTCAGTTTAATAGTATTCTCAAGCAAATTTTACTAGTCATTTCAAAAAAGGGTCAAGACATACTATACTTCCCAATCTTGGAGGGAAAAAAACAAAGGAAATTATTTCAATGAAACCCCACCCCCCACACACACAATGAACAATTACACAGAATTATACAAATAAAATTACTTTTTTTATGTCATGTTGCCAGTTCACCCAAATAATTAATAGCTTACATCTATCTACACCACCCAAAAATTTAAACAAAATATCACGACCAGGTCTGGTATGTATTTAACAAATAAATTATTCTAAAATATATATTTTTGTTATTTAGCCATTTTTTAGTTACATATTGAATTAAAATAGGGAGAAATTTTATTTATCTATTTTGTAAGAATACAAAACCCTAAATCTAAGACGATGAAATTCTTTTTTTAATTCTACGCAAAGAATATTTTAAAAACTAGATTATTAATAAGGATGCAATATTAATAGTTATAACTAACTAATATGATCACCAAAATTTTTTGAAAAGGGCTAAAATTTTTCACTGAAATTTCGAGTGGGTGTGGCAAAATGAGTATTGCAAATCCTCTACTACAGAGGCTAAATCATAAAAAATATTTAAAATAATGATAAACCAAAAGTTATTGATGTCCAAGAGATCGAATGAGATAGTACACAAGAACTAGGGAATTTAACCGAAGCGGATGCAATCGGATTTCCAGAAAAAAATCGGGACTGACGCTTGAAAGCATATGAAAGACAAAATGCGGAAGTTTTAATATTAATTCGAAAAAGTTTTGTAAAGCAAGTATCTACGCATGCTGCTTCAAAATTTTCTCATTTAAAGAAAAAAAAAGCTCAAAAATTATGAATATTCGTGGAACCAAAATTTTGACTTTTCAAAAATACCAAAAATACGGAATTTCGTCAAAATACAGGAAAATCACATGAAAACTACTCAGCGAGTAACTACGATCACGAGCGCCGTCTATTGAGCAAAAAAATATTGAAGCTTCATTGACTTATTTAAAGGGAAAATTACAAAAAAAGGGAGAAAATTGTGTTAAACGGGAGATCAGGAGACAGACCCCAAAAAACATGAATCTCCTGTTAAAAACAGTAGACTTGGCAAGTATGCAAGATCATTAAACGTTTCTAGTTACTTCAAAACACATAATTTCGAATAATATACAAATGCCTAATATTCATAGATGCAAATAGAAAAGTTCAACTGAATGGAACAAGCAAAGTGAGCTTGAATCAAGTAGTGATCCCAACAAAATCACACATTTTTCGTTCTATTAAAGTTTCTGTTCTGCTCTTTGGGGAAAGTAATATTCTTCTTATTAGCAATTTCAGGCAAGTTTTACTAGTTATTTCAATAGGGTCAAGATGAGTAACAGTATCTAGATTAGTCGGCCACCAGCTCCGGGCTAAAGCAATCCTAAGGCTTCGCCTAAAAGATAGGGGACAGGTGGAGAAAAATATATAGCTAGTTGAGAACATATAATTTCTAATATATATACATTATTTATAAATAATATGTATTAATCGCACGTGCCTGCCAAATTATTCAACTGAATGGCAAGCAAGATAAAAACTTAGATCATGTATTGATCCTTGGAGGCTGACGTGCAAGGGTCAGAAGGCTCAAGTTAACCTGGTTTATTGAATCAATTTTAAATTTCCTTTTTGTATGTGAAACTATCACTCTAGTTGTATTAATGTAGCAAAATATACTTTAAGATTTTTTTTAAATGAATTATTTATTATGCAGTGTAGAAAAGGAATTTAACAATTTTTTAATCCTTTTTTTTTCATTGTTAATAACTGCACAGGGGATTTACATGGGTTTTAGAAGAGATTCACAAGCAGAGAAAGAGAGGGTGTCACTGCTAAAATTACTGCATTAACAGGAAAATATTATTCGCATGACACTTTTTATAAAATGAAAGTCAAACTCTTTCACATTCAAAACTTAATTTAAAATGTATTTACTTTTAATTACGAAAAGAGAAGAAAACTTACCCTCCATCACATATTTCATCGATTGCTAATAAAATTACATCAAGGTTTTCCAAAAGGGTACGTTTTTCAACATTTTTTCGTAAAATTTGATTAACAGCATCATATAGGCAATTCAAAACACTTACCAGGATTAACTAAAAAAGAAAAAGCAATTAAAAATATGCATTAGTATGAGAAAAAAAAAAGAAAAGTTAAAATATATATATATATATATATACCTATATATATACTATACACAGTGAAACCTTTCTAAAGAGACCACCTCTCGCCCCCGCGAAAAGCGGTTGTTCAGGGAGGTGGTCATTTAATGGAGGTTTTTTTGAAAATATTCAAAATAAATAATAATTAATTAAACAAACAAACATGGTTTTTAAAGATTTTGCAATTACAAGAGCATTTTCTTTCTCTCCCTAACCATGGCTGCCTGCGTGGTTAGGGAGAGAAAGACTCTGGCGCCACGGCTGTCCAGACGTGGCGCCAGAACAAAAGAATAAGCGTTCAAACGATAGTTATTTTTTTTCCTCACTGGTGCGCTGCAAGCATGTACTAGTTTTGTATGGAAATGCATTACGAAAGCATTGTTTTTGTCGATTTTGCAGCATGCATCATGAAGATTTCTTTTTGGCAAATTTTTAGTTTATGCATTACTGATCGGAAATATGTCTCCCGATGTTTAATTGTGTCAAACATATATACATTTATTTTAAAGAAATTTTTCATCGCAAATGAAATCAAAACGACAGAAGGCAATTCAGTGTTTTTTCTAAGCATTAAATTAGTGAATGCATAAATTTTATAATTTTAAGGATTTACTAAATTCATGTTTGGTTTATATGCATATATTTTAATTGTTTTTTCACTCCACACATGTCACCTATTCAATTACTCTACAAATAGAAATTGATGTATTATGCAATAGAATTGATGCTTTAGATGATATTTTTAACCAGTGAGGTGTGAGGGCTGACCTTTGCATTTTCCCTTATGTCTCGAACTTTACTGGTTTTATTTATTTATGCATTGGTTTCATTTATTTGTACTTCAGATTATTAAGAAAACAAACGTCATTGTAGCTCAAACTTCAGAAATTTTCGGGACAAGAGGAATCCTTTTATCAATGAATAAAGTTGTATGCATCTGGATGCAAGTAATTCGAGTGATTTACACTCACTTGGATTACTTACATTTTTTAGGTCAAATCTTTATGCATTGATAAATGGGTTCCTTTTAATTCCAAAACATGTGTATGGAGTCATTTTTGCAACTTGCGCTATAAGAACGTTGGTCCGCTCAATAAGTTTTATCCACTCAAAAGTAAACTTTGAACTTCATATTATGTCTAGATTATACTTTTGAATATTTTTTTTTGTTCTGAGAAGTTTAAATTTCTTATGCTTGTATAGAATGATAAAGTTAAAAGTGGAATGAGTGAGAGAGAATCTATATTATAAATCTAGTAATTACCTTTTACTTACCTTTTTAAAATTAAACTGGCGCCACATGAAAAAAGGGTTACAATTGAAATATCTAAAAGGAAGGGAAACTTCCCTCTAAGATTTGTTATTAATTCTCCACGCAACTTATGAGTACACTCATTTTTTACACCTTAGAGTCTTAAAACATAGAAAAGTAAATAAACTATTTAAGGGCCCTGTTCATAAATTATGTCACGCTCTTTTCCGATATATTTAACCCCCCCCCCGTTTGTCACAAAATGTCGCAATTCAACGGACCCCCTTCCCCCCTTTGAAAAATTCCACGAATCCCCCTCCCCCCTCGAAGATTTACATCATTTATGAATGACCCCTAAAGCATATTTCTGATTTCTAATTTAAAAGGGGGAAAAAAATTTAAATTTTAAGAAAGGTTTTAAATGGAAAATCAGCTTACAGAAAATCAGAGAATCCGAAAACTTTTGGTGGATATCACCGAAGAAACGCAGGTTGCAAAGTCTTGGTATTAAAAATTGAGAATATTCAGTGAAAGTCCAGAAAAAAAGAAACAAGAGGTGAGAGGGGGAGGCTTACAGATAAGAGCATAAGTTATTGTAATAAAATAGTGGTGGGGGAGGGGGCTTTTGAAAAGTGGAGGGACAATCCTGTAAAATAAAACAGTAGGCGGACGGTCCTCCCCCCCCCCCCTCCCGACTGAGAATACTCATTGCTTTTTGCTGTGAAGGAGTATGTCATCTAAATAAAAATGTTTAAAGGGAAATTTAAAGAAAAATTTCTCTTTTCCAGGGGTGTCCACGAGGGAAGTTCATCCCGTAGACTGCGCCATTAAATTTTTTTATGAAATTTTTACACCCCCTGGAAAAGGGGGGCATGCTTTCTTGGAGTTTTAGCCCTTTTGGGGGGTTGTCTTTTTTGGGGGACTTCGCACCTATTAATATGCACCATCTTGCTTAGGGGGTTGGCACCCATGTATTGTCAGTTACAAGTTTTTAAAATAATCTTGATAACTCTTAACTGCATATAATGAAGCGTTTTAAGTAATTATTTTTAATTTCTCATTTATTGTACTTAATTGTAATAGTATTTGAAAATATTTCCCCTTGATTGTTTATTTTATTGAAGCGTTTTCTTTTACAAAGGCCTAATCTTTGACCTTTCTTACTTAATATTTTAGGATTTTATTCTAAATATTTAACTAGTGTAATTACTTTAGGTGAGGACCAGCAAATAAAAAGTTGCCACTCTTATATGATAATCCATCTGTTGAAGTTAATTGAAGTCAGCTATACTATACAATGCAATATTAGTTATTAGTATTATGCTATTAGTCTGTCAATAACAATAAAAAATTGTTGCATTAATCATTTACTTAATTACATAATTGTTCAACTAATCTTTATTTGTTAAGTCACTGCACAACCTAATTGTTCCACTTTCCTGAAATAATTAAATTTACAATAAACTGAATTGAAATAATTCAATTAACACATATATTTAAAATAACTTTATTAATCATAACCTATGTCATTTTTCTTTTAACTGCTGTTATTTAATAGTATTAATATGAATGCATTGAAAATTGCTTAATAATATAGTAACTAATAACCATTTAAAGACTATTCAATAACCTGCTTTCAAAAACCTGCTAGTCAATTTAATTGTGCTACACAATGTGAGAGGATAAATGTATTTCATAAAATTATGCACAATTATTGTCGTTCAAAATAAAAATTAATCTGAAAGCATAATATGATCAGCCAATTGCGAAGAAAATTTTCTCTATGTTCATTATATATAAAAAGTCTGTAAAAAAAGTTGCATCTTAACGAGCAGCTTTAAAGTCTGCATGTGTTACTATCCAAAAAAACGATTTTTTAATGTTTTTTCCCCTGTATTAAAAACGTTTTAATGGCAAATACATAACCCTGCAACGTAAATTTTTATAGTTATTTTTGCCCTAAACACTTTTAAAAGTCTATCTGTCTCGAAATTCAAGCCTTTAACACGATGATATTGCTATAGGGTTTGACCTTTAAATCATCGCTTTTAAGTACATGCCAACAGCGCCAATTGACTGAAGTGGCAGAAAATGTAAGTTCTGCTTGCATGCACTTTTTTGCCTGTTTGGACAGCCGCTATATGACCGCAGACAGCCATGCCCTAACTCACAAAATACTAAAGTTAAGGGCTCTTTCGATCCTCAGCCCCCTTTTCTCTTGAATTTTTCGTTGCTTAAAGCATGAGAAAATATTTCATATTCATGAAGATTATAAATGCCATTATCATCATAACCTGCGAAAAGGTACCCATCGCATGTGCATATTGCAGTCCTGGTATAAGCTTTCATCAAAGTTAGTATTTTCTCCACCAAAGTGTTTTGGAAGCAATCATGTTTCAAGCCAGCCATTGCTTGCTGCAAAATCTGTTAATTCCAATGGCTTCAGCAATTTCAGTTCTTTTTTCTTTTATTAGCAATCCACTAATAGGAATTTTCTTTGTCCTCCGAACCACTCCATGGGCATTTCCTTGTTTTTGAAATTGTCATGGATTTGAGTTTTCTCGCGTTTAAATTTTTCCGCCTACTTTTTTCGGATTAACCATCTTCGTACTCTTATCTTTGTAAGTTCAGGATAAGTCGAAAACAAAGAAAACATTCCCTGCTTTTCAAAAATTTTGGCCAATTTCACCGATTTTCCCCAGATTATTAGAATTCCCGGGCTGTTCAATTTTGTGGCCACACTGCAAAATATACAAAAAGTGACAACAAGGGTTGTGGCAGAGGAAATTAGGGTACATTTTCGGAAAATTCCAATTGATCAAAATGGACCTTCACAAAATTCCAATCAATCAAAATGGACCTTCACAAAATTCAAATCAATTAAAACGGATCCTTCACAAAACTCAAATCAATCAAAATAGACCTTTCACAAAATTGCAAGCTTTCAAATCCTACTTTTTATGCCATTATTTATTATAAACGTGGCAAATAATAAAATCATCAGTACATGTTTAAATTTTCAATTTTCCCAAAATTATTAGATTTTTCACAAAAATCTCATTAAAATTCATAAAAAACGGACCCTGTTCATCCCCTGCTGGATAAATACCTGGACAAAGAAAAAAAAAAAAAAAAAAAAAAAAAAAAAGAGCACTACAAGCCCTGAAAAACTAAATTTGAAAAACTTTCGAGACGCTTTGACGATGAATAATTTCAGATGAATGGAATAATTTGTATCCTCTTTTCAACCATTTCCATTTTAAATATTAACCTACTATGGTGCAGGCAAGGCCATAGCCAGAAATGTTTTTTCGGGGGGGGGGGGGGGCGGACTTTGAAACACTTATGTTGAGGAAAGTTTCAGGGAAGAATATATGCTACATTGCGAAAATTTTCGGGATTTCGGGGGGGGGGGGGGCTGTTGGCCCCCTCTGGATACGGCCTTGGTTGCAGGTCTACTATGCATATCCAGTAGTGTAGTCCTGAAACAAAATGTTGGGGGCATGCTAAAGCATACAAAGATAAGCAATTGAAATGAAATGTCGGGGGACGCTTATGTTTAAACATAAAAGTAGACGCTTGTATTAAAATAAATGCTTGTATTAAAATAAAAAGGTAGGGGGTCGCCGCCCCCCTCGACTACACCACTGTGTATATCTTTATGTTGCAGGTAAAATTTTGAAATTGTTTGACCTGTGTATAAGCCTATATCATTACTTTAGAGTTGAATTTTTGCCCTAAAAAATCAAGCTTTTACAGGAGTATGTATCGTAAGGTAAAATTTTATGTTATTTTGGAGTTCAAAACTGGTACTGGGGCTGAAGTGATTAATATTTGTTTTTTATACAAAACATTAGTAATAATAGCATTCTCAAATGCAACAAACAATACATTTAATAAAGACATACAACAGAGAATATACAGTGGAGTATCCTTTATTATACAATGTTTACATTTATATTAGGGTTGATTGCGACACAAAATAAAAAAACATGAAAATTTTTTATGCAAAAAGTCGGCATCACTTTTTATGCACCATAAATTGTAAGACACCTTTTATACACATATAGTTACAATGGCATGTTTGAAATAACTTTTAAAATTTATATTTTACTTACCTACTTCTAACTAATAAGAAACATTTTATTTATTTTTTGCAAATAAATTGCAATTTATAGTAAAACATAATGAATAGGAATTTTCCATGACTATACATTTTTTGCCAAATTTTTGCAGTGATATACTTTTTCTATTTAGAGTTATTATTTTTTCATCTATTTGTCAAATATCTGCAATTTTTAAAATAAACGTTGAGAAAATAACTTGAAGTCCAGCGCCGATTTCAGGAAAAGAACCTAAAAATTATGCAAAAAAAAAAAGAAGTTTGGAAAATGAGTTCAACTGTTGCGAAAAAATAACTAAATCCAAAAAAAAAGTTTTTTTTTTATCGCTTTTAAATATACAAATAAAGTCTAAAAAAATTACCACTTTTGTCGATGTTTACATCGGCAGGGTTCGCGCTAGGCCGCGCGATTCCCGCAATATTTTTTGAAATCCCACTCAAAAAAATTTCGTTTGCGCGTCGTTCCCGCAAATAGCGGACGCGCGTTCAAAACATCGCGAAACAAAACTACTATTTTAAACTGATAATTTAATACAAACAAAATGTAGTATGTTAGTTTAAAACTGCCATCGCACTATATTTGACACAATGCATTTACAAAATTGACGGGAATCATTTACGTCGTTACAAGCGCTATACATTGAAGAACTTTCACTTTTACAATTTAGAAGAGAATGGTGGTTTCCAAAATATATCGTTTTCATTAAAAAACCTCAATAGATAAAATGACACATGATCAGAAAAAAATAGAGTAAATATTAAACTAATGTTTAGGATTTTTTTGTAAGAATCACACATTAAAGAGTTTTGGTTATTTAAGAGGATCTTTTTCATGTTTAACATTTTATAAAGCACCCATTTTTGCGATCGCGGACTTTATGAAGGAACCGTTTTGTGTGAACCTTGTTAATGTTCATTCTTTCCTTGCTGAGCATAGATTCGATAATCATCTTTTATTTAGTTTGTATTATATCATGTTCGGACAATTTAGTAATACTCTTAAAAACAAAAACAAAAGTTCCCACTTAAATTTTAAAAATCCCACTTAAAATTTAGGTCACGGTGGGAAATCCCACCTTGTATTTTTTCCCAGTGTGAACCCTGCATCGGGAATGTAAACATCACCAACGGATGGGATTTGGCGGCGAAAAAAAAATCCAAAATGGCGCCAGCATTCAGTTATCAGTAACAAAGAAAGCAAGTGGGACGTGGTATCACTCGTGTTCTGAACAAAGGTGGTTGCCTCCGTTACAACCCTTGCTGTGTAAAATGTTGCTACAAAGGGAATGTTTATCGCTATTCGGCGTATTTTTTGTTCCCATCAGCTAAATTTTCAATTTTGAAGACTAAAAACTCTGATTTTTAAAACACGGAAGGAGGATATGAAAAACCCCGGAATACAATCACCTGTTATACAATGTTTTTGTCTGGTCTTAATTTTTGAATTTAGCCAGAAGGGTAAATGGATTAAATGATGTCATCGCTTATACAATGTTTTTCAATAGTCCCCCTTCAGCTTGTATAAATGATATTATACTGTAGTACAAAATTTTCTTACTTCATTTTCATGGCAACTTCCCATTACATAAAAAAACAAATCCACATTGCTTCTGTAAACAACTGTTAATCCATCAAGCATAATAACCTCAGCTAAATTTCGGGAAGAAAAAGCTAGTTATAAATAAAATAGAAATAAATTTCCAATAGCAATATATTTTTTACCTTTAATACGACAATATTATAACAATTTTAAAAGATTCATAAAAATAGAAAATTAAAGTAATACAATATTTATTATTCACACTAAATAGGACTATACTTAGCTCAGCAAAATTGAAAAGTTTAATTAAATTAACAAAAGTTTATTTTTTAAATAGACAAATGGACAGCATTACGAAGTGAGCAGAGTCACTCCTTATGTAGTAATATAAAGGACTTCAATAATTTCTAAATAGCTTCTCTTAAATGTTCAGCTTATAGTATAAGTCCACTTAAACTCCTTGTGAGGCATCAAATTTTTGGTACAAGAAAAATACTTACAGCTAGCATAGTTTCTGGCATATGTGCACAAACTTTCCTTTTGCTGCAAGTTAGTGAAAGAAAAGGAAGTCTGCACATGTGCTAGATAACTATGCCAGATGTACGAAAATGTGTGGGGAAAAGTTAATGAGTAATCTTTAAAAACTGCAGATATATTCAGCAATAAAACATTACAAACATTTTATTTTGAAGATTAAACAATTATGTATTGTAATCATCTTAGCCTGAGTACAAGATGCACCTAAGTATTGGCTAAAATACAGTAAAACCCCGTAATGCCGCGCATCAATATACCGCGGAATCGCATATAATGCGGTTACTATCATGTCCCCCGACGTTCAAACCACGCTTTATATTCCAGATTCCTTGAAATTTTTAAAAAGTAAACATATTCTCTAGTCCGTGAGCATGTATAAAGCCTTAAAACATTGTTTCTTTGAAAAGTGTGTTCTTCCTCTTCCACACAAATCTACTTTTTTCTTAGCATAGCTCCCCCTTCTAATCTCATGTTGATAACTTAACAAGATTTTTAAGCCCACATTTTCTCAGAACATAATTGTTCTTGTTGCAGTTGATATGGTTTTATAGCTTAGGAGACCTTAAAGAGCAGAAAACTTTAATCTGAATATATTATCACTCGATAGACAAACTGCTCAGTAGACTGCATCTTGCACAGCAATTACAGCAAATAAAATGGCAGCAAACAAGAAAATAAACAATTATACAATAGAAGAAAAGTTAAGAGTAATTAATAAAGTTAAAAGTGGTGCAACAAGAGTGAGTATGGTTCGTAAATATGGTTCCGCGGTACAGTTTCATTATAACGCGGTTATGTTATAATGTGGGGTGCTAAACATGTCCCCCGACACCCGTGTTTTAACGGGGGTTTATTGTATATCAATAAACAATTTCAAAACTATCAACACTTGAATAAAAATATAAAAATATCAAAACTCGAATAAATATAAAAATTAAAATTTGAATTAAACAGCTTT
Source organism: Octonoba sinensis (assembly GCA_038502835.1). Classification (NCBI taxonomy): domain Eukaryota; kingdom Metazoa; phylum Arthropoda; class Arachnida; order Araneae; family Uloboridae; genus Octonoba; species Octonoba sinensis. The sequence goes on along the minus strand of CM076602.1, from coordinate 44,780,326 downwards.
TAATAATATTTACCATTTGCTCGATGAGTCTTTTTATATAAATTTTTCTCAAATGCCTTCTGTTCCTTTGCTGTTGGAAAAGTTTTCCCATAATACTAAAAATGAAATTCAGAAATTATTATTTCATAAAATAGATTATTTTCCTAATAGAGACAGCTGCTGAATTCTAACTAAATGAATTAAAATGAATGTCATTCTTATTAGATTTCAGGTAAAAGGAGAAAAATATAAATTATTGCATTATCCACAAGGAAAACAAATATCCTCCATCAGGAAAATTTTACTCTTGCAATAAAATCGAAGTCTTTAGATTTTTTATGACAAATTTATCTCCTGCTCCCAAATAGATAATATTTAAGCTTTTCTTTTTAATTTAGAAAATGCACTTTAGAACATTTTTCTTGTCAAATATGCTCAAAATTAAAAGTGCTGCCATAGGTTCACCAATACCTTTTTCTTGTTATGCCATTGGGAAAAAAATTCAATTAATCGTCTAACATTAGGTCAAGAAATTTCTTCGGTCTTGCATTGAGATTGATTGATTTTTAGTAGGGCGCCGGAGCTGGAGCCATGTTTTTCCTGGAGCTGGAGCAAGAGCCCTAAAATTTCCCCAGCTCCAGGGCTTCTTTAGTTTTCAACAGTTTTTTTTTTTTTTTTTTTTTTTCAGTCTTTAAAATTTTTCATGTTTAAAGTAAAAGAATGAAAATTTTTAAGGTTAATATCTTAATGATTCCAGAAATATAAATACTAATGTGTCTGGATCATAAATTTTACTTAGTTTTGTTTTTGTTTTTAATTGGGTAATGCAGTATTTTCATTCAAATATCTAATCATAAATGAAAGTTTGATAATTAGATATTAGAATAAAAAATTTAAAACTTTTAATTTTAATACAGTCGACGCTCGATATAACGACCATCTCTGTGCTACAGAAAAAGGTCTTTATAATGAGTGGTCGCTATAATAGATAGAACTTTTTTCAAAAATATACATGCATATAAGAGCTAGACTCCTCCTATTTTGGAGAATCCACCCTTGGAAAACCACATGATTTAAACGACAAACTACCAATACATCTGTCAACACCTTTTCCTAAGAAATCTGCGGTGAGTGGTAATCCCCCCCCCCCTATCAAAGTTGGACTGAACACTGAAGACTCCATGCAGTTCAAGTTACAAGTTTAGAAACATGTTATATTTGGAAAAGTACCGGAAATAGTGTCCACTGAATGCAGTCACTGTATTAAATTAGACAATAAAGAATGGTCGCTATACCGAAAGCAAAAGAACTTAGGATTCATAAGGATAAAGTTGGGGCTTTTACTACTGGTTCTTATATTGTGTGGTGGTTATAACGAGCGTCGAGACAGTACTATGATGATCTATCCTACAGAAATTCAAGAGGCCTGCTATATTTTAAAGGCATGGCTGGTAAGACAAATTGCTGTAGAAAGACTATTCTCAGCATTAAAATACACTTGTGATGATTTAAGATCAAATATGAAAGAGGATTAATTAGATTCAATTCTTTTCTTAAGATTGAAGCATAGCCCCCTTAACTAAATGCCTTCCGAAATGGAGCAAAACCCATTACCCTACCGGCAACGATTTTCTCCCGCTGACAACGAAATCACCGCTAGAGGGCACTACCTATTTGCTATTGGAAAACGGTTTTACTTGTAAACGCTTGGTAAATTGCGAAAAAAAAGCGGTAAAAATGGCTCTTTTAAAAAAATCATTTGATTTTTTTTTCATATTTAATCATATGACTCAATAATTACATTTTTTTCGCTCTTACTTTATGGTGCAGTAAAACAGTGGGAAATTAAGTGATATTATTAATTTTTGATATCTCGTTAGTCTAGGAGCATTTTAACGGAGCATCAACTTAAAACTTTTATTTTATTAAACTAGTTTTCTCCTAATTGTAGGTATTTTAAAAGAAAAATGTTGTTACACAAATTAACAGAATTTTCTTTAAAGTAATGATTTAAATCTTTTAGTCTGTAAAATAAAACTTCGCTTAAGAAACAATTTTTTTTTTTTTAAATTTGCAAATGTACTGTGCAGCAACATCCTTTAATAGCTATGTAATAAAAATCTGTATCACTTTCATCCAACTACCAAAAAAATAAAACATTGTTTCTGTAATCTATAAATGCACTCAAAATTATAATTGCATGTCATCACTTATTTAAAACTTTGTTATTATTATTTTCGAGTTTAATGGAACATATATATAAAGAAGTGTTAAAGAAAAAATTTTTAAGCATTTCCATTAAAAAAATATATTTTTAGCATTTTTTTCTATACGACCAGTTGCAAAAGTCGAGAACACTCGCGTGCACAACCAACCTGTACCACAGACAATACGTCAAATTTCGATTACGAGATACTACTTCAAATACTTTCAGATTTTAAATCAAAATCGAACTTACGAAGTATTAATTTTGTTACAATCGAAGGTTCTATTGCAAACATTAAAAAATGTTTAGAAAAAAAAATAAAGCAGCGAAAAAAGAGAATAATTATTTATGCAATTCATACATGAAGAATATAATACACATAAATTCAACTGGCATTTTGACCGATGTAAGGAAACAAATAAAAATCCAGCTCTTGACTAAAACTTTTAATTTTAATATTTGTTTCAGAACGATGCTATGGTTAAAATAATTAAAGATTTATTTGGAGCATTTTGAAAATGTTTGAGAAGATGTAATATATCACTTCCATGATCAATTAACAACAAAGCTATACATGTGATACATATTTGAATAGATAGTTATATGGACTCATTTGTTTTAGAAAAGAAGAATGTCTTATTATTATTATTATTTACTTATAGTGATCTTGAAAATTAAAATTTTTCCCCCGAATTTTAAAAGTCAAGACTTTTGCAAAGGCTCTGAAAAGATGTGCAAAGTTTTGAAATGCTTTTAAGTGTGTTTAGAGTATGAGATATATTTTCTCGCATTCCAAGAAATCATTGCTTCAAAAAACGAGCAGAACGATGAGGACGTTAAATTGGGAAACTTGGAACCAAATTCTTTATTTAGGCAAGTTATAAAAATTTTGCATAAAAGTCAAGTTTTTATTCTTATAATAAAATCAAATTTAATCTTATCATAGAATCTGCTCTATCCCCCCCCCCCCTCCCCGAAAGAAAAAACCAGTCCTTTTGGTTTCAATAAATAAAATTATAAATAAATAAATAAAAATTACCCTTAAATAAAATAAAAATAGTTAAATATGTGAATAATTACAATTTATTATGCATTGTACTGAAGTGATATTTTAGGCATGAAGAATAGGACAAATATTACTTCCAAATTATTCTCATTAATTCATCCATAGAATTAAATATGTTCTTGAAATATGATTAGAATTTGATTCTATGCATGAATAATAATTTGTATTTCTTTCCTTATTTACTTTCATTATTTCTTATTGATTCATACATGTCTTCGTATAACTAGTTACATTTTTTTAATAAAAAATCAATAAGTTCAATTTAATTAATATTTGCATAATATAAAAAGCATCATAATATATAATCAACCATATTCCAAGGACAAGCTACAGTAAAGATTTTACAACATAATAAATAATGTATATTTATATAAAACTAGTTTTGCACTATATTGTTATTAATTAATTGATTTTTTAAATTTTTTTTTGCCAAGTAGACGTTATGAAAGACACACACATAATAATAATTCCCTTATCTTGATATAGCGGAGATCCATTTTTCACGCAAACTAATGTCCATTTGAAACTTTTTTTTTCTTTTATTGAATGTGATGTGCAAAATGGGACAACACAGTAAACCATCTTTCTTTATGTTACATTGGTCCTGAAAAGGACCGTTTTTAACCCAAAGAATCAAATTATTAGGGAAAAAAAGAAGAAATAGCAATGGAAAACCAATTTTCTACCCTTCAAACTAATGCAAAGAGCGTGGTTTGTAATAGCAGATAAGAAGCGTTCCTGGTGGGATAAAAGGTAACTAAAATCCGCGGCCAACTTTCCCTGCAAATCGCTAGGCATCTAGTTAAGGGGGCTATGGAATGAACAAATAAACTAGAATAAATGAAATTTGCACTTCCTGTGTGATGCAATTTTTATTTTTCAAATGTTCCTGTTTATAATAAAATTGCATTCAAGTTTGAATTAAATTATCAATTAGATTCAATTCTTTTCTTAAGAATGAACAAATAAACTAGATTAAATGAAATTTGCACTTCCTGTGTGATGCAATTTCTATTTTTCAAATGTTCCTGTTTATAATAAAATTGCATTCAAGTTTGAATTAAATTATAATTAAATTGAGTTAATTATATGTTTTCTTTTTATGTTCCATTTCATAACTCAAATTGCAAATTGAAATCTGAAATTTAAATGAGCATTAATGTGTACTAAGAGTGCGGACTGCGGAGCCAAGACTGAAGCCAGAGCTCAGTGGCGTAGCTAGCAAGGGTGACACCCGGGGCGGTTATTGATGGTGTCACCCCATGGAAAAGATTAAACAAAAAATATATGTAAGAACGAATTATGCATTGCGATGCTATACATTAAAAAAAAAAATCACCACAACTTTGAAACATAAAAGAAAGGGGAGGGGGGAATGCCATTCTTATCATCGGCGTCCTAATATTTAAGGTATTTGTTGACGGCAATGGTGTGTTTAGCAGTTAAAAAACACGTTGAATATATTTTTGAAAGGAAAAACTTTTCTATGTAGAAAGTAGAAAGAGATTAATAGAAAAAATTATTCAATTTGAGGTATTTGCTTTGTTTAATGAAGCTTTTAAAGGTTTTTTTTTTTTCCGTCTTAGCAGGGTGTCACCCCTGAACTGGTGGCACCCAGGGCGAGCCACCCCCACTTAGCTACGCCACTGCCAGAGTTATAGCTTATTATCTGGGAACGGAGCCGAAGCTGGAGCATGGAAAAATTTTGGCCGGCTCAAAGTCCCTGGTTTTGGTGTACAATTTCAGACTAAGATGATGATGATTTTGTTGCTGATAACTCTGCTTTATAATTTGCTCAAGTATTAAGAATAACACATAAGGACAGAAAATTCAAATACATCAATACAACAAATCATAACATATTATAGTAATGAAAATGCAAAATACAATTATAAATGAAATTACTTTAGCAAGTATCCTGTTTCCATCATTGTCTAAAATTGCAATCGCTTCTACAGAATATAAACTGGGTTCCTGCAATATACATAAAAATAAAGTTTATAATCCAATTAAGAGACATTTCATTAAAAACTGTATTTCATTGGCACTGTGCAGAAGGTATAAAGGAACAATCAATCATTTCTTCTAAAAAGTCTCCTACTATTTAAAAACCTTTCTCATAATATTCAGTAATATAAAATTTATGATTTTTAATCATGCTAATAGAGCCAAACTCATCAATTTTTGTAATAATTGCATGTCTATAAATGCCTATCTGAGCTATACTGCTTTCCTACTCAGCACAGGCTTTCCCATCCTTTGATAGGAAATTATTTTCTTCATTATATATTTCAGTATTGGTTAATAACAAAGTATTATAATTTATACGACAATTAATTGAAGATTTTAATTGCAATGCCCTAAGTTTTCAGATTCACTGTAAACGGTTTCTATTTTCATAACTTTAATGTTTATTGGGATTCCTTTTCAAAAGTTAACCAATACTTTATTCAAAGAAGCACACATTTTTAATTAAAAATAATTAGTTAAATCCACAATTAACTGTAAACAAAAAATGTTAGAGCCTACTGAAAGTTACATGTTCATTACTTTCAGAAGCTTAAAAATTAATACAAAACCTAACTCTTATTTTTTTATACATCTATTCAAAACAAACAAAAACATAGTTTTTATAAAATATTGTAACACAAAAATAATACCATTAATCCAGACTCCATTTCAGAATAATTTTTTTCCTACACTTCAGCCGACAACTTGTAAACAAATGAAATGCAAGTTGCGTGTCGTCTGTCGTGTCACAACCACAGCACCAAAGCTTGACATCGTCCATATATGTTAATATTTGAAGAAATTGTACAGAAGAGAGACCTCCATTTTTTACTTTTTGTGCTCATGTTTCTAAAGAACTTCGAAAAGTTCTTTTTTATTTTAAAAATATTCTCTGAATATGTCTTTGCATTATAAAATCAATGGAGAGCGACGACTGAAGTGAAGTGAAGAATATGCTGTTATTTGGGGAAAGCGGTTTTCGTAGCGTAGCAAATGGTATGCAATGCTCCGCTAAGGCGAAAGTTGCTTACCGATGAATGCCTATGTAATGTACTGCTGTGTTTCATTTAAATGTCCAGCGTTTTAGCTAATTTTTCACAATGACGTGCTATCGCAAAAAGGATGGGGGTCCCAATGTCAAATTCTACGAGTCTCCTGATACTATAACTCAGTTTGACAACGTTCGACAATGGCTTCAAAAAAACTGCAAAAAGGTAAAATCAGCTTTATTGTTTTCTCAAACTTGGATCTGATTTTGCAATGCATGTTACGATTATTATTAGTATGGTTTATTTTCAGGAAATGCAAATCTTTTTAAAATCAATATTTATAACAGTTCAATGTATTTATTATATTTGCTAAGATAAAAATTACGTGACTAGTTGCTCAATGTCGTGCTATGCCTTACCTACATATGGGTATTTTTGTATTAAAATGAAAAGAAAACATTTTCAATAAAACGTGTAGTTAAAATTGTTGTTAAAGATGTCTAGATCGCAGATATTTTTGCGGCTTAAACGTTGTTGTCCTTTTATTTTAATCGGTAATTTCAAGTATAACAATAACATTTTTTTTGTGAACTTTTTTCTTCTCTCTCTATAATTTAAGACATATCCCCTTTGATGAAAAATTTTAACCTTTGTATTTCACCCGCTAATTTTGACACCTCGAAAAAAATTTTTTTTGGTGATTTAAAATAAAAAAAAAAGTTGAATAATGTATTATACTTTATATCATGTATTTGATAATTGAATCCTAACTGAAGTAATAATGGACAAAATAGTGCTTTGTAAAATTTTTAAATTACATTTCAAGGCCGAGAAATTTTCTTTTGTATATTTTTGCATTATTTTGCTACATGGCTTTTCTTTGATTGATTGAAGCTGCAACAATGAATTAAACATTCATTTTATGTTTATTTCTTTTTAAGTGATTAAAATTTTGTAAGCAGGCAAGGTAAAAGTATTTGAATGAAAGAATCCTAATGATCTTTAAAAGTAAAATATGTTGCGAGTTTTTTATTGTATTTATTACCTTTCTTTAAATGTTAATTATGTCAGTTATTATAATTATTAACTATGTAACTAGAAGTTGTTGATATTTTTGTACGATCCAGCAGTTTTTACAGGTTCCTATTTTTGTGAATTTAAAAAGATTTTTGTGAAAGTTTAAAGTGGAAACATGTAGTAGCGATAAAATTTTTTTAATCAGATGCTTATTTAATAAATAATCCTGTGAAAAGTTCGATTTTTGGTTGCTCAGAATTATGTGAAGGATCTGTTTTGATTGATTGGAATTTTGTGAAGGTTGTGTTTTGATTAATTGAAATTTTGTGAAAGCGGGCCTGAACTTCCTCTGGCATGACCCCTGTTTTTTCTATATTTTATTTTGGATCAAAATGGCTTATCTAAATTCATTTATATTTTTAAAATTGACTCTTTCGAAGAAAAAAATCTAAAATTTCTAAGTATTACCTGACTGCACTATTCTTGGAAGATCTTATATCTGTACTTAAAAACAGGATGCACTACAAACATATTTTGTTATTAATAGTACATAAAACTTTTTTGATCCTAATGCATAGCTTTAATGTGATAAAAATTTTGAAGTTATTATTTTCTTGACCCTATTTTTACAAACTCACAAGAAGGAGATGCTGGTTGAAAGAACCTGATTTAACAGTGATTTCATTTTCAGGAAATTATGAGTTGATGATTTTTTAATATAACTATTAAAATGAGTAGAATTTACAATAACGGGACCCTGTAAAGTTTGGACAGATCCCTGTCCTTTTTTTTTGTGTTGCCTGTGGGTGTATGTTGTTTAATTGAAAGACTCCTTACTCAAGCTAGTATATAGAAAAAACATTTTTGTTATGCTTTGAGATAGTGAGGGATCAAATTTATCAAAAACTGATGTAGGCTGGGCTTTTTTTCTTTTCAAATCCTGGTTGATAGTGTCAATTATATCAAATTTTTATGATGATTAAAAATGTTTTTAGAAAATTATGTATTACAGTAACCCCTCTGTTTCATACCTTGCTTTAATGTGCTCTACGCATCCAAGTCAATTCGGTATGTAAATTAAATCACTTAAATGAACAGGCAGATATATCTAAACATAACTTTAATGAGTCAAAATACAAACTGGCTATTTATGTCTCGTTCGTTCTATGTATATTCATGCACGAGACCATAAGTTGAGTTGCATACATAACACCCTCGTTATATTGCGCCTCGATATATCGCGCTTTTTCTATGTCGCCCAAAATTTTAATTTGAGTTCTTGAAAATAAAAATTTGCATATCTCAATAAAACTCGTTTTCCCCCATTAAACAAAGCAACAATTCTCCCATTCCCCTACTTACATGCCTGCAGAATGATTCTACTCAAACCAGTTGTTTTACTTGACATTTCTTTTTGTATTGATCCTAACGCCCATAGAATGAAAGAGACATATTGCCCATGGATTTTTATGAAAATATTTATTTTTATTAGGAAGGTGTTATTATGTAAGATGAAATGAAATTTTTTGCTTTGACACTCAATTTACTTGTACTTTTTGAGTTATTTCTAATGGCATCGGTTAGATCGCGCATTCGGCTATATAGCTCTTTTTTGCTGTCTCCCGACAAGTGAGATACAACGAGGGGCTACTGTGTTGGGTTTTTCTGCAAAATCATTCTTTTGCAGAAGGGCATTTTTGCTGAAAAAAGTTTGGATGCAAAGAGTATTCAATTTGGTGAGCAGAATGCAGTAAGTTAATAATAGTTTTACTGACTATTGGAATACCTGCTCTTCAACCAGGCAACCTGGGTTCGGTTCCCATCATGGGTACTAGCTGACTACTTGGCCATTCCAGGTGTTGCTGCATGGTAATTGTAATACTTCATGCTAATGGATAGGCAGTTGGAAAGAAACCATCATTAATTGTAATCTTACTTGTCATATGAATTTGCATAACATGGGAATTTATTTTTTATTTATAGTACATTCAAGCTGATCCACCTACAGCAAAAGGCCTGGCATCATTGGTAAATCAATTAATTCAATTTCAAGAAGATGCATTTGGAAGAACTGTTAGTAAGCCTCCACTCACAAGGTTGCCTGTAAGTTTTTTTTTTATTTTTAGCAAATGCAGTAAAACTCTTTCAAACGAACACCCCACAAATGCAGACGATTTTTGATTCTTTGGTAACATATCATTGAGCCTAAAAAACCCCTCTTTTTACAGACTAATATTTTTGTCCCTTTGTTGGGTGTTTGCTATCGAGGAGTTTTACTGTGCATATATTTTTCAAGAAAAATACTTTATCCTTGGTGAATGACTTTTTATTTTTGTGTTCAAGTGCAAAAAATATTTATAATAATGTTTATATATTGTATTGTAGTTGTACATACTGCATAAGTAAAACAGGGTGGTGATAGAACCGGGAGATCAGGGAATTCTAATGTTCTGGAAAAATCGAGGAAAAGTTAGGGAAATTTTCAAAAATTTCCGTAAATTAGCGAATTTTTTTTTGTTTTTGATTTACCTCGAAGTTCCAACAATCTTATCTGCAATCATTAATATCAATCAATGTTCTCTTATTAAAATTCAATTGTAAAATTATTTTACTCAAAAAAGTTCTTTTATTTGCCGTTTTTCATATATTCGTTGCCACATATCGGAAAATGCGATCTTTTTGCTTTTGCGATGGAAACTGACCTTTTTAAATTTTCGATGTTTCTTATGCTTTGTTAAAAGGTAAACAAATGAAACTTCTTTTCATTTTCATGAAAACTTTTAATTAGAAATTTTTCATCGAAATTTTGAATTGTAGGGATGAACTTTCAAACGTCTAAGATAATATCTCTAGTTTTATTTTTCATTTCAATTTTTTAATGCATGCGTCATTCTTCAGATTGTTAAAAATTTGAAATAAAGAATGAAATTCTTAAATAACGTGTTTAAATTTGAAAAAAATCAGAAAACAAAGATCATTAACTATGCAGAAATTTTGGCTTCATCATGGCAATAAAACTATTTCTATTAAACACATTCATTCATCATATAAACTATAAAGTGATTCTGCGCAGAAAGAACATGTTAGATATCGGCAATTAACCGCAAATCTCTACTAATAATAACGCAGCAAGTATATCTGTCTGTCTTGACCGGCGTAAAGCCGAGACCGTTCAGCAGATTTTCCTAAAATTTGGCACGAAATTAGATTGGAACATGGGGCTGTGCACCTCAGCGAGTTTTTTCGAAATTCGAATTTGCTCTCTTTTTATTCCAATTTGTAGCCGAAAACTGCATAAAATGGAAAAAAATATTGCATAGTTTCGAGCTTGATTCCATTGAAAAACAGGTATAAAACTACCCCAGGAAGAGTTTTCCTTGAAGTGCTAAAATTTGAAGCCTCTAAATTAACTAGAAAAGAAGTTATAAGCGTTTTTTCTCTGTAGTTTGAAATTATTTTTTCATGGTAATTAACTTTAATTTTATTTTCCCCAGACGATTGATAGAGCGCTGGCTTTTTATTTTATTTCAATTGTTACCATGCTAACTGGGGCTTCTGATCCATTTTTTAATGAATTAAAATGCATTTCTCGCGGTTTTTAGCATTTTGAGGAGCAGCCGATTTTTAATTTCTTTCTTTCTTTTTTTTTCTTTTCTTTTGATTTTGATTATTTTTTTTAAACAAATTAAAATTTATTTCCTGCCACTCACAGGCTATCAATAGCTTTATTTTGGTTTCCGTATTTTGACATGTATTTTATAAAACCATTATCCATACTGCGCTGTGGTTTTTAAAGAAATGTTATCCTTTATCCCATTAGCAGAATTTTCTGTATCAGTCTGCAGCACAAGTTTCAGAAATCAAAATTTATCTGCAGCACTAAATGATGTGGAACCAAATTTACAATCATAAAAAATAGATTTTAAATAGTTGACACATAACAATAATACATGCAGACAAATAAATATTATGATTATTCAATTTATGAATAAATTAAGAAAATCTAAAATTGAACATGTAATTAATGCAACCTGTAAAATTTTTTTTTTGTAAGGTGGCTAGTTAATCTGCAAGCTTCAAGATAAATCTGCAGCGCTCGCTGCCTTGCTGCACGATTTCTGCTGCTGTGTCCTTTATAGCAATTTTTGTTATTCCAAATTATTACTATTTATATTTTTATGTTTTTTTTTCTCCAGTGAATTAGCATACGTATTATTTGCCTATTTGAGCTCAGATGAAAGGTTTTTTCTGCTTACAAAGCTTTTCTTGCCGCTGTTAGTTTCAGCAAGCTAGAAAATTTTGTGTTTCTGTTTTACTGCCAACAGTTGTGCCAACTCTCCCGCATTTTGCGGGAGACTCCCGAATTTGGGTTTCTTTTCCCGCCCTCCTGAATCGATCCAAAATCTCCCGAATTGAAACTGATATATCACCGAATTTAAAATTACTGCTTCCCCCCCCCCCCCCTGAAATTTTCTTTTCTTGCATAACCAACTCCCCACCATGCACGATTCGGCATGGTGGAGGCGGCGGCCGATGAACACATTACATTAGGAGAGGAAAAGTCGGCACTAAATATCACCGCGAAAATATCTTGAAATTAAAGAATACTATATAAGGGTGAATAATACTAAAGGGTGAAATATAAGAATATTTCAGTACATTAAAAGAGGAATCAATAATTCCATGACGACTCTGAGCCCTAATTAATATTCAAGGATGATTGTGTTCCGGTTGTTCACTGGAATTCCAGTATTTTATTGGCATTTTAATGTGGAAATAAATTGCATTTTAATACCGGAAATTTTGAAAATTACTGAAATTATGCAAAATTTTTTCTCGCTATTGTTTTTAATGTACTCCAAATTTCCGATGATAATGCTAGTAGTTATTACTGTTGATTATTATAGCCTTATTAAAATGCGATATTGAAGTTATTCTACTTATATAAAATCTTTTATTTTCCGTCTTTGTATTTGATGCTTAGGTTTCAAAAAAAAAAATGCAATCTTTTTGCATCTGCTGTTGGAATGGGATTTTTTTCACTATTGATGTTTATTAAGCCTTATTAAAAGGCAAATCGAATATATTACTTTTTATTTTCTGTAAAATTTTGGTTTGAAAATTTTGAAAGGAAATTCTGTGCTTGTTAGGAGTGTGAGCTCTCACGTGTCAAAAAGTTAAATGCTGAATTCAGGTTAATTTTTATTTTTGTGTCATTTATTTAGGCTTTTGTAATGCGTATATATGCTACCAAATCATACTTTTTGAAAAATTATTTATTGAATAAGCAGCAAAAAATAACAAAATTTTTTATCACCTCACATTTAAATTTTGAATTTTCACAAAAATGTTTTAAAATCACGACAAAATGGACCTTGTTGAAAAAAAAGCTGGATTGACACCTACACATCTTTATTAATAAGAATAATAATTTCTTAGAATCAGTTCTCATTGTATAGATTAGGAAATTTGCTTGCTCATTACAGCCCATTAAATTCTTTTCCATATTTAATAGCATACACAATTTTCATCAATTTCAAAATACTGGGTTTTAACAGCATAAATCTTTTTTTTTTTTTTTTTTAAATTACCTAAATCAGATTTGGGATTTTGGGCCCTGATATTGTAAAAGATAGAGGGTTTTTAGGACTGTATTAAGGGCTAAAACATATATAGCACCTGTTCATAAAAGTAATGAAAATTACAAGGCCATTTTACTCGTAAAAAGTTCTGACATCTTTTCATGAACTTACTCAAAATCCCCCGTGAATATGAACTCTATTATGCTGCTTTACCTGTATTTGAAATATAAATTAGTTAAGTATATTAACAAGAATTGCAATGAAGAGCAAAATCTTAATTTTTTTATTGCCCTCCTGAATTCTTTATCAGAAACCTCCTGCATTTCAATTCTGGCAGGTTGGCACGTCTGCTGCCAATGAATAATAGATAAAAACTATTAATACTAAAATTTTAATTAATTAAAACTATTCTAATGGATTATTATTGTCCTTTTTGTGTGGGTACTTGAACTAAACAAACGAAATGAGTTTTCTCTTGAATATTTTCTTTTTGGTTGTGTTGCGTTTCTTTCTTTTGTCTTTTTTTACTGTATGTGTTTTGTAAGGAAAAATCCTTAAATGTGTAGGATCGATGGTTGATTGCCGTGGGCAGATAATTTTTAATTATGTGGAATGCTATAAATTTTTAAAAATAAACATAAAAAAGTTACCACTATGTACACAGTGGTCATTTCTTATTCAGTACAGTTAAATCTTTGAATAAATTATCATGCTTTATATTAAGAGATTTACCTATTTCATGTGCACAGTTCAATTTTTTGACATACTAACGTTAATCTGAAATGTAGTTAATCTTTGATCAAAAGTCTTTTCTTGAGCTTGGTATTTCCTAATAGAATTAAATGCTTTTTTAATCTTTAAAAAAAATGCATATTTTTAAAATAAAATTTAGGTATTTCTAAAAAGAAGTTTGAAAGTTATGCATGTTCTCATTCTTCTTTCAAGCAACTACTCTTTTACCAGTCAAATATTTATTAATTATTTATGTTAAATAGCAAAAAATGTAATTAAATAGAGGTAAAATTAAGAGAAACGCTTTTCTCGTCGAACATTAAATTGGTAACAAATAACAAATGGTTAAAAAAAATGCCTTTTGTCTTTCCCTGGATCTACTCTAAAACTACTAATTTGATACTTTATTTTTGTGCCACAAAATATTTTCACTGCTGTAATAATGCCTCTTTCTTCTTCAAAATAGCAAAATTAAATTTTGGAAAAATTTACCCGCTTTAAATTTTGTTGTAATATTTCAATGTAGCATTCATTTATGTTTTGAGTAGGTCTGTTTTTTTATCTTTTGTGTGTTATTATATATATATTTAATATGCAAAATACTGAATCAGGGAAGTTTTCTGAAAACTCTCTGGAAATCAGAGAGAAGTTGTTGAATTTTGCTTCAGAGATTCTGTAGCCATCCTGTAAAAAGAAATTGCTGCAAATTTAAACAGGGTGCGTACGCGGCCTGGAAAACCTTGAAAGTCCTTGATTTACATGGGTTTTTTTTTTCAAGGCCTTGAAAGTCCTGGAAATTTGGAATAATGAACAAAAATCTCTGGAAAGTCTTTGATTTTCTCATTTTTACTATTTCTTTGCTACTTATCAACAGGAAAATTCACATTTCTTCAAATTCCTACCTGCAGACATGTGATTTTTTCGTATTTTGACGGAATTCCGTAGTTTTGGTAATTTTGGAAATTAAAAATTTTGCTTCCGTGAAAATTCGTAATTTGGATTTCTTTTTCTCTCTCTCTCTCTCTTTTTTTTTTTTTTCCCCATGAACATTTTTGAAAGTAGCCTCCGTACATTCCCGCGAAGTTTCACAAATTACGAGTAAAATTTACACATTCGATTCGTTTTTGGCGCTTTTAAGTGTCATTCCCGATTTTTTTCAGCACTTCGAAATCTGGTTGCATCGGCTTCGGCAAAACTTCCTAGTTCTCATTTAATATCGGATTCTTCCCCTTAGACATCAATAAATTTGAACTTATCATTATTTTTTATCTTTCCTAAGTTTTAGCTTCTGTAAAGAACTTGCAAAACGTCCTTTTGCCACACCCACTCTAAATGGCGCAGATAACACTGGTCAACAAGTGTTTTGCCCCAAGAATGAATTTCACTTTTCCTGAAGTAGTTTTGCATGAGGAATCCGTATCTGGCATCGAAATTTTTCCATCACGTATAGTTTTTTAGTAAGTTATGAGGAAGAAAATGTTCGATTTTTTAACGTTTTTTCAGTGTTTTTCCGATCATGCAGCATGGTTTTTATTGAGATAAAGTACACAAAAGAGCTTGAATGTCAACCGTTAAACCAGTGGTCACTTTGTTTTGCTGGAAAAAACTATTTTGCCCCTGCAGACCCCCGAACGGAAGTGCGTATCGAATAACTGCACTGGGTGCGGGTCTTGGTAGGAATTTCGCGAGAATTGGGATACAAAGGCAAATAGGCAAAAGATTGATACTGTACGACACGTTGAATGAGCATGAGCTACTACTTTTAATCATAGAAGTCTCCTGTTGTTTGTAAAAATACCCCCAAAAAACATGGGAGCTGTATAACCGATGAACATGGAGAGCGGTCCCATCAGGACATTTCAGTTATGGAATTAAGAGAAGTAGAGTGCATCTATGTTAGCAGATTACTGCTGAACGTTAAAAAGAAACATTCCTGAGTCAAAATATGCCAGAACATGTCAAAATCAACCCTTTTAAGGTAAATAGAAAATTACTTGGTTTTTTGGTGGAAAGGCTTCTAATGTAAAAATTTCAATGCCCTTAAAAAAAGGGGGGGGGGGATTTCTAAGGACTTTATTGGCTGATCTTAGAAGTATTTTCCAAGCTGAATTTGAAAATGAAAACCATTTAACTTATCACTTAAGGATTTTGCTTGTAAGGTACTGCATAATTTAGGGTAAATGTTATTAATGTCAACTATTACAGCACCTTGCACGGAAAATCCTTACGTGATAGAGAAAAATGGTTTTCATTTTCGAGTTCAGCGTGAAAAATACTTCTAAGATCAGTTAACAAAGTCTTTGGGGCAGAAAAAAGGTTTTTTTTGTAGACCAGTGTAATCAAGGGATTTTTAGCTTTTAAGTTTTAGTGATACATCTGTTGATTATAATTATTAAATATTAGAATCTTATTAAAAATCTGTTATAAAAGTTTTTTTTGCCAAAAATGTTTCGTTTTTTTAAATTGTTTTTCTTTTTCTTTTTTTGTATGTAATTTAAAATGAGTTTAAATTTTAGATAGTCTTTAGCATTGGGGTCCTTCCCCCTTTTAAGCACTCATTTTACATTGTTAGAAAACGTATAAATAATATTTCTTTCTATTATAATTCAATATATAAAAACATGTAAAAATATTCTTCACACCTAATTTTGAAGTTATATCATTTCATTAAAATTTTTATAGTTATCAAGTATTAAAATATTTATTTCAGTTTAAGAAGTTATTGCTCAGAAACATGTTTATTTCTTTAAAAAATGCCATGCCACTTCCAAGCCTTATTTTCGTTAGACATAATGTCCCAATCACTTTTTTATATAAAGTAATGAGTTGACTCCTTTAGTATTTAATAATTCTATTTCTTAGTAATTTATGCTTGTAATATACTTTTTAATAAGCTTTTACAAAGCGTTATGTTGTGATTTTTCAGTATCTTTTTTTTTCAGTGAGGCACATGTCTGACCTGACAAGCAATTAAGCTTTGGTTTGTTACATACACAGCCTGACAACACATAAATCTAATTAATGTGCGATCTGATAAATTTTTATAGTATTGAATATGAAGTTATTTTATTACAGTTAGAGTGCTCTAAATTAAATAGTATTAAAGAAATATTTCTGGCTTGTAATGTAGCTTGTAGTCGAAGTGGTTAGATTTACTTCATTTGAAATACTTGATTTTTGATATGAAGAGTCCTGGAGAGTGCTTGATTTTTACTTAGAGAATAGTGTACGCACCCTGTTTAAAGCTATTTATGTTCCCTACCCTTATACACTGATCTTATTTTTAATTTATAAGACTGCTATTTCATTTTTTTTTCAAATTTTGCATCAGTATTGTGTTTGTTTGTCGGCTATTTTAATTGCAGAGCCGAGTTGTTTTTATTATGCAGAAAAATACAAATTTTTGTTGGTGAATTTATGTTGATAAATATATAAATTTTTGACTAGTTTAAATTCTATTCTTTATGATTATATATTTTCAAAAAATTTGTATGTACAGTACACACATGCTCACTTCATGTAGTCTTAATTAAGAAAGTCACTTTGTTTAAAAATTTCTATTTAACGTTAAAAAATCTCTATACAATAAATTTTTCATGACATTCATTTACCCAAAATCTCCTGAGTTTTCATCTTGCAATGTTGGCAGCTATGCCCTCTAGAAAATGCTCTCTAACACAAAAAGTCCTTAAAGAGCCTAAAAAAGTTTTTAAATTAAATTTTTGTCCTATGCTTTGGCTGCGATACAAGTAAATTTTATTCTTAAAATTAAAGGCTTTTCTCTCTACATATTTTTATTCAGGCAGGCCAATCTGCTTGCCCTTTTTCTTTGGTTGTTGCATCCTTTTTTAAAAATTCATTAATCGAAGTGCCTGTCTTCCTGCTCCTCAAAATCATCATTGATGTAAATCTATGATTTAAATCGTTTCAATTGTTGTTCCATCTCTTGATTGTAGCACTAGCCTGAAGGGGTAACAATTCTTTTTTATGAAGCTTGTATACTAACTAATATAATATAAATTGGAACAATAAGGTGCAATTCGTTTCATACATTGTTTTAATGTTCCAGGGAGTTAAAGTATTTCACCTTATTAAAAAAGTACTTCATGAAAGTATCACAATTTTAGCCAATTTATGTATCTTCATTGTTTAAATTTTTCAGATGAAATGTTTCCTTGACTTTCGCCCTGCTGGAGGATTATGTCATATTCTGGCTGCAGTGTATAAATTCAAATGTGAACAAGGATGGTAAATATTTCTTTCTTTCATCTAGATTAAAATTACTTAATTTTAATGTATTCTTTTCATTTATGTTCTTAGTTATTACTTTTTTTCTGATTGAAATAGTTTGTTTCAATCTTTTTGGCTAACAGTTTTGTTTCAATCTTTGTAGGAGACGCTTTGATTTCCAATCACCATCTCGTATGGATCGCAATGTTGAGATGTTTATGACCATCGAAAAGACCCTAGTTCAGAACAAGTGTTTAACACTACCTCACATTTTTATCATGCCTGAAGTTGAAAAGCAACTTGTTCCACGATTGAAGGATATTATCAAAAGGCATCAAGGTACAATTGCAGAAAATCCGGATGATGCATCTCATTTAGTACATCCTCCTTTGCCAACAACTGATGGGCCAGGTAAATATTTCAAGTTAGGCGTAACATTCCAAATTGCTGCTGAAATTTATCAACTCTAGCAATTACAGTAGAACCTCTCTTAACCGCCTCCGGATTAACCAGCTTTCACTTTATCCGGCCCATATTTTCAAAATGTAAAGAAAGTTTTTAGAGTGCTAGTTATATGGAAGAAAAGATGCTGCAGTACTCGTGAATTTTTTCGTGGAATCCTTATCCCCCTGTTAAAAGAGACATTCCAATGTTGAAGGGGGGGGGGGGGAGGAGAGTCTGGGAATCCGCATATGGCTCCTATGAAATCAATTGAGGCTATTGGCTAATCTCGGGTTCAGTGCATCAGTGGGTCAGTCAATTCAGCCTTTGCTAAGCGCTTGATAACTGGTATGTAACTCTCAAAGTAACTGTACTAAAACGCAATCAATTCTCACACTTCCACTCTCTCTTTTAAATTGCATAATATATCTCCCATTTTTTGTTATCCCCCCACTTTAACCATATTTTTACTTAACCAGCTTAGCATTGGTCCCAGTTAAGCCGGTCAACAGAGGTACTGCTGTAAATTGAATACAAATGTGGTACTATGATATATTGCAATAGACTTCATATAAATATATCTGTTCTGAAGTTAACTGGTCTAAGCAACAATAAACGTGCGTCTGTATTAGGGATGTAACGAATAGTGATTTGGCCGAATACCGAATATTCGGCCATTTCTTCCAGGCCGAAGCCGAATATTCGGTCCTTTCTTATAGGCCGAATACCGAATATTCAGCGGCCGAATATTAAAATTTCTAGAAAAGCGTTGTAATCGAAAGTATTTGTCAAATTTAAAATTATTCACAAAGTCAAACACCAATTACACACAATCTGTGATGTATGATTTAATTAATTTTTGCTAAGAATTTAAAACTATTTAAAATTAATCTATTTTCACTATTGTTTTGAATGTAATAAAAGTAAGAATTTCAATACAAGCAAAATATAAATGACAGATTTTACAGTAGTAAGCATTAGCATTATTTTACTAATTATTTAATTGCAATGAAAGAAATACTAGTGCTTAGGGAACTTTTACCTTGCTCAAAACTGTTTTATGAAGACATTTTAAAAGTTATAAAAGTTAATATTTTTATTTTATGGGGTTTTTTACATACCTATTTTTAAAAGATCTATTAAAACTTAATGCACTTAACTGGGATATGTTTTTATTTTCAAAAACCCAAATAACTTATGCTATCTAAATATTCATGATATATTCTGGGCTTTTTACATTTCTCTCTAACCCAATATTCACAATAAATCAGTCTACCGAAACAAAATCTGGCTTCCACTTTGTTAATAATAACAAAATGAATTCATCATATTCTCCATTATAATTAACTATTGGCAGCTTTTGGGAGCAAATGCTAAATATAAAATACAATATTGCAACTTTAAGATGTGTTTTTGCTCATCAGTCAAGCCTAAAACAAGATTAAGAAAAAGTAGTTTATTATAAGTTATTTTTATTTATTAAAACTATAGTGGACTAATGTATTCTTTTGCAATAAGTATTATACAATTTTAAATGTTTAAAATCTACTAATTTCTTTATTTTTTTACTTTTTTACTGCAGCAGAACTATTCGACCGAATAGTCCATCAATATTCGGCCAGGCTGAATATTCGGCCGGGTGAGGAAATGACTATTTGGCCAGGCCGAATATTCGGTCAAAGGGTCAAATAGGCTGAATACCGAATAGTGGCCGAATATTCGTTACATCCCTAGTCTGTATATGTATGTGTATAGCAGGGTTCCCACCAAGTCACTTTTTTCACCTAAAATCACTTTTTCTTTTCATTGGTCACTTAAAGTCGCTTTTTGTAGCAAATAGTCACCTAAAATCACTTTTTTTGGGGTATCTCATAAAGTGCTTAATAACCACCAAACTTTTCCTATAAACACTAGGAAAAATGCAAATAAAATAGTTTCCTTCTACAAAGCTATTTTCTGAAGCAAATAAAAAGTTAAAACAGGGCATTAGAAATCAAGATTTTTCAGAAATACAGCTTGTTTGGGCAATGATAGAGGGTGCTAAATATGTAAAAGCTGATGAAATCGAGCACAGAGCAAAGGGGCACATGAAATTGGAAAAAAATTACAGAAGAGAAAATCTTCCGTAATCACAACTTTTTTTTAAAAAAGAAATCTAAGACTGATTAAATTGAAACTTTTACAGAGTGCTGCCATTTATATACCAGGGGCGACAGTTCTCTAAATTTTTGTAGCATTTTTTTCTGAAATTTTTATACTAACATTTAAAAATTTTGAGCATTCCTACTGTATTGATTTTCTTTTCTGATTTTCTTTTTGCTTTTCAAGGTCTATTCTATCTTATCATTTTCAGTTTCACCTTTGAACGATTTGCAAGTTAAAAACTTTTTGCTACAGGATAAGTAAGCACTTAAAGTAAACTTTTCAAGTATTTTACTTTTGGTATCTGTACTTTCTAAATCAGCTTTAAACAAAGGATTATAATCAAAATCATTTCTTGTACAGAATGCGTTTAATTTAACGATTTCCTTGCTTGATTTAACTGGGCATTGATCCTTTTCCTGTTTTTCATGCTTATAATTGATTTTATTCGCTTCTTTAGTTGTGTGCTTCAAATGTACCGTTTTCAACGGTCAATACATATTCATTCACTCATTAATTAATTTACTCGTTCATGAATTTGTACACTTATTTATTTTGCACTCATTGCTTTATTTACTCATTCATTCTTTCACTCATTCAGTTATTCATTGATTCATTCATTCCTTGAGAAATATCCTTAAAAATCCTGGTCAACAAATTTCATTGAAAAAATAGGTTCGTTTAGTTCAGGTTGAACTTCGTATCTGTACATGTTCTTTGGCCTAACATCTTTCCGATAAAGTTTGTTCCAAGTGAATCCGTCAGCTAGGTCAGGATTTATATCTATCAATGTAAAGATTTTAATTTTTTACTTGCTCTAACATATGTAATTTGACATAAATATATAAATAATATTCAAATTAACTTTATTTCTATAGTAATCCCAATGAAAGCAAATTTTGAAATATTAAACTTTTTTTTCTCTTTTGAGCCTTGCGCTAGCATGCATTTGAAGTTTATTTCTGGTGTTTAATTTTTAGCATCAAGGAATATTCTGAATTAATTTTTTTAATAAAGGATTATAATATTCCTTGTATATACATACCTTTAATTTATATATAATGTTTCAAATATTTAGCACATGCTCCTCTGATATTCTAAATGTTTTTATTAGCAATAATTAATTTTATTTTTGTGATCAAACATTATTAAAAATAAAGTTGATTCTGTAAATTGTTATCATAATCGGTCACCCCTGGCATATATATGTATGGCTGCTTTCTTTCTGTGTCTGATGAAAAACCATTGGTTTTTTAAAAATGATTTTTTGTTTGAGATGATAGTGATATTTATTTATGGAAGTTTAGTTAAGGACTGAACTTTCTGCTGTTTTTAGCCTACTTTCCCAAAAAATAAAGTGTGAAAGAAGGCTTAATGCATTGTAAAAATATCATTAAAAATAAAGAAAAGTCAAAGAAGTAATTAAATAAGGAATTAAAAATGAAAAATTTGAAAGTAGGGTTTTGAGATGGGGAAAATGTGTCTGTCCCCCCCCCCCCCCCCCCCCCAGTAACTTTTGAGGAAATTGGCCGATTCAAAAGATCTTGGCGAGGACATCTCATTTCCATATTTTACTTTTTCATTTGAAAAAAATTTCGTTTAATTTTGAACAGTTCAAAAAATCTTAACATTAGCACCTATGCGCAAAAATAAAGCACATTACGTGAACACTATGCATATGATCCTAGTTCGTATGGACAAGTTTATTGGGAAAAGCTCTCGGTGTGAAATATATTTTTAGATTTGAACAATTTTTGTTCATTTATGAACAGTTGAAAAAAATTAACTTTAGTGCCTACGGGGAAATTTCAATCCTATATAAAGCTTGACCTAGCTGACGGATTCACTTGGAACAAACTTTATCGGAAAGATGTTAGGCCAAAGAACATGTACAGATACGAAGTTCAACCTGAACTAAACTAACCTATTTTTTTAATGAAATTTGTTGACCGGGATTTTTAAGGATATTTCTCAAGGAATGAATGAATCAATGAATAACTGAATGAGTGAAAGAATGAATGAGTAAATAAAGGAATGAGTGCAAAATAAATAAGTGTACAAATTCATGAACGAGTAAATTAATTAATGAGTGAATGAATATGTATTGACCGTTGAAAACGGTACATTTGAAGTAATCAAAAACTAAAGCTAAATGAGAATTTAGAGAGAGAGAGATTGCAAGAGTATAGATCTGTATTTGGAATGTGCGAAAGTAGGCTCGTATAGTTCTAGATGGAACTTTTGCATGTGAAGAAAATAAATGTAATGGTATATTTTTCTATGCTTAAACACCTATTTTTCTACAAATGTGTTAGTGGTAATACAAAGCTTATTCTCATTTGGTCACTTTTTTTTATAAATTGATCACTTTTTTGGTCACTTTTTTTTCTTAAATGGTCACTTTTTTCACTTTTTTTGTATCATATTCTTGGTGGGAACCCTGGTATAGACACACATTACTGCTGAACAACACATATTTGCTGAACAAACATACTAAAAAAATTGATTCTGCGAATATCTTGAAAAAAAGACTTACAGGTAGGAACACTCAAAAATAAAAAAAATGAAGTATGAAAACGCGTTGTTCATTTTTGTGTTTGATGCATTATCCTAGTAAGATGTTCTTTTATCACATTATCATTTCTTATTTATCACATTTGAATTTGAAAGTAAAATCTAAAATTTTATATTATCCGGGCTCAGGAATCAATCCAGCATTTTTATTTTTAGCAGGCTCTGGTTTTTGTGAATTTTAAAAAGATTTTGTGAAAGTTCAAAATTTGACATACAGTGATAACAAATTTTATTATTTTTTGTGGTTTTTTAATTAGTAATTCTGTGAAAAGTGCAATTTGGTTGCTTGGAATTTTGTAAAAGATCTGAGAACGTACCTGAATTTCCTCGTTGTGATATCTGGAGATATATCTTTTCATCCGACTTTTAAATATCAAGTTTTTTAGTAGTAATAACTTTTCAAAGGGGTGTGTGATAATAATAATAAGTTTTTATCACAAAGAATTGAATGCATTATGTGTATATATTTCAGAGGACTGGGTTCGTGTGGTTTTTAGAAGGGATAAAAATGTTATGCTACATTGGTGGTTTTATCCTGACAGGTAACTGATTTATTCCATATGAGTTTTATTCTTATGTTGTAACTTAGCTGATGAGTTTAAAAAGTAAAAAACTCATTTACTGTATAGGGACCGTTCATAAATGATGTTGAGCTTTTTTCCCCCACATATTTGGCCCCCCTCCCCCCTTTGTCACATGTCACGCTATGTTGAATAAGCAGGATTTCACACTTCTTGTTCCCCCCTCGAAGCGTGACATCATTTATGAATGATCCAATACTTATTTTTTTTGCATGTAAAATTTATTTGTGTATTGTTGAACTACCTAGTTCTAATAAGTTTACAAAGTAATATGAATTAAATTTATTTTAAAAGATTTGAAGGAGGGATGATCTGACTCCCTTTTATAGCTTATTCTTTATATTTCTAAAGCATACAGTACAATATTGATCTGAATAGGATATAGCCTTTTTATAGTAGTCAAACTTGTTCATCTTGAACCTGTCTATCTAATAAGCAGGTTTGAATATATTATGTACGGTTACTTACAAGTGCTGCTTAAAATTTAATTGGGAATTTATAAAATAAGTCATTAATGCATCACTGTAATATTTTTTGCTTACAGTTATGATACATGGGTTACTGGCACGGAAATTGACCAAGAACCTGAAACTAGCGAATCAGAAATGCCATATGAGGTCTGCTACTGTCTTTTTAGGGGTTTTTTTTTTCATTTTAAGTATTCAAACAATGTTGGTTATGATTTTTTAATCGCTTTAAAATCTTCCAACTAGGTAAATGCTCGATGGCTGTTGGATTTGGATGAGTACAATGAATGGATGAATACTGATGACTATGAAGTAGAAATGGATGCTCTGGTATGTTATTTTTATTTTTTAAACAAAATAACTTAGGGGAAAGTGGTTATGAATGGGACATTTTTTTTCTTTTATTTTTGTATTTTTTTGTATTCATCAGATTTTGTTCAAATTTGCAGGATATATTCCTCACATATTCAGGCATACAATAAAAAAAATAAAATTAGAATAAATATAACCCATAATGTTAAAGAGTCCAAAAATTGAAAAAGTGCGTTTGTCCCATTCAACCCCACCCATGAGGTTGAATGGGACACTATAGTAAAGTAGTTAAACTAACTAAAAACTTACTTGTTTTATGCTACTGTCAAATACAAAATAAAATATATATCAAAATAATTTTTCATATAATGTTAAATAAAATCACTTGTAATTTTCCATTATCTCAAAAAACAACTTTATTATGTAGATTGACATTAAATTCTAGGACCAACCAGTTTTAATTACAGTAGTAAGGTTTACACTGCAACCATTGTTAATAAAATTATCCCATTATCATGTGCATAAGTGATAATGTCCATGCTATTGTGTGGTTCATGGTTATCTAATAACAGCAAAACTTTCTCTGTCGTTGGCTTAACAAATTCCGCAAAATGGTGAAGGGCTTTCAAAAAATTTTCTTCTGTCATCCAGCCAGTGCTATGCGTTAATCCTAAGCTCCCAATAGGAGCATTATTTAACATATATTCTTTAAATTTGGCACGGGGGAAAATGAACACTGGGGGGCACTGTGGTGCCGTTAGCACAAACAAAACCTAACATGGTTACTCAGGGTGACCACAGACCCGGGAAATATCAGGGAATTGGAAAATTCTGAAAATATCAGGGAATTTGAAAAAAAATTCGGGAAAATCAAATTTTTATCGTTAAAAAGCGCGATAGATCACCAAATCTAGATCCAAGCGCACCAAGCTCTTTCTACGGGTAGGAAGGAGAAGGGTGTTCCCCCTCCCCCTCCTTTCTTTTGCAATCACATTTCTAGAACGCGATTGTGAAAGAGAAGGCTGTGTGCACGTAGAATTTCTGGCAACCTAGGCTTGGTTTAGCTAGCTTGCAAGAGTGTTCTTTGTTGCAAGCTGAAGAAGACAACAAACACGTGCATGATAGAGGAGAAAAAAAGGATTTAAAGAATTAAAGGACAGCAAGACTAGTCGATGTATTAAAGGTAAGAAATTTTACTGTAAATAATTGATTATTAATTCCTATATTTTGCATACGAAATTTTTTAATTTATCGGATATTTCACAATGGTTAAAATCGGCTTCGCTTTAATGTATTAAATCTTGATTTGTTTTTATTACAGTATGGGACCCCAATTTCGGAATCCCGAAATCCGTAAAACCCAAAATTCGGGAATTTTTCGGAGAAATTCGGCAGCTGAAAAAAAAAAAACAGCCTTTTTTTTTTTTTTTTGAAAAAAAAAAAATCGGGATTTGTTTTGCACCGTTTTTTGGAAATAAGAGTTTCAAAGAGAAGGAAAATAAAATGTAATGAACATGTTTAAGATCGGAAATGTGCTGTTTTCAAAAAAAAAATTATTTCGCAATTTTCTGCAAAGGGTTCGTTTTTGCGATTAGTTTTTCTGAATTGTTACTTTAATTCTGAGTTAATATCATTAAAGTTTGCTTTTTAAAATTTCTTGTAGTTTTCTTATATTTATTTTTTTAATGAGCTCTAATTTTCGTGAGATACAGAACATTCGCGAAATTAAAAATCTGCGTTTCTTGCATTTTCCCGATAAACTTATCTTTTACTACAATTTGGTGACTAGAGAATTAGAATATAAAATCATATCAGAATTTGACAAGATTCTTTTCTCTTATTGTTTATTAAAGAGGTTAAAATAACATTGGGAAAAGTCTAGATGCTCCGCTGCTTTGCCTCGAATGTACACCTACTCCAACTTTGTTTTTTGTACTAAATTTTGCGACTTTTTGGCGAGTATATACGATAATAAAAGTGCTATAAATGAGCAAAACGTTAATAAAAAGTTCCAGAGCAAATTATATGGGCTCTGATGCTACTTAACAAAATTTTTTGGATGAGGACCCAAAATCCGGAAAGATCGCGGCCCCGAGCGTTCCGGATTTGAGGTCCCATATACTGTATTATTTTATTTCAGTGGCAAAAATACCACTGGAGTAAAAATTATGTTTAAGCTTTAGAAATAAAGTATGAACCGCATACCTCAAATTCAGATCCTCAAGATCCGATAATTCGGCACTTAAAAAAAATCCGAAAATTATTGCTGAATGAGCTGTTAAACCTACAAATGCCAGGTTTTGGTTCAAATTGAAGCAATATTGAGAATATTTTACTGATTTATGGGAACTAAACTCGGAAAACCAATTTAGGAGCAGAATAATGAACCATATTAAAAAGGCAAAAATCCAAGTTTCTTAGACTCAATAAGTCTAATCCTCCACCTTAAAAAGTTCATTCCTATATTGCCTCCAGTTTTAAAAACTACTTTTAAATTTTGTTTGATTTTTCTTTACAAAAAAAAAAAACTGCTCGATTTGCTTCTACTGTAACGTGAACGCTGCCGCGCTGGAGCGTTTTAAATACGCAAGAGATCAATAATGGTAGGGACGCGAAAAAAAATAAAAATATTACGTGTCCTCGGGGGCACGTAATTTTTAAAAGCGGAAAAAAATAATCGAGCAAAATATAAGAAAATCGATGCGCACTTCTTTTTTTTACGCTCCTGCCCGCTTTTTTTTTTTTTTTTTTTTAAGTTTTAGTTTCTAGATTATTATATTTTATTTTTATCTGTGACAGTATCGTAGCCCAGATTCAGAAAATCCGAAATTAAAATTTTTTTTTTTGGTCGTGTAGATCCACCATGTTTGGAATCTTTCTGAAATTCGGTAAATTCCGAAACCTGATATCACACGGGGCCCAATCCCCAAACGTGCTGAATTTGGTGTTTGGAAGTAACTGAACAAATAAATCTATAATTGATTTTTTATTTTCGTTATTGCATATTTTACTGTTTTTCATCGTATTTTGCATTATTTGTTCTGCTTACGTTATTCCTTCTTGTTTTACGTCTTTTTTTTCTTCTTTTTTTCAGTTTTTGCAAAATTTATAGATAATAATCTCTCGCACACGACGTGCTCTTCATAACTTTTTTTTAATTTGTATGTTTTTGGAAGGAAACCTTTTTTTTAAATTGAAGATGAAGAGTAACGAAACTTATGAATGAAAGCTAACAATTGTTTCATTAAAATTATTTTAAATTTATTTTGGCTAAAAATGAAAACTTTATAAACTTTTTTCTATAAAAAATCCACTAAAGTAGTAGTTATATTTACAATAAATAATAAAATATATCAAAAGTGTTGTTTTCTGACTTCTTCATAAACCATGTGTCCGTTATATAGGTGTATCGGGGGGGGGGGGGGGGGGGGTAATTGCCCACCCCTTGGTTTCGGAAATATAATGTATTTCTGGGAATGTACTTGTATTTTGTTTTTTTTTAAAGCAAAAACACATTGAGTTTACACCCTATGCCCCCCCCCCCTCCCCCTTCTCTGGAAAATTTCGATGTGACAGCCCTGATAAACTAGAAAAAAATTAATATTTAGTTCTATTCTAAAGATAAAAAGCACATCTTTAAAATATCATAAATATTTTATTTGTACTTTAATCCCAGAGACACAAATTGTACCAAGCATTACAATCTGTTTTTAAAAATTACGCCAAGTGATGCAGCCAGATTTTTTTTCGGGGGGGGGGGGGGTTCAAAATTGATTATTTACTTTTTAAATTCATTTTTGAGAGAAATTATCATTCAATACACTTAATCAAGCAGTTTTGTATCCTTAATAATAATTCATCAATATCAATCACTTTGCTTAAAATAATTAATTCTCTTGTGTGAAATCTTTTGAGGAAATTTTAATGACAAAAGTTTTACATTGTTTTTTAACCCAAATAGCACCCCCTGTCTGTGCCAGGGATTATCATGTCTTCCAAAGAAAACATTTTTACAGGCGAAAGATTTCAAAATTATACAGTAGTGCACCAATCATTTTTGTATTTTGTTGAGAGGGGCGGTCTAATACCTCATGGGGCCATCTTGCTGCCCTCCCCTCGACAGGAGGTGAAAGCCTGTGTATGTTTTTTTAACCTTAATGTGCACTTTTTGTTTCTTAATCTTATGTACAGGCAGTGGTTCTAAATTTGTATGCAATAGAGACAAAATGATAGGATTCTTATTTTTCATGAATCTTGTGAAAAGAAATTAGTCTTCCGATTTGTAAAGCTATTATTTCAATTGTGTTCTTCATAGCTTTAATTTGCAATAAATTATTTTATGTTTTCATTATGTGAAATGAATTAATATAAAAGACAAAATTTAATAAAATTCATCAAATAATTGTGTGCAGTAAGAATTGTTACCCTTTTTTTTTTTTTTTTGAAGACTTATTTTGTTACTGTTTAAAAATAGATTTTTAAATTTGTCACTTTCATCCCTGGAATTAGCATTTATAATTTTCTTTTATTTTACAGGTTGCAAGAATATACGAGTTAAGGCAATTACTATGGCTGCTCGCTTTCAGATAGACTGGTTAAAAGTCCAGAGTTAAAGGATTGGTTTTCAAGAAGTTGAAGGGGATGTGCATAAAGCAAGATGCATAAAATGTCATAAAACATTTTCACTGAGCAACATGGGTCGAAGAGCTGTTACTAGCCACGCAAAAGGGGCCGAGCATCAAAAGCGAATGAAAGAAAACCTTAAATTATTAAAAGTGTCAGAATTTTTTTGTGCTGCCAAGTCAGTTGCTGCAGAATCTATCCCTGAAGCAGCAGGTACTGTTCCTGAACAGTCGAATTTGTCTCACCCTTCATCTTCCTCTTTTGAGCCATCAATTACATTAAAAACATATTTACAAAATGATAAAGTCATTAGAGCAGAAATATTGTGGTGCTTGCAAACAATTATGAGCCATAAAAGTCTCAGATCTGCTGGTGCGGATGTTACGCTTCTTCAAGCTATGTTTCCTGATAGCCAAATAGCTCAAAAGATGCACCTACAAAGAACAAAAATTACATATTCAATTTTATATGGAATTGCTCCGTATTTCAAAGACGATTTAATATTTAAGTTATCCAAGGCGACACATTACACCATTGGGTTTGATGAATCTTTGAATAAAGTCTCCCAACGAACCTAAATGGACATCAATGTCCGTTTTTGGGACATAGAAAGTGCTGAAGTGAGCACTCGATTCTACACATCAGTTTTTTTTTAATAGTGCCACTTCTGATGCCCTTCGAAAAGCTTTCACTGATGCAATTTCACCTTCATTGAATATGAAGCATGTGCTGCAAATATCTATGGATGGCCCAAATGTGAATCATAAATTTTTTAGAGACTTAAAAGCGGAAAATGTTGGAAACGATGATGCTCCTGTTATTATGAACATCGGCACCTGTGGATTGCACACCATGCATTGTGCGTTTAAAGCGGCAATCAAAAGTACAGAGTCTGCAATCATAGCTTTTTTGAGAGCACTGTACAATCTGTTTAAAGATGTACCAGCTCGGCGAGGCCTTTACACAGAACTTTGTGGCTCAAATCTATTTCCTAAGAAGTTCTGTTCAGTACGATGGCTAGAAAATAACGATGTTGCTCAGCGAGCCATTGATATTCTGCCCCACATCAAAACATTTGTGACAGCAGTTCAGAATGATAAAAAGTTGAAATTGTCCATACCCAGCTTCAAGATAGTTGTGGATAGTTTAAACGATCCATTGCTGTCAGCAAAATTAGCTTTTTTCATATCTGTCACATCTGAAGTTGAACCTTTCTTAAGACAGTTCCAGACAAATGTACCCATGATACCTTTTTTACACACTTCCCTTACTTCTGTTCTGAAGTCAACAATGACAAGATTTGTAAAACCTGATGTTTTAAACAGTAGTGTAAATATTAAACAAATCGATCTTGGCGACAAAAAAAATATTTTGCCTGCTGAAGAAATTGATTTAGGGTATGCTACTCGACAAGCTTTGAGGAAAAAAAATATGGTCAGAAAAATCCCAGATGCTGACATTTTAAAGTTTAGGAGGGAATGTCTTCGGTCGCTAAAACTTTTAGCATTTAAAATTTTGGAAAAATCTCCTCTTTCCTACTCATTAACAGATGCTTTAGCCTGTTTTGACCCATCTGTAGCTATTGAAGAGAATCTTTCGAAAAAGAAGATAAGAAGTTTGTTGACAAATTTTGAGGAACATAGACAAATTAGCAGCTTGTTAGCTGAACAAGCTGAAAAGCAATTTGTGCACATTTGTGCCCAGCCTTCTGTGCAAGAGGAGTTACGAAACTTTTCTTGCTCTGCACAACGAGTGGATCACTTTTGGCGTAGTGTATTTGCTAAATTCCCCAATTCTAAGGCAATCACAGCTATCATGAAGATAGTAATGATTTTATCACACGGGAATTCTGCCCTTGAACGAGGGTTTTCAATAAACAAAGAGTGCCTTGTTGAAAACCTCAAAGAGTGCCTTGTTGAAAACCTCAATGAGGACTCTTTAATTGCACAGAGAACAGTTTATGATGCTGTTCGTAACTCTGGCAAGGATTTAAAGGACCTAGAAATATCAAAAAATTTGATTTAGTTATAAAAAAGTGCCAGGTCAAGGCTTACTGAAGAAATGAAAAAACGTTCACTAGAAGACAAAGAAAAAAGAGATGAAAGGTCAAAGAAGATAAGGCTTGAGAAAGAAAAGAAAGATTTAGAATCTCAAATCAAGAAGGTTCAAGAAAATGCAACTAAAGCAGTGCAGGCTCTAACTGAGAAAATTCAATCTTTAAAATGATGGAAAATTTGAAAAATTTGTGCCCTCCAGCAGTGCCTTAATTAAATTTTAATTTAATGTATTTTATTTTATAATTTGATGTTTATTTCATTAAAAATTTATTTTGTGGTTTTTTCAATGTTTCTATTTTATTTTATTTTTATTTTTTATTCATTTATTTATTTATTTTTTGAGTTAAATCTAAATTTTTTTTCTGATACCTGAAAAAAATTAGCAACTATTAACATTTTTAAAGGTAAGTGGTTATTCTTGAGCATAAATATTTAATATATATATCTAAAGGAAAAGGTGTTCAAACGAAGATGGAAATCAGTAAAAATGTTTTGTTGGACAGGGAAAAATCAGGGAAAATAATTTTGTCCAAGCTGTGGCCACCCTGTGTCCCTCTCTCTGCAGATGTTATTTCTCCAACTTGCTTTGTTCCACATGATGCAATAACTTAAGGTGGCTTAACCAAAACATTGAATGTCATTTGTAAGTAAATGAAAAAAAAAAAAAAACTAAATCCCTAGTATATAAAAAGGAGAAAAAATTATGTCCCATTCATTACTGCAATTTGTGTCCCATTCAACCCTACATTGCCATTTTAACATAATTTCACATTTTAGTGATGATAGTTTTAGAATTAAATCTAAATGAATCTTAAAATGAATAAGTAAATAAACAAATTGAAATATGCAAATCAGAAAACTAAGAATAATAATTAGTTTTCTGTTTATAGTTATTTTTAAAAAACAGTGAAAACTTCCTTTTTGAGCAGATTTTTGCACTCTGTGCTCTCACAACAAATTGGCGTCACTTATAAGAATAAAATTTTTGTCAGCATGTCTGGATGCTTAGCTCCATCTAGTGGTCCCAAAAAAAAAAGCAATTTTTCAAAGTAGATTTTTAGAAACTAGTAGTGTTCCATTCAACCCCATGTCCCATTCATTACCACTCTCCCCTAATATAAATCTTAAGCATTCTGATGGGAAATGAGAAATTAAATGTGATTCTTTTGTACATATTTTGCTTGTTGTAATTAACAACCTTTTCCAACCCTTTAGGGCAGAAGAAGGTCACCACGCGGAAAGTATACGATTGAGGAGGTATTTGTACTTTTGTTTTCATCAATTAACAAAAAAAAATTTCTCTCATTTTTATTCATTGCCTTTTGTATTTTCTCTATAAATCTCTTTTTAGTTATATTTTTATTGGTTTTCAGGTTTTGTATAATGATAAAAATCTGGAAGTGAGTTAAATTTTAGAAATTGCCTCACTTTCTTGTTCACGTTGTACAATAAATTTAATGTTTTGTAGGATTTGTTCAATAGTAAGGTTTGTTTCTGCAATTGCAATTAAATTAAGTACCTTTTCATATCCAAAAGGTTTGCCATGTTAAAGGTTATAATTTGGTTGCCTAGAAACTGAGTGATACTGCCCTTCTCCAAACAAACTTTTAAGTAGGAAATCTGCAACAGGGAATTTCTTTAAGTACATTTGAAAATGGGAGGAAAACTGTAAGAGAGTTCCACGGAGTGCAACATACTTATTGGTATATTCTGCTTTAAGGGCAGATAGCTAGAATGAGAGAGAAAAAATATATAAAATTAAAATAATTAATGCTAATGTTAAACTAAAATATGGCTAAAGTAAAAACATTTTGTATAAAAGGAAAAAGGTTTCCCAGAAAAGCAGTTCTAGAAGCTTGTTCTGGCACCAGTGCATAAGTCGCAATTCTTGTGGAAAGCAACATATTGGAAACATTTGAAAGCTTCTTTGAGGCCTTTTCAAAACTGATTACAACTCTAAAAATGCTTTGTTACAATCAAGCTAAAACAATAACAGAAGTTAAAATAAATGAATAAGGTAGGAACTTTGCAGAAACAAAAGTTCAAAGGGGAAAAGTTGAAACAAACAATGCTGCGCCAAACATCAGCAATGACAAAATTCTCACGTCATTTGATTTCAATAGACTTACAGTGATGAAATATTATAGCTTAGCTTGTAGATTGCAGAAATTTAAATTAAAAGTGAGAAACAAAAGATCTATATCTATTTACATTTTGTGATCTGTCAACCAGCATATTATCATTAAGAATTTCTGAAAAAATGTAGGTATAATTTTAAAATTTTTAGATTGCACTCAGAAAAGTTCAAACTACCAAATTAGTAACTAAAAAAATTTGATATTTTGATGATTTTTTGCACACTGTAGGGTGAATTCCGTGGGTAATGGAGGGATGTTTTGTGTAACAAAATTTACAAAATAGGACTTTGTGAGCTTGTGCTTGTCAATTAAAAAAATAACTATTTTCAAAAAATCAATCGTCACACCTTTGTAATTTCTATTAAGTTATATAAAAATGGTAAACCCTTGGAATTTTACAGTTAATAACTTTTTTAATTAAAATTTTAAGGCTGGTAATGTAAGGCAACTTTTCTGATAATTTTGGTTACACACTAAACTTCAGTCAAACTGTTTGAAGAGATTCCTGGAAAATATTTGAACACTTTAAGGAGGTATCATTCAATGAATATTAGGAGTTTCTTTGAAAATAATTTTATTTTTCTCTAAAAAGAAATATTTTGTCATAATAACAGATGGACAGCAATTTCAAAGTACAAATTACATATTAGAAAGGCTGAATTTATTTGCTTTGCAATCAATGTCTGCGAGCTTCTCAGCTAAAATGTTGCTCCACACCGGTGCTGTCCACACCTCTTTGATGCCATGTATATATATAGTTTTTCAATAAAAATTAAGTTTATAAATTGATGCTGATGTTAAAACTTGCATATTAAACCCCATACCTGAAAAAAAAAAAAAAACAAAAGGAAACAGATTGTGTGAACTTGTTTCAAAGTATCAATAAAACCAGGAACTTGCTTTTCCACGGTTCAGTTCATCATTGACCACTGCATTTCCTTGCCTTTTTTGCATCCCAAATCAAATAAATGCAGTGAAGATGGTTTTATGTAGTGAGTACATATTGCTTGTTTTAATGGATTATTTTTAAAATTAAGTAGAAATGAGTTGAACTATCACTCTCCTTCTGTTACCGTGCTTTATGTTCTTCCTTTACCATATTTTGTACTTCCGTTACCATGAAAAAACTCCTAAAATTACATATTTGAAAATTTTTGACTCTGAGCCTTAACCAGCAGTGTACAAAAAAAGTTGAAATTCTTGAACCAATGTATTCTAAGCCGGGTAGTTGATATCTGTTTTCGAAGGAAATGTTCGATTTGAGTAATTAAACACATCTTTACTGGTATGAGTAAGCTTTTAAATTTATTAAATGAATGAAAAGCGTAATAGAGCACTTAAAGTATAACAATTAATCTATTTATTAAACTTTCATATAATAATTAACTAAATTTAAAGGTTAAATTAAAATTAAGTTTTTAGCTATACCAAAGTGACATAAGACAGTTTTTGAAACTTAAATTATGTGAACTTCAAAATAGGTTTCTATTTCCAAAAATTTCACTTATTTCTGAAGAAAATTATGTATTACAAGTGGTCTAATACTACTTTTTTTAATTTAAGTGCGATGTCCCCTTTTTCATGGAATTCACCCAAGATAATTATTCTATTGATTTGCTGTTTTGATTATAATTGTAAAAACATTTGGATATTAATATTTGCAATTATATGAGAGTTTTATAATTCTGCTAAGAACAAAAAATAAATAAGTGAATAAATAAATGAATTAAAAAGAAATCAAATAATGAACTTGCGTGAGTTTCAAGATTTTCTATGTATTTGAATTTTTAGCTTTAATTTAGCTATCTGTATTGCTATTGAAGATTTTAATATTTTGTCATTGTTTGAACAGTTTGCAGACCCCCTTCGGAACAACTTTTTTTGTTTAGCATTGCCTATTTGTGCATGTTTGTTTATACAGATGTATTATATATATTTATGTATGTTTAAATTAATTAGTTATTGGCTGGAGTTGATGCTGACAAAAAAGATAAGAAAGGTATAAAGAAAAGGAAGCGATCACCTTCTCCTGTGTCAGAAAAGCGAAAAAGGAAGGGGTATGAACTTTTATATATTTGCCACTTTTATTTAAATGTGTGAATTTTCACTTTTTAATGAACATTGTACCATCTTTTATGTAAAATATGCATAAATTGGAAGTAGCGTTAATAGATTGAAACAGTGGAAAGACAATTGATCAAGTCAGATTGGAGTGAACTGAAATAGTTGTAAAAGTTATTCGCTTAAACTACTATTCTTTTAGGGTACAATAATACAACACAGTGCAAATCAGTATTGATAGCACTAACAGTACAATGCTACTTGAAGGTACTTTAACCCATTAGAACCATTTGGTGCATCGAATCATCATGCAATACCCTTCCCTGCCTAATCAGATATTTCCATTATCATTAGCAAAAGTTTGGTAATTTTATAGGCTGCAACTAAAACCTTCATAAACGCAAGTTTTCTAAAACAAGGAGCAAGGATTCTTCAAATCATGGTAATAAAAAATTCCAAATTGAAATATTTTTTTAAATGGCTAGCACACGTTTATCAACTAAATTGTGCCCACGTAACAAAACATCCATAATTAGAAGTTTCCCAAAATAACAGAGATGAGTGTGCAAGGTTTGTTTCACAATATTCCAATTATATGTTATTGTTTTAATATTTCGAGATCCAAGTAGTTCGAAAACTTATTGTTAAAATGATGTGTTAAAGGGGTGGACGTAATTCTTCTTTTGTTATGTTAGGAAATGCTTGCTACGAATAATAATTAATATTTATTCAATGAGATATTGAATGGTTTAATGAAGTCTTGTATCCTTTTTGTATTGTTTCAAGTATATATTGGAAAATTATATGAGCAGTGTTTTAGTGTAATTTTTTAAATGCTTTAGAAATTCTTTGGATACTTAACCACTGAGCATTAATCTAAAATTACTTTATAAACTTTTTCCAATTTTTTTTTTTTATTTTTAGTATTTGAATTTATGTTGCTAAAACATTTAATTTTAAAAATATTAATTTGTTTAGAAGTACCAGAAGTCCAGCTGTTGTAACCAAGAAGAAATCATTACGTGGTGACGATGAATCTGATGATTTGACTAAAGATATGGAGGAGCCATCACCAGAACCAAATGTTCAAGAAGTTCACATTCCAAAAAATAGTAATTGATTTTTTTGGTAGCATTTTATCTGCACATAGAGTAATAAATAAAAATAGGGTACTTTGTCTTTTATTTCTGTATTTAACTATTCTACTTTTTTCACTCTTCAGTTCAGAAATTTGTTAAGATTACCTGCTGTTCTTGGAAAGTACCTGAAATTAGGGAAACTGAATTTTGTTTCCCTAGTGCATTTTCCTAGAAGAGTTATTTATGACCAATCTTCTTCTTCAAGAAGAAATGCATTCAACCATGAGTCATGTCACTTCACAGTAATACAATGTTCAAAATTCAATTCACTGTTACATTCTCCAATGTTTTAATCAAAGATAAAAACAAAAAATAAAAAATAATCTTGCCTTTTCTCCAATTGTCATAAAGAAAAAAAAGGGGTTTCAAAAGTGTGATGTCTATTCTTCAGAAGACTGTAGTAGCTTTCATGCTTTTAGTGTATTCTTTTTTTTTCCTTCAGGAATTTTTTACAAATAGTCTGCAATTGAGAACTTATACATCTTAAAACACAACAACAGAAATATAAACGAAGCATTTGCTTAGCATAAAAGTAATGTTTTAAAAATGGTATTATAAAAAAATCAATTTAAGGAAGTTTTTAGTTCTGAAATAGAATTTACCATGAAAACTCTAGTCTTCTGTACAACCACAGAAATCTGCTTTTTTTTTTTTTTTTTTCAATTTTTTTTAGCCTATGTGTTGTTGCCTACATTATTCTAGAAATATAATATGTTATTAAAAATGCTGTGTTATACGGTGTATGTAACTGCTATGTATGATTATATGTATAGTATGTCATTATTAAAACGGATAAATTTAGTTTTGAACATAAAATAATTTCCGGCTTTTCCTTATTTTAAATATTTCTTTTGTAGCTAATAACCCAAGAAGCAGCAAAGACAATGAATCTCAGCCATTAAAAGGTGGAACATTGTTAGAACTTGATGGAAATGAAACTGATGACAAGGTAAAAATATTTTTCTTATGGGAGTTGGAAAACTTTAATTTTACATTGGCATGTATGTGCGACTGAAACATGAAAAAGGAAAAATGTGTGATAACTTTTTAAATATTACAATTTGAGGTAAAAAAAAACTATAACTTAATCCCCACACTAAGTTAAGTATAATTTGCTCAAAGTTAAAGAGCCAATGTGTGAAGCATGATTTTAAATGGTTTGTTTATAATACATTTTAGTAAAAAAAAATCTGGCTTTGGCATTATTATCAATCAAAAAAGTTTTTTGAAAGAGGTTCAGGCTGTTTGTGAAGGTTATTATGTCAATGCAAGAACGAACATTATATGATGCTTATGAAGAAGTTACAAACCTTGTGCTATCATTTAAGTTTTTGCAGTAAATTTTTGAAGCTTATGAGCCACTTTAGCATCATGTAGTGATAATTATTTCATGTCCTAAATATTTAAGAACATCTCATTTTTAAGCATTTTTATTACATTGATTGTTAGTCTTGTCAGTTAAATGGTATTTAATGTCTATTTATATTTCAAAGGGAAAAAGTTGAATAATAGCCTCTTACGGATATTTTCCTTTTCCTTTTGAAATTTTTCATGGAACATACGTTTTTTTATATAATCATCATTTTTATGTTGTAAACTCTGCTAACATTTCTACTAATCTCATATTGCAAGATTTTTTAACTAATATTTCTACTAATTCATATTAGTAGAATAGAATGCTTGAATAGTTGATTATGAAATCTTGTGTTTGGTTATAGGGTGATAAGGAGGAGAAAATGAAAACTTCTCATCCTGGTTCTCCTAACAGTCAGAGTCGAGATAAACCTCCTGAAGATAACCAAGATGACAATGTGACTGAGCAGGCTAATCATATTATCATCCCCAGTTATGCAGCGTGGTTTGATTATAACAGGTTATTCTCTTAATATTTATTAATAATTTTTAATAGAACTTCAAACTGATATTTTCAGCAGCAGTAGCACCAAAATGTATTTCATAAGAAGGTACTTAGCAGGTTTTAACTAATTTATCAATTTATTTGTCAAATTGAAGAGAAATGAGAATTGCATGCCTATAAGTATTATACACTGATATCAGTAAAGATTTTAGTTGATAACAATCTTTAAAAAATTATACATGTAAAAATGTTACAGTAGAGCGCCGCTTAACCGGATGTCCAATCAACCGGATCGGTCAGGGACCATTCGTTTTTCCCTATGCGCAGATTTTTTAAAACACTTAAGTCTTGACCTTCAGATTATTGGAGGTCGAAAACCTCCTTCCTTTGCCTTTTGGCGTTCCAATAAAGAGGGATCACCCTCCCTCCACCCCTTCCGCTCAGGTATGTTCGATTTTGTTACAATTAGCATGGGGAGTAGAAGGAACTGAACAAAAGGATTAAGGTTCTTTTTAGAGGCATTAGAGCGGAAGTAAAGTATTGAAACTAACAGAAGAAAAATAGTGCAAGTACTGCATTCACTGTCAAGGGGTGGAGTTAAATTTTTTTTGCTTAACTAAATTTCCAGGAAAACTCTTATTGAGAAAGTCACTTGAATAAAAGATAGACCGTGCACCTCGCGAAATGATCACGTGGTAGTGCGCTTTCATACTGGACACGTGTTACACAAAGCTAAAGGAACCCATATTTTTCTGATTGCGATGTGTAAATGTAGAAGGTGTTTTTTAAACATGACTGAAAAGCGCAGAATAGCAGTGTTATTTTTTGATAAAAAAATAGAAATTGTGAAAAGATTGAAAAAAAGGAGAACGGAAACAATATAGCCTTTGAATATGGCATTGGTACATCACCTGTGTTGGATATTAAAAAAAAAACAGCGATGCAAAGGGAAACACGCCATTTGTATAATGTAACAAAATATGCACTACTACAAATGCCACTCCTAAACCTGGAAAAAGTGTGAAGGGAAGCTGCCTAAAAAACCTAGCCCTATATGTACTTTAAAGTTGGCAATCCAGTTATTGGATTTTTCTTTAACCGGATCTACCTCGGTCCCGACCAGTCCGAATAATCAGCGCTCTACTGTACTTATGAAAAGCATATAACATTTCTTCCTAGTGATTCAGAAGGGTGAAGGAGGCAAATGTGACCAATTTATAGCTGTTTCTATCCAAGATAAAATTTATCTCGGATAAAAATAACCTTGAACGCATTGTAAGAAAATAGAAATGACAAAGACCTTGGGGAAACAATCATTTCTAATTGTATGAAATTAAAATGTGTTACCTGCTTTTGTTCCCCCCCCCCCCCCCCATTCAGTTGTTTGGATATTTTTTGTTATTACAGTTAAGCTCCTCTATAGCAGACTCCAGCGGGGTAAAAATGTTTTTTCCTAAATTGAGAGGCGTCTGCAAATGAGTGCCTTTTTTTTAGGCTCAATGCTTTGCTGGCAGGAATAAAATTCTGTATGCATTTGAAGGGTGTCTGTTAGAAGTTTTACTGTAATAATACAAAAATTATGTTACACAGCATTTAGTTCTTTTAAAAATTGTAATTTTCATAACATAGAATGCAGAACAGTTTTGAGCATGGGATTATATGGTACACTGTCATATGTTTTTGTTTTCTCCCCTTTCAACATTTTTGTAAACTAATGAGTGCTTGTACTCTGAAAAATCTCTTTGTTAGTGGATACCCCAAATGGAATTTAGTATTTTACTTGCAAAGTTCTTTTAACCAATCAATAAAATGCAGTGGTTATGTTTTTTAGAAAGTTTGAAATTCTTGAAACGAATACATTTAATATTATATATTCATTCATGTTTGAGATCTTATTGTTACAAAATTTTACTTTACAGTGTTCATGCTATTGAAAGAAGAGGACTTCCAGAGTTTTTTAATTTGAAAAATAAATCAAAAACTCCAGAAGTGTAAGTATTGAATAGAATTTTATTTCTTTTGTAGATAAGCAATGTGAAGTATTTAGTCCATTGTTATAAGTCTTATTTAATTTTAAAACCACTTGCTACAAACTGTCTACCACACTTGTAAGAAAAGGACAGAGGAAATTCAGGTCAGTTTTCTGACCTTTCACAAAATTCCAGTCAGTCAAAACGGCCTTTCGCAAAATTCCAAGCTACCAAATTCTACTTTTCACAGAATCATTTAGTAACACGGAATTGAAGGAAAAGGATTGGTGACCTGATAAAAAAATTAGAACTGTAGTAATATTTGAGTTATCGCAAATGGACTGTATATCGGGTAGATATTGCGACTTGAAGATGAGAACTTTATAAATCATTGCTTGACCTCTTGAGAAAAAATTATTAACTGTATCGTGAACACAAATCTGAAGCTGTGGAAATGATAAATCTTATTTTTAAAAGAAAAGCAAAAGAAAAAAAACTAAAATCCTTAAATCTTCAAAAATGGCACTTAATTATAAAAAAGAAATAAATAAACAAGTACATGAAATAAATAAATAACATGCTGAGAAATGCACTATAAGAGCATTATAAAGTAATCTTCTGCTTATGTTATAATATGCTAAATATGAGCTGCTTTTTCCGAAAAATCGGGACTTGTTCCTTGTCTGTGCTGATGGAAGTGTGGGTCGTAGGTGTCAGCAATTTAGTTAGAGCACAGGGGCCATTGATATCCTAAATATAGGCCTGATTAAAGCACTAAGAAGTCGTATACGACCCCCCCCCCCCCACCCCCGCCTTTTTTTTTTCAAATTATTTTCCTGCTAATTAACCAAAGATTTGAAATTTGCTTTATTGGCTCTTTATATATGATTTTTACTTTTTCTTTTTTCAGCTATATTGCATACAGAAATTTCATGATTGACACTTATCGGTTGAATCCTACTGAATATTTAACTGTTACAGCATGTAGAAGAAATCTTGCTGGTGATGTTTGTGCAATAATGAGGTAATTTGTTTTGTGCCTTGAAATTCTGATTCTGACCTTTCTAAATTTTTTTTTTGAAATATAAAAGTTTAATTTCCCTCCTTTGTAATTGGTACTAAAAAAAGGAGGGAAACTTTTGATAGTCATATTTTAATATAGTTTGGTTTGATTTGACGAAGGATTATTTCATGTTATGATGCACATTTTTATGACATTCAAATCTTTTATTACTTTTTTAATATTTGAGTTTTCATTTTTCCATGAAAGGGCCCAGGTTTATAAGGATGCCTATGCCCTTGAGGAGACCCAAATTGAATAAGACTCATCAGCAATTCTGCTTTTAAGTTTTATGTAATTTAATTCTTTTATGAAATTTATCCTCTCATTTATTCACTTTAACTCATAACTTATACTTACTTAGTTTGAACTTTTTATGTTAGAAGTTATAATAGAGTTCCATAAATAGTTTTTCTAACAACTTATGAATGCTATGCTTCCTCAAATATTTTTAATTTAACTGTAACTTGTTAAATGAAAAGATGCAGTCTTATGAAAGGGATTTCCTTGTTTTAAAAAGTAAATTATTTAGAATGTTAATTTTATTTTGTAATAAACAGGCTTGTGTCGAAAAGTAAAAAAAAAAAAAAAACATCCAACAAAATTTGAATTTGCAAGTGAGTTATTAATATTTGCATTTGATCCTTAAAATTTGCACTTGACCTTGTATTTATTTATTTTC
The DNA here is from genome assembly GCA_038502835.1 of Octonoba sinensis. Lineage (NCBI taxonomy): Eukaryota > Metazoa > Arthropoda > Arachnida > Araneae > Uloboridae > Octonoba > Octonoba sinensis. Next base: position 44,738,410 of record CM076602.1, on the reverse strand, counting down.
AAGAGTGAAACTTTTTTGCAGTAATTTTTAAAATGTTCAGAAAACATTTCAAAAATTACACATCAACAAAAGTTACAGAATTGCTTATGGCTCTACTTTGTAAGAAACAAAAATGCTGTTTTTGTTATATTTTTATTTTAATCCCACTTTTGGAAAGTACAAGTTGATTGATGGAATTTAATATGTTATTTCTTTCTTTTTTTTATAATTTAGGGTGCATGCATTTTTAGAGCAATGGGGTCTTATCAATTACCAAGTTGATGCAGACAGTAGGCCTACTCCAATGGGTCCACCATCAACCTCTCATTTTCATGTTCTTGCTGATACTCCATCTGGCTTGCAACCTCTAAATCCACCACGCACACAACAAGTAACTGATGCTATGTTTTTTATAAAAAATATTTAATGTTTTTTAGTTATTCAGTACTTCTGTTAATAATCACAATGTTGATCGGGAATGTCATATGACGTCTTTTGATAACCATATTTTGATTGGGATCATCATGAGGTCCTTTAACAACTAAATGTAATTGACATTTGTATAAGTAGTGGGTTCTACCTGATTAATTGCAGTTTAGTAAGTTTTATTTTTACTCCAGATCGTAGGTTTTCGAAATTGAAGAGTTTTGTTGTGTGGCAATAGAAGACAATCATTTCAAGATTTTAAGTAAATTCTCCTGATTACAAATTGCTTACTTCCTTACATATCTATGAATGTAATGTTTCTAATGCTAATCATTTGTGTTAATGTGCAATAATATAAATTACTATATGTGTGAGTGTGTACAGTTATTTTGAAATAAAATGAAGAATATTACTAAATGTAAGTAATTTCTCTATGATTCTTAAAGTTAAAATGTAAATTACTTAGGAACATTTTTTGAAATAAAACCAGGCCCTTCAACCCCTTAAAGCACAAGCTTTTCCCGGAAAAACTGGTAAAAAATGATAGAGTATTTTTTTAATCTTAAAAGAATATATAGGTATAGTGTAAAGTTATTTGAGGAGTGATAAAAGTTATAAAAAAAACATATTATTACACAAACAAAGTTTAAACAATTTAATTACTTGTTTAATTTGAATTTCACAATGTTGAAATCAAATTAAAACAAGATACAAGATTGCCCGTGTGAGACATAGGTATGTGCAAATTTGCCGGTATCTTTCGTCCATTTCGGACACAGGCAAATGTGTTACGAAGTTAAATCCTTAAAAAGTTTTATTCCTGATTTTTAAGGTTTAAAAAATACTTAGAAAGTGATTATTTTTTTTACTGAGACCTTTATTAAAATCTTGATACTCACAAACAATGCTTTTTTGTATGTTGCATTTTTACTTTTACATCTGCCCTTTTATTCCTCTATTTGGTGTTGGCCTTTTGCTGGTATCCTCCCATTGCATAATAATACTAGATAATCAGATGCCAAGTACTTTCGGCTTTCTTCTGCTGCAGAAATTGTTGTTCGCCTCGTGTTTTCATCATAAGAGCAGGAAGTGAAGTATGTTGTAACATCATGACTAACCTTATAAAACTAGGTTGATGTTTCTGTTTACCAGGATCTTCTCATATTAATGCTTTTACTTGCTTATAAAAATTGCACACACTCATGAAGATATTTAGATACATGCATTAATTATTTATGCTTAATTATGGTTATTATTCATCATTTAAATACCTTAGTTCACTTTTTTAAGATGTATTATGCAGGTTTTTAAATGTGCTCAATTTTTAACTTTCAGCCATCTGCTGCTCAGCAAATGTTGAACTTAGATAAAGGAAAAGAAAATGTTGAACCTAAAAATGATGAAACAAAAACAAATCTGAATGACAGCTTTGGACTTCGTTTAGATCAGTATGCAAAAAAGAATGCATACATGAAGGTAATTGTGAATTGATTACAGTATGATATTCCTTTACCAGTTTTGAACTTAATATTTAAAGTGTGAGCTTTAACACTAAAAATATTTTTCTAAATGAATCAAGTGTTCATGCATATTTATAACACAGCAGGTGAATTCTGTGAAAAAGGGGAAATGGTATTTAAATTTTAAAAATTAGCTTTGGACCACTTGTAATACATCATTTTCTTCAGAAATAAGTAAACTTTTTGAAAATAGAATTTTTTTTTGAGTTTGACATAATTTAAGTTTTAAAAACTGTGCTCAAAGTTACTCTTTTATGTCACGCCTTTGTAGAGCCAAATTACTTAAACTTTAAATTAACCTAAAAATGTGATTAATTATTTTATAAAAGTTTAACAAACATATTAACTATTATACTCTGGGTGTTATATTATGCTTTTCATTCATTTGATAAATAAAGAAAAATATTCTTGCCAGAAAAGTAGTGTATTAATTAGTCATACTGAACGCGTTTTTCCGTTACCGAAAAAGTGGATATCGACTATCTCACTCGGAACACAATGGCTCAAGAATTACAAGTTTTTCAGTACACTGCAGGTTTAAGGCTTGCATTAATTTGGCAGAGTCAAAATTTTTCAAAAATGTAATTTTAGGAGTTTTTTCATGGTAACGGAAGGACAGTCATAGTTAAACTCATTTCCACTTAATTTTAAAAATATTCTATTAATATAAGCAACATGTATTCACTGCATAAAACTTATCTTCATTGTATTTATCTGATTTAGTGTGGAAAAGGTCAAGAATATGCACTGGTTAATGATGAACTAAACCACAGAAAAGCGAGTTTCGGGTTTTATTGATACACACAATGTGTGTCCATATTTGGATTATTTTTTTTTTTTTCAGTTATAGAGCTTAAAATACCTGTTCAAACATCAGTATCTATTCATAAATTTAATTTTCATGGAAAAACAGTTTAAAGATTAGGGCATCAAAAAACTTCTTGGACAGCAGTCACAGAAAAAGATGTCAACAGCGCTGGTGTGGAGCAATATTTTATCTGAGAAGCTCATTACTGCAAAAGACTTTGCAGACATTACACACCCAGCTAAAGTCTTATTGTTGGACATCTTCCCTCAAAGGATATCTATCAAAATTCAATGAGTACCTCACTGAAAGATGGGAACAAGTCCATCCTCTGCCAGAAAGACAAAGCATCCATTAATTAGTAATTAATGCTTTTTATCCTATAAACATAAATAGGAATGTTTCTAGTGGAAAGATTATTTTTAATCTCACTACATAATACTTATCGAAGTATCCATAAAATGTAATAGTAGAGCTGCAATTGTTCATCAGAAATTTTTTATTGGTTGAACAGAGAGGAACACATTTAACTTGTTAGAGAAGAGTGAAGGTAGAGGGGGGGGGGGGAATATTTTTTGAAGTGTTGCATTTGAAAAACTAAATCCATGAATGTTTGACTTATATTTATCCTGTAAAAGGAGACAAATGTTGGGCCAACAATAAAGAAATAAAAAAAATCAAACTTAAGATAATTATAGGAACTGCCTCAGCACTTGACTGAGACGCAGGTTCAAGTATAAATCTAATATATGAATAAAATCAGTGATATACCAGTTGATGAATAAGTCTAAGAAAAGGTCTTACACATGATTTTCACACATATTTGAAAGAAGTTCACCCTTTTTAATGTGTATCTTGTACTATGGCACTTTTGTCCTTCCGTTACCGTCCTTCCGTTACCATGACAAAATATTTCTTTTTAGTGAAAAATATAATTATTTTCAAAAAAATTTCCCTAATATGCATTGAATCAACCCCTCCTTAATATGCCCAATTTGTTTCAAGAAATTTCTGCAAATAGTTTTACTGAACTTTAAAGTTGATAGTGCAACCAAAATTATCATGTCAGAAAAATGTCCTTCCGTTACCAATTTTAAAATGTCAATTAAAAAAACGTGATTAATTGTAACATTCCAAGTTTACTAATTTTCATATAACTTCATAGAAAGTATAAAGGTTTGACTGTCAGTTTCCTGAAAACAGTTATTTTTTTAAATTGACAAGCTCTCAAAGTCCTATTTTGTTGTAAAAAACGTCCTTCCGTTACCCATGGAATTCACCAGCAAACAAATAGTATACAAGAAGACAATACATTATTTTATATATCAACCACAAAAATTATTGTTAACATTATAAATTCTAAGCTGTGGAATATCAGCTAGTACATAAATAATTGAACATTAATTTTAAACTATTACTAACAGAACAAAGCTGCTGCAACTGTTTCAAGAGAGTGGACTGAACAGGAGACCCTTCTTTTGCTAGAAGCACTGGAAATGTACAAAGATGACTGGAATAAAGTTTGTGAACATGTAGGCAGTAGAACTCAAGATGAATGTATATTACACTTTTTGCGTTTGCCTATTGAAGATCCATATCTTGATGACCCAGCTGCTGGAGGTGGAGCTCTAGGTACAGTCGTATTTATTATTTTCATGATACATTAAAAGCAGCATTTTACTTCATTTTATTTAAAATTTTTATCTCTGCATTATAGAGATTATTCGTGTTAAATAAGTTCTTAATTATGAAATAGATCATTCAGTTCATTTGCTATTTTATTCCTTTTTTTTTTACTTTTGTAATTTACTGGCACATTTTAATGTTGTTTCATCAAACAAGCTGATAAGATTTATTAAATTTTTTTTTGTTTTGTTTCTTCTTTGTATAATTTCCTAAATTTTTTTGACAGGTCCACTGGCATTCCAACCGATTCCATTTTCTAAATCAGGAAATCCTATCATGTCAACTGTGTCTTTTCTTGCTTCTGTTGTTGATCCTCGAATTGCTGCAGCAGCTGCTCAAGCTGCTATGGGTAGGTTTTTCTGACACCATCATATTTGTAGATGTTAATACTATTTGAAGCTTTTTAAAATAAATTGCTTTAGGTTTATTTTTTAAGCCCCGTTCTAACTACAAAGCTTCATGTATACTTCATGTATACTGTTTTGATGCATAAGATTTTTTCTTCGAATTAGGATTTTAAAATATAAAAGGCATCAACACAATTGCAATTAAATGTAGCAAAAATGAACATGGTTAAGAAAAAATATTGTTTAAAAATGAGAAATTATTAAAATGCTTTATGCATCTGTGGGTATTGTTGTCATAAATATTGTAGCTTTATGCATTTGTATGGGTAAATCAGTACTGTTTAAAAATTATAAATGCATACCTTGCCAGTCTTTTCTTACAATTATTCAGCTAAAGCAATAGTAAACTTAGCTCAAAAAGAATAAGAAAAGCTTTTTTATTAACAAATACATGTTCAAAGTTCATTGATATCAAAATTTAGAAAAGATGACTGAAATATCCAGACAATTCTTAAAATATGGTTTAATAATAAAATATCTACTTGTTCCTTACAGTATTTCATATTGTAAGGTTATATTAATTGTGAAATGTATTGTGTTATCAACTGAACTCTGTCTTTTAATTTAAATATTTGATTTTCTATAGTTTGGTTGCTATTACTATCTATTTTTGCTAGTATGATTAATCAGAAAGAAATGCTGTTTTAGTTTTATAGTTTGTTGGCATCATTAAATAATCAAAGTAAAATAATTTTAATTATCAATGTTTATAAATTGCATTAATTAATGACATATGTTCCAGCATTACTTTATCATTTAGTATCAAGTTAAAATGTCTCTTTTGAAGAGTGATAAGCATTAAAAAATGTGAAATCTTTAATACACTAAGATATTAACATGCAGGTGTGAGGAATTTTTATTTGTTTTATGGAATGCAGATACTTTAATCTTATGGTTAGTTATACTTTGCATGTATCCTTAGTCCTTTATAATTTTTTTTTAAAGTTTATTTTAAGTAAAAATCAAATTAAAGTGTAATTGTGCTTGCTTCTTATCCGATGTATTTTATTGTTTCCCTAATACAGAGGAGTTTGCCAAAATTAAAGATGAAGTACCATCTGCTTTACTAGATGCTCACATTAAGAATGTTGAAGCTGCTGCAGTTAATGGCAATACTGATCCTAAATCTGGTTTAGATATGACTGGTATTGCTGGTACATTGGAGCGAGATGATGCAGGTAACAATGGTAATTGAAAAAATAGATTTTAAAAATGTTCTAAATATCAATATTTTGTTAATTTTCTTCTTTAATATAAGTTTTTCTTATTTATGTATGTAATTTGCAACTTACTGTTGAAGGTAGTAAGATGAATCTTTTTGGTAAAAAGAAAATCTTTTGTAGAGTACTGAAAATTAATGTTGCTAAATGTTCCATCATTTAGAGATTGACATGGCACAATTAATATATCAGTTATCAAACATTAATTTTTCAAAACCCATTTAAAAATCTACTCCTTATAACAAATATGTTTATGCCAAAAGTTTTTCTTTTGGAACATAAGATGGTTTTTTATTTCTACAATAGAGTGTGACTCCTAAACATATATTCTGTCTGACCCGCAAAGGGCCCATGCTAACAAAAGGAAAAATGGGAATGGAATGAAGATTTTGTTGTAAACATTTTTATCAGATAAACATTTAATAACTACTATGCTTTTCCACAAATGATCACACTGATGTTGTTCAGCAATCTCAATTGTTTAAAATACTTTTAAAAGACCCACCATATAATCTTCCTGAACGTTATTACGGAATATAAAAACTTATGCTTATCTTTAACCACCATCCATTTTACCCGACCAGTGGAGTGAAATGGGTACAAAAGGGCATAAGTTTAAAACATCTAATATTTAAAAAATTGAAATAATTTAATTTAGTGGTTATGATAATGAGCCCTTTGTTTAAATATTGTGAAAAAGTTCCATGTTTTTGGCTGTTTTTTTTTTTTTTTTTTTTTTCAAAATTTTATTTTTTAATTAAAACATGCTAACTGGAGAAACACCACTCTTTCTACTCCAGTATCAATCTGAGGTTCCCTTCAGCTTCTTAGTGCTGGGCTCTCCCAATCTCACTATAGTATACTGCAGGAAGGACCAGTATACATGATCAGTAAAATGAACGTACTCAAAAGCTACTTACAGATTATTCCCTATTTAACAAAATAACCAGTGAATTTTTTTCTCTCTATTATTCATATTAGCTTGTCTTTCAGCGCAGCTTTGTCCTGCCATCTTTAAAAAAAAAAGAGTGCATCTAATGTGCCGGTGTGTGTTTTAATATATTGAAGTATTTTGCCTTAGACCTTTGTCGTTTTAGCATGCAAAATTCTGGGATGATTGGTCTGTTCCGGATAGTCTTCATTAATATCTTCTTAATTAACCATTGCAGTTATTTCTTCATCAGTTAACTCCTGTTTTTGCTATTTGAGTTTCAGCTTCAACTTAGATAATTGTAAACCTTTTAAAAATTTTTTAAATTTTTTATCAAGTGCTTTTTGAGTAATATCAGAATTGTCTACATTTTTAGTCACATTAACTGTCCAAAAATGGAAGAAGATACCTTGTAAAGATTATCTTTCGACCAATAGCAGCAAATGAAAGCTTTCAAATCATCTTTCCTTTCATCCTAGGTTATTCTTGGCAGAAATAAATGGTTCCTAGTTATCTCAGAATTCATGTTAAATCTGGATTAACAAAAGGCTTTCTGCATCATGCTTTATAGATAACAATGATTTCTCTGTACTGTTTTTTAATGTCAATATATATTGTGTTATAGTTTAAAATGAACATCTACTTATTCATTTCTAAAAATATTTTTAGAAGAATCCGCAGATAAAGAAAAGAAGGAAAGTTCTCCGCCAAGCAGTCAAACTCCTGCTGTCCCTGCAGCAGAAATAAAAGTGGAAAATGGAATTGAAAGAGTATGCCTTTTCTTTTAACTAAAATGTTTAGCATTCTAGTATTGAAAATTTGCTTTTGGAACTAATATTATGTGTCAAACTTATAGTTGAAAGCAGAAACATTCAGTTAAAAAGTTTTTGCCTTATTAAACAAAACATAATAGTAAAGTTGCAAAAATAGTATGTGTGGAAAACAAAATTTTAACAATATTAATCAAGAATAAAAGCAATTATTAACAAAGGCTATAATCGAGAAACACCACTTAACGAAAATCGCTGGCACAAAAAATATTTTCATGTAAGAGTCGAAATAGTACACTACTGATGTTAAATTTGTTCTTTATATTTTATTTTATTATTCAAAAGCATTTTTTATAAGTGAACCAAAATCCCATTTGTTTCCAACAAACGCAACGTCAGTTCAAATAAATTGGCTTTCCTTTTCATCATACAAGTGGCAACATCTTACTTGCTTGAGTTTTGATCTTTGATATCACATGCAAGTGCATACTTGTGGGAATCTGAATCAGACTTTGAAGAATTCTAAGATTTTTGCTATTTTAATTCACTTTCAAAACTGTTTTTTACTTTATTTTTAAAATGACTTAGAAAATATTTCCGACTTTTTTTTTTAACAACAAGAAATATTTCCTCCCTTTGTACAGTGGCTTTCAATTTTTTCCGCTTATTTTTATTTATTACTATTGTCTTTAATTATTATTTATTTTTAAAAAGATTAAAATAACTAAAGTAACTTTTCAGGGGTATTTTTTATGCTATAATGGTAGACCAGAACTTTTCTGGATGGATAAAACTGCAATATAAATCTTGTCTAATCCTCTTGGGGACCATATGGAAAAAATTAATACTAATGAAGCACTTTTATTCTTTTTATGTTACTTCCATTTTGTTCTAGCAATTGGGTATTTTTAGGGAATCTTTACCATCAAAGAGGTAACTTGCATAGTATATTTATCTTTATTTTATCTAACCACTTTAATTTTAAAGTTGCATGATGCATTGTAAGCCATTCAGATAAAATTTATGTAATGATATTTTAGATAATGTGAAATAAATTGGTTAATTACTATTTTAAAGTAATATTAATTCATGAGGCTAAACTTAAAAATATATATTTTGATTTGTTAAAAGAATGCATGGTGTAAAAAATGACAAAAAAAAAATCAAAATCCCCACCCTCTGTAAGTTGACGTCTAAAGTGCTGCACCGCAAGTGGTCGACTTACACAGGTTTAGCTGTATTTCATCAAAGCAACTAGGTATGCAAAAGATTCTCATTTTTAATCCTTGTAATATTTTTTTATAGACTGAATCTATGGATGTTGATCAGCCTACTCCAGAAAAACCTGAACTACCTGCTGATGCCAAAGCTGTGAACTCAAATGCAGAATCTAATGAAATGATAACTGAGCAAACTGAAAACAGTGAAATTGATGGCGAGAAAGCAGCTAGTGATAGTCAACAAGAATCAACTGATTCTGTTCCAGCAAAGCCCCCAGAAACTGATCAAGATAGGGTTTTGAAGGATGCTCAGTTGTCTACAGCTGCAGCAGCAGCTCTAGGTGCAGCGGCTGTGAAAGCTAAGGTTTGTAAACTTTTTTCTTATTTAGTTTTGTTTTTAAATAAATTACCTAAAATCAGGCATGAGATTCTTCCGCGGATCCGCGATTTTCCGCTTTTTTTTTAGTTTTTGGAGATTCCGAGGTTTTTTGTTTTTTATCTTCAATTTTCCGCCTCAGAATCCCCCCCCCCCCCTTTTTTTTTTTTTTTGCACACAAACGCTGCAAAACTAGGTTCGTTCATGCTGATGACTGATGCACTGAAATCGCGATGTTGGAGCCAGCACAACAGCCAGTACAATTTTTTCCAACAGCATTTGGACATTCCTAACTTCATGTCTTCGGGCTGCGTAATAAAAGAGGTTTTTTGTAGTAAACTTTTAAACCTAGATTTTTCAAGAACAAAGATCGGAAGCAACGCTGATACTTACTTTTTTATATATAAAGGAAGTCATGTTTTATCCCAAATCGCACATCTAAATGCAAAAGTAGCATTCTTCAAAATAGCGGAAGATTTTGAGTTTCCTTTTAATGCAAACGAGTAAACATTTTGTTAATCAAATTATTGCTAATTTTTATGTTTCCTCAATGCCATGTGTTGCTGAAATTTTGCGGTAATCCTTTTGCATCTGCTTTCAGTTTAATATATTTCTTATTATTTTCTCATTAGCGCACAATACAAAGCCTACTAAGAAAATATGCAAAGCAATTTTTATGGAATATGATTTTTTATTGCATCGGCACATTACTCAGGGTGCGTATCGGTGCTTACAAGTTCTTATATTTGAAAATAAAATATAAGGGCCCTTATAAGTGCTTACTTTTCCTTAAAATGCTTATTTTCTAAAAAAAATTACGAATGTTTAGTTTCCCCCCTAGCAGAAATCGAACGTTAGTTTACTCATCGGATGCATAAAATTCGGATGCGATTGCTAAACCAGCTGGCCCAGATCTCCATTCATAGTCAAAATGAAAAAAACATTTGTCTATGAGTGAAGAAAATATTGCAAAATTGGCGTAAAAAAAAAAAAAAAAAAACGCGTGTCAGCGCCGATGCTTCCGAGACATTTTTATTTTTGGTTCTGTAAATCCGCCATGTTTGGTCGTGTTCCAAAATTCTGCATAGCGTTGGTGCTGAGCTTGCCAAATTTGAGGTTCGGTACTGCATACTTGCCAAGTCCACTGTTTTTAACGGGAGACTTCCGTTTTTTGCGTTTGTCTCCCGATCTCCCTTTTTTTATAATTTTCGCTTTAAAATAAATCAACGAAGCTTCAATATTTTTTTGCTCAATAGACAGCGCTCGTAATCGCAGTTACTCGCCGAGTAGTTTTCATGTGATTTTCCCGTATTTTGCTGAAATTTCGTATTTTTGAAAAGTCAAACTTTCGGTTCCGCGAATATTCGGAATTTTGGAAATTTTTTTTCTTCTTTAAATGAGAAAATCTTAAAGTAGCATGAGTAGATGCTTGCTTTAGGAAACTTTTACAAATTAGCAGTAAAACTTCCGCATTTTGTCTTTCATATGCTTTCAAGGGTCAGTCCCGATTTTTTTTGAAATCCGATTGCATCCGCTTCGGTAAAAGTCCCTAGTTCTTGTGTACTATCTCATTCCATCTCTTGGACATCAATAACTTCTGGTTTACCATTATTTTTATTATTTTTTACGATTTAGCCTCTGTAATAGAGGATTTGCACTTCTCATTTTGCCACACCCACTCGAAATTTCAGTGAAAAATTTTAGCTTTCTTAAAAAAAATTTAGTGATTCTATTAGTTAGTTATAATTATTAATATTGCATCTTTATTAATAATCTTGTTTTAAAAATATTTTTTTTTGCATAAATTTTTTTTTTTTTCTTCAACTTAGGGTTTGAGTTTTTTCCTTTTTGGGAGTCATTATGTATTGTTACAAAATAGATAAAGAACATCTCTTCCTATTATTATTCAATATATAACTAAAAAATGGATAATTAAAAAGAAATATTTTGAGATAAGTTGTTAAGTGCACACCAGACTGGGTCGTGATATTTTGTTTGAATTGTTGTGGTGTAGATGTAAGCTAGTAAGTATTTGGGAGAACTGGCTTTTTATAATTAACTAAATCTAAATCTTGGGATTTTGTGCATTCATTTTTTTGCACAGTAATGCATTTTCTGTAAAGTGTAACCAAGTTTTGTCCAATGCTGTCAAATGAAAATCTATAGAACACCCTATTGCTCATAAAAAATAGTTTTGCTGGAAAATGTTTCGATCAAGCATTTGATGATAAAATTTTATCAAATACTGCTGTAATGAACATTGTCGTGGTGCTTCACCATTATTTGGTGGAAAGGCCCCTTATGGCTAAAATTTTAGTAAACCCCCTTTAATTTTTGCACCATAATCCATTTCCCCCCATTATAAATTGAACCAAAAAATTTTTTCGCGAACCGTATAGTGGCATGTGCTTCCGCAAAAACTCCAGGACGTTTCATCCGTCTGGATGCACTGTGAAACCTTGAACAAAATAAAAGAAAAAGAACTTACCCCATCACAGCATACACCGTTGGAAATAATAGATATCTACACATCATTTGGAGAAACAAAGGGAAATTTATTCACTTGGCATATTTAGTTAAAAGGCTTGGGAGTACTCCGTACCACGAAAAAAAGATCACTACATGTGAACAAAATTTGATTATTTGTAAAATTTATGACAATACTAAGACATCGACGACTCAGGATCTTGAATTTACAATTGGACTTTAAAAAATGTCTGGAGGCAGGTTGGATACGCTTCATTTTTTTTAAAAAAAAGGTAACTTTTATGCCTTGCTCAGAGGCCTCAGTTGAACGACTTGCATGGCTATCGATATAAAAAAAAAACAAAAGGCTGTTGGGCTCAAAGCAGTTCTGCTTAGCGGCTGGAGAGCGGAGATGAAATTTGAATGCTTTCGACGACACGTGCTCATGGCTGGCTGGAAGACTATTTCCTATATTTGTTTCTCCTCAAAAAAAATATTTTTGCTTAAAAAATACTGACAACACCATCCACATCCTTTATGATCCTAACGGATCGTTGAGATTTCATTCCTGCATCTGTTCTTCGTCAAAGGATGTCGGCGGATTCAGATCCGGCCACGCTGAGACCATCTCCATCATAAACTTCTCGGTGGTCGCTGGCTAGCTCTCCAATTATACGTGCGTCCTCTGCTGCCTCACAAGCCACACTGCCTTCAACAACTTCTGCCCCATGTGCACCAAAAATGCATTCGCAGCGGCGTGAAAACGATGTATCCTACCGCCATGAATCCAAGCAGCCAATCAGGACCGAGCACAATGAAACAACATCATGACGTCACGCTTCTTTGCTCTCGCAAGGAAAGGAACAAAAAATGGACGCCAACGCATGTAAACGAGCGGGAAGGACACGAAAAAGCTCGATGCATATTAATAATAAACGCGCTTACACCCGTTAAAAATTAAAAAAAAAAACCCATTTAAAAACAATAAATCCAACCTATATTTTACAATTAAATCCCCTGTAAAATAAATAAAAACCCAAACTTAATATTTTCACAAAATAAATGAATGCTATCCCGAATTTCTTGAAAAATAAAATAATAAATTCCCCTCATTAAGAAAATGAATGAAATATGTGATATACCATATCACAAACATTAAAATTTTTTTTTACTTGTAAGTCAGTTTAATTGTTTATTTTGTATGTGTGTGTGTAGGGGGGGGGGGTGGTCATTGAAAAAAATCTCGTGTTTTTTCCCGATCCAAGGTTGGCAAGTATGGTACTGTACATGATATTGCAGTGGCTCAACAAGGGGGTCATAGTAGGCCGTGTCCCTTCTCCCCTCGCTGAGTGATTTGCATTTTTTAAAAATAATTTTTATCAATATGCATTTTCACAATATGCATCTTGAGAAAATAAAGTTCTATTTTTATCAATAAATCACTAAATATTGATGTGAGGGGGATCTAAATTTATTAAAAAAAAAAAATTAAAAAAAAAAAAAAAAAAAAACTTAAGATTTAAAAAAAAATCAACAAAGGGCTTTTTTTTTGAACTAAAATGTGGCTACTCACCTCCCCCAAAATATACTACTCGCAGATAATACTTCAGAAAATATGTTAATTGAGTTTCAATCTTTTTGCATCTGATTTTTATTTCCTAATTGACAGACAGAAAAAAAGGGAAAAAAATAGCTTGTTGAGCAGAAATACAAAAGTTTTCTTGCAACCCCTGAATTTTTGCCTTCAATTTTTAAAAGATTTAGCGCTATTTTTTGAGATTTGAGAATGTCTGCAAACTGATTGATTGAAAGAATTGACAGTTATTTAAAACTTCCACTCTTATTAATTTGCAGTTCCCCACTACTTATAAAATCATACAGTAATAGAATGCATGCAAGAATGAGAGCTCTAAAATGTAAAGATATGAATAACAAGAAAATTGTATCAACAATCCATGAGCACAAAGTTTGAACACCACATTTTATTTTAGAAAAATTTTGAGTGTGAATGAACCTTGGTATAAGCACTCTTCTTCATTATTGCTTATGAAAGAACTGTCAGCATTTGCAACAAATATCATAAATGTAGATGAAAAACAGCAGTATGATTTAGAAGTGCATAAATATCATAGGTATTGACTCTCTTGCTGAGCCATTTAAAAGTGACACTATTGATGTTTGGTGGATGAATGTGAGGAACTTTTTGAACCATCATTTCAGGGTTCACGCTAGGCCACGCGATTCCCGCAATATTTTTTGAAATCCCACTAAAAAAAAAATTTTTTTAGGCTTAAACTTTAAAAATCCCACTTAAAATTTTGGTCAAGGAGGAAAATCCCACCTTGTATTTTTCCCCAGTGTGAACCCTGCATTTACTGTCCAAATTGGCACTAGCCTTTCTTACGTGCTTTCATGGCCCTCAAGTTGAATCCAGTTTCAGTTCCATGTGAACAATATTATTACCCCACAGACCAGTAGGCTAAATGTTTCAACTTTCAATGCCATCCAAGCTATCAAAGTACGAACTGAATTTAAAAAAAGAAAAAAGAAAAATCATTAGTTATATTTTTTTTTGGATAGATTTTCTTAAAGAAAAGTAAACTCTTATTTTTGTAAGAATATGAGAACATCTTGCAAAAGATATATCAAAGAAAATCAGTACAACAGTCTCATTAGGGGAAAAAGATTGAGGAAAACAATACTGTAAAAATTAAAGCATTATCTAAAGTGGCAGCAAAAAAAAAAAAAAAAAATACTGCTAATGCTATGAAAATGTAAATGAGCAAACACATGGACAGAACAAAACAAAAAAACAAATGAACCAATCTGCTCAAAAGAAAAATGAAGGAAAAATTCAGGTGCAGCAACATCAACTAGAAGAAGCTAGAAACATTTCCTCAAGCACTAAAAGTAGTACAATGGTTAATGCTACCCACATAAATTTTCAGACGCAAATTACTAAACTCAGACCACCATTAAGAAACAAAAACAGAAAATTAAAATAAGTAAACCCAGTTTAACCACAAAAGAAATGTATGCTGTTAGATCCTACCTGAAAAATTCTTGTCAATAAATTTTTGAGCTTTTTTTGATTAAAAAAAAAAAGAATAAAGTTATTTTTATGCTCCTGTTATTTTCAATAAAACTTTATTATTATTTTTTTTAAATTCAGCTATGGGAGTAAATTAAAAAATATTTTTATAATGTAATATAAACAGATTAAATGCATGAAAATCTATTGGATTGAAAAAAAAAACTTATTTTGAGCATTTCGTCTCTTAATACAACTGAACTTTTGATCACGCATTTTTCCTCTTTTTTCATCTTTCTTCAATCTCATGCCTGTAAAATTAAGTTTTCACATTTGCCTGTTATTACCTATCTATATATATACAATTATTTGCCATGAATTTCTTTTTATGTTCATGAATAGTAATTAATAGTTTTAACTTTATATATATATATATATATATATATATATATATATATATATATTTAAAATCGTTTGACTTTTTCTTGAACAATATTCTCTTTCAATTTTCTTTGTCATAAGTTGCCATTTCAAATTTCATGCATTTAAAAAATGTGTTTGTGTTTTTTTTTTTCAAAATAGCATCTTGCTGCTGTGGAGGAGCGTAAAATAAAATCTTTAGTCGCATTATTAGTTGAAACACAAATGAAAAAGCTGGAAATAAAACTACGCCACTTTGAAGAACTTGAAGCTATAATGGATAGAGAGCGAGAAACGGTTTGTATTTTTGTTATATTTCAGTCTATTGTTAAATAAAAATGTTTTTTCCCTGTTTCCTGTGCCCCCAATCCTAACCTTTTACAGCCTCCTCCCCCCCCCCCCCATGAGCAAAATCATGGTTGCACTACTAATCTTGCTACATAATGCACAGAGATTTTACACTGTCATAAGTTATGGCGAGATTTCGAATGTCGCCAACAACCCTCAAATCGAAGTCTCCCGACAAAATTCAAATGCATGAGTCTTAAAACAGCCCACAAGGATATCCATAACAACTTGAAATAACTCAATTTTGCTGTTTCATATTTTTTTGACATTGATTTGGTGGCATTATGGCATTCAAAGCTTCTGTTTCATTTCTAACTGATATCCTTTAAATAATTTCTCCTTAAGTTTTGTTTGGATGCCGTTCTTTCCTTCATGTACTAATAGAAATGTGAGAATTATTGTGAGTGCTAAATTGTAGTTACTTCCTCCATTGGAAAGTTCAAAAATTCTAATCATTGTATCAAATATCCATCATCAGAGTGTAAAAACGACAAAAATAGCACATAAATTCGGACCAGCCAATGATAAACAAAATGATATGCTGCCTATAAATTCCCGATGATTGAAAATTAGCATCGATCTTTTAAAAGAAAATAGCATTGTTTACATCTGATTTGGCAATGCCAGATTACCATTTAATACTTACTGAAGTTTATTACGCAACTACGTCATCGTCAAAATAAAGTGATTGCAAAAGATTTATTTATGAATATTTTTAAATTTTGGTTTTTGTGATTGAATGGTTAAACCTTGTTCTTAATAATATATTTAAAAAAAAAACCTTATTGGCATTATGTGCTTAGAAAGCTTCCTACCTTGCATTAAAAAGTTTAGGTTTTAAAGTTAAATTGGATTCTTTCGAAAAAAGTGTTCCATTAGGCATAACCTGTAAAGTTGACCACTTTTGTCAGGAACGGAATTAGCCCTTCACCTTCTATAAGTTGACCACCTGTCTAAATTGACCACTAAAGGGCTGTCCTGCAAGTGGTCAACTTACACAGGTTTTACTTTACTTCTGAAACTATTCGAATCTAAATATTTTATATCATCAGTTTTGCTAGAAGGTTCCCTATAACTCATAAAATTTTTAGTATTTTTCATCAAATAGTTTTTTTTTAAGTGAGCTTTTATTTTTGAGCCAACACTGAAACTTTTATAACCATGGACATGTATGTATTATAGATACATCTATCAAGTTTGGTATAAATTAGTATTTTTCACTAGTTTAATTGGGTAAAATACAATTCTAAGTGAAGATTTTGAACAAAAAACACCACTTGGATTTTTTTCGGGTCATGCAAAATCAAGACAACCCCCCTCTCCTTTGCTTTGTTCTTATTTTATTGTATTGAAAATGGAATAAACAATAAGTCAGTATTTCAATTTATGGATTGTTTATTCTAATTTTGCTTTATGTTTTCAGCTGGAATACCAAAGGCAACAGTTAATCCAAGAACGTCAGCAGTTTCATATGGAACAGTTGAGAGCTGCGGAATTCAGAGCCAGGCAGCAAGCTCATGCAATGCTGATGACACAGCCAAGTGGGGGCACCGGTGAGCAGGGTCGCGATTCCCCACTCTCTCTCCCGGGTCAGGGAGCTCCTCAGCAAGCTCGACCCAGTTACCCGAAATCACCTGGCGCGAGTACCGCAGCATTGAATCACCAATCCATAGCATCTCCTTCAGTTACATCTCCCCACGCCGTACCGGTTCCCGTGACGTCCACCACTCCACAGCCAAGTCCCAGTCCTGTGCCACCATCACCATCCCCCGCTGCGCCCACTCTACATCCTCCTTCCCAGCCATCGCCTCATCCCTCTCCGGCGCCCATCCCCTCTCCGGGACCTCCCCAGATCCCCCCATCGAATCAGCCGATGCCGATGCATTCTTACGTCGGGCAACAGCATCCTCCTCCTTCACAACAGCACCCTCCTCCCCCGGTTCAGCACGCTTACATGCCGGGGCATCCACCTTCGGGGCCTCCCCCACCCTCTCAGAACATGAACATGGCCCCTCAGATGATGGGTCACCATAGCAGGCCCCCTCCCATGCCGGGTCCCGGACATTATCCTCCTGCCGCAGCTTATCCTCCCAATGGGTCGATGATGTCTCACGGTGGAATTCGCCCTGCTGGTCCTGGAATGATGGCTTCTGGTGGTATGCCAAGTGGAGTACCTCGTCCTCAACATGGTATGGGCCAAATTTTTGTCATTTTGTCATAGGTTTTGCATAAATCCAATAATATGATATATTTTTGTGAATGTTATTTCTTTAATTATCCCATGTACAGAATATTGAAAATAAAAAAAAAAGTACCAGTAATTTTTTAAAAATATTTATTTATTTATTTATTTTTAATGTTCTTGAAATTTATTTAGTTTGTTAATTTTTTCTGCTGAACTTTTATGTTTGATTAAATGAATTTAAAGTTTAAGTATCCTTACATTTTCTTTTAAAATTAAATTTTAATCACTTCAAAAATTAATTTCAATCCGTGTGGCATATGCGGGGATGAAAATCTTCCGTTGATATGCAATAACCATTTTTCATCTTTTATTTCCATGTTTTTCTTGATCTATCTATTATCACTTTGCTTTATGCGAGAAAATAATTTTCAATCATACTGTCATTCTCAGAAAACCAGCTCATGACTAGCACTAAATGAAAGAGATTTTTTTGTTTGATAGATTAAGAATCAAAAGAGTATATTCCACTTAATCATTTTTACTACTTAAAATGGACAAATATTTAAATTTCCATCATTCTTACATTTTGGCGGGTGTGTTTACTGCTTTTAATTAAAATATGTACCATGTTCTCTCATATGAAAAGCAAACCATAAAAAAGGGATTATGTTATAGTAATAAACTTAAAAAATTGCGATTCAGTAATAAAAAATCATTTGAAAGCTCAATGTTGGAGGAAAATTCAGTTATATAGAAGTAAATGTGTTCAAAATACTTAGCCAATGCTGCCTTGCGAAAGGAAAATAAGTATTGCTGTAGTAATGGTGCTAAAGTTGTAGACAAGCTATCAATATTGTATTGAAGAAAGAAAAAAAATTGTATGCTCATTAAAAGATTGTTTATACAGTCGATGCTTGTTGTAACGACCACACATTATAAAGACCATTCCACTATAACGGGCAGTGGTAAAAGCCCCAACTTTTTCCCATGAACTCTATGTTAATTTGCTTTCGGTATAATGGACCGTTCTTGTCTAATCCAATACAGTTACCGCATTCAGCGGGCACTATTTCTGGCACTTTTCCGAATAGAACATGTTCCTAAATTTGTAAATTTAAATGACCGTGATTATAATTTATGGACAAGCTTCATGGAGTCTTCAGTGTTCAGTCCAACTGGATTAGTTATCCTCTGGGTGAAGGAGCGAAAACAGGATCTTCAGTAAAACGCAACCTGCAAACAGCCATTCCATTTTCGCAATTTCACAACTGCAAATGCTTGCAAACAGGAGTTATATCTTCGCAATAATTGAAGAGGAAATGCTGCAAGAAATTCTAAGAAAATGAAATTGGACGAGATGTTGAACTTTGACAATTATGCTGAAATTGATTATGACTTAGAAATGGTCGAACATCTGTCAGTAGATGAAATGGTTTTCGATTGAAAAAATATACAAGCATGATGCATGTACATATATTTTAAAAATTCTACCTCTCATTGCGACCACTCGTTATAAAGACTCTTTTCTTTGGGACAAAGATGGTCATTATATCGAACGTCAACTGTAATTCATTTTGTGCATAACAATATGCTATTATTAACTCTTTTTTGCCCTTTTTCTTTCATGTACAGGCATGCCTCCTATTCCTTCGCAACCATCTCAAGCTCATCCTCAAAGTATGGGAAATGAACCTCCAATGGGTGGCCAAATGGTTGGTCCTCCTCAGCCGCAAGGTACGATTCAACTACTACTCACAATTGCTTTAGTTTTTCTTTTAATATATTTTACTTTGGGTTTATCTCTTACACAGGATACTTTTTGCATGGTTTACTCTGTAGCTTGTAATTTTAATGTTCTTTGGACTGATAGTGCAGAAATCAGTAGTAAAGTTGTTGATACTGACTTTGCTTACCATCAAATAATTTTAGTCTGTCCTTTTAACTCTCAGGAATATTTACTCCCTGTTACATTCACCTTTACTGCCATAACATGTTAGTAATGCTAACTTATGAACTTATTTATAGCTTGAGAAACCAGAATATTATACATAATAGCGAATGCTTTGATTTGAAGTAGATTGATAGGAAAACATAAATCAGAAAATGCAAACACCAACCCCGACATCTCTGCTCCCCCCCCCCCCTTTCCAGAATCTTACCAGTGAATATTAGTTCCTAAACAAAATTCCTTAACTGAGTTTATACCATATCACAGATAATGTTTAAGATACTCAGCCTGTCAGTTTTAGGAGAAATATTTCTTTTCTGTCCAACATCAGAGAATTTTCTTGCTGTAATTTATATTGCAGGTAATGTAGATTTTTTCTCCTAAAGTCATGATAGTTATTTCATAAAAGTTTGCTTTTAGTTAAGCAAAAGAGCTGTTTTTCCTCTTTCTCAACATCTAACAGAATAACAAGGTACTCTTTCATCCATCATTAGAATTAATAATTTTTACTGTGAAAATTTTATACGGCATGAATAGGTTATTTACCTGTTTTTTGAATTTGAAGATAACAACCTTTTCTGCTTGTGCAATTTATTAGAAACGATCATTTGATTTTAGTTCAAAAAGTTTATTTTGGTTAAATATTTGTTTTATTATTTCTTACATTTTTGCATGATTTTGCTTTCTAGTTTTTAAATATTTTTATTCTTTATAAAAGTTTTAATTTTTAAATGTAATTATAAGTGGTGTTACAAAACATTTTCAGAAAGTAATTTTAGTTATAATTAAGTTAGTTTGATGTGAATCATTGCTGGTATCTCATGAAACAAAAAAGCTTATTGAAATATCAAAATTATAAATCTTGCTCTTTAAAATCTTGCATATATCCCCATTTAATATTTTAAAAAGTCATCAAAAATCACAATTATGTTTCATAATAAAAAATCTTATTAGATTAAGAAAGTCCACTTCAACTACATAATCATCATGTTATGTATGTTTTCCCTATAATGTTTGTAGTAATTCAGATTGTAATCAATTATGTACACGAGAGCTAAACACAATTAATCTTTGGAAACCTCCCATTGAGTATTTCAACGAATGAAACATTTAACGTTAGAATTCTGATGTTACAGAATTTTGTTGGTGAAAATGTTTGAAAAAATAAAATAAAAATAATTCAATTCTTTAGTATTAAAAACTGCTTTTTTTTCCCCTCAAGGGGTTTTAGATTAAAAGCATTAGTGCTAATAAGGAAGGAAAGTACTAATCTTTCCATTTTGCTGATAGGATCCAAAGTAGTTGAAAGAAATCAAGAGATTTTAAGTTTTTTTGCTTAGAAAAATAAGTTGGAACTTTATTAATTACTTGAGACATCCAAATTTTTTGAAGAAATTCATTGCATTAGATGTTTATATTTGTTATACCTAAGAATTTTTAAAATGCTAATAGAATTGACAAAATCGGTATTTGGTTAATTCAAAAGTTACCTTTTCCTTTCCCAATATCGTATTCTCTTTCAATCTTGTAAAATTCAAATTTTAAAGGCTGGCTCTCTGACTTATTTGAGTTAGCTTTTGATTTACCACATATCGTTTCCTCCCTATACTTTATTTCAATAAAAAATGATTTTTCTCAATTAAGTTAAAAGTATCTTATGGTTTGAACAGTTAACATCTGTATTTATTTCTCACCACAAATAATGCTATTTATGATCATTCTGCTAACTTAACTTGTGCATCTAATTTTACATTTTCTTTCAAAAAAGTTACCAATAGTAGTTCCCCAACATAAGTTGTTACAATCTAACTTTGCTTGATCCATGGTAAATTGTTGAAACAGCACTCATATAGTTGACCTAATCAAAGTAAAAGTTCTTTAATTTTGTTTTTTTTTAAGCATAATTGCTCTCATAATTCATTCAGTATCAAAGGACATACAAGCCGAAGCCAATGAGTTAATGTGTCTTCCTGCTTTGAAATTTTCTTGCATCTGCATTACTATTGGGCAGTTTTTATACATAAATCATCTATTGCAACATTTCCATATTAAAAAGACGTTTCTTTTTGAGTTAACCACCCTAAAAGGCAATCCCAGAGTTCAATGTTTAACAGGGTGAGATATCTCATCGAGAACCACTGGGCAAAGAGGTAAAATCCTTTTTTTGCTTTTCGGTTTTAGAAATGTATCAAATTTGAATTGGCTGTGAAATGATCCCAATATACATGGTGGAGAAATTGAGTTAATAAATTAATAGTGAAATTATGTTTTAAGGTTTGAAATTATGTTGAGTGACATTTTTTGTAATGTTTTGTATTTTGAGAAAATAAAAGGTAAAAGAATGAAATTTTCGCAATTTGTTATTAACATTTTTAAATGAAATTAATAAATGTTTGATAGTTCATAAAAGCAAAAAATCATCATTTAATAACATTTAGGATTTAATTTTGTAATGCTACCATTCCAAATATATTTGTACCCGTATGCTGTAAAATAATTTTGATGTTTTTTATAAAAATAACTTTTCAAAGCAGCTTTTTGCACTACAGTCCAGATATATTGCTTTTTTCCCCTTTTATGAACTTCTTTTAAATTTTGCACTTAAAAAACTCTTTTAATAATACTTTTATGCTTAGTACATACTCTTGTAGAAGTAGATTTAATTTGCTGATGAGCTTTCCTAATGTTTTATTTGTAGTACATTTATGCACTGCTTTGTATCTATTAATTGTTCTGCATGTTTCTGTAAAACTGTTCTTTAATGCAATCTTCTCAGTAAGTATGAGTTTTCGTTTCTTTTAATCAAAATATTTATAGGTGAACCTTGAGAAAGGCTCTGTATATATTATTACTCACAACTGCAAAGAGCCAAGGTAATTTTAGTTATTATTCTTTTCTTTGTGTGTCGATGTGCTAAAAACAATTGATTTGTCTTTGCAGAAAAAAAATCGCGTAAGAGAAGCATTAAAAAAGAAAAAATAATAAATAGTAGGACAGATTATTTGTGATGGCCTTAGAAGGTAGATTTATTTTCTATGATTTTTGTTGACTTTTTTATAGAAGGATATTTCTCACGTATTAAGTACTTTTGTGCAAATTTTTATAATTGTTTAAATATGCATAGCAGATTTATTTTAAATGTAGTCTGAATGAAAATGAATGTAAATAATTTGTGTCAAATATCTTTAGGAAATTTACTATCTTTAAATTTGCGGAAAACAAAAATGTTAATGAAAAGTTCAGTTTAAACCATTACTTGTATTAGCATCATCTCATAATACTGTTAATTAGCTGTCTTTATTCATAGTTACACTTTAGCTCCGCCCCCAATGTATTATTTTTCAGTTAATGACCCTTTAAGATTTTCAATCTTAAAATATAAAATCTACTGGTATGGCTATTGATAATTTGCATATTTTTGTTACATACGAATATATTTGAGGCATTATAATTGCCGGTGGTGGGATATTAGATGTTTACTGCAGTTTTAAATGCTTCATATTAGAGATTGATGGAAGTAATAATTTATAACTGGGTTATTTTTTAAAATTCTATCATGTATTTTTTTAAAAATTCTACACTAAATCAAAAATTGTACTACACAAAATTTTTTATTAACTTTTTTGCCTGGAACATGTTATCCCTCATATCACAGTGTGTTTATGTTAACTGGTATTAAATTCTAGAATAATCAAAAAATTTTATTTATGAAGATTAAATACATTTCTCCCCTCCTTTCTTTAATTGAAATTAATTTGATTACAATTAATTAATTTGATAACAATTGATCAAGATGGAACCCTGAACCAGAAAACGTAACTATTAAGCTCTAGAAATAAATTGGTTGCAAAATGTTTGTCTAGACATTAATACATTAGTCGAATACAACATGATTGCTTTTCCGGTATGGTTTTAATCATCTCTAATTTATGTTACATACAAGAGTAGAAGATCTGCAATCATTGTTGTCACTTATTTTTTTTTGGAAAAAAATTAGTCATTGCAGCCTTTTTTTATTATTTTCATAAATAAATGTTAACTAGGAATAAAATTTTTGAAGCACATAGGCTTTGCCGTGATACCACTCACTGTCAAAACATTTTTTTCTGGTAGGAGTAGCGGCATTTGAGCAAATTGCTAGTGGTACGAAATCTTTTGCCTATTTGCATCCTTTAACAACAACATTAGATGTCTTATCTGGCAGTAAATAGTAAATTTCTGCTTTCATCTATGTCGTAGACATCAGAAGCAGCCATATTCAACAATTAACAAGCTACTCACAACCCTTTATCACAATATGTGCATCCTTAATATCATTGAAATCTGTCCTACAAATTTAAGATCAAGTAAATAAATAAAAGACACTATTTAAAAATTAAGTTTTTTAATTCAACTGCTGCATAGTGTATGCAGCACACAATTTTTTTTACATTTGCAAGGGCAATTCCATGGGTGATTCTGATCCAAAATTCTACGTAATTACTGAAAATGTTCGAGAACCTGTTCTAAAAATTAAAAAATAAATATTGGTTTAATATATTTATCTCAAGATTTATTCTACCTTCGGACAAGCAAAATAGCTTTTAACATTTTAAAAAACTTTCAATACAATAATGTTTCTGGAAAAAAAAAGAATTTGATATTAATATTAGACCTTTCATTTAATTACTGGAAGGATTACTTTTGAGCTTGTATTAATATATAAATGTCTTGTGTGATAGGGGGACGTGTTCACGTAATTATATATTTTTTTGTTTTAAATTCATGATGCATACTTTTCAAAAAATTTTGTGTGAAGCTCTGAACATTATTTTTCTCTGAGAATCGCCGATGAACAATTCGATGGCATACAAGGTCATAGACACTAAAACTATCTATATGTACATATACATGTGTGTATGTGTGTATATGTATGTATGTGTTGAATGTGAAAACCCTCCTCTTGAAAAGTCAACCCTTTCTTCCCCCATGAAAAATTTCTGCTTATTTATTTGCTTCTTAATAAAATATAATAAATTCCAATAAGTAAAGAATATTCGAGAATCCACCATATCTTGTCTTTCCTGTGCATCTCTTCTTTTAGAAAATTACTTGCTCAATTTCAAAAACAGGATTTTCTCAGACTCTTGAACCTATATCATGGATATGAGGTGTTTCATTAACAGGGGCTAAAATTCGAATTTTTTAAGTGGAAAGGAAACTCCCCTCCCAGATTTATGTGTGGTAGGGATCAGTTTTTTTTTTTTTTTTTGTGGGGAAAGAAAAGTAGTAAGATTATTTGGCTATTTCAGTTTTTTGTGCATTCCGATTCCCTACATTATTATTATAGTTTCCATGAAATTTTTCCACAAATTTACTCAAATAATTAAATATTGCTTGCTTTTGTTTATTTTTTTTTAAACAAATACTTCAACACTTAAACATATTAAGGTCCTAATCAAGTATAAACATTGTTTTTGATAAAATGGTTTAAAAGGAGAAAATTAGTAATCATAATGTTTTTGATAATTTGTTCCCATGCTCACCACAGTACTAAAAAATAGTCATCACCATCTGAAAGAGATAATTGTTAAGTTGAAAGGGAAAATTCTAATTTCTGTTAAGGGTGCAAAAAGATATGCATCTGACTTCACAGGTGCTGTAAACAGAGCAAAAAATGTTGAAGGAAAGAATTCTCTCTTTATAAAACATTTGTTCTTCCGTTTTAGAGATTCATATCATTGATAAGTTTCTACATATGACTAATATCCGACAGGTCATGTGTATATTTTACACATGACATGAGTAGGGATGTAACGAATATTCGGCCACTATTCGGTATTCGGCCCTTTGGCCGAATAGTCAATTCATGACACTAGCCGAATATTCGGCCTCGCGAATACTCGGTGAGATGAAATTCGGCCTGGCCGAATATTGATGGGCTATTGATGACTATTCGGCCGAATAGTTCTGCTACAGTAGAAATGTAAAAAAAATAAAGAAATTAGTTTATTTAAACATTTCAAACTGTATTATAATTATTGCAAAAAAACACATTGAGGGTATATAGTTTTAATAAATAAAAATAACTTAGTAAAAGCTACTTTTTAAACATTGTTTTTAGATTTGACTGAACAACTATAGATTTTACAGTTGTAATATTGTATTTTATACTTGGTGCTTGCTTTCAAATGCTGGCAATAGTTAATTGTGATTGAGACTTTTATTTTGTTATTATTAACAAAGTGGAAGTCAGACTTTATTTTGGCAGACTGATTTATTGTGAATATTTGGTAAGAGAGGAATGTGCCTTGAATGTATCTCGGATATTAAGATAGCATAAGTTCTTGGGGTTTCAGAAAGTAAAAGTATATTCCAGTTTATTTCAATAGATCTTTTTAAAATAGGTATGTTAAAAAGAACTCCATAAACTAAATATATTCTTTTATAACTTTTAAAATACCTTCATAAGACTATTTTGAGCAAGGTAAAAAGTTCACTGAGCAATAGTATTTCTTTAACCCTTTACATTCGAGGCCTTTTTTGCTGCGCGAACCAGCAACTCGAGACGATTTCGGCCAAATTCGACAAACACTTTACAAGTGTTTTAAGAACATTTATAAACAAACAAACGTTTACAAATAATAAAATTTCACCAGTTTATTCATTTATATGTTGCAGCAAACTTTGATAAATATTACACAATGTCATTAGTTAATCGGCGCCGCTCAAGTGCGTAGGGTTAATCTGATCTAAATAATTAATAAAATAATGATAATGCTTACATTAAAACTTGTTTTTTCTATTCCACTTGTAGGTGAAATTCTCAGTTTTATTGCATTCAAAATAATACAGAAAACACATTAATTTAAGATAGTTTTAGAATCTTAGCAAAGAGAATTAAATGGTACATCATAAATTTATATGGAATTGGCCTTTGAGAATACTTTTAAATTTGACAAATTATTTCTATTTCAATGATTTTCTAGAAATTTTAATATTCAGCCGCCGAATATTTGGTATTCGGCCTAAGACATTGGCCGAATAGTTGGCTTCAGCCTAGAAGGAACGGCCGAATATTCGGTATTAAGCCTGGAAGAAACGGCCGAATATTCGGTATTCGGCTATTCGGCCAAATCTCTATTCGTTACAACCCTAGACATGAGTCAAAATAATGTATGTAAAGGAACAAATTTCCATTTGTTTTCGCCAGAAAGTTTTTGAATATTTCTTGGACTGGAGTTTCCTGCCCGAATTATTGTGAAAGATGGAGTCTGAGAAGTTTTGGCCTGAATCCTATGATCCTGCCCTAAGTTTTAGCCCCTAGTCATAAGTAAATTAAATATAGGAAAAATATAAAAAGTTTCATATTCAGCCTTTTTTTTGTGAAGTTAAAGTTTTTTGAGTATGGAAGGCAGAATTGAATTTTACAGTAATAGCAAAAATTAGAATGTAACATTCCATAAAGAGTGCTTGTCGCAGGTTAAGATTCTATTTTCTGATCATTGTTTTATTTATTCCATAGCAATAGCATTTTCTATTTCAAATTCTTGAAAAAGGGTTTTATATATTTTTCAACATTTTACAGAATAAATTTTATTGTTTAAAATAATTTTTTGAAATATTTTCCAATAGTTGCTGGACCAGATGTAAGTGACTCAAGCAACAGCAATAGCAGTGAAGCACTGAACATGCCTCCTGCAGTTACTCAACCTTGAGAAGAAAGATCATCAGGGAAATGACTTTTTTAAATTTTCATACAACATTCTGAGGACTGGCATCAATTAAGAGCATGGCATACACTTTTCAATTTTGGATGTCTCATTTTCTTTCGGCTACACTTTGTCTCATTTGATGGATTATATATTATGTAACAGTACTGAAATAGTTTTCTTTTTTGTGCTGATATTATGGTCATTATTTGTAATCTACAGTGTATTCTGGCTCATTCATTAGTTCATTTCATCTTTTTAGTAATAAAAGGTATTTTAAATATCTCTTAAAACATGCTTTTTCATTTTTGTTCTTGTAAACATTTTTGTTTTGCTTTAATAAATTAACAATAATGTTCACAATCATTCATACCATTTTAGATTGTGATATTGATATAATAAATTTGAAAACAGACCAAAGACAAAAATTTCAAGTTCCTCTGTCTGCTAATTAAATTACATAACAATCAAAATTGGTAATTTCATTCAGTTTAAAAATGACTCTTATGAAGAAATTTGTTTAATCTGACATGTGATCAGTAAAATTCTGAGCATTCCAGAATAATTAATTAAATATTATTATTGCTCTCAGGGATGTTTCTATCATAATCTGATTTTTCAAGAATTTAATACTGTGACAGTACAATTTAAATGCTATTAGGGAGGCTTATTATATTATTTTTAAATTCATTTAGTTTCGAATGTTTCATGTATTTAACAGTGGCTAATGTTAAAAATAAGCTTTTAAAATGAAAGTCAACAAAAATTAAAAGTTCTCCAGTGTTTCAGGCTAGTGTGATAAAAAAACACTGTAATAATTATAGGGTTTGAGCTATAGAAACACTAGGAAATCTAAAAATTGAGCAAAAACATATGATTATTTGTAGTGTTCGGCAACTACTTGTCAAAAAGTAGTTAACTACCAACTACTAACTACTTTAAAGAAAACTAGTTGCTAGTAGTAAACTACTTTCTTCTGCTACTAGTTGTAACTAGTAGTTAACTGTTCTCCGAAAGTAGTTAACTACTTTTAACTAAAATTCATTTGAATTTCCGTTTTTAAGCTTGTTCTGAAATATTTAATCCTAATAATTCAACTCAATAATATTTTTAATCATTAAAACAGTTTAAAAGAAATTCCTGTAAAACATTCAAAGATTGAATATTTCCAAATAACAATGAACAATTAAATATAAAGAGAATATGAATAAAGACAAAACCTTTTTCTCTAAATTTAAACTTTTATTTTAATATGTATTTGTTTAATAATTTTTGTAAAATGAAGGGGTTTACCCTTAATACAGATGAAGTAGAAGTAAATCTTCCTCATAATGAAGATTTGGTCTTTAAATGAAACTTCATAGTGCTTGTGCTGGTGCGAGCGCTATTTATTGACCATATCAGAAAGCTTTTTCTAATTTGCGTAAATACTGCAATAAATATTATTATTTTTTATGAGTACTTGTTCATTATATAACAAAATACATTTGTGTGAGTAATATTCATAAACCAAAAATTTAAATAATTTAACGTTTAAAAAATAGTTATTTTTTTCAAAAAATAGATTTAAAAATTATTTTTTCAAAAGTAGTTGGAATTTTTAAAGTAGTTGGGAAAAAAGTAGTTTAACTAGTAGTTAACTAGTTCAAAACAAAAATAGTTACAACTAGTAGTTGCCACTAGTAGTTAACTACTTCTAGTTCACTACTGCCGAACACTAATTATTTGTTTTAAGTTAAACAACTCAGGATGATGGGACACAATAACAACTGCCCTGATTTTTTTCAAGACATATGATCACCATATACATAGCTTCAACATCACAAGCAGCATGACCATAGCCAAAATTGAGTTTTTCAAGCCAGGCTGCACTTTTTCCTGAATATATATTCTACTTAAAATTTAACTGTAAATGCTATTTTTTGACTACTCGCTCCGAAAGATCACTTATTTAAAAGATGTCTCAGCGGCTGAAGTTTTATTAATTGGAAAAACTTACAATATTAAATTCAAGCTTGGATCAAGCATCTGTTTGGGATGTTCATGGAAAAGTACATTTGTCTCGAGCTTGAAGTTTGATAGGTACTTCTAAATTTTAGAAAATAAATATCAGTAGTGTATGAAAGTTTTTTTTTTGTGGGGGAGGGGAGCATTGCTTGGAAGCCATTCAATAATGTTTTTTTATTAAATGGCTTCCATTAGATATCAGGATTTTGGGAGGGAGATATAGATTGAGGTTCCCCTCCCGTAAACACTCCACTCGTGATAAATCTCTTAACAACAGATGACTAGAGCTACCTAAGGACTTGTGCGTATTATATGCCTAAGGTGATTCAGGAACAGGTGCTGCACTAAAAAAAAAAAAAAAACTAAAACAAATTGGATATTTCAGTAACATTTGATGCTAATACATGAAATTTAATACAGTAAAATCTATTGAATTTTCAAAAGAAAAACAAAATTGTTATAATGCTATTTAGTCCATCTCTCCCAGGTATCCAGGTACATGTCCTACCTGTAAACAACATTTTTATTTCTTTCCTTCTTTTTTTT
The DNA here is from genome assembly GCA_038502835.1 of Octonoba sinensis. Taxonomy (NCBI): domain Eukaryota; kingdom Metazoa; phylum Arthropoda; class Arachnida; order Araneae; family Uloboridae; genus Octonoba; species Octonoba sinensis. The sequence goes on along the minus strand of CM076602.1, from coordinate 44,708,428 downwards.
TTTCTAAGATAAAAGAATTTAAATGCTCATAACACGTGGAACGTAAGTCATTTTAAGCATTTCAGCAATAATTTATGTACTTAAAAATATTAGTCATAGGCACAGTGGCGTAGCTAGGTGACACCCCCCCCCCCCAGAAAAAGAAGAAAAAACGCTTAGAAAGAAGAAAGCTCAGCAAAAAAAAAAAAAAAAGGAACAAAATACTATTCGTACATGGGAATTATAATATTTAATGTATTTGTTACGGCAATGGTGTGTTTAGCAGTATGAAACCTGTTTGAATATGGTGTGCAAACACTTTGCTCAGTTGAAAGTAGAAAAGAAAATGATAGGAAAAAACATCCAGCTCAAGATATTTGTTTCATTATATAGAGCTTTTAAAGGTTTATTGTTTCCCCCTTCGTGCCCAGGTGACTGCCGGGGCCGGCCGCGCCCCTTAGCTACGCCACTGCATAGGCAGGATGTAAAAAACACAATAAGCTGCGCTATCAAAGAAATGTTGTATACAATATTTTGTATGGAAACTAAAAAATTTACAGTTGTAAAGTAAAAGATTATAAAATAGGAAATTAAGAAAGTGAAATAAAACAGGTGAAATTTTATGGTAGTTATGGAAATATGTTGAAAGAGTAAGCAAGTCCTCCCACCCCCTTGGTTTTGCTTTTCTACAAACCTTCTGAAATGTTCCTATACATAATTCCTGTAAAGATGAGTAGCACTTCATGAATTTCATCTAATTTTTAATGCTTTTTCAGGGTAACTGCTTTCAATGCAGTTGTTCGAAAGCATTTTCAATCGGCGTGGTTCATGACACTTTTTGATATCCTGCTAAATTTGTCTGTGCATTGAAGCTGTTCTTGGAATAAAAGAACTTCACCCCCTCCTCCCCTGCAAGACTGGGTGTTGACTAAGTCTAAGTTTTAAAATATTTGTTTGAAATTTGAAGGAATTTAAAGCCATCGGTCTAGAGTTTCTCCTAAGCATGTGGCCGCACACTTTTAAAGTCCAATTTCCAACTCCTGATAACAGGTTTTAATGTTTAAATTAATAATATATACCTAGCCTTATGTTGAAACAAGCAGTATTAAAAATGTTTTACTTGCTTAAAATCTTGCTGTGGTAGAATGCAAAAAATGACCTAACTTAATATAATAAAAAGCAAAAAATGTAAGTAAAATTGAAAATGACTTGGTATGGAATTTTGAAAGTACTTGTTTTAGCAATGAAAACGAACCAAAAAAAAAAAAAAAAAAGACAAGACAAGATAGTTAATATCACAAAATCCTTTGTTAGTATGGGGGAGCCTTGTTAAAGTTTTGGACGAACTTCTTATTTATACTGGAAATAGTACATTTTGTTTTAGAAAAAAAGGTTTTTTTTTTTTGGTCCTGAAAATGTTTATCGACTCCTTGTAGAAATACGGTACTAGATATTATTTCTCGATTGGTAAAAATATATTTATTTTTGTCAATATAGTGTGGAGCAGAGAACAATCATGCTTTGGTTGTTGAAGGAAATTGTTGATCAGTTCTTTGTAGAAATACGGTACTAGACCTTATTTCTAGATTGGTGAAAAGATATTTTTATTATAGTGTGGAGCACAGAACGTCAAGCTTTTGTTGTTGAAAGAAATTTTGAGAAAATTGAACTGGTGATCGCTTGCATTCAGGCATGATGACAGATGACCTCGTTCCTTCTGCTTTGTTTCTGGATTTCCAATTTGAGATGAATTTACAACATCGAGTTCCATTTAGAAAAGGGGGGGGGGGAGGGATTTTTGTTTTTTGAAACTTTTTGAAATTAATTGCATTACAATTGCAATCACGGATTAAGTTTCGGATAAATATATTCGGATTTAATATTTTCTTCCATTAACAGTACTATCACATGTAAAACAATTCCATATTTGGAGAATTGAACTTGAAAATTATCCAGTTCTTCTCCAGTAGCAGTAACTCATATAAAGCAGTGTTATGGTAGCAGAATTAAGAGTTCCAAAAATTTTCCATGTTTGCATCAACAACATTGTAAAATGGTCCGCTCTATATGAAATAGGAACTATGATGGTGATAGGAAGGAGTGAGGGAAATTTGGTAGATGGGGACATGGTTTATTAGTCTGATATTTAAATGTCCACAGCAAATAAATGACCAGATTCAGAATGACAATCAGTCTGAATTCAATATAAACAAGGGGGCGGGGGGAACTTTTCTGTTTGAATAACTTCTAACGCGCGTATTTATTTTTAAATTTTATGTTTTGGACGTTTGAAATTCAAATGTTCTTTTTGCTGTATGCAACCGTATAGAACAGTTGTTATATGTTTAAAGCAGAAAATTTCTGAATCCCCCTCCCCCTTTTGCCGGAGCGGTTGTTACGTTTTTGTAACATTCACCTTGACATTAGTTTTGAATTTCTAACGTCGGGATGCAAGATTTACAATTTGCAAGTTCGTACGATAAAGAATCGACCCTCCCGTTTTTTACGCATATGTTATACACACGGTAGAAAGAAAAAAAAGAGTGAAAGTCCACTGCGCGTTTAGTTTCTGTATACTTATGAATTTCAAATACACATTTTCTGATATTCTTCTCATCCAAATACCATCCCTCTCTTCATGAATATATTCATATCATTATAAATATATGTAAAAGACATTTGGGATTTTCACAGTTCAAAATTTGACCCTGCGATGAAAAACTTAAACTTTTTTTTTTTTTTGTGATAAATACGTAATATTTTAGTTTGGAAAAAAACTGCATTTCATTTGCGTTTGAAACTGTATATAGATTATAACTGCAGGTGGTGCTTATAGCGAATAAAATTTATAAATTAGTACAGCAAACGCACGAACCGAAGGTTTTTCTTTTTCTTTTTTTTTTTCATTTTTAAAAACAATCCCTTTTTAGCCTACTTTCCTGTAAAAGAATGAAAGAAAGAAGGCTTAGCGGTATTGTAAAAATATCGTTAAAAATAGGTAAAAGCCAAAAATAAGTTAAATAAATATTGAAAACTAAAAAAATTAAAAGTAGTTTTTTGATATGATATGGGGAAAATATGTGTCTGTCGATCTACTTTTGAAGGAATTGCCTAATTCGAATGTTTTTTTTTTTTTTTGCATTTGAAAGATCTCGGCGAAGACATCTCATATCCATATTTTATTTTTTGATTTGAACAACATTTCGTTCAATTTTGAACGTAACGGTTCAGAAAATCTTAACATTAGCGCTTATGGGCAAAAATGAAACAAATTATGTAAACTCTGGGCATAAGATCCAAGTTCCTTTAAACAAGCTTATTGGAAGGAAATAATTTTTTTTGAACAGTTAAAAAAAAAAAAAACAGCTCTTACGGGGAGATTTTAAATCCAATAAATCTTGTTAACAGACGAATTCCCTTGGAACAAACTTTTTCGAAAAACGAAAAGATGTTATGACGTAGAACACGTACAGATATTCGTAGATGCGAAGTTCATCCTGAATTCAACGAGCCTATTTTTCCACGAAAGTTTTTGATCTGGATTTGTAAGGATTGAATGAATAAATGAATACGTATAAACCGTTGAAAAACGTATATTTGAAGTAATTAAAAACAAACCTAATGAGAGAGAGAGATTTTCAATTTGGTTTTTGTGTAAGTAGGCTCATATAGTAGTTCTAGACGGAACTACTTTTTTATTCTCAGACTCTTTTGACTATTGTTCATATGTAGGAAGGAGCTAACAGCATTTCTTGAGCTCGTTTTTTGCCATAATAGACACAAAAGCTGCGACATTTTCCCATGTTAAATAAGAAAAAGAAGAATGGCTGAAAACTCAAGATGAAATGAGCAATTCAATTAACTTCTAAACTTAAAAAAATCTGTTTTAACACATCAGCGATGGGCTACGGAAATCTCCGTGTTTAAATGTCCAGCTATAGGTGACGGACAAGGGAGGTTTCCGTTTTACGTGGGGGAGGGGAGTTGTCATTTTGATTTAATTATTCATATTAATTTAAAAAAATGAAATACAAGACCAACCATTGCGTAAAACTGGAAATCTCCGTGGCTCGTTAACCAAGAGCTGGATATTTAAACACGGAGATTTCTGTATTCCGTCGCCAATGTGTTTATTCCATTTATGCGTCTGAATAACTGTAAAAACCAGTAACAGAGCACTTTTTGTTCAACATTTTTAACTTCAAGGACCACATATGGCTCCCGTATTGTGGCCACCCCTACTATTTCTCTCTCCTTTTCCTTATCACTGCAGTTCAGGTAAGCTACTTACATCAGAAGCAGTTCAATAAATATTTTTATCAACTATCAGTGAAAGCAGCGTATCCGCTGGATGGTCATAAAAATACCCATCATTCAGGGCTATTCATCCGGGGAGGGGAATGATGTGTGACGAAACGGAAAAAAAGAATAAATTCGGTGATTTTTTATGTTATTCTTTTTTGCAGAGAATTATTTTGACGATTCGACCTTGGGCAGCAGGGACGCCACTTGAATTTTTTTCTGGGAACAGAAATCCTTACATGTGTTTTCATGTATATATGTAATGTACATTGTGTCCCAAGAATTTTTAAGACTAAAAAATAAAATAAAAACTAGTAATTATATTTTTTCGTCTTCAATACTGTTGTTGCAGAGGTTTAAAAGCGATTCGAAAGATTGTACCAGCTCACATTGTGGGACAGTCTCCAAAGCTCGCGTCGAAGCTGTGTGTCAAAATTTTTTAAAACTACAGCTGCAACTAAGCTTACAGTGGCGTTATCTGTGTTATAGAGCATTCGTGAAGCTCCATAACTATCAGCTGATCCACTGCCTCAGACATTTGTCTACTTTTTTTTTACTTTGATGACTTTGACATTATACAAACAGCTTTGACGCGAGCTTTGGAGGTAGTCCCACAATGTGAGCTACAACAGGCGTTCGAATCTTTGTTAAACCGCCGTAACAAATGTATTGAAGCCGGAAGAGAGCATACTTTGAATAAAAAAAACTTAAAAGTGTATAGTTACTAGTTTTCATTTTATTTTATAAACTTAGTCTTGAAAATTCTTCGACGCACTGTGTGTTACCATGCTAGGTTCGACAATATTGTTAAAACCAAGGGTTCAAATTTAACCTTTTAACAACTAAAATAATTTACGGAAAGCAACACATGTCTCTTAAGTAAATAGAAAAGTATTAGTTAATGTAGAAATCATGTCAAATTAATTCATTGAGACAGTTAGATGTTGTGTTTCAGCAATCCCAACAATCAATATACATACAGTAGCGTGCCAAAGTTTCGGGCCACCCTGATTTTTCCATTGGATTGAAAAAAAAAGTTTATTCATCCACTCGTTCATTCTCCAAAATAAATGAGAGAGTTAGAATATACACAGAAACATCAAATATTACATTGGTTCATTGCATATTCAATGTGTACTACGTAAAATGACTTTCGTCGGTGTGCAGAAGTATCGGGCCACTACTCGCCGCGGCTCTGCACTCTCTCGATTTATTTACTTTTTTACTCTCGCTGGTTTCAAAACATGGTACCCAAAGGAAAATTAGTCTTCTTGTAGCAACGATGTCGAAAGACAGGTTCGCAAAATCGCAATATTCAGGTTCGCAAAATCGTGGTGAAGCTTTCTTCAGAAGGAAAGAGTTCACGCTTCATTGCCAGCGCTTTATCTTTCGGTAAAAGTACTGTTAATCGTATTATTTCTAAGTACAAAACAACAAACGTACTGTGTGATAAAAAACGGAGCGGAGGGCAGCGAAAACGTTCGAGTCATGTCTACAAAATTATAAGGAGAAAGTGTTGTCGATCCGCGAAAAAGCGCAGCCGACGTTTCACGGGAATTACGAAGTGAAAATCTAGCCGATGTTAGTCAGAACACGGTGTCTCGATGTCTGAAGGCTGTAGAGCTGATTAGGACGGATTGGCGTCAAGAAACCATTAATCAATAAAAAGAATAAGAAGGCTACGTTGGACTTAGCGAAAAAATATCGGCACTGGACAGCATCAGCAGTGGTGTAGCCTGAAAAAAAAGTTGGGGAGACGTGTATGCATGCGAAGATAAGCAATTGAAATCAAAAGTGGGGGGACGCTTATGATAATATGTAGAAAATTTGGGGGGGACGCTTGTATTAAAATTAAAAGGTAGGGGGACGCCGTCCCCCTGCGTCCCCCTTCGACTACACCACTGAGCATCAGATTGGCGGAAAGTGCTATTTTCTGATGAATCGAAATCTTGTTTGGAAAGGATGGTCAGAAGTACATAAGACGTCCTACAGGTACCAAATATAATGTAAGGTATCAAACTCTTACTGTTAAACACGGTGGTGGGAAAATCAAATTTGGGGAGCTTTTTTCCTGATGGCGTTGGTCCGCTGGTGGAAATTCACGGCAATATGGGCGCTGCAATGTATAAGAACATTCTGTTAGGCCATAACCTTTTACTTGCAACGAAAAATTTGCCTCGTCTTGGATTTTTCAACAAGATAACGATCTAAAATACATTTCGTGTCTTGTGAAAATTTTTCTTCAGAGCCGAAAAGTCCACCTCCTAGCTTACCCATCGCAGTCACCGGACTTAAATCCCATTGAACACTTGTGACAAGACCTGTGGGTCCGTGTTGGAACGCAGTCAGTCAGTCCAACAACTGGTCGGGGAACTGCAGTCATTGCTGCTAAGGGCGTGGCATCAAAGTATTGAGTCGAGTGAAGGAGTACAAGACGTTTAACCCCAATTCTCCTTTATTCTTTTTGATATTTTTTTAAGGTAGTATGTGTCCTGATACTTTTGCACAGTCAAATATTGAAAAATGTTGAACAAATAATTATTTGAAAGTAATATCAATGTATATAACTCATTATTTTCAAATATAAGTGAATATCGATTATAATTGATCGTTTATATTCCTTTCACCATCGTATTTCTGTGCAACGTGTATGAAGAAAACGATGGCCCAAAACTTTTGCACGCTACTGTATATATATTCTCTCTCTCTCTCTCTCTCTCTTACAGGCAACGCCGAGGTTTGAACCCGGGACCGTCTGCTTCCGAACGAAAATGCTTTACTGTTAGGCCACGAAAGAGCCTGAGAAAAATGTTCCTTGTAACTACGAAATACGTGTATGCTACATTGTAAATTTGTGTACTAATGCCCTAATAATCTGTGCAAATATGATCATTTACAGGTTATGCATTAACAATTTAATGGTTCGTAATGATTAAAATTGCTGATGATCCGTTAATGGCATTAAGTTTTTAAATTGCGCTTTGTCTCCGAAAACAATTAGTGAGCCTGAGCCTCATTAAAGCAACTTTGGAAGTCCAATTTTAATTTCTGAGCATAATTTGTTTTGAATTACGCGATTGAAATTCTTCCCGGTTAAGAATTACAAAATTCATTCCGAGCAATCAAAATGGCTTTAGGAATTAAACATTCCCATACTAATTAGTAGCTTTGTCTAAATTGATTCGGCTACCAATCATAATTGCTAAGACGCATTCGACACCTCGGGGATTTTAATCAAAGGAGTTACGATCAATAATCCGAGCAAAACTTATTTAGAAGAATAAAAACTGCTGTACAGTTCATTCTGTTGCTTTTTATTACAGTGGAACCTCGCTATTCGTGCACAGTTCGCTCCAGGAGGCAGTTCGAATAGCGATTTGTACGAATGGCGAATTATTTTTTCACATAAGACACAATATAAATTGGATTAATCCGTTTCAGACCCACAGGTGGTTGCTTATTTAAACCTATGAAAAACAAATGTGCAGTTCTGTACATGAAATTATAAATAAATAAAAATTTAACCGCACTTTTCTTGTATTAAGGTGAGCTGATGGCATAACTAAAATGTTGAGAGGAGGAAGAGAAATAATTGGAAGAGGAGTCCCCTTCTATAAAAACATCAGATAACATCATCAGGTGTTTTTTCCCTTTCTGCAGTTCTTTCGTTTTTCTGTCATTTTCCACTAGAAGAATCTTGGGTTAATTTCTCTAAAAATCTGTTCAATGTTGTCTGCCTTTGACGATTGTTCAGAATTTTTCCAAAATGGTCAATAACTTTGTCGTTGAACAAGTTAATGCTGTTGACCACAGCAGTGTTGGGATGCCATTTCTCCACCACTTTCTACGTTTTCTCGCAGGGGTAACAGCTCTTTAATTTCTACAAAGGAAATGCTTTCCTTATTACTTTCCTCCCCCGAAGAAGAAAGTTCTTCAACCGCTTCCTCTTGCTGCCCCCTTAAAAAGTTAAAATTGTCAGTAAAATCACAAAAAGTATTAAAATTTACAAAATTCCAAAACTCCAAACAAATTATTCATAGTCTGTAATGCCTAGAAAGCATGAAGAAAACATTAACGGAAATCGTAGGCCTAATTCTTACGAAAATTGCCTATAAAGCTCTTTCTTTTATTTTTACTGCTAAATGATTACACATATATGAAAAGGTAGTCCTGAGATTACATTCAAAACTTAGTTTTGACACTTTACAGTGTATTTTCCTTGAATAAGATTTCGATCAACGTAAGTAATGGCATTTATCAAATTAACAAATATGAAACATAAATTGCTCGATGATACTTGAAATGAAATGGCGAGAAAAGCAACGAGGGTAGCTTTTATTTCCAAAAAATCAATAACTATATTTCATCCAATTAAAATGAACCCAGTATTGCATCCTATTAAAAATGGCAATGCAACTTATCAAAATAAAATTTTATAGAAATACCATTATTTAAATGGAACCTTTGAAGGAACAACGGTAATGCTTCCTACACAATTAGCTCTTGTCAAACGCAGTACATCACTGTTGCGTTTTTGTTTCACATTTTAAACTTTTTGATTACTTTCAAAAGCACTTATTAGTGACAAGCCAAGGGGAAAATACATTTTTTTTAACTCATTATTTTTAAATTATTAGATATACATGCTTATGCTTCATATTTACGGAATCAAAAGTTTGAGTATTTATTCTTTTTAATAATACTTATCAGTTTCTAATATTTGTTAAATGATTCATTACCATAGTAAAAATGAAAACGTTTTCATCAAGCATCATTCTACGAAATACGTATTTAAAAATAATTGCTCTCAAGCTTTAGATTTCTTTTTTTTTTTTTTTTTAACTTTTATTGGTGCAAAAAGGATTAAAAGCAAAACGATTCATAAAATATAATAAAACAGGTTTATTGAACAATATGTTTATTCAGTTCTGTTTTCTTTGGCAATTGTACTATTATAATATCTTCATTTGGTGTGCGTATAACTTGATTATATGGAAGGGTAAATTCAATAAACCGCACCATTATAGCAGAAATTGCAAAAGTATTGCAGACACGTGTTTTCGTGTTACAAGTAACCCCTTTATCAATGCATTATGAGTTTCCAGATGTTAGTAATACCGAGAACCCTTTATGCATGGAAACTCGTTTGTTTTGCATAACCCCACAAGTAGTTTTTGCAGTACTTTTTCATTTTGCGCTGCAATAAGGTTGTTTTTTCTTATTTTACTCACAATGGCAAACCTTTCTCTTCTTATATGATTGGGCTTTTCCATGATTCCGATTGGTTCAATCTGCTTTTTCTTACTTCTGCCATTGGCTATCTTTCTTCCTTTCAATTCCTTATTACAGCATTTCAACCTAGACGACTGACCACTTATATGCACTTTACACGCTTATCTCGCCGATCACTAGGTTTATAGATCTCTGGGGAAACTAAATCTTTAAGTGAGATTTAAACCACCAGATCATGATCGGAAGAAGTGAAACACCATTTGTACATCCATGCCTTTGCCGAGATTCGAGCCCAGGTCCCAAGGCATGACTTTTTTGTTATAAGTTGCTGATCTCGCATTAATCAGGGATTTGGAGCCCTACCACGATAAGTTCGGCAACTTCCAGTGACGTTTAGTTCTCCCTACACGGAATCCGAGAACAGCCGAGAAAATAATAGTCTGATGCACTTAGGGGTCATTCATAAATGATGTCATGCTTCAAGAAAATGTGACAGTTTGTGACTAGGAGAGGGGAAAAAAGAAGTGTGACATCGTACATTTTTATTTCTATAAAAACATCTAAAATGAGCAAATTAAACTTATTTTATGCTAATTTAATATAGCGTGATATGTGACAAAGGGGGTAGGGGTATGTTGAAGAGTGACACTTAGTGACAAGGGGAGAGGGGGTCAAATATATTGAAAAAAAGTGTGACATCATTTATAAACTCCCTTGACCCTACTACGAAACCCTTCAGTGACTATTTTTCTCTCCATCTCTCGTAAATCGATATAGAAAACGATTGACCAATCAAATGATAGCTCAGTTCTCACTTGCGACTTGCATTTTCGTAAACACTTGCACGTGCTCGCTTTTGAGTATTACTGTAAAATTAAGCAATCCGGTAAAAAAGGATTAATTACGATTAACGACAAAAAAATATTCGTGTCAAAAAGCACCAATTCGAAATTATCGCAGAAGAATTGGAGAAGACTCCTCCACAAAACAACAAAAAGCTGACAAACTGTTATACTGCGAATGATCGAATGAAAGACTGGGAACGTCCTACTGAAAGGCTCAATGCTGCTGGAGGAGCTATAAAATCGGTTAGATCTTGGCAAAAGGTAAGTAATTTTCTGTTACTTGTACCGATTTTTTTATTTTTGTGCAAAGTCGATGAACATTTTTTGTTTTAGCTGTGCTATATTTCGATAGTTAACTACATTAAAACTTAACCCTTTATAAGGCCATTTTTTTGTAACATACATATATGAAAATTTTTTTCGGATTTTGGTTCGTTTCAAAGAACAAAATCATATAGGACATTAAATAAGATTAACATGATTTTTTATACCCCCCGCCCCCCCGGGGAAGACTCTACCAATCGAAAAGGGTAAAATAAGTTACTGTAAACATCTATAACTTGATGAATTAGGTGGGAAGCTACTTCCCACTGCCTTATAAAGGGTTAAAACAATGGCTTGTAATTTACATTTGAAACATTAAAGTGGCAAAAGCACCATATATAACAAATTTATTTCCGTAAATCCTGTAAGTAATACACATAGATCAAATTAATCATGCACCAGGTTTTTATTATTCAACATCGAAGCAGCAAAACAAGATGTATCTTCCTTTTATAGAAATTTTTGATGCGAAAAGTAACCCTATACTTTTAATCTAATTTTCCAAGGAAATTAAACAGGGGAAAAAATATATAGTGTGAAATCTGTTATTCTTGGGTTTCTTAACTTCTGAAATTTCTTTTTTTCAGCAAAATGTTGGATTTTAATCATTGCTCGAAGCTTTTAAGGTTACATTGTTGATAATCAGGGGTGGATCTAGCATTTTTAACAGAGTTTGTTTTTTTGTGAACTTTAAAAAGATTTTTGTTAAAATTCAAAATTTAAACATTCAGGGATAAATTTTTTTATTATTTTTTGCTGCTTATTTAATAAATAATTCTGTGCAAAGTACTATTTGGTAGTTTAGAATTTTGTGAAGGCTCCGTTTTGAGTGACTGAGCGCGGAGCAATGAGATTTTTAACAAAACTGCAGCGTAACCGGAGCAAAGAAGTTTATTTTGTTCCGCTGAGCATGATCGGAAAAAGTGAAACACGGTTTGTCCTGTTCCTCCGTGCCTCTTTCTAATGGCGCTGCGTATGATCACTAACCTTTGCAGACCTAGTGCATTCCCCGGAAATCGGCATCCATTCTTTCAAGTTGCACCGCGATCGGCGGAGGTCATTACCACTTGAGAATTTGGACGCTCAGTTTCCCCCTAGATGGCGGCACCTAAGCTCTAAGTGATGCGAAACTGCGCTAGGAATTAAACTTAGCCGAGAGTTTCCAAGACAAACGAATACTCGAGGGATCTTTAACCTGTCGTATAATCAACCATACGACATGGGAGCTGACGATTTTCTGCATCTTGAAAATCCACCGATTATTTATTATTATTTTTAATTTTGTTGATTTTTTTAAAAATGAACATACTGCTTGTAAAACATATATTTATTGATAAATAGATAATCTATGAGAAACTTCGTTAATGTTTTTTCACATATATACCAATTAATAAGCTAACTATTAAAAAAGGTAAATTATATGATTCCTCTAAAAACTATTCGATGTAAGGAACGAAATTGGAGCGGACAACAAACAAGTTAACGCTACAGATCTCTGGTCTTGATAGCTCTTGTCATCTTGCTGTCTTTACCTCACTCAGAACTTTCTTATATCCGGAAGCTGATAAATTTTTGTATTGATAAAGGTGTTATTGTAACGCAAAGCGCGTGTATGCAATTGTTTCGATTTTCGTGCGTTACATTGCTGTTTCCTTTGCATTAAAAAAATATTGTTTCAAAACAGCATTGACGTTTCTGCATATTAATTTGGGTTTTCCATAAAATGCTGAAAACATAAAGTAAATAAAAAAAGCAAAGCAAGATTGCTCGTGCGTAAATGAAATCCTTATTTGATCAAAGTGAATAACACATCACTTTAAAAACGAGATTTATTTCACATAATCGCTTAACTACCTCTTCCGTTGACCAGACATTTCTAAAAGCTGTTCGAAGCTCCAAAACAGGAAGCGGTATTTAGAATTATACGCGTACTTTGACTTCAATATTAAAAGCTTATTATTACTACTACCGATACATGAATCCACACATAAGTGGCGTAGTAGAATGGATCGAAAATTCTAGGATGAGTCATGAGCTACCTCAAAACGGGTTTTGTCATTTCGCGAGGTATAGAAACTTAGCATCATTACAAAAGAAACAACAATGTATAGTGGATTTTTAGTAATTTTTTTTTTTTTTTTTTTTGATGCAGTTTTAAATAAAAACGAGTTATTTTCGCTTTTCTTAAAATGTGACCTATCGAAAGGCAATGAATAACCTCAATTCCTGACACTGATGTGAACTAATTTTTAAGAGATGAGTGCAACTTCATTAGGTTAGTTTTCCCGGAGCGAATGTAAGACACTTTTTATTTCTTATTCAATTATTAGTTTTTTCTGAATTGACATATGAATTGTACTTTCTTTTATGATATGACACACATTTTTTGAACTAAATAAGCTTTATCTAGAGCAGGTCTTGTTTTCTAATTTTATGTGTTATCTTCATTCGCAAGATAATTGTTACAAATAGTCACCCCAAATACCACAGGCCCCCTTCAATTTTTTTCAAGCTTGGAAATCAATACATAAAAATAATTTTCAAACTCTTTAGTTTTTCTTATTCTGGGATCCAGTGGTACCCATACCTCTAAGTTTATTGGCGTAAATCCCTCCCTCCCGTTCAATGACTTTTCCGGATACCGGATGCCCGGTGCTCAATGCTAACTGCAGCCGTACCGTATATAGCATCGTGTCCTTCACGGACTACCCCCCAGTATGAGGGGGTGCGACTGCAGCGCTGTCCTCCTCGAACTTCCCACAAACTCTCTGACACACTTGACAACCAGCACCGGCCATAAGGGGCTGGGCTGGCAGACCGTTGCCGACCTGCTTTACCGACCCGGGGCCATAGTCATGCTACAAAGCCTTACGTCACCCGGATCTGATGTTGCTATTTTAGTCGCCTCTTACGAGGCGCATAACTACGTCGGCGCTATTCTACGCCGGCCACCGCCTGACGAATATGTACCGGGTATCCGGCTCAAACTTGGAGATCCGGCTTGATGTTCCAAACTTGTAAATTTCTATACGTATGATTGTTATTTTCAAAACGTGCTAGTTAATTCAATTTTAATAATCAAATTTGACATACTGGATAACCGGATATTTCGTACAATGACCGAATCAGATTCCGGATTGTTAAAAATTATTTGGATACAGGTTGTCCAATGCATACCAAGAAAAAAAAAAAAAAAAATCTGGCGTTGCAAATTTATGATTCCTCCTGGGAGGCATCCGTCCAGCACGTTGCTTTTGTATCCTCTAACACTCCCATGTGGGGGGCTACATTAAGCCATTTATTTTATGATTTATTTAACGTTTTCGTTACATGCAAGGATTTTACGCATAGTTAATTAGCGTCATTTAAGATTAGAAATGTTTTTGGAAGTAACTACACACTCAGGAACGCACGCTCAAATCTCACGAACCTTTCGTCGTATTTGACGAAACGGCTTCGTGAAAAATGCTCCGCGTAAACCTTTCGTCAAATTGCCGAAATTTGTGCAGCGACTTTTTTAAGTCCCGTGATCACGCGAGGAAAGAATCGTTGTAAATGACGAAATTTTCTTGACGATTGACGAATCGTCGAAAATGAGAATTCTATTTTTAAGGGTGTATCCTTTGTCGGGAATCTATGTTTAACATTTTAGAATCGATCTGTTCATAGCTCAAACTACTGATTTACTTTCAGAGCACCTCTTTACCTGACGATTTCTGCAACTGTGAATAACTGGAAAGTTTATCATTATTTGTTATTATTATTATTATCTTCTGCCACGTAATACTGTCTCTCTCTTTCTTACGTTAAATTACGTCAACTCCTTCTGCAGGAAGGGAAATAAGGTGCATTTGAGCCTAGAGGTTAGATCAAGAAGAAAACCTACTTTTTTCAATAAAAAAAGCATTTTTTTCTTAAATAAAAAATTCTCAATTTCGCAAATCTATTGTGAGATACATCCCCGAAATTTAAAGTTAGATTGATAAATAAAACAGATGAGGAAATATACTAGATGGTTCGCCGCAGGCAAACATTTTGAATTTTTGCTACGGGCAATGCCGTAGCTGGGAACGGGAACTGCTAGTAAATAAATAAATAATAATAAAAAAAAAAAACAGCTTTGAATTATTATGTTAAAATTAAAAACGTTTTAAGTAACAAAAACGTATACAAAGGATTACAAAGAAAAGATTACTATCGGAAGCTTGTGAATAGGAAGAACAAGTGAGTAACGACTAGGAAGTTTAAAGAAGGAACAAAAGGTCAAAGAACTGGAATCTGGAGCTTTAATTAGTAGTACAATACGTTACGGAACTTTTATGTCCAAAGGTTTTTGTTGTTGCTTACTGCTTCTTTGTTAATCGGACATATCCGTTTAACATATAATATAAGACGTTCGCAGAAAACTAATGAGCATGAGCTTGAACTTGAAGCCGTGTCTTTTAGTAAAAGAAAAAGAACGGGCTCCTTGTTTTTGTTAGCAAGTAAAACAAGAAGGAAAATAAAATATCGAAAAGAATTAATCGTTTTTTTAGGGGCAGTAAAATGTACCAGGATTTTATATGTTCTTTTTTTTTTTTGCTTAGTTCACATTTTATCAGACTGCTGCCATCCGCGAAGTAAAAAAAGATGCATATCATTAGGAATTGCAGCAAACAAATTATTTAAGTGAGGAGAAATTTAAAAAAAAAAATCTTACACTCCTAAAGCATTTAGTATTTTTAACCTTACAATATTTATCTTTTTTATAAACTGCATTTGACGTATACAAAAAAAAAAAAAAAAAAAAAAAAAAAAAAAACAGCAACGCAGGAATTTTATATTTATTGTGGAATTTTGAGTTTACTACTGTAAGTTAAAGTTAGCACTATTAAACCCACAGGTGAGAGATGAAGAAATATTTAGTATGTTTCATTCCAGATCAAAGAAAGCTCGTAATTAGAAACAGGGTCGACAAGACATTTTTTTTTTTGGGAACAAAGCACCAAAAAACACTAAAAAAAAAAAAAAAAATAAAAAAAAACAAGTAATTTACGGTATTTTTGAGAGAGCTTCCGGGATCCACACATCATTACTAATCTCATACTCTGAATGTTCTAAAATGAAAGGATGTAGTTTTTTCACAGGATTTTAATAACAAATCCAACTTTCCAACTGGCAGAACTGTTCAGGAAACAATTCTTCCAAATGAGAGTGTCATTAACGCTTCGTTTTGATTGCAGGGGATAGTTCCTGGTTTTTTTTTCTACATAAAATGATCTTTAATAGCGTCTCCGTTATTTACCTTTCGATAAAAAATAGAGCAATATAAATGAACCCTAAAATAAGAGAGTTTTTCTGCACAAAACTAGGAACTGTTTTTCCTCAATGCTAAATTTTAGCAGTAATTATTATCCAAAATGTCTGAATGAATCTCGAAATGTGCCAATAGCAATTCACATGAGTTCTCCTTATTTTGCCTGCATTTTGACGATTATTTGAAACATCCAGCCAAATCAGTATGTCTTTCTGATCAGAAGTACAGTGAAATACAACCGAGCAACATACTCAAACTTGGAACAGTCGAAATAGGCTGTAGACAATACTATTTTGGTGTAATCGGTGATCATAATCGCAATCTGTCTGTTGGCTTGCGTCACAATCATAAAAAACTGCAATTACGTAATCATAGTCGTAACATGAAGAAAATTTAATGGCAATCTTGCTTTTGTAATCAAGTTGTCCCAAGTTGCTCAACCCTGAAAATTTTTGAATACATTTGGAATGATTTTAAATTTTCAGCAACGAATATATGTGCAAAACTGCTTTTAGGGAGGAGCTTTGATATATCTTCCTTGTTACACTGCTAAACTCATATTAAGTTGGAATGGCTTAAGATTTTTAGTGAAGAAAGTATGTGTAGATATGCTTTTAATAAGGTGCTCTGAGATTAATATGAAGCATAAGGGGGGGGGATACAAATTTTTATTGGACTAACATGCTGAGGCAAACTTTTTTTTCTTTTTAATGGAGCTCCGTGTGGTCACTAACCTTTGCAGACCTAGTGCATTTCCCCGAGACCGGCCTACATTCTTTCAAGTAGCACCACTATCGGTGGATGCCATTACCACTTGAGAAGTTTGAAGCTCAGTTCCCCCTAGAGCCTAGATGGCGGCACTCGAGCTCTAAGCGATGCGAAACTGCACGAATTTAATTTAACCGAGAGTATCCAAGTCAAACAAATACTTAAGGGATCTTTAACATGCGGCATAATCATACGACGTGGGCGCTGACGATTTTCTGCATCTTGAAAATACATCGATTTGGGCCAGGTTTGATCCTGCGAACTTGGGCGTACGAGGCCAGTGGCTTACCACTACGCCACCTTGCCGACTCCTAAGACGATACAACAAACTGATAGATACAAAAAAATGTTTTTGCTATCGACAAGTTTCTGAGTCATGCGAACTCAAGCAAAGTTCA
Organism: Octonoba sinensis; assembly: GCA_038502835.1. NCBI lineage: Eukaryota > Metazoa > Arthropoda > Arachnida > Araneae > Uloboridae > Octonoba > Octonoba sinensis. The sequence continues at coordinate 44,691,284 of CM076602.1, read as the reverse complement.
AATTGCATAAAAATTACTTTAGCTTTAAACGTCGTTCATTATTGCCATCAATTCAATAATAATAATAAAAAAAAAGCCCGGATTTGATTGATGTTGAAGACAAATTTCTTCCTGATTCTAGTGAGGCTCAAAAGCACGTAATAAAACCGAAAAATAATTACTTTACATTGTTTTCGTTTGAGACGTGTAAAAATTTTATTAACACAAACAATTTTAATTTCTCAACTCTTCAATGAGGAAACATTCACTTTTCCATCAAAAAATCAATCTTTTTCTCTCATTATGGTCCAGTTTCATCATTTCTTTTTGTTGCGATTTGTGTTTGCTTTTTGAGAAAGATGTCAAACTTGTAATGAAAGTGTTCTATTGTTTATCGAGTTCTAGGAGGAAAAAGTGTTAAAATCCGGTTTTTTTCTGCGCACAAGAAAAATTGATATTTCAGTTGTGAAAAAACTGGGTCAAGTAAATGAAGTCAGATTAACGACGAAAAGCAACTTAATTGCGGTACAACCCAAATTCAAAAAGTAGTAATATTTAGATAAATAAATATTTAGATCGTTGGAAAACATCTATTTTAATTAAAAAGAACTAACATGATTTGCATACAATGTTAATTTTGAACTTAACCCTTTGTATCATAGTGTAGACTGGAGGCAACGTACCGTTTGTTTGCTGTTGTAAATAGCAATTTAAAAAAAAAAAAAACTGAAAAGAGGAAATTTTATTATTTTTTTGTTATTATCTCGAATCCCAAAAAGCAAATAAACCCGGGTTGTTGAGTGGTAGAGGGTTGAAATAAATAAACACTTGATTTAAAATTTGTTTTATTTAAAAAATCCTGAAATACGTGTATTCTGTTTTTTTTTTTGTGAATATCTAGAAACCAAAAAATGAAATAAATCCGAGTTGTTGAGTGATAAAGGGTTAATATTTTTCATACGGTGTTCTTACAACTGTACCAGTAAAAATTTCTTTTTTGCTATCTAATGAACTATAAGGAGGATAACCAAATACAACTTATTTCCCCATAGCCATGTTGTTATAGATTTCGTTTGGCAGAGCTTGAATATTTTCTACTATATATATAAAGGCTATGCTTCTATATAAAATTATACTATAGTGGAGTATCTTTTATACGACATATAGTGGAGTATCGTTTATAAGGAACTATCGAACAACGTCTTATAAACGATAGCATCGTACAATAGATTTACCCTTCTCGCTAGAACCATAAATTGGGACAACATTAAAACGTCGTATAAACGATAGCATCGTACAATAGATTTACCCTTCTCGCTAGAACCATAAATTGGGACAACATTAAAACGTCGTATAAACGATAACGTCGTACAATCGATTTACCCTTCTGGCTAGAACCATAAATTGGGATAACATTAACGAGTCGTATAAACGATAACGTCGTACAATCGATTTACCCTTCTGGCTAGAACCATAAATTGAGACCACAGAAAAACGTCGTATAAGTGTGAACGTCGTATAAACGAGGTTTCACTGTACTATATAAAAGCTCAAACATATACTAAGGGTGCATTTGAAGGAGGGCGGAGTCCGGAGTGGAAAGATTAAGTTATATATTTTCAATAACCTTTTGCAAATTAATCTAACGCAGCATCTGTTCAATGCAGTAATTTGTTACATTTAGATTAACGCTTTTATCATTATTTATTTTTTGTTATATTTTAATAATGCCCTTCAAATGTTCCTAAAGATTAACATCCTTGGAATTACTTGGCCAATGAAATATTGATACTTTTTAGCAGTTAAGGACTGCTTATTGTTTTTAATCCATTGAAATTAATGTTCTGCTGAGTTTTTAATCGCTGTTTTAAAATTGGAAGAATCATTTTTTTTCCTTTGCTGTTGTCCAGAAACAAATGTGCAAATATCAAACCACAAACTATTGTGAAATAGTTGCTCTGACCATGCGGCCAAAAGGAATTGACAGGAATCGAATATATAATACCAAGTGTTGGGCAGTTTTTGGGTTATTCTGTTTTTTTGTGTGAAAAGCATAATGAATGAATTGCATTGAAATTGGGGAAGAACTGGCAAAATTTAGTAAATTTCTACAAAACTTGTTTTGGAACATAGTAAATTTCTATGTTTCAAACATAGAACCTTTTTACACGTGCTAATGCTGTTAATACATTAAGAAATATTTCTTTTTGAAAGTAATTTTGATCGCAAAATGTTTATTTTGTTTTAAAGAGCTCATCTAACGGTTAGAAAATTTTCTATTTTACAAACCAAAACTTTTAATTTGGTAACTGCTTTCAGGTTTGAAAATTTAGTCTCTACCTTTCTCATCATCAGATATGTTATAAAAACGACATCAAATAAATCGGACGAAAGTAGACTTAGTTTGATCATAGCCTAATATTACTCGCATAACACACAGAACTTATGAGGTCGAACGCAGCTTGCATAGTAATTTCCATAATTAATACCAAGATCAGTGCTTTCCATGTTTTCAGTCGACGAAATAAGGAATAATTGCATTCTTTGCCGCGCCTTTGTCCTATATAATAAGAAATTTTTTCTATGTTGATTGCGTGTACCTAACCGACCGGAGTGTTCTTAAACAGACTGCTATATAAATAATAATTAAGAAAGAAAAAATACGAAAAGAAAGAAAGAAAAGAAACGAAAAACAATATGTGGGTTGATTGTGTCCTTCTATGCTCCTAATTCACTTCAAAGCTTAAAAATTTTCGTAATGATAAATAGGGGGAAGTAAACTGTTTTATGCGAGCTGTACACTTATTCCTTTTTTGCAAATCACAAGCAGATTTTGCAGTATTAACAAAAATAGGAGTCTTGGAATCATTTTTAGTGCTCTTGAACGAAGTCGTAAGATTTGTGAGCAGTTAAATACTTACGGAAATTCATTCAGTGAGGAAAACTTATAAAATGATTTCCATTAAATGCTTCTGAAGATTATGAGGTAATGAAATCACATTTAGTTTCTATGGAAACAAGGTTTGCTGCATTATTTTCAAGTTCGATGTCGTCAGGGTGATTGTTTCTTAAAACTAAAGTCCTACCGGCATAATTGGTAAAGCTAGTGTACAGTTAGAACCTAGGATCCCGACGCTGAAGTGTCGAGATACTGTGTTCGAACCCCTGGAAAGGCGCTGGAGCGTCAAGATCCTGTGTGCGAATCCTTGGAATTGTATGGATGTTATCTATATATATATTTAGTTGCAGCACCAGTTATGATGAAATTTTGCGTTACGATACGATAATGGCTTCATGCAAAAAGAAAACTATTGTAAAATGATATTTAAAAAATCGTTTAATGACTGGAATAGAAATGTAACATGATATTTGTATTTATTATCGTAACTTAGGGAGGGGGGAATTTTAGCAATTTATTTCTATTTCTTAAAACGTATTACCATTCATAACTCAATTTTTAATTTCTGATTCTTTGGAATGGCAACTCCTTACTTTGTTAATATCAAGCTATCATTCTCATATTTAAATCTAGCGGTCTTCACTTAAGCCTTTCGAATTTTTAAACGTTTTTTACGATTTTAAAATAAGTTAATTTCCGATTCTTTGGAGTGGCAGCACCTTAGTTTGTTTATATTGAGCGACCAATCTCATGTTTAGTTTGATTGATGAACTTATAGCCCGCAGATGTTCAGCGGGGATCAGCTAGTCTTGTGTAAATTACATTAGAAACAGAAATGCAATGTTGAAAAATATGTGCAAAACAAAATTACTGTGTATTACCGGTGCGTTGATATGTGCTGCTGTGTTTTAATTACAAATTGGAAGATATTTTACACGAAAGCAAGTCTTTCCGATTTAATGTAATAAAGCGTCAGGAAAAAAAATGGAGCTATAGGAAGGATGACAATTTATTTACTATTTCTGATGGTTGTGTCATATCTGCTTTGGAATCACTACATTTTATTTGTGCAATTTATATTGTGGTTTCCCATTACTATAGTTAAGTGAAAAAGTACTAGTTTTTATGACGAACGGGTTTCTGTAGTATAAATGACGAATGGTTTTCTCCGCCCTAGGTAATACTAGCATTTTTTTCCCTATACTCACCACTGTCCCCACCCTTTCATCTAATGAAAGATGACCAACTGTTTCATAAAGACTTGACACATCACGCACACCTCTATTAGTCATTGATGTTTTCCGAATTGTTTCTATGGTAACTGATGGACATTCACCTCCTAGCCGTTGCCTATATTGCCTGCTAGCCTTATGAAATCGGAATCAGTGGGGCGAATATTTTTTTTCGCGCTGTTTTGCGTTGGTATCGTTATTCGCAGAAAATATCAAAAATATGTAACTGGAGGTTTGTGATTCTCACAGATCAGCGCTCGGCAAATTTCAGAAGTCGGCCCTTTGTGCTCAAAAGAAAAGCCCTTATGACAAAAAAAAAAAAAAAATCCCATCAGTATTCGTGTTTTTTTTGGAATTAATTTTTGTGCAATGAAACGTTTTTAGAAATTTATTTCAATGGAAGCAATTCACCACTAGAGGGACTCATGAGCGATCACCGTTGTCACGTGATATCCGCTCTTTGTTTACTAAGATTTTCAATTGAGTTCTACGTGGAGTTCACTAGGCAAAATTAGTTATCTTAAAACTAATTAGACACAATTTTCACGATTATAACCCAGTATTTACATTTAATTTAATTATTATAAAAGAAATTTATTAATTATTACAATAGTTGTATTTAGTGCTAATTTTATGTAATGTAGAAGAGCTTTATTTAGGCCTAGTTTTTAATTAGATTTCTCGAACTCGATGTACCTTTGGTTACATTTCTTTCATCGGTACCACGTGACCAATGACGTTGCTGTTGTTAGGCGTGCCAAACTAGAAAGCAGAAAAAAAATTATAAAAAATAAAAACAAGAAATAAGTTCTTAAAATTAAAGCCCTTCTCTCTCCCCAAAATTTTCTCTGATCCACCAATGTTATTTATCAAACTAAACCATTGCTCTCTAGTGATTCAAAGAAAGATTAAACTTGCTTTTTATTAAAAAACTTCCCTGACTGCTCGAAATTGCTATTGAAACTTCTTAAACATCTTTGTGAAATGTTTCTGTATTTTGCTAAGTATTTTTCTCTTGGTCAAGGATAGCAGGATGTTTGAAGTTTCAAGGTTTCAAAGGATTTAGTCACGATGTTACCATACACGATAAAAGATAAAACATCTCACATATTAAAACTTTGAACATATGAGGAGGTGAGGAACATACTGGTGTAAGTCATTTTTTTTTTTTTTTTTTGAAAATGTAGTTGACTCAATATTTCATAATATGGGAATATCATCTACCTTTATTTACAGTAAACAAAAGAATACTTCAAAAATTTATCATGAGATGGCACCAATAGTTTTTCTTATTAAACGCCATAACGTAAACACCGAAATTCAAAATAACGTTTTTCTCTCAATCGTAATCGCGACTTAAACACTATGTTTGATCACCATATATATATATATATATATATATAAATATATATAATATACTAATTAAAAAAAGAAATCAAAAGTGAATAAAACAACGAGCGTTGCGACGATAAAATAATAAAAATTACATCTCATGCATCACATGTGGCTGCCTCAACTCTCAACTACTGATTTTTATGGCTAGAAATAAAGGAATTTTATTATTGTTGGAATTTCGGTTAAGGTCTTTCGGGTAAATATTGAATCGATGATGACTTGCTTAATGTACCAAGAAATCAAAACTTTCTGTTTGTTACTCTTTTTTATCTCACTTTTACAGTCTTTTTATCATCTACATTTTTCGCCTTTTTTTTATTCTTTAAATATATCTTCTCTACTCATAGATTAGACTGCTTCTTTTTAAATCTGTTATTTGAAATCCTGTTTTCTGCTATGTGTATTTTTTTGCAAAGGTATTACATTACTTCGTTTCTAATCTAAAATTCTTTGAGAAATGAATATGAAATCAATTTTGAGCTATAATTTTTATGTCCTTTTTCTCTTTACATGTTTATTGCGTTACTTTTTTAAATCTGGACCAGAGCTTTCCAAACTTTCCCTGATGGCGACACCATTCCAGTGCATACAATTTAACGCGACACCCTTTCGCTGCAGATTTGATTTTATCATAGCAAATGGTATTTTAAAGCAATAATTATTTCCCCATTTTTATGTATTCTTCCTTATACATTCTCACTTTCGTGTTCTTGCTACTGCATATTGGCGAGGAATAAACAGAGGTTTGGGACACACTGTTTAATTGTTGTTCAGTAACTACTGAAGTTTCAGACACACCACTTGACTGTTGCTCTGCATCTGATGCTTCATAAACTGTCAAAGGTGTCTTTCTGGCAATAAATGTATCCATAGTGGATGAGTTCCGTAACATTTATGGCGTAAATATGTCTCTTTGAAGCAGGTAAGATAATGGCGTGTGTCTCGAATGAAAGAAGGAAGCAGACTGAAGGAAATGTGCAATGGAACAGTGTCGCCGCTCGAAGAACTAGTTAAAACATGAAACCTATAGCCAGTCAACACATACCAATCAACATATCGATCACGGGGTTACTATGTGATCTATGATTACACTGAAGGAAGAAAAGGATGTTTGATAATTACATCAATTGCACAATTTTTTTGCGCAACATTTTCAACTATATTTAATCTATTTAAGATAAGTATGAGATCAATTCTTTTAACTGAGTATGAAACATTCAAGAATTAATATGAACTGTTTCTTTCGAAAAGGGGACATTTCCGTTTTGAAAAATAAAGAATTCTCAGTATTAATTTATTAATATTTATGGCATAATTAATCAAAACTTCTTTTAATTTCCCAATATTGCATAGCTATTACCTGCTAAAATAAAATAGTAGTAAAAGATAAGACTCGTAAAGGTTTTCCATCTTTTCATAGGCCTTTTTTCCTGCCTCCTGAAAACAATTTTGTTTTCAAGAGTGATTACCTTTTCGAAATAAACGATTCAATTATTATATGATACTAAAGTCAAATATCTCCATTTGTAGTCCATTCACAAATTTCATTTTGACGTTTAACTTATTTTCAGTTTCAGTTTAAATATTGAACATTGTAAAATTCAAAATCGATACAATCCTCGAAACTAGAGTTGCATAAGCAGTCTTCATTAGGCAAATCGTCCTCTAATGAGCTACATGATGAATATAGTGATGAAAACAGATGACACAAATGGAAATGACAGTAATTATTCCAATCTTTGACCACACCTCGTAAAGCTTTCCATCTCACGTGCGAGTTAATTTTGAAATGAGTTCTAAATCAGATTCAGCCCTTTGATTAAATATATTTTTGACGTTATTTATAATTCACAAACTAGTGCGCTGTAGAAATGTGTCACTGAAACACTGTATCGGGGGGCGGGGGGGGGGGGGAGAAAAGAAGCAGGTGGAGGTTAGATACTCTGATTTTTTTTCCCTCGAGGAGACATTTAAATGGATAGATATGATTCATAAATTGATGACCTTGACATAGGTATATGAAGGAAAGATGAAATAGAGGGTTCCACAAAGCAGGTGCTATTGTTGTTATGGCTGCAGGTTCCCGTGGGCCAGGGCATTCGGAATGGAATAAAAGTAATAGTGTATAGTAATAACAACAACAAAATCAATAATAATCATGATATTGAAAAAACATGAAAGAACTTTTTCATATACTGAAAGAAATTCTAAAAATATAACAAAGTTTTAGACTTTAGTGCAGAAGTTTCCTATCTTTATTACTCAACGAGCCAAACTAAATTTTTTAAGGCGAGACAAGCCAAAAATCCAATAATATTTCAGTTCAGATGGTCAGTACGGGCGTCCCCCCCCTATACACCCACTAATTTTTTCTAACTAATCGGTCAATGGTGGTTTTTGAAATTTTCTGGTCTTAGTTTTCTAAGTTGCTATATATTTCCTTTATTTTTGAATATATTATCAAATAAAAAAATGTTTTTTTTTTTTTTTTTTTTTTTGCAGTTTGTAAGCTTCCCAAGGGCCGGACAAAATCTGTGTTCGCGTTCCGTAGGTTGGAGATCTCCCTGTTTTAGTGAATCGACCGCAAGTAAGTTTTTACATTAACCAATGCAATATTACTTTTCAAAAAATGTATAAGTTGAGTAAATAACGGGGCTGGCTAAGACATCTATAACTAAGGAAAAAAGTGAGAAAATGTTCCCTCCAACAATTCCATTACGCAAAAATGTATAAAATAATTTTAAATCAACATACATGTAATATTTAAGTACCTGACAATTTTAAAGTTATTTTTAATGCCAGAAAGACACTTAGAAGCTAGTCAAAATTTATTTCGTTTTATTTATTTGGCTAACTTTCAATAAACTATATTTATTTTTAGAATAAAATTGTATAAAGGAAGTACTATATGTATTTTTGAAAAACTCTTGACCTCATTTGGGTGTTACATCTCAACACCCCCCCCCCCCCAAAAAAAAAGAGTTGTTACCTGGGGCGGACTGTCCCCCCTTGTAGTTACGCTACTGCAGTATTGAGTCCGCTTCAAGGTAATTTTTACGCATCTTATTTATTCTCTTCCTCCCATTTGCTAATTATCAAGGCAAGTAGCTTTAAAGGAATATTTGAAACTTCCACTGCTAGAGGGATAAGTTAAGTAAAATTGAATATTCGAATTGATTTAAATTTAACAACATTCAAAAGGTTATATTCAAGGGCGAAATGTCCAAAGCATTTTCGCTTGAATGTTTTAGAATTTCTAGAGATATGAATGACGTAATTCACAGACGATTACATTTTCAGCGTACCGTAAAACTAATCTGCCTAAATCTTAATGAGAAAAGGAGAAAAAACGTTCCTAGAGAACATTTTTAATGCTTTTTCTAGGTTCATATGAATACGAAGCGTTGCCAAACGCTTTTAATGAAAAACATTCGAATAAATTAAAACGTAAGAAGCGAGAGAGAAGCAAAACGAGATGCATCTCAATTATTTTCTACGTTCGCGGCGCTTTCATAATTTGGGAAAAGTAGAACGCGCAAATTAAATCCTTTAGCAATTTCGTTCTCCCTTCTCTTCATTCGTCCCTCTGTCGACGCATCCGGTCATTTTCCGCGGCAAATGCACAATGGCGGCTGCTCGCACCACTAGTTGGATTGTCAAAGGTCGGTCTGCTGGTTCATAAACCGGACTGCCAAACAACCGTGCGCTTAACAGAGCAGAATAATCGGTTTCTGTTTCGAACAGAACTGTAACCGTTTATGACCAACAGAATGTGCACGCAAAACTTCCAAAGTTGACCGACACAATAGATTTATTAATAGATATTGTCTTTAGGATAGTATCCCCCCCCCCAGCTCCGCCTTTCGACTAATAAGACGTTTAATTTTTCCTGCAACATTTTACAATAGTTTACTGTTGCGTAATTTGGAATTAACTTATAAATTAATGAATGTAGTATTGCTTTCCTTCAAAATAAATTAAAGGGTCCACTGGAGAAACGATCTAAGTCACATACTACTTTTTGAATGCTTTATGTTTTATTATAAATTATGCATTATAAATGAACATAAATAATGTATTATAAATATATGTATTATAAATTTGAATTTGTGTGTTACGGAAAAGTAGGCTCGTGTAGTTAAAATTAATATTTATGTTATAAAATAATTGAATAAAACCTAAAGCAAAGTTCAAAAAGTAGTATGTGACTTAGGTCGTTTTTCCAGTGAACCCTTCAATTGCGTCTGCGTTTCATTCTTTTAGAATGACTATCTTCAAATCTTTTAGATCACGAAAATCTCGTAAAGCTGATTACAATATGAACCTATAGTACCCTTTGAAAATAAAAATATAGTTTCTGATCCAGGCTTCGACTTTCCCAAGGTTTTTCTGGGTGGGAGGTGGGGGAAGGGAGAGTTAAGCAAAAGATACGTTCTCAATACATTTTACATGTAAAAACAGCAAAATACATACACACATGCATTAATACAATATATACTAAAAGCCGGAGGGAGATTGCCCCCTCCTAACTCTCCTAAATGACTAGGCCCATAGATATATTTTCTCATTGTATACTGTTTTTCGCATCTGTAACCAATCTCTCACATTCTCTACATAACAGAGTTCGATGCGATTGGAATGAAGACCTCTTCGAATGCGAAAAAAATATCCTACTCATTTTATCTTTATTCAAAATTCTCGTCTCTCTGAAAATATATTAACTGTTACATTCTGTACTTATTTATGAATTAAGCGCTTTTAAAATTTCCTCAAGGATTGTTCAAGATAATTTTTCGAGTAGAGTAATTCCTTAACATTCGGAATTTCGATTACTCGAATCGCGACTAAATTTTACATTTGCGAGTGACTGATCAAATTATTATTCTCGAAAAATTCCATTAAAAATGATCTAACATGTTTTCTGCCAAAGTATGAATGAGAAGAGTCGTGAGTAATATTCACCAACTCATGTTTGTTGCCTTCCGGTCCTCTTAACCCTGTAATGCCCAAGCTTTTTTTTTATTGTTTTATTTTTTATTTATATTTTATATATATGTTACGGCCAAAGCCCGAATTCAGCCACTTCGCGAAATGGCTAAGAACGCTGTAAATTGGCTGGCCAATGTCCGATCTCTTCTTGATTTCGGGAATCGGCTGGCCTGATCACGAAGTGGCAAAGGATGGCTGGCCAATGTCCGATCTTTTCTTGATTTTGGGAATTGGCCGGCCAGATCGTGAAGTAGCATAGGAGGATCAGCAAAAGTTGGAAGAAAAAATCATTGGTACTTATTATTGGCTCTGTATAACCATAACTTCATTCTTTAAAAATTACTAGCTGCGGTGGGATGTGGCCATTTGAGATAAAGTAAAAAAATAGTTTTTTTAAATTTTAATTTTAAGACTTGTCTATTTTTTATATTTTTAAATGAGAAGATTTATATTTTTAAATTAAAAAAGGAAAAAAACAGGGGCAATATCCTCCTACAATATCCGCCTACCGGGCATTCTTGAATGAGCACATTGCGTTTTGGCCGCAACATCGTGGTCACTTCGCGAAATGGCCGGCCGAAGTAGAATATTCACTGATCGTTTCAATTACATCGCACTTTGGCCATACCTCTCTGCCAAAGTGCGAAATGGCCGGCAAATTCGCGAAGTGGCCGGACTTCGGGCTTTGGCCGTAACATATATATATTATTTTCGTCCGCCTTGAGGCGGAGTTGGGAATTAGAGGGTTAATTATTACTTTATTTGTCAAAAAAAATCATGACACTCTGCTTTTTATAAATTCTTTCAACTGAACAAAAATAAGTCTGAACTATACATAAGTTCATCAATTCGAGTCAAATAAATAAATAAAAAAATAACGAATATTTAGAGTACTGCATTTAGTTTAGGTGAAACACATTGTATCAAATTTGTTTTCTACTGTTGAAAAACGTATGGGGGCTTATTTTTTTTGGTAACCTCAACTCATTATCAAGTCATAAACTTTTATGTGACTACCAGAAAATATTATGTGTATTTTTTTAAAATTTAAGTTCATTTCGAGTCAAATAAATAAATAACAAAAATACCGAATATTCAGAGTACTGCACTTAGTTTTGGCGAAACACATCGTATCAAATGTTTTCTACTGTTTAAAAACGTATGGGCTTATTTTTTTTTTTTGGTAACCTTAACTCATTATCAAGTCACAAACTATTATGTGACTACCAGCAAAATTTATGTGTATTTTTTAAAATTTTCAGTTAGGGGCCGTTCATAAATGATGTCACGAATTTTTCCCAAATATTTGACCCCCAACCCCCTTTTGTCACACTTCAGAGGACCCCCTCCCCCCTTTGTCACATGTCACGCTATGTTGCACAATGCATGATATCACACTTCTTGTTACCCCCTCCCCTTGTCACAATTTCATGAACCCCCCCTCCCCTTGAAGCGTGACATCATTTATGAATGATCCCTTATGCTCACTAAAAATATAACCGTTTATATTTAACAAGTGTCGGCAGGGTGGCGTAGTGGTAAGGCGCAGGTCTCGTATGCCCAAGATCGCAGGTTCGAATCTGGCCCCAAGTCGGTGGATTTTCAAGATGCATAAAATCGTCTGCGCCCATGTCGCATGATTGTGCGGCATATTAAAGATCCCTTGAGTATCCATTTGGCTTGGATACTTTCGGCTAAATTAAATCCCTAGTGCAATTCAGCTCAGGTGCCGCCATCTAGGGGAAACTGAGCGTCCAAATTCTCAGTGGCAATGGCATCCACCGACAGTGGTATTACTTGAAAAAATAGATGCCGATTACCGGAGTACGCACCAGGTCTGCAAAGGTTAATGAATTTACTTAGCCCTATTAGAAAGAAAAAAAAAATATTTAATAAGCATTCAATACATCACTTAATCTTTCACTCTTTATATATGAATCCAAACATATTCTAGAGAAAAAGATCACAACAGGATGAAAAGAGAAAACTCCGATTACGAAAAGAATTACATTTTATTTAAATTCTGCAACAATACAAACACAGAGAATACGTGATTTATTACAAACAATAAATTCTCTTATGTACAAAGATGAAGTATTGGTCCCAAATGTACAACACCATTGCAGCTTTTTTTCCTTTCTACCGAAATAACAATCATGTCACTAAATGCTATCATGTATCACAAGCTATTAGTTAGCAATCGTTCTACCCTCGATTTGTGTGAAATATCACTTAAAATAGATGATAATGTCTATGAAAGTCCCGTGAGCGTAAAAAAATAAGTGGTCTCTTCTAAGCACATCGTTAGTACTAAATTGTTTTCTTAGAGTGTATATAAAAATCTAATTGTCTCATTTCAGAAGGAATTCTAATTCTCATTGTTCAAATTCACGTGTTTTTAAATCAGCACGATTTACGACATTAAGTTCTCGAAATGTTTTCCTTAAATGCAAGTATGTATCATTATTTATGTCCGTAAGAAACGATTGGCAGGTTTTCTCCCCTGAAAAAGACAAAACTGGCTTTTCTTTTATAAAACTTCATCGTAAACAATAACGTGTAGAGATTGACATTTTTCTTTCATTCCTGAGCATACCAGTAGAAATATATGATTGGCAACTTATTCAATTGGTTGTTCATTAATTACTTGCCTAATTCATAGCCTCAATGGAGGCAATTCACCGCTAGAGGGACTCATGAGCGATCATCGTTGTCACATGATATCCGCTCTTTGTTTACTAAGATTTTCAATTGAGTTCGACGTGGAGTTCACTAGGCAAAATTAGTTATCTTAAAATTAATTTGACTATTTTCACAGGTTTTTCTGATTATAATCCAGTATTTACATTAAATTTAATTATTATAAAAGAAATTTATTCATTATTACAATAGTTATAGTGGTTTATTTAGTGTTAATTTTATGTAATGTAGAACTTTATTTAGGCCCAATTTTTAATTAGATTTGTCGAACTCGAAGTAAAGCGATGCTACGGCTTCCTTTGTTTACATTGCTTTAATCGCTGCCACGTGACCAATGACGCTGCTCGAATTGCCTCCATAGATCGCATTACAAAATATTCAGTCATAACTAAATAGGCATAATTTTCAAAGATACATCATAACTTAAATGGCATTATTAAGCATCATATATTGCATCATGTACATAATTTGAATAATTAGTATTGTAATGTATTAAAATTTAAATAACATTAAAAAGAATTAAAACTTTGTGATGAATAGACTTGCGGTGAGTTGGAATGACGAGTTGTGTATTATGAATATCGTAAATCATTTAAAAACTTCTTTAAGGTGTTATTATTTATCCCTTATTGATAAAATATACGATGTTTTGCACCACTAATTGTTCAAAATATTGAATCATTGTGAACTCTTGATGCTGTTATAGATTTAGATCAGGCATTTGGTGGATATTTTGTGTCGAGTAATATGTTATGAAAAACGACTAGCTGAAGATGGTTAGGAGCACCGGGTTAATTAAGAGAAAGAGAAGAAAGCAAAAGAATAAAATAATAAGAAAGAAAACTCTAAAAATGGCGGCTGAGAAATTTTAGGTTATTTAGCTGTCCATTATTTGTATTTTGTGTGTGGACAAGAAAATCAACTTTTCGAAGATTTTCAAGATATGGAATAAAGGCGCTCCACTTTTCGTTCTCGGATCCGTTTTCTGTTTGCTACCATCTACTGTCACACGAAGCTGCAATCTATTGAGTTTATCAACAAAACTACGCCTGTGATTCTTGAGGAACCTCCATGTCGGCTTGTATTTCTTCCTGACTTCGCAGGTCGATGGCGAACTTTTTCGGTGGAGGCATTCCTTTCACAGAACGACTGTAGTCCTGAAAAGCTTTAGCTAGCGTCAACGTCAATGACCTCGCGTTTTGCCGACTGTCGCACACGAACGCATGGCATAGAAAGGGGTGTTTCTCCATGACATTACCACCGTCCCGGACGACAATCATGGCGAAGACCCTCGTGTATACAAGGTCTTGGACTCCATACGAAATGGATTCTATGGGATAGAGGCCAGCTTCGAAGTTCTGGTTCTGGTTCTGTGGCATGGCAGAGAGCCGGACTCCTTTGCCGGATACTTCCAGGCGTAGGTATGGCAGGGTGACTCCTGGTTGAAGAGCTCTGGCAGCAGCTACCAGTTCGTCTACTGGATGTCTCGTGTGCTTGATACCCCAAAGGCCTCTGGCATCTCTACAGCCCAAGTATTTCACGACGTATGTCTGTGGTAGCGTGATGTCCCCAGTTTGTCCTGAAATGAAAAAGAAAAGAAATAAGATTATGTTTTATATTTCATAACAGAAATTTTGTTAGTAATTTCAAAGTTGGGTTTCCTCCTAACTTGGAGACAAAACTATATCGCCGAAAATTACAATCCTTCTTATTTTGCAACTAAATTTTAATACAAATGATACCATGTTAAATAACGTAGATTTTATAAATCCCTTAATGTATTTCATAATTAATCTTTTTAAATATATGTAAGTACATTTTTTAGATTAGATTACAAACTTTGGGAAAATTAAATAAATAAACAAAAAATAGAAATAAATAATGGATTTTTTATCTAAATGTTGAATAAAATACGAATTTAATTTTTAGCATTTAGACTTGGTAAATTTTAAAAACGTTAAATAAAAAAATATTAAAAAAATTAACAAAATATATAAGAACACCTAAACGGAAAACGTTTCACATATGAAATTATGACACTCTGACCTCTTTCTTGTCTCCAGTAAAAAGTTGAATGCTCATTTCAGTACTTATCCATTGCACAGAATGAAGATTAAATGTAGAACCAGACAAATGTATTTTTCAAATTTATTGCTTTCTATTTTTTAAAATTATATTTAACCATACAGCTTTTAGTTTTGGGTTTTAAATTTAATTACTCAATAGCCTCTTAAGCTACTTATAAATAACGTGGTAAAATGGGCAGCAAAAGTTAACACATAAAATAGTAAGACAGTTGATTTTAATCGAAATATAAATACTGTTGCCTTGTTTTTTAATGATTCCGTTCATCAATGGGAGGGGTAAAAAACAAAGCACTTAACAGATCATCAATCTGTATTGCCTTTTTTAGGTGATCTATATTTTTGACATGAAAACCTTCAGGTTATGTGTGACCTGTCAACGCCCAAATGACAAGACCTAATAAAAACACTTTGATTTATCGAAATTGGTGGTACGCCGAAATGAGCTATATGGAATCAATTCATTTTCCCGTCAGTAGCATTGTAATTCAATATAGAATTGCAATTAAGTACATTTAGAAATATCCTAAAACTGTATAAAAGTGTATCTTTGTAATCGCGAAAAATTTCCCACTCAAATTTCAGCCGAAATTTGCATTTTTATCACGAATTGATTGTTTTCAGGAATTGACTTTTTTTACGATGTTCGTATGCACGTACATACATGCGGTATGGGCCACTGAAATATCGATTTCGATTATCCCCAAAACCATTTTGACGAGTTCTGTCGCGCCGTCTGTAGGTGTGTGTCTCGTACGACTCATGGTTAGTCGTAGGAGGTTGAAGTTTCGAATATAGGACCTGTACAATGTCTAGTGGTGACCGCCCCTTTTGGTTACCAGCGTGTGTTCCAAAAGGGGTATTTTGTGCGATTTTGTGTCAATTGCACGCAAATTTCCAGTCGTTTTTCACATTAAGATACCCCCCCCCCCCCACAAAGGCATCCCTGAAACAAACTCCATAGCTAAGCTACAATAGAACTACTATTATTTATATGCTTTCTGTTAATCATTTATTTTTAAAGAATTTTAATAGGATCCAAAACAAACTTGAACTTCATTTATATGCCTCTCTCATCTTTTTTTGGCGCTCCATTGAGCCGGCGTATAAGTGGTACACTACTGTATATCATTAAATATTTAAAGTAAGAGATTTGATCTTTCTAAGTTTTTTTTTATCGATTTTGTTTCCCAACGAGTTACTTTTCACCATTTAAACATCATAATTATTTTTTTCCTCTTTTAAAAATAGAGAAGTCAAGAGAAAAGTTTTATTATTCCTGACATCATCTGTTTAATTCCTCTGGGAACTTTAAGGAGATTTGGAATTATTAGATTCTTAAGGGCATTAAATATTTCCCTAATCCCCTCGATCTTATTTACTTAAGCAAGTCATCAAAGTTGATCCTTTTCTGAGTTTTTTCATAGAAAGAAAAATTAACAAGACAAGTATTAAACGTAATAGAGGAAAGGAAATCCTGAAGGAAAAAAGCAATATTAATGACTTTGAAGAAAAACATGTTTTTAAGGCTTTTTTTTTTTTTTTGATAAAACTTTTAAAAATGAGCTTAGCTGCTGATTTGTTTTTTAAATTGTAATAAATTAAATTCGGATTTGATGCTTCAACTAATATATTAAGCTTATAAAATAATCGACTTGCCCAAGTCGCTTAATCCTAATATTTATGATTAAGAACACGCACTGCAAAACTTCATGTTAAGTATCACTAAATATTCAAAATATTTTGGTTGCGTTTTCGAATCCACCTGTAACTACGCATAAAAAAAAAAAAAAAAAAAAAAATCGTTCATTGTGCAAAAGTATCAGAACGGTATATAACCACTAAGATGAAAAACACAAGTACTTATACAAAGGTATAATTTCGTTCACGAGTGGGCAAAGCGTAATATACGCCAGAAATGGAAAACTGCAGAAAAGGTATTGCTTCAGTACGATAAACTGTTAAAATATTGCCAAATTAGGATTTTTCGCTTCACTAAATTGTCACTATCACTCTATGTAATTTTGTGAGTACTTTAGGGTTACTGTTACTCACTTCAATTATTCAAGTCCTTTCTGAAAACACTACTTCATCTCAAGCAGAGCAGTATCGAGAAAATAGATACAATTCTCTAGAAATACTACGATGTGAAAGAATGATGAATAAAAATTAATAAATAAACTAGTAGATTAAGTCATCGTATAAAATCTAGTTGAATCAAAATACACTATCGGTTTTGATAAGTAATTTAAATCAGACGAGTACTAGCGACAGCAGAAAACAGTGTAAAGATAGTCAGTATTTTTACAGCTTTCCCATAAAGTGATGTATACCAAGAGTATGGATGGAAGCCTTTAGTTTCCACCTTTGCGTAAAGTGCCAATCTATTTTTCTTCCAACGATATATATTCTTGGATGGTTAAATAGTGGCAAGATATTATAGATGAAAATGTACCTTTGTTAGGAATAGGATTGTAGATATATGGCGTAATATCCCATTTCAAAGTTTTAAAGATGGTTATATTTCCAAAATCCTTGAAATTCTTGACACAATTTGAAATTGTCGATGTCAAAAAATAAGGCTCAATTTCCGATGAATTTTAAAATATAAATCAAGTTTGACGATGATGTTTGCAGAAGTTACTAAAAATTATGAAGAAGTTGAAGGGTCCACTGGAAAAACGACCTAAGTCACAGACTACTTTTTGAAATTTGCTTTATGTTTTATTCAATCATTTATAACATAAACGTTAATTTTGACTATACGAGCCTACTTTTCCGTAACACCAAATTCAAATTTATAATACATAATTTATAATAAAACATAAAGCAAAGTTCAAAAAGCAGTATGTGACTTAGATCTTTTTTTTTCCGGTGGAACCTTCAGTTACTAAGGAGCAAAGGGCGAATATTGATTTAAAAATATGGTCAACTTACACCATGAAAACAACGGCGGATCTAAGGGGGGGGGGAGGCGATGGGGCGATCGCCCCCCCCCCCCCTTGGGCTGATTCAAGTGGATACTACAACGACACTCCTAAGTGAGTTTTTACTCTTTGTGCCCCGGGACCAGCCATTTTTTTATGTTCTTGGAATCCCAGCCTAAACGCCCTTCAAGTTCTATGCTTTCTCCCTGTTCCTTTGTCCTTTAGTATTGCTGAGTTGCTAATCCTCGGAGTAATGGGAAAGAGATTCCCTGCTCTTTTCTTTTACCTATCAAACTGGTGACAGCTAGCCAACCCTTAGCACGTGGTGTAAATTCCTGCAGCATTTACGCTAAAACCTGGAGTCTGAAACATTTCATTGAACGTTCATAATTACAGATGTTTATATAAATTGCACATACTCGTTGATGATTTTTTTAGTACATATTTAGTATTACATTTTGAAAATTTTAGAAAATATATTACTAATAATTGCTATTATTTTGTAATTTAGACATATCAACTCAAATTTAGAAAATGTATTTACAAGCCTACATTTTTCTTGAGAAAGCTTGAAGGAAATCCTAACTCGGTTAAAACTTGGCTAAGAAGCAGAATGAGTGATGATAGACTCACTGAATTAGCGTTATCGCATATCCATAAAGATATTACATTGGACGTTGAAAAAATTATAGACAGATTTGCGAAAGCAAAAAAACGTCAGCTTGTGTTCCTTTTATAAGGGCTTTGAATAAACGTATATGCATTGAAAAAATGTGCTAGTAAAATTTTAAATAGCACTACACTAGCATTTTTTTTGTTGTTCCTGCTATTTGAAAAAAAAGGGGGGGGGGGCGGAGGGACTGTTGAAAAGGAATGAAGAATCTCCTCCATCCATCCTTACATTGAACCCCGAGATTTCCAAAATCGCCCCCCCCCCCCCCTTGAAGATTTTCTAGATCCGCCCTTGCATGAAAACGTTTAAGTTTTTGGTAGGATAGATAAATAAATAATTCATAATTAAATAAAATAAATAACTTATTGGATAACCTTCATTCACAACCTACTTTTCCCTTATTAATGTACTTCAAAGGGTCATCCTTATTCGAAGAACAACCTTACGTTCGGAGGTGGGACGACAGACGTAAATATTAATTTTATATAGGACAGACTAAAAACATTTATAAATTATTATACTTGCTAGAGTTGCATAACATTTCCAAAGAATTTTCAGAGAATTCTAATTTGATATGTCTGCGCATTTTTGAAATTAAGTTTAAAGAGCAGTCGGTATAATAAACTATCTGAAGAATATAAAATCTATTTCATGATTTCCAAGAAAATGAACTGATGTGAAACATATCCGTTTAAACTTTTGTTCATTTTTTTAACATTTCCTGTGACAATACAGGAAGCGACACCTAGCGAAGCGTTGCGTTATGATAAAAATGCTGCAACTAATTGCATTGTTTATACTAGTTTCATGAGTAAATTCTTTGTCTCAAGAACTTTATTCTTAAATCCTATTACATTTAATGATATTCATTTGATATCAGAGGAAGTTTTAGTAGCCAAACAAAAAAAAAGAAAGAAAAAAACTAGAATGTTAATGGTTCTCTTTAATTTAATAATAGATCATTAACATTATACTAATAATAGTCATTTAGGAATAAAGACAACTTAAGAAGCCGAAAATTAAAAATAAATGAATGAATGAAAATTATAATGAGTCCCAATTTTATAACTGAGAATGAAAGGGTTAAAACAAGGGGGGGGGGGGGCGAATGCAGCGAATGCTTGTTGCTGAGGTACAAAATGGCTAACATTTGTCGTTGCATGCGCTCTAAACTCAACTCTCTATTATTCGCATGGAAATTTTTGTTTTCGGATTGTTCATGTATTTTAAAAATCACCTAATTTTCCGGTTACTTTGGATTTCCTGTGGAGCTAAATAAAAGCTTTTAAGCATAATTGAACTATGATAATTTGTTATCCGTGCATTGTTTATGAATTGATAAAATTTATAGTTTGTGTGACTCATAAATTGTTAAACTGTAATATTCAAACTTTCATTTTCTCCATTCGTTTATTCTATTACTCGCTTCTACGTTCTGACTACGTGCTTTTCCATGCTCATGGCAAGTCGTCGGACAGAATGTGTCACGTGATCAATAATTTTCTGACTTGGTTAAACTAGCGTGCCTCTAGTAATAAGAGTGACGACAACGGATTTTACCAGCTTTAACTTTTTACCAACGTGCCTGCGCATCGCCGCTTTTACAGCGCCTCTTGGCGATGCGCAGGCGCTGTGGTAAAAATATGGCGGCGAAGAGCATGCGCAGTAGCCCTTGTCATCACTCTTACTACTTGAGGCACGCTAGGTTAAACTAGTTTACCTGACGTAGTTTTTTTGTTAAACTGGCTTTTCGGCATATGTAAATGCGTCCTCCCCTGAATAGCAAAATATTGTTTTAATTCTTAACGATACTTTTCCTAGGAGGGTATTTGCTAACTTTAGTATAAATTGACGAAATCGGAGAAAAGGAGAGGAAAAAGTCAATAAAGAATTAATGGGGACTAAAGATAGTTGTTTATTACGAGAAGAACTGAACACGAACAACCAGGGTCTCACTACCAACTTTACTTAATAGTAATTAATTAATTTTAATTCTTGTACATATATGTGATTATTTCGCCAAGTTCGTTCAAAATTCTGCAAGTTTTAAGTCCTTTTTGCAGCTTTCCACAAATTCCAGTCCTATTTGTTTCGTCTTCCTTGAACTTACAAATAATAGTTTGGTACAGTATAGTTTAATTAAAACTCTTGAGTGAACAAAACTAATCAGGAAACAAAAGTTAAAAAATATACTTAAAATTTCTATTACTTATGTATACAAAGCTAAGTCCGAAAGCAGGTCAAGGCAGCGTAAGAACTGTTCTAGGGAATAAATAGAGTTGAAGCGTTCTACGTCTACAAAACGCTTCTAGGTTTTACAATGTTCGGGTATTGATTTAAAGAAATATAAACATTTCTTAGAAGAAAACGGCCATTTAAAACAAATTAGCAAGGTCTTGGAAGATAAGGGGGAAAAAACTTCTGAATCTCAAAAATTCCTAACATCATCATTATGAGCATTTCTCTGATTATAAAAGTTAAAACTTCAAATCGCACGAACTCCTTTAACGTTTCTAGTTTCAGATTAAACAAGAATGATTACGTTTTCGTAAAAATTTCGCCCAACATATTCAGTAAAAGGCAAAACTGTTTTCAAACAAACATTAAGTTATATTCTCCTTGCTATGAAATTACTTTTATTAAAAACTAAATGGCTGCAAAAGTATGTTAAGTATTTTTAATTTAGCAAAATACATCCTTCACCTAATCTTCCTTAATGCACACATTAATAGCAGAATTAATGCCTGCAGAAGTTTTCTTTTTAGTCACGTGTGGGCAGGCCATTTAGAAGACGAATGAGTTCTTTATGCAAATGAGTGTCGAAATTTCGCGCCAAATTAATGAATTTTGTCATGGACACCTTTTGAGAACGTTAAAGAATTAATCACGAGACTTCATATTAATAAAGCTCAAAATGCTTTGGGACATTTGAATAGAGGCATTATGCTCGGCTTATAATTAAATACTGAAGAGAATGTTTTTAAAGATTATGTTTTCCAGTTGCTTATAACTACCACATATCGTAGGGAAGAATATTCTGGAGTTGCATCAAATAGGTAATGCACATTTAATGTTCGTAACAATGCCGTTGAATTGAGTGTTTACCATAAAACTGTATTTTCAAATAATATGTCTTTTCAAAGGTTTAAAATGGTTAGTGATACAGTTGACCTTGATTTAACGACGCCATGATTTCTACAAATACTTTGTTTTTGACTAATTAGATGTTTCGCTATCAGGGATTATTTTATGGGGGAAAAAATCTACATTAACTGCATTAGCACTTATAAAAAGTTATTGAAAAGTAAAAGAATTCAGCATGCAAATATGAGGAATATTTATATTGAACTCTTTGTAAAAGCCGAATGGCAACAAAAAGAAATGTTTTTTGGGAGACAGTTGAAAAATGTTTGCTTAGAATATGTGTCGCCAACCGTATGTGTTGCTAACAATTAAACGTTCTAGAAATACATATGTTGTTTTCATTACAGTTAAGTACTAAATAATTATATTTCTGATTAATTCTTTATATTATGCAGTGTCCCATATTAAAATATTGTGACCAGTGTATTTTGTTTTCTCCGCACTGACACTGTGCTGACAGAGAAAAAGGTTTTACAGAGCTCTTTTATTTAATTTACATGCTGCATAAGACGCATACCACAAACTACGGAAAACTATCCGCAGTCGGAAACACTGTAAAGCCTTCATCAGTTCCAAAACGTTGCTGTAATTCCACAGGTAAAAATTTACAAATGGTGGCATTAAATTTTTTTTTGATTCTGTCTTAGATATACATATTTATTTGAGATTGTTAAAAAAGTTATGCAATTAAAAAAGTACTATATTTTAGAAGTAAATAGTATTTTTTTATTTTAGGAGTGCAGTATAAGATCGATAAAAACACTACTAATATTTGTTTTGTAATGAAATTACCTGAAATGTAAGACACTCCAGTTCACATGCGTTCCGATAATTAGATAAAGCTTCAACGAGTAAATTCAAGAAAACAGTCAATACAGAGGAAAATAAAGAAGTTGAAACAATCTAAACGTTCTTCGTGACGACTGCAAGAAATATCAGAAATAATATACCTTCAGGACAGTATAAATAGGCGGAAAGAAATTGAATTATGCATTAATGCAATTTATGGAATAATAAGTAAGGAATGATGTTATTGTTTCGGCGGAAATAACTTCTTTACTTTTATCACAAGAATTCCAAAAGCATATTCAAGAAAGTATTTTTATTTATTGGTCTGTAGAACTTGCGAAGAATACTTGTGTTGATGAAATAAAATATAACGGATTCGATAGATATTGTATTAAAGATTTATTATGAGAAAGATACCAGGCTTTTCACAAGGAATGTGTACAGAATATTTAAGCAAAGTATGGCTTGTACATAGTTCTTAATGTGAAAAATCAGGATTTTTTTTTTTGCTTCCCCTAACACAAAGCAAAGATTTATGATAGGAGAAGAAAAAATACGTAATTTCGTAAAGAAATTTCTTTTTCTATAAACAGATGGGCATGTGCTATTTGCATTTCGTCTCTTGAAACATATGTGTTCCAATCTGCAGTTTTGAGATTTATATGCTTAAGTATGGAGTTTCACAAATGGAAAAGTGGTGCATGCCTTGTCTGTCCCATTATGCGGTAAATGTTTCAGCGGTATTCCGGACTACATTTGGAAAAGAAAGAAAATTTGATATCAGATGTCAATCAATTAGAAGATGGTTGCATGAATAATTGACCAAATTTAAAAGTTGTGTTTCTAGCAGAAAAAGATGAATGACAAGCTATCTACAATATAATTTTTAAATAATAAAATAGATATATTAAAAACTTTTACCTTACAAACTGAAAAGAAAAAAAAATGTAAGAAAATTCTAAAAATTATTGGTGCAAGCAATTTCGTTTCGCAACTGATGTTTTACGGATCAATGTCACACTAGATAAATAATTTAGAACTGCAAAATAATATTATTATAGGTTCAAAACATCGCTTTCGCTCAATAGACATTAGATAATACAACATTTTATTTATTTCAACAAAAGATAGACTTCGAACACAACTGGAAGATTAAAAAAAAAAACCATCTGACCGAGCTATATATTATTTTGCGTGTCAAAAGATGTATAGAAGTTCAAAAATGTACCGCTCCAAGAAATTAATACTTTCGAAGAATATTTTACATTTTTTGTTGTTTTTTCCAAACGAAACAATTGCGTTACTGAAGACGGTAATATAACAGTTTAGATTCAAGGGTTCTACGGTTCGTAAGTCTCACCACTTCATTTTAGATTCAGACAATGTTATTTCTCCTTCTTTTCTTTAGACAGTTCTCAGGTTTGTGGAACTATCTGTTCCCACAATGTAAATAAACTATGCCTGACTCGTTATGCTGTGACAAAACTTTTGGGTCGGAAGAGAAGGTTTCAGATTTTGATTGTAGTGGCTGCTTTGATTAACCAGATTGTTGTTGTGGCACGTTGTCTAACACTCGTCCACTCGTGGAAAACTTTCCCCAGCAGCACTGCGCCGAAATGAGATTTGGCGCAGCATGAGATTGCTTGCTGAAGTTCTTGAGACATAAAACACAAAACAAACCAAAAGATGAAAATTTCGAACTCTGCCATTTTCAAAATTAGCAAAGTAAAAAAACTCTGCACGATTCAAAAATAACCGCTTACGTAATTTCAATTATATCTAAATTAAGAAAACTCCTCTTTCACGAGTCATAAATCTAACTATAGCTCCAAAATGAATATTGACAAAATTGTTTTTGAGAACTTTCGGGACTAACTGTCGGCAATTATAGAACACGGATTGTATTCCAGGGCACGATCCAGCACCGCTGCTAACGAAGAAAGTGCGTGTGAGCGCACAATGATTAGAACGTCTGAAGCGCTCATAATGACTGCAAAGAGCATCAGATGTAATGAATGAATTTCCCAATTGGGACACTGGTAACGGCTTGTTAGCCTTTGCGATGGAAATGAAGTTGCTGACGAAAAGGCCCATTCGATGAATAGAAATCTCAGCGAACTTGGATGCTAAAAGGCAATTATTGAAAGAGTGTGGATGGAATATTTAATAAGGGGGTTCGGGTGTTAGAATTCAGAGCGAGTTTGGAGTAGCTTATAGAACAGCGAGCTTCAGAAAAGTATGTTTAGGCAAGATATTTAAACAAGAACCATGTAAAAAAGAAAAAACTACTCTCGGGTTTAAAAAAAACGCGAGATGGCAGTCGAATAAAACCCATCATCAATCTTTTTCCTTCGCAGAAGACACTAGTTGATATAGTCAGTATCTACCAGCGCAAAGATGCAACTAAGAGGAGTTTCGGAAGGTTGGAGAAACGAAATTATTTAACTAGTTATGGGTACCATAAATGATGTCACGCTTTTTCCCCACATATTTGACCCCCCTCCCCTCTTTTGTTACAAAATATCACACTTCAACGAACCCCCCTCCCTTTTTGTCACATGTCACGCTATGTTGCATAAGCAGGATGTCACACTTGTTACCCCTCCCCTCCCTTGTCACATTTTGCCACAATTTCATGAACACCCCTCCCCCCTCGAAGCGTGACACCATTTATGAATGATCCCTCTGATGAAATTGAAATACTAGTATATATTTTGACGTAGCTTTTGCTCTTTCTATTAACACTAACGGAAATACTACTTTAAATATACTTTTATTACGAGAAATAATATTAATAAATAATTGAAACTTCTGTCTGCGTTAGCGATACAATGCTACAGCACAGCTATTTATTCTTTAATATTAAAAGTACATTTAATAAGAAGCAGCACTTTACAGCAGTGGCACCTAACCTTTTTTAACATTTTTTTCCGCTGACAGTGAGAAATAATTTCACGTATAAAAATTAACATAAACTACGGTTCGCCCAACAGTCAAAATTCGACCATAACAATTAAAGTTAGCACTGAAAACGTTATGATATTCGTATAATTATATAAGTACTACTCATACATTTAGCGATTATAACGTCAGTTTATTTTGATCTGCCTCACTTAAAGCAAACATATTGTAAATCATTGTCGCCGCAGGGCCAATGCGCTCATAAATGTGGCCGCTTGTTCTTCTGCCGATTTTGCACTTTAAAACTTAAATGTTTGTTTCCATACACTATTCTCATTTTTCATTTCATTGTTTCAGAGAAACCTTCACTCAAACTCTTACTTTTATTGCTTTTAATATTACTGCTTAGTGGCAACAAAAACTTTTTAACAATGAGTTTTATACTTATTAAGTAATAATTTATTTAACCAAGACAGGTTGCCATGTGCTATCTGTAATAATATAAAATTACAATTATAAATGAGGCTTACCTGCCAAAAGAAAAGGAGAAATAATTAATTAATAATAAACTTTCAAAAATTTTATTATTGATATCACTAAACCACGTCAATAGTTACTAAACAAAAAAAAAGTCAGAACATCGGTTGAAAAACAGAGGAGAAAGTAGATATAGATTAAGGTGCGTTTCTCTGATTCGTCGCTGAATTCATCCAAAAACCGTCCTTTTCAGGGTTAAACCAAAGTGCGATTATACTAGTAAATAGGAGGGGGTGGGGGCATTATAGGGTTCGCTTTCACAAAAATTAGTTAGTCACAATTCGTCGTTTCATTTGATTGCCTTTTCCGAGCCATTTTTATGAGCTCGGCGGACCGCAAAATTCAGTATCGTTGCTTTATTGGATTTAAAATAATTATATTGCATTTTCATTAGCTTTTAATACATATCTGACAGATTTAAGGAAAGAAAGAAGGGGAAAAAAGTAAACTTCCTTTTACTTCTAGTATAAATACTTATAGTGCATTTTCATTAGCTTTTAATACATAAGTATTTATACTATAAGTAAAAGGATGTTCACTTTTTTTTTCTTCTTTCTTTCTTTAAATCTGTCAGATATGTATTAAAAGCTAATGAAAATACACTGTATCTGACAGATTTAAAGAAAGAAAGAAGGGGGGGGGGGGGAGAAAACTTTCTTTTTTTAACTTTTAACCTCCCCCAAAAGAATCGCTATGGATTGTTCTGACATCTAGATTAACGAAATTTAATTGTGAAATGGCAGGAAATGTACATAATGCTGTCAACATAAGATATTCTTGACTTTTCAGCTTAAATTTGCAGACAAAAGATACATATGTTTGCTTTACATAACCTTTTATGCATTCATAATAACTCTTACTTAAAGTAACAATGGTTTTTGCGTTGCTGCGTTTCCAAGGTTCTTTCAATAGAACAATTACAGAATAATAAGTTTACCCCGTGATCTTCTGTTTTCAGTTTCCTTGAACTCTTGTATTCATCTGCTTTGCAATTTAATAATTTTGTTTAGATTTCAATAGAAACGTTTCATAAGCAAAATTAATAACTACAATTACGCTTCCAAATATGTTATTTAAAATTTCAATAGAAACTTCTCATAAGCAAAACCAGTGATTACTTCAACACTTCAAAATACATTTTCTTCAAAATTTCAATATCAACTTTTCATAAGCAAAATTAATAACTACTATTACATTTCAAAATATTTCCTTTGAAATTTTAATAGACACTTTTCCTAAGCAAAGTTAATAATTACTGTTATATTTCAAAGTATATTTTCTTTAAAATTTCAATAGAAATTTTTTATGAACAAAATTAATATTATTACATTTCAAATATTATATTAAATAAATAGAAAAACTGTCAATCCGGTATTTTTTAACAGGGCCGTTTCTTGTGAATTTTAAAGAGATTTTTGTGAAAAATCAAATAATACTGTGAAAATTGAAAATTTAAACATATAGCGAGGAAAATTTTTTATTACTACTTACCACTATAATAAGTAATGGTGTAGAAAGTACGATTTAGAAGCTTAGAATTTTGATTGATTTGAATATTGTGAAGGGTCTGTTTCGATTGATTTGAATTGTATGAAGAGTCCGTTTTGATTAATTGCAATTTTGTGAAGGGTCCGTTTTGATTAATTGCAATTTTATAAAGAGTCCGTTTTGATTAATTGCAATTTTATGAAGGGTCCGTTTTGATTAATTGCAATTTTAGGAAGGGTCCGTTTTGATTAATTGCAATTTTAGGAAGGGTCCGTTTTGATTAATTGCAATTTTATGAAGGGTTCGTTTTGATTAATTGCAATTTTATGAAGGATTCGAAAACGGACCCGAATTTCCTCTGACGTGACCTCTGGCAATGCTGTATTGTTTGTTTACGTATTTCAGCCGTTAAACATAAAACAAATAGATTAATAATAACAATCATAATACTAAAAATACAAGACATTTCCCGATAAAACGTCTTATATTTTCTGTGACTTTGTACTCTTTGGCACAACCGGGTTTGCTAAAAATACTTTTACGGTAGACGTTAATTATTCGCTTGAACTAAATATATGTCGGATACTTACACGTTTATTCTTAGTTTAAACAAAAGAATAAATGGGTTTTTACAGAAAGATTTTAATATTTATTTCAACAGTTTATCATGAATCACTATAATTTCATGCAAAATGGAAACTACTTTGCCTAATTAAAAATGATTCTCTTGAACGTTTCAAATGGCATAAAGCTTTATCGTTTGGGAATACGCAATTCCAACGGAGAATTCCAGAATTAATTCAGAATAATTAATATATTTTACTCGAAAGCTTTCAATCCATTTCCGTTATTTCTACGCTTAGTTTCATTCGAGACAAATACTATTTTCCTACTGCCAAATTCTGAATATTTCTTCTTGTAATTAAAATTTTGTAAATTTCATGATAGGGGCGCAGAGATATTTCAGCAATGAAGGCTTCAGCAACTGCTGGCACGTTACAAAGGATTATGTAAAGCGTCTAACCCTAGAAACGACGTCCACATTTGTCAAAGCGGATCATAACTGTAATCGTGAATCATTAATTTCAAATAATGTTCCTAAATTATGGTATATCTTCAAGCGTGGGATACCAAACCATTACTCGATCATTAATGGTATAATGCGTGCTTAGGAGCGCGCTAATTAAACCCGGTTTTTAGTAATACTAGTAAGTAAAAAAAAAAAAAAAGAAAGAAAAAGACCCTTAAGCATTTATTATTGTAAAGTTTGAATTTAATTTCAGGTATTCCTTATTTACTACAAACTGAGTTTTATTTTTATTTAAGAAGAATCAACTATAACAGGCTCAACTACAACAACAATAATATATTTTTTAATACAATAAATATTGTAACTGAGAATGTATTTGCACTAAATAATGACACAGGACTTAGAATCGGTAAGTTGTCTTTGAAGGTAGGTTTTAAATACATTTCCTTAACTACTCCGGAGATTTTTTGATTATTTTTTTGCAATATTCTGCGATTTTTCTGAAAAACTTTAAATAAGTCTACACATAGTAGACACAATAATCGCTTAGCTTTATATTTAGAGGTAGTTTTTGTTAATGATGTTAGAAATTACAATTAACTTATCTAGTAGGTTTTTTTTTAGTAACTATAAGAACTATTTTGTGGAGGGGAAAATTGGTCTGAGAATTATTTTAAAATTTTTTCAATCTGTGAGATAAAATAGTTTGAGAAACGTGTCACTATAACATATTTAATGATGTAGGAAGTTTATTATAATGCATTCCATAAATTTATGAGCTTTGGAATATAATTTGAGAGAAGCAAGCAATACACATAGGAATCATTTTATAATGAAACAAAGTTAGAACGCAGCCAACGGTGAAAACTAGCACAAACAGATTAAACCAATCAGGAACAAGAAAAAAAGTCCTATAGTATAAAATGTTCTACTTTCCCAGGTTGCGCCATTAAGTACATTATCAAACACAAGCACAAAAATACAAAACAAGGGTGAAATAGTATTCCAACCATCAAAATTAGCAGAATGAAACAATAATATTAACCAATCACAAGTTAACGGAAAATAGTAAAAAGAAACAGTAAAACTGACCCGAACCACGTACTCTAAGTAGAAGAAAGAACTTTTTATATCAGGGATCTGGAGCGGAGCACGGAGCAAGGAGTTTTTGTTTGGAGCCGGAGCACGACCGTTTGTTGTGCTCCACAGCTCCCATTTTTAAATTAAAATTTCGTTTAGAATTCAAAAACAACCTTTTGCCCCATAAAAATTAGTTTTGATTAAGCAACGGCAAAAAACGAAAGATGAATTTTCATCTGCAAAATAAAATGTCCATATATAACTTTCAGTTTGCTAAAATCTACATAAATAAAATTATTAAATTAAATAAATAAATATGATTATTATTAATACTATTCGGAGCTGGAGCAGTGTTAGAGCAAGTATTTATAAGCCGGAGCGGAGTAACGCAAAAATATTGTTACTCCAGCTCCTTTTTGTGTTGTATATTTGTTTCTCATTGCATTTAATGTTGATATTCTTAATCTCTACGGCAAATTTCATCGTGATATTTCAAACGATTTGCTTCGGTTTTGATATAAATTGTAATTTTCAAGCAAAAATATCTCACAGTTTTATTGCGCAGGGTTAGGATTTTCTGGATAAAGGTACATACAGAGAAAAAAGCAATATAATTTTATTACTGAAATCAAGCTCGCAGAATACGTGAAAATGAAACAGAATTCGAAGCAAAATGAGAAAAGCAAAATATTTTATAGCGAAGTGGTCTCAAATTTCCATTACGTATCACGAAGGGACTTTAGGGAAATGGTACGTCTCTTATGATCAACGAAATGAGTAATACAATTTTACAACTGAAATCGAATTTGTAGAAAGGTTGGGAAAAAAATCAAAGCAAATAAAAAGGGGAAAACATGATGGATATATCTTAATACGAATAAACAAATGGGAAGAAAAATGTATTTTATTGGACGTGATTCAGAAAATATAATAAATTTTAGTCTACACAGAGGAAAATTGAAAAATAAACACGATCTGTATTTTTTTAACGTAAGAATTTTATTACCTTTAATGTATTCATTTATGTATGCAATGCAGCTAAAATTTTTGTTAGCTAACAAGAAATTAAATTGCCTAAATACAGTCGAGATAAAAAAGAAATTTAGATAATAGTAATTCATATTATAAAAAAACGAATTTTTTTTCATTAGTGTCAAATAAAAAAAGGTTTTTGACACGAAGAGAAAAAAAATGTGCTCGGAAATGCCCTGAAGAAATAACCATTCACAAAAGACAAGGGTTTTTTTACGATTTTTTCTGCGTTTCATTAAACTGCATAAAGTAATAATTAGTCGATTAAAGCATTGTAAAAATATGTTGATTTAAAAGGGCTATTTTGCGTACGTCAAACATTTTGAATGCTTGTAGTTTTTTTCACAGATTAAAAAAAAAATTCCCCCTCTCCCCCCTTAAACACGTGACTGACTTATTAGCATCTCCTGGAGTAATATTGCTGATAGCCACACATCACGCAAACTTAATTATTGTTACATATTTCTTGGCAACATTAAATATTCTCCTAGTAAAAGAAGTCAAACAAATGGACTATTGTAATTCAACGTCAGTGTAATGCATTTCTGATTGCTTAAGTTTTCTATTTAATCAGAGGGCAATTATTCATGAGAAGATATTTAAAATGTCGACAGTTAGATCACGTTTAAGCTTTTTTTTGAATGTAAGCCAAACTTTTATGTGTGCTCGTAATTGTTTTTTTATCTAAAGAAATACACAATGTATCAAAGAATTAAGACTAGGTTTATAAAATAAACTAAAAAAATTAGTAATTATGTGTATTTTTATTCAAAATAAGCTCCTTCGGCTTTAATACATTTGTTACAGCGGTTTAGCAACGATTCAAACGCCTGTTTCAGCTCACAATGTGGCACTGCCTCCAAACCTTTGGCGTCGGAGCTGTTTGCATACAGTGTCAAAGAATTTTTAAGACTACAGGTGGAACTAAGCTTACAGTGGCGCTATTTGTGCTATCGAGCATTCGTGAAACTCCTTAGATATCAGTTGATTTACTGCCAAAACATCAGTTCATTTGTTTACTTTTTTTTTTAAAATTTGATGACATTGACGCTATGCAAACAGCTTCGACGCGAGCATCGGAGGCAGTCCCACAATGTGAGCTGGAACAGGCATTCGAATCGTTGTTAAACCGCTGTAACAAATGTATTGAAGCAGAAAGAGCTTATTTTGAATAAAAATACTTAAATATATATATAATTACTAGTTTTTATTTTATTTTGTAAACCTAGTCTTAAAAATTCTTCGACACACTGTGCATTATGTGATAAATATTTCAATAACATGCAGAAAATGCAATAAGAAAATTTACAAGCAGTAGTAATAATAATGTTTTACAATTAGAAATAATTATTTTATGTAATAATGTTGCTGTACAAAACTGAAGACAAATTATTCCTCAATGCACGCTCTACTATTGAAGGGGAGAAAAAACTTGAACTTTTATATGTAGGGCACAAAATTGTATTATAGAATAAGAATTTCGATAGAAATCAGGTTATTTATGCATAAAAATAACGAGAACATGCAACACAGGCAATTTGAAACTCGGTGTTGACAAATAAAAACAAAAATGTTTATCGTAGCTTCAAACATTAAATTCCAAATTAAGCCATTTATTAAGTGAAAGCAAAAAAAGAAAAGGCTCAAATGTTTGGTAAGAAGTCGCACAACTTCTTTCAAACTTTATTTAACATAATTATACATACTGATCCTTTCCAGGTTTGACTACTGTTTTATAATTTATAGAAAGCAACAGCACTTCTTTTACTACGAGAAAGGGGGAAAAGAGGGCGGGGGAGAGATATATTAATATAAATAATAATAATGATATAAGAATAAAATGTTCTTTCGAACCGATAATTTTGGGAAAATCATTGACGAAGACTAAAATAAAATTACAAGAAATTTTTAACTTGGTGCCATCAAAAATAAAAAAATCCAAACATTGTTTTAATAAATGGAACAAAATAATTAAATAAAAGGAAA
Organism: Octonoba sinensis; assembly: GCA_038502835.1. Lineage (NCBI taxonomy): Eukaryota > Metazoa > Arthropoda > Arachnida > Araneae > Uloboridae > Octonoba > Octonoba sinensis. Next base: position 44,658,419 of record CM076602.1, on the reverse strand, counting down.
ATCGTTTTTTTTTCTTTCAGAACAAGAACTTGAAAACTGTTGACTGTAATTTGTCATGTAAGCAATTACCTATAGTTAAATATTACCTTACTTAACAAGCGCCGGCGAAAAAACGTTATATTTAATTAAATGTTTTGACCTTAAAATATTATGAAAAATATCTTTCACTGGAGTTAATTAAATAATCTCGCAAAATGCAAAGTGAATCATTGTCAACGATTTGATTATTCTGGCATCAAAACAAAGGCCGAAATAAAAATGAATTGCTATAAATATTTTTTTTAAAAGATTCTCTATCCGTTTTTCTGGAAAAGTTTTATCATGCCTTTGATTTTATTGCTTGAACTCCTTCTGTTGCAATTTTTTTCGGTTTATTATTATTATTAGAACATTCTGTTTGTTAGAAATAAAGCACTGATCTGAACTTTTTCATTTACTTTCGGCATCTGGCAACTTGTGGGCTTATGATCTAATAAAAGAAGCTCTGACGTCACGTTTCTGAGTTTAGTTATTATTTTCCAGAGCGAACAACAGCAGGAAATTACGTGATTTTAGCATCAGAAACAAAAATGTCTACTTATTGGCTGATTTCCATGGGATCATTTCCAATAAATACCCATCTCTACTGGAAAACAAATCCTAGCTCCATTTATAAAATAAACATTATCCATGTCCTAATAATAATAACTTTATCTATTGAAAAACATTATGCAATAAAAGAAATCAGAAAAAGAATTGTAAATAAAATACTCATTATACTATGTAATAATACTTATATCTATATAAAACATTTCACTACTAAGATGTTTTGAGAAATTTATCTCTGTTTTTCCGACAATTCTTTCCCCTTTTAATTATTAAGTTGTATAAAATATATCAGCTTCATTGAAACCAAAAAGAACAAAAATTTCAATCATTTACATTATGGAACGAACTATGTATGTAACACAAATGGGTAAATAGAGAATGTTTGCCCACCTGTTAGTAAACATCATTACTGAGGAAAAGCCATAAAATAAATCGAAGAACTTTCACGACAAAGTTCTTTCAATACCTGACGTGTTAACGACTGTTTATTTGAAAAAGGGATTGAGGAAAAACTATGTGACAAAAATATTAACTTCCAATATTAAGATCATTTTAATGATGAAAATAGAGATATGTGACAAAACTTGATATGTTTATAACTATTTTAATGGTTTAAAAAACCTAATTGAGAAACAATAGTTGTTTTTGTCACATAAGTCCACTTCTAAGCAGCACTGAAGGGGTTTTGGTAACCAGGGGGTCAATGAGGGTCAATCCCCCTCCACTAGAACATTTGGCTGAGACCTTGTTCTAAAAAGTGTTGTTATTTAGAGAGCAGACTATATTTAATACGGTGGACGTTAAGACTTTATTATTGGTGTGGGTGTCTTCCATAAAGATAATAAAGTAAGGCATCACTTGCTGTCAAACAATGCAAAAAAAAAATGTTTTACATATTTTGGTTAAAAAACACGCTGTTCGTATGAAAATTATATGCTGTTGTTTCTCCTGAACTCACTTTACCGATCTGAAACCGAGCCAGGTCCACGAACGCAATCCCCGAAGCCCACCGACTGTCAGAGTATTCCTACCCATTGCGACAGCAACTGAAAATTCCCTGTAGATTTTCGGTACATGTCCATTAGCTCTACATAGTCAATCAACACGTACTCTTGCTCACTCACTCTTTTCCTTTTTCCAATCATTAAAAAGTTACTTTCACTCAAAGGACCGTGATTTGTTGATTGCGCTATGATATCCCATGAAACAGATAAATCCTTGCTGTTACTTTGATAACTAAAGCAAAAATCTAATACGACAGCCACATATTGTCGCCACCATCGCAATGGGTGTGAATGCATATCACCCTCCTGTACAATAGCCGCTTTGTCTCATTGCTTAAAGCTACATGCGGACTAAGCTCATGACGTCACTAACCGAACGCAAGTAAAGTTGAAATCTTACCGATTCTCCTTGCGGATTCGCTGGCTGCCTTACGTTTTGTGACTAGAAACTTGCAGCGCATGGAATGAAATTGTCTTGCATAAAGCCGGGATAAAAATCCCAAGTTCAAATCTCTGCATTACAGATCCTTTAATACATGGATCTGCATTAATCTGCGAACTGGTACTCTGTTTCTACGTGACATTATCGTTGTTCCAAAGAGCAGATACCTTTTTTGGAATCTCTCTCTCTCTTTATGAGGGAGGAAGAGGCCGCATCTTCGTCTCGACTAGGAGAAAACCAAGAAAACTACTACTATCAGACAACTCATTGCATTATACATTTACTTTGAACTCAGGACCTTACAGCTGCAGGTTACAGTACTTATCAGTGAAACCCATTTGTGTAAAACAATTTTTTTACTTTATCGTTAAAAAGAAGTTGATTTCATAATTTTACCTTATCGCATTAATAAAACAAAACCAATTTTACAAGTAAAACACCGAACAAGATTTTGAATTAATGAAAAGGAAAAAACCTTACACATTTACTTTATTTTTGTCAAATATTTTGTTTACTGTGATAACTGCATTAAATTTTGCAGACATAAATCAATATGATAAAACACAAATGTATAAAAAAAAAAAAAAAAAAAAAAGGAAAAAGGAATTTTTAAAAATATGTAGATTAATTCCTGCAGGGAGATTTATGTCCCGCTGCTTCAAAAGTGCTTTGATGCATTAAAAAAGCACTTCACAGAAAAGTAAAGGACGCGAAGAAAATTAGAAAATTTAAAAATGCAGCTTATTCTGTGAAGTTATTAATGCCAGATAATTAAATGGAGAAAAAAAGTTACCATTAAAGAAGTTAGAATTTTTATAAGAGGAGTGTAGCTCTCTTTGTTTACTTGTAAAAAGACTTTCTAAACAGTAAATAAAAAAAAATTATGAAAAAAAGAAAAATAAAAAGGTAAAACAAACAAAGAAAACGTAATGCCATGCACTTTCATACCATATAGAGTTTTTGTTTAAAGTTGAGAAAGGCAGACAGACTTTTGAATATCTTTTGAATTTTTGGACTTGTGGTGTTTTTCCCCCCGACTGCTACAGATTTTCTTATGGTAATTTTTGTCTCGGCAATTCATTGCGAAAAATTTAAAAGCCTATTTTGTTCAACAAACCAACTTTTTAATTTTTTAAAACCGTGATGTATGTAAATATACCTCAGTTTTAAATGCTTTGTTTTCTGTGAAGTCTCTAGGGAGGTGCAGTCCGCTGACACCCAAAAATTCATAAAATACTAAAATGCCTCTCATCGTTCCGACACCATCATTTGAGAAATATTAAAGCTGTTATTTAAAAAAAAAGTCAAACGTAAAGTTTATACATTTTGCGAAAAATTATATTAATTTTTTCTATAGGGATTAATGTATTTTTTACTGACAACAATATAAATTTCAATATATTTCTTTCAATCCCCATAAAAAATTTAAGAATGTGTTTTTTTTGTTTGACATTTTAAAACGGCGCTTGTCGCATTTCTGAAATAAACGATTCAGTTCCAGAAATTAAACTACAAAAGTCAGAGTTTGAGTTTTAAAAATAAAGACTTCTCGATAACGTTAAATTCGAGAAAATTATCGCTTATCGCCATCACCATTTCAATTAACTATCGTCTGGCGTTTCGAGGCACGTGTTGCTTCTCACGCAACGGGAAGGGAGTGCGTCACTTACCTGTCTGCGAATTGACAAAGACACGTCTGTGCCCAGAAGTGAAACTTCTCACAATTAATTGGGATCTTAGATTTCGCCTTAGTGGCTGATATTCGGAGCATGACAGCAAAGTTAGAGCGTTGATCTGATATGGGAGCCGTAAATGATAGTTAGGGCATGAAGTGGAGATGATTTTTCCTGTAATTACTTAGGAGTAGAGTTCGCCTAGTGGTCGAAATTCGACCGAAATTCATTACAATTTTCAAGTTCAGCCTAGAACGTTTAAACAACTTTTACACATTTTAGTTTTTCCGTTTGACAACACTTTCTTTTGTTTAGTCCAGTGGTGTAGTCCTGAAAAAAAAAGGTGCGGGTACGCGTACGTATATTAACTTCAAAAAGTGGGGGTACGCTTATGTTGAAATTCAAAACAAGTGGGGGGAGGAGATGCTTGTGTTAAAATAAAAGGTCGGGGGACCGCCGTCCCCTTAGTCTCCCCTCCACTACACCACCGGTTTAGCCGTTTGGGCGTGGATATTCCCGGCTAAATTAAATTCCTAGTACAATTTGCACCGAATAGAGCTCAAGTGCCGCCATCTGGGGGAAACTGAGCGGCAAAAATTCTCAAAGTGGTAATGGCATCTGTTGACAGTGGTGGCTACTTGAAAGAATGAATGCCGATTTACGGGGAATGTACTAGGTCTGCAAAGGTTAGTGACCATACGCTGCCCCATTAGAAAAAAAAATTGATTAACTATTTCAATTGGCGGTAATCCTGATTGACCATTGAGTAAGTTGATGCATTTGTTATTTGTCACACACATTATGCATAAATTTTCCTTTACGAACTCTTTTTCCAGTAAAGAAAACAGAAATAAAAATTTTCATGCCACCCTGTTATTATTGAATATATTAGAAAGACAAACACTCATTTTCAATTCAATAAAACGCTAATGCAAATCAACATACTTACGAAACGTTGATTCGAAGCAAAATAACGCATCACCGCACTTGTTATTCCACTTATTATCTTATATTAGCCATTGTTAGTTTCAAATTGTATTTTATTTTGTTTGACATCGTACGGGACATTTAGTCTGACCAATCAAACACCTATATATTTCTATTTTGGAAATGGATTAACCGACACCTAAAGATTAGTATTATTTTGCTTTGACATTCATTTAATGGATTACATTTCCTCTTTTATTTTGTTCTTGACGTTTCTCCTTTGAATTATAAATAGTAAAAAAGTTATTGAGAATTGTACAAGTATTGTAGATGTAAGGAGCAGTATGAAAATATGATGAATAAAGACCGAGAAAAAAAGGCCTCGAATCTACGTCGAGAGTAGCAGAAGAAAAACTATTTCCAAATTTTTATTATTTGATTAAAAACTCATCAATAGCTACTAAATTTTAAAAAAATAAGAAAATCGGTTGACTAACGGAAGAGAAAATGGTATTTAATTGCTTTGCCTTTGCCTATTTATATATGGATTAAAGATATTGATTTAATTGTAACTTCTATCCCTTATAACTCAGATGACTCTTTCAGTTGTACGTAGATTTTAAAAAGTCAATACCCGAAGTGTCTAAAAATTAAATTTTTAAAACTTTTCTTTATGCATCAGATTCAAAGGTATCGTACGATTATGCGTCGGTAAGGATGTTAATTTTTTGCTAGTTCCTATTCATTTCAAAACTTTTGTTTTTAAAAAATGATCTCGAAAAAAAAATAATTAAAAAAATAAATACAAAATAATAAATAAAAATAAATGCTGATGTATGAATCATATTAAAAGGCTACCTGGGAAACCATTATAACAAGAAAAAAAATGTGACGTAAGATATGATGTACATTTTATTTTAACCTTGTTTCTGTTAACATTGTTTTTAATGGTAAATTAAGTCAGCAAAATGTAATTTATAATCTTTCTCATTTATTCCAGCTATTTAGCATTTTTATTACTCTGTAAACTTCACTTGATGTGAAATAAATGGGACGTCACGCTGACTTGTGCGTCTTTTTAGTTGGTTCCTTGTGTCAAAGTATTAAGAAAAAGATTATTGTATTTACTGTAAAAAAAATTGAATTAATTTGGTGTAAAATCAATTTGAATTTCATTTATGTGTCTCTTTCACTGGTGCGTCTTTTTTTATTCGGTCCATTGCACTGACGTATAAGCAAAAGATTATTGTATTTTCAAATTGAATAACCGAATTCAAATTAAACAGCAACAACAATAATAAAGAACTTAAAACCTAAAGCAGAAAATATTTAAATACCAATGAAAAGTAATAAGAACAATTAAGTACTAACATCTTTTATTTTAAACTTAAATTATAAATAATAATATTTAATCAGTTTGAAATATTTAGGCATTTACTTAAACTACTAATTAGAAAAAGCTTTACTATAGGTCTAAATACTTTCAATTCCATGCTAGGTTTATAAAAGTTAATCACTTCATTTTCGTCCGTTTCTACGTGATTAAAATTAACGAAATCAAATTCAAAACAAAGGCTTCAGGGCAACTGCAGCGAATGAAATGTTTTCTTTCAAAATCAATTTAAAGACGAATCAGAAAAGCGCATTAAAAGTAATCTGGAAATGGCATCGCTGAAGGCATAAATGCTACGTCTGACTAACTTCCGAAAAGAGAATTATGAGTAAGAAAGCAGTGGATTTTTGGTAACACATAATAATAAGAATAGTAATAATAATAATAATAATAATAATAATAATAATAAAGAGTTCAGGCTTATATTTTTTTTACTAAATTAGATAGGGAAGTGAAAAAATACTGGTCTTCTTACTACTTACTTCTTGGTACTTTATAATGATATTTATGTGCATGAAGTACATAGGTAGCTCCTAAAATGATTAGTTGCCCACAAAAAATTCTTAGCTCTGTACACGTGTGCGTGTGTGTGTTTACACAAATCCGAATGCTATAATATTTACATAAGCAATCATTTCATCGCAAAATTTAGTACTTTTAAATTTGAGACTTCAGTCTCTGGCCTGGAATAATTTTTCAAATTGCCAAGATTGTTTTACGTACGTGCTGGAGACTAAGTCCAAAATTTAAAAATTCTTTAAAGATTTCAAAGGAGTTTCATGAACTTGATATAAGTTTTTTTTCCAGTATTATTGAACATACAACACAAAACGAAACAGTTAAGGATTTGCCATTTACTTAGAATAGGCTTTTTTACTTATTTGTAACGAATTTGGCGTTTATAAATGATTCATAAATGTATTTTTTTAAAAGAAAAAAGTAACATCAAGTACAACTTTTGTTAAAGATACATCATAAAAAATAGCCAAATAATATGCATTAATTACCAATAAACGTCGTGGAATAATATCGTGTAAGATCGCGAAAACAACAGCCTAGAAATTTAATTCCTTTTGGCTTTCAAGCACGAAGAAGAGGGGAAGAGAGATATTAATTATATGAGAATACTGATGGCAAAGTTTTTTCGTTAACAAGTGCAGAGTAAGCTGTCCGTTTCAACACAAGTGAAAAAAAAAATCCACAAAATTATATTTGAAAATTCCGAGACCCTCTACCTTCTTCACAGGCTTAGAAATTATCTGCTATTTTTGTCAATTTCTAAATATCTGTATCTTCTCCGGGTTTCCAGATCTTGCCTATCATTCCTTACAAAGATAGGATTGAAATCATAAAATAATTTTCAAGAGACCCCCCACTACAATATGAGTCGAAATTTCTCGCTTTATCTGACTAAGTTGGCATTTTTCAGTAGTTCGAAATAAATGCCACGGGTTAATACAAGAAAAATACAATTACAAAGGCCTTTCCACTGCCCGCCTTTTTAATACTAACAGCTGAGTAAAGAAAAGTTTTGCGAAAATAGCTGTAGAGTGAGAAATGGCTTCTTGGTGTTAGACAAAGAAAAAAAAAAACCATTCGATTTCCGGAAACTTAGGAAGAAGCAATCCATCAATGCCCATTTCAAATGACTTCTGGAACAGAAGTAAAGAGAATTAACTTGGACGGTAAATGTGCACATTGTCTTAAGAGCGAATTAGTTTCAGTTGATTTGGCGCAGAGAATAAAGAATTCGGTTGGTAAAGTGATCATGGTCTTACCTAGAAGATGTTATTCGCCTTAGAACTTATTCGAACAATGCCTATGGATACCTTCATTGAAGAGTTAACAGTTGCTTTGACTGGATGTGTGTGGCATTGACAGATTGTTAGTTTTTTTTTTTTTTTTTACACGGTTTTATTTAATTTTATTTGTCACGAAAGTTTGTTACGCGGTTGTCGACCACTATTACTGCATAAATTATCTTCAAACTTTGCACAAAAGCTTATCTTCGATGACAACACAATATTCCATCTGTTTTTTAGTTTATTATAACGTAATTAGGGGAAAAATTAATAATTTTGGCTCTGAAGAAATTATCGGAACTATTATGTGAATGGCAACGATAGCTTTGTTTGGATAATACAACGATGTTATTTAACTTTATTTATCACGGAAGTTTGTTAAGCGGTTTTTGACCACTATGGCGGCATTTTAGTTTTTCAATTTTTTTTTTTAAATAAAACCGTGTAACTTAACATTTTTGGGAGATTTAATATTTATTTTGTAATTTGCAACATCAATGTAAGAACTTACAGCCACATTTAAGCTAATGCTTAATAACAGTATTTAAAATATACTATACAATATTTGTTTTTTAAACATTACAATTAGATTATCCTATCTTGTCAAGCATTTCAATAATTAATGCTCTATTTTGATTATAGAAATGTCTTATACGTAACATTAAAAGTTACAAAATATTACGCGTTTAGATCAGAATACAAATTGTTACGAAAATACTGTACCAATAAAAGTCTTCTCTAAGAATTCATATGAAACTGAGATTCGTTACCCAAATTCGGTGTTTAATATGTTAATCACACATTTTGTCTTTAGACAAAGCACGCCTAAACATCTTCTTTCGACTCTCCATTTTTAAAACTTCTCCTCCTTTATTTGCTACATATTTTTTGAGTACGGATTGTGTCTATAGCTTCAGTTTTCTAGAAAACAAGTATTCTTCACCTTGTTCACTCATTTCTAATAATCCCTAGATTCGAAACTCGCAACTTATGAATTGATAAAAAAATTCTTTGTAACCCCCGAAACATGAGTACACGATTTTTTTTCGCAATTTGCACTATAAATACATTGCTTTACTCATAAAGAGCCCACTCCCCCCTTCTTACGAAAGATGTTTAAAAAAATATTAAGCACAATAGCTTTTTCTTTAGAATTCATTTAACGAAAAACAATAAACTGATCGCAACAAAAATGTAAAAACTTCATAAACAGCAATGTAATATTAACGATAAACGAACCAGCCGATTACATTTTACAAATAACAAGAAGTTCCGTCTAGAACTATACGAGCCTACTTTCCCGTATACACCAAATTCAAATTTATAATCTAGCTATCTCTTTCTCTCTCTTTCTTATTTATCTTTAGTTCTAATTATTGAAAATATACCTTTTTCAACGGATAATACATATTCATTCACTCACTCATTCATTCTTTCATTTATTCAGCCATGCATTTATTCATTCATTCGTTACCTCATTCAAGTGTTTATTCATTCATTTACGCATTCATGTATTTATTCACTCATTTATTTATATTTTCATTTATTCAATAATTTATTCATTCATTCTTTTCCTCATTCATTTATTCATTGATTTATTCTTTCACTCTTTCATTTATTCATTCATTCATTATTTCACTCATTGAGTCACTGAGAAATATCCTTGAAAATCCCGATCAAAAAATTTCATAGCAAAATAGGCTCGTACGTTCTGGATAAACTTTCTATTTCTACATGTTCTACGTTATAAGAGCTTTCCGATAAAGTTTGTTCCAAGCAAATCGGTCCGTTAGATCAGGATTTATATAGGGTTGAAATTTCCCCGTAAGCTCTGTGTTAATTTTTTGAACTGTTCAAAAATGAACAAAAACTGTTCAAATCAATATTTCACACCGAGAACTCCTTTCAATAAGCTTTCAATAGGAACTTGGCTCTTGTGCCCAGAGTTTACAGAATTTGCTTCAATTTTGTCCATAGGCGCTAATGTTAAAAATTTTTGAACTGTTCAAAATTGAACAAAAAATTGTTCAAATCAAAAAGTGAAATATAGAAATGAGATGTCCTCGCCGAGATCTTTCGAATGCAAAAAGAATTTTTCCAATCGGACAATTCGTTCAAAAGTTATTAGGGGGCGACAGACCGACAGACAGACCGACAGACACACTTTTTCCCCATCTCAATACCCTACTTTCAAATTTTTTATTTTTCAATCTTTATTTAATTACTTCACTTATTTTTGACTTTTCTTGATTTTTAACGATATTTTCACGATACATTAAGCCTTCTTTCATGCTTTATTATTTTTTTTTTAACTTTTACGGGAAAGTAGGCTAAAAATGAGATTATTTCTCGATATAAACAAACTAAGGTGTTGCCGCTCCAAAGAATCGGAAATTAAAAATTTAATTACTAATGGAAGTACTTTTTAAGAAATAGAAATAAATATATTAATGTCCGTAAGTTACGATAATAAATATAAATGGTTACGTTACTTTTCAATGCTAATCATAAAGCAATTCTTTTAATATCGTTTTATCATAGTTTGTTTTTTACATAATGTCAGTATCGTATCGTACAGCAAAATTTAATCGTAACTCGTCCACGTTAAATGACATACCGTAATTATCTGTGTATAGCCCGTGGGCTATCTACAAAAAAACTTCTTTTTTTACTTCCTGCGGGCAATATAACGATGCGGGCAATACATGAAATTTAAAAAAAAAAAACGCATTATTAAAAAAGAAGTTCCGTCTAGAACTATACGAGCCTACTTTCCCGTATACACCAAATTCAAATTTATAATCTAGCTATCTCTTTCTCTCTCTTTCTTATTTATCTTTAGTTCTAATTATTGAAAATATACCTTTTTCAACGGATAATACATATTCATTCACTCACTCATTCATTCTTTCATTTATTCAGCCATGCATTTATTCATTCATTCGTTACCTCATTCAAGTGTTTATTCATTCATTTACGCATTCATGTATTTATTCACTCATTTATTTATATTTTCATTTATTCAATAATTTATTCATTCATTCTTTTCCTCATTCATTTATTCATTGATTTATTCTTTCACTCTTTCATTTATTCATTCATTCATTATTTCACTCATTGAGTCACTGAGAAATATCCTTGAAAATCCCGATCAAAAAATTTCATAGCAAAATAGGCTCGTACGTTCTGGATAAACTTTCTATTTCTACATGTTCTACGTTATAAGAGCTTTCCGATAAAGTTTGTTCCAAGCAAATCGGTCCGTTAGATCAGGATTTATATAGGGTTGAAATTTCCCCGTAAGCTCTGTGTTAATTTTTTGAACTGTTCAAAAATGAACAAAAACTGTTCAAATCAATATTTCACGCCGAGAACTCCTTTCAATAAGCTTTCAATAGGAACTTGGCTCTTGTGCCCAGAGTTTACAGAATTTGCTTCAATTTTGTCCATAGGCGCTAATGTTAAAATTTTTTGAACTGTTCAAAATTGAACAAAAAATTGTTCAAATCAAAAAGTGAAATATAGAAATGAGATGTCCTCGCCGAGATCTTTCGAATGCAAAAAGAATTTTTCCAATCGGACAATTCGTTCAAAAGTTATTAGGGGGGGACAGACCGACAGACCGACAGACCGACAGACAGACAGACCGACAGACAGACCGACAGACCGACCGACAGACAGACAGACCGACAGACCGACAGACACACTTTTTCCCCATCTCAATACCCTACTTTCAAATTTTTTATTTTTCAATCTTTATTTAATTACTTCACTTATTTTTGACTTTTCTTGATTTTTAACGATATTTTCACGATACATTAAGCCTTCTTTCATGCTTTATTATTATTTTTTTTTACTTTTACGGGAAAGTAGGCTAAAAAAAGAAATAGCTTCCGTAAAATGATCAAATATTATATTTGTAGAACAAAGTTTTTAACTTCACATGCGTTTGATTTATTTTCCTAATTAAAAGTAACACACCGAATATTCTACGAACATCACTTAACTTTATAAATTGATCCTTAATAGGAAGTAAAATGAAATTGCCAAAACAAATTATAATTTTTTTTAACGTAAGCACATAATTGATGAGAATTCTATACATTCATATCCAGTCAGCTGTACGAAAACTAAAATTATTTTTATCTGCGGATGGCAACGCAAAGAAGAACAAATATATCGCAAGCTTACCGGCGGGAAACTTTTGACAATTAATTAAACAAGAATCCGAACTCCGAGAAAAACTGCTGTTTGATTTAGAGCTAGAGATTGCATTTTTGTTCCATGCGCAGAACATGGGTATTGGCCCCAAATCTGAAAGAGAAATATGACGTGGATGTGGCAGATTAATATCCCTAATGGGAAAACGGAACGAAGCTAAATTTGTATTTCTGCTTAAAATTGATGGTAATTACAGAGAATGCTTTAAAGAAGAGACACGTAATTAGTTATTCTTCCATTTTAAATGCACCATTTGAAAATGAGATTTCTTTTGCAAAGATTTTTGCAATCAGACGGTCACGAATTTTTCGAAAATGACAAATTATGTCACATTTAAATTAAGAAAGAGCCGAAGCGGCTCCACCGTTAGTGGATAATATATTTCATTTGTTTCATAGCGAAGTGACCGGTACTTAGCATGATTGTATCGATCGAGCAAAATTCGATTCTGCAGTGGTCGTTGCTAAATGGACGCTTGTTAGTGAAAGGAAAGGATTTTTGTCATTTAAAATCTAAGAACAGCATCAAAATCAGTAAACTTTAATGCGGTCGGGTTTTTTTAAGGGGAAAACAACAACTAAAGCTTTAAGCTTTGTTCCATCAATTGAAGTACATTTTTACATAAAGTACTATTTTCTTAACCCTTACGTTATTTCATATGTCTCATATGCAGTGACTATGGACTTTGAGGCTCACCCTGAGTGAGCAACAAAGTGCATACGTTTAAATCATCACGCACGAAGGAGACGTTTTAATCATCACGCACAAAGGAGACGGTTTAATCATCACGCACAAAGTAGACGTTTTAATCATCACTACCATTTAATCATTACCACGGACACCTTTATATGCTGTCAATGCTAGCCAGTCAATTTTTGTACTGAAATATTACACAAATTTTACAGATAAAATTTTTTTAATAGTAAAAATTAGTTTTATTTAAAATGATGAATAAAATGCTGAAGAATTTTAATAAAATGTGCTACATTTTCATACAAACAACTTTTAATTGAACAATATGAACATTACATAAATATTCCCACTTTGGAATATTTTATTAATACTTTTTTTTCTTATCTTAGCGATATGTCATTTAATGATCAAAAAAAGTTTCAAGTTATGTGTTAAGAAATGCGCATATTTTAAATACTTGAATCATAGACATTGACTTTTTTCTTTTAAATTTTCAGATTTACATTTAAGATTAAATATATATTGTGTATCTTAATCACATAAACACAGGAAGAATAGATTAAGAAAATGTAAAAAAGATTGCATTGTAAATGAGTTTCACGAACATTATTAAGGATTACTCAGGAACTCAAGAGTCTTTATTGTACTGTTCTCTCTTAAAAAATAAAACTAGTGGTAACTTTGATTGAAATTGACCTTTGAGTTCTATGTAATATCTGGAGTGACATCTGCGATAGAACTAACATCGAGAGGTCGCGGTCCATGCAGAGGGATACAATGCTCTCTCAATCTAAAACTAAATGTAGAGAGAGGGGAAAACAAAAGGCGCCTTCTATAGACTACAATGGTATATAGTAAGAAAGTAAATTTAAAATTATTTTTTTGTCTAAGTCAAATATGATGAAATCATGTTCTACACACGGTTGCTTAAACAGTCGGGGGGCAAAATCAAAATTTCAGCGGTAAGACATTTTAGATTTACATACTTCATAATATTTTTCTTACTGCAGCATGACGTGTTGACATGAGTGGAAGCATTTTTATTTCCCTATAATATTATTCATCAAACGTAAAATAAATTTGTTTTTTCTAACATCTATTTTATGTGCAGCTTGTTTTTACTGCACGGAAAGAGTATTTCAGTAAATGGGGACTCGATGCTGTTTGCGGAGTTCCTTTTTTGTATTCACTGCTGTAGTGTTGCTATCTGGTGCTAGCAAACGACGGTTCAAAATGGACCGCTCAGATGTCGTTCCAACTTCATTATGGAACTCCATGACGTGCCTTTTTTAAATACTACATGCTTTTTATATTGATTGCTACTGTGTTTAGACAGTTATTAAGGCATATTTAAGCAGTTTTCTATAAGTGGTTTTTGAATCACTTGTACTTTCTTTTATCACTGTCTCTTCATAAGAAGATATTTTTCTTTTCTCGTTCCCTTTGTGTTAACTCTTATTTTGAGAATTATTAGTACATGAACGTTAGGGTTCCTCAGAATTCGTACATCATCAAAAAGAGAGAAAAGGTTGGGAAAGGCTGTCATTAAGATAATCTAGGCGCAATTTTCTAAAAAAGATTGCAAAAGTTAAATCAAAACAGTCTGTTTCCATTAGATTCAGGCGGGTTCCCATCATGGTTTCAAAACAAAACTCCGAACTGTAACCGTGAGAAGTATCAAAGCGCGGATCGAAGCACTCTTCCATTGCAATGCTTAGGAGCCGATGGAAGGTTTCACCGCACTCATTCACGCTCGTGTCTCAAAAATAGTTCGAAGCTCGTGACCAGACTCCCGAGATCGGTTCCGAAGATCGAATTCGTCAAAAGGGCGGGATGAGGTTGCCTCTTTTTTAAACGAAAAACTTTCTCCCACACGAACATTACAGCTGGTTCGTGTTTTGTTTATCAATATCGGATTCAGATTCCAAAAAGTGGAACAGTTCCCAAGCGGAGGATTACCAATAAAAGTTAGGTTTAAGCTGGAGCGAGTTTGTTTCAGAAAGAGCTCGTCGTCATTGGTATTTCCCGTAGCATTAAAAAATTAAAATTACAAGATGGCGTTTTTGCAAAACTACAACAACCTGTTTTAGAACGAGCTGGTCATCATCAATATTTTCCATAGCATTGACAATATTAAAATAGTAGGACGTTGGATTTTTTGAAACCATAGAAAGGCTGTTTTGGAACGAGTTCGTCATCATAGATATTTTCAATAGCATTAAAACCTCATAATTACAGGACATCAACTTTGTAAAGCTACAAAACTATATTAAAATAATAGGATGTAGCATTTTATAAAGCCATAGCAAACCTGTTTTAGAACGAGTTCGTCATCATTGATATATTCCATAGCATTGGCAATATTAAAATACTAATACATTTTGTAAAACCATACCAAGCCTGTTTTGGAACGAGTTCGTCATCATAGATATTTTCCATAGCATTAAAGCATCATAATTACGAGACAGCGTTTTTGTAAAGCTACAAAGCCATATTAAAATAACAGGATGTAGCATTTTGTAAAGCTATAGCAAACCTGTTTTAGAAGGAGCTCGTCATCATTGATATTTACCATGGCATTAAATATGTCAAAAGAACAAGACGTGACCATTTTAGTAAAAATATTTTTAACAATGAATATTTAAAGCCTATAATGAACATTTACTTTTTAATGTTAGTTTTCAAGCATTAACTTGGCAACATTAATTATCAATGTTTTAATATTAGCAGTTTCATATTCGCTGATTCATTTAAATGCCTTTCATATAGATGATAATGACCTTTTCATCAGTGATGCATTGAAAGTTACAGGAGGCAATAAGAGTTTTAAAAAATATCTATTCCACGATGAAATGTTTATGTCTGAAAGGGAAAAGAACAAAGAAGCAGTGAAAATATTCTGTTCGGTGTTCAATGCAGTTTTTTTCTATTTTAACTAGCTTATTTTTTATTTTTAGCATTTCTTAAAAAATATACAGAGCATATTTGCAGAGGGAGTCAAAAATAACTCCAACTCGAAATTCATCTCAAATTTTTTATTTCATTTTTTTTTCATTTAAAAATTAATTCAAAATCCACCCAGCGGTGTTTGCGAGTTTTATGTACTTTATCGTGCAACGGAAATTGCTTTTAAGTTCACAATTACTGCCACAGAAATGTTCCAAAATGTCTTTTTATTCACATACATTATACTACACAAAAACGATAATTATACAAAATTAATTACATTCCTTTGAGCGGATTTCAGAATGGATTCTTTCACATAAAACCGAAAAAGTTAATTTCTTTAGTTACCTAACGTAAGTTTACTTAACTCAATATAAAAATGACTTTATTACATTAATTAAGAAAAAAAATAAATAAATACGCTTTAGATATCTAGTGCTACTTCTTAGAGGCACTGTTTATTAACAAACAAGAAAACTTATTAAAAATATCTACTATCTTTAGCGTTAATTTTCATTAATCGTAGTACATTATACATAATTAAAATATTGTCTTGCTTTATAAGACAAATGACCAAAAATGCTTTGTACTAAAATATTACGGGACAACAAGGGAAAAACAAAGGAAAAACAAAGTAAATAGAGCTCAAATTGTCAAAACAATGATTGTTATTGTTTTGACAATTTCAGCTTTATTTACGTTGTTTTTTCTTTGTACTCATATTGCCTTGCCTTGATTAACCCCTTCCCTCTCGTTCTCGTGAAAGTGACGGGCTGAGGCTTCGCCTTCTATTTCTCGCTCCCGTGACATGTTCGGGCTGGAGTGTTTGAAATTTCGAAATAAAAACAAATCAAAAATAAAAATGAATATATATATTGTTCATACACATATTTTTTATAATTTTCGGGAATAAAAAAATAGGCATTTTTATGACCGTTTTCTTAAAAATGACCCGACCGTTAAGGGATTAAAGATATGTACAGTTTCCTGTAGTTGCTTACTACGTGTAATCAGATGGTGGTGGGGGGGGGGGGGGGGAGTGATTAAGCGACATATTTCTCCGGAAGAAAGAGTGCAAAATTCTGAGGGAAGCGAAATAAATCGAAAAATAATCAAACAAATAAAATTCAAAAGTAAGAAAATAACACTAAAAAGTAAAACAGAAATATTCAACTTAAGTTATTTTTGAAAATTCATTCCAAACCATTTGGAGAAAAAAATGTCGTACCACACGTTCAGATATTTGGTAAAACAGCGATGTATAAATATTTCAACTAAAGTTGTTTGCTGCTCCAGTTTTAGTGAATTATAATTAAAATTCATTGTTCTTGACGATATCTATACCACGTGAAGTTAAAAATAAAAACCGTCGAGTCTAATCCAGGGCTAAGACTTCTCAACTCTTCTAATCGAAAATATATTTCAATAAAATCGGTCCATCGCACAAATTAATAACGCAGAAACGAAAAATCCGGTTTTCGTTACGTGTCTCTGCTACAAATAAATAACTCATTCCTTATTGCACAATAGAAAAAGAAAGGAAACAGCATCTCCAAGTAACTTAAGATAATCCGATGCTTTATTGAAGCTATCAATGAAAAGAAGAAGATAAAAATACGTTTCCCGCTTTATTTGAGCCCACCTTCACGTAATTATCATCAGTGATGGTTATTTTTCCCAAGTGCCGCTTTTTACCCCTTGACCTACATCTTTAGTGATCGCTGAACCTTGCTTTTATGAGGGACCCTGGTGGAGATGAGTGGTTGTGGCTGCCACGATTATGGCCACTGGGTCAAGTTGCGCTTTTGTGGTCTGCGTGGGTGAGTGGGAAAACGGGTGTACACGCCATTTCAGAACGTGAGATAGGAAGTATATTGGACAGAAGGTACACAGATGATTTACACTGATGAAAACATTCAAATGCTACGCCGCACACAAAAAACAGCTGCGAAAAATTTATTATGAGAGCATCAATAGTGATCAGTGGCCTTCAAACTTTGCTCAGCAGTACATATCCGGAATTCCAGAAGTCAACATAAAAATTAAAGAATAAAAAAATTCAAGCGTTCACATTGGGTTTAAGCTAAAGTATGGAGGTAACACCTCCTCTCGTTCGTCACAAAATGTCACAATTCCCCATTTTTCCTATACCTACTTGCTATTCACCATACCTGTATGTCCTGCCATGTCAAGCTATATTACTTAAATATATACTTGCAGTTTAAAAACAAATCACTACGTTTTTATCATGCTTTAATTTTTACTTTTAAACCATGTGTTTTAGCTTACTTTTAAACCATGTATTTAGAGATATTTAAGAGCATAATAAAAATAATAAGGACTATATGTGTCTTTTTTTTTGGGGGGGGGGGGGTGAAATAAGATTTAAGTTTACAATAACCAAACGTAATTAACCCTTTGTCGTTTTATAGTAGCCCAAATAACACGTAACGATGCTCTTTACGTCCGCAAAAGTTTAATATAGTAATAAAATATTAGTATTAACGATCAATTAAAAACAATAGTATTATGAAGTTTAAAGTGTTTTGTTTTAAATCTTATCTAGACACAGGGTTCGCGCTAGGCCGCGCGATCGCGCGATTCCCGCAATATTTTTTGAAATCCCACTCAAAAAAAATTTTTTTTGGGCTTAAACTTTAAAAATCCCACTTAAAATTTTGGTCAAGGAGGAAAATCCCACCTTGAATTTTTCCCCAGTGTGAACCCTGAGACATTATGAACGTAAAATTCTCTGAAACAGATTGAATTATAAAAAAGCCTCAATATCAGTTTTACTTGATGGAATAGGAAGTGGAATTTTAAAAATAAACGTAAAAGAAAAAAAAAGAACACATAAAAACAAATAATATAAAAATATTTAGTCCTCAAAACGAGACATCCTATGACCGGCGTCTTGTGCTTTTGAGGTTTAAGAGATAAATTCATATTACGCATGAGGTAACTTCGGCTGCTTAATAATACAATTGATAAAACAAGACTAATGTTAATTAACTAAAATACATAAAGTACTGGAAATTTTAATAAAAAAATACAGTACTTTCTTTAACCCCATCCCTCTTACTCCCGTTAAAATCACAAGGTAAGGTTTCACCCCCTATTTCTTGTTCTTGTGCAGAAAAGTTGAAAATAAAAATCTATTTATTATTTCGGCAAAGTTTTTTCTTTTGTTGATCTACATACATAGCATAACATGTTAAAACGTAACATAGAAAACATGTTAAAACGTAAGAGCATAAGAAGTAATGGAAACCAACTATAACAGCGAAGTAGTAAAAAACTTCTGACACCGGAATAGAAAAGTGTCATTTTTTTGTCAAAGGAAAATGGCAACGTCAGACGACATTGTAATGGGAAAATGACCATGTGAGAAGAAGTCAAGAATCGTAATAGAAAAATGACTATGTCAAACTATGTCTGACATCCTAACAGAAAAATGACTGTGTCAGATGAGGTCTGACATAACAGAAAAATCACAATGCAGAAGTTTGACATCGTACCAGGAAAAATGACAATGCCAAAAGAAACCTGGCATTGAAAATAAAAAGTCAGAATGTTCTGACATCAGACAAGAAATATCGTAAGGTCAGTCACACTACCTGACATCGGGAAAAATGACAATGTCATACATGTAAGTCATCTTAACAGAAAAATCACAATGTCACTTGAGAAGGCGAAAGGGAAATTATTCAATCCATTTTTGTGGTTGTGACAATTGTACGCATATATTTGCACTACAATTACAGAACTTTACACTTTAGCCTTTAATTTTTATATCTTAGAACGTAACCAACCCTCGTGCATTTTAATATGAAGTATGAAGTTCCTAAGACAAAATGTGTGTGTGTGTTTTTTTTTTTTTTTGAGAAATATTGATTTGTGCACGTTGCGGGTGTGACAATGTCACAACCGCAACTTGCACAAATTATTCTTTTTTATGTAAAACTTTCTTTTTTTTTTTTAGAAAGTTGATACTTTGTATTAATATACGTGATAGTTACTTCCATTCAAAAATATCAAAGTTAAAGTTAAAATTCTTAAATTGCACTGCAACTATATGCATACAAATGTAACACCCGCAACAATGGATTGAGCAAAGAATCACATTGTCGAAAATCATCTGATATTGAGAGAGGAACAGAAAAACGTAAAACTGGAGACGATCGGAAAACTAAAGAAAATTTAAAAATTAGTGCCGCCATTCGTTCCAATATACATGTAAGATAAAACAAGGTTTAAAAGTACAGGTCCTAACATTTTAAGAGAGAAAATTGCAGAAATGTTAAAATAAAGAAAGTGTCAATAGAGTATTAATAAATAGAAAACAGTTAAAGATAAAATTGCAGCATTGTTTCTACCAGATTAAAACAGATCTCTAAATAATGTAAACTGATTTTGAAAGAAAGATAAACAAATCAAAGGAAGCAAAGAAAGAAATTATAACCGATAGTTATTTTGTGACTACAATAAAAATGACACGGATAAAATGTTTCTGCTGATAGGTTGGTCAAACCTATATATTTTTTCACTAAGCGTACTACCACTAAACTTATAGCAGTTTTTATATTATTAATATGTTTAATGATTTAATTCAATGATATTATGACATAAATGTTTGATCCATTGCAAGGGATAGTGTTCATTTAAAGCAATAGAAAGTGTAACTCTTTACAAAATTATACGGTTTATCAAGATTTCTATCAATCTGATTTTATTTCCTTCTCAGTTAATATGGATTGCCAACTCAGAGTTAAAATATTAAAGTAGAAACAGCCTGAACTTTTGGAGCTTAGATTTACATAAAAATGACTTGACGCAAATAACCCAATAAAGTTAGTATCGATTTTTCAAAAATAAAAATGCTAAGGAAATCAACCCGCATCTTCAAACTTAAACAAGCAGAAAATCGCTGATATTTATAGAAAACTAGGCGCACTTTTTTGCACTTTAATCAAATTTCAGCTTCTAGAATCAATAAATAAGTTTATTTAGAAGACGTCCTATTCCTCCAGGTATTGATTTTTTGCCGCAATCAATAAATAATCACACTTAAAATAACTACAATCATATTTATCGCTTCAGTGATTTGAATTACGCCGAGATGACCCTCCAAATAATGCATGACTCCAACTGAAGCGTATTATATATCGAAAAAAAAAAGTTTGATGGAGCATGAAAAATGAAATAAAGGCAAGTTGGGGAAAAAATGAGACCATTTCTTTTTTTTTTACGAAAAATCATTAATAGCAATAATTTCGTATCAATCACTCGATTAATGGATGTTTCGACTTGACTTGATGGACGTAATATTTGAGGAGATTACAGAATCAACGTTTTTGCCATTTTCGTTATCTTTATCTTTTTTACCGTTTTGCTTCTTTTTCTGCTTTCGTTATTTATTTGTTTATTTATTTTTTGTCTTTGTTTACAAAATATTACTAAGTAAAAAGTTACGTTGTCTTAAAATGTGTTTCAAAATAACATTTACATTGAGAAATATATTTACGAACTGCAATAATTTATTTATATGGTTATTATTTTTTAGCCTACTTTCCCGTAAAAGTAAAAAAATAATAATAATAAAGCATGAAAGAAGGCTTAACGTATCGTGAAAATATCGTTAGAAATCAAAAATAAGTTAAGTAATTAAATAAAGATTAAAAAATTAAAAAATTGAGAGTAGGGTTTTGAGATGGAATTAAAAAGTGTCTGTCGGTCTGTCCCCCCCCCCCCCCTAATAACTTTTGAACGAATTGTCCGATTCGAAAAATTCTTTTTGCATTCGAAAGATCTCGCCGAGGACATCTCAGTTAAATATTTTACTTGATTTGAACAATTTTTTGTTCAATTTTGAACAGTTCAAAAAATTTTAACATTAGCGCCTATGGGCGAAAATGTAGCAAATTATGTAAACTCTGGGTTCAAGATTCAAGTTCCAATGAACAAGCTCACTGGAAGAAGTTCTTGGCGTGAAATATTGATATGAACAATTTTTGTTCATTTTTGAACAGTTCAAAAAAAAATTAACTTACCGCCTACGGGGAAATTTCAACCCTATATAAATCCTGATCTAACGGACCAATTTGCTTGGAACAAACTTTATCGGAAAGCTCTTATGACGTAGAACATGTATAAATAGAAAGTTCATCCAGAACTAACGAGCCTATTTTCCTATAAAATTTTTTGATCGGGATTTTCAAGAATATTTTGGAATTAATGAATGATTAAATGAATACGCGGAAGAATGAATGAATAAATGAGGAATAATAAATACATGAATGGCTGAATAAATGAATGGTATATACAGGAAAGTAGGCTCGTATAGTTCTAGACGGAACTTCTTGTTTAAATCTTAACTTCTTCAACATCATTTGTTTATTTGGATATTTACATAAAATTACGGTATATATATATCAAATTTAATGCATAGTAAATATATTGAGAATTTCTAAAAGAAAAAGATGATACTTTTCCTTTTTTTATTTTCTTTTCCAAATTTCAAGAAAAATGCATATAGGATTCGAATAAGAAAAAAACAAAACAACAAACAAATGGAGATCAATTTGAATAAGTCTCTCTATTGTAATATTTACTGTCGAAAGACTTAAGAAGCAGCAATAATATAAGTTCACTTCGTTTTTCAACCTAAATAATACAATAGCTCGCAATACAAAATTGTCGTTCCATAACGAGAACAAGACAAGAAATCTGCCATTAGCGACGACAATGGGATACGGCAGAGACGATGCTTTGGAAGTCTGTATTGGAATAGTTTAAGCAAATGTTTGTTCATCTGTTGCTCAATAGATTGCACCATGACAATAAGGAAATTTGAGAGCGAAAGACACGCGTCTCTCGCAAATGGTGAAAAATGTAGAAACGCGATTCGATTCTTGTGTTCGGGACTCATTTGAAATTCCAATCTTGTGATACGCGAGAAGTGTTCGCTCTGGAATACTTTGAGCGAGAGAAGAAAATGGCATAATAAGTCGTCTGCGTAGTTCATTTGTTTTGTGTGTATCCCTCAGTCTTCTCCTCCCGCACGCGCCAAGTGTTGCAGAGTAAATGCTATTTTGAAAAGAAAAGAACTATAAATTTAAAAATAAGGCGCCTTTTGTGACACACGATATTCAGTGCGTGAAACATAATTTAAATTTGGAAGACGTAATTTAAATATTATAAAACGAAAAATAATAATAACATAATTTAAATATTAAAAGCATAATTTCCTTTCCTACATTTTAGGTTTTTTTTTTTGAAGGGATAAATTTTTAAGTAACAGAACTTTGTAAACACTCTTCATGATTTATGCATAACATAATCAAATCTTCTATAGTTTTATAAATGACTGAAGATACAAGTTGTATTTATTACTCCTAATAAAATGCAATTTTGAATTCTGCATATTTTAAACATAGAGAACATAGAAATAAAATTTCACGTTAAATTAAAGCACAAATGAGCATTAAAACGCAGACATACTCATTGGTTTACGCCTTTATTCTCATTGGTTTACAGTTAATTCTTAGGCTATATAAGCTTTGTCTTTGTTGTTCTGTCTGCTTCATTTGGATGTTTTGCATCTAGAGGCTCCCTGTCGCATTGAAAAAGGGATTCCAAGCAATCCCGAAACATATGTCTGCGTTTTAATGCTCATTTGTGCTTTAATTTAACGTGAAATTTTATTTCTATTACTTTGCACAAAGTTAAATTATTACTATAGAGAACATAATTTAAATATCATAAAATAAAAAAATAATATAATTTAAATATTATAAGCATAATTTGCTCTGTATTTTAATTTTCTGTTTTGAACGGATAAATTTTCAATCAACAAAATTCTTTCAAAACACTCTTAATGATTTATGCATAATACAGCTAAACCTTCTTTTATAGTTTTATTAAATGATTGAATATACAAGTTGCATCTAGTACTCCTAATAAAAATGCAATTTTGGATTCTATATAACTTCATCACTACAAATTAGTAAATATTCCAAACAAACTAATTAGTGGCAATGAGTAGGCAAGTAAATTGTTGTCGAAAAGCACAAGGTTCTTACTAAACATTACACACCAATTTTTAAAATTCTTTTCATGTTTATTTTGGCCCCTCACGAAATCGATTCGTATATAGTACGTCCTGGAGATAAGCTGAGCGTTCTTCCTGTTTTCCTGCTCGTCAGTAAAATAGAATTATTTTAAATTATTAAAGTGCGCATTGCAATAGCACTGCAAACAACGGAAAAGAAAAACAAAGTAGTAGTAGTAGTTAAGTGGTAGTGAGTTTCAGGCAGAAGTACCTACAGTTCCACCATCAACCAAAGCAAGCCGGCTGGCAGAGTGCCAAGAAGAATCCATTCATGTTCAAAGGGGGAACTGCTAGTATAAAGAATGTGTCTCTATCTGCTCATTCTAGATCCTTTACCATAGTTGATTTCTTCCGAACTGCTTCTATATGCCAGTTTGTAAATTTAGTTACTTTCAACAAACAGAGAAGCAAGCATTCTGATTCGCGTACAAAATAAACGCACCTGCAAAACGAGCTTCCCGAAAACTCGAATGGATTTGTTCTTTTCTGCGATGCGCACAAGCGTCCAACTATCAAAATCCCGTAATCGAACTGTACTTACTGGTAGATTAATTATATTTAGAATATTTCTGGGGAAAAGGCACAATTGGAGTGCATATATTTTATATACAAGCCGCTTAAGTGTCTGTTTGTCGCCGATAGCTTATTCCGAATTTCTCACTCTGAGAAAACTGCATCGTGCTGCCATCTACACAATTGTTTCTATAATGAAAACGCGTAATAATAAAAACATTTATCTCGCCTTTTGAGTGAGGCATCGCTAGATTTGCAATCTCCGTTAAAAATAATGTAAACGCGAATTAACTTAATCCTTCTTTCTTTGTTTTAATGTATTTATCATCTGCGCTTTATATATATATATATATTAAAGTGGCAGCGCTCTTTTTTCCAGTTAAACCTATTGTTTCGACGATGATTATGTTGGCTATAAATAAATATTTTTAATTATAACAAACAATTTGATTATATAGTAAATAATATTCTTATTTTACAGAGTATTATAACTTAGATTTTTTTTTCGGCAAGAATATATTTTTCCGAAATTATTATATGTTTATTATTTATTCATTAAACTTTACTGTTCTACCTGATAAATATCTCTTTGATTTGATGTGCATTTCCGGTCACTGGGAGAATTGTATATTTATAATATCTAGAACAGCGGTCATTTCGTATGACCGCCGGGCTTACTAGTTTTTTATAAACTCTTAAATCAATTTGGGTGTCACCCCCAAAAGGGTGGCTCCCGGGGCGGGGCGCTCCTCCACCCCCTTCCATAAGTTGGTACGCAACTAACTAAGCAATTAAGCATACGAGCACAATACAATAAGGAGGAATGGCACTTCACACTGACACTCTTTTAAGAGAGAGAGAGAGAGAAAAATAACATTTCATATGACTTAAATATTTGCAAACACAGTAATTATTAATTGTAATTCTAAATAATAATAAAAACTAGTAAACTATTATTGATACAAAAAATGGAAAAGTGGTTATAAAATAGAGTTTTAGTAATAAATGTTTCAGTGGTAATAAATGTACAAACAACATTTCAGACGTGTTTCAGAGTTAACAAAGAACCCTTTATCAATGCAAAAAGTTTAAACCTTTATTTCTTACAATCTCAAACTCACAAATTGATAAATGAGTTCTTTGTTAATTTCGAAACACTTGGTCCCACTCTTATTGCTATCTCTTGTTTTTTTTTTTTCCATAGATTTTCTGCATTTATTATTTCTGAGTTATTCCTAACATATCTTTAAATTACCCCTAACATTTTAAATACTACACGATTTAGAATAGTGCTGTCAATATCATTTTCATTAATCTTCAATTTTTCAATTTCGTCACTTACACCCCTTTGCTTCTAGGTGCCTCACATAATCATGAATGTGTCACATTCTAGTAATATACAATGATTTTTCAGAAGGTGTAAATTGACATAGTTTATCTGTGAAAGTTAAACTTATTGGTTCTTATTAGATGAATGTTTGAATGAATATCAGCGGTTAATAAAACCATTCAAACGAGCAAGTTCCTAATATGTACTAAATATGCAAATACGCATGGTTAAATCATCTGTTGTAATTCGATGAGATTTTCGCATGGTTATCACATTTCTCAGATTATGCAAAAAAAAAAAAAAAAAAAAACCTTGATTACCATCTTTAATGTTTTTCAACTCCAGCGACATTAATCGTTGTAGTCGTTCCAAATATGCATGCTGACAAACGGAATGTCCCGAAAACTTTATCGCTATTTTTTACGAGCTCAAATTCCTAGCTACATGCAAAAAAGATGTCTAATCCGCCATTAGGAAGGATACATCTTCCCTCGGGACATTGTTCTTTGCGAGAAAAGAATAAAATAAACGAAGAGGATCCCGGGAAAAATAAAAAAAGAGGAAAATTATGAGGACAATCACTCAAATCCCACGCAACTACTAAGTTGCTGAAAAGTTTGTGCCCGGGACTAGTGACTCGTGACAGCGTGTGGTCCGTTAGGAGAGTTGCCTCGCATGAAACACGAACACAGTTTGAGATATTGTGTGAAGTATTTTCGTGGGAGATTTACTATTTATTTTTTTCGGAGAGAGAGAGAGAGAGAGAGAGGGTGCAGGATAATACATCTACACCCACTCCCGGCAACAGTAATTGAGGGGAACAAAAATGGTCAGCTGGGAAATGTCACGGAACAAAAGGGAAAAAAATGACCAAAATTGATATTGATGATTGTAATAAATGCTAAATGTTGCAAAAGAGTTATTGCATTTTCTACGAAAATAGACTTCATTTATGTACCTTCCCCCAAAATTAGTGAAAACAAATTGTATTTTTTTAAAGTCATATTCATTTTGGAAGCTTGCAATTCCAACTTTCAATAAAAGTTACTTCCGCTACAGTCATCTTACCAAAAATTCCTAAAAAAAACTTGTGTTTTAATTATGCATTTTTCAAGTTTCCTTGACAGAAAAGTTTATGCCCGGGAATAGTTAACCCGAGGTAGCCGTGTGGTCCGATAGGAGAGTTTCCTCAAATGAAACACGAAAACAGTTTGAGATATTGTGTGAAGTATTTTCGTGGGAGATTTACTATTTATTTTTTTTTCGGAGAGAGAGAGAGAGTGCAGGATAATACATCTACACCCACTCCAGGCAACAGTAATCAAGGAAAACAAAAATGGCCAGCTGGGAAATGTCACGGAACACGAGGGGAAAAGGACCAAAATTGATATTGATGATTGTAATAAATGCTGGAAATTTGTTGTTGCAAAAGAGTTATTGCATTTTCTACGAAAAT
Organism: Octonoba sinensis; assembly: GCA_038502835.1. Lineage (NCBI taxonomy): Eukaryota > Metazoa > Arthropoda > Arachnida > Araneae > Uloboridae > Octonoba > Octonoba sinensis. Next base: position 44,631,321 of record CM076602.1, on the reverse strand, counting down.
GGACTTCATTTATGTACCTTCGCCCAAAATTAGTGAAAACGAATTGTATTATTGTTAAAGTCATATTCCTTCTTGAAGCGATAAGAGTGCAATTCCAACTTGCAATAAAAGTTTCGTGCACTACACTATGATTTTAAATTGCTTATTTTCAAAGTTCCCCTGACAGAATAAACGTATTGAAACAACGAACAGTTTCCCAACTTAATTGGCAAATCATTTGTGCTACTGACTTCTGAGGATGCATCTACTTCATTCCACAAAATATGCTAATACGTATGGTTAAATTTTCATTTTTAATGAAGCTTTTAGCAAAGTGAACTAAAGATCAAAGAGCGCAATTCTCAACGAAATGTTAATTCGGTTTGTATATTTCGGGACTCATTTTGGAATCTTTCGTACGTCAAAGCGAATAAGAGTCGGGAAAGTAAAACAATCGAGAAAAGATATCAGCAAAGGTTGTCTGTTTCAAAATGTTTTCGAAAATTCAAATATCAACTAATTTAAAGATGTACACTCCATCACATATTTTGTAGGACAAAAGTTGTTTATATTTTTTAAATACTGCTACTATGCACTGTAAAATAATACCGTAAAATTTACGGTTTTAAACTCGCAGCTGGGTTGCTTGTGAAAACCGTAAAAGTTACGAAGTAAATCAGTAGTCGCAACGGTCTTTTATTGTACGGTAAAAAACCGTTGCGACTACGGCTTTACTGAGTAACTTTTACGGTTTTCCACTACCAACCCAGATACCGTCTTAAAAACGTAAATTTTACGGGATTTTTTTACAATGTGTAAAAATGTATGATATTTCATGCCAAATTGTGATCAGAGAGCCGTCTATAATGCCATTTTAAGCCACGACGATCACAAAATACGTAGCTGTCGTCCTATTTGCTATACACCAATAGTCTTCAAGCAGTATCTCAGAGAATCCAAGTCATCAGCTTACATATCTGGGGGTTCCTCGAACCAAAATAAAAAGATCCGTTAAAAATTATAAGGGCCTCACGGAGCGCTGATTTTTATCCAAGTTACACAAGATTTATCCTTGAAATGGGGAAGACCACTTTTTCCGCACTATGCGGAAACGCCTGGTAATCCCAACGCTGTAAGTTAAAAAGTAGAGAATTGTAGAGAAAAGTTGACTAGTGTTTTTAAATAAAATGATATAAAGACGCATTTAGTTACATTTCAAAAATAATTAGAAGTCTTGCGTGTGGGCTGGCCATTTGTTCGATAGTGGTGCATGAATTTTGATGAACCAAATGTCAGCCTTATTAATGTTAAGCTAATTAATAAAAACGTTTCTTTCAATTGTCTTTATATAGAGCACATGCAATATACTTGTATTGATAGATTTTAAATAAGTTTAAAATAGTTCTTTTTCAGGCTGAGATGAGAGAATCCCATTCCATTGGGGCCATCTCAATTAGGATGGTCCCGATAAAACCTAAAAGTTTTACAAATTTTAGAAATTGACAAAGTTGGAAGAGCCTCTAGATAGGCGGTTGCAATAACTTCGCACAAACGTCAACAGCTGTCCTGCTGCATTTTACGTCATCATCACTGTCCTATTTCCCCCTATGAAATCTGCTTTTAATGATGGAATGTATCACAACTAATCAGAAAGCGACTGATTTGTTGAAGCGAATACGAGGGCATGTTGATTGAATTATGCATAGCCAATTATGTGTGATAAAAGCACGCGGCAAAGATTTTTGTTTTCGGCTCAAATTAAAGAAAAGGATATCCTCTCTCCTTGCTTTGACGTTAAACTCGATTTCGTTGTTGCTGGCCGTTTGCCAATTTTTCACGCGAAACGTGGTCGGACAGTACAATCTGCAACCCGCACTGCTGTGGAATAAATAAGGTGAATCAATCTTATGGATTGATTCACCTTAAGTGTAATTCTCACCTTTGATAGAAGCGAGGGGAAAAAAGACACTTGAAAGTCTTCCGGTATTAACTATTATATAATACAATTCGAAAATTCCAAAACAACAGCTATTGTGTAAACTTTCATCGATAAAATAAAATTCATTCAAAACAAATATTTAAGTTTTCGCCGCAATATTGATGAAAGTTTTCACTTTAAAATTCTTTGCAAAAGACAGACACAAACTTTTTGATTTAAATTCCCTCCTCAAACACCAAAATCGATTTATTGACGAAGTACTTCTCCTTAAAGCCCTACGATTGCGGAAAATGAGATATTGGCTTCTAAATATGGAAAACCGATACACCTCCTGTGCTGCATTCTTATCGTTCTGTTGTTAATTATGAAAACTGAAAACCAGGCTCTGGACTAAACTCCTATCCTACCTCCTACCTCCAAAGCATGAAAAACAGAAAAGGAAACGTAATCGGATATTGTTGCTAATGGGAGGTAATTTCAAGAGCAAGGGTATTTTATTTGGGATGTTTTTCTAAGCGGGTTGTAGCAAAAGGGTAATTAACTTTATGACATCGCGTGCAGCTTCAGTGCCAAGTTTTAATGTTTGTCCCTGCAATGTCTTTTATGGGGTTTCTTCTTTGTTTTGTTAAAATAGTTTTCTAAGCAAATAATTTTTAATGATAGTTCATGCCCATTATTTTTTTGCATGATTTTGAAAGCTTTATGGCTTAATATTTTATTTCAGCCACTATGAAAAATAAAATGTTTGTTTGACACAAAGGTATGTGTGTTTTCTTATCTTCATGACTGAAGATAAAGAAAGCCAGCATAAAATATCAGATTACATTTTGTATCGCTAAATCAGTTCAGTGCTTCAGGATGTATCCAGCAATTTCATTCATTCGTTCGCCTTTTATCAGTGTTTCGCAATGGGGGGGGGGGGGGGGGGGGAGAGCCTCCTGAGGAACGTAGAAGAAAGAGATGAGACTAATGGGAGCAATAAGGAATAAAGTAAATTTAAACTTTTAAACGTTTTAATTTTATTCCTATTACCATCTAGAAAAATATAAAGTGAAAAGCTTTATGTTACTTATAGCTTACATGTTTTAGTTTCTAAATGTGTTATTCATTATAAAAATGTTGTGAATAGACCTTTTAAACTTACTCTATAGTCTTAATGTGTTCTAAAAAGGAGAGGGTGCAGATTAGACCTTAGAACAGACAAGGCTCAGAACAATGTTTTCCTCCGCCCATCCCATAAACTTTTAGTCTGGCATTGTACTCAATTTTAAGTATTTTCCTAATTAGGATTATTATTCAAGCAAAGCTACGATGCCAATGTACAAATAATAATAATATTTAATGTGCCGTTTATCATTTCGGATAGAGCAAATAGAGCATTGTTATTTATTGCTAATTGAGAAGCAAGTTTCTATAGCAACCCAAATAACTAAATAGACAAAGATGTTTCCTTATAACTTCCAATTTATTTTCACACTTATTGTTGATTTTTGTGACAAGATAATACTAAAAGCTTGAAAACAACTAGCGGGTTCATCATTTGTTTGGAAAATATTTTAAATGAGTATTAGAAAGCAGAAATGTCTACGATGGTATTATAAAAAGGGAAGGATAATCAACTTTAAAATTAAATGGAAAAGGCCCTCTGCTGTGTAATACAAGATGCCAATCAGGTAAAGCACTCGAAAAGAATACGAATTTCTAATGTTTATTACATTTTTCATTTTATGGGTAAGATTGACATTTACCTGTCATCTCTACTGTCGGTTTCGAAATCATAAACTGTTCAAATAAAGAAATAAAATCTTACAGGGGAGAAGGGGGCACATTGGGACAAAGGCCATAATTTCCCAACTACTACAAAATAAAAGTAACATAATTTCACTCCAGACGATAGGCATAGTAATAAAAATCATAATACTTTTTAATTGCACTTATTTTAAATTCAAAATCGTCACTAAATTAATTTTAAAAAAAAGCAATATTTTTGCTTGGTAACACGAAGTGATATATTAAACGTTTTTGGTGATACACAAAAATGTTTCTGTCAAATTACAAATGACAGTAAGTATAAAGTACGAATAAAGTCAATGCTTGTGTGAAAAGCGACTTTTCTGAAGATTCAATGCAGTATTCATGCATTCTTATTCGATGTAAATTTACAGTTGTCGACCATGAATTCTAGTTCATAAATTAAATAGTTTAAAATGTTCTGAATAGGTATGAGGAGAAATTTTTAAAAAGAGCTTTCCACAAAACGCGCCAAAAATTGCATTTCATAATATTCCTGTCCAAGAAAAAGCACGCAACTACATACCATGTCAAACTTATTTTCATAAGCAAATTTTCAAAGGATTTGGGCCCAACTAAGCCAGCTCCAAGACACGCATTGTTCCAAGATCCATTTCCTACCGAAAAAAATTAGCATAAGCATGTTCTACGACATTTTTATGGCTCCACACCTGTGATGCCATTGATCCTGGGCCATTTTCCGCGGCGAAGAAAAGTACTTTTTCTTTTTCGGCTGTGGACCAGAGAAAACTGTCCTTGAAGCATGTCAGTCGTGACCTTTTACCAGAGTGAAGGGCGTTCATGTGGAACTCCAAATGGGATGGCCATAAAGATGCTGGATTTGCTACCGGGATGACAATTTGGGTTGGAATTGCGTCTCCCAGAAGTGCCACACACAATGACTATCCCGCGAGAGGAATTTGGGCAATGGAACAGAAATGTTTCGCTTTGGGTTGAATGAGGTGGGCACGCTCTGTTTGCGAGACATTTTTTAAGCGATTCCTTTTGTTGCGGGCGTACAATGCATAATCGCAGAAATATGTGAAGCGTAATATGCTGTGAATTAATCTTCAGGGCAGATTAGAAGATTTAGAAAAATGCTGGTCCGAACGGCCAGTGGATGTGTACGTGCATTTATGCACTGCCTGGAGAAGCATGTGCATCATAACATAGAACTACCGTTAACCCCTTAACTGGTTTGCTCGCACGGCGTACGGGCAGGCTACCCAAAGTTGGCCTCAACAGGGCCCATGTGCTCGTATCGTCGAGTCGACGCGACTAGTAGACCGATAGGCGGCGCTGTCATCGAAAGGGAGCAATTTTTCGCCTTTTTCCCTGTCGACTCGATTTCCGGTGTGCTGGTCCAGTCGAAGTAGACCCGCACGTGCGCGCAATCTCGTTTTGGTAGACCATTTCGTCAACTGCTGTATACCAGTCGAAAGCGAAATGGCGTACTCCATTCCAGTGGAATATTTACGTTTAATCTTGCAAATGCGATCGCTTGAAAGGCAAAGGGTCTTCTTCAATGCGCAAGTAGACCGCTTTGGATCTTAATTACCGGATTAAGGATTTGGTAGCCCATAGGCGACAGAAGTGATGGAACCCCCCTCCCCCCTACCATTTGGATTTTATAATAATTCTAATAATTAAAATATGATGTGCAATTATTTCATGACTATAATAACTGATCATGCTGGCATTCACTAACTTTTAGTACATGTTACATAAATAATGTTAGACTTAATCTGCTTAGGGAGCCTTTTTAAATATGGTTTCACCGATAATTTAAGTATAATTTTAATTCATAGAAATTCGCTATCATTAACACAGATATTTTAAAATTAAACCCATAATACTAAAATGTGATAAAATATTTAATCAAACTTAAAATTTTGAAACATTTCACAAAAATGAACATAAAAATTTCTGTTCAAAAGAATATAAAGTTATACTTAATAAAATACCGTAACAGCATTTATAGCTAATTTTTGAAACAATTTAAACATTGACTTGCCTCAAAAATGTTTAAAACATCTTCAAAGTTTAACGGTTTAAAAATGTCATTCACTGTAAAAATTGTTCGCCCGAAAATACATAATCTTCTGAAAATCATTTATCCTGAGTCTGACGTAAAATTATAGAGAACTAAAAACACGAAACTGCGAAGAACATTCCGAAATTGATAATGTGCCTCGGTCACCATTCGTGAGTACGCTGAATTACTATTTCTGGTACACAACGTTGAAGGTCAGTTCAGTTCAGCTCACGCTGTTGTGATTCCTGTGTCTTACCCCCCCCCCCCCACCCATCCATTTACTGTTGATCATAAACTTTTATGCGCTGAGATTTTTTTTTTTTTTTTTGAGGATTTTTCACGTGGGGGTCACTATTAAATTCATAAAACTTTTATTAATGTACCCTCGGTATGTCCATTTTAGCTCAACATTGGGAAGGGGTAGAGCCATATGAAGGATCATCCTTAACTGGGGATATGAAATTCTAACAGTAAAGGGGGTTCGGGGAATGTCCTCAAACCCCCGAAAATTTTGAAAACTATATGCAAACAGGAGTATTTTGAGGCCTTTATAGACGCATTTGGACTGCAAAAATATTAAGAAACAAAAAAAAAAAAAAGTCAAACAAAAATTTTAAAAACGTTTTTACTCATAAAACTGCAGAATTATATTTTTGAAATCCAGGGAGCAGGACCCTCCCCCCCCCCTCCAACTAACGCCCATATCGAAGAGACACTTGTCGTCCTTCTAAAATGATGCTTACAAGCTCCTCCCCCCCCCCCTGCCTCTTCCGAAAAGGATCCTTTGAAAATTTAGAAGAAAAACTATTGTATTGTTTGAACATGGCACTGTTTCACTGTCGCAAGCTCCTTCCCCCCACCCCTTCCCAAAAGGATGCGTTGAAAATTTGTAAAAGAAAAACTATTTTATTGTTTGAACATAGCTTAATTTATATTTCACTTTTACAGGGTGAAAAAATTTCACGTTTTTTTAATTTCAACTTTTAAATTTTGCAAAATTTGCTGCCCCCTAAACTGCCTTCCTAGAAGTCCTTGCCTTCCACAGGAGCCGGCTACTGATCAACGGCGCAACATATTCAGTATACCTCAATTTTATTGTTTCCAACAGTTTATAGAAATAATTAATTCTATTAATCGGTTAGCAAAATAGCCGATCAATTATTAAACCGGAGCGCCGAACTAAGATTTTAATTCTCTTTCCAAAAGTTAACTTTTCTAAATTAAATTTTTTTTTCCGCCCGGGGCATGAGCCCTGCTTTCACCCCCCCCCCCCCCCCCCGAATTCGGCACGCAAAGTTTTCATAACGTTTATTTCAAGAAAATTCCGGGAGAGAGATCCTAAACACTCATCTCTGAACCCATTTTCTATCATTCAGTGAAATCAGTTTGGGCAATAGTAGTAACAATAAGTGCATTCTGAAGAGCCGCCTCCCCTCCCCCCCCTTCCCCACTTTTTTTTTCATTACTTTTACGCAAGCATTTTTATTTTTAAAGAAATGAACAAAATTGTTCTTTTGGACGTAAGCTGAACGAAAAAACTTCATTGACTTAAAAAAAAAAATCGTTTCATGCATTACGAAATAAGTGGATGTAGTATGGATAAAGAAAGAAAGAAAGACAAAAACTCACGAATTCATAACAAAACATCCTTCGTATCAATAGTAAATATTTCAACTGACGATCTGGATCCACTAACAAGATGACATTCAAAAAATGCGGTGGGATGTCGTAAAAAATACGTATGTTTGCAAGGAAATGATGTATAAGGAAATTAAACATCCCATCTTTAACCTTCACTTTGAAAATAAGACTTTTCCGCCGTGCATCTCCAATTGTTCCAGTTCAAAAACTAGTTTTCAGGGCTACTTTTCGCATTTATAGCCACTTATTACAGTTGATAGATTATTTTCCATCCATTTTTTTAAGCTGCAAATTGGAGGCTCTTTCAAAACACTTTTCCTTAAGACCCTTTTGCTGCTCGTCTTCTTCCAATTCGAAGCTTAAATCCGCCTTTTCAATTTGGCTTAAGCAGGTAAATCCTATTTTCCCATGGAAGATTTCGAATCATTTGCACTGATCAATGAAGCCATTAACTTTTCCAGAGAACTCTGTTTTTATTAATTTATTTTGTGTTTTATGTACGATCTTAACCATGCTAGATATAAAATTTATTGAAGGATCGAAAATGTTGGATCTAGCACGTCTTATGTAATGTTAGTCCTATTTCTGATGAATCTTTTCAATATATAGATATCACGGATGATAGTTTGAGATGTTGGCTGTAATCCTCTCGTGATCGAATTATGAGACAATAAGAAAAATCAAATTTATACTATTTAATGTGTATAAAATGCCACCACAAACCATGTGCAAAAAAAAAAAAAAAAAATCAAAAGTTATCCTTCCTAGCCTTATATGACGGTTAGGATACTTAAGTGTTATATAAAGACAGATGCATGGTCTTCAAAAGTTATCCTTCCTAGCCTCGTATGACGGTTATGCTACTTAAGTGATATATAAAGACGGATGCATGATCTTCAAAAGTTATCCTTCTCAGCCTCACATGACGGTTATGATACTTAAGTGTTACATAAAGACGGAGGCATGGTCTTCAAAAGTTATCCTTCCTAGCCTCGTATGACGGTTATGATACTTAAGTGATAGATGAAGACTGATACATGGCCTCAAAAATATCCTTCCTATCCTCATGTGACGGTTATGATACATAAGTGTAAAAGTGAAAACGGATGCATGATTTTCAAAAGTTATCCTTCTTAGCCTCATATGACGGTTATGATACTTGAGTGCTATATGAAGACAGATGGGAATGGGGTCTTGGAAAATGATGTACAGATGGGGTCTTGGAAAATTATCCTTCCTAGCCTCATATGTGAGTTATGATACTTAAGTGTTATATGAAGACGGATGCATGGTCATTATATCAATGAAATCGAAGACAATAAAGTGTTTTCCATTTATAAATCTTGTTTTTAGCCCTTGAATAGTCCTATTTTAAAAATAAATATCAAAATGTACATTTTGTGAATCACAACATTCTAAATAAACGTACCCCCAATTGATCGATTAATGACATAGAATTGTAAAATAATGAATCTTATGGACATTTTAAGGTCCCATATGTGTTTGCAAAAAGGAGAGCTGTCAATGAGTAAAATAAAGACACATTTCGCAGTTTTTAAAATAAAATATGGCAAGCTGAAGTAAGGGCCTCATATGAGGGTCAAGGGTCAAGAGGGTTAAATTAGTATAATTAGCATAGTTTTTCAGTACTTTTCGTTATAGAATATTTGTAGAGACTAAAGAAACTAAAACTTCAAAAATATAGCTTAGGTTTATTTCAGTTGACGTTAGACACATTTTGTTCTTATTTTTAAATGTAAAAAGGAAACACAAAAATATCGTGGTTTTTCTCCAAAATTACACGAAAAAGTTTCAGTTCTGTTTCGGAAATTATGTACATATTTTAGATGAGAACAAAATACCATCAAGGCCCCCAAACATGCTATTTGTGTAAATTAAAGAAAAAATTGCCCGTTAACGGGAATAAAAATATATCCCATTAACGCAAGAACTTCCATGTTATAATTTCACATACTAAATCTTTCACTAACCACGTTTAAAGTTTTAGTTTAGCCTTAATCAGTTTTCCTTTTAATTAAAGCATCGATCGATATCCGCTTAAGAGTAAGCGACGATTAACTCCACTTTCATTAAAGCTATGGTCGCAGTTCTTTCCATGTTATCACTTAACATACTAAAACTTGCAGTGTAGTATATTTTAATTAAAAATCCATCAATTTTTATTTATATTTTCTTTCCTTTTTTTTTTGACCTGGTTTATAAACATGAGTTAAATTTTTTTCAGAGATAAAGGCAATTAATTGCAGGTAATTTATTTTTTTGAGCGTTAAAAACTTCTTCCTGCTAGCCAAACTTCATATTAACGGAGGAATTTTTTTTTTTGGAGGGGGGAGGCATTTTTAAAATTAAAGCCGTTAGTAGTGTTATAGGATTTTTATTTAGTACAGTCCCTGCCAAATTAATAGACGCACTACGGAGTTTTCGTAATTTCAGACTTAACACTCAGTCTAATGCAAAAACTCGTTTTTAGCCTACTTTACCGTAAAGGTTGAAATAAAAAAATTAAAGGAGACTTTTTGCATTTTAAAAACATCGTTGGAAATAAGAAAAAGTCAAAAATAAATTAAGTAATTAAACTAATATTGAAAAATAAAAAAATTGAAAGTAGAGCTTTGAGATGGGGGAAAATGTGTGTCAGCCTGTCCCCCTAAAACTTGTAAAGAAATTCTTAGACTCGAAAGATTTTTTTTCATTCGAGAGATCTCCGCGAGGACATCAGAGCTCTATATTTTACTTTTTGATTAGAGCAATTTTATGTTCAATTTTGAACAATTCAAAAAATCTTAGCGCTTATGGGCAAAAATAAAGCAAACTATGTAAACTCAGGGCATAAGATCCATTCCTTCAAACAAGCTTATTGGAGGAAGGTCTCAACGGAAACATTTTTAAGACTCGAACAATTTTTGCTCAATTTTGAACAGTTCAAAAAAAAAATACCTTTGCGCCTAGGGGGAAATTTTAATCCAATATAAATCCTGTTCTAGCTGATGGATGTGCTTGGAACAAACTGTTCAGTTCAAAAAATCTTAACATTAGCGCCTATGGGCAAAAATGAAACAAATTATGTAAACTCTGGGCAGAAGATCCAAGATCCTTTGAACAAGTTTATTGGATAAAGTTCACTCTCCGTTTTTTTTTTTTTTTCACTTTTGCCACTTTCCGGCCAAAATACTAACCTTGCACTGTCTAAATATTTCAACATTTCATTTGATCAATAAATTGTAAATACTTAATGTAAAATTCATAGAACAAAGACAATTTGTACATGTTTGTAATTTCCCTTAGTTTACTTATTTATTAATTATCATTATTATTTATTTTTAAACAATCGTCGACTTTTGTTCCAACATTTTCATCCCTTAAGTTTTTATTGAAATGATATATTTTTCTACAATGTCCAAAGCTACTAAGGGTAATTTCTTGTTAAAATACAAAAGTTCCATGTTTCAACCATAGATACAAAAGAAAATTTCTACATCTTTTCTATTGGCAACTTTTTTTTACATTTTGCATCTAATTACCTCAGTAACTGTTTCGTTTCGTTTGCTATTTTCGCGGATTCACAAAATATTTTTTAAAAGGGGAGAGGATAGCAGATTTTTTTTATACATCGTTTATCAGAAACAAATAATTTTATAGTCTTAAAAAAAATATCGTCGTAAATGGTTTCATCCTAACAATATATCAAGCAGTGCTTTGATTTTTTTTCCATTTATGTAACATCTATTTGCACAAGAACGACTGAGAAAAAAAATGAGTAAATTTCACATATATTTTTCACATTTGAACGAATATTTCAGTCAAAAAATTAATTTGTAATTTTAAATAAATAAATTATCAAATAGAATAATGTGTTTCAAAATATTTATGTAAATGTGCATTAATATGAACAGGACATTTTATAATTTGCCTTATTTACCAGTTACTGGCATTTCTTTTTTGTTTCTAAAAAAGTTGTACGAAGGAAAAGCTCAAAACTATTATTAAAAATAAATTTAAACTCTTGGGCCTAGGGATTTTAAATTAAGAGGGAAAACATTCTGCCTGCATGTCATAATTTTCTTCATGGTTCCATATCTTTTTCTCTTAGAAAATTAAGCAGACTGAAAATAATAATAATGATAATAAACTTGTTCTTATACTCTTTTACACAGACGATAAATTTTAACAACTTTTGTAACTATGAAAACGTTTATTTAAGACGCGAAAAATTCTTCTTTCGAAAACGTGAGGGAAAGAAACTATTCTCCTTAATTTGAACGAAAACATTTCATATAGCATTTTGCATCCCTAAGTAAATATTATCCGATGATGCAAAGCTCGCAAAAAATGGTTTTGTAACTAGGTGTTGCCATATTGATTTCAAAATTAAGGTACCGATGAAATTGCTTTCACAAATCTTGCTAAAATTGCATTCTGAAGGTAATTTCCAACAGCAAAGAACAAAATATTTTTTCGAAGACTATTTGCTACTTTATTTTTTTGTATAAATAGTCGCTTAAATGATTTTATTTCGAAGAAAATTTGAAAATTTTCAAAGTGCAATGTTTGCTGCTTGGTCTTCAATCACTTCTACATCATAGTTACAAAATGTGACAGAATCGTATAATTTCTTCAAAAGTTATTGGGAGAGGGGACCGACAGAGAAGCCCACATTTTCCCCATTTCAAAACTCTACTTTCCAATTTTTCAATATTTATTTAATTCCGTAACTTATTTTTGCCTTTTTCTTTTTTTTATGATACAACTCTTTCACTTTTTTCTTACTTTTACGGGAAAGCAGGGCTGCAAAAAAGCCGGCTTTTTTTAAAAAAGGCCAAACCGGCCGGCTTTTATTAAAAAAGACCGGCCTTTTTCAATTAGACCCAATACCATTTACTATTTTCACCTATACTATGTCCATTTATGTTGCTACTGTTAATTTGTGTAAAATGAAACTCAAATCTTTCTTTTAATAGAGTGTAAATTTAAAATTAGATTCAGAATTATTTTGTTACACAACTTTAATGCATCTTACAATACTAATTACCATTTTCGTGTTTGTGTGCTTAATTTCGTGAGACCTTCTCATTATACTCTTGCCCAATATTATAGCTATATAGAATCTATTTTTTTCAACACAAAAGGAGAAGGAAACTAAATCCAGGTTGGGAGAGGAATCATACTCGGTTTCTTCTGTAGTCGAGCACGATACCTTATCTTAATGCATATGAAAAGCTATCCTATTACAGATTCAAGTACATACTTCTCACTTAAAATTGATATTTTAATGTTAAGAATTTAATTACTTTAAAACAGGGATGCACAAACCTTTTTGGGTGAAGGGTCAAAAAATTAGAAAGTATCAGGTCGGGGTCCAAAGTAACGTAATTTATTCATAAAAATACAGGGTGTATTTCAGTTTTTATTTAGAGGAAAATATGTACAAATTACATGTATTAATAATTACTGTACTCAGGAACATATTATTAAATAAAAGTTTTAAAAAAATAATGTAAATGAATTCAAACAAAATGAGATATAAGATTTCTAAACAATTAATTGCACAACATTTATCAATGAAGGGATTGATCCAATGGCAAAAAAGAGGAATACTAAATTTTTTTACAATTATTTTTTCTTTCGTATTCTTTTTGTAAATTTTATTATAATTATTCTTTTTTATCAACTGTATTAGCGGGCCAATTCAAAACGCTCGACGGGTCAATTTTGGCCCGCAGGCCATAGTTTGTGCATCCCTGCTTTAAAATAATTCAGAATACTGAAACTTGCAAGAAAGAACTATATTCATTAATTTTTTTCTAATATATATTTTATACTACAAACAAAAAAGGCTTTTGCTCAAGGCAAGAAGAGTAGGAAAACTGATTTGAAGTATCCTTTCCTTTAACAAAATACTACTTACATAATCCTAATAAACTAGTGTTTACCTACAGCACTACTCATGGCAAAAATTTAAAAGAATTCATCTGTGGTGAGTAGTTGGCTCGCTTTTATATAAGGAAATTTTTTTATATATGCATAGCATTAACATTTTTTAAGATCAATTTCATTCTAGTGCAATTAATGTTGACCAGCTGGTCTGCTTCAAGATGGGAATCTTTTATTTTATGCAATTTATATGACAAATAGCTTTGGATCAGAGAACTAGTTAACTAAGTCAGTGGCACGACAGCTCATTGGCGGCCTTGGCCTACTGTGCCCATCCCAGCTTTCGAGACCAAGGGCCCTGGGGTGCAGAAGCAGATATTCCGGTCAAGTGGTCGGCCTGACGTGGAATCCCCAGTGTTAGTTAGTTCTCAAGCATGCTCGGTCCTCATTTTATCGACCCCACTGAAGGGATGAAACGCTGAGTGGACCCTGCCCAGCCCGGGAATCGAACCCGGGACCTGTGCCATGGTAGCACGAAAGGCTACCACTCAGCCACTGGGCCTCTTTTAGAGAACTAGTTAAGGTTCTGAAAAAAGTAACAAAAAGTAAAGGTGCTTTAAAATATACAAAAGATTATTAGTTAGAGACTTAAGGCATATGATTGGTAATATTTAGTTCATATAGTAGTGTCAAGTGAACTTTTGAATTTTTAGCAAAATTCTTCGCAAATAAAGTTATAATAAATTTTCATTCTTATTTCAAGTATTTTGCTATTTCAGTGATAGTCTAATTGTATAAATGATATAAATACAATTTTTTATTTAATATTTTTTGTAAAAAAATTTTTTTTTAATAAAAGCCGGCTTTTATTAAAAAAAGCCGGCCTTTTAAAAGCGGTTTAAACCAAAAAAAGCCGGCCGGCTTTTTTTGGCTTGGCTAAAATCCGGCAGCCCTGCGGGAAAGTAGTGTAAAAAGAGTGATTCTTCTAATTTATAACAGCGAGGGAGAAACACCTGAAAATTAACCACTTGAGCTGGCAAAAAAACAGCGACGTATGTACCAGAATGAAGTGTAACTCGCTGAGAAGCATCACAGTGTTCGATGCCTTAGATAGAGGAATCGGGAAAATATTTATATTTTCTAAACTAATTTGTTTTCGACCTAGGAATTTTAATAGTTTTTTGAAGGAAATATAGAGCGTCGATTGATTATAAGATTATACAAATATCAATATTAAATTTATGTATTAATGATCACGCAAAGTGCCGACGTCCCATGCACGTCCATTTTGTTTCTGTGACAATCGCAAGACGACGTATATACCACGTCGTTGGCGTTCTGTGAGAAAAGCATTACGACGCGTGTGCACGTCTTTCTAGCGCAAGTGGTTAACCACCAATAGAATAAAAACAAAAAGTAAACCTTGACAGCTTAATGAAAAAGTTGGACAAAATGGCGACAGTGAGAAAAAACAAAGACAAATGACCGAAAGAGAAATCTAACAGAAGCTCAGTTATCAACAAAATTGTGAACACAAGTATTAACACATTTCTCACATTGAAAGTTTCTGCTGTATGTCAACACATCCGTGAAAGTTTGTAAAAAAAACTACAGATTAAGCCAGAGAAGATGAGGTACTATCATCTCATTATCCGAAAAATACACCAGACGAAAATCCCCAGAATTACAGCGAATAAATCAAACGAAACTAACGAATGCAATATAATCCCCGAGTAGGGACTAGGTCACAATTTCCCCCAACAACTCCCATGAAAGAGAAAGCAAAAATGTTTCCCACATTGCTGTTATTTTACCCGTGTCCCATTTACCCCGCCAAAATACTCGGAAGAACAAATAAAATTCCGCTGAAGATGAAAGATGAAATTAAGCGGATCGCACGTGATGCCGGTTCCCCTTTTGTTGGGAGTTTTAATCTTTCTGAGAAACAGAGCACGCGGCTAGAGCTACTAAGTGGATAAAAAAGGGATTGAGGACATTTTCTTGTAATACCTTGTTGGATGATAAAGACGTTGGAAGTTTTCTGCAAAGGGAAATGAGAGTTGAAGAGAAAAGTTCTTGTATTTTATTTGAAAATGTTTGCAACTGACTGTTGCCACATAATCCTCAATATGTAGGAAAAACCACACGCAATATGTATTTTTTAAAGGCAGAAAGATATTATGCAAAAATTAATTTCAAATATATATGCATGGTAGGCGTTTAAATCTGAGAAAAATGCACACCAACAAAGTTTTGTCTGAAATGCGACGAATCTGAATGCAAAGGACTCGTTAAGAGGAAAAATGAGACATTCAGTAAAAAATAAAAACAATACAAATACAAATAAAAGTGAATAAAATTTTTAGAAATAATTTTATGCAGAAAAACTAAGCTATTAAATGAAAAATATGATAATCGTTAAAAACATTTACAAATATAAAAAAAAGTATATTTCTTAATATAACGTTAAAATTACCTGCAGTTCTATCATAAAAAAGAACTCTGACTGGCAGAGTGCCAAGAAGAATCCATTCATGTTCAAGGGAGGAACTGCTGGTACAAGAAACGTGCCGTTTCTGTTCTCGTTTTACTTCGTTTAGCATACTAACATCCAACTGAAGTCAAAGGTGTTGTCGGCTTCAGTTGGATGTTATTCATCTTGAAGCTCACTGTTTTGTATTGAAAAAGGGGTTCCTTGAAACCTCGAAACAAGTGACTGCATTTTTTGCAAATTTTGTGCTTAATTTTAAGTTGATTTTTAATTTTTATTTTTGTATTTGTGCTGAAATGTTTTTAAAATTGTTCAAAAAAGAAAAAAGACCAAAAAAAAAAGTACTGCATTAAAATTTGAGGCTGCAAAATATTTATGCTTTCTTTAAAATTTTCCCGAACTGTTTGCAATTTAAAACTTCGTGTTGCATTATGCCGTATTATTATGATTGAGTTGATGCTTTAAAAAAACATTAAAAGAGCTGTTTCATGTGGCGTAATGCCACAGGTTCAACTAAAAAGATGAGGCTTTTTTTTTTCAAAGAAAAAATAATCTTCCTCTAAGTTATTTTAAAATGCTGATGCCAAGTTTAGATTCGAATACTTTTTTTTTTTGCTGTTCTGATGTTCACGTATGACAGTTACCATAACCATTTCTACCCTTAGGTATATAATACCAACATACATAGACGGCGCTGCAGCAGGGAAGCAAGTTTTCACTTTTACGTCCTTTTAAAAATCCTATTTATCATTCTTTACAGATTCTTTCGAACATCTCAGATTTTTCGAAGCTTTTATCGATAGCCATTTTCTTACAAAAACCGCAGACACGTTCCTCAAAAAATGAATTTCAAGTTGCAATGGAAGAACCGTAAATTATACCTTATATATTACTGAAAGCTCACGGGAGTATTCTATCCTGGATTTTCCCCCCAAGGTTTTACCGATCGATGAAACTTCAACGAAACCAGTGATATTTTCCATGAATTTTTCAGCTTCATAATAATGGCGAAAAGGATTTATGTTTTCCTCTTCAAACCAAGTACAAAAACCATCCGTCAATATGCTACCGAAACTCTTCTAATAAATTATTCTTTTCATGTTGCATTTATCAATGGGTACAAAATGCATTACTTCATCCTAAGACGATTTATTTTGTTCAAATCAATTTAAAGACTTTCGGGTTGAAGGAACGAGCCTTCAAACAGAAATGGGAGTACATAAGTTAAAACTTAGTTGCAAATAATTCCTTATATGCAAGTACCAAAATATAAAAAGATATTACTAAAAATATATCTATACAAAAAACCATACATTAGAATAGAATTTTTTATTGCGCATCTTTAAAAAATAAGAGTAATATCAGGGGTCGATGAAGCATTTTTAGCAGGGTCCTTTTTTGTGAATCATAAAACGATTTTTGTGAAAAATAAAATAGTTTTGTGAAAATTCAAAATTCAAACTTATGTAAAAATTTAAAATTATTTTCCGCCTACTTAATAAATAATTGTGTGAAAATGGGGATTTATTAGCTCAGAATTTTGTGAAGGGTCCGTTCTCATGGTTTGGAATTTTGTGAAGGGTCTGTTTTCATGGATTGGAATTTTGTGAAGGGTCTGTTTTCATGGATTGGAATTTTGTGAAGGGTCTGTTTCGATTAATAGGAATTTTGTGAAGCGTCCGTTTTGATTGGAATTTTGTGAAGGGTCCGTTTTCCTGGATTGGACTTTTGTGAAGGGTCTGTTTTGATTAATAGGAATTTTGTGAAGGGTCCGTTTTGATAATTAGGAATTTTGTGAAGGGTCCGTTTTGATTAATAGGAATTTTGTGAAGGGTCCGTTTTGATTAATAGGAATTTTGTGAAGGGTCCGTTTTGATTAATAGGAATTTTGTGAAAGGTCCGTTTTGATTAATAGGAATTTTGTGAAGGGTCCGTTTTGATTAATAGGAATTTTGTGAAAGGTCCGTTTTAATTAATAGGAATTTTGTGAAGGGTCTGTTTTGTTTATTGGAATTTTGGGAAGGGTCCGAAAGCAGACCCGAATTCCCTCCGGCGAGACCCCTGAATATGTAATGTTTAAAAATAATAACGTCTTGAAAAAGAAATTAAATGAATAAAAAAATAACTAGTTGAAAAAATTCTCTAAATTGTTTTATGTTTCACTTAAGAAAAAACCCATTCAATTTTTAGTTTAAAAAGTCTTCGCAAACAAGATTTATAACAAAGAGTGACTTTCAACACGATACATTTTCTCTAACAAAAACTAGAGCCCCTCCAATAACTCTCCTTGAGCGGTGTCACCCCCAAATGTTTGGTTTTGTGACCGAGAGCTTTTTATTCAGTCTTTAAAAAAAAACCCATTTTTCCTCTTTTCCCGGTGAGAACTTGACTCTGGGAAAAAGGCTTTGAAAATATATTCTCTTGACGCTTCAACAAGTTTTTGTACTACCAGATAGGAAAAAATCAATTGATTTTTTGAAGCCACACTGTATAAAAAGCTAGAAAACTACGTTATTATTACAGCAACTTGAAAAGTTCTAACAACTTATGAGATCGATATTAATACGGATTTATCCGGACAATAGAATAGAGAAATTAGCAAGTTTTTTTTATAAATACTCATTTAACATAAGCATTCTGAAGAGCTTATTTGATAGGTACTAAATGTAGTCAGATCTCATTAGCCTGAACAGTCAGAAAAAGTTATGCACATTAGGTGCTGCCGAAATTTATTATGCAATACTTATTATGATCGCTCAAGTTCTCGAGATGATAGCGCGAGTTGTCGAAATAATTGCTCGAGTTAGCGAAATGATCACTCGAATTATTGAAATAATCACTCGAATTATCGAAATAATCACTCGAATTATTGAAGTAATCACTCGAGATATCGAGATAATCGCTCGAGTTATCGAGATAACCACTCGAGTTACCGAGACGATCACTCGAGATATCGAGATATTCACTCGATTTCCGATCACCAGATTATTGAAATCTTTCGATTATGCCCATCACTAATACTTACAGTAGAAACGTGCTAACAAAAGCAATAAAGACAACTCGGTTTAATTTCAGTTATAACGCACCATAGGGCAAAAACAAGGTCAACTTGAGAGACGTTTTGCAATCGAACGTAGTTAACATGAGCATTAAGTTCAACCTTTTAAACATTAATTGCGCCAAAACAAAGATATGACGGCGGAGCAGCAATAATGATCTAAAATTCAAGCTAGGCGATCAATATGGGGCTTTGTTCCTTTCCAAATTCGAGTGATTTTAACAAAGGAGATAAGGTAAGATGAAGGTGTAATCATCTGTGGTTTAACTCGCATCGTTTTGTCTTGATATAGTAGGGTTTTGGAACAATATACAATTTCATACAAGGCACGACCAAAGATGTTCAGCTTCACGAAATTATGGGAGACAGAAACACGTATTCGCTTGATTGTCGATACCACCAAGATCATTAAGCGGTGGCAACATAAGTCTTTAATCTGTAAACTATCACTGTCAAGATCAAATCATTGTTGAAAATTCCAAAAAAGACCTAAAAGTCATCCGGTTAAAGAATTTTTTTTCGTGAACGGAAAAGGAATCGTCTTGTTGATCACTTTTTAAATGGGAAGAAGGGTGCAACGAAAAAAAAGGGGACAGTCTGTGCGATATGTTATTTCATGGGCGATTACCATGACAGTGAAAGGAAATTACTCCTTTCACAGGAGCAAAGTATCTACCAGTTTTTTTCCTCCCTTCTCAAGTGTAATGACTGACTTGATTTTCAGCATCTTTTTGTCGAAGATGTGTCTTTTTGAGTTTCACGGATACAAAAGCAAAGAACTTTGCTACTCAAATTTTATTGCAAATGCTTATAGGTTGTATTTTTTAAAGAATGAAAACAAAATGGCTTTCTTGAAATGTATTTATTGAACATATGCGTTTGAACAAGATGCTCGTTTCAGAAAAAGTAATTGGGACATTTTCCTAATAAAATTTCCACTAAATTTTTGGGTAAAATATCGGAAAATTAAGGAAGAAATAGTTCGTTTATTATTGGACACTATCAGTTTCCTATTTCTGGCTAATAAAACCACAGCAAAGGTATCAAAATGGAAAATTAACAAAGCTATTATTGTTCAAATCTTTACATTCGCTGGGAAAAATCGTAAAATGTTGGAATGTTCTAAAATATGATACTCACTAAATTGAAAAAGTAAAATTTTTAACTTAAACAAATTGCATAAAAGATTGGTTATGACTTAGGGTTTCGACAACTTTTTTTTTTTTTTTTTTTTTGCCTTGAAATTTTGAATTGCAGTCAATGTATTCCTTTTTCTTAAAAGATCTGTTTCATTTCTTAAGTTTTGTACTTTCACAAAGAAAATAAAACAAAAGCTTAAAGCAAAAAACTTTAAGCAAACCTTTAGAACTTTTAGCAATAGCTTTCAAAGAAACACATAATTTCCTAAATTAAAATGGTTTCGTATTTTTTTATAATAAGAAACAAGATAAATACAAAACGAAAAAGAATCCACTTGAAACATTTTGCAGAACATTCCACCATTTTTTGCTTCCAATCAGAAAGCTACTGAAAGAAGAAAATCATTAGTGATATTTAAGCTTTATAGTGTACCTGCGGGGCAGAAAGGTCTGAGATATATTTCACTTTTGCTCAACTCTCAACCCCTATCAGCCGGACATCAAGTGAAACTTTTGAATGGCAGCAGGAAGTAGTAGTTCGAAACTCATTGTAGAGTAATTTCCTGTTCAGCGATGTGTGAAAATTTCATTGCATTTCACTTCTATTCGAAAGAAGGAATCGTAACATCAAAATTTTTTCCCGGCAAAATTTATGGTTACTTTTGGCAGAGATATAAAGAGTAGCATGAAAAGATTGAAACTCGGTTCCCAGTGACATTTTTCAAATTCCAAAATAATGCCACCTTTTGGAAAATACAGCAACGGTTATTGGAAGAACGCGAACGTGCTATTGCTTTCAAAGTCTTTGAAAAACTTCGGTGGAACTTTTCACACCATTGAAAAGAAACTAATGATAAAGTTTCATATTTTAATAGCTTTAAAATGTCAAATATCTTACTCGTACAAAAGAAATGGCTGCACACTAAAGCGTACATTCCGTTTAAGGGAATTGAACTATAGTTTCTTAATCTTTTCCGATCTTAACTCTACACTGCGCAATTTTTTTTCCTTTATAAAATATTTTTTTTTTGTGTTTGTTTGTGCTAGTTATAAGTGGGGAAAATACTAAAAAAATTCTTATTTAATTCGGAAAAGTAGAATTCGGGAAAAATTGACATGTTGTTTAAAAACAACAGTGCGCATTTAGGGGTAACAATAATAATTTTTTTATTTTATCATTTTAACAAATGAAGCCAAATCAATAATAAATAGGCATGCATTATAATCATAAAATAGCACTAAAATATGAAAAATTATTAAAATAATTTATTTTATTATTATTTATAAATTTATAAAATTTATTTAAGTAAAATTTTGCAGATGTAACTAATAATTATTAGTTACAACATGTGCAAATTTTTACGTTGATTACCAATAAAGTTCAATAATAATTTCACTAAAAGATTTTAAACAAGAAACCTAATATCTGTAGGGGGTCTATGCGATAATGTTCGTTTCTTCTTTGGTTGAGCATGAATTGATTTTAAACAAAATTCCTAAATAATAATTTAATCGACCACTTTAAGCTAATTTGTGAAATATTTAAGAATAATCTTCTAAGAGATACTAAATAAAGTGAAATAGAACAACCTGTGACACCTGTTTTTGTTTATACTGCGAATAATGCAGGAGCATAAAAATTGCCCCCGAATGCGCGGTGTTGTTTTAAAACAAGTAAAAAAGGCGCCTTAATATATATTTTACCCGAAATTTTTCGGACAATTTATATTTATTTTATTTTAAAACTATGTAAGCAATTAGAAACTATTTTTTTAAATAAAATTTTTGGTTAAAATTTGTAGGAAAAAAAATTAAGAACTTACTATTTTTTACGAAATCAACATGTCTTACGATTTTGTAAAAAAAGATAAACCTTGAGTTCAGTTTATAAGATCTAGGGGAAACTATATTAAATAATATGATCACACTTACAAAATGAAACGAAAGAATCCGCCACATGTTAAAAATATTACAAAATAAAAGCTTAGTGAACTAAAAATGGAGGTGTTGTTTAAAAACAACACGGCGCAGTGTAGGGTTAAGGCATGTAGCGTTCTAGATATGCAGAATCGAATTCGGTTTGCGAACTCTGATTTAACGAAAACCAGGAATTCTTTGAGGGAAATTAAAGTAAATCGTTGGGTCAATGTTAAAACCTCCTTAATAAAACTCGGTATAAATCTCGGCCGCTTTTACAATTAGTAAACTTACAGTTTTGTAATTATTTAAAATTTAAATTTTATACATCATTAGACATTATGTTTAACATTTCTTTCATGTTAAATTCTAAAAGTAAGTGTAAAATTCGAGAAGCTTGATTAAAAATCTTTTATATCAGCCAGGAAAAACAAACGAAAATCAAAGAATGAAAATAACTTATACTTCACATTAAAATAATCATTTGTAAATGACTATAATTTAGTGAGCACTTTCTTGATAACGTCTCCGAAACTTTCCCATTTGTAAACAAATTTCTCAAAACTTCATCAAGATTGACAATGTCCGGGGAGGTCAAAGGAAAAAAAAATTTGACAATGCCCGGGAAAATTAAAAAAAAAAGAAAAGAAGAAGAAGACGAAGAAGCAATGTTGAACATTCCGAAAAGTATGACTTAATCCAGGTTTAAGGCGACATGTCCAGGAACAAAAAACAAAAATTTTCTGGATACCACTCATATTTTTTTTCTTGCATAATAAGCGATTAAAAAAAGTAAGTTTTTAAAGCTATAGTTTTTATGCATTAACACTTGAATTTACAGTAAATCCAGTTATTACGAGCACTTGTATTTAACCAAGAAAATGCCCCTTCACTTTCGTTATAACCGAGTTTGACTGTATTTATCTTTGTTGTATTACGAAAATAATGTTTGGATATGCTACTTAATGCAATTAGCACACCAAGACCCTAAGGATGATTTTTTCTGGAACAATAATAGTTATATTAACGACATAAAAACGACAAGAGGTTAAAATCGTATGTAATTTCCAGATAATGAATCCGAACATAATAACATTTGGCGAATCTTTATGCAATATGTATGATAACATTTCTCGATGCAACGCGCATCAAAGCCAAAGTAGCCTCATTTACAAACTAAAATTTTGATTTAGGGCCGGAGATTAAGAAGAAATATCCACATGGGCGATTTGAGGCCAATATAATACAAATCGCTATGAATTAGAAATACCCACATGTAATCACGAGGCACGAACCAAGAATTCTCACTTGACGAGAATCGATATAATGTTGCTGAAGGCAAGAAGTGTGGCAACTTAAAATAAATCCGCTTTTACAATCAGTAAATTCTTATGGTTTTGTTATTTAAAATTTAAATTTTATACATCCATTAAACATTATGTTTAACATTTATTTCATGTTAAATTCGAAAAGTAAATGTAAAATTCGAGAAGCTTGACTAACAATATTTTATATCAGCCAGGAAAAACAAACGAAAATCAAAGAATGAAAATAACTTATACTTCACATTAAAATAATCATGTGTTATTTTTTCTAAAGCATAATTAACACATAGAAAACAATTTAATAATACTTTCAAGTGTTTATATGCATAGTTTTTTGCGTATAAAAATAAAACCCAAAGAAATAAAAAAACTGAATGGACCTGATGTTCTAAAATCTAAGTACGTCGTTGCATCATCGAAACTAACAATAAATCGTAAAATAAGAATTCTGTGATATAAAGTGATAGGTGCAAAGTTGGCAGAATTTATGGTAAAGTATGGTATGAGTATTTTTATTAGTTTTGTTAGTGTAAATGTTAATAGCATTAAGATCAATTCAAAATATTCCAAGTTGTATCAATTGCAGTATTTGGAAAATGGAAGAATCGTTAAATTGGAATTTTATCATAAATTTTTTTTACGAAATCATGTTCTGGGCTTCCTATTAACGAAAATTGCTTACATTTGTATTAGAGCGAAACATAATTTGCAATTCATGTAAAATGGTGAAAACACAACCTTTTGAGAAAAAAGAAAAAGAAAAAAACGCACCTAACTAGGCATTTTTTTTTCCAATTCTAAATCAAATCTTACGTCACATGGGAACAATTGGCTTTATTCAACCTGAATCAATTGGAAACAATAAACCATACTTAATAACACTATTTTTCAATTGTAAATCTGAGTTTCCGAATTTAATTGCACGTAAACAAATCTACTTTTACATTAAGCAAATGACCAATGCTTCATTCTCAAATAAGGAAAATAATTTCGTTCGATCATTATTTGTATACTTCAACAAATGACGCAACGGGACAGTACAGTATCAGCATGTTCATTCCATGATTTAACGCCAATTCCGAAGTTTCCTGACAATCCAAATAGTTGTTACGAGGAAAACAATTATCACACGGGTAGAGAGAAACATTTCCGTAATTGGTCGAAAGCATGAAGGCCTGTCTGGATGAATCATTAAAATGCACGTTGTCCAACGATCAGAAGCAGGAAAATTGGAAAGCAACTAGTTTGAAGGAGGCAATTTTCATGAATCCAGAGAATGATCGCATTTGAAACGTGAATAAATTGAGAGCTCTTCGAGAATGAGTATAGAACAGGAAATATTGACTCTATATTTATAAGTTCCTGTTTGACTCACTAAAACTCAAATATAAAGTCTAAAAATAAATCACTGGCATTTGATAAGTTTGAACACATTAATATTAGTATTATTTATAATAATGAGGAAATAAATCCTTTTCTTAGAGTAAGTAAAATTGTAATGTAATCCAAATGTAGCTGGATTACTTAACCAAAAGTTTATTATTTGTAAATAAATGAAGTTGGAAGCGTAAGTTCAAATTGTTTTCATATTTATAGTAGTCCCAAAACTCGGCATTCGATAAACCGGCAGTTCGGATAACTCGGTCACACCCTGGAAGAAAGGCAAAAATCCGTGCGCAGACACTACACAATTCTTTTTTTAAAGAAAAGAGTTGCCAGTTTTTGCAAAGTTGGCTGGTTAATTTTCATTTTAGACAGCTTTATGCTCTCATAAAAATTTTTTTCTGAGTTCTGTCTTATCAGGTGAATTACTGTACAATTGTGTATTCATTAATTTTCCTTTTCATGTAGTGAAGAAAGGTATTTAGGTAGTTTATTCTCTGTTGCATTCTCAAGCAAACAACACATACAAGTACAGTACAGTATTAAAAACATTCGTACTTATTCTTTTTTTCCCATTTCCGATAATCCGGCATTCTCAACTCGGCCAACCTTCGGTCCACATTAAGCCAAGTTTTCGGGGATCTACTTTAGAATATTTGATTATATAGCATGAACATTGATTCATCTGCAGTAACACAACAAGAAATCCCCCTTCCCCAGGGGGTAATAACAATCTTTATACGAATGCACATCAATATACTATGATTTTGAAACACAGCGCAAGGCAAAGGTTTTGGGGTGTTGATCCTTCTCGCTTCTCCTCTGTTTGCTTTCCTGTTCATCAATGCATAAAAAATCAGTGAAATGTTTTTTAAATTATTAGAAATTTACTGAGCTTACCAACTAATCGCAGTACCCCTAAGGTAGTTCATATTATTAAGATTTAGTTTAATGTTAACCCCTTAACTGCTTAATTTTTTTACCTTAAATGTTCCTAAAAAAGTCATATTTTTTATTGCATATAATTAAAGTCCTAACTTGATATAAAAGGAAAATGAAAGAATTTCTTTTTAATTTCATAAATAATGAATTTAGGCATTTTTTTTAATTTTAAAACTTTGAAACAGAAATGCCCCTAAATGTTGGCTTTTTGCAATCACAGAGTACAGTGAAGACTGTATTACAGATCTCACGATCTATTGAAAAAAATCTAATACTAAAGACTCTCTTTCAATCTATTAAAAATACAGGCAAATCAAAACAAGAAAGGCCTAAATATCAATGGCGTACGGGCAAACCAGTTGGGACCAACTTTGGGTAGCCCGTACACAGTACGGGCAAACCAGTTAAGGGGTTAAGCATCAACTTTACTACTGTAGGATAAAACGAAAATAGCGTCGCTTGATCCGCTTGTTGGCTTTTACACCTCTGAGAAACAAAACAAGAAATGTGGAATCTCTGGATGAATTATGTTTGTAGCAAAATCGAAAAATTAGTCATCAGGAAAGAATGCGATTGTCTTCGGTGTTGCCATGACAGACTACGGTTTGTTGATGAAAGCAAAATTTCGAAACGATAATGGTTCTAACAGCAACTCTTTCACCCACTAAAATTAATCATATAGCAGCTCAAATTGTGCATAGCTGATGCATACTTGACGCTTTCCCATGCTTTTCGCTTCAATGATGAAATAACTGCGCAGTTATGAAGAAAAATATTCCAAAATTCAATGTTCCATATTTATTCAGTGCTTTTAACCAGTAAAGTAGCACTTCTCACGTTATCAGTATTTATAGGAATTGTGACTTCATTACATCCCCTTTAAAATATTTGTTGTAGGGTTTTTCTAAAAACATGTTTTGTCACAACCTTTTTTTGCGCGCGTGTGTATGTGTGTGTATCGGGGGAGGAAGAGTAAGAGCGCTTTTTCATTGAACGACACGATACCCATAATATCGGACGACAAAAAATGAATGAAGCTGTCGTTATAAATCGTTCAAGCAAATGTGTTTTCACTGCGCCAACACCGTTCGTCGGAAAATCAAATTTTTTCTTATCCGGCGGTTAACTTCTGAAGAGGGTGCTTTGCCGTAGCAGCTGTCAAAAAGCTAAAGTTTTTCGGAGTGCTGCTTTTCAATTTTAATTACGTATTTCTAACTGTTTTCAATTTCATTCTGCACTGTAAAAAAAATCTCCTGAAAATGACGGGAAAAGTACCGCGCAGAGCTGCTGGAAATATTCCGTTTCTGATAATATTTTCCCGATATTTGGCAGAAGTTCTATTTCTTTTTTCTCCGTTAATCCAAATCAGGTTGTGAAAATACAGCAACCGTAAAACGGAAAAGTTCCGTTCTCGTATTGTCAGGACGTGATATTTCCATTTTTGGTAGGAAAAACCATGTATTGAAGCACTACGGAAATCTTCCGTTAAAATCAGTCAAAAAACAATATGAAAATTTAGGTTTTTTATTAAACAGTTTTTTTAACAATGGGCAGGTAACCCTCCAAAAAAGTTTTCTAGTTACGGCTTCACAGGTATCAACATATAATAGCATAAAATCTACTATATGGCTCTGGAAGGCAAAAACACATTTTTTAAAAATTAAATTAGATCCCATTTTTCTGACAGACAGTTAAAAAAAAACGATGCGAAAGTGATCAGTATACATTTCAGGTAATGTTAAATATTGTAACCATTAAAGAACTTTAAACATGAATATTTCAAATTAAAGCCACCAGTCTCCTGTTGCGTATTATAAACACTTGAAGAAAAACTGTATTAGAAAATGTAAGTATAAAATTACAGAAATATTACATGCATACATATAAATCACGTAGTTCTGAATACAGATTTTAAAACGAAATCATTTAAAAACGTTCATTAAAGGAAGCAAACCCTTCAGAATTGATCAAAAATGAGAACACGCTCATTTTAGGCCTACTTTCCCGTAAAAGTAAAAGAAAAAGCACGAAAGAAGGTTTAAAGTATCGTTAAAAATAAAGAAAAGTCAAAAATCAAAAAGACATCTCATTTTTAGCCTACTTTCCCGTAAAAGTAAAAAAAAATAATAATAAAGCATGAAAGAAGGCTTAATGTATCGTGAAAATATCGTTAAAAATCAAGAAAAGTCAAAAATAAGTGAAGTAATTAAATAAAGATTGAAAAATAAAAAATTTGAAAGTAGGGTATTGAGATGGGGAAAAAGTGTGTCTGTCGGTCTGTCTGTCGGTCTGTCGCCCCCTAATAACTTTTGAACGAATTGTCCGATTGGAAAAATTCTTTTTGCATTCGAAAGATCTCGGCGAGGACATCTCATTTCTATATTTCACTTTTTGATTTGAACAATTTTTTGTTCAATTTTGAACAGTTCAAAAATTTTTAACATTAGCGCCTATGGACAAAATTGAAGCAAATTCTGTAAACTCTGGGCACAAGAGCCAAGTTCCTATTGAAAGCTTATTGAAAGGAGTTCTCGGTGTGAAATATTGATTTGAACAGTTTTTGTTCATTTTTGAACAGTTCAAAAAATTAACACAGAGCTTACGGGGAAATTTCAACCCTATATAAATCCTGATCTAACGGACCGATTTGCTTGGGACAAACTTTATCGGAAAGCTCTTATAACGTAGAACATGTAGAAATAGAAAGTTTATCCAGAACGTACGAGCCTATTTTGCTATGAAATTTTTTGATCGGGATTTTCAAGGATATTTCTCAGTGACTCAATGAGTGAAATAATGAATGAATGAATAAATGAAAGAGTGAAAGAATAAATCAATGAATAAATGAATGAGGAAAAGAATGAATGAATAAATTATTGAATAAATGAAAATATAAATAAATGAGTGAATAAATACATGAATGCGTAAATGAATGAATAAACACTTGAATGAGGTAACGAATGAATGAATAAATGCATGGCTGAATAAATGAAAGAATGAATGAGTGAGTGAATGAATATGTATTATCCGTTGAAAAAGGTATATTTTCAATAATTAGAACTAAAGATAAATAAGAAAGAGAGAGAAAGAGATAGCTAGATTATAAATTTGAATTTGGTGTATACGGGAAAGTAGGCTCGTATAGTTCTAGACGGAACTTCTTTTTTAATAATGCGTTTTTTTTTTTTAAATTTCATGTATTGCCCGCATCGTTATATTGCCCGCAGGAAGTAAAAAAAGAAGTTTTTTTGTAGATAGCCCACGGGCTATACACAGATAATTACGGTATTTCATTTAACGTGGACGAGTTACGATTAAATTTTGCTGTACGATACGATACTGACATTATGTAAAAAACAAGCTATGATAAAACGATATTAAAAGAATTGCTTTATGATTAGCATTGAAAAGTAACGTAACCATTTATATTTATTATCGTAACTTACGGACATTAATATATTTATTTCTATTTCTTAAAAAGTACTTCCATTAGTAATTAAATTTTTAATTTCCGATTCTTTGGAGCGGCAACACCTTAGTTTGTTTATATCGAGAAATAATCTCATTTTTAGCCTACTTTCCCGTAAAAGTAAAAAAAAATAATGATAAAGCATGAAAGAAGGCTTAATGTATCGTGAAAATATCGTTAAAAATCAAGAAAAGTCAAAAATAAGTGAAGTAATTAAATAAAGATTGAAAAATAAAAAATTTGAAAGTAGGGTATTGAGATGGGAAAAAAGTGTATCTGTCGGTATGTCTGTCGGTCTGTCTGTCGGTCTGTCTGTCTGTCGGTCTGTCCCCCCCTAATAACTTTTGAACGAATTGTCCGATTGGAAAAATTCTTTTTGCATTCGAAAGATCTCGGCGAGGACATCTCATTTCTATAATTTTGAACAGTTCAAAAAATTTTAACATTTCGCCTATGGACAAAATTGAAGCAAATTCTGTAAACTCTGGGCACAAGAGCCAAGTTCCTATTGCAAGCTTATTGAAAGGAGTTCTCGGCGTGAAATATTGATTTGAACAGTTTTTGTTCATTTTTGAACAGTTCAAAAAATTAACACAGAGCTTACGGGGAAATTTCAACCCTATATAAATCCTGATCTAACGGACCGATTTGCTTGGAACAAACTTTATCGGAAAGCTCTTATAACGTAGAACATGTATAAATAGAAAGTTCATCCAGAACTAACGAGCCTATTTTGCTATGAAATTTTTTGATCGGGATTTTCAAGAATATTTCTCAGTGACTCAATGAGTGAAATAATGAATGAATGAATAAATGAAAGAGTGAAAGAATAAATCAATGAATAAATGAATGAGGAAAAGAATGAATGAATAAATTATTGAATAAATGAAAATATAAATAAATGAGTGAATAAATACATGAATGCGTAAATGAATGAATAAACACTTGAATGAGGTAACGAATGAATGAATAAATGCATGGCTGAATAAATGAAAGAATGAATGAGTGAGTGAATGAATATGTATTATCCGTTGAAAAAGGTATATTTTCAATAATTAGAACTAAAGATAAATAAGAAAGAGAGAGAAAGAGATAGCTAGATTATAAATTTGAATTTGGTGTATACGGGAAAGTAGGCTCGTATAGTTCTAGACGGAACTTCTTGTTATCTTTTATTTTTTGAATTGAACTATTTTTCGTTCAACTTTATGAGTGAAAGAATGAGTGAATGAAAGAAAAAAAAAATGAGTGAATAAATGAAAAAAATAAATGAGTGACTAAATGAAAAAAAATAAACGAGTGAATAAATACACGAATGAACGAATGAATACATGAGTGAATGAATGTGTATTAACAGTTGAGAAAAGGTATATAAAGGCATATTTGAGGTAATTAAGCACTAAAGCTAAATGAGAAAGAGAGAGAGAGAGAGGGAGATTATAAATTTGAAGTTGGTGTATACGCGAAAGTAGGCTCGTATAGATCTAGACGGAACTTCTTGTTATAAAAGTTTTAAAAATCATTTTTAATGAAAAAAATAACATTCAATTCAGATCCATCAGAGTACAATTAAAAAATATAAGTAGAGCATATTTAATTACTTCTTTCTTCTGCTCCTTGTTTTGGTAGTTATCATCCCATCCGTTTTGCCGGTATCGTGTCGGCTATGAAAAAGCGCCCTAATTATACCCCCCTTCTTATGACTGATTACTTACTTCTACGCCAATTTATCGTTGAGTCGATTTTCTAATGCATGTGTTACAAATTTAGAGTTTTATAATTTTTTTCGCAAAGGGTTTGTACTATAATATTTACTTCTCCATATAAAAAATATTTCCAAGGTGCAAAGGTTCCTGTATTTTCAGTGATAAAAGCAAAAATAAGTGCATAGCAATACAGTATAAATTTCAGTTTTGAAGAAAAAATTCCTATATACAAGTTTCTTGACATTTATATTAATGAATGATAAAGAAATAGGCAAAAGTAATTCTGAATAAAATCTTTCTCATTTCAATTTTAAAAAATCGAGCCTTTTCAAAGACTTTTTTTTTAAATGCAAGTCTTCCCATATCATTAAAACTTTGTCATCATGACGAGAACAGAAACTATTGTTTTAGTTTTCTTTAACTTTAGAAGGAAATAATCTTCTTGGGAATTTTCGCTGAATTTTAATTAAATTCTATTTCAGACAGAATGTAGCAATTATCCTTTCACTTTAAATTACAGAATTCAGATTACCCTTTAATTCAATAGCTGCACATAAAGAGTGAGAGAAAAAGTGGAGGAAGAATGATGCACTGAAGTGAAGAGAGAAAACCTCTCGTGGCCGAAAGTAATATGTTGGGTAACTTAATGGCAGGAAATAAATCGATCAAACTGTAGTCATTGGTTTTCCACGGTGGCAGATGTTAATGTTTGGGTTTTTTTTTCTTTTATATTCATTTACTCTATCTAAAAAAGAATTGCCATTATTTCATCCATGGTATGCAGCCTACCAATGGCTATCAAGAGGAAAATGGGACAGAAATATTGCGGCGCGTTCTTAACGATTTTTCTTTCGAATATCGGAGTTTCGGATGGTGGCTTTCTTCTTTCGGAACAGATCGAAACAATTTCTTCTGTAAGGAAAAAAGAAATTCGTAAAGAAAGTAATTTATAATAGCAATTTTCAAGGACCCAAATCCATCTGAAAGAAAATGATGCTTTTAAATACTTCCGGGTAAGAATGGTTCGAACAAAGAAAATTACTCCATCGAACTGATGTTTCAAACGGCAATTTCGAACGCCCTCATATTATTTTTAAAATAATTTCCTTCTTACAACAAAACTTTTTTTAAAATTCTTGCGGAACTTAAACTAAGTACAAGTTTAAAATTGAAATTCTACAGCTAAAATGAAAGAAAAGTGACGTAAAAGTAAGAAGGGGAAAGTTTCCAATTAATGTTTTAATCATTTGGGTAATTTGCATAAGTGAATTCTGAATCAAAAAAGATTTGTGGTGTTGCGGCGTTTTGAATAGTTATTTTTTAAAGATAAAGATGTATTAATTGAACACCGTTTTCAGAATATACTGTTAGTAATATTTCATAAAATGAAACTGAATGGAACCTTTTTGAATTTCAGGAAGGTGTTTCGAATGTAGAATATTGTTTTTATTTAAAATATATTTTTAAAGATATTTCTAAGTAAATATATTTGAGTAATATGATTAAACTGAATAAATTAATATGAGTAAACTGCAAGAATATCTCGCTAAATTAACTTCAGATATTTGCAATCATCACTATATATTAAATGATGAAATATTACAGTTTTCAGAACAAACAGGGGAAGTTGCTGAAGAACTGAAAATTTTAATTGCAACAATTAAAAGAACGGATTGCTGTTTCTAGTTGCTCAATTAAAAGTGTAATAAAATTATAAATTAATAAAGGGAGTTTCTTTTTCTTTCTTTTTGGAAAATTGTTGCATAACGACCAAGACTAGATAATTCATTAAATATTATTTAATAATTTCCTGCAAGCTATTTTGTTTCTTTTACACTGCAAAGGATTTGTAAAATTAAAGTAAATTTTGCGTTTTAAAGTTCTATATGACGTCATTATTTCTCGCAAACATAGTGCGAAACTTTTCCGAACCTCAGATAGCATAGAGATTTTTTCCCCCACTCATTCATCAAGTCAAGTATTTTTCATACGAAAAGGTTGGTTACATTAAATGTGATATCAGTTACAAGTTATCTTTACTCACATTTGTAACAATTACTTGCCATTAATCGCGAATAATTAATTTTTACAGGAAAATAAATGCAGTTTCTACTGTTCATTTGAAATTAGAAGACTTCCTTACTAAAAATAAAATTTACATCACCCTTTTTTTCGATACCTATATCTGTTAATAATTCAAGAAATATTTACTGCAGCAAATGTACATTTTGAGTAAAATTTCAAAAAAAAAAAAAAAAAGTCTTTTTTTCGAGTTTTTCATAAATATTCCCACTACTTATTAACTTTGATAAATGCGGCTTCCTCAACCGCAATAATCAAGTGAGTTCTACGAACACAATTTTGTGGGAAATTCGATCAAAGTTCCGAGAAATTCAATTCTAGTACAAAACTAAACAAAATCTAATTCTATAAAATACATTTTCTAAAAACTATTCAACAGTAGAAAAACTAATTCAGCAGTTTTAAACAAAACGCACATAGGACGGAATTTGAATACGATTAGTTAGAATTTCCTTCACTATACAAAAGTAAAATAATTTCCTTAAAAGCCTTGAAATAAAATGAACATCTAAAAGGAATTCGAAGTACTGCAGTACAAATAGCAAGATTGCTGAATACATGCAAACAAATTAAGAATTCTAGTCAATGTTACTAATTTAAATTTTTGTTGAAATAGCCAAATTTCACAAAGGATGAAAGATCGATATTAGATTTTACAAATTCAATAACTCGAAGAGGTTTTGGGTTTTTGTTTGGTCGTTGCTTCTGGAGAAATTATAAATTCATTATTTAAAAAGGTTTAGATTGTTCATAGCCTCCGGCATTGAATGTTTCTTAGCTTGTTTTTTTTTTTATTATTTTACTCTCAGCTTAGAAAGCTAAAGGCTGTTTAGAATACCAGAACACATGTATGCATATATACCGACTTTTCCGATTCTTTTGTAATTTTTACGAAAAGGTGTCCTTTTCTATAATCAATTTTAGATATTGTAAATTTTTAGAGAAACTCTAGCGATTTTCAGAAAACCTGAGTCGATTTCTGGTAACTTTGAGCAATGTTTTGACAATTTTTAATGACTAAAGTAACTGAATGGTATTGATTAACTTATTTCGACTTTAATGACCATGATTATTTAGGTTTGGATACTGTATTAGAAGTAAGTTCATGTTTTTTATTTGTATGTAATTAATATATATATATATATATATATATATATATATATAAATACATTATATTTCCCAAGTCAGGGGGGCGGGGGGCAATTGTCAATCCTTAAATGAGGGGCCTGATTTATGGGATCATTCATAAATGATGTCCCACTTCGAGGGGACGGGTGGCTCGTGAAGTTGTGACAAATTGTAACAAGAGGAGGGGGAAGGAAGAAGTGTGACATCATGCTTATGCAACATAGCGTGACATTTGACAAAGAGGGGAGCGGGGTATGTTGAAGTGTGACATTTCGTGACAAAGAGGGGAGTTTGTCAAATATATGGGGAAAAAAGCGTGACATCATTTAGGAACCTCTATATTACTATACATAAATGCTTAACCCATTAATTCCCCTTTTTTAAAAAATATGTATTTCAATGTTTTATAGAGTCATTAGTTTTGAAAACAAAAAATATTAAAATTAAAACACAAGTATAGCTATTTCTGGCAGGCATTGACAAGAGAAAAAGCCAGCTCTAACAACACTAGCATTCTTTGTTCATTTACTTTAGGTCATGCTTCACTCAAAGGTACACTACAACGTCCCCAAAATTAAGAAGAAAACTTATGCCACGTATCCAAAAGTTGCAACTATTGCTGACTACTCGATCGAAATGGAGAGTTAATTAAAGTGGCACTAAGGTAACTGG
The DNA here is from genome assembly GCA_038502835.1 of Octonoba sinensis. Lineage (NCBI taxonomy): Eukaryota > Metazoa > Arthropoda > Arachnida > Araneae > Uloboridae > Octonoba > Octonoba sinensis. The sequence continues at coordinate 44,596,732 of CM076602.1, read as the reverse complement.
AAGAAAAAATAACCTCATCTTTTCTATTAAGAATGCTTATTAGAACGACACAATAGGAGGGTGAGGGGGAAGGATCTGTCTCGGTGCCTGTAGGCCAGTTGATCTTACTTCAGCAAATGACACCAAGAACAGTTATTATTATTATTAGAACTGGAAAAGCAGCTAAAATTTTCGACCATGCTTTCACCAATAATTAGGCCGGCTCAATTAAAAAGTGGAATGGTTATTCAACAGCATGAAATGTATATAAATTACATATCAAATGATACTGTTATTATTTAAACCTGAAATGGGAACGTACGTTTGAAGAATGATTATCTTATTTTTATCCCTCAATGTTGTTCACGAATACACTGGATTTACCAGACCAGTCATTTTGAGTGCTTCGAAGCTTCCATTTTGAATAATTTGTTACTAATTGTAGTGCAACTTTCAATTGCATTGGTTTTTCCTAATACACGGTAACTAGGACAAGTTAATGTGACTGAAAGTTTCATTATAATTAGTACCAACTTGGCGTAAAATGAAAGTTTAGAATTTGTTGGAAACGGCCTGGTAAATTCAGTGTTAAGAAGAATAAATCGCAAAGAAACAAAATATGAAGTTAAAATCTAATAATTTCTTACTGATTCAAGTTTCGGTTTCACACTATGAAATTATAATCCATTTTTTAATGTTTAATGGTATTGAGATGATGTTTTTGTAAATAATAAATTTTCAACAATAAAAAAGTAGTTAAAACCTGGGGAAATTTTAAGTTATTTGTCATTCTAAATAAAGTATTTGAAAAATGATGAATCATTAGTTACGCTTACACGCATTCTGATTTGGATTTGAATAGCGAATAGACATGGAAAATATGCTATTCGTTGTGCACTAACTAGTTAAGTTGTATTTCATTAGAAAAATTAAACTCTTAAATTTCTTTCAAATTCATTTTCAAAAATGTGGATTCATCAGCGTTTTATTCAATAAATATTTAGTCAATAATAGTTTTAAACAAATCTGTTGAAGCTAGTTTAAAAAGATAAAAACTAAACAGTAAAATTATTATTATTATTATATTATTATTATTATCTTTCTGAACTGTGTTACATTCGCAAAGTAAATACACATTAGTAATTACGGAACAGAATGTTTTGAGGAAAGGGAATGTTACTTTAAGAAGTTTAAATGAAACCTCTCATCATTTGGAGTGAGTGAGTGAGTGAATTAGATCAGAAAACAGATGCGCTTAATGTTTATCAATTTGAAAACAGAGCAGTCTGTAAACTATTTCAGAAGCAGTAAATGAGCTCCGAAGAATTTTGCTAAGTTTAAACAAGACGTTAACAATAATAATACTAAACAGTTGATTACATGCGAATAAATTGCTCGTAAACTAGAGGTAATTTGTAAGTAAGTGGAGAAAAAATATCAAACAAGTAAACGACGAAACGGAGGATTGAATTAAGTAAATTGTGGAGAACTGATCCAATAAGTATCCGAAGAAATAAGCCAAAACAAGTAACTAACATCAACTATTATCAGAAGTTCGTGTGCAGGAAGAAGAGGAAGCTCTTGGCTGGATGCAGATGAAAGAGCAATCGAAAATAATGAATGGTCTAATAAGTGTAAGGTAGTGGTTTAGTCGAGAGGAGACGCATTTGGGGATCCTTAACTTTTTTAGATTTTGAAACACAAGCACCCCCTCCCCCTTTTGAATTTAATAACGTATGCTCGTATACGTAACTTTCCTCGCGCTTTTTCTCCAAGATTATACCACCGGTGTAGCTTGGGTAATTCTTCAGGGTTGCCAAATAAAAAACTACAAACGTGGGGCAGCAGCCAGGGGAGGTGCAAAAATGGGGGCGGGGGTCAACGGAGACATCAGATATCCGGTATCCGACATTTTTAAATATCCCATCCGGCCACTGAACGAAAGACCCGGTTATACGGCATGTGAATTATTTATTACGTATTTGGAAGATGTGGGATATGTGGGATGCTTAAAAAAAGTATACTCACACTAAATGTTTATGTTACGTCACACTAAAGTATCCTGATATTTAATATCTGGCAAAATCAAAATGCTGGCGAGAATAGGGACATTTGCCGTCCTGTAATGAAGGTCCCGGGGACGCGGGACAGTTTCTCTAACTACAGGACCGTCCCGTAAAATCTGGGACATTTGGCAATCCTGGTAATCCGTGCAAAAGTCGCACATTCTGACGTTATCAGTGCTTCGTGAAGTTCTCTTGTCTAAATCTGACTGTTGTTGATGGTGTACTGTTTCGGAAAATCTGTAAATATCGGAAGTAAAAGTTTTTTCTTTTTCTTTTTCCCCTGAAAAGAAAGGAACTATTCCATTTTTCAAATTTTCCACCTGAAGCTGTCAGTTTACAGTTCCTGTACATTAAATAATTGAATCCGAATACACAAAAAACACGTTTTAGAACTGATAAAGTAGACGAAGTGACGTAAGAACTATTTCTAGATACTGAGATTTTTTACATAAGGCAACGTAAGAAATTGTCATGATTTATTTCCAAAAAGATCTTTATGTAAAATGCTTAATTCATAACATCGTACTGATAAAAAAATCTTTCCTACAATCTTATAGAGTAATTTATAGCTAAAAAAAATAATGAAGTCAGCTATGGCAACAAGGATGAAAGATTATACTATTCTGAAAGGAAAGAATGGGGTGTGTATGATGCTTCGTAAATCTCAAAAACCATTACAATTTATGTCTCGTAACGACGCAGTTTTAGTTTTCTGAACAATGGGAGAGGAAACGGCTTTTTATTTACCTTTCCCATTCTTTTCTACATAGTTATTTAAAATTTTACTTTCGCTGCCTTCACGAAAAATTGCTTTTGTCTTGCGAAATTTATACAGCGTTAAAAACAGTCGTTTCGAAAAATCTAATGAACATTTTGACTTCTTGAGAATAAACATTAAGCACGAGTAAGTCTTTCTAAGGAGAGAAATTTATCGTTTTCATTCAGTTCAAAGAGACCTTGAAGCAACATGATGTGAATAAAAGTTGTTTATGAGTTTACGGAAATAAAATACAGTCAGCTCCACTTAACCACGCAAAGGTTTTCAAACTTTGAAGAACAGGATTTTCTCGCGTACCAATGCTACTCATACAGTATCTATCCGTGCGGGCCGTGGTAGCCTAGTGGTTAGCACGTCGGACTTCCACCTGGAAAGTCGCGCGTTCGATACCCACTGAAGACCACCACGTACACTTGGGGATACGTGCATGTAAAATTCGTGGACCCCACTACCTCTCCCCGTTGCGAAAGCAATCCTAAAGCCTCGGCTAAGAGGTAGGGGTCTAGTAGAGAAAATTATCTATCCGTGCTATAAACATATATATATATATATAATATTTGTTCGATTTTGAAGAAAAACTCAGAGAAGTAAAAGTACATCCACACCAACGGCGACAGCGACATTTTGCGTCTGGTATAATAGACTTGCTATGGTAATGGCGAGGATGTAGCTGTTCAATAACGCAATCAAATAATTACGTAAAATACTTTCAATGACGCAATAAAAAGATACCATTCATTCAACACGAGGGCGGCTTCGTTGCTGTTGTTCGTCGCTATAGTATGAATGCACCTTCAGTGGTAAGAGCACAAAAATAATTACTACCCGTAACTCATATTTAAATTTCGCGAAAGAGCTTTAATTGCAACCTAGCATCTAAATTTTGTTTTCTTAAGCATCGGGAGAGCCTCAAGGCACCTCTCATATGACGTCTCGGGGTGTCGCAGCACCCTATTTGGGAACGACCGGAATAAAGAATAAAAGAATGCTCCGATTATCAGAATAAAACCTTCTGAAACCGAAAAATATCCCCATTGAGACAATGTTTAAGTTCTTGATCGATAGAAACCTTTCTTCGCATAATGCAATTTATGTCACAATGGGTTGTATTTAAACAAAATTTGAAAAAAAAAAAAATCTCAGATCTGGTGCGTAAAATCGATCTATCAAACATGAAGCGGCTCGCCGAAATGGGTGAATTTCTCGCCACTAGCGGCAATTGTCATCAATTACAATATTTATTTATTATGAGAGAATTAATTACTTATTATGAATGCAATAGCTATTTATTATGAACTACTACTGAGTGTTAATTAAGTTTAAATATATATACGTATATTTAACACATGAATGTTCCATGCATAATCGAATGAAGGGGTTCCGTTCCGATAGTTTCAATAAAATCGCGCAAACAGTTATTGTTACAACTAACTCTGTTTCAAACAATTATCAGTTTCAACTAACCCTATTAGTTGCAGGACTGCTTGACAAATTTCAAGAGACTGCTGAAATGAGATATATGAATAAAATATTGACGTTACACAGTGAGAGAAACTGTAAACCCTTTTCAAAAGGAATAATTTGATAATAATAAGCAGCGAGATAATATGCAAAAGATAAATAAACGAGACAGAAACTAAAATTCCAATTAAGAGATCCCTGCAGTTAGATGTAATGGTGGGGGATAAATATTAAATAATCACTGACATAACAAATCGAGTGTGTAGAGGCTACTTACGTTCCCTTTTATTATTATTTTTAATTGGAAGATAACTTCAATTTTTTCTCAAGGTAAGGCTAACAAAATTTAAGAATGCCTCTCTTATAAGAAGAAGAGTTCGCAAAGAATACTCAGAAAAATATAATGCATTAAAAACAACATTTGGCCAAGTTTGTTAATTTATTACATAAATTGAGATGTTAAAACTTGTCATTTTCATGCGCAGTTCTTTTTTCTTCTAAACCAATAAAATTTGGATCAATCAAAGAAACATTCTTGGACATCTAATTTTAGAATTGAATTTTCTAAAGTTCAGCAAATTTTTGGAACAGAAATCTATAAAAATATTAACAATAATATTCGACTGACCGAAAATCGAAAATAGTAACGTAGTATAAATTTTTAAACTGAACCGATAGAGATGGATGCTGTCATTGTTGAAGAATGGATCCGGAGAAAGCCAGTGGAAGTTTTTCATGCAGTCCCTTTTTGCAAAAGACACAGAAGTAGACCAATGAACAGTTGGTGAGACTTTGCAGATTCAGAATTCCTAGTCCATCCCTAAATGTCAGAAATTGGAGAACCATTGCTGGAAAGAAGGTCGTCTGGAAGAAGCTTCTGAGCTAGAGCCAGTGCGCATAGATATGAAAGTGGTACGTAGTTGATCTGGTACACAACGTGTGGTACATGGGCCACATGTTGACCCCCAAGCTTCTTTTGAGAGCCCCGGAAAGATGCCAAAAATCTTCACAAGAAGTGAAAAACCTAATTTTGAGCAGGTACAACCTAATGCTGTACTTTTTCTTTTTTTGTAAGCAACTACAATTTGGTTCGGGCTTGTAAAGGACTGTTTGTTAAGTGAATTCAGCAAGACATCAAAGAAACGAACAAGGATCTTAATTAACTTTTATGTTGCAGCCCGTGTGAAATAGTTATGTGTGTATGCGGCTTGCGAGCAAAAAACAAAAAGATACAGTACCACTGGTACAACAATAAAGTGGTAAACAATAACTCTCAGCCGGACAACAAATATTGAATGATGAAGTAGTCACGCGAGTACAATGTGCTACCGGGAAAATCTGCACGAGTAGTAAACCAACCCTGCACGAATGAAGAGGGCGCAAGGTTAAATTTCCATACTTGCCTGTATGGAAATAGAGCCGTGTTCCATTGGAATGGAAACATGGCTCTGTTTCCATACCAATGTATGCTTTAACAAGAAGTTCCGTCTAGAACTATACGAGCTTAACATCAATACAGACAAGACTAAATTAATTAATTTTGCTAAAGGGCAGTGTAAAATTTTCCCTCCCCCAATTCTGTTATATGGTGATTCTACCCTTTACTCCAATGAGGTTAAATATTTAGGGCTAACTCTTGATTCTAGACTCTGTTTCAATATTCATACAAATAACATCATTAAAGAAACTACCTGTCGTATTATTACTACTTATCCACTGTTAAAAAACCCTTATTTATCTCTCTCCAACAAACGACTTATTTATCTACAACTTATTAGAACTAAACTACTTTATGCCATTGAAATTTGGGGTTGTGCAGCACGTTGTCATTTGAAACGACTCCAGACTTTCCAAAATAAAGTTATTCGTAGCATGACTAATTCCCCCCAATTCATTCGTAATAGCACTCTCCATAAAGATCTTGCTATAGAACCTATTTCTACTTTTATTATTTCCTCAGCCACCAATTTTTATACAAAAATCCACCCTCATTCGAACCCCGAAATTGCTAACCAAATTCAGTTTATTAAAAATTACATTGGATACAAAATTCCGGCTAACACTATGCTTCTGCCGTATAACTCTTGACTACAACCGTAGATATTATGCCAGAAACTCCGGAGCAGTTTTCCCCGTTCAACCCAACTGATTCATCACCTTCCTGCCATTGGTCTCCCTTGTTGCTGACCGGCCCTCCTATTGGCTCTTTCCTAATCCCCATTCGACCCTGTCAGTTATGTTTCTGTGCTTATTTTATATTCAACCTTATTGATGTTTGTCTTTTCATTTTTGATGTATTTTTATTTTTCTTTACTAAACATAGGACTTAATCCTACGATTTGAAAACAAGTTAAAATGGTTTTTCAACTATTTTAACGAATTTAATACTTGAAGAACTGACTTTAGTTTAAACTGCACAAAAGGAATTTCATCGTTCCACGTCTAATGTGCATTCGAAGAATAAAAAACTATACGAGCTTACTTTCCCGTATACACCAAATCCAAATTTATAATCTAGCAATTTCTTACTCTCGCTTTCTCATTTAGCTTCAGTTCTTAATTACTTCAAACATAATTACCTTTTTCAAAGGATAATACATATTCATTCATTGACTCATTCATTCTTTCATTTATTCAGCCCTTCATTTATTCATTTACTCATTCATGTATTAATTCACTAATTTATTTATTTTTTTATTCATTCATTCATTTATTTTATCATTTATTCATTCATTCATTCTTTCACTCATTCATATCTTCATTTATTCATTGAGAAATATCTGTAAAAATCCCGATCAAAATGTTTCGTAGGAAAATAGGCTAGTTCAGTTCTTGTTGAATTTCGTATCTGTACATGTTCTACATCATAACATCTTTCGATAAAATTTGTTGCAGGCAAAATCCGTCGGTCATATCAGGATTTATATGGCATTGAAATTTTTCCGTAGGCGCTATTAATTTTTTTTTTTTTTGAACTGTTCAAAAATGAACATTTTTTTTATTTTTCAATTTTTTATTTAATTACTTCACTTTTTCTTTTACTTTTCCTTATTTTAATGGTATTTTTACGATAAATTAAGCTTTCTTTCATCCTTTATTATTTTTTTTCACTTTTACGGGAAAGTGGGCTAAAAATGAGAGATAGAGAGAGAAAAGAAAGAAAAGTAAGAGGGGGGGGGGGGGGAATCTTGCTTTTTTAAAAACTAATTACCAATTTCAAAACTTTTACATAAACGTAAAATTTAATGGTTTTCTAGTGTAACATTACCATACTTTTAACACTCCATTAGGCGCGAATCTGTCGGATGCATAAATAAAATAGTGATGCAGGTGTTAATTTTTGTACTAGTTCAGTAACAATTCATCATTTTTTATCGGCAGGTAATATGCTAGTTTCAGAAACAAATACTGCACCTTAGTCAATATATTAGCACCTATCTACATGTATCGCTATTTTATTAATGCATCTGACAGATTCGCACGCCTAAAGGAGGGTTAATATTACATTCCTGATTTACAAAATTAAATTGCCTTTTTAATCATTGCCATAATTATACTACTGGCATAAAAAACATTTAAAGTCTTAACTAAAAAAAAGTTTCTCAAAAACGAACGACGAAGAGCATCTAAGATTAATTTTATTTTTTGAACACCGAAGGTTAACTTAAAATAAATAATAAGCAAAGGCAGTAATAAAAATTACACACACGTGTTTACGGTTTACAAGAAAACCCCCTATTTACTGTAATCGATGTGAGCTTTGTTATGAAGAGATACTCGAGATAAAAGTTGAAAAGTATTTTCTCTGACGTATTTCGGAAAATGGGATTGCAACACCGAAACACACGTGTTTGTATTTTTTATAGCTATCTGTGTATCTTGATTTTTTTTTGTATTATTTCAGCACAAAACTAAATTTGTTATTTTTAATACCCTGTTCACCGTATTTCCGGATGCTGAAATAACAGGGAGCATCAATTTCGGACATTGCACAGAAGAAATTTCGCTCCACCGTCCTCTAACCAAGGGAGCGCAGGGGCGTGGGTCATGTCACAGATTACGCCACTGAAATTTTTAGGAGGGCGGCTTATTTCCAGGGCGTTTTAGCTTTCTTTGGGGGGTCTAACTATTGGAGGGGGGGCACCCCTGACGAAAAAGTTGGGCTAATATCGATATCGGTTAAAACCAAGCACCCTTCGCTGTGCCCCTGAGAGATATAATACTAGGTCGAGAGAATCTTTTTGCGCGCAAAGACAGGCCGCCATTTAACCCTCTAATTCCCAACTCCGCCTCAAGACGGATGACGATAACAAAACTTGGGCATTAGAGGGTTAAAATTTTCTCAGGGGGAGGGTACTTTTTAATTCATATCATAGGTAAAAACAACAAAATACATAAAAGCATGTATACATTCAATGTAATTCTAAAATTCGGAGGGGGGGGGGGGGGTCAATTGACCCCTGATCGCCCAAATAACGGGCCTGCATGCTCAATGGGCGCACTAAATTTGTTAATTGGGAAAAAGGTCGTAGGAGCAACCTCTTAAAGGTGATTGTCTGTACCTAACTATTTTTCAGTAGACACTCAAAAAAAAAAAAAAAAAACTATGTAAATATCATTTTTCATCATATGGATCTAACATTCATAATGTACCACGAATATCTCAATCAAATAGGTGTATTCCATATATAGCCAGGAATATACTTATTTGAATATTTCAATGGAATTTGTAAATGACTCCCAAGCAACTTTAAAACATCAAGAAATAATAATAAAATAAGGAAATTTGCTGTTTGCTGTAATTTAAAAAAAAAAGAACTTTTTTAACAAAATTAAATTGAAATTTTTCAGGAGATTCACTAAATAATGAATTGCGTAACTTATAATTTCACTTATCCTTCGAAATTCCGGGGAGGGCGTTATAACGGGACATATATTACAAGAAAGTTAAAGAAAAAAGTTTTTTTAGAAAAATTCAGATTAAAAATAATAATAACAATCATAGAAGCTTATAAATAATTTAGCATGAAACTTTTTTTATTTGTTCTAAATTAAAATTATTTTCAGTAACATTTTTGAATTCCCTTTAAATCTATGAGCTGTCCTAAATAGCGTAGAACTTTTTGCTTCCAAAAGCGCGCCAAATCTAAACACAAACGTGTTTCTAACAACACACAATCCTACGTTACTTTTCAAGCGCAAAAAGAAAAAAAAACTATTGCATTTTATCAAAACATCAATTTAATTCTAAGCATTTTAATGACTTTTTTCAAATAAAAATTCCCTACATTTTTATAATAAATTATAACTTTCCAACGAAAACAAGACATACATCTCTATGGCGGCTTGAAAAACATGAACAATGTACCCCGAATAAAATTTGTTTTTTTTTTAACTCCCGCTTGAAGTTTTCAAATACAGCAGAAAATAAATAATCCATATATAATTTAATTAATGAAACAAAAGTATTGCACATTTCTTAAACTTTAAAAATATTCCAAAGATGAAAAGTTTTTATAATTTTATCAAACAACGCGCAGGCCCAAAAAGTAGAACGATTGTAATTGAAAAATATAATAAATAAACAACCCTTACCTCTCTCGGAAGACATTGTTCCGTTTTCCGATAATCCAGCGGCCCGTGTTTGCAGGTTTGAGCGACAGTGCTTGCTATTCTGACCGCCACAAAACACCTGGCTCTTGTCGGCGAAATCTTTTGAGCGCGGCCCGCACAGCGCCATCTGGGGAGAAGAAAAAACTGCCTGTGACAGCTAATTGAGAAGTTAAATGCAATTGGGCAGTGGCGGCATCTGGTGATCCGCCTGATGAAAGAGGGGTGAGGGGGAGCGGTGAAATGACTGACAAGTAAATACCATAGGTAAATACAGGACCTCTTTGTTTTCAGGAGCGAAACTTTGATAGAAATTGCTGTAATTCGGTGTTAAAACTTGAACCAAAGAAAAATTTAACAACCTATTTTTCCATTCCCTATATCTTCGCAGATTATCAGAAAAAGAAATATATTAAGAAAGAGAATAAAAAGAAAGCAGTTCTTTCAATAGGAAATTCGCAAGAATCATTACATAGGCATAAAAATGACATAAAATGCAAGTAGAAAAAAAAAAAGAAAAAATACACACAGAAAATGAATTGTTCTAACTTTTAAAAAATAAGAAGTTATAAATAAAATTATAAACTTTTTTTTAGAACAGCCTTCACCCCACCCACTAGCGTATGCAAGGGGGGGGGGGGTTAACCCCCTTGTTAGGGGTTTAAAACCAACCCTTGAGCCCTAAATAATAGTGCTTTATTATACACTCGAATTTCTTTTGGTAGTTTCAGAAAATTGTGATCCCCCCCCCCCCCATGAAAAATTCTGCGTACGCCACTGACCCCACCCGCTTGAAAAAGAAAGAGGGAAGCAGCTTTCTTATTGGCATGCAGAGCAGTCCATTAGGCTGGGCCAAAAAACCGAGATTCATTTTTTCTTTCATGTGTAACACCGCGGAAAAATTACAGATTGAAAAGGTTAAAGACGGTGTTTAAAAAAAAGCAATATATTGGTTTCCATTTTCCATGTTTGCCGAAATTGGAAAAAATCTGATTAAAAAATGTTTTTAAAAATGTTACTAATAATCTCACTAATAATTTAAGAGTGGTTTTCTTTTCCTTTCTTTCTTTCTTCAACTGAAAAGAAAACCCCTCTAAATTAGTGTTATTTATTTATTTTTTTTTTTATAATTTGCTGAAATATAGAAATCCTTTCTGTATCGAACAAAATCTTCTTCTTCTTAATTTATTTATTTCAAATAAAACACAATATATTCTATAACGATAGAATAACTAAAAAAAGTTTCCTAAAATAGAGCTACGTTCTTTTTGCAGCAAACCCCCTCCATTTAGGGTCCTTAAATAAAGAAATGGGATTGATTATTCTGTTGGGAACAGCTTATACCAGGGTCTTTTTTACCAGGATTTTACCACCGATTCCTAGGAATCCTGAGGTTGCATTATTAATCAAGTGTTGATTTTATCAGTCCTCTCTAAAGTATAAAAAGTAAAACTCTAACTTTGAATGGGGTTAACAAAAAAGTGCCTTTAGTTGAATAGCATTTACAATTTATATGAATAATTAATGCATTTTAACAGTTGTCTATATTCATTTAAGCATATTTATAATGCAGGAAAAATAAAACTGTGTGTGAGTATTTCGTATTTCGAAGAGAAAAGGATTAATTAACTTCTGGAGAAAACTGACTAATAAAATATTGAAAGGAAATCAAATGCAGTAAAGCAATGCGATTGTTTCTCGTGGGACTATTCATTTAGAACGTTACATACGAAAAAACGATCTTTGTAGAGACGATGGATCGAAGACCTACCAACCTTTTTCAGTTCGCCACCCCATTTTTAACAGATAAGCAACCCGCGACCCTACATATCTACGCATTCACACTTTCACACAGGTATTTTGACACAAAACTATACGTTGATTCCAAGCTGTTTCTGAATCCTATTCCACTGTAAATGTACTTATCTTAAAACTAGTAAGCCGGCCGGTCATGCAAAATGACCGCTGTTCTAAATATTAGAAATATACAATTCTTCCAGTAACCGGAAATGCACATCAAATCAAAGAGATAATTTATCAGCTAGAACAGTGAAGCATAATGAATAAATAATAAAGATATAATAATTTCAGAAAAATATATTCTTACCGAAAAAAAAGTTATAATAATCTGTAAAATAAAAATATTATTTACTATATAGTCAAATTGTTTGTGAAAAATATTTATTTATATCCAACATAATCATCATCAAAACAATAGTTTTAACGAAATTGGAAAAAAGAGCGCTGTCACTTAAAAAAAAATATAAAGTGCCAGACGATAAATAAATTAAAACAAAGAAGGAAGGATTAAATTAAATTCGCGTTTTCATTAAATTTTAAAAGAGATTGCAAATCTAGCGATGCCTCACTCAAAATGCTAGAGAAGTAGATGGATTTTTTTTTCTCGTTACACCTAACTGCTCCCAAGAAATAATGGAAGAATTCAGACAAAAATTGGTTGCCACAATTTTATTTGAATATTTCGGTAAATAATTTGAACTTATTCAAATTCTGGGCATATAATTTGAATATTTATCGTGTAATTGATTATTTTTCGTACATTTCTGCATTTTAAATATTTTTGATGAATTTTATTGTGGTCGAATATGACGAAAATTATCAAGTCACTAGAAAATTTCTCTGTAGTTTACGGTCTTTGTAAGTTACATTTCTTTTTCATTTACAATCTTTGTATCTTTGCAATATTTGTTTCTTATTTACAATCTTTGTAAATTACATTTCTTTACAACTTACTTTGTAATAGAGAATTGTGCCATTAGGTTTAGCACGAAATAATTTAAAATGATATTCAGTATCAAAAAGAGTCATTTTATCTATATGGTAAAGTTCTTTTCTATAAAATTAGAAATTATATGGCGACCCTATTTTGGATCGCGACCCACAGGTTGGGAACACCTGTTCTACTGTATATTTATTCCATCAAACATGAGAAACGCTGTAGCTACTCTGTTCTCAAATACTAGCGAATAAAAATCACAATCTTCAACAAAAAAAAAAAAGAAGAAAAAACATAACAGGAGGCATTGACCTACTCCACTGACTAAACAACGTGCTTTGCTTTTTCTTTTTGGATTTAGGTTGGATGAAAATGGACCCTATTAAACGCGGGAAGAAAGGTGTAATCACGCTTCGCCATTTTCAAAATAAATAAATAAATACAAACGAAAATGAAGGAAAAAATAAAGTAACGTTCGTCCTATTCAAACGAATTTCTATTCAACCAAATGAATAGTTTGAGTGTCAAAATGTATACTCAACAACATATAAACTCATTTGGAGGAGGAGAAGCGTTATTTACTGCTCTAAAAAAAAAAGAAAACAGAAAAAACCTGTGTTCTAAATAAGAGGAAATTGCGGAAATGTGTGGAAGAGAACTAAAAGGCAATGAAATCAAATAAAAAGAAAAACATATTTAAGTTTTAATCAGGCGTCTGGAACAGCACATTTTCCAGTTGCTCCATCCAATTTCTAAGTTCTTGCTCCATACCCACTCTAAGTCCGCTCTTTGCACCTAATAGTTTTAAAAGGAATTTATCTTTATCAATAAATGTATAATGCACAGCGTTACGAAAAAACTAGGCACCCATCTCCTCCCCCCCAAAAAACAATTAACTTTGGGAGGAGACCCCTCATTCATTTATTTTTAAACTTAGAAATGTCAGTCAAACGGGGGGAAAAGGAAAGAAAAAAGAAAAGAAAATTGGAGCAGCGGAGCGCAGTTAATGTTTTTAAAACTTTTTTCCCATTTCATATACCAGTTTATATCCTCACGCTCCCTTTTATGTCCCTGGTTTTACAATATTATACAGTACTTAATTATTAATAGCCTCTTTATGAATTTAAATAGAAGTATCTGCAAGACTAAATTGTTTTTGAAGCAAACTACCTTCCTTTGTAAATAAAAATTCCTTTGACACAAATCCACTTCATGGCTATTGGCATGGCCGCATTTACGAGTGTGACATACCTCCGTGGAACCTTGCTCTTCCTTGGCCTGGACCCTCCATATAATCAGCCGTAAGAAACAAACAAATAAACGAAACGAAAAAGAAAAAGCATTGTAAGCAAGAAAAAAAATTACAACAGGCTAGGATCCTATATGTAGGCGCCAAATGACGCAGAAAGCTTATCATTTCCGTCAAATCAACATTCATCCATCAAACAAAGAATGCACAAGTCTGAGAAGGCTCTGAGTGTTAGGTTTTGACAAATTGACTTATTTTTCGATTCCGAGTCCGAAACTGACCTTTAGTTTTCCCCCATAACGTAAGGAGTTTTTAGAAATCGCAAATTTTGAAAAATATTCAAAAATTGCAATTTTAGATACCAATTTTCCCTTTTTTTTTTCTCTTTATAAAGGGTTATTTTATATTTTCCTTTATACTAGACATTATACGTACTATCTTAACAGGAGAGAAGTCTACAAAAAAGGGCAGACCGCAAAGTGACACTTAGTTTTTAAAGAATTTTGTCACAAAACTAGTTTGAGGTTCTTTTTTAGTAAATTTTTGAATTCAATTTTTATGAAGTATTTTTTGCTTTCATAAACCCCTCTTCACTCACTATGATGAGATATGTACAATATTTTCAACAAAGAACTACATGTCCGCATTTCGACGGTGACACTGCTCTAAATGTTCATGTTATAAGTAAGCGTAAGCTGATCGTGTGGGCAAAAGCAAGAAGTTGCCGTGGTGTGGCAATTTGAAATGTACTAACTTTTATTAAGTTATTAATTCTCACCCTGCCGAATTTTAAAAAAGAAAAATGTGATTGTGGAAAGGAAATGGATTATTTCTGAAATTAAATTTCGATTGTAAAATCATTTGAAATATTGAAAATCCACCTTTTTTTTACTTGTTAAATTTAAAAATATTTAAATGGTATAAACTGTTTAAAGAGGTACAGAAATCGTTTTCTACATGAACCATGTCTTTATAGGTTCATTTCGAGTAATTATCCACGTATCGATCGGATCAGCGGATGGATAATTAGTAATCGATGCTAACAGCTTGTATTCATTGAACAAATTCTTATACCCATTGATTCTTGTCAAGGAAATTTAAACGATTGCGTTGGTTTGCGGAGAATCACTTGCTCCAAAAATTTTGAATCGGTTTTAAAACCAACAAATATACTCAAGTGTATACCATTAAGTTTTCAAAACTTTGAAAACATTTACATATAGTAATTTCGCGAGTAGAAATTTCTAGTTAGAGCACAGGCGAGCACAATACCCTAAAAATTAGGGGTTAAATGATTCTGCATGAATAGCTTGATATTGTTGAACAATTAAAATGTTCACTATCTTTTGATCAAAAGAACACAAAATTCTCCCAAATTGCTACAGTTCTTACAATTTCATTTTAAGAAGTTTAGTTTTCAGGAAGACATTTATGAAAATTCTAACGGATCAAGATAATTTTAATTGAGCTTAATAAAAGAAACTAGTGGAATTCAAACGCACTTTCAGCTCCACAGATAATAGACAAACGACTAAAAAAAAAAAAATCAAACGCCTCAAGAAATATTTATGTAACGTTTTTCTTTTAATTTCTATTTTATCATCATCATCATCATCATCATCGTCATTATTATTATTGCATTTATTGGCTTTGAAAAGTATTTTGATTCTATCAGTACTTCAGTAGAATCCAAAGGCATTGAAAATTATTAGAGAAGAAATAGACTTAAATTATAAAAAAAATTGTTTACAAATTTCCCTTTAAAGCAAACTTAAGTGTCAAAACCTTTTTTCATGAATTCTGAAATTTAATTGTTTCACATATGCTACGTTTATTCAAACTTCAAAGTGATTCAGATATTATGACATATATCGCTTATAGAAATGAAGTGTTATACCAGCAGAAAATCGTTTTTTTGGTTTTTATATCAAAACTTTCAGATTTTTGCGCTTTTTGTATTGGGAATACTGCTGTAAGTAACTGTTCATAAATTCAGGCTAGAGGCCAACTGTACTTTTTTTGGTGCAATACTGTCATAACTACTTTTTATAATTATTTCTAACTTTTTTGACATCATTAATATCCATCATGTGAGAGAAAACTAGAACAATAACTTCTTTCCGAACAAAATCGATTATAATAATCAGTGAAACAAATAAGGTAATTAAATGAAACAAATTGTAAAAACTTCAAACTCCTCTCTTGAAAAATGTCCATTTTGCAGATATGACACTGTTCATTTCTATAAGCGATGTATCCCGTAAAATAATAACTTTATATATTAGATTACGATGCACCTGATCTCCAAAAGCTGCTCAATTTTAAAACCCTCTCCTTTTTTTGGACTTCTATCATCAAAAAAGGAAGGAGATGAAGAAGAAAAGAAAACAACCTCCTTCTTTGGCACCATGCATCTGGTAACAAAAGATCTCATTTTCTTGTGAAAATAACGGAAATGAGATGGAGTGCCTAAACATGAAAGCAATTTTTGAAACAATTTGGAAAAGAAGAATTTATCTTCTGAAAACGGATCGTAAAATATGACTGCAGCTTTTTCCCTTGTAAATTGAATTTTGCTTCCACGATTCTAACTGATGCCGTTGTAACGTTTCTCCGAAAGCTTTCTAAAAAAGAGCGCAGCGGCTGTTGTATGCACTTTACGATGGAAACACGAGAAAAGATATACATGGAAAGATTCCAACATTTCCAACTGTGCTTCCATGTTTGCTGAATACTGAAAATTTTAAACTATCCTCTCAGACATAGAGTTTGTACTGTTTGGGTTATGCTTGCAGACAGTTTGAATAGTGTTTTCTTCTGCACTTCCTTCTTTTTCTTGAAAGGCTTTTTAAAGTGTAGAGTTTCTAGAACGAGGTGGGACATGTTTCTTGAATTTAGCAAGTGAAGGGTTCACTGGAAAAACGACCCAAGTCACATATTTTTCTACTTTACTCCCTCCTACCCTGTTAGCGCGTAGCCTTAGGGCACCTAAGTCATATACTACTTTTTGAAATTTGTTTTATTTTTATTCAATTATTTTATAAGATAAATTTTAATTTTAACCATACGAACCTGCTTTTCTGTAACACCCAAATTCAAATTTATAATACATTTTTTTATAATACATAATTTACATTCATTTATAACACATAATCTATATAAATAAAACCGAAAGTTTGTGTGTGTGTGTGTGTGTGTGTGTGTCTGTCTGTCGATCGCGTCCTGGCGAGATGGAACGGGCCAGAAGTACGAAATTTTGGTTAAAGGTACCTTGGGTAAGGTCCTCGTGCACCTCGAAGCATTTTTCCTAAAATTCGAATTTGTTCTTTTTTTATTCCAATTTAAGCAAAACTGCTAATTTTAGGAATAGCTCATCGAAGCAACGTCACACTTTTTCGATTTTTGCAGCATACTGATGCCCGTAAAAAACAGCACAAGATGATCTCTTTCAGAAGTTTGTAGAACGAATATAACACGCGCAATATTCATTTAAAGTAGTTTTCGAACTTTAAAGCAAGGCTTACCTCTGAATTTATCTGCTCAAATTGCGTGTTTTCGCCAAAATAAATAGTACTTTCGTCGCCAACTAGATGATTTCTGTTAATGTACGAGTAAGAATGAGAAAATGCTATTTTATCTTTATTCATGCCGTTTTATGAACAAAACAAATTCTGAAAATTCATTTCATTTTCATACATATTTTGCGGAAAGCAGACGAATTTTAATTGAGGTTGATTCTTCTTTCTTTTTTAGCGATTTAATATTTTAGTACCAGTTTAACAGTTTCATGAAAGATATTATTTCGTGTGGTAGAGTGTCCGTTTTATAAAAGCAACAAATTCTAAAAATTCATTTCTTTTTTATGAAAATTTTGTGGATTATTAACTACAGACGATTTTCAATTACTTTATTTTGAGGTTGGTTTTTTTTTCTTTTTTGACGAATTAATATTTAGTCCTTCGATAAAAACTGGGTAGGAAGGTTTTCGATATCACCTATTTTTTATGAAATTTAAAATTTTGACAAGTGGTGATAACCTTTTTTTCGCCCCCATCCATTTAATTGCTCTCAATATATTATTTTGCGCTTCGTAACTTCTCCAAACCGAGCCAATAATCCTTATTAGTAATATTCTCATTTAACTCAATATGTGATATACACTATAGGAAAATGGCGCATTTGCATTATGATTCCATTACTATAGTGCAATTTGGCGATCTGCTTCATGTTAACTTCTTTATGTAGCGGTTTTGATTGATTCCATATTTTACTCAAGTGATTTATTTTCTAACATTTAGGTATTTAATTGTTTGTACGGGCTATTTGGCGACATTTGGACATAATTCAGATAATTCCTTCGACCAAGTTAAATTTCACATGTCACTATTGGATTAGTACTGAATATTTTCTAACTGAAATGTGCATGCTTATTTGCCTTTGGAAGTAAATGCTTTTCTTTCTTCCGTTTTTATCCGAATTTTATAAAAGTGCTATTTAATTGAAAGTTCAGGAAATGACGATTTTGCAAGCGGGATTTTTAGGAAATTGTGTCCTTATTTTGATGAGGAATTTAAGCTGGCCTTGGTAATTTTAGGAACATCAGCTCTTAAAGGGCTGTAGCCTAATGGGTATTTTTAGTCACTGACGTCTTTATTGTAATGGAGATTTTTTTGCATTCATGTTCTTATTTTTTAGGGATGTTTAGGAATAGTAGTCTTTATTCAAGGAATGACTTTAAGGAATGTTTTCTTTATTGTAGCAGAGATATTCAGAGGGTTGTTATGTTGTTCTTTATCTGATGGGCATTTTTAAAGAGAATACTGCCCTTTTGCTGGTAAAAATTTTTAGATGTAGCGTTGTCTATATTGTAATTTCGATTTTTACGGACACCTGATACCATTTTGGGACAATTATCCTGATGCATATATGCATTTTAGTTCCTGTTGCCCTTACTCTGATGGCAAATTTATGAACTGGCTTTTATCCTTTTAATGTGGATTTTTATGAACGGTTATTTTTGGTATAAAAGGAATTTTTCGAATCTGTTGTTTGCAATGCAATTGTGATTTTTAATGAGTTTACTGTTTAAATGGGATTTTAAAGGACTGTTGCCCATCTTTTACTTGGGTTTTTAAAGAAAACTTTTCCTTATATATTTACAACAGGATTTTAGACATGTGCCACTTCGCCTGAGAATGATGCAATATTATCCCGCGCAACGCCGGGCATATCAGCTAGTTTATAATAAAACATAAAGCAAAGTTCATCAAGTATTATGTGACTTAGGCCGGTCTTCCAGTGAACCCTTCAAGTGTTTTTCATTTTTCACGACCTTTTTAAGTTCTACTAAAAGAATTAAGCTCCTCTAATGTGAAAATTCAAAATGTTTCTTAAGGGGGCACAGTGCCTCAAAATTGCTCAAATTATCAAAAAGAATTTTATTACTTATATTGGCAGATAAAATTGTTTTAAAGCCTCATGCAAAATTTCAAACCTATGTGAGTTTTATTTAAATATGCTATTGTATTTTCAAAAAGTTTTTTTAGTATAGTCACTATAATGCATTTTAAAATTTTAAAAATAGAAAATGTACGTGAATATTGTATACTTTTTCGGGGTTACAAAGGACGCCTTTTTCAGTACAGCAAGTTTTGCTGCGGGTGAGCTCCAATAGCACTTTTAATGATTCAATTAAGCATATAATCAAATTATAGTTAAATTACTGCATGCTAAAGCTGCTAGTCTTTAAATTTTTTAAACTCACTTTTCACTTTTACATTTCTGAAGAAAAGAGTAAAACTCGACATAACGACATTCAACAAGAATGAGAACTAGTAACTTTAAGTAGATTTCAACCCAAAATTTTACAAAACCGTGATAGAGTACGTTTAAAAGTAAATGTCCTGAAAACGGGTAATTAACAGCTCTAAATTACCTATCAAAACATGCATTTTGGCATCGACAGCATTGTAGCTGAAAGCTATTTGAATAATAATTCCATATTGGTTTATTTTGAAATATAGAGAATGCCGAATATTCTGTGGTTAGAAGTATTTTAGATACTACCTCTGTTGGAAGATATTTCCTCTCAGTAGAAATGAGTTGGAGATGTACTAGTTTTGACACACGATTGAAATGAAATTGAGGCTAATTCTATTTTTAAAGTAAAGTTCGCCGAATATTGAAACAATTAATCCAATGAAATTTGAAGTTCCGCCACATTGAAAGTATTTTAAACAGTAAATAAAGAAGTTTCAAATATTTAACCGATCGTGGTTAGAATAACGCTGTAAAAGTTTAGTGATTCATCCCCTAATGTGACGACTCGAATTCATTGAGGTGATACTTTTAAAAGTACTTTCCCAATTAAGTTTAATTTTTATTTCGGTGGAAGACGAATGAGTGCAAACGGTCGAATAATTGTCATTTAGACTGCAGACAACATATCGTTAGATCGCTGTTTTTGTAATTTTCTTTTTAAAATAAGAAATTTCCGGAAATGTTTTATATTTTTGCTACCCCAAATCCTAAGAATGAATCTGAGTAAGTTTAATTTTTAAAAAAATCACGCATTGCGATACCAGAAACTTCACATTCCTATTCGTAAAGCGTTAAAAGTTTAGATTTACAAAAAGCTGAAATTTACTGCATCGGATACGCATCTGTCTGTATAAGGATTAATATGTAAATGGACTTGTGCCATAAATGTCATTACTAGTCCTAATTTGTGTATATGCACATATATTTATTGAAAATATTCACTCTAGAAATCCATTCAGTTTTAAAGAAAAGTTTAAAATTCGGTTTTTTAAGCAGTTTTAAATGATAAGTTAATAAGACCTTAAAATTATGCATAGGACACTTAAAATTTTCAAAACAGACTTCTTTTATCTGAGAAATTTTTACCCTTTTGAATGAACATAAGTTTAAAAAAATCTGAAAATCACACTATCGGATTTTTTTAAGTATTGACAGGAAGGCAGTCTTTAACGTTTTTAGGTCTTAAAATATAACTTCGGAAAACGTCCATCTGAACCTTTCGTATAACCACCCTTATACCGAATGGAATCGTTCGCAAGAGATCGTCTCAACTTTCGTAAACTCCGAACAGTAAACAAAAGAGTTCAAAAATTATGTAATGGACGAAAATAATTTCTCGTTAATTCAATTGCGCTAATTTTGATCATTTTAATGTACTGAATTCAAAATTTAAAGACAAGCTACTGTAAGGAATTCAGGGGGCCATTGATTTCGTCTGTTCATTTGCGTTTTCAAATGTTCTATAATTTTAGGCTGTGCATTTGGTATGTCTTTTATTATATAATTTTTCGCCTGAATGTTTTTAAAGCTTTAAAATAAACTTGAAATAAATTTCTACTTCATACACGACTTCACTACAAGTGAAAGTTTAGTAAATTCGTAGTTTAGTGTCTTTCTCCCGAAGAACTCGCAAAATTTGTAGATCTAGTTATAGCTATAGAATGTTTAAAAAGTGCTCTGTCGACTGTATAGAAGAGCCGGCCTTCTATTCAGTCGCATCGAGCAAGGAATGTCCCTACTCTAATTAAATTTCAATTCTTTGAAAATACGTATAAATGGAAATTCCCTTATTTTGAAATTTCGACTAAAACAGAACTTAGCCTTTACATGGGTGTATCTAGAAGAATGTCAAGAAAAATCTTTCCCTCCCCTAAAATATTCAAAGATACCCTTGTCTTATTGACACGAAAAATGAAATACTAAGCATTCCTTTAAATGCAATTTAGGTTATTAAACAAAACATTTGGGCAACTGTATGTGTAGAACAGGAGAAATAAACAGAACGCATTTGTTTTTTTGCGCATAAATTTCACCCTATTTTGAAATTTAGACTGAAACGAAAATTTTCTACTGCCTTTACCTGGGTGTATCCAGAAGGGTGTCGGTACATAAATCTCCCCTCCCCGCAAACATTCCACAATACACTTGTTACATTAGTATTTTAGTTAAAACTTCAAACCTCCCTCAAAAGCAATTTAGGTTATTCGTAGAACATTTGGGTACAGCTTGTGTCAAACAAACTAATTAAACAGATCGCGTTTTTTTTTAAACTTATGATAGGTATAAAAATGAAGCAATGTTTCTTATTTCAATGAAATCAAAGCTTATTCGCGTTTCAGCTAATAAAATCGCAGTACTTTATACTCTGCAAATCTGAAGTCTGATTGATTTGACTCCTCTGGGTACTCTATCATAAAAAAATTATTCTAGTAACGTCATGAAAATTTTAGTTTTTGGACTTGCATACCTAAAAATGCTAAAGAATGTCTTCATATCGCTGCTTGAAAATCTGATAATTCATTTCACTTTCTTTAGACGCTTGTTCATTCAAAATAAATTTCTTAGCTGAAGGAAAGCAGTTTTAAAAGCAGATGAAATTTGGTATGAATAAATCTTTGACAATAAAGGAAAGATTTAATTAAAAAAAACTGCCTTCTTTGCCGTAAATAAACAAACTGATTTTTGAAGAACTTCATTAAAATAAAGATTTCAACTAAATATATATTGGTATCGGTGCAAAATATATAGACTAAAAATTTTTTGCTTTGCGATTAATGACGTATAAGTTGGTATTAATATGGCATTCAAAAACCTAAATTAGAAGTGGAAAATTCGTTAAAGCAGTTCAAAATCTCCTAAACAAATTCTGACCCCAATTAACTTTATAGTGTATGACCTTCGTCAGATGCTGACGATGGCGACCCACATTTGACGAGTGGGACCTATTATCTGAATTTAAGAAGTGGGCGTTGAGATGTTTGCGGATACCCACCAGTGGTGATCTACATAGCGACAAATTAAATCCGTCCCATGGGGCATAAAAATCTTCAAATAATTCGTACTCAAAGGGTTAAAGGTACAGAATAGTTCCTACACATCTGATTCCATGACCACGAATTCGTTATTCGATGTTAGGAGATATAAGTTTTCATTCTATCGAAATAATTTCCTTCCTTTAAATTCAGAAAATTGTTTGAAAAAAAATGCTAGCATCTCAAATGATTTTTCAGCGCCGTTCGAGGATGAATCGCTAAAGAGTTAAATGTGCAGCCTTAGACAAGATACGGTTTGTAAAAATAAGTCTTCAAAATTGCACGTCACATGTGTTCGAGGAATTTTAAATTCTATTGCCTAATTAATATCTATTAATTTTCGGATGTGCGTTATTTAATTCCCTGCTTTCTAAACACAAATTTACGTATTTTTTATTAAACGTTACTGGAAGTGTGAAGATTCTGAATTTCTAAATAGAAGGCTGCTTAATAGTGATAAGCTCTTATTCTTGTTGAGTGACTTTGAACAGCTTCATTCAATTTAGTTTCAAATACTGCGTACTATGTCGACATTAATTTAAAGTATTTAAGACTAGCAGCTTTAATTCTAAACTTAAACTGAATTCAGACCATGTTTAAGCAATCATTCAATTACTTGTGATACAATTAAGTTATTTTTGTTGGCATTTTATGCTACGCATGAGCCGAAAATTTCGAGTTGTAAGCATTTCTGCCTTTCGGGTATAGATTTACTGATTTTTCAGCTTAAAGTGCATAAAGGCAGCTTGATTTATCAAGTTCTATTTCATTAAAGTCTGCAATTGTATTCCCAATCTGACGACATCTTTTACATCTGGTCACTTTTTTTCTCCAAATGCGCAAATCTAATAAACTTTCTATTTTTTCATTTTATTCTTTATTTCAAAGTTATAATTTCTGAATTATTTTTTTTTTCGGAGTGAAGGAACAATTTTGTGAACGTGCTTAATTCAGCACTTAAATTTTCATGAACAAAACCAGTTTTATTAAACATCCGTAGAAATGAACTACCTTTAAGGATTTTAAAGCTTGAGTTTCTAAACCATTTTCAGCGAGTCTTTTTAAGAATAAAATGCTACTAGTAAAAATTTTATTATATTCTATAATGCGACGAGCTGGTGATTTTAGCGACCTCTTGACAGAAAAATCTGGAAAGATATTCCACACAACTCTCCCGTAATTATGAGAGAAATTTCATTTCCGCAGCCCTATGTTTAAAAGTCGGGATATTCGATGTATCACAAGTCTGCTTTAATATTCTTACAAATACAGAGGAATATAATTTTCTTCGATTGTAAAGGTTACTAATTATTTAGTTTCGTCACTGAATTCCTACTTAATGTCTTAAATACGCAATAGAGGACAGATGTTCTAAACTCTCGTTAAATTAGAGCGAAGTTTTCACGAAATTTGAGAAGGTGCTGTATAAGTTGGTATTTCCTCATTTGAAACATTAAAATTTTGTAAAATTCGTGCTCTTAAAATCTCGATAAATTAAATCAAATTTTGGCAGTTTATTTAGCATACTAAAAAAAATTAAGTGTCGGATGCATTTAATATTTAACCACTTAACGCATTTGCACGTGTCTGACGCGGGCGAAAGTTACCGAAAAGTTTGCCCATGCCCGTGCGTTATTTTATTTCTAATACCCGTCTGAGATCCATTTACACTTCGTTTGTATAATATATTTTGTTTATGTAGCTTTTACTCCACCCCCCCCGCTCCCTAGTCACCCCACAACCTGAAATTTCAAAGAATAACTTGCACTATACTAGTTTTTCAGAAAAAATTCGTCCGCTCGTTCCCGGGTTGAGGTTTCGCCTTCTATTTCTCGCTCCCGTGACCTGTTCGGGCTGGAGTGTTTAAAATTTCAACGTAAAAACAAATCAAAAATGAATATATATAATGTTCATTCACATATTTTTATGATTTTCAGTAATAAAAAACATGGCACTTTTATGACTGTTTTCTTGAAAATTACCCGACCTTTAACGGGTTAAGAAAGTGCATGCGCAACATTTTGTCCCCCACCCCTTCCCCCAATGTCCTTGCACATTAAAATGAGATTTTATAAAACCGGAAATTTCCTCATTTTTGGTGAATAGTTAATTGTTCCATTCGATTGAATAAATGTCGAAAGCTTGTAAATTGATCAGATCAACTCGATTACTTCTTTCTCTGCCCAAAAAAATGTATTTATGCTTTATATTTGTTCATATTGTTGGAAACTTAATTGTGAAAGTAACTTAAATACTTTAGGCTACCTTTTAGTTGATACTTGGATTAAGGTCGAACAGGACTTTAAAAGAATCATGTGTTGTATATTTTTGTCGCAGTTTTAAGTCATTTCGGCATTTTTTTAAAACAAGCTGTTAAAAGTTAATAAAGATTTTGACATTAAATACTGTTTAGTTTCTTTTCGTGAGTTTCATTAAATTAGTAGAGTTAACGTTTTAAAAACTATTTCTGCCACCAACACTAAAATTAAAATTAATAAGAACTCTTCACAATATTCTTAACTAGAATGTGATTTATATAAAACTAATTTTAAAAAGCTTTTTAAATTTATTCATGAAGGTTATACTTTTAGTGTACTTTTGAAAGGTGCTGTTTTCCGGAAAAAAAGTGGTCCTTAAAGTGTTTAATAATCGGTTATATAATTTTAGATTTATTGAAGGTGGTCGGATTTTGGCGACAGAGCTGATTAGTAACTATTTCGAGAAATTGAAAAAAAAAGAGGAACCGGGGGCCCCCTTTACGGCTGTGGTCAAATCCTGACTACCTTTTTGTTTAATGTTTATTTTAGACTAATGTATTGTGTTAAAATATTAGATTTTAATGTACTAAGTGTTAATATAAGTTAAAATATTAGTAATGTTTGAAAAATATTTAAGTTAATTTTAGGTTAGGTTAATTCTAGGTTGTTCAGAGCGGGAAGGTATAGAGTTGATCAGTTCTTTTAATCTAAATCCAAGTAACAAATCATACAAAATTGAAATCCTTAGATGTATGCAAATTGTTGGGTTGGCTTACCACTTTAAGGAGTTTGTCAACTCTGATTAAATTTCCTATTTTATGTCAATATTTGTAAATAAAATAAACCGCCACTTAGAAGTTCACTTTAGAAATTTCTTGTTTGCAGAAAAATCTAACCAAAGTTGCAAAAATTTATGAATTTTATAGGACTGTGTAATATCTAGACAAATCCTTTAAATTTTGAATTAAAAAGTCCTCTGATTTGGAAATTCATTACCCGTATTTATAACTATCTCAGTAAACAGGTTAAAAGTTGGGAAAATATTGAATTGATAGGCGTTTTCTTGAAAAAAATAATAAATTCCGTACAAAACTAAATTTAAGAAGTAAAATCAAGAGCATTATAAAGTTTCAAATTAAGGATAAAAAAATATCGGTAATACAACTAAAACGGCAGTTCAGGCTCATATCTAAACACTCTAAAGTAAAGTAATTTCAAATCTTATTATTCAAATTACCGATAAAGTATGGTAGAGGTAGACTATGGCTGCCTGCGATCATATAGCGGCTGTCCAAATGGGCGAAAAGTGCGTGCAAGCGTTTTCTGCCACTTCAGTCAATTGGCGCTGTTAGCATGTACTTAAAAGCGAGGATTTACAGGTCTAACCATTGCAATATCATCGCGTTAAAGGCTTGAATTTCAAGAAAGATAAACATTTAAGTGTTGAGGGCAAAAGTAACTATCAAAATACGTTGCAGGGATATGTATTTGCCATTTAAACATTTTTAATACAGAGGAAAAAAATAAAAAGATCGTTTTTTTGGTAGTAACACATGCAGACTTTGAAGCTGCTCGTTAAGATACAATTTTTCATACATACGTATACTTTTATATATAATGAACACAGAGAAAATTTTCTTCGCAATTGGCTGATCATATTATGCTTTCAGATTTATTTTTATTTTGAACGACAATAATTGCGCATAATTTTCTGAAATACATTTATCCTTTCACATTGTGTAGCACAAATAAATTGGCTAGCAGGTTTTTGAAAGCCGCATTGAATAGTCTTTAATATCCTAAGACTATTGAATTAAGAAATTTTCAATACATTCATGTTAATACTATTGAATAACAGCGGTTAACAGAAAAATGACATAGATTATGATTAATAAAGGGTTTTTTAATGTTTGTGTTAATTGAATTATTTCAATTCCATTTATTGTAGATTTAATTATTATAGGAAAGTTGAAGAGTTCGGTTGTGAAGTGACTTAACAAATAAATATTAGTTGAACAGTTATGTAATTAAGTAAATGATAAATGCAACAATTTTTCATTGTTATTGACAGACTAATAGCATAATATTAATAACTAATATTGCATTGCATAGTATAGCTGACTTCATTTAACTTCAACAGATGGATTATCATATAAGAGTAGCGACTTTTATTTTTGCTGGTCTCATCTAAAGCAATTGCACTAGTTAAATATTTAGAATAAAATCCTAAAATATTAAGTAAGAAAGGTCAAAGATGAGTCCTTTGTGAAAGAAAACGATTCAATAAAATAAACAATCAAGGGGAAATATTTTCAAATATTACAATTAAGTACAATAAATGAGAAATTAAAAATAATTACTTAAAACGCTTCATTATATGCAGTTCAGAGTTATGAAGATTATTTTTAAAACTTGTAACTGACAATACATGGGTGCCACCCCCTTAAGCAAGATGGTGCATACTAAACGGTACGAAGTTCCCCAAAAAAGACAACCACCCAAAAGGGCTAAAACTCGATGAAAGCATGCCCCCTTGTCCAGGGGGTGTCAAAAATTTCATCAAAAAATTTAATGGCGCAGTCTACGCCATGAACTTCCCTCGTGGACACCCCTGAATAAGAGCAATTTTTCTTTAAATATCCCTTTCGACATTTTTATTTAGATGACATACACCTTGACAACAAAAAGCAATGAGTATTCTCAGTCGGATTTGGGGGGGGGGGGGGCAGAACCGTCCGAAAACTTTTTTATTTTACTACTTTACCGTCTTCACTTTTTACTGTCTCTTCACTTTTCAAAAGCCCCCTCCCCCACCACTATTTCATTACAATAACTTATGCTCTTATCTGTAAGCCTCCCCCCTCCCCCCTCTTTTTTCTTTTTTTTCTGGACTACACTGAATTTTTCTCAATTTTTAATACCAAGACTTAGCAACCGGCATTTCTTCGATGAAATCTACCTCTAATTCTCTGATTTTCTGTAACCTGATTTTCCTTGAATCCTTTCTTAAATTAATGTTTCCCCACTTTTAAATTAGAAATCAGAAATACGCTTTAGGGGTCATTCATAAAAGATGTCACGCTTCGAGGGGGAGGGGGTTCGTGAAATTGTGACAAAGTGTGATAAGGGGAGGGGAGGGGGTCAAATATATCGGAAAAGAGCTTGACATCATTTATGAACGGTCCCTTAGATAGTTTATTTACTTTTCTATGTTTTAAGACTGTATGGTGTACAAAATGGGTGTACTCATGAACGCGTGGAGAATCAACAACAAATCTTAGAGGGAAGTCTCCCTTTCTTTTAGGTATTTCAATTGTAACCCTTGTTCATGTGGCGCGAGTTTAATTTTCAAAAGGTACAATTCTAGATTTATAATATAGATTCAAATTCTCTCTCACTCCTTTCACTTTTAACTTTATCAATCTATACAAGCATAAGAAATTTAAACGTCTCAGAACAAAAATATATATATATACATATTTAAAAGCATAATCTAGACATAATATGAAGTTCAAAGTTTACTTTTGAGTGGTAAAAAATTAATGAGCGGACCAACGTTCTTATAGCGCAAGTTGCAAAAATTACTCCAAACACATGTTTTGGAATTAAAAGTAACCCCTTTATCAATGCGTAAAGATTTGACCTAAAAAATGTAAGTAATCCAAGTAAGTGTAAATAACTCGAATTACTTGCATCCAGATGCGTACAACTCTATTCATTGATAAAAGGATTCCTCTTGTCCCAAAATATGTTTTCTGAAATTTGGACTATAATGGCGTTTGTTTTCTTATTAATAACCTGAAGTACAAATAAATAAAACCAATGCATAAATAAATAAAACCAGTAAAGTTCGAGACATAAGGGGAAAATTCAAATGTCAGCCCTCACTGGTTGAAAATATCATCTAAAGCATCAAACTCACGATTTTTATTTGCAGAATAATTGAATAGGTGACATGGAGTGAAAAAACAAATAAAATATATGCTTATAAACCAAACGTGAATTTAGTAAATCCCTAAAATTATAAAATGGATGCATTCACTAATTTAATGCTTAGAAGAAACTACTGCTTTCTGTCGTTTTATTTCATTTACGATGAAAAATTTCTTTAAAATAAATATATATAGGTTAGACACAATTAAACATCGGGAGGCATATTTCCAATCAGTAATGCATGAACTAAAAATTTAGCAAAAAGGAATATTCATGATGCATGCTGCAAACCCGGCAAAAACAATGCTTTCGTAATGCATTTCCATACAAAACTAGTACATGCTTGCAGCGCACCAGTGAGGAAAAAAATAACTATCGTTTGAACGCTTATTCCTTTGTTCTGGCGCCGCGTCTGGACAGCCGCTATATGATCGCAGGCAGCCATGGGTAGACAAACTGAAAAAATGTCGATTTCTCTCTTGTACATATGTTATATTATGTGCATATTACATTAAGAAATTTTTTTGGTAATGTTTTCTTACAACAGGAAGGGCTAAAATTTTATAGTTCGTCATACAGGGACTAATAGGGCCAAGTTGCATTCGCCAAAAGTCCGAATCGTAAACTAAACTTGGCTTACTTTCGTAAGTTTATTAAGCATTTTGTTTTAAAGATGAGCAAGAATGATCTAAATATCAAATCTAGTTCTTGTATTTTAAGTTACAATTCTGGGCCATATTTTCTTTTTAAACATTTCTTCACTTCGCTGCTTATTTACATTATTATCTTGCATGGTATTTACAGTGGTTCAGATTCCACATCATCGGTCTAAAGTTCTTAGCTGCTTCCAAGTTACGGGCACAAGCTCTCCCGCATAATAAACGTTCTAAAGTTCTTAGGTATTTTTTTCACACGGGCACAAGCTCTCCCGCACAATGTTTCACGTCTGGATGGGCGCAACTCCTCCCTGTCCAGCATTCGAAGACTTCTTTCTCCTCCGACCGCAACCTCTTCGGCAAGCAAAAGTCGATCTCCTCGCCCCCACTTTCGAGGGCAGCTTTTATAGGGGGTGCCTGATCTTAGGCCGATATTGCGGGCAAGGGGACACACGGGCACCATTTCCTTTCGTGTAGGGCCCTTCGTACTGTCACGTAGGCCCCGTAGGTTTGCCGGCCTAGGCCTAACCTGACAATTAACATTCTGATATACATAATTTATAAATCGCACTGAATTTGAGAAAGCTCGTACAGGCACTAATTTAGTATAATTTCATTTGGTAGAAATTTTAAAAAATTTAATTTAGCTATGTTTACCACCACTTGGCTAATCCTTTTCATGACTGGTTATGGAATAATTTCCGCTGCTGTGAAATCGATATCTAGTCGAATAACGAAGCCGCACATAAAATGATAGTAACCCCTTGCCGTACCATTTAGCTCGACCAAACTCGACCGTAATCGGTAGTCGTCAAAACGCAGTAAACACACAACACGTGATGCTCGAGAAATGTCGCAATACGAGCCGAAATGTAAACACCAGTGATACCTGATGTGTAGTTAGTTTTACACATTACTGCTACGGATGTAGTAAACTTTAATCCTTTTCTTTTTACAGATAATATAAATTTATTATGGATAATATTAAATCGCCAAAAGTGTTTTAAGTTACATGGTTTTATTTAAATTCAAAACATCGTTGCATTATCCAAACAAAACTATTGTTGCCAAATGATAATGCTGATAATTTCCTCAGAGCCAAAATTATTAATTTTTTTCCTAATTAACGTTGTAATAAATTATAAAATGGATGGATAGTTGTATTGTCATCGACGATAAGCTTGTGTGCAAAATTTGAAGATAATTTATGCAGTAATAGTTGTCGAAAACCGCCTTACAAAATTCCGCCACAAGTCAAGTTAAATGAAACCATGTAATAATAAACAATTAAGTTATTATGAACAAAAAATATTTTAATAAATTGAAATGTCATCAAATGTAATTTCGTCCTCAGGAATGTACTAATGCGATGCTTAAAAATATATAATTCTCTAAACAAAGTCCAATCATAAAAAATGTTCACTTGACTATCTCTTCACGAGCCTGACTCGTGATATTCATGTCTGTGTTAAAATCTTCATCACGAGTCAGACTCGTTAAAGTATGGCAAGGGTTTAAAGAATTATATCGATTAACTTTAATTCAGTACTTTAATCAAGCTAAGTTTAAACTAGAAATCCAGTTTTACGTAAAGACTAAGCAGACAGCAATATAATTCTAAATTTCCATCTCCTAAGTGGCAGATTATCAGAATGCCTTCAAAGAAATAAGTTTGCGGGGACTACTTTACGAAAAGTTGAATTTGTGTGTGTAAGAATTTCTTAGTACCCTAAGACATAATTGTAAACGATACACGTTTTAGATTATACTACCGAACAAAACGACTATGAAGATAGTGATACGATTATTAAAATAAAGTTCACATGTTTGTCATCTTAAACACTCGGCAAAAATTTAATTGCTCGATTATTTTTTACTTAGAACCATATTCTTTTTACTGTTGTGACAACTTCGTAATTGCGCAATATCTGATTTAACCGCTCAGAAAATAAATTTTCAAAAAAAAAAAAAAAACTAAATTATTCACATTAGGTTTACGATTTAATTTGTCGTTTTCAACATGCGAACTTGAATATTTTATTATTACACGGTTTTATTTAACTTAATTTATCGCGAAAGTTTGTTACGCAGTTTTCGACCATTATTACTGCATTAATTATCTGCAAACTTTGCACCCAACTGTAATAAAAAATAATTTCACATTAAGAAAACACAAATAAACATTAAAATGCCGACATATGTTTCGGGATTGTTC
Organism: Octonoba sinensis; assembly: GCA_038502835.1. Classification (NCBI taxonomy): domain Eukaryota; kingdom Metazoa; phylum Arthropoda; class Arachnida; order Araneae; family Uloboridae; genus Octonoba; species Octonoba sinensis. The sequence goes on along the minus strand of CM076602.1, from coordinate 44,564,938 downwards.
GGAATACCTTTTTCAATGCGACAGGGAACTTCTAGATGCAAAACATCCAAATGAAGCACACAAACTTATCTGCGATGACATTACAATATTCCATCCATTTATAATTCATTATAACGTGAATTAGGAAAAAAAATTGACTCTGAGGAAATTATCAGAATTATCATTTCTCGAACGGCAACTATATTTTTGTTTGGACAATGCTATTTAACATGATTTGTCACGGAAGTATGTTATGCGGCCACAATTACTGCATTTTGGTTTTTTTAAAATAAAATCGTGTAACTTACAATATTTTTTGAGGTTTAATATTTATTTTGAAGCTAGTTTTTTGCCTATGAGAGGTTATTCTTTTTTTATACAAATGATATTGGAAATAGCCAAATGGCTACACGATGCATTGTTGGTTAATTGCATGAGGATGAAGTTGCATAAGTGAGAACCTAGGGGCAAGTAAGAACACAAGTTTAAAACCTAGAATAAACGAATATATTTAAGCACCTAGGTTGTAGAAAATTTCTTCCGGAACTGTTAAGCTTTGTTTTTATTTATAGAAAAGATGGAAAATCTTTTATCTACCAAACCCGTGCATTTTAACTGAGGTACCGAAGTCCTTTTCCCTTTTGTTTTTCTATAAGCGATTGAAACCAGTGTATTTCCTTGCTTCAATTGAAAGCAAAAAACACTTTAAATATTTACGAAAAAAGTATAAATATATTTTATAAGAAATTAAACTGAAAACGTAGATAATCAAAAGTATATATGCAAATTTTTAAACTAAAAATTTGTTGAATGTTTATTACGAGGAATTACAATTTTGTATTCTCACTTATCCCATTTCCCACTAATTGATACTGTGTTAATGCTTGTGTTGCTTGAAGCTTAAACTGTGATAATTTATTGTTGGATTAATGAAGTTTTCATGATCTGAATTAAAGTGTTTTTATTTGTATTATGGTTTGATTAAAAAAAAATGTGTGCTTGAATTTGTCATTCATTCTTCGTGTGAAGAAGTTAATATTGATCAATTTTGTTCTGTTAACCTTAGACTCGCACCATGTGTTGTGCTAATATTTTTAATAAAGTTCAATTTGGTTTTGTGAAACAAATGTGTTTTGCATGTAGTTGATGTACGCATTTTGTTGCTGCTTATAAAATGCAATGTTTCTGAGGAGGCTTTTGCGTAGTTTTGTCAAGTTTGATTATAGCAGTAATTAGTTCATATTAAACGGTTTAAGTTTATAAATAGTAAAGGCAGATAATTGCTTAGGTCAAAAATTGAAATTGATATGTACCTTAATACCAGATTGCAAATTTTGCTTTCCTAAGAAAATGTACTAAAGAAAAACCATTAATTTCCTGAAACTAAAATTTAGTTTTACTGGAACTTTAAACTGCAATTGTAACGCTTGAAAGTTTTGTGGATAAAAATTTAAATAATTAGTGGAATCGCACATAATCGAAATTAATCTCTTGATTTACGTCATTGTTAATGTGTATAAGCGATGTGTTGCATTTTTAATGAAAGATTAACTAATTCAAAATGGACAATTTTCTTTGGGACCGTAAGTTGAAAAATTTGATAACATAATTTGAAAATAGATCTCTTAATTTCCCTTCGTATTTAAGTAAGGAGATCTAAATTTTGATTACGTAGTTTTACGAAGTTCATTTTTAGAAATGAATGAATTCAAAGTTTTAACACATGGTATTGTAAAGTCATAAAGGATTAAAAAATAAGGAATTCTCTATTTTTTAAAGTAAAAAAAAAGGGAAGAAATGCCTCTTATTATGACGAACTTGGTAGAACAAATCTAATGCTTAATTTATTGACTTTTTAGTTAAGTCCTTCTTTAACTGTAAGTGAGATGTAATGAAATTAATAAATTATTAGGTGCATACCTAATAATTTAGAACAAAATGGCGAAACAATATTCATGAAAAAACTTAATTTTTGACGTGAAGGGAAAGGAGTTTAAAATCAAAGATTTGAAATTGCATAAAAGTTTAAGTGCGTTTTCTAAGAAATGGAAAAAAATTTACTTTGTTGGCGGATTTACGGATTTTGACGCATTCCGTGAAATTTTTTGTGCCAAATTTTTCAATCTTTATCGGTAAGGAAAGGCAAGAGCTTTGAAAGCATTGAAATAAACAATCTGTTTAGAAGCAAGTTACTATTATTAATAACAGTAATTCTTAGAATTATTTCAATTATATTGATTTTGCTATTTAGCACATTTGAACTTCATCGGCAAATAGAGTTTTAAATGTAAATAATCACATAAGAACATCATACTAGAAACAATTATTTTTATTAAATTGATATTAAGAATCTTGAGCCTTTGTAATCAAAGTTTTTAATAGTCGATTACACTATTTATTTTTCAACAAATAATAACTTAGAGTGGCAACACTTAACGTTATTGCAATCTCAATAGACTAAAAATCTTACGTAAATAAATGGTTGCAGACAATAATTAAAAGCATGACATTTACTGATTGGCTCGCTACGTAACTGCCAAAAGCTCATATTAAACGAAGTTCAAGTTTTTCAGGAGATTTGCACCTACATTTGCTAAAGAGGGGGGGGGGGGAGAGAACTTGCATTTTACTTTGGGATTTCAGTAACGCAAGAAGCAGTAAAAATTTACGTTTGCGCCGGAACTTCAGGAAAAGACTGTTGGAACGCACAGCTGTAAGAAATATAGCAAAACATAGGGTTTCGATGGAGCCCGCTTTTTCTATGAGAGAAGGGTTACCGATTTTAAGCAAAGCTTCATTGTGGTTACTGTTTACTACCTGAAGCTGAATTTTGTTGCTATGAAAAAAGGAATTTCTTACGCTGGGAACAAGTGTTTGAAATATCTTAGTTTTGAAACGACCTCGTGTTTAACGTCCGTGTTGTTGGAATCTTTATTTTTTCTTTAGTTTATCAACTTATGCGTAGGCATCCTATTTCTAATTTGTAGGAGGAGGGGAATAAGCTTTTGGGCTAGTAAAATGAAACTCTTAGTTAGCTTAAAATTTATTAGATATAAAAATGTGAGTTTTCTCAAGTACAAAGACCTATCAATAGCGCTGTCCTCCTAGCATTCGATGGTACGCAGATATCCCTTTACTGCTTTTCTTATTTCAAATGGAGTGTTAATAGAATTTCTTATGCAGGTTATTTCAACATTTTTTGGCAAGAAACAAAATTTTAATTTAGTGGAAGAATTTCTCGTGCAATTACCGAAAATTCCAATGTCCTTTAGATTACATTCACATTTATTAATCTAGACAGGGAAGAACGTCTATTTAAAAAAAAATAATAAATTTCTAGCAAATACAGTAAGCATGTAATCATAAATGCCGTTGAAAGTGTTTAAACTTAAAAATAGCAAAAACCGACAATATTCGTTTGTCATATGGCTGTAATTCACGTAAATTTAAGACGTAGGACCTTCCAAATATTTAAATATAATATTAAAAATAGTTACAAGTTAAGGAAAAAACTTCCAGCGTATAGCAATATCTTTAATTTTTTTAAATTATTAATTTGGCATAACGCCGCTTTAATTTGAAATATAATAACTTTATTCCATTTTTCGAAAAATTAACTTTAATAGAAAATTTTTTCTATGCGCTAGCGATGGGATCAATTCTGGCGCGCAAGAATTATTCCCTGGTTTAGTTCCAAGCAAGAAAAATAATCTTTTTAACGAATATTATTCAATTAAGAACGCGTTAAGTGGCATAAAGTATTCTTGCAACACTTTAATACCTAATACTAACCTTAATATTAACAATTTTACATTTGAATACTAACTATTCAGTGAGAATACTTAATGTCTTTTTTTTTTAGATTACGCATAAAATTGATTCTTTAATCGTGAGCGTTCATGGATTGATAGCGAAATATCGCGTGAAAATTCTTGAATTAGACAGTAAAATGAAATTAAAAATTCCTACAAAAGAGAAAGTTAAACAAATCTCCCAAGTTATCTAGTTATCTCATGTTTATATAGCTATCAAATATTTAAAAATTTTATTCGACGCGTTTAGACTGGTATTAGTTTTCTCTTATTTTAAAGCCCTTGCTCTTAATCGTAGAACTTAGTCCTTTCAATAAGGTAGTCTAGAAGGTAACGAAAAAAAAAATCCTAGTTAATTTATCACTCAGTAAAATTGTTGCCCTCTTCAAAAATATTTAAAATGACTAGCGTAGACTAAGGGAGAAGCTGATAATTTGATTTGAGCGGATTATTTTGGAGAAGTAAAATGAAAGTTGTGATTTAAAGTTATATTTTAGATCATTCTACAACGTTCAGGAAGATTCTCTAATCGAGCTTGATAAACTACGTGTGCTGATGTCTTTAGAAATTTTTCTTAAAATTATTTCTTAGGATAACTTGAAGAAAAAGTATACACTATTTCGCGTCATTACGCCTTTCCTTAACGCTCAAAAAATACCGGAATGTTTTTAGAATTAGCGAAAAAAAAAAGTGTCGGGAGTTGTTTTATAAAAATTAGGGAACATTTTCATACGAACTGCCTCAAAATCGGTTTTGGATAATTTTGGCACACTTTTATAGATTAAAAAATTCGCCGAGTACATGGAAAGTTGGTATCCATCATTACTATATTGAAATATTTTATCAGTGTATTCAATAATGAAGTTTTCACTGATTTTAAAGAAAAATTTACCTCATAAAGTGTTCTGATTGTTTTCTGATCCCTGTAAATATAAATTACATGAAATACTTATTTTGTGAAAATGAGCTGTCTTTTTATTATGTTTGTAAGGTAACATCAATGTTCTGTGAAATTTGTACTTGTTAAAAATGTCATTGTTAAATTGCTTTTCTTCTTTTGACAAAAATCCTTATCAATTTTGCTAAACTTTATTACTGACTATCTTTCGCTTGAGGTATTTGTTTTCATGGCGCTTTTGAAACTAATTTGTTTTAGTGACGAAATATTGTATTTGTTACTTTGTAGATGTTCCTTATTTAAAATTAAGTTAAGCAATTTATTTTAAAGTTTTTACATTTTTATGCTTCATTGTTATATAATACAAGTAATGTAATGTAAATGTAACTGAAATTGCATATTTTGGTCAGCATAGTTTTGTAAAGAGGGGTAGTAATTTGATTTCGAATGTAAATTTATGAGAAAATTAGCACTAAATAAACTTTATTAATGTGATGAAAAATGTTTCCTTTTGTTCCTGTATTTAAGTTAATGTTTTCCTTTATTTCTTTCTGTGTAGGAGCACAAGCATTTAAATTCTATTCATTTAAAATAGTCTTAAAATGTAATAAACGTTGATTTTAGTTATTAAAATTGCAGAATCTATAGTTTGACGTAAGCCTCATTTTCAAAACTTGGTACGTAAATTGCTTGGTAATTTTCTTCTAAATTTAATCTTCTTTCTATCGCAATGATGCAAATTAGACGCGAATTGTTAACTTAATGCTTTCTTGTAATTATTTTTTTTAACGTGGATTATCTTAAAGGTTTAACAAATAAAAATTCTCAAAGCGAACGTAACTATTTAAACTGAAAATAACATTTATTCATTGTTGAAGAACATTCAGAATTGAGTACTAATAGTTTTAATGTACAATTAAAGTGCAAATAAAGTTGAAGGGAAAATATTCCTCACTCTTATTACTCTCATAAAGTAGAATGTATGCTACTTTATGAGAGTAAGGGTTAATAATCAAATTAAACCTAATTATATATGTTTCATCCCAGTGCATTTTTCACAGTAGTTTGAATAGTATAAACACTAAGCTTTTGTTTCAAATTTTGAGGGATTTTCAGATAAGCATTTTCTACATTACAAAGCGTTTTCTCAAATCAAAGTTGATCGAAATCTGTTCTGAACTGCAGAATATTTTTTTTAAATAATAAAATGAAACACTTGCATCCGCTAAATAGATTTAATTTTCTTGGATTCATTCGTAATAAGACAGTCCCCTTTCCCCGCCCCCACAATATATGAACGACTGTACTTACTCTTAAACTCCTTTTTCGATAAGGAAATGAAAAGGATAGGGTCACAATATTGAATTTGGAAAAAAAATCGCAGACTACACGAAAAGTCGGTACAATTTTTCAATCAATGTATTAAATAATGGAAGTTTCTACTGATAAATTTCTCATAAAATGTTCTTACAAATTCTGATAGTTGTTTAACCCTTGTAAAGGCAATTAGTAATGAAATTTTTTTTTTTCAAAATGAGTTGTACCTTTATGAATTTGATATTTTGGTTAAAAGGTCACCTTGATGTTCTGTGAAATTTGTATTCGTTAGAAATGTCACTGTTAAATTGTTTTTCTCTTTGGCAACAAAGCCTTTTATGAACTTAAGCTTTGTTCCTGAATAAGTTTTGTATCTGAGTAAAATGAGTTATATCGGAATTTTACACGAAAGCATCAACTTAAACATATGATCTTCAAAACAGCTTCTTAAACATTTCTCTCAAAGCCAATGTAGCTATTTGAAAAACTAGACTTAACACTTATTCTTTGTTGAACACTTAATTGAAGCATTTATTTTTCTGGAGTCTTTTGTATGAACTTATTTCACTGACGAAATGTTGTATTTATCACTTTGTAGATTTTCCTTTATGAAAAAAAAAAAAAAATGTCGAATCTATAAAATTTAACATTTTTTATGCTTTACACTATTTTAATACAACTAATGTAATGAGAAAATCACTGAAATTTCATTTATGGTGATTAGCATGGGGGGGGGGGGGGTTGTAAAAAGAGTGGATGTAATTTCAGATATCGTGCGTAAGTTTGAGACATTTTGCACTAAATAAAACTTTGATGAAATGTATGCTTCTTTTTGACTCTGTATTTAAGTTAAATGTTTTCTTGTATTTGTTTCATTTGAGGTATATAAATAGTTAAATTCTCATGGATATTAGTTTAAAAACTTAGTAAATGTTTAATTTAGAATTATTAAGATTTCAGAGCCTTAAGTTTTAAAAATAGGCTTACGTTTTACATAAAACTTAAGTAGAATTCTTAGTAATTTTCTTCTAAATTTTAGTCGCAGTATATCGCAACGTTACATTTTAGATGCGAATGAGTAACTTAAAAAATATATATAAATAAAATAAAGTTCTAAAAGAAAGTTTCTATTTACAAAACTGAATGCAACATTTATTCTTTGAACATTCAGAATTGAAGGTTAAATATAGTTCTCGAAAATAGTATAAATTGACCTTGGAAATAATGCTATGAGTTTTCATCTACAATTCTACTGCAAATGAAGGTTTAAGAAACAATTAATATTTAAATATTCCATTTTATCACGTTTAATTACAGTTCATTTTTCACAGTTTAAACAGTACAATCATAAGTTTTAATTTTATCTTTCAACTTTTGATTTAATTTATCTGCAGTAAATTTTGGATATGTTTCAAAGAATTTTCTCGAGTCACGAACTTGTTCAAAAATATATTCCGAATTTCAAAGAAAATTATTTTGAAATTGTAAACTCAAAAGGAACACTTTGCCTTCGCTAAATGTGACTTAATTTTCTTTGATTCTTCGTAACACTGTTCCTCCCCCCATCTCAACCACTTGTGCTTTAACTTTTGAACTCCCTTTGCAGATGTAGGAAATTAAAAAGATAGGGTCACAATACCCTGCTAAGAAAAAAAATAAGGGCTACATAATTTTTGAAAGTTTTGGATGCGCACAAATTATCAAACTATTGTCAGAAATCAAATATTTCAGTTTTTAATTGAACTTCCCAACATTTTTAAAATCCTAAAAGCTTTTGTTCATTTCATATTTCAAAACTTTTTTTGTTAAATGATCGGTCACTTCTACATAATGGCATTCATTTACTTATACTGTGGCATTTCATGTTACTTAGGACAAGAGTCCGTACATAAGTTACGTATCCTTGTCTTTTGTATGCATTTTAACCAATCGAAAGAATTTTTGGTGTTTCGACATAATGTAATTTTTCAACACAATTAATTTTTAAAATTTGTTAAATATTTATAAAAATGCGGAGATATGCTAGTTACAGCCACGACATTGTGTCCTAAATGCCGTGAAATGATCCGTTAACGAATTAGAAAATATTCTGTTAATTAAAGTGAAAATCAAAAAAAAAAATCGAATTGTAAGACATGTTTTAAGTTTTAATTTATAAAATGGTTGTGTGCTGCAGTTTTATTAAACATGCTGATTCTGAAGTTCCTTGAACCCCGTAGTTGGCGTTGCAACTGCAACTTTCACGTACGGCCTCGCATGCCATTCGACGAAGAGAATTTTCATGGTTAAATTGAATTTTTCGTTGTCTCTTTAAGTTACGCTATTATTTCTTTATTTTTTAATATTGCCCAACAGATGGTCAACTAGTTATGCTTCGCAATTTTCGTGCTGAGTGAATTGAAAATCCAATGGTTTTGTACTTTCCTGTAATTTTGCCTTTATTAGTATTTTAAAACAAGCAAGAAAAGAATTTGAAATAATTTCTATTTTGTGGTAAATGTGGTCTTCACGCTTTGACGTCCAAGGCAGAGCGTAAAGCTGTTTCAACGGTAAGACTGGAATTAAATTTACCAAAAAGTTTTTGCGCAATTATAATTATTTTTCTATAGACATATCTTAAATACCTCAAAGCAATAGTTAATATTTTATATAGTATCAGGATGCAATTTTTTAAATGAAAAACTTCGGTGCATTGCTGGGAAAACTGGTGATCAGTGGAAGGGATTTCTCATTTTCACCATCCGTAGGTCCAGCCAAAAAAAAAAAGAAAAATCTGCTTACTGTTGGAAATGTTTTGAATTTTCGAATTTAGAATGAAAAATGTTCAAAATTAGAAAAAAATTTTAAGGCAGAAATTTAAAAAATACCCATAAAGTTGTATTTGTAATTGAGGGAAAAATATAAAAAACTTAGGGTTTCAAAATATTTGTTAACAAAAAAAAAAAGGTTAAATTTCTTAAAATGCTATTTTAAACAATACCGCAATAAAACTTCTTGCAGTTAACAATGTAAGAATTTAAAAAATTACAAAAAATGCAATTAGTCACTTCTTGAAACTTTGAAAAATTGGATGAGTATTTGAGGCGAAAACTGGGAACAGTAATTATTTTGACACTTCCGTGACATAAAACCGTTATTTTTTTAATGCTACTAGAGCGATGACATTTTTTCAATGTTTTTAAAATAGTGACAAGTTTTAGAAAAGCAAAATAAAAAGAACAATATTTTGGTCATTTTTAGGTACTGTGTCAATTTCGAGGCAAAAAAAAAAAAAAATAGCAAACGTCAACAAGAACAATATTTAAAATAGAATTTATAAATTGCGAATCACTCTTCGCATTCTTTAACCTAAACGGAAAAAATAAAAATCGATCAATTTTCGCACCGGAATGTCCTTAGCTAAATACCAAACGATCCTACGTAGGTTTGCACTTTTCGGAAGAGAGAGAGAAGAAAAAAAGTCAGCTCGACTTGACATCCGGAAAAAGACCGATGTCAGCCAGGCGTGGCAGGATCTATTGTGTTCAAAGCCCCATTGTTTGCGGGGGCGTTGGAATAGGGAGCAAATGAAGCCACTTCCGTCCTCTGGGAGTCAAGGGTCTGTTCGGGGTTCCGCCTACAGGCGATCTTACCGTTTTATCAGAGATGACGTTCACTTTGAAAGAAGCCGGTCCTGAAACTTAATAGAAAGAGCTTTCTAGTTACTTTTTTTTCCTAATCCCTACTGAATAATTCTTTGATATTTTATCTAGAAATATCTTTACCTTTGAAGTCTAGCCTCGTTCTAGTGGTATAGAAGTTTTCATTTAATTGAAGTGTGCTGCTGTCTTAGCTAGTAGTACTCCTCCAAGAGTTTGTTTGTTTTACATAAATAGAATTTGTTTTAATAATGATAGTTTGGGGGTTTCAAGATTTTTTTTTGGGGGGTGTAGTCCTGAAAAAAAAAGTTGGGGGGACGCGTATGCATACGAAGATAAGCAATTGGTATCAAAAGTGGGGGGACGCTTACGTTAAAATGTAAAAAAAATGGGGGGGGATGCTTTTATTGACATAAAAAGGTAGGGGGATGCCGTCCCCCAGCGACTACACCACTGGGGGTAGTGTATAGCCGCAGCTTTGGGATCATTTCACAGATATAAAAAAAAATGGGTTAAAATAAAAATATTCAAAATCGGAAGATTAACTATTTTAATGTAGTTAATTTTTTGTTCTGTATTCCCACTTATTTCAATTTGCATCGGAAACACCGATGCTGATTAAGGTTTAAATTGAATATTTTATTTCGAAAATGAAACATCTCCGTTTTGAAAAGAAAGAACTCTCAGTATTAATTTTTATGACGTAATTAATGAATAATCCTTTTAATTTACCAATATTGTATTGTTATTACCTACTAAAATAAAATAGTAAAAGATCAGACCCGTAGTCTTTTCATACGGCATTTTTTTCTATCTCCGGAAAAAGTTTTGCTTTTAAGAGTTGTTACCTTTTCGAAATATGCGATTCAATTAAGTTCTCCTCAAAAGTTTAAATGTAGAGCTAAATCTCTCGTGCATTTGCATTTTTAAGACAAAATAGCGCGAGGTTTTTTTTACAGAATTTGAACAACTGATATTTTTTACTATTTTGTTGCAAACCAGATTTCAGTTTATACAGATTTATTACACATATAATCAGCATTATTATGTTCCCAAATGGCATTAAAATTTCAAAAGTAAAATTGAAAATGTGACCTATAATATAGTGCATTGTTTCTGAACTAAAAGAGCATATGCTTATGTAAAATAGCGTGACGTATGACAAGTGGAGAATAGGGGAATGTTTTACTGTGACATTTTGTGACAAAGCGGGTAAGGCGAGTTAAATATATTGAAAAAAAAAGTGTGACATTTGAACAATCTCTTTAAAGAAAGGAATTACTCGAATTGTGCTTGTGTGAGCATTAATGATAGTTATGTATATATATTTACCCATATATATTTAACCTAAAAATCTACTCCTTCGCAAATTCAAATGCAATTTGATAATAGGTAAATTTGCAACATTTGAAGAGCAAAGATCTTAATTTTGCACTTCCAATGCAAGAGACTCGTGACGCAAAAATGGAAAAGAGCAGTAAACTTGGAATTAGGTATGTTTTGCAGAGTTCTTGCGCTAATATCATTTTTGTTTGCATTGCTGCTATTGTTATTCGAAATAGTTGCAGTAATAGTTGGAGGTGCACTTTGTTTTGATCAAGCCGTCTCCTCAGATTATATTGCCTTCAGACTTTCTTTTCATTTTTAGTACAACATCAGAGACTAAGTAAGGGACGTGCTTGATAATATTTAAACACACTTAACTATTCTAGTTTACTCGCATTCGTGATCTTTAAATTAAATATAGCCTTTAATTTTTAAAAATTTCCTTTTAATGGAATTGTTTCACATAACTAATGGGTTGCGAACGGGGGTTCTCTTCTGTTAGTCTGTTCATTAGCATTAACACATTTTATTCTGTAAGATCAACTAAATTTTTCATTATAATCTTAGTTGCGTCGTTTTTTGTTTTTTAATAACTTAAACATAAATAAACGTAAGTATGTTAGAAGGTTTATTATCGCCTATGTACTCGTATATGAATAAAATTGTTACTTTTCCTATTCTTTTTTATTGATTTTCTGAATGAAGTGTTCCACTTTTAAAGTCTGTTAAACCAATTCTACTCGAAGTAAATTAATAAAAGTTTAAAATTTTATGTATGAAAATGAACTTCCAGGAATCTATAGATGAAAATCTAATAACACTTTTCAGTTAAAATTTGAAGCGTCCATGTTAATTTCTCTTTAGTCTTTTTATTTCCCGTGATCAAAAGAAATTAAAAACATTTCATGTTCGTCTTAAACTTATGAGCCACTTTAACTCTGCAACAAGATCAGTGAAACAACACAAATAGCCTTTCATTACAGCTCCTTTAAACGAAAGAAACCGAATTACGACATAAATTGAAGTAAAATGTAAGATTGTACTTACTAACTCAGGTCATGTGTTCTATGTCGGGAAACAGTCAATATAAATTACCTTTTTCAAAAGGAACAAGATGGAAATTAAACCATACGGCAAAGAGAGAACCATGAATTTTATATAAGAACTTACATTGCAATTTTTTTTTCATTTTAAGCAGTAAATTTATACATTAAAGCAAAAGGGGAAAACTATCACTTTGCGCCGTTTATGGGAGGGGGGGGGGGGGATAAAGTGAAAAAATCAAATATTTTTCTAACAAAATAGGCTTCTATGGGATAATTAACCTTTTGCATTCGCATGTAGCCTTTTGGTAGTCCAAATAACATGTAATGATTCCTATTTAAGAGTACAAAGGGTTATAAATAATTTTTATTAAAGACGAATAACTAAATGAATGAATGAATGCTTCATAAAAGGAACAAACGAATAAGGGAGTTCATCAATGTAAAAAATAAATAATTAAATAAAAGGAGTAAAATCTACTTAATAAATGAACACATAAACGAATTAATACTGAATAACTGAACGACAAATTTAGTTGTCCGACGACTGATGTTGGGACAAAGTGAAATTAAATAAAAAAGGAAATAGTAATTGATTTTTCGGTGGCCATATTTTAACAACCATTATTGTCTAGTTTCATCTTATTTAACTATGTATAAGTTGCGATGAATAACATTTTAGCAGATTTCTTTAAAATGATTAAAAATAAACGTTCACAGAGTTTAAGTTAAATAAAAGTTTTAACACAAATTAAAAAAAAAAAAACAGACTATTCCTGTTTTGTCTCAAAATTGTCTTGCCAATTCAAAATCCTAAAACTATACTTAAATATTTTCGAAACTTTTAAAATTTAGTTAATTGAATGGCAACGCGATTTTCTTTTCTGTTTCGAAAACCGTCGAAAATTTCTCTGCCGCTCCCATCAGTTGCCTCAACAAAGAATGCCAGCCCATCTGGAAGATGTCACCGTTATTAGTTTCTGGTGAAGATTAATAGGAGGACATATATTAGAGAATATTCGCATCCTCCTTTTTTTGAGAGGTATCTAGAGTAGCGTTTCCTAACCGGTGGTTTGCGAACCCCCAGGGGTTCGCATAGTGTAGAGAGGCGGTTCGCGAAAACAAAATTGCAAAGGCGAAATTTTGAATTTCCTAACGTAAAAGAAAAGAACGAAATAGTAATTAATTTACTTACGGTATTAGGGCAGAGTGTAAAAATATTTTTTTTAATAAACTGTTTTCCCGATAATGCGTAAAAGTTGTGCCCTGGCATAGGAAGCATACATAGAAAATTTGAAATGCACTTATTTCTATTGTTGACTGATTTCGAAAATTCGAGTCTTAAAGTGGTGTCGAAAGCTATTCATCGGTTTATTTTAAATTTTGGAAGTATGTTTCTCATACCATTTCCCACTTTTCCCTCGCGGGCGCGAAAAAAGAGTCGGAAATGCAAAAATTTACTAAAATGCAAAATATTGCAATATTTTCGGATAATTTCTCATATACTGGCCCTAAAGCGGAACTTAAAGATATTTATTCATTAATTTTTAATTCTGTACTCATTTATTACACTTTATTTTTTGCGAATTTTGTACGTATATTTCTCATGCCATTCCAAAACTTTTTTGCACAATCGGGAAAATATTAACACTTTGCCGACCGGTAGGGGTTCGAACATACATGCCCTTTCACCGCAAGAAAACGTCGAATAATCGACGGCCGGTCGGTATGCGCTGAAAACAAAACGTCGATTAATCGACGAACCTCGGTAAGCGCTGGGGAGCAAACGTCGAATAATCGACGGCCGGTCGGTATGCGCTGAGAACAAAACGTCGATTAATCGACGGCCGGTCGGTAAAGTGTTAAGGTATTTTTTGCGAACACACTTCCCTATTAATGATTCAAAAAGATCAAATAATGAAGTAATTTTAGTTTTTATTTAAACTTAGTTGTTTTGATATTATGTTTTCATTTCTTATTATTAACTATTGTGCGATATTGGAAAATAACCGAGCTAGCCATTTTTATTGTTTTGTTACCCGTTACTAACGACTGCATCTTTTTTTTCAACAATTGGCGTAAAGTCTCAAATTTTTTTTTTATTGAATCATTACTCATAAAGCAAAACTTTTATGCTTTGATTTTTTTTATAATCCAAATATTTTTTGAAAATAATAATAAAAACTGAAGCAACGCAGAAAAACAACGAAAAATTCAAAAAACCTACAAAAAGAATTAAAAAAAAAAAGTACTTTAATTATCGTAAAAGTAGAGCATAAATTTGTTACGTATAGTTTCAGGAACATGTGGGGAAAAAAAATCCACATTATAGATCCAAATTTAAAAAAGCCTTTGCATTTTAATTGAGATGAAATGCGCAGAAAACAAAGTGAGAGAAAACAGCATTTTGAGTTTTCGGCTTGCAAGAGCTTAAAACCTTTCTTTATCGAAATTTCAAGTAAGGAACTTTTTTTTCTTCAGTTACAGTCACGATGAAAGTGCTTCTTCTCGCTTATTTTATTTTAAAAAATAAATATGTGGCTTATATTCAGCACAATTACTGTTTCGGAATCAAAAGGTGGCAACTCACACCGTAATGAAATCAATGATAAATCAATAAATATTGCTTCAATTTTTATGAAACTTTCAGGGAGCATTTTTAAAGATTTTTTTTACTACTTAAGCCAATAAAAAAATTTTTGGTGGTTTTTCAACATTTTTGGGTGCTGGCTTCCCTTAAACTCTAAATAACCCATACCAGTCATGCATCAAAAATTGCTGAAATTTGGTGGAATTCGAAGTCTCGAATCTAATCTAAAATACAGTTCTATTGCATTAACTATTTTTTGCTCCATGTCGATTATATGGATGATGATTTCTATGGTCACAGTTATAGAAAATTATACAGAAATAATGTGTCAAGGCCTGCACCTCTAAATATTATTTTGAAGGGGGTGGGGGGGGGGGGGCGAATCCTTATCAAATGGAATGGTTTGACCCAGCTTGAACTCTTGAAAATCTCTCATGGAAATGAAATGTCATAATTTAAATTAAAAAAAATATATAGCGGGAAACGATCCCCCCCCCCCTTTTAAAATCTTCTTTTTTCTCTCTCTCTCTCTTTCGCCACATCTAATAAAGTTGTGCTACAAAGGAATAAATAAAAGAGGAAACAATTTCAATTTCGGTCTCAAAATACATCAGATAACGACCTACTACGATACAAGTTTTCTGTGGAAGCACAGACAATTTTGGACCTCCACTCCCCACCCCCAATTAGGAAAATTGAACGTTTTCCTAATTTTATTCTCTGAAAGTCCAAGTTATATAACTTCTGAGAAAATAAATACTCTTTAGTACAGCAGAGTTCAGAGCAGTACACATTTCCTTACTAAAAATAAATAAATAAATAACCCGTTTTTGAAAAGTCGGGTAGTTAATTTTTTACTGCGAATTGTGCAATAATTAATTTTTACTTTGCAAAAAGGCGCCTTCATAAAGTAGGTTTTTTTTCTTTGTTTATGGGCTGGCCAGTTTAGTCTGTGTTATTCTCATGAAATAAGTACATACTAGTACTGTAGTTTACGAGAAAACACTCGTGCGTGTTCTTTTTTTATCGAGACTCTACGGTATTATTTTACGAATTTTAATTGGGAGTTTTGAAATTTATTTCATTGCGGGATTAAAACCAAAGTAGTGACGCCATCTAGTGCCGTTTACTGAAAGTAATTTTTAAAATGTTTTGCAACGTAAAAAAAGTTAAAAAAAAAAAAAAAAACAATTACAGAAAAGAACTTTAAAATGTCGAAGAACAACTCCTTGCTTTTCTTTTATGACAGATTTGTAATCAGCATTAAAAAGTTGATCATGGAAACCAATTTTCACGTTATTTGATTCAGCCATTGCTTTGCAACTAAATTGCGAAAAACCACCTTGTAGTGTTAAATGTTTTTGATATTTTTGCTTCTAATCTAAACTAACATTGTTACGACACTCTTTATGTACATAATGTTTTTCTTTCTTTGAATTATAAAACTGACAGTTGATTTTTTTTAAATCTGTAACAATATATTATTTTTCGTTGGGAAATTAAATGGTGAGAAGCTTTAATATGGACACCAAAAATGTTGCTTAAAGTATTCAATAAATTTCAAAGTTGCTTAAAACTTAATTATTATGCCGAATTTTATAGTATTTATCCCTTTAAAACATCTTCATGCTTTTTTTCGTGATTTCCTGAAACTCGATTTTTAAAAGTAGCATGGTGAAAATTATGATGGCCCCTTTGTGAATATCTCGCTTTCAACTAGTTAGAATGTACTCAAATTTTGTATTTCGACTACTTTGAGTACTCTGATGTCATTTCTGTTGTCAAAAATAGTGCATTCTACTAGGATTCTCGAAGTCGGCGTCCATTTTAAAAACGAATACGGCCCTTCGTCAATGTTTTATTCCAATAATTTAAAAGACCACTTTAATCGATAACAATTGGCATCTTATTTGTTTGCTTAGTATGCATTATAAGTAAATTATTTAGGGTATTTTCGTCCCCCCCCCCCTCCCGGAGACTACAAGTCGTCTATCAGATCTGATGAAGTTTCTGAAAAGGCAACAGGGTGCTCACCGAGGGGGGGGGGGGGCAGCGAGGCGTCCTGGCGCAACGCTGCGCCATTGAATTTTTACAGGAGTAATTTCCGGGGATTTTGGCCGATTTTTTTTGGTGGGAGTGAGGGGCTTTGTAGCTTTTTAGGAGGGGAGGCGACATTGCCCTGAAATGGGTCAAGAACCCCTAAAAGGCGCGGAATGTGTTCTTGATAGATTATACGCAAAAAGGGAAAATTCGGCGTTTTAAAAGTACAAAATGCTGCGTTTTAAAGATTAAGTTTCATACAATGGAATGAGGAATGATAACTTCTCTCTCTCACAGAGAGAAGGGAGGGGGGGGGGGAGGGAGAAAACTATCTTAGTTGCGAAAAAAGTTGGTTAAATATAACCGTGAAAAAAAAATATTACAAAAAAAAAAAAATACTTGCATAGAGGACATAAGTATACTTTCTTCAAACAGTATATCACATCAAAAAATAAAATAGTTTCTTATATCACTTTCTTCATTCCGAAAAAATGTTATGTAACAAAACAAAATAGTGCTTATAGGGGGGGGGGGGGGCATTTTATGCAAAACTAAAACTTAACATTCATTAGTAAGATAAGTTCAATGATAACGCAAGGCAATAATTGCATCATTATTTTACACAAACACAACATTTTTACCCCAATCGTCAATCACCTGCTGATTATGAAAAAATGAAAATAATTCTCCAAAGGTTGTCACCTATTGTACAGAAATGGCAACAAAAATATTTTTTCTTGTAAATTGAAACTATCATGCGCAGATGTATCAAATATCTGCTTTGAAATAATGATGGCACACATAATAGCAGTTTTATGTAAGACAAAATAATTTACGATGGAGTGTCGCAACAACTAATTATAAAGAGTAATATCAGATATAAAGGCATATTTTTTTGACTTTAAAAATGATGTCTTTAATATTATCACTGAACTGTATTCCATCGCACTAATATTGGCTTCGTGTATCCTTTTCTCATATAACGAAAGATGGCATCGCAACAAGAAGGAATAAAATAGTGAGTCATATAAATATGATTTATTTAGATGAATATAATATGAATGTGATTATGATTTATCGTATAAAATTATCCATTCTCGCTGATCAGATAGAAAAATGTCTTTTTTTTCTGATGAACCAAATCATGACATAGAAGTTACTCTGCACTGGTATACAATTTTCTACTCGTAAACTACATATTCTTCAGATGAATATGATGATTTACCAGGAAAAAGAATGTCACTCAAAATTTTAAAAATAATTTCATCAGAGCTCTGTAAAATGTTTCATACCGTGGAATTAGGTGCTGATTCGGAGGAGCAATACTAGCACATCACAAGGAGGCTAATGGAAGAGCAATGCTAGTACATCATAAAGAGGCTTTGGAGGAGCAATACTAGCACATCACAAGGAGGCTTATGGAGGAGCAATGCTGGCACATCATAAGGAAGCTTATGGAGGAGCAATACTAGCACATCACAAAGAGGTTAATGGCGGAGCAATAGTAGCACATCACAAGGAGGTTAATGGCGGAGCAACACTAGCACATCACAAGGAGGCTTATGGAGGAGCAATACTAGCTCATCACAAGGAGGCTAATGGAGGAGCAATACTAGCACACCACAAAGAGTCTTATGTAGGAGCAATATTAGCATCAAGTATGACCTCAAAATTTTCAATAATTTCATCATGATATTTATAGTCTTATAAAGTTTTTATACCGGGGAATAAGGTGGAGGTTCATCATAAGGTGGCGGCTTATCCAGGAGCAAGTTGCGTGTCTCTTCCATTCTATCAGGGTCCATGGAATAATAGTCATACTCGTCATCATCATATACGACCCCAACTGTATTTTCTAACAAATCATCATCCATAGTAACTGGCGCTTCACCGGAGATGCCATTTTCATCCTGAATATTTCCGGTCGCTTCATAAGGTTCCGTAGTTTCGCTTTCGGAATGTCGATCACAGCAAGCCTTTTTAATTTTTTTGCCACAGATTAAGATTATGGTGATTACAAAAATTGTGACGAAGACTGCGTAGACGCCAATGAATATATACTGATAGTCGTCTTCAGAGCTTTCTGCTGGAATATCTGTATGTGAAGTATAACCAAATGTAGTGTCAAATGTTGGCTCTGTAAACATTGAAAAGAAATAAATTAATGAATAAAATTAACGTTAAAAAAGCATTTAAGTTCAAATTTTTCAAAAATTTTATTGAAACTAAGAAGAAAACATCTTTGTGTGAAAACAACAAACAAGTATTTCGTCCTGAATTAAACGAGCTTACTCTTCCGTGTATCAATAGTAAATTTATAAAACTAGTATTTATTTCCCACTTAACCCTCCTCGTTTAGTTCGTCATAAATTATTTGAAATATACCTCTTTAACGGTGAACATATTTAATATTAACACAAAATAAATGTATTTTAATAATAATAACAACCATAATAATAATAATGCGAGTAATAATAGTAATAATAATAATAAAACTTTCATGGCATGTAAACAATGATGAAGTTTACTCACTCAAATTGCTAGGCATCGTAATTCAGTTTCTTCTCTTTGTTTTTTGTCTTTTAGATTGTTTTAATTTATTATTATTATATTTAATATTTTCGGTGAAAATCTCTACTAATAATAAGCCAGCAAGTAAGTCTGTGTCCGGCGCGGCGTAGGGATAAGACCGTTCAGTGGATTTTTATGAAATAAGTTTGGAACATGGGGGTGAGAACCTAGAAGAGTTTTTCGAAAATTCGAATTTGTTGTTTTTTAGTGCAATTTGGATAACCGAAAACTGCATAAAATGGTTTTTTTCTATAGGAAGAAATTATCGCATCGTTTCGAGTTTGGAACCATTGAACAGCCCGCATAAAACTGCCCTAGAAAGACTTTTGTTAAATTTTCTAAAATTCGAAGCCTCTAAATTAACGAGAAAAGAAGTTATAAGCGCTTTTCGTTGTAGTTCGAAATAATTTTTTCACGGTAATTACCTTGAATTTTATTTTTTCCAGACGACTCATAGAGTGCTTTAGTTTTTTTATTTGGATCGTTGCCAGTTTGTGTACATGCATATTTGCTAAATAAAATTGTATTCGCTACGTCTTTATCATTTCGAGGAGCAACCGAATTTCAATTATCTTTTTCTGTTTTTTGGCTGTTGATTCTTTTTCGTTTTTAAATGATTAAAAATGTATTTACCACAGCGGGCGATCTATAGCTTTATTTTGATTTTCTTATTTTGACACATATTTTTACGTGACCGTTCTCCATACTTTACAGGGGTTTATTAAAAAAATTTATCCTTTATAGCGATTTTTCCTATTCCAAATTATTATAACTATTTATATTTTTATTTATTTTATCTCCAGGCAATTAGCACGCATATTATTTGCCCATTTGAGTTCGGATGAAAGGTTTTTTTCCGCTTTAAAGTTTTTCCTGCTGCTAGTTTCTGCTAGCAACAAAATTTTGTCCTTCTATTTTACTGCCAATGAATAACAGAAAAACATTAATTATATTAAAAATTCATGAATTTATTCGAAAGTCTTATAATTGTCTTTTTGGTATGGGTACTTGAACTAAGCAAACAAATTGCGTTTTTTAAAATAATTTCTTATTAGCTTCTTTTCTGCTTTTTTTAATTTGTGTGTTTTGTAAAAAAAAAAAAAAAAAAAAAATTTCTTAAATATGTGCGATTGATTGCAGTGGACGACTATTTTTTAATTATGTAGAATGCTATACATTTTGTTGAAATAACGTAATTTACACACGAAAAAATACAACTGTACTTATGATGGTGAATTGACTGGTCTTTTCACTTTTTAATACGGGCATGGCCGTGCGGGCACCGCTTGTACTTTATAATTTCGTAGAGCACATACCTCAACGTTTTTCTCTTCTTTTAAATAGCGGTATGCGGATCAGTTGCAGCAATCGTGAAAAGGACGTTTGCAATATGAACCCCTTATGACCAAATATGGCTGTAATATCATTATCAAATCAGATATAAGTGCCCAAAACTGTCGTAAGGGGTATAAAGGATACTGTGTAAGGTCCTTGTGCTTTACATTTTATTATTTAAATTAGTTTCAACTCTTGCGAACATTTTTTATTAACGTTTTATCGTATGATTGATGTGTGAGGTATATATAAACATTTAATTTCCTAACTATGAAAAGAATAACTAGTGGCGTTCCTAGCCCGTGTGTCACCCCTTTTTTTCTTTCTTTTTTTTTTTTTGTATAAACGTGCAATTTGGTAGCTTATATTATTTTCAAATGTGCAAAAAGGGTGGAAAATCCTTAAGAAATTCCATTTTAATTATTTGGTGTAACCTTCATGAAATCACGTTTATATACTGTTATGCTGTGTTGAAATGCCTCCAATATAAATCATAAAGCATTTTTCGAAAAACTCGCCAAACTAATAAAAAAAATTTTTTTCATTGGTTTTTAATTTTTTTCCCTTGGTAAATTCAGAGATTTGGTTCGTAGCTGGGAGTGAACATAATATTTATCGGTGAAATTAATTTAAAAAATAATATGGAAAAGTTCTTTAACTCAAGTATATATGTATTTATTTAAAAATTCTTAATTCATTTTGGGTGTCACCTACATAACGTAAACTTGAACCTTATATCCATGATGGTTTGCTTCCGAAGTTGTTTAATTGCAAAAGTATTTTTCTCCCCAAAAAAAAAAAAGCTTTTCTCAAGAGTAACAAATTAACAGTAACTGGCGAAATTCACACCTAGAATGACTAATAAGTTACAAATAAAACATAGAAAACATTTACCCCATTTTTAACAAATGAGTAACATAGTATCTGATGTTGATATGCAACTGCATTACTTAATACTTTTAGAATAGCGCAATAATAAGATCTGATTTTGCTGTATAATCTAATTATACAGCAAATAAAGAATATCGAAAAAAATCTCATCGGGAACAAACAAAAAAATAAATGAAGTGAAAGAGAAATGAAATAGAACAAATTAAACATGATATGTTTCTATAGAAGGAGAGTAGATTTTTATTATATATATATATATATATATATTATTTGTTTTTACTTATTTATTTATTCGTTTGATTGTTAAGTTTAAGAGTGTTCCCCACAGTTTTACTGAGTAAAACAATGTTTTTCTCAAGCACGATTGTTGTTTCCTGTTCCGCCACAATGATAATTTAATCTCAAATATGTAATTTAAAAACAGTTACTCAATAATGTCAGTTTTCTGATGTTTTCCCGTTAATTCTAGAGAAATAAGCGTACGATTTCATTTTTGTTTTCTCAAAAAAATAGGATTGCTTACAAAATGTTGGTTTCATGTGCCGAAACCTTGGCGTTTAAAAATGATCTAATTGTTAACAAAGTAACCAACAAATGATGAAAGACGAAAGAAGTAATCAATTGAATTACATGGAAATTGATGCAGAGAGCGAATGTTGTCACCATAAATAAATAAATAAATATGCGGTAAATAACGTCAATAAATAAAATTGTTACACAAAAGAATAATATTTATTATTATAAGAGTTGTAAATGGGAACTCAATCTCAAATGAATTGCATCGCATTCTTCCTTGATGAGAAATTACTTGTTCTTCGAAGAGAACAATCTCAATCTCTTAAAATTAAAATAGATTATTAAATATAAATATATTGCAGGAAAAATACCTTTTAAAATCATAATTTAAAGTGTATGCTGAATTCAAAATGAGCAATGAACTCAATTGATTAAAAAATGACTCGCAGTTTCAAAAAATGAAATACAAATCATGAAAAAAGCATTAAACATAAATAAATAAATGAATGAATAAATAAAGAAAGAATCGAGATATAACCTGGAAAAAAAAAACATTTTCCCCAAAATTAAATTGTTAAAGTGTAATGAAATTGTAATAGCTAAGTTTTTTTTTTTTTTTTTTTTTTGTTTACTTGTTTTTTCTAGGAAATAAATTCATTGACAATTGTTAGTGACCGACATAATTCGGTCATAAAAATCTTCTGCCAATATGAGGTTAACAGCCATTGTTTATGCGTATGAACTACTTTCGTAGTGCAAGGTTTTTTCCAATGAGTAATATTTTAAGCTTGTTTATTTGTTGATATTGACAATCTAACATTATAACTAAGGTTTTTTCTTTGTTTTTTTTTTTTTTTTGGCAGGGAGATTTTCATCAACTTATAATAGTAAGTTGCGAAGCACGAAAGTTAATTTCTAATTTAAAAGGAAATGATTAAATAAGTTTTTTGTCTTCCAACAAAATAATGTAGGAATATAACTAATAAGAACGATAAGAAATATTTTTTCTTTACTTACAAATTCATTTCATCTGATGAAAAGAAGGTTGATTTAGGTTGCTATCGATTAATCTATTTACTATCTCTTAACTTGAATAGAGAATTTTATGTTTAAATCTGGATAACTTTTTTTTAAGGTCTGTCTTCTTTGAAATGGCTTCATATAAAAAAGAATTCAATTAATTTTGTTTTATGTCTGTCTTGCATTTTACTTTGAAATGGCTTCATATCAAAAATAATTCATTTATTTTTTTTAATGTCTATCTTGTATTCTACTTTGAAATAGCTTCATACCAAAAAGGATTCATTTATATATTTTTTTAATGTCTGTCTTGTATTCTACTTCGAAATGGCTTCATACCAAAAATAATTCATTTAATTTCTTTAATGTCTATCTTGTATTCTATTTTGAAATAGCTTCATACCAAAAATAATTCATTTAATTGTCTTGTATTCTACTTTGAAATGACTTCATACCGAAAAGAATTCATTTAATTGTCTTGTTTTCTACTTTGAAATGACTTCATACCAAAAAGAATTTACTTTTTTTTTTATGTCTGTCTTGTATTCTACTTTGAAATGGCTTCCTACCAAAAAGAATTCGTTTAGGTTACACATGCCAATTCCACTTACCTGTATCGTGTGGTGTACTTGATTTAATCTCCAACTGTCTGTCGGTTTGCTTTGATGACGAAATAATGCTAAGAAAAACTTGTAAACCAAACTTCATTTCTTCTTTTATTGTTCATTATTTAATTAAGAATTATCTTCAGTATTTACTTTAGGTGCTTGTCATAGGTTAGAAAACAATATCTATTAAATGTACTTCGTAGAGTTTCAGTATGCTTTGAAATCAAAAGAAGAGTGATAAGTATTGTGATATCCTTGATTGATATGCGACAAACTATTATTTGATAATTGACGCATAAATGATAAGAATTCACTTAGGTAATCACGCGGAACATCAAGTGATTGATGTACTTTCATTTTTATTTTCATTCACATTGTGATTGTCATAGAACATCTTTATTATTGTACAGCAGGGTGCAGTGGGAAAAATGAATTTCATGCTATCAAAGGAAGTGGTCACTTATTAATATACACCGCTTGACTCGGTGAACATTTTAGCAAAATGTTATTATTTTCATCATTATTCTCTCTTTCTCTCCTTTTTTTTTTTTTTTTTTTGATATCATCTGCAGCCTGCACGAGAGGTTTAAATGCTGATATAGATGCGATATTTTTTTTGTTTTTTTTCTAATCGTTCTTCCACTAGTTCTACGGATGGAGTAAATTTGTGGTTGGTCTGTAAACATAATATGAAGTCATAACTCTTTTTTGATGCGTCGGAAGTATCTTTTGATGAATAGGAAAGCAAAATGCGTTCTCAACCATATTAATGCAGAATTGAATTTAATAAGTGATTTTAGTTCAAATTTGATTTCTTTTTACATTCGTATAGCAATGGCTAAAATAACTCGCACTCGTAAAATTTCATTTTTGTTTTCAAAATTATCTATCACGTTATCAGATCCTTGAAGCCGAAAAGATCACGCAATATGTTTAGCAAACATTACCGAATAAAGCTTGATAATGTGCAAGTTTTTTGAGTTTCTCAAAGTTTCATTTTAGCTGATACGATTATGAGCGAAATTATTCACATTTTTCAGGTTAAACGGTGCGAAATGTTTGGTCAAGGCTCACGCTTTTTGCTTCGGTTCTTCAAAAATAGTTAAGTTCTTCCGGCATACAGGTATTAGTTTATGAAACTCTGAGGATGACGTTATTCTAAATAGAATATCAACTCAATGTATCATATGCAACTCAACCAGTTAATAATATGGCTGTATTTAAAAAATATCAGATACTTGTGCTTAACATATTAAACGTCACGAAATCCCCTGGGACCAACAACTTAGTACTTAACACGGTTAAGCGCCATGATGATCCCATGAGCCCAATAGGTTACCCGAAAGAATATATTGTGGTGTAATGATCATTCAATAGATTATATTAAAAGAGTGTCTATTAACCTATAACTATGGATGTTATATGATAAATTTCTCCCGATTTCTCTAATTGGCTCTTTAGCTTCTGAAGTATGCTGGCCATTGACATAGTACCGTTTATTCATTAAAAAAATATTAATAAAAAAATTTATGAAATAAATAAAAAAAAAACAATTGAATCAAAACTTTTTCACTTTTTGCTTTGCTTCGAATATTTTTTTATGCTAAAAGTAGAATTGAAAAATATTGTATATTCTTATATTCTTTTCTTTCTCACTGGTTCAATATTTTCTATGTGCCTAAAATCGTGCTTATTATGTTATGTTATTTTTTTTTTATTTTATCTTGTTTTATTTTATTTTTTTATTTGAAGAATTTTGCTTTTTACTCCGTTATTAGATGCTTTATACATAATTTACTACGATGTTTGAAGATGAACACGACGCTTAATAAAAAATACTGAATACTCAAAAAGTAGAAATAAAAATCCTTATTTTACTTAATGTAAAGCTACAAAATAGGTAATTTTTCCATTTAAGATGGTCACTCAAGTTGCATTGTCAATTTAAATGATTAATTGAGAGGTTCCCAAACGTTTTTAACCTATGGCGTTCTTGAAATAAAAATATATTTTAGCGACGCCCCTATTCTAAATCGTTTATTTTTGGTTATAACAAAATTTAAATTAAACACCTATTTAACAAATTTGTTTTTTAACTTATACAGTAACATTCAAGTAGGCAGTATATAACAATTATTCATACCGTACATAAATTGTTTTGCGGTAGTAAAGTGCAATTTATATGTCCAGGTCAGAGGCCCACCGCGGCGCCCCTGACAACGATCCACTGCTCCCCGGCGCACTTTGGGAACCCTAGGGTTAATTTTTGATTTTACTTATTATTATTTTCATAAAAATTATGGATGTTTTCATCTTTTGTTCAGGAATAGATCAAGTTTTCGTTATTTGAAAATGAGTCCGCTTGAAAAGTTCACTCCTTTTTATTGTTTTCTGCAGATTTGTGTTTTCCCGCACATTTCTTTCTTTACAGTGTGATTGCAATTCGTTTTTGCATAAATATGTATAGTGCTTTTTATTCTTATTTTTCTAACCAATGTTTTTCTGATAAGTTCTGCTGTTTTTGTCATTCTCTGTAAACGCATTGGTTCTATTTCGTTACTAGAACATTTTCTCTAGAAAGCTCATCAGTTTCCAGGTTTTCTGGGGCAGTTAGATAATGCTCATTGCTTCCTCTTATTAGTAGCAGAAACACTGATTTTAATTAACACTTTTATTAACACTGAAGCAATATTTATTGTAATTATTGTCATAGAACTAGTTCTATATTGAAGGAAATGATTAACTAAAAAATGATTGTGAATAAACATTTATTATATATTTCTCACAGAAATTGAAAACAATAAACATAAACATAACACATCAACAACATGGTTTTCATAGTAACTGTGAACATGTAGAAAATAAAAGAAGCGAAAGGAAATTTTGTAAATTAATTAACATCTTTGGGCATAACATTTCTATAATTCCAGATTAACATAATTTGGAGAACAGAAAACCTTGCCAAAGAATTAACTTTGCACGACGTTGTAAGCTAAACATTTTTTTATGCTTCGTTTTTCACTTTTATAATAATGATTATAATAATGAAATCAAATTCAATAAAGCAAAATAATTTCCGATAAATATAATATAAAATTATGCTTTGGAAGTAACTACTAGTTTGCGTAATTCTCAGTATAAATGTTGATACAATTCCTGCCTATAACTTTACTTATAGGCTCTTAAAAAACTGTTTCATATAATTGAAGATAAGCCGTGCATGTAATTATTTTGTGAATTGAATATCTTAGGCTCTATAACGTTCATGAAAGTACTTAGTTCGTGAATTATTTTTTATTTAGTTACCACATGTTTAAAGAACTTTAAAACAAGTTTCCTAAACTATGTACATTTTCGAATTTTTTCTGCAACATCTTTTTAAAATTTTATTCAAAACATGTTAACAAAAAGAGAAAGAAAGAAAAGCGTGAAAATAATTGTACACCACAACCCTAGAACGATACTTGTCGAACGTAGATTCTTTAGTTTTTACTTTATTTTACATCGTCTGAAACTACTTACACAAAATATTTCACATTGTGTGATACTTCATCAAAATGTGAATCACAAATAATGTTTATACACCAAAGCCTATTTTATTTTTTACAAAATGCGCGACTAAAGATTTGGAACTGCTTTACCAAAGCCAATGACGGTTTTATCAGTGATTGGCATCAGTTAATATCATGATAGACTGCACAATTGGAAACAAGGGGCTGTCAAATCCACTGAACAACATGGACACTTAGTTTGTAAAATTGAGCTTCTTAAAAAAAGTTAACATTTTCAAATAAGAAACGTTGGAAAAATCAATGATAAACTATATTGCCTCAAATACAACTGATGTGTTTACAAGTTGTCGGAATTTTTAAGTTACATAACTGATTTCCTTTTGCTTTTAGCTTCATTAAGAATTGTAGTTTTATAGTAATTTCTTAGTTTCAAAAAAAAAAAAAAAAACTTTCTCAACATTATTTAAACGTAAAATTTATTTTTATTTAATTAAGCCTCAATTGGAGTACACTTTTCGTATTTGATTTTCACTAGCTGATAATTCAGTGTTAGTTTAAAAGTTAATGGCAAATTGGATTGCTCCATAACAGTACATATTTGCCAAAAAATAGCTATTTTTTGCATTACTTCAGCCCGTCCTGCCTGAACTAAGAGTTCCTAATAGATTTGAAACACATCACTAATTTTGCTGCATAGGTTTACACATTTTTTTAAAATTATTTTTTTACCCACGCAATCTACGTCACATACAAAAGTAATCTTCTGAGCTTAAAAGTACCAGGATTAGTACCAGGCCCGTCATTTGGGCGATCAGTGGGGTCAATTGACTCTTCCCCTGACATTTACAAATAAATTGAATCTCTACATGTTTTTATGTATTTGTTGTTTTTACCAAAATATGCATTGAAAATATGCTCTTTGCCCCCCCCCCCCTCCCCTCTCTGGAGAATTTTGAAATGACGAGCCTGATTAGTACAAAAGAAATATCGGTCACGTAACTCATCGATTCACGTACTCAATGATTTGATCCCAAGTTTTCCATTTTCAAACATTTTAAATCCACCCAAAAAAAGCTAAACATCATCTTCTAGAGCGAAGAAGTTATTATTCACGGAATATAATCCATCAGCCGTTGAGCAATCGACGTTGTATGGATGATCGCAGACCAAGTATGCTTGGTTGAAAACGGTTTGATTGGGGCACAGGAATGAAAACTGTCCTCGCCCATAAGCTCCAGGACAGATGTGGAAGACTTGGCAGTTGACTTCGGGGTCAGCGTAATAACCGTAAGTTCGGCCAGAGCAGCTGAAGGACGTTGGTGGCACAGTTTCGTAAAATGGAAGCAGCTGACACTGAAAAAGAACAAGAAATATTTAATTCATAAAACGTTTTTTTTTGAATTTATAGCAGATATGGAACTGGGGTTAGAAGGGCAACTAAAGTCTGGACTTGATCAGGGCCCGATTAAGACCGTCGGGAGCCCAAGGCACAACATTATTTTGGGACCCCTATGGTACGAAAAATAAAAATGCTGGGTATAATGTATGAAGTTAAATAAGCTTGGAGATTATTCTATTAATACTGGGTTCATACCCAATTCCATTTTGTAAAAAAATTATCTTTTAAGAGATTTTCAGAAATCTTTCTTACAATTTGGTGGCCCTAAAATTTGGGGGCCCAAGGCCGCGGCCTAGTTAGCCTTTGAGGTAATCAGACACTGAACTTGATTCGTTAATAAGTTGGTAAAATAAGTTTACAAAAATACTTATTTTGTAAAATAAATAAATAGAAAGTAAAATTTAACTTTTTACGGTATTTGTGGCATCATCCGTAACATGCATTATATATCCCTGTATTTTCGATAAATAAAAAAATTAAAAAATGGTATGACAATTGGTATAATCTCACATACAGTCCTATCAGCAAACGAGGATCTGCCTGGCAGAGCGCCAAGAAGAATCCATTTGTGTTCAAGGGAGAACTGGGGAATGTGCCACATTCTGTCGCCGTTTTAGTTTGTTTAGCATACTTTGTTTTCCGAGCTGATGTTATATAGCAGTTTATAAATTTGGTTGCTTTTAACAAACACAGAAGCAAATATTCTGATTCGCGGGTTAATAAACGCACCTGCATAACCAACTTCCCTAAAACTCGAATGTATTCGTTCTTTTCTGATAAGCGCAGCTGCGCCCAAGTGTCAAAACTCCGTGGTCAAACGGAAGGTGTCTTAACACCAAAAAGTTTTTAGATTTGTTTAAAATTAATAGAAAATACAAGGATACGTATATATGTACATGTTACTAACTAGTGTTCGGCAACTACTCGTCAAAAAGTAGTTAACTACCAACTACTAACTACTCTAAACAAAAGTAGTTGCAACTAGTAGTTAACTTCTTTTTTTTTTGAGACTAGTTGTAACTGTTCTCCAAAAGTAGTTAACTACTAGTTAACTACTTTTAAGTATAATTCATTTGAATTTCCATTCTTAGGCTTGTTCTTAAATATTTAATCCTAATAATTCAACTCAATATTATTTCTAATCATTAATACAATTTAAAAAAAAAAATTTCCTGTAACATTCAAAGACTGAATATTTCCAAATAACACTGAACAATTAATATATAAAGAGAATATGAATAAAGACAAAACCTTTTTCTCTAAATTTGAACTTTTATTTTAATATGTATTTGTTTAATAAAGTTAATAATTTATGATTTTAAGAAGCAACAATTTTTCAGCAGTTGTTGTAAAATGAAGGGATTTACCTTTAATATCAATTTAAAACTCTCCCTTTGCCCAACCACCATTCATTAACAAAATATCTTTATAACGCACATGCTTTAGAATTTAGATTATATTCTGTCAAATTGGGTTGAAGGCAAGGTTGGTAATTTTTTTTATTTAAAAAAAAAATTTAAAAATAGTATTTTTTTAAATTTAAATAAGATTTTTTGGATTTTTTTAAAGCAAAATATGTTTGCGCACACAAATACAATAACAAATTCAATTAATTATTTATGTCTTCAAAGAATTTTAAGATATTTCAGTTGAAATAATTATTTATTACTAGTTCAAAATTAATTATTAATTAATTATATTTATAAAAAATGTATGCTTAATAAACAGAGAACAGCAAGAAACAGAAGAGAAAGCTTATATTTCTGGACTAAATGTATTATAATATCTTGAATATATACAAATAAGTTGACTGGACTATTATAATTTTTTGAGTATAGAAATGTTTTGAATATATAAACAGACATGGAAAATATCACATAAAATGTTTACTACAGCTTAATCAATTTTACTATTTAGATTTTTCATCAAGAATACCAGTTTTTATGCTTTATCAACCCCCAATCTGTTTCTTAATTATGGGTGCACTATTCCAAATGTAGAAAAAATCCTTTCCAATGGTGCTGTTGATGCTTTTGCTGTAGTCAGCAACTTCAAAAACTTAATGTTTTCTGATAAAATGCCATTCTTTGACACCTTAACGAAGATATTCCATCTTTCCCTGGAGGACCAGATGCATTAAGGCTACCATAAAGTGAGTTAAAATTCTAATGAATTACTTGAACCCGGAATAAATTGAAATTTATTATAAAAAATATCTATATTTTAATAATTTGGAAGAAGCTGATATAAATAGTTTTTTTAATCATAAAAATCAATATTTTGTTTGAAAAAGAATCATAAAAATCAGTTTCTTCTAAAAAAAATTATAAAAATCTGTAATTTTTTTTTTCAAAAAGAAAATCATAAAAATCAGTATTTTCTTCTAAAAAAAAATTCTAAATATCAGTATTTTTTCTTTCTTCTTGGGTTTTATGGTATCCCAAACGCATGCATGGTACTGGAGAAGAGGTAAAGTTTCCCCATAATAAAGATTTGGTCTTTAAATGAAACTTTATTGTGCATGTGCTGGTGCGGGCGCTATTTATTGTTAATGTTAGAAAGCTTTTTCTAATTTGCGTAAATACTGCAATAAATATTATTTTTTATGAGTACTTTTTCCTTTGTATAACATAATATAAAAAATACATTTGTGTGAGTAATATTAATAAGCAAAAAAATAAAAATTTTAATGTTTAAAAAGTAGTTTTTTTCTTTTTTTCAAAAAATAGATTAAAAATTTTTTTTCGAAAGTAGTTGAAATTTTGAAAGTAGTTGTAACTAGTAGTTGGGAAAAAAGTAGTTTAACTAGTAGTTAACTAGTTCAAAACAAAAGTAGTTACAACTAGTAGTTAACTACTAGTTAACTAGTAGTTGCTACTAGTAGTTAACTACTTCTAGTTAACTACTGCCGAACACTATTACGAACGCATGATAGTGCTTTTGTAATTTTCTCCTTCGTTCTGCAATCGTGATCAATAAATGTATTTGAATGATTCTTTATTTATGCTCCTTGCAAGGAAATAAATTTAAGTACTCACCTCTTAATTCTTGTGGTGTATTATTTGTATTGAATTGTATTATTTTTACATTTAAATAAATATAAACAAATACAAGCCAAAAATGTCCTACAGACAGGAAAGAACTAATGTGTTTGATAAATAGCAGCTCTAATTTAATTTTTAATAGCAGCTCTATTCTAAAAATTCTAGAATTTTTAGAATAGATTTAAGTTACATTAAAAAAAAATAAGTTTTTTTTAAAGCAATTCATGATCAAAAATACTTAAAAAAAGTATTGCGAAAAATGATAGATAATTTTCATACATACCGCAGTATTTTTCAGTAAAACTGCACCTGTGGAAAACATAATTCAATATCATAAAATTGTTTTTAATTACATAACATCATGTTTAGAACTTCACTCACAATATATAAATTTTCAGTGATGACTTTATTATCAAAGTACCGTCAATTTTTATGTGTTGTAATTTAAATTGATAATAAAGTTGAACGTTCGTGTCTTTCTGTGATTGCTGCCTTTGCGTAAAGAAAAGTAAGTTCAAGCACTACTTATGCTTTTTGAGAGAGTAGAGCTAGATACTAGCTTACGTTTATATACACTGATGGAAAAAAAATCCCAACACCAAGAAATAACATTACTCTACAATAATTATTGTAGAGTAATGAAATTTCAGCAATACATTTATATAGGTAACGTACGAAATTGATTACAATTTCAAGATCACAGGTTAATTTAAGCCCGAGAAGAGCCATTGCAGAAGTGAAATACAGCTACATTAATAACCGATGTAACCGCCAGAATTTTGAATGCAAGCATACAAACGTGCATGCATTGAATCATACAGGTGCTGGATGTCCGTTTGTGGGATGGAGTTCCATGCCTGTTGTACTTGGTCGATCAATACAGAAACAGTTAATGCTGGTTGTGGATGACGCTGCAGTTGTTGTCCAATGATGTCCCATACGTGCTCAATTGGAGACAGATCTAGTGATCTGGCAGGCCAAGGCAACATATCGACACCCTGTAGAGCACGTTGGGTTACAACAGCAGTATGAGGTCGAGCGTTATCCTGTTGGAAAACACCTCCTGGAATGCTACTCATGAAAGGCAGAACAACAGGTTGAATCACCAGATTGACGTACACATTTGCTGTCAGAGTGTGTGGGATGACCACGAGAGTGCTTCTGCTGCCATAAGAAATAGCTCCCCAGACCATAACTTCAGGTGTAGGTCCAGTGTGTCTAGGCCACAGACAGGATGGCTGCAGCCGCTCACCTGGCCTCCTCCTAACCAACACACGGCCATCACTGGCACCAAAGCAGAACCGGCTTTCATCAGAAAACACAACAGATCTCCACTCCGTCCTCCAATGAGCTCTAGCCTGACACCATTGACGTCGCAAACGGCAGTGGTTTGGCGTTAGTGGAATTCATGCTACAGGACGTCTGGCTCGGAGCTGTCTTTGAAGTAACCGGTAGGTAAGAGTTCGTCGTGTCACTGTGGTGCCAACTGCTGCAGACGCAGTACGACTCGCTACGGCCATACGCCGAACACGGCAGTCATCCCTCTCAGTAGTGCCACGTGGCCGCCCGGAACCCGGTCTTCTTGAGGCAGTGCCTTCCCTTGACCACTGCTGCCAACATTCATGCACAGTGGATGCATTCCTGCCAAGCCTTTCTGCAATCTCGCGGAAAGAAAACCCACCTTCTCGTAGGCCTATTACACGACCTCGCTCAAACTCAGTGAGCTGTTGATAATGGCTTCGTCGTCTTCTTAAAGGCATTGCGGACTAACATCAACTCACTACATCAAATCTCGACGCTAAACAACGCTCAGGAACGTTACAGCCCGTATTTAAAGCAAACCTGATTTGCAGTGTGTCGCTACTAGCGTCACACTGATGCTACGAGCGCAGAATTTGAATCGACGTCATCTTTCAGATGTATAAACACGCCTGCCAAATTTCGTTTCGCTAGCACAACTCCTTCTTGGTGTTGGGATTTTTTTTTCCCATCAGTGTATATATATATATATATATAGATTCTCTCTCTCTCTCTCTCTTTTTTAGAAATTATAAAATATAACGTCACTTCCTTTCAGCAATCGTCAATTTAGTTGTATTGCGAATACTTTTTAATAAATTTTTAAGTCATCAATACCTAAAATACCCCATTCAAAATTGGTTTTTGTTAATCGTTCCGTAACGTCCCCCTTACTCAGTTAATCGTTCCATAACGTCCCCTTTTTTTTCATTGTTTAAGCTCTCCTTAAAACATTTTTTTCAATAATTAGTTGTTTTTTCCTTCTGAAAACACACCAGCTTTCTAATGCCATTTTTAAATGCTCAAAGTAGTAGTAGCTATGAAATTAAAGCCTTTGTCCCAATGTGTGTCTTCCACCCTATTTTATTTCATTTTATGGGCAATTTTTTATGAATTCCTTTAAGCAAAGAGAATCTTTTAATGATGTAGTTTAAAATTTAATCATTTATTTCGAAAAGGTAACAACTCTTAAAAACAATTTTTTTTTCAGGCGATAGAAAAAAATGGCTTATAAAAAGTTGGAAAACCGTTGCGGTCTGATCTTTTACTATTTTATGTTAGTAGGTAATATCAATGCAATATTGGTAAATTCAAACGATTTTTGATTAATTATGCTATAAAAATTAAGAAATTAATACTGAGACTTCTTTCTTTTTCAAAACGGAAATGTTAACTTTTCGAAATAAACGATTCGATTAAAGTAGCATTACCATTTTTTTAAAAGTATAAAAATAGAATCTTGTATCCCTTCTATAGAAGAATGTAAAAAGAGAAACTCCCTCCTATTTTAAACGTTTAAATTTGTACCTTAAAGGTCTACCTGTTGTTTAACGTCATCCAAAAAATAATGTATTTTTCTAAATGGAAGTTGTATTCAAACCCAAAAATAAGTGCATTTAAATATGACTTGAAATGAAACCTAAACCTTACTGCTCCAGCAATAAATATGCTATATCTTAATAGAATGGATAAAAATCTGTTTTTATTCTATTTACGAGGAAAGTTTACGCCATGAAAATTCATTACCAATTCTGCTATTCTACTGTTGTTGATTTTAATCTTTGTTTACATTCAAAATACCGATGACAGACACAACTCCAGAAAACTACAAGGACATGCTTCAAGGAATGCGTTTCGGTCGGAAACTTCACAGAATAAACCTTTGTTTGTAAAAAAAAGTTTCCAAATCTTCAGAGTTATCCCGTTTTTTATCATTAATGCAAAAATTCGCTTATCATCAACATCCAAAAATTGCTTAAAATATCATTACGAGCATCCTCCAGGCAAAGAACAAAAGACGTCGGAATGTCAACTGATGGCTCTGGTGTGATATTTTCACAGATTACGAAATCAGAATGCTGGATCTCATGTTCTGGCAAATTTGGGTCAACTTTGTGGCCATTCTTCTCTGCAGGAAACACCGTCTTATCCAGGAGTTGATCTCTTTAGAGACAATTTTCTCTTCTTTGTGTCAAATATTAAAGAGAATGTGTCTCTTTCGATGGGAAACGATTTGTTCCGTCACGGAAGAAATTCTTCATACTCAGAAAGAATTTGATTTCTTTCTTTTCTTCTGGGTAGAATTTTATTTTGAAGCATCAATTAGTAAAGCAATATTTATTCAGATTATTATTTTTTTTTACTGATTCACGTTTTTAGGAAACTCCAGAAATAATAACTTTGAAACTTCGCCTTCTACTACAATAGAGTATCAAACCTATCTGTAAGGGGCCTACGAAAAAACTTTGAATTTGAAGTTGATAGAAAGGTTTCCTTATTTCTAACTTAAAAAGCAAGATACTTCTTATGGTTTTTATTATCTGAAATTCGTAAGAAATATTCTAAAAAAATGTTTTTCACCATTACAACTACAAATACAAACACAAAAGTGGCAACCAGCAACTGTCGCAGGGACCAGCTAAGCTCGTTATAGTCGATTTAACAATCCCCAATGATTGTCGAATTATTTAAATTTTTCTAATGAATTTTCAATGTTTCCTAACATTAACTGGAAGTTTACATTCTAAAATGGTAGGTGGTATGACTTTCTCTTGCTAATTTAATCCCAGTGGTATTATCCACAGTTACGATGCATTGGTTTGCAGATCTTATTACATTTTTTAACACTTAACTTATCAGAGAAATCAAATGACTGCTTTTGAGACTTTACTCATAATTGTTAATTTTCAGGTTTTTAATTTTCTTGAATTTACTATATGACTTTTCCTATACGAGTAATACAGAACTACTGAAGTAACTATTCATTAAAGAAAAAGTCGTGCAGCAAGTTCAAGCAGAATGGAAACCTGAAACTTTTCAATTTTGATTAAAGTCTGAAGACCGCTCATTTGACCACTCTGGTAGGTTTAATGTTAGTAATAATGTTATTAATTAGTATGTTTAACGAATTATTCAGTAAATGGTATGACTGAAAATGACAAGAAAAGAAACCAACATTAGTGTAATCTGGCCTTGTTTCAACGTTTAATAATAGTTAGATTTGAATTGATGTCTACAAACGTAATTTTTCTGCTAAACGATAACCGTTTTTTCTTCGTATGACGTTAATTCATCGCGAGAATTCAGTGGGTAAACGTATCTACTTTTATCGTACGCAAAAAAAGAACAAAAAATCAATTATAAATATTCAAAGCCATAATAAGAACGAAACCGAAGGTTTACGGATCGTTTAAGGATGAAGAACTTGTAACCTTCTCGATTGTTTTAAAGAATCTGCTACTATTTAGTTTGCATCGAAACCATTTTGGCATCATTTGGAAGATATAGATTATAGTTATACAACATTGGTTGGTGTCGTATCCATAGTTATAGAACATTAGTGTTATTATTTAGTTTGAATGATGTAAAGTAATATTTACAATATATTTTTTAGTATATCAGTTTAAAATTAGTATAATAAAGTTTAAGGTTTAGCTCGTGTGTCCTTTTACCCAATCGCCAAATTTAAATTGGCATTTCAATGCAAAAAGGCTCCATGTAGCCTGAAGCACTTAATGTTTGAGCAGGCCGTCAGTTGGGAGATCAGTTCGGTCAATTGTCCTCCCCCTGCCTTTGAGAAATACAATGTAGCTATGCATGTATTTATGTATTTAGTTGTTTTTTACTCAAAATAGGCATTGAATATATACCCTTAGCTCCCCACCCCCTGGAAAATTTTGAAATGACGGTCTTGCGTTTGGATGGCAATATACTCTTTGATCATTCTATATATTGATGTTCTAAAGTTTTGTTCTCCTTATGCAGACACTGTTGCTACCATAGCCCATTTAAGTCAATAAACAATTGTTTAACTGTTCATCAGATTGACTTTGTATATTTACTCTTAACCCTTTATAAGGTGATGGGGAGTATCTTCCCACCTAATTCATCAAGTTATAGATGTTTATAGTAAGTTATTTTACCCTTTCTGATTGGTAGAGTCTTGCAAAGACGATGGGAAGCATATTTACCACCACATGCATTAGTATTCCCATATTAGAACATTCCCCCCCCCCCCCCCGGGGGTTCGGGGGGTACAAAAAATATTGTTAAGCTTATTTAATTTCCTATATGAATTTTTTCTTTGAACCGAACCAAAATCCGAAAAATATTTTCATACATGGATGCCACAAAAAAAAAAAATGGCCTTATAATGGATTAATATATGAATTTTCGTTTAAATGCCTAGAAATAATCCAGCTCTAGAACCACTTGGGAAGTGAAATTAAGAGCAGCGAAGTGAAACGAACCCATCTTCAACTCGACGTTTTACTTTCCATGATAAGATCAAGTTATTTTTCTGGCCATTGATTTCGGCCGCACATTGTCCATTGTCTTCCAAGATAATTGTCATTTTGTAGAAACCAGCCACATATGGGAATGCGTAACGCTTTAAACGGCGACAATCCCTGTTCCAGCAATGAAGCAAAAGTGGTGAATGCTCACTGTAAAATGACGGATAAGCTGCTTTGACCCAGTTTTAAATCGTGTTATTTGAATGTCACGCTGAAGTTGTTAAAGGTTAATGTATATTAGGGAAAGTTTGTAATCATTATCTCTTGCTTTAGGGGGCAACTGGAAAACAATAGCAATGATTACTGGCTGGCATGTGTGATATTTATTTGCAAACGAAATAACGCTCATGCAATAAGAAATGTGATTAGTGCTTAATATGTGGCGACAAATTAGTCTAAGTTTTTAAAATATGCATTGAACTCGCTGCTATATGTGTGCGGACTATCCGGTTGTTTGAAAATGATATGATTATCTTACTTTTTTCGTTTTATGTGAAATAATTGAAGTAATCTTCGTGCATCTCTGCATTTGTAAAATGAAAATTTGAAAATTTAGTATTATGACAGTTTAGTCAAAGATATGTAGGAAGTGAAAATAATTTTTTGGAAACATTGAGTAAAGTGGATTGTGCCTTATCAAATTAGGGTCCGATTCTCGGGGAAAGGTGTGAGGGCACTTCTTCTTTTATTGTGGGAAGCGGATAAATCCAAGGTCAATTTTAACATCTATAGATCTCGGAGGAAAGAAGGAATTCACTTCCTATGTATTCATTGTTGCAGGGTCATTGCCTGAGTTAAAAACGCATGTTTTAAGAGCATGATATAAAAGCATGCTTTTAGATCTTCCGCGTACCTCAAAACATTCATTAGTACCGATAATTGGGAGTTCAGTAAGCGAACGATTATTTGTTGGCGTTTAATTTTCAAACTATTCAGTTTAGCAAAAAAAAAAAAAAAACGCTACCTGGCTTTATTTGAATTGAATGCTCTCTTTATTATTCTGTGGGTTTTTTTAATTACGAAACCGGGTGCAATTCGAGCATTAATCATTTAGCGCTGTTAATGTGCATTGTTTGAAATAATTGCAATACTGCGTAATTCTTTACCTATAATCGCGATGACAGGAAAATTCAGCAAAATTATAAAATGTAACACAACTATTGCATCGAAGAAGGTGGTACGATTGCACATGCAGCGTGTACAATTGTTTAATAATATTGTTCCAAGAAGTAAGTTTTCAATAAAATTGTTTTCTGAGATATGTTTGACATCATTAATGCATCTTAATCTTAACAATCTAGCACAGCCCTCTAAAGCGGAAGCAAGTTTCTTAACGAGCTTAAAGGTATATTTCTAAGCATAAAATGTAATCACAATTGTTAGCAGTACAAGTCTGGGTGACTTTCAGATACTGACATCCTAAATATAATGCATCACAGGTTTTGTCCTTGGTAAAGTTAATTTATACTTACATTTCTTGGTAAAAACATAGTCCTCGTTGCATCCAAATAAGTAAATAACTTTTTTTTTTTTAAATTTAATCCTTCCCTAACACACACGCACACATAGGCATAAGTGTAGTGTATAGGCATAAGTGTAGATGTTTTTTAAAAAAATCAGAAGAATTCAGAAAATGTGTAATTGGTGAGCAATATTTTCTGACTTAAAGAACCCCGATTCATTTATTACAAAAAAAAAGTTCTTATTGTGTAAACAATCCATTCATTGAAGTTGAAATGATCCAATCATTATAATTAATCAAAATAACTTAGTCATTTAGGTCATTGCCATACAATTTTAAACAATGTAATTATGAAATTATAATTAAATGGAACGTCGAAGCAGTCAATGAGGTTACTAAAAATTTATATTAATAAATTCAGATGGTTTTTCTTTCTTTCTCTTTTTTTTCTTTTTTGCTTTAACAGAGAAGTTGCTGCAAAATTGTCAGTCATAACAATTTTTTTATTCGTGACCATTAATAATTATAATACTTACTAGAGCTTTCACTGACATAAAGGAACAAAACTTTTTTTTTAACTTCCCCTCTTAACACTGAAAATTCAGTCATATTCAGTAGTATTATCTCCTTGGAATTAAGAGTATGACCAATATGTATGTGGCACATAACGTTCTTTGGCAATATGTTACAGTTGGCAAAGTTTAGTCAAAATTGCTTCTTTCTCCAAAACAATCTCTAGAATTTCAGCAAAAATCGCCAGTCTAAAATTTACTAGAAAAACGAAGAAAAAAAATCGTGAACATTGAACTACCAAAGTCAAACCGTAAAAGTTGACCAATTTTTGCAAAATCTACGAAAAAAAATCGTAAAGTTGGTAGGTATGACGTAATATATGTCTTGTAAAGCAACTTTAGCACTTTTTACGTAACTTCCAAAGATATGAAA
Source organism: Octonoba sinensis (assembly GCA_038502835.1). Taxonomy (NCBI): domain Eukaryota; kingdom Metazoa; phylum Arthropoda; class Arachnida; order Araneae; family Uloboridae; genus Octonoba; species Octonoba sinensis. The sequence continues at coordinate 44,525,179 of CM076602.1, read as the reverse complement.
CAGATATATATTGCTGTTAGTTCCACAAATCTTCGATGAAAGAATAGTCAATGTAGTGCATCGTCAGAGAAAACTATTTAGCAAATAAATACATATCTAGAAAGAATGAAACATGATTTCGATTATCATCACTGTTTTGTTCATTTGTTTATTCTTTTGAAGAAGAATAGGACAAAATGCAGAACATTTCTGCCGGAGGCCTTTGTTGTTCATGAAAGAAAGTCAACTCCGATATTCGAATATAGAGCAAGTCGAACACTTTTGTCAAAAGTAGATCAAAACGCATATAACCGGACGAAGCCCTTTGTTCGGTCACTTTTAAGACAAACTGCTTTGCTAACGTTTAGAACTTTTGTTTATTGTTTTGCTTATCTATTCAAATTTAAATGTTTTCGTAAATTTTATTGTACTGGATCTTCCAAGCAGATAGGAAAAAATTTATTTAACCAATATTGTTGCTATAACTTCAAAAACTAAAAATCAAGGTTATATATATATATATAGTACATCATATTTAGTACAACTGGGAAAAGGATCCACTTTTATAAAGTGATCCAGATATCCTCTGTAGGTGACCTCTTTTTTTTTTCCTTGTATCTTAGAGTAATGATTTGAAAAATGTATGTTATATATAGTGACACGAAAAGAGATCCTTTTAATTATTTTTAATTCTTCAAAACCATCCCTTTTCTTGAACCACCCGTTTCTTGGAACCTTTTATAATTAAAAGAGGCAAATCCAAAGAATTGTTTATAACGTTATTCTAAAAACGGAAAAGAGCAAAAAAAAAAATTTTTTTTAAGTAATAATAATAGTTTCGGTAAAGTGGGGTAAGTTAGGGTGCAGTAGGGCCGTGGTAGCCTAGTGGTTACACGTCGGACTTCCACCTGGAAGGTCGCGTTCGATACCCACTGAAGACCACCATGTATACTTGGGGATATGTGCATGTAAAATCCGTAGACCCCACTACCTCTCCCCATGCGTAAGCAATCCTAAGGCCTCGGCTAACAGGTAGGGGTCTGGTGGAGAAAAGTTAGGGTGCAGTAACGAAGAAAAAATTTTATGATCAAGTACATTATTTCAAATTTTGTGTTTAGAGTTTACACTTATCCCGGGTCTGCGACAAGTGTAAACTCGCCTAGACATAAAGCATTTAAGAAACAATATTGAGTTAAATTAATTGAATTTTAAACAAGACATCAAATCCCAGTTTTCAGTGAATTTGGAAATTTTTTTTCCAAGCAAAATAAACAGAAATAACAGTAAAAACAAGGTAAAAATTTTGGGTAGCATTGTTTTGAGCAACTGTAAATCTCTGCTTATAATTGTCGCAGAAGATTGATTACACTTGCCTTACATAGTAAAATGTTGTAGGAAGTGTAACCATGACCGGCCTATAAAACGTTTTAACAATAGAGGGTATAATGAATAATAAATTTGAAAATGTCATGCAAAAATTAATTTTGCAACAAAAAATCAGTTATCTTTACAAATATAAAGACTACTGACCATTAAACTCTGAATAAGTCACACTCACAGAGTTAATGCTTGGGACTAAAAATATTTGATGGTCGCCAGTGGCCAGTAAACCCAAAAAAGTTAGTCGCCACTTTGAACCATTTTTCAAACTGATCCCTCCTCCCCAACCGGGGCTTCATTTTGCATACAAACATGTGCATACATATACTTCAAACTACACTTTGTCACAAAATTACACAAAGCCCTATTTTAAAAAAAAAATAATAATAAATTTCAAAACTTTTCTAGTCGCCAATTTCGGCGACCGGCATAACAATTTGGGGTCGCTAAAAAAAAATTTATAGTCGCCAATGGCGAGTGGCGACCGCTAGTCTCTAGCTTTACAGAGAGTGAAAACTTAACCTCATTTTTAGCTTTAAAAACTAATCATTTTTTGTCAGATTTCGTATTCAAGATTAATTATAACAAAGGAAGAATTAAAAAAACAATGGATCTGAGGTAAAGTTAATGCTTATTAAGTGTGATAAGCCGTGATTACACTAATCCCATGGTTACCATTACCCCACTTCACCTTGCGGTGATTAGTGAAAACGATTGTAAACCTATTACGGAATTTTTCGATGTAAAATTAAGGATAAATTTAAATATATTTCATAAAAAATTACAGGCTCACATCTGAATAATTATGTTGAGTTTTTAAACACACAATTTATCAGCCTTAAACTTTTGTTTAATTTCATAAACAAACACAGCTAAACTCAATTGAAATCCCCCGTAAGTTCACGTGTTTTAGCTATGTTTCTAAATGTGTTATGTTTATTAGTTCAGGAATCGCTTAATTACCATTCACGGTAAGGTACATCTTATATTACTTGGGTTTTTTGACATGTTGATAAATATTTCCACTAAAATATTGACGTAAGAGAGAAAAACAATCTCGATTTTTGTCGCAGCCAAAACAATTTATCCCCTAATATTTAACGTTGTCGTGTAATGATCAAGAAATTTTGATAAACGAAATTTTGGTGGACAGAATTTCTTTGTAAATTCATTGTCATAATGTAAAATTGTAGCACCTAAAAGTCTGAAGCTCAAATAAATTAGCAGTTAGTCTGGGTATCCATGCTTTAAATTTAGTCCGAAATGAGATTGTTTTAATTGTTTAAGGAATAAGCATTTGTTGATATTTTCATTGTAAAATTTTAATAGGTGCATTGCCATATTACATAACGATTCATAATTTTGTCAGGATTGTTACTACTTTAGTTTTAATTTAGTGCATTGTTACAAAACCCTTAACAAATGAAAATTTTGATATGATTTACTGGGAATGTAGAAAAAAGTAGTAGAAAATGCCAAAATAAGAAATATTTAAGAAATTGAGACTGTCAATTTAAGAAATTACATTTAGAGACAGCCTCACATTTAAAAATATTTTTGGTACTATGTGCATGAATAATTTTGAGATTATACTTTCTCACCTATAAGAAGCAATGTTTTCCACCACTGCAGCATACCCATTTTTCTTTTGGGAAAGGCAATCCTTTTTTTTTTCTTCTGAAATTTGCAAAACAGATCATTATTAACTTGATATTTTTAATTTTAATTTACAGTTGTTATTCCATTATTATTATAATTATTATTATACTACTCTACTAGTAACAGCATTACTATTATTATCTATTATTACTGTTATTAGTAAAGTTATATTATTATTATTATTATTATTTAAAATCGTTCTATGAGTCTTTTGCTAAACTGCATTTTTTATTGATGTCTACAAAAAACATTGAAACCGCATCAAATTATGAACAAAGTAAGGTTCTAAATAGCAGTTTGAATATGATAAGTATTGAAGAACACTAAAGTAAAAAAAATAAATTTTCCTAAAAATAATTAATTAAAAAAATGAAGTATAAAATAGAAGCAATGAATAAAATAAAAAATGAAGTAAAATTAAATAAATATTGCATTTACTTTTCAAAGAGTTACAAGGAACCCCTTTTCCGGTAAATATAAACGGGTTTTTTGTACTAAAAAAATATTTTATCTCATAAGTCATCATTTAGAACGATTTGGAGAGGAGTCGGTTCTAAAAAATCTGACGTAGACATGTAAACATACCTCTTTCTTTCACCACTCCAAATTTTGAAGTGTGAACGCTTCTCCTAGTTTTTTTTTTTTTCTCTCTCTCTCTCTCTCTTTTTTTTTTTTTTTTTTTGATAGTGTCTAAGTTTATTTCTTTTTTGATGTTAATATTGCTTGAATTTATTATTTCTTTAACCATCGAATTCTTTTCCATTACTTTTCCAATTTATTGATCGTTTTAATCAATTTTATTTCTTGTCGTTTTGTGATATTTGTATGAATGGAGAAGTTTTTCTTTACTTAGATTCATTGTGTTCCTAAACTTTCTTATTAATTTGATTGTCCGAATTCTTCCATGTCAGCGAAACAAGGGTGAAGTCCGAAATGGGAATTACTCTAACCATCGAGTTAATTGTTAAATTTTTCTTACAAATGGCCATACAATTGTAAAATTCATTGTAGTTTAAATTCATATGTTAATTGCACATCTCTTCTTCATAAGTAATCGGAACAATTTGAATTTTAAACCCATGGTTGCAAAAAGTTCAATTTCCGATTCAACCTTTTTTTCCCCATAACAGGGAAAACTTTTAATTCCAGCAACTGGTTTTCACACCTCTGTGATTAAATACTTTTATCATCTTTGATATTCAAGCCATTCAATTTCTATGCATTTTAATTATCCAGTTAAATGAATGTCTTCAGTATTTTATGATCTTTTACGTATTTCGAGAAGGTCCGGTTAAAAAATCACTAGTACTCTATAATATACAAAATCCGAAAAGTGCCTTCATTATATCATTTTCTTATAACTTACTACAGCCTACGTTGACATTTTCTTTATATTTTTATTTTATTCTTATTTTTTCACGAAGAAAATATAACTGTCTCCAAACTAACCTCATCTTTACAAAATCAACTGCACAAATTCAGAAAAAATGTACAGTGATTCTGTACGTATTTCTAGTGCTAGTTTGCATTCTGTTGTAATGGATTTCTTTCAAGCGACTGAATAGTCATTTAACCTTTAAGAGTTCATGAATAACGACGCGTTAATGAAATCGTAAACTCCGCACTGATACTCTGTAATATTCATGCAATCTCATTTTATTTGTATCTTACTTCTGTCGTCAGATGGCGAAATGCGATATTAACTTTTTTTTAGCAAAAATGAGATAACTACATAAATGGAAATATTTTAATGAAATCTGTAAGGGACATCTCTACCTTTGCTTTATCTTTAAAACAGAAAATATCGAAACGTAAATAAATTACCTGATTTTACATTGTTCAGAGAGCATTAAAATTGTCCTCCTGTAAAATCAGGAGAAACTGAGGCATCATTTTGCCACCTGGCTACAAATTTTATTCTTCAGTTATCATGCAGATATACATTGAGAAAAATTTCTCGTACTTTTTATATTGCTATGGTTCCAATATTGGGAACATTTTTTAAATCGATAAATGATCAGAACTTTCAATTAAGAAGAAGAAAAAACTTAGCTTACATGTTAGGTCACTTGCTTCAATTTAAAAGTTTCTGGCTTATAAATGGAATCACTAATTGTACTTTCAAATTTCATTAACACTATTGCACAAAATTTACCACACGCACTCAGTTCTATCAGAACCCTTTGGATCCAATTACTACAACCGGAGGGCATGCGATCTGTTGCTGCATTATACTTTCTCCACCATTGAGGCTTGAGATAAATAAGCACCGATTCACGTGACCTCTCTGCCACCCACGTACATCGGGGATGAGACAATCCCCCTTCTCTCCAGAAGTAGGTCTTCAATACTCCAGTCGCCATCCTCCAGAGCGGTGACGTTGGAACGAAGGTTATTTCGAGACTGGAGAAAGACACACATGCTCAACCTGGAAACGGGATTAAGAAATTTAATTTTGCCAATTCTACTTTCGCGGTGACTACTGGCGACCATTCAGTTTCAGTTTTGACGGACGAACAAAGAGTTATTTTTGTATTTAATCTCTTCTGAAGAGCTGCTTCATTTTTACGAGTGTTACCTTAAAAATATTTGAAGTATTTCAAAATAGCTCTTTTATGATATTTACAAGTTTTATTTTTGATTCGGGTGGCAAGTAATCATTTTGGAAATGCCATGAATTTTATTTCAGTAGCAAGTTATTCATTACCTTTGTAAAAATTTCTTGGTAAGGTAAAAAGTCTTTTTTTCAATTCATTCTTACGGTCAAGAATATTTTTTCACAATTTTCGAAATTACATTTGTGTGATATTAATGGAATTGTCGCATAATTTACTTCCACTTACTATTTGAATTTCCCGGGCTGGGCAGAGTCGACTCAGCCTTTCATCCTTGCAGTGGGGTCAATGAAATAAAGACTAAAGCATGTTTTGGAACTAAACACTAGGGGCTCCGCGTAAAGCCGACCACTTGACCGAAACTTCTGCTTCTGCACCCCAGGGCCTTCGGTCTCGAAAACTGGGATGAGCATAATAGGCCATGGCCTCCAACAGGGCGCGCCACTGAGTTTAGTTTAGTTTACTATTTGAGTTATCTCGAAATACTTCAAAAGAAACGCAAATAAAGATGTATCTTCAGTACACGAAGAACCCAGTAAAACATACTTAATTCTGAAATTACTACTTTTTTTTTAGTTATGATTTTGTTGTATGAGGTGCGATATCATCACATTTAATTTAATTGAAGCGAATTTTAAAGGTTGCTTTAGAGCTTTAACCTGGTTGCGAATCTAAAGCAACCTTTACGATTATATTAATTATTAGTTTTCCTATTGTTTAACAGCTTTACGTAATCGCTTCTTACAATTTACACACATAACTCTGACAAAACCGATTTTTTTTTTCACCTCTTATCTCATACCTCAATCAAACCTCAGTAACAAAATATTATCGCACTCGAAAATTGACTGACATGGGAGAAAAATAATTTTTCACTGTCTTATCAAAAGTACGAGATAACAAATTATTTTTTTGTGATGTGAAGCACAGTTAAACTCGGTTATAACGAGGGTATAGCGACTGCTACAATTTGCTCGTTATAAACTGCTTGTTGAAAATTCAAACCTTTTCCTAAAAATTAATTTTATAAAAATGATAGTATAAGAAAGACGTTTTAGTTTCATTACTTTTTATTTTAGGGGAAGGGGAGCGACTGATCAGCGTTATTAGGAAAATTTTTGCTTTTTGTTTTTCGGCAACTTTCGGCGTTGAATTTGTAGATGAAGATAAGTCAAACTTTTTATAAGTTTTACCTTTTTTTTGAGCTGTTATCAAAGACTTACAAAGTTTGAAATTTTTTTAAAGGAAAATTTAAATGGAATTTCGGAAAACTTGTTTCTGAAAAGAAAAATTTGAAGACGTTATCAAGGAAAAATTTTTCGTAAATCCGAGTCGTGCTTGTAGTAACCAGTAGGTTTTCTAACGGGCTTTTAACATTAACCCTCTCCATACGTTTTTTTTTTTCTTAAATCAAAATAGGTTAAAAAATTGTGTACTTGTTTTTTACAAATTTTAAATCTACAAATATTTTACAGTTGAAATGCACAAAATTTTTTTGTAAAAGAGTTTTTTTTTTCCTTTTAATATAAAATTGAATCATAAAAAAAGGTTGTCGGAAAATTGGTATTGAAAAATAATCTATTAATAAAAGCAAATTCATAAAGATAAAAATCTGAGTGAACAATTAACTTCACAGACAAGACGAAGTAAAACCATGAACGGGCTTTAGAGCTAAATACTAGCTAGACAGAAAAAATGCATCCCTGCGGAAATCGCGGGTTGCGCACATTTGGCCACTTCTATGATGCCCGTGGAGCTCGCGGGATTTGCAGGTTATAAAATGCATTACATTTCGCCTACAATATGTCGACCGAAATATTACGAATTGAATTCATTTAAATAAAATGTGTTTCGTTACATTTATGAGACAGAACAATTGTTAATCAAACAGACATAATTGTCTGTTTGACAATTGAGGCATTTCGAACTATGATACACGTAGTTCAAAAGAATCGACTAAACGTTATCAGGGCGCATGCATTTAAATTGATCAATCACTATTAAATGCTGTTATGCTTGCACCATTCTGGACTTCCGCATCGTCTCGTTTGAAGAATGGTAAATTTGCATTTCCCTTTTACTCCATTAGCGAGCGTTTTGAATGGTGATGAAATCGGCCTGGTGCAAACGTGAGGAGGGCCGCCGGGGTGCTCATTGTATGTCAAGATGTCGCTGTCATTAACATTGTCATAACTCATTACATCATATCGAGACTTCTGCAACCGTGTTTGTTATAATGTTATCTGTATAATCTCATTATATTTTAAAAGAGTTGAGGAAAGCTTTCCGATGCTGGGCATGAAATCAGAAGATTTAAAAATATTTTTTGCGTAATTTGTTTGTTTTCTCGTAATGAGAATTTGTTAGTTATTCTTATATATAAGGACATCTTGTCAAAAAATGGGAATATATGGAATGATATTAATTCATAAGAATCATACTGCTTAAGTTGCCATTTTCCTAACTTATTCGGGGAGTGGTGACATTTTATTTTTGTTAAAATGTTGATATAACTTATGGTACATTAACATTTCGTAAGTCGTAAGTGTTGTAGTTACTTTTCAGGGATTACTTTTTCAGGGGTACCTATTTTCACGGTGATCAGGGATATTTCTGCCTGTCAAAAAATACGAATGTAATCAATAATATTTATTTATCAGAATTATTTTTACGGGAGCTGCGTTATTTTTTCTTTGCAAAAAAGTGAATGCAGCCAGTTATTTTCATTCATAAAAAAGAACATTGCTAAAATTAATTTCTTTTCCTTATTTTTTCCGGGAAGCAGCTTCATTTTTTCTTGTAGAAAATGTGAACGTAACCAATGATTTTTATTCATAAAAAAAATATTGCTCTATTCGTATTTTTTCTTAAACGTTTCGGGAAGCCCTAGACAAGAACACCGTTCTGTAATCCTTGGCGCTTTCCGATAAAATTATTTTCGTTCTGGGAAATTTTGCTTCATCTTCATATCATTTTCGAAAATAAAAACGAAAAATATCTCATAAAAGCGGTTCAAATAAATAAATAAAAGAATATGATCACAAACTCCTTTATGTCAGTTCATGGAAAAGTAGGGAAGAGAAATTATGAAGGAAAATGAAATAAAAATAATAGTAATAATAAAAAGGATCATAACTATTATTATACACAAAGAACCGAGGTGTAAAAAAATATAGTGTTGTGTCAATGGGTCTGCTTATTAGTTATCGCTGCTTCAATTATATTATTCCTTGTCCTTAAACATTTGACTTCTAATTTCATACTACTATTTGCTTTAGTTAATAATACATAAAACGTTATTGGTTTATTAAGCCTAACTAAAAACCAAATCATTTTCAAATTTTGTATTACTTAAATTGAATACCTATGTCATTTGTTAATTTAAAAATTATCTTCTTTTTTTAAAAATTAGTTTTGGTATATGGGGAGTAGCATAAATAGCATTTGCATTCAAATAGATTTAAATTATTTTTCTAATGCCCATAAAATATTATTTTGGAAATGCTTAATTGTATTTTTCTAAATAAAGCTTTCACATCACAAAAACAATTGGTGCAAAAAATTTTACTAATGGAGTATATTTGATAAGATTTTTCAGCGAGAAAAAACTTAATCGTAAATGTAGGTACATTTTAAAATTCGAAACTAGAAATAAGAGCAAAATTGAACCATATGGAAATGCGTACAGAGTAGGCTGTGGAGTCGGAGTCGGGCTGACTTTGGATCACAGGAATCGGAGTAAGACTGATTTGGGGCAGAGGAGTCGGAGTAAGACTGATTTGGGGCAGAGGAGTCGGAGTAAGACTGATTTGGGACAGATGAATCGGAGTAAGGCTGATTTGGGGCAGAGGAGTCGGAGTAAGACCGATTTGGGGCAGAGTCGGAGTAAGACTGATTTGGGGCAGAAGAGTCGGAGTCGCTTAAAAATGTGCCGATTATTCGATACATCCCTAATGCATACAGTCGAACCTCTATTTAACGAACCTCTATTTTGCGAATTTCTCCATTTTACGAATTTTTTTCTAGGACGCAAGAATATTTAAGGTTTTCCATGTAGAAAAACCTCTAAATAACGAAGTGCATTCTCTATTTAACGAACTTTTTTCTGGTAATCTAAAAAAAAATTCCACCCTATTTTTCAAGTGTTTCTTTCTTTAAACACCTTTTCTGAAGCTTATCGGAACAAAACCAGTTTCTCCCAGAAAGTATACCTTTAAAAAGAATAGAATTGCCATTCTCTTCATTTGTCCTAATCCGGAAGGGGGTGGGCCTCCTGTCAATCTTCAACCCTTTCGAGGAATTTCCAAGAATTTGCTGTCTTATCTTCTCTTATAACCTTGATGCTCCTTGAACTTCTGGTAAAGTTTTTAGCTCTATTCATTTCGTACTTGGTCTCTTTTCGTACCTTGGCTTACAAAAATGGCCAAATGAAAGTGTTTAAGCATCAAAGAAAAAATTTTGGTTCTTAATGAAGTTGACAAAGGTATGAAGAAAAAAGATATTGCTTCTAAATTTGGTATTCCACCAAACAGTTTATCAACAATCTTAAAAAATCGCAATAAGATAGAGAATGATGCATCAAATTCGTTTTCTTCAAAACGCTTAAAAACATGTGCCTTCGAAGATGTTGATGAGGCAGTTTTGAAGTGGATATGCACAATGAGAAAAAAATGTTCCTGTCTCTGGACCTTTCATAATGGAGAAAGCGCTTGAATTTTCAAAAAAACTTGGTCATGAAGAATTTCGGGGAAGCAGCGGCTGGCTTGAAAAATTTAAACGAAGACACGGGATTGTCGCAAAAGTAATATCTGGAGAAAATAAAGACGTGGATGATAACGTAAGTGAAAAATGGAAAGCCGGTAAATTGAGAAAAATTATAGAGGAGTACAAGCCAGAAAGCATCTTCAATGCGGACGAAACTGCCTTATTTTTCCAATGTTTACCACAAAAGACATTAACATTTAAAAATGAGAAGTGCTTTGGGGGGAAACAAAGCAAAGTAAGAATAACTGTCTTGTTAGGGGCAAATATGACTGGAACAGAGAAATTGAAACCGTTAATAATAGGAAGAAGTAAAACTCCGAAATCATTTCGTGGAGCACAATCTTTAGAGGTCGATTATGATTTTAACACAAAATCGTGGATGACCACAGAAATCTGTAAAAAATGGGTAGAGAAGTTGGACAGACGTATGATTAAAGAAAAACGCACAATTGCTCTTATTTTTGACAACTGCCCAGCCCATCCTAAAGAAATCAACAAAAATCTACGAAACATAAAAGTTTATTTCTTGCCTCCCAACAGTACATCAAAATTACAACCGATGGATCAAGGGGTGATAAAAAGCTTCAAAGTACAGTATCGTAAGCGAATTATGCGAAAGGTTATTACGGCCCTGGAAAAGGATGAGCCCATGCCAAAAGTAAAAATACGAGAAAGCATATCTGAAATTTCCAAAGAATGGAATTTTGATCTGTCAGAAAGCACTATTCGTAACAGCTTTGCCCAAGCTGGTTTCATTTTAAGTGCAGAAAATTCTACAAGTATAGAGGACGAAGAGGAGGATGACAGCCCTTTAGAAGAGATCAAAAGAATGTGGATTCAGCTAAAAGAAAAGGAAAAAATTAACGATATTGTGCAGATTGAGGATTTTCTTTTGGTTGATTCAGACGTACTAACAGCGGAAATACCAAACGAATCAGAAATATTGGACAGTGTGAAATTCAAAAACACTGCAACTGAATGCGATATTGATGAGGATTCAAACGATTGTGATGTTGAAATCAACAAACCGTCTCATGAAGATATGTTAAAATCGTTTGAAACAATTCGAAGGGGCCTACAGTTTCAAGAAAATACGCCTGAAGAAATTTTTAAATCATTGCAAAGATGCGAAACATATTATGAAGGACTACACTTCTTTAAAGGAAGGACCCAGACCAAAATAACGAATTTTTTCAAAAACTAAAGCGAACAGCATGGGTATGTCAATTAATTTAATAATTGTATGTACATTATGTCTTAAAATGAATATAAAGATTTATTTCTTACAGTAGCGAATAAGTTTAATTCTAAATTGTAATGATGATTCTTTATGTTTTATCCTTTCTTAAGTGAAAGAATTAAAGTAAACTGTTATAATTATTACTACATGATATGTAGAGCTTTTATTACTTTAAAATGAGTTCTGATGTAACCAAACTATTATAAAAAATGTAAATCTCTATTTAACGAATTTCTCCATTTAACGAACGTTTATGCTGGATTTTGCGACTTCGTTAAATAGAGGTCCGACTGTATTTGTAAAGAAGTAGGAGTTTTCAAATCCCAGCAGTCGGAGTCAGAGTCGGTATTTTAAAATTGCAGAAGCAGGAGTCGGACTTTTTAAATTACAGGAATATGAGTCGGACTTTTTAAATTACAGGAGTAGGAGTCGGACTTTTTAAATTACAGGATTAGGAGTCGGACTTTTTAAATTACAGGAGTAGGAGTCGTACTTTTTAACCTACTTTCCCGTAAAAGTGAAAAAAAAAATATTAAAGCATGAAAGAAGGCTTAATGTACCGAAAAATATCGTTAAATATGAAGAGAAGTCAAAAATAAGTGAAGTAATTAAATAAAGATAGAAAAATAAAAAATTTTAAAGTAGGGTTTTGAGATGGGGAAAAAGTGTGTCTGTCGGTCTGTCTGTCTGTCTGTCTGTCGTCTGTCTGTCGGTCTGTCTGTCGGTCTGTCGGTCTGTCTGTCAGTCTGTCCCCCTCCTAATAACTTCTGAACGAATAGTCCGATTGGAAAAATTCTTTTTGCATTAGAAAGATCTCGGCAAGGACATCTCATTTCCATATTTTACTTTTTGATTTGAACAATATTTCATTCAATTTTGAACAGTTCAAAAAATTTTAACAATAGCGCCTATGGGCAAAAGTGAAGCAAATTATGTAAACTCTGGTCATAAGAGCCGAGTTCTTATAAACAAGATTATTAAAAAGTTCTCGAAGGAAAATATTTTTTGAGTTGAACAATTTTTGTTCATTTTTGAACAGTTCAAAAAAATTAACGGTACTTTTTCCTTTATCCCGGCGCAGACGATGAAGTCGCCAATAATGATGCAACCAACGCCAAACGGAATACCTCCGCTGGTAACCTTTTGCGTGTTTTGTTGCCTTGGCGAGAATTGCGATGGGACAAAGGAATTCATTTTGAAACAGTTCAAAAAAAAAAAAGATTAACATTAGCGCCTACGGGGAAATTTCAATCCTTTATAAATCATGATCTAACAGACCGATTTGCTTGGAACAAAATTTATCGGAAAGATGTTTGGCCGTAGAACATGTACAGATACGAAGTTCAACCAAGACGGAACGAGCCTATTTTCTTATGAAATTTTTTGATCGGGATTTTTAATGATATTTTCGAATGAATAAATGATTAAATGAATGAGTGATGGAATAAACGAATAAATGAGTGAATAAATAATAAAATAGATAAATGAATGTATGAAGTGAAAAATAAATAAATGAGTGAATAAATACATAAAGGAGAAAAATGAGTGAATAAACACATGAATGACTTAATAAATAATGATTGAATGAATATGTATTAACCGTTGAAAAAGGTATATTTGAAGTAATTAAGAACTAAAGTTAAATGAGGAAGAGAGAGAGAGAGAGAGAGAGTTAGATAGATTATAAATTTCAAGTTGCTGAATACGGGAAAGTAGGCTCGTATACTTCTAGACGGAACTTCTTGTTAAATTACAGTTGTCGGAGTCTTTAAGTGCCAGGAGTCGACGTCGGGAGTAGGAGTAGGATATTTTAAATTTCAGGAGTTGGAGTCGGGAGTCGGAGTTATTTAGTTCTAGAAGCCGGAGTCGGAATTTTTAAATTCCAGGAGTCGAATTCTGTCCTTTTCCCAACCAACTCCGTACAGCTCTGGTAAAGTCGATTTTAATTTCCTCCTTTTTTCTCCCCTCAAGTATGAATTCAAAAAAACTACTGACATACAAGTATATTATCAATCACTAAAGCTCTACTTCTGGCTGGATGTTTATTGCATTACCCGTTAATTTTAAGAGATATAGATTACTTATTGTTCCAGTGATGTTTTCGACGGCTACTGTACATTTATAGAAATCACGCTGTAAGATAACCAGATATCTTCTTAGTCATCATTCACTTCAAGTCTCCATTAACGTTCTTATTTCAGTTAAAAATACAGTCCGAAAAGTTACTGACCTTCAAGCGAAAATCGATTGATCAATACGAATGATTAAAAAGTTGTGAATATAGAGCACGCTACTATTGAAATTTACACGTGAGTTATTCTTATTCGATAATTCATCATCTTCAGAGAATGTTCTCGGAATGCTATCAGATAGAACTTTTTTTATAAAGTGAATGACATCCTTTGTTTGAAACTACTTTTAGTTTTGTAGCGTTTGAGAACAACAAATTTCCATCGTAAAGAATTGTTTTTGTGCAACAGTGTTTTGTTTTTATTGTTGTTAAAATGTAGAATGAGTAGGGGTAAGTGCGTACCGAAATCTTCAAAGATCACATTCAGAAAATTCGTGCTCTGCTAGAATTCTTTTATGATGGCCAATTTTTCTTTAACCCATTCGAGACCGATTGCATACCGTGTGTGCAATTGATTTCCGAGGTTATAAGACGGCCTGAACACCGTGTGTGCAATAACAGTAATGTGCACACACACACACAATTATCAGTTATTCTGAGTAAACTAGTCGTCAAATAAGATTTTTCTTGAACTGATGAAATCTGTAAAATAAAGGAAAATTGTACGGTGTGTAATGGTCTTATTTATGCGAATTCCCTTATGAATTGGGTGATTTCCATAGTATACATGTTTTTTTATTAAAAATGTTTCGCTCCTGGGGACCGTGTTCGAATAAAATTGTCGTCTCGAATGGGTTCATACTTAGGTTCTTTATGAAGGCCTTCAAGCATTTCTAGCTCGATTTAACCAAAAGCAGAAGTTTTAAGAATCATTTTGTAACACTACTGCGCGTAGCCAGTCTTGTTTTAGTCCAGCATTTATAGTTAGAATGAATGTAGGAGGGTTTAATTAATCCATGAATTTCAAAATATTTTTAGAAGCCAATAAATATAGTTTTCGTTAAATATTATATTCTTACGTTACTTAATTTAAGCGTAAAAAATGATAGCAAGTGAAACACTAATGCAAAGAACAAACTTTATTAATAAAAAAAGAAAGATCGTATCAATTAATTAACTACATTTGAAAAAGAAAAAAGTATATAAAATATATTTATAATAGAAAACTATGTCACTGTTTATCAAAACTTTTGAATGTAAAAAGAAAAAACTATCCTCCTAACTCATCCTATTTATTCCTTAAATTATGTTTTTTTTTTTAAAGTGTGTTACGTATAAGTTTCTCTGCGTACTTTATTAGTACTTCATGGCTTTTATGCATTACAAATTTGAAATGAAATTGCTATTGTTATTGGTAGTAATATCAATTTCTATACAGCTAAGATGCAGTTTATTCAAATTCCTTATGCCGTTGTACATTTTCGATTGCCGACGATAAATAAGACTGTACAACACGAAAAATGTCCTTTGGATGAAAATGACTGTTTCTTATGTATTTTTGGCTGAACATTACGAATCTGCAATTATTTTTCGCCTATCACGTACCATTTTCCCAAAATTCCACATTTTAGCTTTTTACGTATTTTCTGGATAAATGTGCATATTTTCGTAATGTATTATAAATTTTATCTTTCTCATTGACAGTGAGATCGTTACCATTCTAGAGATCTTTTTAATGAACTTGGGTTACTCTAGCGACATTTTTGGCAACGAAAGCTTTAACTACTTCTCAAAGTTTCGAGTCTTTTACAAGACAACAAAGGCATTCTGCAGACTATTTTGCGGATAAAGAAAAAATAGTATACTGCTGTGGTGTGAATGTACTATTTCAAGCATTAGGACATGAGCAAAATTCAGCAGAGGGATGCTTGTTTATCAGTACTCCTCCATCTAAGTATTTTTTTCCTATTCATTCCTGTAACATGTTCTGCAAACACAAAAGAAATTTGCAAAATTATGAGAGGCAAAAACATATCAAATGAGCCACTTCTAAATCTACAATGTGCCTTTTTCCCACAATTGCGTATTAAACTTGGTTTATCGAAATATTTGTAAAAGCTCTGGACCGAGTAGTAGTGGCTTTCTTGCATCTCAGGAATAAATGCAAACATTAATTGAGGCAAAAGTAAAAAAAAGGATTTTTATTGACCCACAACTTAAGGAAGTCCTTTCTTGATGAAGAGTATGAAAACAAACAGTCAGAAGCCGAAAAATCCGCTTCGCTGGCCTTGAAATCAGTGTGCTCACGTTTCCTTGGTAATGAAAAAGCATAAAACTACGAAAAATCTTGTTGGTGACATGATAAAATGCTTTTGTATTATTAGGTTGCTATATTTCATTAAAACTACACTTTTTGGAATCCCATATGACTTCTTTGCTCAAAATTTTGCGCAATTAATAATGATCATGGGGAAAGGTTATATCAGGAAATCTCTGTGTTTAAAAAGAGTTTCAGCGGTCGATAGAATGGAAGTATACGAATTGAATATTGCTAATCTGTTATCAGGGCACACCAACAGATGCCCACAAGATGAAACGGCCAAAAAAGAAAAAAAATCATTTTAGTGCTTGTGTTTTTAATAAGTAAGCCTCAGTTACATTCTTCTGTGACCAAATTGCATAAATATGAGAAGTGGGTCTCCATCAAAAATGGTACGTGATGAACCATTTTGGTTTGGATATTTAAATCAAGCACCTTTTGTTTATATAGAATCACATAGTTTCATCTAAAGGACAAAAAAAAGTTCAAATTTGTTGCATAGTGTAATTACTATAGTATTTTAAAAAATAATAAGCTTGATTATACGAGTATGTACGCGCTACATTTGAGATATACATTTGAGACTAATGGTTTTCTTTTCAAAAATGAATACGCCTAATTATATATAAGGTAAATGGCCCGGTAGTGGACACGGTTAAGAAAATTTTTGCACTCTTTTACGTGGCAAAATTTTTTCAAGGGACTTACATCAATATTTGCATATTTAGCTTAATCTCTAACTATTTCTCTAAAAATTAATTACCTATAAAATGTCATTTGATGAAAAATTAGGATTTTTACGTCAAATTTACTAAACGCTTAATTTGTATCTATAGTAGACATTTATAAGACACGTAATTACATTAGTAGTGGACAGAAATTAATATCATCTATTTCATGCTGTTAACTCGGAGAAAAAATTTTAAAAATGACTAAGGGACCATTCATAAACGATGTCACGCTTTTTTCCCATATATTTTCCCCAAATCCCTAACCTTCTTATTGATCGGCTTTAGTAAAGAGCAGCAAATGTGACCGTTGTGGAGGTAGCTATTAAATATTATGATCCATGTACTTGCATAGATGCTCCACGCCAACTTTAGTTCTATTAACCAGCACTAGAAATCGTTCGCTATAGGTTCTGATCATTTCATTCAAGTTTAATGTTACATTCGCTTATTTTAGGAGCTTAAAGATATAAGTGTCCACTACTAAAAAACTTTCTCGGAACTGCACACAAAATTTTCGGAAAAAGTATGAGCCATCAATTTAAAATAAAAATCTATATGCGTAGGCTAACAATCCCCCCTCCCCTTTAGCACAACAGTACATAATGTGTATATGTGTATATAAGGTCAAAAATAATCCCTCAAGTAATTAAATTAAAGGTCTCATAAATTAATACCTGAAGTCATTTTTTTTTTGGAAAATGTTATTGTATTGAAAGTTTTTAAAATAGTACAAAATATCTTGCTTGTCTGAAGGTAGAAAGAAAAGCACAGATATTAATTGTAAAAGAAATCTTAAGATAAATAAATTAAAAATATGTTTCGGTAAACCGTTTTTTTTTTTTAAACTTTCGGAATAAGTGCTCGAAAATTTTCGGAAATGTCAGAGAATTTCAGAACAAAATCACCCATGAACTAATTGTTTTCTTTTAAAAAAATAATACGCCTAATTTTTAAGGCTCGACCGATGCATCGGCCTCGCCGATGCATCGGCGCCGATTGTTCAACAAAGTTGCCATCGGCCATCGGCATCGGCGGCAGATGTTAACTTTAGAAAATCATCGGCCCATCGGCCTAAAAAACATCTAAAAGCCGATGCAAGGCCGATGTTTTTCGCAGGGACAACTTTCCAGAAAACATTCTGTCTTTCACTTTCTTTTTTTCTCCATAGATCAATTTCTATTTCCATACAATAACAGGCAGCACATAAGTTTAAAAAAAAACACAAAAAAATGTCATTCTACAAAAGTATTTGATAAAAATTTCGGAAAACTAGTTTAAGCGATCGCTGCCCGAAAACCTTCATTATTAAAATAGTTCTCTTTGAGCAGAATGCTCGCTGTTAGAATATGTTAAAGTAAAAGTCATAGAGACGTCTTATGAGTGCTGTTTGTTTTTCGCACTAGGTTAGTTGCCTCATTTTTGTCGGTTTTTCTTTTAATAATGACTTGGTGCATTAGATGTCATTGTGCAATGATATTATACCATCTGCTTTTAGTTTGTCATGTATCTTATTATTCCGAAATTGTAAACAATAAAAAGTCAACTCAATCAAAGTACGATAATAATTTTGATTTTTACCAGCGTAAACTTTTTTCTCTTTGCGGTTTTTTTTTTTTTTATTTATTTATTTATTTTTTTTTTGCTTCTTTGATCCCACGTGTTACAGTTTTTCTGCAATTGTGCAGCAATCTTGTTGCATCTGCTTTTAGTGTGCGGTTGTTCTCATTATTTCATTTTTAGGTTACAACATAGAAAAGATTGGTCAAAAATAAGAAAAAAAATTCCAGTATAAATATTTATTGATCGAAATTTTATGTGTCCAAATTCGACTTGCAATTTTTAAAAATTGAATTCTCAAAATGCGAGTTCGCGCGACAGGATTTAATAACATCTTAATAAAAATGCTTAAATTTCTTTATTTTCACAGATTGATCAATGCATTTTTTTTTTCAAAATGCACCTTAACATTTTTTTATACGATAATTATTTTAATTTTC
The DNA here is from genome assembly GCA_038502835.1 of Octonoba sinensis. Classification (NCBI taxonomy): domain Eukaryota; kingdom Metazoa; phylum Arthropoda; class Arachnida; order Araneae; family Uloboridae; genus Octonoba; species Octonoba sinensis. The sequence continues at coordinate 44,506,423 of CM076602.1, read as the reverse complement.
CCCCTTTTATACTTCGTTTTTTAGTGCTTTTTTTTTTTGGCTTCTTTGATGCCACGTGTTAGACAGTTGACAGTTTTGCTGCTATTGTACAACAATCTCGTTGCATCTGCTGTCAGTTTAGGATATTTCTTGTACAACATAGAACATATTGATAAAAAATATGAATCAATTTTTCAGTATAAATGTTTATTGATCTAAATTCTACGTGTCCAAGTTCGACTTGCAATTTTCAAAAATTTAATTCTTTAAAAATGAGTTTGGGATACAGGGTGGAACAATACCTTAATAAAAATACTACAATTTCATTAATTTCAAAAATTGCCAACGTATATAATATATATATATATATATATATATATATTTTTTTTTTTTTTTTTTCAAAATACATCTTAATTTTTATAAACGATCACGTGTTTTCAGAAGATTATTTGTCAACAGAAAACTGCGGGTGCTCAAAATATTGGTTTCTTTCGGTGACCTTACATTGTGCTCATGAAAATATAAAGAACATGTCAAGTATTTCAGTGTAATTTTCAACTCAAAAAAAAAAAAAAACAATAATATTAGTTCTTAAGACCCAACATTCATTTGCAATGACAAAAAAATCTCACGTCTATGTTTTTAAAGCAATATTCAGTATTTCTTGGTTATGAACATGGTATATACTATACAAGAGATAATACTGCGAGCGAATTTTTTAAATATTTTATTTTTATTTCAGAAAAAGAGCTTAAAATAACTTTTTAAATGAAAAATAAACATGTAATCGTTCCCGCTTTTCTTTTAAAACGGGGGGGGGGGGGGGGGGATCATGAAAAAAATCTGAGAGGAGGGGGTTGACAGTTTCGTTAAAAATACAAACCCACATTATTTGTTAGTCTGTGTCATAACATCTGCATTCCTCTCCATGAAAAAAATTATAAAATAAAGGCAGCTGCACATGGCATTTGCAGTGCAGGTGTTACAAAGAGAAAATGTTGAAGGGAAGGGAATTAGACCCGAGCGGATCCAATAGTTGTTGATTTTTTTTTTTTTTTTGCAAAGATAAGAAAAAAGAATTGAAAATCCTCTGATATAGAATTTTTTAATTTTTTTAACCTCCGAATAGTTTAATTACTTTACTAGAATCGCGAGAGATTCTTTTAGTTTTAATTATTATGTAAACTTCCCCCAAACAGTTTTACGGTGCTTGAATAATGCATTTATCTTATATATCTTATATATATTCTGTCTGTCTGTCTGTCCGCTATAGAATTCCAGCCGTTTTACCGACCGATCGGGACCACATTCGGTACGGTTAATGTTTACGATCCGAAAAACTCATCGCCGCAAAAATGAAAGTTGTGACTCAAATAATTTTTTTTTAAATTCATTTTTTTAAATTTTTCAATGATTTTTTCGACCCGTTTTATTTTTTTTTGTATTGTTGCCGTCGTTTCCAACCATATAATTACAGTTGCCGTGTGGACAAACAAATCAACGCAGTTGCCATTGTTGTAAAAATGTAATAAATATACTAATAATAATTAAAACGCTTCTCTAACATATTGAGTGAGGCTTCGCTGTATTTTGAAATTTCCGTTACAAATTAATGTATGCGCGAATTTTATTTAATCCCTTCTTTCTTTTTAGTTGATTTATTTATTTTAATTTTATATTTTTTTTATTAGAGTGGCAGCGCTCTTTTTCTCAGTTTCGTCAAAACTTTTGTTTTGAAGAGCATAATAAAATTTTCAATAAGTTCTTTCGACGATAAATATATATTTTTCGCAAACGATTTGATTATATAGTGAATAAATATATAGTAGTGTGGGGCAGTAAGCAAAGGGGCCTCCTCGCAGCCTGACCTGGGTAATTCAGTTTGAATTAGCAGACACCTTTGCACAAATCATTTTAATTACAATCTATAATACCTAGAACAGCGGTCATTTCGTATGACCGCCGGGCATACAAGTGCTTTTATAAACATAAAAATAAATAGTAAATGATTTAAATGACATTTTTGACAAGCATTCACCACGTTTTACTGGTTTAAAGCGACTTTTTTTTCCATCGGCCATCGGCCGATGGAAGAGGAGAATAATCGGCAATCGGCCATCGGCCGATCTCGGAACAATCGGCCAACAATCGGCATCGGCCCATCGGCCAAAAAATGCCATCGGTCGAGCCCTACTAATTTTATATATGCGCACTTTGATTTGAGACTAATTGTTTTCTTCTCAAAAAATAATACGCTTAATAATATGTACGTGTGCTTTAATTTGAGACTGTAATTGTTTTCTTTAAAAAAATAATACACCTGATTATATGTCTGCGCCAATAACAAAAATTTTCCAATTAGGAAAGGCAGAAAATATTAAATTCCTGAACGTTACTAGTCGTTGACTAGCCGAACGTTTAATATTTTGCTCATAGCTCACTGGAGTGCTGTGCACACTGGATTTTATGAGAGTTAAGTCAATGTACTTATAAATTTAAAAAAAAAAACTGCTCTTACAGTCTGTCAAGTGAGTTTTTAGCATTACGTTGTTGTTCATTCCTATGTGACTATTTTTTATTAAAAAAAAAAAAAAAATTACTACTTGGATTTTTTAAAGCAGTTTATTGCAAGATGAAATTTACAACTTCATAAAAGTATCATACTGTGGATGAATATCAGAATATCATATCAGATGAAATTGAAACTCATTTCATGCCAAACATCATAAACCATGTTTTTTTTTTCAACTTTATCTCATTTATTCGTTTTGACAATGTTTTTCAAGAGTCAATCGTACAAACATGTTACAATGTTGCGCATAATACACAGAAATTCAGTAATACTTACGAAATACTCGTTCATTGTTCTAGATATCAAGAGATATAAGAAAAACTAATGATAAAATAAAATGGGTGAATGGTTATTTATGATTGACCAAAATTTTCAAAAAGAAACGATGCTACTGCCTTTGAAATCATTTCTGGTTGCTTCTTGAAGACGAAGTGAGTTCCGTTTTCAAACGACAAAACCTTTTTGAACGGATTTGTTCCTCCTATAAAAACAAAATACAAAACATTATAATAATTCAAAAACTTCCGATGCATAATCTCATACGTTTAATTAAAATTTAAAATGAAGGAATTTTCATTTAATGCCTTCAATTCTTATGAAACAAGCTGTAGATATTTTAAAATCCTCAAAATTTTGGAAAAGTACTAGAAAGTCCTTATTATTTCTCGAAGGTCCTTAATTTCGTTTGCTTAGTAATAAGCACATATTTGTCATAAATTTATTTTTTTTTATAGGGTTGAAACTTTTTGTTCTTGGGGTAAATTGATCAATAATTATAGTTCACGCCAGTATGGCGACAAAGCAAAGTTTCTTTGGTGAAATCGTCAAGAAATGTCACCATAACAGCACTTTTTCGCTTAAAATATTTTGTTGATTAGTACTTTGTGTTTTATCTTAAAATTAAAATTTTTGTGCTGTTTTTTTACATAAAAACATTGATACAGAATCGACTCCGGTTATAACGTACTATCAAGTGACCGGAAAATATGGTACTTTATAAAAAATATGAATAAAATTCAGTGCATAACGTGCAAGAAAAAAGCGCATAAAATAGCACAAGCAGTGACAGAGATTTTAAATAAAAATTTAATGAACTTCTCAAAATAAAATATTAAAAAATAAAACATCAAACACTAGTTGCATGCATTTATTTAGAATAATGATCGGTGAATTTTCGATTATTTCTTTGATTAGATGACGCAATAAATATTACTTTTTCAATATTTATAAGGGAACTTTGCAGAGTCTGAATATTCAGTTTGGAGTTCAATGAACCACGGTAAAATTTTTATAGCACTCAGTATCTCACATACATTTGAAACGTCCTGTTCAATTTCATTTTCATTGTCATCACTTTTACTAGTGTCTTTTATAATCGAAACTCTTAGTTGAGCAGAGCAATCTCATTATGGGATGGTGTTCGGGACATCGTAAGATCATTATCTACGGTAATTGTATGAACCAATGCGGATAGCTATAGCAATAGTGTGCCTTTACGATCGTTATATCGAACATGAAGTAACATTTTCTTAAACGGAAGTCAATGGGTTCTCCTTCCAAGGTCGTTATAACGCATTGAATTGTGTTGTAACGCAGCGTCCTAATAACGCCAGTCGATTGTACGTCATATTTCAGGCCCAGCTATTATTTAAACTATCTCGCGCGAATCACTTAAAAAGTAATGCAAATAAAGACCGATCACAAATACAAGAAGTAAAACATACTTAATTCTGAATTTACTGCCGTTTTTAGCCTACTTTCCCGTAAAAGTAAAAAAAATAATAATAAAGCATGAAAGAAGGCTTAATGTATCGTGAAAATATCGTTAGAAATCAAGAAAAGTCAAAAATGAATTAAGTAATTAAATAAAGATTGAAAAATAAAAAATTTGAAAGTAGGGTTTTGAGATGGGGAAAAAAGTGTGTCTGTCGGTCTGTCCGTTGGTCTGTCCGTCGGTCTGTCGGTCTGTCTGTCGGTCTGTCCCCCCCCCCCCCTAATAACTTTTGAACGAATTGTCCGATTGGAAAAATTCTTTTTGCATTCGAAAGATCTCGCCGAGGACATCTCATTTCCATATTTTACTGTTTGATTTGAACAATTTTTTGTTCAATTTTGAACAGTTCACAAAATTTTAACATTAGCGCTTATGGGCGAAAATGAAGCAAATTATGTAAACTCTGGGTACAAGATCCAAGTTCCAATGAAGAAGCTCACTAGAAGAAGTTCTTGGCGTGAAATATTGATTTGAACAATTTTTGTTCATTTTTGAACAGTTCAAAAAAAAAATTAACATAGTGCCTACGGGGAAATTTCAATCCTATCTAAATCCTGATCTAACGGGCCGATTTGCTTGGAACAAACTTTATCGGAAAGCTCTTATGACGTAGACCATGTACAGATAAAAAGTTCATCCAGAACTAACGAGCCTATTTTCTTATGAAATTTTTTGATAGGGATTTTCAAGAATATTTTTGAATTAATGAAAGATTAAATGAATAAACAAAATAATGAATGAATAAATGAGTGAATAAATACATGAATGACTGAATAAATGAATGGTTGAACGAATCTGTATTAACCGTTGAAAAAGACATATTTGAAGCAATTAAGAACTAAAGCTAAACGAGAAAGAGAGAGAGATAGCTAGATTATAAATTTGAAGCTGGTGTATACGGGAAAGTAGGCTCGTATAGTTCTAGACGGAACTTCTTGTTACTTATTTCTTTATTATTATCTTGAGTTGCACTAGAGGTGCGATATGAGTTGTTGTAAATTGTGAAGTATGTGAATAAAATTCCAACGTTGTGTCAGTTTGAATATGCATTATTTATTTTAAATCATGCAAAATATAAAGAACTAACTGAGAGAAAATTTCAAAACAATTAAGGTTGTCTATAAAATTTATAGAGGCCTGTGTACCTGCATGGATCACTTTCCCTGCAGAATCATATCTCTGGATCTCGTCTTCACGCACCATCATTTTAGCCATTTTTAACGAGTCCTTTGGATGTATGAGTTTATCATTCATACTGTACGCCATCATGATAGGAAAATTCCTTTTCAGCAACTTTTCAAAGTGAACCCTTTGCTGTAAAGAAAAAAATCGTTATGAATGTCACATTTTGTAAACATACCTTATACGCTCGGGTGGGCCGAAAAAAACTCAAAATTTGTTTTCCAAATCGCAAAACCGTGGAAATCATGTGAATTGAGGAAACTAAATACAGTGAAACCTGTGCAAGTTGACCACATGCGTTGCAACACTTTAGTGGTCAACTAAATACCCAATGGGGGGGGGGGGGGTTGAACCCCCCAAAACCCCCCTGGTTACGCCCTTGGTTTTAATAAATAAAAATTTGTAGAAAACTACTTTTTTAAACCTTGTTTTAGGCTTTCTGAGCAAAAACAGATTTTAGAGTTGTAATATTGTATTTTATATTTAGCATTTGCTCCCAAAAGCTGGCAATAGTTAATTATGATGGAGAATATGAGAAATTTATTAGACGGTGGTCAACTTATAGAGGGTGAGGTAGAGGGTGAAAGCTTAATTCCGTTCCTGACAAAAGTGGTCAACTTTACAGGTTTTACTGTAACTAAAAAAAAAAAAACTTTGCATCTTAAGGTAGCGCATGTGCTCTACAGTTTTCCGACATTTGGAAAAATTAAAATTTTTGCGACAATTTGTAATATTTTTAAATTGGCCCCTTCTCGAATGTAATAGCTGAAATTCTTTCCATTAGAACCATAGAAACTATTGTTTAAATACTGTTTAAACCCATCAACATCTTTCCAGTGGTGCATTGCGTCCAAATTTAATGATATTTTGAAAACACGTTACAAATAAAGGTAGACCACAGTTCAAGGGCGAAAAAATACTACCACCTTCCTTTTTTTTCTTTATTAAATACTGGTTCAAATCGTTAAAAACAATTTTTTAAAAATTATTAATAAAATACTACTTTTAAAGACATATTTATACCAGATATTTCAAAATTTCTGTAAACTTTAAAGCCCATGGGCGACCAGAAAATGTAAACTAATTTTATCTCTTTTTTTTACTCCTTTTTAGTCTCACTCACCAATTTGCAACTTTTACGTTATGTTACGAAATGGGGGGGGGGGGGGACTCGTCTTCTTCTTCTCTTACTTTTCCCCCGAAAATAATTTAGATTCAATAATTTTTCTCTTTGAATAAATTTACTAATTAAAAATAAATAATTAAATTGTAATAGTTGATTTTGATTTTTTTTCCTTCCTCAATTTTTCCGAACTGCTTTCATTATTTTTTCTGTTTGAGATAACATATGAAGAATTTTCATAGCTTGTGCCTTCTCGACCCAACCCCACTTGTAAAGTGCCCTTTAGCAAGTATACCCACCGAGGGGGCTCATGGCGCAGACTGCATCATTGAGATTCTTTTTGAAGGGGGGAGGGGTTCATTTCAGGGGCTTTTGCTACCCGCAAATAAGCTTGGTCTACTATTTGGTCAATTCGGGGGTTATCTTTTTTTTAGGGCTCCGTAGTGTTAAGGGGCATTGCGTGCGCCATCGCTTTGAGGTCGGGGTGGACACCCCTGGCTTTGATGATCATAAGTTTTTTTTTGGTCGCTCGAAAGTTTTGTCCGTTTTAATATCATGTGTTTTTGTATCTCCATATCTCGATAAATATTTATTCTACTGTGTCGTGGTATATACTGATCGACGGAGAACGTTGTACTCTATACATTGATGCTGTTCGTTTTTTTTTTTACTTTATTTTTTTAATTATTTTCAACCTATTACTATATGATGTCATTAAGCGATTTTCGGCCAATTTTTCTCTATGAATTCAAATTGAACCAAAGCGCTGCTGAAACAACCCGAAAAATTAATCAGGCATTTGGCAATGATAGTGTTACGGAACACACTGTTCGACGTTGGCTTACGAAATTTCGTTCCGGAAATTTTAGCCTCGAAGATGAGCCCCGAAGTGGTCGATCTAGAGTAATCCAGGACGTGGATTTGAGGACCCTGGTGGATACTAACCCGTCACAAACGGTGCGTGGGATGGCGGAGGAACTGGGAGTCAGCTCCATAGAGCTTATAAAGCTCTATGGTCAGCTCCTATGCGTTTTTTGATGGTTTAAAACGTATTGGAAATGTCAAAAAACTCGAAAAGTAAGGGCCCCACGATTTAAACGATCGGCAGAAATTGTCACGTTTCGAGGTTTGGTCTTCATTGCTTTGGCACAATCAAAACGATCCTTTTTGGACCGGATCATCACGTGTGATGAAAAGTGGATTCTCTACGACAATAGGAAACGTTCAGGACAGTGGTTGGACACCGATGAGCCACCCAGGCACTTCCCAAAGGAAAGGCGAAACCCCACCAAAAAAAGATCACGGTTACTGTATGGTGGTCAGCGACTGTTGTGATTTACTATAACTTTCTGCAACCAGGCCAAACCATCACAGCAGAGTCCTGTTGTAAGGAAATCGACGAAATGTACCGAAAATTGTGTCAGCAGCAGCCAGCACTGGTCAGCAGAAGAGGTCCGATCCTGCTCCACGACAACGCCCGGCCACATGTATCACAAATTACCGTCCGAAAATTAAAGGAATTGAGCGTCGAAGTTCTACCTCATCCACCATATTCCTCAGACCTCTCGCCAACCGACTACCATCTTTTCAAGCACTTCGATAACTTTCTCACCAGTAGAACCTTTGCCAATCAGGACCTAGCAAAAACGGCCTTCGTCGACTTCATCGAATCCCGAGCACCCAATTTTTATGCCGACGAAATTAATCGACTTGTGTTGCGTTAGTAAAAGTATTCTGATGCAAATGGAGCTTATTTTGATTAAATTGAATAAATATTCACTGAGATATTACAGTTTGAAGTAGACTCGTAAAAACGGACCAAACTTTCGAAACGACCTAATATTATTCTAATTCTATTATTTTATCTACATGTTCTATTAAAAATTGGTTTAAATCGTTTTCATTTTTAAGCTTCATTATTTAAACATAATTTTTTTTGATAATAGATGGCAGCACCACAGTAAATGGTTTATTTGCAATGCGCCGAAACATCTAGTGCAGTTTCGTTTTTCTTTCTTTCAAGTTGAAATTACCGCAATCGCGCTTTTATATCTTTCGGTCGCGCATGCGCTATAAAGTATGCCGAAAATTGGAAAGAGCTGATTCAAAATAGTATATGTTTATGAATATTACTAATATTCTAAAAATAAATTGGATTGAACGATTTGATTAGCTCCGAACAATTTTAATAGCTAATAGACAGCATTTTCTTTATTATGTTTATGTATTTATTTTATGAATTTAATTTATGTTTATATATGTATGAGTGTGAGTTCAAAAAATGTATATTCATGGAAATACATACATAAATGCTTATAATTTACAAACCAGTAATATTCCCCGTTGCTGCCCATTATAATAATAATATTAAAAAGAAAAATAAGTTCCACATAATGAAATAAATATTCATTAAGAAATTAGCCCTATACATATTCCGCGGAATTGGCGGAGTTTTGAAGGGGCAAGGGGGGTGGCATTTCCTCCTCCCAGTCATTATAAGATAGCTTTTAATCTCTCTTTCTAAGAATGGTACAATTTACAGATTTACAGTCGCGTTAAATTTGAAAATACCCCCCCCCCCACCCCCCGGGGTCTGAACTTTAAATTCACCCCTATACCGCTGGCAATTGAGAATTGCAATTTTTTTCCGAAAATTCCCTTACACAAAAAATTAATTCGCATTTCAGAGAAACAATTACAATGTTACCACTCCGTTTTGATTGGTCCGTAAGTGCCCACAAATGATACATTACCAGAAGATAAATTTAAATTTGAAACGGTTAAATGGCGTAGATTAAACTGTCATTGACATCAAAAGTTTGACGTAGCAAGAGGCTGAGAAATAGTTTGACTAAAGCGCCCTTTACACATACGTTCTTAACCGCGCGATTGAACGTGGCGCATCCAGCCACGGTCAAGAACGCGAGTAAAACCGTGGCGTTCAAGAATGCGTTGCAAAATGCACCACATTCTTATCTGCGCGCAAGAACGCGTTCAGATGCGGGGCGTTCCATTGAAGCCGCCTACAGAAGCCACAGCCCGCAGAATTGTCCTATCCTCCGACTTTGATGCGCGGTTAAGAACGTGTATGTAAAATGCATCATTTCTTGGAGCGCGATCATGAGCGCGCATCTGAGTGTCATTCTTAACCGCGTTCTTGAGCATCCTAAAATTGCATTTACACGCACGCTCTTGACCGCGGATCTGAATGGCTCGCCGTCCGGACCGCGGTTAAGAAAAGGCCGCTTTAGCATGAGGCTCGAGTTCATGTGTGCGTCACACACATGAAGGGTTTGCTCCTCGATTCTCAGTCTCATGTTAACGTCAAACTTTTGACACCAGTGACAGATAAATTTACATCTTAAAAATTCCATTCATTTATTCATTGAGAAATATCATTAAAATTCCCGATCAAAATATTTCGTAGGAAAATAGGCTCGTTCCGTTCTTGTTGAACTTCCTACACGTTCTACATCATAACATCTTTCCGATAAAGTTCGTTGCAAGCAAATACGTCGGTTAGATTCAAATTTCCCCGTAGGCGCTAATGTTTTTTTTTTTCTTTTAACTCTTCAAAAAATGAACAAAAATTGTTCAAATCTACATTTCACGCCGAGAGCTTCTTCCAATAAGCTTGCTCATAGCATCTTGTAACCTGAGTTTACATAATTTGCTTCATTTTCGCCCATAGGCGCTAATGTTAAATTTTTTTGAACTGTTCAAAATTGAACGAAAAATTGTTCAAATCAAAAAGTACAATATGAAAATGAGGTGTCCAAGTACGAAAAGTGCAAATCCGCTTACGTTGAAATTGTTCCAATTAGGCCTTACCTGAGGTATGGAGGAATGAACCATAGTAAATGCCGAGAAAAAATTATCGCCAGATGTTCCTTTCGTCAGCCCCGTCTTTTTCTCCAGTTGTTTAGCAGCAGCTTTAGTAATGTGGTATCCAATTGGAAATTCGTACAATCGTATCAGGAACTTGCACAACGCAAATGGCTTCATCATTCTGAAAGAGCATCGAAAAATGAAGTATAAGTAAAAATATTTTATTCGGTAGACATATTAAATCAAAAAATGATAAGTTCCGTCTAGAACTATACAAGCCTACTTCCTCGTGTACACGAATATCAAATTTATATAATCTAGCTATTGCCAGGGCCTTATTTACCATTAGGCCCGTGAGGCCCGGGCTTAGGGTCGCCACTTTGAGGGCCCCCCTCTATTTTTGCTTATTGTTTTTCTTTCTTTTTTTTTTTTTTTTTTTGTAATTTGAAATTTTTTAGAAAAATATTTAAAAATAGCATCTTTCAAAAACAAACTGTTTGTGTTCTGTTGCTTCACAGAAAATTTGTATTATTAAATTATTTTAAAACCACAAGGAATTTTCACTTTGGGGCCCATAAATTTTGGTCTGACACTTTGAAATTTGAATAACAAAATCGATTTTGCACTTTGGCGCCCCCAGATTTTATTCAAACATTTTGTAATTTAAAAACGAAATCATTTTGCATGTTGGGGATTCCCAAATGTTAGTCTGACTCTTTGACATTTGAAAAACAAATTAGTTTTTGCGCTTTGGGGGCCCCCAAATTTTAGTGTGACTGGCAAGTTTTACAAACACACACTGAGTGTTATGTTTAAAAAAAATTTGTTGCGTGAGGGGCCCCTAAAAATGAGTTGTGCCTATAGTGATTCAAAATGTAAATCGGGCCCCGGCTGTCTCTCTCACTTTCTCACTTAACCTCAGTTCTCAATTACTTCAAATATACCTTTTTCAACGATTAACACATTTTCATTCACTCAGTCGTGTATTCATTCATTGATTATTTCACTCATGCATTTATTCATTCATTCAGAAATATCTTTTAAAGTCCAGATCAAAAAATTTCATGGCAAAATAGGCTCGTTCAGTTCTCGATGACCTTCCTATCTTTACATGTTCTACTTCTACGTCATAAGATCCTCCCGATAAAGATGGTTCCTAAGCAAATCCTTCTGTTAGATCAAGATTTATATAGGATTGAAATTTCCCCAAAGGCGCTGATGTTATTATTTTTTTTAACTGTTCAAAATTGAACAAAAACTGTTCAAATGAAAAAATACTTCGCGAGAGTTCCTTCCAATAAACCTATCTGCAGGAACTTGGATCATATGTCCAGTGTTTATGTAATTTGCTTCATATTTCCCCATAGGCGCTTTTTGAACTGTTCAAAATTAGACAAAAAATCAGTCAAATAAAATAATAATATATGTAAATGAGATATGCTCGCCGAGTTCTTTCAAAAGAAGACTTAAGAAGAATCTTTTGCAAAACAAAAAAAAAAATTCGAATCGGACAATTACCTCATGGATTACCCTCTGACTGCTCATTTTTATAACGAATTTGAGTTGCTAAAAATTGGTCTACTTTATGCAACTAAACTCATCTCTAGAATAAAACCTTAATTAATATCCAAATACTTGAGAAATTGCATTACTGACGTTTTAACGATGAAACAGCGGGATAATATTTTAAATACACTTAAAAGGCTTATGCCCGTGGAAATCGCGAGATGAGCAATTGTCGCTACATTTTTTTACGTTGCACGTGGAAATCGAAGCATAATCAGTCAGAAGATTAAGAGAAGAGAGAGGGACGACAGCACAGACACATTTTCCCGATCTCAAAACCCTACTTTCAATTTTTTTTTCATTTTTCAATCTTTATTCAATTACTTCACTTATCTTAAACTTTTCGTTATTTTTAACGATATTTTTACGATACATCAAGCCTTCTTTCATATATTTTTTTTTTTTTTTACTTCTGCGGGAAAGTGGGCTAAAAACGGAATTTTTACTACAATTCTCTCTTGTCTGAGGCAAAACAAAATTAAGAAATATCATCTATGGTTTTTGGCAAATAAAAAATCTTGAAAAAAAATGTACTTTTTAAATATTTTGAACACCTTGCGTGTTCATGAATGATGAAGAATGTTTTGGGGGGACACATTGCCTATTTCATACCTACAACTCAAGAGGGTTACAATTCAGGGACACAACAGAGGGAAAATATCAGCAAAAACAGAATCAGTTATGTTTACCTGAGCTCTGCGTCGTATATTCTAATAGCATATCGTTGTATAATTATAATTATAACCGGAGCTGAAATACGAGAAACTTTCATAAAAATTGTACAAAATATTACGTGTAGTTTAAAATAATACCTGCATTATTAACAATTGAAAATACTATTCACCCTTAAATAAAAGAATTAAAATTTAAGTCCACGTAGAGGCCTAAGTTTAAGAGACCTTGATTTTAAGTCCACTATATACTTATGTCATTTATTTATTTATTTTTGTCTGTCTGTTTGTCCATGACTTACCGTGGATTTTCAAAACTTGTTGGATTTAGCAAACACAGAGCTTTCGTTGTTATTTGTTTGTTTTCCAAACATAAGAGTTGTCCAGGAAATACAGCGCTGCTGTGGCAAATCAGTAGATCTATCCTAATGAAAAAAAGGGGAAATCTGATTAGCACATTTTTAATTGTCATGTGCATTAAATGTTACTTTAAGGTTTTTTGTCTTCTAATATTCATCGAATATATCACTCTCAAAAGTAGATAAGATATTTTTTTTTCAAATAATAAGTAAATAAACACGCTTACACATTTTTACCCGCTATGAACAAGATATTGCGTGACTTCACATGAGTTTTGTAGAGATATTAAGCTGAATATTTTTTTATTTTCACGATTATTATTCACAGCCTAAAAACAAATTTTACACATTTTAAAAAGGAGGAGCTACTGTCCTTCGTTAAAACCTTTAAAAAACCTTAATCAGCCTAGCTTGAAAAGCGCAGTGCCATCTTAAGAAGAAAAAAAACTTAATTAATATTCAAGTTTCAAAAACTGAACTGCAATGCTTACACCAGTCTATGAAGAGAATGCGTCCCAAAACGAATGTAAACATAAAACAATTTATCCGTTGAAATCACTTATCAAAGTTATTGCCACAAAATTACTCTGTTATATCCAAGGTTAAATAAATTGTCTTTAAGAAGCGTAAAATTCAGGCTGTCTTGATGCGAAATGTCCACTTTGCGATTTTCTGATAAGGGACCGTTCATAAATGATTTCACTCTTTTTTTTCACTACATTGCCCCCAGCCCCCTCTCCGTTTTGTCACAAAATGCCACACTACAACGCACGCCCCCCCCCCCCCACTCTTTGTCACATGTCACGGTATATTACACAGGCATACACTCTCAGAGATAGAACACTCACTTTTGACCATTCTTCAATCGTGAAGAAAATTTCGTCATTTACAACGATTCTTTCCTCGCGCGATCACGTGACTTTAAAAGGTTCCTACACAAATTTCGCCAATTTGACGAAAGGTTTACTCGGAGCATTTTTCACGAAGCCACTCCGTCAAATACGACGAAAGTTTCTCCAGATTTGAGAATACGCTTCTAAGAGTGTATGCATTTACTGTGTTGCAGTTCCGAAAAAAAAAAAAACACTACGTTAGAGATCAGTGGTTTCCCCCCCCCCCCCCCCAGTGGTTGACTGGGCTCCGACCCATCTAACAAAAATTTCCAATCTTGGGACCCACTTCTTAGCTGTCTTAGAGAAAAGAGGGCATAAATGGTAATGCTTAGATTCCCTAGTGGCGAGTTGTGGAAATACTTAATGCTGTCTTATTTGTTCCAATTGAAATATTTTTTTCAGTGCTACCAATATAAATGAAAAACTGTTGAAATAAGAAACACAAGTTAAATATTGTTTTTTATTACTTAAATACTTACACCTGCAGGGTAGGGTGGTCCAAAATTTCGAAGGGGAAAATTTTTTCGGTGCTACCCTCCCATTTGGTTCCAATACATTAGAAAATAAATCAGACAAAATTTGAAAACATTTCAATAATATTAAGAGGTAGCTCAATGCAGATGAAGTTTCCATCATTACGGAATAGAGAATGTATTGACAAAGGACTAAATTAATCGGAACTAAGCTTGCTGTTTTTATTAACAGAAAGTAATTGCATTATAAAAAGGCTATTTTATATACACTACTAACTGTAGCCATAAATATATTCTGTAAATATAAACATAAAAATATTTCCTGTAAGTGTAGCGCAAAGCGGAGGCTAGTTGAGCATAAGGGTAAACTGGGCAATCGAAATATCTCAAAAATTTTACATTATACGCTAACTTATAAACTTTAGGAAAGAAGCGGCCACAAAGGAGGAATTCACGGCACGATCCCTAATGACGATTTGTCAATCGAGTGACGTATACGCAGGCGTTGTTTGTTTTGCTGTGAAATTAGTTTAAATTCATATTTCTTCTGCATACGTAATAAATCATCCGTCCTTGACCGTGTAAGTTTTAAATCTTCATAAATGTATTACATTTGATATCTTTAAAGGATTTGTATATTGAAATGGTGTTTTCATAACCTCACTTTGGTCTCGAATACTAGTTAATGCTAGTTGGGCAATAGCTCTTTCTCCTGAAGTTGTTTGAACATACTCAACAGAAGGTCCAAGAAAGATAGACCATTGTCAGCACAAAAATGGAAAATGCTGCTCGGACAGAGACTCCAGGAAAAAAATGCATTACAAGAGGAAAAATATAAAAAACTATTAAAAGTTAAAAAGCAAAAGAAAAGAAACGAGTTTCTAAAAAGTTATTTCTTCAGTCAAGTAAGGAAGGCTTTGAAGATGAGTATGACTGCCTGGATAGACTGCTTATAAAACAAGAATCAAAAAGTGGCCGATGTAAAAACAATTGAATTAAATTTGCTGATAAATTACTGCATGTCTCCCACTCAAGAGATGATTATCGAGTATTTCTTGAACTGATTTTAATACGTTTTGGCAAAACCCCTGCTTGTGGAATTAGATATGTAGCACTTGAAGTTATGCATCTTGCTCAATGGGTGTCAAAATCTTGTACTGACTTAAAATATGGATGTTTTCTGATAGTTCATCATCATTTCAATAGATGAAAAGGGATTGCAAAAGATATGTATTTTCGCTATATGTATTTAGAAGCTAGGATTACAGCTTCTTTACCTCAAAAAGCCCCATATAATGGTTATAATTCAATGAAATCTTTATTCTTTATTGCTGTAAAAAGATTAATGACAAATTTAGCAAAATTGCATCAGACAAATTAGCCAGTCACTTTTGGTATTTATCAGAGGATCTTGCAACCTTCGCTCTTTTTGACAATCGAGTAGTAGCTGTGAAAGAAGTAACTGAAAAATGTAATACTGAAAATCATCCCTAGATTATGCTGCAGAATTTTATGGATATGAAATTAATGGACTTTGTAACATAGTCAGCTTCATTATTTAACAGAATGAGTTGACTCGATAGATAAATCCACAAATCTGGGAGTTTTAGGAGGATTTTCACAAAGCACTTAAAATTTTTGAAGGAATCCCAGTTGTTATAATGATCATGCTGAAAAGGTATATCTCTTGCAGAAGAGCTTAATGGGGAAAATAATACACACTGACGATCAATTACAATTCTTGTTGCAAGTTGTCGAACATCGTCGAGCTTATCCAGATTGCAAAAAAGCAGAGTTTGGAAGGCACTGACACAATCACATTTATAGTTGTTTTAATATATTTGTTGCATTATTATTAGTTTCTACTTACAAAATATTGGAGATTTCAATGAAATAAAATTGAATTCTTTCCCTTACTTGAGTTTTGTTTCTTTCCTTGTTTAGGGTATAAATCGAAAAACGCAGAACTTTGAGGTTGTTGAGCTACCTCTAAGTATTAAAATTATGAGCTGAAACTTTACAATAATTATTTTTTACATAAATGGAACCACTTAAGAGGGTATCACCAGCAAAAATCAAAAAGTTTTTAAAAAGGGCCTTTTTTGGACCACCCTATTGCAGGTTTTTTTTTACAAAGTTATTTCAATGGGAAAGATGTACTTGTTTCTTATTTCTCTTCATTAAAGTTTCAGCATCAGCTTCAGCTGTAGTCACTTTTATTCGCAGACTTCCTATATTTTTAAATTCACGTGTACAGTGGCGAGGGCCCACTCAACATTCGCTCGCGACCCATAGTTCGGGAAATACTGTTACAGATCATATTCTTTTTCATTTTACTTTTGAGCTTTGAATGACATTTTAGAGCATAACAATAATAATGATTTTTTGCTGCCTACTTAATTTGTATAAAATGAGATTAAGGTTTACAACAAAAAAGATAATTAGCATATAATAGTAAAAAATATTAATTGTTCGAATTCTTCAAAAATTAACCGCGCTATTTTATCTTAAAAGTGTACATGCTTAAGAAGATTTCCTTTTAAACTTTTAAATAGAAGTAAATGTAGACTGTAATCAGCATCGGACTTTTCGATACAAAATGAAATCATACTTTAACATCAAATTGTGAAAATCAAAAAACTTTTTAAATGAATTTAGTTTGCTGATTTTAAAGCTTTTTATAGAAAATAAAGCGTAGGATGTCACACTTCTTGTTACAGACTTCCCTCCCTTTATCACAAACTGTCACAATTTCTCAAAACCCCTCTCCCTCCTCGAAGCGTTACATCATTTATGAATGACCCCTAATGAGGCATAGTAATTTTTTGATAATTAAAAGTAGTAATATTAATTTTACACGCTTAGATATCGCTTATAGAAATAAACAGTATCATATCTGCAAAATGGACATTTTTCAAGAGAGGAGTTTGAACGTTTTACAATTTGTTTTATTAAATTACTTTATTTGTTTTAATATGATTATAATAATAGATTTTTTTCAGAAAATAGTTATTGTTCTAGTTTTCTTTTCACATGATGGATGTCAATGATGTCAAAAAAATTAAAAATATCTATGAAAAGTTGTTATTGCAGTATTGCACCAAAATATAAAGTTATCCTCTATCCTTAATTTTTGAGCATTTACTTGCAGCAGTATTCTCAATATCAAGAGAGCAAAAATCTGAAAATTTTGATATGAAAAAAAACGGTTTTTTCATATATGACACTGTTTATTTCTATGAGCGATATGTCGAAATGTTTAACATCACTGTGCATAGCATTTTTTATTCATTTATTTTTAAAGCAGCATTTATCTTATCGAGTATATACCGAATGCGAATCACGTCTACCTGAGGAAATTTTTCCGCATTTCCTCCCAAGAGATTTCACAATTTTTGTGCGTCAGGACAATAACCTCTATTCGCCCTTGCTTGAAAATATACTAGCACCATAACACAACGCACACTTTCACGTTGTGAAATCAAAAAACGCTCGAAACTTCTCAGCAATCAAAGGTTTTACCTTTAAACCGGATCAAACAGCCGGTAGGAAAGAAAAAACCCTACTCACCCAGTTACAACACGTGTTTCGAAATGGAAATATTTTTACTATTTTATATCAGCATCCTTTCATTAAAAGCGTACGTGAACATTTTTCTGATAGTATTTAATTTTCATCTTTAGTATGAGAAAAAGAACCATTGATACTCATACGCAATAATGTCTTAGGGGTGCGTTGAATACTTGACTTTACATAAATCTAAGAAATAAAACATTTATCTTTGAGGAAACAATAAATTAAATAATCAACGTCACTGAAGTACAAATTTGCAAAAATATTGCATACACTTGTTTTAGAAATAACAATAAACACCTTTTTCGGGTTTTTTTTTTTTTTTTTTTTGCGAGATTGAGAGAGAAAGATAAATATTATTAATTAAATCATGTAAAATTTCAAACTTACGAAATTGTAACGCAATGTCCTGTTAACCGATTGCATTGTTATCCCGAGTTATCTCGGGTTCGTATATATTGCAGTTAGTTATTATCCCGAGCAAACGCGGGCGAAGCAGAATTTGTCAGTACGATTTGTTTTACTCGGCCTGGAGAAAATAAAATGAAATATTCAGCTTTGATTGGCAGTTAGTCAAAATTTGCTGGTTTGCTGCGTTGTCCCTTGTTTCAAAAAGTATCATACAAAATCTAATATGTTACTTTTTTCCGTTTTCCCGTGATAACTCGGGATAGTAAACTAATATCAAAATTAAATGCTTTTACATCTGTAAAAGGTTAAAAATGCAACTTAAAACCTACATATTTTGTTTTGTTTCGTTTCCTTGTATTTAATAAATTTAAAAAGGTGATAATTTTTTGCAATTTTTTTCAAATAATTACATCTGCCGTTAGTGGTGCTACTTGAAAAAAGGGATATCGGTGGTTTCCAGGGAATGCATTAGGTCTGCAAATGTTAGTAACCATACGCAGTCCCAGTAGGAAAATTTCATTAGAAGTGGGTGAAATATTAAACTTAAAATTCCAAACTGTCAGATTGTGAGCTGAATAAAACTGTGTTAAAATAAATGAGGCTGCGAAAAGATGTTTCTCTGGCCATTTAAGCAAACTGACTTACTTTGGAATATTCAGTGCTAACAGGAAATCTTTAACGTAAGCGCACTTTTCTTCTGGTGTGTGCCTGAACGCTGTCGGATTCAGACTCTTACCATCTAAAATAATAAATACATTTATATAGATAAGGAAAATATGTCTAATGAAGTCACAGAAATGTTGTAACAAAACTGATTAAGACATTACGCGAGTTAAATTAAAAAATGAAAAAGAGGAAAAAAAACACACCACGGGTGTGGTCAAAGAAGGACGCCCTGACTTTTTTTAAAATTAAAACTCGAATATTGGTGATATTCGAGTTTAAATAAAAGCCCCTCTTAACAGGAACTTCTTATTTTTTATTTTCGTTAAGAGTTCCTGATTTACAGATTGAGGATCAAGTTTTTTAATATGTGGAGATATTTTTTGTTTAAACTCGCGCCATACTTTAATTAACTTTAATAAAAACTTAATGCAGTAAAACCTGTAAAGTTAACCACCTTTGTAAGTTGGCCACCTGTCTAAGTTGACCACTTTTGTCAGGAACGGAATTAGCCCTATATTATGCAATGTAGGGAAACCTTTGTAAATTGAACACCTAAGTTAACCATCTGTCTATATTGACCACTTATTCATGCCAATTTTGGATGGGATTATTATAAAAAACCCTTTGTAAGTTGACCATCTAATTATTACTTTATTTATTTGTTTATCTATTTTTGCAAAGATAAAAAAAACTGAAATAACATATCCAGGATATTTTTTATGCTTTAATGTTTGACTAGTATTTGTCTGGATGGATGAAACATCAATATAAAGTTTGCAAACCTCTGTGTAAGTTAACCTTACTGGAAAACTCTTGTTCTTTAAATAAGTTTCTTCTTTTTCTTCTAATTGATCTAGGCATTTTGAAAAATTATCTATTTTTATTGAATATTTACCATCAAATAAGTAACTTACATAGTTAATAACATATTTATCTTTATTTTAACTAAATTGCTTTAATTTTAAAGTTGTACTGCATGCATTGTAAGTCATTCTGATAAAATTTATCTAATGATATTTTAGATAATTGGAAAAAAAAGCTAATTACTAATTTTAAAGTAACGTTAATACATGAAGTAATATTTTAATTAGTTACAAATAAATAAACACATAGTGTAAGAAACGACAAAAAAAATTATCTAAACCCTCTATAAGTTGACCACCTGTCTAAGTTGACCACTAAAGTGCTGCAACTTACACAGGATTCACTGTAACTTCAATTTAAAAAAACGCAACATTCTTACCAGGAAATAAAGGGGATACTACTCGAACACCAAGATCATAAAGATGGGAAGTGATTGGGTGGAAATCATTGTACGATCCGGGGGATCCATGAATCGCCAGCACCAATGGAGAGTCCTTCGGATCGCAGTTTTGGTAGCCAGTGTCAATGTATTTGATGTTGAACTTAAGGTCTCCTCTGGGTACTGTCCAATATTTCCTTTCCTTCTGCCACCTTTGAAACAAACTCCCGCACGTTTGAACTTCTATCTCTTTTTCCTCAGCTGCTTGTTCATATGTTGGTTTGTCCAACAAGAGTTCATCGTTTGGCAATTTAGAAAGATCTTCCTTGCAGATGGCATAGATGCAACGGGTTTGCGTCACTCTCGAGCGCTTGGGGGAAAATGTGCAAAAAAGCTTTCCAAAAGCAGGTCTCGTCAAGAACACCATTTCTGAAAGCAGTATTTTACTCTCCTGCTGTTTTGAAGGATCTAATATAAGTTAGAGCATGACAAAACCTGTAAGAAAAAGAAATATTATGCAATCATGCATATACTTGCCATAGTTGTTGAAGAAATGAAAATTTCAAGAAATATATATGGTGTGTAAAAATTGAATATTCCTTGTAATGTTAGCTCTTACTAAAAATACTATAAATCTTCCTTCCCTCCAAACCTTCTTTAATTCCCTCCTAATTTATTGTTGCTTATTCTTTCAAAAATAATCCTTCGCTTGGGCTTGCATTCCATGTTTCATCTCTATCGTAGGCAATTACTACTCTCATTAATTCAAATCCAACGTTAAAATACTTTGATAGCAAGACTAGGTGACTTGAAATTTAAAATTATCAGAATACAGCAATAGTTTCCTTCTCTCCACCAGAATTTATTGCTGTTCTTCCCAAATACTAGTTGCATTTTTCTAAAACAATGATAAATCCTTGAGGTTTTCCCGAGCACTATCCAGTCAGAAGGATAAATTGTCATCACATTATCATCTCACGTGCTTAAATGCCTAAAAGAAGAAAACAAAGCGTATTTAAGATGAAACATGCTGAAGCTATAATAACAAACAGATCTCGAAATGAATTTTTCTCGACTTTTGCTGCGATGCGCAGAGGCTTATTTAAATTTAATTATCCAGATGTAAATATTTCTTTCTAATTAAAATAATTAAAAATCATATCGGATCATGACTACTACAGCTTTTTACACTCCAAAACTGTAGTGTGACATGCCTTAGTAAGACAAGAAAAGCGTATTAAAGATGAAACATGCTGAAGCTATGATAACAAACAGACCTCGAAATGAATTTTTCTTGGCTTTTGCTGAGATGCGCAGAGGCTTATTTTAATTTAATTACCAGATGTAAATATTTCTTTCTAATTTAAAATACTTAAAAATCAACTCGGATCATGACTACTACAACTTTTTCACTCCAAAACTGTAGTGTGACATACATACATGTGCACTATTTAATAAAAAGTTTGTCGATTCCTTGCAGAGTTAATCATCTTAACATAATAAATCAAATCATTGGGGTTTTAAAATATCCCATTCTTCACCTAATAGGGCACTACAATATTTTATGGAGCTTTGACTGTGTTCCTTCAAATGTATTTCTTCAGTGCAATGCTTCATATGTAGGTATTTCATTGCTATAAAAAAGAAGTTTATGATAATGCCGTGCAACAAACTATTACTACCTTTCACCTTAATAAAACCTTTAAAATAGTCATAAATATGGACTACGGCAACATTGAATTCAGTTCCTACGGAAGCAAACTGTTTTTAATGTGTCACTTATGCAGCAACTACTCAATTACATCAGCTACTACTATTAATAGGTTATCAGAAGGGAATTGATTAACGCCTCAGAATGAACTTTTTTTTAATGTATCACTTGTGCAGCAAATACTCAATTACGAAAGCTACTACTATTAATAGGTTATTAGGGTGGAATTGATTAACGCCTCATAATGATAAAGTAAAACAGAAAATGTTAAGGACTAATTAAGGTTAAAGACGCTCACAAAATTTGTTATTGACATTCGCAAAGATTTGCCTTAGGAGCTATCTTAGGTAGATTAGTTCTTTTTGTTGCTTTAGAGCTCGACTGACTAAGCATTACTTAACCATGTAAATTTTACTAATTTTTAAAATAAATTCAACTGTCTTCTCAAACCGCAAATGAGTTACATTTTTCCAAGAGGAAAATTTTTAGCGATGAAAATGGGGGCGGGGGTGCCACCAAAATATTGTTGGTGGGTCATAGGTTTGGCAGGGTTAAAAAAGGGGATTGGGTTGCTAGGTCCCGGACGAATTCTGTAGATAGGCATTAACTGCAATTTCCAAGAGAGAAAAAAAAAAAGCATTTTTTTCGTATGCCTTTCCTATACCCAAGACACTGAATTCTTAATCATCTTCAAATACCGACCAAGGCAGCACAATTTCTGATCGGAATGCTAATAGACCTTATTGCAACACTTAACCTTTGTCTTTGACTGCATCAATAGGTTGATCTTTTCCCTTGCTGGAAAGAAACTTTAACTCATGGCTTTCATATGCATTGTTTCAGTTTTAACTGAAGGAATTTATTTTGCTGGCTATTTCAGCATTGTGAAAAAATACTCGGAAACTTAAGCCAACGGTGCCTCTCTCTTACTGAGTAGGTACCCCGTACGCTTTCAATTGAAAAATTTGGCCTTTTTCTTAAAAATCCTAATCCAGATTGCCTGTAGTCACTAAGTAAAATAGTCAAAAAATTTCAGTTTACTATAGACAGCGATGGAATAAATTTTCTCTGCTCAAAATTTCAAATTTTTCATTTATCGGCTTTTCGGCAGTACATAATGCAGGATCTGATACTTAATAACTGATAAACAATTGCCAGTATGAGAATTATGATAATTTTGTTTTACAAAGCAAAAAGTAGTAATTAAAAGCATTGATTACTGTCAACAGAAGTTACTGCGATTTCTTCTGCATTTTGTATGAACTAGAGTTTTAACTGAAATTTTTCTGCGATTCGCACTTTCTATTTTGCTTTTAACTTTTCAATTCAGCGCAATACTCTGAAGAATAATATAAATGGCCTAATTTAAATGAATTATTTCTGCATTTTATTACATCTTGTATTTCACAATTTTGTAGATTAAATATATAAAAAACGTTGACGAAAATTTGATGTAGCTGGTTTGAAAGTGTATTAGATGTTGTGAATTGTCATACATTATTATAAGTTGACCCCCCTCTATATTTAAATACGTTGATTCAATGTTGGCAGTTAAAGATCCTAATCTAGAATTATGTTAAAAGTAAAAAACTAACTTATTTTACATATAGTCAGGGATATTAATCAATACGGATAGCCTGTATAGTCACTACGGAAAATAGAAAATTTTAGTTTATTGTTTACTACGAAAAATAGCAAATTTACTCCGGTATTTAATCTAACAACGGAAAAAAAAGCAAAAAACTGCGAAAAACTGCTTTGCATGCTACTGAAAATATTTTTTTCCAGATTGTCATCTCTGAATGTATGCGTCGAGATAAATGCAGTGAATTCTCTCTTTAGTACAATTGCTTGGTTCAGGTTATAAATCATTGAGAAACTTTTGGGAATTACACGATTAGGAATACCACGATTAGTTTCAGAAGACTGTTTTCGTTTTACATCTTTCGGTTGCGCATGTGCTGAAACTTTTGCCGAAATTTGCGAAAATATGATAAAGAAATATACTTATAAATATTAATAATGGTGTAAAATAAGTTCGTTTTAACGTTTAAACTTGTACTAATAAAGAAAAAAAAAAGCCAGGAAAGCTATTAACATTCCTCTTTGCTCTGATACGATTTACCTTTTTTTTTTTGTAATTCTTTCTTAAAATTTGATTAAAGTTAAAGGCGATACATTACCGGTAGACACGTGACCAGATTTAAATAATATTTAAACATTATTTTCGATGATTTAATACATACTAACTTTAGCTATTACATTCGGAAAGAGGCCAATTTAAAAACATGAAAAGTTATCTTTAAACGTCGAGAAACTTTAGAGCACGTATGCGACTGAAAGATACAAACCGAATTCATTTGTTTTCTTAAGCCGGGTTCAAACGATACAATAAAACGTAACGATTTGTCTGCTCGTCAAAACGTTGCAAGCAAGATGGAACTTGTAACTCAGAGGTCGTTACGTTTTGTCGGAATTGGAGCAGGTTGAAGGTTGGTGCGAATTTCAATCAATTTTCGTGAATGTAAACTGTGACTCCATCTTATAGTTGTAATCTACCCTCACTTTTGCTGTACGGTCTACTAACAGCAGTGTGGTTTACCCTTTTATTTTATTTCATTAATTTGACAGTGTTTTTTTAGGGTATAGTGGTGTTTCTTGAGAAGTGTTTTTGTAGTGACATCAACTAAATGTCTTTCATGTAGAGATATGGATTTTCTCGTCGTAATGTCTTGCCTATTAATCCATGGAGAAACCATCTCTAATAACTCTTCGTACGTATTTTCATCCATCTTCAAACTGTTCCTCCAGTCAGAAGGTTCAATCCTTAGTTCTTTTACCAATTACACGTGAGAAAATTTCTTTTTGAGTAGCCAATTCGACACTACTTTCTTCTAGGGTTTCTTTTCTTTTTTACTCTTGTTGCAAGGCAAAGAGCATAAAAAGACAAAAGTATCTCCTCCATTGCGTAATACAACACACAAAACACAAAGCTAGATTACTGATGTTGGAGAAACCGGGTTGGAGCAAAAAGATGCAAGGTGTGAAAGGCACTCCTGAGTTTTGACAAAACGGTGCATCTTGTCGTTGTAAACGAATCGTTACGTTTTATTGTATCGTCCAACCCCTCGCTTTTGTCTTTCCAATTCGTTAACTTTTAAGCGCTATTACAAATTCTTAAAAGAAAGAAAAAATTAGCACTTTTTCAGCCCACTTTACTATGCAAGGCTCTAAATTCAATGACGCTAAATGTTCAGAAGCATTTCCCCATTCTTTCTTTCACTTTTTCCTTCCCCAAGGTAATTAAGATCTTGATCCTCGGAACAAAGGTCAGGCGTCTTATCACAAAAGCATCCACTTCATAACAATTGCATTAAAGTTCAGAATCATGTTTCCGGTGTTGCGTTCACTCTAGAACAGCGTTTCTTAAATTCTATTCTACGGACCTCTATGGTTCCGCAGTGAACAAACACTCAATGGTTACATAGGAAACTTGCATTCTTTCCTTTCATGACATTAAACAAAGTTATTGAATAATGATAATAATAATAACTGATCCTTGCGTCTATTTGGTAATTTAGATAGTGGATGAAAATGGATATACAGTAAAGCACCGTTTATACGTTTTTCAAGGGACCGAGCGAAAAAAACGTATAAATGAAAAAACGTATAAACGAAAATCACAAAATAAAACGAACATTTTCGTAATAGAAAACAAAACAGTAACTTAAAATATTATGAAACGTAAATAATGAGTACTTTTAATAATACATTGAATTACAATCACTACGTTTCATATTCATGCAGTATGTACATCCACATTAAAAACGTTCTTTGGTTCATATTCTTTTAGCAGTTCTGGCAATTGGTTTTGAATCCAATCATCCACTGTTTCACAATCAAGATCTCCTGACTCTCCACTTACAGTTTTGCCTGTTATGCCGTGTTTTAACTTAAATTTATGAAGCCATCCCGAGGAAAATGATGCATCGCGTTCTACATTTAACTTCTTCGAAATTTCTTTTGCATTCTCCATAAGCAAAGGACCACTGATGGGAAATTTTGCACTACGACACTGATTAAACCACTGTAAAAGCACTTTCTCTACATCCGAAAATTTTCCGCTTTGAACTCGAAGTTTTTTTGAAGCACTAGCACCACTTTGATTATAAGTTTCCTCGATGATCTTACGCTTATAAATTATGGTGCTTAAAGTTGAAACTGGTAAACCTAATTTTTTGGCTAGGTCAACTCTTTTTAAATGTTGGTTTTCATTCGCTTGTTTTAAATGCACATTTTTTCTTTCAGAGACAGAGGTTTTCTACTACGCGAGCTCGAAGCCATCGTGAATGCTAGTGAACGATAGATCCCAGAATTTTATAAAGTTGGTAGGAGCAGTGTTGCTGGGTTGCCATAAAGTCCCCAGGCTACATACTGAAATTTAAGGGCGCCTGCCGTGGCAACACTGGTAGGAGAGGAAAAGCGCTTGTCACCTGCTATTTCTAGGTAGCACCACAATCAGAATGCTTTTATCTGTGAATTTAGGATATTCGCATTCTTCCGGGGTATGTCTTTTGTTCATTTAGGCAGGTGCGTGACCACCGTAAGTGGTCACAGCAGGTGTGGGTCAAGGTCAAATGGGATTTCTAAACTGGACAATCGCTAGCGTATAATCACGTTAAAATGTGCGTTTTTTCTTTGACTTGGGGAGAAAAAAAAACGTATAAATGAAATGTGCAATTTCAGGAAAACGTATAAACGAAATTATTTAACATTAATTTGTATGAGGTTTCGCCGGGGCCGTTCAAAAAAACGTATAAATGATAAAAACGTATAAACGAGAAACGTATAAACGGTGCTCCACTGTATGTTCGACGTCACGATTTTATTGATTAGTACAGGTAGGAGATCTAATCACGTCGGACCATTTGCAAACTACATAAGTGTCTCCGAGGCGGAGTTCTCAGCTTATGTCTTAACAAAAATTAAATGTCGCAAGTTGCGGCCTGTAACAGACGCAACGCTTATCCTGACATGAGAGTTCTCATTGCATGCCCATAATGCCTAGTATGAAGTACAGCTGCAATAATTAAAATCAATACCACTCAGCTCATTAACATTTTTCCGTATTAAATCTTGTTTTAATATGTTACACAAATTATTTTAAGAATATTTTTGTTAACTAAATTCAACACAACGGCCATTTCTACAGAAAATTATCCCTTTCAGTACGTAGCATTAATACCATGCTATTGAAGCAAGCAGGGGTTCCACGTATCAAAAAAGTTAAAAAGCGATGCTCTAGAACTTCAAGTGTTGTTGATCCAGCATAAAGAAAATGTCAACAAATATTCATAGAAATAGAAAACATTCTTCAAAAATACCAAAAACTGAAAAGAAATAAATGAAAAAATTCTTTACATAAGTAGGCAGGCAATTCGTTTACATAAAGATCATTTTCAATGCTATTAAAACCCTAGTGTTGTGTTCCCATCAAAAATTCATTCTGAAGAGAAATTCGCTATCTAGAGATTTCATTGTAGGAAGACTCGACTGTAGCTGAAAATAATAAATAATCTTATGCATCACAGCAAATGCAATAACCACAATCTGCTAAAGAGTAATAAAAGGCAACAAGATTATCGTTCTCGGCCTTCTAGGAATTTTTTTTCCTGGGGGTAATAAGAGATAATGCCCCCCCCCCCCCAAAAAAAAAAAAAAACAACGCTCAAATTTTAAGTTAGAAATCTTCAGAAAAAAAGGTAATAATTTCGCTAGGTTTTATTTATCACCTATAGTCTTTTTTTAAACTGTTAACAACTTTTTAGTTTTTTTCCGTTTCATAGCTTAACCCAAAAGTTCGAGAATTCTTGTAATTTTTTCCTTTTTCAAAGTTTGTTTAGTTACATTATTTACTATAAATTTTAATGTGATTGCTATTGTTATTTTCGTTTTGAAAAACTTCAATTTTAATATTATTTATGCATAACTTTATAGCCAAAAATATCTCAAATAATAATATTTAACGTCTTCAATATCTTCTTTATTCATAAAGTCTAGGCTCGTATCTCATTACCCCATACTAACACATGTTGTTTTTCTCGGATGAACTGCAGGTATAATTTGAAGTGAAATTGGTATTTGAGGTGACGATAACGATGACAGTTAGTAAAAAGCCCAGAAACTAAAAAACATATGCCTGTATATATTCTGTACTTTATTTATTTATTATAAGTACTGGAACGTGTATTAGAAGAATGATATTTAGACGTTTCGACAATCATAATTGAATATTTTTTCACAATACTTAATGATGTTATAAAATTGCATGCTTCATTTTAAGAAAAAAGAATGTAATTGAATATTATTTCATAATATTCCTATGTTATGAAATTGTTTGTTTAGTTTTAAGAAAAAGAACATAATTGAATACTTTTTCATAATATTAATGATGTAATAAAACTGTATGCTTACTTTTAAGAAAAAAGAATATAATTGAATATTATTTCATAATATTCAATTATTTCATAATGTTCAATTATTTCATAATATTCGTGATGGTATAAAAATGCATGCTTACTTTTAAGGAAAAAGTATTGAATACTGTTTCATAACGTTAATTAATGTTATAAAATTGAATGCTTACTTTTAAGAAGAAAGAACATTCTCGATTACTGTCCAATTTTTTATTGCAGGAGAATTTTTTCCGAGAATATTCTCAAGAATATTTTCTCGATTCACATTTCTAATTTTGATATCATGATAAATACTTATTTCAAATGACATTTAAGACTAAAATGTGAAAGCAAAAGTACTTCCATGATATTTCTAAATTTACTAGAGACTCTTTAGTTACCTTAATATAAAACAGCAAAACTTGGCAACGCAGATTTCTAGTATTTATTCTTCAAGTATATACTCTCTGCTAAATATAATTTTACAGGGCATGAAAACAAGCTACTCAAGCTATGAATTTATTATAAATTTTACTTCGAAAAGCAATCAAGAAATTTTCACTGTAAAGCACTTTCATATTTCACTGAAGTATGAGCATATTAAGCAATCAAGGGACCGTCCATAAATGATGTCATGCTTTTTTCCTATATATTTGACCACCTCACCCCACTTTGTCCCAAAATGTCACACTTCAATATACTTCCCTCCTCCCTTTGTCACATGCCACGCTATGTTGCATAAGCATTGATGTCTTGTTACCCCCTCTCCCCTCATCATTTATGAATGACTACCAATGTAAAAATTTTAGTTATTAAAAATAATTGACTGACTGCTCGAAAATAATATTGAAAAATACCACGTTGTTCCATACAATCAGAACTGCGGTAATCCAAAAACCCGCTATGTCTAAAAACAAAACTGCATTTTTTTTCGTAAAGAATAAAGCTAACAATAAAACCGCTAAGAAATATAAAATTTTAAAAAATTCTTTTAAAACTAAAAGAGAGAGAGAAACATGGAATTTTTTTTTGTACAGTATCATCTTATTCATCTTTCACTAACAACTCGGATTTATTTAATTTTTGGATTCGAGATGATAGCAATAAAAATAATAATAATAATAATAATAATAATATAATAATATAATAAAATACATTCAGACAGTGTTTCAAAATATTAATGAAGAAAATTACAAAAACAGCGATCCAACGGTTTTTGGTTACAGTCTAAAGATGTAGAGGGTTATTGTTATATGCACCCCCATATATATATATATATATGTATGTATGTATGTGTGTGTGTGTGCCAATATAAAATCAAATTACAAATTGTTTTATCAATTGTAAAGTTAAAAAAAAGTACTTACTAAGGGCTGCTGTATTCTGATAGCGTACTATAAAACCACTGAGAATGAGAGTAAATTTGAGAGCAAATAAATGTTCAATCCCGACAAAGCACTACAGCAACAAGAGTCATTTCGAAACTGAAACCAAGTCTGCGGTCTGCGGAGGGAAAGCTCCTCACCACAAGGCCATCCGTTCTCCTTGGAACCTCAAAAAACGAAACATTGAACTTAGAGCAAAACTTGTTTCCAGTTACACTTGTTAGCGTCCTCGGATCGAAATCAATATTTCATAATGCTGGAAACGAAAAAAAAAAACCATTCAGATATTGCAACCAATAATAATTACTGCATCATGTATGAACATTGAACAGTGTTCTAAAAAGTACTCTGCAAAAGAATAGAATTCATTTGTAGACTAATTTCCTGTCAACAGGTGTTTTAAATTTCTAACAAACTTGCAAGTGCGCTCGAAGGTTCCATATTAATGTCGGACAGAATTTAGATCGAAATGGTCTTGTCTGCGTATTTAATTTGTTGTGATGAAATCTATCGTAAACATATTCAGTGCCTGATTACCGCAAAGGTGGCGGGGCACACAAAGGCCGGAGGCAGCTACAAAATTTTTGCAAATTTTACTTAATAACTTAGTTTTTCCGTTTAATGAAAAACGTTAAGAAAACTAAGGAATATTGCGATGCAACCATCACATGGAGATATTTTTCCCCAAGGCAACATCTAAGAAAGCAAAAATGCACAATGTACAATCGAATACGGAGATCGGTAGTCGTATTTCGTAGAATGAGAAATGATTTTTTAACACACAATTGACATGTTGACATAACTTTGGCTGATGGTCATACTAACATATAGAGCTAACTTAAAAACGTGGAAGTGGAATGTATAGCAACGAAGCATACAAAGAGCTGTGCAGTCGGCTTACACACTATATATTTTTAGCTTATACATTTTATATACATATCGGCTTATACATTTTATATACATGTACACACAATGTGTCAGAGAATTTTTAAGACTAGGTGTATAAAATAAAATAAAAACTAGTAATTATATTTTTTTAGGTATTTTTATTCAAAATACGCTCTTTCGGCTTCAATACATTAGTTTCAGCGGTTTAACAACGATTCAAATGCCTTTTCTATTTCAGCTCATATTGTGGAACTGCCTCCAAAGCTCGCGTCGAAGCTGTTTGTACTTTGTACACAGAGCGTCCAAGAATTTTTAAGATTACAGCTGGAGCTAAGCTTACAGTGGCGCTACCTGTATTATCGAGCATTCGTGAAACTCCTTAACTATTAGCTGATCCACTGCCAAAACCTCAGTTCTTTTGTTAACTTTTATTTTACTTTGATGACATTGACACTATACAAACAGCTTCGACGCGAGCTTTGGAGGCAGTCCTACAATGTGAGCTGGAACAGGCATTCGAATCGTGTGTTAAACTGCTGTAACAAATGTGTTGAAGCCGAAGGAGCTCATTTTGAATAAAAATACTTTTAAAAATATATCATTATTAGTTTTTATTTTATTTTATAAACCTAGTCTTAAAAATTCTTTGACATACTGTGTATATATATATATATATATATATATATATATATATAATATACATATATATATACACACACAGTGTGTCAAAGTGTGAAAAAAAATTTTTTGACACACTGTGTATATATATATAAAAGACCATAATTTCACTATATTTTTATTGTTTATGTGGTTAATCCTGCAACTTTATTACATATGTGAATAAATTGAGAACCATATCTTTTCTTCATAATGTTTCTTTACAATTTTCTTACAATTTTATTTGTGGAATAAGTAATTTAAAAAATATTCTAATTGTTTGTAATCACAGATTGGTTCATTGAAAATAATTTTCCTTGCGTTGGTACACAGCCAGAAATTGAAAACAAGAAAAAGTGTTGTTTTTACAAAACACTTTCATTAAAATATTTTAAAATATCCTGATATAATTTTTCAACAAGAAGTATGGATGAACGATGTGTGTTCCATAAGAAAGGTGATTATGGAGACCATAAAGCTTCAACGAAGAGTGGTTTACATGAACTTAATTGGGTTAAACTAGTGTAAATAAGCGATTGGGAAAAAAATGGATCTTATGGAGGATACATTCTGCATCCATACTTCTAGTTAAAAACTCATATCAATATCCCGCAGGTTTTCCCTAAAGCCATTATTCAGCCGAATTACCCTGTTGCCAGGTTGTCTATCATAAAAAATCTTGCGAAATAGCAACAACATGCTGTGGTTAAAATAATAACATATAAAAATAATAGACTGTTATGTGTAGGTATAAAATGTTTTAAACCATACATTGCAAAACAGAAAAAAAAACATCGTTTATCAATGCGGTTGTGTTATAATTTTAATGCTCTTATAATTTCTGACATTTGTTTCCTTCCAGTGGCAACAGGCTACGAAAAATATCTGTCTTTCGTTTGAAAATCCGTTTTAAGAACGGCTCCTCTTTTGTTTAAATATGTAGTTCATTTTGTGTATTAAAGCCTTACTTTAGGTATGAGAGTAATTTTCATTACAATTTAATACACAAAATGACACTACATATTTAAACAAAAGAGGAGCCGTTCTTAAAACGGATTTTCAAACGAAAGACAGATATTTTTCGTAGCCTGTTGCCACTGGAAGGAAACAAATGTCAGAAATTATAAGAGCATTAAAATTATACCACAGTAAAATCAATTCCATCTTCGATAGCAGCCATAGATGTAATAATTAACTCTGTTTTCAATGAGTGAAAAGTTGAGATCGCTTCTTCTGATAGAGGAAAAGCTTTTTTCTGCAGTAAAGGCCGTATTCTCTCGGAAAATCTAGGTAGCCATTTGCTGTAATATGAGAACATTCCAAGAGCTCTTTGTAACGAAGCTGTATCTTCAGGAATGGGTAAATCAATGAGTGGTTGTAAACGATTTGGATCAGGCCTTATAGTTTTGTCCGAAATAATATAACCGAGCAGATTGATAGTTCTAACAGAAAATGAGCATTTTTCTTTGTTCAGCGTTAAATTATACATCTTAATAGCAGATAAAAAATTTTCAAGGTTTCTGTCGTGATCTTCTTGACTCTTCCCACAAACAGTGACATCATCTAAGTATGGGAAAACACCAGTGAGCTTCTCTTCATGAATTATTCGGTCTATAACTCTTTGGAAACAAGCCACTCCATTTGTGACACCGAATGGAACACGATTAAATTGATAAAGCTGTCCACAGGCTTCGAAAGCAGTATACGGTTTTTCAGATTCCAAAATTGTTATTTGGTGATATGCACTTTTTAAATCTATGACACTAAATACTTCGAATTTCGAAACCTTAGAAATTATTTCATCTATTCTCGGAAGCATCTAACAAAGTAAACTTATTTATAGTTTGAGAATAATCTATCACCATTCTTTCTTTTTCATTTCTTCCTTTGACAACAAAAGCTTGCGCACGCCACGGAGAGTTACTAGGCTCTATAATGCCTTCACATAGAAGTCTTTTTATTTCTAACTCCATGAAGCAGCTATCCGTGTTGGAATGCCGTCTAGATTTCGTTGCAATAGGAGCGCAATTTTGAGAAAGGTTAGCAAAGATAGAAACAGGCATAACTTTTGCAACAGCTAAATTACAAATCTTAAGAGGTGGTTGTGATCCACTGAATGTAATTTCAACTGCAGAATGATACTGTAATACGTCATGTCCA
This sequence comes from Octonoba sinensis, assembly GCA_038502835.1. NCBI lineage: Eukaryota > Metazoa > Arthropoda > Arachnida > Araneae > Uloboridae > Octonoba > Octonoba sinensis. The sequence goes on along the minus strand of CM076602.1, from coordinate 44,472,854 downwards.
ATTAAAACATCCGAGCAAAGATTTTTCATAATTAATAGAGAGACATTATCGTAAACATAACCTTGCATTTTAATTTTCACTTTGCACTGACCAACTACTTCCGAAGATAATGAAGAATTTGCCATAGTAATTTTTCCATTGTATGGTAAGATCGACATGTTACAGTTCTTCCCGAAGGTATGATCAATAAAACTCAAGGAGCTCCCAGTATCAATTAATGCATTTGCTCCGACACCATTTACTTCTACTTGAATTATAGATTTCCGAAGACAATAAAGTGATGCAGCAGAGACTGATGCGATACAGTCCGTAGAAGCAACAGTATTTCTTTTTGCTGGAGTATCTCGAGAAAGGCAAACGCGTTGAAAATGTCCCCGTTTAGAACATAATTTGCACACTGCATTCTTGGAAGGACATACGTTTCTTGAGTGGCGATGACCACCACAAAAGTAGCAGTCGCCTTTTTTTGATAAGGAAGCAACTGCTGACAGAGAAGTGTCTGAGGCTTCATTACTTTTAACACTGATTTGAGCTGTAGTACTATCAAAAGAAGTGGACTGACAAGTTTGTTTAAAACAATCAGAATATTCTGATACACCAGAGTAATTCGCAGACTGTAGTTTCGCCAACTCTAAAGAACGAGCCTGATTGAAAGCGCTTTCGAGAGATAGAGATACGTTTTCCAGCAATCGTTGGCGAATTTGGCTGTCATTTAATCCTCTGATAAAAGAATCTCTGATATAATCGTTTTGATTTTGATCAGCAGTTACAGCTTCGAAATTGCAATCTTTGCTCAGTTGTTTCAAAACAGAGAGATATTGATCAACGGATTCTCCAGTCAATTGGGTCCTTGTCGCCAAGCGATGTCTGGCGTAAATAACATTTTTAGGCTTGACGTACAATGAATTTAAAATATCGATTGCTTCTTTAAAATCCTTACAACCTTCTATGTACTGATATACGTTCGAAGAGACATAATTTGTAAGAAGTTGCTGCTTATCACCGTCAGAAACCTCTTTTATATGTTTTAAGAAATTATCAAAAGTCTTTCTCCAATGTATCCATTGCTTATCCGCTGTCGAGCTGGTCGGATCTAGATCTAGTCTGTCTGGCTTCAAGTATTTTTCCATTACTTAAAAGGAATTCCAGTTAGAGATGATTTCCTTAATGTTTGTGTATTAAATTGTCATAATCATAAAATCATAAATATTTTGTAACACATTTTCTTTCTTCTTTTTAAGATGTTTTAGAAATATTTTTAAAAATTTAAAGAAAGCAAACGGTAGCCTACTGACTTGTTACACTCGTAATAAAAGAGAAAAAACATTGTGTATACGTCTGTTGTACAGCTCCATTGTACTATACATTCCACGTCTTAAAGTACGATCTATGTTTTCATGATCTTAAGCGGCTTTATCAACTTGTCTGTTAAAAGACAGATCTTCTACTACGAAGTACAACTGTGAGGTTTCATATTGACTCTCAGGGCACTTAGATTCGGACCACCAAAAGTACTTTTTCGTTTTTTAAATACAAAAGTAATTTTTTGTCAGAACAAAAGGTAAACCATCCATTAGGGTACTCACAAAATTATAAAAAAAAATGGCAATAAAAAAAAAAATGCGTGGCACTTCCCTAAAATATACCAATAGGCCAGAAAATGTGCTTAACAAAGTTTCAGCTAAATCGGTTAGTGTTAACCAGCGCTTCGGTAAGATTAAAGTTAGAAAAACCAGCAATTTTTAGCAAAATATCGTCGTTTATCTTACAATGGTTGATGTCGTGCAGTGTAAACCTGTAAATAGGATCATTTGTGTGATTGCATTTATATAAATTTTGAGGAATCACGCTTCTGAAACAGAGTACTAGAGAATTTGGTAAAGAAAAAAGTTTATTTTACTCATTTATGTTGGCAACAGGGTAATTTTCTTTAAAGTTAATGCTACAATTCATATCATTGTATGTTTACTTTCCATTTTCGCTGTTTACCGAATTATTTATTAATTTTAATCAGTGCTGAATAAAAATCAGAAATCAAATGATCAAGCTTAAAATTGGATATTACGATGTTTACGACATCGTTTTAGGTAAAGGAAGTTTTGCCACAGTATATCTTGCTGTTCATAAGGTTGCTGGGAGCAAGGTAAGTGAACTTCAGCGGCTCGTTGAATAGATAAAATTAGTTTTGGTATTATGGTTGTGAATGTGTTCGGTAAATATGTCGTTAAATGCCGTATACTGTTGTAATTAGTCGTTAGCTGTGAGTTCCCAAAATCTAAAGTTCAGTCGTTTCCGCTAGAAATAGTTCTATACTGCGAAATCTCGTAACAACGAACTCCAAGGGATCGGGTAACTATTTCGTTGTAAGGGAATTCATAACGGCATATACGTTCTCCCATGGTATTTCAGACGGAACTGAACCTTTTTTTCTTTATAACGAATATTTCACTGCACTGGTATTCGTTATAACGAAATTTCATTACAATAGTATTTCAGTCACTAGAGAAAATATTGAATTTTAGAAGATCCCATTGAGGAAAGTTAAAAAACCTTCTCATAAGAATAAATATCTTTCAACCAAATGTATGGTAACCATAACCGCCTTAATCAATTGCTCCGTACTTTGTAATTTTTATGAGGCGTTTGAGGATTTCAGATAATCATATCGTTTATGTTCTGGCCTTTCTAAATAATCAAGCAGGTTGTTATCGTTCGCTTCGCTTAGAGACTGAGCGAAGATCCAATCTAGAAACACAAATGCAAGTGATGTCATAAATTCGCGACGATTTGATGCCAAAAATGAGATGACAAATCTAGTGTCAGTTTAACACGATTCCCAATAAGAAAATGCGGTACATATCAGTTATAGGGCACATGATGCCAAGCTCGCCAACATCGGCAAAAATTATGTAAAAACTGCTATTTTCTTGAATGAATGAATTCAAATATAGCTGGAGTTTATTTCAACTTATTGTCAGTGGCTCACTCGAATTGTGTGTTATTTTCTTATTGGTTACACTATGATATGAGGAGGTTATCATGCTACTTTGCTACTATGATTACAATTCAGAACTTGGTGTTTGTATTGAGCTTCAATTATAATTTTCTCAAATTAAACTAAGTCAAACCCATTATTATTCAAACTTTTGTATTTAAATGTACTGAGTACATGATTTTACGATCGTATCAGAAATAATCTCCAATTAATATCGCCATCAAAACAATACGTGTTGGTAACAACTTCGAAAGCTGTCGCCAGCATATGCCCTATAACCAATACGTCCCGAAAAATGCAGGCACTCAGATTCTTCGATTGATATCGTTCTGCGGTGGTACTTTTAATTTTTGCTTTAATTAGTCTGTCATTTACTCATAAGTAATAGAATCCTGTATTTTTGCAGTCAAGCAAAGTTTTACGTTTTATCCATGATCATAAAATCGAAGAAAAAATTCTAACTGCAATCCTTGATTTCAAAAACTTTATTTTATCAAAAATAAATTGGAATTTTATGTACGTTTTTTATGCGAATCTAATGCGCATCGTTTTTTGGCCAAATGTAGTATTCAAAATTGGGGTGCGCATTAGATTCGATGGCGCATTAGATTCGAGTGCAAAACCGGTCAGCAGTTCGCCGATGACGTCAACCAAATTTATTCGCCGACAAACAAATTTTTTATTATTTAAAGTTTTAAAATAGGGATGAGCATTAGATTCGATGGCGCATTAGATTCACATAAATACAGTATTTCTTTTTTTTATTTATTTATTTAAATTATTTTTATGACGAAAATTAGAATCTCTATCAAGGTTAATTTAAGTAGGATTTTCCTGGAGATTGGTAAAAAGAGAAGGATATTGTCCTCTCCTCAATAAAATCCTGTATGGATGCCTGCATGCCTCTTGAAAATATACTTTCAGTTAAGTTAAAAAGAACTTTTCTATTTCCAATTTTAGGTTGCTCTGAAAACTATAAATCGAAATGACATTAAAGATGAATACGTCGCTCGTAATTTGCAACGGGAAGCTAGAATTTTGTCAAAATTAAGGCATCCAAATATAATTCAATTTTATGAATCTATAACGGTAAGTATTGTAATGTAATTAATTCTGCTTAAAATATGACTACGATTTCAACAATGTAGAATTGCTGTTTTTCAAATCCATGATTTTAAAATAAGCTTGTTGCGATCTCTAGAATATAATTTGGGTAGGAACGCAGTGAGATGCAAAAGCTATTAAGGTGAACTCCCAAGTTGAGACGAACGTTTCTGAGATTAATTGCGGAGTTATGACAGAAAAATCCAATTCCTGCCAAGGTCTAGGAGACACGAACCTTATTCTAGCTGTGGTAAAGTCCGTTTCTAATTTTTTTCTGTGATAGTAATAGAGATAGACTAAAAAATTTTAGTGTCCGATAAACGCGTGTGGAGCGAGCTTGGATCGCGAGGCAGTTGGAAATGCGTAAGCAGTTCCTTTCGAAACAAGGAACTGCGTAAGGCGAGTTTTAATTAAATAAATAAAGTCTATTATTATTTTTATTTTTAGTCTTAAATTATATTATTATTATTATTAGTTTTATATAAAAGACAATTTTAAATAATTTAGGAAAACTAAACGAAAGTTTAAATAGGAACACGTTATGTTTATCTTTATTATTCCGAAAGGATAACGCAGCTAGAGCTGAGGGATGTAAGGGACACAAATAAAAATTTGGCCATAATTAGTAAAAATGGTATGAAAAACACCAATCTGGATCACTGATCTGTGGACAGAAATGTTGTTGGTATTCTTGACGACGGATTTTACGAGCGCCCACTCCCATTAGCTTTCTCAGTCTCAGAGCAATCAGTCGCGAGAGATAGTCACTCCCCCCAATCATTGACCACGCAGTGCTGTTTCACTTTCGGTGCTCTGTGGGAACCGAATTAACCTAGTGATCCGCTGCTGGACAATAGTACCTTTTTTAAAAGCTAATAAAATTAAAAAATAAAAGTGAAAATAACTGAAAAATCCAGTATTATATTTTGAAATAACGTTCATTGAGAAGCATCACATTCAAAAGTAGGGATGCAACGAATAATGATTTGGCCGAATAGCCGAATACCGAATATTCGGCCATTTCCTCCAGGCCGAAGCCAAATATTCGGTCTTTTCTTCAAGGCCGAATAGGCCGAAGCCGAATATTCGGCTAGGCCGAATACCGAATATTCGGCGGCCCCAATATTAAAATTTCTGGAAAATCGTTGTAATCGAAAGTATTTGTCGTTTAAAATTATTCACAAAGTCAAACACCAATTACACACAATCTATGATGTATGATTTAATTCTAATTGTTACGAAGTTAGAACTATTTAAAATTAATCTATTTTCACTATAGTTTTGAATGTAATAAAACTAAGAATTTCACCCACAAGCAAAATAGAAATGACAGGTTTCACGGTAGTAATCATTAGCATTATTTTACTAATTATTTAATTGCAATGAAAGAAATACTAGTGCTTAGTGAACTTTTACCTTGCTCAAAACTGTTTTATGAAGACATTTTAAAAGTTATAAAATTTAATATATTTATTTTATGGGGTTTTTCACATACCAATTTTTAAAAGATCTATTAAAACTTAAGGCACTTAACTGGAATATGTTTCTATTTTCAAAAATCCCAATAACTTATGCTATCTAAATATTCATGATATATTCTGGGCTTTTCACATTTCTCTCTAACCCAATATTCACAATAAATCAGTCTACCCAAACAAAGTATGGCTTCCTTTTTGTAAATAATAACAAAATGAATTTATCATATTATCTAATATAATTAACTATTGGCAGCTTTTGGGAGCAAATGCTAAAATGTATAAAATACAATATTACAATTTTAAAATGTGCTTTTGCTCAGTCAAGAGTAAAAAAAGATTAATAAAAAGTAGTTTATTCTAAATTATTTTTATTTCTTAAAACTATAGTGGACTAATGTATTCTTTTGCAAAAATTATATTACAATTTTAAATGTTTAAAATCTACTAATTTCTTTATTTTTTTTACTTTTTTACTGCAGCAGAACTATTCTGCCGAATAGTCCGTCAATATTCGGCCAGGCCGAATTTGACCTTACCCAGTATTCGGCCAGGCCGAATATTCGGCTGGGTGATGAAATGACTATTCGGCCAGGCCGAATACCGAATAGTGGCCGAATATTCGTTACATCCCTATTCAAAAGTATAAAAAAGTAATTGAAATAAAATTTTGAAGAAAGTGATGCGTACGAGCATTTAAAACAAAGGGCAAGCAATTTTTAAAATGTGTTAAAAAACTGTCTCTCGTTCATGTTTTTTATAAATATATATATATATATATCTTTATATAAATTTTGAATTGAGAGTCTTATCGTATTCCCAAGCGGTTGAAATGGAATAGAGAGTGAGTGAGTGAGATCACCTTAATGAACGGTTATAGATGTACAGTAACCTCTCGTTATATCACGCCTCGAAATATCGCTGATTCGGATATATCGCGCTTTTTCTATGTCTCCCAAAATTTTAAGTTTAAGTTCTTGAAAGTAAAAATATTACATTTCTCAGTAAAGCCCCTTTTCAATCATTAAACAAAACCATCTAACAGGAATGTTTTCCTTTCTACTGAATTTGCTGCAGTTAATTGTTGCAGAAATTCTTCTCCCACTCCTCAACGTACATGTCTGCAGAATGATTCTACTCAAACCAGTGGACGCTTTACTTGACATTTCTTTTTGCATTGATCCTAACGCCCATAGAATGAAAGAGACAGATGTCTATTGCCCAAGGATTTGAATGAAAAGATTTATTTTTATTAAGAAAGTTGTCATTATGTAAGATTAAATTAAATTTTTTACGTTGACACTAAATTTACTTATATTTTTTGAGTTATTTCTAACGGCATCGGTTAAATCGCGCATTCGGATATATCGCACTTTTTTGCTGTCCCCCGACAACCGCGATATAACGAGGGGCTACTGTATTCCCTTTTATTAGCATTAAGAATAACCATTCAAAAGAATTATCACTCGTGGTTCTTTTCCAAGTCTTTGCAGGGTAACTCTTTGAGGGTTTTGGTCGCTTTAAAATTTATTGAACTTTTCAAGTAAACTTTGAAAAGACTGTTTACTAGTTTTTGAAAACAGATTTGAAGAGACAACGTCACTTTTAAGAACGTTATATATAAGGATTAATAAAATTACATTTAATTGCTGCATGTAACTTCTTTTTTAGACAAAAGACTTATATTGCCTATCTCTAGAGTTAATCAGAGGAGTGACACTTTACCAATACTTTAAGATAAAACTGATATCCCGTCTTGATGAAAATAAAGCAAAATTATTCTTCTATCAAATGCTATCCGCTGTCCAGCACATGCATCTTCTAAAGATCTTACATAGGTAATAAGTAACATTTGAAATACTCTTTGCAACAGCTGCTTTTTATTTATTGTGTAGTTTAATAAGTTGTCGCTGTTTTCCAACAAATGACGTTACCGGAACTGATTGCGTCAGTTAATGAAAGTGACACATCTATTTACAAGTACTATAAGCAAATGCTTTAAAATTCGGTGCATGTCATTTCGCGGAAGTGCAAACAACTTGATTTTTCATTGTGTTAAATATAACACATTTCGTGCCAAAAAAAAAAAAAAAGAGTATTTGCAGGGAATTTCACTGCACTGCACTATTTTATTTTTAAAAAATCTGCAGTAGAAGCTCACAGAATTCTTGTTGAGACTTACGGCGATTATGCTCTGTCTGAAGCAACTTGTAGAGATTGGTTTAGACGCCTTAAAAATAATGATTTTGATTTTGAAGATTAAGAGCTCTCTGGCGCACCGAAAATATCTTCATGATGACTCATGTCAAACGATAGTTGAGCTTACAGAATCATTAGGAGTTCATCATCAAAACGGAAGGTGTACGAGCGGAGACACGACAAGCTCATTTCACAGCATGAAAATGCTCGGCCACATGTGGCAACAATTGTAAAAACCTACTTGGAAACGCTTAAGTGGAAAGTCCTACTCCACCTGTTGTATTTACTGGACATTGCCCCTTCCGACTACCACTTGTTTCGGTTGATGACACATGGCCTAGCTGAGCAGCACTTCCGTTCTTATGAAGATGCCAAAAACTGGGTAGACTCTTGGATGGCTTCAAATCCGACGTGGAATTCAAATGCTACCAGAAAGATGGGGAAAAGCAGTGGCTAGCGATGGACAATACTTTCAATAGCATGTTTCTTAATATATTTTTTAATAAAGCATTAATTTTCAAAAAGAAAAAACAGCGAGAACTTATTTAACATCCCAATATATATATTTAAAAAAGGAATGTTAAATTTCATGTGTTACTAGAATTGTTTGATTTTTTTTTAATTTTTTTTTTTTTTTTTTGTATTTTAGAGATCTGAAACAAGAAAATATTTTAATAGAACATGATAAGATTGTCAAAATTGTTGGTAAGTGATTTCTTTTAAAACTGCAACAGAAGGCCTTCTCAAACCATTTTCGAATTTTTCATAGACATGAGATTTTTTTCAAACAATAATTTGATTGCATTTTTAAGCAATTCAACTATCCATTAAGTAATAATCAATACCTACGGGATCTGTTCAAGAAATTTCCAACTTTAGATCATTAAATCAAATTATTTAGGGGTAATAGAGCACAAATACGGCAAATTGCTTATTTCTCTATAAATATGTGGAGTAGTTACATTGTTCCAACTAATATTTAATTTAGTTCTATTCCGTTTCCATGGTAATAGTACTTAATTTTGAACTTTACTTTATTTATCTATAAATTTGAGACGGGAAAACATACATTGTATAGTGTACTCCCGTTTTCGCATCGACAGCCGCGTTATACCTGAGAACGCTCCGAGATGCTTATAATCCTCCTCGCCCCCCCCCCCCCTTTTGATATGGGGTGCGATCTCGGCTTAGTCTTGGTCGTTGTCTTCCATGAAATGGGAAATATCAGTAAAGATCCGAACATTCTAGCCGATCCCTGCATTTTGCCCCTAATATTTAAAAGACGACAATTCACTTATCCGCATTGGTAAATGTGTTCAAGAATGGTTATGGAAGCAATTCACGAAGTAATGCATCTCGTATGCACGTCTTAGCACCCTTTCTTGAATATTATTGAACATTAGACTAAAGTTCAATAATATTCAAGAATGCTAAGGATGCTTACGTTTGTAATGCAAATTGAGTACATCAGAAACATAACTTCCAGGAAACATCCGTCCAACACTATGATTTTGGAATACGAATCGATTCCAGCTAGAACAAAGACGACCGCTCTTATTGGGGCAAATGACAACCTCGTTTTCAGCCTCCGTAAGGCGCTCTCCTATTGGTGGCTTCCCATTGGTTGACTCTAATCCGCTGATTTTAATTTCGATATTCTCAATGTACATTTCTTTCCTTTGATTCTTTTAATTTTTATTTTATTTATGTCTCACTTTTTGTGAGACCTTGAAGAACTTTAATTATTTTTTTTGTAATTCAATAACTATTGTAACTTTAATTGATACTTGGCAAAAGTGTTTTCACCGACACCAACATCCGCAGAAGGAGAATGGCAAGGAGTACATATGAGATGCAAAACTTCATTATTTTGCTTAGTGGTGATATTTAGAATCCAAACATCGTGATTAATTTCTGAGATCGCAGTACCATTCGAATTAAGACTTTTCTGTAGAAGCAGTTGTTTCAAATCCCCTAAACTCTAGGGAACACTTCAATGTATGCCTCTTTCGTCGCATACAATGTATAATTCGGGAAAATGGTGAAATAAACATCTTTTTTTTTAAAGATTTTCTTCATTCGACAGGTATTTGTATTGTTCATACTTTGTCGCTTATCTATAATAAAATATTTTCCGGCACAGAGGCTATGCTTATTCTATTGGGCGGCTAAAAAAATTGATAGCATTGATATCTTACTAGCAAGATTAATCTTGAATTTGTAAAGAATGATAAGTTTAAGGGGACTTGGCCCCTTTTGACATTTTTTTTTTATTTAATAACTTTTACCTATTTCATTTGTATATTAGGAAGTACTATTGTTCAACAAAATGATTTTCACGTGAAAAATCCAAATTCAACTAACAGAAAATTTTAAAATTTAATTTTTTAAAAATAATTTAACGATTTTAAATTTCCTTCTTCTTTTTCATTTCTTGATTTTTTTTACCAAATTTTTTTAAAGTACTTATTATAGTATGGTTAACAATTTCATTGATGGGTTTTGCTATAAATTAATTAGTTTTTGAGAAAAAAGTTTTTAAAGTTACATCGATGGTAGAACACAGAAAAAAAAGCGATTTTTGTTACATTTTCATTTTTTAAATTCTTTTTTTACAAATATATAGCAAAATCCATCCTTAATTTTATCAAGCACATCATATTGAATACACACCAAAAACTTCAAGTTACTACATGAATATATATGTAGAAGTTTTAGCATTTTAAGTACTACAATATTGCGAAAAAACACAAACCGAGAAAACGCAGTTCAAAGAATTCAAAACCCTACTAAAACATCAGAAATATTTGAATTCTCTTACTTCCTAACTACATTTATATTGGTTGTATCGCTTCAAAACTTCGCTCAGATATACTAGGAGAGAAGCCACATTTTAAGCAAAAAATTTGAAAATCGGTATTTTCATCGATTTTCTACATTTGAAAGGTGCCAAGTCACCTTAAGCTTGGATTAATTTGATTTGCAAGGCTTGCTTAATTAATTGGAATTTAACTTTAAGACTTCTCTCACTTTCTATTGAGTAATATTTGTTTCTTTTAGTAACATTATTGAGGTGGCATTTTTTTTTTTTTTTTACCTTATCATTCACAGCAAGTATTAGTTCATCATATAAAGAAATAGGATGTTGTGGTAAAATTTTTTGCTTTATCTTATTTATATTTTAGATTTTGGATTGAGTAATGTGTACTATCCAAAAACAATTCAGAGAACGCATTGTGGATCTATGGAATATGCAGCTCCAGAGTTGTTTCATCAAATGTCTTATAGTCCAGCGATTGATCTGTGGAGTTTGTAAGTATTACAAATAGAGTTCTGCTTTACTTTTCTAATGATCACAAACAATAAAAAAAAATTACGAGGAATTTTATTTTACTCTATGTGAAATTATCGATTCAAAAACGAAAAAGTAAAATTGCGAATTGCAGAACTGGCAAACCAATCTACACTGCAGTGAAAGGATAAATAACAAAATATCTCACGGGATTTGCTATTAGAATTTATGACGGGGACTAAAAACTTTTTTAACTGTCCCACTAAAAAATATAGGAATATCTAATTGGTGGGAATCAATACCTTTAGAGGAATTAGTAATCTGATTGAGAGAGTTATTTAGTAATCTGATTGAGAGAGTTATTTAGCTACGCTATGAAGTATGCTGGTTATCCTCATAAACGCACCTTTCTTGTAACTGACAAAATGGAAAATTTGGAGATAAATAGTGCAGAGGATAGGGAAAGCACTATTCTATATTGTGGCAAAAAATATTAGGGGTAACCCTAACAGATGCTGCCCCCAATCTGGTTTAGCAAAAAAATAGCATTAAAGGTCCCATAAGATTCAAACTTTGAACGCGTTTCTCTAGGAATCGTTTTTTGGTCACTTACATCCTTTTGCTTCTCACTGCCTTATATTATGTCCGGATAGAAGTTCACAGGATTAATCTGCAAACTAATGCTCCATACATTGTAGCAATGTCTGGACTAGGCCATGCGCGTGTGATGTCACGGGGGCTGTTGAAGTCGAGAGTAGCGTTTACTTAAAAATAGCCTAAGTGCTCTTGAAAAGCAGTTAAGTTAAATGATATCATAAAGTTCAGTTTAAGTAACGTTTTACGTACATTCAAACTAGATTATTAAATTATGCGGCTAATTGAGAAGATGCCAAAATATATGCCAGTTTTTAATCTTACTTTTTAAAATCCTAACAGTTGATGACACAAACTATTTTTTTGCTAGACGCTAATTTAGTTCGTCTTATGTGTTGCCGGTTATAAACTTTACTTTTGATGAACCGTTAGTTCAATCGTTATGTGTTCTAGCAAAATCTGCAATGGATGAGAATAATTTACAACCTATGTATCTAGGTGTAATTGGTACTTTAATCGTCCATCTAAAGAAGCAAAGTTCACAAAATAGCATAAAGTTTATTCATGAGTTTTTTAACTCTTTTCATGCAAAATACTGCTCATTTCCATGTACAGCTCATTTTCACATAATTCAGAAATTAGCCGTTAAGTTTAATGTTTTATTTTTAGGGGCGTTGTGTTGTATTCAATGGTGGTGGGTAAAATGCCATTTACTTTACCTCGAGATAGTCAAGTTTCTCCCCAAAGAAGTGAATGGTTCGTAAAACGAATATCCAAAGGTTTAACTCAAGAAAACTGGGCTGAAATGGAGATTTTGTCTGATGGTAAGAACTTTTGCTATAGCAGGCAACTGCCGAATAATTTTGCTAGTTAGCTGTAAAATGCAGATGGGGGAAGTTCCGTTAGAGCTACTGCCTAGAGGGCTCCAAATCCTGTCCCGATTGAAAATACAGTAAAACCTCTGAATAAGGGACATTAAGAGGACTGCAAATTTTGTCCCTTAAATAGAGGTGTCCCTTCCTCGGAGGTTCATAAATTGATGCATACACGTATCGTGTATTAACTTGGTTCAACTTTTCAATAATAAACATTTGTTACCATTTCAGCTTAAATACTGAAAATGTTTCATGCATACAAATAATAAGTTGAAATTAGTGAAAGTTAAAATTTTTCCATTAAAAAAACTAAAATTTTAGCATAAATATCGTATTGGCAAAGCTTATTACAGAAATGTATTTGAAGTAATCTATCAGATGGGTTTGTTTTAAAGTACGAAATTCGAGCAATACAGCATAATTTAAGTTTCGTATACTTTTTCCAATCCTTGCGTCAAAAACTTGTTGGTAGCAGGGTACTGTATGTAAGTGCTGAGCACACATGTATTCCATAGTACAAGAAAAGGAAAAGTCTTTACAAGTAGGTTTTGGCAAGCACTTTAAAATACACTTGTTTCTTTGTTCATGCTTCTAGGACTCAGACTAGTACTTTGAGAAGTTAGTTTTTAGAAGAAAAGAAAACGTCAATTTCCAGTAAATTTTTTTCTTATCCATATAACTTGAATTTTGGAAATTTTTCCCTGTGAATGTCCCTTAAATAGAGTGTCCTTTATTCAGAGGTAAATACATTGCAGTCCCTATTCAAAAGTACTGGGACCAGAAAAAGTGTCCCTTAATTAGAGATGTCCCTTAAAGGAGGCTTCACTGTACATCAAACGAACTTCTCCCCTTATCATAGCAATTCCACTTTCCAAGGTGCACTTGCGTGCAAGCGAAGCCAACTCGAAGTTTGGCAACAAGACAACTTAATATATCAATTTAGAGTTGCTTGATTTCTCATAATTAAGGAGCCAAATTCAGCTATAGACTGAAGTATAGTGTGAATCAGGCTGCATATCGAGGGGTATCCCCCGTCCCCGCACACAAACGTTACAGCCATATATATGCAGGTATTTAATGTATAAATAATGAAATTAAGTGCTAATAATAGTGAATTTAAGAACGAAAGTAAAAACAGTCAGCGTTTGATTTATATCGTATAAACCTAATTTCTGAAGAAACATAAAATTGCTTGAGGAATGACGTACTTCTTTCATAAGTAAAGAAAATAATTTCATTAATGTTATAAAACTTATTTTCGGTAGTTGCATTAATTCTATAAAATTGCAGCTGGTAGCAGTAATATTTGTCAGACAATTCGGCAATTACTGAGGCATTTTTGCTGAGTGTGAATATACTATACAACTATAAAGTTAAGTATTTTGGGAGGAAAAGACATACATACCTATAAAATAAATAAATCAAACAACTTTGACAGTTGTTTATTCACAATTTACAGCAAAAGTGTTTTCCAAATGTAGTGGGATTCCCTCACCTTAACTTATTAATATCATTAGCACATTAAATATTCCTTATTCATACTGCAACTGAAAATAAAAAATATATCTATATGATAAAAGTATAAATTCTATCTGGCAAAATAAAAATAGGAAAAAAGACTAAATGCATTTTTCTCTTTCAGAATGCTGGAACTTAATCGAGAGTTTACTTCAACCAGATTCGACGAGTCGGATTCCAGTTGAAGCCGCATTGCACCATGACTGGTTTAAGAATGATTTTGAGTTAAGACACTATCTTCCACAAGTCCGACTGGATCTCAGGAGGAAGCTAAGCCCAGATGTAAACCTCATTACCTTCTTAATTCCAAATCCTCAAAAAAAAAAAAAAAAACACTGATTCGAATTAATCATTTTTAAACCACATATTTTGACATGCAGTGCTGCAGAAGATGTGCATGCTTTGAAATTTGAACAAATCGGAGAGAGCAAATCAATGCTAATGTATACGGTATTTGCTTATCACTTGAGACAGTTTGATGTAAAGTTCTTATTTTTAGGGAAACTGTTGGCTAACGTAGCGGATGCAACCAGATTTAAACTGGAATGGGTTTCTCAATCCATGGAAAAAGAGTCATTTTTGTCCAACACGTGACAGCTAGAATTTCCATGAAAAAATGAAGTTGAATATATGCAAGTCTTTTTGCTTAAGTAATTTCACATATATGCGTGATTTCTTAAACAAAAAATGCTTGTCCAATATGTGTTTTAATTATTTTTTAACGAAATATAGCAGTCACATGTGGATGTCCTACCTGGAACAGTTATAGTGTTGTAAACAGAAAGTAATTAAAAGATGCAAAGAACAAAAATCTTTTAGCTTAAGAAATCATGCGTATATGTGTGATTTCTTCAGAAAAAAACTTTTTTACATTACCTTCTTATCCACCATTTTTTAATGTAACATGTCAGATTAAACTGTCTCTCTTTCCATGGATTAGCCTTAATATTGCTGCCATTTCAATTTTTTGAATAAAATCAACGTAAATAATAATTCACATAGACAAATAAATGCACGTGCTTGCCAGCAATCCGTAAGAAAATTTCTTTGAAAAGAGGAATTTTAATTCCGACATCTGTTATTGCATATTTATCCAAAGCTCTCATTAGGCTCGGAACAACGGGGGATCTCTGCATTTTCAAGGGAGCATCGTTCTCAATTATTTTTATCCAAAGTTATAGTTTTGGAAGATTGATCAATTTCGTGATGCACGAACCAATCTCCTTCTGCAGAAATTTCTCGTAACTGTTTTTAAAAAATTGGGATAATTTACTTGCCTCTTCAAAATCTTGAAACATTGAATAGGCGTAACTAGGGTTGGTGAAAGGGGGGGGGGGGTCACCCTAAAAATGTACAGACTAAACACCAATAAGAAGTGTAAAAGAGTTGAAAATTTACTAGTCATAAATACTTGTCTCTAAAGATATACTCCGTGTTTATTTCAGGAAGCTCCCGGGGGGGGGGGGGGAGCCACCCCCTCGGAGCAAGTCAACTCCTCCCCCCCCCCCGGCAAAAAATTCAGATCACAAGCTTTAAAAAAAGAAAGAAAAGAGAAATTATGCCTTTAAGACACTTTATTTTCAGAAACACTTTCAGGGAAAGGACTTTGAACACTATCACGAGCGACACCAAAATTACTTAAAAGATATAAGACTTTATTTTGAAAAAAATTTCGGGGGGAGAGTAACCAAACTCCTTTCTGTTTCCTCTAACATCACCAAAGTATCCCAAAATTGCATTGCTAGGAAGATTTCAAAAAGTTTCCTGGGCTGAGCCCTCGAACCCTTGCCTCCAAAGTTAGCCTAAGCATTATAGATGTAAGACCAGTTACAAAAATTTAAGTTGCAGAAGCCCCAAATACGCACTCCTCTAACTTCACCAAAGATCTAAACATACATCTACTATATATACATCAAAAAGCCATCATATATGTAAAAAATTCATATTAACATCATTTCTAGTCATATATATCTATATATATGTATATATAAAGGGTATGGTTTTGAAGCATACACTGCCCTTCCTAATTCTTAACATGCTCCCCCTGCTCCGGAGCCAAGGCAGTATCCAGAATATTTTTTCGGGGGGGGGGGGGGGGGGCAAGACTTCGACACACTTATGTTAAGCAAAGTTTCAGGGAGGAATATATGATACATGGCAAAAGATTTCTGTGGGGGGGGGGGGGCGGCCCGTGGGTCCTCCTTTCCCTCTGGATACGGCCTTGATTCACAAAAACATTAACCATTCATTACTAGATCTTAATTCAAACGCAATAGAAAATTCAATATTTAGCGCTAAGCAATCTTCTATGTCCAGGCATTCATAATATTAAAACTGGGAAATAGGGGAATTTTAGAGGAAAAAATCCAAATACCCTACAAAAATGCTCATCCCCACAATAAATTTCTAAAAATTTTGTTAAATTTGTAACAAAACATACCTCAGAAGTGGAAGCGTCTGAATCACATTTTCTTTTCTTTTTGGATGACGAACGTGTCCCTCGCTGGAGTGCAAACATTATTATGTATCGAAAACAATTTAAAATTTAGCAAAAATATAAATAATACTTGGTTGTAAATAAAAATGTAGCATTAAACCTTAGCAGTGAGATTGGAAATGTTGAACGGATGATTTCCAGAGTCGTAATGCGATCAGAGATGGACCATAATAAGAAAAAAAAAACATTTAAAATATAAGAGATGAGAGAACATCTGTAAATGAGAATGCAATGCAAATACAGTTCATCAGTTTTCTAATCGGCTCATCTACAAAAAAGATTTTACCAAAATGGGTTTTTGGACAGGAAGTCATAAATAAATACTTTATTTGCTCTTTAAATTTCTTGATGAGCATCTCTTCCTGGCTTGAGTAATTGTTGGCTAGGGGTCCTTCATTTTCAGACCGCAGCGACTACCCTCTTTCCTCAGGAGAGCCTACAACACCGGTTTATCAGATAACAAAACTCCATCACAGTAGAGAATATTTTCCAGGAAACTAATTACTTGTGCGATTGTATTCCCAAATTGCTGCCTTTGGGTAAAAAAGACATCAAGAAGGAAAAAAAAACCCGCTGGAGTGATTGAAAGGATCTCTGTTTGTATGTGGTACGGTGATTGAAGCCACCTTTCGCTGTAAAACCCCCTCCAAAGTGATAATGAAGTTGATTATAACCAGATGAAAGTCCTCTTTAATGAGCTGCATACTTTGTTTATGATCACAACCCTTCAGAGAAAGAGGAAATAAAATCATTTGCATATGTGTTTAATTTTCTTAGGGGGAAAAAAATCTGCTTTGCAACGCCGTAGCCAGAAGTTTTTTTGTGGGCCTAAATGTGCCTTAATAAGTAAATTCCCCCCCCCCCCTGGTTACGCCTATGAAACATTGTAACTTCGTGCAATTAAACTTTTAAAATATTCCAAAGAAAGCAGTCAAAGCCTTTTTTTCTGATTGGTCTTTGCAAACATTTGAAACGTTTGCGTTGAATCGGAAATAGGGGCTTTCCGCCGAAGTATTAAGCACCAAATGGAGTAAATTTTTGAAAAATAGATCTGCTGAATGCATCTCTTTTGTCCGACTTCATTAGTTTATATTATTCCATGATGTTAACGCTCTCTGGTTCTGATTTTTTTTTAAGTAATAATATTATGGCACTTGTTAACTTTTAATAAAAAAGCACGCTTTAATTTTTTTTTCTTTTGAACTTAAGTCTTTATTGCCTAAATACAGTGAAACCTGTGTAAGTTGAACACTTGCGGTGCTGCACTTCAGTGGTCAACTTAGACAGGTGGTCAACTTATAGATGGTGAGGTAGAGGGACAAGGGCTAATTCCGTTCCTGATAAAAGTGGTCAACTTAGACAGGTGGTCAACTTACAGAGGTGGTCAACTTTACAGGTTTTACTGTATATAGATATTTGGCACTTCATTCTGACATTTTTTAATAACAGCTACTTCTATGTGAACTTTTAAGCGTATACTCTAGTGCAAGTTTATCTACACAGTTTTGACGCATATTGGTTTTTAAATGTAGCAATAAATGCCAATATGTTCGTAAGTTCATAAATTTTAAATAGCTTTAGAAACGAAATTGTATTTTTTATAATCATAGTGCCATTTTGGAAAAGATTGAATTTTAGCAATTAGAGTACTCGAAGAATAAATATAATTTTTATGCTTTAAATTTAATTACTAAATTCAAATAAAAAATAAATAAATAAAATAAACTTTAAAATATGCAAAACATATATATATACCATAATTATCTGTGTATAGCCTGTGGGGGTTATCTACAAAAAAACTCACTTTTTTACTACCTGCCGGCAATATAACGATGCGGGCAATACATGAAATTAAAAAAAAAAAAAGTATTATTAAAAAGACATCTACCGTTCAAAAATGCCGAAATCTCTTTACCTGCAAAACAAAATGCAGAGAAATAAATCGCAGCTTTCGAAACAATGGTCCAAAGCAGATTGGGGCTCGGGCGCTACAGGCGAATGTATTGTTTTCTAGGGGTGTGTCCCATGTTTTTTTTTTTTTTTGGGTGCGGGTTATATACACCGAACTTAATTTTTTTAGAATGAATTTTTCTTCCTGCGGACTACACAACGATGCGGGCTATTTACCGATAATTACGGTATATATATAAATTTAAGATATTGCTTTCTTTCTAACATTCATTTATTATTCCTTGAAGAAAAAAATATTTGTACTATGTCTTTCCTTATCAAACTTTTCGCCAGATAAAACGCCAAAAAGAAATAAATCATTGTGGTATAATCTTTGAAAAAAAAAAAAAAACCCGTTAATTTGTGCTTTATCTGTCCGTTCAATAGAATGTTTTAAAATAGTATGAATTTAATAAGTTTACTGTCTTTGTTATGTTTGATTAAAACAGGTAATAGCGTACCTTGGTGAAAAACTTTGTATGCCAGCAGAAAAGATCACCTGCGGTGTCATCACCTATCAACACAATCCCATTTCAGCAATGTACAATTTGATTCTGGATACGTTGGTAAAAGAGATTTTATATCCTCCAAGAGATATTGAGCAATCTTTTCTTTGTCAGTTCGAACGCTGGAGGATGACTAAGTTTCGTCCGAATCGCAGTGACTATGTTGAACCTGGTCTTATTGAAAGGGCACGAATAATACGCCCTACTGACAAGTACCAAGCCCCACGAAAAGTGAGATCTGCAGAAGATAATGGTTTTATATTTGGTAATAAGGCCCCAGTGCTCAATTACCGAAATAGAGAATTTAGAAACAAGGCTTTTTCACGAAGAGATTGTGACCAAATTAAGATCAGAAATGAAAGCCAAGCGTCGTCAAAGGAACAACACTTGACTGAAAGTATCAAACCTTTCCCGGCAATTAACTTTTCAGTGCCAAAAGATATCAAAAGAACTGCTTCTAAACCTTCACAAGATTCTAAGGATGAACCGAAAAATAATTTAATTGAAAATTTCAGACCTTTCCCGCCACTTAACTTTTCAGTGCCCTATGACACCAAAAGAAATGTTTCTGAAATTCCGAAAGATATTAGTGAGGGGGGAAAAAATACATTCAAACAAGATACTTCATATGTGCCATACAAATCTTACAAATTAACTCGACCAAGAGCAGTCAATAATGACCTTTTACAAAAAATTAAAAGTTTTGATGAACTGAAAATTTCTAAGCCAGGAAAGCAGTCTTCATCCAATAAGTTCAGCGCCAATTCGAAAGAACTTCATTGTGCAAGCAGCGCAAAACGAAGCGAATCCAAAAACACAGAAGATTCATCTTCCTTGAATCAAGACGATTTTGCGGACACAAAAGATACATTGAATAAGGTAAAATCCCCCGTTATACTGAGCAGTGACAGACAACGTATTGAAAATGCAAAACATCCTTCAAAAACTAAATTCAGTCAGGACAGTATCTTGCGACGCATAACTCCAACTCAAAGTGCGGTTAAAATTAAGTCAAAGTTTGTGTGCCCAAAAAATTCATCAACGGCAAACACCAACGAGAATCCAGTTATGGAGAGATGTACCCCAGGAGATTTCTTACGTTATAAGTCAAATTCATCCATAAAAGGAAACGAAAATCGTTTCCGAAATAATAAAGTTTCATCAGCAGAAAAAAATGATGGTAATCTTGCGAAATTAAATAAAGTACCAACAACAGACTTCCGCTACGGGGCTCCTCCTGTTAATACACGTAAATCACAAATCTAACAGCGGATCAGAAGTCCTGCAAACCTGCAACTATCGAAATCGTTCACGGAGCAAACTTTTCAGGTAAGAATCGACACTAATCAGCGGCTCCTTTTATACATTGTGTTGAAAACTCCAGACAGTTTTAACATATATACAGCGGCGCACCAACCGGGAAGAGGGGATTCACGGAACCGCCCCCCCCCCCCCCCAGAAATCATCGGATATCCTGCATTCGGCCGATTTTTTTAATTATCCGGAGCCGTGAACGAAAGATCTGGTTATCCGGCATGACCAATTCAAACTTTAAAATTTAATTAATTTGCATGCTTTGAAAATATAGGTAAATAATGTTTCAAACATCAGAGCTGGGTATCCGGCGAGGATGTGTCACGCAAGAGACAATCCGAAAAAATATGAGGTTTATCTCTAATCCCGACCTTGGACCATGTCCCAAAAACCAAAATCCTGGGTGCGCTACTATATGTATGCTGTTAAATCCCGTTTCAATGAACGCGAAGAGACCGGAAAAATAATTTGTTGTGACGGAAAGTTCGTTACAACGGGGGAATACACATCATGCTATCCTCCTACTGGGGTTTAAAATTGGACTGAACATTTATTGCACTATAACGAAATTTCGTTGTATCGGTATTCTCCATAACGACTTTTTACTGTATATATAGAGAGAGATTTTGCAAGTCCCGGATTGTATTAGACGAACGTTAGAATGTTATGAACCTCCAATTTAACGATATCATAAACAATCATTAAATCGGAGTTTTACAGACATGCAGCAAATTCTCTTCTGCTTGGTTCCATCTCAAAAACTCACTATAAAGAAAATTTCCTTATACGAAGAATAGAGATAATTTCGTTATTTCGAAATATTCTTATGAAGTAAATGTTAAATTTTATATAGGTGAGATAAGTTCCAAATATGTAAATATGACTTCCAGTAAAGAATGAAGTAATATACATTGCCTTTTTTTTTTGAAAATTATACTTTTTTTTTACTTAAATATAGTGCTTAAAAGAGAAGACCGTCCACTAATTTATTTGAAAGAGCTTTGTGTTTTGTGATGTGACTATCATTAAAATGTTCACACCTTAGGAGTAGGGGGAAAGTGATTGAATAAAACACGGTTTGCATAAATATGTCATTTGAAGTAAATTGTGATTCTGCCTGAAACAGATAGCTGATGTGGACTCTTTCCTTCTCACGGATGAATAAAATGCCTTTCCTCCTATCCCCCCCATCCTTAGAATCTTACCCCTTAAAAATGTTGCTCTCTCTGTTTTCTGTTGTTATGTTATCATTGGAATGAAAAATGCGAGTGGATATAGATTCATGGGTGATTCTGAGCAAAAAGAAAAAAAAAATTCTGAACTTATGAAACTTTCGGAAAAAGTAAGCATTACGAATTTAAAAAAAATGTAGTTAGGTGATTATTTAAGGGTAGCATACGTTAAAATACCTTGTAACTTTTGAAACAATTCAAATGTTTATAGAATGCAAAAGAATTGTAATGCATGGCACGCTAATTTTCAGCGAAACACCGTGCTCAATGTTGGAAAGTTTCCAAAACATGAGTTTTTATTTATACCTTGTATAAATTAAGAAAATACAATTAAATTATTCGAGACCTTTAAAGGTTCATGCAAATTTGTTGCCGGTTTCACGGTGCACTTGAAAGAAAATTTCGCAAATAACAAATTTTGATTAATGCGTGATCGATGGTGGAGGAAAGGGGTGAGCTAAAAACCTCATTTTCTCACACATGAAAATGTGCAATGAACGGTTGCAAAGCGATAATATTGGTGGCCAAGAATTTTTCTCATAAATCAAAACGCTAAGCTTAATTTTAAAACATTGTTAAATTATTAAGAACTATTTTTAAAAATTTGGAGAATTAAACTAAAAAACGCAATATTGGCTGAAAAGTGGTAGTCTCGTTTAATAATTGGGACAAATGGCAACTCTGTTTCGTCAAACAAATCGTAGGATTAATTGAAAAAAAAAAATTGTTGGATTGGAAATTAATTAAAATTTCGGAAACCCGTATTAATTTTCAATTTTCGGATCAGGGTTTCAAAAATTTCGGATCAGAATCGCCCTTGCAGAGATTCAGGCACATGGGAGCAAGTTGGCAGCTTCCTTCAGAAACCGAAAAGGTAAATGCATGAAAAAATTCATTATAGGGAAACAACCATTTCGTTACAAGGAAAATATTTGGAGTGATGAAAATTCTGATTAAATATGTGTTTATCGGTAGAAATTTTCTGTAACTGACAAAAAGAGAAGTTCTTGTAAGTCTGCAATTATTAGAATAATGACCATCCAATTTGAAAAAGGGGTACTGGCGAGCACAATAAATATTAGCAGGAGAGGGAAAAGCGAAATGTGAAAAAGGTCGTATCGAAATGTACTTCTTAAAAAAGGGGGTAAATTAATATTTAGTCCCTGAAGAAAAGATTGATATCATCAGAGCAGAGTTCTGATACCGAAGTTGAAAGGGAAATTTCTTCAATTTTATGTTCGGATAAACTTTTCTAACTGTACATTAATGCAATTCATTATAAGCTAAATATTATAAAGTATATTTAAATAATTCTCTACTTTTTAACTAATGTGTTTAATATTTATAGTATCTTATATATATATATATATATATATATATATATATAAGTGTGTGTGTCTGTATATTAACTGTATAAATATTTTTCTTTCTTTCTTTCTTTCAGAAGCTTCTCAAAAGAGCTTTTGGAAATGCACAAAATTCAATGAGGGCACAAAATTCAATTAACAAAATTAAAGAATTTCTATTGTTTGTGATTTTACGAAAAATGAAAAAAGAAGATTGAAAATCAAAGCTATTTGCTTAATTCTAAAGCGATTTCATTCATTGAAAAATATCAAATTTACCGTCAATCTAGATCAAAATTGATTAATTAAAAATTATATATACTAAGTGCATAATTTGCGTTTCATACGCAACTACTTTAAAAATTTTCGAGCTTCTGCAGAAACAATTACTGATCATTATTATGTTCAAATTAGTTGCAATGCAAATTTCTGCTAATGTAAAAATTAAAAAATGCTTATGCATAATAAAACATTAAAAGTTTCGTGAATTATTTTTCATTTTGCTCTGAAGTTTGGGCAAATTATTTTGAAAACGTTTTTGTAATTTAATCCTATAGCTTTAAAACATAGGGTCATTTGAAAAAAGATGGGCATAGTTAACTATTTCCTTCAAGAGTATAGGAAAATAAAAACAAAAGCAAACAATAACTTGCATAATTGAAGGAATGTACTCTTATTTCGAATGGTCAGAAAAATAAATGTCAAGCATGTGCTGTGGGGAAAATGATCATCCACAATTGTTCATTTAAATCACAAATGAAGTATTTTCAGCTGTGGGCCTCACTATACGGTTCTTGGCATGGATATATTCAAGGGGTTGGATATAGGGGTATATCCCCCCACGGTAATTTGAATAACTAAATGCTACTAATTAACCAAATCAAGCATTACAAGATTGATACCTTGATACTTTTCCTTTCTGTTGTCCGTAGAACAGAAATAGGCACTGCAGACCCAGCAGTAGTTTACAAGATAGTTCATGGCTGCCTGCGATCATATAGCGGCTGTCCAGACGTGGCGCCAGAACAAAGGAATAAGCGTTCAAACGATAGTTATTTTTTTCCTCACTGGTGCGCTGCAAGCATGTACTAGTTTTGTATAGAAATACATTACGAATGCATTGTTTTTGCCGGATTTGCAGCATGCATCATGAAGATTTCTTTTTGGTAAATTTTTAGTTCATGCACTACTGATCGGAAATATGTCTCCCAATGTTTAATTGTGTCTAACTTATATATATTTATTTTAAAGAAATTTATCATCGTAAATGAAATAAAACGACAGAAAGCAGTAGAGTGTTTTTTCTAAGCATTAAAGTAGTGAATGCATACATTTTATAATTTTAGGGATTTACAAAATTCACGTTTGGTTTATATGCATATATTTTATTTGTTTTTTTCACTCCATGTCACATATTCAATTACTCTGCAAATAGAAATCGTGAGTTTGATGATTTAGATCAGTGGTCGGCAACCCGTCGATCGCGATCGACCAGTCGATCGCGACAGCATATTGGACAGTTTATAGTTTTTTAAAAAATAAAATAACTTTTGAATTAGAAGGCAAATTTATTATTTTTTTATCCTTTCAGAAAATACTTATTAGTTTGTCAGACCATTCACTGGACTTTAAAAAACTTGCCAATAATATGGGATGTTAGTCTTCACATTAACTATGCTCTCGGTGAGAGATAATGGGATACTTTCACGCCGAGAAGAAGAACACCGCGGCGAGGGGGGCAATATGGCAAACAAACGCACGTGGTAATGTTATTTGATTTGGGAAAGTCGCGCTTGCTCTTAAAATCGTCTTTTTTCGTAAAGAAAGATGGGTACCCACTGTTGTGCCTATGGATGCACCAATAATAGTGTAAAGGAAGAATGCAAAGTGAAAAGAATATCGTCTCATTTGCTTCCCTATTCTAATCCAGAGCGTTTGAAAGAATGGCTTGTCAAAATCAAACGCGATAACTTCACGCCATCTGTCAACTTAAGATCTGCTGTTCCGAGCACTTTGAGGCATCCTGTTTCTTATATTAACTGTTATCACGGAAAAGAATGCAAAAGAGTGATTTTGTTCCGAAGATTTTTTCCTTTTCTAGTCCTCCTAAGAAACGAAAGAAGATGAATAATATGTCTGAAGCTTCAAACGCACAGTAAGGTTTTTCCTCCATTTTATTAGTAATGTTTATTTATTTTGCATGTGCCCAAGTAAAAGTAAATGCTATTTCTGGTAGCCAATATATATCGTTTCATTCATTTCTGTAAAAAGAAATAAGTTCTCACAGTTTAATTAGTAGAATTTTAGAAACATTTAGAAGATTTTCGTTTTGTTAATAAAAAAAAATCGTAAAATTTCCAATTTTTTGATTAATTTTGAGTATACCTATACTTATTTATAAGCTTTTTGTTGAATATGAAAGTTTATCCTAACAGTAACATAGGGAAGGGTCATGTCCTCACCAAAATGATGCACTATAACATTTTTTTCAAATGAAATATATAAATGTTAAAAGCGTTATTAGAAAAACCCTCCCAGTGTGCAGGGACGTAACTAGAGGGGGGCAGACGGGGCGTGTGCCCCTGGCGACAGATTGACTAAATGTGTGTGTTTGCCTAAATACATATACTTTTTTTTGTGAGGGAGTGCTAAATCCTGGTTTCGCCCCAGTTAGAAAATGACCTAGTTACGTCCCTGCCAGTGTGTGCAGGTCAGGAAAGTCAGATTTGGAAATCAGTTACGAAAATAACAAAAATTATGATTAGGTCTCGAAAAATTTTCCGTCCAACTGGACTGGCCCTGCCTAGAGCCACTATCCCCAAAGAAGACATTGAACATCCCGTGCACAACAGATTTTCAAATATCTGAAATCCGACCCCCGCCGCTACACCAACTATACAAATGTTCGATTTGTCAAATTTGATTTTAAAAGTTTAATTAACATGTTTTGAAGATACATGTAAATTACAAACTAATTACGTGGTTGGAAGCTGTGGGACAACTAAAAATTTATGTAGTAAGTTAGTTAGTACAAAAGTTTAAAAAATATTTCTATTACTGGATCTTATCTATTGTACTACTACGTACTTGAAGATGTACCTTTATAGGAGTTCACTGTCGTTCACCTAAAATTTTCCACAGTACAATTGTTTTTTTTTTTTTTAAGTACAAGTATGTTACTGACAAAATATATGGAACTCTAAGTATCAAAATTTATTTGTATCAGTGGTGTAGCCGAGGGGGGACGGTGTCCCTCCACCTTTTTTTCCAGGACTACACCACTGATTTGTATATATACTAAATTTTCTAATCTCTATTAATCATGATTCATTTATTTAAATTTAAAGTATTTGTATTTTATGAATTTGTAAAATTTATCCCCACCCCCCACTTTCTCTATGAACCAACTTTTCATGAGTCACTCTAATGAACCAAATGCTTCTAACCGTCCTCTTTGTAGGCGAACCTGAAGTAATTCAGGCTGTTCTATGTAGTTTAGCAATGAATGGGCATGATCTTGCATCCAATTTTTTGGAATCATTTCTTGTCCCCCAGTTTTGCATTACAGTTACTAAACATGTTTTTATATTGTGTAATTATAATTATATTGCTTAACTTTAATGGTTTAGTCATAAGTAAACAAACATTAAGTTTGCTTAGATGGTATGAATATGTTAAATATTTCATTTGCTTGTCTTTCTGTTGAGTTAAAATGATAAGTTACCTTTCACTTATGTGGTGAGTCAAGGTTCATCAGAAATAGAAATGTAAGCAAGTGAGTAGTATAAGTGAATAAACATAATTGGTTACTACAGAACTCAACATGAGTGCTTATTCTACATATTACTGAAGACAATAAATAAGATGGGTTCTACAAAAAAATTATAAATTATATTAATTGATTTTATTAGAGCACAAAATGATTACATAAATAAAAGGACTCTATTCTGAGAAGATGATGGTTCAGATAATTTGCTTCTCAGATATCAGTATGTATTTTCTGCAAATAACTTCTTATTCTAGCTGGTAATTGAATAAGCTACATGTACATGGCACTCAAATAAATAATATTTTACTTGAATTGTTTTTAACTGCAAAAGATGAATGCCAGATAAACTGACCAAAATATTACAATGGTTTAAAATGACATGTTTTTTTTAAAAATCAATGTTTAAAATAGCTGACATATTTTACATCACTACCTGGATCTTTGCTCAGAGACAGAGGTTGTTGTTAAAATTCTGCCCTGTGAATGATCTTGCTGGTGGAAAAATTTGTAAGATTGTTTAGAATTTATAAAAATACAATATAAGTTTAACAGCCAAATAAATGGATTCTGTGACATAATATTTTATTCTACTCCATGGAATAGAATTGTGGTATTTTCCTGAGATGAAATTTGTTGTTTCAACGGAACCTGTATTATCCAAAGAATTTGAAAGTTATCACATACAGAAAATAGAGAGTGCTCGGATTATTACATTACTCACAATTATGTATGCTACTTCTTGATACAAAAATGCATTTATAAACGAATAAAAATTTGCAATCTTTTTTTCTAGTTACTTATACTTTTATATCTGTTGCTAGTAGATAGGTAGAAAAACAGTAGAACAATAATACTATCAAATTTTTAGTTTATACATTTTGAATTACAAATCATACAAAAACCGTATCTAAATGCACTACTCTCAGAACTTATTTCTAAACTCACAAGAAACATATGCATATTTTATCAGTATTGAATATTACATTTTTTTTTATTTGGAAACCTTTTTTTTTAAAGTTTTTATTTGGTTTTTAAATATATAGTAAATTTAAAATTGTAATTTCACAAGATTACGCAAACAAGATTCTATTTTTGCAAATTCACAAAAACGGGAACCTAGTTGAAAGGACTGGATTTGTTGCCGATTTCATTTTCACAAAATTATTAGCCCCAGTGTTCAAATTCAAAGAACCCGTTTCTCCACATTTCATAGAGGGTTGAAAGCAGGGATTCCACATTTGTACAGCAACCCTTTTTTTAATATATTTCTAATGGGCTGCTGTTGGTTCTGCCAATTGCAGATCTAGTGCGTTCCCGAGAGATTGGTACCATTTCTTTCAGCGGCACCACAATGAGTGTTGTACCATTGCCACATGATAATTTTGACGTCCGGCTTCTCCACCAAAAAGGCCAAGACTCTGTTGATGCGAAATTGCACTAGGAATTTACATTAACCGAGAACATCCAAGCCAAATGTCTACTCAAGGGAAATTTTACATACCGCATAA
Organism: Octonoba sinensis; assembly: GCA_038502835.1. Lineage (NCBI taxonomy): Eukaryota > Metazoa > Arthropoda > Arachnida > Araneae > Uloboridae > Octonoba > Octonoba sinensis. The sequence goes on along the minus strand of CM076602.1, from coordinate 44,444,680 downwards.
TCATACGACATGGGCGCAGACGATTTTCTGCATCTTGAAAATCCACCGACTCAGGACGGGAACCATTATTTGCATTTTCAGTAGTACTAACAGTTTTTATGTTGCACTTTTAATGTTTCTTTTGGATTTTACTTATTCGCATATTTGTCATGGTCTCTCGCATAGACGCATTAGCGAGAGAGCACCTGTATTTCAATAATATCACAGAACTTTGGAAGCAAAATCGAATTCTTCTGCCTAACTTCGGTTTGATCATAGGTGGTCAAAGCTGCGTCATGAAATGCATACTGGGCAGTAAACATTTGGAAATAATTTAACAGTGCAAAATGTGTTTTAAAAAAATTCAGTGGCTTAACCACAATGTAAAACTATACAAAAAATGTTCAACGTATTTCAGGAATATCCTAAAAGCTAACATTAAGGAAAGCCAGAGCCTGAAATCAACTCTAGTCAATCGGAAATGAGAGCCATCGGGAGATCTTTCCTTTATTTATTTTTCTGGGACTCTTTTGTAAATACGTCTCGTCACTTCTCAGTTTAAAAAAGGAAATTAAGCTTACTCTGTCAAAGATTTATGACGTTAAAAGAAAGAAATAGTGTTGCCTTAATATACACACTAGATGTGTGGCATCTGGGTCATGATGTTGCTAACGGTCCACTCGAGGTACCTGGCGAGTCCTCGTTTTATCTAGCCTTGCGCCTGCACAGGGAGGCTATGCAGGTGTTGACTTTTTATTTCCTCCCAGTTATTTGGTCTTTTATGGATTCTTCTTTAAAAAACTCTCAAAATTCAAAAATTGAAAAAATTTCCAAAAAAAATGAAGAGTTGAGTCATTCTGACGAATGTACTCAACGGGCCTGTGAAACAACTCCTATGGAGTTGGATCCTGGCACTAGGGGCAACACCAGCAATCCTGCTGCTGGAGGAAGTGAAGTTGCAAGTCTGCAACCCACCAACTCTGCAGCAGGGGAGCAGGTAGTACTTACTAAGATTTTTTTTTTTTTTTTTTTTTTTTTTTTTTTTTTTTTTTTTTTTTTTTTTTTTTTTTTTTTTTTTTTTTTTTTTTTTTTTTTTTTTTTTTTTTTTTTTTTTTTTTTTTTTTTTTTTTTTTTTTTTTTTTTTTTTTTTTTTTTTTTTTTTTTTTTTTTTTTTTTTTTTTTTTTTTTTTTTTTTTTTTTTTTTTTTTTTTTTTTTTTTTTTTTTTTTTTTTTTTTTTTTTTTTTTTTTTTTTTTTTTTTTTTTTTTTTTTTTTTTTTTTTTTTTTTTTTTTTTTTTTTTTTTTTTTTTTTTTTTTTTTTTTTTTTTTTTTTTTTTTTTTTTTTTTTTTTTTTTTTTTTTTTTTTTTTTTTTTTTTTTTTTTTTTTTTTTTTTTTTTTTTTTTTTTTTTTTTTTTTTTTTTTTTTTTTTTTTTTTTTTTTTTTTTTTTTTTTTTTTTTTTTTTCTTACATTTGTTTTTATTCATAAAACTCATATACTTCCGTGCTAAACACAAACATCGTATCTGCATCTGAGCTCAAAATGAGTTATTAACAATTGAAGTTTTGCCCTTTCTTGTATTTGTTTCAGATACCAGTTTTTGGGAAATTTTTAAAATGAAATTATGAATAAGAAAACACAAGTGACAAGGACCCACTGGTGGCTATAGCTCAAGTTTTACAAAAAAGTGTAGATACGACTTTTGTGCTTTTAGAACGACAATATAGCTCTAAGCTAAGTGTATCTCTATTTGATGTAATTAAGGGGAGAAATAGGTGTAAAAACGGCGCATTAGGAGCAATTTTCATGATTTTTTTTTAACATATAAATAATAAATATATTTTATTGAGATTTTGAGGTTGATTTATAGATATATTGAAGAACATTCACTGAAATTTTCAAACTTTTTTCTTGAAAAATACCGAAGATATCAGCTGCTGCACACTGTAGGTCGCCACCCGGATCGGCAGTTTGCGTACATCCTGGAGGACAATTTTTATCTGAAATCATTTTTTTTTTTTAATTTCTTTTTTCATAAGTGCCTCTTCTAGTTGAACTAAAATCATCACAAAAAATTGAAAATTTCTATTTTTCTTCAGAATGAGAAAATTACCGTTTATTTATTTTAACCGTTTTTTTTCTGTTTTTTTGTTATATTTTTTACAATAAAAAAAGATTAAATAAAGATATGCTTATGAATGTAGTTCAACTAGAGCGTATATATATATAAAGAAAATGTGTGCTAAATTTGATAAGGATCGATCAAAAACTCGCTGCGAGCTAGAGTACGCAAATTCAAATAAAGTAGTTTCGAGAAAAACGCGTTTGAAAAAAAGGGTGGTAGTGAAGGTTAATTTAAAGCAGTAATGAATCATTTTTTTATACTTATAGACTAATACTTGTAGAAATTTCTATCCGAGGTCTCAATTGTTAAAAGAAATAAAAGGACATCTCCTAACGTTCTTCTGTCTCTCTAATACCCTTCAGGTCAGTCATGAATGAGGGACTACCTGATCAACCGCTCCAAAAGAGGCGCTCGCTCAAATGCTTATATCTGTCAAACGACTTGGACTTTTGCTTTGAAATTTTCAGGGTATATTATTGAATAGTTGAAGAATCGATTTATTCAGATTTTTTTTAAATTTCTTGAGACCTCTACAGGTATTCCCCCCCCCCCTTAATGGTTCAGAATTTTTGCAATGCACACGTATAAGTGACTGTTTCTGCTTGTCAGAATTTAAGTCTTTATTTTTTCTACTTAGTACTGCATACGTTTCGGTCTATTCAGTTAAATTGGAATTACTAGTAGAAATAATTACCAGCAGAAACTGATTATTTTCGTTTTACTCGGTATGTCGAAGATTAGGAACACTAACACGTATTGTTTGTAACAACATAATTGTTTGTATCAAGTAGAAAATTTTAGTTTCTCTGTAATGTAGAACATATTCTGCTAATCTTAAAACTAATTTGAATAATAAAAGCTAACTCTTGTATAACATAACTATGTGTGTGTTTTATCAAAGAAATAGAATACGCAAGGTGAAAAAAAACCCTCCAGCATTGTCAGATATGTAAAACCACGCTCTAAATTGCCAGCTTTTTCTTGAGGTATATTACCAAGTAGTAAAAAATTACAAGCACTATAATAAATTATGCTGGTGACCATCCATAGCTATAGAATTTCAAAGTAAACTTTAATAGCAACATACAAAAATGTGGCAGCTCATGGTTTTAATGTAACATGGTGCCTCACTTTATTTTATCTTCATAATAACAAAATATTCCCCTGATGCAAATGCCTGCTTTAGCCTTCGTTTTAATTTGAACATAAGTAATTTCGACAGTAAGTAGATAATTTGCCAGCAGAACTTTGCATTAAAGGTAAAACTCACAACGTTATGGAAATGCCTTTCTAGGGATAAAGCAATCAAGAAAATTTAGCTTTACGGCTGCATCCTGCATAGGTATAATAAGCCGCTGGATGGGATGAAGCCGCGATTATTTCACAGTGGTGCATTTAACAAAGTAGTTTCAATGCCATAAAGTTTTTGGAAATATTGTTTGTGTGAAATTTGTGAGTTGCATTAGTTATTACCTTAAACTGATACTGCGTAATTTTTTCAAGAAGAGGTACATATCCGCCAACGACCTCCATGAAATAAAATAAATTTTCGTAGAAAGTAAATTTGTAGATTAACACCATTAGCTTATATTTAATCAGCAACTAGAGAAAGCCATGACAAATTTGCAGAAATACACATAGCAAAAAAACGTATGTGAATATATATATATATACATATACACATGAATATGTAGATATATTTCCAGTATTTAAATTGAAAAAACAATTTTTACGCAATTTATTTTCCTTATTGTTTCAAGCCAACGAGGTACATAAATAATATATATATATATATGTAGTTGTATGAGATCAAAATGTAGGGGAAATAGTTAAAACAAATAAAACCAAAACTAATCAATGATTTATTAGTTACTGAGAAAACATAACATTTCTATTGATATGAAATACTGTGTCAGATTATATACCTTATTTAATATGTCAGATATAACGTTTGAATATAATTAAAATGATCCAAAAAAATTATGAAATATAATGATGTTTGGGAAAATGATTTTGATATTGTTTACATCCCTGATAACTTTCCTTTTTATATTAAAAGAAATTCATTTTTTGTTGATATTGTGTATGTTGACCATTAAAAATATTTGTATTGTTAAAATAATTTAGAAACTAACCTAAACGAGACAGACACACACTTATATATTTAAAGCGAGCTATATATATATATATAGCCCGTTTTGTTCTTGACGAACTTTTTGTTGTATACGTAGGAGTAATTGTAATGTCTGAACGCATTCCAGAAAACAGCAAACAGCATCATTTTTTATGAAACTTGTTGTTAGATTTTAGAATTGCTATAAAAATTAAATAAATAAAACCCATAAATAAAAGGTTTGTTTTTTTCCGTATTTTTAGAACTGAACCTCCTTTTGTTGTGCTAATGTGAGTGCTGAACTGTTTGAAAAGTTGTAAAATAAATCTGTTAATTTTTTGTGACACTTTCATTGGGATCAAAAACATCAGCACTTCCAAACATTTTTTCCTAAGATATTTTTTAAAAAATCAAGTAAATTCTCGGTTTTGGAATTAGTAATTTTCTCGAAGGAAAATGTACTTATATTAAAGTATTTGGCAAAACTTTGCAAAAATATTCTAAAAATTTAACAGATACCTAATGTTACCAAACCGCCGTTGGAATATTTCTGAAATGAGCGTAAGCTCTACGTTGGTATGCGTTAACACTAGAAAGACGGACGCTTCCCGTGTAAGTACGAAGTCTTAATAAGCCAATGTGGACATTCCTATAGTTTTGCATGTAATGACTTCTTTTAGTTTTTCTTGAATGAGTCCAAGTGCCCAACGCATCTTTTCTATGCAACAGTTGAGAGTGTAACAGCGTACCATAGTATTTCTTACACGTGTGAAAATGTAAAAATTACTTCTATTTCAAAGATCAATAGCTATTATCCGACTGACCAGCTGTCACATCTGTTTCTTATTTTGAATTCAAAACTGCTTGTAAAACGGAGAAGGTCACGTTCAAACTTGACAGAATGGCACTTTTTTATGCTGAAGCTATTAGAAGACACGAAGAATTGGTCCGTTTGTATTGTGAAATACTTCAGAAGCCCCACTGCTCCCTTCCGTCTTTCTAGGTATAAAGCTCAATATTTGCGCCTCAATGAGCAAAATACAAAAAGTATCAAATGGGTATTAAAGTAGGAGCATATTGGGAAAAGTCAAAATGTTGTAATGCATTTTAATAAGTATTTTTCGAATTAATAAATAACAAATCTGTATAGGTACCACACAAGCCCTCTTTCTGGTGTTAAACGCTAGAAAACAAACACATGGATTGCTTAAATATGTTAGTAGAAAATAATGTATTAAATGGTTTATTGTCGAAACCCGGTTTTTGCGGTATGAAATAAAAATTCCTTTTATTCTAAAAAAATCTCTGCATGTTTCATGGTTAAAATTTTCTACAGCTGCATTGTATTTTGATGAACTAAACGCACAATTCATGGTGCTATGTATATATTACATATAGATATTGTGTTTGAAACATTTGTTCTAACACAATCTTGCATTTTAACTTATAACTTGAAAAAAGATACGGTAAAAAATAATAATGTTCTTTTTCTGAAATTCACTTTAAACAATTGTTGGATAAATTAAAAAACAAGTATATAGGTTAAAAACCGCAGCACAAGGCTGCGAAAAACATTTCGAATGAAAAAGAACATGACTTAATAGTTAACTCCAATTCACTGTACCTCACTACAAAAAACAGTGAAATAACTAAAATTTGCACATTTTCAATTGTTTCACCCTAGAAATGACATTTCTTGTTCATAGAAAAAAGCTTTTAAAAAAGCATTTCATCTCAATTTCGCACATGGTTGTTTTTCTGAGACGAAAATTTTAATAATGTCTAGACTGCGTCTCTTTGATAAACACTATTGCAACAGTAACCTATTAAAATAAAGAATTGCTTGTAAAAGAATAGAATACGTTGCATACCGAAATAAAAGGAAAGAATGGATTTAAAATTAAATTAATTAAAATTAAATTAATAATTTATAAAAATTATTAAAAATATTAGCACTGACTCCAAAATAGACTCCATTTTTTCCAGCACTAAAGGATTTTTCTAAACTTCAAAATCTTCGGGAAAAATGCAGCCTTAAAAACATACTTAAGCTGTTCTTTTCTTAAAATTTCTAATTTTTTTTAATCTTATATATTGCATTAATATACCCTAACATTAGAGGGGGTTCAGAATAAGGAGGGACAGCCTCATTAACCCCCTAATTTCTAATAGAGATTGCCCCAAAACTAGGCCAAATATATTTTTAATATATTTTTGAATTTGTTTATTCAGGTCATTTTTAAAATGTATGTCAATATATTTTTTACCGTACCATCATAAACCACTCTCCCTTCAACCAACCCACCTTGATGAGAAAATACGCATGTGCGTAGAATATAGGCAATGTCAGTGCGCATGTGGAAGCTTGTTTGAGTCTCTTATGCTCTGCTTAAGAGTTTTCCTTTTATGCTCTTTCTATAAAAATCATCTATTTGTACTATCCAGTTAAGGGAAATCTATATCATATCTCTACTAATAACAAAGTAATAAATATGTCTGTGTCCGGCGTAAGGCCAAGACCGTTCGGTGGATTTTCATCAATTTTGACAATCTCTACTATTAATAAGGCAGTAAGTGTGTCTGTCTGTCTGTGTCCGTTGTAGGGCCAAGACCGTTTAGTGTATTTTTATGAAAGTTAGTTTGGAGCATAGGGTTGCGCAACTCGAATAGTTTTTCCTGAAATCCGAATTTGTTACTTTTTATTCTAATTTACAGATGAAAATTGCATAAAATGGTTCTTTTCTATTTGAAGAAATTATTGCATTGTTTCGAACTTAATACCATTTGAAAGCCCGTAAAAAACTGTTTCAGATAGGGTTTTGCTCAATGAGCTAAAATTCGAAGCCTCTACATTAATTAGAAAATAAGTTATAAGCGGTTTTTTTTCTATAGTTCGAAATTATTTTTTCACGGTAATTGACTTTAATTTTATTTTCCCCAGATGATTGAAAAAGCACTTGTTTTTAATTTTATTTGTATGTTTTCCATTCTGTCCATACATAGAGTACTAAACATTTATGAATTTAAATTGTTCTAATGAATCACAATCGTCCTTTTTGTGTGGGCACTTGAACTGAACAAACAGAATGCGTTTTAAAAATAGTTTCTTTCTTTCTTTCTATCTTATGTTTTATGTGTCTGTTTTGAAAACAAAAGTTGCTTAAATGTGTAGAATCGTGGGGTAATTGCCGCGGGTGGAATTCTGTGAGATGCTATTCAATTTAATAAAATAACGCAATTCACACATAAAAAGCTACCACTGTATATATAAATAGCGAACCGATTTATCTTTTCACTTTTAAACGGGAACATGGCCGTACGGGTACCGCTAGTAAATCATAAAAGGAAATGTTCGAAGCAGAGCATGTTTCTTTGCCCCAAAAACCATCGACAAGAAGAATAAAGCTGAGCATATTTTAAATTATTCGTTCTTAAGGATATGCTAAGAGGTAAATTTGCTCCGAAGTCGTGCTATTGCAGTTTTGTTGAAATTTTCATTTCAAATAAAGGAATTGATGAGCCCCCGCCTACTTCCTGAGACCTTATACTTGTTTAAACATTGCAATGAATATAGTAAATTAAAAATAATAATAATAAATTACTTGAAAAAAAGATTTTAACTGTCGCAATTTCCAAGTTTTGCAATTTTTCATGATTTTTGAAGCCATGAGGAAAAAAGTACGTTAGTCTCGTATTCAGCGCTATAAATACAAATGAATCCACTATTAAGATCAAGCGAACACAATGGGAGAAGGATTCTATTATGCTTAGTATTATTTCTATTGTTTTTATTTTGCGGATTAAGTTATCTGTCGTTAAGTTATCTTTGTTTTGAAGTTCTTTTAGTGAAAAAACCTGATTGAAAACTTATTCAAATACATTTAACAGCAGTTATTTTTTTTTAATTGGTAAAAAATGGCATTTTTTGGAGTGCAATAGATAAACTTAGTTTTCCATTTAGTTAAATCATTCAGAACAAATTTTTCCTAGGGCGTGCGTCCGTAGTGTATAATGTAAATTAAAATAATACTTTAATGATAATAAATACTACTGTTAAGGCAATTTCTGAAAATATTTTTAAAAATACAATAAGAAGAAAGCACACTTTCAAATCAGCATTCTATATTCAAATTTAGAAATGTCATCTTCACTAATTAAAAACCCAAAGTCCTTGAGTGTATAAAGACAAAGTTGGGTATCTTAAATGTAAAACACGCTCGTATTACCTTTTGATATGAAGGCAATAAATAAGAAATTTAAACTCGTGAAAAAAGCCATAAGAAAAAATTAAAAGAAAAATGTGTTTAACCTGTGTGTTCTGTGTTTTACCTGTGGTTTTAGCTAAAATTGACTATGTAGCCAATTGTAACTGACTGCATTATTTAAATATTTTAATTAATTGACTTTGTAATCAATTTTATAATCAATTTTTAATATTCTTGAATTTAAGTAAGTTATAAATATTACAAATGATTTTTTACTCGCACACCAAACTGAAATACTTATTTCAAAACGCGAACTTACGAAGTTCGTGTGAAGAAAAGTTAGATAAAACATGTATACGTTGTGTAAAAGTGCTGTAACACTAAGACAACGTATAAATATTTTGTAGAAAATCAAGAAATTCCTTACTTTCAAAAATTTAATATTCAGTCATTTAATATAGCCTATAAGAAAGTGATTTGCAATCTCTTTGATATTATTATTAGTTTTTAAACGATTATGAAGAGATTTAAGGGTTAGAATGAAGGGAGGAAAAAAATATTTTATGAAGAGAAGGAATCTCAGATTTTTTTTCTATTGCGGATAAGAGCCTCTAATTTCTCTGCTCTATTTCCTTCTAGAGTTATAAATACCAAATAACTGCGGCATACAAAGTATAAGTGTACCAGTTTTATGTCTTCATGTCTCTTTTACTCAGAAATTATGATGGTTATAAATTACATTCTGATAAATTTAGCTTCGATTACCAGAAACGACAGTTATGCGAACCCTCTTTATCATTTTGTTCTGGAACTATGTTACTCAATTGGAATTTTTGCACGGTTCTTTTTTTCCATTTCATACATTATTTCTTTTGTCATTGGAGAATTCAAAAAGAAGAAAGAGAAAAAAAGACTATTAGAAAGAAACGTGAGCATAATAAACTTGTAATACAATGTTCTATTTTACATCAAGCATCTGTTTAATTATATGTTTTAAGTGATGTAACTTTATTTGCAGGAAATCCGTCATTAGGAAAATTAATTAAAAATAAAGTAATGTCAGAGTTTAATATTAGTTGATTATTTGGAAAAAAAAAAGTTTTTTTTTTTAATAAGAATTGCTATGTAGTTGATGATAATGTAAAAATGTGTGTGTAAAAAATGATAAACGTAATGCACTAAATCAGTTTGGTCCAACACTCGGCATCCATGCCGCGTGCACCATACCTTTTTTTTTTTTTTTTTTTTTGCTAGTCCTTACCCATCTTACTGGAAAATTTTTAATGTAATATCTGGAAATATCTAATTTACCACTGAAATCAACATTGCTTTCTGTTACATCAGGACGGCGGTGTATTTCGGTTAAAAAATAATATTTAAAGAGGTTTCACTAATAATATTTAGCATTTATATTTAGATATTTCTTAAATTCTTTTATTTTAACATGATTTTTCATTAACTGTTATCTTAACTTGAAAATTTTGCATGTACGTTCATGAAAAAACATTTCCCATGTAATGTTACATGGTTTAAAAAATTCATTTAAAGGGTTTTTAATTGCCTCATGCACGTGTTTATTGCTGAATTTTGTACTGAGAATATTTATTACACAGATTGCTTCTGTCCCCTTTATAAACTACATGATTCATTCATATACTGTAAAGACTAGAATGTTATTATAAATTGTTTGATGGCATACTGTTATGTATGTGTCGAAGAGATATATAATGATGGTTGTATTAAAAATCGGATAGATATTTAAATAAAGACGTTGGACTAAGATTTATACCAACATTCAAAATGCACATAAATTCAAGTGTGTCCTGAATTCGACATTTTAGTCACATGTCGGTATTGGATCTTATGATGCGTCTTCTATTGGCAGTTTCTTTCTGACAACGTATTATTACCACTTTATCATATAAGTGTTGCTTTCGAAATATTTCTTGCCAGATGATTTTTGTACAAGTGCGATAAACGGAATACTGGTAGAATGCCCCTACTACTGGAAAAACACTGAACTATTATAACAGCGCAACAAATCAATATTTTATTATTATATGAATTGAAAACAGTTGTAGGCGTGTAGATTTTGCAGCATCTCTGGGTTTGATTTGATTTTTACTCTCGAAGTTTCTTTAAAGATCATTTAGTGTAGTGTGGTTCAACCTTTAATTACCCGAGAAACAATCAAGCTTTAGCAGAGGGATGTGAAGGCCAGATACATTCAAAAAAGATATCTTCTTACATATTTCATTAAAGACCTCTATTAAAGTTGTATTAAAATAATATTAAACTTATTAGACTTAGACTTTATTAGAAACTTCGAGAGTAAAAATCAAATCAAACCCAGAGATGCTGCAAAATCTACATCTAAAGATGATACCTTGAAAAGTGTTTCGAATGCATTATTTTAGATGTAAATAGGAAGAAACTAATTTTTAAATACGTTCCAAAGACATACTGCCAAAATCTTTAAAATTGTTTTCAAGATGTTTCACATAAAAGTTGAGTATTAAGTATTACTTATGATTTCTTTAAATATCAGAAAAGCTCAGTTTATTCCACATTATTTTTATATAAATAAATTAATATTTAATGCCATAAAAATACATATGAAATGAAATAAACTTGTGTTTCATATTCAAAAAGACATATGAAAGGGGAAAATATCATATCAATATTTGTAAATTAACACACATTGCATTAAACATAATGGCTGAAATAATTTTATTTTTTCCCCAGCGCAAACAATGCTTCTCTTCAAACTACAGGCTAATTCCACATAATGATTTTATTTAAGCTTTATTTGCTTTTAAAAAATGGCAAATAAATTTTTCTCTCAAGTCTCCAACCTTTTTCATGTTACAGTTAATTCGTTTACTTTAATTTAATGTTTTCAAAAAAACAAATTATAAATTAAACGCTACTGATTTTACCTTGTTAAATTAAAAAATATATATGCGTATATATTTTTTCATCCTTTCTTCGTAAAGAAAAAAAGCATGAAATTGGATTAGCCTCAGAGCTTCATGCATAACAGATACATACAAGTTTAACAATCACCCTTGTTTCAAATTTTCGACTTAGTAACTTTCATCACCCATGATTCTTAATGTTTTATTAGAAATATTAAGAATATTAAACATTTTTATCATGTACAAAAATCTCGGACAGTATTATTTATGTTTTCCCTAAAAACGTGATCTTTTTCATTCTATTTAACTTAAAATATAATAGTTTCGTGTTTAAAACAGTGATGAACATCACTTATGTTTAGTATATTTTCTTTTTAAGTTTATTATTTAACTATTTTTAAGTTTAGCCTAAAACGTTTCATTTTTTGTCAGTGTTCAACAAAAACGTCCCATCCTCAATGTCACGTATGGGGCAAAACGAAATCTTCAAATTTTCCCTAACTATTGTAGATTAAATAAATTTAACCATCATTCCACGACTGTAAGAATTTTTCCCCCAAAAATACGTAATAAACTCTAGAAAATTATTTATTCAGAGCCCGATGCAAAATTACAGATAACTAAAAACAGGAAACTACAAAGGCTTTAAAAATGTATAGCAACATATAGTGTGCAGCAGTAGTGGCACCATTTGTGAGCACGCTGAGTTACAAGTTATAATACAAAAAGTCTAAGACGAGCTTCGTTAATCCCACGCTGTTGTGATTCCTATGTCTTCGGCCACTCGGGCGAAGATGTCTCCGGAGTTTGGAGTCCAGAGACCTAGGTTGCTCACTAGTGCTAAAATTAAATTGTATGCCAAAAATATATGTTGCGTCTCTTGACAATTTTTAAACTAGTAGTCACAGATCTCAAGCTTGTATTTATGCAATTGTCGATATCTGTACATGTTCTGTTTTAAGCTTTTTCCCAGTAAAGTTTTTTTCCATACAAATCCGTCAGTTGGATCAGTATTTATATGGGATTGAAATTCCCCCTTAGGCGCTAATGTTTATCATTTTTGAACTGTTCAGTATAAAGGAACAATTGTTCAAATCAAAAAATATTTTACTTCGAGATATGCTTCTAATAAGCTTGTTTCAAAGAATGGATATTATGTCTAGGGTTTATAATTATTTTTTAACTATAAATTGCATATTTATTCGTAGTCTTTAGCATTGATAAGCACTTCTACTAAGATCACTTTTTTATCAGCATCATAAAAAGCAAAAAGATGTGTTCCTTCAGTAGCATTTTATGTTCTCTAATTAATAGTTAAATGCTCTAAACTTCAACATAATTTATTGGAAAAGAAATATCAATATAAGGATTATTTTTATTCCTATTTTGAGGCAATATAACTGAATGACTTCGCTTACTTCTAAAAAGTGCATTATTAATATTGAAAATAAAATAGAGGTAATCGAATAACTTTATTAAAACACATGTAATACTTAAAATGTAATCTTTATAAACTTCAGAAGTAAAAAAAGAACAAAAAAAAAATAGATAAAAATCTAAACGGATTCTGACTTTGGTCAGTTTTCCGATTTCTATAATTGTAGCTTTAATGCCAAATAAAATACACCCAAACCCTGCGGCTGATACGATCTAATACGCATTAAAGCTCAATGTCCCAAAACTGAACTTGGAAGAACTTAAATACCTAAGAAAGAGCAAAATAAAAAAGTCTTTGTTACTTCTTCGGACTTCGATAAGCTGTGAATAAACGCGACCTTATTCACTGAAAGGACCGTGAAACTTCCATGAATGCATAGCAAGAGACAAAGCTGGGAAGAAGAATGGAAAGGACAAATAATGTATCTCTTATCTCCATTACCAGTGCTTGAGGATAGCATTTTTACTGCGTAATGGGGTTATTTACTTGAAAGAAATAGTCAACCGCTCTGGTTGAATGTAGGCGAATCAGATTCAATAGAATTGTTAAACACACATTTTAACTATTTCAATTCATGTAAAAGTTATTAATGGAAATAAATGTTTTCCACCGCTTCGTATTGTAGAAGTCTTTTGTAAGTTATCATTTTTATGTATCTTATAGTTATTAAAAAAATGACATATTATAAAAACTGTGCATTTACTTATTTATTTATTAAATTTTAGATTGGTTATTTTTAAGTTTTACATCTTAAAAACATATAATAATTCGAAGCAAAAGTCTAAAATGCTTTTGAAACAAAAATAATTATTTGTTATAGGTAAAAATTAATTGCGTGTTAATTACTTTTTACGCATACTTTTTGAGATAACATCTCAGCATGTACATAACGACATGCACATTGCATGCATACCTTTTAAGAAAATTGGAGTGCAACATGGATGTAACAACGAATTATGATACTACTCCGAATTATGATACTCACACTTGCCTTGTTTGGAAGTCAAAAAGTCTGAGATTTTTTATCGACAACATGGTACAATTTTAAGAGCAACAAAAAAATTGGAATACGAGGAGTGTAAATTAAATAGTGGCAACTTAATGTAGAAACACGCAGAAGAGTGGGAATGTGCAAATAGGATGTGGGAGGGGTGAGGTGACGTGTGCTGATGTGTAGTGTGCAAAAATCAGTCGTTTTAGTTAGAAGGGTAGTTGTTACGAGGCATTAAAGTGAAGAGTTTCGTTTCTATCTCCCTAAAGCATCTTTCCAGAAGGTGATCAGAGGTCTTGGCTTAAAATCGAGGTTGCCCGTGACAAAAATTGCAACATAATATTATCGAGGATTACGTGAAACCTGTTGCAAAAATGCACTACTATATCGGAACCCCTCCGAAGGGACCCTTCTGAAGCCGCCGAATTCATGACGCTTCAGCTGTACTCCGTACATTAGGGCGCTCCGTCGGCCACTTCAACGATAAACACCTCGCCAGTGGTCTCCAAAGGCTTCCCGACATTTGGCAAAAGGTGATGCACTTTGCTGGTGATTACGTAGAAGGAATGCAATGAAATTGCACTTGTCAAGTCAGTAAAATTTTTTATACCCATTTTGCCATTACTTAATTTACAGCCCTCGTATAAAACGTGAGATGTTTGAGTGAGAATGTGTGAATTTATTTTATACGATTTTTTTATTGTTTTAAGTATTATGTCGTGTTATTGAAAAAATCTCAGGCTTTGTGACGCCCTAGGTCGGCAAGTCTGCCCATGTATTACATTTTCATGTATAGACAATTGGAATGGTTTTCCTCCAAAACAGTTGAGGAAGCAGCAGTTCAAAAAAAGAGAAGACTGTACTCTATTTTTCAAGTTAGCAAAATTTTGATCTAGATGTATGCTTGTAATTCTATTATTTGATGATTCTGTGCAACGTAAGAGCGTCTTTAACGACTTTTTACAAACATTTGCAAAGGAAATTAAAATATAAAGCTAAAAATTTGAAATTGATACATACATAGCTATTTCAATAAGCAATAAAAATATAGTTAGCATTAAAAAATGCAAGACTTCATGTAACTATTCAGTCTATTGGTTCGCAGGTTAGTTCTATAAATCCTTGAAATGACTTCTGATAGTAAATTATATAATTCGTATTAAATTTAATGCACTAAAAAAAAGGAAATTATTTTTAGCTAAAAATCCGGTGTTTATATTTAGGCACATTTCAAGTATCTCGTACCCCTAGCTGAAGTACATTTTTGACACAACTTGAATGTTCATTTCAAGCCTAAGAAAGTTATTCTTCAATGGTAAATGTGTAAAAATTATAATTATGAGGGTTTTGCTTCGCTTTTGTGAGTTTTTGATAAAATATAATTTAGTGTATTTTTCTCCTAAAACAATTATTAGATTGTTTATTAAATTTAGTCTGACATTGAAGTTGGTCGATAATACATAAAGAAGAAAACCACAGATAATGTAGCCATTTGGCAACACACGTTTTTACTCCCATACCAGCTTTAATAACAGTTTTGAAACAATTTGTTTTTCAAAAAGTATAATATAAGCCTAGATTTATGTCATTAGCTCATAAAATTTCCACTAGATGCCGACATAAGTTAAATTTTGCCATAGAAATTAAATATATTTTTTTCAGAAGAAATAAAAAAATCATGCATCTAGGGATAAGGAAAAAGAAACGTTCTTGTAGTGTATTTCAACAGTATGGTGGGGGGAGTAAAAGCGTAATGTGTCCTTTAGTTTTTCTTCCAAACAACATTTGGTTTCTGAGTGGATGCGTAATATAAAAACATTTTAAATAAAAACATTAAAAGCATCCGTTTACTTCTGTATGTGTTACAAAACTCATTCCGTCGATGTTCAAAATCAGCTGAAAAAAGCAGGTATTTTTATGTACATTATTTATATCTCATTTTATTTAAAATAACAAATATTAATGTTTTCATTCTTACATTATTTATCATAATGATACACATTACTTTTGTTTACCTTTGCACTCACACTTCTGTAGCAATATACTTTAAATAAAATAAAAAATGCAATTTCGAAAGTCGTTAAGTATAAATTTCTTCTGATATGACAATATTTAGATACAGGAAAATAATAAGCTAAAATTTTTACATTAAATTTTATGTCAAAGAATAATGTTTATTTTTCGTTGCCATAGCTAATATGTTTTACCTGCTTTTATTTATTAATAATATTTTTTCCGCACAGAAAACATGTATGAAACAACATTTCATACACGAATAACGAAATAGTTAAGAAGATTCACAGCGAAATATTTGTTCTTAAATGCAATTTAGAAGAAAAATATTTTTCTTCTGAAGTTTTCTCTTGAGATTTGCAGTCATCTGGCGAGCATTGCATATAATAAATCAAATGGGGAGTATTCTGCTATAGAATTCTTTGAAAGCGAAACTCATTTTGTATTCGCTTGTGAAAGAAGGAGAAAAAAAAGGTATATTCATACTGCCAACAAAATATTTCTTCAAATTATGATATTTTTTCCCGTATGTAGGAAATAGCATTGTTATGCATCAGCATACTTTTACATCGATTTCTTCTTTTCTTTCTTTTTTTTTTTTTTTTTTTTTTTTTTTTTTTTTTTTTTGCGTTTTGCGAATTTAACGTTTCTTAACATCAGGATGTATTTCTTCAATATTCTCTTTATGAATTAATTATATAATAAATGTGTTTTAAGAATATATTTATACATAAATTTCGTTTTAGAATGCAGGAACAAATGCTAAATATTGTTCATTTACAGCAATGTTTGGAAAAAAAAAAGATGACATGTTTCAACCTATTTTAATCCAAGCAAATCTACAGAAAATGATTAATTGCCTGCTTATAGAAATGTGTGATTTGAAACCACAAACACAATGCGTACGACTCGTTTTCCAGTTGAAATAAAACATCTAATCGTGCAAATTGATTATCAAGATATTTTAAGTATATATGAAAAATTACATAGGGTCAGTTGGGGTGATTGCACCCAGTTTCAATGTTTTTTCTTTAGATCTTAAACTAGCTCTTGAAAAAATTGCGAGATAAAATTGTAAGCTTTGTAGCCGATAATTGCACTCCTTGCAAATACATGTGTAAAAAAATATTCACTTCATGATAATTTGTTAGTGAATGAACTCGTGGTTTACCTTTACTCCATATACTCTGGGGTAAATGTAAAAAGGGAAATATTTTCTCGAGGGGTTAACACATTAAATGCGGGGATCCTGACGAAAATATGCTAGGTAACGGGGCGACCGCTCCGCCCCGTTTTTCGTCCTAGAGCGGGCGATATTTTGTGTAATCATAAAAAAATTTAGACTTAAAAAAGTTTATTTAAACTCTTACAACTACCAGAAATATTTAAAAAGAACTAAACACTAATTACAAAAAATGTTTTGAAGTACATATTTAAGAGAAGAATCTAGTGTACAAATACAAATGTAAAGAAAGTGAAGAATACAAACGTAAAGTGGCGCATGGGTTGCGCAATGTGGTTGCAAACCGTACAAATACGACTCCCGCCTTTAGGCTACAGTCGAGAAAAATTATATTACTACGACCCGCCTTTAAGCTACAGTCGCGCCTTTAAAATGCAGTCGAGATAAATCGTAGTATTACGACTCCCACCTTTAATGTGTTAATTCAAATAGAAAACCGTGGCATGCACAATCTGCTTGGAGTCTTAAGAAGTTCAGAAGAAATGGTTTTCAATCTGCGGCTCTTGGGTCGCATGTGGTACGTTGAGTGAGTTTTGAGTTGGCTGCGAGTATTTAATAAGATGTATCTAAGAAAATCATTAAATTTATCTAAAATACACCATACGTATAATTTAAATTCAAATATATTATTTACTGTCTTCTAAAATATGGACGGAACAAGAACAACGTCGAGAAAATAAAATAGAACAACACATCCTTCGCAAAAATATCCAGATATGTGATAAATAGCGAAAAATCACCTTCGTACATAAGGATAAAAACATTTTCCTATTTATTCAAGAGTATAAAAATAACCCCACTATACAAAAGGTATGGAGATACATACAGTATACAGAATGTAAGTGTGAACACCTAACTTGTACATGAAAAATAACAGAGAGGTTGAAATTCATAACTGAGTGTCTTTAGCAACATTCCATATGACGAAGGAAAATGGTTGAAACCGTTTACTTGGCTTTTGTAGGTGTGCTGGAAAGGAAAATGTAAGATCACTAAATGCAACTTTTTTACCGGGCCTTTTTAAAAAAAGTGACAATGCTCTACATTGAACTGCATGATTGCATGCTGCTATTTTTCTCCAATAGCAAACATATATGATGATTTTCAGAACAAGAACAATGTCGAGAAAACAAAATATAACAAAACATCATTGGCAACAAAATCCAGATATGTGAAAACTAGCGAAAAATCACCTTCGTTTATAAGGAAAAAAACCAATTTTCTGTCTAAAACAGTAAAACTTTACTACTCAATTTCTATTAGCTAACAAATTTTAAAAACATCGGAAAACTCGGAAGTTTTTTTGAATTATTTTTTTATTGATTTTCTTATCCCGAAACACACATATATGAAATTATTAAAAAACAACATGTTTACGTTGGTTGTAGAACACTTGCGGTCATACAGACTACAAAAAAATATACGGATTTTAACGTAAAACAGCATAATTCTTATAAGTTATTTCTGTTATGCACTTAAGGAAAAATTTTAATTCCCAAACGATTATTTATACTTTTACAAATTGCTTAGTGAGCTTAGTGAAAACTCATTTATTTAAGCAGGATATTTTTAGGCGAGGAGACACATCTAAAACTATTCTAATAATCGCTGTATTTTCCTTAATTGAACGAAATAGTAAATTATGGAAAGTAATCCTTACGTTGAAAATTATTAGGGAATCTATCTCTCCTCGTATAGGAAGATTTAAGCCGCATTTGAAGGCTTTATTTTATATTTACTATAAACAAACAATAATGTGTCTCCACTTACAAGACCAAAGCAACGCAATGAACTATTCATCCAAAAATTCCCCAAAGATCTTCAATTTAGAAAAGAAACTAAGAACGAAAATTTCTCTTTATGATAGCGCAATTTAAGCTTTCATAATATGCCATCAAAGAAATACCTCTTTTGTAAACAATGGCCAGAGCAATTGGATTTCTTGTGAGCCAAAAAGAAGTGATAAAAAGAGAACCTTCAGATCCCTTTGAAACTTCTTTTATCCATTTTGTATTATCTAATACTACTTTTATGTATTTTTACTAAAATTTAAAAAAGGGAAATACATATAGTGCAGCCCTAAAAATATTGGAGAATAAGAAAGAGTTAAAATTTAAAAAAAAAAGTCTTCGAAGTTTTTAAATTATTATTCTTTGCTATATTTATTCAAAACACGCATTTACTGCAGTAAATACATAGGCATTTTAAAAGACTAATTTTATATATATATATATATATAGGCTTGCCAGCTTTTTGGTTAGTGAAACCGGGACACATTAATATTGGATGGGCATACCGAGGGGTCTGGGGGTGTGAAATACCCCCCTTAATTTACTTAGAAAGTTTTTTTTTCCTTTTTAGTGAGATATTTTTCTGTCTACCATCTAGAAAGAAGTGTTAATAAAATAAAGTTTAAAATACTTCATAATATTGTTTAATTCATCAATTAATTACTAGGCGTTATTTTTTTGAATTACAACTTTTTGTCTAACTACAAAAACCACTTAAAAAAATATTTTTGTCAAACGAAAAAAGCAATTAATGCGTTAACAATGTTATTTGTTTTCAACCCACTCATATTTCTGACTTTAATGTACTTTTTTCAGGATGTCTTTGTTAAGTTTGACTTTTTCATAAACGTCAGAGCAAAGAAAACGACAAAGTTTATTTTACATACAAGCAATGCTCTTGCAGTGGAATTCCTCAATTATGCTCTGTCATCTTAAAGATCTTTAAAAACAAATTCATTACTTCTTACATCTTACAGCCGTTTCCGGGACATTGATAAAACTGGGCGGGACACAGGGACAAGAGCAAAATACCGGGACTGTCCCGGTCAAACCGGGACGTATGGCAAGCCTATATATATATATACATACATAAGGTATATATGTAATATATATATATATATACATACAGGTATATGTGTAATATATAATATATATATATATATATATATATATATATATATATATATGTATGCTACGGTGAATCTCAAGAGAATGGAGAAAATTCACTATCTATCAGACCGGTGATTGTCGACGTTCTGCAAATTTCGGACAAACGCCGTACCACACACACATACACTCACACGCATACGAGCCTTTCACACACACACACACACACATATATATATATATATATATATATATATATATAATAAATTGACGCTGATGGCAAAAAATGGCGAGTTTAGAGAGAGATGTCTTGACACGTGAAATATTTCCAAAGAAGCATTTTAGACTCTAAATCTGCTACACTATCGCAAAAGTATGTTGACAGAAAGATTTTACAAATAAAAAAACAAATAAGGAATGAACTTCAGTTTATCTCCCCCCCCCCCCCTGGAAAAGATCAACGCATAAGATACTCCCTTTGACAAGTCGTTTGGTGTATTATTATCAAAAGTTAGAAGGATGCATTTGCATGAAGTGTAAAAATCTAAAAAGGAGAGAAGAAAAAAAACTAGCTAAATTTTAAAAAATTCAAATTTTAGTTTGTTTTTAATTACGTTTAATAATGAATTATTTGATTTAAATTGCAATTACTTATTTTGTATTTTTTCTACAGGGTAAAAGAAATATTCAGGAATATTTTGTTTACATAATGCAAGGAAACTATGTAGAGCAAAATAAATGGATGAATGGGTAAATTAAAGTTAAATAATAATAAATTGTTTTTAGTAAATTAATGGTGTAGTGGTGTAATACTTCTTTTTTTGGATGCTGAAAAACTGAGAATTGTTTCTGACTCTAAAGAATTAAAAAATACTATACTGTTAAAAAATAATGGTGAAAAATATTATTTTTTTCTAAACAGAAAAGTTATTTGCTATTAAGCATTGAGTTATTCGCTAAAACTACTGTAAATTTCAAACAAGTAATAGCAATTGTTTCGGAAACTATGTGGATTACCATTTACACGACGATTAGTTATACGGCGTTTACACTTATACATTGTTTTAGTGTGGTATCAAGTCTTGAACTTAGTCAAAAAGACAAATCGATTATACGACGATTTTCAATGGTCTCTTTGGCTTCATATAAACGCTACTCCACTATGTTAGATTTGTTGCCACAACAGCCCAAGCTTCCCTTCGCTGAGAACTTTTTGCACTTCAATTTTTATCACAACTTTATAGAAAAAATGAGAAAATGTTGAGCTTGTTGAACAAGAACATAGCCTGAAAGAAAAAAAAAGAACATGAAGCAAAAAGGAAAATAATAATAATTACATAACTTCCAGAAAATGTTGTCTAAAAAACACAATCACATGAGTTTAGTTTTAATTCCTTTTTTTTTCTATTTAGTTTTTTTTTTTTTTTTTGTTAACTTCATGATAATCTAGCTATCTCTCTCTATATCTCATTTAGCTTTAATTCTGAATTACTTCAAATATGTCTTTTTCAACGGTAGATACATGTTCATTCGCTTATTCATTCATCCAACTACATATTCAGTTATTCATTCACTCATTCATGTATTTATTCATTCATTTATTTATTCATCCATTCAGTCACATTTATTCAAAAATATCCATAAAAGCACAGACAAAATTTTACGGAATTTTTTTGGCGTCTTTAGTTCTGGATAAACTTTGTATCTGTACTTTTTCTGCATCATAAGATCATTCTAATAAAGTATGTTCCTTCTCGTCGAGATCCTTTCAAATTCATGGGGAAAAATGTTTCAAATCGGACAATTCCCTCAAAAGTTATTGGCGGGGGAGGGGGGAATCGGACAGACCGACGGACACACATTTTCCCCATCGCAAAACCCAACTTTCATTTTTATATTTTTCAATGTTTATTGAATTACTTTACTTATTTTTGAGTTTCCTTAATTTATAACGACATTTTAATAATAGATTTAATTTTTTTTTTTTTTTCATATTTCATGTTTACTGGAAAGTAGGCTTAAAAGGAAAAAAAATAACACAATAATCGGGAAAACATTACTTGATAAATACTGCGTGACACTAAAATTCAAGAAGCGAAACATTCTTAAAATGATTCACGTTCAGCTCAAAACGAAATAATAAACAATAAGATTTTTATATTAAGGATTACGTTTGCTAAATACAGTTTTCGTATTTATTATGTTCTTACAAGTAAATTTACTAAGCTCAAAAATGCATTATCTTACTTTTAAAAAATATTACTTTGTGTCAGAAGCATTATAATCCTTATTTTGTCTGCTCCATTTCATTCTAGTGCTATAAATATCTCATAACTACAGAAAACAAAATATATGAATACCGGCCTTTTTGTCTTTCTGTCAGTTTTACTTAGGAATAGTTATGGTAATAAATTTTATTCTCATAAATTTATTTTCGATTACAAGACATGATTGTAATGTCGCTTTCGTTCGAAATTTTCTTCAGATTGTTATTTTTATCAGAAGTTTTATGAGATTATTTTCTAATTACTAATCATATTTCATTAAATGTGAAAAAATAAAAGAACTGTTTCCTACATTGGCATTCTTATGCTTAAGGTATTGATAAAGTTCTGTCATGCATGCAGCAAAAATGCCAGGAAATGGGCCAGATATGTGTGTAAGTATTATTCGTTTTCTACAAAACAACATAATTTCATTTGAAACACTTATTATTAAAAAAGAAAACTTTATATAAGTACCAGAACGTGTTTCTTTAATTGATAAAAATGGCAATATTTCTTATTTTCTGGTACTAAGAAAACAAGCAAAACGTTAGCCGGCAAGATCAAACTGCCCTCTCTCGCTCCATCAGTGGCCATCTTAGATCACTGAAACATCCTGGTGATACCAAAAGTTTTTATATCTTCCTCAGACCACATTCTTGCATTACTGGGACTTGCTAGACAAGATATGACGCACTGCCAACAGATGATACTGGATTTTTTAAGGGGCGCAATATCATGGACCAGATCAAGCCCTCCTGATCTTGGGGATTTGCAACAATAGCAACAGGATTATCAATATTATTCGGGCAAAAAATAATAAACAAATAATTTACTACTTGGAGAAAAAAACGTTTTTATTTTTTTCCGCTCACTCCACTTTGTCGCATCTGTATGTTGTTTTTAGCACTGAAAGAGCACTCACGCAACAAAAACTAATTTACAGAACTGCAACGTGGTTCAAAGGCGTGCAGAATATGGGCAGTAAAAAAAAATTTTTAAAAATACCAACTTTTTTTTTAGTAATGTCACAGAGATTTGTGCATTCAGGAGGTTTGAAAGGGTTGAAAAAGTAATAAAAAATTAGTTTATAGCTTTCTGCGTACTATAGGGTGGGGCGGAAAAAATGCAACTAGGCTTTTTTTTTTTGGCTGTCAATTTGAATTTAGCGATTCAAAATGGCCCCCTGAAAAAAAAAGAGGATTAAAGTGAAACTTTATTAGCTCGTCTTTGAGGGGAGATATTGGGAAAGTGTTAAAACGTTAGGTCGGTAGAAGTCAAAGAATACACGTTTTCTTTAAAAGAAAAAATTGTGAGTTTTACGCAAACTATTTTTATTTTTCCTTTTTTTTTTCTTTGAGTAAAATCGGTTAAAAAATATATATTATATTTATGAAGAGAATATTCAACAATAAAATGCACACTTTTTCACAAAGTTATGTTATGCATTTTGGCGAAATTTCTACATAATAACCGAAGAATAAAATTTCAAAGCATCAGCATATGACTTTTAGCAGTCTGAAAGTGAACTAAAATATGAATACCTAGGTGACGTTATCAAGAATTTAGCAGTTCCTTCTGGAAAATGTAACGCAACGTTCTTTCGCTCTTTCCTCACATATTACTAAAAACATTACCAAACATTTCTACATAAATTGAAAGTGATCTGGAGAACAGAAATTCGAAACTGCACTTTCATTTTATGCTTTGATCGCTGATCTTTGATGTCGTTCTTTGAAACGATAGAAGGCCAACAACTTTTATGAGCACTAACATCCAGGGAGATGGTGGATGCAAATTTTGAACCTCTGTTATGAGATTCAGGATCACTTCTCCAGAGGCATTAGACGGTGTTTATGAGTCAAATTTATTTCTGAACAAAGCTTGTTTGCGTCTCAAACATAGTTCTGGAAACATAACGAAGGCATTGATTTTCATGCGCCTGGAGCATTTTGAAAAATTTTTGAAATATAAATGTATGCCATCATATTATGTAAATAAACTATCAGAGATACGTTATAGCGCCCGGCTTCAAAAATCCTATTGCATTTGTCCCAACATGAATTCTATAAATTATATTGTGCCGTTAGCGCATTTAATTATTTTTAAAGTCTATTTATTTTATTAATCACGTGGTGATGTTCTGTACACTAGAACAAATCTGAAAAAATGCAAGAAAGAAGCTGAGTATTTCTGTAAAGTTACGAAGAACTTGTTTAAAACCAAAGAACCAAGTTTCTTATAATAATTTCTCAATAAAATTCTTGTTCCGTACTCTGTACAACTACAGAGACAAATTGTTTACTTAACTCTGTTAAGTTAGATAAGCACTGGAAGCCAAGAATTAAGTTTCTTAATAATATGTTGTTACCAGTTTAAAAACGGTCAACAAATTCACGATACGAGTACATTGTTGCCGAATGGTTTATTTACAGCTCTAGTCAGCAGCCTTGCCCGCGGCAGCCAAATGTACCTTTGAATGAACGGTCTATAAAGCGCAGAAATCGCAAAAGCGTGGACTGAAGTTCTGAACTCACGCCCAAATTTGAGTACCAGGAATAGTCATTCAACGTACTCACAGATGGCGTATCTGCTACACCACTGTATATGTTGTTAATTTACCGATTTCTTTACTTTTTATTCTTCGCAATTTTTCATTTTAAAGACTTCTCAGTTTCTATTTTTGAGCTCATTATATTTTACGTCAGAATCCGAATAAAGAATTTCCTGGATCTTCTCATGCATTTTAGGGCAAAGAATTTTACACTTTATTTTAAAGTGTTTAAATAATTTGCCCCAAAATTGAATACTCCATTAAATACCTACGGATAATAAATAATAGTTTTCGAATATTTTGCATCTTCCGAAATTAACTAGTTATATGATTTAAAAAAAAATTTATAAAGCTTGTTTTCTATATCCTTCATCCCCCCCCCCACCCCTTGCTTCCGGTTGGATGATGTTATCTCACAGTGACATAAGTGCTTGCCTCCAGTATTTTCCCTATTTTGTCTGTTTTCTTCCCTTTATAGGATTTTAAAATTGTTTTTCCGGTTCGCTGTAGGTTGACTGTATTGCTCTCATAGTTTATATAAAAAAACAACTCTGACAAGGTAGAGTATAAAGCGTATGAACAACGTGTTAGATTTGTTGGCACACCAGCCCAAGCGTCCCTTCGCTAAAAACTTTTAGCACTTCAACTTTCATCACAACCGGTGCTCACGAATCGGGTCGCCACTTGATATTAGACGTCCTAAAATGAGTTGGTTAAAAGAATAATGAGATGACTTTAGTCTATGTCTTCATGTTGTAATGTTTTCTCCTTTGGTTGACATAACGACATGTCTTTGCAAAGAGTTTAGTAACTTCTTGCGCTGCACGTTTGTGCGTGCGTTTCAACATGACATATCAATGCTGCTTATCTTCAACCCTCCCCTCTTTTTCAAAAATACTTAAAAGTGTAGTTCATGTCAAAAGAACTGTAAACGAAAAAAAAACCACCTATATTTTCTTTTTTTTTTTTTTAAGAAACAGTTTTTCAGTTTCAGCACTAAATATATACGGGATGCAAAAAATATTTAACGCTGTGTCAATAACTTGAAAAGTGGCATTTCAAAGATGCAAATGAAATGGAAACCAAAAAATTATAATGCTGTTAATTTGAGTTTATTAAGTATCAGAACTATTGAAAGATTGAGTTATAAATTCTCATCGTTTTAAACCATTGAGTGTTCAGAAACTTTCTTCATTCTCGTTTTTAAACACCAGACATCTCTTGAGAATAAAAGGAGCATAAAATATAGGAAACTCCTTTCCATGAAACGTCAATACAAAAGAAAAACGTTTTCTATTCCCTTAAGACAACGAAACTCGTTCGTCGAAATCAGAAGTAATGTTTCCCATGCGAAAACCTGTATTCCTTTTAACGCGTAAATGTGCTAAGAGAAAAAAAAAACTTTCACTTATTTCAAAGAAACGTTTATGCCCACTAATAAATAAAATATAAACGTTTACTTTTGTGCGAAAAAATTAATAAATGGTAAAATCAACTTTAAATAAATACATATGTGCAAAATTATTGCTGATACGAGTGTTCATAGGAAGCAAAGAACCATTTGTACTTCCAACAGTTTGTTTTTGTAACAAAGCAAAGGAAGCATTTTAATCACGAAAAAAAAATTCCACTCACATCATACTAAATTTCCGTTTTAACCCCTTGGGCGTCAATTTCGAGTAGTTTTTACGAACATGCGTGTGGCAACGGAAATATCCCTTTACACCATCGTCGCCACATTTTGGAGTTTTGTTGTGATATCTGTTCAAACGTCTGTTTATGGGTATGTTCATCTGTTCCTTCGTATGTATGTTTGCATCTTATTTAAACATCGTTATGCATAGAAGATTGAGACGGCGAATGTAATTTGAGTACAATAACCTATTTGTGTCCCTTTCGTTTTGAACACAATCGGATGTTCCTAAAGGGTTATTTAACTCTTTATTGTGGTAGAGTAGACCGGGGGAATGCCGCCACCTTAAGGTAACTTCAATTTTTATCACCAACAAAAATCGTATTTATGAGCTAGTTCAATTTTTGGAACGTAGTACGTAATCTTAAGAATGTATACAAAATTTATTATCCATAAATCTTTACAGGAAATAGCCTCAAAAATTAACTTACTAACCTCTGCACTGTGGCGGTATTGCCCAGGGAGCTGGGGTAATCCCGCCACGAACCTGAGGTAATGACACCTCAGCCAATATGACTGAAAAGGAAAATGCATTGACGATCTTATTTGCAATTAGCATTACAATAAAGGAATTGAAAAGCATAAGAAATGACATTTTTAGTTTATACGAGTGAAAAAACAGTGTATTTTAAATTTATCTGATTTCTATAAATTTACAAAAATCACAAATGTTGTTTTCAACTGTTTCAGCATCGCTACGCTCTGAATGCACCCACTTGCCACAACAAGTGCATCTGTACCACAGTTCATTAGTTCCATATTCATTGCATATGGCACAAAGTTGAACGTTTGGATCGCTTGGATCAAAAAGGTCATCATTATCGTTGCTTTCACACAACTTTTTGACGTCAATGTCCTCCTCATCTGAAGAGTTTTCGAAACTTAAAAGTCGCTTGCCCCTTTTCTTAACAGGTTTATTCATTTTCTTTTGACTTGTTGTCACTGCTTTTTCTTTTCTTGCCTTGGATTCAGTTTTCATGGACATTCCCAAAACCTTAACTGCAGATTTTCTTTCGGGTTGTTCCTTTTCAATGTCTTCTCCTTTCTTTTACCTACTGTTTCTTCCAAAACTGCCTTCATTGGGGTTCCCGTTAGAATTGACGAGTGACCTTTTCTTTTAGAACTTTCCGCTACCCTTTCTGCTGCTAATTTTGGAATTGGTAAAAACTTTTCTATCGATTAAAGAAACATTTTTTGAGGCCCTTCCTGAACGGTCTTTGATGAACAAGGTTCTATATCCAGTAACCCAACTTCAGAGCTGTTGCTCGCATTTACAAAATTAATTTCTTCACCAGTTTCTTCTAAGATCATCGTTTCTGCCTGTTCTTGATTTTCAGATTCTGTGTCATCTGCATCATCGATGCATATTGGCTTCAGAGTTTGAACAGGGACGCAATCGTCTTCCTTGAAGGTGTTTGAGCTTACTAGAAAGATCCCAGCGCTGCGAAATCCTGATACTCCCTTCTCTATTGTCTCAACTGACATATAAGCGCCATAAAAGATTGATGCTATGTCATAAGAAGTGATTAACTTGTAGGTGATTGCACTCATAAACTTGTCCCTTTGACGAATTAGTCATTTAATGCTCTTTTCAGAGGTTTCTCCCCTTTAAAAAACTGTTTTTGACTTATGCAGTGGAAAGACGCGTCCAGGGGTGATGCCGCCATGGTGGCGGCATTACCCCTGGAGAGGTGGCGTCATAACCCCGTTTCGACAAGATGAAAGAAATGTAGATTTAAAGACTTAAAAACAAACGGAAGTGATCAATATTGTTGATTAAAATGTAGGCTATAATACCTAGTTAAAGGTTATTCATAGCAAATGCAGGCATTGTAACATCTAAAGGTACATACCTCAGCTTATTCAAAGTGGAAAAATAAGATCAAACTTCTTCAAAACAACGTTCGTTACTGTAAAAACAAAACAACGCGCGCAATGGCTGCCATCCACTCTGGGCATTAGTTGTAGCATCGTTCGCTATAGGTCAGGAGCTGTCAGGCCGGCTAACCGGTGTCCTTGACTAGAATAACGGGAGTGGTGGCAATGCCCCGGGTGGCGGCAATCCCCCGGTCTACCCTACGTATGTCAATTTGAAATCGTTTTAAAATCGATATTTTCTCTAATGCGGCAGTCAGTCTATTTATATAATTAAGTAAATTTGCTATCATTGTAAAACAACGATGTCTATGTCCCGGAGGAATTTCACAACATATCCTAAAATTCGGCATAAAAAATGAGATGCTAAATCAGTGTCAGTTTTGGTGATATTTACTTTATTTGGAAAGTTTCCTCGCAAATAAAATAAAATTAAAAAAAGCTGGATTGAGTATGAGTAGAATCATATGATACCTACATCACGTTTTGTTGATGGAGAAAAATTATGGAGCTCTCTCTTATAAAAGCATGCCAAATCCATTTCCAGAAGAATTATATATTTTTTTAAGTTCTTTATTTTAAGGGAGGTCGGAAATAGGGAGATTGGAGCTGCAAAGATAAATTTTATTTATTTACTTTCTAAATTAGTGTAGTTAAACAAATCATTAGCAAAAAAAAAAAAAAAAACAAAGCTTGTTCAATTTATGATTTGATTATATATTTGTTTGGATTTTCTCTGTATATTTAATCAGTCTGAGAACTTTAAGTAAAATTTAAATATTTTTCAAAATTTAGCCAGTTTTTTCGGAATACTTAGCTCATGAATGGAAAATGTTGCCAATACGGATTTTTTTGTATACCTTATATCTACTAACAAACATGCCCTAAAATATAAAATCCAATTTGTGTCTGTTTAAATTAAAATTTCAAATTATTTTAAAAATCAGCATTATATTTTAATTTTATGTTTTTGCAAAAAATATTTTGTTTCTTACGCGTCGCGCTTTAACTTTATTTAGTTACCATCAGGATTTCTAAATATATGCTTATGTACTTTAGCAATAAATTATCTCTCTTTTGCGCATATATTAAACTCAAACTGGCCTTTCTTTCGCGAATTACAAACAAATTACATGTTTTGACATTTTTATTCTTTTAAAATAAAAGATCTGACAGTTTTTGTTCAGTCATTTATCTCTTCTGCTTTTGTTCTTATTGTTCTTGCGTGATGGATCAGTACTATTTATTTTCCGTTTCCCCTGCAGGTAAAACTTTCTACTTTCTAACAGTAAGAATCATCTGTTATACGTGGTTAATGTCATAAAGCCAAATTAACCTTTCTGACTTTTAACACCATTTATTTTTTACTCATTCTTCTTTTCTTTTCCGTCTCTCTCAGCCCTCCCCCCTTTTTTCCCCTGTCACATAGTCTGACAATTTGACTTCCAGGAACAAAAAGCCTCCTATGAAGCTGTAGATTCATTAACAGCCACGAAGAGATTTATTGACTAGTTCCGCTTCATGCTGAGTAGATTTAAACTGTAACATCAGCTATCAATGCGTGCCTGTATTTTCTGATTAATTTTTCACTAATAGTATTTGGTAGATGCATCAAAAGTAAAAATAATAATAATAATAATAATAATAATAATAAGCATTTTGTGTATGTGCGTGTGTGTTAAAGAAAACTGTATTTTAATTTGGAATAAAGGACGCAGCTCATTACGTAAGAAAGAGTTCTATTTTGCGATAGTTAAAAAAATTTACCAATTTTGTTTTTTCGTAAAAATACATAAATATATACAGTCGAAACCCCTTAGTAGAACATCTGTTAAAAGAATTCCTCTCAATGTAATAAATGCTCAATCTATCAAACTTTAGTATTGTTTCTGTGATCCCACGGATAATGAATTTTCGTGGCAAATTGGCTATTCCATTGGTGGGTTCGACAGTATATTGTATGAAAAAAAAAAAAAACAAATATGTAATATAGCATAACTGCATGCTTCCGACAGTAAAATATTTAAAGATTTATGCTTTACATTTTACCAACTTCTTTGAAAACGCACGTTTGCGCATTTTCTACGTAAGTATGGAACCGTAGTAGTTTCCTTTTTTTTTTTTTTACTATTGAATAATACGTTACGTAAAAAAGAAATTCCCTTAGAAATTGTGGTTTAAGAGTGTCTTCGCTATTGAAACAGTTTTCTTCTCTTTCATACCAGCGAGTGTAATAACTTTCTCAAAAACATGCGTAAATATATGTAAAATTACATCATTAATTTCACACAAAGAAATTGAATTTAGCATAAGTTCAATTTTATTATTGGTGCTTCGACATTTACAGACTTAGTGTGTTCCCCAGGGACTGACAATCGTTATTGCACGTGGTACGTATCCCCGGATGCCATTTCCACTTGATAATTTTGACGCCGCGTTTCCCACAACACAGAGGCATCTGGGTTCTGACAATGCAAGTTGCGCAACGAATTTAATTTAACCGAGAACAGCCAAATAGATATACAAGAAATCTTTAACATGCCGCCTAATTAGAGGACATGAATTAAACCCGTAAGTTTGCGTGTGAGAGGCAAGAATAAGTAACGGAAGAACACCATTAAAAGAATTATGTTTGACATTTCAAGCATGTCAATAAAAAAAAGCATATTTTATGGAAAAGTAAGCAATAGAGCAGTTTCCGGAATTATTTAATAATTACGAGTCCGCTAAGTATACATTTAAAAACAAAATTTCTTAATTAATTACTACCTCAATTGAAAAACTTATGTCATGTCAGCGATTTACATTAAATTTATTTAAAATCTTTTGTGAATGTCTGTAAAGAATTTTATTAAAAAAAACATATAAATCTGTATTCAAAAGGAAAATAAACAAAGTAGGCGATAAAAGTGAAACTCCGATAAAAGTATCCAAAACTTTTTCCGATCAATTGACATCCATTTCATTTAAGGCGAGAAGCACTTCTTATTTCTCCCCTTGTAAGAAGCAATCACTGGGCCCAAGGAAAGCATTATTCCTGATTCTAATAAAAAAGTTGTTGTGCTCCCTGGTGGTCATAAAAGTTTTTCTACCTGAATTCATCATTTTGCTCAAGTGTTTCCTTGTAGAGCTTATCGTCGAACAACAACAGTGGTCGGGGCTGTTTAGAAAAGAAACAAACCGAACTGTAAATACTGACTGTAACTTTTTTTTTTTTTTTTCCATTCACCAAGTGTGGATTCTACGAATTTCAACGCATGAAGAGTAGTTTAGCTTGATGTTGTGTTTGAGATTCGCTTTGTAATATAATTGCATGTTTTTTTTCTTTTAAAAACGTACAAAGTAAATTTTAATTTATATTAAACATACCACACTCTTATTCCTTAACTTGGTATTTATTTTCCACTCCTCCCTGAAACTCAAACTCTTTATTTAAAAAAAAATTTTCGCTCAAAACTGATGTTCAAAAAAATGTCAAGTATGTATTTCACTAAAAAGTGTATATTGGATATTTTCTGAGATATGTTAGAATAGTATATTGGTAGAAGAAGAATAGTTAGAATAATATATTAAGAGTTGCTATATTAATATATTTCCCACAGATACAGAATACATAATAAAAGAAGGTAACTTGTATTTACGCAGCTTAGTAGGAACCCACGTCTTAGTGCAATAATGAAACATAACCTAATAACAGTAAGTCTAAGAACTAAGTGAAACTTATTTTTTTCTGCAAAAAGTATTCGACCTTTGTCGTCCATTCTTGATATGCAAATTCTTGAAAGTTACAAATGTAGGCGAGTTAAATCGTCAAAAATTTTGAAATTTTGGTTAGGAAATTTTTATATTCAGATTAAGATACAAAATATATTTAGATACACAAATAAGAAAGTAAAGAAACCTACGAAAAAAAAGATTACTAGAATATATCTTAGAAGCTATACTTCAAACTGCATCCGTTAAACGCTGAAAACGGATAAAGTCGGACGAAGATGACCAAGTTGTAGCTCCGTCTAGACGCGAGGAAGTGAAAACTGTAGCTGTCATCCGGAGCTTTCTACGAACACAAGCAAAAATTGAATTGCAAATTAGCAAGCTTCTTCTGCAAACTTTCAAGAATTTCTGTTTTCTGTTCAGAGGGGAAAAACAGAAAAATTATGATATTTTTTCTCATGAGGTATTCTAATTTGATGTACTACGTTTATTTATATGTAATGTATAACTTTTCAAAATAATAATAATAATAGAAAAATAAATAAATGGGGCTAATTTCATTGACTGGAATTAGCTTTTATTACTTGAATGGTAAGTTAATAACAATACAGATCAATATTACCACTTGAAATTATGGAACCTCATTAACTTGACACCCGCTTATTTTTAAAGCGGGCAACTTTTGTACGTTCGTTTCCACTAATCATTTTTTCAATTCATTTTTGCACACACAAAAAAAAGTAATATTAACAGTAATTTATTGACATTGGGTTGTCGAGGAAATATGGCTTATGAGGCAGGAAACATGTTTCACTATGCCGAAGCATTATCGTTTATTCCATCTTGATATTAAATTAAGAACCTCAAAAGACTAAAATAAAATAGAATTTTCGATAAAAAGAAATATTTTAATTTCGAAATTTTTGAGCAAGCATCTGCTCCAATTGTTTCGAAGAGCCCTGCATTTTGATTCTGGTATCGGCTTCAAATTTTTCGAAAACTCTTTCGGAATCTCTCAAAATGAAAACAATAACAATAATTACAATAACAATAAACATAATAATACCTTTTCAAATCTGAAAGCCTATGAAAACCTTCAAGTTGCCTTTCCACGCTAATAATTTTCCCGAAACCCACTGCAATTTAAAAAATGTTTGCCAAATAATAATATTAATAAGACGAATAATAATAATAATAATAAAAGCAAATAAGAATAGCTGTTTTTATTTATAAATTGCTACCTAAACTGATAAAACGTTTTATGCCAATGATTTAGATTAAAATACAGTGAAACCTGTGTAAGTTGACCACTTGCAGTGCAGCACTTTAGTGGTCTATTTAGACAAGTGGTCAACTTAAAGAGGGTGAGGTAGAGGGTGAAGGGCTTCCCAACAAAAGTAGTCAACTTACAAAGGTGGTAAACTTTACAGGTTTTATTGTACTTTAAACCGATGTGTAAATGCCTTTAAAGAATCTTATAAAACATATAGATATGCTCAGTAGATGGCGAATAATCTTTTTTTTTTTTTTTTAGAGTTTTCGCTTTAAATTTCAGGTGCGATAGCACAGAATTCGTTGAAAAAACGCATTTCTGTTTTAGTAATCGCTTTGGACCTTTTAATTTAAATCTTTGTTATCTTTTTTTTAAACGTTTCAGACCTTGTGAAAATGTTCTTATAAATGTACGAATGTAAATATAAATGAATGAATGTACTTTTATAAGTATATTCAATAATTTATGTACATTTATAAGTACATTTATTGTACAGGTATATAATGAAAACAAAAATATGATTTCTAAAATGCTACATAAATCTAAGATAAAAAACGGTTGGTTTCATATCCAGGAATATAATTGTTAAAACAAAATGTGAATTGACTTCAAATATGTATTATGGCTAAATATAAACTGGTGTCTTCTGGGTAATTTATTGAGATCCAGAAAATGCCGTGTTCCACAAACTGTATATTCTTCTTGCCGGAACCTAAGAATCGTAAAATTGGAAAGAACCTCTTTTATTCTAAGCATTCAAAGATATTTTAAACATAAATATCGGACTAAATTCCCGCTATCTCTTTAAATGCCAAGCTCTGGAAACTGAAGTTTCTTTAAACAAAAGATTTACTTTAATAAAAAAAGAAGAAGAAAGAAAATAAAAGGTTAAGATTTACGTTTTTTCCAATCTTTCACACACAATAAGTGTAATTTTTGGGAGTGCTTGAGGAAGTATTTGAGCATGCTTAATTTTATTGAACTTTTTGTTACAATAAAAACACTGCAATACACAAAAATAAACAAAAACCATGCTTTATATATCTAAAAGTCAATGCTTGAAATAACTCCTCTTAAAGTCCATTGCATTCTGACTTCTTTTGAATGAAAATCCCATCAGGTACTTTAGGTCTTCCTAGATAAACTTTAATGTATATCAGCTATTCATTTCTATGCTTATTTTAGTTTATTCAATGATATAGTTTTCATTGCAAAATAGAAAAAATGTTAAGCGTCACAAATTAGAGGATTTATCGGGGATCGTAGTCAAGGCGTAGTGGTACATTAATTTAGTTTTAAAGTCCTATTAGATACTATTTTATTTAAAACAATATTTGAATAATTATTAATATTGTATTAAAAATATAGCTTAAAATTAACTCCTGAAAAATAAAACTTAAATTAAAACTATTCGTACTAAGCTTTATTTAGACTGTGAAGGCCATTCTAGCAGAAAATATTTTTTGGATAAGGCAAAGAAATAAAGTTCGAAACATCTTCAATGCACAAATAAAGTGACCAAAAAAGTATTTTCACACTACCCTTCCTGAATTTTTCTTTGTAATAAACGCAACGTATTTAAGTTAAGCATTAAATTAAATCTGCAAAGCAATTTCAGTTGACTCACCTTAAAAACATATTATCTCTTTTTTTTACCATCCTTGGACTAACTATTTTAGTTTTAATCGTAATTTGAAAACTCAATAATTTTCATCGCAAAGCAATTTTATATTTCACCTGTTATAATTCCTATTAATTTATTTTTCGATCTCCTCTTCATGAAAGCCTTATTTCAAAATGACGAAAGTAAAATCTGTATCTTTAATAATATTGGTAAAATCAAGCATATTACTTATTACAAATGTATGTTTTGAAAAATTAAGCATTTGTGTTACGCTAGCAGTCTAAACCCTCAAAACCAAACAGGTAATATTTATGATAGTCATATAAAAATAAATCTACGTGCTTTTTTTTTTTTGGTCATACTTGAAAATAATTTCTCTAAAAAAACAAGATAATCCCTAAAAATATTTCCAAATATTTCAGCATGTGCATTTATGCATAAATGTATTCTATGTTTTTTAACTTTTAATCCAGCTGTAATAAATAAAATAAAAAGTCGCAGAAAATAGATGTTTGGTCATCAATATTCTTCCCATGCACACCTTTTGATATGTGACCACTTTTTTCAACTTCATTTATTTCCCTCAATAGAAAGTATGAAATGCTATTCTGTAAACAAAAACTCATAAAACTTCCACAAGGTCTTTTCACAAAATCCACCGGGACGTGCAGCGCAGGTAAAGGGAATATAATGAAAGGCAGCGGTTCTTCTAGGCGTGAAGAAGCGAAAATATTCCTCCAGAAATATGGCTATAAAGTGAGAAGAGATTTTATTGAATGGCTTTATAAAATACTGAAGGCGCCGGACAGACGGTGGAGCCCTTTCGTATAAAGATATCTAATGCTATAATATGCATGATACGAAAGGTTTTTTTTATTCAAAGGAAATGAGAAAGTTTCAGAAACAATGTCTGAAAATAAGTTAAAAATTGCAGTTCAATTTTACTAAATTATCTGCATTGTTAAATGATTGATAACACTAAAGGAAGTAAAAAATAATAACGGAACAAATCCATTTATAGTACATAGAACAGTACAAACTATTTTCTAAAGGAAATGCGAGAAATATATGCTATATTGAAAAAAGTATACAAAAAAAAAGAAATATTTTCAGATATGAATAGAGCATATCAAAGAATTTTCCACTGGCTGTTTTTGCGCATAGATAATTAGCAAGCAAAATAACCCGACGTTGCCAGTTGCAATAATAATTTTGAGAAAATAAATCAATTAAATCTATCTTAGATAATTTAAGTTTAGTATTTGCATTAACATATGCAGTTACTATGAGGCAAAGAAGAGGAAAAAGGGAGAAAGAGAACACCATAGTAAATATTCTCACAAAATTTAACTGTCCAAGGGGGAGAAAGATCACTAGTATTCTCTTCCCCATATATTTTTTTTCTTTGAAAATGGTTTATACTCGGAATAAAGATATATTTTGGCAAAGATGGAGTCTCTACTAGATTTTTCTATTTTGATAATCTCAAAATACTTGACTTTTGTTATTAGAAGTCTCGTAGTTCCATCGTACGTTGTACACATATCATTTGTTGTTATCAATGGTTTTGGATTTATTCTATATGAAAGTGCTCATTAATTCTAGTAAACTAGGCATTTAGCTCAAATATGGTCTTTTTAAAAGCTCATAATTTATTACCTCATTAAAGGTAACCTACGTTTTGGTGTCTGTCACTTTTTCATCAAATTTATATACTTTGATAAACAAAATATTTAGCAATTATCTCAACAAACTATCCGTGAAATGTAATCCATTTGAAATATTAACTGTAGAAGTAGTTACAAACAATAACATTTGAAAAATTTTGAATATATTTATATCTTTTATTTGATTTCTAAATTTGATTAATAAGCTTGTTTTCAGTTACATGATGAGATCTCAAGCAATTTTTGTGTAGTATCAGAACATATATAAGAATAACCTGTGAACGCATGCGTTTTCACTGACATAAACTTCTTTAAAATTACCACATTTAAAAACTTTCACCTGTTGGGGGAGGGCTTTGTTTTTGTGCGTGTTTCAGAATAATAAATTAAAGAGTTTAAAAAGAAAAGCTCGCTAACTTTTAACAACACATATTTTCAACAATATTGGCACTGGAAAGATCAATTTGTTAAGACAGGAAATAAAAGTTTTCGAGAAAAATTATCAATAAGACTAAACATTTTACTTGTTTTAAAATAAATGTGACGATCTTGAGAAGGAAAAAGAAATAAAAGGAAAATAACACTTAAAAATAAAAACTTATAAATCGTACTATTTAGAGTCTAAAAAATCTAAATTAACTATCCAGTAACAGTAAGCACTAAATTAACTTGGCTATTAATGTTTTCTGTTAGGAAACCAAGAAAATAGTTCTTATGATAAATCTGAGTTTTACGTGGTCCCAAAGAAAGTCAACCTCAATAAGAATAAAAAGACGCAAAAATATTCCACATCAATGCTTTAGAGTAGAAGGCTCAAGCGACCAAATAAAAACAGAGGGAATATTTTGGCATAAACAAAGCTTATATTTTGAGTTATTGTATTACATGCAGTGACTCGACCGGCCTCAAAGTTTCATACAATGCATGCAAATGCAAGATCACTGTCAGGAGAGTTTTAAGAAATATGCTTATTCCTTGAAATCTTGGCCGTATTCTTGATAAGCCAAAGGATTTCCTAACACCTAAAAACTTTGATTTTGAAATACAGAATACATATGACCGCCTATTTTTAAAATAGGGAAAACTTTTGCTGAGAGAGCAAAATCTATATCTGCCACAGAATTGAATTATTTAAAAAATATCTTTGCAAAATAAAGAGAAGAATTCCTTTTTTAGGCTTAGAAATAGAATAATAGTTTCTTTTCTGCTTACACCACGCTTGGTTTAAAATTAAGTGTTATGATGAATTATATAAGCAAAATCTTAGGAGTTTTTTCAAAAAATATAGCAGTAATACGAAAAGATGATTTTACACATAGACAAAGCTGTAAAGTTGCTAGTTTTTTTTTTTTTTTTTTTTCAAAATTAGCTGTTATTTTATAGGTTAATACTACTTATGCATTGGTAGATATTTTACTGAGAATTTAAACAAAAAAAAATGTAAAGATATCATCATAGTTTTCAATGACAGTTTAAGAACATTTTT
Organism: Octonoba sinensis; assembly: GCA_038502835.1. Classification (NCBI taxonomy): domain Eukaryota; kingdom Metazoa; phylum Arthropoda; class Arachnida; order Araneae; family Uloboridae; genus Octonoba; species Octonoba sinensis. The sequence continues at coordinate 44,406,610 of CM076602.1, read as the reverse complement.
GGTTTCAAATGTTTTATCTTTTATTACTCTTTATCTTTAATTAAAATATTTTACTAATTGGGAAAACTTAATCAATTTCGAGCTATGTGCTTGTTTTAACTACTTGTAATTTTAATTATTCATAAACACTAAATGATTAGCAATGGATTATTAATAATAATAATGTTTAATCTATGATAGTTTCTCTGAAAGGAAAAAAAAATAAATTAACAGACAACGGAAGAGCAGATAGGTTTGACACAAGCGATTTTTTACAACGCAAGAACTAATTTATGAGAATACAGTAAAACCCTGGTTTACCGCGCCTCAGTATACCGCGGAATCGGATGTACCGCGGTGACTATCATGTCCCTCAACGTTTAAATATCACTTTATCATTGCCATTTGAAGGTGATTCCTTATTTACCATTGCAAATAAAGCCAGCCCGAGCGCACAAATATTCTAGCCTAAGAACTCCCATCCAGCCACCCACAACGCTATGAACCTTTGTATTCCAGATTCATTCTGGGAAAGTAAACATATTCTCCAGTGTATGCAGGCTTAAAGCATTGTTTCTTCTCCCCCCCTTCCAAATCTAATTTTTTCTTAAGACCTGCTCCCCCTTCACAATCCCATGTTGATAATATAAAGAGATTTTTAATCCTTTTTTTTCTCGGAACACATATGGTTTAGAACCTATTGCTCGATAGACTTATTGCACAGCTGTTATGTGTGCTTCTTGCCCAGCAATTACAGTGAATTAAATGGCAGCAAAGAAAAAAAATATACTGTAGAAGAAAAGTTAAGAGTAATTGATCAAGTTAAAATTATGCAACAAAAGGGAGTATTATTTCATGAATATGGTTCCTTAATATAGTTTCACTATACCGCGGTTATGCCATAACGCGGGGGCCAAACATGTCCCCCGACGCCCGCGTTTTAACAAGGTTTACTGTACTTTGAAAATAACGCAGCTTCTAATCACGGGAGTTTCTTGCAACCCACTGCTAGTTCTTTAGGATTTTTTTTTTGGGGGGGGGGGGCGGAATTGTTGGAGGTCTGTTTTTTATTATTATTATTTGAGTTTCTGGATATCAACTTTAAAAAAAAAACTTAAACAAAAAATATTAATGTTTGACCCAGCTGGCGACAAACAAATGCCTTAATTTTAAGGACAATAAACCCGTTCGTATAACAAATTATCAAAAGTTAAAATTCAAGCTAATCTCACTTTTTAAAACCATTACAGCATTTTTTTAAAATTCAAGTAATTAGGTAACTGATTCTTATTTTATCTAGTTGAAAATAAAAATCGGTGAGCATAATTTCTAAATCAACACTTTTCTACAACTGTGTTTTCCTAGAAGCTCCCTGTCGCATTGAAAAAGGGATTCCAAGCAATCCCGAAACATATGTCTGCGTTTTAATGCTCATTTGTGCTTTAATTTAACGTGAAATTATATTTCTATGGCTTTATATTTTCACATTTTACAATTGGTTTTTATCGTCTTAAAGATAGATTTGATCAAATAATGTATTAGCGTGAAAACTACAATATAATATAAAAATTTAAATTTAATAACTAAAATAAAATAACTTTAATAAAACTCAAAATCAACGTTCCGATACCTAAGCTTCAAAAAGTTGTTTAATGTGCAAGAAACAGCGAAATTTTTTGTTTTACAGTTACTTTTATTTTTGAAAATGCTATTAAAGTAATTTAAAAGAATTAAATGTTTTTATTTCTTTATGTATTTATTTTTAACAAGGATTTTTAACAAGGTAACTATTCTAATTTATTTTGAACTGAAAAATATGTTCCTTTTTTGCAAATTAAAGATCTTACACATTAAATTAAAAAAGCATTTCATCTAAAAAATAAAGGTTTGGAAAAGTAAGAAGACAAACATTTTTTAATCCAAGGTCAAACGAGTATGGTCAAACGAGTATGGGCATACTTACTAATGGTATTTAGTAAGTATTTCTTCTCAAATTTCTGGTTAGCGTGTTGTGAAAAACTAATTTATTTCTCACTCTAAATAACTGTTTTTAAAGGTATACTTAGAATCATTAAAGCTTTAATACAAGATAAAATAATGTTAATTGTTTACGGACTAATAATAATAATAATAAATATTTGACTTAACATCTTTGCAGCCTTTAAGTTTTTAATAGCATGGGAAAGTAGTACAACTTTTCAATAGTAAAAATAAAATTACTACTAAATTATACGCGCCTAGTTTCCTCTGCACACCAAAATGAAATTTATAAATTACAGGTTTCTCCAAGTTTCTTATTTAGCTTTGGTTCTTAATTACTTCAAATACACCTTTTTCAATTGCTAATACATATCATTCACTAATTCCTTCATTCACTCACTCATTTATTTATTCAGTCATTAATGTATTTATTCCGTCAATCATTCGTGTATTTATTCATTCGTGTTTTTATTCATTCCTTCAATTATTTAATCATTCATTCCCTTATTTATTTACTCTTTATTTAACTCATTCAATAATTCAGTTCTGGATGAACTTGGTATCTTTACATGTTCCACGTCATAATATAAATCCGATAAAGCTTGTTCCAAACAAATCCGTCAATTAGATCAGGATTTCTAAAGGATTGAAATTTCCCCGTAGGCGCTTATGTTAATATTTTTTTGAATTGTTTAAACTTCAAAGAAAAATGTCCAAATCAAAAACATTTAAAGTAGAGAGCTCTTGCCAAGCTTGTTCAGAGGTACTTAGATCTTATATTTATTTTGCTTTATATTTTCTCACACACGCTAATGTTAAATTTTTTTGAAGTATTCAAAATGGAACGAAAAAATGTTCAAATTAAAAAGTAAAATGTGTAAATTAGATGTCCTCGCCCTCATCTTTCAAATGCAAAAAAAAAAATCGAATTGGACTATTCCCTTTAAAAGTTGTAAGTGTGTGAGGTCAAACCGACCGACCGAAAGACAAATTTTTATCGTTTGAAAACCTTACCTTCAAATGATTTAATTACTTCACTTATTTTTGAATTTTCTTTGTTTTTAACGATATTTTTACGGTACATTAAGCCCTATTTCGTTTTTTTTTTTTTTTTTACTCTTACGGGAAAGTTGTTGGGATGTAACGAATATTCAGCCACTATTCGGTATTCGGCCCTTTGGCCGAATAGTCATTTCATGACTTGGCCGAGCACTCGGTAAAATCAAATTCGGCCTGGCCGAATATTGATGAACTATTCGGAAGTAGAAATGTGAAAAAATAAAGAAAATAGTAGATTTTAAACATTTGAAATTGTATGATAGTTATTGCAACAGAATACCTTAGTATGTAGGTTTAATAAATAAAAATAATTCTAAAAACGCTACTTTTTAACGTTGCTTTTAGGTTTGACTGAACAAAAACAGACTTTAAACTTATAATATTGTATTTTATACTTTTCATTCGCTCAGAAAAGCTGGCAATAGCTGATTATTATAGAGAATATGAGACTCTTTCCGGTATTTTTTAAAAAGTGGAAGTCAGATTTTGTTTGGGTAGACTGAACTACTGTGAATATTGGGTAAGAGAAATGTGGAAAAGCTAGAATGTATCATGAATATTAAGATAGCATAAGTTATTGGGGTTTTTGAAAATAAAAATACAGTAGAACCTCGTTAAAACCAACCTAAAGGGAATTTGAATAATTAAATCGTCTTAGCTGTAAATCGTCTTTTCCGAAAAGCAATGAAATACTTTTTTTTAGAAAGCAAAAGAGAAATGGCACGCTATTTTCCAGTACACAATGCTCGATTTTAAGTCCCTAATGCATATGTAAATCAATGCCATAGATTTTAAGTTTGTGATAAGAAAAAAGAATTTATGGTTCTCAAGTAAAAAGTAAAATTTCAATAACTTTAATCATTTATTAAATAAAATACATATCAAGAGAACATCTTTCAAAATTATCGTAAATATATACCGTATTGTTTTTAAAAATACTCAGTTATAACGCATTGTTTCCTTATTTTTTCTGAACAACTGCTTCATAAGTCTTCAATGGCATATTAACTGTTTAGGCGTTCTGATGAATTATCTTTTTTTCTTTTCACTTTTTCGTAAAAGTGAAAAATGACTTTTGTTTGTTTTGTATAGAATTGAAGCTTGAACGGAATGAACCACAAACAAGAGTTCGATTTATCCGATTGTTCGAATTAAGCGTATTTTTCTTAAAAGCAGAAAATAGCGTTATTTGTTAATAAATTTGGACGGGGATCGCAAATGCAATTCGTCTTAGCAGTAATTCATGTCAAGCGAGTTTGAATTAACGGATTTGACTGTATATTCCAGTTAAATGCATAAAATTTTAACGGATTTTCTAAAAATACATATGTAAAAAAAAAATCCATAAAATAAAAATATTAAATTTTATAACTTAAGATATTTTCATATAACTATTTTAAGCATGATAAAAGTACACTAAACAATAGTATTTCTTTAATTTGAATTAGGGTCAGTTGGGGTAATTGTAAACAAGCTTCGTAACTAAACTTGTGGTGATTTTGAACACTTAACTGCGGGTGAGTGATGAACAGCCAACATGGGAAAGACGTTGAAAAAGTTTCGTTTGTTTTAATACAGCTGTGAAAGCGTTACCGTTGTTTGAAAATGACATGGTGAAAAAAGTTGTTTAACAAAATTTAGTGATCTTATATTTTCCTCTCCAGCTCATCTACAAAAGCGATGTAAGCGGTTTCAATCATTTTTATTTGTCTTATGGAATGCTGCTAAAAACATTTAGTTATGAATTTAATCCTCCCTGGTTTTTTTCATGTACAAGTTAGGTGTTTACAATTACCCCACAAATTTCGTACTCTGGGGTAATTGTAAACACTTAAATTTATCCTTTTTCCAATATTTTGGGGGGACAGTAAGTTCTATATTTTGATGTAAATTACACTTTTGTGTCTATTTTACATAACTGTTGTTGTTGTTGCTAAAGCTACTTGGAAATCCAAGCCCCCCTTGCAGGGCGACCATGAATTAAGGAAGCTCCTACTGATTGTAATTAAGCTCCGCTAGAATGAAGAACACTTGGCTCAGAGGGGCTTAATGATTTTGAACCAGCTCCATGATGAGATATCGTCTCCTAGGTTGGTCCCTCATTGGAAATTATTTCTAACTTGGTGGACTATTTGAAGCGACGATGTATTTTACATGTACAGCTCCCTTTAGCGCACTCGGTCTCAGAGTAATTAGTCGCGGGAGGTGGTCACCCTCCCAAGCGTTGACCACGGCCAGTTGTGCTTCACTTTCAGTGTTCTGCGGGATCCAAGCTTAACCGACTGATCCACTGCGGGACAAATTTTACATAAATTTGTCGCATTACTTGATTTTTTGCAAGATATTTCTCGTTAAATGCTCTCAGCTGACTCCTAACATAACTCAGCGGACCAGATGCGGCCTGTTGGCAGCAGATTAAAAAACATTGTTCCGGAACTTCTTAAGCCTTCAAGAAGACTGTGTATGAAACAATTTCTCATTTGAATCAACCTTATTCGAAAATAAATCACTGTTTACAATTACCCCAGATCTCTGGGGTAATTGTAAACACACTGGGGTAATTGTAAACACGAGTTCCTTCGCTAACAAATAGTCACAAAGTCAAAACTTTTGTACACATTTACTCACAAGAAGTACAGTAGTGGCTACAACGCTCACAATTTTATCTCTGAATTCATTCCAGAGGTAGGGAAGGATCAAAAGTTAAAACATTGAAAAAGCGTTTACAATTACCCCAACTGACCCTAAATAATTAGTAAAATAATGATGATGCTTACATTAAAATCTGTTATTTATATTTCACTTGTGGGTGAAATTCTCAGCTTTATTATATTCAAAACAATACAGAAAATGCATTAGCTTTAGATAGTTTTAGATTCTTAACAAACGCAAATTAAATCATACATCATAAATTAATGGTGTTTGTTTTTGTGAGTAGTCTTAAATTTGACAAATGCTTTCGATTACAACGATTTTCTAGAAATTTTAATAATCGGCTTAAGACATTGGATGAATATTCGGCTTCGGCCTAGAAGTAATGGCCGAATATTCGGCTTCGGCCTGGAGGAAATAGCCGAATATTCGGTATTCGACTAAATCACTATTCGTTACATCCCTAGAAAGTAGGCTAAAACGGAAATAGACTTGAAATAAAATGCAAATATTGCACCCTGATAAAGACAATTATTATGCAAAAAATATATTTACTTATTGGTTTTGGTTGCATTAGTTTTTAACTTATTTTATTTATTCATTTATTAATTTCTTAATTTTCATAAAAGGCCTTTTCTCAAAAATTCTGTTATCACAAAAAATAGTATTACGCTACGTTAAATATTAAACAACCCGTTTAATGCTTAAAAATGCAGAAATCAAAAGCTACAAGACTCCGATGTTACAACACGCGTACTTAAAATATTATGAGACATATATGATCAAAACATTATAATGCAACCATGTATTAATATTTTATTGCAGTAGTTTGTTCTGTTATGGCATTCACAATGGGAAAAAAATAATTAAAAACCAATCTTAGTTCTTTGAGAAACGATTAAGAATTCTCACTACTTTCTTCATTCTTAATTTTCGAAATGAATTTTTAATTTGGATGAAAGTGTATTAAATATGAAAAAGACGTTTTATTATGAAACGGATATTTTGCGCGCCACAGTTTGTTAATATTGGAAAAAAAACATTAAATTGCTGATATCTTTCGAAACGTCTCATCTGATTTTATGTTTTAAATAGATAAATTACATGTTTATTATATTGCGACGAATATAAAAACATCTTTAAACCCTCAATCATCTGTGAGTGGTCTCTAAACTTATATTTTTAAGTATATAAATTCCAGTATAACTGATACTATGTTGAAAGAATATAAAAAAAATCTTTAGTGCTTGAGAAAAGTAATTTTTCTTTGAGTCGTCTCATCTAATCTTATATTTGCAAGTACATAAACGTCAATATAATTGATATAATATTACAAAAAATGTAAGCAAATTTTAGAGCTTTAAAAACGTTTAGAGTATACTGAGCAGAGACATCACAAAAGACCAATCTTTAAATCCCGACTTTTAAATCCTCCACCCGCTTCTTTGCTCATGTGGTAGTTACTTTTTTATTAGTTTGAAATAGATTACGACATCACTTCAAGTGCAATGCAACGAAACTCTCATCATCTCAACAAAATAAGTATCTGAAAAACGATTAACTAAAAGCAATGTCTCTAAGCTTGATATAATCAGTCAACTTACGATTTCCTGTAATCTTTGTTTGCAGAATTGGAATGGGACCGCCGAAATGTTGACCTTTAACCGCTTCTTATCAGTGCGTTGTAAGCATATATTTTTAATTATTATTGAAGGAATGATCATTGATATATCATCAAACATGTTGCGTCCCTAAAGTCTGGTACTTTCTTTTTTTTACGTGTAGGGATTCTTCCACAACATGTGCTTTAACCCGACATAGGTTTTTTAATTTTTGTACACTTTATCAATTGAAATCAAAGACTCTGAAATTGTTCTTTGAGCATACCGAAGTTTTTCCGTTTCTGAGAAAAATCAGCAACTGTGCCATATGCGTTAAATATAATATGTGATTCGGATCTAAAGCAAGCCGCGGTAAGAAGCTAAAAAATCATAAATTGCAAAAAGCATACATGTTGCCATCGTAAAAGCACTAAAGTATTTACCATCTTTTATTTTCTTTCTATGATCGGAGGAAAAAAACTGAATCTCATTTTCTTATCTCCTTAAGAGAAAAAAAATATGAAAAGTAAAGGAAAAGTGTCTTAAAGAATTCCCCGAAAGTTATGAAGAAAAATAAAAGGACCATCCACAAAAAAAGTTGGAAAGATCTTGACATAAATAAGGCTCATATAGAGTTTAAGAATCTGAGATTTTGAGTTATTGTATTATATGCAGAGATTTTTTCATCGAGAAGATTTAGTGAATGGATGCAAGAAACAGTCTTTGTCGTAAAGTTTCTCAAAAGTCGCCTTTATTTTCCTGGGAGTGGTTGCTTTATATAAGCCTTAGCATTTTTAAACTATTGTCATACATTTTACTCTGTTTGATGTTAGCACATTTTTGACTTTCACAGCTGAATATATAGATAAGCAAAAGCATTGTATGAAAGATAGTTTTTTGTATTCATCGAAATGAGGGAAACATATTTTATAAAGTAGTAGATAACATGATGTGTAACATGTTCAGTGTATATTCCAAAACATATAATTTCATATAAGAAGCTGCAAAGTAATTCCAAACAGGTTTTGAAAAATATATCAAAATGTTATGATGCGAATAAAAAGTTAAGTGATATACAAAACACTTTTTTTTTTTTTTTGCTATGCCAATATTTGTTTTTGTGTTTTTTTTAATTTATGTACAAATTAGAAAAAACGGATTAAGTGATTAATTCTTTATTTGCTACGCAGAAGAATATTGAACTCTTGTTTGAGGGACAATTTCTTATGTAAGATTAGTACTATTTTTAAACCGCAATTTGCTTTTATTTGTTACACATTTTCTATGTTACAACTCTTTTTAGCCTACTTTCCCGTAAAAGTAAAAAAAAAAATAATAATAAAGCATGAAAGAAGGCTTAATGCATGTGAAAATATCGTTACAAATCAAGAAAAGTCAAAAAAAAAGTAAAGTAATTAAATAAAGATTGAAAATTAAAAAAATTGAAAGTAGGGTATTGAGATGGGGAAAAGTGTGTATGTCGGTCTGTCTGTCTGTCGGTCTGTCTGTCGGTCGGTCTGTCGGTCTGTCGGTCTGTCTGTCGGTCTTTCCCCCCTAATAACTTTTGAACGAATTGTCCGATTCAAAAAATTCTTTTTGCATTTAAAAGATCTCGGCGAGGACATCTCATTTCCATATTTTACTTTTTGATTTGAACATTTTTTTTAGTTTTGAACAGTTCAAAAAATTTTAACATTAGCGCCTATGGGCGAAAATGAAGCAAATTATGTAAACTCTGGGTACAAGATCCAAGTTCCAATGAACAAGCTCACTGGAAGAAGTTCTTGGCGTGAAATATCGATTTGAACGATTTTTGTTCATTTTTGAACAGTTCAAAAAAACTTAACATAGCATCTACGGTAAAATTTCAATCCTATATAAATCATGATCTAACGGACCGATTTGCTTGGAACAAACTTTATCGGAAAGCTCTTATGACGTAAAACATGTACAGATAGAAAGTTCATCCAGAACTAACGAGCCTATTTTCTTATGAAATTTTTTGATCGGGATTTTCAAGAATATTTTTGAATTAATGAAAGATTAAATGAATAAACAAAATAATGAATGAATAAAAGAGTGAATAAATACATGAATGACTGAATAAATGAATGATTGAATGAATACGTATTAACTGTTGAAAAAGGCATATCTCAAGCAATTAAGAACTTAAGCTAAACGAGAAAGAGAGAGAGAAAGATAGCTAGAATATAAATTTGAAGCTGGTGTATACGGGAAAGTAGGCTCGTATAAATCTAGACGGAACTTCTTGTTTTTTATTATTATTATTTTCAGCAGTAGCACTTGAACAAGGTTCAAGGACCAGTGTGTAAAAAACACACTGTTCAATCCATGTATTTGTGCTGTTCCCTCCATGTATTTGTGTTGTGTTGTGTGAACACACAACACCAATACATGGAGGGAACAAAAACAACGTAAGCAATATAATACAAGACATACATTAAAATACAATGAGAGTCGAAAGCACATCAACCAGACTAAAGAACTTGTAGCCTCTTCCCTGCCTGTCAATATCTCTCGAACAAATGTCCAGACAGTTTTGGGAATTCAATTAAATGTAATGCGTCGATGATAGTGTTACTATCATATAAAACACAATTAGGTAATGGCATGATTTTGAAACGGAATAGATGACCAGCAAGGCAGTCATGTCCTTTTACTAGTCTAAAAGCCGCGACAGCATAACGCCCAGGGCCATCTAGAAATTTTTACAAGACATGCAACAGTTTAATCGATTTGTAATTACAAAAGTGATACTTTTATTTTTCCTCTTTTTGTATACTTGCCTCATCATTTTTAACACGTTGACTGACAACCAATGAGTAACTCGTATTAGGTAAACTCGTTGAGAGACCAAATTACAAGTTATCTCGAAGTTACCTTTTTTTTTTAAATTTTTCAGTACATTTATAGAAAGTTAGTAATTTTTTGCTTAATAAAAAAAGGTTTTGTGCAATATGTTGTAATTAAATTAAACTATCGTCCGGAGATCCACAAACTACGAACAGCGCTGGCAGTCTGCGTGTCGGCAGTCAACGTGTTAAGGATAATTTAGTGAATGTTATACCAAAAGTAAATTTAAAGTAAGGCACGTTTAAGATGCAGTTTACTGACCACTTTACTTGCTTATTTCTTGCTGTAAGATAGTAAAGCATATTATTATTATTTTTTTATAATAATACAAGGTAATCTAAAATGTATACCTTTCTTTTTTCAATTTTCAGTACATTTATGATATTACAGAAGCGTTCTTCGTCATAAAGAATAGTGTTTTATGATTGCATAGGATTTGCATGAATTTTAAATTTGTCAGCAGTGCTGAGATTATCGTTGTTAATTAATTATGTCTTTTTTATATGTGCTACATTCTCATCAGGATACTTAAAATTTCAAGATCGTTCATTTTTGTTCCAGCTTTTATTTTTAGAGAGCCTTTTGTTAAAAATTGAAAAGTAAATGAGTTAAAATTGAAAAGTATTTAATTTTTTATTCATCTGTGTTTTTTAAAATATGATTCTGATTGTCACTAATTTCGAACATATCACTGGCTGCGAATAATAATAGTGGCATGATTTCTCGATAAATGCTTTTTCTTCTTGTGAAGGTTTTTTTTTTATTATTATTTTAACTTTGAATACACTATTTCCAATCGGTTTTGAAGCTCTGTAATACTGTAATAATACTTTATCTGTAATAATGACATCTATTTATTATTAATAATGAGAAAATTTCAAAAGCAATAGTGATATCTGCTTCACAAATTCTATAAATAATTCCTAAATAAGTACTAAAACTGATTCCACCCACTCGAACACTTTTGCCCTCCCAAATACGAAAAAAAAAGACAACGGAGTTTTGTTTTGTTTTTTTTATTTTAATTCTATTTTAAATTTTATTTAAGTAATAAAAGTACTAAATGCATCTTTATAAATACATTTGGTGATTATTTTTGCATTTTTAGATCAATAAACAAGTTATAAAAAATATATTTCTAGAAAAATATTATATTTTTACCTCAAGTATGAAATGGCGTTTTGAGATTCATAGAACAGACTTTAACATTGAAAAGAGAAGCATGAAAATTCTCACATCTATACATTTATTTTCCTATAAAGTATTTTCACGAAAGGAAGTTTGAAAAATAAACTTTTATCGTGCAGTTTTTCACAACCCTTTGCAGTTTCGTTGTTAAAATAGTAAAAATATGCCAACGTTTCAGTTCATTGCCACAAGAAACATTCTGCTATCGTTACCTGCTACAAACATTTCTTTCGGTGAACTGTTTATTTTTGAAGGCATTCATACTGCATAATGCATATATTATTTTTAGATTTGAACCTCATGCATAGAATAGTGCTTTATATCATGAAGGGGCGAGAAAATATTCAAACGAATGTGTGCTCTAAACATGCGAAAAACTATATTTTTGGGAAATACGTTTTATTTTTTCACATTTTATGAGGTTAAAGCATTGAAATACGTTTATTGCTTCATAATGAAAAAGTGTTGTAGCTGGTATCTATTGTTTTACAATACAAGTGTTGTTTTATAGATAAAAATGAAACCATGTAGTTTGATATACAGTTGCTATAAAATAAAGCTTACTATATTAGGGAAAATATAAAAAATAACGAAGTAACTAATAGTAATAATGTATTTTACAGAATTTGTTTGTACAGGGCACTGTTTCATGAATCATAAATTTTAAAATTTTTTAACTAATGTAGATATACATCTAAAGTTTTGTTTTACGCAGTTGTGAAAGCCAAATAAGGTAGGTAACGCCCCCTATGCCCCATACACTGAGAGTCAAATTCTGGCGATTCTCACGATTCTTACCAGCATAGCAGCGGGTATGTTTGCAATTTCAGTTCGGATTTTGGATTTTAGGTGCGGTGGGGTTCTTGAACGGTTGGCATAAAGGTGGGATTTTAAAAAAACCTACAAGAAAAAACCATAAGGGATTCGAAAAAAAATCGGGGGAGCGTGATACTAAATTATTGAACATTCATTCGAAAAGTAGGTTTCGACGAAACGCGTACGCTCCTCACTATTTCCAGGCATGATAGTGATCGACCGAAGTTGGGAACAAAACTTTAGAACCATCCCTCTAGAATGAGATCACCCCCGTCCCGCATTAACATTTATGGCGTGACACACGCGCATTTTAAAAAAGTAAATTATGCTGCCGCACCCTGTAGATATTCATTAAATGCACATAAATCAAGATAAATAATTTCAGCGAATTGATGAATTTAAGAGTCCACGTAAAGCTTAGACTGTGAGCAATGTATGTCAGTACATCTGTTGCTAGGTCTGATTGTTTGTCTTTGCAATATATTTCAAAAAGAAGTACACAAGTCAAAAACTCGTTATTTATTGCTAATTGATGTTCGGCAATTCAGTTTATTTTCACTACTTATTATATTCTCTTAACAACTTTCAGTTCAGTTTATACATGATGTTACTAACAAGGAATTGCGTTTAAATTTATTAAAGTGTCATTAATATGACATTATGTGTTAACAAAGGTAACATTTAGATTCGCAAGAAAATTCGATTTTTGATCCTTCGTTGGTATCACACCATGTTTTAAATTGTATTAAAAACATTAATTATTAAATAGCTTCTTACATAACAATGACAAATTTTACAAATTAACATGCAGTTAAAATCATGCAATTTATTATGCATTGTCTAAACAGGGAGGTAAATAAAGCATGATTCCATTATCATTAATAAGGCTTTGCATAAACGTTGCTTAATTGCCGAATAGAAGCTCGATTCAGATAAGGTAACACGACATCAGCCCACTCCCTCCCCTACGAATCTATGAGGAAAAATGAACCAGCAATTCTTCCGCGTCTTGTTTTTGGCAATCTATCATCAGCATCAAGAGAAATCTGGAAATTGTCGTATTTGGGTTATTACTTTAGAATGCTCACCCCTAATGGTTACTGTAGAAAGATACCACCTGTTGAAATGAATTTGAATGTATCCTTGACATGGCTGTTTGAAGGGTCGCTGACTTAATCTGTCCTGGCCTTGAAATATAATGAGCAACCATATTTTTAACGGAACAACATTGTTTAGCAACGTTTGTATATAACATAGCGGAATTTAGATGCAATCATGTCTCGGCGGAATGTCTTAATCCGATGGATTTCGGAATATTTTTCGCAGGTACGTGTCTATTTGGTTGGAATACCATTTGAGCAGGAAAGAACGATACATGTTCGTCAACGTTAGTTTGAACTCCTAGAATTAAAAAGCAGGGCCATTGTGGCAAAAGTAGCAAGCCATATTTAAGAGGAAACTACTCCACTAATCTGTTGCATAGGAGCTCGTACGTTATCCTCAGAGTCTTTTGAATTCAGAATAAACCGAGAAATATATCTAAAACATCGCTTTCAAAATGTAATTTTCTAGCTTTAGGTTTAGGTCTTTACAACATAAAAATTGAAATCCAAACAGTGAGAAAAGCTTCAGCTACGTTTTAAATTTTCTGGCGACCTAGTTTTACAGCCTATGCAATGTGCGTGTCAGAAAGAACAATTTCGCTTGTAATTCAGGCAAAGAGCGAAATTAAATCTAGACATAGTGTAACTCGAGGAAAGGTGCCCAACCATAAAAGAAGTGGCTGCGAATTTTTTATTTATCAACGATATCAGTGGAACGTCTGCTAGGAAGAGTGTTATGCTACAGTTTGAATGCATATACCACAATTGAATATTTGAATGTTTACTTTTGAGTAGCACGAGAAACTTAACAATATCGAATTTAGCCATCTTTCCCTAAGTGTGAGGTGAGTTTCCACAGAAAAAATTAGTCCATTAAAATAGCCGACACGTAATATTTTTCACATTTATTACCATAAGAGAACATAAAAAAAATATTTACCACCTTTACAGTTTAGAAAGAACATAAATAATAAAGATAAATTGCTAAGATTTGAACACTAAAAATAAAGTTAAATGGTTCAAGTTTGCACCGGCTTCAAAAATTACGTTTAAAAGTCGTATCTATGTTGTTTAAAGAATTCATTTATTTTTCACTTTTTAGCGCGATTTAGAATTTGATGTCGGTTCTATTTTTTTCCAAAATTTATTTTTAGACAGTATGTTAATGCCACCAACAAAAACAAAAACAAAAAAAATCGAAACACCGAATCAGAATTTTCACCAAATAATTTTTTAAGGTGGTAAAAAATTATGATGAATTTCGATTCGTGATTACTTTTGTAATCGTGATCAATTACAAATATAAATGGCCTAAAGTTTTGCAACAGTTTCAATGCAACGTAACACATGGGGTAATGATAGACTGTCACAATTTCGCACTGACTTCAAAAATTATGTTTAAAAGTTGTATCGATATTATTTGAAGGATGAATTTATTTTTAAGTTCTTAGTGCAATTTATAATTTGAAAGCGGTTCTATTTTTTCTGCAAAAATGTTTATTTTATTATTTTTAGTGTAGATACAGTTTTTATATAAATACTGTGATTTTAAAAAATCCGTATCAAAGGGCAAACCTTCAGTGGGTGAACGGCACTAAAACCTAATCATTTGTATGATAAAAATGACTTGTATGATAAAGTCAATTTTAAAAGGCCACTAGCGCAAACAAAATGATGGATTTAATTTTTGCACCAGAGAAGCCTTTAGTCAAACTCGTTATAATTCCTTTTAATATTATAGGTTAATGACTCTACGATGAGTTTTATATTTATTAATAATTTCCCTTACAAAGAAAAATCAAGCCAAGCCATTCTAATTAAAATTTAAAAAAAAAAAAAAACGTATTTTCCAATCATAACATTTTTTATATAAAAAAAAACAAATGTACTTAAATTGATGTGCGATATTTGAGTTACACGAACCTCTAACAATTAAAGAAAAGAAATCCTCAAAATTGGTTAATTGAGTCAAAAGTTATGTATTAAAGAACAAAAAAAATGACTACATTTCTGCCCATAACTCTTTGTCTAATGGTCGAATGTAGTCAAATATAGGTACGGGAGCTATGGAAAGCCATCCTCAATAAAGTTAAAAAATCATGAGAATTTGTGCATCCGGTGAGAAGTTATGGGAGGAAAAACAAACAAAAAAAACCGACATACATACAGTATGGATGTATAACCTCCTCCTTTGTGAAGTCGGTCAAAGAATATTTCAGTCAAAAAAGTAGATATTTTGATAAAATACCCCAATCTCTTCGATTCTTCTGCCACACAAATAACACATTTTATACATTGTAGTCCTCGGTTTATAAATAAGCAATCCACTTAATATTCCTTTTTATTATTTAATATTCTGACATAAGTACACAACATGAGCATCTCTCTTCGAATTTCCTACATAAACATGTCTGCAAAAAGGCAAAAATCGAGTCAGTATGTGTTTTAGAATGCTTATGCACTTTGAAGTCATGCACATGGTACACTTGATTTATATTTATTGCGGCAGTCTTTTTTTATTCATTTTAAAATAACATATTCATTTATTATTTTTATTTTCACCTTAAATCTTGAGTATTGCGTATATTTTAAAAATTATTTATGGGTATACAGCCTACGATCTCCCTCAGCTGCCTTTTGGGACTTTACCCCACTTGCACGTTGGTTGCACTAGTAGTGAACAGGGTTGCCAGATGTGGCTAAAATTAGCCATTATGGCTAGTTTAAGATGCTACTGGCTAACAGTATTTTCAATTACTAGCCACAAACAATGCTGGCTAAAATTGGCTAATTTTAACCCATTAATGACTGACGTTGCGTTTTCGCAAGGCTAGTGAAAACTTTTTTTGCCTGTTTTCTTATGTATATTTTTTGGTAATTTTTTGGAGGGAGGGGTGGAATTTTCACCCTATACTCATTGAAACGTTGTGAAACACATACAAACAAAAAGCTACCTAAAAATTAACATAAGAAAAACGGCAAAAAGAAGTTTTTACTATTGTTGCGAAAACGTTGCGTTTTCGCGTCAGTCATTAATGGGTTAAATTTAGCTTTCCGCATTAAAGTCCATTATTTGTTTTTTCTTTATTTCAACGAAGATTAAAAATAGAATTTACAGGTGTCAAACATCAGAACCGGATATCCGGTATAAATCCGTCAGACAAGAGACACCGGATATCCGCTACAAATCCGTCATGCAAAGAGACATCGGATATCCGATATTCAACAAAATGAATATCCGAGTTGGAGCTTTGGTGGTAACAAAAATTGAAAGCAATAACAACAGTAACAACAACAACCGAATTAATTAAAATGGCTAATTTTGGCTAAATTGTTTCTCCCAATAGGCTAAAAATCGTCTGGATAATTTGGCAATCTTGGTTGTGAATTTAGGGCCGTGGTAGCTTAGTGGTTAGGGTGTCGAGCTACGGATCGGCGGATCTCAGATTCGATACCCGATCCGCTGAAGACCAACCATGTACACTTGGGGATACGTGCATGTAAAATCCGTGGACCCTGAAGTCCCGAGGCAGTTCCGAGGGTACCGGACGGGGAAGATGTTCCCTTCCCTTCACTCTTAAGTCTAAAAATGAAAGTGGCGTAGTTGTGGTGGTGCCATCTGGTGTCATCCGACTACAGTGTGTTAGGGTTAATGCCGGCCACCTATCAGGTGACCCTTCAGAAATGGCCAGCAATTCCCGTAGTTTTAAAAGGGCGAATGCTGACAAGGCAAGTGCCTCCACGTTGGAAAAAAAGTTTTGAATCACCTTGTACATCGTAAGCCAATGTTTTACGAGAGTTTTACTTTGAGGTGTAAAAGAGTCAATCATTTTTTTAATAATCCTGAGTAATATTTTTTCATGCAGTACATTTAAGACTGATTTTCAGTCTTAAGAGGGAAAGTATTGAGGGAAAATAATGTATAAGTTCAAAATTCCTTAAATGACCCTTAGAAGGAAATCCATCATTTGAAAGGCTTCCATATTTAGTATTTGTGTGTCGACCGGGTGGTGCAGTGGTAAGGAGCAGGTCTCGTACGCCCAAGATCGCAGGTTCGAACCTGGCCTAAGTCGATGGATTTTCAAGATGCAGAAAATCGTCTGCTCCCATGTCGCATGATTGTGCGGCATGTTAAAGATCCCTTGAGTATCCGTTTGGCTTGGATACACACGGCTAAATTAAATACCTAGTGCAATTCGCATCAAATGTGATCTCAGGTGGCACCATCGAGGGGTAACTGAGCGTCCAAATTCTCAGTAGCAATGGCATCCACCGACAGTGGTACCACTTGAAAAAATGGATGCCGATTACCGGGGTACGCACTAGGTCTGCAAAGGTTAATGACCATACGCAGCCCCATTAGAAAGATAGAAAAAAAAGAAGTGTTTGCGTTCGCAAGACTAAATGAAACAAACCAAACCCATGCTAAGTAAAATAATAATCAGAGCCATCTGAGTTACACAAACAATTACAAAATGACGAGGATTACAGATTAAAAAGGTATAATTTAACCGTTTCGGTAAATATTTGTTTTTCCTAGACGCAACTAAAACAAAAATATTCACCACCTTCAAAAAATATTATCTCTTAAGAAGACAAATCGAACGGAAAATAATGAAAATGTACAATGCCTTTTTAAGATCTTTTGTGACAAAACGAAGAAATTACAATTTTCAAGATTTTGAATAAACTTTATCTTTATAATTTTCTCGGAAAAAATGCACTACCGCATTTCGTTCTTTAATCTTAACAATAATATTTGCTCATGTCAAATTTTTCCACTGAAAAGTTTATATATTGTTTAAAACGAAAAGAAGAGATTTTTGAAATAAAAGGATATCTTAATAAAATCAAAATGTAACTACGAAAATTGCAATCTTAGAAACATGATACTTCCTTTTGAAAGACATCAAAATAGGATAGTTGATGTGCTTGAAAGCCATTTCGAAGAAGTTGTTTTCATTTCCTACACGTGTGAAATAAATCCTTTAGCTTTTGTCGCATTTCTTGTAAAACCAAAACCAATTTTGATTAGAATTATTTGGATTTCATCGAAGCAATGTATGTTCTTTCGAAATAAAGGTCCCATATTTTGTTTCTTATAATGTCGTTTAAACCTAGATCACGAATAAGTAAACTTACAGCATTTTTATAAGATTTTCTAAGTTGCACATTGTTTTTAACTTAATTTAAAATTCTGAATAATAAACAACTATATGTCTCAGTATTGATAAAAAAATAAACATATAAATAAATAAAATAAAATGACATGAAAATACGACAGCATTTAAAAGTATCTCAACTTTGTGTAATTTTCGAAATTCATGTGGTACATATACGTATATATCTTTTCTTTATTACTTTCATATTGTTAGTAGCCTTTTAATAAACCTTGAAGGTTCGTGTATGTTATGTTCGTGCAACTTTAAAATAAGAAAATAATGTGTTTCATGTTTCTTTTAACTGAAGTTAGTTTAACTTAATTATGACTTTTTCATTTGATATAATCTTGGTAGTTTTTTGCCGTGTCTTTGGATCATTTTTTGAAACTTGGTGGATTATTATTACTTATAAAATTAATTTTTATTAACATTAATCATAAATTAGCAGTGTAAAAATTTAAAGCAACTGGAACTTAGAAGTAAATACCGCTCTTCAAAGAATAATTATTATCATTGGAGAAAGCAAAATTGTAAAAGTTAAGTATGTAAATTTTATAAATTCACTTATTCTCAAGCTGAAAAAGTTCAAATTTCCCGAGGAGAGTAGAAATTATGCAAAAATGAAAGCACGGTTATTCTGTTCGTCTATATCTGATTCTACTTTATACACTTTTACGGGATCCGTTCTAAAATTGAAAACCGTAAACGAGATTCAAACAAAAACTAAATGTTCATATGAAGTGTGTAAATAATACTTTTAAAAAATTACTATTTTGGTGTTTCATATCAACGCAACACTCGATTGTCGGCTTATAAATTTAAATAATGATGCTACTCAATCGACTTTTACGGAATACTTACTTAAATTACAAACCGTAAGTGAACATCACATAACACAAAAATTTGCAACAAGATTTTTTGTGTGAAATCTCTAAATAATAGATTTTTTAAAGTTATTTCAGTCTTTAATAACTACGTAACACACCGCTACGGGAATATAAATTTAAGTTATTATGCTGGACAATCTCGGTCGTGATTTGCTAATAATAAATTAATACGTATGTAAACAGAGTTTGTATTATTAAAACAAAGCTTCATTGCTTTTTAACATAACATTTGTGTAAATTATATGGTAGATGCTTGTCATTTATTGATAGTATATATATTTTTTAATAAATATAAATAACCATGCGAAGTTATAACACACGATAAATATTGAGGTAACATATTTCAATGTTGAGCTTGGAAAAATGTTTGTATTTTACTTTCATAAGTAATAATTTTAACTTAAAAAGCAAGTATTCCTACTCTTTCCGAACCATTTTTCTGTATGAACAAGTTAAGAAGGAAAAAAAAACCTCAGAGATAACATAAACTTCGTCTCCTTAACTTTCCGATTTTTGAAATACTTAACTGCTTGGCGATAATTTGATGCTGTATACGAAAAAAAAAGACGGCTATGACGAAAATCATTCTATAACTATTATAAATTCCATGAAACTTAATATTAAACAAGTATTACTAATTCGTAACACTTATTTTATCCCATAACCTTTCATGAGATGTCGCATATAAAACCGAATTGTATCGCAATCTAATTTACTTAAATAAATTATTCATGCCTCACAACTGCTTTCTAAAATCTCTAAATCCCTAGAAAGTTACTATTCACAGCAAACATCGAGACATTGCATAAATTTCCTTTGATCTTCCTTTCATCCTTTGCATTCAGAACTGTAAAAGTCATCGGGAGTCTCTTTGGAGACGATGTTCATGAAAACTGTTTTGAAACACTGCTACGTATTAGTAATGAGGGCAACCATTAAAGAGCAAATTCGAAAATTCCTATGGGTTCTGCAGTAAATTATGCAACAGGAGAGTTTGAAATTTGAACCTTGTGAAAACTTTTCATTTCCAATTTTAATCATTTCCGATTGGCAAATATGGTTGGTTCATTCTTGAGCGGCTTTCATTACTATAGTTGCTTAATATAGCGAGTTTGGTATTTAATATGGACCGGTTTGATTTAAAACAAAACACGTCTTCCACCTATGATACATTTAGCAACTAAGGAAGAGAGAACAAAATTGCTTGTTAAAAGAAAAAGGTTATTTATACTAACAGCGTTTACCCGTCTTAAAGTATCGCACGATTGGAATGTTAATTATGCTAAAATTTTCCAAAGAAAAATATCCACTGATTTAAATTAATTGGGTACATTTTACACACAAAACCGAAGCATCCAATCCACAAACTCCGTAATATTTAGCAGCATATGAGCAGTCCATTTCCTTTAAGCAAATGCAACAGTTTCTATACTCAAAAAGTTTGGGGAACTGATACCTATTTATCTGTTTTCGAACAATAATCAGAAAAAAAATACTGATTTTTTCAATGTTTCCAATTTTCAGTCATCGAAGGAAAAGTCAGTGGAACACCAGAACATTAACCTCAAGAAAATAAAGATTGGTTTAAGACAGTTATAATAGTCATTTGAATTTTGCCGTTAGAATGATTAATGAAAGGTTTAACTTCAATAAAATTTATAGTTGCTCGCTTAATTGCCAAGTGGAAGAATTACATTGCAAAAAAGAATCAGATTTCATCTTTATTATAATATCAGCCAAAGTAATAAAAAACCACAACGCAATGTCAAACCTAAATACAAATAAACTAAATAATAACAAGCCAAATGCAATTTTGAATCAAGTTCTAAACTTATTGACCAGTAGAACGTTTGAGCACGTTTTACCTCAACTAAAATGGCTGTATTTATCAAGCTTTTCAAAAATACGTCCATAAAATGTTTTATAAGAACGATTTCATTTGTAACTGAAAGGAAATGACTAAAAAAAGCATGATTTAGAAGAGAAAACTGCGTAGATCCCAGTAAAGTGAGTAATAACAACAGTCAATTCCACCTCCAAGAAATCCGATGTTTGTGAACATTTAAGAAGTACTGAATAGTTTGACTTCGGGAAAACCATATTGTAACAAGTGGTGGTACTCAGAATGTTTTCTTTTTTTCAGCCGAATATCATCTTTCTAAGAAGATATTTTCGTTTTGAAACATAACTCGAATTTTTATCTTGTAATTAAAAAACAAAAAAAACTGCATAGTTTTAAAAGTTTTGACTCGGAAGTAAGGAAAAATTCATTTCTTAAAGTGTATCCAACAAAAAGGCGAATTTTCGGCAAAATAAACGAAAAAGAAGTAAATACATTTTGAAAATTTCACCATATTACAATAATAATATTCAACTGTGATAAATATGTTGTTTACAATTGTGACAGCAAATTGCATGTAATTTAATGTGAAAAATTGTGTATCAGCTAATTTGTACAAAAGGACTCGATTTTAATTTATTTTATGTTTGTAAACTTGATTAGTTTCTTTTCAAAAAGTAATTTTTTTAAATATCATTTGTGGATACTTTCCGCCATAAAAGTCTTTAATGATATTCAGAGAATTTTGTATATAAAAAACTGTCTAAGTAACATTAAAGTTATGTACATCTTACCTTAACTGACTGTTAAACTGTATGAGTAA
Organism: Octonoba sinensis; assembly: GCA_038502835.1. Classification (NCBI taxonomy): domain Eukaryota; kingdom Metazoa; phylum Arthropoda; class Arachnida; order Araneae; family Uloboridae; genus Octonoba; species Octonoba sinensis. The sequence goes on along the minus strand of CM076602.1, from coordinate 44,384,646 downwards.
CATACAAAACTGTCAGATTTTTGTACAGTTTAATAAGCTATTATTATTTATGTTTTCCCCAAAACAAAACAACTCTCTCGGAGTGTTTTTGTTTTAGAAAATATATAAACTTATTACTTTTTTTTAAAAAGATGATTGAAAAATATGTACTGCCTAAAATGTTAGGTTTAGACTACACGAGTACAATAATATATATAATTGACGATATTGAAGAAATAAAACGTTAACAAGTGGGTATATATATATATATATATGTGTGTGTGTGTGTGTGTGTGTGTGTGTGTGTGTGTGTGCGCACGCGTATGTATATATATAGGAAGCTACATTACGATCTTCAAATATTAAGCCTTGATTTTTATATGTACTGCAGTTGACTATTCTAGTAATTACAGGATTACAAGGCATGAGGATCTTGAACGAGTTTTTTTCGAATATCTGATTATGATGTTGTATTGCAAGAATCCGTACAAAATATAATTAAAGATAACATGAACACAAAATGGAAGTTTTATTATTTGGTATTGGTGAAATAATTAATTTGCTTGTAAATAATTTTTTAAATAGATCTCAACAGATTTTTTAGATCTTTTTAAAACTAGATTTTAAAAAATCTGAAAAGTATCATCTGAATGTAACCTATTCATTTTAAAATATTCTAGAGTACGTCAAATGATATGAAGTTTTGAAACTATATTAAAGCTTTTCACGTGCATGTAGGGCATTAAAAAAAGCGATGCCTGGTTTTTAAATTATCTTCTTATATATAAGTGGCTTATTCTGTCTCTCTGTCTGTCCGCTATAGAATCCCAGACCGTTTTACCGATCGGGACCACATTCAGCACGGTTAATGTTTACGACCCGAGAAACTCATCACTGCAAAAATGAAAAATGTGACGCAATTAGTTTTTTTTAATTATTTATTACAATTTTTCAATGATTTTTTTGAACCGCTTTATTTTATTTTTGCATTGATGCCGTCGTTTCCAACAGTATAATTACAGTTGCCGTGTGAACAAGCAAATCAATGCAGTTGCCATTGTTATTGTAGCAAATATACTAATAATAATCGAAACGTTTCTCTAGCATATTGAGTGAGGCTTCGCTGTATTTGTTGACGCTACGTTAAAATTTAATGTATACGCGAATTTAATTTAATCCTTCCTTTCTTTTTAATTTATCTATTTATCGTTTGCGTTTTTTTTATTCTTCTTATTAGGGTGGCAGCGCTCTTTTTGCCCAGTTTCGTTAAAACTTTTGTTTTGAAAAGCATAATAAAATTTTCAATAAGTTCTTTGGATGGTAAATATATATTTTTCACAAACAATTTGATTGTATAGAATAAATATATAGTTATGTGGGGCAGTAAGCAAAGGAGCGTCCTCGCCGCCTGACCTGGGGAATTCAGTTTGAATTAGAAGACACCTTTGCACAAATCATTTTAATTACAATTTATTAACATTTATAACAGCGGTCATTTCGTATGACCGCCGGGCTTACTAGTGTGTTATAAGTATTTTTGACCATTTCATAAAAGGCTTAATCTCCCCCCCCCCCCCACTTCAATTTTGAAGTCTTATGGAAAACACTTATAACATGGCTACACTCTTTAGTAAAAGCATTTTACTCTCTTGAAAATAATGTATCTTTAACAGCTTTGATAAATTATTTGATTTGAAGATAATTTTTCTATTATTATTAGGCATGCTTTATTTCGGCAAAAAGATGGCTTTAAGTTCAGATTGTTTACAGACTTATAAAGATAAAACAGACTTATAAAGCTTTTAAAGCTTTGTCTTTGAACGAATTGAAGATACAATCGTGTCCAAATGTTTCTTTAGTTTTTATTTAAAATAAAACTTTCCTCACACAGTGTAGTTATCTTCTTGAAACAAAGATTGTATTTTTTGAAAATATTCTACATATCGAGTAGCCTGTATTTCTACAGAAAAAACGAATGAATTTGTTTCCCTTTATATTTTCCCCTGAAGCTTTATTTTCGTGAACTGCTAATGTAACAGTAAAGTAGTATTCTATGACGGATTGAAGACTCTATAAAATTCAATAAACCTGTTACGTTCTCAAATTTTGTTTTCTTCGCACAAAATCCTCTTGAAGTGCTAAGTTGGCATTATAGAATGGTACGTTGGTGCATTTCTGTATCACGAATACTCTGTTTACTTTGAAAAAATGGTAAAAGCTGTGTAAAAGAAATGAATTTGCTTAAAAAGTTTTTGGGGCAAAAATCCCTTTTTTTATGTTATACACTTTATGCGAAAAACTTCCTCTCAAATTTAAATAAACTAAATAAATTTAAGAAAAATTACTTACGAATCTTTAAAAATAAAACATGTCTTATAGTGTTTCTTTACGCATCTTAAAACTGTCTTTGATTTAAAACTTTTCATATTCATAGAATTTTATAGGAGTTTATTTTTTTTATTTACAATTGAAAAGAGAAAAGCGCAAACTTTGATGAAAATCGAAGACATTAGTTAACGCAATAACTTTTTTCTTGACTTAACAGAAAAGCAGTCCTGGAAATTACTTTATTTTCTAATTAAATGTATTTTTATCAAATAAATGTGAAACAAGCAATACTTCTTTAGAAGTACAAAACGTTTTACAGTTTCAGTTGTTTACTCCAGGTTGATTATTCCGTTTGCGAAAATTGTTTTAATCATCTGTTCTCAATAACAGTCAACGAAATAAACGAGACTATATAAACATATTACTTTATTTTTACTATCAATTGTGGAAATCTTTTCCTTGAAAAAAAAATAATACGCTTCAAATAAAATATTTACTTTGAATTTAGTTAAGTTCAATTTAAAGAAATAGGATATACAGTTTAAGGACTACTTTTTAAAACTGTCCGAATCCCAAGAAACCGTTTATTCACATCGAGTAAATATCGAGACTTCGCATAAATTACAAACATTTTCCTTTCATCGCCAGCATTTAGTTTGTTGTGTGTAGACAGTTTTCCGAGAAGTTGCCATGTATGCAAAATCATGGACTCCATTGAAGCAATGTCGACATTTCTATGGCTTTTGTTTCAAAGTATGTACCATGATGCATAGATCTACACTCATATATATTTGCTTAAAATGTGCATTTCTGGATAAAATAATTAAACGGCCGAATATTGAGATTGAGTTCGATTCAATATGATTTTTTAAAGTCAATGCTTTCTATTTTAATAAGCAAACTTTAAATTCATTTTACATTTCTTATAAAACCTATGAAGAGTGAATAATATTCGTATACAGCACTGTTTTCTTCCATTGTTGCAATCTTTTGTGACATAATTTTTTCATGCATCCTTAAAAGTGATTAAAAAATCAACTAATTTTTCTTTTGTTTTACGATGTACGAAATACCGCGTCTAGTTTGCATCAACGGATAGCTGAATTACCCGTTGCTTAACCCGTGAGTTTTTGCTGCAGTTTTTAATCTTTCTAAAACTGCCCATTAATTTATAAAATAAAATTACAAATACGTAAGTACACTACGCAGAGAGAACCCAGACATCAGTTAGAATGAATATTGACTAATCTTAATGAATTCATAATTAATTCTAAAATAACAACGCAGGCCTCGTAGGCCCAACGCGCATTCACCCGGGATAAGAATATTCTTATTCGAAATAGGACACTTTTTTTATGAAATAAAACACAAACCTTTGTTCAACAAAAGAAAAAGTAAAATCAACATAAAATCAAGCCCACATTTTGCAAAAATTGCAGACACGTATTTCGCGGTTTTAAATCCCGGTTAAATGTTTTTTTTTTCACTTGATGCGCATACAAGAAAATTATCCTGGTTCTATGCAGAGAGAAACAAATGGAACTGTAAGATCTTTTTTCTTTCCAATGGGGCTGCGTATGGACACTAACCTTTGCAGACCTAGTGCCACGGAACCCGGCATCCATTCTTTCATGCAGCACAGCTATCGGTTGGTGCTATTACCACTTGAGATTTTGGACGCACAGTTCCCCCTAGATGGCGGCACCTGAGCTCTAAAGGATGCGAAACTGCACTAGTAATTTAATTTTAGCCGAGAGTATCCATGCCAAACTGGAACTCAACGGATATTTAACATGATGCGTAATCATACGACAAGGGCGCGGACGATTATCTGCATCTTGAAAATTCACCAACTTGGGCCAGGACGAATTTAACTAGGTTTGATCGGCACTAAAATAATAAAAAGAGCCCACATACCGAGAACATTCTGAATGCAATAATAGTTACACCTAATGAACCGAACTGGTATACTTAAAACAAATGAAATTAAGGAAAAAACAGTTTAAAAAATGATGCTTATCCATATAAATCTAACCATGATATTTAAATACATAACCCGGTAAACGTCATATAATATATATTTTATATATTCAGTATCAAGTCTACAGGGGGCCGTAGTGGTAAGACGCAAGACTCGTACGCGTAAGATCGCAGGTTCGAACCTGGCCCAAGTCGGTGGATTTTCAAAATGCAGAAAATCGTCTGCCCCCATGTGGCATGTTAAAGATCCCTTGAGTATCCGTTTGGCTTGGATACTCTCGGTTAAATTAAATACCTAGTGCAATCCGTATCAAATGAGAGCTCAGGTGCCGCCATCTAGGGGAAACTGAGCGTCCAAATTCTCAGTGTCAATGGCATCCACCGACAGTGTTGCTACTTGAAAAAATGGATGCTGATTACCGGGTACGCACTAGGTCTGCAAAGGTTAATGACCATACGCAGCCGCATTAGAAATAAAGAAAGAAAAAAGATAATATGTTCAGTATTAAAATCCAAAAGAAACCCAATATTGCTAAACATAAAAGATGGATATATATTTCCCTGTTTGACTTATTTAAAATATCAAAGAACTCCCTTTTATAGATATTTTAAAATGAAAAATAATGTATTATGTCTGCATTACTTATTTTTTCTCTAAAGAAACAGAAAATCTCCAAAGCTAAAGTACTAAGTTTATATTACTTTTCATAGAAGTATGACGTCGAAAACATTAAACTAATTCAAAACTTCCCAATATATACTGCATAATTTGTATTTACAGTAATAATGGCAGAGCAAAAGATCTACACACACATACAAAATAATAACAAAATCGATATATCCCTAAAATAACCAACGGACGTCATCATTTGCGTCAGTTTTTGTGCTAAACTTTAAGATGGACGAAAAGATATAATTGAAATTATAGTGAAAAATATTTATTTGAATACTAGTTAGGTTTTACGAAACACGTTTTCTTTTCAAAGTGATTTTTTTATGTTCACTTCGTTAATAATACTGTTATGTATTTTGTAATATATTTTCTTGACATGATTGCTTAGTTGAATGAGATTAAAAAATAATAATCATTTTAAAATTTTTTTAAAAAGGATGCACCTAATGCATATCCCAGTTTATATGTTTAGCGAAATGAAAGAACTGTTCTTATTACTCTAGAGCCTACATGTTGCTATTTGCTGAATAATGGGGTTTGTTATTCAATAATAATTATTTTTAAAAAATTTTGGAATATTTAGGGACTGTTGACTACTCTTATCAAAGCGATAATTTATATACTTTCACAGCTGTTTCTGTTATTGTAAATGTGATTATTTAGGGAATTTCGAAAAGTAATATTTAGGTATTATTATTATTTCTGTGGTGACTATTAAGGGAATATTGCTACCAGTACCGTGACTGTTTTGGTGTACTGCTGCTTTACTAGTGGTGACTATTTCGGGTATTTCAAGGAGTACTTTTTAACGTTTACAGTAAATTGAAAAATTTAAGGTTCATATGAGAGGATGATACGGAAAAGTATTTACAAAACAAACCTTTGAACTTATAAAATAAAGAAATCTTGGAGTTTCATACAGTTTATATTATTTTTTTGTAATTTATAATAAATATTTTTGTGGTAGATTATCTATATATATATAAATTAACATAGGTGTGTCTGTCCTTTATGCATTATTACATTATTCATCCGATCGCCATGAAACTTCGGGAAGTTGTTGAATACACTCCTACGAAAGTTTCTGAAAAAATTCCTACAGGTAGTTCTTTTTTTATTCCAATTTTACGCAATTGTCCACATAAATTCCCCAATATGGAAGTGAGAAAAACCTTGCACATATTAATGTAATATCACGATCGAAACCGCTAATTTTTCTGCACAAGATGATATTTCTTGTAAGTTTCTAAGTCAATGCGAACGCCAGTTATAAGCTTTTTAGGGCAATTTCTTAAGGCTTACCTTGATCCAAAAATAATAATTAGCAGTGTCCTCAACTCCGGGCGAATAGTTTTAGCTTAACTTCAATATAATACTTTTTTTTTCAAAATAGAGACATCAGTTTAGGAAAAACAATAATAAAGCATACCTTCGATTTAACGTTTTTCTCAAATTAGCAATAGGTTTTAAATTCGAGATTGAACTTGATAAAATTATTGTCTCCCGGATTTAACAATTTCCTTGATTTAGCAACAGCATTTAAATGAATATCGTTAGAAAAGGAATACGTATGGTTTATACTAAATTTCAAATAAGGTAGCGAATGTGACACGCTACAATTTGACTCTCTTAATTAGTCTTTTTCGATAAATCGAAGCACGTTAATGAAATTGTGCTTACATTTTTTAGGTACGGTTAAAATTCAGCATGAGCAGCGCCGTGCGGGTATCGCTAGTATTCTATAAATTTTAATTATTATATGCTTATTTTAATTTAATAATATGTTTCGCATATGGAACAATGCCTATATCTTTTTTCTCCTGCAACATACATATTTTTCCTTAAACATTTTACCTTTTCAATATTTAACGAGATGGAGAGTCTTCAGTTTGAAGCAGTAAATTGTATGTAAAGGGGGGAGATTTAAAATTAAAATACTATTTTAGAATTGTAATTGCGAATTTTCTTATAGACAATTTCTCATTTTAGGCTTCTTTCTGTGGAAAAAAAATTGTTCTTAAAATAATTAAGTAAATAGGATTAAGCATATACTAGATAATAAGGCTCGACCGATGCATCGGCCTCGCGAGCGTTACTGCGAGCGAAATTTTTTAACATTTTGTTTTTATTTTATAAAAGGAGCTATTTTTAGTTTAAAAACTTTTTTAATGAAAAATAAACATATAATCGTTCCCACTTTTCCTTTAAAAACGGGGTGGGGGGAGGAATTACGAAAAAAAATCTGAGAGGAGGGGATTGACAATTTCATTAAAGATATAAACCCACATTATTTGTTAGTCTGTATAATAACATCTGAATTCTTCTCCATGAAAAATATAAGAAAAAAAAGGCAGCTGCACTTGGCATTTGCAGTGCAGGTGTTTTAAGAGAAAATGTTGAAGGAAAGGGAATTAGACCCGATCCGATCCAATAGTTGTTGAGTTTTTTTGCAAAGATAAGACAAAATAATTAAAAATCAATTTATATGTCATTTTTCAATTTTTTAAAGCCTCCAAGTAGTTTAATTAGTCCATTAGAAATGCGAGTGATTCTTTTAGTTTTAATTATTATGTAAACTTCCCCCAAACAGTTTTACGGTGCTTGAATAATGCAATGTTTTTATAAACATAAAAATAAATAAATGATTTAAATGACATTTTTGACAACCATTCTACACATTTTAATGGTTTAAAGCGACTTTTTTTCCCATCGGCCATCGGCCGATGGAAGAGCAGAATAAATGGCAATCGGCCATCGGCCGATCTCGGAACAATCGGCCAACAATCGGCATCGGCCCATCGGCCAAAAATGCCATCGGTCGAGCCCTACTAGATAAGCATGGGTAACCTAAAGTTAAATATTCTACACATTGTTTGTAGAATACTTATAGCAGGACAATGCCATTTCAGATGAGGCTGAGTGTGTCACATGATCCTCACGGAATTTTACAAGGAAAATTTAAGTTACACCTTAAGGGACATATGAAATAGACCAAAAGGATTTTGCAAGACATTTTTTTTTTGTCCAGTTGCAGACGTTTAAAATTCAGTGCAAAATTTGAAGTTTTCAAAAAATCACCAAACACTTTAACATGGCCAGTTTCAAAAGTATTAGACTGATTCGAATTTTTTTTTCTGTAAATAAATAAGAATCGTTATTTATTTAGACATTAACTTTGGATATCTAGTTTGTTTTATTGATAAATAAAAAAATAGCTTTGAGGTGCAAAAACTAGAATTTTACTGGTTTTATGTTTTTTTTTTTTTTTTTTCATTTTTTAATAACAAAACGGAGATCTAAATCTATAGCGTTTAATGGAATTTTTATAAAAACTGTTATTATAAGCATGAGAAGAAGTACAGCCACCTAACAATTTAAGTTTAAAAATTCGAAATTTTTCAAAAATTACAATTTTTGAAGTCTTATTGCTCTCAAACGCCGAACGGGTTAATTTATCTGACCCTTAGTTGTAACAACTATATTTTGCGTTTAATATGTGAGGGTAATGTAACATGTTTGAGACTTAAATGTCCTGTCCGATTTAAAATGGAATGATTCAGTAGCTACTTTGAACAAATCGTATCCCTTTACGCTCAGTTGCGTTATTTGCTTAATATATACTTTTTATAATAACGCAAGAAAAAAAGAAAATAATTATAACGAAGTCAAGGTTTTTATAGTGTTTAAAAACATCCCAAAAAACTTTCAGAAAAATGCATTGAAAAATAATTTAATCTAATGATGAAAAAATACAGTCTCAAACTTTCTAGGAAAGTGATATTTTAAAGGATGAATAAGCTGAAAATATGTATGTTATTCAAGGTAAATTCTAAGATGTATTCCGCATTTTAAAAAGCTTTTTCTGAGGATATTACGGTTCATCTTCTTACGAAAGATTTTTTTTCATAAAAACTTTTTCAACGTACTAGTTCTTTTTATGCATCAGAAGATTTAATCAGAATTTCATAAATATTCCCTTTTTGCTTACTTTGAATTCAAAAATAATCAATTATGCCCGATATTCCGCGAACCACATTTTAAGTATAATCGTACGAAGAATATTATTATTTGCTTCAATCATTTTTATCTTTCAAATGTCGCTTATTATTGCCGTTGTTGATAGTAAGTTTGTTCAGACAAAACCATTTTTTTCTTCCCTTTTCCCCCCAACATAAATATTTTAAAGTAATTTATCAAAAGTCTTCACATAAACATATATCAATTGAAGTTTTAAGAAAACAGAGTTTATTTGCATATATATACAGAAAAAGAGTCTTTGATTTGACATTTTCTCCTTCTTTCAAACAAGGTTTTTTTTCTTTTCAGTAAAAATAAAGGTACAGGAATCAAATAATTTCAACTTTGTGTGCTTTTTCAATACGTTTTGGAGTAATATTATGTATCTTATTGCCAAGCTAAGAATTTTTTGCCTTTTTTATTTAAACTTTATGACCACAATTTTTTAACATACAAAAGTTGATGTGATATTTTAAATACTTATCTGCCAAGACATACGCACCTGAAACAAATGTTATTTACTTCGTTTAATACACACATTTTTCCAATAATTTAAAAAAAATTCCAATAATCACTACATAAATTCAATAATGTTTTCTTAAAAATAACGCCTTTAATTTTATTCAACATGGGCTGAAAGGAAGAAATAACTACTCAAAGAAAGTATTCGTAAAACTTACTTTTGCAAATAAAAACATTGTTATATTCTAAAGCAGCTATGTCTTGCTTTTCCGCACAAAAGTGTTTAAGGAATATATTCTTCGCGTAATGCTGGTAGTATGACTCTCTGGTTTCGAAAAAAAGTCTACAGGGATCAACATGTCACCCTAAAATTACAAGCCTATAAATTTTGGAACTCAAATGCATGAATTTCTTATAAATATGTAAGAGATAAAAATGTTTTCCCTGTTACTGAGTGCGAAAAAAACGTAATGCATCAATTTACTAAACTCTTTAGGGAGAAAGAGAGTAATTTATCACGTGTAAATGTTGGTAAATGTCGGGGAGACACTCGAGTGGTAAGATCTTTTAATATAATAAATTATTTTGCTAATCAGCAGTGCGGAATTTATTTTCCCAAAGCAGATTCTTTCATACGAGTTATTTATTTAATTATGTTCGACTGCAGAGCTAATCCATGAGGAATTAACTCTTCTTTGAAAACGACTTCTTCACTTGAAATCTTTTCGAAGCAGCAAGCTAGTATTATATATTTGTCATGATACACGCATTTTATTTCTCACGGTTGAAGAGAGGTAATTTGTCGTTGGATATTTTAAATATTAAGCTTCCGGATAAAAGTAAGTTCTAAAATGTCATTCTACATATATTCCTCAAATCTTCTCGTTTATTTATTATCGATCGAAAAGTGCACTATTTGGGACATAATAGTTCAACGTATTTACGAACATTATTTTAAAAAAGGTATTTAAAATGTTGCTTCGTCAAATCAAAGCTAAAGCTCATAAATTCATTTTCGATAGCAATTTTATTCTGAAAATCATCATGTATCCCTACCTTTTTTATGCTAATATTAGCCATTCTTTATATTAATATTTTCCTTCGTTTGTCAATGAGAATTTAACAGCAAAATTGTCACAAAAAATTGAACGTCAATGCTATTCCTATAATTGGAGCAACTCTTTTATCCACTGCACGAGTTCTTTACCATGTTTTTTTCATACTTCTTTCCTCACTCCGTATTTAGTACTGCAGCAAAAAAAAAGGATTCAAAATAGATTTTTACTTTCTTTAAATCGTCAATATTCTGCCTAATTCAATAAGTTATTGTAAAATCACATTTAAAAGAAATTGAAAAATATCTATACCTGATAAGAAAGTGAAAGAAAAGAAACAAACAAAAAATATTTTTAGAGTTAGTCAAAGGTAGTTAAGTATTACTGCATTTTCTCCGTACAGAGTTGCAATTCATTTTTTCTATTTTCTACAAATTGCAATTGCCTTTCCTCTTCAGCTTCTTAAAATGTTTTCTTTCCCTTTTTTTCAAATCAGTTTTCCTAACACTGCTATATCGTAACTTATTTTTTAAAGCATATAAGAGAGGGGGAGGTTGGATTTTGCTTTAGTATATACCAGTGAAACATTAATTTTTTAGTTCATCCAAATTTTTATTATCTCCTTTCTTTAAGACAATGGAAAAACTATTGGCAAGAAACAGTTACCCTTTCTAAGCTAACGTTTCTAGAACTTTACTTAGTTTCAGAATTTTGCTTAGTTCACGTTTCGAGAAATTTTTAGGCTTTCCTTACAAATAAGGAACATTTTTCAAGGAAGTTGACAATATACTTCTGTTGATGCAAACTGAAAATAGCTCTTTATTTCTGAAAACATGTGCGCGTGTTCTTTTAATCAAAATGTAGGACTACAATTTTATGCAGTTTTATTTTTCAGTTTTTAACTGTAAGAATTCAATATTTTGAAGTTTTAGAATGAGTTTAACGTTTTATTCGTATGTTTTATTTTTATTTTTGGAAAATTTTTATGTGTATTTTTTATACTGAGCAAAAATGAAACATTTTCCTTCAAGACCTACAGAGTTCAGTTACAAAATCATAAGTTAAATTCTATTTCTTAATTATCCATTTATTTGGTCTAAATTCCGTAATTTTTTATGTTTGTATGTTATGATGTGAATGAATTGCGGAAGTGATCAGCCTTAACTAAGGGGTAAAACAGAGGGTTAGGGGAGAGGTGCATAGGTGAAAGGCTGGAAAGTTATTGATGGCGATTAGAAAATTAATTGTATATATATATATATATATATATATATATATATATATAATATTATATATATATATATATATATTCAACTATTTCTAATCGCCATCAATAACTTTCCAGCCTCTCACCTCTGCACCTCTCCCCTATATATATATATATATATATATATATATATACATACACAGAGATAGAAATTAGCAATAGTTCTCTTTGAATGGCTTAAATTCATTCGGTTGTCTAAGCTTTAGGTTAGGAAAACTTTTGTTTATAATAAATTGTTCAAAAAATTATAATATATATATATATATATATATATATATATATATACATACACAGAGATAGAAATTAGCAATAGTTCTCTTTGAATGGCTTAAATTCATTCGGTTGTCTAAGCTTTAGGTTAGGAAAACTTTCGTTTATTATAAATTGTTCAAAACATTATTATATATATATATATATATATATATATTTATATATATATATATATAACTTTTTCATATGAAAGAACGCATTTGACTGTTTGCAATGCATTTATAATTTATAAATTTTACAGAATATAGAATTTCTTAAAAAATAGGATGGTCGTAAAGGTATTTACGGGAAAATATGCAATTGATAAATGAAATGTCATATATTACTAGGAATGTACGAATCAGAACCCATATTTTCGACTCCAGGCCGTTCCACGAGGAGGCCCCCCACCAGCGCTCATGAGGCAATCCGTGAACGCCTTTGAAGCTATATACGGTAGTGCGCAGTTAGCATTAGGTACCAGTACAATAATAACTTTTTAAACGATAAATACATACCATACTCGTATTTTAACGATGCACTCTTATTAATTTATTCATTTATGAAAATTTATAACCGTAACTTTTACATTATTTAAATTACTAAACACTGTACTCAATGCTGAAAGAGTTGACTCAAGGACAATAAATTTCAGTGGCATTTTACATTATCAGCATTAAACACTTCAGGTTATTATCACATCTCGTCCAAATTGACCCGTATGCTCTATACTTTAACACGTATCATAAATTTATTACTCGTACGCTAGATACGGAAACTATAAAACGCTTTTGCATAAAATTATATTTAAAGGTAGATGAGGAAACTTCGTGATCAGGAGAGGTTGAATTTTTAATTTATTGCTATCACTTGAGTTCTAATGAGAGATGAATTAACTGTTTGAAGAGTTTCAAGAAGGGTTTCAGGTTCCTTTCACGTGTGAATAACTATGACAAATTTGGATTAAAGAGGATAACCTTGTTTCGCAAATATAAACATATTTCAATTGTAGTGAAACTAAATTTATAACAGCGTTTCTTTTAAATAAAACTTTTATGAACAATGGTATTGTAAGACAACACCAAGATATCCAAAATTTAGTAGAATTGCTTTTTATAGCTACAGTATAAAAATCGTAAAGAATACTAAAGTAAAAGTACTAATGTAAAAATATAGATGCATTTATTTTTTAAATCAAAAAAAACGACATGTCAAATCAAAAGCAATAGGTAAAAGTACAATCTGATCATACAATTTTTAGAAAAAAGTTATAAGTCTGGCGTATAGTAAAGAAGTAAATAATAGTATTATAACACGCAGGCAGCAGTTCCAATTTTTTTACCGTGCAAGAAAATGCAGTTATTTGAGAAAAATAGTGGATTTGTTTGTTGCTTTTTAACCTATATGGTTGATTTTTTTTCTCTTTAGTTTCATGTGATTTTATATTTTTGATTGGTAAAACAAGCCAATAATTTTTATTTTTTTGTATTGATTCTTACATTACTTACATTTTAATAGTTATATATTTATTGGTTGAATATTTTTAGATTTAATGAATCTAGATTCGGATAGACCTAGTTGCAATACCTTTAAAAAAATACAGTAGTTTTTAATACTTTTCATGCATAAGCGAAATATTCCTTCTAGGCACGAAGCGAAGTTTTATGAATAAATACGTGCAAACTTCCTCTTACATTTTATCGATTCTAAACCGTCCGAAGAGAAATGGCGCAAATTTTCTCACTTTAGCCTTATTATCTAATTTTACTACCGAAACTGAAGGCGTCGTGAAATGTTTAAAGACTTCACTAAAGCGAGCAGAGCTCTTCACGCTATATGAACATACATCTAAGTAAAGCGAAAATGACTTTTGAATTATAAGGATCACTGGTCTTGGGAAGACTTTCAGTGCGCCATATTATTCACACATTTTATTTCGAGTCATAATCTTCTCCCATGTGTGAACGACTGTATATGCATTCATTTTCCCTTGCTGCAGTTTTAATAAAATGTTGAATAAATTACAGATTTTGATGCTCAGTGTAAAATTAAGTAAATAATAATAACATTAATATTATACATATGATAATCAAAATATTAATCCGAATTATTAAAATTGCTAGCATAAAGGAGAAGTTAATAGCATAAAGAAACTCCAAAGGAAGTAAAAAAGAAACATGCCTTTAATTTTAAAATCTGATATGCAATCTTGGTAAAATATATTCCATTGTAATATTGAAAATACCGAGACCTTATAGTCAAAAAATAAGCTTAAATTCAATCAGCGCAATCAACAATTACAAAACAATTAAATCGATAACACAATTTAAAGTTTTCTTCAATAGTTAAACACGTTTATACTAAAATAATTTCTATGCATCATAGAAGCGTAATAGCTTATACAGGACTAAAGTATAGTCGTTACACTTGAAAAATTAAAATTGAACATCTTTGAGTACAACATGGTACTAAGATAAAGTAAAAGCGCCACATTGAACAAAAATAATTAAATACTAAACAAATAAATGAAAAATTAAAACAGTGGTTATAATTGTGAATAATTCCTTGGGAGCGTTAACACAATTTTCAATTATTATTTATTTATTTTTTGAGCAACGTGGTAACAAATGCTATTATAAAAGCGCTCATTGCATAACATTGTTAAAAGCGAATTTCCCCTATTCTAATCTTTAGCAGAAGGTAACAGTGTTCTGGGGGAAAGAAAATCAGCTGTTCTTCCCTTTTTTCTTTGGTCATTTAGTATAATTTGCTTATATACGTTCACGTTTCACGTTAAATTATACAGAAATAAAAATTTGATGCAGCATGATATTAAATTAAGTTCTCATTTTTAATTTGGTACTTAAATAGAAGATATTCGTCCATCACTTCGCACACTAAAAAATGTCGATAAAAGGTTGGTTTTCGATACGATAACGAATAAACAAATTTCCCTGCCTGAGTTTTACTTATGCTGTGCAACTTACGCTTGTTTTTAAAATAGAACCCACATTTTCACTACGGAGGCAGTATAAAGATCCTTGTACATTGTTATTTTGAATCTTCTCTCTTTTAATGTTTGTCTTCGGCAGTTGGAAAACGTCAAATACTGCTTCGCCGCAAGGGCAATGAGCGTATTTTTCCTCCATCAAAAGTTAGAAACTTCAGCGTCACATTACTTAGTTAGAGTTGACTTTTAAATTTATCCATTCACTGGCTTAAACATTTCTTTAACTTTTGGGGCATTTATGATAGAGAAGGTAAAGACATGGGGGGGGGGGATAAAAAAAGAACATGAAATGGCTTTCCAGCTGCTCATTGAACGTGGTATTTCATACAAAGCATATGTTATAATTGAATAATTGCATTAAGCCCTAATGTAGCTCAAAACACCCATATTACTATTAAACTCTTAATCATTCTGGTAAAGAAAGATTTTGTATGTGGTTAGTTCAAATAATAAAAATAGAGAGAGGGAAAAATAACGCAAATGAGGTACTACTTCCAAAATATATCTTTAGCAATTAAATAAGGAAGATTCAGCAGGTTTCCAGACTTTTTTAAAAGTTGTGTTCCTTTTTAGGAGGCATTTTATTTAAAATAAAATTGATTACTTTTGTGCAAAAAAAAATAAAAATATTGAAGACAGCATTATTAATGCACAAATATTTCAAAATTATTTCATATGCGTATTTCGGGGGAAATGAACCGTTTTTTCAAGAAGGGAATTATTTGAGGACCTGACGGTAAGCAACAGTTCCCAAGGAAGACAGTAGTCACTTTGGTGTCTGTGCTTAGTGTCAGAAGCTCGAAATCTTTTTTGATTTAAAAAGGGTTCATTGTCAACCAAAAAAAACGTACACGATGTTTGTGATTAAATAACAAGTATCGGTTATACACGTAATAATTTATGTGTAACTTTTACTAGTCAGTAACTTTTACTAACAAGTTTAACATCAAAGGGGGGGGGATAGAAACAAAGAAAGAAAAACTCCCTTAAAATTAAAAAAGAAATATTGCACGAGCAGCTGAGATTGCTATTTTGAGGTTTTATGTTATTTTATAATTCAAACCCACTTTTCTGAATCAAAATTTCTTCTTCGGAACAAATTACTTGACAATTGATATTTTTATAGGATATAACTTACTAACGACTTTTTCTTGAGCTATAAAGGGTAACATTACTTCAAAATTTGAAAAGTTTCGTATTACGCGAACTTGAAACATACAAAATTTTTATAGTAACTAATCTAGTTTCTATCAATTTTAGATGTCCCACGTAATAAGTAAATAAGACAGATTATAGACAGCATGCCCAAAAACTGCAAAGACCAACAAGAATGTAAACGCCATGATGTAACACAAAGGAGAAGAAAAATAATGATGATTTGTTGTGCAGCTAGAATTCATGAAAATCTTCTATTCTTCTGATTTGACTCATTAACAAGAAGTTCCGTCTAGGACTGGACGACCCTACGTTTCCCTATACACAAATATCAACTTGATAATCTAGCTATCTCTCTATTTTTCTCAATTAGCTTTAGTTCTTAATTACTTCAAATATACCTTTTTCAACAGTTCATACATATTCACTCACTCATTCATTTATTTATTTACTCATGCATTTATTCATTCATTCTTTCATTCACTAATGCATTCATTCATTCATTCAACCACTCATTTATTCATTCATTCATTCATTTTTTCATTCAGTCACTCATTTATTCCTTCATTCATTCTTAAAATCTATATATTTATCCTTAAAAGATACATCCTTGTCCTTAAAAGGAATATCACTAAAAATCCAGATCAAAAAGTTTCGTGGGAAAATAGTTTCGTTTGGTTTTAGATGAATTTCGGATAGCAACTAAGTAGGTTCTATAAGTAGGCTAAAATTTGTATAAACGGATTTTCCCCTATCATATTAATTTTACACGTATTCTTCTTGTGTACGAAAAGGCATTACTTGAAAGTCTTAATTAAGCGTTTTGCAAAAAATATATTAAATTATGATTTGAAATAAGCATAAAATGCATTCTATTTTTCTTTCTCCAAAAAAGTTTATAGTTCAAACGGTACTTCTTAGGTAAATCTAAATTTTAAAATAAATAACTTCGGATGCCTCAAAACTCTAACCTAGGCCCTTTAAACAGATTAGAATGCTGATTTACAAGTTCGGTAGTAATATGATCAGGAATTAATTTATGCCAGAAAGTCAAAGTAAACGTGAATGACGCAGAATATTCCACTCCAGAAGGCACTAGGAGTTTAATATTCGTAGAGTCGTTTCGATAAGTTTGCACGCTTTCGACAATTTGGCTTCGAAGTTTAGGTCATTTTGCGAACTGCAAATGAAACTGAGAGTTATAAATAACACAACATTTTCTTGAAATCGTAAGACATATTTCTGAACCTTACTTAACGTTCCTGAAACAAGAAAAAAAACAGGCAATATGTAAATCAAAGTTTGCACTTCAAGGAAAATATTTTGCGTCTATATAATAAATAAGCAACATTCTAGGAAAACTACTACTTACTTTCTCTTATGTAAATTGTGGACAGAATTTAGAGTACGCTTGGCATTTCTAGCAAAATACAAACGAACAATTTAAATTGCGAAAATGAAACAAGTGTTTTTTTTTTTTTGCATTTTTGCTAAAACATTTCACAAAATGTTCTACAAAAACATGAAAATATCTGCATCAAAACCGAAAAATCAGATCGATTTAATATTAGTTGCTTAGCTATGGGATCATTGATAAATAATGCCACACTTCGAGGGAGAGGGGGTTCGTGAAGTTGTGACAAAGTGTGACAAGGGGAAGGAGAGGGAACAACGAAAAGTGTGAGATCGTGCTTATGCAACATATAGTGACATGTGACAAAGGGGAAAGGGGTCCGTTGAAGTGTGACATTTTTGACAAAGGGGGGAGGGGCGTCAATATGTAGGAAAAAAGCGTTTATGAACGGTCCCTATGTCTCAAACCATCCGATGTCCATAAGCTTAAAATAAGCTTAATGACATACTATACTAATGAACTTCACCACGAAGATGGAAAAGTAAAGGGGGGAGGGACAAAACCATACCTTCCTGTAAATTGTGTTATTTTAAGATAAAGTGCTTGATATAAATCAGTTTTACATATTTATTATATTCCCACAAAAAAGTATATACTTCATAACTAACGTGTTAAAAATATTAAAACATTCAACAGTACTCAGTACTAATGTATTGTGATAGCATACACCCCCAATAAGTACTTTGCATTGGGTTACTGCTGCCTTACAGTTAAACTTGAATCCACTCTAGGATTCGATGGTTAAGTAGAGTTATTTATTAATTTTCTATTTCAAATACTTCTACTGGCATATGTTTGTAAATAATTCTTTTGAATCATTTTCCTGTTTTTTTTAATTCAGTATACTTTAAAAAAAAAGAATGTGTAACAGCATTTTTTTTTTTTGTTTCTTACTCCTCGCGGTGGAACCACGCATAAAACTAGATTTTAATCGCGCTATCAACAACAAATCATTTCTAGGATGCAAGTTTTCTACTTGCAGCTCTAGAATATTATGTCATAAAACCAATGTCTTGTTTTCGACTGCCATGCAATTATTTTGTCAAATGAATGTAATCGTCTAAAAGATGTAGTAAAATCTTTATCGGCCTTTTTGCATGAATCACACATTTCACCTTTTGTTTAAGAAGAATACCATATGCTCATTTAGAAAATGAGTTTTAAATGCCAAAAGGTGAAGGAAAAAATTAGTTGCGAGCTTTCTTTAAAGCATAACGAGAGTTTAAAGACGCTTCTAAAGCTACAAGTTTTCCATTTCTTCGTGATATTGAAAAGTGATTACTCTTCTTGCATGCCCAGCAAAACGCAATCTGAAAATGTCATACATTAAAGCTTACACGAGCAAACATCAAATTTGCAATTCAGTTAATTTTATTTTTTTGTTTAACTTTGCTGATAAAGTTTTCAAAAACAAGAAGGATGTTTCTATAGCACAATTTTCATTACTGTTACTCGAGTTGATGTGTCGCTCCTGAGAGCACAAGATCATTAGAGGTCAAAGCGTCTTTATAAGACAGATAAATAATTGCCAAACAATCTTCCATAGAATCTTTGAAACTGAAAATTAAGATTTATTCGTCTTTTTATGGGCACAATTTTAGACACTAAAAACAACACTTTGATAAATGCTGCATACAGTTTCAAAACATTTTACTGAGTAGTATAGGTATAAAAGAGGTCTTATTATTAGAATCGTAGCAACAAAAACAATTTTCAGACAAGTATACTTGTTACCGTAGCATGTCAATGTGTAATTTTTGAGAAAATTTACTTATTTTCAGTTAAGAAACCCACTGAACACACTTTCAGAAATGCATGCTCAAGTCTCACGAAACTTTCGTCGTATTTGACGAAATGGCTTCGTGAAAAATGCTCCGAGTAAACCTTTCGTCAAATCGACGAAATTTGTCGACCGAGAGTTACGTAATCGCTTGACGAAATAATTGGTGTAATTGACGAAAATTTCTTGACGATTGAAGAATAGTCAGAAGTGAGAATTTTCTTTCTGAGAGTGCATTTGTTTCTCAAATGAATGGTTTTTGCTTTGTAATCCATATAAAACACTCACTTTAAAAATAACACATGGTGAAGACTAATACCAAACACTAAGGCTGGGTAAGTTTAATAAAAGTTTATAAAATAAAGAGAATTTTATGTAAGCTGAAATTCTAAAAAAAGCTATGAATAATCTACATGTATATTTCATTGAAATTTTTCGTGTATATTTTTACTTTTCTCTGAGTCAGAAAGCACCAATATTCCAAATTTTCAGAATGAAAAAATCCCTGCTCTTTTGGATTAAACCTCTTATGTGGATGGCCATATCAAGATTCGTGCTGCTTAACGGTTGTTGTATCGAATGCAAAATAATACTATCTTAACAACGAAGTCGATCAGTTGTGTCTCAAAAGTCGATAAAACAGATTGGTAGCTTTGCAACGTAGGGTCGTTATAAGGCAAGTTGAGTGTATTGTATTTTTAAAATAGTTCGTGCCTAAATATGTAACATATGCATTGCGGCTTCGGACGCCAGCGGAAATTATGATTTTATGACATTGAACATTTTTTACTAAAAAATGTCTTCTCGAAACTTAATTTACATATGTATATATGTATATCTATACATGTGTCGACAGGGTGGCGAAGTGGCAAGGCGCAAGCCTCGTACGCCCAAGTTCACAGATTCAAACCTGGCCTGAGTCGATGGATTTTCAAGATGTAGAAAGTCGTCTGCGCCCATGTCGTATGATTATGCGGCAGGTAAAAGATCCCTTGAGTAGACATTTGGCTTGGATGCTCTCAGCTAGTTTCAATTCCTAGTGCAATGTCGAATCAACAGAGTCCGGGTGCTCGGCCTTTCCGGCGGAGAAACCGGGAGTCAAAATTATCATGCGGCGAAGGTACCACACTCGTTGTGGTGCCGCTGAAAGAGATGGCACCAATCTCTCGGGAACGCACTAGGTCTGCAATTGGCAGAAGCCAACAGCAGCCCATTAGAAATAAAAAAAATATATCTATACATGTACAAATGCATTATATATGTCACCAAACGAAAGTTAATCATGCTAATAATTTCAAACAAAGGAAATGAAATCAGTTTTTAATACACTGTCTAAATTTCAAATGCTTAGCCATTTCCGTAAAAATATATGCAGCCTATAACAGAAATGTTTTCAGAATGCAAAACACATTTGATAAATATTCAGATATCCATTCATCTCACGACAATGCGCTTTCTAAAGTAAATCCCAAAATTTATAGACCACATTCAATTCTGCAAGACTGAGAAACAAAAAAAATATCAAATAATACATTTAACAGAGAAAATACGCACTTAAAGTGTCAGTTGTTACCCCGAAATAGTTTCACTTTCCCGAATAACACGTTCTTTAAATCACCACGACATTACCCAAAAGCATTTTATCTTCTAGAAACGTTTTCTTGGTTGGTTAAGTTTCTGCATAGCAAGAGGTTATGCATTTATTATATCGTTTCAGGCGGAGTAGTGGAAATAGCCTTAGTGTTTGGTATTACTCTTCACCATGTGGTATTTTTGGAAGTGAATTTTTTCAAAGCATTTTTGAGGTGGGTAATGTTCACAACTACTCATTTTCCGATACACTTCTTTGTAAATACATTTACAATTGTTCTGTTACATTATACGAAACACATCTGAGGTCATGTATTACTTTAATAAAAATATAATTTCACGTTAATTTAAAGCACAAATGAGCAATAAAATGCAGACATATGTTTCGAGATTGCTTGGAATCCCTTTTTCAATGTGACAGGGAGCTTCTAGATGCAAAACATCTAAATGAAGGCTTCATTTGGATTTTTAATTTACTGCATGAAAATAAAAACACCAAATAAAATATAAAAGAGCCCTTTTTTTATTTAGTTTATCAAAAATCAACCGCCCAGCCAAACAATGAATTGAAGAAAACGTAAATGAAACGCGGGACTCGAACCACGGGTGCTGGGTATAGTAGCCTTGCGCTCTAACCATTCGGCCACTCGGCCTCTAGCCAACATACACAACACCAATATGGCATCCATTAAAGGAACTCTTCTTAAATGATTTTAAATTTCAAATTTAAGAGAAGCGGTACATATAATTGTTTATTGTATAGTTTTCCATTGTAGTGGTTAAGGAAAGCTTTAAAATGATGCCTCATTCACGAAAGTTGATAAAGTATTAAAGAAGTTATAGCGTAACGACCAATAAAAGGCCTTGAGAAATAATATATATGATATTTATGTATATAAATTTAATGCTTTTATTTATGTAAGAAGAATGTAATCAAACGAAAATACGAAAATTACTATTGCAGACCACCAATAAATAAATAAATAAATAAATAAATAAACTTCATACCATGATCAGACAGTTTCGGTGGAACTTTTTTTATCGAAAAATTTAAAAAACAGAAAATTATCAATAACGGAAATACGTTTTGCACCTTGATGTTTCAATGGAATCTCAATCATTTTTTCTCTGAGAATTCGTACGTTATGGATACCGTACTATTTGAACTACAACTGTTATGTTCCATTTTTTAGAGAGCGGGTTCAAAAAAATCGCCACAGAGAAAAGAATTCCAATTTCCCCAGTCTGCTATTTCTGGCTATATTATTGAATTCTTTTTTTCTGAGGCCATTTTGTCTCCGCTTGTATTGAGCTTCAGCGGAAAATGCCCACCTCGCGACTGCTAAAATTGAACAGAAATTTAAATGCTGCCATTTTTGTTATGCTGTTTCAAGCGATCTCCTTGGCACCATCTTGCATGAAAAAATATTCTGTAGTTTTCTTAATTCTTTGTATAAAATCGATAAAAGAAAGGTAAACAACTGGAATTATTTGCGATAATCATGCTGCATGCATTACTTAGTTTACTTCATAAACATTTTTCGTAGCTCAAAAAAAAAAAAATAATAATAATAATGAATTTTAATTTTGCTGTTTTTCCCTAATTCAGCAAAACAATTTTAGATTAAAAATAAAAGAACAATTCTATTGATTTTTATAATATTCAGTATATTTAAAATCTTTTCTAAATTGCGTTATTCTGCTGGTGTTATACTGATAAATAGTAGATGAAAAAATTTCAAAAAAAAAAAAAACTTTAACGTACCGTATGGACTCGGATATGAGCTTTATTACTTATTAAATTTTTTTTATTTCTTCCGCCACTTCAAGAACTGCAAGTTTTTCTATAAATTCTAGTTTCTCTATTATTTCATTGTGATAAATTTCTTTGTTTTGAAACTTTTTATGAATCATAATCCGAAGTACTACGTCAACTCGATGCCCTTAAGTTTCATTGGTGACATTTTTTTAAACCCAACATCCTGTCAATATTGGCTAGTTAAGAGCAGACAGGCTCTCTACTTGCTGATTATTGTAACAAATATAAAAAGATTGGTCTTTCCTATACCATTATTTGTCATTTTTATCAACAGAACTTTTTTATCTGTTATCAGCTAGCTTAAAAATGTCTTCTTGGTTTCAAGAGTGGAGGCATTTGTTTTTCCCTTCATTAAAGTGTGCTAACAAAAAAAATGTTCATATACAACTTATATTTAGAAAGTTAATAATCAATTTTTACGAATATTATATCGGGCATAATGTATAGATGCGGCTGATATAGATACTGAGCAACGGCTAAAATGCTCCTAATAGAAACTTTTAAGTTAAGTAGTTAAAAGAATAAACATAGTGAAGGACATTTTAGTGTAATACTACTTGCAGGCATTTTATTTAAAGCACTAAGAAAGAAAATTGCTTTCGTTTATTTTATGTGAAGCAAAATCTACTTGTAATTTTGGAAAAATGAAGCAGAAAATAATATACTACAAATTATAAATAAAAGTTAAATATTTATATGAGAATAACAATTGTTAAAAGCGAGGCATTTTGAGGAACGTAAACGCTTCATTTTACTTTTAGCCTTTATTTCCATTTCTTGACAAAAAAGACGAATATATTCAGGCTCTCTACTGTTTCGAACTTCTTATGGAAACATTTTGCAAATATTGTTATCGGTTTTATTGATAGAAAAGTATGTGAATTTTTTCCTTAAAAATTAATGTTAAATGTTTTTTAACTTTTGATAATATTTAGTTAAAAACTACCAAAATTTTAAGAAATCCTGAAACGTACATTTTTTTTTTTTCAAAATCTAATTTTTCATAAAATGTGTTAGACACAAATTTTAAGCAACGGCATTTTTTCAATATTACAAAAAAGATTTACGTTTGTAGTGCTCTGGATTCCGTGGGAGTTCTGAAACAATAAAATTATTAAATTTGTAGAGTATGTCTTAATGCCATAAACATGTTACGAAGAAATGGTGTTCCTTGGAAGAATACTTTTCCTTAACACTTCTTAACTACTTTCAATAGTGTTTAAATAGGAAAAAATTTCTTCAATTAGAAAATTTAGACTACAAGAACTATGATGTCTGTTTATGACTAAAAATAATATTTCATACTTTTTTATGCCCAAATGCAAAAGCTCTGACGTTTTTGTTTACTGGACTTTGCACATGATTTTTTATGATTTCTTTTATCAGCAAATATAACATAGAGAAACGAATTGAAACAAGTGAAAAGCACAAATAATAAGAAAATCAAAACTTTATTTTCCTTATAAGAAAATAATGCTAGATTTATTTATTAAAACATACTCAATCGCAAATATTATTTGTTTGTTATCGTTTTCCTCGAAGGATTTTATTTTCTTTGATAAAAATATTTCAAAGCAGGATTTCAGTTTGATCCCTTTATTTTTTCTCTGAAAGAAAATTAAATTGTTTATGAGTCTTAAGAAACCAGCTGTGTTCTTAATACAACAAAAAGAAAATATGCGATTA
Source organism: Octonoba sinensis (assembly GCA_038502835.1). Taxonomy (NCBI): domain Eukaryota; kingdom Metazoa; phylum Arthropoda; class Arachnida; order Araneae; family Uloboridae; genus Octonoba; species Octonoba sinensis. The sequence continues at coordinate 44,360,182 of CM076602.1, read as the reverse complement.
ATAAATTTGATGCTATCGAAAGCAGCTTGCTTGATAACATAGCTATTTATTTTCTTTATTTTTTTTTTTGGGGGGGGGGCCCTTTTTTTTCGTCTTTCTTTTTGAAAAAATCTAAGGACTAAGTTTCTTTCTCTTCCTTACATTTCTATACTGTTCTTATTTTTTTCTTGCATAAAAGTATATTTTATCTTATCATATAGTTCGTTAAATTTCATGTTGCGTGTCATTCAAATTAACAAGTTTTAATTCTGTTTTTTTTTTCTTTGTTACTTCTATTTCCCATTACATTACTTTTATTGAGTAAAATTCTAAACTAACAAATCTTTCAGTTACAACGATAGACAAAGAAAGTAGAGTCATTATTTTGTTATGCTATCCTCATATGAGATGCAGCCATTGGACAGGCCTGCATTCGGACTTTCCAAAAGTTCACCTATGGTAAAACTGCTCCGGACGCCTAACAGAAGAAAAACCATGACAAGATGTGCTTGCTATACTATCATAGTGAAACATGCTCAAGTGAGTGCTACAATGGCCAAAAATATTTCAGGAAGTGCTACAATGGCTAAGAATATTGCAGGAAGTGATATAAGGGCTAAGAATATTGCAGGAAGTGCTATTTTTATTTTTGGAGTTTGTCTGCGCTATTTATTAAGTATTTTATGGTAGAAAATTCTTTAACACTGAGTGCAGTCCATAGATTTATACTGGACACTCATAGGTAGTAAAAAATGTGCCCCTGAAATACAATAATTTTATTTTCATTCTGATACTAAAAACATTTTCCTACAGTTTTTTTTTTCTTTTCGGAGGGTCAATGTATTCTAAGCAACTAATACTTTAAGGATGAAGCAGAACAAATAGCTTTAATAATTTATGAATTATTTTCTTACTTTTGAAAACAATCATTTTCCTCTTGTTGCTGTTTACTGCATCCACTCCTATTGTGTAGCATATGTTACAGTTAAAGTGTATAATTCAGTCACTTTATAAAACAACTAGGTAATTCATCAAATAGCTAGACAAGTCAAGTATATAATAGATGTAAAAAAATTCATACTTTACTATTAGTTGTTTTATTAAATTACTAATTATTCTACGAAATAACTAATGGTAAACCGTTAAAATGAAATGAGTTTGAAATTGTTTTTTCACAAGTTATTTGATCATACATAGCTAAAATCTCTCGAAAGTAACATTTTACTCCTATAGGATGATTAATTGATAAATAATAAGGAAAAGCAGACCATATCACTTATTGTTGCGGCTACGGAATAATGCGTACGTGTGTGTGTGTGAAATGAAGCGTACACACAAACACGTGCCATTAGAAAGCAGCTATAAACGGTTCAAAACTGATTAATAGCAGTTAGACAAAGAACTTTCGGGTGCCGTATTTCATACTGTTACTAATCCCCCTTAGTATATAGGACGGCTTACTACCAGGTCATGAAGATCAATAATCCCCTGGCTTATGGTGATATGCAGCTTCATTTTAGAGCGAGGAACAACGGGGGCTGAAGACTGGCTTGACCTCAAATGCTGTGGTCTCTTAATTTTAAATCAGATCTCAGCTGAGAGACCGACACCTGCAATTGGCACCCACAGAGGTACCGTTTCCCTTGGAATACTTTGGAGCCACGTCCTATTTAACGTGCACCAGCTTCCTTTAGCGTACATGGCCCACAGGAATCATCCACGAGAGGTTGTCACCCTCCCAAACACTGACCGAAGTCAATGTTGTTTCACTTTCGATGTTCTGCGGAACCGATCTTCTACCGATACACTAATTAAATACATAACGTGTTTTATTCCGCATGACGACTGCAATAATTAGGAAAATTTGTACTTCATTCCAATCTCAATTTTTCAACATGTACTCATTACATAACATTGACCCTGTAATACCCAAGTTTTTTTTTTTTTTAATTGTTTTTTTTTTTTTTTTTTTTTTTTTTTTTTAAGTATATATATTTTTCTCAATTTCGTCCGTCTTGAGGCGGAGTTGGGAATTAGAGGGTAAAACGTATTTTAAAAGGAAATAAACACAAAAGGCATTTTAATGTTTATGAAAAAATTAAACCAAAAAAAAAAAACACTTTCAAACTTTAAAAATGTAAAACTAATGCGATTACAAGCATTTCCAATGCACGCTCGAAGTCTTTCCAAATTGTCTCTTTCCATCAAAAATGAATATATATTTTTAGCAATATAAAACTCCAAAATTGAAAATAATCTGAAAATGCAAAAGCATATCTGTATAACATTTCCAATATTAATCTGCTGCCAACAAAACTGTTACAAACTCTCGAAACAATGAACTATATTAAGAAAATTGTTTAAACGCCCTGAACCTCAAAGAGTTAACGTTGGTTTTACTTAATACACATTATGTTATAACTTAATCCTTGAGAGGCAAAATATTTTCATCTTATGAATATTCAAAATATCTGTTCTTAAAATATTTACTCGAAACCGTGTCTGTGCTTCTATGAATAATTACACTATAATCCTTTTAAATTGTTCTTTCTTTGCAACTAAGAAGGTTTAAATTTATCTTTGTTTCTTAGTGTGGTGCTTGTGAAACTAAATTTTGTTTTTCAACAGATCATGCAACCAAATCCCATCGAAAAAAATCGCTACTGATACAATTTATTTGATCCAGTTTTTTTTAATACTTTTTCAAAGGCATTAAAATTATTGGAAATTACAGTTCTTAGAATGAGACGAAAATACTAAAGATCTAGAAACAAAGCATTGTTTGCATTTAATTTGCCTTATTTTTCCTTGGAAAAAGAGCTTACATGACAGATCTTTGAATTTGGAATAACTCAATAATTTCCCGCTGAAATTCGATTATAAATGCATTTTTTTAAACTAAATTCGGGTTTTGTATCAGTAATCGAAAAAAGCCAAAATTTATATTTTTTGAAATCGGACGAGTAAGAGAGCATCTAACACTTATTTACGTAAAAAATTTGAAGAGAAGTCGAGTCAACAACTAAAAAGAATATATTGTCCTATTTCTAATGGAATGAGTTACTTTTTTCTTAATGGACAAATATGAAACTACAGTATTAATTTTTTATACAGTCTCTCAGTGTCTAATAGCCAAAAAAAGACTATTTTTAATGGTATTTATTTGTATATTCATTAAATGTTTTAATTTTAAGTGATTCAATTGTTGTTTGTTATTTAAAGTCTAAGATTGACATAAAAGCTAAAAATATTTGTTTCCTTGCAAAAAAAATGTTACATTACATATTGCATTGAAACGTAATAGAGTTCTAAGGCTGCCCTTTACTTATTTCTACGGGACAAAGTAACTCGTTACTAAAAAGAAAATATTAAAAGTGCAACAATACAATGTCACTTATTTTTTGAACAGTTAAAGGAGTCTATGAGTGTTAAACAACAATAATAGTCCAAAAAGACACCTTTGACCATATTCATTTGTTCATTTATTTATTTTTTTATTTAGATTCAGATGTTGCTTGTAATTAAAATACAAGATTGACATCAAAGCTAAAAATATTTCTTTTAAACAAAAATGTTACATTACATCTGTCTATATATATTATTTCTTTAGCCTGTTTTTCTGTCGCTCCGCGATATCTTCCTTATTCTTTTAACAAACTGCATGATTTGCCACTTATTTTAAAACTAATCGTGTCGGCTAATGAGGAAAAATGGACCCACGGTCTAAAAATGTAACATTTCTGCTAAATTTGAGATTTAAAATAATCTAAGAAGAGGTCTTTTCATGAATGCCAAAGTGGTATTGTCTATGCTGTCGCCCTCTCTTCTCAAGTAAACAAACAAGAAACTCTTCTGTCTTTATTGTGTAGAAAATTCGGCAGTTTTAGCTGCTTCTGTGAATAAAACTTTTCCAATCGTTAGGCTCTAAACATTCATTTATATTATGAATGTGTAGAGCCTAACCAACCAACAGTAACTATATTTTAAGCAATGGAAATGCTTCGCTACTGTATTTTAATGCTATGTATAGTAATAATAAAAATAATTATAATTATTATTGTGATTACTTTATTATTTTGAGTATCTAAATAATAGTGGGAAAAAATTGTAACAGCTATTTGTACTGATGTGTTCAAATGCATGTTTTCTTTTGTACCAACATCCGTTTACTTTTTTCTATGTTTCTTCTTAATGACTTTTCTCTTAAATTAGGGCGGAATTCCGCTCGGGTTGGCTAGTATTACATATTAGATTTAAACCTGACAGTGTTTATATTTTTCTGTTCTGAATATGAACGTTACTCACTTATAATGGAAGAAGATACGTTTTTCGAATGAAAAAGTAGTTAATAAAACTATAAATATATAATATACAAAATTACTGTAATATATTACTCCAGTTAAAAGAGATTATGAGAGTTAAAGAACTCTAATGCTGCAAAAAGACGAATTAACTATTTTTATCTACTGATTTATTTCATTTTAAATATATCAGAAGTTGTTTGTTATTTACCCTTTCGTGCATGCATTTATTTATTTGTGTTATAAACAAAAACCTCATGTGCCGCAAACTAATTTATCATCTCAGTATTGTTGTGTAATAATTTATTTTTAGAAATTTTGACCTGTATAGTCAAAAATTCGTGTTCTTGTATGAAGACGTTTCATGCTTTTTTGACATATTTACTCATTATAATAATAAACATGGCAAATTTGAATAGTCAAACTTCATTTATAAGAAATAAGAAGCTGTAAAATAAGAACGAAGTTCCCAGTAATGTAAAACACGCTTCAAAATAACTAAACAGAATTTGATTCGAAACTAAGATTTTCTCATCTTTCTTGAATCCTCCATGGACTCCCAAATATATCTTAATCTCTTTCTTGAATACCCTATGAAACATTTTGTGGCTTCCAAGAACTGTTTGAAGTGTCTAGATGAGGACGACATCCAAATTGCAGCACAAGAACGAATCTGCATAAAAATTTGAAGCAAAAATGTATGTCACCTCATATGTGGCTTTCATGCATGAGAGGGTTAAAATATAAGACTGACATGAAAAGCTAAAAATGAATTTTTGCTTACCAAAAAAAGTTACATTAATTACAACATATTAGACTGAAACTTGACAGAGTTTAAAATTTATGGCTCAAATGCTGCGAAAAGTTAACTAATGAGATTCATCTCGCCAATAACGAACTTTCCCAGCTTCATTTCAACGATTACATTTGACTAATGACTTCGTCATCCACTTGTATTGACTTGGGATAGCCTGTGGCTAAACACGGAATACGTACGGGTAAATATATGAGGAGTAATTAATGTATTGGTATCTATTCGAAACACAAGCATTCTAGTTTCCTAAGACTCTGAGTTGTCTCAAGAGATTGGTGCGCGTCAAATGCATGCACTATTTATCGACCATGCCTCCACAGTATGTTTAATCAAAATTGCTCCAAGAGTTTAACTAGAAATTGTAGATGTATCTGTGATACGAATTGAGTTATAAACAAATACAACGTTTTTTGTACACTGTTAAAAATTTCCGTAAGAAAATAGCAAAATAACCATTTATTTGATTGTTATTTTACCATATTTAATTACAACAGTTGAATGACCATTAAAAAGATGGTACTCAAACCGCCGATTGTGAAAAAAAATCGTTTATTCTCTGTTTATCATAGAGAACGTTTAACTAACCGTAATTTTCAAGCGCTCAATAAGAATCGGGCGTTCATCTTGGTTGCGAAACCTTACCGGTCATACGTTGTTGTTAAAATATGAATAAAGATTTATCAGTTCAAATCTGCATGTGTATATGAAAAAGAAGGAAAAAAAAGTGGCTTAAGCAGTGGTTACTAAATAGAAACACATACACACGTAAATCAAAAATTGGAGACATCGGATTCCCAAACTGTTTGCGAATGAGCGAACCCATAATTTGAGCTGCTAAAGCTTGTTTGTATTTTAATTTTTGCAGCAAATAAAATGATTTTCGTCAATATACAGTATATTTAGACCAAAACTGACTTTGGATCCAATCAAAAACTAAAATCTCAATTTTATGGCAGTTTGCCTGTTGGAAAAGAAGATTTATTGATAAATAAATGGCCGCTTTAAGTGGTATTGATGGCCGAATAAATAGAGCGCAAGGTTGGTATACCATACACCCGGATTCGATACCCGCACGCTTCGTTTACGGTTTCTACACCTCAATGATTCTACGCCTCGAAATGGTTCGAAAACAGTAATAATTTTGTTTTGAAGTCATTTTTAAATTTGGGTTTTAAAACCGTAAACTTTTGTATTTACGGCTTTTTAACGAAGCTGATTGGAAATGGTTCAGGTCCCGTAAAGATAGAAAAATGTTCCAAACCGTAAATTTAACGGTGAATTAGATGGACAGACTGCTGCCGGTTATTTAACCGTAATTTCATGATGAAATTTCTAACAGTGTATGGATTAGTTTGTTTATTCCTTCCTGCGATTGCTTCTTTTGTCATTGCAAGTTTTTTAACGCATAATGCAGAAGCTGCTAGAATTAGAATAATGCTTCTTTGCGAAGGAAAACGTGGGCATTACTTTTTTAAATTACATTTTTTGAAAAATTATAAAACATTCTACCGGTAAGTTAACTATAGTTCTAAGCTTTTAAAAAATGTTCCGCTTTATCTGTGCAAAAATAAAAATTAAAAATCGGTGTTTTTTTAATCACTTTAAGTACAGCTGGGAATACTTGAGCCACTTTCCAATTTAAGATGCCTAACATATAAAAGCTATTCGTTTAAAAATGAATAAATCGTTAAAAAATGAGATGTTTCAGTTATGCCCTATGTTGGCGTGTGAAAATGGTTTTTTTTTTTTTTTTTTGAATTCTTCCTAAGGGAGGAAAAACTCTAAAACGTGCTGGTTAAGGTTGCTATTTCATGTAGAAAAATTAACCCAGGATATTATACTTAACATTGGTCTTCAGTCAGTCCATGAATCTCTAAATCGTTAATCGGAACATAAAACATTCTGATCAAGATTGTTCGTTGATGTTTGCAAGTACTACATTGGTGCGCTTGTTGACAACTACGAAATACGAAGTGTAATAATAAATAATTAAGCAAAGCATCAAATTCAATAATAATAGAAACTTCTAATGTGCTCTAAAAATAACGGATGAAGCAATAGGAAGTGAAATGGCTTACGATAAAAACAACGGAAATACAGCGGAAGAATATGATCTACCGTTGAAACATACCACATTTAGCACAGTAACGGAGAGTCGGGAGAATATTTTGCTACATTAAGGAAAATGAATCAGAGCTGTATTTACTATGTCAATTGTAACCAATTTCTTTTCTTAATTATGAGCAATTTAAAGATGATCTGATAAATCCTTCTTCTCGGAAAACATTTCACTGTAAAAAACGTTTCCACATTGAGCTGCATATTATCTCAGTGCATATTAGCTGTTGTGCTTTTTACCCTTTCATTTATTTTTTCTTTTAGCCTCTTAACGATCGGGTAATTTTTAAGAAAACGGTCATAAAAGTGCCTATTTTTTATCCCTGAAAATTATATAAAAACATGTGTATGAACAATATATATATATATATTCAATTTTAATTTTTTATTTATTTTTATTTTCAAATTTTAAACACACCAGCCCGGAAATATCACGGGATCGAGAAATAGAATGCGAAACCTCGGCCCGTCATTTTCACGGGAGCGAAAGGGGAGGAGTTAAACATTGAGTTATTATACGTAAAACCGTGCATTACTAAGGTGAAAATTCGAAAATTTATGCAGGGGAAAGCCGGACAAAACCGGGTCCCAAAGTGTTTTTTTTTTATTTCCTAAGCGAATAAGTAAATAAAATTGCTTAAATTTATATTTGAATGATAAATTAGTTCTTTAGTTACAGAAATAAATATTTTTCAACGTGGAAGAACAATATTTTGGAGGGTAAATAAATTTTTTTTGGAAGTATAAAAGTACCCGGTTTTGTCCAACCAGGTCGGACAAAACCGGGTATGTTTAGGAACACTTGAAAAATGCTGTTGTCTTACTACTAAAATCTTTATGTATAACAATAAATTGGTACAATGGAGTCCTATGCTGAGAAACATAGGTATGTTAAAAAAAAACTCTCTTCGGGAAATTGTATTTTTGAGTTCTTTTTTCTGTGTAGACTTCTTATAGATGTCTTCTTTTTAATTAATTTCCCGAGTAGACATTTTTAAAAATACGAAAGCATCACACGCCCAAACTTAACATTAGTGAGCAGAATTCGGTAATTGACTGACGATCAGCCTTAATTTTTATGGGTGAAATATTTATTCTAACCATTATAAATTTGTAAAAGCATTAATTTTTTCATCCTATCCTACTTAAAAAAAAGAAGAAAAAACATTTTTTGGAATAAACTGACAAGCACAATTTAATTTTTAAATAATAATGTTTATTTTAAATGTTAATAATTTTAATTTTATATTTGTACTAAGTGGGAAGCTATAATATAGTGGCCTATATTCATACGAAGTCTCTCCTAAAAAGTTATAAATATTTAATTTCATACCGTTTATGAGATGATTCTTTAAGATTTATATTTTACAAATTAAACTATTTATATTTCACACAATAAAAAAAAGGTCGTCCAAAACCGGGTACTACCCGGTTTTGTCCGACTGCCAAGGTCCCGGTTTTACCCGACAACGCCATTAATCAGAAAAGACGGCTTAGCACATTTCAAACATGATGCAAAACCTGGTTTAACAATTCAAAATAACTGCTGAAAAAGATGTTATCAAATGTTGTACTTACCTAAAATAAATCTCTAAGCAATTAGAAACTACAAAGTGAAATCGGCGGTGTAAAAATCAAAACTTTTCCACTCGAATTTTTCAAAACATCGGCGTTGACAAACAAATAAACAACACTGCCTTTCATTTAACTTCAAATAACATGGCGCTTGTTTGCAACAAGTTTCAAGCGTTTCCCGAGAAATAGCAATACTAATCAAGCTAAAACTGCTGGGTCCTGGTTTTATCAACCTACCCGGTTTTATCCAACTTTCCCCTACTTGACAGACAGATTGGTAAGCAAGAATATAGTGTTGTGAGGCTTCGACAAGAGCCGCTGATCATCAGTAAATTCGTTTCTTCTTCGAGAGAAGTCCTATATTGGTACACAGCCAATAGAAATTGATCTGCGTTACAGAAGACAAACCTACTTTGTTCCTCGCTGTTTTAGCAAATTAAATCATGGTAACGAATAAAAACGTGGAAAATGGAATCGATGGCAAGTTATTCTCATGGAACTTCTTCTTGTCATAACTATTTGTGAGTATTGAGTAGCATGGCTTAATGTTTGCTAGGGTTTGACCAGGAAGACTTCCGATGACAAAAAAATTAAACAATTCCATATGTCAAAACAGAGGCGAGGAAAACAGGTTAACTACTCTAACATCGTTTACGATGGTTATAAGCTCTGTGTAAATGTAAGAATCCTCCCTCTTTCTCATCTGGAAGAAATAAATGCTCTCAATGTCAGACGTCTTCTACACAGAGCCATACTGTACAATGTATTTATATTTCAAACCAATGATCGTGTTGTCCTCGGACAGGAAACGGTGGGTGGGGGAGACGTAGGAAATACCATTTTTTCATCTTTTTAGGAAATCCACGATTCCTATGCGAACTCTTAAGTTCATGGTTTACGGCAACAAGATTGTTTAAACCTTATTTGCGATTAAAGAAGTCAATGTTGTGTTGGTCGTATAGTTCGATTTTCTGTGTAAAAAAATAACTGGCACAGATTACCCCCCCCCCCCCCTATTTTTTCTCTTTTTAATATTTACAATTATTTTTGTTCCGAAGCATTTTTTGTTAAAGCATATGTAGATATATTACTTCAGCTGAATATCTTTCTTCGCACTGCAATTCTTTTTCTCATTGCTGATTAGACAAAAGGTTCTCTTAATAATTAAAAGCCATTTGTGTGCAGATAAACGACGGTTCTGGAACCGACATAATTACAAATTGTCAAGGCAAATTAAAAAGAAAAAAAACAAATTATATAACTAAATAAGGCAGGACAACAAACAAAATGTTTCTTATAGGATTATAAGAAGTAAATAAAGCTCACAAAGTAATAAAGTTTTTGTTGCGTAACTTTATAGGAGCAATTTATGAGGCACTAGAAGATCACAGTTGATTATTTATTTGTCCGTCTTACTTAGAAATTACTTGTATATAATCTTGTTTACTGAGAAAATTAAATATTATCTTTCGCAAGCTAGTTATTATATCAGATTTAACTCTGCACTAATGAAATTTCTTCATTTTTCACAGAAAAATAATAGAAATGCATATTTTTACTTGTTACTTTATTCTTTATCCGACATATACAAAAATGTGTTGGATTGTGAAATTTTCGAATTTTGAATTTTTACGGATTTACAAGTCTTGAGATGTGCTGAACCCATGTTGACTATTTTTAGAAAATGTACGTCTGTATGTGGTCTTTTTGTTCTGTCCTCTGTAACTCAAAAAGTAATGCATGGAATCGAAAGAAATTTGGTGCACACAAGGACCCTGAGTAGAACTGATGCCGACTAGTTTTTGGCTCGAATCCAATCGAAGGGGGCGGAGCGATGTAAAAACATGGAAATAATTCGAAGAAAATGTGATATACACGTGGATGTCAATAGGAACAGGGGGTGCCTCATTTAGTGCCATTACATTTTGGTGCCATTCGCTCCAAGAGGGTGGAGCAATCGAACTTTTTATTAGTTTATTGTTTGCGCGGTAACTCAAAACGCAATGTATGAAATTTAACTAAATGTGGGACCCACATACATCCTGATAGGAAGTAATTTTGATTAAAACTTATCGCCATTCTCTACGATTGGGGCTGAACAATCGAACTTCTTTCTCGCTAAGCGTATATCTCAGGAATTCAATAAATCAAACAATTATATTTCAGCGCCAATCGCACCCAGAGAGCAAAAACTTTGTTTCGTATTGTTTTACAACATGAAACAAATTGTGCCTGACAAATGGCAACAAACGTGTTGCAATTTGACCTGCACGTTAAAAAATAAAATGTTCACATTTTAATGCTTATCTGGTAGCAAAACCTTTTAATTACTTGGTTTAAAATAATTATTTTCATACAATTTATTTATTTATTTGTTTATTTTCAATAAGGATTTGTATCATAATACACTCTCAGGAAAGGAACTCTCACTTCTGACGATTCTTCAATCGTCAAGAAAATTTCGTCATTCACAACGATTCTTTCCACGCGGGATTATGTGACTTAAAAAAGTTACTACAGAAATTTCGCCAATTTGACGAAACGTTTACTCGGAGCATTTTTCACGAAGCCATTTCGTCAAATACGACGAAAGTTTCGTGAAATTTAAGCATCTGTTTCTGAGAGTGTACGGATATTTTGCGAGTAATAATATTCATATGAAGGATATATAAGAAAGTTCCGTGATGGTCACAACAGACTAGTTTTTATTTCGTTTCCAGCTGCTTATAATAAAGTTTGATTATTTCTGATACTGAGAAGAATCATGCATTACTTTTATTGTTGTAATTAAATATTTTACACACTCTGGAACTTTTGCGAAGAATAACAGTAGGGGAGACCGGGGTTAGTTGGCATAAGGGGTCAGTTGGCATTGTGGTTTTAAAGAATTCCACGGTTGATTCAGAGCGCCACTGAGCCTGTCACCTGATCGTCATTGAAATGTCCATCTTGCATGAGAACGCCAGTTAGATCCAGCCTTTGCCTTGAGAGCAAGGATTGAAAACGTGATTTTCATATCAATAAGTAAAATTGTGATTATTCAGTATTTGTTGTTTTGTACAGTAGTGCAGTCATACAGAAATAATATTCTCAAGTTTTAGTATCTTTGGGCATTTAGCTAAGAGGATATAAATCCATTTCTGCTGCAGTTGATGAACACTTGTATTGGTCGCCATGTTTATTTTACTTGCCCTGTTGGGGTTAGCTGGCATAGGGACTCGGGGGCTAGTTGACAAAAGCTGGCTGGGTATGCTAACTAACCCCGCAACAACGGGTAAGTTGACATAAGTATGCCAACATTAATACGGACCGAATTTTAGTTTTTTATAGGCTACTTCATATTAATAATTATTTTTTTACCTTATATAAATACGGAAGGTATCTGAGTGTATAGGGCCCATTAAAAAAGTATGTCAACACAGTATGTGATGCATGGATGAATAACAATAAAGGGAAAATAATGGACATTTATGATATTCCTGGGATTGTGACTATAGCTCTTCTGAGTGCTATAACCCCAACAAACATCAAGGGATGGTTTAGGAAATCCGGAATTTCCCCACTTAATCCGGATATATTCACTGAGGCAGATTTCATGCCTGGTTATGTAACTGATCGACCGGAACCAGTCTTGAAAGTGATCTCTGCTCCTTCAGAATCAAGCCTAGAGATATCCCCACTTCCCAGCCCAGTTGATACTGATCAGACTGGGACATGCGATGAAACCGCACCTGGACTTCTTGCTACACCAGGACCTTCTTCTCATAAGTCAGGCACTTCAAGGGATGCCTTTCAGAGCTTATCTCTTGAAGATATTAGGTTGTTTCCCGAAGAAGGGAACGAGTAGTAATATTCCAACCGTGGCGGCAAAAATAAAGATACTCTGCCATCTTGACAAGTACATCTGAAAAAGAGCTGCTGGAATATGAACAGAAGAAAAGAAAGAGGAAAGAAAATCCAAAGTGAACACAAAAAAAAGTCTAGACCAGGATTAAAAAATGCTAAACCGGAAAAAGAAGGCAAAGAAAATGAAATGTGCACTTAGCTCAACTGATTAGGAGGAGGATTTAGAGATTGAACATGCAGAGAGTGAGAATAGTTTGGGTGGACTTGGATTGAGTTCGAGTGGTGATAATGATGAGGAAGAAGGAATTTTGCTTTGCAGAGTGAGGTTAATGTCAAAAACTCAAACGAGAAAAAAGTCGTAGGGACTCAGAGTCATAAGACTGATTTTGGGGGTCTCATTGTGGGGGACTATGTAGCTGTGAAATACATTTGCAAGGAAAAATTACGGAAATTGGGAATGGTGAATTCAAAGCGTCTATAATGGAGAAATATAAGGGAAGCTGGTGTTGGCCTGAAAACATGGACATAATCCGGTACAAATATAATAAAATCATCAAAAAACGTGACCCACCGATTATGATATGCAGTGACCCAGCACTTTATTCACTTGCCATGGGACTTAACTGGATGATTTAATTTTGACTTCTTATGTTTTGTACATTTTTGTAAATATGTATACTTTTTATGTGCCTAAAAATGTGTTTTTTTTTTTCTTTTTTGACATATGCAATGGTTAATTTCAAGCACCTTAACATTCTTTCTAACTGTACTTTACATAAAGATGAGTAGAAACGCTTGCATCACATCTTATTACAACTTGCCCCACTACCTATGCCAACCAACCCCGATACCGGGGTAGGTTGGCATAGTTTGACAAGACAATAAAAATATTTTTCACAGAAAGTGGCATAAATATATTGAATCAATTGTATGTGCAATTTGTAGCCAAAATGTGTCACTACATTACCCATTAGCCAACTAATCCCGGTCTCTTAATGGATTTAATTATTATGCGACAACTGAATAAATTAAAGACAAAGTAAAGTTTTAGATATATAATTTTGTTTCGTTTCTTATTATTAGCATTTCTCCGCTTTCAACTAATGAATAAAATTTTCTGTAATAACTTCAACTGAAACTCGATGGTAACTAATAGAACAAAAACAGCTGATTGCGTACGGGAAAGTAGGATCGTATAGTTCTGCGCGGTATTCATGTGATTAATTCTCAGCCAAAATAAAAAAAAACTATTTTTTAGAAACAAAAATTAAACGTTACTTAATTTTAAAGACTTTATAGCAGCAATATTGTAGTGTCTACACAGCACTAATAATTCGATTTTATAAAATTCATCTAATATTATTAAGAGTTTAAATGTCTGAAATACAGAAGACAGATTGTATCTTGAACAAAAATATTGCTCAAATCTTTAAAAATATATAAATCATGGAAGCTGTGATAATTCGAGTTGATAAGAATTTCATCATCTTCGAAACTCGCTCATGAAGTAAAAATAGGATACATTCTAAGCATTCATATTCAATAAATTTAAGAAGTACTTAAAATGTTACGACTTATCTTTTTTTAAGAGCTTATAAGGAGAGAAAGAAAAAAAACGATGCAAACAAATCAACAAAGAAATGTTTAAAAGATCACCCAGATAAACATGTGAATAAAGCATTTCCGTCTTGATAAGAAATACATAAAAATGCAAATAGTAACTGTTCTACTATATTCGAGGTATTTTTTTCTCTTTTATGAAAATACTTCAAAAATAAGGTATTATCTTTATCCTATTTAAAAAGTTTTTTCACTGTAAAAGAAACTGTTTATGAATGAGTCTTTCAAGAAACAGCTGCGTTCTTAATAGAAAAAAAAGAAATGCATGATTAGTAAACGGAATAGTCTCGAGAGCTGCTTGGCATAAATAAGATTGTTTTCTCGTTTTTTTCTTCTCTTTTAAAATGGCTCAAAGTGATGAAAAATCTTCTTAAATCCTTTTGTTGATTTTTATCTTTTGAGCATAAGAAAAAAAGTTTGATTCTTATTTTATTGCGTGCTTTCGTAAATATCACGACATTTTTATTCTATTTTGCAGAATTAAACATACTTAAAGTGTCTTTGTTGGAGTATTTACTTTCATAGCCCCACTAAAAAATGTAGAGAAAAGACAACTAAGTAAACTTATGTTAAGATATTAAATGGAAATTGTATATATTTAGATTGTGACTTAAAAGGGAGGTGCAACGACCAATTTAGGTCTTAATGTCTGAAAGGCTTTTTTGAGAGAGAGAGAGCGCGCAAGATATACGAAGTAATAAAGTCTGTAGATCCCCATTCAGGGCAGATTGCAGTGCCTTCAACAAGAGACATGACATGGCAAGCGGAAGACAATGTCACTTTTGTGTTTCGGAGTACAAAAATGCATCACAACATGTGCTTAACATGCTAATGAAAAAAATAATTTTATGCAAATTGAAAAACAACAAAATGACAACAATTTTTTAAAGTGCAAGACGAAAGAAGTGGTGAGCCATCTGAGCATTTTTTGAGTCATGAAAATTCAAAACATAATTTTATACATTACTGTTGTTGTTGTCGGGTCCTCGCGCGTGGCGAGGAAGAATGGATACGCTGCTCTTGAGTCTAACGGGGCCTTTGTAGGCAAGAGTCAGATTTCCGTCCCTTTGAAAAGTCTCTTAATTTTTTGAACCAGCTCCCAGATGAGAGACCGTCACCTGGGATTGGCACCCCCAGAGTTATCGTTTCACTTGGAGGACATTGGAGCCAAGACCTATTTAACGTGCACCAGCTCCCTTTAGCGTACACGGCCCTACATGATCCAGCCGCGAGAGGTTGCTACCCTCCCAAACACTGACCTAAGTCGACGTTGCTTCACCTTCGGTGTTCTGCGGGCATTTTACATTACTAATATATAGGGGAATAAATATAAAACTGGTTATATTGCACTCCAGATGAAATAAATATATTCAAGGGTGGTATTCAAAGCGTGATTCTTTCTTAATGCGTAGCTGTCAATTTTAGTTACGTTTTTGCAACATGAACCTCAAGACGCTTTTATTCTTAAATTCGAAAGAAAAGAATCATTAACCTCATAAACATATATTACTGTTCTGTTTCTTGATTTTCTTCAAAACGAACGTGCAACAGCTTTATCGTAAATATTAATTAGCCAATTTATTTTTTAACGTATATCATTTATATTTCATTAATTTATTTTAGTTAAATAAGTTTAAATATGTCTCCTCTCAGTAGGTTTCCGAGAATTAATCTCAGAATATTTCCGAAAAAATATTCAAATAAGTTACATAAAGATCTTAAAAAAAAGAATTATTAGAACTTGAATTAGATTCTGAAAAACCCAAATATTCACTAAATGAGAGTTATTTTTTATAGTAATTAAAACTAATTTCTTACTTCCAAAGAATACTTTTTTTCACAAAGAAAATCTTAAAATATATGTTTGTTCAATGAAATAGCAGTTATGTTTTCCGGAGGATTTTCCTTTATTTTAATCTGGTGATAAAACTGCTAGCGTGTAATTTTTTTTCTCCTTTTATTTATGCAAATAAAAGTATCAAAACTTAACTCAAAAGTCGCAAATTAAAACATAGATGTAATTGGAACATAAATATGTTGCAAACTTTTTTGTTTCTAATCTAACTCTCTACAATGCAGAAGACGTATGTTCCTTTGAAATCCACATCATATTTACAAAACCATAGTAACATATCTTGCCAACTCTGCTTATATTATGTACTAACCAACTAACCATCTTATTTGTTAATATTGAACCCTTTTCACTCGTATGTCCCCGTACAGGGGGCATCGCATCTGTACGGGTGCGTTCGTATGTCATAATAAATGATGTGGCCACATTCCCATCCCAGGTCAAGGGGTGTATTCAGGATTATATTTTTTAATTTTTGATTTAAGGATGGTAAACCTTCTAGTTAAATTGGAACACATTTTCATCAAAAACAAAAATCAGAGTTATTTGCTAACTTTCTAAAGCATAGGTACGAGTGCAAAAGATTAAATACAAAACATTTGTTCCTCTCCCCCAGAAAAAAGAAACAAAATAGCGGGTTAAAATTAATTTATATTTTAAAAAACAGTCAAAATGAACTTCTTTCTTAAGCCAAGCAGAAACATAAAAGCATCTAGAAATAACAGACAAAAAGGGGCCTTATAAATGGTTTAAATCCTTAAAATACGTTTTTGTAATAAAAACTAATATGAGTTTTCTAGTGCAGTTGATGATTACTAACAAATCGATCTTCAAAGCAGATTTTAATAGTTATTTGCTGTTGGGAATATTTGACATTAGTTTCCTTGAGCGCTTGTTTAGAAATTCAAAGTAGTAGAAAGATTTACCACATACAGTAGGTCCAAGCGGTAGTTGCATTTGTACTAGTCCAAGTGCGAGTTGTAATTATAAACAACTGGTTCTAATATGTTTTTCATTGCAGAAAGAAAACGAATCGCTTTGTTTGGTATTAAAATATGAGTGAAATTGAAGAACACTCTGAGGTATCAGATATTTATCTAAAGTAAAGATCGCAAAAATACTATGATTTTGAGCACTTTCAAAAATACATCATTCTGAAGGTTTATGTCCTGGCATTTCCACGTGACACCGAGGAAACAATTGACTCGCATTTTCCTACATTTGAGCATATTCAAACAAAATTAGTCGCATTTATATAGCAACCATAAGCCCGCCTAACTGCAATATACTTGCCTTAGCCTCTCCTAGATTAACAAAATCCCTTTATTGAACTCTTGAACTTAAATCTTTAAGTTACTTTAGTTACTCGTTCGCCCTCTGAAACTGTTTAAGTCTTCTAGAATCTTAAAACTTTACAGCCATTACCGTGTTCTCTTCTAGCATTTAGATTAAATTCACTTCGCTTTCCATTTCCGGTATTCATAGTAAAGGAAATGAGTTTTCCTTCCAAAAGTAATTCCTGAAACGTGTACATAATATATATGCATAAATGATAGTGGCTAAATATGAAATATGCTTAAAATATGATGCTCAGCTCAGTTTAAATGTAATGCCATGGAAATTGCAGAAATTTTCTGTTTACGCTGTCAAATTCACTAATTTTTATTTCTGCCTCGTTTCTAAACGATTCAGTATTAAAAACACACTTCTTACACGAATTTAAATTAGTATTAAAATTTCTTAAAAGCAATATTTTTAGAATGCAATACAAAATAATGTGGTAAACAAAAGTGATGCAAATCACTGTTCAAAAATCACAGGAACAGGCCTTGAAAATTTAGCAAGGAATTATTGTGGTACATAAGTTTAATTTAACTTCAAATTGTTCTGCAAATCTGTTAAATTTGCTGTAACACTACAGTAGATCGTATTTGGAAGATTGAAATATTTAAATATTTTTATCACATGATAATTCTGCTGATCTTTCATTCCAACAGAGATTAAGCGTAGGTATTTCAGAAAAAATATTTGGTGATAACGCATGCAAAAAATCAGGCATAGGATATCAATAAATAAAACCACTATAAATGCAGTGATGTATTTTAGTGAATTTAGTGTAAATGTATTTTAATGAATCAGATTTTAGATTATTTTCATAAAAACGGAGTACACTTAAAAATATTAGAATTTTCCAATTTTAAATTGTTTTAAAGTGAGTGTATTTTTCATTAACATTACTTCTAAAACATAAAACATGGATCCCTTAAATTGGAAATGATCAAGCCTTAATGTTGAAATTTTCTATTTTTTTTTAACCCTATCTAAGGCGGTGGGAAGTATGCTTTCCACCTAATTCATCAAGTTATAGATGTTTATAGTGAGCTATTTTACCCTTTCTGATTGGTCGAATCTTGCCCCCCCCCCCAACTCCCCCCAAAGACGCTGGGAAGCATATTTACCACCACATGCATCAATATTCCCGTATTAGAACTATCCTCCCTTCAAAGGGGGGGGGGGGCAAAAATCATGTTAATCTTTCTTAATGTCCTATATTAATTTCTTCTTTGAAACCAACCAAAATCCGAAAAATATTTTCATATACGGGTGCTACAAAAAAATGGCCCTTTAAAGGGTTAAAGTAAGTGGAAATGGAATGAAATTATTACCATGTATGCCTTGGATGAATATATAACTCTATATATTAAGCCGCGCAAAGTTGGAAATTTTTTCTTTATCCTTTATAAATATTCATAAGCTAAGAAACATTTTCAAAAAAAAAGTGGCGCATTTCATTTTCGTACTTCTTTGAGAAACTTTTTTTTTTTAAATCAAAAGGGTGAGCTGGATGGACTGTGTTGACAATTAGATCAGATTCTCTGCTATAGCAACTTTCTTATTTTTTTATTTCCCCCCGAATTACTTGAATCTGAACCATAAAGCATTCATGAAGATCAAAAGCAGCATTAATTATATTTGATTTTGCACCTTAAAAAAATAGAGAAACCAAGAGCATTTGCAATTAAATAACATATTTTGTTTATGTCATTTTATATATACACTTCTCACCGAAAGAAAAAATTGTGAGACATTTTAAAGTATAAAATGAAGTGCTGATTTTGAAGATATTTTAACCCTATTTAATCTGTTAATATGCTATATTCCACAACCATTTATTCAGCTACTTTGAAGTAATAATAATAAGAAATAGTAGTTAAAATACGACACTGTGTATTTCAATCAACAATTTGAAAAAAATCCCTGGCATAGAAATGTACAAAAACATTTATTACAAGTGCTTTAGAATTCTAAAATCATTTAGAAGATTTATCTGTATAATGATGATGGGACCTGCGATTTTAATTGCAAACCTAATGATTAAAAATTTCTTTCTAGCATTTCAAAGGAAAGACTTGCAGTTAAGGATTTTTCGAGACAATTATAGACCAATACACTATTTTTCTACTGCAATTTATTTCTAAATTTTAAATCTTGTTTCTCAAAAAACAGTACCTTTTTAAATTTTAATTCCTTGCTATTCCGTTTTAAGATTCATACTTAACGTATAATTTATAAATTATGAACTCCAACAGTGGGTGTCTGTACTTAATGAATTTTTCGCCAGAAAAAAATAAGACTAGTTTTCAAGCATTTTTTAATGATTAGCAATCTCAAGTAAACCAGGTTATTAAATATGTGGAAGAAATATAAATGTCAAAAAACGTGTCGTTCTCCTCTTACTACACTTATCCCAATTCCTTTCTTCAAAACTAAAGTCCTTTTTTCCACAAGTTTTTATTGTTCTTTCGACACTCAACATTTTAATTTAATGTTTCCTTTTTTCCATTTTATGGGTTTCCAGATCATTTAATCTTTATTACAACCTTATCGAAAGTCGACACAGAAAAAACAAATCATTTATTCTATCTTATCTCGAAACTTCTTTGTTATTGATTCTTCAAATCCATATATGCTACTTTCTTTATTGTCGAAGGAAAACTTTAAATCAGGTTTTAATAAAGATATATTATAGCTCTTTTGTCTCATGGTAAGGAATACAGTAAAATATTGTTTATCAAATTTCTCCAAGAAAAGGCGAGTATTCAATACGATTTTTTTTAATCGGTATTACTGAGCGACAACTTAATTTTAAAAGATAAGCCATTTCACAAATTCTTAAAAACGTTATTAAATTAAAATCTATACGCGTAACTTTAAGGAAAAGAGAAGTTTGTAAGTACGTTCTAGACAGCGAAGATACAGAAATGAGGCATTTGATATTTTCTTTTGTTTTCTGCTGATGTTCATAAGGGCTGCATGAGTTTCCAACATTTTGGCAGATTCCAAATAAAATAATAGAGACTTAAAGAGATAACCTGATACACTTTTTCTTACTGTCTCTTCCTTGCTTTTTTTCGTTATGCATTAACTTTTGCATTTATGCACATAAATATTTTTATCTGCTATCATATGTGCTGGTTAGAAATAAATATACAATGCTTTTGAAATTTATAGAAGGTAATGAAAATATAAGATGTACAGTAATTCTTTATAAGCTGATTAAACATAAACTATACATACTTAAAAAAAATATATGATAAAGAAGTTTTGTGTATTTTTGATTAGGAAATATTCTTGTATGTTCAATAATTTCCTTATTTTTTAATCATGTAAAACAAATTACCCCCCCCCCCCCCAATATTTATTTAAAAAATATGTTAAAACAGCTTATACAGTTTGCAAGATTTTAATAAAGATACACATAGTACTATTTTTCAAACGCGTACAATTTCCGCAGTTTGTCCCTAAAAAAAACCCTTTAACCACTATTCTCTGTTGAAATATTCCGAAGAAGATTGCGATACATATATATATACATTTATTAGTGTCTTTCTCGTTTTTTCTTAATTTCATATAACATTAAAGGAAATTTTTCCTGAAAATTATTTCTGTTTCAAAATCTTCAGTTTTTGCGATTTTTTTAGAGTTTATCTAGCTTTGTCATTGATTTTAATTAAAATGTCTTCATATTTCGAGAAAGGTAATTTTAAAATCATTAATTATAATTTCTCATTTACTTTCTCTTTAATGAAATACTTAGAATTTAGCCTAAAGAGATTTTAGAAATTAGTGGTTAGAACTAGCCGTTTTTACGAAACTTCTACATCCAAAAAAAAAATTTAAATTCTTATTTTGAATTTTAAAAAAATATTCCAGGCACACGCACTAATTTACATGATTCTAAATATAAATTTCGTATTAAAATGAAATTATTAAATTTCATTCTGAATTTGCTTTAAAATAGTTTTTATCGCCCTTTTTTAAACTCCTGTGCATCTTTCTACTTTTCTTACTGTTCTTTCAGAAATTCTGAAATATAAGGACTCTTTAAAGTTATTTTTGTGCATTATTACTACATGATAACGTATTTCATGGTGAACAATAATGTGTATGTACTTTTTTTCCTTAAAGCATTAGTTCAAGTTTTAGAAGTGCTTGAAGAATTCACCAAATATCATTCGAATGTTGCGTATAAGAAAATTTTATCTAAATTGCTCTAAAATGTTACTATATCCTTTGGGACATATAATTAAACTTGTTTTGGTTTATAGTTATACTTTTGATATTTAACCAAAATTATATTATTTTGAGTGAGGGGATCCTTTCTACTTTTCTGGCTGTTGGTGTGTGGTTTGTTTTCAAAGGTCATGAAGAAATAAAAACACATAATGTGTCACTTAAATTTTACGAAATTAAGTGTAAATTTTTAACTGATGTTTATCACGTACCATGTAACCGATTATGCAAAAACAAATCAGCCAGGGAAAGTTTTTTTTATGCAACAGAAACAGAAATTCTAAGTTGTATATATGCAAAACCATAAAAATAAGAGTATCAACTGTAACCGAAGCACTTTGTTTTCATAGCAAGGAACTCTTTCGAGAGTTAGAATTGGTGAAGGCTGAATTTATAATGACACATTCTTTTTCTCACGAGAACCATTCTGAGATCGTAAAAACTGATGAACATTCCAAAATAAGAACTAGAATATCTTTCAGAAAAATATTTTATTTTAGAAATCCATTTGTATATGTGTTACAGTATGAAATGTTATTCGTGTTTTCATTAATTTAGGTTAATAATAAATTGTCTTACGTAACGTTTCGTACATCATGAACGATTAAATTGTTCCACGATGCAAACAATTTTGAACTAATCGTGTAAAAAATTACAAAAATAAAGATTTTTACTTAGTCTATTTGTTAAATTTGTCCACTAAGTCTTTTTTTTTTTTTTAAATTTGTCTACTATTCGTCAGGAGATTTACCTGAAGTATTTTGGAACATTAGTCTCTAGGAATAAGCGAATCTAAGTAACTCCGATTTATCACTAACAGTAAATTGGAAAAAGTACCCACTAAGTCGAGTTACATTTATTCAACATATATTAGCATCATAATTATTATAATTAAGTGTTAACAGTAAATTGGAAAAAGTACCCACTAAGTCGAGTTACATTTATTCAACATATATTAGAATCATAATTATTGTGTTAGAATGAAATAATGTAAGTTAGTAATGATTATACAACAGCACATCTACTGCCAAAGAAAATATACAATTTTATTCGCAAACAAAACATAAATTTAAATCTAAATTTTGCTTAACTGGTGCTTCTTTCATTTAATTCTCAAGCAAAGTTCCTTTAGGTTATCCGGGAAGCAGGTTCATGGCATAAAATGCGCTATTGTAATTTTTATGCGGTCTTTATGCGGACACAGATCATGACAGGAAGGTATGCTAAAAAATTACAGGAGTTGCGCCAGAGCACTGGAGGAATATTGGCAGAATATATCAATTAATAGTTAAGATAAAATTACCTGAATTTCTATGCCTACTGGAGGGGAATTTGATATTACATTTAATTGTAATTGATCATACGTGCTATGCTTTGTTAAGCCTGAAAAGGCCATTATCTTACCACCCATTCGAGCAACGGGAAAGAAAAACGTATTCTTTAAATATTCAGCTCTTCTTATTTACAAAAGTATTCCTTCTAATGAGCATAGAGATCGAAGATGAACAGAAGAAAAAAATAAGCTTCATTCCTGTTTTTGCTTCATGAATTACGCTCTAGGTTTGATATCTAAGTGAGCAATAAAAAGGAACGCGCTTTTGTTAAAACACTGCGCACTATTTTCTGAAATGAACGCACCTTTCGTGAAATCTCCTGCGGGGAAACGTGCAGTCTTTCAGAAGCAGATTTAAAAGCCCCTGCTAAATTGCTCTTTTGAAGAATAAGGCCGCAAATAAAAGCAAAAGCAGCTATTGCATATAATAATGTTAAGTTACTTCATTATTTTTTTTTTTTAGAGGAAACAATAATAAGGCAATGGAAGATGAACATTTGATGTTTTTATTAGCGTTATTTTCTTCTTTTCCACAACAGAAAAATGTCCACAGAGGTGTTTCTTTGTTGATAAGTAAATAGAACATATAAATCTGAAGCTGGGAGTAACAATTATTTGTCATTATATGTTATATATAAAAGTGTCATTACTTGTCACTTGTTTTGAGTCATATTTAATGAAAATTTCCTAAACATACTTAGAACTCACAATTCGAGTTTTTCCTATATCTAAAGTAAATTCGACTAATAAGTAAGTATTGTGGTTTTATACTTTTACTTTTTGTTTGTATTCCTTTAAACTTTTTTTTTCCTCTTATTAGAGGCACAACAACAACAATGTAATAGGTGAACATTTGATGCATTTGTATTTAATAAAAGTTATTTTCTTTTTTTCCCACAGCAAAAATTTCCACAAAAAAATTTCGCCTGATGATAAGCAAATGAAACAACTCTAAATTTGGCAGTAACAATACAGACGTCATCGTGTTTATTTGTCACTTGTTTTGAGCCATATTTAATGCAATTGACTAAAACAAACTCAGATATCCCACAATTCGAGTTTTTTTTCTATATCTAAAGTAAATTCGATTAATATATAATACTTTTGATTTGATATTTTTACTTTTGTTTGTTCTCCTTTTCACTTTATATTTTTTCCCCTTTGTAGAGGCACAACAATAACAATGCAATGGGAGATGGACATTTGATGAATTTGCATTTAATATACGTTATTTTCCTTTTCTCCACAACCAACTGTCTGCTGAAGAGTTTAGGGGATGTATGATTACATTACAAGAAAATAAAACAAAAAAAAAAAATCTGAATCTGGCAGTAACATTGAAACGTCGTTGAGTATACGTGCTTTGCGGCATTATTAATGAAAATGACTTAAATAGACTTTTAACTGTTCCCAATTCGAGTTTTTCCGATGTTCTTTTCTAAAAATCTTGTAGCACTATGCTCCACAAAAAAAATAAAATGAAAAATAATTTAAAAAAAAAACTAATTTATTGTTTGAAACTTTAAATTATCATTTAAAAACATTTAAATCACTGAATGAAGAAATTTCAAAATTTAATTAAAGTTTTTATATATAGTACAGTCATTCAGGGTAACTTTGTATCATTGGTGTTAAATTTGAAACACGTGATATTTTTTTGGTATATTTGACTTAATTTACAAATTAAGAATAAAAAACTGAGTTTACAAGCGATTTAGCTGAGTGCGGCACTAGACCTTCTACTTCGTTTTTTTTAGTCAGACATATTAAGAAATACAACGTGATTAAAATTTACCCCCCACGGTACAAAGTTTTTCTGAATGACTGTAATATCTTTACGGATAAACTGTATTATAAATATCTGTGCGAACACTCCGTTAATCCATCGCTTAAGAAACGTAAGATATCCTGACTAAAATTTTGTATAAATGCATACATAAGCGTATATTCAGCAAGATCATGTGACAAAATCAAAATTTGCATTAATCACTGTCACTAACTGTAATTTCGCTGCTTACATCAACAGGTATATTGATTACCAAATGATTAGACTTCGCAAGTGCCATCGTAGTAAATTACCTAAAGAGCTTTTATTGCCTTCTGCCGTCTATGCAGATATGTGAGTTTAATAAATTAAGTGTCAATCATTCGCGCAATAGCGATAGGTTGTCATTATATCGCTTTTCCTGTGTCACGGGAAACCCTATAAACTCATTCAAGGCAAATATGGAAATGTTGGTTAGCCATCCATTTACAAATCTTTACTACTAAGCATTTAGTGCAGATAATGCATAGGATGAGACTTATATGCATTATCTGCGCTATGTTTTCATTAACTGCAACGCATTCTTTGCATAGAAATTGATTCTTGACAAATTTATTCATAAAGTCCATACCAGAATTTTTTAAATATAACTCAGAGTATACATTTAAAACGCGTTCTTGTCGTAAGAGATTTTGAAACGCCTAAACTGGGAAATTTGAAGATTTTGATTTATTTACATTTTTATTTATTCTAATTTACCATTAGGAAATATTAAAAAAAATCATTGCTCTATGTACAGTAAATCAATAAAGATACATAAAATAGATATAACAAATATAGATTTTGTTACGAGTTAGCTGAACTCCACTTTTTTCTTCGAAGGTGGACTTTGGAAAACAGGGGGAAACCCATACTAAACGCAAGTTCAGGAAGTAAATAACCTTTCAGGAAAAAAAAATTCGAAATTAAAACAAATTGCGAATGTAATTAACACCAAATTAAGCTATTTTTTCTTTTAAAAAGGCAGCTCATTATAAAGGGGTATAGTGTGCACTAGAGGGAGCTGCTGCACGTTAAATAGGTCGTGGCTATTATGTCCTCCAAGTGAAACAATACCTCTGGGGGTGCCAATACCAGGTGGCAGTTTCTCATCTGGGAGCTGGTTCAAAAATTAAAAGACCTTTCAAAGGAGCGCAAATCGGACTCCTGCCTATAAGGGCCCCTTAAGACTCAGGAGCAGCGTACCCATTCTTCCTCGCTGCACGCGAGGACACGACAACAACAACAACAACAACATTATAGAAGGGTTCTCACTCTCGTCAAAAAGATGGTGTTCCCCCCCAACCGGGCACCCCTGTATTACAATACGTAAACAACATCTATGAACAGATTTTTGTAACTATATATATATACACGTATTTATCACAATTATGACTAATTTAAAATCCGCACTAAAATAGTTTAGCACGTTTTGACGAAAGCGTTGCGTTTAAAACGTATTTTAAGAAGTCAGCCCGCATATGTCTTCATAATGCAAGGAAATATTACTTTAAAAAAGAAAACAAAATCTTTTCATCTCATCCTCCTCTGTTTACTCAAAGGCTGAAGAAACCACTTTTTAAAATTGTTTCATACATTTTGAGATAAAATATTGCACAACATCAGTCAACCAAGAGAAAAAAAGATTACTGATAAAAATACGCTGCATAAAATATCTTCCTTAAATACAGCACCAAACTCCAAATGTCAAAAGGAGTTGCGTCCTATTTGTTCATAACTTGAATTGATGAATTGCTTTTATATTTCGCTTCAAAACTGAAAGTAACACACTGCAACAACTGTGTTACTTGACTTTTTTCCCGTTGATGTTCTAAACATATTTATTCTGCTTTCGAAAATACAAAATGATGCTGCATAATAGAGTCAAACACGAATATTTCTGAGCATAGTACTTTTAGAATGGACAGAAAACTATGACTATTAACTGAGCTGTGTGTATTCATCAGGAGGAAAAAAAATTAATACTATACGAAAAAGGGATGATAAGAAATGCAATGGTAGGAAATATACTTGGTCAATGAGCGCTTCGTTTTACGGTTTGTTTTCAAGCAAAAAAGACCCAAAAATTAACTTTGTCAGTTTTAAATGCTATTCCGTTCTATATAAAATGTTTTTTACACGGTTTTATTTAACTTGATTTGTCACGGAAGTTTGTTACGCGGTTTTCGACCACTATTACTGCATAAATTATCTTCAAACTTTGCACACGAGCTTAATTTCCGATGACAGTACAATATTACATCTATTTTACAATTTATCATAACGTTAATTAGGAAAAAATAATATTCTTTGCTCTGGGGAAATTATCAGAATTATTATTTGTCGAATGGCAACAATAGCTTTGTTTGGGTTATGTAACGACGTTATTTAACTTGATTTGTAACTGAGTCTGTGGCGCAGTGGTTATAGCGTTGGATTGTGGCACCGGAGGTCGTCAGTTCTAAACCAGTTCCCGGTCTCATCTATTCCATTCTGTTTTACTTACTTTGTCAAGGAAGTTTCGCTACGCGGTTTTCAACCAATGATACTTCACAGTAGTTTTTTTTTAAATAAAATCGTGTAACTTAAAACAATTTTTAGAGATTTTATATATTATTTACACTTTTCTCTGCATGAAAAAAAAAAGTTTTTATTTACACCTGAGGTGTCACCCCTACAACTCTAAACCTTCATATAAAAGGTATAAAATCGCATGTCCACGTAGATTTTTTTAGTAAACATCTCAACATTAATAATTAAAACAAAGAGGGGAACTGAAAATGTAAATATGTACCATTTCGATTAATTAAATTTTACCAATAATTAAATTAATTTAAATTAAATAAGTTGCTACATGATGAAATTGGCATGCATCAGATCTCAAGTTAGATTAAAACTATTGCTATGGCTTGATATGGCATTTTTCAGACCTCCAGCATTTTCACTCAGCCCATGTATGAGTAGCCTAATCAGCCCCCCCCCCCCCCCCCCAATGTGATATAGAATAAAAGATTTCACAGCGGTGTTCTCATTTGGATAATGTCCTCTGAAATTTGTTCTTCGCATAAAGGTTGTCTAATCAGTGCCGGATCTAGGGTGGGGCAAGCCGGGGCCCATGCCCCGGGCGGCACTTCTGGGGGGCGGCAAATTCAACTGTGATGCACAAAAAAAAAAAAAAAAAAAAGAAAGAAAGAAAGAAAAAGAAAATAAATAAGGAGAAAGAGAGAAAAAATATTTAATTAAGAAAATTTAACTTTTGGAAGAGAATTAAAATCCTAGTTCGGCGCTCCGATTTTATCATTCATCAGCTATTTTTCTGAACGATTAAAACCGATTAATAGAACTATTTTTTTTGTATAAACTGTTGGAAATTCTAAATTGAGGTTAGGAGGCGGCAAATTTCGAAATGTCAAAATTAAAAAATTTAATTTAAAAAAGTCAAGGTTTTCCCTCCTTGTGGTAGTGAAATACGTATAAATCGTGATCTGCGAAGACAATACCCAATGGTTTTTCTTTTAGAAACTTTCAAAGTCTCTTTTTGGGAAGAGGTGGGAGCGTGGGAGCTTGCAAATGTCGTTTGAGACGGCAAACACTTGGCTCTTCGATATGGGCGGTAGTAAGAAGGAAGGGGAGGGGAGGGTCCTGCCCTCTGAATTAAAAAAAAATATACCAATTTTTTTCTGAATTTTTATTATCATTTTTAGGAGTGAAAGCGTTTAAATTTCAAAAAGTTTTTGCTTGCTTTTTTTTCTAAAATTTTTGAAGTCCCAAAGCGTCTTCTTTGGCCTCAAATTGCATCAGTTTGTATATAGTTTTCAAAATTTCCCCCCCCCCCCCGACCCTCTTCAACTGTCACAATTTCATATCTCCAGTTAAGAGGGACCCTTCATATGGCTCTGACCCCCCTAATGTTGAGCTAATGTGTGGGAACATTGCCGAAAGTTGGGAATCATCAGTGCCCCCCCCCACCCTCCAAAAAAAGGGAAAAATCCTCACATAAAAAAAGGAAAAAATGGCCACGTTGCATAAAAAGTTATATGAAATATCAACAATAATTGGTTGGAGGGGGCGGCCTTTTTAAGTTTTGCCCCGTCTCGGAAAAGTCCAAGATCCGGTACTGTGTCTAATTCCTGGTTAGAGAAATTTTATCAGTACTTCAAAAGATTCGATCGCGGCAGAATTGTGAAGCGGGATTACAGTAGTTTCACATACCGCTTGGGCAGTAAGTCCATAACTTTAAAAATTCATATAAACCGGAAAATATAAAAATTTAAAAAGTGTTTGCTGAGTTATCTCAACATCGCTAGGGGACGGTTTTCTTAATATAAAGGAGAGAAAAAAAAATAGCTCAAAAAATGTCCAGCAGATAGCGCTAGTACGAGTGTCTGCGATAGAAATATACGAAACACAAAGACAGAGTTCGACCACGAATTTATGCCACCTGGACGCTTCTACGCATGGCAGAGTAGGATGAATCCATTCGAGATTTAGGGAAGGTCGGTTTGCAGGTGCGTTATTTTAGCACGCGAATCTGGTTGTTTGCTTCTCTGTTTGTTGAAGGCAAATAAATTTATAAACTGGCATATAGCATTACTTCGGAAGAAATCAAGTATGCTAAACGAACTAAAACGAGAACAGAAACGGCACATTCTTTATACCAGCAGTTCGTCCCTTGAACATGAATGGATCCTTCTTGCACTCTGCCAGTCAGATCGCTTTTTTTTTTTTTTTTTGACGGTAGAACTGTTTAGTCTAAGAGCCGCCTTAGATAGACCTTCCCTCATGGAATTTTCTAATAAAAGTAATCTTTTATACAATATAATGTACAATGAAACGAAACGGACTACGGTTGTCGTCCTATATCCCTGCATAGCTAATTTTGATTAAATAATTTTTAATGGATTTTTTTCAATTATTACTTCATATAGTTTCTAAAACAAATATCCATAATCAAGAACAAAAAATGTAAATAATAAGGTAAAGTAGGGTTTTCTACCTTTTCCCAGGCAGTAAAAAAGGTTGCGAAATGTAAACACGTAGGAGTAATTTACCCTCATCGAGGATAAAGGAGAGAGTAATTTAAACTCATCGAGTGATATAGGTTTGCCTTCTTAGCGAAAGTAAGCAAATCGTAGGGTTGCCGTAATTTTAAGTTTCAATCCATGAGAGCGAGGTGTGACGGATAGAAAAAGAGGCCGAACAGCAGCTGCGCGTGAGACAGTACCCGAGTAAAAGAGAGTACGCATTAGGGCGATGCAATTGGATATTTTAATGTTTCCAATTGCAGTGGAGCCCCGAAAATTCGGTCATTGTTAACCCAGCAGTTCGAGTAACTCGGCGACTAATTGGCAGGGTGGGAACCACACCTCTCGAAATGATACTCTTCTAGCAAAGGGGTATGAAGGAAGACCAGATTTACACAGCAAGAGTTGATTAGGCTAGGCTGGCGCCCAGCAAACCTATCTCGTAGCGGTAATGAACGTTCGTCGGACTCACTTCCCCGTGCCTGGTGGATGGCAACCCTAAGGCCCCCTTGATAACCGGGAAGAGGATGGAGTACAGAACTCCTTGGCAAGGCAAAAAAAAAAACCTGCGTACAGATCTTTTTTAAAAAATAGCAAGTTTTGGCAAAGCCAGCCAGCTAGTTATAATTTTCATTAGACATCTGTATGATTTTATAAAGTAATTTTTCTGAGGTCTGTTTTATCAGGTAAAGTACTGTACACTGTGTATTTATTAGATTTCATATTTATGAAGTAAATGCTCAATGCCTTCATAAATTACGTACTTTACGTTATTCCTTGATTTTAGTGTATTTGGGAAATTGTATTCTCAAGGCTATGTTGTATTCCCAAGCAAACAGTACATACAAGAGCAATACTGTATTTTATGTAGAATCACTCATACTTATTCTTCTTTAACCCCATTCCCGATAACCCGTCCTTTTCACAAACTCTTCCAACCTTCGGTCTGCGTTAGGCAGAGATTTTCGGGACTCTACAAACTATACGATAAAAACTGCAGTTTCAGAAGTTCATATTCATAACATCCATTAACTGACGCTGCTAAGGAAGAGGAGTTGTGGAAGGGAAGAAAAAGAGCAATACTGTATTTCATGAAGAATCACTCATACTTATTCTTCTTTAACCCCATTCCCGATAACCCGTCCTTTTCACAAACTCTTCCAACCTTCGGTCTGCGTTAGGCAGAGATTTTCGGGACTCTACATACTATACGATAAAAACTGCAGTTTCAGAAGTTCATATTCATAACATCCATTAACTGACGCTGCTAAGGAAGAGGAGTTGAGGAAGGGAAGAAAAAGAGCAATACTGTATTTTATGAAGAATCACTCATACTTATTCTTCTTTAACCCCATTCCCGATAACCCGTCCTTTTCACAAACTCTTCCAACCTTCGGTCTGCGTTAGGCAGAGATTTTCGGGACTCTACATACTATATGATAAAAACTGCAGTTTCAGAAGTTCATATTCATAACATCCATTAACTGACGCTGCTAAGGAAGAGGAGTTGAGGAAGGGAAGAAAATAAAGAATACAGAGCTGTAGGGTCATTCCACAGTAACGGACGTTACATTTACACAGCATTTTTCAACTTCAACGAGCTTTCTAACAACTTGTTGGGTATTTTTTAGGTTTTTTAATTTTGGCTAGTAAAAGTACATGTGTTCTAAGTATGCAAAAAAAAATTTGAAGGTCTATATGTATTTGCTGTATGTTAAAAAAAATTTTGAAATTTCGTTACGTGTGTTACCCGAAGAGTAACACATGTAACGAAATTTCAGCATTTTTTTTAACAGACAGCAAATACATATATATCTTCAAAAAATTTTTTGCATACTTAGAACCCATGTACTTTTACTAGCCAAAATTAAAAAACCTAAAAAATACCCAAGAAGTTTGTTAGAAAGCTCGTTGAAGTTGAAAAATGCTGTACAAATGTAACGTCCGTTGCCGTGGAATGACCCTGTACAGGGTGAATAAACTAAATTTTAAAGCAAATATTTTTTTAATACTAGTTTCTAACATTTCAAAAAAAAAAAAACTACTATTTGAATATTAAATTTCCTACAGCATATTATAAAAAATAATTTCCTATTTCACGGAAAACCTCGAACCAGTATTTCCACCCTGAGAAATATTTCCTTCAGCTAAAATAAAATTGGAAAACTGATCAATTTGCTATACATAACATTCTTGGTATTTTGAAGTGCGACACAGTTTAAAAATAGCTTCTCGAGAAAATTTTCTCTGGAAAAAAGCAACATAATTCAACTTTCCTTTCTTTTTTTTATTAATATCAGAAAGAACTAATACAAAATAAACTGAGTTAATAAAATATTCAAAAAAGCTATTTGTTCCCTTCCATCGTGCAATTTTTTTTTTCATATTTTTCTTTTTTACTAAGCAAACACTGCAGATATATTCGACATCTGTACAATACTTTACTTTGCTTTGAGCTTAAAATTGATTATTTTCTGAACTTTTGGAAAAGCTTACTTCAGATGATTTAAATTAATTTTCATTGATATAGGATTTCTTATTCTTATCAACCCTTTTATTCTTTTTTCAAAAGGAAACAACTTTAAATTTTAAGTTTGCAATATCTGCAGCTGAAACAGTGCTGAAAAAGGATTTTTTTGGAGCAAACTCAACTTGCATGAAATTAAAAAAAAACTTGAGGCTAAACAACTCTTGTTAAGTCATTTGATTTGTCCGATGTTTATTGAATATTTGTCTCTTTCATTCTATTTTTTAAATGCAATGTTAAGACAGCAGTTTGCAATAGACTTTAAAGATGCTCATTTAGGGGGGGTACGGGGGGAGGCATTGAAAAGCTCAGAGACGCTCATTACCAGACTGGACTCGTTTAACCAGCAACCTTAAATAATAAAAACATAAACAACACAAATGACTTTGTATGAAATTAACTGTAATATTTACACTATCTGGGAAATTCAATAAATGTCTGTTATTAAGTATTTAATCAAGACAAAATAAATAATTCATACTGCTTTAAAATTTTGAATTTCGTTTCTTTAAAAAATATCTAGGTGCTTTTTGGAGTATATTATATCACACTAGAATAAAACTAAGCACAACGCCATTGTTTGTAGCCAAAAAAACTGGTACCATTTTTGGTTCTACATGCTGCTAAAGTTTTTAAAGTGTAAAAATTGTACAGTATGCATTTTTTATTTATGTATTTGTATGTTTGTTTGCTTGTTTGTTTGTCATCCTCCTTAACCACAGCAACGAAATAAAATATAAATGTAATTTTTTAGAAGAATACTTTTTCACACAAAAGCTAAAGAAACATTTGTTTTACAAAATTTCTATTTAAATTTCAAAATTGTGTCTCCGATGATAATGTTTTATTCTGCTTCAGAAATTTGATTAGCTAATAAACTAGCGATCGTACATTAATAATGCAGGAATTGCCAACTACTTATTTTTAAACCATTCAAGTCAATGAAACTGCTACTGAATTATTCTCCTTGCCTCAGCAAAATAACAAAGGACTCAATAACTCTCGCCTTTTTTATGAAAAACACATCACTTGCGGCTGTTAGCTACTTATTGAAATTTATAATCCCATAAAATATCTAACAGTTGTTTACACCTTTCATTTTCACTAAGGTCCTGATTTTATCGAGAGCTTCTTTTTTAGTCTTTCTGTCTCTCGAAGAACTTTTAAACAAAATGTTATGAGAAGAGTTATAGCCCATAAATAAAAGTTAGAGTGAAGCATTATGTAGAAAGAATAGAAAGGTGTAGACTAAGAGACTATACCATTTTCATATGGTTACAGCGAATGAGGGAAATAAGCATTTATAAAATAACTGAAATAATTTATAGCCAGGTGTTTTTATAGACTACAAAATTCTAGTGTAACCTTTCACCAAAAGAATGGTGAAATTTAGCTGCAACTAACATTTGGTACTGAAGTTGCACCATTATAATGGTTCCTATTTTCACATTCATGGTGAAACTAGGTGAAACAACACCATTATAATGGTTCCTATTTTCACGTTCATGGTGAAACTAGGTGAAACAACACCATTATAATGGTTCAACTTAGTACTAAATGTTGGTTGTAGCACAATTTCCCCATTTTTTTTTTTTTTTTTTTTATTTGTTACTTGAAAGGTTGAACTAGATTGT
The DNA here is from genome assembly GCA_038502835.1 of Octonoba sinensis. Lineage (NCBI taxonomy): Eukaryota > Metazoa > Arthropoda > Arachnida > Araneae > Uloboridae > Octonoba > Octonoba sinensis. Next base: position 44,326,181 of record CM076602.1, on the reverse strand, counting down.
TTTACACTGTAGGTAATGGAATTAAACAACTATTACTATAACTTTATCCTTTAACCCTTTAACTACGGGTAACGTCAATAGACGATTTAGAGAAACTTTTCTGTGGTACGGGTAACGTCAATAAGCGATTTGGCGAAACTTTCCTGTGGTACGGGTAACGTCAATAAGCGATTTATTGACGTAATTTACTTTTTTTTATTGGTTAGCCAATAACAAAATTTACTATGGCGAAAGTTCATGTAAGAAACTCATGACATACATAGAAAAAGATGTATCGGAATTTATGCAATTTTTGTATGCTTTTTTTGGGGGGGGAGGGTTCAGACAAACAGATTTGTGAATATATTCCGGTAGTTAAAGGGTTAAACAACCATTACTTTACTTTGTAACTCACACATTCCGTAACAATGTTCTACACTGTTCATTTGAGACACTATCTCGATACTTTAATAACATTCTCCTGTGCTCTTTTATTCAGTAAATATCCTCATATAAAAGCTATTATATTTTTTTCAATGATTTTAATTTTGTGTTCAGATTACCGATAGTAAACTTGTAAATTTTCAATTGGCTACTTGAAATTAAATGACAAATATAATTTGCTAAACTGTTTTCTGAAATGAAACCCAGTACTTTTGAATGCTAAAAAAATTGTTATGCTAGAAAAAACTGCGAGGGCAGATTCATACCAACGAGCTCATACACACATTAGCATAGACGGAGTAAAGCCTTTGCTTTGCGAGTGACCGAGAGGCAAACAGGTCACGTGAAATATACGATCCAGTTTCTACCAATTAGCTCCTCTTCTATCTCTCGTCGCCTTATCTGCTTTGGCCTTAATTTCTTCCAACGACGCGAAGTTTTCAAGATAGGATTTTGCTGCGCGTTCAATTGCACCGAACGAGAGGACCCCAATTCGAGTGGAATTCGAAACGCTCGCTTATCAGCAGGATCAACGCCTTCCAAAGAGAGATTGGCATTTCCTCTTGTACACGTGAGCCAAACCGATGCCCGCCCTTGTGCCACTGCAACGATACCAAGCAGTGTCTACAAGTTTACTAGGGCTATGAACGAGCTACGGCCAACAGCAAGGAAATTTTCAGCGTGTCTCCATTGGTTCTGCTAAATTTAATAATCCCGCCCTAGTAGTGTCTGACTGGCCCGGCGTCAGAAAAAGGAACCTTCCGTCAGACGATGGCATAAGTGGTAGAGCAGGTTGATCCCACGCCATGGGCCTCTTCGAGTCCGGTAATTTGGAGCTGAAGAATTCGATAGTGTATTACATATAAAAATGGTACGAATTTGGTAGCTACAAAGACAAATTCTTGGTGGCTTGTGTTGCACCAAAATATGGTATAATTAAGCACCGTCCATTGTAGCCGGGAAATTTGCACCACTTTTTGGTACAGCACACCGTTAAATTTTTAGTGAGAATTTTGACTAAAGTACCTATTAGATAAAAAGAAGAGCAAAGGCTAAGTTTTTGGGACATTAATCAGTAAATATTTCTGCCTGAAAGCTATGAACTGAATCAGGCAAAATATTTCAAATTTTTTTTTTTTTTTAGGGTAGGCTAAAAACTCATACTAATAACCTCCAATTCGCTACTCTTCAGATTAAACATTGTTTTGATAATATCCTTGGACGTAACCAGCGGCCATTCAGATATTATCATTGTACATAAAATATCTATGGTCTCTTATAGATTGGTACAGAGCGCATGATTAAATTTTCCTTTGCAAATTACGTTTTTATGTTGCAAAATTATTGAATAAGTTGTAGACTGCTGTGAGTAATATTTTGCTCACAAAGTAAAAGAAAAAAAAAAGAGGGAAAAAATAGAGAAGTGAAGAAGTGAATAATAATTTGGTTGCATTTCAAAACTAAAAATGTGCATTAAATTAAATTAACTCAGTCATTAGAGTACTAAAAACGCATTGTCCCTGCTTAACAAACTCGGTTATAAAACTTTTGTTTCTTAATTTTTATTTAGCATTATTTGTCTTTTTAAAATATTTTTTCCGTTTTCGTGAAAATATTCTTTTTTATGTTTTTTCAACTTCTAATTTATCACTAGCTATTGCATTGTTACCTATGAATTTATCTTTTTTTTTTTTGACTGCTTTTCATTGTTGAAAGGTATCTATATGCATGCATATGGAGAAAAATCAAAGCTTAAAACATACTATTCAACAAATGAAAAAAAAATTACTGCACAAATAATGCTTCTAAAAAAACGCATCTTAGAAAATGTTTAACTTAAAAGTTCCTTTTTTTTAATTGGATATCCCTTTGGAATTTCGTTTCTTAAATTATAAAAATAAAGTAAATGAGACGTAAAGACAATCTTAGCAATTAAGTAATTAAATAAAACTTTTTTTTTCAATTCCCTGATATTTGTTCCTCAATCAGTATTTTCATTTGTGCTGAAAACTATTTTTTCTATGAATCTTAATAGAAAACGGTAAAAAGCAAGTATATTTGCCATCATTAAAATTTCAGATTTAAAGGAAAATAATTCCAGATTTTTCTTTTGCTTGAAAATATTTTTACAATTACATAAAAAGAGCTTTCCTTCGTAATATTTTTTACTTAACTCTTAACTAAAAGCTTCGTACGAAATTAATGGTGTAATTTCCTAAGTCATTCCCCCGTTAGGCACAATTTTTGAGTAACGAGAACGTGCGCAACAACTTTTCCATCATACACTGGTAGAAATTTCATCGTGAAATTACGGTTAAATGACCGGCAGCAGTCTGTCTATCTAATTCACCGTTAAATTTACGGTTTGGAACATTTTTCTATTTTTACGGAATCTAACCATTTCCAATCAGCTTGGTTAAAAAGCCGTAAATACAAATGTTTACGGTTTTAAAACCCATTTAAAAATGGTTTGAAAACAAAAGTTTTACCGTATTTGAACCATTTCGAAGCGTAGAATCTTCGAGGCGTAGAAACCGTAAACGAAGCTTGCGGGAATCGAACCCGGGTGTATGGTATACCAACCTTGCTCTCTAACCATTCGGCCATCTGCACCACACAAAGCGGTCGTTTATTTATCAATAAAATTTCCTTTTCAACAGGAAAACTGCATTAAAATTGAGATTTCAGTTTTTGATTGGATCCAAAGCCATATCTGTATATAACTGTATTTTTTATTTACTGTATATTGACTGTATATTGACGAAAATCATTTTATTTGCTGCAAAAATTAAATTCAGCAGCTCAAATTATTGGTTCGCTCATTCGCAAACAGTTCGGGAATCCGATGTCTACAAATTTTTGATTTACGTGTGTATGTCTTTCTATTTAGTAACTACTGCTTAAGCCACTTTTTTTCTCTTCTTTTTTTTTATATACACATGCAGATTTGAATTGATAAATCTTTATTCATATTTTAACAAGAACGTACGACCGGTAAGGTTTCGCAACCAAGATGGACGCCCGATTCTTATTGAGCGCTTGAAAATTACGGTTAGTTAAACTTTCTTTAGGATAAACAGAGAATAAACGATTTTTTTCGCAATCAGCGGTTTGAGTACCATTTTTTTAGTGGTTATTCAATTGTTGTAATTAAATATGGTAAAATAACAATCAAATAAATGGTTATTTTACTATTTTCTTACGGAAATTTTTAACAGTGTATTTCTAGCACGATATTATATGACTCGGTCTCTTAAAACCGGATTAAGGTAGAAATATCCGGAAGGACAAACAGATAGACGCACAGAGATTTTTAAAATAAGGTGAAACCTAGTGAGATGTCACTGCAGGTGGGTAGCACACGTGAATTTCTGGAAGGAAGGGAAAGTATGGGTGCAACGCGATTCCCGGTAGTGGTACAGCGACAACAGCACAGTGTATACTTGAATTATTATGTGTTTTCTCTAAAAGTGTATGATATAAGGGATCATTCATAAATGATGTCACGCTTCTAGGGGGGGAGGGGGGTTCGTGAAATTGTGACAAAGTGTGACAAGGGGAGGGGAGGGGGTATCAAGAAGTGTGACATCATGCATTATGCAACATAGCGTGACGCGTGACAAAGGGGGGGAGGGGGGTCCGCTGAAGTGTGACATATTGTGACAAAGGGGGGCGTCATTTATGAACGGCCCCTTACGTCGTTTTTACTGCTGGCTTTCCAAATGTTAGGGCTTGAATTTTCATTACTGTTCCTCTGATCTTCATTCTGATGAGAGTACTAGAAGATACTTTTAAAAAAACGTTTTTTCAGCTATTTTGACAATTTACTTGCAGCTAGTATTAATTTAATCAACTCTTTATCGTAAGTCATATCCCACGTGTGTTAACCACCCATGTGCTCAATCTCGCCCATCCTATAAGAAGAGAAGTGAAAAATAGCTGTCTTGGCTTTTATTCCGGCTGTCGTTTTAAATTACTTCATAACAAAGAAATAGTGATGAGAAGGCATACAGAAAAAATGTAGTCTATAATATTCGAGATTTGTGCGGAAAATAATTAACGTTTTCATTCTTCTTTACCATGTTTTCCAATTGGGAGCCCTCTCTACCGGCTGTACCTTATAGACCATACCTGATAAATTATTGAGGTAAGAGTTCAGAAGACTTTTCGAAAAATTCATAGGGGAATTCAGAAAGAGACAAGAAGTTCCGTCTTGAACTATACGACCCTACTTTCTTGTATACTCCAACTTCAAATTTATGTTCTAGTTATCTCTCTCTCTCTTTCTTAATTAGCTTTAGTTCTTAATTACTTCAAATATACCATTTTCAACGGTTAGTACATATTCATTCACACATTCATTCATTCATTTATTTTCTAAATCATGTATTTGTACAATCATTTAATTATTTTTTCCTTTATTCACTCTTTTATTCATTCATTCATTCATTCAGAAATATTCTTAAAAATCCCGATCACAAAAATTTCATAGAAAGGTAGGCTCCTTTAGTTCTGGTTGAACTTCGTATATGTACATGTTCTACGTCATAAGAGGTTTCAGATAAAGTTTGTTTCAAGCAAACCAGTTCGTTAGATCAGGATTTATATAGCGATTTAAATTTCCCCGTAGGTTCTATGTGAAATTTTTTTGAACTGGCTGAAAAGTAACAAAAATTTTTCAAATAAAAAAATCTTTCACGCCGAGAGTTTCTTCCAATTCTAAGTTTTGTTCATAGGAACTTGGATGATCGCCCTGAGTTCACATAATGGACAACTACAGCATCTCTTAAAATTACAATTTTTCAGTGTCAACTTATTAAAAGTTCTCTCCTGAATCCCAAAATCCGATTGTTCTTCCTCACAAAAATTTATATAATAAGTTATTAAACCTTTTAATTGCACAAAAACGGCCAGAAAGTGATGCAATCGCAAAACGAGCTCTGATTGGTGGTGACGCCACTAGTGCCTCACGGAAACACGCCCACTCCGTCTGCAGAGCGTATTTCAGTGTTTTTTTACGTGTCTTTCTCGTATCTTGGTATAATTGTTCTTTGCATAACATATTTTATTAATATTTTGAACAAAAATACTGTATATGAGAGAGTACGCATTATGGATGAAGGATTCCAAAAAGCTCTGCCCGATAATTTGCCCAAAATAACCGAAAAAGTTATCAGGCAGTTTCAGAGCCAATCAAGATTTCTTTTCGACTGAAATCAAAGGTGTGAAAGCTCAAATGTATGATTATTTATTTATTTATAAAATAGAATCTTCACTACAGTCTTAAAATTTTCTTTGTATAGAGTCAGAAATGGATGCAGCAAGATACAATACACTAGATAGATAATACACAGTTGCATCAACGCCATTGATTTAAGCATTCAGTACCGCCGAATAACGCAAGTGCTTTCGAAACGAAAAATATCTGTTCAAACTATATACTGCAGCTTAAAATTCAGGGCGTGTAATTAAATATATCAATAAAATTCTTGAAATTCGTTTTTTTTCCCTAAATTTGAAAGATAAGAAAAAAATAATAAATAGAAAAAAATAGTAGCAGACGCATACAAAAGGGAAGTAAATACTGAAAAACTTTGTTTGTGTTGTACATTCTTTAAATGTTTAATAATTTAAAAAAAATAAAATGTTAATGCTCATTAAATGCAGTAGTAAAACCTTTTTATATCTCTTATATCTATTTCCAACATATTATTTGTGTATAAGTAGGAATTTTGTTATTTCTGAAAACTAGCGTTAGATGCAAGGCCGTGTCCAGAGGAGGGGATCTCTCTCTGCCCATACCCACCGAAAATTTTCGTAATGGTGCATAAATTCGTCTACAAAACTTTCCTTGAAGTAGTGTTTCGGCAGTTTTCTCCCTTCCTCTAAAAAAGCTTAATTTCTTAATTTATAGCATAGAAAATATAAAGTATCTTTTTTGTTAATTTATTAGCTTATTTTTTCAGACTATATAAATATTCCATTCTCTTAGTGAAAGAAAAAAGTTATTAAAAAAAAAACTCTTCTGACAAATTTGAAATGATAAAAAAAATCATAAATAAATGAATGAAAATTAAGATTTTAAAACTTAGGATATAAATATTATACAAGTATATAAAATTTAGGAGTATCATGCATTGATAGCCTATAAAAAAAAAAAATTATGAGTAAACTTGCATAATTTATCATGAGGTACATTTTTAAATTATATAAACTAAATAAATTTATCAGGATAGATATCAATACTTTTTTTGCAGAAGAATAATGCAGCAAGAGAGTTTTTATCATGTTTCTGATACATTCAAAGTCATAGGCAGTGGCGTAACTAAGGGGCGCCCTGGGTTCACTCGTTCTGTGGTGACACCCGGCCACGAAGGGGAAATAACGAACCTTTAAAAGCTCTATTTTATGAAACAAATACATTGCCGTCAACAAATAACAAGCATTAAATATAACTCCCATGATACGAATGGTATTTTTTTCCTTCTTTTTTTTCTGGGCTTTCTTCCTTTTTTGCTTTTTTCTTCTTTTTAAGGGGGTGTGACACCACGGATAACTGCCCCGGTATCACCTATGCTAGCTACGCCATCGGTCATAAGAAATATTTTTAGCTTCTGTAAAAGTTCAATGCACACTAATTTTAATACTATTTTAATTCAAAATAAAATACTGATTTCTGAGATTTTATGAGAACATAAACCTTTCAAAAGCAAAATGCTAAGAGGTTTTATTATTAAAAATTCTATTTTTACAACAATTTAAATTTCTAAACCATTAAGAATATTCAGTAAGGTTTATAGAAAGCACGCGTGCCGCGAAGAACGATGTGTAAACAATCCGAAGTTGGGCACTTACGACGTCATTTCCTGGGGAGTCATGTGACTTCCCGTTTCAGCAGAAAACGAAACTAGCCTATTTTTAATTCCAAATAACTTTTTAAATATCGCTCTGAAACAAGAAAAAAAAAGTTTTCTGGTGTTATTAGGATATTCTAAGTGTATTAAGATTATAAAAAAAATTGCTGTAGTTGTCCATTTGCCCATAGGCCCTCATGTTAAAATTTTTTGAACCTTTCAAAATTGAAAGAAAAATTGTTCAAATCAAAAAGTAAAATATGGATATGAGATGTCCTCGCGGAGATCTTTCGAAGGAAAAAAAGCCTTTAGAATCGAGCAATTCCTTTAAAAGCTATTGGAGGGGGGGGGGCAGACAGACCGACACACACATTTTCCCCATCTCAAAACCCTACTTTCATGTGTTTTTTTTTTTAATCTTTATTTAATTACTTCACTTTTTAACGATATATTTCACGACGCATTAAGCCTTCTTTCATGCTTTATTATTATTGTGTTAACTTTTACGGAAAGTAGGCTAAAAAGGAAAAAACATTAATGGATTATGAACGTATAATCAAGAAAGCTGACAGACCCCTTTTAAGTAAAAATTACAAAAAAAATATTAAAAAGTTGGCAGGTACGATATGACCAAGTGCGCGCCGTCCCGTTCGCTTCACTCGCCAAGCTGTGTGCTCGTTCCGTCATCACAGACCGCTCATCACTTCCAGGCATACGCCCTCGGCGGCTTCTGGGATTTTAATGGTATACTTTTAAAGTGATATCTATGTCAAATAACACTCATTCCGAATGAGACCGGGCAATGACTTTCCCTGCATATAGGGTCAGTTGGGGTAATTGTAAACACGGGGTAATTGTAAACAAGCTTCATAACTACACTTGTGGTGGTTTTGAAAACTTAACTGCTTGTGAGGGATAAATTGGCAGTATAGGGAAGACATTGAAACAGTTTCGTAAGTTTCGAAACAACTGTAGGGGGCGTCACTATTGTTTGAAAATGGCACTGCGAAAAAAGTTGTTTAACAAAATTTAGTGATCTCACCATTTTCCTCTCCAGCTCATCTACAAAAGCGATGTAAGCAGTTTCAACCATTTTTATTTGTCATATGGAATGCTGCTAAAAACATTTAGTTAGGAATTTAATCCTCACTGTTATTTTTCATGTGCAAGTTAGGTGTTTACAATTACCCCATATATTTCGTACTCTGGGGTAATTGTAAACACTTAAATTTATCCTATTTCCAATATTTTGGGGGGACAATAAGTATTATATTTTGATGTAAATTACACTTTTGTGTCTATTTTACATAACTGTTGTTGTTGTTGCTAAAGCTACTTGGAAATAAAAGCCCCCCTTGCAGGGCGACCATGAATTAAGGAAATTCCTACTGATTATTAATGAGCTCCGCTAGAATGAAGTCACTTGGCTCAGAGGGGTTTGATGATTTTGAACCAGCTCCCAGATGAGAGATCGTCACCTAGGATGGTCCCTCAGCGGAAATTATTTCTAACTTGGTGGACATTTAAAGCGACGATGTATTTTACGTGCACAGCTACCTTTAGCGCACTCGGTCTCAGAGTAATCACTCACGAGAGGCTGTCACCCTCCAAAGCGTTGACCACGGCCAGTTGTGCTTCACTTCCGGGGTTATGTGGGATCCAAGCTTAACCGATCGATCCACTGCGGGACAAATTTTTCATAAATTTGTCGCATTATTTGATTTTTTGCAAGATATTTCTCGTTAAGTGATCTGAGCCGGCTCATGACATAACTCAGCGGATCACATGCGGCCTGTTGGCCGCAGATTGAGAACCATTGCTCCGGAACTTCTTAAGCCTTCAAGCAGACTGTGTATGAAACAATTTTTCATTTGCATCAACCTTACTCGAAAATAAATCACTGTTTACAATTACCCCAGATCTCTGGGGTAATTGTAAACACACTGGGGTAACTGTAAACACGAGCTCATTCACTAACAAATAGTCATAAAGTCAAAATTTTTGCACACATTTACTCACAAGAAGTACAGTAGTAACTACAATGCTCACAATTTTTTCTCTGAATTCATTCAAGAGGTAGGGAAGGATCAAAAGTTAAAACATTGAAAAAGCGTTTACAATTACCCCAACTGACCCTACCTAAAACGTTGGTATGTGATTCCACCACTAACACGCTGACCGTACGGTGTCAGGACAGACAAACAGACGGGTACAGGTTTTAATTACATAAATAAGCACCAAATTTTGTAGCCAAAGAATTGTCGACATTTTTATTGAAAAATACTGCATAAGTTTTTTGTGAATATACAATCTTGAAAGAATAAACCCAGAATTTAATGAAAATACTTGCAGTGGATATATATTTTGGAAAACATTCGGCAAGTGTACACTGTACCGTACTACAAACAAGACGTAACCTGTACCGTACTACTAACACACAAATAATTTACGCAAGTGTACACTGTACCATACTATTAACAAGAACAAGACGTAAACTTGCTCCGATGTTTTATCTTTGGCATTACGTTGTTATTTATTACCGGCAGTGCAATTAAATAACTTCTTCAAACTAAGTTTTAGTTCTTGTAAGAATCTCTAATAAAAATTTCCTTCAAAAGGTATTTTGAGGACATTTTATGTTAGCTTGAAGTATTTACCCACCTACACTATCAAGCTCCTGTATAAAAACCACTATATTTCCACAGCGATAATTTAGTTACAAGTCTAAAATCTAATAATAAAAACACAGTCATTGTTGCAAATTTCGATAACAAAACGTCCTGTTGCCGAAACTTACTTTAATATATTTCATTTCCGAACAAAGAAGTCTTGAGATTTTCAAGCATCAATATTGTACTGTAATTGCTAAACTCAGACAATTGCATTTTAGATTTTTTTCTCTTGGGAAAAAGCTAGACACTGGATCTTCAGATCTTAAATAAAATTACTAATGTATATTTATTAGTTTTACTTTTTTAAATCTTATACATTTTTAACTATGAAAAAAATGGCCAAAACGCACTTATTTATTTGCTCATTTATCTACTTTTCTTAAATATTCCTAAGTTAGTAATTAATTCACTTAAATTTTTAAGAAGTTAAGCCTTTGAATAAATTAAGTCTGCTTAACCTTTTTTTCCGTTTTAAATATTTACTTTTCATTAATAGGATATTTTTATGATTAATAATAATACAATTAAATAACTTCTTCAAACTACTAAGTTTTAGTACTTGTAAAAATCACTAACATAAAAATCTCTTCAAAAGGTATTTTGAGGAAATGGCATGAAGTATTTCCCCACCTTAACTGCGAAGCTCGTGTTAAAAGCAAACAGTTTTTTCCCCCGTTCTGAAATAAGTCTTATTCTCGTACGCCTCTTAGTCTTAGATAACTACTTTCACGTATTTTAACAAAAAACAATCCCACAAATTAATGCTTTCATAAAAGAGCTTCGCAACTCTGTCTTCCAGACATGTCTGGAAGACAGTCATTTGGGGCCAAAGCCTTACCTATATGAGACCTGTCTGAAAAAGGATTCTAAAGTAATAATGTTAAAATGAACATATCTTTTTTAACACCTAACTAGAAAAGAAAATATTGTTGTCTAGAGTTTGGAATTACGTTGATTTTTTTTTATTTTTACGAAAACTATTTTTATGCCTTAAATGTGTTCGTATATATGCAGGCTGTAAATAAACTATTGCTAAAATGAAGTACCACTAAGGTTTAAGATATTATTTCTGTACACAAAAGATAAGATACATAAATAAATATCTTTAAATAAGTAAATCTAATTATGCACTTAATATATATATATATATATATATGTGTGTGTGTTCTAAATAATGAAAAGGCGAATGGAAAGAAAGTAAGTCGGTTTGAAATTACAGTATTTATTAGTTCTCTACTCCATCCCTCTCCCCTGTTATCACGGGGCTTTAGGGCTGCCCAATCCCGGGCAAGTGAAGTCCGACAAATGCTGCAGTATTTATTAGTGTTTAATTATTTACATCGAAAAGGATTTTTGGATACAAAATTCTTATTTTACTCACAAATATTAAATATTAAGAATTAGTTATTACCATAAATAAATGCATACGACTTTACTGAAAATAAGCAAAATACACATTTCTTTTATCTGGATTTACTTGTAAAGAATGAGATAACAGCGATTAGTGTCCACTTTAATCGGGAGATACTTCTCTCTTACATTTTTTCGTGTTAGCACTACGCCTTAGGCCCCCTGCACCCGAGGGTGAAGTAGTGGGGTAGTGGGGTCCACAGATTTTACATGCACGTGTCCTACCATCTCCAAGTGTACATGGTAGGGCTTCAGCGGGTATCTAACACGCAACCTTCCAGGTGGGAGTCAGACGTTTTAATCCCTAGCCTTCAATCGGGAGATACTAATTTTAGGTTCGGATGTTAATTCTTACTATAACTTTTATTTTTGTCGTACTTAGTTTTTAACTTTTAGCAAATAGCACTTTCGGAGTGTTCTTTAAGAAAATGGATGTTCTCAATTTTGTAACAGAGAATTTCTTTTCACAGTGGCGCGTATTGCCACAAAATTGATATAAAAATCTAAAAACAAAAAAGAATTTTAAAAAATGAACTAAAAAATCTCATTAGCCAAACTGAGTACAAAATCTTCATTTTATGTATCTCAAACAAAGCGATAAATAAATTTAAAAGTTTCATTAAAGTAAAATGAAACTTTTAAAAAATAATTACTTTTGATTTTAATTTTCCTTTTCAGGATTAATAACATTTAAATTTCAATAGCTATGCTTGGACAGATATTAGAATAATGCTTGTTCTCCCACGTAACGGTTACACGCAGCCTGGTTCTCGTATACCTGGGGATAATTTAGCTATCGTTTTCAGGCGATTGAGAATAAAATTCGATTTTATCATGCGACTAATTAAAACTTATAAGCACGCTAATCTGATACAGATGAGAACCAGGCTGATAGTTTTCCCCCTCTGGCTGAAGTTCTTCTGATACTTAAGAGCAGAATCCAGTAAAAATACAATGAATCTACTCGTGAACGTTTTCAAAAAATAAAACCGTGAAACTGCAATAATTTTTTTAAATACTTATGCAAATAAATCAAACTATTATTAAGAACTGCGTGTTCCCCTATTCTCAAACATTTAAGGGCATTTAAACATAAATGTCTTGTTGTTTTCATCATCTATTAGCACTAACTGTAACACAGTTCGTGCGAGTGTACAGAACAAAATATGAATTTAAAATCAATCTATGGATTTTTATTAAATTATCATACTGCATACATATTTGTCAATTTTTGCACATTAAAAAAAAAAATTTGATGCGTATTTTTTTATTTCAATTTTAGCAAAACTTATACTTAACGTGTTTATTTTTAGAAAATAATTTTAAATTTTCTAGATTTTTGAAATTTTCTTTCAAACATTAAGGCTGTGTTTCTCAAAAAGGAGAAGGAACCATCTCTTAAACCACTTTCTCTTACTCAGCACCCAAGGGTTATTCCAATCCGAAATTCTCCGAAAATTTTGGAGAAACTGTTCCAAAAATTTAAAAAATCGATTTTCCATAACTTTAAGTTATAATCGAAATATTTTTGATAAATGAAATATGGGCATTGCTTTCCAACTTGAGCCAAGCAAAATATTTGGTACTTCAAAAACAGTTACAACAAACAATGCTTCTGGGAAAAAAATGACTTATTATATAATGCTACAGAATTTTCATTTAATCACTAGATGTTTTTTACTAGAGCTTTTAGAGCTATATATATATATATATATATATACACGAATGCAGTGTGTGCGAGTAGGAGTGTTGGGATCACCTAAAAATAGGATTTCTTTTTAAAATCGGGGTACTTACTTTCCCCGAAGATGTTTTGTGAAGTTCCGATATATGTATATTTTTTTTTAACTGAGAATGACCCCTGAAACCCCCAAAATCATCCCTAATTCAAATATAAGATTTTGCAACACCTCGGTTAAGCTTTTCATAAGTATGTTTTATTAAATCCTCTCTCTTAGATTAATTTCTCTTACATAATGCCCATCATCAGTAGTAATTTAGATATAAGATTTGGCAACAGCTTTATTAGGCTTTTTTTCGGACTTATCTTTAAACTAATTGTGGAGTTATTATAAAAGGCAGCACGACGGTTATGCTTTTCTTTTTGCTTTGTTTTATTTTTTAGGTTAGGTGCTTGTCAAGGTACGAATATGCTACTAAACCCAGTGCAACAACCACACTTAATTTTTTTTAAGAACCATTTGTACAATAATTCGGGTTATTTATTGATTGATTCATTTATTTTTGAATTAGTCATACAAATTTTAAGGATAGGAAATTTTAGCAGTTGTGTACTGAAAATACTTGATTAATTCCCGCATTAGAAACGGAATTTCATTTAGTTATTTATTTTAAATCAATCGTAGGAGAACAGCTAACGAACGTTAGTATACATACCTTTACACAGTGTAAAAAATAGAAAGTTCCACAAAAACAAGAAAAAATGTTTTCTTACCTTTCCAAATAATTTAATCTCCAAAAGAGTAAAGAACAAAAAGTGTGAAACAACTTCATAATCTTTTTCCCCGCCTTGGGGCAAAGGATTACAAACAAAACAATAAAACCAGAACCTTTGTTTAAAATGTTCTTTACTTGGAATAAAAACACGAATGAAGCTATTTCAAGGTGGCTTTTCTTCACATCAAATAACATTAAAATGCTTTTCTTTGTTTAACAAAGCAAAGTAATTTGTAAGCAGAAGCTTCTACAATTAGAAAAAATATGCAATAATTTATATATATATATATATATATATAAACGGGTTTACCTATTTATTTATTGGCCTTTAATTGGAGGACAAAGAAATTCAGAATAGACTAACAGTCCAACTCAGCGGAGACTACCTGGAGATCCTCTTTGCAGAATATGGCAAAAAACCAATGAACCTATTTTTCTTAATTCGACTTTTTATTACGATTTTAAATATAATTGCCCGATAAAACCTGTAACATGGAGTCGAAGAAGTTTTTGAATGTTTTAGAGTTTTGCAGCATTTAAATTTCTGAGAATTTTAGACGACATAGAGGTTGTTCAAAGTTTGAAAAGCATTCGGAATGCTGCTAATATTAGTTCTTAAACTGTTCTAAATATATCTTACTTATAATTAAATAAACAGGATTTATTTGAGAGAATAAGACGTTAAAGGTAAATACGGTATTTTTCGTTGTAAAATATGCTTCAAACCACCTGACTGCTCATGAGTTCTTAAGGGGACCCATGAAATCCAGGATCTTTTATGAAAGAGCCTAAAACCTGCATATCTGTGTCATTTGCCCTTAATGTATATTATGTGTTCTTCCTGTTCATCATTATGGTCATTTTTATATAAGGAATGAATTTAATTTTCATCAAGAGCGCTACTAAGTTTACTTCTCAAAATAATGTTTTGTCATAACGTCTTAACTCACTCGCGGAACGTAACAGCGAGTGCTTATGATTTCGAAAGAAAAAGGACCAATTTTAACTCCCTTTAGTAAGATAAAATTCATATTTTAAGTTAAACGGCGGGCTTTTATGCAGCAGGAATCATCATACTATTATTTTCAATTTGTTTTATTTAACTACAGTATCGTATTTGTATAGTTTACTAAGTTTCAGTACAGTGCTTTAAGTTACAGTGCACAAAATGAATTAAATAGAATTATTTAGAAGAAAATTATTTTTAAGACCTATCCCATTGAATTGCAATGTTAAAAGCACATTTTTAAAAGAGTTTCACGCATTTCAAAGACACACGTTTAGGTTGCTCCTAACTTACTTCTCCAGATGCGTTTGAAATATTTTTTTAAAAATTACAGCTAATGAAAAATAGTGTCATATTTTTCGATGAAAAAACTTAAGGTGACTATATCCAGCTATTTCTGGAAAATGCATGGTTATTCCCCGAAATGCATCTCCAAAAAAAAAAAAAACAGTTACATGACAAAATTTCAACTTTGGTTTTCCCTATAAGCAAAGTAATTAAAATATTTGTACTTCGAGTGAAATTAAATGTTTGTTTAAAGAACAGATTATTGTTTTAAACCGTCTGGTTAACAACTTTTCAACTCTATGAACAGACCACATGCATTAAAAACTCGAGATAATAATTAATTACAAATAAAAATTTATTAATTACATAAAACTGCAATCAATCAAACCTATCAATAGGTTTATATTCTAGTATTCCATCAAAATTTAAGAGAAAAAAAATTAATCTCTATTTTATCGCAAACTAACGCGTTTTTCTGCCAATTATATGAAGTCAGTAGCTGGTCTAGCGTATGAAATGTGAACGCTTTTTCAATAAATAATGGGAAAAAATCTCTTAAAAATAGCTCTTACTTCATAAATCAATTTCATTCACGGTATAAAAATTTTGTGGTATGATCCAAGGTGTTATTATAATGTACAATTAATGCCGTCATTATGACAGATAACACGAGAAAACAAGCATTCTAAAACACCATTTTCTCTTCTTTTTTTTCAACTAATTACATGATTTTAAGTGTTGTTTTAAAGAAATGTCTTTTAAAAAGCTCTAACAACAGCTGGTTCTTTATCACTCTTAAAATAATTTTTTTAAAAGGATGAAAATAAAGATGTTTTAATTTATGTTCCTGCATTAGTTGATAAATCTCGTCAAAATATCTTAGTTTTTGTTAAGTTCTCCCTTTTCTTTGTTATTTTGAGCCGAAAGATTTAGGCCTCTTTCTAAGATTTAAAAGCATAATTCCTTCAAAGAATATAAACTTCTGTTATTTCAACAGTTTTAAAATTGAAACAAGAACTTCGTTCAGAAACTAAAATAGTAAAGTCTTATGCCTACCAACAACCAGCATTCGTTTATTAAACTAATCATCACAAACGTCGGCTTCAATTATTTCACATAAAATTTCTGTTTTAATGTTCAAACCTTTCCAAACAAATTTTCTTTTTAAAAAATAATTAAAATTAACCCTGCTGGTCTGTTCGGGTCTATTTGACCCGAAACGTTTTTTAACACTTCATAAAAAATTACTGCTTTGAGATAATTGCTTGAAATTTAGTGACTTTGTAAGTCAAGGTATTCTCTCATTCCTCAAAAGAGGATTTTATTTTATTTTATCATTTACTATGTGTTTTTAAATTTTGTATCAATGTACCGTTCGGGTCGTAATGACCCGAACCTATTTTTTCAATAATTATATGTAAAAAATGACTTGGTGTCGTATTAATTCAACAAGAAGTGATAAAAGCAATTACTGTTAAGTGTTCAAATGAGTTTCACAAAAGATCAAAGGTCGGTCAATGTTAAATGATGGGGTTTTTTCAGATCAATTTGACTTGACACGTAGTAGCTAGATCACGTGACTCAATTTTGGTGAAGGTACGGGGCATTTGTCCACTTTGACTATTTTGTGTCGTATTAGATGAGAGCATGATTCAGCGCTACTATAAAAGCACTAAAAATGGCGAAACAAAATTTTAGCGAAGAAATGAACTTGTGGGAAAATCAGATAGCAATGTAGAAGACACTTCCAAGGATGGACACCATTACCAGTGAGGAAAATTATTTTTTTTTATATACAGACGATGATAATATGGTTACTCATGCAATTATTAGTTCACAGTATGTTCAGTCAAAAGACCAAAAAGAAACTGGTCATTTATTCACCTGTAGTTGGCTGCCTAAATTCAGAGAATGTAATAAAAATAACTCCAGATATTACTATGCATTCAACATCATGTGAATAAAGAAATAATGGTAAAACAGTGCATTTGAATTTCACCACATAATAAAGTCATTACAATAACAAATACTGAAAGAGCTGAGGCTTATGGAGAAGAAAAAGGATTCTGAATGTTACAGCTTTTCAAGCTATATTCAAGCTTATTTTAGATTAGCCATTATACCCATTGGGTTTACTTTGGATCAACTTTTCAGTTCAAAATATACTTGTAAAAAAAGTAGAAATTGCTAGAGGCGGGTTACGTTTTATAACAGGACGGACTTTTGGTCTTGTAGCGCATTTATTCTCTGGAAATTTATAAACAACATATGAAAGGAAAACAAAGAGGCGAAAAAAGAAAAAGGTTCTTTTTGCTGAAACTTGACAACTAATTATTTTCTCTACATTTTCAGGCAATGTAACATCCCTATAGAACGGAGAAATCTCGCCTGAAAAAGTACAACGCAATAGAAAAATTGAATTAACACTTTTAACTTACTGCTATATAATAAGTGAGTCCCATACAAGTTCAGAGAATCAAGTCAAAATAATAAACAAATATATTGTTAAAAAATATATTGTCGTAATACCACATCTTCAAAGTACTACATATAATCATATTATTGCCCATACTGTATATAAAACAGAGGTTCAATGTAGAAATTTTCGTTCATTTAATGTTTTACAAAGTAATTATCATATTTATACTTACATAGTAACTCAGGATATGTATTTTTAATTTTAAATCAAGTGAACTATGTTAAAATACGTTTATTTTATCTAGATAAAGGGTATTATTAAAAAACAGGGAAAATATACCACCGCTATAGTGAGTATTCATTCTTCGGGTCATATTGACCCGAACGGTACATGTGCGTTGTAACTGCGAACAGACCAGCAGGGTTAAGTAAACAAAAACGTTCTTGTCAGGAAACACATTTTGTATTAAAACTCGAAGTTCCGTCTAGAAATATACGAGTCTACTTTCTGTATACGCCAGCTTCAAATTTATAATCTAGCTATCTCTTTCTCATTTACCTTTATTTCTTAATTACTTCCTTATTATACCTTTTTAAACGGTAAAAATATGCTTCTTCACTCCCTCATTCATTGATTACCTCATTCGTGTATTTATTCATTCATTCACTCATTTATTCATTCACGCAGTCATTTATGCAATTATCCATTCAGAAAGATCCTTATATAATTTGCTATAGATTTCCCGGATACCACTAATGTTAAGATTTTTTTAAGTTGAACGAAAAATTGCTTAGATAAAAATTAAAATATGTAAATGAGATGTCCCCGCCGAGATCTTTCAAATGCTAAAAAAAAAAGAAAAAAATCCTTCGATTGGACAACTCCCGCAGTACACATTACCGGGGGGGGGGGGGGCAGACGCATATTTTCGCATCTCAAAACCTACTTACATTTTTTTTTCAATCTTTATTTATTATTACTTCACTTATATTTTTAACTTTTCCTTATTTTTAACAATATTTCAACGACACATTAGCCTCTTTCATACTGTTTTTTTTTTAAACTTTTACGGAAGAGAGGCTAAAAAGGGTGAATGTGACATAACCTCAAATATGAAGTCATATGATTTATAGTTACTTTCATTCTAGTGACTGTCCTGAAAAATTTTTGGGATCAAAAACTCAGTAGAAGGAATTTTAATAGGAGAACGAAAAAAAAAGAATTAGAATTTTAAAAAATATTATCTTTAACATGTATTCTGCTTCCTTGAACCTACTTTACTGAAGAAATATTTTAAACGGTGAAATGAAAACAATCCTTTCAAGTGTTTTGAGCTTTAAATTGCTACGACAGTAAAAGTACATTTATTATTTTTTTTTTAATGAAAGAAAGATACATTTTTCAGTTTGCAAAATAATAGCCGTTTCCATGTTTTTTTTTTTTTTCTACAGAAATATAGGAAATTTATTTTCTTTCTGTCTCTTAAAATAATAAATAAAAATAGTTAAAAATCATATTACTTCTCCAAAAATATTATTCTTTAAAATAGCATAGGAAGTAGTAATGGTTATGATGGGGATAGTACTAATACCAATTAAGGAGGATTTTTAAAAAAATCATATCTGTTATGATTTGTATCGTTTTGAGGATTGTCTCTTATTTTACTGCTCTTGTTTACTGCTCTGCCTATATATGATTCAACTGTTCATTGACCAGAACAGACATATTTTAGTCTTCCAAAACTCAATTTTTTCTGCTACGGAAATAAAAGCTCTAAGTATCAAGGTAACTTAATTCTCGAAAAAATTATACCTTCTGGTTTGCATTAACCAATAGAAGGAGGTAGATAATCGTTTGAGGTACCTTTAAGGTGCTTTCATGCTGAGCGGAACAGCAACATACGACAGAGACAAATTTTTCATAGCATTTCATTGATTCTAGTAATTTCATAATCATGCCCTCGCGTTCACTGATTGGCATTTTTTTAATTTCATTATCAAGAGAGACATTTCCCTGGCCGATAGTGATTGGATTATTACGTCATCGAAGGCATACGTCATCACGGTTAGTTTGATAAACAGAGCAACAGTCTGTTACGACGGAGACAAGATGTCTCCGCTACCTTAGTCGCCCACACTCTAGGGCACAAGTCAGTCAGATTCGGCTGTCAGAGGGTGCGTTGCTTTTGCGAAACTCTGCCATCATATTATCTTGCTCATTTTGTTGTTGATTGAATCAGGCAGCATTGTACGCTCCACGGAAGTAAGTTCAGATAAGGGTCAAAATATCCCTTTGAATGATTTTAGACGACCTGTTTGCGTCCATTGGTATGTTTATTACTAAATGAAAAGCTTACATCATGTGTTTCTGATTAACTTCATCCCCTTTTCCAGGGAAATAGTCCGACTCAATGCTTGTGCTAGGATTATTTCATATTTGATTAGTAATTTCTTTTTCGGTTCTTCCAATCCCATCAAAATTGTATCCTTTGTTCACTCAAAATTTTCTATTTGGCTTGATGAAGTATTTTTCATGCTATAGAAACTCACTAATCGCAATATAGAAATAGGCTGATGATATTTAGAAACTCCAATACATGCACTAACATAACTCCTATAATGTCAATAAATCCATCACATACTATTAAAAAGGAAAAAAAAGATGTTATATAACCAAATTGCAATACATATCGCAGACTCTTATTTCGGATTTAGAGGAGCTCTTGTATTTCTTGCATAAAATTTTGAGCTTCGTAATGTAAACACTAACTTACACCCTTGAAAATCAAAAACACTAATATTATTTGTGCATAAGTACTGAAAAGAGTACCGATACATTTTTACTGCCTGAAAACTAGTCTTGAGATGAAAAAATATATTGGAAAACACTGTTTTTGACAGTCCTATACAAAAACTCTTTTTTCACTCTTCAGCCTCAGAAAATGTTTTTATATTTACAAACTGCCAATATATTTTAGAGTCTTCATCGAGCTCTCTTTAAAATGAAAACACTCCGTTATAAGCAAACAAAAACAATTTTGCTCAATATTTTCTATTCACATTTTTTTTCGTTAATGTGTGGGGTTCATACCAGGCAGGGTAAATGAAAGTCCAGTTTTGAAGAGGGAGAATAGTTCTAAATTATTTTCATTGAAAATCTTATCAAAATATTTTCTATAACATTCACCAATAGATCTTATCTTCGCCAAGAAATGGACCATCAGTTTTATCAAAGAAAATTTCCAAAAAAATAGAGGAACAAAGTTTTCAAGTTCTGTTGACTTTTGACTATTTGTACGTAATATCACTTTCAACAAATGACTGTGAATGGCCTACTCGAACGGGTCTACGATTATGCCAGTGGCGTGCCATTTTACAATGCGTAGTTCAAGATAGAAAACATGGTATTATCTCTACATTACGTCAGAATAGTTTGCACTTAGTTCTAACCTCTGACTGACAACATATTAGTTTCATGAGACAGTCAAAATATTCAATATCCATTAGTTTAAAGCATTGTCCTACATGTACCTAAAATTCATTAAAGTAGCAAACATATTTTTTATAGTATTATTATTATTTTATTTTTTTAATTTTAGTTATCCATTTATTTATTGTTTGAGACGAAATTCGGAATAACTATCGCTGTCGATACTCATTATTCATTCGTCTCATTACAATGAATACAATCACTTAAAACATTATTTCCTCAGTTTTATATGATTTGATTGTCCAGCGTCTGTACATTAATTAAAACTAGAATTTAAACTGAAAAGGAGAATAATATGACACCATTTTAAAATGTGTTTTTCTCTTTTTTTAACACCAGAAATGTATTATATTCTTTTTTAAAACAATTGCTTAAAAAAATATTTATTTATCAAGGAAGAAAAACGACATTTTACTGCCTAAAATCTAATCATTTTCTTCATCTTTAGAGTATCTAAATAAACGTTCTGACTACCTCTCAATGTTATTTGTTTTTTACAGTACAGAAATGTCGCAAAAATGGCGGTGGGCGTTTTTTGGGGCACGTTGGCTAGCTGGACCAGCAACCGATGCCCCTTGCTGGGGCAACTTGCCCCGTATAACAATTTGTGCTTCACGTAAGTTGGAAATTATTCTTAAAGCGTTTCAATAAAAAACAGGTTCTAGTATAACTACGAACAACTCTTTGGACCAAATGGAAAACACGACCTATAAATAAATATAAAACGATTATTTGTACGCGATAAAATTTACTCGCTTCAGTAACGTTCCGACAAACATAGTAGATTCTTTAGTGTGTGCTACGTCTTCTCATGGTAAACGAAGGTGACGGCACAACACACATGATTAGATTGACAACCTCTTGTGCTCTAAACTGTATCAAATATTGCCACTGGGCCAAAGCAACAAGCGATTGGATATTCTTCACATTACTCTTTTTTACTTCGAAAGTATTGTAGAAAACTAGTTTTAAATTTTTATATTTTCCTACGGATACACTTTGAAATTGCATATTGGGGGCATTTTTTTAGCAATTCAGCTTTACATTTATTTTTGCATTATTTACCCACATTTATTTATACATTTTCATACTCATCCTAATAGGAAAAACGTGTAACATTTTGCAGTTTTGCTTAATTTACGATGTATTCCATTCTCTTTTAATTGTGTGCCCAAAGATTTACAACTTTTAACACGCAAAATCTAGTCAATTGAATGAATGAATTTGGCATCTACTTAAGAAAAAAAAAATTTTTTTTCACGTAAATTTCCATTTTCAAATCTCTGCAAAAAATAATTTATCACAAAACCGATGTTGGTATGCATAAAAATATCCTTCTTTAGTCAAGACAAATTTCGCGTATTTTGAGTGGTATTTAGCAAAATATTTAATTCAAACAAAATTCAATAATATGTTTTTCTGGAAATATTTCATCATCTATAACCTCTAAGCGCATGAGGGTCTTAGAAACCTAGTTTCTTTTCTTTCTTATTTTTATTTTTTTAACGAATTATCTCTGAAGATATTTCAGTTGCAGGCTCTCAAAAATACTCTAAACGAAATTCGAAACAGTCCAAAGAAACTCTTTTATTCTTTTGCAATAAGAACTGCTTGAAACATACTATTTGAAAATATAATAGTTTTTTAAACAAAATTCATAGTGGCGTGCAAATAAAAGCATAGCGCAGTTTTTAGAAAAGCAAAGCCATTTAGAAAAGGGTTTAGCAATGTCGTGTCATGAAATTAAATTACTCTAAGGATTTAAAGCGCTAAACACAGCAGAAAAGAACTGCAAAAACTTCTTTCGTTATGCTTGTCTTGCTTACATTTTATTATTTTGACATTTTGACATCGGTTTCAAGTGCATAGAAAAACAAACATCAAAGACCGAAATTGTCCAATACCAGCAAGCGTAAAATTAAGTTTAGTCATAATTTTACGCTACTCTTCATCTCATTCATTACTTTATTATTTATTTTTATTTTAAAAGAAAAATTCTAGGCACAAACCTTTTAAAGCTAACATTTTTATTTGTTATAGCTTTCAAACTTTCAAAGGAACTAGGAAGTAAAAGAAATCTCCGAGGTAAATAAGCAATAAAAAATAATAAAACATAAATTGATTCTTAACATGCTAAATAAACATTTATTTTTCATGCTTGAAAACATTTCCAAATGTATTTTTCATTCCATTTTCATTATTAATTTTCAATCCGGAGAAGAAATTCAAGTTACTTTCTTATACATTTCTTCCAGCCCTTTTTCCAGCATCCCAAAGAATTATGTATTTTCATTTTACTAATTCATTTGTATTTTCTCCTGTTGAAGTAAAATATATTGTTATTTACAATTTGAGTTGGGATTATATGCACTAAAAATTATTAATACATGTATTAATGCCGCTTAAAGGCAGAGGCGTAGCTAGGTGGGGGCAAGGAGGGACAGCTGTCTCCGGGCGCAGCGTCAAGGGGCGCCAAATTAATGTTAATTAATTTTATTTTTAAATGCGAAACGAAAATTATTTGAATTGAAGAGGTATAAACATGTTCGACAAAAAAGTGGGAGCATCGCAAATCATATCGGGAGTGATCACAGGAGTGCGTGGGAAATCAGACAAATAATTTAGCAAAGCCAAAATGTCCCATATTTCCTTTAGAAGTGAATGGTTTCTAATAAAAATGAAAGTTAAAAGGGTTACTTTTTAGAGCTATTTATCATTTAGGAAGCATTTATGTTTTTTAATTCCCTTTAGGGGCGCCCCTAGGCCCCCAGGGGGGCGCAAAATCTTCAGTTGTCCCCGGGCGCCAAAAACCCTAGCTACGCCTCTGCTTAAAGGGTCATTCACAAATTATGTCACGCTTCGAGTGAAGAGGGATTTTAAGAAATTGCGATAGTTTGTGACAAAGGGAGGGGTACAATTAAAATCTGAAAATTCAATATTTATACACAATTTGTTTCGATTTTTTTATTTATTTTTCTTGCTTTGTATTCTCATTGATTTCATTTTGCATCTAAAATAGGGATTCCAGTAAAAATTTCTATTTAAAATGAAATCTTGGGCAATTATACTTTTAAGGCATTATGACAGAATTCGAACAAATATTTTTTACATAATATACTAATTACACTTTTTGTTGTAAATCTCAATTTTCTTTTACAGAAATTAAGCACACACAATATCATTATTATTGTCATGCTCACAAATCTCATTAAAAGTTCAAAAATAAAATTGGAAATGTGATCAATAACGCAGTGGTTTGTTTCTGAACTGCAAGTACATATGCTTATGTAATATGGCGTGTCATGTGACTAAGGGGGTAGGGGGTATGATAAAGAGTGATATTTTGTGACAAAGGAGGTGTGGTCAAATATATTGATAAAGTGCGTGCCATCATTTATGAATCATCCCTACAATAGGTCGTTAAAACTTAAACATAAACAGGATTTTTTTTCTCTAAAGAAAAATTGTCGACTTTCAATTAAAAAAAAAGATGTGCTTTGAAATTTTTGTTTTAAGACGACAAGCATATAATTAAGGCAATTATTTATGCAGAAAAGGACATGCTTACTAGCTATATTTATTCGATACATTAAAATATTTCCTTCAAGGTTTTCCTATAATTACATTGAATTTTCTGATTTAATACTATTTCTAAAAATGAAAATATTCTTTAACAACACATAGTATTGATTAGTATTAGAAGTAAGAAAATGTGGGGCAAACTGAAATAGCTAAAAGAAAAGACATCTTTAAAAAATAAGCAAATTGGAAATTAATTTTGAAAACAGCACTACATACAGAAAGAATTATGTATATTATAATAGAACGCGCATAGACATATTTTACTGTTAATGTTAAGCATTAGAATGAAAGTTATAATTAAAATGTTTTTCTTATGAAACACGTAAGCAGGAACTCAGTTCCTGCCCTTCTTTTCAGTATTACGTGAACTTTTACTTAGTCGGAATTCAGAATACTCATGTACTGAAATACGTTTTGAAGACTGTAAGGCTTCAGCATTTTTATCCATAAAAATTATACCCTTGCAGTTTCCAAAACGACCGATCATTTTGCGCAATTATATTTGTCTAAACGACCAAACAGAAAGAGCTCCTATAACTCGCTACAGGACATCAATTTTAAGCAGAATCCAAACCATTAGGATATTATTGGCGAAAATGCTTGTCAATCAATAACATCCATATCCTATCGTGATTTCGTGATTCTAACCCGGACCCTTGGCGCAAAAGACTTCGGCTATACCACTGGGTGGATAAACTTAATGAGATCACTTTCATTAAATTCAGTCGGAATAAAATCAGTTTGTGCGTTATGTTTACAATTATTTAATACATATGACATAACGATCTTATTAAAAGCTAAATAAATACAGCTCTGCACAATTTAAAACAAAAGGTAGTGTTTTTTCCAGAAAGAAATGAAACCAAATTCAATAATATAGATGAATCACGAATTATCTTTGATTAAAAGATTTTTATCATTTACTTTCCATAAAAGTAATTTGAAGCAAGCCATAAAACCAATTTGAAGCTTTCCATAAAAGCATTTTGCAGTAGTTGAGAAAAATGCGCTCAACTAGTGCAAAAATGAGTATTCCTGCCGCATTTAGCAAAAGTGAATCACTACCTCAATTGAGTAGGAATACACTTCAATGGAGTTAAAACCCATAAAAGATCATTCATAAACGATGTCATGCTTCGAGGGGTAGGGGAGTTCATGAAATTGCGACTAATTCATACAAGGGGAGCGAAGGGGTAACAAAAAGTGTGACATCATGCTTATGCGACATGTGACAAAGGGGGGATAGGGGGTCCGTTGAAGTGTGACATTTTGTGACAAAAGAGGGTCAAATATATGGGTAAAAAGCGTGATGAACGGCATTTATCAACGGTCCTTAAGAATCTGAGGAAACACTTATTATATTTGTAAGTGAAATTTTGAGCTTAAATATCAAAAAAAAAAAACACACAGACACACAAATTTAACTTGCATTGATAGTTGTTAGAAGCAACAAGAATTTTTTTAATGTCCGATTTCTTTCTTTTTTTTATTATTTATTTATTTTTTTTTATGAATATGCTTTTTCATTTCAATAAGTAGAAAAATACCACAAAAATGTCAAATAGAAAAAATATTTTATCTAGTAACAAAAAGGGGGGAAAAAAACGTATGAGAAAAAGAACCTTGTATGTAGCTGTTTTTCTTTCTCCAAAATGCCTCCTTTTTTTCTTTTTTTTTTTTTTTTGAAAAACACAAAATACGCCGCAGAAAAAAAAATTATCACTGTTTCAATTTTGCTTTCAGGTTTATAGATTACATGCATTTTCTTGAAGTGAAAAAAAGCATTGTTTAAGATATTCAGCTTTCTTCGGAGGGCAAAAAGGAAGAATACAAAGGAAATATTGCAAAGCGGAGTTATTTGCAATATTTTTTCTCCCAAAATCAATAAAACGCCATTTTTTTCTGTTTTAGGAGTTCTGTAATGAATGCCTTCCTTTTTCCTGACATAGATCTTTTTAAATGATATTTTTAAAAATACTAATTTATATTTATTTTTCCAAGCAACTGTTTCATTCAGCCATGGGCTTATATTTAGAAAGCGTGATTTATTTACATTGCTTGATTTTAAATGTATTTAATATATGGTTTTATGCTTAATATGACTAATAAAAATGAAAAAATATTTTTTTGGCAGAAGTCGTGTGGTTATTTAGTTATCAAGTCTTACAGCAATAATATATATATCAATGCACATTAATAACAAACTTTACTTTTAGTAGGAATAATTAATGTGTTTCTTATAAAGCTTTACGCAATGCGTTATTAGCTTCGTCTTCTGAGTGAAAATCTGATTAATAATTCCATGAAATTGGGTACATGTTATGTTTAGAATATTCAGTGGCATAATATCCGACGAAGTTCAAATATTGTTCTGAATTCTATCACTTAATGATTTATCCTGAAAGTAATCTGTAATATTTGATAAACGTTACATTTATCAAATGTAACGACATAACTAGAATAGATTTTCCCATCATATTTGCACGTTATCATACGGAATTATTTTTTCATCTAATAATTTGAGTTTGGCAACATTCTGGTTTTTAATAAGCAATCGGATACGAACAACTAAATAATTTAATATGATCGATTTATAACAACTGAAGGACAATCCTACTTAAAAATTCTCGCGTTTAACCCAAAAAGCAATTTAAAAAATCCAATGTTAATATGTTTGACAAAAATATAAACTAAAATTCACTATGGTTTTTAACTATTGAATGTCAAGTACAAACCCCGATCGGAATTTTTAAAAAATGAATGAATAAATAAACAAATATTAAAAGTACACGAGCAAGAATTGGGTACTTTATTCTGGTTCAATTTGGATATACTATTAAATACTTTCCTTATTATTCTTTAAGAGCTTTATTTCTTTCTTTTTTGTTTACTATCTTAGTGAAACAATAATTATTACTATTACATAAAACTGTACCTTATTAATTGTTAACTCTTCAGAGCGGCCACCCCCTTTGAGCGGCCAAATTTTCACGGAACGTCAGGGTGGTCGCTCAGAGAGGTTTCACTGTGTTATAATAATAAATAAATAAAATCTAAAATACTAGTTGATCTCCCGCAGAACATCTGCGGGCTCAACAATAAAATACAAAATAAAAATTAATAAAAAAAAAACTTTAAAATTAGAAAAGCTTAAGGAAAGATCGCAAAGCTATAAACTTGCGGATTATCGCTCGATATAAACAGACTAAGGTGTTGCCACTGCAAAGAATTTCAAATTCAAAATTGAGTTATGAATGGAAATACTTTCTAAGAAATAGAAATAAATTTGTTAAAGTTCGTAAAAATATAATGTCACTTTTTCTATGCTAATCAATAAACAAATTTTTAAATATCATTTTACCATAGTTTGTCTTTTGCATGATGTGAGTATCGTATCATTTCGCAAAATTTAATCGTAACTGGTTCACGTTAAGTGAAATATATATACAATAAAACCTGTAACGTTGACTACCTCTCTAAGTTGGCCACCTGTCTAAGTGGACACTTTAGTCAGGAACGGAATTAGCCCCTTATTACTTAATGTAGGGAAACATTTGTAACTTGACCATCACGTCTACTTAGGTGGTCCAGTTAGGTGGTCTATATTGACCACTTATGTACTCCACATTTGGGTGGGAGTATTATAAGAAACCTTTTGTAAGTTGACCACCTAATTATTACTATATTTATTTATCTATTTTTGCAAAGATAAAAAAAAAACTTATTTTCTCCAGGATATTTTTTATGCTATAATGTTAAACCAGTATCTGTCTGGATGGATGAAACATCAATATAAAGATACCTAAACATCTTTGTAAGTTAACCATACGGGAAAACTATGAGTAGTCTTTTGATAAGTTCCTTCTTTTTCTTCTAATTGATCTAGCCATTTTGATAACTTATGTATTTTTAAGGAATCTTTACACTGTTAGAAATTTCATCATGAAATTACGGTTAAATGACCGGCAGCAGTCTGTCCATCTAATTCACCGTTAAATTTACGGTTTGGAACATTTTTCTATCTTTACGGGACCGGACCATTTCCAATCAACTTGGTTCAAAAGCCGTAAATACAAAAGTTTACGGTTTTATAACCGTTTAAAAATGGTTTCAAAACAAAATTTTTAATGCTTTTGAACAACTTCGAGGCGTAGAATCTTCGAGGCGTGGAAACCGCAAACGTAGCTTGCAGGAATCGATCCCAGGTCTACAGGAGCACCAACCTTGCTCGCTAGCCATCCGGCCATCTAAACCACGTGAAGCGGCCGTTTATTTATCAATAAATCTTCTTTTCCAACAGGCAAACTGCCTTAAAATTGAGATTTCAGTTTTTGACTGGATCCAAAGTCATTTTTAGTCTAAATTTACTGTATATTGACGAAAATCATTTTATTTGCTGCAAAAATTAAAATACAAACAAGCTTCAGCAGCTCAAATGATGGGTTCGCTCATTCACAAACAGTTCGGGAATCCGATGTCTCCAATTTTTGATTTACGTGTGTATGTGTTTCTATTTAGTAACCACTGCTTAAGCCACTTTTTTTTTCTTCTTTTTTTATATACACATGCAGATTTTAACTGATAAATCCGTATTCCTATTTTAAAACAACGTACGACCGGAAAGGTTTCGCAATCAAGATTGACGCCCGATTCTTATTGAGCGCTTGAAAATTACGGTTTGTAAAACGTTCTTTAGGATAAACAGAGAATAAACGATTTTCTTCGCAATCAGGGGTTTGAGTACCATATTTTTAATGGTTATTCAATTGTTGTATATAAATATGGTAAAATAACAATCAAATAAATGGTTATTTTACTATTTTCTTAAGGAAATTTTTAACAGTGTACCATCAAATAAGTAAAATAACGTACTTATTTTTATTTTAACTAAGTAACTAACTTTACTTTTAAAGATGTATAGGATACATTGTAAGTCTGTCGGATTAAATTTATCTAATGATAGATTTTAGATAATTGTGAAAAATAGCAAATTACTAATTTTAAAGTAATGTTAATACATGAAGTTATATTTTAATAAATCACAAATAAGTAAACGTATAGGGTAAGAAATGACAAAAAAATCTCTACCCTCTATAAGTTGACCACAAAAGTGCTGAACCGCAAGTGGTCTACTTACACATGTTTCACTGTATATGGATTTCAGGTCACATTCATTGTTGATGCATCATTTAGTTTTCTTTGGTTTGAAAATAAGGCAGTAAGAAGCAAAGGGATTTAAGTGACCAAAAGGCGATTTTGAGTAAAACACGTTCAAAGTTTCAATCTTATAGGGAATTCAATAATATTTTTTTTCCAAATTACGTTGGGGTAAATTACACATTACAGCTATCACTAACCTACCGTGTCACAAGATGGCCTGATGCTTTCCCAGTCAATTGCAGTAATTATCTCCACATTTTCAGTTTTCTCACTTACACCCCTTTGCTTCTAGGTGCTTCAAATGTTTTCACGCTATTCAAGGCTTTCGAACTATTTCTGCAAATATGAATCTCTTTGAAGTGAATAAATAAAATTTTCAAATATCACGCTAATTTAATATTCATATTTCAAAATAGCGATCATATATGTAGTGAAATGGAAAAATAATAAATGCAGACTGAGCATATAAGGGCATATATAAGAACAATTCTACTATAAACATACTTTTATACTGGAATTTTAAAACATTCTTCGTATAGAAACACTCCCATCTGCTGCCTCAAATACTAATAATATTTCTTTTATTTTATATCACAAGGTAACCAAATTTTATGGAATAAATATTTCTTTGTATTTAAAGATCTAAGATTTAAAAGGGCATTCTATATTGAACAAAATGGTATCTAAATAAATATAACGGGTTTACAACAGATGTGTCAAAAAAAATCACGAGCTTTTACGTTATAAAAAAAATAATTTATTCCATAAAATATATACTGTTTTGTACTAAACTTAATGCAAAACTAATTGAATTGTGAATTTATTTAGGAATTTATGCTAGCATAATTTCTGGCAATACATCTGTACATTTTCAAAACTTTATAAGAATTATATCCTTTGTAGAAATTATTATACTCTAAATTTGCAAATATTGAAAAATAGATTTCAAACAGAACAACAATTAAATTCTGAGGGAAATACAATATGATCTTTATAAAATTCAATCTAGTAATTTATCAAATCTTAAAATTCTTATATAAGTGACATGTGTGTGTGTGGTGTGGGTGGGGTGTGTGTGTACTAATAATGTGCAATAATTATTTGCTTTTAAATAATTTGATAAGCTGAAATAAACAGAGTATTGGGCAGTTAAAATTTAATTTTGATGAAAAAATCTTTAAATTTACGGTGAAATTAATTTAGTTTTCATAAATCAATTTATAATGAAACGAAACGTATCAGATTTTCGAAAATAAATAGGTTTAAAAGCATAGTTATTACAGTTTTCGATAATTTATTTTGCAAAGTAATTTAATCTCATAAGTAATTTAATACCATACTTTTGTTCTGAATAATATAATAATCTTTGTTTTGTCTGTACTGTTCGAAAATCTATGTAGAATTAAAACTAAAATTAAAATAATACAGCACACGTGTCTATATGCCTTAACAAAATAATGGAATAAAAACAAAAACGTCAAGAAAACGTTGAAACTAGCAGAAGAAAAACAAAAAAAGGATTATATGAATAGAAAATTTGTATAAAATATTAAACTTTTTATTCTAAACGGTTCATTAAAAACGGATGATACTCACAAAACAGACACGTAAACTAATTTGCCGTCTTCGACAACCAACATACAGAGTCAGATGAAAAATTATTGCTTTTTAAGCTAAAATTCCGAAACAAAAATTATACTAACTAATTAAAAA
This sequence comes from Octonoba sinensis, assembly GCA_038502835.1. Taxonomy (NCBI): domain Eukaryota; kingdom Metazoa; phylum Arthropoda; class Arachnida; order Araneae; family Uloboridae; genus Octonoba; species Octonoba sinensis. The sequence goes on along the minus strand of CM076602.1, from coordinate 44,294,708 downwards.
GTCGCAATTATTGGATGTAAGAAATACAACAATACAAGAACAAGGTATATTAGGAAAAGTTTACAGCTTTTTATAAATAATTTTTGTATTTCTCTTTTTACTCAGTTACAACTAAATTCAAATCATTGTTTTCCCTAAACTTTTATCTGCAACCGACACAATTTTCAAAACTATAAAGAATTTGTGACCGAAAACGGTTAATTTTTTAATTTTGTGACGTGTGAAGAAGTGACCCACCTACGGGGCATGTCTCCCAGCATAATAAAAATGTATTTAGGGCAAATGTAGATTCTTACTCTTTAATTAATACATATAAGATGTATATTATACGTCATATACACAGTCATCTTACAATCTGACTCTTTAAATAATATATTTTTTACTGTAAACAAAAGAGACATAATATAATAGTTCAAAACAAAAATCTTATTAAGCCAGATTTTTAATTTTTTTTAAACAAAACTCGTCATCGTTGTCTCCATCTTTGTTTGTTGCTTTAGAATTAAACTAGGAGCAAGCAAGCGCCAAATGCAAAAACAATCTTCTGCTTCATCTCTAGAGCGAATTTTTTTTAGATATTTCTTAGACTGCTTTACATATTACATAGACTTCTTTAATGTATTTTTCTTTTGAATAAGAACGTCCAATACGTTTCCTGAAACGGTGTGCTTGAATATTATAAATTTTCCCATTAAAAGCTAATTGAAATTTGCTAAAACATAGTATCCAGCACTTTGAAAGAATGATTTTGAACAGTTTTAATCGATGGAAAATATATCTGGAAAAAAATAGGAATCGAACCCTAGCAACTAGTGTTATAAGACACTCAGGGAAAAACATTTTTAGCATTGAAACTGGAGAAATTATTTCCATGCACATTCATAATGCAACAGGTTCCCATTATATGAGTTTCGCAGAACTCATTAACATACTTCATTGTAATCAGTATTCTATGTTCCAATTATGAGCATTCTTTTTCATGTAAAAGCATTAAACAATACTCTTTTATGTGTACAAGTATTGAACTTTGCTTTGAGCTGAGTCAAAATAATTAAATCCTGGTAATAAAGTGCATGCAGTTCTAGAAACAGTAAATTTCGAAAATGCATCAAGAGTATTGTTTTGTTTGTTGTGTTTATTTATGAAAATATTCATGACTCATAGGCTTAGTGTGCAAATCAGATTCGCTCATTTTCATTAAAGATTCAGCCAAAACATTAATTAAAATTGAAATTACTTTCTTTTCGACATATTGCATGCATGGGATTTGACTAAAATGGAATTTACATTTATGTTACGACATTTTTGTCAATATTGATCAAATCATCTTTTCACTTCCCTGATTCTCATGAAAATTCGAAACGTGTTTAGTATATGGGCTGCTGGAAAACTAATTTTATTTTGTCAAATGTACTCTTGTATTTCGAAAGATGTTTTAAGAAGTATCCTTAACAAATGAAGAGTTACGGTGGTTTTATTTCAACAAGTTTATTCTATGTTTGAGTTTAAAACTCTTTGCATCGAGGTAAAATCTTCGAATTGTAGTCAGCTTTATCGCTCTCATTTTTCGTTTTCGCAATCAATTGGAAAAAATTTTTATAAAGAGATGTTTGTTCTTCTCTACTGATGAACATTGGTAGCAATAGATGACAGAAATAATATAGAGATTTTCAAGGTAAATTATAAATGATTTAATTTTTAACCAAATTCTGTTGAAGTATCTAACGTTATTGTATCAGTTGGATTGAGTTGCATTTCAGAAACATAAAGAACGAAATGAATGAATATTAACAATTTTTTGCAGAAAAAGAATTTGAACCCAACTATATTTAAATATTTTAGTGTGAACAATCCTTTTTAAAAGTGAAATAAATTAATAAAACGGATTTTTTGTCTGCACAGCAATTAGCCCTCACTCTTATCTTTCTAATTTTTTTTGTGTACAATATCTACATACAGATCTATTACAGCTGTCACAAATCTTACCAATCTTGTTACCATTGCATTTCTATTTATTTCACACTTCTTCGTTTCGGATTCCACTGAGTATTGTAAATGCATCTACCACTTGAAGGGAGAACAAGCTTCTTTTTACCAGTTATATAGATTTATCAAAGTTTTGCTCAACGCAATAAACAATCCCTTCTGCTGATACTTTCTTATGATACTCCCTTATAAATAATCCACGAGTTTATACCGGATAAGTGAAAAATATTTTAGAAAACATGTACTGGTCACTGTGAATTTCTTTGTCCTTTGGTCCAGAACATCTACAAAAAATGTTGCGAAATTGTAAAGCTTGACCTAATCCAGTGTTTTGTTTTCTCTAGAGGAAAATTCTTTTGATGAATACTGCATTTTTCGTGTCTTCTTTCGAGTATTCTCTAGTTTCTGCATTGGCATCCTTAGTTATATCAAGACTTTGGAAATTGCAGAAACTAATCCATATTTACTTTCCCGTCATCTAGAAGATTATGTTGCATGATCATTCGCTATAATAAATCCTGAACGAATCCTAATATGCATCGTCACTAATTTTATCTGGTAGACTGTCATCAGTTTCAGTACTGGAATTGTGATCAGAAAGTTCTTGCAATCAAATTTATGGTTTTTTTGCATTAGCTGCATGAGACATTTGTATATTTATATAAAAAATCTCATAAACTGATCAAAAAAGTTTACCAAAATTGTGAAAATTAAAAGAAAAACAAAATATTTAATTTAAAAAAAAATGTACAGGCGTGAGACTATGCTGAGACCCCATTTTCTCTTCTTTTATTTGTTCTTTGCTGAGCAGGTACTAACAAAAATAGTTTGCAGAAGAAATAGCGTTCAGGCAAGGCGTTGAAATGTATTAGCATTCCTTTTTCCTCAAAGGGGTCAAAATGACCCCTGCCCGTATTTCTAGGTATAACCCTTTGTTATGGCAAAAAAAGAAAGGCGATTTTCTCTGAAACTGTATTTTATCACACAGCAGAGTGATTTAGGAAAAGTGAAGAAAGGATTAAGATGTTTGTGAAAAAATAGATGAGTTATTGGCAAAAAAAAAACTTAATGTCAAAATAACCCCTTCCGTAATTCTAGTGTTAAAGCTTTATAACAAAACTACCTCCTAACTTTTTTTTAAAATTAAATTTTGAAAATTCAAAGAGAGACTTTGTTCATTATTGCATTGAAACTTTACATAGTTAGTGCATGATATTGCGCTGCTAACTCGAAAATGACACAAAGGGGACTTGGTTCACTTGCATTCTGAGCCCTCCAATTATGAAAACTCCCCCCACCCCCCATGCATTTTATATTTATCTCATAACACATTTCCACTCTTGTATAGAGTTCATTTTTCACTTTTATTTAGAACAGAATGCATTTTTCAAACCGATGAAATGTTCAATGTCAGTGAATGGAATAACTGCGATCTTCTCTAAGAAATTATTCTTCTTAATAATTCTGTTACATCCTAAATAGAACTCTGATTATTGACGTTTGTAGGAAAAAAATCGCATTGTTTTGTTTCAATAAAAAAATGAGTGCTTTGATTCACCGCAAATCACAGTCAACTATCTTCAACTCATCAATTACCTTTATCATGCGAACTACTAAATCAAAAAAGCAATCAAAACGTTACACTGAAAGAAACTTAAAGTAACGTTAAGGACTTGTAAATGATGCATTTTAAAACACTTAAGTTGCTTTTTGCCACAATTTATTTTTACACTACAGAAAATTACTTAGTAATTACATTTATTTAAAGCATTTAACGGCGCAATTAAGAAAGTCATTATGTCCCACAACAAGCCAAAAGAACACTGTCGTACGTTTTTCTTTATTTTCTGAAAGTGCTGCCTCTTTTCAAACTCGCTAACTTTTTTTGAGTTATCGTTCTTTTAAATAGATTAAACGACATATGTTTCTTAAAGTCTGGCATTGCTTACTGACATAAAAAGCTATAAATAAATAATCATCTTTTTTATTTTTCGAATTTCTTTATTTGTTTGTTTATCTGGAAAACCAAGAAAAACATAATGAGTTATTTATAAGCATTTTTCTAAGTGCAGATCTTACTTACTTTTACTTAAAGATTGAAAGCAAATTTATACTCATTCTAAGACATTAAATCAGTTTTTTTTTTTTTTTTTTAATAAAGCATTTTATTAATAAATGTTTTTCTTGAAGATTAACGAAAACTGAATACAGTTTCAGTTTGTAAACTACATATTTATCATCCAAGTAATACAGTTTGTTGATTTACTATTAGATTTTTATAAAACATTCATATATGTACTCTCTTAAGAGAGCATTGCACAAAACAAATGCTATTCGTGTCTACGCGCAATCAAATTTTCCAAAGATTTTTTATTTTAATTCTGATAAATTGTCACAAATAATCATGGAATTCAAACTTATGTGCAATGCTGATGGAACAACGGTATCTCACCCTTAATGAAGTGACCTTTATAAACACTCTAGTTCTAGACAAAAATTTAAATCTTGTCAAGTTTTCGAGGAAAACTACATACGAGGCACCCAAAACGCAAAAGGATGTAAGTGGTAAAATTCAAAAATTGGAGATAACAAATTCAAATGATACAGACAGCACCATTTTATATTGTGGTTATATATCAGATGTTAGTGATAGTTCTAACAAGTGCTCCACCCCAACGTAATTTAGAAAAACCATTAACATTAAAGTCCTGTAAGATCCAAACTTTGAACGCGTTTTTCTCAGAATCATTTTTTGGTCCACTTGCATCCCTTTGCTTCTCACTACCTCATATTTCAAATGAAGAAAAGAAAAAAAAATTTTGAATTCATGTATCTAGAAAATTACTTGTAGTCTTTAAAATTGTGGTGTTTTTTTTTTTTTTTTCAAATAACCGGTGTGTAAGTTATTTCGTTCCTTCCTTTGAAACTTCAAAATTTTGTCAAAATTACTTACACGACGAGTACGTACTGCTATATAGTTCGTTCTAAACCGAAATATTAGCACTAAAACTCAATTATTGCAATCGCAACCAGAGGAGAGGTGAACGGGATTATACCCTTCCCTAGAAAACATAGGATACCCGGTATCACACTGATTTTAAAATATCCAGAGTCCAATCTGAACATTGCAAGATATATCCAGCTATGCGAAAAGTCAAATTTGATTTTTAAAATTTGTTTAATAATCATGGTTTGAAAATATATGTAAATTACAAATTACTACACATTTGCTGTGCAGTGTTGCAACATATGTGCAGAATTTATACATTTCAAGCATCAGAGCCGGATATCCGGTACGGAGCCGTCTGACAAGGGAAGCCAAATATCCTGCATCCGGCAAAATAATTGTCCTGATTCATTCCATTCCTATTCCAATCTTGACCTTCATCCCCCTGCCCCCTCTCTAAAGCAAAATCTTCAGTGTGCTACTGATCACCACAATGATTGAATTATTCCAACCCAGAAGAAGCATTTGTGATTTTTTTTCCCTAGAAACTGCATTCGTTTTACAATTTAAAAAGCTCACAATATTCTCTAGAGCCTCTACGCTAAACATTTTTCAGCATCCACCTACTTATTTTTCAAGATAAACAGATATTCTCTATTTGATTCACGAAACATGGTATAAAGTTTGCTCTGTCCTGTATGAGCTAAAGCAAAATAAATATATGCATATACATATGTTTTTAATTAAAATATAAAGTAAACAGAGTGCTATGTCCCCACGTGAAATTAAATTTATGTAAGCTTTAAAGAATAAAATAAGTTCAAACATTTTTGAAAGCTTCCTTATGTCATTTTACTATACTTCCTTATATATATACTATACATATATTTTCATTTTATTACACTCTTCAAACATTGGTTTTAGTTAAAAATAACAAGAAAGATTTAACATGTTTACACTTTGCAACAAGCATGAACTTTAATAGCTCTCTTTTTTTTTTTTTTTTCTATGTTTTTACGCGTCAATATGTTTAAACTAAATTAAATAATTTAATTTGATATTGACATACATTTGCTATTTTAAATCTGTTTTCATTTACCAAAAACTTCTAACTCAAGGGAATAAAACTTTGTTTTAGACAAAACACATTTTAAAATGCCATGAAAGTTCTCCAAGATTTTTCTCTTCTTACTGTGTTTTAATAATTTGAAGTTCGAATTTACACATGTTAATCATTCTTAATTTTTGATGCAAACCTTATTAGACCTGATTTTAAACCTAACCGTTTCTTCAATACGTATCCTACATGTATCTTGTCTAATTCAAAATCCGGGACGTGCGTGTCAAGTATTTCTGTTTTTGTACTCTTCTTTTTATCTTTTAAATGAAACTTATATCATTGGGACTCATTTAATTGCCCCAATGTTTGCTGCTGTTGTTATCGTGTACTCGCACGTTGCGAAGAGGAATGGGTACGCTGCTCCTGAGTTTAACGGGGCCTTTACAGGCAGCAGTCCGGTTTCCGCCCCTTTTTGAAAGGTCTCTTAATTTTTGAACCAGCTCCCAGATGAGAGACTGCCATCTGGGATTGGCACCTCCAGAGGTATCACTTCATTTGGAGGACATTGGAGCTACGACCTATTTAACGTGCACCAGCCCCCTTTAGCGTACACGGACCGCAAGCAACCAGCCGCGAGAGGTTGTCCCCCCTCCCAAACACTGACCTCAGTCAACGTTGCTTCAGTTTCGGTGTTCTGCGGGACCCGAGCTTCTACCTACTGGTCCACTGTGGACATTGAGACCAACATTGGAGACCATGAGTCTCCAATGTTGGCTCGTAATTATCAATAATGAACGACGCACACGTGGTTGAATATTGGCACGTGTGACACAAGGCAAAAGTATACATTAAGACTAGGCATTTATTGCCACTATTCAAAAACATTGCATAAACTCCAGAAAATCCTTCTTACCCTTTACTAACCTATCTAAGTCCCCCAACCAAAATCATGCCGGATAACTTTAAGCGTTAACTACAAGTTAAGGTTAGATGAACAATTAATTTTATTTCCGAACACAACCATGAGAAAATTAACGGGACATGGTAAGAACAAGTAAAAAAAATATTTCCAAAGAAAATAATGTAACAATCCATATCAAATCTCCACAATAATATTCATATCAGAATCCTTTTAAATATGACGTTGAATATCCACTTGGTTGGATATGTATTGTGTCTGAGTTAGGAATGGTTATTTCACTTTCCAACTTTTCATGACAGTCGGATTTTATCCAACTGCAATGAAGTACTTAGTACAGCAAAAGAAATGCCGGATTTCCCTTTTAAAATTATTTTTGATGATTGAATCTTAATACAATTTACACAAAAAACTTTTTTGTATGTAAAAATTATTAGTTTAAAGTAATATGTTTAAGAAGAAAAAATTATAGTATTCGTTTTATTATTATTATTATTCTAAAGTTAATTTAATTCAATACAAATTTTGTTCAATTAAGACCTTTATATATGTATTTAGATATTTTGGTTTATTTTTTTTTTTTTTAGATATTTTTTACTTATTTATTTTTTTGAAATTTTTATTATTGATTCTTTTTTTAACTTATTTTGTTTTATTTATTTATTTATTTGTGTGTGTGAAAGAGAAAGAGAGTTATGATTGATGCTACCACCCAAACACACCCACAGTGTGAATGTTCTACGTGCAATGTGTTGTACACACCAAGTTTTAAATTAAGGCAGTAGCCTGCTTTAGAAGGCCAAAAAGCGTTTTTTGAGGAATTTTTTCAGGACAGAAAAAAAAAGCAAGTCTAGCGAAGATTTCAGATCATTTTATTACATATTTGAAAAAGTAAAAAAAAAATTAAGACAAAAATATTCAAATGCAGCCGATTTTTATACACATTTGTGCATCACCTTGCAATTGCGGTCTCCGATCGGCGGGAAAGATGGCGCTCGTAATTTTTGTCTGAAACAAAAAACAAAAATGTTTTTAATTTTCATGTATTTATCTTCTATTTAAACTAAAAAAAACCCGAAAATTTGAAAAATTAAAAATTTTTCTCAGGTTTGAAAAAAAAAAGTGTCTTTTTTGCAACAAAAAAATCGTTTCAACTTGCTAAAAAAGTTGTTCAGAAATTTTTTTCATGAATTTTTTCAGTTCAAATAGAAGAGAATACAAATCTGAAGCTGACAAGTTTTGTTTCGTTTTGTTTGATCGTCTAGTTTTCTCGCAATCACGCTCGCCAGTTTAGAAAAAACACAAAAACAAAAACTCGAGAAAACGCGCTAGACAGTTTACGATCGGAAAAATGTTAATTTTCTATTACTTACAGTGATGATACACTAATCAGCTATTCCTACCCCATATACCAAATCGTTATAATCGAGTATATCGTTATAATCTGTATTACAAATTGAGTCGGTACTTCTATGAATTCAAAATATTATTTCGAACGACCTTTGAACCTTTTCACATACATAGTTCGGAGCTGTTCGACCGAGGGGACGACCCTGCTGCCCGAGTGCTCGTACACCTGCTCGACATCTGGCCACGTTTAGGGCTATATTTTTAAAAATATTGAGAATTAGCCTCTATAATTTTACCTGCATATTCTTAGATATATTAGGAATCGATTTAAGCAATAAAAAAAAATTCGTTTTTTTTTTGAGCCTTCTAAAGCAGGCTCCGGCCTTAACGCCATTTTACCACACCAAATGTTACTTGGAACAATAACGGTACTTTTCTGCTCGCACCACTTTGAATGTTTAAAAAAATGTATCCAAGTATATTAACTCGGTGTAAGTACATATTTACCATGTTGTGGAAATACTTCGTTCACATTGATAGTTCATACAAAAGACGTATTTCAAGTTTGCCATATTTAACAGAAAAATAAAAATTCATGCTTCTAACGATTCAATGCGCCAAATACCTTAAAACTTAAATGCAAAATTTTAAAAATCCTGTCATTGCATTGTGCAACTTTTAAGTATGACAATGGATCTCCTTTTACTCGTTTATTGTTTAGCGTTTAAATTAATTCGCGAACTAGCACTTTTTCTATTATTTGTATGTAACAGAGTCCTTGTTACAAGAGTGCTCTGAAACGCCAAATGCAATTACGAGGAATAAAATTGCGTTTGACAGGAAATGGGCTTTCGAGTGAATAGATTATTTCTGATATGCAGCATTCAGCTTAACATTGGCACTCTAAATATTTCTGCTAACTTTACAATTTCTAAAGCCTTTTATTTTATTTTTCCGAAAAGCACTTCTCCAAACACGGGCGTTTTTCATGGAAATATATTCTCATGTGCCCGTGGTAATTTTCTTCCGCTATGAACAACAATGAAGTTAAGCTACAATGTTTACGACAAGGCTCTATTTTATATGTTGCGTAGTTGAGCAAGTAAATCGATTTATACCATGTTCGATCTTTTGGAATTTTATACTAAATTTAGTGTATTAGCATTTGTAATGTAATTTCATATTCTACATTTTTCTTTTAAGCTTTAAATTCGAGTGCATATTATGGTGATTATTATATATACACGACACACTTACACACAATTCCTTGAGAAAACGCTTCCTACGACAGCATTTTTTTTTTTTTAATTTTAGTGCTTTCAAAACCTGCATTAAGTTTTATTTCCGTGATCTTTCGTTTTAACTTCTATTGTATAACTATCAAAACGTCTAAGAAGCTTCATGAATAAAGGTTTACTGTTCTACCATCATCCAAAGCAAGCTGCCTGGCAGAGTGCCAAAAAGAATCTATTCATGTTCAAGGGAGGAATTGATGGAATATGAAATGCGCCGTGTTTCTTCTTGTTCTCATTTGTTAAGTTGTAATCCTCCCTTCTAAATCGGCTGCATTCTTGCTTAAAAAGTTCAAAGCGATATTCCTTACAAAACTTGAGACCAGGTAAAACTAATGCTTTATATACTTCAGCTCCTGTATATTCGTCGTGGTGTATTTGTTAGTAACACTTTATTTTCTAAAATCCCATGTGGCGATATCTTATTTGAAAGAGTCCATGGTCTTAAAAGATTGTATGGTTGCGAAAGAGGACGAAAAGAAAATAAACCAACCAAAAAATTATTAATGAAATAAGATCGTAATTAAGTGCAAAATAACAGAACAAAATTCAGGCACATGTTTCGAAAATACAAGAAATATCTTTTTCAATGCAAGAAAGAAGTGAGCGAGGTACATAAAGACACAGTACAAAAGTCCTGATAAAGAAAATAATCTCGTCTAAGACAATATGTCCAAAGCAAGTAATCCAACCCGAAAAAGGAAATTAAGAAAGCCAAGGCCGTGAGGTTCAAAACTAACTTATTTCAACAATGTTGAGTTTAGTACTTTATTTTCCAATTTTTGCTTCTGAGCGTAGTTTTTATGACCTTTCAAGCAAAATTTTAAAACTCTTTGAGTCTGGCCTTTGTAAAAGAGGCCACAACTACTATAAATTTCATAAATGCCAAAACTGTTAAGCGAAGGAATGGAGCCCTTAATGGAAGAGAAGGACAGTTTGTTAACATGAGAAAATATAATCTTGCCTTAAAAAATATTAGTCTTAAAAGACAATGAGTGAACACTCAAGTCTTGACACAGCACACCAAAGTACAATGCAACAGTATAACAATGAGCGAATGACGCAAATACCCGCTCATAGAAGTGTGTAAACCAGTGTCTGCCAAACTTTTGAGGACACTGAGAAACCTTACCGTTTTAAAATACTTCCACGAATCACCAGCAGGAGGAAAATAGTAAACTTAATTCTCAGTTATAAAACATGTTATATGATAAGAGGCACTAGCAAGTTTCGCTGCTAAGGAAGTCGTATTTTAAAGAAAACATATGTACAGAGTTTAGTTAAGCGGTTGTAATTGCAAAAATGTGGTGATACAAATGTATTGAAAAATTAAGCATTATGAGCGAAGAAGTGTTTTTAAAATTCTTTGTACTAAAATAATGGATTTCAATGATATTTATTAAAACACTCTGGGAAACTTAGAATTCATTTTTGTGTTTGAATTTAAAAGCAAAAAAGTCAATTCGAAAATTGAGACGTGTCTCATAAGGTACAGGTTTCTGATCAGTAACAAGTAGATGTAAGAAGGAAAAAAAAGAAGCTTAAAATAATCTATGCTATATAAAATATGTTTCCCAATTTTATATTTACTAGGGTTTTTTTTACAAAAAATCATTCAATAACGCCAATAACTTGAAATGTTTCATTGCCGCTTCCTTCGGGGGAAAAGCAAGTTTTTCACTGCTAAGGTAATCGTACTGTAAAGAACACATGTGTACAGAATTTATGTTTAATTGCAAATTGCAAAATGTGATAGGAGCTGTAGCGAAAATATTAAATGCTAAGAAATGATGCTTATAAAGTTTTAATTGGAAATCTTTGAAATTTAATGACTGTTTTTGAGCCACGCGCTATTCAATGGGAATATTGGCTTTAAAGTCCATCTATCACTCGTTGAGACAACGATTGTTAATTGATTTAACTAACAAAACGATTGTTAGTTGAAAATCAGCTAACAATCGTTGTGTAGCAATTTGCAGAATAACCACCTGCACGTGGCGGTGAGCTGGCAAAAAGTAACCCCGAGAGCTACTTGTAGCTCACTATCGACAGTTTAGTGACCATTTATGTAATCTATGTGTAGAACAATCCAACAATTTATGAAGTTTTAATGCACAATCTCCTAATAATTTTATTACTAGTGTAAAATACTCTCATAAGGGTATATAAGGCCTGTATAATTCTACTTATATGTAGAGAATGTATCAGTTGGACAGCGAATTAATATGCAAAGTATACGTCTGCCAATGCATGGTGTACTTTATACTAATGTGATGTGTGATTTCAGTGCAATCTTGCAATAATCTACCAATAGCATAATGTGTCAACAAGCAAACTACAACAGTACAGTGTAAAATAGGCCGTGTTAGCCTAGTGGTTGGAGCGTCGGACTTCCACCTGGAAGGTCGCGCGTTCGATACCCGCTGAAGACCCGCCATGTACACTTGGGGATACGTGCATGTAAAATCAGTGGACCCACTACCTCGCCCCGTGCGCAAGCAATCCTAAGGCCTCGGCTAACAGGTAGGAGTCTGGTAGAGAAAAGTACAATGCAAAATCTATCAATAGTTAAATTCAATGCACAACACTCCAGATTTATTAATAAATATCAAAAAGGACTTAAAATAAAAAGTTTTAACCTATCTTCTGTTATGTTAAAAAAGCACTTGTTCGAACGCATAAAAATCATAAGTAGCTAATATGAATATTCCATTGAAATTCAAATATTCAAAAGGTTTTTTCATGAAAAGTGGAAAAAACGTCTTATTAATAATATTTACACGAGCTTTTAAAAAAGACTTCAGTCATTGTTTTTTCTGTACAACTCTAATTTCACAAGTTGCAAATGTTTAAATAGTCGACTAAATTAAAATAAGATAAACTTATAACACGCCTCATTTCTCTTAAATAAACGATATGAAAATATTTTATCAAGCAAGCGAAGAAAAATATATGAAATCGGAGAGTGAAAAAGCAGCTTAAATGAAGTAAAAAATGTTCCTCTTCTTTTGCAGTTGTTTATAGTTGTTGTTGAGGAGACAAAGGAAAAACCGTTGCAAAAAAGATTTGCGTTGCTTCTATTTTGATTCTAGAGTTATGGATTACATACGTCTCACTGAAAAAGAATGTTTAAAATATTCCATTTTCCTTGGAGAGAAAAATTTTTGCATAAGAAGATTGCAAAGAGAAAAAGCCTCAGGAGCTGGATAATCTTAGTTTTTCGTCACGCTCAATAAAGTTTTTGCAGATTCACCGCGTTTCACTATGAATACCTTAATGTTGTTTCTTCGTATGCAGTCCTATCTTAACAATTAGAATATACTTAGATGATTTTTTTTTTCTCTTTTTTACTCTTTTTGAGTTCTGCATTGTTAAAGAATATACGCTTGAGTTTTTCATCTTGGGGGGGTTTTGAAAGAAGTAAACACATTTTCTATCTTTTGAAAACAAATTATCTTAAATTTGCTGGTAATATGTTTGTTGATTCATACTTACCACTTCACGCTCTTTGTATTATGCTTAGATTCGGATTATAATTGCCATCAAAAGTAAGTATTTTTCATTTTTCCAGACGTGTTCTGAAAAAAAGATCTAAGCCTAAATGCTTGTGCCTTGGGGTATTGACGCAAGTAGTTTCCACTTAATTTAAAAGTCCCTAGCAATTAACTAACTTTAAAACGAATGTAAAAAAAACAATTTAAAATACTTAAATAAAATAATTTTAATTAAAGAATTAGATTTTAAAAGCGTACCTTTGAGCTGCATTTTTTGGTCTGTGTGGCAATCAATTTTAATGTGGTTCCTAGGAATACTTTTTGAATCAGTTATTTGATTCTTACGACATATTTTTGGTCCTAAAAAACTCTCTAATAAAGCGGAAGTGCTTTGTCAGTTCAATTGTCTCAAATACTATGTCATGTCATCTCTGAAACAAACGTCCCATCACATCGGAAAAAGAAGATACAAAACTGCGTTGATAATATTTGATTTTTTGACTTGTATCCATTCATTTGAATGGTTATTACTGGCATATCATAAGGACGTTAGTTTTCATCGACATTTTTCGATTTAAAGTGCTCAAAAATCACTGTAACACGTTAGTGAGTTGCTAAAATTTCAAGATCTCTTCTACACGCCAGTATTGCAAACATCTTCAATAAGCACAGCTGAAAGTTTGTATCGCTGGATACAACAATTCACCATAATCATGTTTTTTTGTTTTTGTTTGCAATCATTTCACTTTTTGCTTAAAATGTTCTCTAGACTTTTTCAAGTACTAAGATTTACTGTATAGGATTTAAAACAATTCCTGCGACACTCTTTCCATCGTCAGACCATCTTGATTAAGGAAGCATTCTGAGACTTTTAACGTCACGAAGACACCATTTTAATGTTACAGGATCTTCTATTCTTGTTTCAAACATCAGTCGACAGGGTGGCGTAGTGGTAAGACGCAGGTCTCGTATGCCCAAGATCGCAGGTTTAAACCTGGCCCAAGTTGGTGGATTTTCAAGATGCAGAAAATCGTCTGCTTCCATGTCGTATGATAATGCGGCATGTTAAAGATCCCTTGAGTATCCGTTTGTCATGAATACTCTCGGCTAAATTAAATTCCTAGTGCAGATTGCATCAACGAGAGCTCAGGTGCCCCATCTAGGGGAAACTAAGCGTCAAAAAAATTGCGGCAATGGTACCACACTCATTGTGGTACCGCTGAAATAGTTGGTGCCAATCTCTGGGAACGCACTAGGTCTGCAATGGTTGATGACCAGTACTGCAGCCCCATTAGAAAGAAAAAAAAAATGTTTCATTCATCTAGCAAAACACTTGACTCTTTCGACTACATAATTCGACTTTGAGTTAGTAATTGGTACACCAATTATCGTGACTACTTACTACTTAAGTTACTGTTGAGTCTCTATTCACGATGTGCCATTTTTTTGTATATACATAGGAGACCATATGATGCCATTTGTTTGTATATCCATAGGAGACCAACTTACTTCTACTCACTGAAGGTTTAAAGAAAACTTAGATGATTTTAAAATGTGTGTTTTTTTTTTTTTTCAAATCCATTTTCTACGCTGTATTTTATTTAAAAAAATAAAACTAATTCATAATTATGCAATCAAAAAAAAAAAAAAAAGGCGCAACACACTTGGGATTTTTTTAGACCGTTTTCATTAATTAAATGTTTTTTCTTTGAACAGAGGTTTCAAACAGTTTCTGCACGGTATTATTTTCAATCGGTAATAATAAAGCATAATAAAAATTCATTTCTTAAGAAATGAATTTGTTAGGTAACAATTACTTAAAAAGAAACTTAACTCTAAAAATATCAATACAAAGAAAAAATATGCAAAATTTTTATTCAGAGGAAATGCATAGAAATGTAAACAAGTTTTGTAAAACAATGCTATCTCAAAATACCGAAGCGCTCTTTTGGTAAGAATTCTCCAAAATCGCAATTTAAAGCAATGCTTGACAATAGCAACGCAATTATAATTTATATTCAAGTGTGTGTATTAGATGTCTTACACTCAGTTTATGAAATATTTCATTTCATAATTCCAACAAAATCCTTTCAATTTCTACAAACATGCCACGCTTTTCATAACACTTTAAAGCAAATATTAATTAAAAGTAATATTTTCATTCATTGACATCGTACGTATTTATCTAAAACCTAATTCTTCGGTATTTGCGTGTATTCACAATATTGTGTAAATCATCTTTCGGATGCTCAAAATGCGAAAACTAATTATTGATCAAAACTCAATAAACTGCTAGCGTGAAAGAGAATTCGAAATATGTTATAAAATATTCTTTGCTGTGTTCACGAACGTTCTTCCAAGCAAAGATTAGAATTAGGTGACACTTTAATTATTTTTCAGCTTTAACTCGAGCGTTGAACCTTGTGTGAAAAATGTGTTATTTTATAGAATGCTTCTTGTTATGCAGAAAAAAATGATCAGAAAAATTAAATGAATGTTCTAGGCTTACAAAATAAAATACTTTATGTACTGTATTACTATTGTTTATATTTCAAATAATAAGTGCCCCTTTATATCACTGAAATGAAATCGTACAAAATTCTTATTTGAGTTTTAAGCTACGTAAAAACTTTTAGCAATACTACGAAGAAAATTACACAAACATAATATTCAAGTTTCCTAAACTTCATACTGTTCAAACCTTTATATATAGCTTTTGCATGATATAAACATTCTACAATTTATATTGTTAAAACTTGCCTGTATTTGTCCTACAGTTATTTGTTCATATCTTGGGTATAAACAAAAAAAATGAAATCTTAACAATATGTGTAAAAAGTAATATTTTGATTTGCTCAATACGATCTACACCAGTATTTTTTTAAAAATTCCTCACCATTAATGTTTGCAGATTAAATTAAAAGTTTTCTTTACAACCAAAGACTCAAATATCAATTTGTTGCTCCAGTATTGACCTTACGTTCCCCAACCCCAAAAGGATTTTAAACTTCCTTTTTTTTCTAGAAACTTTATGCGCAAAAAACTGCTTTTTAGCCTACTTTCCCGTAAAAGTAAAAAATATCTATTAAAGCATGAAAGAAAGCTTAACGTATCGTAAAAATATCGTTAAAAATAAAGAAAAGTAAAAAATAAGTGAAGTAATTAAATAAAGAGTGAAAAATAAAAAATTTGAAAGTAGGGTTTTGAGATGGGGGAAAATGTGTCGGTCGATCTGTCTGTCTGTCGGTCTGTCCCCCCCCCCCCCCCCAATAACTATTGAACGAATAGTCCGATTCGAAAAACTCTTTTTGCATTCGAAAGATCTCGGCGACGACATCTCATTTTCATATTTTACTTTTTGATTTGAACAGTTTTTTGTTTAATTTTGAACAGTTCAAAAAAATTAAACATTAGCGTTTATGGGCGATAATGAAGCAAATGATGTAAACTCTGGGTACAAGATCCAAGTTCCAATGAACAAGCTTGCTGGAGGAAGCGAGAATCGCTCTTGGCGTGAAATATTAATTTGAACAGTTTTTGTTCATTTTTGAAGAGTTCAAAAAATTAACATAGCGCTTCCGGGAAAATTTCAATCCTATATAAATCCTGATCTAACGGTTGGATTTGCTTGAAACAAACTTTATCGGAAATCTCTTATAACGTAGAACATGTACAAATAGAAAGTTCATCCATAACTAACGAGCCTATTTTCCTATGAAATTTTTTTATCGGGATTTTTAAGGATATTTGTTAATGAGTGAAATAATGAATGAATGAATAAATGAAAGAGTGAAAGAATGAATCAATGAATAAATGAGTGAATAAATTAAAAAATAAATAAATGAGTGAATAAAGGGATGAATGAGTAAACGAATGAATGAATAAATGAATGGCTGAATTAATGAAAGAAAGAATGAGTGAGTGAATGAATATGTATTATCCGTTGAAAAAGATATATTTGAAATATTTTAGAACTAAAGCTAAATGAGAAAGAGATGGCTAGATTATAAATTTGTATTTGGTGTATACGGGAAAGTAGGCTCGTATAGTTCTAGACGGAACTTCTTGTCAAGGTTTGTCTTGAGCCTGGCAGTGTCGGTGGGTTTTCATGATGCAGAAAGTCGTCTACGCTCATGTAGTATGATTATGCGTAATGTAAGATATCCCTTGAGTAGATATTTGGCTTGGATGCTCTATGCTAACTTAAATTCCAAGTGCAATTTTGCATCAACAGAGTCCGGGTGTTCACCCTTTCAGGTGAAGAAACTGAACGTCAAAGTTCTCATGCGGCGATGGTAAACCACTCATTGTGGTGACGCTGAAAGAGATGGTGACAATATCTTGGAAGCGCACTAGGTCTGTAATAGGAAGCAGCCGACAGCAGTCCATTAGAAATGAAAACAAATTGTTTTGAACCAACGATTTTCTTAACACGACACAAATTAAGCTAAAATCAACTAGCGATAGACGTTGTCCACTTTTGTGTAATTAAAGTAAAGTAAAGCTTCTATTCGCTCTATTGCTTACTTTGTTGTTAAATGATGTTATATTTTCTTTTCACGCAATAAACGCTAAAAATAAAATAAATATGTTTACCCCTCACAAAAAAAAAACATTTTTAAAAAACAATAATTTTTGTTTTTAATTTCTACTATTTTTCTTCATATTTATTTTTATAACCTTGAGACTTCAAAATTCAATATGAGAGATGATACTGAGACTCAAAAATTAAATCTAAAAGACGGTACTGAGACTTAATTCAATCTAAAAGATCACACTGAGAACTTTTAATTGTCCCTTTCTCCCTATGATTATATGCCTAATTATTTGGCTTGTTTATCACAATTCGTACGTTTTACCCGATTCTGTATCACCATTTTTTCTTTAAATAAATTTCCTAATGATAACAATCAATGTTATCATTAGGAATGATATCCTTAGTTTATCATCAATCAACACATCCCAAGCTTCACACGCACACATACTATATGTAAGCTATGTTGCCAGATCCATCGGCTTCACTTGCATATATCTCACAAAAGAAAATCAGAGAAGTGGAGTACGACCAATTTTCGTGCTCCGGCTCCGCTCCAGGCAAAAATCTTCACGCTCCGCGTCAGATCTCTGGTATAACACTAAATTTTTACTCGTGCTATTGTGCTTTCATTACGCTTAAATGCATACAAAATAAAAGAAATAGACTGATTACCGAAAACAATTATCTTATAACTCCTTTGCGCAACAATACTAGATTTGTTTTTTCATGCTATCACGCAGCACGTCCTCATTCATCTGACTAATCATATTTTCTGTGATCAAAAATATCTGCACGAATTGACACTTACAGCCCAAAGTACTTAATACCATTTACTTTTACCGGGAAAGAAGAACAAGATTAAAGGATTTGTATCCTTATCATGTCTGTTTAAATAGAAGGAAAAAATCGATCTAAAGATTCGATTTTTCTATTTAGCTCATGAGATCACCTGTACTTGTGTGCATTTTTTTGAAACTAGGTCCTTTGAAGTGTTCAAATAAAGCATTTGCGAAGAACATCACGTGCCTTGGGACTTTCAGCTCTTATGTACTTGAAAAGAATAAGAAGGTTTGATCTACGACGGCCTACACGTGATGATTTTAACAACAAGATTGGTCTTCCCTCGTCAAACAACCGGGATTTTTAGAGGTACTTGAATCAAATTCCCAGAACAAACTTGAGAGGAATCTATTAGTTTCCCCGAGTTAACTTATTTTTGGCTTCGGACACTTTTTAAGCAATGACATTGTTGTTTGAAGACAGAAAGGATTAGGAGTAATCATATGTTTAGATTATTGTATTTTTTCTAGAAAAAGTTGCACGTAAAAATATTTGAAATAGCAAAATACTTTTCGATAGTTACATTATTTTTTTCTCATTGCCTAACTCCTTTTTGGTCCGAGTTAGCTTATTTTTTGGGTTCGAACACTTTTTAAGCAAGACATTGTAGTTTGAAGACAGAAAGGATCAGGGGTAATCATATGTTTGGATTATTGTACTTTTTCTAGAAAAAGTTACACGTAAAAATATTTAAAATTGCAAAATACTTTTCGATGGTTACATTATTTTTCCTCATTGCCTAACTCCTTTTTGGCAGTTTTTTTTTTATTTTAAAGGAAGATACATGAAACTCACGAGACTATCAATGCATCTAGACAATTCATCCAAATCAATTATGTATTGTGATTTTCCAGTTTCTGCACATCCAAGACAATTAGGTATTTGTTATTTTCTTAGTCTCTCTAATATAAATGTAATTCATCCAAGACAATTATGTATTTATTTTTAATTTACTAGTTTCTGCAAATCCAAGGCAATTATGTGTTTATAATTGACCTTGGTCTCCTTAATATAAATGTGCAATTCATCCAAGGCAATTATGTATTTATTTGTGATTTACTAGTTTCTGCACAATGGATAACTTTTGCACTTATTTTTACGAGATTATAACTAATCCACTTCTACATATATTTCTTTTAAGAAGGACGGACATTCATTAGGGGAAGACAGCACAAAATCATATACCTGGGTAGAAAACTGTCTTATGCAGCTATTTCTATAATTCATTTGAAGTAAAGTGACGTATGGTGCTGGCGAGTTTGTACCCGGAAAAGCAGTTGATCAAAGGAAAATAGTTTTCGCACATGGTGCGGGTCTGAAACTTTTTGTATTTATTTTATTTTTGCACTTCCATAATCCTATTTTTCAGTATTTTACAATTAGATTGGTTGGCTCTAAAGATTTTCCTAATTTAGATTTTAAAACCTGAGTATTTGTTGAGTATCCATACTAATATCTTGATGCAAAAACTTCCACTCTGTCCCCTAATATAGTCTCAAATTTACCATTGCTTAAATATTTGCTTTCCAACATATCCTAGTATATTTCAAATCATGTTAAAGTGAAAAACAAAAATTAATATACATTCAGTAGCACAGTAAAATGTCAAGTTAATTTAGGAAGTCTATTTGTTCTAGTTTCAACAAAACATTGATTCTTGATTTCAGTTTCCTTAAAAGGAAAACGAAGAGCATTTGAATTTTTCTTTTCTCAAGTGCCCTTAAATTTTCAAATTATACCTTCTTACTATTGTTTAAAACCATCAAGAAAAATAAATGGAATTCAGTTTATCAGTGATTTTTTGCCTCTTAAAAAAATTATTTATATGAATTGTTTCAAAGAAACAAAATTTAAAAAGGTTACAAATTTTCTCGATGCAAATTATTGTTACTAGAGCTCTTTAAATTCCAAGCACCAGAAAGATATTTTGTGTAACTAAACCTGATCAAATTTACATGATCAGTATAGTTTTCTATAGAGCATTGAATAGTCTCAGAAGTTTGTTCGCTATTTCACCAACTTTGCGAGGAAAGAATCTTACTCTGACATGTTGTTTAAACTAACATGAAAGAGTAACCAATATATTTTGAATAGACTACATTTTAACTGTAACTAGACATTCTTCAAAGTAAATACAATTTTTTCTTATTTCGTGACGTAACACTTTTCTAAATCGGCGCTGTTTGCAATGGAGTAATGTCTTAAAATTGAATCCAATATGGGCGCAGTAGTTAAATACAACAATCTAAAATAGAGTCATTTTTTATAAAATGCTTAGCAGTATGTTTTGGATAAACATGTCGAAAACTAACTTTTTCGGAATTTAATGAAATTGGTTTTAAAATTTGACTTTTTTCTATTGGATGACACAGTATAAAAGTCACAAATATGAAAATTTTAGATAGTAAGAATTTATTTAGAAAAATTCATATCCCTACATTATGTGTATGAAAGAAGAATTTAATTGATTACATTTCAGTTAGTTCGAGCTGATTTTAGGTTTTCCATTGAAAAGAATTTTTTTTTAAAAATAAGTGAATAAATAAAAATATCCTAAGTAAAAGCAAAGAATAAAATGACGAGAACTGCTCTTTTATAGAAATTAGAACTTATTTGCACACCTTCAGATATGCTAGCTAGGCGGAACAAGAAGTTTAGGTGGTTGACAGATAAATTATTTTAACTATCATGCGTTATTTTCAATCGTAAAAATAAAAATTGAAGTATGGACTTTAAACTAAGCTATTCACACAAATAATTCACAAAAATCCAGTAGTATGTTTAAATTAATTTTTTTTGTGCGAAATAATAATAATAATAATACTGTTCGTTAAAGCCAAATATGTCTACAGGAACTAAGCATGGATTTTTATGCTAAAAAGCAATACAAGGCGTTTTATTTATTCGACATATTTTGACACTTTCATCCGAATTACTAAGATCAGTCCTAGCTAAACAACTGTAGTATCAAATCAGATAATTTAATTGCTTTTATTCATGAACTGCATTTGTTAAATCATGCAGATGCGTTGCAGAGCATTAAGACAAATGTCTTTGTAATGAAGACCCATTAATAGCAATAAACGAACCGGCGTAATAAATGGTTTTCTTCCTTGCGGTAGAAAAAATCTAATTAGGGCGAACAAATGTAATGAATGCATTTCAATGCAACATATTTTTGCGGAAAAAAATATAATATCGGTAGGCGAAATTGTGTTTGGAAGAAAACTGAAAATACACATAGAATTTAAAAATAAAAAAGCGTGGAATTATTTTATGATGAAAAAATATTTGCATACTCTAGGGTAGCTATTCTTTTGTTTGTCAAGAGGGTTTTTTTATTATTGAATCAAACAAAGACATTTTTCAAAACACATTATGCAAGAAATAAAAAAGGAAAGCAATTTTTTTTATTCAGAAAGATAAAAATAATTTAATTAATAATCATTATTAGACATTAGATACTCTCACCCAGCTGTTGAGATTTGCATGGATGCTTTAGAACTATGTATACCAGAATGACATTTTATTGATACTGTTTTTGTATTTAAGGGGGGAAATACGTGTAAAGTGGCGTATTAAGAGCAATTTTCATGATTTTTTTTTACGAATAAATATATATATATATACTATTGAGATTTTGAGCTTATTTTATAGATATATTGAAGAGCATTTACTGAAATTTTCAAACATTTTTCTTGAAAAATGCCGGAGATATCGGCTGCTGCACACTGTAAGTCTCTATCCAGGTCAACAGTTTGCGTACATCCTGTAGGTCACAATTTTTATCTGAAATAAATTTTTTTCAGAAAAGTGTCTCTTATAGTTGAACTAAAATCATCACAAAAAATTGAAAATTTCTATTTTTTTTTTCAGGATGGGAAATTGAATATGATTATTAACAGTTTTCTTTTTTTTTTTTTTTTTTTTGTTCTCTTTTTACAAATAAAAAAACGAAAAAATAACGATATGTTTATGATTCTAGTTCAACTAAAGCGTGTATATATAAAGAAAATGTGTGCTCAATTTGATAAGGTTTGATCAAAACTCTGCGAGCTAGAGTGTACGTACGCAAATTCGAAAAGAGTAATTTCGAGAAAAACGTTTTTGAAAAAAAAAAAGTGGTATTGAAGGTAAATTTAAGGCAGTAATGAATCAATTTAGATATGAGTATAAAGATACTTATAGATACTAATCTTTTATAGAAATTTCTATTCGAGATCTCAATTGTTAAAAGAAATAAAAGGACATCTGCTAACGTTCTCTAATACCCTTCAGGTCATTCATGGGGGACTACCTGCTCAACTGCTCTAAAAGGGGCGCTCGCTCAAATGCTTAGAACTTTCAAACGACTCCGAATTTCGCTTTGAAATTTTCAGGGTATATTATTGAATAGTTGTAGAATTGATTTATGAAGAAACAAAATTAACTTTTTGAGACCTTTACACGTATCCCCCCCCCCCCTTAAGTAACTTAACAAACGATAAACATAATTAAATTCGTTAAATTTCAATTTAATTAAATTAATGAACATTATTAGTAAATTTGAAAGAAATATCCATAAAATGTCATTGAACTTAAGGATATACGAGTAAATATATTTTTTTATTATACAGGTACAGAAACATGGGTCGTCTGTACTAATTTTTTTTAAAGTACAGTTGAAAACATTGAATGCGAAGGCATTTTTCTTCAGAATATATGGGATTCACCTATTTATTTATTTATTTTCATAATCTTAAATAATATACGTTAGCTGATTTATTTTCATTGCCCAAAATTTCTGTTTCACTAAATTTCAATTTAATTAAATTATTGAACATTATTAGGAAATTTAAAAGAAAGATCCATAACATGTCATTGAATTTAAGGATATCCATTTTTTTTTATTGTACAGATACAGAAACTTGGGTTAAGAAAATGCTCTTAAGCGTCCATACTAACTTTTTTTTTTTTTAAAGTACAGTTGAAAACATTGGATACGAAGGTACTTTTCTTCAGGAATATATGGAATTTATTTATTGTTTTCATAACCTTAAATAACACACGCTCGATTTATTTTCATTGCCAAAATTTCCGTTTCATTGCTTTACGAGTAAAATAAATTTTATCGTTCAGTGCTATCGCACTAAAACAATTTAAGGAACATGAAATACATTTGCATAGCTTTATAAGTTCATTTATGATGTTAATCAAGAAATTTTGTAAAATAACAATCTAAAAAATATTTTTCAGCTTCATATTAACTTTAGATCAAAAACTATATGCAATTTTGATTACTTTCGGCATAAAAAAGAATTTTGAAAATACAGTACGGTTCTAGATAAGTTGCAGGTCTTTTCCCCGTGATCTAGTCCCGCAGGTCGCTAAAGAGTTTATTTTAATGATAAAGTGCAGGTGTAACCAAAAGGTCGATCACAACAACAGGTCGGTAGCGTCAGGTTATTGGACAACTTTCTTAACTCACAGCTGCTATAGCGCACAACACACTTCACAGTATGCATTATTTAAAAATTGAACAATTAAACAATGTTTTAAAATAATTTATTTCTATATCTCCGTGCCCTGACAACTGAGAAAGGAGGGGGGGGGGAAGGTAGATCACAACACATTGTTAAACCAAAGTCGAAACCATCTCTAAATAGCTAAATTGTTATCGTTTGCCGAATGACAGATTTTTATTTATTATATTGAAAATAAGATTAAATAGGAGGGGAGAGTAAAAATTAACACATGTCGCTCAGTTTTTTTCTTGATACAGCGGCTTTTTGTCAATATATGTAACTAACAAAAACAAGAGTAAATGTTAATTCCTGCAAAAATGCTACAGTGCTGCCATCTGCAGATAGAGAAGAAAACATATGGTTTTGCATTTCAGAGGTTCGTAAATTAAGATTAACGCTTAAAGAAGTCCGATCTTTTTATTAATTTCAGACGAAAGCAATGTAATAAAAATTTCTTCACTTAAATATATGGATATTTCTTGCACGTACGGTAAGTAGTTCGTATCTTCAGCTTCAAAATAACAAATACTTGTCTTGGATAAGAGTTCTTGTTTTAATTTTTTGAAACATGATTGTTAACAAACGTAGTTTAAAAATTTGTGATTTTCGGGAAAACGAAGATCCTTTTGTTCATGTCCATGTGTGAAATAAGTATATAGATTTCACCTTGTATTTAGAATTAATAAAAAATAAAAAGAAAATCTAAATATTCTTAAACCGAGTGATTCACTTTGCTATTCGTCATTCACTTTATTTAAGTCCAAAAAAGTACTGCTTTGATATGATTGTAAAATTAATTCTGCAGGCTGAAAATTATTTAACAGTTTTCGTTCTAATTTAAAAACTAGTATGTTGTGACTATCCCATAACTTTCTTATATATCCTTCATATGAATGTTACAACTCGCCAAATATTCAAATTACGATGCAAATCATTAATGAAAAGAACTTAACTAGTATTAAAAGAATGATTTTAGACCAAGATCTAAACAATTAAAAGATTTGTGCTACCAGCGAAATCTCAAAATGCTAAAAATATTCATAAGAATTTTATTTGTTAACGTGTAGGTCAAATGCAAATCAAAGTTTCTGCTCCCTTGGCGCGAATGGCGTCATAATATAATTAACACCTATTCCCATGGAGATACACTTACAATTTGCTTTGAATTTTTCTATTCTGAAGACAAACGCTTAGTGAGAAAAACGTTCGACTGCTCCAACCCCTTTGAAGCGAATGGGGCCAATACTTAATCAACGCCACTTAAATTAGGATGTATGTGTGTACCGACTTTCGTTCAATTCTACGCATTACGCCTTGAGTCATAAGGCCCCCAAAAAACTTTTTAAAAAATCGATTGCTTCAACTCCTTCCTTGGAGCGAATGGTGCCAAAATGTAATCAGCACCTGCTCTTATTGAGGCCCTCTGTATAACAAATTTTGCTCGCATTCTTTCATTACTTCTTGAGAAATAGCGCTCACGTAAATAGAGAAAAACGATCGATAGACCGGCACCCCTTCAAATGGATTCACACCAAAAACGAATCAGCACCAGTTTCCACCAGGGTCCATGTGTGCATTAAATTTCGTTTGATTCCATGCATTACTTTTTGAGTTACAACGGCCGCAAAAAATACCACACGCAGACAGACAGACAGACATTCTCCGAAAATGGTCAAAATTTGTTCAGCACACCTCAAGACGTGTAAATCCGTCAAACTTCAAAGATATTCACGAACCCAATACTTTCTTCTATATATTGGCTATAGAAGAAAGAAAAAAGGTGTCATTTATTTTGAAAATTCGCACATTATTCAAATTACGCTCAGCAGAATTAAATGACACTTTAACATATGACCTACATGCGCACACATTTGCTTGATTCAGTAGAGTTGGAAGCCTTGAAAAATATTTTTTTCGTCTGCTATTTTAAAGTAATTGTATTTGGATGGAATTCACTCATCTAAAGCAATAAGAAAAGGAATTCCTATAGAACTGTTACTTCAGAATTCGAACTTCAGAAAAACTTCATATATCTATATATCTATTATTAATCTTAAGTGATAATAAGTTTCATTATGGCAATATATGTTGACATTGCAATTCTACTTTATCAGAAAAAAAAGCAATCATAACGCTACAAATATGTTCAAAAGAATACATATATATTTAATCAACTTCGATATAAAAACTATGGGAATTCTCATAGCATTATCAATTAAATTACTTTCAGAGAGAAAGAAAATAAACAGGTATTGAGAAATTGATCGGAATTCTGCAATGGAATGCCTCTGATGTTCAGCAAATCAAACTAAGATGATTTATTCTATGCTTTGCAGTGAATAAAATATGTATGCATGTTCCAACATTTGAACTTACTATGTTCAAAGAAATTAATTTCTAAATATAGTACAGAAAAAGTCGTGAAAAAGTATCCAAGTCACGTGTTCTTCTTTGATGAAAAACATATCCTGTTTTTTCCCTGCACTCTTAACATAAACATGAATATTTTCTCTTGCATACTGCTATTTTTGTTCTTTTTGCCACCTATGCATCCATCGTGTCGACTGACGCATATTTCCAAACCTCTCATACTTATTTGCATTCATTTTCTCCGAAACGTGTTCTTTGTTGTAAAGTACTGTAAACAGACTTTGTAAAAGAAAACCTGTACTGAATCAGTAAACGAATGCCTGCGCGAAGAGCCTTGAAATAAAATAAGCAAGAAATGTAGACAAAACTGGCGCGACAGGTCTCAAAGAACTAGGAAACGTATATACATACCACGTTACCTACTCTAAAATGCTTGAAATACCGTTTCTTTCATAACGGATAAGTCGAAGCTGATTGAACCATATCAAGGAAACGGCCAACTAGAAACTAAAGGCCTGAAATTCTGTGATCACGTGACTTTATCCGTCCTACTGAACGGGAAAGAAACCAGCTTTGACTGCTTTGTACTCCGCTCCTTTATGTTAAATCAAAGGGTGGGAACGCCACGTGACTAAAAAGTTCTCCGGCCTTTTATTCTAGTCGGCCGTGAAGAGGGCTAGCTGCAGTACCGTCGACCGCTATATCAGTTACCAAATATATATTTTAATGAGACACATATTATTGGGCTGTTTTGATTTTTTTTTATGCATACAGGCAACTCTCGCTGCCTCAAAGTCAACTGGAAGAAATAATAATGTAAGAGATCGAAAATTCGACTCAAAAATGAGCGCAAAATAAGCATGTATTGCACTTTGATTAAAATATATATCGAGAATAGCATAGTGGACAATACTATTTTTTTGTAGCATCAATTATTTTTTAAATGTTTTTTTCTTTCGTTTTTGTTATCTCCTGATTACGTTTTATTTAAAACCAGGATTCCTTCTTTGGCAGAAGCTAACCTTTAGGTCAGGGGTCCCCAACCTTTTTGTCCCTAAGAGCACATACCAGAATACCGGTCGAATGGCTGACACCATTTAGTTTCTTCAAGACAAATTTATAGTTGGTGGAACATAGTAAACAATACACACTACATATAATGCACGAAAATGTAATTTTATAAATTAATTTAATATATGAATATAATTAGTATTAATATTCTTGTGTAAAATAAATGGTTACTATATTGCTTGCAAAACCATACGAAGTATAAACATTTTTTATAAAATACATAAAATACAGTCAATGTGATCTTTGGCATTGCATTTCACTTCCCAGCGCTTCATAATTGGGAGACTGATGAAATTCCTGCGCGCAAGCAATCGTCAAGGTGGTTATCTGTAAGAGTCGTAATCTATATTTTGATTGTATGATATTCATTGTGATTTATCATTATACGGTTAAGATTATTCATAGTTATAGGGTCCTTTATTCATATACTCTAGATTCTAAATGTTCTCTAGTTTAAAATGAAAAATTGAAACAGTTTATCTTTGGGCACAAGCAGCGGGCGCACGTAAACCGATTGACGGGCGCCATGGTGCCCGTGGGCATAGGGTTGGGGACCCCTGCTTTAGGTTGTCTTCACAAAAATTTGGTAACAGTTCTGTAGAAGATAAAATGTGGCATTTGATTGTTTAAATTTTAAATGATAATGGAAGATAGAACGGTTTTCAAAACCACCACATTGAAAACTGCAGTTTTGCAAGACTAGGATAAAAAAGAAGCCGGAAGAAAATGAATAAATAACCCAAGTGAAAAAATAGCATTGAAAACTAGTAGATTTGCTGGAAAATAATCTTTTTTACCTAGAGATTGCAAGAAATTCGAGCTAACGAAGCTCGATTGTAAAAATTATTTCTAAGTAATCAAGTACTTCTCCCTTCAGCATTTAGAAAGCAAATAATGTACATCCGTGGTCTCTGTAAAGGACAACATACATGATATAAAGTCACAAATGTTGGCCCTGATACATAATTCAGAGTATTACAACTTCAGTATCTTTTAGAGAGTTACTTTTATGTCATACTGGTTCACATTGCAACCCATTACCTGACACTATTTTAACCTGAAAAAAGCTTTAACCCATATTTATTGTAAAACAATAAAATTGCGTATGTTAACCCTCTAATGCTCAAGTTTAGTTTTCGTCGTCCGTCTTGAGGCGTAGTTGGGAATTGAATTGCCAATCCCCAGCGCCTTCCATTTATGGTGATTGGTATGGGCGAGGCCACGGATTGGCAAAACCTGTGGTCAACCTAATTGGCCTCTTAATAACTCGTTATAACTCCGCCTTCGTATTGAGGGATCGGCGGTTTCTACTGCGTCAGTGAAAGTACCAATCAGTCAACACGAGGATGCGTTAACCCTGTAATGCCCAATTTTTTTATCGTCGTCCGCCTTTAGGCGGAATTGGGAATCAGAGGGTTAAGATTTTATTCGTGGAATATAGTCTATAACTGTGCGATTTTCTGTATAAATAGTAATTCTGTATAAATAGTTCTGTATAAATAGTAACTGTATAAATAGATGAAACAGTGCATTAAACATTCATCAAAACGAACATGGTATTGCATATTATTTACTACATTTCTTAATTTATTAATAAATGAATATTTTTATCTTAAAACCTACTAAATGGATTCCTATTATCCTTACATTACCTTTTTCTGCAAAAGTAATATCATATGCATAAAGAATACTCTAATTGACGACACTCAAGAAACGTAGCATTACACAAATTTAAATACTATTAAGAATTTAACTGCGATGAACGCATTATTTAATCAATTCCTCATTAAAATTCCACTACGCAGGAATTGCTCTTCCGACATTTAAAGACCCTATTCATGTAAGGATAGTTATTTTAAGAAAATCCGTTAATTTCGTCATTAATTTTATTTGAAAGGACTCATCCGTTTCATACTACTGCTTATTAAGTGAATTTTCTTTAGATTTCAAATTATTTCTTCAGAAATATATTAATTACTCACTTAGGTTTTGAACAGAAATAGCAAGATTTTTTTTCCTTGATTGAGCTAATGGTGAGAGTTTTGCTTTCATTATCATTTTATGTGTTCTCGCTACGAAAATATTAAATGATTAAGATGTATTTTTACGTTTCACTCGTGTCATTTAATGCGTTCAATTATTAATTATGCAGCAAATATTTTTATTGCATCAGCAGGTGTCTGAAAGAATTACGTTTTATGCATAGAATACAGTGAAACCTATGTAAGTCGACCACTTGCGGTGCAGGACTTTTGTGGTCAACTTATAGAGGATGAGGTAGAGGATGAAGGGCTAATTCCGTTCCTGACAAACGTGGTCAACTTACAAAAGTGGTCTACTTTACAGATTTTACTGTGTTTTATTTGTCTTCTAATATTTTCCTGCGGTATACATAAAAAAAAACTAATGATATTGTTTAAGAAAATGCAGTATTTAATACTATTAATAGCACAGGTGTTACGCTTCTTAGCACTTACTACCCCTTAGCACCTAACGTACTAGTAAACAAACCAAAGGATAGAACATAGATATCTAAAAAATACAGTAACATTAAGAATGTGCGTAATTACATGCTACGGTTGAACACAAGATAAGCTTCATCATGCAGACCCTGGCATTCAGGGTTGCCAGATTTTGAAACAGAAAAATACTACAGCTTCGTCTGAAAAAATACTACAAAATACTACATTTTCTTTAGCGCCATCTATTGGAATGAGTTATAATTGCATTTGCATGTGCTTTCTAGGCAAGTTATTTCAATAATTATTGTTAGTTTCGCCTTTAAAACATCTGCAACTGAATATTTTAAGAAAAAAATTTATAATTATATATCTAAAAATAAAAAAATATTTTATATAAGCGTATTTATTATTATTGATTTTGAAAGCAGCGAAACGAAAAGTTATTATTTTGCTTCTCACAGAAGGCAATTGTGTACAATTTGTACCAGACAGCAAAATGTTAAATATACATTCAATTCTGATATGTACACTTTATTCAGTTTAACATGTGGATGAGAATAAATATAATCTCTTCTTATTTAAAAAAGAAAAATGTATTCATCTCACCTTTTTTTTTTTTTTGCATCTCTTTTTCCTTATTTTTTTTGGTAAATGTATAGTTCTGCGCCACACGCCAATACTGAGCAATAAAGTCGCCAACTGTCACATCATCAAGGAACCGTTGGCAATTGTAAACGATCGCCAAACGGTGAGGTGTGCCCCTTTTCTTTCTTTTTGGGTCTTTTTTTTATCTCAAAGGTAAGAAAACCACAAATATACCACTTTAAAACGAAATACTACAAAAAATACTACGTCTTTAACTTTTGGTGAAAAAATACTACCGTAGTCTTCAAAATACTACATCTGGCAACCCTGCTGGCATTGCACTTTAGGCTACCTTTCCCTTAATTTTCTTCCCAGGGACTTGGCACCACAACAAGTCATAAAATTAACTAAGCTCGAGGCAATATAACCAGTAAAGGGGTCTCTTACGTCATTAAGCAGAATGAAACCAACCCATCTGCTTTAATACATATGAACATTTTCCTTGATCATTTCCAGATCTACGTCATCCAGAATCTTCCGCAATCGATCCAACTTAGTACCTTCTGACTCATACTATAGAATATATACTTTCTATAGACCGTATTACTAGCTATAAAATATTTCTACAGATTTCTGTAGCATTTTTGAAGATTATAACTAGTGTTTACAATTTACGGAAATGTACCCTAAATACAACGATTTTTAATAGATGCCATTTTGTACGGTCTATAGACCATGTACCACTTTTAGAATTTACGGACTGCATATATACACTGTTAGAAATTTCATCATGAAATTACGGTTAAATGACCGGCGGCAGTCGGTCCATCTAATTCACCGTCAAATTTACGGTTTAGAACATTTTTCTATCTTTACGGGACCTAACCATTTCCAATCAGCTTGGTTAAAAAGCCGTAAATACAAAAGATTACGGTTTTATAACCATTTAAAAATGGTTTCAAAACAAAATTTTTACCATTTTTGAACCATTTCGAGGTGTAGAATCTTCGAGGCGTAGAAACCGTAAACGAAGCTTGCGGGAATCGAATCCGGTTTGTATGGTATACCAACCTTGCTCTCTAAACATTCGGCCATCTGCACCACACAAAGCGGTCGTTCATTTATCAATAAATCTTCCTTTTCAACACGAAAACTGCATTAAAATTGAGATTTCAGTTTTTGATTGGATCCAAAGCCATCTTTGGTTTAAATTTACTGCATATTGAAGAAAATCATTTTATTTGCTGCAAAAATTAAAATACAAACAAGCTTCAGCAGCTCAAATGATGGGTTCGCTCATTCGCAAACAGTTCGGGAATCCGATGTCTCAAATTTTTGATTTACGTGTGTATGTCTTTCTATTTAGTAACCACTGCTTAAGCCACTTTTTTTTCCTTCTTTTTTTATATACACATGCAGATTTGAACTGATAAAACTTTATTCCTATTTTAACAACAACGTACGACCGTTAAGGTTTCGCAACCAAGATGGACACCCGATTCTTATTGAGTGCTTGAAAATTACGGTTAGTTAAACCTTCTTTAGGATAAACAGAGAATAAACAATTTTTTTTCACAATCAGCGGTTTCAGTACTATCTTTTAATGGTTATTCAACTGTTGTAATTAAATATGGTAAAATAACAATCAAATAAATGGTTATTTTACTATTTTCTTACGGACATTTGTAACAGTGTATATACACCGTAAAATGGGGTGAGGTTAAGCCACATGGGGTGAGAATGTGCCATTTAGCGAGCAAGTGCAATCTAGTAGTTTACTATTCAACTCGATTAGTTTTTCTATTAGTTATAGGAAGTGCTATGTGAGCACGAAGCAACAAGCATTGTTACATTGTTGTAGTAAACAACTTTGTTTCCTCCCTCAAGGATTATAAACAAATGACTATTGTATGGCATTCATAAAAGCAATGTAAAGTGTTGGCTTCTTCAGTGTCCCGAATCATTTCAATTTGCCTATTTTTGAAGTATTTTACCTTTGAAGCTTCAATTCTATAAATTGTGGTGAAATAACCTTTTGGTTTTTCTTAGTAAAAAAAAGGCACACCTGGGTGAAATTGGGCCCTCTCCTTTTTTTTTTAATTAGTGTTTTTCATAAATTAGATATAAATTTTTACTGTTGTACTCGTGTGGTGTTGTTATTTCACTGCTCTAGCTATAAGTCCTTCTTGAATGAAGGGATAATATTCGAGTAATAAAATATGTGCAGTGATTTTGATGAATGCGATGCTGCTTGTCTTTCTTGCATGATGCGAAAAGGAAAATATTGGATTTGGCCAAAACATCATGATGAACTTTTGTATAGGAGGAAGAACCAAATTGTTAATGAAATATCGTTACCCAAAAAAAAAGGGGGACATGCGGAAGCCTTTTTGGTTGATTTGAAACCTTAATTTTGTAGATGCACCAGGGTAAACTAACACTGTATAGAATCTTCCTTTTTGTGTTTCTTCTTCTTAAATAATATTTTGTATTTATAAGACTGAATGTAAGCATTTTTAATAAAGAGTTATTTGTAAAGTATTCTTCTGTTTCGCAATTTAATAAATTAATTTAAAAAACGAAAAAAACGATAATTTTTTCTTGTGAAGCATATGAATGTGGGAGAATATGTGTGCTTCAAGGTAAATGGAGTGTAAATGTGCTAAGGTTCAATGGTTATTCTCAATGGAAGGAAGAGCTGGCACAATCTCACCCAACTCGGAGAGGAGAGATAATGTCCGATAAATAATTCCTCAACTACCTCCAAAACCCTTTTTTTTTTAAATCTGCTCTAAAATAGAATATTTACCTATTTACCAGTACCCATTTCAGATAATTTTGTTGATAAATAAAGAAATGGTGTAAGAACTTCTTAAAACCTGGACCAATCGCACCCCGGTTTACTGTATACAGTAAAACTCCTCTATAGCGAACACCAGCGGAAAACAATATTTGCCCGTAGTAGAGAGGTGCCCGCAAAAGATTTTTTTTTTAGGATTAATGATTTTCCACCGAGAAATTAAGCACGTTTCCCATAAGAGGGGTGTCCGTTAAGAGTTACTATGTACGTATATATGTACATGTATAGTCCGCAATAGAGAGGTGTCCACAAAAGGGTCAAAGCTTTGCTGCTGGGGAAATAAAAACTGTTCACCTAAGAGAGGTCTCCGCAATTGAGGGGTGTCCGTTAGGGCCGTCCATGAGGAGTTTTACTGTATATATATATTTATTTACTTATCTATTTATATATGTACAAAGGATTAACCAATTCCATTTGTAAAATAGGAGAGTAAAACTATCTTTAACGCAAATAATGTACTGCAATAGTTATTCTCTGTGTACTTAATAAAATAATTCCTAATCTACCCTTTCCTCCACAAGGTAGGCAAGACCTAACGTCATTTCGATCGCTTAAGAGCAAGCGTCATGTTATCAGACCCATTTTACTATAAGACAAATGATCAGAATGCTTTGTGCTAAAATGAGTACAAAGGTAAAACAAGGTAAAAAAGCACAAATAGTCAGAAAAATATCGCAAATAGTTATTTCGGAGCTACACGGAAGCCTGTTCATCAGTGCAAAAAAAAAAAATGCTTAACACACAACTAGAAAGCTGTGAGTGAACAGGCAAGAGCCAGAAAGACAGCCGGTATTTATTCCAAACGTGTCGTTTTAGAGATTAACCAATAGGAACAAAGACAGGGAATGAAGAAGACCAATCAGAGGCCAGGAACATGAAAAAGGAAGGAATGGCGGGAAACGAACCAGGAAAAGAAAAGGAATATTATAAAAACCGTTTCCAAATATCAGGAAAAAATGGGAGTACTGGAAAAATCCTTTACTAAGGAATGAGAATTTCTCCAAATGTGTTAAGCTTCCCAAAAATCAAGGTCTTAGACCGAAGAGCATTTACTGATAGTAAATGAAACTCAAAAAAATGATCAAAAGTCCAACAATGCTGAGCAGTAGAAGAACACGCAAGTTCTTTATGTTTAACATAATTTTCCTGTTCTTTTAGACGGTGCTTTATGGGACGTTTAGTCTGAGCTAAGTAAGAAAGACCACATTTACAAGAAATACTATAGCTACCCCAGTTGATGTGAAAATCAATGGGATGCTTAAGATTTGTAAATTTTATTTTATTTACAGGAGAAAATGCAGTATCAAAACCGAACTTCTTTATTTTAGCAATTTTCTGACTGATTTTTGGATAAGAAGGTAAAATAATAGTATAAGCAGACTTGCACTTAGAAACATTACCAGAGTGAGAAGGCGTAATTAACCTGTTATAAATAGAATCAACGACCTCAGGAGAATTTCCACGATCCAAAGCCACAACTTTAATATAAGAAAGCTCAGCATTCAATGAGCTACAAGAGAAACAAATATTCAAAGCACGGAAAGCAAGAGCTTTAAAAGAGGCTAACTTTTGGTTTGGAGGGTGAGAAGGACATTTGTTGGGAGGTAGTGTAACAACAAAGAGCTTACGAAACACTGAAGTCATAAATTCTTCATTGCTTTTAGTAATTAAAACGTCCAAGAATGAAAGCGAACTGTCAATTTCCATTTCAACAGTGAATTGAATACTGGGATCAATTGAATTGAGAGCATCAATTAAATGATCAATATGCACTTGGATTTGATAATCAATACAAAACGATCATCAACATAGCGGACATAAAGAGGAAGCGTTATGGTTTAGAAAAGTTTAGTCTCATAATAGTGCATAAATGTCACTTTAAATAGGGCTTAAAGGATGACCCATAACTAAACCTTCGGTCATACGGAAGTACACACCATCAAATACAAACGCATTTTGCTCAAGACAAACACGAGTAAAAGAAATGTTCTTCAATTTCAAAACTAGAAAATTGATATTCTTGAAGTCTTAGTTTAAAACAAAACAACGCGCCATTAACCGGTACATTGGTGAAAAGCGAGTT
The DNA here is from genome assembly GCA_038502835.1 of Octonoba sinensis. Taxonomy (NCBI): domain Eukaryota; kingdom Metazoa; phylum Arthropoda; class Arachnida; order Araneae; family Uloboridae; genus Octonoba; species Octonoba sinensis. Next base: position 44,259,348 of record CM076602.1, on the reverse strand, counting down.
TACATCAAAAAAACCATAAGGTTTGAAATCACGAAGTTTGTGAACGGAGTCAACGGAATTTTTAGCAGTGAAAAAATTGCCCTTCAAAAGAGCAGAAAAAATGGAGGCCCCAGTGTTTAGCAAGTTTATAAGAAGAAATACCATTATTGTAGACAATAAGACGTAGTGGTATACCAGGTTTGTGGACCTTAAAAACAGCATGAAATCTGGCACGGTGTGCCGCTGAAGGAACCAAAGACCTTTTTGAAGATTAAGTTAAACGTCAAGAGCTTGCGCGTTTTTCTACTGCTCAGCATTGTTGGACTTTTGATCATTGTTTTGAATTTTCTTCTGCTAGAACTATCAGAAAATGCTCTTCGGTCTATGACCTTGATTTTTGGGAAGCTTATCACATTTGGAGAAATTCTCATTCTTTAGTAAATGATTTTTCCAGTACTCCATTTTTTCCTTACATTTAGAAATGTTTTTTATAATATTCCTTTTCTTTTCCTTGTTTCTATTCCGCCATTTTTTTCTTTTTCATATTCCTGTCCTCGGATTGGGCTTCTTCATTCCTTGTCTTTGCTCTTATTGGTAAATCTCTAATTTGACATATTTGGTATAAATACCGGCTGTCTTTCTGGTTCTTGCCTGTTCACTCGCAGCTTTCTAGTTGTGTGTTGTGTTGAGCACTTCTTTTCTGCACGGATGAAGAGGCACCATTGTTGCCTCGAAATAGCTATTTGCGATATTTTTTCTGACTATTATTGCTTTTTCACGTTGTTTTATCTTCGCACTCATTTTGCTATAATAGAAGTCTCTAGACGCCCTTCATGATCTTCAGATATTCAGCTGTTTATCACACAATACTGGTATTGATTCTGCACTACTTCAGCGATTAGTGTAAAGCCTATTGTACTAAATAACGTACCATAAGCTAAATATTTCAATAAGCTGCTTCAATGGATGCGACTACTGATAAATATTGATGAGTTAATTGAATCTCGTAGATCATAGTTAGATCCTGAAACTAGTCGGAAATATACTTGGCAATTCCATCATATGGTAAAGCACTCTAGACAAAGTTTTGTACAATACTTTGTCTAGAATGCCAATAGTATACAAATACAATAACCTATTAATAATGCAAATTCAATCAAAGCGTAGTTTCTTAAATTTTAAGAAATTCATAACTCATCTAAAAGACTTTATAGCATTTTAAATGACCTTCGATTAATTGTCATTCATCCCAAACTAAATTCTTCATCAACTTAAATTCGAAATACATAGTATGGAAGGAAAAATTATCTTCCATATAATTTGAGTAGCTATTACTTGAATATTAATACCCGAATGTCAAATTCTCAAAAATATTACGGTATTGTTAAGAATCAACAAATAAATAAAATTTTTATTATCTAAAGAATAAGTGATATATTTATCGAATTATTACAAATCCAAAACTGAGTAACGTTAGGTATTTAACAGAATTTCGTCACTCAACACCAACAAAAGGTTTTCTTTATCAAACTTTCACAAAATTCAGGCTAACAGCAATTAATAAAATTACTGAAACAATCCTTTTTAATCACACAGAGTTTTATTTTTACGCGCTTCAAAACTCATTATCTGTATGTGTCTTTCTGCTTCGTATGAATAAAATGGCAGTTAACTTTTGCACCATTTTTAAATAATTAGTTTAGCTCGCGGTAAGATAATTAAAAGATTTCATTAAAATTCTGATACGTCGTTATAAAAGACATTAAATATTCCAAACCGATAAAATTTATTGTAGTCTTCGTGATGCTAAATTGAATTAGTGATAATAGTGCTTGGTTGCTTGAAACTCTTCAACACAAAACCCATTATTAGATACATTCACGTTCGCTCGAAAAAAGAAATATAATTTAGTTATATATTTATTATTGAATATTTTTAATGCAGAATGTTGTTTCTAGTTCTGACTTAACGATCTACATTCTTATAATAATGACTTTTTACGAACGATTACGCCTGTTTTTGTAAACATTGTTTATGGCTTGAATTGGGGCTCTGTGCAAATTTAATGCACGATTTGTGTTGCAGCTATTTTTAATCGTTTTGTCTTCTTCTGCATAATACCCGTGTGTTATTATTGCAAAAACGAAGTGAAAATATGTGATCCAGATACTCCGCTGCATAATGCTGCTTCTTTTTTCAACTTTAAAAATCGTCTTTTGAAGTTATTGAAATGCTAAAATAACGTTATTAATGTTGCCAGTTTCGTAGTTTGGGACAGTCGAAATTAATTTACTTTATTCATATTTTCTATCACTGTACCTCAGCACCCTAACAAAGTGGATATATAACCCGTTAACTGCGACGGACCTCGCTATAGCGATGCGTTAACTACCCCAGGCGTATATATACGCCTTCCCGAAGTGCGATTCTTTGCCTTGTGTTAAGCCGAGTACGGCTTAATACGTTCGCTGTCGACCACGCGCCAATGCGTGATGTCAATCTCTTGCCACAGTACCAATCACGTGCGAGAGTTTACAGCGTTGTATTAAGTGATGTCTCAGTTAGAGCTAGCGCGAAAAAAGCTGCGCGGTTTCAATTGCTCACCGCTGCAGAGGGCATTTCAGGTGTATTTACTGCTTGAAGATTCATCCCTAAGTGACCGTCAGCGAGCGTTAGAGGCTTAAGCGCGGTGTGAGTAATGTCTCAGTAACCAACCACCCGATTGCGGGAGGGAAGGCTTCGCCTTCCTGCTGCTGCAATCCACATTGCATGTTAGGTGTGTTTTCTGATACTACGTAATGAAAAGGTTCATCCTTGAAGTGACCAGCAGCGAACGTGCTAACACAAGTAAGCCGTATAGCCGAGGTTTAGTAAAATTTCAACCGAGGTTTTGAAATCACACTTTAAGAAGGTAGAAGGTATATTTAAACGCCCGGGGCAGTTAATGCATCGCCATAGCGAGGCGTATATATACAGCCGCGGCAGTTAAGAAGTTCTAAGTTCGAATAAATATTCACAAAAAAAAAAGGTACCACATATAATCTAATTTAACACTAGGTTGCATACGAGGCTTAGTTAAGCAGGATTATATTACAGGGAAAAGCTCATCCTGGTACAAAATATAACTGTTATATCAATAAAATAATTTTTGAGAAAAAAAATAGAACCGACTTCAAAGCAGAGCAACTATAAATTGCGCTAAAAAGTAAAAAATAACCTCATTCTTTAAACAACATCGATGTGACTCTTAAACAAAGTTTTAGAAGGCGGTGCAAAATTATCAGTCTAATTACCATTACGCCATTTGCTACTTCATATTGGAACTGTTGCTAATTCTGGGAAAATATATATATTTGTAATTGATTCATGATTACAAAAGATTTTATCTATCCTAATTTTGCACCGACTTCTAAAGCTTTATTTAAGAGTCACAAGGATGTTGTTTAAAGAATGAGTATAGTTTTTACTTTTTAGCGCAATTTATACTTGCTCTGCTTTGAAGTCGGTTCTATTTTTTTTCTCAAAAAATATTTTATTTTATTCTTTTTAGTGTAAATATTTTTTATATAAATACTTTATTTTTTTTTAAAAAATTCATATCAAAAGGCAAACCTTCTTTGAATGAATGGCACTAAAAACTAATCATTTGTATGATAAATTCCGTTTAGAAGTCAATTTTAGCAAACAAACTGACCAGATTCAATTTTTGCCTCAGAGAAGCCTTCAGTGAAACTGTTGCTATAAGTGATTTTAATATTATAGCTTCAATGGCAACACTCTTTTTTAACAATGACTTTTATATTTATTAATAGTTTTCCCAACAAAGAAAAATCATGTCAAGCCTTTCCAATTAAAATACAAAATACTTATTTTTCACCCGTAACGTTTTTTCTAAAAAACAAATGTAGTCACATTGATGTACGATATTTGAGTTAGACGGCTCTCTATCTATTAAAAGAAAAGTCATCAAAATCGGTTCATTTAGTCAAAAGTTATGGATGAAAAACTAAAAAAATGACCCTATTTCTGCCCATAACTTTTTTTCTAATTATCGAATATGTTCAAACAAAGGTACGGGACCTATAGGAAACCCCACTCGATCGATTAAAAAAAAATCATGAAAATCGGTTTATCCGATGAGAAGTTATGAGTGGAAAAACAAACAAAAGAAAACGACATACATACAATATGAATGTATAACCTCCTCCCTTTGTGAAGTCGGTTAAAAACATACACAAATAAGCATTTTTTTTTCCTTATCATGTATTAAATATAATGTACTTGCATTATAATGTATTGTACGTTTTACATTAGAACGTCGCTTATCCGAACACCGCTCAACCGGATGTCCAATCAACCGGATTAATCAGGGAACAGGTGTAAATTTTTTTTTCTACACTCTGCAAGAAAAAAATACGCGAAAACCCTGACCTTCAGACTCTCTAATAAGGGTCGAAAACTTACTTTCTTTGCCTTTTGACGTTCCAGGGAAACGTAATTCTCCCCCCCCCCCCTCCCCTCCGCTCACGTATGTTTACCTTTTAACCACAAATACGGTACCTTTCTTTTTTGACCTCAGAGGGAAAGGAAGGGAAATTCTTCACCCTCCGGAGCTTCGGAGCTGCCTCGGGGACTTCGGGGTCCACGGATTTTACAAGCACGTATTCCCAAGCGTACATGGTGGGTCTTCAGCCGGTCGGGTATCGAACCCCCAATCTTCCAGTCGGAAATCCGACATCCTAACCACTAGGCTACCTGTCTAAAATGGGATTTCTTTTCGAGGATTAAACTAAGTCTTATTATTAAAGGCGATTTTGGTGAGAATGAATTCTAAAAATTAATTGATGTAAAAATAATCCCATAAATTTTAATATAAACTCGATTGTTACTTTTTAGAGACTAGGTTTCCAGCTAATTCACGGATATGTATGGGTTTCATATATTTTCTCAATATCGTTATCCTTGCGGAAAGCACCGGGTTGCTTTACTTGTAGGTAATAATAGAGTGGGCGAAATATTTTAATGTGACTAAGAATGGAGAAAAAAAGCTACCATAAAAAGAGAACTCTTTATCCCAAACTTCTAGGAGTAAAAATATTGGGAAATATGCTTCCGAAATCCTCATACCTCCTTAAGAAATAATAAACGTAATTTTCTTCTACGAATAGTTTAACTACGAATAGTTTTGTTAACTTGATTACTCGGGATGCGCCAGGCTCAATTTTCTCTCAACAAAATAAAAGTGAAGACTAATTTAAGAATTACCATGCTGGGAATTATTTGTTTTTACTTCTTGTCAGTAAGATATACATTTTAATTTATTCAGTTTTAAAAAAATGCATCAAAACCAAATATATCAATGCTTAGTATTAGTACGCGATTTGAAGTCATTTGGACAATTTGGTATGCAGTTCTCTCGCTAAATGGAATGATTTCCCTACTGAAAAACTTCATTTTTTGAACGGCATAAAAGTATAAACACGCATGAGTACTTTCAAGATTTTTGCCTATTAAGTCTCAAAAAAAAAAAAAAAACGATCGCTAAAAAACTAATAGTTCGAAATTTTTCGAGAAATATCAGGTTCTTGCGGTTTTTCTATGTGTCCAAACACAGTTTTGCTCCTTAATTTTTACTGATAATAAAATAAAATATTATGGTACTTAACTGAATCAGATAATAACATTGATTAACTGAACTTCTGATGATATTGATTGCGTGAAGTTTTTAGCTTCAAAAAGCACAGGGATCATTCGTAATGATGTCATGCTTCAAGGAGGGAGGGGGGTTGAGAATTTGTGACGAGTTGGGATAAAGGGAGGGGGTAACAAGATGTGTGACATCATGCTTATGCAACATTACGTGATACGTGACAAAGGGGGGTCCGTTGAAGTGTGACATTTTGTGACAAACGGGGGAGGGGGTTTCAAATATAGGGGGAAAAGAGTGACATTATTTGTGAACGGTCCCATAGTATAGATGAGCCCTAAAATATACATTAAAAGCAAATTTATACACCAACTTTTTTTTTTTTAACTTAAACACTCGCACACTAAAAATATTACAAGTTGAACTGATTGTAAATAGTACTTCCCGACGTTTATCAAGCATAAATGTAAAATATTCAGCCTGAACGGTGGAGCGGGACCGGGGGTCTGCAACCTTTCTTTGCTACATTTTTATCTGATCGAATGCGAGGATGATTTGCTACCACAAGGATTGAAAGAGAATCTCTAAGTGGTTTTCATCGAACGATAAAGAATAAAGGTTTTTTGAATTGAAATTCTTCAGCGCGAATAGCGATAGAAACTAATCATAACTTTTGGAAACCAATTTTCAGAACTCTCCATGGAAGCAGAAACATTTTCTTTCTTTTTTTTAACCTCATTCTCTAAGCGGGATTTTAAGCAAGAGTACAGGTTGTAGAGACAGAAGAAAATATGATAAATAATACAGAATTGAATTTTTTTTCAGCCAGATTCATATTAAATGATTACGTTCATACTTTATTCGCAATTAAATGGACTTTTAACGTATCGTTTTGTATCTATAACAAATTTCATTTTATCATACATTCTTAAATATCGTACTTACACAACATTTAACAAATGTCTCAAAAAGTTTTTGAAAAAGTGCATTGTTAACCAGATTTTTGCAATCTGCAAAAAAAAATCTAAATCTCTATCAAAATATTTATCGAGCTTACATACGCAAATGTAATAATATTAATACTTTTTATAGCTGTTGATGAAAAAAATGATCTTTTTCTGCTTATTCTGGGATACGCAATAGGTTTGCAAAATCAATGTAATATAGTTTAACGTATTTATAAAAGGGATGCTATTTTCTTTAATTTATAAAAATCTGGCGACTCAGTAACAGGCTGGTAGGCAACTTTTTTTTCTATTTGAAATTTCGTGCAAAATTAGGCCACAATTTTATATTACCAGTACAATCAGTTTAGAAGAAACTGAATGTTTCAAAAAGAACTATCATATCTACTTAAGCAAACATATATATGTTTTATTGCTTGTCTTAAATACCGCTGTTGATGGAAATGAAATAAGCAGTAAAAAATCGATAATTAAATACATTATAATTTATTGAAATAAAACCCCAAAATACTTTTCAAGCATAAATAAAAATTCTTATTCAGTAAAATAAAATTATCTTCTTCAATTGAACGCCATTGTGTCGAGAGAAAGTATTGATGAAACATGAAATTAAATGATTAACTTCAGAAAAAAAAACGTCGAGCTACTCTTTTTACTTTGCAATTTTCAGTAGCAAAAGTTGTTAATAAATTAAATTTAAACTTTATGAAAGCTTTTTAGGTAAACTTTTTTCGGTGCGAAGACATGAAATATTTTGCAGTCTTGAAGAAAATTAAATAAGCAGGTAATGGAAAAGGGACTTTAGAATTTATTAAGCTACAAGCTGATTTTTTTATTAGTAAATTTATTTCGTGAATTTAATCACTCATATATTAGACGCAAAAAAGTATTAGGAAGTATTTGTGATATTCGAAAAAATAAATTATATTTCATGAAATCTAATTTTATTTTTACGGAATTAAAATATACATTAAAATTACTGAGAATAAAGAAATAAGGTTATTATAATGCACAATGTTATATTTTAAGTATAGACTTAAAACGTAAAAAATAAGGAATTGAGTTGTAAATATTAATTTATCCAGCATAAAAGCTAATACATGAAAATACTCGTACATTGTGGTAAGAAAAGGCAAAAAATGCTCTAGAACTGATTCAAATTCCAGCGAAGGTAATTTTTTGAAAACTTATCTGAAGGGATAATTCTTGAACAATTATCCCTTGCAAAAGAGAACATTCAATATAAATGTATTTAATGTACATAAGTACCCAAATAAATAGCCATATTTTTGAGGAGACAGAAAATCACCATATTTTCAATACCTTGGTTTTTCATAAAGATTTTTTAATTTACACTTACTACCTGCTGATTCGTCATTTTTTTTTCTTTTTTTTAACCATGGCCTGTATCTCAAATAATTTAACAAACGTTCAAATGTCTAGATTAATTAACAGCTGATAGTGATCTAGCAAAGGCACAGGTGATGATGCTACTACAGTATAACATTTTTTTATTACTATTATTAATTTTATTTATTTATTTTTACGCTCGGCAATTTTACAGAATTTTACATACTTTATTTCTGCTAATTTACTGAATCTTGAGTATTATTGCTGTCAATTGTGTTCTTTTGTGAGGTTTTTATTTTCTTCGGTAATTTTATTTTTTTAAGCGTCTTCTAGTTTCTTGTTTTTAAGTCTATAATTTTTCGCAGAAACTCCAAATAAAGGATTTAACCACTTAAAGCACGAGTTTTTTTTCTCAAAAACCAGTATAGTGCAAGTTATTCTTTGCAATGGTTGTGGGGGGGGGGATGACTAGGAAGCGGGAGAGTGGGGTGAAAGTTACAAAGAAAAAAATATTATACAAACAAAGTGTAATCTCAGACGGGTATTAGAAATAAAATAATGCACAGGCATGGGCAAGTATTCCGATAACTTTCGCCCGTATCAGACACGGACAATTCGTGATGGGGTTAAAGTAGAATCTCGTTTATTCTTGGGAGAATTTTTTTATAGGGTTTACTTCTTGAAAGTGCAAAAGCATGAAACGTACGTCTGAGATTTATTTAGACTTAACGCTTGATTTGCAGCCCCATGCTAGAAACATATTGCATGGGAATGCAAGTGCATGATAATTCCCATTACCATTTATAAAAATCTACTTTAATCCACAATTTGTTAACTCATGCGCAATTTTCTGCACCTGAACATTATTTCTGTAAGCCGGCGCAGTGGCATCATGGTAATGCGCTAGCGTCGTACGCCCAAGTTCGCTAAGCTCAAACCTGTCTGTGTCGGCGGGTTTTGAAGATGCAGACAATCGCCAGTGCCCATGTCGTACCTGTATTATTGTACGACATGCAAAAAATCCCTTTAGTAGCCATGTAGCTTGGATACTGTCGTCTAAAGTAAATTCCTAATGCAATTTCACATCAACAAACTCCATGTGCTTCCCTCACAGGTGAAGAAACTGGACATCAAAATTTTCATGCAGCGATAGTACCAATTCTGGCGCTGCTGAAAGAGATGGTACCAATCTTAGGGAACACATTAGGTCTGCAATGGCGGTAAGCGATATGCAGCCCATTGCCGAAAATTGGGAGGAAAACACTACCCCGTATATGAGTTATTTATGAAATATCATATCATGAATTTTAGAAATCGTTGTGAGCGACACCTAAATTCATATTTGTTCACTAAATGTTTTCAGTTCATTTCGAGACATTTACGTTCAACCGAAACTTGAAAGAAGAAACCCACTATATTATCTACATACTCAGCCATTATTTACATCAAAAGAAACTTAAAATCATTCCAAAGTTGAACAAGAAAAAGAAAAACTCCTGTTCGCAGAATCTTTTCGCACATCATCTTCCCTTGAACGAAAGTGTTCTTTGAATTTATGGCAAATGACTTCTGAAGATCAAAAGTAGAATTTACAATAAAAACCGAAGCTGCTTAAAATGACTTTAATTTTTCACGCATTATTTTTCCATATTTCTCCAAGAGGTTATGTTCTGTAAGAAGATAGAGAAAAACTGAGTAGCCAAGAAAAACTTCCATAAAAATTTCATCGGAGGAAAACTTTTCTTTCGAAATTTCAGTAAAATGAAGCCAGGAAGAAAGGTTTTAAAAGAATATCGAATATAAAACTTGATACGTGCGATAGAAGAGAATATTTACTGCATTGAACTCATCATAGGGTTCTTTTGGAAAAAATAAAACTGGTCAATTTGTATGCAACCATAGTAGAGACAAAATTTATAACTTTTACTGCATTAGAATTTAATAGGTAGTTAAAATACAGATAATGTGATCAAAGCATCCCTATTTTTGTGAAATAACAAACAGAAGAAAGAGGAATGTGATTTTTGTAATTAATTAAAGAGAGAAATATTATGATTTTGAAAAATATTCAGCACATTACGTAATTTCACCTAGTTTCACATTCATGGTGTAACTAGGTGAAACTACCCCATTATTATGGTTCAACTTTAGTACCCAATGTTGGCTGCAGCTAAAATTTCACCTTTTTTTACGGTTAAAGGTTGAACTAGAATTTTTTACAGTGTAGAACATTCAAGGGCGGATCTAGAAAATCTTCAAGGGGGGGGCGATTTTGGAAATCTCGGGGTTCAATGTAAGGATGGATGGAGGAGATTCTTCATTCCTTTTCAACAGTCCCTCCGCCGCCCTCCCCCCCCCCCTTTTTTTCAAACAGTAGGAACAAAAAAAAAAAATGCTAGTGTAGTGATATTTAACATTTTACTGGCCCATTTTTTCAATGCATATACGTTTATTCAAAGCCCTTATAAAAGGAACACAAGCTGACATTTTTCTGCTTTCGCAAATCTGTCTATAATTTTTTCAACGTCCAATGTAATATCTTTATGGATATGCAATAACGCTAATTCAGTGAGTCTATCATCACTCATTCTGCTTCTTAACCAAGTTTTAACCGAGTTAGGATTTCCTTCAAGCTTTCTCAAGAAGAATGTAGGCTTGTAAATACATTTTCTAAATTTGAGTTGATATGTCTAAATTACAAAATAATAGCAATTATTAGTAATATATTTTCTAAAATTTTCAAAATGTAATACTAAATATGTACTAAAAAACCATCCACGGGTATGTGCAATTTATATAAACATCTGTAATTATGAATGTTCAAGGAAATGTTTCAGACTCCAGGTTTTAGCGTAAATGCTGCAGGAATTTACACCACGTGCTAAGGGTTGGCTAGCTGTCACCAGTTTGATGGGTAGAAGAAAAGAGCAGGGAATCTCTTTCCCATTTTACTCCGAGGATTAGCAACTCAGCAATACTAAAGGACAAAGGGACAGGGGGAAAGCATAGAACTTGAAGGGATGTTAGGCTGGGATTCCAAGAACATAAAAAAATGGCTGGTCCCGGGGCACAAAGAGTAAAAACTCACTTAGGAGTGTCGTTGTAGTATCCACTTGAATCAGCCCAAGGGGGGGCGATCGCCCCATCGCCCCCCCCCCCCCTTAGATCCGCCGTTGAGAACATTTTATGTTATTTTCTGAAGTTACTTGAGAACGCATTTGGTTACTGAATATTTGATTCTCTAAAAAATCTTTATGCTAAAAAATAGTTATGCAGTCTTAAAAAGAATTCTTCACTTTTTAAGAGATATTAGACATATTCAACTATTAGTTTCTTATAAAACACCTCATATAACTTGAAAGCTTTACTTGAAAACCAAACTTTTTTAAATAGATATCGTTCCACAATAGCAACAGCAGCTGCATTAGAAAAGCTTATTAATCATATGTTTTTCTTTTTTTTTGGTTATAGGTTGAACTAGAAATTTTTTTGGTGTAAAACATTGTGTGTTATTTTTTGAAGTTACTTGAGTACGCGTTTGGTTACTGACTGTTTAATTCTCTATGAAATGGTGATTCAGTCTTAAAAAAACTCTTCACTTTTTAAGAGATATTAGACACATTCAACTATTAGTTTCTTAGAAAACGACTCATATAACTTGAAAGCTTAACTTGAAGACCAAACTTTTTTAAAGAGATATAGTTCCACAATAGCAACAGCAACTGCATTAGAAAAGCTTATTAATCGTGTATTTTTTTTTTTTTTTTGCTCAAAGGCGAGGATACGGTTTTTTCCCGACAATGATAAACAGAAAAAAATGAGAACTGTGTTGAAGATTATGTTCGGTGAGTGATAACTATCTCAAATTTATGCCGAATGGCTCAATAATCCGTTTACTTAAGACAGATTTAAGCAGAAAACTTAAAACAATTTCAATAATAAATGAAAATTTGTTAATTTTAGAAAGGAATTAAATATTTAAAGAAAAACAAATCATCAAATCTCCTCTAGTAAAGTGTATCACTTCTTAAAATTAGGACTTAAAGTGATAATAACTGTAACTTTTCTCTTGATTAAAGAAAATATATTATAGCTTTAATCCTCAACTCTAATTAACGAGATTTATAAACAAGAATTTAAAGAATCGTTCATTACGATTGTGAAAGTGTACCATTGCAAGATCATTTTGCAAAATAGTGTCATTCACTCAACTGTTGGGATTAAAGTAAACCTAGCTCCTCTAATTAATCTATAGCAGAAATTAAAACTTGAAAAATGCCCATTCCGCATTACTTGGAACCGCAATTTGAACATAATGATACGGAATTGTAATAAATGCATTCCTTGGTAAATTTCTTTTTTTTTTCATTTCGATTTGGAGCCCAGTAGAGCTAGTTGATTTTTTAAATATTTAAATTAAGTAAATGTCCTGAGTATTTTACATGCGAGAATTATTCAAATGAAGCTTTTGAAATACACGGGAATCTATGATTACACTAGTTTAATTAAAACGCTTGCATGCTTAGAACTTTATATAGATTGCTGGCGAAAGCGTGCAAACAATAAAAGTGGCTTTTAACTGTATCTTGATTTTTTTTAAAGTAATTTTAAACACATTTTCTATTTATTTATATACCTGTTAATGCGCTATTTTATAAAAGCTGAGTATTTAACAATTTTTTATCTTGAACCTTGGAGTGAGTCAACACCAAATTTTTAACAGTGTGGTGTTGCAATGGGAAAAGATACATTGTGTGCGTTTGAAGAAAATTGATCCGTGAGTAATTCTATTTATTTCAAATTTATCCCATCTATGTCTGCATTGAAGAAAGTTTTTCAAAATACAAAAACCTTACTTTTGTATATGGTCTTTCTTAATGTAAAAAAACACTTAATTACTCAAGGTAATTAAGATCATGTTATTTAAGACAGTGAACTTATCAAAATACACGTTTACCATTTATTGGTGTATTGATTTCTTTATTTTGGAAAGTTTTTTTTTTTTTTTTTCTAAATTGAAAAATGTTTTTCAACCATACGAAAACCTTATTTTCATATGCGGTCTTTGATAATGTAATAAAAATAAAATTACTCAGGGCAAATAAGATTCCATCATTTAAGACAGTAAAGTTATCAAAACACATGTTCACCAGTTATTTACCAGTTTTTATTATTTTATTTACTGTAGAAAATCATTTAATGGTACTGCCATTACAATTTTTCAAAAAAACAAATATTTTTAAATGCTTTAATGAAATTTCGACTTCAGATCTTAAGTGCGTTCTTGAAAATGTTAAGTGCATTTTCACATCTTAAATTGCATTTTTTTTTTTTTTTTTTGGTGTTTTTAGAGATTTTCAGGGATTTTTTACGTAATGAACTTCCGGGGACTGTTTATTAGAAATTGTGGCTTGCAATATTCTAGTGTTTCGGAACCTCTGTTTTACAGCACTTTCAATGTAGTTATCTTTCTTTTCTCTTCTGTTTTCTTTCTTAAAGAGTATTTGCATTTATTGAGTAGTCAGTGGAAAAATAAAGCGTTAAACAATGTATAAACGATTTGTAAAAAATAGGTGCTAATGCGTAACAATAGTTATCGTATTGCAGTTCGGCAGAAATTTGAATTCTCAGTAAAAGAAAAAACAAACGAGGAAGAAATATTTACGTTGAAAATGATTACTTCTAATTCTTAGACATGAAAATAGCGAGAAAACGAGTCTCCAAACCTTCAGCCGTTCTTGCAAAATAATAAATGTAATTTTCTCTCTTTGCTTACTGCGAATATTTTTACTAACCTAATTACATAAGAAGCGCAGAAAAGAATTTTCTAAGTTCTAGTCTAAGATCCAATTTTCTATTTTTTTTTTCTTTCGCAAGTAAGTAAAGTAATAGTTTCAGAATTTCCAAACTTGGAAACTTTACATAATTCCATAACTCTAATAATGATATTGTATGTTTACGGAAATGTACACACATGTGCTTGCATTTTTTTATTTCCTTTAGTTTTTTGCATAAAAATACAACAATGGAGTTTCATCTCAAAAAGAGTAATTTTGCATAGTGCTACATTTTGGAATAGTGCTGCCATTAGGGTTTTTCTTCCTTTTTCTCTTTTTTTACCCTAAATATGTTTTTGGAAACATTGCACTCGTAAGAAATACATGTGCGAGGGAAATTAAATTATTCTTTCCGGTTCCTCATGAGCACGAAAAAATTCGTACTTAGGACTAGGGATGTAACGAATAGTGATTTGGCCGAATAGCTACTTCTTCCAAGGGCCACTTCTTCCAAGCCGAAGCCGAATATTCGGCCAGTGTCGTAGCCGAATACCGAATATTTGGCGGCCAAATATTAAAATTTCTAGGAAATCGTTGTAATAGAAAGTATTTCTCAAATTTAAAAGTATTCACCAAGTCAAACTCCAATTACACGCAATCTATGATTTATGATTTAATTCTGTTTTTTAAGAATTTAAAACTATTTAAAATGTTTAACTATTTAAAATTTTTATTAATCTATTTCTTCTATTGTTTTGATTGTAATAAAACTAAGAATTTAACCCACAAGTGGAATAGTAATGACAGGTTTTATGGTGGTAAGCATTAGCATTATTTTACTAATTATTTAATTCAAATGAAAGAACTACTATTGCTTAGTGAACCTTGCTCAAAACTGATTTATGAAGATATTTTAAGAGTTATAAAAGTTAATATTTTTATTTTATGGGGTTTTTTACATACCTATTTTTAAAAGATATATTAAAATTTAATACACTCAACTGGAATATATTTTTATTTTCAAAAACCCCACAAACTTATGCTATCTAAACATTCATGATATATTCCAGGCATTTCACATTTATCTCTTACCCGATATTCACAATAAACCAGTCTACCCGAACAAAGTCTGACTTCCACTTTGTCAATAATAACAAAACTATTTCTCCATCATAATTAACTATTGCCAGCTTTTGGGAGCAAATGCTAAATATAAAATACAATATTACAACTTTTAAATCTGTTTTTGCTCACTCAAGCCTAAAACGAGGTTTAAGAAAAGTAGCTTTTTTTATATTATTTTTATTTAATAAAACTATATACTAATGTATTCTTTTGCAATAATTATAATACAATTTTAAATGTTTAAAACCTACTAATTTCTTTATTTTTTAAAATTTCTACTGCAGCAGAACTATTTGGCCGAATTTGACCTTATCCAGTATTCGGCCAGACCGAATATTCGGCCAAAGGGCCGAATAGGCCGAATACCGAATAGTGGCCGAATATTCGTTACATCCCTACTTAGGACAACAATTTAAATTATGTGCTATTTTATTTTCTTAATTTTTCTTTTGTCATAGCTTACCTACCAATATGCAAATTTTGATACTACGGGATAACGAAAACATAAATGCTGTGTGTTAAAAATTTTAAATTTTGTGTCCCTTGAGGAGCCTGAAGACAATTAATTGAACTTCAAATTCTTTGCACCTGGGTTTTTATGAATTCACAACTTTTACATGCTAGGCCATTTTGAATATCGAAAGAAAAAGAAAAAAATAGAGAGAATTGTGTGCTACTATATTTATTGAATTAGAAAAAAAGTAGCACGTATGTTTATATACTTTTTCTATTGTGCTCTTCTAAGCGAAAAGCATTTTATCCTATATTTTCATTAGTGCATTTTTTCGTCTGAGGATCACTAAACAGGCTCCTTAGATTATTATAAAAATTAAATTTGCCCAAATCAGAATAAATGATAGGAATACCAATTGCTGAGATCAAAACAAGGGATTCTCAAAAAGTGCGCAAAAGAGTTAACGAGATAAAAGCTTATGGAAAGGGAGAAGATATTAACTTTTTGATATTTTTTTTTTTTATTTGTGAGGAAAATGTGCGTGAGTCTCAACTACAACTCTTCCGTATCTCTTATATTTATGTTTCATGACATTGCACGAGGACTGAGAGAAAAACATCGATTCAGAAATTTCTCTCATAGTGGGTGCCAAGTTTTGAAAGTACAGCGTACTACTCAAGTTTAAAATAGAGGGGTGTAGGAAAGAGGTTTAAATTTGAAATTTAACTTTTCATGGAAATGTTCTTCAAGAATTCTTCAAAAAGAAATATTTGATGAAAATATAAAATATATAAAACATTTGATAAAAATATTTTTGTATTACATTTTTTTCCTACAATTATGAATGTATGCTAACAAATTAAATTCCCGCCCCCCCCCCCCAAACAATCACAATTTTAACTGTAGGATTTTGGCACAAACATATTGATGGTTTGCTAGAGCACCGTAATATCACCACAGTCGGTGCCCATTGCTGGATTTTTTTTTTTAATTTTTAAATGTTATACAAAAAATATGAAGTAAAAAATAAAAGATCAAAATTGCATTTTGTTAAATTAATAATTCAGTTAAAATCTAACTGATACTTAATTTGGGTTAAAAATTCTTACTAGATCACTTCAATCAGTTATCTGTCAAAACATAGCTAAAAATTGAAAAAATAATCCGTATTATCAGGACATGTACAAGTGGTAAAAAAAATTTTTGACAAATAAATCAAAAGTTTTGGAAGAATACATCTGCATCCCAGTAGGTTTTTGAAAGGTATTTTTGCTATTCAGAAAGAAACTAAACATACAAACAAAATTTTTAGTATTGAACTGAAACATTTTAATATAAAAATAATCGATTTCCTTAGAATACAATGCAGCTTTGAAAAACACTGAAACAATTTCAATCGAAAACAAGCAATTCTACATTTAATATCAGAACAATATATGCTGTTCAATTGGAAAAGCATTTTTTTTCTTTTATTTTCTTTTCTTAGTATTCAATGCCTACTTTTTTCTGTACCTGTGCGAAAAACATACTGGTGAAGATTTAAAATTTAGGAAAGCACATTATATGCACCGCTCAAAACATTAAATGATATTTTAAGTCTTATATAAAATACCAGTATGAGCGAATTTTTTTCTGTAAAAAAAGAAGAGTGTCACAAATTTAAACTGTCCTCATTTTTTAAAGTCGGATCACGCAAATTTTGACTTTGACGTTGAAAATGACGTTTTAGCGTTATTGAAAGAAATTTGGCTTTATACTGTGTGAAGAAAAAAGTGTAAAAGAATGATTAACATTAAGTAATTGTGTTGTTTCGATGTCTGCAATGTCTCATCGATGACATTTAACAGCTTTCGAAGCTTGGAGAGTTGTTGGTCGTTTAAAGAGAGGCCAAACATAAATCGTAGTAGTAGAAGTCATTGTAGTTTCAAATGTCTGGAACCGTTTTATGGAGACTGGAAAGGCAGGGCAAGGTCACAGACGTGTAACAACGCTAAATTTAACACTAACGGCTCGACGACACCGAATGCCACTCTTCTTCAACAACACCTTCGGTACCACAGTTTACACTCAAACTGTTCGAGATCGGTTCCACTTTGCAGGTATCTATCCTTACCTACTAATGGTATGTATTTTATTAATGTTAACAGAAAACCAGAGTCACGCCGCAGGGAGTGGATAACAAATTATGAACTGGAAGAGAAATGAATGACGCAATATTATTCTCCGTGGCGAGTGTCGTTTTACTGTTCACCCTGATAATCGGCGTACTTTCATCTGGAGAGAATGTGCCACTAGAAAAAAATCTGTCTTAGAACACGAAAGTGTCAGATTTGGCGATGACGGAGTCATGTTTATGAAGGCATATTCATTGATTGACGCACCGATCTCCACATCATTCGAATTGGAGCTTTGACCTGTCTGAGATTCTGAGACCTATTGTAGTCTCTTATGTTGCACCAATTGTAGATGGCTACATTTCAGTGGACGACAATTGGTCACATCATGCTAACTTGGAGAATTGTATCTTTCTCAAGGAACGAATTTCTCGAATGGAATGTCCAGCTTGTTCCCTGTACATGAATACAATAGAGCATGATTGGCACAATCTAATCATACGAGTGAGGAGAACATACTGCCCCTTCAAACAACCCAAGAACTGAAAAGAGCTATTATTGAGTAGTGGGGCAGAATACCCCCAGCGTCTTGTTAATGACCTCGTTGACACCATTCCTCAAAGTCGTTCAACATTGCTGGCTATCCGGGTAAACCATTTCCCTATTTTTCTCTAAAAAACACCTTTATTAAATAATTTTTCTCATATGTAAAAAATGTGGGGGTTTTTTTTGGTACCCAAATTGTCCTTAAAATGATCTAAAAACTAAAAGAACTGTACATTCTTTGAAACTAAATCTTTGATTCAATGAAAAGTATGAGGGTAAAATTCCGTTGTCCTCAGAAAAAATAATGATAATTTATGTAAATAAATGATAAAACTCCAAAAAGATGTGAAAATATTTTATGATAGATTTCATCTTTTTTCGAATTTGCTATGGCGAAATTCTAGTTAATAAATTTAATTTAAACTTTATGTAAGTTTTCTTCGTGAGCCTTTTCGGTTTTATGCAAAATATTACAGCCCGGAAAGTTAATAACTTTTAGATTTTTTTAGGTTATTACGAGATATTTTTCAACTTTTTCCTTAGCTGAAGTTTCTTTTACAGAAAATGATTCACACATAAAGTTAACTAAACCCATCATAAAATACTCTCAGTTATAAAAAAATATTTCAAAGGAAAAAAGAAATAATTTTAAGAAATAACAATAATAGAAATAAGGAAAAGCTTGAAAGTAAACTAAATTTCGCATTTAAAGGCAAAATCGTCTCAAAGTTGATAATAGGGTTATGAGACAGAGGAAATTAATCGTTCTCCCCATTGGTTCGTCTGCTTGTCTGTCTGTTTATACTCACTATTAACTTCTTAAAATGCACATTTGATTTGAGCGAGTACATACAACAATCTATAACGTTAAAATCTGTTCGCGTCTGTCTGTTTGTATGTAATCACCTCTCCGGACTGTCACTGTGTCAGGGAACGAGACAGGTACCATCGTACTATCATGGGAAAGCCATTAAACTCGCTCTCACCCCTCGAGAGCTTTATTTGGCGGAGGTAAAGTACCAACCGCGTTTCCTCCGGAGTGTGTGTATGAGGGATAGAGGCAGGTACCTTCGTATTAGGGATATCCTGGGAAAACCATTTAGCCCGCTCTCACCCCTCGAGAGCTTTATTTGGCGGAGATAAGGTACCAACCGCTTTTCCTCCGGACTAACTGTGTATGAGGGATCGAGGCAGCTACCTTCGTATTAGGGATATCCTGGGAAAGCCATTTACCCAGCTCTCATCCCTTGAGAGCTTTACTTGGTGGAGATAAAGTACCAACCACATTTCCTCCGGACTAACTGTATATGAGGGATCGAGCTACCTTCGTATTAGGGATATCCTGGGAAAGCCACTTAACACGCTCTCGTACTTCGAGAGCTTTACCTTCCGGAGACAACACAACTTTCAAGAGAAAATGCAGTTCTCCTATTGAAATAAAACCACTGCTTAAGTCAGAGATCATGAGTGCCTTTAGATAGCATGCAAACAGCATTTTAGTGGCACGCCAACCGGTTCATATTAAATCACGTTTATTCACTTACATTCACTGAAAACAATATTTCAAGAAAAAAAATAAGAAAGAAAGAAAAGAGAAAAAAACGTACCAGACTAACGGCCACTTAGTGAAAACGGAAGATCTTTAAAGACAATTTTAAAAAAGAAAAATAACAAGTGGCACACTGGAAGCCTGAAAGTAATAAACAGTAATTTAACTAGCACACCTTCTCGAGAAAAGTTCTCTTTTCCCTGGCTTAGGTGGATGACGCTGACGCTGATCAAAAGCTCCGGGCAGTATATTACAGCAACAGAAATTTTCAATTAATATCCCGGTATGAATATTATCGTACATTTTATAGTTTACCGTAATTTTACTTTGTAAATACAAGTTAGGTAAGAAACCATAAATTTAAAATCAAAATTGCGTACCGTAATTCCGGGGCGAGCAAAAGCCGTTTTTAAAGCCCATAGAAACCAATGAGTAAGAAATTGTCATTTTATTGATCACAATAACTTTCTACCCTTTCACTTGAAACGTCAAAAACGCCATTTGTTGAAAATTCATGAAACAGTTTTAGGTTCCTCTGACAGCGCTAAACAGTGTTAGGCTGCAAAACATCATTTGTAAAGAACACTACAAATTTTAAAACAACACTATTTTAGTTATTGACTAAGTGAAGCTGAATTTTTCGGGTCGACAACTGTACGAAAAAAGAATTTGTTTCTGCCTTGATGGCCACAAAAATGATGTTTATCCAAAAAAAGAACAGTTTTGGCATTTTTTCCAATAAATGGGATCAGAACATCAAAGCGCAATGTCAACATGATACAGAAAGGATGAAAATGTCACGGATGCATGCAGAAAAAAGAGCTGCAATTTCATAAATGGATTTTTTTAATACTATTATTTATTTGAACTTGTAAAAGCTTAGAGATATTATTTACAAGACAGTACGCTTTTACACTAAAAATTACTAAAGTTTGAAAGAAAGATAACTTTTCATGACTTTCTAGATTTTTGAAAAATAAGATTTAACAATGATCAGAAGTTATCCAGAGAATGCATCCAGACTATGTTAGAGAAGAATAAAAGACGTGAAACCTGATTATGACGTATTGGATACTTTGAAAAAAAATATTGGGAAAATTAATTTGCCTAAAAATTCGAAACTTGATCACTTTTGTAAGATTTTCTGTACTTTAAGGTTCTTCATAAAATACGGAACGTATCGGAAAAAAAATAGCATCATCAAAATTGAACAGAGCCGAAACAAAATGCATTATTTTCTTCAATAAATGTCTTTCCATTTTATCTCAAGAACTTTACGTTCTACGAAACTTGAGAAAACTCTCCTGCAATATTTTCTCCCTACCACGCCATTATTTGCATCAAAAGGAACTAAAAATTATTCGTAGTTTCAACTGCAAAAAAGAAAAAAAAATACGGTTCTTTGAATCCTTTCGCACGGCATCTTCCTCTGAGCGTGAGTGTTTTTGAATTTATGGCAAATGACTTCTTAGGACCAGGAAAGTTTTCACTATAAAAATGAAACAGCGTAAAATGCTTTTTAATTTTTTGTCCATTCTTTTCCCATATTTTCTAGAATTGTTAAAATCTGCAAGGAGCTGGAGTTGAAAAGGGAAATGAAGAATTTTTAAATAAAAAAAGATGCATAAAAATGACATCGGAATAAAATTATTCTTTAAAAATCTCAGTAAAATGAAACTATGAAGAAAGAAGCTGAAATATAAAATTTGATAAGATGCGATGGAAGAGAATATTTACAGCAGCGAAGTCGTCACTGTTCTCTTTGTAAAATAATAAAATTGGTCTTTACGTATGCAACTACGATCGGGACGAAATTCAAAACTTTTATTGAATAAAAAGTTAAAGGTTGATAAAAGAAAATTCAAGTCATGCGATTTAGGACAATTCCATTTTTCGTAAATAAACAAATAAACAATTTTTTATGCATAAAAATTGAAGGAAATATTTATGTGTATAAGTATACTAAAAAAATCATGTTTCAATTTTCATTTTTTTTATCTTCAGATTAATATTTCATTTATATATCAAGGGAATATTCAATTTTTATCTAAAAAGTTGTTCTAATATAATCCTAGAGTTTCAATAAAACATATAAAATGATAATAAAAGCATAGGTTGTATCAATTTTTGACTTTATTTTTGTCTATTGTTAAAGTAGTCATTCAGACATTTACTGAAATTTAGAGTTTTCAAGGAAAACTAGCAACATAAATTTTTAACTAAAAAAGATTAGGCATAGTAGAAAAAAGCTAGCTGTGCCATTTCTACAAGCGTTAATGCACACAAATAACATATTTAGTTTGATCGAATAGAAGTTTAAAATAAAATCAGTTATTTCATCTTTTAGCTAATACTTAGTTAATGGTGTGTTAGTCGAAGTTTTCATTTTATATTTTTGTATTCGCTGTGACATTATCGTTGTTCTGATTTTTTTTTTCAAATACTAAATTTTAAACCATCGTTTCATTTACAGGGAGGTCACAATTCAGCCAAAAAAAAAAAAGCTTAAATTAAAACTAGTATATGAAACATCAGTTTATTAAATAAAGTATTCAAAATTATTATCAAGTGCTACAAAATTCAGTATTGTATCGAGCGGTTCGCAGAGCTTTTTACGTTTTTTTTTGGGGGGGGGGGGGGTTTAAGGGTTTCAACTCTAAAAATATTAAGAAACCATGTACTAAGTAAATTGTTAGATGATTTCAAATGGAGTTGTTTCTGAGGCATAACTCATAAATGACGTAAATAAACTTGAGCTTTAAAAAAGAGCGTTGTGTTTTTCAAATAGTAAATACTGCATCAAAATAAAGACTTATGAACGCGTTTTTGCTTGTTAACAAAAAATATTAATTTAAAAAAATCACTGTACTTAACGGATTATAATTTAGTTAAGTTATAAGTTAACATTTATACACATTAATTATGATTTTTTTTCCAACTTCTCAAAATTTATGTGGAATAAAAATTATTTTAAATAAAAATTGTCACGAATTAATAATTATTAAAAGCAAAAGAATGAAGCAATGAAATAAACGACTCTTAATCCTTGCTTTGTTTCATTTTGCTACGGTTTAAAAGAAAATAGTTTTTACCATTACTAACAAAGACAAGGAAATAAAAGCATTTAAACCCAGATTTGAAGAGACAAATGTCAAAATGTATTTATTTTACATTGAACTTTTTTCGACAGTTGAGTAATTTTTAAGAAGTTTTGTTTAAAGATAGTTGTGAAAAATTAGCCGCTTTTACTACTCCTCTTTAAAATTTAAAAATCCTCATGTTGAAAAACACTAAAATCGTTTCCAAGTTTTTTGTTTTGAAGTTTATAAGCAGCCATTTAGAAATTGAAATTTCTTGACTATATTGCTTGAACTTCAAGCTGCATTAAATCATATTTCGATAACTGATTCACGCAAGACTGAGAATATAAAAACTTCTGCCTAGTAAGATATACAGTATATGATCGCTAAAATGATGTTATAAAACTATTGGTATGCAGGATGCTCATCAACTTACACTCTCAGAAATAGAACGCTCACTTTCGACGACTCTGCAATCGTCGAGAAAATTTTGTCATTTACAACGATTCATTCATCGCGCGATCACCTGACTTAAAAAAGTTACTACACAAATTTCGCCAATTTGACGAAAGGTTTACTCGGAGCATTTTTCACGAAGCCATTTCGTCAAATACGACGAAAGTTTCGTGAGATATGAGCATGCGTTTCTGAGATTGTAAGGATCATACATGAATGATTTCACGCTTCGAGGGGGAGGGAGGTTCGTGGAATTGTGACAAAGTGTGACAAGGGGAGGGGTAACAAGAAGTGTGACATGAGGCTTATACAACATAGCGTGAAATGTGACGAATGGGGGGTTGAAGTGTGACATTTTGTGACAAAGTCGGAAGGGGGTCAAATATATCGGGAAAAAGCGCGCCATCATTTGTGAACGGTCCCTTACCAGATAGGATTTCCCTGTATTTCAATTAATCAAGAAGGAACATTCTCATCAAAGTCTTACACGGAGGCTGCCATCAAATTAAAGTTCAACTTTTTTGATACCCTTAAAATAACAATTGTGCTCCCCATTTCCAAATAACATTTGGTAAATTCCATTAGTCTTATCATGTCTGCCGCAATATTTTTGTTCCATTTTGAGTACTAAATATTAAAATAACTGAATAAATTTTGGTGTGTTTACACATCTGCATGCGTACTTTTAAAACAGTGGGATGGTTTTAGTTTAAGGGTTACAAGTAACCCTTATATTTTCACATGTGCGCAAGAGCAAGACATAATTTTGCCTTCAAAAATATATTCTGCGCTTGCGCAGATGAGAAAAGACAAGTTTTTCGTCTTTGTCGCCTTTGGTGTGAAAGCCCCCTAAAGGTTAAACATTTTGAGTATTATGTAAAAATATATTCTGAGAACCATTACAAAATTTTAACATCTGTAACTGAATGTTTTTACATATAATAATTGATTTCGTGGAATTTCTTAAAAATTATTCTGCCATTTTTAAATTATTGGCAGAAGATGCGTTCACTAAAAAATTCTAACTCAACCTTTCCCCAAAAA
This sequence comes from Octonoba sinensis, assembly GCA_038502835.1. NCBI lineage: Eukaryota > Metazoa > Arthropoda > Arachnida > Araneae > Uloboridae > Octonoba > Octonoba sinensis. The sequence goes on along the minus strand of CM076602.1, from coordinate 44,235,262 downwards.
AATGAAAAAAATGGTGAAATTTAGCTGCAACCAACATTTAGTGCTAAGTTGAACCCTTGTAATGGTATAATTTCATCATGAATGTGTGTTTTGCTAAGAGTTTGAACTAGAATTGTTACAGTGTAAGAATACCAAAATGGTGAAAGTTTACAATCGGGTACCCCTTGATTTTTTGACGCCAAAAGAGGCGCCAAGATGTGACTAACAAGATGTCCGCTGCCGAAACACAAAACCTAGAAACAAAAGTTTATCGCCAAAATATATCGCAAAATGTTTCGCCAAACTAAGGGGTACCCGACTCTACGCAGAAAAATTTCGAAAATGTGTTACGTTACTTTAAAATTTAATACCGGAAGTGAAACAGAAAAGTTATGTTTTGTTACTTCTGTCACATATTGAATTAGACTGTAGTTTTAATCCGTGGTGAGAATTGTAAATAATTGGTCACCCATATGCCAACTGCACAGACACAACACACAACGATCGACCGCCCCCATATCCCGAATCGTTGGAGTTAGCAGGTAAGAAACGAAAAAGAAAAATACAATACATAAAGCAGTTTTCGTTCCAGTTGCAAATTTTTACCAAATTGAGGAAAAGTCAACGTAGTACAGAACAAATTGCTAAAGATGTGTACACGTGTTTTGGGATTACGATTTTTTATTAATGCTGAAAAGTTCTGAGCTTCCAAAGGCTAAGCAGAAATCTTACCATGATGCTCAATTGTAACTCCGAAGCAGGAGGACACACTTTTCTGAAACTTGTATTGCACGCCGTTGATTCTCTTATTAGGAATTTTTAAACAAAGATAAATGTTCACTTCTCAATTTGTGGATTTGGTATGTATACTGTGCGTGATGATGAAGGCACAGTTATATGAACAGCATTTTATTTTGTCTCAGAAAACAAAGTAGAGATTAATCGAGATTAATTGAAGACAACTAATTAGTCCTCGTATGGCTAATAACTTAAGAAGATTACCGTTGTTTCAGTGCTGCGAGGGTATCAGGCGTGGGCGTTCGTAATTCACCGTTGATGATGAATTTTAAATTATTTATTTGGTTATTACGAATTTTAAGTTGAATATTTTATTTATATGTAACTCCTTTATCCAAGAAGCATTTACTGATTAATTGTTCTTTGTAAGGGCAACTGAAGGGCAAATATGCAATTGTTTTTTGAGAGATATGGTTGTCAAGTGATATCTATTTTGAAAATTCGAAAATTAACCGATTTTTTTCGCATGTATGACAGAGAAAATGAAACAGAAGAAACGGTACAGTTCTGTTACATGCCTCACGTTTTGGTAACTATTTTCCTGTTTGTAGCCAATAAGAAAACTGTCAATAGTATTCGATGTGATAAAAAGTACTAATTAGTCCTAGTCTAATTTAATAGTTTATTACTGTAACTACTTCTGTAAACTTAATGTGAATTTGAAAGCTTCAAATTGATTCTCCTGAAAAACGAAAATTAGAACTTGTAATAATAATTTAACTTTGTGCAAATAAACTGTAATAAAAATAATTTCACGTTATTTTGAAGCACAAATGAGTATTAAAATGCAGACATATGTTTCGGGATTTCTTGGAACCCCTTTTTCAATGCGACAGGGAGCTTCCAGATGCAAAACATCCAAATCTTTCTTGGTTTTCTTGTTAGTTTTCCTTTTTTGTGTCTATTTTTCTCTTTCCCCCCTCCCCCTCCCCTCCTTTACATGTGTACTTTGTTTTGCATTTTGTTTTGGTACTTTCTGTACTTATTTTTATATCCATTTTATTATTTGTATTTTTTATTATTTTTGCAATTTTCATGTATTTTCACATTTTTATGCATGTTGTCTTCTTTTTTGCTTTGTTTTTATTGATATTCCTTTTTTACTTCCTGTACTTTCAACTGGATTCGTTTGTTGCTCTCTTATTGGTGCCTTCCCCCTGCTACTTCTACTTCCACTTCACGATACCTTCATTCTCCTTGGTTTACAGATAATTCTTAGGCTATATATTTTTATTACTATATAAGCTTTGTTTTTGTTGTTTTGTCTGCTTCATTTCGATGTTTTGCATCTAGAAGCTCCCTGTCGCATTGAAAAAGGGATTCCAAGCAATCCCGAAACATATGTCTGCATTTAAGGCTCATTTGTGCTTTAAAATAACTTGAAATTATTTTTATTACATTAGAACTTGTGCCATTTGATTCACAACCTTCTAAAACAAACTTATAATCTTTTACAAGTTCAAGAACAGATAACTTTGCTTCTCAGGAAAAATCAAAGTTTTTGTTTTCTTCACAGATTTCCAATAAATATGGCTAATTACAACTTTTAGTACATAAGACGATGAATATTCATGCTAATCATGTTTTAATCTGATTTAAAGATACATATTTTATAGTCATTTATACACAGATACTAACAAGGATATATTTTTTAACTGTGACAAATATTTTTTTTACTTTCTCCGCACACTTGTGTAAATGTTCTGACTAGTGTACTTTTTTCATGGTACATATGTTGCACATTGCAAATCCGATACATTGCTAATCAATACAAACAGAACGTCAATCATACGTGTAGTTGCAGATTTGCCCATCATCAAGTTCCTCGACCAAATACGTAAGGAAACATTAAATTTTTGACATGAAATTTACGTAGTTTAGTTTTCTTGATCGATAATGTTCCCAAAAAGCGAACACAAGTGAAAAAATTTTTGAAAAAAAAGAACCAACTTGAAATTTTGCTAAAAAGAGCAAAATAAATTAATTTTTAAACAACATCGGCACGACTTTTAAACATAATTTCTGAAGCCGGCTCAAAATTATATAATTATCACTACGCCATGTGTTACTTTACATTGAAACCGTTGCAAACTCTGAGCCATTTACATTTGTAATTGGATTCATGATTACGATTACAAAAGATTTAATCTATCATAATTTTGCACCGACTTCAAAAATAATATTTAAAAGTAATATCGATGTCGTTTAAAAAAATTAATTTATTTTTCAATTTTAAGCGCAAATTTTAATTTGAAGTCGGTTCTATTTTTTTAATTTTTTTTTCAATTTTTTAAAAACTTTTTTTGATGTAAATACATTTTTCAGATGAATGCTCTGTTGAAAAAAGGAGAAAGAAAAATTATATTAAATTGCACACCCACTTTGAGTGACTGTGACTGAAAATTAATCATTTGTATGATAAATTGCGTTTCCAACTTGATTTTAAAAAGTCCAGAACAGACTCTTCAAACAGACTGAATGAATTTTGTTTCAGAAAAGCCTATACTCAAATTATTATTGTAATTGCTTTTAATATTACTGCTTGAACGGGGGCAAACTCTTTTTAACAATGAGTGTTATATTTATTACCTGATAATTTGCATAATTAAATTGAAAGAAATATTAAGGGAAGCCTTTCCAATATTGCAAGAAAAATACTTATTTTTCATTCATAACGTTCTTTCTAAAGAACAATTGTAGGCAAATCGATGTACGATATTTAAGTTATACCCCGTTCCCCCCCCCCTCTATCGATTAAAGAAAAAAACATCAAAATCGGTTTCTTTAGTCAAAGGTTATGTATGCAAGAACAAAAAAATGACTACATTTCTGCCCATAGCTTTTTTTCCTTTTTATCGAATGTGGTCTAACGAAGGAATGTGACCTATGGGAAACCACCTTCGATCGATTAAAAAAAGAATCATGAAAATCCGTTCATCCGGTGAGAAGTTATGAGTGGACAAACAGACTCAAAAAAACGACATACATCCAGTACGAATGTATAACCTCCTCCTTTGTGAAGTCGGTTAAAAATAACTGTTTTCTTTCTTTTTTTTCGATCTCCCTCCTTTTTAGTTTCTTTTCTTTTTTTCCCTATTATATATTTTTTTTTTAATTGATTATTAGCTTATTCAAATAGATAGAAAATTCGCATCATTATTTTTGAGTGAAATTTCTGGGAAGAAAGTACTAAGTAAAAAAATAGCGTTTTAGGACCTTAAATTTAAAAATGTATTTTTATTTAAGGTTTTTAGTTTTATAAAATGTTTCTCCCAATGTATAATGATTATGAATCTTTCTTCTTGGTTTTTTTCACCTCCCTATACTTCTAATCAGTATCCTCTCTTATCTTGCTAATCTACCATAAATTTGGCTACATCAATTTATAAAGTCATTCTTTCGGATGAGTTTGTCAATTTAAAAAAAAAGTGGGAACACTTTTTAGGTACAGAATAAAACTATTTATAGGAGTGTCATATACACGCGAAAATAAATTAAAAATCCATTTAAAGTCTCATTAAAAAAATAAAATATCATGAAAAGAATATCCATTTTTTTAATTAATTAACCTTTTTAAAAGAAAACCAATGTCGTTATATAAATATAAGTAGAAAGCTGTTAAAGAAATATTCTTGTCGTTATAGGCGAATGGGAAATTTAACGCTACTCAATTGACATTGAGATTAAACTCTTGCATTGAAAACGAACCACGAAATAGATGTCTTTATCCTTAATTGCCACCGACATCAGTTACTTTTCTTTACATTAAGTTAAAAGAGAGTTTAGGAGCCCTTTTCAGGATTTAAGGGGAATCGAAAAATCCGTCGATTGTTATAACGCTGGAATAAAGATTAGGCATAAGAATTTCATTATCTCAATCTAGAGCATGTTCCTGCAATTAAAGGGAACTGCATCAAATATTACTCTTAGAATTACTTCACCTAAGTACAATACTTCCCGTTCATTCTGTAAAATCGAGTTGTTGTTCAGAAAGTAGCTCAAAGTGGTTTTCTTAAATAGCTTAAATGGCATTTTTTAGAGTTTTCATTAAACTTTCTTTATTCTATTCTATATATTCATTATATTGAATAGGAAAATTAAAAATTCCTCTTCGAACAGCCTTTTTATACCCTCCCGCGAACAATTAGGAAAATTATTAATCCCTTTTTCCCCTAATTATTTCGAATTTGTTGTTTTTGATTTTGAATAGTTAATTTGATTACTTCTTGGAAGTGTATTATTTTTACATTTTTTAGTTGAACGTTTTTGTTAATTCGCGTTTGGTTTCTAATTTTTCAGTATGTTTTCATGTTCATTTTTGCTTAATTTTTTTCACGTTTTTTATTCTAATCTGATATTTATTGAAAATTTTTTCTGCTTCATTTCATTTGCATCGTCTTTGTTTTATGTACCGTTTCCGTCGAATAAGTGTTTCAGTGAGCTTTTGTTTGAATCTAATTGGTTTAATCAGTGTTTATAAGCTTTTACCATTGGCTGACCTTCTGATCCTTGATTCTGCATGTTTGGTCTATTGTACATTTTTATTTTATGTTCCTAATCATTAAGTATATTATGAGTTTTTTCCTTGATTCTAACTTGTTTAATATGGTTGTAATAACTCCCGTTCTTGGAGGTGGTTATAAAATGGTCGAGTTCTTGTTCAGCGATTTTGCATAAGTCCTTTGTCTCCCACCTTTATTGCCTTAATAGGATTAGTTACATCCTGAAACACACAACGTTTGACATTGATAAAAAGACTTATTTTAGTCCAGAAACACGTCAATGAAAATTACTCCAATTTTTGAGGATCACAATACTTTTTTTAGCACATTTAATTCCTTCGGCTAAAAATATTTCGCCACCAAGTTAATTTATTAGACTTATGATGTTCTTAAAAGGTTAAGATTTTCTCCTGTTTTAACATCAGTGAAAAATAAAGATCTCAAATAAATAAAAATCCAGTTCATGGAATGCGGCACTAAAGAATGAAAGATTTAAAAGATTGTTTTTACTTTCAATAAATGATTAAAGACCAAACTTATTGCAAAAGGAATATATTGCTCGATAATGTTACAAATTTCACCGTTGGTTAAATTTCACTTTTCAAATTTCACCGTTGGCAATTTAAAATTTGTCGCATGCATGTGCTTTGGAGTTACGATGAATCTTTCTTCCATACAAAGAAAGTTTTTAGGCTCTAGATGATCAGCCCCAATCACAAAGATACCAAAATCTACATTGTACTTTACACAGAAATAAGACTTGTTTTGCATATGGTGATACCGTTGAAGGAAAAATAGATGCAAGCGTAGAATATTTGTCATAGATGTTATTGTCCCACAGATACACGATGCCCTCATCTGAAAGTAGAAATACGTACGAAATTTCTCTCGTAGAGACATTGGAGCATTTTACATGTTTTCTAGCTGTTGAAGGAGAATCGACGTAAATTTACAATATTTGCCATAGACGTTATTGTTAAATATTTTCTGATAAGCTGCGCGACGCCATCTTCTACAAATAGAAAATAAGTTAAAAATTTATCCTCTACAAACATTGATTTTACATGTTTATCGTTATTGGGAAATAGACAAACTTTTGAACTTTCATTTCAACAACTGTGAAATTGCTTTACATGTATTACTGCTTTATAAGGAACTAGAAAATTACAACATTATTCCATTCTCAAAATACAGAGCAAACTTGCTTTTTTTTTATATTCGTGTTAAAATATCTGACTAATTCGCTGTTGTTCGCGAAAATAATTCATTTTTCTAGCAAATAATTCTAGCTTTCAAAACATCTAATGTATCAGAAATAAATTGTTTCGCTGTATGTGCAATTGAAACATTTTTTCTCTATGCATTATCAATAAAATTTTGCATTGCTATTTAATTAACTCTGTCTCAATGCATAAAATTCCCCATTTAAGTTTTGAATACAATATGCACTAAAAGGTAGTAAAGTAAAAGGTTCGAAAGTTCAATTTTGAATGATTAATTTTTATGGTAAAGGGTGATTCTATAACATTCAAAAATTCAACATGATAAATATGCCAGATGTAGGCCATGCAACTAGAAGTGAGACATCAGTTTTTAATTGAAAAATAAGCTTTGGGCTCACACTTATAGGTTAGTGGGACATCAGTTGATTAATAGAAACCTTTACGTGTTACATGACAAATGAACACTTTCTTTTGTCTTATATTTTGAACTGGAAGTATGTGTGTGTTTCCCTTTATTCCTAAAAGAATTTTCTGATTCATTCTTACTGCTGCTCTTAAAAGACATGCTTATGTTCACTTTTATTTTTTTCATTTTTTATATGTGTTCATGCTTTTATATTTCTTTTCTAATTCGTACAAAATATCTAACGAAAATATAAACTATTACTCTAAAACTGTAATCTCAGAATTCTAAGAAATCTTGTCAAAAACGAATTATTCTTCTAAAAATGTCTTTAACCTTTTACATTTTTTAAAGCACTATTTGCGATACTTTCTGCATGTTTCAATATTATTTTTGTTTTCAAAAAAATTCTCAAAATTATCTTCATTTTCAAAAGTTCAAATACAATACATAAAAAGAAAAAGATTTTTTTTCTTGATAATCTCCTTTCACGGTATTTTCTTCTGTGATGAGCATTTTTAAATTTATCGCAAATCGCTGCACAGGATTAAAAAAAACTTTCATGGCAAAAAGATCTGTATAAACTTGTCTTTCATGTTTCTACAGTTTCTTTTTTTTTTCATATTTCTCAGAATTTCATCTTTTTTCTACAATGTGATGTTACAAAGAACAATCAAGAAATTCTAAGAAATCATTACAAATATGACATTTCAAGAAGCTCTTTCTTGAACGTTGGCGGGAAAAATTATCTCCAAGGAAAAATAAGATCACGCGACATTCAAAAACGAATCAGAAACGAAAATAGGAAATCTCTTTCAGATACTTAAACTATTTGAATTGATCAAGATAATAACTATTAAAAGCCGAAGAAAACATATTTCTCAGCAAAATTGTGTCCAATATTGAGAGGAGGGATGTCTTGGGGAGGTTTAACATAAAAGGCGTTCCTGAGTATATTATAACCATTTCAGTTTATATACTAATTAAAAATATTTTTTAACTTTCCTTGCATCACATAAACAAAATTAAGCTTTTTATGTTTTTCTCTACTATTGAAAACAATTTAAATAGCAACATAATTCAATCTAATAAATAGTATTGAATAATATCAATAAAGAGATGGGATTAACTTACCACTTTCTGGAAAGTTTCAGAGATCCTGAGGTCCGGAAGTAAAGATTCAAGAATGTTCTATTCAATGGCGAAACATCCTTAAATAAAATACGGGAGGCCTCTTTCTGGAAGATCTGCGAAACGGATGTTATATAACAATATAATAACATTGTTTTTTACACGCACAAAAACACAATTTAATTTTAAATAGCACGGAAAAAGCAGTTAGAATCCAATAAGCTTTTCACGTGACAATACCCAACGAAATCAACACATCGACAGACTTCAAAGCTGTTGCCAACGTAAGGTTAAAAGAGATTGTTAGCAACGAAGCATATGGATATTAGGATGGGCCGAGCTTTTTTTTCTATTTTTGACAATGAATAGTGTGTAAAAGGCCTCATTGGTGGGTAAAAATTCCTCATAAAAAATTTATGTGTGTGGGATATATCCTACATCTACTGCAAACGTCTTATCTATACGCCTTATTTTAGCCTTATCTATACGCAACTATATATAAAAGCCAAAAAATTTCGACACTTGAACAAAATTTGTTAACACTGGGAAGGACCCCTCAGTGCTCGAGCCGTCTTTGTGCCAGTTCCCGCTGCCGGCCTGTGACGAGGTCGTGGGATCGATTCCTATCTTGCCCCGAGTGTATTTCTGTTGTTTCCTCTCTTTTGTAATATAACAATCCTTCATACATTAAGTTGTACTATCTGTCAAATCGGACGAGAGTGTGATGCATACTCATTGAGAAAAGCAAATAAACGCGAAAACATATATGACAGGAAATGGTCGTAAACAAACAAAAGAAAACAGAGTTTTGACGAAATTTCTACGCATTTGTATCAAAAGAAGAAATTATACTACGCACTTCAAATTTCTTTATGTGAGTTTAGTACAAACAATAACCATAATAAAAAACAGCAAAAAAAATATTTTGATACAAAGATATAAAGAAAAAAAAATTGGCCGAAATTTCTACCCATTTGCGGCAAATCAAGAAATCGTCCGACAGAACTTTTTTTTGGGGGGTAGGGTGTTTCAGCCCGCTCTATTGGTTATGGATAACCTTAAAAGTAATTTTAGGAGGCGACACCACAAATTTCATATCATTTCTATCTTAAGGCAAATTTTACTATGTTTTAATTCATTTTAAATTATGTTGATGTGATTGTTCTCTTTTTTTAAGTAGTTTTGGCAAAAATCTACCTATGTACTTTCAATTTTGTATCGATTATTATTTTTACTCGCTTAGTCAACTGTTTACGCAAGAATAAATGAAAATATATATACTCAAAATTTTAAAATTACACCATTATTATCTTCCTTTAATTCCACTCAAGAGTTACTGTTGAAGATGCTGAGTTTTTAAATTACATAATCTGAAAACTAAACATGTAAATGATAATTTAAGTGTAAAGGCCGGTAGGGTGTCGTAGTAGTAAGTTCCGAGGTTCAAACTTCAGCCAAGTCGCTGGATTTTCAAGTTGCAGAAAATCGTCAGCATCCATGTCGTATGACAATGCGGCATGTTAAAGATCCCTTGAGTATCTATTTGGCTTGAATATTCTAGACTGAAAAAATTCCTAGTGCAGTTTCCCATCGTTAGAGCCCGGATTCTGCCATCTAGAGAGAAACTGGGGGTCAAAATTCTCAAATCATAATGTATTTGCAGATAGTGGTGCCACATGAACGAATGGTTGCAGTCGTTGAGGAATGCACTATCGTAAGGAACCAGTAGGCAACCCCATTACAAACAAACAAACAAAAAATAAAATGTAAATTTAATAAAAGAAATGAAATTACATATGTATATCCAGTAATGTTTTGTTAATTACAAATATTTTGAGCAGTTAGTTGCTGATAAATACTTAATTTCATAAATAATTTTTTAAAGGACTGACTTCACAAACGCAGAAGTGCAACCAAGAGCAGTCTGAGTTTAAGCTTCGAAATAAAGTTTTCGATAATAATCAATTAAAAGTTGTTGAACTACAATTAGATAACAAAAATGATTGTTAATATCTTTAATCATTATTTGATCTAAGTCGTTACTCCATTTAAAAGTGGACTGTAACTTTTAAGATGACAGCTTTAACAATAAACTCAATGAATAGCAATAACAATCACAGAGATTCAATCTACAATATCTCACATTGCGAATAAAGTAGGGATATAAAATTAAGTGTTGCACTGACAAAGGAATGAGACAATGCGGTTGAAATGCGGAGATTTAGTAATTTTCAGTTAGAACCGCAGTTATCTGTAAAAGAGTTTTCTTAAGGTAATCAATTAATTAACTTCCATTTCAAGAACATTTTATTTCCCGAACCAATAATGAATAATTTTTAAGACTACAATTGCTTTAGTTAGTTTTAAATTAAAGAAAATAACCTAAGATTCGAAATAAGCAAATAATTATTATATTAAGTCCCAGTTACGAGAGTACAGCTTCTACATTGTGTACTAATGCGATAATTGCAATACTATAGTAAATCACAAAATAAGGAACTCGAATGATTTAGAATTATAAGAAGAAATTATTGGTGGAAATTGTGTTTCAAATCATTTAAATTAAACAGACACATAATTCCAAAGAAAATATGCATTTCACATTCATTTAAATTTTATGAACAATGAATTTAAAAATTACATTCATAACTGTCGCTGGTTATTAAAATGTAGTAGTAAAGTGCCTCACACAATAGTCAGTTTCATAAACGCATATAGATCAAACGCATCTTTGAAGATACGATTAAAAGTTGGAATCAGAGCTCAGCAAATATTTGAAAAAATTGATGCTCTAAAATATCCATGAGTCAATTAATGTTATCTCAATAGACTAAGCGTAACGGAATTCAGAAAAAAATTATTCACAATGGGTTCAACATATTGTTATCTGACAGAAACGTTTACATTGACAGTAAAATAACTTTCGTAACAATATTTTTTACAAATGCTCGTATCTAACTCAAACACGTCTCTGAAGAAAAGATAAACGTTATAATTGCAATTCTAACGAAAAATGTATAAAATACTCCGAAAATACTTATTTCAAGCAGTCCGTCAGCCATTTAATGTTATCTCAATCGACTAACGAAATTCTGAAGAATTTAATTCACACTTCGATATCCTTGCTGCCACTTTTATTAAAGTAGCTTTAAATTAAATTTAAATTTCCTCGGAAAATGCTCAGAATGACGAAAGCTCTCATTAAAGTACATTAAATTAAACGCTTATTCATTAACTTGAATAGCTTGTCAGTTGTCAAAGAACTTTATATTTAGCTTCATTCAACAAATAACGCCAAGTTTTATTTAAATTTCCATCCGATTCATGTATTCAGAAGAAAATTATTGTTTGTTTTTATTTTCTGATTAAATGCTTGTCTAAATTTACGTCTGTCTCAGTTTAATGTTCATTTCAAACTAAGAATACCAATTCAGATCATTATTACTCCTAAAGCTCTGAATTTTCGTCGCAGTATTTAAATGAATAAAGATTGTGTTTATTGGTGTATATTAAAACCTTTAGTGTAAAATAAGAAAGCGAACGTTTTAAAGAAAGGTAATCTCAGAGTAAGAATCAAAACCTAATTCATGCTGAACGTAAAACAGATTAAAATCACTAAATATTATTTTTATCGTATCTACACAGAGATAAAGAATAAGATTATACATTAACTAAAGACTAAAGTTATCACGCAAGTCATTGAGTGAGGAAAATAATAAATACAATATTTAGTGAATGCATTTTTTGAAGAGTAATTGTTAAATCTATTTATTCTATTTGTATTTTTTATGAATTACTATTCAATAAGTTATAAGAATTTTTGAAAAATCTGCCTGATTATTGAAACCGAAGGGGGGACTGGAAACAATTCTGAAATAATCACAGCTCGGGAGCACGGCACGCACTTTCTATGCGGCAATTTACTTCTAAAAATACACCATTTTGGTGTTGGTTATTGTGCAGCTACCCAAAAATAAGGGGGGGGGGGGTTTCCCCACATCTCAAAATACCTGCTGGGTCATAGGTTAAATCCTATGGAAAACCGGGGAAAGGTTTTTTAAAGGTTTGCATATATAGCAAGATCAGGCTGAATTGGTCTTATCTTACTTTGAACCAAAGACATTAAGTAGCCTTAATAAAATTAACAAAAAAAAAATGTGTATGTGTGGTTGTATGTTTCTTTCATTTTTCAAAATATGGGTTTCAAGTCTTTTTCAAATATCCAGCTTGGGAATAGACAAGCATCAGTTAAAGAGCCACATTTTCAAAAAATATTATACAGTACATGGAAAGAAACAAGTTTAACGGTTCTTTATTAGATTTCCAGTATTTAATGCTTTAATAAATTCATGCCATATTATGCTTTAAATAGATAGGTCACCAAACAATATTTGAACAAAAATTAAAATATCACAATGCTTGTACTTTTCTCCACCAGACCACTACCTGCTTGCTGAAGCCGTAGGATTGCTTTCGCACGTCGACACAATGCTTGTACTGGATTTTTGGAACCAAATTTGGCGAGATATCCCCCCAGTAATTGCCAAATGATCGCCAATTTATAGTTGTCTTACATCTCATTACTTCTATTTTATGCTGAAATTTTACCTTCCTCTAAAGAAAAAATTTTTAAGGCTACATATTATTCTGTCATCTACTCGTGTAACGGAAGATCTACTCAAAAGTTTTAATGTAATTCCAGTTTACTTACATTGTATTTTCCTGTGGTTACATAAAATAATGTTTCTAAAAATCTTATCGTATTGGAACATAGTCCTAGGTATTTTTTAAATTATTTTTCTTATATATATTTATTTCTCTCAACGATTTTAACGAAATAGGATCCTGTGTTTTTAATATTCACATAAATCTATTTGCAAATGATTCAAAATGAAATGCAAATACTAAATTCTTAAAAAGTTTTCAGAAACATTTAAAACTCTATTTTAGAAAATGTTTAAATTTATCGAAAACGATTGTTGCATGTGTTAGATTGTCACGGCTTCTGATACAAAATATTGCATATAATTTTATCAAGCCATTTTATTACCTCTTATCTTTCTCTAAAGGAATGAACTAAAAAAAATAAGTCCATAATTCCAAAATGCAGACAATATGAAATTTTAAAGAAAAATCGTTAAACCTTAAGTGTTCTTTCTTCTTGAAGCTCAGATAAAGTGTTACTATTGAGAACATTGGGGTAAAGAAAGATAAGAATAAAACTTGATAAAATACGGAGGGGGGAGGAGTACCTTTATCCTTCTTTGTCATAAAAGTCTTGCACATGCTCTTTCTAAAGTAATAAAAACTCATCTTCACGGCTCACACAATGAATGAGACAAAATTTAAGAATTTTATAGCCTTATCAGAAAGCGAAAAATAAAAATTTTCCATTTTGAAAGCTCCTTATTTTGTTAAGTAGCTCGTTCTCGTTTAAGAAAAATACGCTCTTGAAATATTTTGTGCAGTGCATTTAGAAAGATTTTTCTTTCCCCCTTTCAGCTTTCAATTACGCATTCCATTTCAAAAGTCGGAAGACAAACATTATGGAAAAAAACGGAATTTTCAATCTATTTCCAACTTAATTTTGAATGCACATGTTTTATAACATCAGAAACGCTTGCTTGAGTTGCAGAAGGGTTATGAAACATTAAATAAAAGCATTATTACAGTTATTTCAAATTGCTCTATTTAAATTTTATAATGAACAATGAAAACTAAAAAAGAAGTTTAAACAGCAAAGGTGATAATGAAGAACACCAAACCAATTTTCTGCGATCTATTTTAAATTCGCTGCGTATTGCATGTTTTAAATGTAAGCACTATATATGATGATATTTAAAAAGCAGTGCTGTTAACTATGTTGTTAGTACGTAAAATGCTTGAAATATATACTTTTTTTCTGCAAAAGACATTGAACTGTTGCCCTTATGTGAACAAATCAAAAGCTTGTTCATTTTATTTCTGATTCCTTGAGATAAAGATTGACAAAGAGCGAGATTTAATATTGAATTGGTTTGAATTTGGTTCATTTGGTGAAAAATATTACGTAATAGCCTCGAAAGTTTCTTCATTGGAATTTTTATACAACTTTAGATACGTTAAAGTTGCACTTTTTTATTGTACTGTGTATAATATTAGTCGCAATTTTCTGATTTTTCTGTCTGGAACTATACGAGCCTACTTTCCCGTATACACCAACTTCAGATTTATAATCTAGCTATCGCTCCCTCTTTCTCACCTAACTTTAGTTCTTAATTTCTTCAAATACCTTTTTCAACGATTAATACATAGTCATTCACTGACTCATTCATTCATTTATTCATTTATGCATTTCCTCATTTATGCATTTCCTCATTTATGTATTTATTCACTCATTTGTATATTTTATTATTTATTCACTCATTTCTGTATTTTTTTTCACTCATTTATATATTTTTTTATTAATTCATTCATTTATATATTTTTTTGTTTATTTACTCATTTATTCATTCATTCTTTCACTCATTCATTTATTCATTCATTCTTTCGGAAATATCCTTAAAAATCCCGATCAAAATATTTCACAGGAAAATAGGATCGTTTAGTTTTTTGGTTGAATTTCGAATCTGGATATGTTCTACCTCATAAGGTATTTCCGATAAAGTTTGTTTCAAGCAAATCAGTCTTTTAGATCAGGATTTATATAGGACTGAAATTCCATCACAAGCGCTAATGTTACATTTTTTTGAACTGTTAAAAAAAATTGAGCAAAAACTGCAAATCAAAATATATTTCACGTCGAAAGCTCCTTCGAGTAATCTTGCTCAAAAGAACTGAGCTTTTATGTCCAGGGCTTATAAAATTTGTTTCATATCTTCCCAATGCCGCTAATGTTAGGATTTTTTAAACTGTTCAAAATTGAACGAATAATTGTTCAAATCAAAAAATAAAATATGGAAATGAGATGTCCTCGCCAAGATCTTTCGAATCAGACGATTCCCCCAAAAGTTGTTAGGGGGGACAGACAGACCGACAGACAGACAGGCCGACAGATCGACAGACAGACAGATCGACTGACAGACCAACAGACAGATAGGCCGACAGATCGACAGACAGATAGACAGACAGACCGAAATACAAACATTTTCCCCATCTGAAACCCCTACTTTCAACTTTTTCATTTTCCTGTCTTTATTTAATTACTTCACTTATATTTGACTTTTCTTTATTTTTAACGATATTTTAAAACTATTACATTAAGCCTTCTTTCCTACTTTATTTATTTTTTATTATTATTTTGTTTTTTAACTTGTACGCGAAAGTAGGCTAAAAAGTAAATATTTCATTTAAACATTTGTATCTAACAATATTTTGAATCACAAAAATTTCTTTTGAAAATTTAAAGTCACTAATGAGCAATTTACAAAAAAAACTTTTTCAATGAAAACAGTTACAATGTTTACTGTAAATTCATATCTGGATACAGTACAATCGGTACAAGGCTAAGCAATAACGATTTTAGTTCTCAATTTTTGCTTTGTTTCTTCATTAATGAATTGAATAATTATCGTTGTGCCATACACCAACGAATAATAAAACACATTATTGAGAAAACTTGGGTTATTTTTATGAATTTCAATGCCTCCAAAATCAAAAATACATTATCAAACACCATAGAAAATGGTTCTATTACAAAACGTCTGTTAGCATTAAATATAAAATTTAGGTAATAAAAACTTCAATAAAAATAAATAAAAATTGTATAAGGAATTGCAAAGTATAAAGCTTTCAGAGGCCTTTAGATTAAGGGATTTCGTTTCAGTTAAGCCGTTGTATAGATTGTGAAAGCAAACTTATTTAAATATTTACGTACATTAAAAATTCTGAGGCAGGTAGTAGCTTAAATTGGTGAGCTTCAGCAAAATTAAACAACTTTTATAAGTAGTGTATACTCTTTCCTTATAAATAAGATTCTAGAAATAAGTAAAGTGCATTTTATTATGTCTCTTGAAACCGAAGGAAGTTTCACTTGAAATTAATTTAAGCCAACTTAATTCTTAGTTCGAATAATAACTTAAGAAGCTTAGCAAAGTTCTAGTGTTTGGGAGAAGAGCGGAATTTGCATCAAATATGCTCTTTCAATATCCTACTTAGAAAGTTAGTTAATAAAAACTTATAATGAAATCTTGGAGTTCTTTATTCAGATGGTAGCTTATAATTTATTAAGCATACGTCACTGAAATGTAGGCAAAGGAAATTTAATAAAAAAGTTAAATTTTTTAAATATTTTTAAAAACTTCAACGCAAAGAAGTTTACACCATCAGGTGATTTTTCATATCAGATAGCCCATCTGGTAAGGTTGAAAGAAAAATTTCAAATTCTGAAAGGGTGGCAATCTAATAAATTCGAAAGAAATGAAGTAATATTTTATACATAAACTAGCGGTACCCGCACGGCTCTGCTCGTGCTGAATTTTAACCATACCTAAAAAACGTAAGCACAATTTCATTAGTGTGTTCCGATTTATCGCCAATGACTCATTAAAAAGTCAAATTGTAGCCTGTCATATTCGCCGCGTTATTTGAAATCTAGTATAAAGCATACATATTCCTTTTCTGGCGATATTTATTTAAATGCTATTGCTAAATCAAGGAAATCGTTAAATCGGGGAGACGATACTTTTATCAAGTTCAATCTCCAATTTAAAACCTATTGATAATTTGAGAAAAACGTTAAATCGGAGGTATGCTTTATTCTTGTTTTTCCGTTGATAACTAAACTGATGTCTCTCTATTTTGAAAAATAAGATTTATATTGAAACTAGCGGTACCCGCAACGGCGTTGCCCGTGCAAAGTTAAAATAGCGGCGCACTTGTTTTTTTCCCCAAGCAAGACACCGAAGGCGACTTCTTAAGTCACTTCTGAGCCGATAAAAAACTTATTTCAGCCAGTCTTTTTCCACAAATGTATATCTACTTTGATTTAGGTATAAAATTATTTCAATCTATCACTAATGACCTATATTTATTGATCTATATTTGTATCATGTGGCATATTTATCTTTACTCTGACTCTGATAGATAGCAGAGTCTGAATTCAAAAATATAAATGTTATTTCATAAATGTTTATTTCAACCAATAAAAAGGGTAAATTGAGATACAAAAATTTAAAAATTAAGTGTATTAGTAGTTCGCTACTTGTTTTTGGTAATTAATGAATATTATTTTTATGGGCAGATACTATGTTACTAATAAGTTTAATAATCTATTAACATATTAAAATTTTTCATCCCAGTTGAATTAAACTGGTTGGGCGAGCCGCTTAATTGAATAATAATGCTTGAAATCGATATATATTGTTCAAGCAGGCCCAATAACATTCTAAAAAAGAAAATCAAATTTTCCACCTCTCCAATAACCATGGGTGATTCAATGCGTAAAAATAATTTCCGAACTTCACACAAAATTTTCAGAAAATGTATGCACCATCAATTTAAAATAAAAAACTATATAGGTTAACAACCTTCTTAACACACAGTACATACGCAAATATATATATATATATATATATATTTAAGCTCAAAAATAATCCTTCAAGAAATTGAATGAAAGGTCTTGTATACCAGAAGTCTTTCTTTTTTTTCTGGAAAGAATTATTGTATTGAAAGTATTTTAAAGCAGTACAAAATAGGTAGAAAGAAAAACACAGATATTAATTGTCAAAGAAATCTTAAAATAAGTAAATTTTAAAAATTTCAGATTTTTTTTTAACTTTCGGAACAGGTGCTCGAAGATTTTCGGAAATGTCGGATCAGAATCACTCATGCAGTGAACATTATTTGCTACTGATGTAATTGTAACTGCAATTTTTAATGGATTGCATCTTTTAAAAAATAAATTTCATTGAAATAATCAATCAAATCTGAAAAGACTTTCTAAAACACACTGATTTTCGTTACATGCAAGGCCGGCGCCATTATTGTTTATATTCATCCGCGGAATTTCTGAAACTCACTTCACTTTAATTCACTTTCAAGAACTCGTGTGAAGTAAAGGAAATGCTGGAGGATTAATATTTTAATTGTTGAATTTAAGGAATATTGAACGAATGTCAAAAAAACAGCTTCGAAGTGCAAACCATCAAGATATGATAGAATTTTGTGCCAGTTTTCGTAATCGCACGTTGCGTAGATTTTGCTGTAGAGCGTATAGCCACAAGCGCGTTGCCAACTCGAAAGTTCATCAAACTTTCATTTTATATATATAAATTAAGCTAACACTATTCTCCCGGAGTTGAGGAAACTGCTAATTATTATTCTTGGATCAAGGTAAGCCTTAAGAAATCGCACGAAAAAGCTTACAACTGGCGTTCTTATTGACTTAGAAACTTAGAACAAATATCACCTTGTGCAGAAAAATGAGCGCTTTCGATGGATATATTACATTAATATGTGCAAGGTTTTTTTCACCCCATATTGGAGAATTTATGCGGACAATTGCTTTAAATTGGAATAAAAAAAGAACTACCTGTAGGATTTTTTTTTTTCAGAAACCTTCGCAGGAGTGTACTCAATAACTTCCCAAAGTTTCAGGGCGATCGGATGAATGGGATAGTAATGCATAAAGGACACACAGACATACATACATTTATTTTTATATGTATGGATATAAGTCGAAATTATTTTTAATACGCAGGTTTTAATAATAATAGGTAATTTGTGCGGAAAAGCAAGCAATTAAAATTATCTGAAAGGTGAAGAAAATAAATATCTCATTTAACGAAACGACGGAATTGACTGTCTGTAAAGCCTAAAAACTCATGTCAAAATAAAATAATATTAAATCGCCAAAAATGTTTTAAGTTACATGGTTTTATTCAAATTCAAAACATTGTTGCATTATCCAAACAAAACTATTGCTGCCAAAGGACAAATGATAATTCTGATAATTTCCTCACAGCCAAAATTATTATTTTCCTTTCTAATTAACGTTATAATAAATTATAAAATGGATGGATTATTGCACTGTCATCGAAGATAAGCTTATGTCCAAAGTTTGAAGATAATTTATGCGGTAATAGTGGTCGAAAACCGCGAAACAAAGTTCCGTGACAAGTCAAGTTAAGTAAAACCATGTAACAAACAAAACATAGTTGCATTGTCCAAACAAAAATATTGTTGCCAAACGGCAAATGATAATGCTGATAATTTCCTCACAGCCAAAATTATTAATTTTTTCCTAATTAACGTTATAATAAATTATAAAATGGATGGATTATTGTATTGTCATCGAAGATAAGCTTGTGTGCGAAATTTGAAAATAATTTATGCAGCAATAGTTGTCTAAAACCGCCTTACGAAGTTCCGCCACAAGTCCAGTTAAATAAAACCATGTAAAAAAGCAAATAATAGTGAAATGTACTGACCTTTTTGCTACATTCATACAAAAATAGGTATTCATGCAGTATTTCTGTTTAAATGAGAAATCCAACACAGTCGCAAATGTTTAAAGTATACAAGGTAAGAGAGAGACAAAGAGCATTTTTTTAAAGGTCAATTAGTGTTTAAAGATAAAACAATCTACACTTAAAAATCCTTTAACTTTAGTGAAAGAAGTACCAAAGTCAATATCCATATTCTTGAAACGGTTGAAGTTTAAGATAAAATTTACTTTTGTATAACTATCAGCACAAATATTCTAATAATAACTCGAAACCTTCTTAAATAATTTGAATTGCAAAAGTTTTAATAGCAATTTTTTCTGAAAAAAATATAGGATAATAACGGAAATAATCCCCTCATTCGTGGTTTATTCTTTTTTTTTTCATTTATTAATATTATTATTATTGTTTTTAGGGCATAAGCAATGAAATCAATACAATGTTTTATTAAATTTAAAATTCAGATGTTGAAGATATCAAAATAAGTTAAATTATTTTGGCACTTTTTCAAACATACCACAGAAAAAATTAAATAGGAAAATGCGGGGCAAAGTGAAATGGTAAATTATTTTACTCTGTTTGTAGTGCCTCCTATTTGATAAGATTTTACTTATGCTATAGAACATGTGTTTTACTCCAGTCAAAAAAGTAAGTTCTTTTAAAGATAAGATGCATAATAGAAAGCCATTTTCAAAAATGTATACTCATATTGTAATACTTTGTGTTAAGTCAAAAGTATTTTTTTATTATTATATAATCATAAAATTCATGTTATTAATGTTCTAAACATTAATTAAAACTTACTGATGTGCAGTCCAGCCTTAATTTAGTTAATATTAGGCTTAATTAGACTTCAAATATTTAGTGCAATTCGTCAAGTACATGTGGGGCAAAGTGAAAAATTATATTTCACTCTGCCTCATTAAATGTTAACATTTTCTCCAAATTACGTCCTAGCGGTTAGGATTCTACTTTTAGTTACGGGTCTCCTGGCGGTTCATGGGATCTTTTCGTGTTTTGCCTGTTTAGACTAGTATAAATGCACAAAATTGTCGGTTGTTATGATTAAAGTAGTAAGCCCGGCAGTCATACGAAATGACCGCTGTTCTAGATATTATAAATTGTGATTAAAATGATTTGTGCAAAGGTGTCTTCTAATTCAAACTGAATTACCCAGGTCAGGCGGCGAGGACGTCCCTTTGCTTACTGCCCCACACCTACTATATGTTTATTTACTATACAATCAAATTGTTTGTGAAAAATATAGATTTACCATCCAAAGAACTTATTAAAAACTTTATTATGCTTTTCAAAACAAAAATTTTAACAAAACTGGGCAAAAAGAGCGTTGCCCCCCTAATAGGAAAAATGAAAAAAGCGCAGACGATAAATAAACAAATTTAAAAAGAAAGGAAGGATTAAATTAAATTCGCGTAAACGTTAAATTTTAAGTTTAGATTATTATTAGTATATTTGTTACAATAACAATGGCAACTGCTTTGATTTGTTCGTTCACACGGCAACTGTAATTATACTGTTGGAAACGACGGCAACAATGCAAAAATAAAATAAAGCGGGTCAAAAAAATCATTGAAAAATTTTTAAAAATTAATTTTTAAAAAAAATTAATTGAGTCACAACTTTCATTTTTGCAACGATGAGTTTCTCGGGTCGTAAACATTAACCGTGCCGAATGTGGTCCCGATCGGTAAAGCGGTCTGGGATTCGATAGCGGACAGACAGACAGACAGATAGAATAAGCCGCTTATATATAAGAGAAATAGGTTTTAATTTCTAAGGAAAGAAGTGCGTCTGGAGCCCTGTAGGTCAACAGATCTTTTTTTAATTCATAAATTGTCTGAATTCTGTATAATTTGTAAAAATGCACAAAAAGAAAAGGAGCTGAGCTTCAGCGAGTTCCTATGTAAATAAAGCCCTGGTTTCAACCGAAGAAAATTATCCCTTTGCTCCATGTATGGCGCAAAGTATTTTTTTAAGTAACATTTTTCACGCACAAAATTACTGCCTAAAATGAAAAATAAATATCTGCAACTCTTATTACAAAACATAATTCTCTTTATGCATTACTATTTTCAAAATAAGTTTCCAGTTTGTTAATTTTTAAAAATGTAATTTTTCTAAACTATTCCGCTTTTCCCCTCAGTCCCCTACCATGAATAAAAACAATCACATATTAGTTGTATATTTGGCCAACCGGCATTCGAAATCACCTACCAGTGCATACTGAAGAATAAATTCATACAACTTTTCAATATTGAGAATTTAGGTGACTCAAAAGTGAGTTATTTCTCATTTCAATATTGCCAGACATGTCTTCATTTCTGCAGCTTAAATTGCTGTGATTATCCAAGTAGCTTTTACCAAATCTATATTTATTCGCAACATGCTCCAGTTATTTTCAGGTTTGCTGATTTTGGATCAAAAATTTCAACTTTTCAAAAAAAGAGGTATGCTTTAAAACAGAAGTAAAATAATTTATTTATAATGGCACTGAAGTCAAAATATTAACTCTCTTAGTGTCAAGCAAAATTGTATATTGCGTTTATCATTGAATAAGCGTAACCCGACAGCCCAGAAAGATACTAGTATCTTTCTTTCTATTTTAATTAATTTACTTTCGACAATCTTCAAAAATTTTCTTTACAGCCTCTTCTCTTTTCTTTCTTTCTTTTTCCATGATCCTAAAAGCAAACGTTTCTTCAGAAGTAATTTTATAATCATGCTTAAGACAATTTTTTAATGTCCATTTGAGCATCAGACAGTAGAGAAATATAAAATTCTGGGGAAAATTTTTAAAAGAATCTGTAAAAGATTAAAAGGCATTTTATTCAGGATTTTTTTTGTACAGAAAAATAAATCATCCTATGAAGCGATTGGGCAAAACAGCTTTGAGGAAAATATCGTGAAAAGAGTCTATAAAGAGGAACATAGTTTTGTTTTTTTTTTTTTTTTTTTTTCATATTGTAGTTGAAACTGGAAATTATTTTGAAGTCTATTTTGATGTAAATAATAATGGAAAACGTAAAAAGTACCTTAGAAGCTGCTTTTCAAGTCGATTGCAAACATGGAGTAAATTTTCTAGGAACAAACGCTTGAGACAAGGTTGTTTAGAGTTTTATAATGCAAACATATTTTATGGTCACAGTTTTCATATTTCTGAAACATTTCTTAAAGAAAAGTGCGGAAAGCAACTAGGAAATGAGATTGAAACGTATAAATTTTTTGTGTAAGAACATATGTGAATTTTTATTAAGTAGATGGCATCTCCAATGCAAGAGAGGAGAAATTCAAAACCGAATATTTTCCTAGAACAGGCATTTGAAAGTTTTAAGCATAATATAAAATATAGTTCATTTTTAATTAGCGTTTATCTGAACATAAACATCTTTATGAACACATATAATGGCATGTGAGCATTATTGTTTGAGACTATGTGTGCCACTTTTTGAAATAAGCATGGAACTGTTAGTTATTATTTGAGTTATCTCAAATAACTTAAAAGTGATACGAATAAAGACATGATATTAGCAAACAAAGAAAACTCAGTACCAACAAAATTAAATCTGAATTTGCTTCTATTTTCCTCTTTTTTGGAGTTATTGGCTTGTTGCCATGGAAGTTTAATATACAAATTGATATGTACAGATAAAATACAAAAAAAGTCAAATTTTAAAGAAAATAAAAATTTAAAAAGAAAGAAAAGAAATAAAGAAAAGAAGGAGAGAACTACGCATAAGTTTCACAGAAACAAAGAGTTATCTTGAGGCCTCTAGCTAAAGTTTTACAAATGCTACTTTCTGTTTAGAAAAGTAGATAGAATTTAATCTGAAGGGTAGTAACAAAAAAATAAATAAGTAAATAAAGAAAGTAAGTAAGAAAGAAAAAATAAAAAAGCAACAATTTCTAAACAATGCCAGATCAGTTTAAGAAATGCCTGAAAGTTAATGTAAAAATTGTTGACTTCAGGTAATAGGGAAGTAAACTATCGGATTGCAAAAGAAATGACCGAAAAATTGAGAAAATGAGATCCAATTTATTATTAGATGGATCAAGTAGTAATGTATCATAACACATTTTTTATTTTATTTTTGTGTGAGAATATTTTCCACATATAAGGCAGTGAAAAGCTAAGGGATGTAAGTGACCAAAAGGTGATTCCGAGAAAAACGCGTTCAAAATTTGGATTTTATGGGACCTTTAATGCTATATTTTTTTCTAAATCAAACTGGGGGCAGCACCTGTTAGGGCTACCCCTAACATCTCTTGCCACAATCTAGAATAGTGCTTTTCCTACCCTTTGCAGTATTTATCTCCAAATTTTCAATTTTGTCACTTCCACCCCTTTGCTTCTAAGCGCCTCATATGTTGACAACCACTCGAAGAATAAATCAAATAATTAATGCATGTCTTAGCAGCATCAAGCAATGCAGCCCTCTATAACGTGTTATTTTTTATCGTAAAGTTGGAAAAAACAATCAGCGGTTGCAATTTTAAAATTTTTCTTAATATCTTTAATTTACTGGATTTCCTGTTTCCAAAATATTTTTGAAGAGTTAGATTTCTTATTTAGCTTCTGCGCTTTTTCTCGTAAAAGGACAGGGAATTTAAGTAGTCTTCAAGAAAATTAGATTTCTTTTTGATGGTATGTAAAAGAGTTTAAACATGGTGCAGAAACGACGATGTCAAAACGAAACACATAATTATACAAAAAATAAATAAATGTTAATAATATTACATTAGTGTTAAATCTTCACACTATGAGGTCATCGCGCTATCTGCACATTTTTCTTATAACCTATAACAAGTAGCACTGATGTAGGAAGTTTTCTTTGGAATACGATGAACAGTGAAAACATTCTCTAACAATTGAGAAATTTTCTTTTTTGCATTTACTTTTAATTATATTTTAAGTTTTATTAAGCAAATGTTGTTTTCGCAGAATTTTTAGCTATGGAATCCACATTAAATTTAAATTGCTTCACATCAACTTTACGGAACTAATAGAAAGTATCATGCTGAGGTATAAGCAATTCTGAAACTAAAATTTAGTTAAGTAACTTTTAATTAAAGGAAGATGCTCTAGATTGGGATAATGAAATCCTTATGTCTAGTCTTTATTCCAGGCGATAGTATTCTGCAGGTTCTTCGATTGCCCTTAAATCCTGTAAATGGCTCCTAAAATCTTTTAGGTAATGCAAAGAAAACTAATTGACGGTGGTGGTAATTAAGGATAAAGACAACTATTTTGTGACTCCATGACGTCCTGTACAACAGTGAAGTTAATGCCAGTTAAGAAGCATTAAACTGACTTTTATATTTAATGACATGAATATTTTCCTAATATCCTTTCTCCCTATAAAACTTTCTTGTGTGTAATCAAGAACGTTTTCTGTTTTAAAGCAATTTGATCATTATAAAAATCCTTTTCTTTTCACGAAGGTAGCTCTTATGAAACTAAATTTATTTAGGTTTTATTTGATGCACTTAAAAAGGTATTTCCAAAGCAAACAGTATTAAAATTCTTGAATCAACTTTCTCATTCAATAGATGTATTTTGTAAAATAAGGAAACTACAGGCTGGCGCAAAAGTAATGACCGGTTTTGAAGGATTATAAAAAAACTGATACAGTTTGAGACTTAAAACTTTTTTTATTTTGATCTGTATATAATACCATTTTTTTAAATTAAGTTTTTGAATACCACTTCAGCAAGATGGTGGCCTTCTGCAGCAATACACTGATGCAGTCTATTTTTCCACGCAGATAGAATATACTGCATCTTTGGGTGCATTTCAATATCTCGCGTAATGTTACGGTCCCTAATCTTTTTTTTTTTTTGTAGGGTTATTTGAAGGAGACAGTTCCCCATACTTTTAAGGAGCTGAAGGACCAAATTATCGAAAAAATATCCGCCATACCCCCTTGAAATACGCAGAAAGGTTTCCCAAAACTTCAGAAATTGCATGCATCAGTGTATTGGTGTTGAAGGCTGCCACGGTGCGGAGCGCAGCGCTACTCCGTCGAACTTCGCACAAACTCTCAGACAGCTTAATAACCAGAACCGGCCACAGGGACCGGACTGGCGAGCGTTGCCTACCTGCTTTACAGTCCCGGTGGCGCAGTCATACTACAAAGTAAGACTAACATCCGCCGGAAGTGGATAGGTAGGGCTTCAGCGTGACCCAGGCCGCACCACGGTTAGGTCCTCATCACTACGGGCCGAGATATGAATGGTACCTATCTGCCAAACTATGCATTAATTCAACAATAAACCAATACTATCTTGAAGGAAGACAAGGGATCTTGACATATTAACGCATGCGGTATAAGGTCCTAACAATGAACTAAGAAGAGTGGCAGAATGTGAGAAAACTGTGAAAGAATGTGAGATTACGTTACACAAATGTATGTAAAATGTGTTGCAACAAAAAAATAAAGCTGTAGTTTCAAACCATTTGAAATCAATGAAATGAACTTTCATTAACTGCCACCTTCATTGTCTTTATTTGATGCAGTACGGATGCATAGTTACACATTATAATATCCACACCAATGAAATATCGGCATTTCAGGAACAAATCGTGATGGATTTTACAAATGCTTTGAGACTTTTGAGCTGATCATCAGGTTATTTCGTTTTACTCTGATGTAAGGAAAATGTCAAATGTGACAGAACCGCTAGCATTCTCTCTTTTTCGTTAAAGGCCTTTTTTTCTTTCTTTCTTTCCCTTTTTTTTTTTTTTTTTTTGATGGCCGCATTTTTGGCTTTGAAAACAACGCAAACATGCAAAAAACAACCTTGACAGTTTTATTTGCTACTTGAATAGATTATTCTATAACTACCCATGTAAATTTCTCTTTGTAAAATGAGACGTTGTGGTTTAGCACTTGCTGCGCTAGAAATATGTTACAAAAAAAAAAAAAACTCTTTTCACAAATAATAATGATTCAGTTTTATTAATGACACACTTTTAAGCGGCCAACTATACCATTGACAAACATTTAGTGTCAAGACTGTGTGGATGTTATATTTGTAGTCTTCGGCTCAAACCCTTGGTCTGTGGTTTGTGCACGATAAGCAACGATCGTGCACGATGTGAGCAAAGTGTTAAGCTCACAATTGATGATTTTAACACCTTAAAAACCTTAAATCTTAATTTCTTTTCTTAGATGTTGTGTCTTTTGCTTCATAAATTTCATTAAAAAAATCAAAGTTCAGTTTTTTTCCTTTTAAATTGAAAAAATCCTTTGGAGAAATATTAATTATAGAATAAGACAGAAGTTCGTAAGCAATAATCGATTTCTGAATTTTTAAGTAAGTAATGTACACAAAAATAAATACGTTACAAATAACGACGATTTCTCAACGGTTTAAAAAAATGTTTTGAAAAGTCTTTTCGCTTCTATATTCTAAAATTGAAACCATTTGCAGTAATATATTTTCTAAATTAGTACAATTTCTTATCTGTAAAATTCGGCACTATATTCTTCGTGCCAAACTTTTAATGTTTTCAAACGCCTCTTACTAAAATGGTCGACGACGAACAGTGTGACAGAAGTTCAGCTTTAATTGATTGAAAATGCGTCGAACCAAATGTTTCACAGATGTTCCTTGGGTAGCGTATTTTAATACCCTTTAATTCATTAGATTTATTAGGAAAGTAAAATCTCTAACCCCGCAAAGCAATCGCACGTAATACAATGTTTGAAAATAATTCCACAGATAATACGACGGTTTCGAGGGCTTCAATCATAAGCTTTAGAAAAGTAAAAGCTGTATAAATAAGCCATGAGAAGTTGCAATAGATATTAAAATTTATTCGTTACACTTCTAAAAGTAATATTTTCAGCAAATTTTTGAAAATGATAATTGAGGTATTTATATAAATGATCACAGTACATGTTTGCTTAAATAACTATATATATTTATGTAAACAAAAAGTTAAGAACAATCAACTTTATTCGGGCACCTGAAGGAAAAAAGGAAAAGAAAAGAAAACTGAGAAAGAAAGGAAAAGGGGAAAAAAGAAAAATACTTTTTTTTTTTTTTTGAGAAAAAGTAGTTATTTTCTCAAAAGGGTGAAATTTTCAAGTTTGGGAAATTTCCATATTTTCATAACTTTGCTTTACTTGAAAAAGTTGTAACGCCGCTTGGAACCACCCCGAAAAGTTTAAAAACCAAACTTCGATTTTTATAAAATGGAAAACTATTAATAATTTTTCGCGGTTTGTTTTTTAGTTATAAAAACAACCTTGAGTGGAAAATTAATCTGTAATGCTGAAAAAGCGAAGCTGTTCACCTAGTGAATGATGTGTCGAAAGATTTGAAACTTATCTCTATCTTCT
Source organism: Octonoba sinensis (assembly GCA_038502835.1). NCBI lineage: Eukaryota > Metazoa > Arthropoda > Arachnida > Araneae > Uloboridae > Octonoba > Octonoba sinensis. The sequence continues at coordinate 44,207,437 of CM076602.1, read as the reverse complement.
GCCTTTCTTTAATTTTGAATAATTTCATCATAAAACCTGATTTACATCTTAAAATTTATCAGAAATTCAACTTTTTTATTCACGTAAAATTTTAAATTTCGGTGAAGAACTTCTTGAAAGTGTGACTGAAATTTTGACACGGATGTTGCGCTTCTATAACGCTATTCTAGCAACGGTAAACTTTCAATTCTGGTAGTATCTTTTCCCCATTTGACCATTCATAAATGTATAATAGTTGAAATATAAACAAAATATTGATGTATCATTACATCCAAATTTGAGAAACCTCCATTTGCTCTGGACTTTAAAAAAACCGAACTACTGTTGTTGAAAATCAAATTAAAGCGTCTTTACTTTAAACAACAATGCAGATTTTAAAAAAAGAAGAAGAGGGGTGTGGGAGAAAAGTTTTTTTAATGTAATAAAATTTGTATCTTTGTAATGTAGTTCAGTTGCAATAAAATCAATTCTTATTCAAGCCTTAGCTGACAGCGTAAAGAGAGGGAGGAAATGCACTTTTCATCGAATTCCATTAACCTCAATGGCTATCCCTAAAAGGGTGTAGTACCAAATTGGAATTTGTTCTGCCTTAACTATTAACAATCTAAGCTTACAGGCAAACCTTATCGATTATCAGGACGGAAAAGAAGCTCGACATACTTTTTAATAAATTTAATTAGGATATCGTCTGTTTCGGAATAAATGACAGGAATAATTTATACTTGCTTTTGCTTGAAATCTTAATTCCCTATTATTGTTTAGGATAAAATAACTTTTTGAAGTCACCATAAAAAGCGAAAAGTCAATTTCATGTGAAAATTTTGCTCAATAACAAAATAAAAAGCAGTAAAATCAGTATTTAATATATATATATATATATATTCAAGGCAAGGCCGTATCCAGAGGGGGGCGAAGAGTCCCCCCCCCCCGAAATCCCAAAAATTTTCGCAATGTAGCATATATTCCTCCCTGAAACTTTCCTCTACACTTGTGTTTCAAAGTCAGGGCCCCCCCCCCCCCAAAAAAAAAAATTCTGGCTACGGCCTTGATTCAAGGGGTTCTCCAAGGTTTTAAATATCATTTCACAAAATTCATGAAATTGTATCGAACTGTTTTGATCATATATATGAAATACATGGTCTTGGTCACAGAATTTGTTTTCCAAACAGAGGGTAAAAGTTTTCGAAAATAGTTTAGACTATAGAAACCCTTATCAACAAGATTAGCAAGATTAAATAATTACCCAAGAAGTGGTTAATAGTTTCCCTTGAACAACTGAGGGATACAGAAGCAAAACCATTTAAAGATACAAAATTAGATTTTGAGCTAAAGCTACTAGGGGCCGTTCATAAATGACGTCACGCTTTTTTCCCACATATTTGACCCCCCCTTTGTCACGCGTCACCCTGTGTTGCAAAATGCGTGATGTCACATTTCTTGTTACCCCCTCCCCTCCCCTTGTCACACTTTGTCACAATTTCAAGAACCCCCCTCCCCCCCTCGAAGCGTGACATCATTTATGAATGACCCCCTAGTAATATTTGGAGTTAAGTGATTTAATAGATTTTTCCAGGCACATCTAAATTTTATCTTTTTATGACCTTACTTATAGTGATTCCACCCAAAAACTAGTGTCTGTTGTGACCATCACTGAACTTTCTTCCATATCCTTCATCCTGCATATGAATATTATTTCTCGCCAAATATCCAAATTATAGTACAAATCCTTGTTGAAAAAAAGAGAAAAAATTAATTTTAAAAAATTTTTTTACACCAAAATACTTCAGGGCCCCCCGTAGTGACGCTACTGATATACATATACAAGTTCAGACTAATAATTTTCAAATACATATATACAATTGAACTTGGTTATCTTGACATTGTTTATAGTGACAACTCTGTTATAACGTCAAGAAATTCCAGTCCCTTCATTTATCTATCAATAACATAGGCGTAACCAGGGGGGGGAGTTTGGGGGTTCAACCCCCCCCCCCCCATTAGGTATTTTCTTATTTAGGCACATTTAGGCCCACAAAAAAATTTCTGGCTACGGCGTTGCAAAGCACATATTTTTTTTCCCCCTAAGAAAATTATACACATATGCATATGATTTTATTTCCTCTTTCTCTGAAGGGTTGTGATCATAACCAAAGTATGCAGCTCATAATAAAGAGGACTTTCATCTGGTTATAATTGGGATGTAACGAATAGTGATTTGGCCGAATAGCCGAATACCGAATATTCGGCCATTTCTTACAGGCCGAAGCCGAATTTTCGGCCGTTTCTTCTAGGCCGAATAGGCCGAAGCCGAATATTCGGCCAATGTCTAAGGCCGAATGCCGAATATTCGGCTGACGAATATCAAAATTTCTAGAAAATCGTGGAAATAGAAAGTATTTGTCAAATTTAAAATTATTCACTAACACCAATTACACACAATCTATGATGTAAGATTTAATTCTGTTTTTTAAGAATTTAAAATTAATCTATTTATTGCTTTTAATGTAATAAAACTAAGAATTTCACCCACAAGTGGAATAGAAATGATAGGGTATTATGGTAGTAAGCATTAGCATTATTTTACTAATTATTTAAATGAAAAAACTACTATTGCTTAGTGAACTTTTACCTTGCTCAAAACTTTTGTATGAAGATATTTTAAAAGTTATGAAAGTTAATATTTTTATTCTATGTGGTTTTTTACATACCTATTCTTAAAATATCGAATAAAATTTAATACACTTAACTGGAATATATTTTTATTTTCAAAAACCCCAATAACTTATGCTATCTAAATATGCATGATATATTCTAAGCTTTTCACATTTCTCTCTTACCAAATATTCACAATGAATCAGTCTACCCAAACAAAGTCTGACTTCCACTTTGTTGATAATAACCAGAGCCCCCTATACTAAATGCCCTCCGATAGCGCTTTAAATCCATACAAATTTTGGCCGCAACTTTTTATATAGAGGGCGCTAGTTCCCTACTCATAATACTGCTTTTATAAGTAGATACATATGGCAAAGATTAATGAACTGAGTGTTTAAATTTCATGAACGATTTAATTTTAAACATATCAGCAAACAAAATCTTCCAAAAAGCCAATTTTTACTTGTTATTGAATGAATTTATTGAAAACAGTACAATACGTTATTCTTAAGTTCTCAGATAAAATATTTTTCTAGTGATTCAAATTATAAAATATTGGAATCCTTATTTTTTCACTTTGCAGGTTATTATATCAAAAAAATTAATAATCTTCTCTTGGAATTAGTTCTTTAATTCATACTATATAATCTTTTAGGTAAAAATTTACTTTCGGGTGCCCCTTCGCAAAACTGGCGATTTTTGTTTGGCGCCATTCCTGTTTGCAGTTTTGCAACACCGCTAAGCTTGGAAATCAACCGCGACCAGAACTTGGTGAAAATCAATGGCAATAGGCTGCCATTTAGGTACATTTGAGAATGTGTACTAAATTTAAGTTAAATTGAACTAATTAACGTTTTGGTGTAGAAGCGGGTACCACTTAGTTTGGCGATAATATTTTATTTCTGGTTAGGCAGCGGACATCTTACTAATCACATCTTGGTGTCAAAAAAAAAAAAAAAATCGCCAAAAAATGTACCACCCGACTGCAAACTTTTATTCTAATTACTGAAAAATTGAAATTCTTAACGTATTTTTATTCTTGAATAAAAGCATTTATGACATATCCACTCTAAAATAGGAAATAGTAGCACTATTTCCATCAATTAAATTAGCCAAGAAATAAAGAGTGGTATTAAGTTAAAATGTTAATTTGAATCTGTACAACCTCATATTCTTGAATTTTGTATAAACAATTAAGAAACATGAACGTTTCTAATATACGGAAACGAAACATGATCTGTGATATCGAAAATAAAGCATGTAAAATAATAAAACGGCAGCGATTTGAAAATAATACACATTTAAAGTTTCATAAAACACATTGGAGTAAAAAAAAAAATAATTACCTTGTCTAGACAAAGCTGTTATCCACTTTGTTTGTAGTCCTTCGTCGGAAGAGAATTCATGAAAACTTATTTTTTCATATTTTGAATCTGAAGAGCAATACGGCACAACGCAATGCACCATAATTTTGATTAAAATCTAACTAGTTTCTTCCTCAGTCCGTGATATCACGGCCAAGGCCTCCAGTGGGTTAAAGTTGAAAAAACAGGTTATCTGCGGAGAACTTTTCACGGCCGTTTTTTCTCTCATATCGGAAGGCATTTAGTATAGGGGGCTCTGTAATAACAAAATAAATTTCCCATATTCTCCATCACAATTAACTATTGCCAGCTTTTGGGAGCAAATGCTAAATATAAAATACAATATTACAACTTTAAAATCTGTTTTTGCTCAGTCAAGCCTAAAACAAAGTTTTAAAAAAGTAGTTTTTTTCTAAATTATTTTTATTTATAAATCTTGATACTATTGTATTCTATTGCAATAACTATAATAAAATTTTAAATATTTAAAATCTGCTAATTTCTTCTTTTTTTTACATTTCTACTGCAGCAGAACTATTCGGCCGAATAGTTCATCAATATTCGGCCAGGCCGAATTTGACCTTACCCAGTATTCGGCCAGGCCGAATAATATTTTGCAATCGAAACTTTGAGTGCTTTGAAAATAAATTTTGACACTCGTTTCTCGGACTTTGATGCCATTGCGAATCAAATTAAGATTTTTCAGAATCCTTTTGATACTGACATTAAAACCCTAGCCCCGGAACTTCAAATGGAAATGATTGATCTACAGTGCAGTGATATAATTAAGAACAAATATCAAAACTTATCTTTGTTGGAATTTTATAAGTGTCTTCCACTGACACAATTTGATAATTTGCATAAATTTGCTCGTGGGCTGTTTTCTGTTTTTGGTACTACTTATTTGTGTGAGAAGACCTTTTCCAAAATGAAGTACACAAAAAATGTTTACAGATCTAAATTAACTGATGAGCATCTTAAATCTCTTTTAATAATTGGTACAAGTAAAATTAGTCCACAACTACAAACTATTGTCAGTGGAAAATCTCAATTACATAAATCTCATTAGTATTTCATATGTCGTTATGCTTGTTATAAGTTATCTTTTCATTTAAAATGTATAAAATGTTAGTTGGATTCATTTCAATAATTTGTTAGTTAGTAAATAATAACCTACAACAATGTTATGAGTAGTTAGCCCATGACCATATCAATGTAGATGTCATATTAATAATTATTCAACATAAAAATAGATTACTTCAGTAAACTTAATTTAATTTGCTATAAAAAATAAATATGTTCTCTAGAAGGAGTTTTCTTTCAAGTATGCTAGCTCTCCGCGGGCCGGACAAAATCTGTCCGCGGGCCGGATGTGGCCCTCGGGCCGTAGTTTGGAGACCCCTGGCTTATAGCGTCACTTGGCTATAGCGTCATAAATATTGCAGTCCCTTGAATGACGCTATAGCAGAGTTTCACTGTGTATATATATATATATGAAAGAAAGTGAAAGTGCTCAAATTTTTAGAAATTATCATATGTTTTAACGAGCAATATGTAATGTAGTTTGGAGCGGTCAACATTTACCTTACTGCTGATCATTGCTGATCCTTCATAACAATTTTTAAAAGCGATCGCGATGCAGTGCTGCCATCTTTGAGTTAAAATACGAAATGTTCTTTTCTTATGTAATATTTTACAAAATGCAAAAAAAAATAATAATAATAAGATTATGAAAATTTTAAAACTTTATGCGGATGCCTTTTAATATTATGTTCTAAGCAGCGAAGTTTTTCTTGTTAATAAGATAAATTATTTTTATTTTGTTTTTATTTACGACTTATTCTAGCAATATTTTTCAGCCTTTAAAGTTATTTATCTTTCTTTCCAATATTTTTTTTACTTCATACTGTAAAAACATAAAACCCAGTAAAAGTTTAGTAAAATAATATTATAAGCCAATCAAAGTAAAGGTAAAATACACACTAGCTTTTATTTGCTATGAATATAAGCCTTGTAATAAAAACCAAGCTAATTAATTCAATTAATGAAAAACTGTATAAAATGCAGTATTACGTTTTATTAATTCACCTTATTACCGTAACATAAATTTAGATAGAGTTTAAAATACCAAAGGACAAATGATTGATCCTCAGTCCGAATTTAAATGAATTTGATGTCAAGCAATTGATCTACGTACTGACTGATCTTAAGTTTGCAATATTCCTATGTTTCAAAACGATTTTGAAGTTTGATTTATAATTCAACACGCCTGTGACTTAGTTGGCAATTTAAATGCCAATGATTGTAATCCAAATAAATTGAAGAAAACCCACAAGGAGCTATCTTTTTAATTTGAGCAGGTTGAATTGAATTAACACCGTATGTACATACATATGTGGAAATTTTCAACAATTAGATTATCGACTGTAGACTTGCTGAACTATATACATTTGCGCACTATTACTGAGATGTACGGTGTGACGCGGCAGTGCGGAAGCCGATTGATTAGATTCAGACGCTGAGAGACAACAAGAAGGAACGATGTATGACGATGACGGTGACTAGATCTGAGACCACAGACTAGATCCCTAGACTAGATCTGAGACCACCTATATATATATAACTAATTTTCTCCCTTCTTTCTCCCCCCCCCCCCTCCCCACTCCCTCTCTTTCGCTCTCCAAAGTCTGAATGCTGAGAGCATTGCGAGTCTTTCCACTCAAATTCGGAGAACATTTTGGATCTGAGAAAGATATTACCTAAAGAATAAAAGAATGTTCTTCCCTGTTTATATTCATTTTTAACTATCAAGTTCCAAAACTTTACACCCCTATATTTTTGTTTTAATTCGGATTTATTTGTCTTGTGCTTTATTAGAAACTCATTTAAAATTACTGAACCATATTGCATAACAATGCGAAAGAGGGGACTTTGACAGTGTGTACTTACAGAAAGTAACTTTTCTTTTTACTATAAGGTATATATTGTTATACAATAACTGTTCAACCGCTGAAATGTTGTATATTTTCATTGTCTAAGAATCTGAAATTCTAGATTCAATTAAGTATCAATTTTTACAAAATTTGTATAAAATTTCAAAGATATAACATCATGGTGTAACCTTCTCCAGTTGATAAGAGATGTGTAATATGCAAAGTGTTTATGAAAAATGTTTTCAATAAGATGACAGTTGAAAAAATCACAAAATGGTTCAATACATTTTATCTCACCGCCTCTGAAACGGTAAATGGAAATTAGGATCGTTTATATTAGAGCGAATATTTTGTTTTTATTTCAAATAAGCAGATTGTTCTACCAAAGCAATGAGTTTTTTGTTTTCTAATGTCACTTGGGTATCTAAGTTTCCCTTCGCAGAGCGACCGGGAATTAAGGCAGTAAGGAGCGCCTTCCGTTTATGCTCTACAACGATGGAAGTACGACTTGGCTCATAATGTATTTGGAAGACACCAAATGGCGCCACTACAAATACGCCACCTTCCTTTTCACCTAAGAGAGAAGGGAAGGAAAATTGTCCAACCTTCGGTACCCTTGGAACTGCCTCGGGACTTCAGAATGTTACATGCACGTATCTCCAAGTGTGCATGGGGGTCTTCAGCGGGTCGAGTAACGAACAACCAATTTTCCGATCGACATCGTAACCACTTGACTAACACAGCCCGAAGCAATGAATTTAAAAAGCATGATTAATTTTTATTCAAAATCTTCTTATTAACTGATTAGCTCTAGGTTTTTTTTTTCTTTTTCTTTTTTTTTTTTTTTTTACAAACTAGGCTTCAAAACCCTAAATCCTAGGCATTTATAATTATCTACTTCTATTTAAAATAGTTTTACATGAATTATGTGGGAGTAACATTTTAAACGTACTTAAAATAATTGCTCAAAATAATATTTTTTACCCAGAATGAACCAACTTTAGTTTGATTACTTATTACTTACTTTAATTACTTATTTTAACGATTGCTGTAAAATTTGAGAAAAGGATAATTGAAACTGTAAGATTGAAATAAAAAAGACTAATTCCAATTACCTTCCATATTTTACTACGAATTGGGGTACTTTACTGATTAACATAAACCTTAGTCACTTTTAAATTCAGTCCTTACTGGTAAAGTTTCCATTTCAATGCAAAGAGAGCAAATAGAATTTGGCAACAACTAAAAAAAAAAAACGACTACAATTTTCTCGCATCGTTTCTGTATCACGTTACTTAACATTTCCATTTCCAGATAATGAACTAGAACTTTTAAGATGTTCCTCTAAAGCAATTCAGCGTAAATTATGCGGTAAACAAATAATTTCTGTTTTTATACAACCCACTTTCCCAATAAAAGTGTGCGTAATCCAACTCAACTTCTGATTAGAACAATTTCCTGCGGCAATATTTTTATCTTAAAACAAGTATTCCTTTTCCTGTTAGGAGCGGAATGTAATTTAGAAAGCAACTAAACGCAATCATTTCGCCAAATTGTTTTAATGTAGTAAAATAAGTATAAATACCATTCATAGCATTTGAGAAACACATTTCTGAATAAAATTAATTGTTCAAACTTGTCTAGAAATCTTGAATATTGCTGTCAAATAACATAAATCAGCAGTTATTGCATTGGAGTTAAATGAATGTTTGAGTAATTGAATTTTATGCTTATGATATAAAATTCCCAACTTTGGCATTGTATTTATTAATGCAGTTGCTGGATGTATTTAGTATATTCTTTCGAAAGCGAATACACGTATTATAGTTATTATTATTATGATCATTATTTATACTATGGCGCTAAAAATTGTTTACGAACAGTTGATTCACCATCAATTTCGCACTCCTGACACAGATCATGTACAATTTTAGAGTATTTCCATATGGTAATGATTTGCGTTTTAATGCTCATTTGTGCTTTAATTTAACGTGAAATTTTATTTCTATTTCCATATGTTCTATGTGATTTACTTAAAAAATATACAAAAATATGAAGAAAATATTGCATTTCATTGATCAGTTTAAAATGTTAACCCTTTTCAACTATCCAAAGAGTATCTTATATATATGTAAATCTAATGATGGTGTCGTAGGAACCAATGAAATGGTAGCGGCTGATAACAGTAACCAATCAGAAGGAAGATAGCATCAACGGTGCTCGCGTCTATTCTTTAAATAAATGTTGCAGTTATCTTGGGCGCCAGCACGATGGTTATGTTTTTCATTTATTTATGATTTCTAAGTCACTTTTGCAATTAATTATCTCGTGTGGCAACACTTTTGGGAATATTTCATTAACTGAGAGTCTTGGCACTCACTTTTTCTCATGTATTCCTATTTTTTTTTTTTTTTTTTTTAGATTTTTGTTTTTGACAAGGAAAATATTACATGTGTTTAAGCTTCAAAGTTATTTCTTTGTCGCCAAATATGAAAACGTCTTTACACAGATCCTAAAATATGCAATGAAGGCTTGAGTACTGTTGTCGCCAAGAGTTAAGAAAGATAAATAAAAATTTATTATGTGCGTTTTATACGTCTGTTGCTGTTAGAATTCAGAATATTGTCTTGAGGGGGCTATGCTTGAGGATACGATTCGCTTTATTTTAAGTTTCAGAGCGTGCATATTACTTCGTAACTGTCGACAGGGTGGCGTAGTGCTAAGGCGCAAGTCTCGTACTCCCAAGATCGCAGGTTCAAGCCTGGCCCAAGTCGGTGGATTTTCAAGATGCAGAAAATTTGCGCCCATGTCGCATGATTGTGTGGAATGTTAAAGATCCCTTGAGTATCCGTTTGGCTTGAGTATACTCTCGGCTAAATTAAATACCTAGTTGCAATTCGCATCAAATGAGAGCTCAGGTGCCGCCATCTAGGGGAAACTCAGCGTCCAAATTCTCAGTTGCAATGGCATCCACCGACAGTGGTGCTACTTGAAAAAATGGATGCCGATTACCGGGGTACGCAAAAGTTAATCATCATACGCGGCCCCATTAGAAAGAAAAAAAAAACTTCGTAACTTTCTATACAATTTCAATGGTGGGTATGGGTAGGTATCCATGCGGCTTAGATACTCATATACGGAGTTAGGTATTGTGTCCCTTAGTATTCCTACTAAATTATAATTCTTTTTCCAAAATGGAGAGCGTTTATTGCAGTTCAGCAGACATTCTTACAGGAAGACCTTCAACAATGATAATACTAAAAGACCGCAGTACCATCTGGTGAGCGAGCGCTACGAGCTCGGGTCTCAAAGCGATCCGAATGCAACGACTTGCAGTTTAGTGGGTTATCGATATTGTGTCGCGGTGCTCCTGAATAGCAGGTGTGATGTATGTTCAATTTATTTCTCAACAAGTACTGTTACTTGTTGAGAAATAACTTGTGTTCTAAGCCTATACTACTTGAAATTTTATAGATAAATACTCTGAAACAGATACCTTTAACTTGGGTTCCGCGGAACCTTAGCATGCCTTGGAACGTCAACAGGGGTTCCGCAAGTAATCACTATTTGCTTATTTAAAGCGGCAAAATTTTTGTAAAATTTTTAATTTTATAAAAGAAAGAATTTTTATAAGCAGTTTGCTTGTAAAAGTAAATATAAAGCATTTTCTTATTAAAATGTTCGTACTGTGAGAAAATAAAAGTGAAAAAAAATGTAAATTTGAGTAGGATGCAGCTTTGATATCTACCTTTCTGCTCTTTGATCAGGAGTTTCCTTCAAGAAAACGGTAAGCTCAACGGGTTTTAAAAAGTGTTAAAGATTGAGTACCTCTGGTCTAAAAGATGACACTTTAACTTTTTTCTGCAATGTTTCTATAAATATAGCAGTATTAAAATTATCAGAAGGCCCTTTTTTCCCACCTTTTTACATTATGAGTTTTATTTGTCTTGTGCTTTTCCACTCATTTCAATTAATGCTAATTTATTTTTTTTTTTTTTTTTGTTTTGTATTATTGAAGCTTAGTTGATCTTATTAATAGCATTATTTATATTCGACCATATGCATGATACTATGAATCCTGGCAAAAAGATGTCTGACGTTGAGAGATTGCATTTCTTCTTCGGAAGGAAAAACATTAGAAGAAGAATTCTTAAATTGGGGGCAGAATATACAGTCATTTCTTGTATGATACTGAAGAGGCAAATGTGTTTTCTTCACATTAATTTTAACAAATGGAATCGTTTAATCCTTCGTCCATCGGAAGTCTTGTAGTAGCCAAACAGTACTTATGGCAAACGGTAAAACACATATATATTTCGTTGTACATTCTTTATTGCTGCACCGAAACATCTGAAAAATTTAAAAATGACTTTTCATGACAACATTTAAAGCTCACTTATGCTATCATTTGCAGAACATAATGATCAAACTTTGATTTCACAGTGATTGAACAAACTTTTAATTTTAAAGTAAAGAAAGTAGAAAATTATAGTCTGCAAATTTATATTTATAAATATTTGGAAGAAAACATATTGTTCATATTCTATAATTTTCACAGTCAGAAACATAAAATTAATATTAAATATTTCGACTGCCATTTTTACGATGCTCCAGATGACTTTATTTTTGTTTCGGAAAGTGTCAATGACAGTTGTTATGATTTACTAGCATTAACAGAAGCACAACACTTTGGAAAGTAACATCTAATCCTTTTTTGTTATGAAAAGTTTTTTTTTTTCATTCTTCTTTTAAAAGCCAAATAGAAGAACAACTTTTTAACTGTTCAGCCAAATAACGTTAATATAAAGTACAGATTAGTTGAAATTGAGATCTTACTTGTACACAAGGATTTCGCTTCTAGTCTCGCATCCTACTGATTTTTAACAACTGAAATGAAAAAGTCAATGAATTGCTGAGCTAATCTCTGGTTTCCTTTTTTGAGCAAATGCAATCCATCTCGTGCTATAAAGCCACACCATGAAGTATTAGAACTGCAAAAGAATAAATTAGATTTCGTAGTACAAAACCCCGAAAGAAATGTGTTGTACCTATGGATCGTGTCGTTTATTCTTGCAACTCTGCCCGCCTGCTCCAAACGTTCCTCTGGCAATAAAGTCAAATTTTCCGCCCACGGTATTATAGCAGAAACAATGATCTTGACACTTTGATTCCGTTTAAAAATTTCTTCCAGCAAGTTCCTGAATCCTTGGATGCAGTGAGCTTCCCCTTTTACAACATCATTTGTTCCTACATGTAAGAAAATGAAATCATAATTAGGCAGATCAATTTCTGTAGTAATCGCTCTTGCCAGACGTTCCATTATTGTTCCTTTGAAATACTTCAGTTCTAGTTCATAACCTAGCAAAACAGGTGGTAAGTACTTATCTAAATATTTAACCATGGAGTCGCCGATGACTACAGCTTTCATTTTTAGAATATGAATAAGAATAGAAAAAATTCACAAGCAACAAAACATACAAACTGAAAACTTCACAGTAACACCTTCCAATAATGATTGAAAACGCAGCTATTTTTCGAATAAAGGAAGACAGAAGCTCCTGTTCGCATTTGCATATAGCGACTAAACAAAATGTGTTTAGAAAACTGGCAGGCGAAAGCGTGGAACTAATCTAATTTTTAAAAGATAACCGAAACGGTTCCCGATGATCAGCGACTGATTTATGATAAGAAATTATGCCAGTTTTTCCGTGTCATTGTTATCCAGAAACAATTGACGAAAAGGTTTCGATTCTAAATATTTTTCTTATTTTTTTCAAAGATTTGATTTTCTTCCTCTGTCCGATTTATAGCGGTTTATGCTTTGGCTCTATTAGATTACACATTGTGAATAAAATTAATTTTTGAGTGCAAGGAAAAGACAACGTAAATAAAGCACAAATTGTCAACTCAATAAAGCAAATAGCTATTTTGAGGCTGTAATAGAGCCTCTTCATCAGTGCAGGAAAGAAAGGTGCTTAACACCCAACAAGAAAGTTGCGGGTGAACAGGGAGCTTCACTCACAACTTCTGTAAAAAAAATCTCCTGAAAATAACGGAAAAGTATGGCAGCAGAGTTACCGGAAATATTCCGTTTATGATAATATTTTCCCGAGGGATTTGACAGAAATTCCTTTTTTTTTTTCTCCGTTAATCCAAATCAGGTTGTGAAAATACAGCAACCGTAAAACGGAAAATTTCCGTTTTCGTATTTTCAAGACGTGATATTTCCCTTTTTGGAAGGAAAAACCATTGCACTACGGAAATCTTCCGTTAAAATCAGTCAAAAAACACTCTGAAAATTCAGGGTTTTTTTTAACAGTGTGTCTTTATTTTAGTTTCACTTCATTTACGTTGTTCTTTCCTTGTAGTACTCATATTTAAGCAGAAAGCATTTTTGATCATTTTTATTTTAAAACTATAATTAATTCCAAAAAAGGAGAGAGAAAGATTTATTTATTTATTGTTTTTCTTTAATTTAGTTTAATTTAATTTATGTTTCTAGCCGTTCATATGATTAACCCCTTAAGAACGAATTTTTTCCTGATAAACTAGTATATAGTGTAAGTTATTCTTTGCAATTTCAGGTTGTGGGGAGTGACTAGGGAGCGGGGCGGGGGGGGGTAAAAGTTACACAGATATAATATATTATACAAACGAAGTGCAAACGGATCTGAGACGGACATTAGAAATAAAATAACGCACGGGCATGGGTAAACTTTCCGGTAACTTTAGCCCGTGTCAGACACGGGCAAATGCGTTAAGTGGTTAAATAACAATAAAGTAAATACAGTAAAAAGTCTGTTTTCGTAATGTTGTTTTCTAAGTAGTCAAGTACATCAAGTTAACTTGATTAATTCGAACGGGAGGAGGTAGGTCGCTAAAGAATATATAAAAGGCGGGTCGCTAGCAGGGCCTGATTTCACACAGGGCACTCTAGGCACGTGCCCAGGGCCCCCTGACTTTTCGGGGCCCCCAAACAGTTTAAATTCACAAAGAATTTTCTTAAAAATTCTATAAAACGTTTATTATTATATATATTTATTTCTTATGAAGGAGAAAGGAGAAATTTATTTTGGGGACTGTTCCTTTAACGTACCTTTAAAGAATTTCATTGGTTGTATAAGATGATCATAAATTCAATAAGTAGGGTAATTTTATTATTTGGTTAACATACTATAGTAGTATGTATGTATGTAAGGGCTGTGGTAGCCTAGTGGTTAGCACGTCGGACTTCCACCTGGAAGGTCGCGCGTTCGATACCCACTGAAGACCACCATGTATACTTGGGGATATGTGCATGTAAAATCCGTAGACCCCACTACCTCTCCCCGTGCGTAAGCAATCCTAAGGCCTCGGCTAACAGGTAAGGGTCTGGTGGAGAAAAGTATGTATGTATATATATATATATATGTATATATATTGACAAGAAACAGAGTTTGTCATGCTGGTTAATGGTGTGAGACTTACTGATGCCATTCAAGGGCTTTAATGTGTCGTAACACTTGTCGCTTACAACTTTTCGACGCACATTTACAAACATATTTGATCCAAACCCAGAAATAGTTAGTGGTGGGTTCACATTATACCCACGGCACCACAAAACGCAGCATTTTAGTGACAGTACTCTTTTAAGTGTTATTAGTGTAGCAAAAAATTTAATTTTTCAGTTCAAGCAACTTAGCGGGCCCCATTTTTTTCTGTGCCCCGGGCCCCCAAATTAGTAAGTCGGGCCTTGGTCGCTAGTAATTTTGTCTAATAAACGAATAGGATATTTAAAAGTTTAAAACCCCTGTTTTTACGATACAGTGAAACCCCTCTAATCCAAACTAATTGGGGCTGTAGCCTGTTCGGATTTCAATTTGTTTGAATTAGACAAAAACTATCCATAACGTAATAACGAACCCTCGTCACTTCGACAATTGAAGATAACTGATTTCAAGTGAAAGATTAACTGATATTTTGTGAGTTTCTATTGTTATTTCATTGTTTTTGCAAAGTGATTAACCTAAAAAATTTCATAAACCAACTATTACTATTTTTCAATCCTGAATGACATAAGTATATGTAGACACATTTACAGTTTGTTAGGTATGCTAACTGTTGTTAATTTTTCAACTAATTATATAAAATAAGGCTACAATAACTGTTTTAAGACGAAATAAATTAGTTTCTCTTTTTTGCGGGTGTTTTTCAAACTTAAATTTGTTAAGAATTTCTTTCGGATTTTCCGGGATTTTGAATTTTCCAGGATTCCGGATTTGAGGGGTTTCACTGTTCCTATACTTCTGCTCTCCAAGCCATTTTTGTTCCAGGAAAATATATATGCACTACCTGCCCTCCATATATTGAGTTTCGATTGCATTTACGCTTAACTATTGCTCTTTTGAAGGATTTTTATTTAAAGGCAGTTTATTTAAATATTCTAGGCTCTCCCATTACTGTCGCTAAAGTTACATCTACTGTTGTTGAAGTTACACTCTGTTATTAAAAAAAAAGTAAAAAGGTGCCAATAAATTACCTTGGTTATGTTATAATGCGTGTGCAAAAAATGTTCCCCAATCTCGTGTTGCAACGGTATTTTACTATATTGTAGTACGCCTCATGTAACCGCAATAGAAGTGCAGAAAAGACAAAACGTAATTTGAAAAACAATAAATGAAAAAAATATTGAAAATCAATTGTACATGAAACTAGGCTTGACGTCCCGCAGTGAACCAGTCGCTGTAAAAGCTCGGTTCCCGCAGAACACCGAAAATGAAGCAAGATTGATTGAGATCAGTATTTGGGGAGGGGGACAACCTCTCGTGATGGTTGCTGTTGTCCGTGTGTGCTAAAGGCAGCTGGTGCACGTCAAATAGGACGGGGCTCCAGAGTGTCCTCCAAGTGAAACGATACCTCTGTAGGTGCCAATCCCAGCTGACGGTCTTTCATCTGGGAGCTAATTCAAAAAATTAAGAGACCTTTCAAAGGGGCGAAAATCGGACTCCTGCCTACAAGGGTCCCGTAGACTCAGGAGCAGCGTACCCATTCTTCCTGACACGCGCGAGGATACGAAAACAACAACAACACTGGGCTTGACCCCTATGCTTTTCATATTTAAACACTTATTTAACTGATGAACACCATACGGTAACACATATCAAGCAGAAACTCATGTATACTCTATTATAGTTAGGCCGCGTCCAGACTAGTAGAGCGCGCTTTTAGGTAGAGCCGAGGCCGACGAGATAGAGCATGATGTCACGAAAACAAAAAACGGCTTCTGCGCATGACCTGAGCATGCGAGCAACCATCGGGTAAGGGTGAGCCACTTGCCGCATTGATCAAGTATAGATGCAGCATTAGACATTTGCTAGTAGATTGCAATTAGAGTGAAAGAGAAATGTTGTAGCATTTTCAACAAAGAACGTATTCCTTTCGTTGCAAAAAAAAAAAAACTCTGCTGAGCCACCTATATCCCTATTAGCAAAACATCTTGCAACAACCTTGATAGACCTTGGTAATGTACTGACAGCTTCAATATGAACTTTTTAAATACTGTTGAAAGGTTGCATAAATGTTGATAAAACAATACTGCAATAACAGCATGTATGCAACATGGTAATTACCTTTAAATAACAATATTGATATTACATTACATCATCAACACTGTATAAGTGTTATCTGCATCAATATTACAAAAAATAGTTCAAATCAACATTGATTCAATGCTGTTGTCGTCAGGGTAAGTAACAGCCAATGGAAAGCTGTTGAGCTGCGCATGCGTTGGAGTAGAAAAAATTTACCCATCGTTCCAATCGGCGGCGTGTCTCTCCTCACACTCACACGTGGTTTCTCGTTTGTTGGTTGTTCAACAATAAAGAGTAGTGTAGGGAAATATTGTTTTCAGTAATTATGTATGCATTTTCGCATTTATTAATGTAACCCAGGACAGTAGATGTGTGGTCATCTACTGAGAAGACTATGAAAAAGTAATGGAAGCATAACGCAAATGCGGAATGATGGTCTAGTGTAAATCACGTGACGAATAAAATGAGAACAATGCAATATTGCAAAAAATAAGGTACCTTGATTTTATACTGTCATGTCAGTATATACAGTGACAAGGTGAATGCAATATCGCAAAAATAAGACACCTTGATTTTATACTGACAAAGCACTGTCATATCAGTGTATACTGTCGGTGACAAGATGAATGTAATATTCCGAAAGTAAGCCACCTTGATTTTATACTGTCATATCGGTATTAATGTCGGGGACAAGGTGAATGCAATATTACAAAAATAACGCACATTGATGTTATACTGACAAAGCACTGTCATATCAGTGCCCAAGTAGCATTTTATCTTGGCCCAATATTGTAACTTGATTGGCAAAATAATGGGATAAGACTGGCAAACAATATTGGCTGTAGCTTGGAGGGGATACATTTTAACAATAATAGCCAATATTGCTACTTCAATCTTGAACCAATATTGCGTGCCAGCCTTACGCCAATATTGGCTTTACGCTGGCGAACAAGTTTTATTGTTTCTAATTGCTTAAAAATATATAAATTGTTTTTGTTATTCCTGAATTTAGCTAGAAAAAAAGTGTAAATGCAAAAATTCATGGCGCCATCTATGAGTCGTCGGATTAACCATGCCTAATGACTGAGTGAGACGAGAACTGGGTTCGAACTGACGCCCTCTCTAACCGCTGCGCCACATCTGTTGCCAGTGGAAGTTATACTATATGTTATCTATTTACGGAGGTGGATAATCTTCTATTAGTTGCATTAGGGAGCAATGAAGATGTATAAAGAGTTATGATAGTTGTTGAAAATGAAGTAGTTTTTATTATTCAGCAACATTCAACAAAGATCTATCGGCTAAACATCACAGAGCATTCGTCTAATATTGGTTTACCAGAATGTAGCCAATTTTGTACCAATATTGCTTTCCATTATGAGAGCAATATTGTTGGAGCAGTATTAAACCAATATTAGACCAATCTTGCCTTCCATTATGAGAGCAATATTGTTGGAGCAGTATTAAACAAATATTGGACCAATCTTGGTTTCCAGGCTATATGCAATATTGCGCATGCAGCATTTAGCCAATATTGGCTGAACATTGGGAAAATCACTCCAATATTGCCCAAGATATAGCCAACACAAACAATCTTGCGCCAATATTAAGCCAACATTCAATGCTGCTTGGGTGTTTACTGCGGTAACAAGGTGAATGCAATATTGCAAAAATAAGGCACCTTGATTTTATACTGATATTACACTGCATGCACCTTGACAGTCAATCTTGTGGCAGCCTGCAGGCAGTATAAATGGAGTAACATATAACAATGTTGAGGCAGTATGTACGCAAGATTATCCATGCTGATATATCAATAACCTTTATGCAATATTGTGGCAGCATATTTTGCTTGCTGGGATTATATTAACGTACATAAAAGTAGGACGTTATGAATTGTTGTGAATTCAGATTAATGAACTAAAATACAGTATACTTAGTTGTAAATTTTGTTCTTTATTTTAACATGAGCTTTAAACTTTTTAAAGATATGTCTATTAACGTTGTAGAATTTTATGTGCACAAAATTTAATTATCTTAAACTTACAAATGTTACTCGGACTCAAATGAAAGACATTTTTAAGCTTCAGTTATGACTATAAAAGTAGTCACTATTAGATCCTGTTTATACATTATTCTGGCCTGTTCAACTTAAATATAACTGAAACTTTCTATTTTGTTATGAAATTGCAAATAAAATTGACCTATCTTTTAAACTTCATTCAATATAGCTCCTATTTACTCTTTTGCATTTGAATTAAATTTTACTTGCACAAAATCAGGCTTGAAATAACCAGTCCCCCCCCCTCCCTTTTCATAATTCTCTAATTTATTTACGAATTTTTGGGACTTTTTGCTGAAATCATAGCAAATGAATTCAAAAATATATGTGACGTCACGAAATGCTCACTTGAATCCGACAGCACTCCAGTTAGTTCTTTAGCACACTATAATACAGGTCGGATAGAAATATTAAACATAGTGAAAAAAAAAAATTTTTTTGATGAAAGAAAACAATTTAAAAAAACTTTTTGAGGAAAATACAATTGTTTTTTAAGCATTTCTGTACCGATTCGTTTATTTGTTAAGAAACTAAGTTATCCCTTACTACTCCAGTGAGTGCTGTTTCTGCTCCCTAGTGGACATTTTATAAAACTAAAGTATCTAACACAAATAGTATGTTTCTAATAAAAGATAATTACTCTATTTGAAATTTGCTCTCTTCTTTCCGTTTGTTTATATTGTTCTGCAATATACTGTGCTGTTACTTAAAACATGACAATGGTAAGGAAATCCGTTTTAATCAACCTTAAAAGAAAGATAAAATTGAACATTTTCAACAAAAATGAATTTTTATTATATGTCAAGACAACGAGAATGCTAATTTTATGTGAAATTAGTCTCATTTCTCGCATGTGAGCCGGTAAATTCGCATCTGTCATACTCCATACCATATACAGGCATCTACAAAATTTTAGAAACACATACCCCAAATCGTTTATAATTTTATTGTACGTTTTTCATTTATTTTCACTTGACACCACCGAAACATAGTTTTATTTTGATTATAACAATCTCATAGACAAAATCGGAATTAAATGTCCTCGTTAAAATTAAATGCTCATTTGTTTCACTAATAACTAAAAAAAAAAATCCTTGAAGTCTATCCTTGTTATTTATGCATTTGTGCAGGACAAAACTGGCTGATCTTGATTTTTCGCACAGTTTGAATTTGAGATTAATTTTAAAAACTTTTATTTTGTCGAGCGGTTGGAATATTAAAAATTTTGTTTTGTACAGGACATTAGAGATGTTCCGTACGTAACATTTTCATATTTTTAAAACAAAATATTTAGCCCAATTCAAAGGAAACTTTTACTCGCTTGCATTTCTTAAATTGTTTCATGGAACCCTGGGGTTCCGTAGAGATTACCCGAGGGTTCCATGAAGCTCGTAGTCTTTGCTTTCATAGCATTGAAGAAAGTCATTGGAAAAGCCACAAAATTTTCAATGAGGTGTTGCGAGTTTACTGATTACGATAGGGAAATGGATAGATCAAGGAATACAGGTGGAGTCCTATACACCCGAATAAATAAGTGCTACTTGAATAATAAGTGATGTGCGCCAAGAAAAAAGTATAAATTGATAAAGTTTTTAAACTGAAAAAATTGCATTGATTACTTTTTTGACATATATTCTGCTGTGTAACCAGAATTTTCTCCTAGGAGGGTGGGGCCGGTTCAGATATTAGCATACTAGGATTGGCAATGTGGCTGAAAACCAAGAATTATGGGGTAACCCTCACAAGTATCCCTTTGATGCACTCCAGTTGACAAAACAGTCATTATTTATTGCCTTAAAATTGTTTATAGCAACTTATATCTCAGAATGAATAGGTGTCTTCTCAAAAGCTATCGGGCCATTTCACAGTATTTGAATGTTGCGGACTCTACATTTCACAAAGTTTGAACCTGAATATTTATTACATTAAGATAGGGAAATACCTTTTTTTTTCCTGTGTGGAAGTCCTACCAATGCATTATTTGAAAATAAAATTAAGTGATAATTGAACGGTAAATTAAGTAGTTATAACAAAAAAAGAGTCATGTTGCGGACTCTACGCTTAAAAATACAGCAAAAACTTGATCAAAATTGAGCTTCATTCCCTCTGAATCTATTTATCACATGCTATCAATGCTTGGTTTTTTATAACACTAGTACACTATAGATAGTAAGAATACAAAAATTTTATTATTTTAAATGAAAATTTTAAATTTTAGTAACAAAAAACTGCATACACATTGAAATGCTCAATGTTGCGGACTCTACAATTTGTATCCAATTGATTTATGTCAAAAAATTTAAATATAAATTTGTTTTACAACAAGAAAAAATAATTAAATGTTTTCAATTATAGAAGAAATACATTTTGCTTTTATCATAAGAAAAAAATCTGCTGCAGTCAATTGGTTCTGGATCGCCAGAAAGTTTCATCAAGTATCCCGTTGCTGGAATTGTTTCAAATTCTGTTTTTTTTTTAATGGCTTAATTTATTGTTTCCCACTGGCTGAAATAAAAATTTTAATTGCATAGAATTATTTAAATCTTCATCGACTATTTCTCCAGCCTACCACTGGTCATTAAATAGAACAGCAATCCATTCACCTTTAAAAGCTGCTGCTTGTGGAGTGAGAAAATATTATTATCTGCACTATGTTCCGAATTTAAAAGCGATATATCTACTTGTTTTAAATCTATGTATGGAGAATTAACACCGTAAATTAGTTCTTTGTCATGAACTCGAAAGTGATGCATTCTTCGAGTTTGTGGAATGTTCCTGAGGTATGATATACTTATATATTTGTAAATATATAAGTATATCATACCTATACTATTATGATGCCAAAAGTAAGTGCAAGAGATAAAAACTAAACAAACTGCCAAAACAAATTATTGTCACAAACAGAATTAAAATGTAAGTGAAAACAAAATGGAAAATTTGAATAATTGAAGTTAAATGTTGAGTCCAGCACACTTTTGAAATTGCTATTAATATGAAATTATTTAACCAGTTTAAATTTTTTTGCCATAAATATGTCAAATGTTGTATAATTAGAAAATATAAAAAATTAATGATGTGGGTTAATTCAGAGCAATGAAAAGAAAACTTTTATGTTTTTTTGTGCTGGACTCTACAGCTACATATTTCTGAATTGAAAAAACAAATACATATTCCTATTTGAAATTCAAATAGTGTGCGAGTGCATAAATGCTCTTTGTCTTTTACCATTTCAAGCAAAATTTTCATTGAGCATTGTTATATTTGTGATCTATATAAGATTTTATGAAATTTTGGCTTGTAGAGTCCGCAACATAATTTTTACAATTTTCTGATTAAATACTGAATATCTCTATAAATACTCATGCAAATTCAAAACAACAAGCATATTTTCATGGTTTAAACACTTGACTTCAGATATTTATTGAAAAAAATTATCAACCATGAGTTTTGTTGCGGACACTGTTTGGACAAAATACTGTGAAATGGCCCTATCGTTTCATTTCTAAGGTCGAAGATAAAGGGCATGACTGTCCTAAGAATATAGTTTTCAGATAGTGCTAGAAACAGGGCTATAATTTGAAGTCTTCATAGGCACACTCTGTATTTCATTCTGCATCTGCTGATATGTGTCAGAGAAAGGAGTTGGGGAGATATTCATACGAGAAATTTTTGTGCAAAGAATAGAGGGAATGCTAATTGGCATTTTCGGAATGAATAGCAGAATAAACAATAAAATGAAGTGCTGAAAGCAGTTATTGTCAATTTACGACATTCAACTATTTGAGTGAATTCATGAATGAGTGAATAAATATGTATAATTGTTGAAAAGGGTATATTTAAAATACTTAAGAACTAAAGCTAAATGAGAAAGAGAGAGATAGATAGATTAGCAATTTGACATCGGTGTGTACGCGAAAGTAGGCTGGTATAGTACAAGACGGAACTTCTTGTTAAACACTTATTTTTCTCCTTACCTACTTTTGCTTCACTGTGCAACTTTAAATTACCCTTTATTTTCAATAAATAAAGTTTTGATATCTTCAGATTTGCAAATAATATTGAAAATTGTTAAATATTCATTATGTATATTTGACTTAACATTTTAAAAAATATTATTTCCCATGGCATTAAAAATATGAGTAATTATTGCAAGGATCGCGCCTTGGGTCCATTTTCGGACCCTTCACTAAAGTGCCATAATTAAAAACAAACCCTTCACAAAATTCAAATCAATCAGACATATGTTACTTCAAATTTCTGCTTTTTTGGCCTATATATAATTTCTGAAAGAAAAATTGGGGAATGATTTGATATGCAAGTATTCCTTTTTAATTTAAGTTTCACTTTTTTGCATTTGAATTTCAGCTTTTTTCTCAAGATAAACTGTTGCATGATCTGTTAAATGCAAAATTATTCTACACATTCTGATGCATGCTTGTTTGGCATGTTGTTATAATTTGAGGAATCGTAAAAATTCGCCAACAAGTTGGGCCATTGATACTTAATTAAATGTGTTAAATTAGAGTTCAATTTGGCAAAAAAAAAAAAAAAACCCCATGGCCAGCAGCCTGCTAAAGTGGAAAAACACAATTTTGGTTTGGCAAAAAAAAAAAAATAAATAAATAATTATTGCCTCGGAAAATGGAAATACTCAGTAGCGGATATAGGTTTGATGTTTTGTTTTATAAGAAAGAGCAAACAAATGTTCAATTAAATTTTGAATGAAAAATATGAAAAAAAAATCTAATTTCGTAAACAAATAATGCTAGCATTAAAAAAAAGTTTTTAAAATATTTTTCTTAGGTATTTCAGATTTTAGTACTAGCCTGATTAATTATTTTAACAAAGAAATTCTACCCTCAAAATGGTACTGTGCTTAGATAGTAAGAGAGAGCAATAAATAAACTTCGAAATATAGTCTTACAGATACAGAAAACCCAATCAATTTTTAATTTTAGTTGTCTTAAAATTTTTGGCGCCCCTCAAAATTTACTGCCCTAGGCCCAGGCCTAAACCTAAATCCGCTACTGAGAATACTGCATGTTCTGTATTGGAAATTTATTTCTTGCTTCCTTTTTCTTGTAATTGTGGAACTATACAACATTATAAAAACTACTTCATAATGAAAGCTATTAAATAAATCTTAGTAGTGTAACTTATTTTTTATTTTGAATTTCAGAGTGGTCCTATCATTCTTCTCAAAGAAGGTACAGAAAATAGTCAAGGTAAACAACAGATTATTAGCAACATCAATGCCTGCCAAGTTGTTGCAGAAGCAGTGAGGACCACGTTAGGTCCTCGTGGCATGGATAAATTAATTGTTGATTCGAAAGGTACTTGTGATTTTTTTTGCATGTGTGTGTGTTAATAATGTAGACTAGGAGTTTTGTTCTTCCCCAGCTTCCTTTTCTTTTGGTGGTTAGCATGGTTCATTAATTTAAATCAAGATTAAAAGAGCAATTTGAATTAAGTGATTTAAAAAAAAATTGATTTATTTCATTTTTGAAATTTAATTATGAAGTATTGTTCTAAACATAAAATATGTTGCACTCATAACCTCAATTTCCAGCAAAACTTCATAGTTCCCTCTGCCTGTGTGTGTTGTGTAATAACATATTTTATAATGATAGCTTTAGAACTGATTATTATTTTTTAATTTTGCAATATATTCTTATTCTTCTGATATCTTAACATTAAAGTGTAATACATTCAACCATTCATATTGCAATTCATAGTAGTCATGATCCTGTTTATGTGTTTTAATTTCAATAATATTATTTCAGATTATTATTTTAATGAATACCACTCAAGAAATAAATCGAATAATCAGATTTTTGAATACACATCCTTAAGGTTGTTTCACAATAGCTTAAGGTTTTTTCCTAATTATTTTTTCATCTTTTTTTGATAAAGGTATTTCATTTATAAAAAAAGTTTCAGTTTTTAGTAATGGAGTAAGCATGTGATTTTGCTAAATGTGCAAGTTAAGAAATATTCTAAGTTATTTTATTTATAAAATAGAAAAACAATTAAAGTGCACTCAATGTGAAGTTAAGCGCACAGAATTGTTTTTTTATTTCAGCTTTCAACAGCAAAAGAATTCAGATTAAATTTGTTCATTTTTCCTGTATACTTGGAGTCTTGGTAGGGTTAAATTTCATTTGAATCATGCATTTGTATTTAAATTTGTTTATATTATTATTTAAAAAAAATTACTACCCTGAAAATAGCTTCAAATGTGTTTAGCATAATGTTTAACATGTCATACTATTTTTATAAGTGTAACATAATACATATTGAAGTCTTTAAGGTCTGGTTAAAAAAAAAATCACGAACCCTGGTTGCTGGTGACTATTAATACAAAAACTTTGGTACCCACTTGTAAGTTTTTGGTAAAGCCGTAAATTATTTTGCTGCCTGTGCAGGGAGCTATCGAATCTGAAATATAAAAAGTGATATCAGAATGGTTAACTTGTTATTTAATATCAGTTAGCTTTTAAATTTATTATTTATGTGACTTAGTCATCATTTAATTTTTATAGGTAAAACTGTGATTTCTAATGATGGTGCTACTATCCTCAAAGAATTAGAAGTAGTTCATCCAGCAGCACGTACTTTAGTTGATATCGCAAAATCACAAGATGCTGAGGTTTGTGCAATTTTTAAAACTTTTGTGATTTTATTTATTCATTTATTGAAAACGTAACGGCTGCTAGAACAATGCATTCCTGTTTCAACATATTATTAATAAATTAATTTTTAAATGTTCCACTTAAAATTCATGTTTACAGCTAGATTAAATTTTCCTTTTTTTTTTTGAACAAGTTGTGAAATTGGTGCATACTGAACAGTATGTTCAGTACATGTACTGAAACAGTACGTTTCCAAGATGAAAACATAATTTCAGTCTTGTAAAGAAAGAAACAACCACATGATTTTTCCCTCTAGCAGAATGCCACAAATTTTATTGTTTGGGTTTGCAGAATTCTGCTTTTGTAGTTATTCCATTTTGTTAAGGCAAGCAAGAGCGGATGCATGAATTTATTAATAATATTGATAAGAATAATAAGCCATCCTGGCCTATTCCTGTCCATTACAGCAATGCGTTAACATTATGTAAACCTAACTCCCACAGACTGCCATGAAGCATTCTTTAACTGCACAACTTACTGTTTGTTTCCAAAAAGTTGTGTGGTTTATATTTTATAGCATGTATAGATTGGTGATATAGATGTCTTCTACTGTGCAATAATAATGAGTAAAAGTAAATAAATTTTTTGTAGAAATTTACCTTAAAAGATTACCTTTATTATATGCATTCTACATTGGCATTAATTGCATTTATTTCAATATTGAGCCTTAGTCATTAGTCGCTGGTAACTTATTATAGTACAATGCAATATTTTTAGTTCTAATGAAATTAGAGGCTTTTACAATTGAGGGTCAGCGGTATTGCAGGTCAATTTAATTGATTTAGGAAAATTGATTAACTTTTTACCTGGCTTTAAGCCATGTGTTGATTGATATATTTACTGAAACAAATAGTGTAAAAAATGGCAACAAAATATTAGGATAAAAAATAAAGATAATAGAGCTATTAACTTATTGAATAGATCAAGTAAAATAGATGGTAATAATTTTTGTCGAACATAAAACAACAAAGTTTTTTTTAATTACTATTGAAAGCCTGAAAGTTTCAAAAAGATGGGTATTGTTAAAGCCTCTCACATTAAAATGGGCTCATTAAACTGAATATGATAAAGACATTATTCAAGTCTTAGTGGGGAAAAACCACTTTGGGGGAAAGAGGGGGGAGGGAATTTGTGTTAATTGTAATTATATTACTGAAGATTTGTGTCATATGCGGAGATGAATAATTATGCTTTATTCACGCATTTATTTTTTTATTATTAAAGAGAAAATAACAAAATGTCTAGAATAGTAATGGGGAACCTTTTTGATTACTCTGCAGGTTAAGTTAGATTTTCATGTATGTATCAAGTGTTCCACTTGTTATCTTCCTTTTGAAAAATCATCTTTAAAGACCATCCATTTTTGCAAAGTGACAGCTACTCTTGGAAGTTTTTTTTAGTCTTGAACTTTATTTTCTTTATTTTCAGTGAATGATAGTGAATAAAAGTAATTTACTATGTACTTAGGGCGTACCATTTGCATGACTTTCTTGCCTCTTACTGGCACGTTCAGTGACTTAGGTTCACCATCTCTGGTCTAAAGTGTTCCATTAAGAAAAAAGAAGTAGGAAAAAAAAAAAAAAAAAAACTGAAAATTTAATACTTTCAATTTTTTGATTTCAAACTATTATAGAAGAATTCATCATTAAATTTTCTTGACTCTTAGATAATTTTCATTGACACATAGATTGAATTAAAATATTTTGTTGAATTGCAATAAAGTCGCAAGGGAAGATTTTATTTTAGAAATTGCTAACCATGTTTGTTCATTGTAATTAAATTTAAACCTGATTCTTTTTACCTCCTCAATGAATCTTTGCAAATACATGATTTAAATTTTTGTTTCTTTAGGTGGGAGATGGTACTACAACTGTAACGCTATTAGCAGCTGAAATCCTGAAACAATGTAAACCTTTAATTGAAGATGGAATTCATCCTCAGATAATAATGCGAAGCCTGCGTACCGCTTTACAAATGGTAAATTTCGATTTTTCTTTTTTTCACTTTCAGGAAAATTCAATTTTACTGTGAATAATAACTAAATTGTAAATTTGAGGCATGTTCAATTTCCATGCATGTATCAAAAGAATTGGAATATTGTGATGAAGCAGTTATTTAACAAAATTGAAGCAAGACAATATTTTATCATTGTTGAAAATTAGTTTCACTTATTTTTGTAATTAGTAAATTACAATAATATGTAGTAACCCAAGAGTTATAGTACTTAAATTGTTGAATTTTATCTATATATATATTTCACTTAACGTGGACCAGTTACGATTGAATTTTGCGATATGATACAATATATTTCCATTCATAACTCGATTTTTTATTTCGTCATATCAAGCGATCATTCTCAAGTTTGATTGTTGAACTTACAGCGGGATATCAGCTAGTAGTATTGAATTGTTTTAATTTTATATTTGCCTCAAATTTAAATGTTTAATTGTGTATAAATTTTTCATAAATTTTCATTCATCAATGTAAGCTTTTCATTTCATTTGTTTTGTACGTTTATTTCTTTTCTTTCTATTTAAGGCTAAGGCAAAGATAAATGAAATAGCAGTTAAAGTAGAAAAAGGAGATGCTGAGTAAGCTATAAATATGATATGTATTTTTGTTATGCTTATTAAATGTGCAAATATCTGTTTACTTTGGTGATTTGGAAAGTTGAGGAATTTTAAAGAACTTGAAGATTATTTTAATGTTCATTATTCTTGTGATTGGAATTTGATTAAAATCCCTATTTTGCTTCCAAGTACATTATCTGATAATTTATTCATTTACTGCTGTTAAATCTGTCAATATTTCAAGTAAGTTATCTACTAGTATGTTAAATGAAACTTTGTGAACTTTCCTGATCAAAATGTATGTGTAAAATGAACATTTTTTATTGCATTGTACAAAAACTGCTCAAAAATCTCAGTACATGTAGTGAGAATTTATAATTAACAAAATGTAGTTGACTGATCTAGATCAAAGTAATGCCAAAATTATTGAAAGGAGTTGATTTAAGATACTTTTAAAAAGTCAAAAATGAATAAACTTCAAGAGTTCCATATCAGTGAATATTTTTTCTTAAATAAAATTTTTCACCTTTATGAAAGATGGTATTTTTGTGAATGGTTCGTGATTGTGAATTTTGAAAAGGTCTACATTCTAGGAGGTAAAAAAAAGCCTTTTTAGGGACATTCTTGACCCTTTCAGAGAAGCCTGTCAGTTTATAAATGTTTCCCACTCTGTAGCTCTTTAGTTCTAGAGTCGACATAATCTTTACCATTGATTAATATTTTACAAGTATCTTTAGCTATTCAAGAACAACAATCACATTAATTAGAACTTGAACTCCAGCAAGGCTTAAATTTTTTGGTGTGGCAGTGTTTAATGGTTCAGCAAATTTCCACTTTTTGAATCTCCAACCCCCCCCCCCCCCCCCCCCACCTATTTCTGATTTTGAGTCATGTAGAAGGAGTAGTTTTTAATATGCTTATTTTACTGAAAAATCTAAAGTATGCTAAGCATTAATTATGTTGCATCCTCTCCTTTTCTCTGTTCAAAAGTTTGGTCACTGGGTGTATCTGTATGTTTAACACTGAAAAATTAGTGCAAAATATTTTTAAGTATGTTTATTTTATATTTATGTTTTTTTGGGGGAGTTGGGGCAAAAATCTCAAAAATTCTACTTTTTTCTTTAATTGCCGCTTTTAACACCTATATTAAAGATTAAAAGCTGCTTACAGCCAATACAATTTTTAGTTTAGGCAGAACTACAATATAGTAATAACTATTTTAGTTGACCTAGGGAAAAACAATTTTAAAAATTGAAGAAGAAAAAAGAGGTTTTAAATTAAATTAAATTGAGAGGTTGCTTTACTCTTACCATGGACTTTGATTGAAGTGTCACAGAGTTCTCTTTAGTAAAATGTTGGAAACCGAAACTAGTGGTAAATAGAACTTTCAATTAGTGATCGCATGAAGTGCAGTTTGGCCGAAGTGTCAATTATCAAAGCTTCGGCTGCCTTACATATTGAGCTTTAAGGTTGAATGCACAATAAATGTATATAATAACATTATGTTTCAATATTCTCAGTTTCATACAATACTTTCAGCTTACTATGTATTTTTTAATTAATACCACATATTAAGGTATTTTATCGGGTTGCATAAAAGGGAAATTCGGGTTAATTTTCGTACCCTTCACAAAATTCAAATCGATCGAAACAGACCCTTCACAAAATTCCAAGCTTCCAAACTGTACTTTTTACTTTATGTATTATAAAAGTGGCAAATATTAATAAAATTTTTCTTCACCATATGTTAAAATTTTCAATTTTCACAAAATTATCCGATTTTTCACAAAAATCTTCTTAAAATTCACAAAAAAAAAAAAAAAAAAAACCGGACCCTGTTAAAAAATGCTTGATCCACCCCTGTTTATTTATGCTCTGTACAGTTAGTAGCAGAAAAGTAGATATTTTTTATTTTCTATTGCAAATATGATGAAGCATCATTTCTTATATTAAAAGCATCTTCTGCAACTAAGTTGGTGTTTAGAATAACCAACTGTAAGTAGTACATCACGGTATAATCTAATTAGATATTATATCCGTAATATTATAGTAGATACCTATATTTTAAAGGTAAAATTTTTGAAATTAGGATGAATTTTTAAACATTATATATATGCATGCATTCTTTGTTTACTAGCCTATGATTTAGTTTTTATAAAATATTTATTATGTTTTATTTCTAAACTTTATTTTAAAAAAATCATTAAAAATTAGAATTTTCAACTAAATGTAACAAATGCAATCAAAACTTTACATCTTTCACTTTTCCTTCATGTTCTTACATCAATGTTCATTTTGCATAATCAAAATTATAAAATAGGCCTTTTCTGTATAGTACACCTCTTGTAAATACATACTAAAAAGACTATGTTATAATTTATTAATCCCATATTTTACATAGGTATGGAATTTTTATTTTATTTTTTGGTTGCTTAAAAGTACAGTGAAAAAACTTGTTTTGTCTCACTTGTAAAAAAAAAATATTCACAAAATAAATGGATTCTTTTTATCTTTATTGTTTGTTAAGCTTAGTTAAAAATCAAACCTAGTTTCTTTTTAATTAAATTTATTTTAATCATACTACCCAAGTAAATAAATACCAGCTAACAATAATATTTAACAAATGAAGTAGAAATCAATAGAAACCAGGGAAACATTGCATTTAAATATTAGGCTGCTGTAGATATACATTTGGTCTTTGTGTGGAACTGCTAAAACTAGTTCAGCTCATTGTGTAGTCTTGTGTTATAATTTCTATCAAACTGCTTTGTGCTACAATGAATATTAGTTGAAGAGGAAAGCCTTTTGGTATGGTAAATTAATATTTTATTCAAAACATTGATTTACTATTATTTATTTTAAAACTGTCTTGTCTGTTAATAATCATAAAAGTTTAATCCTTGCTTGCAGTCAAAAGAATGGACTGAAATGATTGCAGCTAATTGCAATTCTTGTAATTATAATAAAAATGTGAACATTTTAGTTTATTTAGAATTGTTTGAAATATTTAAATATGCATTAGTAAAAAGAAAATATCTTCTGAAAGCATCTCGAATTTTTTATTGCAATTTTGCATAAAACCTATTGTTAGAGCAACTACTGGAGGTATAATATATTTATTCAATAGAATGCCAATACAGGTCGTTAGTCTTTTGTTTCTGGGAGGAAATAGTGCAAACCATATGAAAGTAAACAGCAATATATTTCTCGGAAATAGCAATAATATAAAGTGCATGCATGAGATAGCTGGAAAAACATGTTTGAATGTTACTTTAAATACTTATAAAATCAAGTTTTTTTGTTGCATGTTTTTTAATGAGCTTTCTTTTTTTTTTGTAATAAATTTCTAAAAGACTGGTATTATCAGATGTTTTTTTATTTTTATTAGTGATAATTTAAATTTATTCTGTTTTATTGCAAGGCATTCTTTGA
Organism: Octonoba sinensis; assembly: GCA_038502835.1. Classification (NCBI taxonomy): domain Eukaryota; kingdom Metazoa; phylum Arthropoda; class Arachnida; order Araneae; family Uloboridae; genus Octonoba; species Octonoba sinensis. The sequence continues at coordinate 44,176,160 of CM076602.1, read as the reverse complement.
AGCTTCAATAGAAGATGCTAAAAGAAAAGCACAATCTAAAATCATTGAAATGTGTAGAAATTGTGCAAAATCGTTGGAAGATTTTCGTTAACACGTACCCTAACTATAAGAGTGGTAGTTCTTCCAACAATTTTTCTTTTTATTTTAATTTAATTGTAATAACATTTTTCTACTTAGACCGTACAATTACTCAGAATGTTTTTTTAGTTTTATAAGGTGATAATTACAATTTTTTCTGTTTTATGCAAGCTTCTTTGAAGCTTCAATTAGAAGATAGCTAGAAAGAAAAGCACAATCTAGAGCTAACATTTTTACTTATTGAAATGTTGGTGTAGAAATTGTGCAAAATGAATGGAAGATTTTCGCTAACACTTATCCTAATGATAAGAGCTTGATAGTAATCTTCCAACAAATACTTTTCTTTTATGTACTTGAATTTCAATTTATTATCTGAAATAAAACATTTGTCTATTACTTATGCCGTACAATTGACTGCATCTGAATGTAGGAAGGAATAATTAGTTTACCATTAAGGCTGAGAAATCAATATTGAATTAAAAATTCGCATTTATCTAGCTAGGTTTCTTTGAAGCTTCAAAAATTGTATTTTTTTGCCAGAAAAGAGCACAATCTAGAGCTAACATTTTTATATACTGAAATGTGTGGTGTAGAAATTGTGCAAAATAAATGGAAGATTTTCGCTAACACTTATCCTAGTGATAAGAGCTTGATAGTAATCTTTCCAACAGTTTTTTCTGTTTTGTATTTTAATTTAATTTTGGTAATGATAAGCATTTTCCATTCTTAGACACACAATTGCAGCTCATATGTAAAAGTTTTTTTTAGTTTTATACAGTGATGATCATTATTACATACTCCATTTATATACTAGGTTTTCTTTGAAGCTTCTTTTGTGTGTCCAGAAAAAATAGCACAAACTAGAGTACTATTTTCTGTAGTTGCCAGAAAAGCAGCACAATCTAGAGCTAACATTTTTATATACTGAAATGTGTGGTGTAGAAATTGTGCAAAATAAATGGAAGATTTTCGCTAACACTTATCCTAGTGATAAGAGCTTGATAGTAATCTTTCCAACAGTTTTTTCTGTTTTGTATTTTAATTTAATTTTGGTAATGATAAGCATTTTCCATTCTTAGACACAGAATTGCAGCTCATATGTAAATAGTTTTTTTTAGTTTTATACAGTGATGATCATTATTACATACTCCATTTATATACTAGGTTTTCTTTGAAGCTTCTTTTGTGTGTGCCAGAAAAAATAGCACAAACTAGAGTACTATTTTCTGTAGTTGCCAGAAAAGCAGCACAATCTAGAGCTAACATTTTTATATACTGAAATGTGTGGTGTAGAAATTGTGCAAAATAAATGGAAGATTTTCGCTAACACTTTTTCCTAGTGATAAGAGCTTGATAGTAATCTTTCCAACAGTTTTTTCTGTTTTGTATTTTAATTTAATTTTGGTAATGATAAGCATTTTCCATTCTTAGACACAAATTGCAGCTCATATGTAAACAGTTTTTTTTAGTTTTATACAGTGATGATCATTATTACATACTCCATTTATATTCTAGGTTTTCTTTGAAGCTTCTTTTGTGTGTGCCAGAAAAAATAGCACAAACTAGAGTACTATTTTCTATAGTTGCCAGAAAAGCAGCACAATCTAGAGCTAACATTTTTATATACTGAAATGTGTGGTGTAGAAATTGTGCAAAATAAATGGAAGATTTTCGCTAACACTTATCCTAGTGATAAGAGCTTGATAGTAATCTTTCCAACAGTTTTTTCTGTTTTGTATTTTAATTTAATTTTGGTAATGATAAGCATTTTCCATTCTTAGAGACATAATTGCAGCTCATATATAAACAGTTTTTTTTAGTTTTATACGGTGATAATCATTCTTACGTACTCCATTTCTATACTAGGTTTTATTTGAAGCTTTTTTTGTATGTGCAGAAAAAATAGCACAAACTAGAGCTAGCATTTTTACTTATTGAAATGTTGGTGTAGAAATTGTGCAAAATGAACGGAAAATTTTCGCTAACACTTATCCTAATGATAAGAGCTTGATAGTAATCTTTCCAACAATGTTTTCCGTTTCATATTTGAATTTAATCTCGCTTTCTAATGCTAAGCATTTTCCATTCTTAGACATACAACTGCCACTCATATGTAAAAAGAATTTTTAGCTTTATAAAGTGATAATCAATATTTACTCAATTTCATTACTATCTTCTTTGAAGCTTAGTTATGGGCCAAATCACAACTTATTATTCGGCCAGGCTGAAGCTTCATTCTCCATTTCTACTTCCAATCCTTCAATCGCACTAGACTCGAGTTATCGAGAATTGATTGTTTTATGTATCTAAAGTTTCTGTGAATGTCCGAAATCGGAAATTGTCGACACTCACCAGTGAATGTCGACATTTACCATCCATCAAACCGATAATTCTCGACGTTTTCTGATTTTTTGGGTAAATTCCCCCCTTAATGGTCACTCCTGAATAGCAGGTATCTCCTTTTAACAGACAATTTGGCCCATTCCCATGATAGAACATTCCATGCTCTAAACTCTGAATTACAGATAATTCTTGTAACCAATTTTTTGCCTTTCCAGTCTTTAAATTATCCATGTGCAATGTGATTGTTGCACTGGACTTTGCCTCTTTCTTTTCTTATCACAGAACTTCTTTGTATCTTACAAAGCTTTTCATCCTCCATAATGATTCCCCCCTCTTTCTTCCTCGCCATCTTCTGGAATCAAGAGGGCGGTAGTGAACTTTTCATACCCTGAGGAGAGACTTTTCCCTGCGTCTTAGTCGAGGAGCGCGTAAACCTGTTTTTCCCCTGCAGTCGGGCACTAATTTCTTTGTAACTGTAAACCCATAGTTGGCATGAGATGAGATATTATTACTGTAAAACTAGTATGTTTGTTGTGAATTGCCTTTGATACTTACTGACTAATGTAAAATTTCTTAGCTTTAAATCAATTTTGGCTTACTCTTCCATCATGTTTGAATTGCTTTAGTTTGTGTGATTTGTATATAATGATTTTCTTATTTTATTTCAAATATTAAATCACTTTCTTTAAGAAAATACCTGAAATGCAGCTTGCTTTTATTTTCAGCAAGCAAAGGTCTTTGCTGGAAAAATGTGCAATGACTACTTTAAGCTCAAAACTAATTGCAGCCCGTAAAGAATTCTTTGCTAAGATGGTTGTGGATGCTGTCATGCAATTGGATGAACTACTTCCTTTAAATATGATAGGAATAAAAAAAGTTCAAGGTGGTGCACTTGAGGTAGATATGATTTTGATTAACTTTGTACTTGTTTTGTTAGTAAAATTAAGTTATCCTATTTGAACTACAAATAGTTTGACTTTTTTAAGTTGCTGTTATTTTACCTTTCTTTTTGTGTTAAGTTTTCCACCTTTTATAATGATGAGTGTTAGTAATTGGTGTAATTGCTTCTTTTTTATGTGCTTTCTGTGCTTTTGATTTTCTTCCTGAACTTTTCCCTTTCAGTGCCTGTATAGTTTTTAAAGAAATTATTTCATTATTATGCTAACTCAATACATAGGCTATTCAAAAGCATTTTTTTACCCATTCCAGTGCAACACCTATACAGGCATTAATTGTGTTTTCTATTAGAATGTGGCTAAGCTTTTTCTATTGATAATTATATAATAGCTAAGCAGAAATATTTGCTAACATGTTCAATTCCAAAATTATTAGCCTTATTCGAAACATTAATTTATTTTTTAATTTGACAGCATCAAAGCATGTTAAGGTAAAATTCAGCTAAAAAGCTGCAGGGCTAAAAGGAAACTAGTAATAAAACTAAGCCTTGGCATACAAGAATGACATATTAAGGTGCAATTTTTCATGTACAGTGCTTAGTTGACAAGGTCAACTAAATACTACAAGGTCGCATCAGAGGAAATTTGGGTCCAAAATTTCGTTCACAAATATCAAATTAATCAAAATGGACCCTTCACAAAATTGTGAACTACCCAATCATACTTTTCAGAGTTATTTATTAAAAAAGTGGCAATTAATAATATATTTTTTAATCATAAGTAAAAATTGTTAAAAATTCTGTTTTTTTTTTTTTTTTTTTTTTAGAAAATTTGATTTTTCACAAAAATCTTTAAAATTTACAAAAACCGGACCATGTTAAAAATACTGTTCCATGCTTGTACGCCTTATGTGATGCTTGTAATGGTAGTTTTATGAGAAAATTAATTTATTGGTGAATTATCAAAAAAATTCTGAATGATCTCGGCTAATAAACATTTTGATACCACATTATTTATACTGTAACTTAAAATCTTACAAAAAAATGCTTGTAATCCGGGGAAGGTGTCCATTTAGCATTTTGAACAGGTGCCAGTTCTTTTCTTTTTTCTTTTTTTTTTTAATTTAAAAAAGACTTTTGTGAAAAATCCAAGAATTTGGTGACAATTTAAAATTTAAACATACAGTAATAAAAGTGTTTATTATTTTTTGATGCTTACTTAATGAATAATTCTGTAAAAAGTAACAATTTAGTAGCAAGGAATTTTGTAAAAGGTTTATCTTTATTGACTAGAATTTTCTGAAAGGTCCATTTTGATCGACTGAACTTTGTGATGGGTCCGTTTTGATCAATCAGAATTTTGTAAAGGGTTCGTTTTGATCAATTATAATTTTGTGAAGGGTCCGAAAACCGACCCGAGTTTCCTTTGGTGCGACCACTGGCAGTATTAATTGTGAGTAATAAGAAAATGCTTGTTGAAAACCCATCTCTAATGTGTTTTGGTAAGTAAATGAAATATGTTTAATTCAAGAAATTTGTCAAACATGTTTTTATTCTTTCCAAATCAGAACTTTCCTAAAAATAAAAGTTGACACTCGGGCGATTTTCAAATTTTAGGAATTTTTAAAGATGAAATGGTTTTAAAAATAAATTTTAAATCAACCATTTTGGGTAATTTACATTAGTTTGCACATATGTCTTGTACATGTTTTCACTGTCAGCAGTGAGTTTAAATTGAAGTTTAAACCCATGGGTCTTTTATAAGTCACCACAAACTTAAAAAATGTCAGGTCTGTTACCGGGCAAAAATTTGATGGTTTTTGTATGAGATTACAATTTTTTTAATTATTAAACCAGTTTCTATGCAGGTAATTAGTCTAAAATAGAAGTTTATTTTACACTTTTGCAAAAGGAAAATATTTAATATTTTATTTCATGCCACGTCTATTGCTTGAACTCCTTATTAGCAATTTAACTTTTCAATAAAATTTTTTAAAATAATTCTTTGCTGTATATATGCAAAGATTGTTCATAAATAGGTTTCATATCTATTATTTACATCCTTCTTTCACTTTTTAAGTCAAATACTTCTTTTTGAAAAAATATCTTTTGCAACGTAACAGACCTGACTTTTGTGACAGACCTGACATGATTTGGTAAAGCAGATGTTATATGTATACGAAATATTTCTTCTGAAAATGTATTTATACATGGGCTTCCAAAATATCCTAAGATAATTAGCATTTTGCACCAAAACATGCAATGTAATACATTACATTGTAAAACTTCGGCGTGTTTGCTTTATAAAACTGAAATATAAATATAAGTATCATATAGAGATAGTTAATGATTGTTTATTTAGAAATATTCTTTTGGATAAAATGTGTAGATACTATTAAAACTTTTTTTATGATAACATTATGCTATTCTTTATTATTATTATTGTGTGTTTTCAGCAACTACATATTGTACAAGTGACATTTTAGGAGGTTATGCACAAATTTTGAAAGTCTTACATTACTTTTTAAAAATCATGTCAGGTCTGTTACTTTTACCAGGTAACAGACCTGACATTTTAACCTTTTTGATTTTTTAAACTACCATGTGTGAACATTTTAGGCTTAAGCCAGCATTGCTCAAATACACCTTACAGAGTTACTTTGTGACAAGCAGTTAGTAAGGCTACAGTAAGTAAATTTTAAAATATGGTAACAGACCTGACAACATAAAAAAATACTCACCTTATAAAAGCTCAAAAAGTCTGCAATATATCATTCGAAGGCAAAGTGATCATCCAAAATAGTTTGTTCCATATATTGAATCGGAAGAACAATATAAAAATATGGTGGAGCAATCTACTGAGTAATTTTAAAATTGATTAACCCTGGTAACAGACCTGATAGTAACAGGACCTGACATTTCCCTCGGACAACACAAAACAATTAATTACAAGCAATAATCTTCTTTTAATTTCAAAGATAATAAATAGAGTTATCATAAAATATATTTCAAAGGTACATATGTTCTTTTTAGTGATTTTATATCTCTGAAATAGGTAAAACATTAAAGAGAAATTTCACTTTGTTGTTTCGGACAGTCTGTTTTCATAGGGTTGCTCATTATTAAAAATTCGTATAAAAAAAGTTTAAGACATATTCTTATAATATTACACTTGATTATTCTTAATAGTATGTACTTTTAGAAAAAATAAACACTTAACCCAACAAGTTATTTAATTTTAATATAAAAATTAGTCTTTTGTCTGACATCAAAAACTCCCCAAATTTGAAAATCACCCACTCAATATGAATGAAATCATGCAAATACTATTTTAGGTCAAGTTGTTGTTATTTAAAAAATAGAAAAATTGTATGAAATTTGTTTGCAGGAATCATTGCTTGTTTCTGGTGTTGCTTTTAAGAAGACTTTTTCTTATGCTGGTTTTGAAATGCAGCCCAAAAAGTATAAAAATCCCAAAATTGCCTTATTAAATGTAGAACTTGAATTGAAAGCAGAAAAAGAAAATGCAGAAGTGAGAGTTGAAAGCGTAGAGGTAAATTACATTCTCAGATTATTTATATATTTTTTAAGAATAGAATATGAGTTTTAATTTATAAATTTTTGATTTTTCTGCTAATGAGAAGTATTGAAGGTTAGATAAATAAATAAAATTGAACTTTGTTTTAGGAATATCAACATGTTGTAGATGCAGAATGGGAAATTCTTTATCGTAAGTTAGAGAAAATAGTTGAAAGTGGAGCTAAAGTTGTGCTTTCAAAATTGCCCATTGGAGATGTTGCTACGCAATATTTTGCTGATAGGTACATTTATATTTAATATTTTAAAAATGATGTATTTTTGCAGTATATATTTACTGATTGTTCACAAGTTTTTTTTTCTGTGAAAGTATTTATCATTTAAGCTCCTCCATCATGCTGTGCTAATCACAAGTACAATCTCTGCGCGCTCATCTGAAAATTGAGAGATTTGATTCAAGCTTTATATATCTGAACACAGTACCCACAATTATTAAAACCACTGTTTAATTAAATCAGCCAATTATTAAAATCAAATTTAAAAGAATGAATTCACATCAATGGGAGAAAATTGTAAACCACCGCTTGATCAGAACACTTCCTTTAACATAAATGAAAAGGAGTTAACATCAGCATTTCATAGCTTTTTGCTAATTATGGCATTAAGGTCAAGATTGGTACCTAATTTTTGAAAAAACAATAATAATAAGATTTTAAATTCTCAGCAGCTGCAGATTGTATTACTCATTAAATTACATTATTTTCTCTTTTCTTTCATTCCCACCCCCTACAAAAAATGAAAAAGAAGAATGCACTTAATAGCTGAAATAAAAATTCCAGTAATGCATTTAGAATGTTTGTCTCTCTTTTGAAAGGTTATAATAGCAATGTAATCAAATGACTTTCCAAAATAAAATAATAAAAACAATACCCTAATAAGTGGTAAACATGTATTTGGATAACTTTTACTGTCTTAAATAACAAGATTTGAATTACGTGGAGTAATTAAATGTTTTTTTACATTATCAAAGACCTCATACTAAGTAAGGTTTTTGTATTTTGGAAAAACTTTCTTCAATTCAGACATAAATGGGGTGAATTTAAAATAAAAATAATCACTCACAGGGCTCAATTAAGGTGCCCTAGGAAATGAAAATTTATGTTTGACAACTTTTAATGCTGTGATCGGATGGTCCAAACATTAACAAGAAAGTTAGTAATGTAAAAAAGTTCATGATGTTGGAGATTTCGGACTGATAGACATTGGAACATGTAATTTGCATACTATACATAATGCATATTTAAAGGGATTACAAGAATTTACGGATACTGCATACACATGTTTATCATTATTTAAAAAGTTTCCATCTCAACGGGACGACTTCGAGAAAATACAGAAAAAAAATGTGAAAAGCCAGCGATTTATTAAGCATTGTACAAGCCAATGGCTGACAATTGGTCCAGCATGTGAGAGGATCTTATTTCATGTATTATTTCAATGTATATTTTACCAAATAATGATCAAAAAGCTCTAAAAACAGAGAAGTGCAGAAGAATATTAAAAATCATAAAATATACAGATAGTTTAGTCAAACTAATGTTTGTTTCAGAATGTTCAACATGTCATGTCATGCTTCATATTCTTTTTCTCTCAACTGCAGGCTGCCTTGTGGTAATCTAATTTCCTGGATATTGTTTGCCTTAAGAGCTGTTTTTAATCCCTCATTAAAGAAACAGCTGATAAACTATCTGTTTATCAGCTGTTTCTTGAATTCATTCAGCAGTGAATTATTTCAAGTCCTAAAATTCATGTTCTAGCTACAGAACTGAATTATCTGTTGATCCGAATCAGGGGTCGCATACATAAAGCTGATGCAAATATCACTAATTTCTACTGCACATCTCAAGAAGGCATCAGCAGTTGATTGTGGTGCTAAAACTAAAGCAAAAATAAAAAAATTGAAGCAAAATGAACAGGAAACTTGTTCTTATAACAGGGTTCGTACGGTCCTTAAAGGTCCTTAGAAAGTCCTTAATCTTCATTTTCATTTTTAAGGCCTTAAATAGTCCTTATTTTATTCCTGGTGCTTAAATTTTTTTTGGTGAAATAAGAAGATACCCATGCGCTTCATTTGTTTTGCAATCTTTTGTATTCTTCACAAGAATCAAACTTCTTTCATTTCAACTACTTAATCGAACCTCAAATTTGGTTTGCTCGGGACCGGTACTATCACGGCTTTTGGTCAGACCAAAAATGGAAGATATTCATAAACATCAACACATTTTTACTTCAAATTGCAGTGCTTTCTCAACTGGTAGATAAATAAGTAACTTTTTTTTTGAAAAGGTGTAACTAAATTGATGTGTTATATAATTTTACAAAAAAAAAAAAATGTTTATGGATTTTGATAAAATGCTTCAAATTAGAACACCCAATTCAGTTAAAGTAAACTTGTACCCACCCACATGGCAGCTCACAATTTGCTATCTCCTGCAATTGTATAAAAAAGAAAATAGAGCTACATCTTAAAAAAAAAAAAAAAAAAGAGAGAGAAAAATATTAGTAGACAAGTCGAATCAAAGCACCAAGCAGTTGTACAAAATGCAATGGTGATATCAATTATTTAAAAAGTTGATTGTTGTTTTAGTATTTGCGCATTAAAATTTTCTTCAGCTGTAGCCTGGAACAATGATATTTTTTCTAATTTGTTTTACAGTCTGTGTTTTTATAAAATATTTTTAAAAAATTAATGTTTATGTTCATGAAATTTAGAATTTTGATTTGAAGATTTCCTTTCTGGTATATAATGTTGAATATTATGAAATATTTTTTTCTCCTGAACTTTTTGCATATAACACTTAATTATTGTGCTTGTTGATAAATCACCATTACATTACTTGTTTTTAAGCTACTATTTAGGAAACTATTTTCATGCTTTTAGGCTACCATTTAGGAAACTTTTCATGCTTTTATGCTAAAGTAACTATTTTTGTTCCATTTCTTCTGTGCCAACCTTGCACAGAAGCAAGTATTTTCAATGGGAAAAATACTATTTCTTCATTTTGTCTTCATTCAGTTTTGTGCGATAGATAGACAGCTTTACCCTCCACCAACTCTTTTAGTGTTTTAATAAAATTTAATGAATTAATCAAACTGAGTTTCAACCAGAAAACTGAAAAAAGAAGAGCTCTGAAAAAATGAGAAGTACTTAAAATTGCTTAGTTGCTTAAAAATACTTTTAAAAGCTTAAAAACTGCTGTATAATTATATAAAAAATGCTCATAAAGAAAAAAAAGGCAGTACCATCAACTTCTGGGGCCTGGTCTTTACATATGACAATGATACTGTAACTGTCGCAACTAAAATTATAAAATCAGGGAAATTTTTGGAGCTCAATTGGTTGATATCAGAGATTTTTTTCTTGGATTCTGTTACCACCATGAATTATATTACATTTTGACGTAATGTTTTTTACTTTTTTTTTTTTTTTTGAAAAATCTGCAATTTCCCGGAAAGACACACATCAGCAGGTGGTGGGCTGCAATTTGTTCAGTTCACCTCTACTATAAAAGTGCAATTTATGTTGACAACATTCACATTTGTTTACGGCTATGAATGCTCCTAAAATGCAAAAGTTGCCACCAGATGTGCCACCTCTTCTCCCCCAGTTGTTCCATGAAGCTGAAGGTGGAGAAGATGATAATAGTGTGCGGAAATCTTGCAACGTTCTAAGAAAACTAGTGGGGGTAATTGAAGGTAGGGGGAGAGTCCCTTTTGCAGAACTTAGCGATCAATGAACAAAAGAAATTTCTTATGCCCTACTAGTTTCAATATTCACTTTTCTTTTCTCAATTCTGGATACTTTCTGGATATCTGAAATGAAAGCTAGAGTTTTGATTTTTTTTAACCATTTCTATGAAAGGCACTTCCTGCTTTGAAGGCTGTCTGGCCAATGTGGAATGGTCTGAAAGACCTCTGGGCGCATAGAAAAAGCAAGTAAAGGGCTGCCGGAGCAAAGAAGATAAAATGGGCCGCCGGGTGCAGCGCCCTGCTAAAATGGCTTAGAGTCTGGGCTAGTTAGTTTTAAAACATTTTCTTCCAGAAAATTACAAGCACTAGTGTGGAGAAGCAAAAATTTGAATAATAATGAAAACTTATCTTCTTTCATGTTTTAGTGCCTGCTATTTGAATTTTTAGAAACTTCAATTATTGTTACGTTTATAATGGCTGTTCTTAAAATTGTGAGTATGCAAACTAAGGGTTCCTAAAATAGAGAATGCTGTACATATAAATTTTATTTTCAAGTGTCAAAAAAAAAAAAAAAAAACTAGCTGTAAAAGTAAACTTCATTTATGTATGAGTAACATAGCCTGCTTTATTTAATCTTATTTTTTTATTATTTTCAGGGATATGTTCTGTGCTGGTAGAGTTCCAGAAGATGACTTGAAGAGAACCATGAAAGCTTGTGGGGGTTCTGTGTTATCTACGTGTTATGATATTTCAGAAACTTCTCTTGGAAAATGTGATTTATTTGAAGAAATTCAAATTGGTGGTGAAAGGCAAGTTAAATTATTTTGAATTTAAAATGTATTTCTTATTTTGTTTGTTTATGTATAACTGATTGATATTAAACCAAAATTGATTCAATTACCATTTTTGCAAAATTTAAAAAATATATATTTTTTATTAATGTATTTTCACAGAATTTTGTATTTATGTAAAATAAATGATAAAGAATCACCTGGTGACACTAATTCTCATTTTGCTTAAAAGTGCAGATACAACATTTGCCCTTCACATAGCAATATACAGCATTAAATTGGCTTATTTCATTTTAATAATTCAGTTATGTTTTAAACTTCATTTTAGTTAACTTATTCACTGTTACTTATTTTTGGGAACATACAATTTTGTTCAATTTGCAATTATTTTGTAACATAAAAGGATTGCATTCATATTATAACTTCATTTTACTCTGCCAATGTTCTTACAGGAGTAAATATGTGTTGCTTAAAAAATTAGAAATGATGCCGAAGAGCAGATAAAAGAAATTAGATATAGTTAAATGACAAAATTAAAACGATGATAATAAACTACCTTGATTTTCTTTGTTTTATACATACATAATAATACACAGTTCATTGCATGAAAAGTTGACTTGAACTACTACTATATTACCAACTTTAAAAAGAAATTACAGAAGTGTGACCCATTTCTTAAAATATTTACTCCAAAGATACTAATATTGAGATTAAAAAAAAAGTTTTTATTTGAACTTGCTTTTTTCCTGACAAAAAAAAAAAAAAAATTTTTTTTGTTACTTCGTCTCTAGTGCTGTTTTTGCTTCATGTTTTATTTAAATGTAAAACATGCCGTAATATTATCAAATATCTGTGTAATGATCAGTTTTATCAGGAAATTCATAATAATTAAAAAAGACATTTATTTTGAGCTTTGAAAGTTTTTTTCTTTTCTCTCCCTCTACAATTTGAAAAATAGTTTCTGATCTGTGTAAACTTATATGCAAAAAGCGACATATTAACTTCTGTGGTTCAACAAGTCTTAAATTGATCAATCCATAACCCTCATTTTGTGTGTGTATCTAAACATAAAAGAAGGAATGAATAAATAAAAGAACTATTGAATCATTGTCATTCCTAAGTATTCAATGTCCCATATGTAAGATTACACACCAATATTTTGGGACTTTTTTTTAATGGGGGGGGGGGGGGAGTAAGGATAATAATGAAATTTTTCTGAAATATTTTTATTAGTTTTTCACTTCTTGAGTGAAATAAATAAATTTCTAAAAGGTCTATTTTTTCACTTAAAAAATACTAAAGTTTTGTCTTGTGCAGAAATCACAAATTTTGTTGTAATGGTACCTAAGTGCGTTTGAACTCTATCTCTGGATTTATGAAATTTTATTAATTGATTAAATATATTTTTAATACATATCAAAAAAATTTTTAAAAAGTTATCTCAGAAATAAATGACAACTATTTGTTATGCACAGGACATCTGGTGGGAGACAACAAATACCTAATAAAAATTGTAATTTTAGTTTCAATAGTAATACTATTTAAACCATTATTTATAAGTTTGCATTTTGAAAAATAATAAATATACGACTTGTCCGGAATCTTTAAAATCATGTTCAATGTTTATTTTTTTTTTGGAAAATTGCTTTTCTAAGATATGAAGGAAAATGCTGTGAAATGAATCTATTTTACTATTTATGTACAATATCATGGTTTTGAAAATTATTCAGTAAAAATATTCAAGAATTATATGTTCATTTATCTAACTCATTAGTAACAGACTTTTTTCTTTTTCTTTTCTTTAAATTTTTAATAGGTATAACCTCTTTACTGGTTGTCCAAATTCAAAGACTGTTACAATTATTCTGAGAGGTGGTGCTGAGCAATTTATTGAAGAGAGTGAAAGATCTCTGCATGATGCAATAATGATAGTCCGCCGAGCTTTAAAGAATGATAGTGTTGTTGCTGGTATGTATATGTTAAAGAGAGAAACATTTGCATTTTCTAATATTTACCTGACATATTGTGATTTAGCAAATTCTAAGATCTGATTGGTTCAGGTTTCATGTATTAAGTCTTTAAACTTCTTGCCCAAAATAGTATTTCTCGGTACTGACGAAGGGGGAGATTGCCCTTGAAATCGGCATGCCATTGTAATCTTTTTTACTTTTATTAGGGGTGATTGTATTCCGGGTGTACCCCGGAAATCAGGGTTTTTCATATCCTCCTTCCGAGTTTTAAAAATCGGAGGTTTTTGTCTTGAAAATTTAGCGGATGGGAACAAAAAATGCGCCGAAAAGCGATAAACATTGCTGTGTAAAGGGGTGCTACAAAGGCAAGGGTTGTAACGCCGCCAACCATCTTTGTTCTGAACAGGAACGATATCACGTTCCACGTGCTTTCGTTGATACGGATAACTTCGCGTTGGTGGCATTTTTTTTTTTTGGATCCCAAACCCTGGGGTTGGCGATGTTTACATTAAAAATGTAAACACCGCCAAAAGTATTAATTTTTTTCTGGACTTTATTTTTAAAAGAACGATTTAAAAAAAAAACTTGGAGGTTTTTTTTTTTTTTTTGTTTTGTTTTTTTTTTGATTTAGTTATTTTTCCGATAAACATCTCCAAAAGTTGAACTCATTTTCTGAACTTCATTTTTTTTGCATAATAATGCATTTTTACGCCCTTTTCCAGAAATCGGCGCTAGACTTCAAGTTATTTTCTCAATTTTTATTTTTAAAATTGCGGATATTTGACAAATAAATGAAAAAATAATAACTCTAAATAGAAAAGTATTTCACTGCAAAAATTTGGCAAAAAATATATAGTTATGGGAAATTCCTATTCATTATGTTTTACTATAAATTACAATTTATATGCAAAAAAATTAATTAACTTTCCTTATTAGTTAAAAGTAGGTAAGTGAAATATAAATTTTAATTTCAAAAGTTATTTTAAACATGCCGTTGTAACTATATGTGTATAATAAAAGCTGTCGTATAATTTACGGTGCATAAAAAGTGATACTGACTTGTTGCATAAAAAATTTTCAGGGTTTTTTACTTTGTGTCGCAATTACCCCTGAAATTTTATAACATGTGCCTTTTTAATGCTGTTTTTACTCATTTTTTAATATACTTTGCGCAATTGGAATTCCCCCTTCTAAAACAAATTTGGAATGTTTCGAGATTGCAAACTTTATTCATAAATTGTTTTAAACTATTTAATCTTTTTCAATTGCATTCAAGACTTCTATAGGTCGCAATAGATCAGATTTGCTCCTTAAAATTTTGTACAGTCTCGTTTTTTCCTGAGTAATCAGAAGTAGATGCTAAAGCAGTATTTTCTTCTGACATTCTATAGCTACCCAAAAAACATGACAAGTGCTTCTTTGCTTTTAATGGTAGATGGATTGCATTCAAACTATTGTAAAAGATAAAATTTAAATCAAAATTATGTATGCAATTCAGGTATAATACATGTTTATTATGTGCATAATTTTTCCAAACGTTTGATTATGTGTATGCAAATAGTTATGCTTAATTCTTAGGCTTAAAGTGAATTTTTCTTTAATAGGTGGTGGAGCTATTGAAATGGAACTGTCCAAATTTTTGAGAGACTACTCAAGGACCATTAAGGGAAAAGAGCAGTTAATTATTGGAACTGTAGCTAAAGCATTGGAAGTGATCCCAAGGCAGCTCTGTGATAATGCTGGATTCGATTCAACAAATATTTTGAATATGTTGAGACAGAAACATGCTACTGGTAGGGCTATGTGTCTATTTATCAAAAATATACCAAAATCTTATTAATTTTTTTATTATTATTTCTCTTTCAATGTAACTTCAATGATTTATGTTTTTGCACACAGTGGGTGAATGAATTTAAGAATAGGTTTTGTAAAATAAAATAAAACTAGTAACTATATATTTTAGGTGTTTTTGTTAAAAATAAGCTCCTTCGGCTTCAATACATTTGTTACAGCAGTTTAACAATGATTTAAATACCTGTTCCAGCTCATATTGTGGGACTGCCTCCAAAGCTTGTATTGGAGCTGTTTGTATAGTGTCGATATCATCAAAGTAAAAAAAAAAGATAGTTAACAAATGAACGGAGGTTTTGACAGTGGATCAGCTAATAGTTGAGACATTTCACGAATGCTCAATAAGGCAGGCCACACACTGAGGGGGCAAAAAGACCCCTGCATTCACCCGGCTCCTTGCTTCCATCGGCCCGTCGAAGGCATCGCGAATTTTCGCCGCACACTGAACATCCCACGAGCTCCCCCTGCGCATGTGCATTGAGTGTGGCGGGTAGGCGGAAAGTGCGTGAAACGAGCAGTACCGAACGAATGGCTATCAGAACCAGAATACAAAGCTGATTTATCACTCAAATGAAAAATACATATTTGGAAACAAAGTGTTATGTTATACCGTACATGTTAATATTATTTAATGATAGTTGTTATTTCATTATAAGCGTTTTATTTTCCATTGAAAAATATTGATGCTGATTAACCCTTATTCTCATAAAATAGCATGTATGCTACTCTTTATAAGATTAAGGGTTTATGTTTCAAAGAAGTCCTAGGTAAAAGCGTGAGTTTAAAAAGGTTAAATTCACTCTGTTAAAGAATTTTTATCAGGGTTGACAAGTTTTTGTCGTAGGCAGGCAAAACCTGGTAAAAACCGTCCCGGCAAAAATAGGATTCACATGTCCGTTTAATTTGTTTTCCAGGTTAAACGTGCAGTGAAGCATCAGATAAAAAATTTAGTTTCAAACAAATGCTATTCATATTTAATTTGAACACTAAGTTAAATGAGTATAACTTATGCATTATAGCATTAAAAATATGCATTTTATGGAAAAACACACAAATTTACAAAATTAAAAATGAAACTACAGTAAAACCTGTAAAGTTGACCACCTTTGTCAGGAACGGAATTAGCCCTATATTTTATAATGTAGGGAAACCTTTGTAACTTAAAAACCCTTTGTAACTTAACCGTCTAATTCAGTGGTGGGGAAACTTTTTTTAAGACGGGCCATTTGTAATAACTAGACAATCGTAGCGGGCCAAAAAATAATGCTTAATCGTTAAAAAATTTATGTGTTCTATAAACATATACATATATTATTACATACACTTATTATTTTAATAGTAAAAAAGCAAAAGGTAAGAAAATTATAAGCACAAAACGTAAAATGAATTTAGTGTAGTTCTTGATGTGAAGTATTATCACTTTATTTTCTGGTGTCATTACTGGTTGATGGTGCACGAGAAAAATGAAATTGAGACTGTTTCATCAAAATTTCATCATCGTCCGGTTCCATTTGCGAAGCAGAGATTCTTAAAACTGATGAAAGGTGCTCATCTGTAATTCTGTTTCTTAAAGAAGTTTTCCTGAGCTTCATTGTTGAAAAGATTTGTTTGCATATATAAGATGAGCCGAACATTGTCATTATCTTCATTGCATGAGTAATTAGATTTGGGAAATTATCTGGACTTAAATTTTTATAAAATTCTAGCAATGGTACTGTATGAAAAGTTTGTTTCAGGAGAGTATTACAGTTCAGTTGTATTAACTCAAGTTGAAATTTTGCATCAACTTCTTCGTAATTAACATTGAATGGGGTCGCAAAAATACTAAACTCTGGTTCCATTTTTCTAAAGTCCTGAAATCTCCTTTCAAATTCTGAAGGTAGTTTTCTCAAATTAATTTCGTATTTTTTAATCTTATTGTTTGATATAGTGAATTTTAAAGATTGTATTCTTGGAAAATGAGAAAAATCAGATTTAGAGATCTGATTAGCAAATAATAATAACTGTAATTTGAAACTTTTCAGGTATTGCCAAATATCGTGAAGAAACTGATTTTTCCCTTGCAATTTGAGATTAAGTTTATTCACGTGTACGAGGAGGTCTGTGAAAAAAGCGAAATCAGAAAGCCACGTTTCGTTTTCTAAGACGTCAAATTGATTATAAATGTCTTTATCAATAAGAAAATTCACAATATCGTCTTTTAAATCCCAAATTCTTTCAAATACTTTTCCAGCACTTAACCAACGAACTTTTGAATAAACGGCACTCTTAAATGGGCCGGATTAAACCTTTCCGCGGGCCGGACTTGGCCCGCGGGCCGTAGTTTCCCCATCACTGGTCTAATTAGTACTAAATTTATATGTTTATTTTTCAAAGATTAAAAAACAAATAACTTTTCCAGGATATTTTTTATGCGATAATGTTAGACCAGTATTTGTTTGGATGGATGAAACATCAATATAAAGTTTGCCTAAACCTCTTTGTAAGTTAATCTAATGGGAAAACTATTATTAGCATTCTTTTATTCTTTAAATTTCTGTAATATTTTAGAAAATTGAAAAAAAAAAAAAAAAAGACAGCTCATTACTATTCTAAAGTAACGTTAACACATGAAGCTATATTTCAATTAGTTACAAATGAATATAGTGTTAGAAAATACATGCATTTATTCTCTTATTTTTTTTCTTAACTAAGAATGCTCATTTTTAGAGCATAATTTGCTTTGAGTGCTAAAAAAAAAATTATATATGATAAGGTCAGTCAGATTGTTTGTCCAGTACAATGTCAAACAACATATTTGAAGCAAAAAATGTTGAATATAATATAGAGTGGTACAATAACTGGTATGGCGCTATTTTGCTTTAAATCAATGTTTCGTTTCGTAAGTTTATTGATTTGCATTAGCGTTTTGAATTCTTGATTAAATTGAAAATGAGCGTTAGTATCTCTTATTTATTCAATAATAATAGGGTGACATGAAAATTTTTATTCCTTTTTTTTTTTTTTTTTTTTTTACAGGAGAAGGATTGTAGAAAGATAAGACTTATGTATATATGTGTCACAAATGCATTAAATAATTAACTTAGAGGTAAACCAGTTGCACTGAGGAGTGATTATTGCTAATTGAAATTTAAACAAAACAAACTGTTGTCAAGCAGAAAAACTATACTGTCTGAAAGTTGTTTAAACGTTAGAGGCTGAACGTGAAATAATTAATATATTGTTGTCGAATTTCGACCACTGAGCTAACTCTAGTATCTCATAGTACTAGACTTTACACTTAAAGTTAACCAGTTTTAGAATCTTCAGCTTGATAATTAATATCTGGTCTGGTATCTTGTTAAAGTTGTTTTGTAGAGTCGATCAAATTATTAATTAAAAAAAAAAGTTTTTTAAATTTGGTTTATGTAACATTTTTTACAATTTCACCTGGAATTTTTTTCCCGTACAAGTTTGTTTCCATTAAGTTCCTTTTAATCCGCTACGAGACGAAAATTTTATGCTGCAAAGGTTAGCTATATATGGTACAATAGATATTCCCTGCTACAAAACTTGATTTCCCCCGCTAGAAAAAGGCCCTTTTTCTGCTGCAAAATACTATTTCCTCTGCCACTAAAGTGTTTTTTATTGCTCCAAAATATTATTTTCCTTCGCTCCAAATCCTTCTGACTAATTGTGATCTCTTTAATATTTTTACAGTAGGAAACTCAAAAAAAAAAAAAAAAATATGGAATATTAAGATTGTTTATTTTCAGTTTCCACTTGTACTGAAATTCTAGTCAAATCATATTAGTGTTTTTAATGACTATAGCAAGAGGTACCTTTTTGTCCCCCCCCCCCCTTTTTTTTATATAAAAAAAAAGCTCTAGTCACCTTTTTTGAAAAATTAATCACCTTTCTCACCTTCTTTGAAGTTTTCCTCAGTGTGCGGCCTGCCTAACGCAGTGCCACTGTAAGCTTAATTCCAGCTGTAGTCTTAAAAATTCTTCGACATACTGTGCAAACAACTCCAATGCGAGCTTTGGAGGCAGTCCCACAATGGGCTAGCTGGAACAGGCATTCAAGTCTCTTCACTGTTATAAATGTATTGAAGTTGAAGAATCTTATTTTGAAAGAAAAAAAAACTTAAAAATATAATTACTAGCTTTTATTTTTTTTATAAACCTAGTCTTAAAACTTCTTTGACACAATGTATATTAACATTATAGACCATTGCTATATGTTTTCACATAGAGTGCATAATTTGAATATTGCTATGAAGTTAGCTGATTATATCTTGTAATATTACTTAAAAATTTTGTTATCTATTAATACAGGTGGAATCTGGTATGGAGTCGATATCAATAATGAAGACATTGCTGATAACTTTGAGGCATGTGTGTGGGAGCCATCTGTTGTAAAGATCAATGCCCTCACAGCTGCGACTGAAGCAGCATGTTTAATCGTTTCATTAGATGAGACCATCAAGAATCCCAAGTCAAATGTTAATCCACCTAGTGGTTTACCTGGCAGAGGTAGAGGTCGACCATTTTGAATGGATGAAAGCGCCGAATTCTTTTGTATACTTAAGACATTAATTCCCGGAAGCATTGCACTTTCAGTTTGAAATTCAAGACGATCAATCAGCGTAACAAAGCTTGCCTTTCTCTGTCATTTGTCTAACTACTAAACATTTTTATTTTTTCAGACATTTTATGTATGAAATGTTCATTAATTTCATTATGTCGTAAATAATCAAATAAAGTCTATCAGCTCATAGCTTTTTCGTCTTCATTTATGCAAATATGACTAGTCTGTTGTGGCCATTGTAAAACTTTCTTCTATATCCTTTATATGAATATTAATACAGTAAATCTGCGGTTATCTGAGCCCCGACTATCAGAGTTCCTGGTTGATCGAGATACATTAGTCCTTTGAAAAGCATTTTTTTTTTTTTTTTTGTCATGCCAATGGTGCCGTCATTGATTGCTTTTACATTTTGCTGGTGTTCGTTTATGCTTTGCTTATTTTCATTTGTACTGTACTATATTGGTTGCGTGATGAGTGCTAAATGCATACGGAGTGTTGTTTCTTTGGAGACTAAATTACAAGCCATCAACAGACTTGATAAAAGAGAGACAATTTAAAAAGTGGCTTCAGATTTGGATATGAGATAATCATCATTTCATAATATGTACAGTAAATGCCTTTTCTCGCATCGTTGGCTACATTTTCATACATTTTTCTCCAGTTTTTCCCCACATTTCTCTCTCAATTTGGAAATAGTCCGTGATATCCGAGTTTTTGACTATCCGAAACACCCTCGGTTTACATTATCTCGGATAACCGAGGCTCTACTGTACGTGCCATATACACCTATTATGATACAAACCCTTAATGAAAAGAAATGAACAAATAAATTGTGTAAGAAGGATGTAAACCAACATAAACTATTCAAATTCTTCCTTTCCTGCTTGAGATAAGCACTCATGCTAATCGAGAAAAAAAGTTGATTGCTACTTCCCCTTCAAATGGGCTTTCACCAAAAACTAATCAGCACCATTTCTCATTTAGGTCCAAGTGTGCAACAAGTTTTGTTCGATTCCATGCATTACTTTTTTACTACAGGGCCACAAAAAAAAAAAAAAAAATGCATACAGACACACATTTTCTAAAATTGATCAAAATGGATTCAGCACAACTCAAAACATGTAAATCTGTTGAAGTTCAAAAAATTTCAAATCTAATGCTTTCTTCCACATATTGAATATGAAAGATAGTTATAAAAGAGCATTTTTAAGAGCATTCAGTGTTTTTATAATAAGAAAAAAGTAGGGCTGGGTGATGCACCACAATACGATCTAATATTTATATTTTTTTAATACCACTTTAACGGAATTCTGACGTCAGTCCTGATATATCATTTAAAACTGCGTTGGAAATGCCAGGCGCAATTACTCGCCATAATTAAATGAAAAATTTCAATTGGTAATTATCAATATGAAAACTATTTGTAAGTATAGTTGACCATTAAGATCAATCATATTGAAATATTTAAGCAGCATATTGAGTAGAAGTATTTTCAAAAAATTATCAACTTTCACACGCATACTAGGTGTAGCCTCTTTGGAATACACTGGAAGCCACAATGGTGTTCCATAGGTGATTCTGATGCGAAAATTTTAGAAAGCCTGTTCTAGAAAAAAAATTAAAAATGGCTTTCCGAAAACATTTTGATTTATTAATCTTAAGATCAGATTGCTTAGACAGATAATATATGCATTGGGATCAGCAAGATATTTAATATATACTTTAAGGAACAACGTTCAAGGTATAAAATAATTTCTGGTATAATTATTGATCTTTTTTTAAAATAAGCTTATATATAGGTATGTAAGTATGGCTAAGGAGAGGGGGTGGTGTTAAAATTATAATTTATACATTTTGAATTCATGGTACACGCATTTTCTGAACATTTTGTGTGAAGTTTAGAAATTTTTTTAAGCCAAGAATCACTCATGGGTATTCTGTTTATAATTCTGCATGTTTCCTTTTGATGATATGAAATTTCCTTTTTTTCCATGATTTGGGATAACCCTCATTCTAAATGATAATTGCTTGCTGCATTCAAAAACTTGTGATGACTTCATGGTAACTCATGACAGTTCGGAAGAATTTAAAAATGGCTAATCTTGTCATTAAGGCTGTAGTGCGACTGGCAAAAAAAAAAAAAGAAAAGATAAATATGCTCTGATTTTTTGTGGCTGTAGGCAGCGTGGTGATGTGAGATATTAATTTTGTATGCTTCTAAAGATTTTGTGCTGGAGGAAAAACTGTTGGAAGAATAAGTGGTAATCAATAGCAAATGACTGGAAATATGAAAAAAAATTTAAAAAGCAATTGTAGAGACTCAAGCAGCTTAATACAAGGATGCATGGCACCATGAAAAGGGAACAGCGTGCATTTGAAATAACGGGGACCTTAAAAGGACAACAGGATACTGCACTCCTCCAAAAAGCAGGGCTCTGGATTCAATTGGGAAAAGGAATTCCAATAACTTTAAAACTCAAAACTCCTGTATCCCAAAATCAGCCCGACACCGACTCCACAGACCTGCCAAACAGTCGGAAACAGTGCTAAGCAAGGTTTAGAGTCTTCCCGGACAGTGAAAGAAACTGGGGGAAAAACCAGAACATGGAAGAAACCAACAGGAAATAAAACACTTAAAATCAAAATAAATTAACTAATTCACAGAATTAAACGATTATAATCAATTACATCAAATGTAAAGACCACAATTTAATACTAGAAGTGCTATGTTTGACCCCCTCCCCCCTCCAAGTCATTTTTATTTTTAATAACAAATACTGTGATAAGTATTTATTGGTAATAGTTATTACAATCTTAGGAGATTTACAGCTTTGTAGAGGGAATGTTTTTTACTGTGTCTGCCATTGGAGTAAAAAAATACTATTGTACACCAATGGAAGAGTTTATTATCATTTTCACATAAGTATTTTCATATAAAATGCATTAATTAGTTTAAATTACGTTGTACAACATTTAAAAAATAATTATTCCAGCACACTTATTAAAATGATGAATCTCGAGGACTAATGTTCTAAAACTTTTTATACCAGCATTAATTTTATCACTCTGATAAAGTATAAAACATTTTTCCACCAACTCCCTATACTTTTTATCGTAAGGCATTAAGATTACCAAGCGTCACCTTTATTACAGTACTCCCATCAACCAAAGCAAGCTGGCTGGCAGAGTGCCAAGAAGAATCCATTCATGTTCAAGGGATGAACTGCTGGTAAAAAGAATGTGCCTCTACCTTCTCGTTCTAGTTCTTTTAGCATACTTTATTGCTTCTGAACTGATGCTATATGCCAGTTTATAAATTTAGTTGCTTTCAGCAAACATTCTGAATAGCGTACTAAATAAACGTCCCTCTCCCTGCTAAACAAACTTACCTAAAACTCCAATGGATTCCTTCTTTTCTGCCATGCGTAGAAGCGTCCAACTAGCAAAATTTCGTGGTCGGACGGTACGCGGACCAACAACCAATGATTGGGGTTGGGATGTCGGGGGGGGGGGGGGGGGAGATAACTCTTAGCTAGAGAGCATTAAAAATCTATGAATATTTTCGAGAACGTACTATGTGTTTGTAGTAATTAGATAGCTACGGGTGGAGTTTTGAGGCGCAGCATTAACTACGACCAAGGTTAAGTGCCTTAAACTGAAAACCGTTTTGTGCACACAAATAGCAGACAGTAATATTAGCTTATCTTTCAGCAGCAGAAAAAATAAATAAATAAAAAGAAAACTAACTAAATAAAAAATAATGTTAAGCTAGTCAAGGAGTTAAAGGCAAAATGTGCTGTTTTTTTTTTTTTTTTTTTTTTTTTTTTTTGTGCTGCATTGTGAGCGGGTCTAACTGAAAAGTGATTCAACAATCGCTTCATATTCTCGTTTTTTAGCTGCAAATGGCTTCAACGTTAGGATTCGAAACTTGGAACTTTTTGATTCCAAACAGCGTGCGTGAGAGCTACGACTGTTGCGTCAATTAAACTGATTTGTTTACGGTATTAACCCCTTGAACTGCAAATTTATTTTCACTCAGCATTGCTCAGGTAGACAAATTAATTTTCTTAGTTTTAAGAGGAGGGATTGATAAAGAAACTTACGGTTTTGTTGCTCAAATAGTTTATTATTAAAATAGTATTTGCTTCACACATATGAATGTTTATTGTTATACAGTCAAACCTCGGTCGTTCGTCCCCGCTTACTTCGTATTTCCCGCATATTTCGCATTTCAACCTTGGTCCCTTCAAGCTCCCTATTACTACAATGTTAAAATATCCCGCATATTTCTCACCATCAATTTCTTTTTTTCCCGCATATTTCGTTACGAAACCAAACCAATACTTCCAATTTTGTGCATTTTGTTATCTTAAAACCATCCAGAATAAGGAGAAAGAAATAAGAAAACTTGAGAAAACAGATTATTTTCCCTCTATTACCGGTTGAATTCAAGCATGAATTCAGGGTCAAAGGAGAAAAAGGGGCTAAGCATTCCTGCTGACCGGTGGGTTTATTCCGGTTTTGCACTGGAAAAACAAGTAGGTGTCCCTGCTGGTGTCGCGTGACCATTCCTTTTCCCTGCTAGCTTGGCTCACAAAGGCTTGGCTTATCACTGAATTGAGTTTTCAAATTTGCGGTGTGAGGGCTTCAACCAGCGGTACAAAACGAAAATTTTTGACTCTCAGCGAAAAATTGACGATTTTAAAGGAATTTGATAGTTTTCATGGAAGCAAAATAGAATTATCAGAGAAATTTCAAATTCCGGTGACTACGCTTCAGTACATCTTAAAAAATAGAGACTCAATTGAAAAATCATGTGACGATCTTGGAAAATCTTACAAAAAACGAAAAACATTGAAGACATCGCCTTATCAAGACATAGAAAATGTGCTCTTACAATGGTATAACGATACGAGAACAGCCAAAATTCCCGTTAATGGAGTGCTGTTGAAAGAAAAGGCAAAGGAAATCGCCAAAAAAATGAACATTGAATTTTCAGCATCTAACAGTTGGATTGATCGGTTCAAAAAGAGGAACAACCTAGTTTACCGAACTTTCCATGGAGAGTCTCATGCAGTGAATCTTGATACTGCCGAAGAATGGATGACGAGGAAACTTTCCGAAATCATCAAAGAATATCCTTTGAAGGACATTTTTAATGCTGATGAGACGGGGTTATTCTACAACCTTATGCCAAGCAGCGGATATGTAGTGAAAGGGGAAAAATGCCATGGCGGAAAGCTGTCAAAATGTCGATTGACTCTTCTTTTATGCGCTAACGCAGACGGTAGTGAGAAGTTAGAGCCTTTCGTAATTGGTAAATCAAGAAAGCCTCGTTGCTTTAAAAACATAAAAACCTTTCCCACTAAATATGTGCATAACAGAAAATCCTGGATGACGGGTAGTTTGTTCGAAAACTATCTTTATGACTTTGACAAAGCCATGAGACGTCAAAGAAGAAAAATTATTCTGTTTCTGGATCAGCGCACGGCCCATACTTCTCCAAAGCCAAACTTAAAGAATGTTCGTATTGAGTTTTTCCCTCCACAAATGCACAAGCATGCTGCAGCCGCTGGAACTCGGTGTGATACATTCTTTCAAGTTTGCCTACAGAACTCAGCTCGTACGGAAGGCGCTAAATATGCTTGGAAGCGATAAGTTTGAGGATGCATCGAATTATAAAATCAATGTTCTTGAAGCTATGGAAATCATTCTGTCCTCTTGGAATAGTGTCACCAATGTGTGCTTAAAAAATGCTTTTCGTAATGCTGGATTTCAAATCGAACAATCTGCAACTGAGCCTATAGATAATGTGGTAGACGAAATTGTTACACTGAATATCAAATTTCCTGAATATGTTGATTGTGATGTGTATGTGCTTACGACAGAGCCGGAAACAATACCAGACATTTCCAACTACTTGCAGGATGACGAAAGGGAAGATAGTGATGACGATGAGGATGAATCAGGCAAGAATGAAGATGAAGTATCGGTGCCATCCTTTCAAGAAGCGTTAAATGGATTAGAAACAGTAAAGAAATACTTTTTATGTAACGAATCACAGGAAGCTTCGCTTTAAAAAAATTTTGCCATCGAAAATGCCATGTACATGATCCGTAAGAAAAATTCAAAGCAATCGTGTATTACAGATTTCTTCAAATAAACTACCGGTAACTCTGTTATTTATTTGTACTAAATTTATCAAAGCACAATTACAATGTTTAATTTTTATGACTTACAATTTTTTTTTCACTACTCATACTGAACACGACTTATATGCTTTTATTGTTCATACGATATTGATTGTTTCTATCTTGAAGTCGTTCCGTTTTTACAGCCCCTGTATCTCTAAAAATGCCCCTAAGTTGAGGCTTATTGACGTTATACAGAGCTGTTTATCATGCTGTATCAGAACGTAACAAATTTTTCGTCACGTATCAGGGATGAAGCTCTGCTTTATCTAGGATAAAAAATGCTTAATAATTTTTCAAAAAAAAATACTCATCCCGTTTACTTCGTTTTTCCCGCTTTGTTCGTGTTTTTGGTCGAGTCCCGTGAAAAACGAACTACCGAGGTTTTACTGTATATACATAAAAGAACTTAATTAGTGTCGGGAAAGTTCATGACAAGCTGGACTAGCCATTTCAGTTCAAGGGGTTAACAACTTTCATAGACTAGGACCAGCAAAAACTGTTTCAAAATTAATAAAATTTTATTGTTTGTTTAGGTGTTACAATGCTCTAAAACAATGATAAATATTTGTTATCGAAAGGTACATTTGTAGAAGGGTAAACTTTTGATTATACTTCGCATAAAGGTTTTACTACGAGAGTAACTCGGCTTAAGCACACTTTTAACCGAGACACAAAAGCGGAAAAGATCGCTTCACTGAACTCTTGGAAAAAAAATGTTAACGAATTCTCTATTTTGTGAACTAGGAGAGCGTTAAACTCCTGAAATGTCCTAACAAAAGACTTGAGAGCCTCTAATGCTTCAGCTGCGGTAGTTGACTAGAGGATAATGGGTACAGGTTACAGAGTTTAAAAGCAAAGTCTTATAGCTTTATCTTTGTCGGAACATGTTAACAGATTTTAAAAATTGACAATTCTTTTCATGTGACACTAGATTATAGATTTACGCCATTGTATTAATAACAAAAGACAGGAAGGAAAAAGGGGCTTAAAAGCTAGATAAGAATGTTTTATAGTAAGTTAAAGTAATTTAATATGTGGTAAAATTTATTGCTCAACAAATTAATTTTTTGAAAGAGCAAGTCTTTTGTTAGAAAACATTATAAAATATTAATTTTAAAAAGAAAACTGCATACCGGTCCTGTACATTGCACTAATTGGGTAAAACAATCAAAAATTAAATTTCATGTATTGCGAGCATTCAAGAAGGTTAATTGGTTTTCTGAAAGATATTAAAAAACAGTTTTTTAAAGAATGATTAAAATTCTTTGGCTGGTAATATTTTTACCTCTAAAAGTGTCTGTTAAGTTAATTTCCGACATGCTTGAAATTCCATTATATGAATGTATGTTTTTGTTTAGTTAGTAGTGTAAATTTGAATAGACTAAAATGTTTAGTGCGTTTTTCTATGGGAATATTTAGTTTGTTCTAGTACCTGAGTCTGACTCAATAATAGGCTTCCACCCCGATAGTATCCAGCAATTCTGAAGTATATTTAGGAATTATATTAATGTTATGCCTATTTTAAAGAAAAATAGTTGCGGCTTATCCCCATTCTTTCTCCTTGAACTTTTCCAATAGAAGTTTATTGTAATGTTGCAATTACATACATGATGCAGTTTCATTTCTAAATGCATTTAAGCTTTTTTCGAAAAGTGATTTTACATCTTAAATGAAGAATTTAATCTTTTTTCTTCTTATTCCTTTTGTTTTGAGGTTCTCCAGCATTTCTTGCACACGACGCAACTCAAATGCATTTCACAAATTTGCAATGCATAAATTTGGGGAAAAACATATTTTCCCCCTATTCTTTCTTTTTTCAAATTTAGAAATTTAATATACTTCAAAACCCGGTAAGGGATCTAAACATTTTAAATGCATTATAAGACATGATAAAAAAAAAAAACTCATGCCATTCAGTAATGAATTAAGAATAGAGTTTCGGTATTTTTCAAACAAGTTTAAACCTGTGATTGACTTTTTGCTTAGTTTGCATGAAACGCTACACTTGGTAATGCATTTATGAAGTGCTATTTTGAACGTGGAAAGATAAATGGGGGAGGGGGAGGGGGGAGAGACTCGATTAACCGACGCAGATAATTTTTAAAAAGCGAGTTACGTTAAAACTCTCAAATTACTTAAGCAGAAAAAGCATAATCGTGAATTTAATGGATCAGAGAAATTATTTTCCGTCGCCATTTACTCACCAAAGGCGAGTTTTTTTTATAAATTATTATCTCATTATTGTTAAATAAAATTTAGTAAACTTATGATTAAATCAATTAATTATCAGAGCTATTTAGAAGGAAATGGTAATTTAAATTTTCAAATTCTACCACTAAAAAAGATGTTTGACTTAAATCTCTGCAGTTAAAAATGTTTTACTTGAGTTAAAAAAAAAACTTATAATATAATTCGTCTAAGACGGGATTAGAAAAAAAAGTGGCAATTTTCGAATTAAAAAAATGATTCTTTGACTATGAAAGACTTTATTTATTTATTTTTTCAGCCTACTTACCCGTAAAAGTAAAAAAAAAAATAATAATAAAGCGCATGAAAGAAAGCTTAATGTATCGTGAAAATACCGTTAAAAATCAAGAAAATTCGAAAATAAATAAATCAATTAAATAAAGATTGAAAAATAAAAATTTGAAAGGGTTTTGAGGTGGGGAAAAAGCGTGTCGGTCGGTCTGTCTGTACCCCCTAATAAGTTTTGAAGGAATTGTCTGATTCGAAATATTTTTTTTTTTTTTTTGCATTCGAAATATCTCGGAGGGGACATCTCAATTCCATGTTTTACTTTTATTTTGAACAATTTTTCGTTCAATTTTGAACGGTTCAAAAGATCTTAACATTACCACCTATGGGCAAATTATGTAAATTCTGGGAGTAAGATCCAAGTTCCTATGAACAAGCTTATTGAAAGAAGCTCTCGGAGTGAAATATTTTTTGATATGAACAATTTCTGTTCATTTTTGAACGGTTCAAAAAAAATAACACATCGCCTACGGGGAAATATCAATCCTATATAAATCCTTGATCTAACGGACCGATTTGCTTGGAACAAACTTTATCGGGAAGCTCTTATGACGTTGAACATGTACAGATAGAAAGTTCATCCAGAACTAACTAGCTATTTTCCTATGAAAATTTTTGATCGGGATTTTAAGAATATTTTTGAATGAATGAATGATTAAATGAATAAGTGAAAGAATGAATGAAAAAATGAGTGAATAAATGATTTAAAAAATGAGTGAATAAATAAGCGAATGAAGAAAAATAAATAAATTAGTGAATAAATGAATTAATGAGTGAGTGAATGAATATGTATTGACCGTTGAAAAAGGTATATTTGAAGTAATTAAGAACTAAGGCTAAACGAGGAAAGGAGAGAGAGACTGTTAGATTATAAATTTGAAGTTGGTGTATACGGGAAAGTAGGCTCGTATAGGTTGTAGACGAAACTTCTTGTTCTGTTGATGAAATGGTTGGTCTTAAACATTTCAAATGTACAATAGCTCATACTAACTGTACAAAGAAAGTTTTTACACTATATATTTGTCTATGAATTAAAACTATTTCCTTCACTTATGTAAAAGGAACCGTGTTAGAAAATTAAAGATTTTTTCTTTTTATCACCAGCTGCATTTGAAAAGACTGATTAAATTGTTAGCTGTACTGGGTACCTTTGAAATACAATATTTATATTACACATTTTCACTTCGAGTATGAACCTTAACATCTTGCATGTCAACAACTTTACAATTTGCACAAATGTTCTATTTGCAATAATATATTTTTATTTTCATGTTAATTAAAGCTGAAAATATTTCTGATTAAGTGTAACTTTTTCAAAATAATTTCAACCGAGGCATCAGGGAATTAAGTTTCAAATAACAGACTTTTGAATGATTTTAAAAGTTTTCGAATTTACGTGCGACCATCAATTGCATTTATAAATTCGAAACGCATTTATTTTTGCCATTAAAAAACTCTTTTCATTTTAATATTTAATCTACTAAGTTTCGACAAAAGCAAGATGTTTTCTCCGAAATTTCATTTCAATATACAATTTCTGTAATTACTGGTTGGAATTTAAAACCTCCCACCATTAAGAGTTGAAAGAAAATGAAATTCCTTCAAAATCTTTCTATAAAGCTTTGCCTTTCAAAGCGTGAAATAAGGTAACTCAATCCCAGAAGAAAATTATTAAAAGGAAGTCTTCATATAAAATTTCCCAACAGTTGCGTTCCACATGTTACCGAAATAATTTTATAAGAAATAAAATTCTGGGGGCTGAAGGCAAAGCGATCTAGTCACGTTTCAAGTGGGAGCAAAGAGATTAAACGAAAAAGTTTGTGATTTTCTGGAATTGAAATGGGCGGTTGGAATCAATTTGTTACAAAGATTGTTTCAGTAAATGTCACGTACTTTAAGCAAACATGTTTTTCAGAGATAAATGCAGTGGTGTTGTTGATAAGAAACAAGATTTTCAACATTCGAATTTGATCTATAGCAATACTTTTAAAAGTTTTCAGAACCGACGTCCAACTTATAAAGAAAAAACAGTTGTGCTCTAAAAAGGGTACCAATGTCTGTCTTTGACAAGGCCCGAAAGTTTAAGGAGGCATCCCGTTAAACAAGACAAAGTTTGAAAATAGCATAATTATGTACGGGGAAAAAGAAAATCATTAATAAATCAGATTTTTTTTTTAAATTTAAAATGTTTAGTAAATTGATTAAAAAAAAACACTTTCTTTAAAACTGATTATTTGTATGATTTGATTATTTTTAAAATTGATTATGATTGTATGTACTTAATGCTACCAGTAAATGAACTGCAAAAATAGATTTGATTTAAGCAAGACACCTGTTTGCCGCCTGGAAATTCTTTGCACACTTTGCATCTTCAATCTGCTTAAGTGAAAAGTTGTGTTGTGTGTGCAATAACTTCATAATTATGATTCATTTTTTCTTACGCTTTCAATTTCTTGTTTTGTCAATACCATACATACGTGTGTACACATACATACACATATATATATGTATATGTATATATATATATATATATGTATATATATATATATATATATATATATATATATATCAATAGGCTCACTGAGGGGGGCGGGACGGAAGGAGTGGTTCACCCCGGGTTGCATCCTTTTGGGGGATGTTTGGGGGGTAACGGTGACGTGACATCCAAAATGAGATAAGGAGTTTTTGAAAAATTCATATACTTGAGTAATACAATTTTATTGGTGCTATTTCAACGTAGAACAGAAAATAGATGTAGTTTACTGAAAGTTACATCAAATAAATAAAATATTTTTTTTTTCAAATACTGAAAATAATATATACTACAAATTTACACGACACAACAACTTGCTTTCCTTTTTTGGGGGGGGGGGGACCATAAATCCTCCCCTCCCCCAAACCCGGTTGACACCTATGCTTGGAAAACTACTGTTACATATATACACACAGTACGGGGTCACTTACAGTAGCATCACGTGTAACTGAAAATAAATGAAGTTTACTGAAAGCTACACCAAATAACATGTAACCGTAATATACATATATATATATATACACATGTATATATGTATAAAATATACGTACATATATATAATATAGATATTAAAGAAAATTAAAAGTGAGCTCTGAGAGCCTGAGATTTCTGAATTGCTAATCAATAACACTATTTTTTAAAATAAATATTCTTTTCAATTTTCATTAATAAATGAGTCTAAAAACAGTAAAAGTATACTCACGACCACTTCGATTTCTGATTTTTGAACAGATTCAATTAAAAATGCAGCTGTAATTTATGCTGTTATTGTATTCCTTATAGAAAAGAAGAGAAAGTCAAAGACAAATTGAACTATATTTGGGGGGGGGGGGGGGACATATCTTAAATTCTAAGAAATTGATAACTTTCTAAACGTTGAAGGACAAGTATTTCAAAAGACAAAATCAGGTGCTTGAAACACTACCTAATAAATAGAAATCGAAAGTATATTTTAACCTTTAGAAACGATATTAATTCAGAAAATCCCGGTCTAATTGCAGAAATCTTAACGAACATATATGTAATGCTTTGCAATGAAAGAAATTTACTTGTATTGTGTACTCCATCTACTGTATAACAAATTTAATACATATTTATCATTTAAAACCAAAATGCATAAAATTTAATCCCAACCTTTTTTAATATATAATTTGAATGCCATAACTTATTTCTTCTAGATTAAAAAAACTATTGGTAAAAAATTAAAAGTACTTTTAGGGCAAATGCGCGTGCATATTTCAATTATTTTTAGTGCATATAATTCTGGCACAATTCATGAGATTTTAGGGCACATGTATTCATAGTGTAACACTTAATTAATTAACTGTAGATGCATACTGATAAAAGTATCTACTTCTTTTTCTTGTGGTTATGAAGTTTATCTTAAGTTCAGTTCCGTAAAAAGAAA
Organism: Octonoba sinensis; assembly: GCA_038502835.1. Classification (NCBI taxonomy): domain Eukaryota; kingdom Metazoa; phylum Arthropoda; class Arachnida; order Araneae; family Uloboridae; genus Octonoba; species Octonoba sinensis. The sequence continues at coordinate 44,143,706 of CM076602.1, read as the reverse complement.
TCGGATTTTCAATTTTAAACAAAATACAGAAAGCGAATTTTTGCATTCATAACAACAATATTATACCTTTCTGGATATATTTCGAAAATATTTACTACACTTTTTGAAAGTGTTTGGATGTCTGCCAAGGAAGTTTTTCAGCGCTCGTTTATTTTGAGTAAAATGCATTATTAAGTCAAAGAAATGCAGCATTGCATTTACTTTAATAATGTTCACTGATGAAAGGGAGATTAAAACGTTTTGTGAATAGCATTTGAAAGGTTCTTATAAATTATTCACGAAAAAATTTTCCTTGGCCTGTCTTTTGTGACAACAAATCTCAAAAGTTGTCGTCAACACTTTTGAAATATTTTCGTTAAAGTTGAGCAAAATATTTTCCTTACCCCAAGTACCTTTTTTTTGTATCACGATAAGATATTTTAATTAGGTTTTGAGGTGTTCCTTCGATTTTCGTCAATTCTTTAACTTATAAAATTAAAATAAAAGTTTAAAGAAATAAGAGTTAAGCTCGCAATGTTTTTCGTCAAAGACGAACGGCAAATTACTTTTAGAAGATTTAAAATGAATGAATGCGGATTTCAATTTTAAACAAAGTTGAAAATTCTGTTTTCAATTCATTATTTTTCTGAACTTCCTTTACGAATAAAATTAACTCTTTGTGCTTTTTTTTTTCTGAATAAGGAGTTGTTTTCCGTTTATTAGCTAGAAAAAATATTTTTGGAATTACTTAATTCAGTGAAAATTAAGCGTCGACAGTGTTTATGTGTTTTCGAATATTTTCAAAACTGTTTCCATCTTCAATTTGCTAAAAATTTAAAACTGGTAATTAATTAAAAATACGAAAAACTTCTTTGAGATACTTTATTAAAATAAGGTGAAGAAAATGAAACAGTCTGTGAACCTTGCGGTTATTGCCCTGATGTTATTGTAAAATATAATCAAATATTTAAAAAATATATTGTGAGTTGAATGATCGTCGCCGCCTTTCAAATTTTCCCTTGAAATTTCTTTAAAACAAACAGGAAAGAAGAACTACCAATATTTATACTTTAACATTTGATTAATTAGATTTGTCTCCATTAAAGTTGTTTCAAAATTTAGGCTTTTCAAAAAGTTTTTCCTTGTTGGTGACACATTTATATAAATTTTTCCCATATTTTGTTAATGTTTTTATTTTTCGTAATGGTTTACTTTTCGCTTAAACTACTCGTAACAAGATTATAAAAAGCATAATGGCAAAAGGAGATCACAATAGAGTTTCGATTATTCGAGTGCTGCTTAACCGAGTTCCAGTTTAACCGAGTTACTGAAGAAAAATCCGTTCTAACAAGAAAATCAAAGTTTACTTAAAATAATTTTTATAACTTTTACTACTTTCTGCTCTTTTGCATAACTGAAGTATGTTAAACAGTAAGAACAGACTAACACCTGCTATTAATAATGGCACTAAAAAAACGGATTAGCATTTCAGCCAAATAACTTTTAACAAAGCCAAAATTATTAACATTTTTTTTAAACAAAAAAATAAATCTCAAATATCGATTTCCCAAATGATTTTTTTTTTTTTGCCTTTATATTTTTTCATTCAAAATGGCTCTGTTTCCAATTACCTCAGCGCAAACAGCCAACGATGTCGTCAAGTGTCATGTTGCTTTATATACTTTCGCTACCAGTTCACCAGTTCCGCTTGCTAAACAGACTATAGTGGTAAAAGGAAATTAATCTGTCACTAAAAGGAAATTAATTAGGTTTGAATTTATATTGTTGTACCCTTTATTATTAACTACCCTTTAATTATGCTATGAAAGCACACTACATTTTCCTTTCACTTCAGGTTATGATACTTTCATAACTGCTGAATATACTGAACTTTCATGTATAGATCTTTATTTTAGTCGTTCCAGTAAAAACAGTGTAAAAATCTTTCAGAAACTGGTAGGTAAATCTGAAACGTTGCTTATGAAATTGCGCTTCGCGATTAACATAAATGAAACTAAGATGGTTCGTTTAACCAAAAGCCATCAGGGAAGGTAGTTCAAAATGGATTAGAGCCTAAAATGGATTGATCATAATTCCTCAAAATCCAAAATCAATGATGCCACCGCGTGCATTAATATTTTGTCCATAGCTAATATCATACTTATATGAATAAAGAAAGGATTAAAAACGTATTTTAAAGAGATGAAAAAGAAAGAGGTAAGGAAATGTTAAAATTTAAGAATTTTTTCTTATCAAACTACTTCTAAAAGTATTTTTAATTGTCAGAGAATGAGTTAATTTTATGAGGGTATGAAATAAGTTAATTACAAGAAGTTCCGTCTAGAACTATATGAGCATACATTCCCGTATACTCCAACTTCAAATTTATATTCTCTCTCTCTCTCTCTCTTTCACATTTAGCTTTAGTTCTTAATTACTTCAGATATACCGTTCTCAACGGTTAATACATATTCATTTACTTATTCATTCATTAATTAATTTACTCATTCATGTATTTATACACTTATTTATTTTTTCCTTTTACCCACTCATTTATTCATTCTTTCATTTATTCATTGATTCATTCTTTCACTCATTCATTCAGAAATATCCTCAAAAATCCCGATGAATAACTTTCACAAAAAATAGGCTCGTTTAGTTCTGGTTGAACTTCGTATATGTGCGTGTTCTACGTCATAACATATTTCTGATAAAGTTTCTTCCAAGAGAATTCGTCTGTTACATCAGGATTTATATAGGATTGGAAATTTTACCGTAGGCGCTAATGTTAATTCTTTTTGTACTGTTCAAAAAACGAGCAAAAATAGTACAAATCAAAAAGTATTTCAAGCCGCGAGAATATCTTCCAATAACCTTCTTCATAGCCCTGAGTTTACATAATTTGCCCATAGGTGCTAATGTTAAGATTTTTTGAATTGTTCAAAATTGAACGTAAAATTGTTCAAGTCAAAAAGAAAAATACGAAAATGAAATATCTTTTCCGAGATCTTTCGAATGCAAAAAAAAATTTTCGACTCGTACAGTTCCTTTGATATTTTTAATGATACATTAATCCTTATTTTATGCTTTATTTACTTTTCTTTTTTCTTTTACGGGAAAATAGGCTAAAAAACGACATAAAAGTGTAGCATATCGTTGACTGGTATAGGTTTAAATTAATGTGTAGTAAACATGAATGACATTGTAGCTGAGGTGTGGTGTGTGGGCAAACTTGATCATAGTAACACTTTGCCTAACAATGTTATAACATTCATTTACATGTAAATATGAGCTGTTCATATCTGGCAAAATTTTAATAATCAAATCAGACAAAATAACTATTATGTACATGAAAGAGCAGTTTTTTGTAAGTTATTTTAATGATCCATAATTAACTGCACAGTTAAATCTAGTATACCGGCGCAGTGGCGTCGTGGTAAGGCGTGGCACTCGTACGTCCGAGGTCACAGGATCAAGCCTGGCATTGTTGGTGGATTTTCAAGATGCCGCAAATCACCTGCGTCCATGTCGTATGATTAAGCGGCATGTTAAAGATCCCTTGAGTAGACATTTGGCTTGGATGCCCTCGGTTAAATTAAATTCCTAGTGCAATTTCGCATCAACAGAGAACGGGTGCTTGCCCTTTCAGGTGGAGAAACGTCAAAATTCTCATGTGGCGATGGTACCACATTCATTGTGGTGCTGCTGAAATAGATGGTACCAATCTCTGGAGAATGCGCTAGGTCTGCAATTGGCAGAAGCCAACAGCATGCCCATTAGAAAAAAGGTTAAATCTTGTGCAGTGTCGGGAGGTGTATGAGGATCCACGAGTAAAAGATTACATTCAGTGTAGGCAATTGTCTCAAGAGCAGTAGTTAGCCGATATGGAAATCATGAGCGGCATAACCGTGTAAACTGACAAATTTTTAAACAATCAGAATAATTCCATGAACTGTTGTATTTTTCATCAATAAATATCAATTTGTTTAGTTTTTATCGATTAAAAAAATATCTTCTGATGTATAATGCAGTGTTGATTCATTTTGCAATTCCAAAAATAAACGATATCTCATTCCATTCATGGATATTCTATGTCACATAAGTTTGGTTTGTTAACTAATTTGCATGTTTTTTTTTTCTTTTCTTTTGAAACAGGCAAGTGGCCTCTAGGTGGCGTAGTGGTCAAGTGTATAAAACCGGCAGAAGTTAAGAACCATTTTTGATTTTTGACCTTGATTATTTCTTGGTAGTAGATTTTAATTTGCTTTGTTAAATTTGATTCTTGAAAAATGTAAATATTGTGAATCAAGGTTTGGTTTTAAATTTTAGCTTCAAATTTACGTTTTCATTCGGAATACTTAATAATAGTCATGAAGGATTAGTTGAAGAATAATTATGTTTTACTTAAGCGCAGTGGAGACTTGATATTAAAGTCATTCATGTGCAGTATAATTGTGCAGACTGATATATTTATTCACAATCAGAATAATTCCATGAATCCTTGTATTTTTCATTAATAAATAACAGTTTGTTTTGTTTGAAACAATTAAAAAAATCTTCTGACGTATAATGCAGTGTCGATCTATTTTGAAGTTCCAGAAGAGTAGTAGCTCATCCCATTCATGGATATACTATGTCACATAAGTTTTGCAGCGTGAATATACGAAAATATACCTACGATATTTGTTGAGTACAAACTGATTTATCAAACCTTAGATGCTCCACTCTGAGCCATTTTCCACTATGCAAACTTTTTCCTCGCGTCACCATTTTGATTCCAGAATCAGGTACAATAAAACTTGAGTATCTCAGCATAAATCTGCAATTCAAACATAATATCAAAGGGCACATCACAGATATCAATAAAAAAATCGCAAAATCAATTTGAAGTCTAGTATCCTCTCCTCAATCTAAATCGTTGTGGATATTTTATCATTCAACTTTCATTGCTGACAGAAAATTCAATGTTTCCTAACTATGCTATCAATTTTCTTTATAACAAATTTAGATCATGCTGATGTAACTTATCGAAATTGAAGTTTCTTAAAATAACTGTATGACAAGCTGCTGCTTTGTCTCTTTATATAACTAGTAATTCCGTGAATATGAAATATTCGTTCACGCTCGTTTCAAGAATTTTTAAAGCAGTAATATGCCAAATTTAATTGAAGTAATATGTTATCTATTCACAAATACGGTAAAAAAAGAAAAGAAAAAAGAAAGAAAGAAAGATAAAAAGAAAAGAAAAAGAAAAATGAAACTCTCTAAAAGTGGCCGAAGAATAGTTCTTAAGTGATCATTCCTAAATGACGTCACGCTTCGAGGGGGGAGGGGGGGTTTCGTGAAATTGTGACAAAGTGTGACAGGGAGGGGAGGGGTAACAAGAAGTGTGACATCAGGCTTATACAACATAGCGTGACTTATGACAAAGGGGGAGAGGGGTTCCGTTGAACTGTGACATTTTGTGACAAAAAGGAGAGGGGGGGTGTCAAATATATCGGAAAAAAGCGTGACCTCATTTATGTACGGTCCCTAAGCAATTTTGAGAAATTAACGTAATTATTTAAGCAAAAAACCTGAAAAAAAATCTGAAAACAGCTAACATAAGGTTTTGGAGATTTAATTTTTTTTCGGAAACTGAATTTTTCATATCGCCATTTTCGACAATAAATGTGACTTTAAAATGAAATTTGGATCCTTTAATGTCTGCAGTCTAAAACACTTTCAAATATTTTTCCTCAGTATTCGTTAATTAATCAGCATAAAATAAATTAAATAGGAATTTTAACTCAATAATTCAACAGAAGCTAATGAACACAGAATAGTTGCATGCAAATTTGAATTTATTTACTGTCAAATGCTTTGCGAAGGCCCGAATTGCCATAAAATCCCATGTTTCTACACTCCTCCCTTATGCATAGTAAAAAAATAATAAAAACTTTTACGTATGTGTCGTTTCTAATAATTTCAAAGTTGAAAAAACGTAACGATGCGTTTGTTCGTATTTGAAAAAAAAAAAAAAAAAAAAAGGAAAGAAAAAAAAGCATTCAATCAAAATTCAAAATTCATGAATGAAGATTCTCAGATCTCGCTTTCGTTCGATCAATTATTCCAAAAATCGCACGTTTCATATGTGAAATAATTACAAATGAAAACACATTTAAATTGAAATAAATTTAACACCTCCTTAACTTTCCAGCGACCTTTTAATTTCCAAACAATTTCAGTTCAAATTTCCTAAATTTTCTACGCAAATTGCCAATCATAATAATCCTTTTCACAGTCCATTACCTACGCCACTCATTCTTGCTCCAAATTTTCTGCTCTCCTTGTTTGCCTACCTTCCATCTTTATTCCCAACCCCAACAATTATAATCTTCCCCAACAGCACAGACTGACATGTGCCTTAATGACGCTGTCATTTTCATTTCACGAATAGAATATAATTCTGTTAAATTGTTTATGTTTTTCCTTAGTGCATGTTTAAAATTGTCGTTTTAGGAAAGGGGCGAAATTAAAATTAAATAAATTGTCTATGCTTAAAATATTTCATACTTAGAAATTGTTAGTTTACTTTAACACCCTGAGAAACGACAGAGTTAAGGGTATGACATCTCGTTATAAACTGAAAAGTTATTAGAGCGTGAGAAACATAATTAAATCTTTCGCGTAATTTCATTCGTTCAATCTCGAATATGCCAGTTAACCAGACCATCAAAATCTAAAGAAACATTTTCATATCTTCTTCCGGAAAAGAAAAGACATTTGATATAAATCCACACACATGATTTAAATTTCAACATCCTGTTTCAACTTTTTCAATGCATAGAATGGTTTCAGTGCATTGCACTACCAGTGAAAGAGAGACCTATCTAGGACAGAAAAAAAAAATGTGAAGTAAATTTATCATTAGGTTTGGTCTGCGTAGTTCTTCATGTAGGTCAAATTCCATTTATGTTATTTGAGAAAACTTCTTATGATTAAATACAATAGGGGATTCTGCTGACAACCAAATGTAATAAGCATTCTTGTGTAGCATAATTTACTTAAAAATTGATACCCATGAATAACATAATCTTAAACTTCATTTTTCTTTAACTAAATGGGAAGTTAAATGAAAAAAAATATAATTATAGTTTTTAAATGTCCCTGCAAGAAAGATAATCAAGCTCCTGTATTTCGGTCGGTATCCTAACTTGGGACATCCTGGGGATTGTTGCTTATATTGTTGGTTCTCTGTAACTATTGCATGTTAAAGTCGCATTATCTCGATTTTTTTTTTCAAATTTTCAAATTTGTGATTTCTTTAAAAAGTCCTGATGTAATTTAAAATAATATAAGTTGTAATAGGAATCAGCTCTATATAAATATATATATATATTTATAAGAGCAATACGCGTTATTGTTTACATTTTAAAAATTTGAAACCACACATGTTTCTTTCACAGCATTTTGTCAGCCACAAACGCGTTTTTGCTTCCTTTAAAAGAACTAGAAGTGACAGTTGTGTAGAGTAATCAAATTATACGTTACATTACTGAAGATCATTGTTTAGAAGGGTATTTTGGAGCTTCAGTAAATAATACTTTTCGTCAAACAGTGAATGCTCTTTGATGGTCAGAGATAAATGATGCAGGAAAAATGTTCCAAACGTATAATTTAGAATTTGTATTGAACCAACAACGAATCAAAATTTGATTTACGCTTTCAGTTGAGTTACTTTTAAATGTTTGACAAATTCGATAGATGGTCACGCTATTGCTGCACGTAATCATTTCTTGGCATATTTGCATAGTTTAAATTACAAGATTCAGATATTTTGCAGCAAATATATGTATTATTTAAATGGGATCAAAAATGCATATAATTTTTTTTTATCAACGATGAACACAGTTACAATTTAAAAATTATAATACCTAAAAGCGAAAAATTACTCAGCCAATATTTAAATCGAAAGTTTAGGGAAATATTTTTGGAATACCTTAGAGTAAAATTTTAGAAATCTTAATCATTCGGTTTTTATAAGCTATCTGTTATAGTTAGAAAATCCGGGAAAATTCCATTCCAAAAGTTCTGCCTTGAAATTATTTATTCACAGAACTCAGGAATAATTTTTGCATTCAAAGAAATTCAGTCACATAAAAGCTTTTAGCACATCCAAGATAACATTAAGGATTAGTTCCCGTGTAAGAATATAGCTCAATTTAAATGAAAAGTTCGTGATCGATGAATTTTTAATTAATAGGGAGACGAAAAAAGGCTTCTTATTGGATAAAATCTTTATGAAAAGAGCGATTTTCTCGAAAGAGAAAAATCATTTTCTTACCCAACTGGTAATTAGTTCCTTCATTCTGACGAAAAATGCATCTTCATTGAAATAAGAGTGATATCTAATTACTTTATCGATGAAAATATAAGTCTTTATATGCGTAACATACAAATGCGCTTTTAAAGATTTGAAGAAGATTTTATATATATCTATATCTATATATAAATCAATAAATCCAAGCATTAATTGAATTTAATATATGCAATTTGGGCTAAATAAAGCAATTGCAAATATCATTTCATTCACATACACGCATGCACACACACACACACACACACACACACACACACACACACACACGCACACACACATATATATAATATATATATATATATATATATATGCATATAATTGCATATATTAAATTCAATTAATGCTTGGATTTATTGATTTATTCCGAGTATATACTTTTCGTTCCATCTGGAACTCATTTCATAACTTAAGTGGGGTTAACTTTCTTAACACACGGGAAACGTCCAGCCTGTCAACATTTATGTCATCCTGTGATTTTCAACCAATCAGAGCATGATCGTCAACTAACCAATAAATGAAATAGGCTTCAGAGCGCTCTGGTGTATTGTTTTGGTAGCACGCACAATAAGACGAGATATCATGATATGGTAAAGCGGTCTTCGGCAAAATTTAGAAGCTAAAGAGCCAATGCAAAAGTTACAGAGGTCGGCAAATTTTTGTAAGAGCCATAAATAAAGTCAATGCACCATCAATACATACATTTATATTCTGCGCAATCCCTTTCAAGTAGTCAAAGAATCGCAGCTTGCGACCCCTGGCGACTAAAATAAAGATACACTGTTAAAAAAAACCCTGAATTTTCAGAGCGGGTTTTGACTGATTTGAACGGAAGATTTCCGTAGTGCTTCAATGCATGGTTTTTCCTTCCAAAAACGGAAATATCACGTCCTGAAAATACGAGAACGGAACTTTTCCGTTTTACGGTTGCTGTATTTTCACAACGTAATTTAGGTTAACGGAGAAAAAAGAAATGGAACTTCTGTCAAATCTCGGGAAAATATTATCAGAAACGGAATATTTCCGGCAACTCAGCTTCCGTTTTTTCCGTAATTTTCATTAGATCGTTTTTAATATGGAGCTTTTAAAGGTTCTTTTTCTTTCTCCGTTCTGACTGCGTATCACCCCTGAAGTCAAAGAGACATTTCTTTGGTAGCGGATAATGAAATATCCTGTGCATAAGATTAAAACTAAAAATTTTCCCACAGACACTGTTCGCTCCCTACTTAATAATAGAATAGCCCCATATAATGCAAAAAAGATCTTTTTATCTAAGATACCTTGGACTTTTTGAAAATGAACAAATTTCTCAACATGTGTACTATAGAAGCGCCATCAAGCTATTTCTTGTTTTATGCTGGCAACCTACTTTCTTCCATTATTTTTCAAGCAAGTGGATGTTAATGCATTAAAAATTCTCATTAGATTTTAAAAATTGAAGAAAGAGAAAAACTGTTGACTGAATTATTTCAAGATTTTTTTCCCTTAACAAATAACAGTAACTACAGATTAGTATTTACTATTGTGTTATTAATTCGGTTAACCAATATACTAAAGTATTAAATTTCCCTCCACAATCAAATACAACACTTAACTGCATAATACTGATTGTAACCATTTATATTTGTATGAGGGCAGAGTGGATTTACAGTCGTCAAGCGGACGGTGGTTGAAAATTCTGCATCTCGCCCCTCCAAATTAAATGGTTTTCAATATTGAAGTAGCTGAAAACAACTTTGGGTTATCTTCAGTTATGTAATAGGAAGAAAGACGGCAACAGCTCTTCCATAGAAGTTTTTCGAAATTGAAATTCGAAAAACTCAATTTTACACTATTTTTGGTAAGATTAGGGGAGGGGAAAAGGGGATCTTCCTCGAAATTAGTTGAAATCGAGGTTCTAAAATTACTTGCATAGGCTGTCGTTCGACGCGTTTAGCGGAAGGTGGACGGCCCCAGCTCTCTTTCTGTATTGCTTACAAATTGAAATATTAAAAGCATATTCGAAAAAAGGCAAATGCCTAGGATGAATAAATTAAATCGGCGAGTTCGAATCGGTTCAAAACCATGTTTGCATTCATTAAAATGCATAAATACCTCAACTATTTTTTAAATTCTTTATTTAAAAACAACGTACTTATTCTATTTTGAATGTGTGTATCACGGGAGGTTGCAACCCCCCCCCCCCCATTAACCCGGCACTGCAACAGTGCCCTGTCAACAATTTCAAAAGAAAAATTTAATTCTTCACCGCTCCAGTGAAAGTTGTTCGCTACTTGTTTTTGGAAATAATAAATATTATTTTTATGAGTAGATACTATGTTACTAATAAGTTTAATAATCTATTAACATATTAAAATTTTTCATCCCAGTTGAATTAAACTGGTTTGGCGAGCCGCTTAATTGACTAATAATGCTTGAAATCGATATATATTGTTTAAGCAGGCCCAACAGCATTCTAAAAAAGAAAATCAAATTTTCCACCTCTCCAACCATGAGTGATTCAAAGCGGAAAAAAAATTTCCGAACTTCACAGAAAATTTTCAAAAAAGTATGCACCATCAATTTAAAATAAACTATATAGGTTAACAACCCGCCCACCCCTCCTCAACACACAGTACATACGCAAATATATATATATATAAGCTCAAAAATAATTCTTCAAGAAATTAAATAAAAGGTCTTTTATACCAGAAGTCTTTTTTTTTTTTTTCTGGAAAGAATTATTGTATTTAAAGTATATTAAAGTAGTACAAAATAGGTAGAAAGAAAAACACAGATATTAATTGTCAAAGAAATCTTAAAATAAGTAAATTTTAAAAATTTCGGATGTTTTTTTTTTAATTTTAAAATTTTCGGAACAGGTGCTCGAAGATTTTCGGAAATGTCGGATCAGAATCACACACGCAGTAAACATTATTTGCTACTGATGTAATTGTAACTGCAATTTTTAATGGATTGCATCTTTTAAAAGATAAATTTCATTGAAATAATCAATCAAATCTGACTTTCAAAAAGACTTTCTAATCAAAAGGACTTTCTAAAACACACTGATTTTCGTTACATGCAAGGCCGGCGCCATTGTTGTTTACATTCATCCGCGGAATTTCTGAAACTCACTTCACTTTAATTCCCTTTCAAGAACTCGTGTGAAGTAAAGAAAACGCTGGAGGATTAATATTTTAATTGTTGAATTTAAAGAATAATGAACGAATTAAAAAAAAAACAGCTTCGAAGTGCAAACCACCAAGATATGATAGAATTTTGTGCCAGTCTTCGTAGTCGTACGTTGCGTAGATTTTGTTGTAGAGCGTATAGCCACAAGGGCGTTGCCAACTCGAAAGTTCATCAAACTTTCATTTTATATATATAGATATATATTTTGAGTTCTCGAAAACGACTCTAACGATTTGGACCAAATTTTGTATTTAGATCAGGTTTTGTTTTTTAAGTTTACCTATGTCTTCCCCGAAGAAACGCGAGTTTACACAAATTTGTGTAAACTCGCGTATCCGTTTTTTTAATAACGCCATTGAGGTACTTGTAACAGTGAACAAATGTCATTTGCTATAGATAATTTATTTCAATTGAGATTGAAATACCTTGAGTTGCAACACTTAATTTTTATTTTACCTTTCGTTGATTGAAATTTGTTTTTACCATTTGTGCAATTTAAAATGCTATGGAAACCCATTGAGAAAAAAAGCGTTAATAATGCTGCTCGTAATCAGAAGGTCTAGGAAACGGTGTAAGACTCATTGTGACAAGTATAAGTAATAACATGATAAAGGTAAAAATAGTTATTGTGCACAATCTGGCAAGGAAGTACACATTACATGTACACATATTCACTTCTTGGATACAACTTTAGTGTAGGGGCTGTGACAGACTTTTTGGTTGGAGAAGAAACTGTTGATTACAATTGGCAATTCAGGTAAATGACCCGGTAGAGGACACTTTTCTGTTCTACTAGTGGACACTTAGATCTTTAAGCTCCTAAAATAAGCGAATGTAACATTAAACTTGAATGAAATTATCAGAACCTATAGCGAACGATTCCTAGTGCTGGTTAACAGAACTAAAGTTGGCGTGGAGCATCTATGCAAGTTCATGGATCATAATATTTAATAGCTGCCTCCACAACTGTCACATTTGCTGCTCTTTACTAAAGTCGATGAATAAGAAGGTTAGGGATTTGGGGAAAATATATGGGAAAAAAGCGTGACATCATTGATGAATGGTCCCTTAGTCATTTTTTAAATTATTTCTCCAAGTTAACAGCATAAAATAGATGATATTAATGTCTGTCCACTACTAATGCAAATACGTGTCTTATAAATGTCCACTATAGATACAAATTAAGCGTTTAGTAAATTTGACGTAGAAATCCTAATTTTTCATCAAATGACATTTTATAGGTAATTAATTTTTAGAGAAATAGTTGCCGATTAAGCTAAATATGCAAATATTGATGTAAGTCCATTGAAAAAAATTTTCCACGTAAAAGAATACGAAAATTTTCTTAGCTGAGTCAACTACCGGGTCATTTACCTTAGTTGTTTCGTGTTTAATGTGTGGAACTCGGTAAGTTCTGGCCATATCACTCTTTTGGCGACATCTTTCGTCGCCAACCGAAATAAATTTCCAACCGGTCCCTATACTAAAGCTGTTCCTTTGTCATGACAGTACACATATCTCAAGGTCAAACTTTCGAATTTGTTGGAGTGGACTTAAGATCATCAGTTTTTATCCATGGCATATTGTTTCTAGAATTTTCCAGAGTAAATTAAAGCGACTAACTACGTTAAAAGTAGTCCTCCAAAATGAAATTCATCGATATATCCGTAACATAGTAAGCAGAACGTATTACATTAAGACTCGATGACAACATCGTGATGCTGATGAAACATTTATATGTATCTATTCTATATATCTGTCGTATCTCGGAAACAGCTCTAATAATCGGAATAAATGAAAATTTTTATTTGGTAAACACTACTTTTCCAAATATATATAAATACTAGCGGTGCCCGCACGGCGTTGCCCGGACTGAATTTTAAAAAGTCGCCTACGGCGCTGACTTGCTAAGAGTATAAAAAAGTCGCCAGAGGCATAAAGAATGCAGTGTTTGAAAAACATCGTGTGTCTATTTGTCAAAAAAAAAAAAAAAAAAACATATTAGACATAGTCAATGCTTGAAAAAGTCATATAACATGTAGAAGGATCAATTAAGAAAACTTCGGAACAATTCCTCCAGTAGATCAGATTTGTCACCAGAGGGTAATTAAAACTGCCAAATTGTAGCACGGCGTCATTTGTTGCGTTACTTTTCATCTGGAATGAGTCTTGGCGATGATCTTAGATTGATTGCAAGAATGAAATTGCAATATCATATTAATTTTATTTTCCAGCCTTGGTGAGCTGTTGTCTCGCTAGCCGAAAGATAAGTTTCATATTGAAATGAAGCTTCGCTATCCGTACCATAGAGATGAAATTGTAGGTAATAATATTTATAGTTAAATGATACTGTAAACCACACCTAAAAACGTATGCACAATTTTGTAAGTATTCTTTATCGCCGGTTTATCACCAACGCCTAATTAAAAAAGTCAAATTGTAGCATGTCGTCACTCGCCACGTTATTTGAAGTTGTAAGGGACATGTAAATTAATCTGGCCACAGCCATTTTACATATAAACGTGCGTTGTGCGAGTCAGTGCAGTATAGTCGGGTTTCCAACAGTGGATTGGTTATGTGGATAAAAGTTGTTTGTTTTAAACTAGTGTTGTTCTGTGAGACGCAGAACCCCACAAAGTTTAGAATAAACTATACATCCGTAAACTTTTCGAGGCGATATTTATTTAAATGCTATTGCTAAATCAAGGAAATCGTAAAATCGGGGAGAACGGGGAACTTTTATCAAGTTGAATCTCGAATTTTAAATTATTGCTAATTTAAGAAAAACTTTAAATTGAAAATATGCTTTATTATTGTTTTATCTTTATTAAACTGAACTATTTTGAAAAATAAGTTTTATATTGAAATTAAGCTAACACTATTCACCCGGAGTTGAGGAAACTGCTAATTATTATTTTTGGGTCAAGGGGAAAGTAAGCCTTAAGAAATCGAACTAAAAAGCTTATAACTGGCGTTCTTACTGACTTAGAACATTCGAGCGAATTTCATCTTGTACAAAAAAATCTGCGCTTTCGATCTATATATTGTATTAATATGCGCAAGGTCTTTGTCACCCCCATATTGGGGAATTTATGAGGAAATTTGCATAAAATTGGAATAAAAAAAGAACTACCTGTCGGGTTTTTTTCTAACGGGTCTATGATTCGTTCTCTTGAATCACTCTGTATATTGATGAAAACTGTATTCAAATCCGTTGCGTAGTTTAAAAGATCTCGGCGTACAGACACGTGAAGCGACTTTGTTTTATACAAACTTAACTTTGTCTTTGTTGTCTTTTAAGAAGTATTTATTCAAAAAAAAAAAAAAAAAAACATTTTTGAAGGGGAAAAAAAAACCCAAAAATACTACCGAGCTATGAGCTCGATCGCCCAGGTACTTATTATTTTAAGTCACAAGATCTACTTGATTGCGTTCAGTTGCCACCATTTTTGGTGTTACTGAACATGATTTTTGTGTTCAGTTGGTGTAAAGTTGAAAATTATATATTTTAAACTTTTTTATGTATCTGTCTAAAATATATAGACCATGTAATGTTTCTTAGTACATGAAATTTGCAAACTCAGTTACGGATCGAAATTTCATTAAGATTGCTTATTTCTATGAAAATAGAATATATGAGCAATTGAAATGAACTTTTGGTATGTAACTGAGTTAATGAACATCACATGCTAAAAAACCATTCTGCTGTCTGCATTTTTTAGGACAAACACTTAAAAGAATTTAAACCGTATCAAAAAATGAATAATTTTTGACTTTACACTAACTGTAAAGAGTTGACTTTACACCAACTGTGAAGAGTTGACTTTACACCAACTGTGAAGAGTTGACTTTACACCAACTGTGAAGAGTTGATTTTACACCAACTGTAAAGAGTTGACTTTGCACCGAACTGTAAAGAGTTGACTTTGCACCAACTGTAAAGAGTTGACTTTGCACCAACTGTAAAGAGTTGACTTTACACCAACTCAGCTGATTGGTGTAAAGTGGTGTTCAGTAACACCAAAAAAGATGGCAACTAAACGCAAAAATATTACAGTAAAATAGATATGAACGCTTATGTTGCGAAGGCGGAGATGCGAAACACAAACCTCATATCAAGCGTCATTTTCAAACTGCTTTTTTTGTGCACACGTAAACGTAAATCTTAACATTATTTTAGGTAATCTTGATGTTAGCAATGCAGCTACATTAAAAAAAACTTTCTTTTTTAATCATGATTTTGAAATAATTTCATCTTTTAGTAATCGAACTGTTAAGCAAATGCAACCATCTTTTGAAACATACAAAATCGAAAATAACAAAAATCTATAGATGGTATATTTATACATTGTAAAACAAGATCGCATTAAAGTAAATTAAATATATCCCGCTTTAATGACTGCTTTTATCATCGGTATATTTTCCCAATTATTCTGTCTGCAAGAAACATTAGAAATTTTAAAAATATGTGTCAATTTATAAATGCACTCCTTTTAATGATTTCCATTTGGAATCACTGAAATAGTTTTGCAATATCCATTTCTATGAATTTTATATATTTTATTTTTTTATTTCTTTTCCTCGGGGCGAACTGCAAATTAATGATAAAACGACATAATTTGAATTCAAAACAATAGTTTGACCTTAAACAATTTTCCACGGATTTCTGTTTATTTTGTGTGCATTTTCGCTTATGATGATAAATGGCTTACGATTGTGAAAGTGTCAACTTTTTCCTAAAAAATATCAAGTAGTTATATTTATTATCTAATGAAAATGGGTTTACCTTTAAAAAATGATATTGCTACACTTTTTGATAAATATTTTTAATAGTTTGTTAAAAATAAATAATTGTGAAAAGTACCCCGTTATTGAATGTTGATTTTAAAAAAATGAAAGAAGCTGCTTTGGCAATTTAAATTTTGTGCACATGCAGAAATTAACTCAAAATGCCCTTAAGTAGTTGCAAAAAGCAACATTTAAAAAACTTACTGGTTTGCTTTTTCTTTCTTACGAAAATACAACTTAAAAGACAAAGATAGTCGTAAATCAAGTGAAATTTTGTAAATATAAATATTTTTTTTTACATTGCTTGTAAAAGGTAAATAGTTGTTTAGCATAGTTTAGCAGTCAATCAGAATTAGACTGAGGTGTATATTATGTCTCTACATATACGAATGAATTTTATGTAAAACATTTAAGTTTGAAATGCATACGTTTAAAATTTTACAGATTTTGCATCTCATTATTTAACTTACGTCAATCTGCTCCCCTTGAATACAGTAAAATATCTTTACAGTGTCATATGTAAGAGAAAAAATAGCACATTCTTTTAGTATATTGCAGAAATAAAATATATTTTTTACCAATTCACCTAAAAGCATGCAGAATTTGCACCATATTATGAATCCTAAGAGTTTGTTAAGATATTGTGTCAGTTTGAATTAGTTTCTGTATTTTGCTTCACAAGCGATATTCATTCATTTGCTATTAATCAGGAAGAAAGGGGTGATCGTGACACAGACAGCGTCATTAAATTTTTTAGAAGGGGGGTGTTTTTAAAGAAACTTAGTATTTTTTGGGTGACTGAGAATTAATACTTGGGTTTTATTTAAACATAGCATTAAAACAGCTATTGACTTAATATTCTCCTTATATGTCCCACACCAATTGAGACGAAATGTCTGGAATACCGGACATTTTTTTTTTTTAAATTTATGATTGAAAAATCTTGAAGTTTTGTGTGATTGACATTGGATATGTTACCTTGTTATACCTTAAAAAAGGGGGGTGTGCTTTTTTTTTCAAAATTTCCTCTGAACGAGTTGGTAATGTATTGTTTTCATGTCCAAAATGCGGGAAACGCCAACAATGCATGACTGCTGTAAAAATTAACAATGCTTTATAGCTTTGTAAATAGTGTAAATAAATTACTTTAAATGTTTATTATGATTTACTGAGATCACATGTATTCCATTTGCAATATTATTGTCTTGTCACATCAAACTTTAATTGTGGAATACCTGATCATTTGTGTGATCTGAGGCAAATGTGTTTTGCTAAGTTTTGCTTTTTGAAAGGTCTCTTGATTTTTTGAACCAGCTCCCAGATGAGAGACCATCACCTGGGTTTGGCGCCCCCAGAGGTATCATTTCACTTGTAGGAAATTGGAGCCACGACCTATTTAACGTGCACCAGGTACCCTTAGTGTACACGAACTGCAGCAACCAGCCGCGAGAGGTTGTCACCCTCCCAAACACTGACGTTAGTCGATGTTGCTTTACTTTCGATGTTCTGCGGGAACCGAGCTTCTACCGACTGGTCAACTGCAGGACGCAGAAATCATTGAAATGGTAAATTAACATAGATGCTAAATAAGTAACTAACTTTATGTTCTAAATTACGGTCAACTTTTAATGCATATAAACATCTGTTAGGGCTTAGAACCTCAATTTTGATATCTCTCAAAACCAAAAATATCAAAACACCTTAGTTCTGAAAGAGAAATCATTGTGACTATAAAGGATGACAACAATATTTTGTAGTTATTGATATGGTTCACTTTCATCATCATCAAATTCTTTACTTACGGTTTTATAACTACTAGTCAACATAGCATAATGCAAAATGTAAGCTATTAATGATTATAAAGTCAGTCAAGTATTACATTAAGTCCGTTTTTATTGCATATATCGTAAAATATTTACGGTTTTTTTTACCATACTTTAAATGTTACTTTGTATTTTAAGCTGGTCAAGAAAATCTTATTGGCAGCGAATGTATATTATCATTGAAATACCAATAAAAATACTTGAACTAAAATTAGAGATTGTTTTCCATGATAAGAAACAGTTATTATTTGGGGAGTATTTTCATCAATTATAATTTATTTTTTTCTCTTGTTTATAAGCTTGTTGTTAAACTATATTTATCTTTATAAATAATGAATTTGATTTATTTTGCTTATAAAGTATTTTATTTTAAAGTAAAAATATACTTTATGTAGCAAAACGTTTTTAAATAATATATTTCTTTGAAAATTCGAAGGCATATGTTTGCAATAGTGTCTGAAATATGTGATTGTAGGGTGGAGTGTTAGAATGCTTAAAATAAACCATCTAGTAATAATTTCTTGCTCTTCTTAGTGAAATAACTTTCATTGATGGCTTTCCTGTATACTACTTCATCGAAGTTTATGAAAGAAAAATTTAAAGTTTAGAGCATTACTCGTAAATTATATTTTAAATAACAATTACCAAGCTACTCCATCCATTATCCAAACTTCGAGGCAATATCGCTGTTGAGCCTTTCCGATGTTCAAAGTAAAAAAAACTGTTTGCTTTTATTAGGTGCAATAAAATACGAAATGAACTGTGGACCGAAGCTAATTTCTTTAATTTATATACTTCTCCAATAATTTTGCGTTAGAAACTAAGCAGTCCCCAAAGACTTTAATTAATTTGACGGAAATTATAATTAGTTTTCTAGAGCATCAAAGTCACTTATATTTTCGCGCCAAAATGTCACTCGAAACTGCTTGGGCTAATTAAAAACGGAAGCTGCGTTCATTAGATAATACAGTAAAGTTTCATAATATTCTTTTAATTATTGGGTATTTTATTGATCATTAAATTTCTGCTGACATTACAACTGTTACAGCATAGCACTGGATGACTGTATTTACCGAAAAATGATTTACGATTTTTTAAAGGTAAATAAAGTTTCAAAACAGCTATAAAAACGGGAGGTAATAGAGTTTTCAAGAGATTAATGACTTATAAAGATCACTCTACATAGTCGACTTAATTAAAGTTGAAGTTTTAGTTCGTGAACAGTAATGGAACGCGCGACAAAATATTAATGTTTCTTAAAACTTTCAAACTATTGAAACTCAACGAAGTGGAAAGTTCCGTGTCCAATATAAATGCTTGAAGATTTTAGACTTTGTTTGCAATTGTTCGGCTGCTTTCTAAATGTGCTTTAGTTTAATTGTTTTTGGATTTATTCATGCTTGCAAACTTATTAGATAGTTAAAGTAATTAAAATGAAACTTCAACTTATCAGGATCTTGAGTGAATTTACAACAGATGCAAGGGGACATTTTTTTATTCTCTTGATTCAGAGGAATGTTCTCCAAACTGTCGATCGCGAGCGAATAGTGCCGCGTTCAGGTGGTTATTCAATACATCATAACACTACGGTTATTAGTTCTTTTTTTTAAATTTCGCTAATATTCGCATTGAATAGCGCATGGCTCAGGAAACAGTCATTAAATTTAAAAGAAAGTCATTATTTCAGTGTAAAGATTTTTAATAAATTTCAACCAATATAAATTCTGTACGTATTTCATTACGCGAATCTTAAGCAGCAAAAACTTTGCTTCAGAAGGATGCGGCAAATAAACACTTCAAATTATTGGCGTTAATGCTTGATCTGCCCACTTATTAACAAATTGACGGACGGACAGTAGGAACAAGTGAAGTTGGAAACTGAACACTATATGTGTTTGTAATTTTTAGAATATTAGAAGTATAGTTTTACTCTTTCTGCTTAAATAAACATAATTTTGATTAATTCAGCATCTTTAATTAGGTTGCGGCTATAACCATCATGGCACCAGCGGTAAATGCTTACCAGTATAAACAATAAATATCGAAATATATCAATAACAGCTATAAATTCAAGAGAAGACACGATCGCACTACTCCTTTCACAGCCACATGCATACTGAAGCTGCAAGTCGTGCAACAGGTGGAAAACGAAATTCAACCTAAAAAATAGTTTCCAAACCATGACACTAGGCTTCTACTTGTACGCAGCTAAATGCACATTTGTGCCGCTATAGCCGTAGTGTCTAAAAACGACGGTTTCGTTTTGGACGGCTACGTCATGCCGCATAGTGAAATTTGCTTTGACGGCTATAGACGCAAGTGTCCGTCAACGTGTTAAAAATGTTAATAAATATAAAATCATTAAGGAATATCTTTTATAACATAATTTAAATTTTCCTTATTATTATTTTTACATGCACACTTATTACTAGTTAGAAACCCACATTTTATGAGACATGCCATTTCAGAAATATAGATTTTTTCTTTAAATCCAAGCGAAAAACTAATTAAATTTGCCTTTCTTACAGTGTTTTAATAAATTTTATTGAAATTCATTTTTTGGACAAAGAATTTAAACAAGACATTTTAGCACTTTATGCTTAATTTTTTGCTACAATGGAGGCAATTCAAGAAACATCATTGGTCGCGTGGCAGCGATTAAAGCAATGTAAAAAAAGGAAGCCGTAGCATCGTTTTACTTTGAGTTCGACAAATCTAATTAAAAACTAGGCCTAAATAAAGTTCTTCTACATTACATAAAATTAACACTAAAAAAAATACTACAACTATTGTAATAATTAATAAATTTCTTTTATAATGATTAAATTAAATGTAAATACTGGGTTATACTCAAAAAAAAAATTGTGAAAAGAGTAATTAATTTTAAGATAACTAATTTTGCCTAGTGAACTCCACGTAGAACTCAACTGAAAATCTTAG
Organism: Octonoba sinensis; assembly: GCA_038502835.1. Classification (NCBI taxonomy): domain Eukaryota; kingdom Metazoa; phylum Arthropoda; class Arachnida; order Araneae; family Uloboridae; genus Octonoba; species Octonoba sinensis. The sequence continues at coordinate 44,122,643 of CM076602.1, read as the reverse complement.
TAAACAGAGAGCGGATATCACGTGACAACGATGATCGTTCATGAGTCCCTCTAGCGTTGAATTGCCTCCATTGCATTATCACACTTTTGTGATTACAACCAGCTCTGTACAAATGTTTTCTTTACAATACGACTATCTGAGCAGTGTAAAACTTGCTGTCAACGGCCATACCATGTTGAAAACATCGGTTCTCGTCCGATCACCGAAGTTAAGCAACATCGGGCGTGGTCAGTACTGGTGCCAAGTATCATATAAGAACTGTGAGTTGACTACTAACTGAGAATCGAGGTTCTTCCTGCTTCGTCCTGCGATTTTTTTTTCGATGGAGAGGGCGGGGATTAATAGCTCTTAGTATAATTTGAAAATGGTAGGATTGCTCAATGTCCTCAAAAGTTTGACCAACACTGATTTAAACTGCGTAACATTAGTAAATTGTTAGTATTATTTACATATATCCAAAATAACTGAGGATGAGCGGTTCAATTCCATGCTCTCACAAATCCACTTCTTATTATGAGTAGTAATTTACTATTTACTAATTACTTTTTCTTCGCAAGCAATGTTTCCGGTTTCCGAAACTCTGGCTCCTACTCGTGAGTCGACAATATTTTTTTGCTGGGCAATGGCAGTGTAGTGATTAGTTTGAGTCTACCTTTGGATTGTTTTGCTATTTACTATCTTAAAATTATTTTTGAATTGAAAAATAAATTGAAGTAAACTGAAGCAACGAATAATTTCAAAGGATTTTGATTTGTGTATAAAATAAAAGCAATCGGGGAAAATCATATGGCTTTCAAATGTTTATTCCTTTTCTTAAAACTTTTTACTGTTTTTATTACTAAATCATGTTGAATAAAGTAAGATTTACTTAAATGTCTTCAAATCTTACTAAATAAACTATCTTAAAAATGAATCTTAGTAAAGCTAATTTTCTGAAACTTCGTTCAAAGTCACTTTAACGAGTTTTAAGTGACTTTGGACGGGTTAACTAACGAAATTTTTCTGTACTTTAGCTGCATTCTTAGATCAAAAGTTTTCAACCTATTTTAAGCTAAAAGAAAAGTTGAAAGTTAACAACATTTTTTTAAATATTAACTTCACCACAACAACAACAACAATAATAATAGAATCAAGCTTATCCTGAAGGAATAAGCTCAGGAAATGAAGTGGGTCTCTTCAAAATTGTTTTCAGATAATTGGGTCACAATGTTTTGAAGCTTGCTAATATCCGTTCTAAAATCTTTTGTCCTGAATAAATTTGTGACGAAACGTTAAAATTTAATTTTAAGTACTAATAAACTATTTTATAGGCAAAATAACACAGGATGATATTTTTATATATTTCTCCACCAATGCTTTTCCCTTTCAGAGAGGCATACCCTGTTCTATCAAAAGAGAGACTAATAATAACTTTAATAGCCAGCTGAAAAAAAGAAGTCATGCTATTAGTGTGGTTTAATGAAAGAAAACTCCAAAACTCGTGACGGGAAAAATTTCGGCTCAAGTGTGATCTGATTAAATGCTGCACGACAAAAGTGACTGACTGGGATTTGGACACTCGTACGTTACTACACTAAAGGTGCTACAATATTACCAATTCATGCACTAAATTTCCAATTTAAGGAATCTGGCTAATCATACGAGTTAAGGACTTTAATGTCTGGAACAAAATATTTTATTTAAATGAGAAACAATCAGGATCATTCTAATGCCTTTATTTGGGCTCTATTTTTATAGAATCAGATTTAGGACAGTCCTCGTAAGCAAAGACTTCAGTTGTAGAAATTTCAATAGCATGGTGACCAATGGAGGTTATTCACCGCTAGAGGGACTCATGAGCGATCATCGTTGTCACGTGATATCCGCTCTTTGCTTACAATGATTTTCAATTGAGTTCTACGTGGAGTTCACTAGGCAAAATTAGTTATCTTAAAATTAATTAGACTATTTTCACAGCTTTTTCTGATTATAACCCAGTATTTACATTCAATTTAATCATTATAAAAGAAATGCATCAATTATTGCAATAGTTATAGTGTTGCATTTAGTGTTGACTTTATGTAATGTAGAAGAACTTTATTTAGGCCAAGTTTTTAATTAGACTTGTCGAACTATGTAAAGCGAAGCCTACGGCCTCCTTTGTTTACATTGCTTTCATAGGTGCCACGCGAGCAATGATGTTGCTTGAATTGCCTCCATTGGATACTATAATGCTCCTATTCTTGCAAATGTTTTTCTTAAACTTCAGCTACAACACCTAAATTAGTTTTCTTTTTAAAAGAAAGTCATCCAGAAAATAAGAATTCTGACTGACACATCCTACTTCGCTCCCCGAAAGTAGAATAAAACATCTCAAATATTTTCAAAAGTTTTAAGTACTTCAAATAAAATTTAGTTTTTATCTGTACAATACATTGCTTCAGAATGTCATTTAACAAAAAGTCTTTCACTTCAGGAATAGAAATGCAAGGAATATTTTCTTTCCGAAAATATCCTGTTTGAAGAAATCATATCGTCTGGCTGCATGAAGGAAAAATCTTTTCAACTTTAAGTGAAAAGTTAATGCTTTTTTTTCCCCTAAGAGCTACATAATAAAAACTGAATAATAGTTTTAAAATATTGAGTTTCTTCTCTGGAAATCGTTAAACCTTGCTGAATCAAAATAATAAGAATAATTTAAATAGGAAAGAGGATTTAATATTCATAAACTTATCTTTTTACTACCATAAATGTAACAAGTGTGCATATATTTTCTAGGTTTCAATTTTTGGTAGTGCATATTATAGGTAGAGAAATAAATATGCATGAAGTAAAACTTTAAGAACTTTTATAAAATATGCTTAAAAATTCATAAACTGAAAATGGACTTCTCAGCAAAAACTGTACATTTACTTTTTGATCATGCTAATACGTAAAAACGTGTGCATTTAGATCTGCCAGCATAAAAATGCAATGTTATTTTAGCGAATCCATTTGATATTTAGGTCATTAACGTTTTTTGAACACCATAAATCACGGTAGATTAATACTTTAATGCAGATTGTCCAGTTTTTCTTAAGGAAATGGCGATAGTGTTTTAGAGTTTTTTTCTTCTTCTAATACTTCGATAAAAAAGCGAATGAGCTAAATACGGAAAAAAGGAATACAGTATTTATTATTTTTTTGCACCAGCTTCAATTTTGATAAAAATCAGAGTAATTTTTTTTGTTAGAAATGGCGATTGAACATATTTTTAACTTCATTTTTTTCATGTACTTTCCCAGTGTTTTTTTTTTTTTTTGCTTTATCAAATAATTTTTCATAAAACTAATTGTACTTTAATACAAAATTTTGTTAAAAAAATATAATAAATTTAACTTACAAAAAATACAAAGGCTTGAAAAAATTGCTCCAATGTATTTAACATAAAAATAATGCATTTCAAGAATATTTTTTTTCTTTGTGCTATTTATGCATATAATTGAGTGTTTTTCATTAATGCTTTTGATCACTCTTTAATCATCTACATCTTTCAGAGCAAATTAATTATGACTATTTTTTTTTTTTTTTTTTGAATTACATTGTTCACAAAAAGCGTTTTAGGTTGTGAATACTATTTGAAATTTTAAGTGCACGAATAAATTCGCATATCGGCATTTCGCTCAGGTGGAATAATAATAATAAATTCTTAACTCAACGTAAATATTTTACTGATAGTGTCTTGATGATATGCTATAGATATGTTTTATAAATTTTCCTGTATGATACAGTTAAATCTTTGTCACATGTTTCCGAACATTTAATAACAACTGAAATATTCCAGTGGTACTTTTTTTTTGCACGCGCCTGTCTGTGTGTATGTATATTGAAATTTAAATCATACTACATTTTCTAATTACGTTTTTTAAAATATTAATACAAAATATATGAAGACTGAAATTGAACTAATGTTTATAAATGCATTGTTGATAAAGCAATTTAAGATAGTGCAATGTTTACACATTTCCTTTGCATACGCGAAACAGCAATGGGTCTAAAATTTAATTGCGATGCTATTGTGTGCATTGCATTTATATTGCAACGCCATAGCTGCAATGGTAAAAAGAAACAAACTGCAAGCAAAAGAGTTAATTAAAAATATCATCATTAAAGTTAAATAATTTATACGAGTTAAATATCAAGTTGCGATTTGAGTGGTTGAGTCTAAAACACTTAGCATTGATCGGTACGTAATTTCTTAGTTACGATGTCTTTTCTTTTTCCAGTTTCATTTGGGAAATAAAGAAAAATGTGCCGTTAATTACAGAAATGCAATGGAAAAGATTCAAGTTCAGTTAAAAGATTCCATAGTTTAATTTACGCAGAGTTGATAATTAAAGAAATGAAACCGAAGGAATAATCAACGACAAGGAAAAAAAAAATATGTAAATGTAATTATGTAGTCTCCCCATATTGAAAAATGTAATTATTCCCTAATGTAGTAATAAGAACAAGTTCAAACAGGTTTGTTAGTTTCTTTTTGAGGAAAGAAAATTCTGTATTTTTAATTTCGGTAAAATAACAACTGGAACAGATCTGGTTACATTAACGTATTATGAGGAGAATATTTAGAAGCACTTATACTGTATTCAAAGTTAAACAATTTTTAAGGAATATTTTACATACCATAACTAATTACTAAGCGCTAGCAAAAGTACTTTGGGGGAAAACAAAGATTTTAAATAGTAAAGGTGCTAAATAATTAAATAAAAAAGCTCATACATTAAAAAATTTGCAAAGTCAGCATCTGTTCTTGTGTTATAAAATAATATTCAGAATATATCAATGTATTTGCTCATCACTGCAAATGCAAAATACACTCAGTATTCAAGCACAAATTTTGCAACTTTATTCTCCTTCAAATTAAATATGTTTCACAGTCAAAATTAAGCTCATTATGCAAAGACAATCTGTGTTTTTTGTTTCATTGCAGTAAATGTTATTTTTGATTTAAAAGCTTTGAATTAAGGTGAAAAGATGTAAGACTTTTAAAATTTGAGTCGATTAAGTTTACTGTTATTTTTCGAATGCGGAATAAAGTGTTTTATATTACAACATAACTTACTGTTTATATATAAAAAGTTGTCCCATTCATTGCAAATTACGTTAAAAATATCTGAGGCTTAAAGTTCTACTAGTCATTCGGTCGCAATGAAATATTTTGGCGCTTAAAAAGATTGAGTTATTAAACTGAATTAAGGGTAAATAATATGCAAAGTAACTGCTGGAATATACTAGATTGGATAGCATACCGCCCATTATTAAAATTTAAAAACAGCTCAACAAAAAATGATTGCTTTTGACTGGTAAAACACCAAACATAAGCAATCGTGAACGAAGACAATAATACTAATCGTAGCAAGCCCCGTTTGTTATATCCCAAAGTATTCGGGGTGAGGGGGAGGAGATCGAAAAGATGTCTATGATTGGTGGCACAATCAGCCACTCGCATTTCATTTATCAGAATCTAGGTTTGAAATTATATTTTACGGCTATCTAAGAATCCCAATGAAACTATTTCCTAAACAACCACATGGTCAATAAAACACACAGTATCTCAGAATAGTTCAGAATACGTATAAAGTGTGATACAGTAAGTCAGATACTTTTTTATTCGTGCTTCTGTTGCTTATTAGGCATATTGGAGTATCGGTATGGCTTGTTGGATTTGCTGATTGCACTATGGATCAGGAATGCGCCATTAAGGTGCATTCATATCAACGGTGGCAGAGATATTTTGGGTCTGTCATAATAGATTGTTGCTATGGTTATAAAACTAACAGCGAGAATGCAACTGTTTCAAAGAGCAATCAACAAACCACAAAAGACATTTTCGATGACTCAATCAGTCAACCCGAAGATGGGGTTATTAAATTAAGTAGAATTTATGACGCTCGCTGTCGCTAGGTATGAATGCAACTTTAGTTCTCTAAGTTTTCTTTTATCAACTGTTTGGGGTCAAATTTCCAAGAAGGAAAAATTTAACTCTTGTACATATGAGATTTTTCTTGTACTAAACGTATTTGCTATTATTGTTATTTTAAAAGTCTCATTTTTATTTATAAACTAGCTGTACCCACACGGCGCTGCTCGTGCTTAGGTACGGTTAAACCGTACCTAAAAAACGTAAGCATAATTTCATTAGTGTGTTCCGATTTATCGCCAATGACTAATTAAAAAAGTCAAATTGTAGCCTGCCATATTCGCCACGATATTTGAAATCTAGTATAAACCATACGTATTCCTTTTCTGGAGATATTTATTTAAATGCTATTGCTAATGCAAATCAAGGAAATCGTTAAATTGGGGAGACAATACTTTTATCAAGTTCAATCTCGAATTTAAAACCTATTGCTAATTTGAGAAAAACGTTTAATCGAAGGTATGTTTTACTATTGTTTTTCCGTTGATAACTAAACGGATGTCTCGCTATTTTGAAAAATAAGTTTTATATTGAAATTACGCTAACACTATTCACCCGGAGTAGAGAAAACTGCTAATTATTATTTTTGGATCATGGTAAGCCTTAAGAAATCGCACTAAAAAGTTTATAACTGGAGTTCTTATTCACTTAGAATCTTAGAACAAATGTCATCTTGTGCAGAAAAATTAGCGCGTTCGATCGATATATTACATTAATATGTGCATGTTTTTTTTCACTCCCCATATTGGGGAATTTATGTAGACAATTGCTTAAGGGGGTATTCTAGTGTAGAATTTTGAAAAATCGATTTTTTTTCTTTCTTATTTCCAAAGTGTAGACATTTAAGAATATGCCATTAAAAGGATTTTTTCAAAATTCCTATTATTTCATGAGTTATAGCCGTTTTAGTGACGTGGCATCGGCTCCTGTAAGACCGCTACAAGTCAACAAAAGATGGTAGGCGTTCCCGAGTCCCTACGGTTGAATATCCCTTATAAAATCTTTATTGTATAGTATCTCTTTTAAATCTATATTTAATTGAAGGACACAGGAACTGGCTTTGTTGGAATATTCTCCTTAACCTTCGCCGTTAGTATTTTTAATGAAGGTTTTTACCCATATTAAAAATCTTAGATGTTATGGGAATCACGATTGGCCCAGAAACTAATGCTTTTGAAGCCAGACGGGACGAAGCGCGCGAATCGAGCGCTCGGAACTCCGGTCTTCAGAGGCGTCAAAGGAGGGTAGATCTGCTGGTTTTTACCAGAGAACATCGGAGAATGAGCATTTTGAGGTAGAGGAAGGTTTCTTATATGTAGCAGGAATCGCCGATTAAAAATATGTAAGTATTCCGTACCATTCTATAAGCAAAATTGCCGAAACTTGTCTCAAAACTTTAAACGCGTTTTTCTCGAAACTACTTCTTTCGAGCTGGCGGTAAGGATATCTCGAGTTCTAATGAGACCGATTTACTTCAAATTTGGAGGGGATGTTCTTTATACATCCTTTTATCGTGTGAACCTTGCCCAATACTATAACTTTTTATTTAGTACTTTTAAAAATTCATCATTGTTAAAAAAAGAAGCAAAAAAGAAAAAAAAAAATTTCAAACAGTCGCCATTTTGTACATTTTTTTTAAAAAACCTGTCCAAGGTTCATACGATAGGCGCGTCCATAATATTTAAGAATCCGTCTGTTTTTTATTTTTCAGATCATCAGGAGGGTTTCAATAATGCACGCCATGACACCCTCTTTTTTTGGATGCCCACTTTGACTGCTCATAACTCAGTCAATTTCAATTATTTTTTTTGGTTAGTTTTTTTATGTAATAATAAAACATCAATAAACAAATGATAAAAAAATGGATCGTAAAAATATTTTTTGTTTCCATTGTACGGCGCTTCAAAAACTGGCAAAATTCATGCCTCTACACTAGTATACACCCTTAAAATTGGAATAAAAAAAGAACCGCCTGTAGGATTTTTTTCAGAAACCTTCGCAGGAGTGTACTCAATAACTTCCCAAAGTTTCAAGGCGATTGGATGAATGGGGTAGTAATGCATAAGGGACAGACAGACAGACAGACATACATTGCTTTTTATATATATAGATAGAAGATAGATGTATGATATTTTAACTAGTAGTTCATATTTTTGCTTTAAATCTGATTTTGTTTGTTGCAGAACACTTAATGAATAATGTATTATTTGCTTATATTTACTTTGAATTGCAATAAAGAAAAAAATAACATTTGGATTTACAATTAAATATTTGTTTACTTCTATAATCTATGCATTGAAATTTATTATAAGTTTCCAAATGACAGCTCTAACGCATGTTGCATAATATTTAGTCATTCACCGAACACAATTCTTTCATTTCAAATTTTCCGAGTGCACTTAAACAGCAGAGCAACACATACGTTGGAAACTAAACGGTATGAAATTTAAATATCTGCCGGCGAAAGGAAATAATGAACAAAATGAGCAAATACTGCCAAGATATGAGAGTGACTTTTATAAATTTGGTAGTATGGTATCTACTCCGCCTTACAACAGACAAAATTCTGTTAATTACAAAGGGAAACATTATTTTGCGGCGAAACCGATTTAAACTTCCGTTGAAACCATATCAGAAGTTCAGGACGTAGTTTAGAACAGTGGAAGGGTGATTAATTAAGTCCCAGAGGCATAGGATTTGAAACTTAGGTTTGCAAGTTTGTAGGCAAAATAAATAATGCTTTTGAAAATATATTGTTTCTGATAACGTGAATGATTAATTTCTGTATTCATCAATTCCTTTCATAATAATTAAAATGAAGCAATGCTAAGAGCTTGGATTTCAGATTTTTAATATACATGTATTGTTATTGAATGCTTTATTAACTGAATATGTAAACTTATTTTCCTATTTATTTGCTTTTGATATTCACAGTTTGCAACAGAGAAAAATATTTATTTTTCACTTGGAATTAGGGCAAGGAATTAGGTTCATTTGGAATTATGTCGCTATTTCCGAATCTTCTTAAGCTTATTGTTGATGGCGGGAATAGGACTTATAGTTTACTGACTATTTTATTCACAACGTATGATTTAATAATTTGATTTGCTTTTATAGTTACTTGTAGCTAAAAAACTTTAATTTAATATCCCTGGTATTGGATGATGATCCGGTAGCAAAAATAAAATTTCTTTCATGTATTATTAGACGATAGTACAAGTATCCTAAAAATGCAACGTGCATCGGGTTATAAAAATCCATAGATGAAATACAAAATGTGATCTTAAATCAGTGACTGAAATTAGTTGAGGAACAAAACTCAGTCTATTATTTACATGACAAACTGAAAATTAGGATATTGCATAATTAATGTAAAAATTTAGTTTACTTTTACAAATTAAAAACTTCCATACATTTGAGTGCCACAAATAGGTTGTGTTTACTGTGCTGTATTGCACTGCCCATACAACCACTGTCCTCCAATTACCATCCAGAGTACAGCCATTTCATCCATATGACGTCTTGCAGCCAAGAAAGACGTCAATATGAGGTCGAATCAGAGCATCAACTGGAATAAACCATGATGGATGTCAACATTACGTCTTTTCAGCACGTAAAAGGGATGAGCCAGATTTTGTCCCTTTTTGACATGTTTTTGACGTACTTTTAAGCTCTATTCAGGGACAAAAGCGATAGTAGCGCCACACTTTCATGCAAAGCATCAAGAATCAAGAAATCGGATCGGATCGTACGCCATTTTGTGCGTCGCTTGATATGTAGATGACAACGTACGATTTGGGTTCAGCATTAGTTTTATTTGTGTAAAATGTAAGTAAATTAGCTTTTTTTCAGACTTATGTGCTTCACTTTTCTATTTTGTTAATATACAATGGGATATTTTCACGCTGAGAAGAAAATACCGTGGCAGCTGCTGTGTACTACGCACGTGCTAATATTACTTGAAAATTGGAAACATGGTGCTTGCTGTGAAAATCATCGATCATTTATCCTAAGATCCTAAGTTACCGAAGAAATTAATGAAGATGAATAAAATGTTTGAATCTTTTAGTTGCACAGTAAGTTATTTCATCATTAATCGGTGCATTTTAGTCGTAATGTTTATAAATTTTTCTCGAACGCAAGTCAAGTATAGTATAATATGCTGTTTTTAATAACTTATATGTGATATTGTTCAGTCAAGTATAGTATATAATATGCTGTTTTTAATAATTCATATGTCATATAGTTCTTTTATTTTTATTTAAAAAATGAAGTAATTGCAATTTTTAATAATTATCACTTCTTTAAAAAAATAGTTTATTTTTAAGTTAAATTTTTCTCATTGGTAGGATTACTAATATTACAATTTTTTAAAATCATATGTTGATCATTAGTTTAAATACAGAAATAAATCAACTTTTAATTCATTTACAACAATTTCAACTTTTTATTCATTTTCCACATATCCACAATTAGTTTAATGTGCATCCCCCCCCCCCCGCGGCAAAGTGTAATGCTCTAATACATATTTTAAAAGAACATTCAATTTGGAGAAAAGTATCCTTTTCTATTTAATTTTAATATGTGTTCCATTTACTACTGAAAATGTCTTATTTTTTAAATAGCTATGTAAAGCCTTCAAAATCATACTTAAGATTGTTAAATATACAATGGTTTTGTACTGTACTTTTATTTTCTTGCTAATTTTCAGAAGACAGAGCATTTATAAATGGACAAATTTCCTTCTTACTTTTACATCACTAATTGGATCATTTGCTCAGAGTCAGAGTTTGCTATTAAAATTCTCCCCTGTGAATGATCTTGTTGGTAGAAAAATTGGTAAGAATGGATTGGAATTCATAAAAACATTAGTTTAATAACAATCGATGAGGAATATGGATTCTAACATAGGTATAGTATTATTTTTGCTTCAACATTAATTCTATTTAAAATTGAATAGGAGCAACAAATATTTTGTTGTTCGAAAGGGTAGAAAAATTAATTTATTTCGTAGTTTTGTGCTCAAGAATAATAATACAAGTAAATATATAATGAGGTCCTATTCAATGAAATATTCGACGTCTGTTTTACGCTCTCAGTGCACGTCCGATCGATCTCCATTCTACGTCAAATGCACGTCCTATGGGTGGTCGCTGGTGTAACAAAAGAGGTCGAAAATACGTTCTATGTACAGCCGCTGCACATAAACTGCACATCCATGGACGAGCCAACTAGGTTCAGAATACGTCATATGGATATAAATTGAACGAGTTTGGCTGTATGGGTGGTGATCGTTACCAGATCATCAACCAGTAGAACTCCGGTACTTTTATCCACCAGACCTCTACCTTTTAGCCGAAGCCTTAGGATTTCACGTGAGGCTGATGGCCGTCGATCGACTACGGTTGGCGTAATCGCCTCGAGATAGGTTGCCTGAGCGCCAGCCCAGCCGTACTATTTCTTGTTGTCTGACCCTGACCCTCCGTGCTATGGCTATTTTGAAGGCATACCAGTTAGAAGGTTGTGGTTCCCAGTAGACCTCGGGTACTTTTGTCCTCACAGCTTTCCCTGTTAGCACTAGGCCTTAGGGATGCCCTGCCCCGAGGGCAAGGTAGTGCGATCCACGGATTTACATGCACGTATCCCCTAGTTTACATGGGGGGGGGGGGGTCTTCAGCGGGTATCGAACACGCGTTCTTCCGATTGGAAGACCGACATTCTAACCAATAGGCTACCTCGGCTTTAGACCTCTGGTGCTTGTCTTCACTAGACCCGTATCTGTTAGGCGAGGCCTTAGGATTGCTTGCGCACGGAGCTGGTGGTCAGACCTCCGGTACTAGTTGATGATCAGGTAACGAAAAAAAATCTTTCATTTATCCTTGGTACAAGGATCCTAGAAATACAATGCGCATCTGTAAAAATCTGTAGATGAAGTGTACTGTGTGATTTTAAATCAGTGACTGGGACTAGGTGAGGATGAAAACTCAGTATATTATTTAAATCCCCAAATGGCTAATTAAAAATAAAGAAATTACATGAGTCTGTAAAAACTTAGTTTGCACTAGAATTCCATAACTTTTAACTTTCATAAAGTTGAGTACCACAAATAAATTGTATTTATTGTCCTTCCTTACATCTTTAGTACATAAAAAGCTTTTTGGTCGAAACTATGGGGCAATATCTCCTATGTTTGAGCTTAAACTTGTAAAATCGGCGTCCAACTTTCTCTCTTAAAATCATCTTCACATATCAAGTTGCTTATCTTTGCCTTACGTTCACTTTCATTGTTATAACACTCAGACACATACAAAATCCATTTTGAAGAAAAAAAAAAGAAACATTATTCAGATATTTCAAAAACCATTCACAGAAATACTGCTTGTAAGTAGTTTTACGATTTGCAAAATGGCAACAATATTAAAAGTCTTCGAAGATAATAGCATTAAAGTGCTCTTAAATTTGTCTAATAATAAATGCCCCTCCAATTTTATTCAGCATTCTCTAGATCGTCTCAAACTACAAACAATGACTTCACTCAAACTTTTGATGTTATCAAAGCATCTTATAAAAATATCATAGTTTGAATGCATGGTGTTCCAACCATTTTTGCTACAAACTTCTCATTGAGAACGTTGTAAAAATTATTTGTGTTTAAGAGTAAGATGACTCAGCCTTTTCGAAGTACTTTTTTAATTTTGTATTATACTTTTTTACTAAAATACATGCCTTTAGTATGCAAAGTCGTTCTTTGCCCCATCTTGCATTTTAATTGTATTTTTTCATCTTTGTTTTATTGTTTCATTTTGTTTTCACTTACGTCTTTGCTATAAGTGTCACCCAAATGGTCTAGTTGCTGGTTAATTCTGGACATAATTTCACAACCAGATTAGGGATCTTTATAATACATTTAATCACTACGAAAAACGGTATTTTTAACCTCTTTAAACTCCATAGTTTCTGATACGTTAGAGTTTGATTGGTTGTCAATCATCTTTTTTCATTTTTTAAAATAGAAAATGATTTTATTAATACTTTTTAATGTATTCTACACACACACGTGGTTTTGTTTAAAACGAGCCACATTTAAAGAGCACAAAATCTATTTATTTTTATAGCAAAATGATAGCCAAATTCCGCCAAAGAAAGAAAGAGGGAGGAAAAAGGACTTTGGGGTTGTTATTTAGTTTGTGAAAAGTTTTTTAAGAAAACGTCAGAGGGAAAGTTATATAAGAAAACTATAAATTAAGAATAATTACGTTAGTACATTATTGATATCATTTGAAGCGTATAAATCATGTATTCTGAAACTAGATTACAAATCTAAATTGAATCAAGTTATTAAATTTCTATTGTATTCATCGAGTGCGTTCTCTTTTTCTTCTATATCTGGCAATCTAATACATCTGCATGATTTTTCAATTCAAAACTTTCCTTATTTGCCTTTCTTTCCGAATTTTCCGAGTGAACGAATTCATTCAAAATTGAATCATTTTACAGCAAAACAGTGCAGGAAGACTTTCAACTTCCAAAAGCCAATACTTCTTTTTACAATCTTCATTGGAATTCGCACATACTTCTTTTACAATGGGAGGAAAACCCAAGTGGCTCACGAAACCATTTATCGGGATTTTCAGTTCCATTGTTGACTGATAATGAATGAACACTTTGTGGGACTCCGCAGCAGCAGAGGAATAGGCAAAGCGACTATTTTACACTTTATGATTATATATAAAGGAAAGTAATCGATTTCTTTTCAAGTAAATCCTCTTACACCTCCACTTATTACCGATCCTGCTGATGTGTTTCATAGATTTATTGTATTGCATATTTTTTTGGTTTCTTAAGCTCTTTCTTGCGGAAAACTCTGTGTGCTTTTTAACTTCTTCACTAAAGACATGGATTTAAAAGATAATAAAATTAATTTAAAAAATGCATGGTGTGCGAAAGTTGTTTAACGCATGTCAGAGTTTAACAAAAAAAAAAAAAAAATCCCGTACTTTTATGTTTAACACTTTTTGGCAAGCTATTTCAAACAACTTTCAAGGTGTATATTACTTACCTGCCGGCGCAAGAAGTGCTGTGCAGCGCCCTCTCAAACATCTATATAACAAGCAGTCAGAGACAGAAGTTTAAGTTTGTGTTTTCTTTGCTCAGAGTGTACCTTATTGTACCAAGTGTAATAATGTGAATTATTTCAACAAGCAATATACAGTAGGGTGGAATGAAAAAGGCAAAACAAATTTTTTAAAAATTTTAATACTTCCCGACTCAAAAAATGGTGCTGTTTGGCAAAAAAGACACTAGAGAAAAATCCCAGGGCAATCACAATCGTCTTCAGGTTCCACACGGGGGTCAAAGAAAGGAAAATTAACGTCAAAAAGTTAAAAAAGTCAAAAAAGAAAAAACATTTTTTAAAAATTTTAATATTTCCTGACTCAACAAATAGTGCTGTATGGCAAAAGAGACACTTCAAAAAATCCCAGTGCAGTCACTTATCGTCTTTAGGCTCCACACAGGGGGTCAAAGAAAGGAATATTAACGTCACAAAGTAAAAAAAAAAAATCATTGATTTGAATATAATGTTTACAATCGCTTTATTTTCAGACTTAGTTCTAATTACTAAAAAGAAACAGGAAAACATGGTCGTTTAAAAAAACATATCACTAACCTACAAGCGGGTGCCATAAGTCCCGTGTATATTGAATACATAGCTATTAATATTCATATAGACTTAACTTTTAAATACACTGAGTGGCCAAAAAAAAAGTCGCGACGTCAATTAACATATTCAAATTGTTAAAGAGGAAAGAAAGATGACGTATTCAGAAAGTTTGCATATGTTAGCGCTCACGACTACCTTTAAATAGTGAAGAAGCAGTGTGCAACGAATCATTTGAAAGCAATCATGTCTAGAGAAGTTACATGCGGTCGTAGAAAAGACGTTTCGGAGTTCAAAAAGGGCTAAATCATTGGGCTGCGCCAAGGGCTGAAATCCTTGCAGGAAATCCTGCTGAAATACCCGGCGTCGGATTGCGAACTGTCCAGTGTATTGTTAAAACGTGGAAAGAGCTGGGTGAAGAAACATCCTCGCGGAAAATGTGTGGTCGAAAAACGATCCTCAACAATCATGACCGAAGATTACTAAAACGATTAGTGAAATGTAATCGTAAAAAAACAACCCTACAACTTACAAAAAGCTTCAATACGGCAAGCAAAACCATTCCCACCCGTACAATGAGACGAGAACTCCGAGGAGTGGGCCTAAACTTGTGTTGCAACAAGAAAGTCTTTAGTTACTGAGACTAATCGGAAAAAGCGACTCCAATTTGCAAGGGAGCATACAAATTGGACTCCTGAGCAATGGCGGAAGATTATGTGGTCCGACGAAAGCCGATTTACTCTATTCCAACATGATGGTCGCATCAGAGTTAGAAGGAAAACGCATGAAGCATTGGACCCATCATGTACCGTACCCACTGTTCAAGCCTCTGGAGGAAGTGTTATGATCTGGGGATGCTTCTGCTATTCTGGGCTAGGTTCAGCAACATTGTGCAGTAATAAAATGAAATCTACAGATTATCTGAGCTTACTGAGTGACCATCTTATCCCTTCAATGCACTACTTTTTTCCAGAAAGTGATGGCGTTTTTCAGGATGACAATGCTCGGATTCATCAATCTCGCATTGTCAATAACTGGTTCCAAGAGCATGATGATTCATTCGAGCGCTTGAACTGTCCTCCCCAAAGTCCTGACCTCAATCCCATTGAGAATCTGTGAGATGTCATCGACAGGTCATTGAGAAGTATCTCGACTCTCCCTTCTTCACTGTAGGATCTCGCCGAAAAATTGATGTTATTGTGGCCAAAAATAAGTGCCCAGAAGTTGCACGATTTGGTACAATCAATGCCAAAGCGAATGCAAGTTGTCATTCGTATCAAAGGTGGTCCTACTAAATGTTAGCGCCTGCGACTTTTTTTTTTGGCCACTCAGTGTACTATTAATATTTAGAAAATATACAGATACAGAAAGGGAAATGAGAATAAATTTAACATTGTACCAATTTACAATGTACTGGTCGAGTCATTTTGGTTAATAAAACATTTTACTTAAATCAGTCTTCAATTTTTGATTCCACACGAGGGCCAAAATAATTAACTTTAGAGTCCAACTTTGGAAGTTCCTTTCGTGACTTGATTCCACTGCGAATCTATCCCTTCCTGGCTTCTGCTCCACATGTTACCAATGATGCTTGTGTTACCAGTCGTACATGTCTCTCTACTGCTTGAGAATGGCAAGGGAGCTTCTCTATTTCAAATTCTGAACCGTTTCTGATCATACTTGCTATGTCTTCGTCACTGAGGTTCATGGTAGCTGATGGTTCCAAAGGATTGTCCCAATGAATTATCTCAAAATGTTCCTCTGCTTCGAAATTTAAATTTGAAAGATTAAATTGGCGTATTTTAACTTTCCAGTCAGGTTTTCTTTCTTTCAGTATTCTTCTGAAGGAAAGTTCCCGAATATGTGATCGCTCATCTAATACCATTGTCAACAGAATGTTTTCAGAATGAGCAAAGTAAGAGTTCCTCTGAATAACTTCGTGGACGATTGACTTAAAAT
Source organism: Octonoba sinensis (assembly GCA_038502835.1). Classification (NCBI taxonomy): domain Eukaryota; kingdom Metazoa; phylum Arthropoda; class Arachnida; order Araneae; family Uloboridae; genus Octonoba; species Octonoba sinensis. The sequence continues at coordinate 44,106,084 of CM076602.1, read as the reverse complement.
CGTCTGGCAAGAATGCGCTTTTTTTTACCATTCCGTTTGGGTGACGTGTTCATTTTCTTTATTTCAAACCAAGATGGCGCGTAAACTTTCATGACGACTAGGAGCTTAAAGTGTTCTATTGGTTCGGTGGTCGACACATATAGACGCAGAATTCTGTTGGCTGTAGTGAGCCACCTTGAATGAGACATCGTCCCGGGACTAGAAATATCGAAGAGGTATTTTTGGTCTGCACTGAGGTCTTTTTTATCAATTTCAGGCAGAGGAACTGGAATAGAAACAAAACTTGTCACCGCAAATGTTTCGCACGTTTCCAGAGATTTTCTAATTGTTCCGGAAAACTGGTATGGGCCAGATGTCTTTCCGTCAGTCTTCTGGAAAAGGTGGCGAAGAGGTATTTCATTAGTATGCAATAAGCATACAAACCAGTGTAATTTATGGCCAACAAAGATTTCAAGTCGTCTAATGGCGCCATTGTTCTTCCCAACGTTGACATTCGTTCCATCACACCCAACGGCAACCAGTTCAGAAACTGCAATCCCTTTCTGTGCAAGGAAGTTGGTGATGCTTTGTATAATATCCGCACTAGACCCAGAATTCGGCGTCACATGCCCTATATAAACAAAACCAGGTTATGACAACAAGAGTTTAGGAGTATAAATTTGCTATTTATAGACGAAATACAATTTCTAGCACTGACATTTGACAATAAGGTTTTAATAAAACAGTTTATTAATGAAAACATAATTAATTAGTGTTAATTTTACAAGTAATTAATTATTTTATTTTATTTTTTAATAAAAAGGCATTAAAAACTTAAAAGGCAATACAAATATTCACTGGAGGTGTGGAACCTCAAGATGGCAACATTTTAGTCTGAAATTTGGAGAAAATTTGTTTCAAGCAGTTTCACACAATATAATAGCTCAGGCAATGTGAATTTCGGGAAAAAGTTTTTTCGCTCCACCCTAATATACAGTCCACTAACCAGCAACTAAACAGCGTTCAATAAACTCCATACGAACTGCAATTATCGCACCTAGGACTATCAAGTGGTTCGATTTCCTGCCAAACTCTGTGGAGTATTTCGGCCATTATTCTTTCAATAACCTCACTGATTCGTCGATTTAGCTTAGGAATATCGTGTGCCTTTTGTAGTTGCTTTGTTTTTAATAAACCCACCAAAAAAAAAAAAAAAAGAAAGAGGGAGACAAAAACCTTGGGCTGTTATGCCAGGGAATCTAGCCGGACAGGGAATCGGCCCGATTCGACCTAACCATCATTGGAGAAATACATCCTGCACGTAGTCTCCAACAATGATATCCCATTTCGTAGTGAGCCATCGAGCTGGAAATACAGTTAAACCACGAAGTTCTGTCACTTGGACGTTTCTACGCATGGCAGAAAAGGACGAATCCAGTCGAGTTTTAGGGGACTTTGCTTCTTTATTTGTTGAAGGCAACTAAATATATAAACTGGCATTTAGCATTAGTTCGGAAGAAATCAAGTAGGTTAAACGAACTAAAACGAGGACAGAAACAGCACATTCCTTATACCAGCAGTTCCTTCCTTGAACATTAATGGATTCTTCTTGGCACTCCGCCAGTCAGAGCTCTTTATATGATGGTAGAACTGTAAACTTGTTCTTAGCTATGTTCCACCTGAGACACAGCATAACACTGTAACATCTCGAGGCATCCCCTTGTTACTATGGGTTCATGGGAGAAAAATTTCTCTGTTACTTTACCGAGAGCCAATTCACACCAAACCTAAACCTTTAAACTATTGGTGTGGTATACTTTGGTGTTCTCTTGCTACAAAGGTTTTTCTGAACAACCTCACTCGGCAAGTATACAGGTATATCCCACCTTATTCATTAACAACTATCAAATCTGAAGTTTTATTATGAGCTTAGGAAATTATTTGAAAGGATGGAAGGGGGGGGGGGGCGACGTTGTGAAGCACGAAAATTTCAACTAAATTGCATAAACGTGTTTCGGTTCTTTAATTCATGCAAAAGATTGTAGCTCTTGCATACACAGTGTGTCAAAGAATTTTTAAAACTAGGTTTATAAAATAAAACTAAAACTAGTAATTATATTTTTAAAAAGTATTTTTATTAAAAACAGGCTCCGTTGGCTTCAATATACTCGTATTTGTTACAGTGGTTTAACAAGGATTCGAATACCTGTTTCAGCTCACATTGTGGAACTTCCTCCAAAGCTCGTGTCGAAGCTGTTTGCACACAGTGTGTCAAAGAATTTTTAAGGCTACAGATGGAACTAAGCATAAGAGTGGCGCTATCTGTGTTATCGAGCATTTGTGAAACTCCGTAACTATTAGATGATCCACCGGCAAAATCTCAGTTCATTTGTTTACTTTTTTTTACTTTGGTGACATTGACAATATACAAACATCTTCGTCGCGAGCTTTGGAGGCAGTTCCACAATGGTGATCTGGAACAGGCATTCGAATCGTTGTTAAACCGCTGTAACAAATGAACAGATGGAGCTTATTTTTTCTCTATGTCATTAAAAGGAAGTCAATGGGCTGTTGGGGCTCTTTGTAGCCAGGAACTACGTGTAACTTCCACTCCTTCTGTGTTTTTTTTTTTTTTTTTGAATTACATTACTTGTCTCCCATATTTTCTCCCAAAGGAAAAATTTTAATACTTAAAAGGTTTACAATGCATTTTATTGCACATAAGACCTATTCCACTGCATTACTTTCCTAGCCGTTTGTTGTAATTTCGAAACTAATAGAAATAATTGGATTACGTTATGTAGTAGTAACAACACGTCATATTAGAATATGCGGATAGTTTAAGAATACTACCACCTTTCCCTTATTTATGATAATTGAGTTTAAGAAGTGTACTTACTACGTCTTTTGAAAAAGTCAAAAAAATAAGTTCGGTTCTCGTGGAAAACCTTTAAATTTAACTTTGTTTCATAAATTTAAACAATTGAATTAAGAAAATTCTCATTTAAAGTTTGCTCACGAAATTCGATTTCTTTAAATAAAACCTATAGTATATTCGCTCTAAATTTTTTGGAAGCATAATCGGATTTATTTCGCTTTTGCGTCAAGGAAATAGATAAAGGGAAACAAATTGAACCCAATCAAATGCTTGGAACTTTGCTTCACAAGTAATACTTTTTCAAACTGTTTTCAGTGCTTACTGCTGGTCTAAAATAAAAGAAGGAAAAAAGAGAATTACTGTTCTCATTTTTAAAGAAAATTAGATTGGCCCAGTAAACAAATTATTCGACTTTTTTTTTTGAAGCTAGTTTAAATTCAGTTTTATCTTCTTTTCAAAGGAGTTTCTTTCCAATAAAAAACATACTTTTAAAATATTTGCATCTTCAAATTATCATATCCCAAGGTTTCATTTCAACTTGATTCAGTTTATTTTATTTTGTGCATTCACATTTTTGTATTTCTTTTCTTTGTAGCCAAAGTTAAAGAACTGTATTACACGTTCCCCAAAAAGACATTAATATAAGTAATCAATACAAATAAGAAAAAATACACATTACAAATTATTTAATTATCTTTTTTAAAAATGTCATGCAATTAATTTTGATTTTGTAATGAAAAATTTACAATTATTTACATGAGGTAAGACATTTCTCCCTTCATTAAATAATAATATTAGCAATACACGCAAATGAATAATTAGTATCCAAAAAGTCATTTTATTTAGTGGAAGATGTATTAATTAAAGGAATTGCAATACGGAAGTTACTTGAATGACTGTTTTTTCTGTGTATGTATAAACAAGAAGTTTTGTTTCTTTTGCTTTGCAACATGCCTAAATTTGTTTGTAGGCTAATCATTGTACAGGAGTCATTCACAAATGATGTCGCGCTTCGACTGGTGCGGAGGGAGGTGCGAGAAATTGTGACACTTTGGGACAAGGGAAGTGGAGGAGGTAACAAGAAGTGGGACATTACACATTTTAGTTTCTATAAAAAGATTTAAAACTAGTAAATTAATTTATTTAAAAAGTTTTTTTGGTTTTCACAATTTGATTTTAAAGCATCTGATTTCCTTTTGTATCAAAAACACCGACTGCACTGCAACACAGCTTTTTTCTTCCCTGAAACACAGGAAGTACATCTACCTATGCAATATAGCGTGACATGTGACAAAGGAGGGTAGGGGTGTCAGTTGGAGTGTGAAATTTTGTGACAAAGGGAGAGGGGGCTGAAATATATGTAAAAAGAGCGTGACATCCTTTATGAACGGTCCCAAATTCCTATTCCACCATTATTTTAGTCACACATTCTATGTTAAATAAATCTGCAGCAATTGCACATATGTCCGTTAAATAAGTAATCGCTGGGAGAAAAGATGTCACGTGATTTAAAGCGTTTCAAAGCGTCGTTCTAAATAAGAAAACGGTTGTTCAATTGTGTGTTGTCTAATTCCTTTCTAGGATTAGTTATTAGGGTGGATCGAAATACGCGTTTTTTCTGCAAAGCAATTCTAATAGCGCGGAAAACTTGCGCATAGGCGTCATTATAAATGAAAAAATGTAAAAAAAAATTCTGTTTCAAAATTTAAAATCGCGCAGATGGCCTAAAGTTACAAAAAAAGCAAAATACCGGTAAATTTTTAAAAAATGCAAAAATTAAAAAAAAAAATAAAAAAAAATCATTTTTTGTTCTAATAATGAAAAAAGTGTTTTTAAGAGTGTCCTTAATGCATACAAAATATAATTCGACCCTTTCTTGTTTTACTGAATTCGCGCAAAAGGCCTAAAGATGCGGGTTGTATCGTAAAAAAACGAAATTTCATGATTTTCGAAGGATTTTTAAACCTGTGCCAAAATCCATAAAATTTTATTTTTAATTTGTAATAGTGTAAAAACCATTCAAAATAGTTTTCCCAATGCAGAAATAATACTTTCAGACCTGTTATTCCTTAACTGTATTCGCGCAAAAGGTCTAAATTATAGTATAAGTTAAGTTATAGAGCCCCGTAAAAACTCCGTTTCCCATATATGATAAATGTTTATTTAACACATAAAGTTTGTAATAAAACTTTAACAAGTCACTTACAAAAATGTATTTGCCAAACATATCACATTGCAGTTCTCAGCTCATTTCAACATTTAATCTATGCTGAAATGATCCAGGACCCACGGTGAGGACGTGGCTGCAAGGGGAGTCCCACCTCCACCTTACCCAACCAACCAACCAGGGTGAATTTTATTTACAATATTTTCAGTAACTATTTACTTTCTACAATGCATATATGTTTGTTGTAGGCAAAGGTTATTTACAAAGAAGCCCCTTTGAATTCTGACTTTGAATTAAATGTGGGCATCAGCTGTCTTGATTTTAAAGTAGCTTTAATGAAACCATCTCGATTCTCATGACCGCAAACTTTTTCTGCTGCTTCTGTAACCAGTTCTACGACCTCTCAACTGACTGGAAAAGAAGAAATTTTATATGAGTGCAGTGGAGGCCATCGGATGTGATGGAACACTCACAAACACTGGATGGAAAAGTGGTGTTGTACATAACATTGAAGTTAAGTGTCGACGTTCTTTGCAATGGTTTATCTGCTTGCTATATATTAACGAGCTAACTTATAGGCATTTAATAGAAATAAAATTTCACGTTAATTTAAAGCACAAATGAGCATTAAAACGCAGACATATGTTTCGGGATTGCTTGGAATCCCTTTTTCAATGCGACAGGGAGCTTCTAGCTGCAAAACATCCAAATGAAGCAGACAAAACAACAAAAACAAAGCTTATATAGCCTAAGAATTAACTGTAAACCAATGAGAATGAAGGCAGTGTGAAGTGGAAGTAGAAGTAGCAGGGAAAGCACCAATAAGAGAGCAACAAACGAATCCAGTTGAAAGTTCCGGAAGTAAAAAGGAATATCAACAAAAACAAAGCAAAAAAGACGACAACATGCATAAAAATGTGAAAATACATGAAAATTGCAAAAATAATAAAATAAAATACAAAGAATAAAATGGAAATAAAATAAGTACAGAAAATACCAAAACAAAAAGCAAAACAAAGTACACATGTAAAGGAGGGTGAGGGGGAGGGGAGAAAAAAATTAAAAATAGACACAAAAAAGGAAAACTAACAAGAAAAACAAGAAAGAACAACAAATTAAAGGAACTTATGCCAGACCTGTGAAAATACATGAAAATTTCAAAAATAATAAAATAAAATACAAAGGATAAAATGGAAATAAAATAAGTACAGGAAATACCAAAACAAAGTACACATGTAAAGGAAGGGGAGGGGGGGGGAGAAAAAATTACAAAATAGACACAAAAAAGGAAAACTAACAAGAAAACCAGGAAAGAACAACAAATTAAAGGAACTTATGCCAGACCTGTGAAAAATAAGGAGTTGAGGAAGAATCATTAACCAAATTAGAACTATTCCTGTTAATATAATAAGCTTCCCAAAAGTCAAGCTCTAAAGGGTGAGAACATTTTGGAATAATTTTCTCAGAATTGAAATCAAAAGAGTGGTTGGAATTCCAACAATGTTGAGCAATGCTAGACTTATTTAACTCTTGCTTTCGTACATAGCCTTTATGCTCATTTAACCGAATTTTCAGAGCACGTTTTGTCTGTCCAATGTAAGAAATGCCGCAACGGCAACTAATTTGGTAAATACCCCAAGTATTACGTTGATCGACAGGATCTTTAAGAGAAGAGAAGGAAAGTTTGTTGTTAGGAGCAAAAACGACTTGAAATTGAAACCTTTTTAGGATTTTAGCAACTCGAAAACTGACAGAATGAAAGAATGGTAACACAACAAAATTCTTTCTAGAAACCACATGATTGGGACCAGAAGTTTTTTTAGAAAATTTGTTATGAATAGAATCAATTAAAGAGTGAGAAAATCCTCTATCCACAGCTACAGCTTTTAGATAGTTGAGTTCAATCTTGAGAAGCTCAGGAGAAGAGCAAATATTAATAGCACGATGGACAAGAGGATTAAAAGCCGAATATTTTTGGTTGGGAGGATGAGACGATAGTATATGAGGAGGTAAAGAAACAGCGAAAGGTTTACGATAGACAGAAGTAGTGAAACCAGACTCACTCCTAGAAATCAAAACATCAAGAAACGGAGGCTACTATTAAGTTCTTTCTCACAAGAAAACTGGATATTAGGATCAATGGAGTTCATAATAGAAAGAGCATCATCAATACCTAACAAATTACTGTCCGTTAAGACAAAACAATCATCCACATAACGAACATAAAATTGAAATTGCAATTTCTGGAATAGTTTTTCCTCAAAATAGTGCATATAGAAATCACTTAAAATAGGACTAAGAGGACTTCCCATAGCCAGGCCATCAACCATAGCATAGAATTTACCATTAAATACAAAAGTGCTCTGCTGCAAGCACACACGAGTAAGAAAAACTAATTCCTCAATTTCCACAGCAGTAAAATGGAATTCAGAAAGCCTTTTCCTGAGGCAAGTCAAAGCGCCATCAACAAGAACATTAGTAAACAAAGAATTAACATCAAAAGAGGCCATAACCGAATTGTTCGGAGCGAGGTTATGAAGTTTCTTAGCAAAATCGGTGGAATTTTTAACAGTGAAAACATTCCGACTCCTAAGTGGAGAAAATACAGAAACTAAATATTTGGAAAGTTTATATGAAGCAGTGCCAATATTGGAAACAATTGGTCTTAGTTGCCGTTGCAGCCTTTCTTACATTGGACAAACAAAACGTGCTCTGAAAATTCGGTTAAATGAGCATAAAGGTTATGTACGAAAGCAAGAGTTAAATAAGTGTAGCATTGCTCAACATTGTTGGAATTCCAACCACTCTTTTGATTTCAATTCTGAGAAAATTATTCAAAAATGTTCTTCCCCTTTAGAGCTTGACTTTTGGGAAGCTTATCATATTAACAGGAATAGCTCTAATTTGGTTAATGATTCTTCCTCAACTCCTTATTTTTCACAGGTCTGGCATAAGTTCCTTTAATTTGTTGTTCTTTCCTGGTTTTCTTGTTAGTTTTCCTTTTTTGTGTCTATTTTGTAATTTTTTCTCCCCCGCTCCCCCTCCTTTACATGTGTACTTTGTTTTGGTATTTCCTGTACTTATTTTATTTCCATTTTATTCTTTGTATTTTATTTTATTATTTTTGCAATTTTCATGTATTTTCACAGGTCTGGCATAAGTTCCTTTAATTTGTTGTTCTTTCTTGTTTTTTTGTTAGTTTTCCTTTTTTGAGTCTATTTTTAATCTTTTTTCTCCCCTCCCCCTCACCCTCCTTTACACGTGTACTTTGTTTTGCTTTTTGCTTTGGTATTTTCTGTACTTATTTTATTTCCATTTTATTCTTTGTATTTTATTTTATTATTTTTGCAATTTTCATGTATTTTCACATTTTTATGCATGTTGTCGTCTTTTTTGCTTTGTTTTTATTGATATTCCTTTTTACTTCCTGAACTTTCAACTGGATTCGTTTGTTGCTCTCTTATTGGTGCTTTCCCTGCTACTTCTACTTCCACTTCACACTGCCTTCATTCTCATTGGTTTACAGTTAATTCTTAGGCTATATAAGCTTTGTTTTTGTTGTTTTGTCTGCTTCATTTGGATGTTTTGCATCTAGAAGCTCCCTGTCGCATTGAAAAAGGGATTCCAAGCAATCCCGAAACATATGTCTGCGTTTTAATGCTCATTTGTGCTTTAAATTAACGTGACATTTTATTTCTATTATTGTTTACTTGCACAAAGTTAAATTATTATTATCTTATAGGCATTTGTTTGATCACTTGGATGGAACGACAACAGGACCAGCATCATTTAGTAGTCCAGTTGGAAAACAACTCCCAGGATGTGAGAAACTCCCTGTTGTAGATTTTGAGCCGATTCAATCAGAAGAAGTCATTGATATCAGTAAAAACGATCGGAGTAAAGATCAGAAGTATCTCCTAGACATTGTAAAAGTGGTCAACACAGGAATATGTACTCCAGAATTGGCTGCTAGGGATCCTGGACGCATCAGCCACTCTCGTTGGCTAACCTGTGCTAACTGGGTTTTAAGATTGTATGAATCCCAAACTTGTCCAACAATTGAGTTACAGACTCTTGCAAATTACATAGTGAAGTGATATGTACCTGTTTGGCTTGATATAAAGAAAAATTACACTGTGAAAGATGGACCGAAGCATATTTTAAAGGTAGTTAAGACAACAAGGCATCTACCGGACAATATCAAGCAAATCATTGATCCAGTAATTCAAAGGAACGCATTCTTCTGCCACCCTGAAATTATGATGTTGGCTATGATAATGGATGAGAGACCACACGCAAGAGAACTTGATTACAGGAGGATACTTAAATCCAGAAATGAGCCATCAGCTGAAGGTTATGTAAGAGTCTTCAAAATACCTTCAATGAATTTTAGTGAAAACGACTATACCGAACTAATTGATTGGTCAATCTGCAAGTTAACACCGCCGCCACTACTGTCAAAGATGCCAACTGAACACATTGCTTCTTTATTGAAAGACAAAGCGCAACCAGAGTTAAACTACCTCAAATTCCCATGCCACACCCAGTCAGTTGAGAGATGTGTAAGACTGGTTACAGAAGCAGCAGAAAAAGTGTGCGGGCATGAAAATCGAAATGGTTATATTAGAGCTACTTTAAAATCAAGACAGCTGATGCCCACATTTAATTCAAAGTCAGAATTCAAAGGGGCTTCTATGTAAATAACCTTTGCCTACAACAAACATATATGCATTGTACAAAGTAAATAGTTACTGAAAATATTGTAAATAAAATTCACCCTTGTTGGTTGGTTGGGTAGGGTGGAGGTGGGACTCCCTTTGCAGCCGGGTCCTCACCGTGGGTCCTGGATCATTTCAGCACATATTAAATGTTGAAATGAGCTGAGAACTGCAAAGTGATATGTTTGGCAAATACATTTTTTGTAAATCACTTGTTAAAGTCTTATTACAAACTTTATGTGTTAAATAAACATTCATCATATATGGGAAACGGAGTTTTTACGGGGCTCTATAACTTAACTTATACTATAATTTAGACCTTTTGCGCGAATACAGTTAAGGAATAACAAGTCTGAAAGTATTATTTCTGCTTTGGGGTAAAATTAGTTTGAATAGTTTTTACACTATTACAAATTAAAAAATTTTTTTTATGGATTTTGGCACAGGTTTAAAAATTGTCGAAAATCATGAAATTTCGTTTTTTTACGATACAACCCGCATCTTTAGGCCTTTTGCGCGAATTCAGTAAAGCAAGAATGGGTCTAATTATATTTTGTATGCATTAAGGACACTCTTAAAAACACTTTTTTCACTATTAGAACAAAAAATGATTTTTTTTTTTTGTAATTTTTGCATTTTTTAAAAATTTACCGGTATTTTGACTTTTTTGGTAACTTTAGGCCCGCTGCGCGATTTCAAATTTTGAAAAAATATTTTTAAACACTTTTTTATTTATAATGACGCCGATGCGCAAGTTTTCCGCGCTATTAGAATTGTATTGCAGAAAAAAAGTGTTTTTCGATCCACCCTATTAATTATGTATCCTACTAAATTATCGTAAGTTAACATTAAAATGACAGTGAAACTAAATATATTTGAATGAAACTTTTACGGCATGGAAAAATAAACAGAATATGCAGAAAAATTATGACCTCTGTGCTTTATTTAGTACAGAAGTCGGAATGAACGACGGTAATGAATAAACGTCGGTTATGCGATGTTAATTTTGTGTTGGGAAATTTTAATATAGTTTCGTTTGCAATCTAAGAGTTTGCTACATCAATCAATTGAATATTTTATTAAATTACAGAATAAGTTAACATTAATAATCTGCAATTATTACGTAAAATAAAACTGTAGCTCTTGGTTGGTTTTAAATGGTCTATAATTTTGCTATCTGTAACTAAATAATAGTAGGTATTAAAGTATGGTAAACACTAGATGACGTTGAAAAGGGATGATTTGTGTTTCTTGGAGAAAGGTGTTTAAAAATGCTTTTTGAACCTAACAGTTGATGAACTTGCTGCCCGAAATTTTAGAGCAAAACGTTTGTTGAAAAGCTTGCATAAAATTTCTCTATTGTCAGGAGAAAACATCAGTTAGCATCTAAGTCACATCCAAGAAATCCTGAAAACAGTACCTATTTCTAATCAAAATAATTTTACTTTCATCATCATCATCATCATCATCATCATCATCATAACTGGCTCGGAAGCCCAATGTGGGCCTTGGCCTTCTTCAAAAGATTCATACAGACTGTTTTGCTCGTGGCCGTAAATCTCCAGTTTTTGATCTTAATTACTCTAAAATCAGCATCTAAATAATCGGCCCATCTCAATTTCGGTCGACCTCTTGGACGTTGTCCGAAAGGGACTGTCTTGAAAACCTTCAGTGCAGCCCTATCGCTTTCCATTTTCATGAGGTGGCCAGCCCATTTCATTCTGTTCAGTCTAAGAAATTTCAATGTCAACATCTCTGAATAGTTTGTAAAGTTTTTCTTTAGCGGTGCTAATAATGTTTATTTTATTTTACATCTGAATGTGGATATCTTTGTTATTAGCATTTATTTCTTTTTTCTTAAAAAATATTGCAGGTTACCAGACTCACCTTTGAAAATTTTTGTTCTAACGTTTTTTAAATTTATGTTTGCTTATTTTAGTTTAATTTCCTATAAGATACTAAATAATAATGATGATGATGAAGCTATCCCAAAAAAATATTGGTTAAACAAGTATCAATGAGTGAATTTAAAATTATGGAATTTGAAAGTGCGGTATTAAAATGGGAGACATATTTGTAGAGTGGTGTTAATCCGTCCGTCTGTTTCTCCCCCTCTCAATAATTTTTGAGGGAATGTAAAAAGGTGTTTCTAATTGAATGAACTAAATTAATGGTAAACATCTCAATCTTATGGTTTATTTTTTGGTATGAACAGTTTTTTAATCAATTTTTAATAGTTTAAAGATTGTATCATTATTCTATAGGATTTAACTCTTGATCTAGTAAACGGGACTTTCTGTGACCAAACTTTAACAGAAAGAAAAGTTGGTGTAGCTGGGAAAGTAAGCTTCTTTAGTTTAATTAGAGACGAATTTTTTACTTTACGTGATTTGGTTTTGGGAGTGCATAGAGCCAAGAGTCCAGGTTAATTGTCTATTAACAGCATTTTTTATTCTTCACTATAGATTTCTCCGACTTTTTTTCAGTTTTGGACTATTTATATTCTATATTAGATCAAAGTAATAAAGGAAATAGAGGAACATATAATATCTCCCAGCAAGGAAAAACTATAATTACTTAATTGTTTCACAAAAAACTCGTGGAAAGAACAAACATTATCCTTGCTACTAATTGTGAATTTTAACCTAATTACCATACTGTGGATGTATTTAAACATTCTGCTCCATAGAAATGGAATTTAAATAAAGGACTAAAGAAAGAAAATGCACGCCGATATCAGTAGATTAGTTTCTGACGCTCAAATAAAATCAATTTACATAAAAGCTTCTCCTTCACTTTTTATCGCTGAGTAGCAAACTCTTTCTTTTTTTAACTCTGTTTAATAGAGGGGGAAGTTCTATATGTCTTGAAATGTTTCTAATTATGAAAATGAGTAAAATTCATTGCTTTATTCTATAATATCACGGAATCCATTAGGAAATAGGGCTAACGAAAAAAAAAAAGTGATTTGTTTTTTTCCGTTATGGGCTAATTAAGCTCAGTTTATTCTTTTAGCTTAAAAAAAAGATTTGATAGAGAGTCAATTATGTTTAATGCCTTTTCATTAAGATATGAAATATAAAACAAATTTCGATTTTTGATAAAAACGGACGTTAATTTTGTGAAGATAGTAACTTAGTTACAGCAAAATGTCACAATTAATGCTTAGTTCAGATGGTATTGTTGTCATGAATGATATTTTTTTAAAAAGAGGATAAATATCCTTCATATAGAATTTAATAACGCAAATGCAAATTAACTTAGCTTAAGAATGGACTTTGCTCTTAAAAATAGCTCGAAATTATTTTAAAACTGCAGAGAAACTTTTAATTATGGAGTTAAGTTAGAGTTCACGTGAAAAGGAGGAATTGTTATTTACTCCATTAAAACCCTTAATAACTATCTGACTGAATTTTTGAATTAAAGTAATGCTGTTTTTTTATTTTAATAACTGCAGTAAAGGGACTTTTCTTGTCGTAAAAAAGATTGCGTTTTGTTTTCTCCATGGCAAAAACTGGCGCTTTTTTTTTTTTTTTTTGCAATGTTATGCAATCTTGTTCAATAACAGAAGCTAGTTTGGTTTCTTGTTATCCCTTTCCTTACCATGTTCATTTTAATAATTCTGCAAACACTTTTAAAGTTTAACATTTGTAACTTCTGCATTCATCATATCTGATATTCTAATTCTCTCTTCAACAAATCGAAAGAGCAAGAGAAGATTCATTAAGTATTCATAGAGCATGTAAGTATATCTCTGGGTGATGTTTATTTTATTGCAATTTACGACTTTTTTCTGAGACAGATATAAAGGGGATGATTTTAGGGTGCATGATTTATCTCATTCCCGTAGCTCTAAATACAGCATTGTTTAAATTGATTTAGAAACGGCGTATGAGAATTAAGATTATTTATATTTCAATTTTAAATATTTATTAATAAATAAACTTGGAAAGGGAGAAAGAAACATCCGTATTTAATGTTTTTACAGATTAACCTTCATATGAATATTTACATCTCAAAAATTCACCGTTTGAGATAGACCGTTCATGACATCTACACCCCATTGTCCAAAAAATATTTAACACATGAGTGTTTTTGTTTAAAGATTATTCTACAAAAGATTAATAACTAAAATTTCTATTTAGGCGTATATAAATGTAATACGGTCATCCAAAGGACAATTAATGTTTGCATATAAATTGCATGCAATAGTTCAATTTACCTCTAAGCCAAGAAATTTTTTCTTCCGTTGAATTAGATAATTACTGTTTTAAAATTTAAGTCTTACTAAAGTATTTAAATTAAGGCTAACAACCAGAAACAACTTGAATTTGAAACAGTTTCCGAAAACAAACTTTAAATGGAATGGGAAAGTCATTAAAAGGCTATTACTTCCGCATACATGAAAAAAAAAAGACTAGTGCACATTACAGCAATGCTTCTTAATGCCGTACTTTTTTAGAGCATTGCTAATTATAATTCTCCCCAAGAGTTTCTCATACCTACCGCATAAAACATTTTACCTAAAGAAATGCTTTTGGAATGGCACTGCCATCCTTTTTAGTTAAAATCTGAATGCACAATGTTATGTTTGCACCTCTAAAAAGGACAAAAAATACCAAAATTACATATTTTTGGGATTTAGTTTTAATTTTTGATTTTTTAATAGAAAAAATTGCATGAGCGTGACAACGCGTTCACATTTTCTGACTACGATCCATATTTTTTTTAATGTACGCAACTCAAATTGAAGGCATTATCTTCGACGTTTAACGATCTTTAAATTGATGTGACGATGATCGAAAGTTTGAATCTTTTACAAAAAACTTGAAAAACATAAAATCGCAAAACGTGCTTCTTTCCGTTTTTGAAATTATTTGATAAAGGCATGAAATGTCTACCTAAGTGACAGTTTCGGACTGGGATGGCAGTGGTTACTAAGGCGCATTTTCTTTTTTTTTTACTATTAAAAATATTTAAAATGTGCTACAACTGTCACCCATTTAAAAACCGTAGTTTTAAATATGAGGATTGATTATGTCACTTTCCCTTTTCAAAAGGGTTATTTTCCTGCAGTAACGCAGTTGGCAAACTGTAAAATGTATGCATTTTAAGATGAACTGCTCATATTTTTGCACTTTGAATGAAAATGAATTTTTCTTTCTTGAACATGCATAAATCCCATTTATTGGAAAAGGTGATATTAATAATGACATGCATGACTATGGAAAAGAGGCATTCCAAATCCCAGTCACATAGTTGGTCGAATTCCGTAACCACTATAAATAGAACAGAATTCTGAAACAGCAATCTAATCACGGATAAAGGGAGTAAATGTGGGAAGCTTGATCGTGACTAGATAGCCACTTCGGCAAGGCATGTTTAATCATCGCAATTGATCATCCGTTGGAAGTTATGTGTCAGGCATCTAATCATCTCTCTCTCTCTATGTTGCAATCGCAAACTCATAGTCCAATAGAATTAAAGAATATTGTAGTTTAAACAAACGTTGCACCAAACAAGGGTCGCGCCAGATGAAATTCCGGTGTGTTTTCGGAGCCTTAACGAAATTCCAATCAATCAAAACGGACCTTTCAGGAAATTCTGAGCCACCAATTCGTACTTTTCGCAGAATTATTTATTAAATGTGTGGCGAATAATATTTTCTTAATCATTAAAAGGCTAAATTTTGAGTTTTAACAAAATCATTTGATTTTTCATAAAAATCGTTTTAAAATTCACAAAAATAGGAACCTGCCAAAATGCTGAGTCAACCCCTGGCGAAATGAAATAGAGCTGTATTTTAAGTAATGCACTGCAGTGTTTTCATTATTTACCTGGTTTCGAATACGAATTGCAAACTGAAGTAGATGCATTACATCATTTTCATTTATAACTACTTACATTGTGCTTTTAAGAATTAATTTGGAAAAAAAATCGCGTCTTCCGGAAAAGTGGGACCCTTCTTTGAAAATTTAGTCAGACCTCGATATAAGGTCATCCCTCAGGACTTAACGAAAAGGACCTTATAAGCGGGGTGACAGTATAACCGATTCGTACACATTTGATATGAACTAAGACTTTAAAAACGCGACTTTATGTGCGGGTGACCTTATATCGAGGTCTGACTAGTATCTCAACTCACAACAATAAGAAATCCAACTTTCTTTTTTTTCTGGATACCTATGAAATGCAGGTATATGACATAGCCGAAAGTTTCTTTCGTCCGAATTTGTTTCCTTTGTACGGCGCTTCCAAAACCGGGCGAAATTCATGTATCTACACTAGAATACCCCCTTAAGCTCTCAAGCCTCTAACTGTTATATTGTACGCCATTAAGATCAGTCTAAAATTAGAAGAACTATTGTTCAAAAGTAAGCCTTATTGAATTTCGGGCATTGTTAATAGGTGCAGGTGGGGTAATTGTATTGGTCATTACAGCAAATAAAAAACTATAGCTTTGAAATGAATATTGTCTATTGGGTGTATTTTTTTAAATTTTGCTTTCAATAAGAGATTTTCATTATGAACATAAAGAATGCAAAAAGACAAAAAAAAAAAAAAAAAAAAGAGAGAGAGATTTTTAAGATACGAGATGGTTAAATTTTTGAATGTAAAATTTAATTTAAGAATAAATTCTTAAATTTAAATTATATTAATGGCAACTCTTTGGCTGGAGAGAACCATTAGTTTGTCTGAAATTGGTCAAAAAATCCTATTGCGACAGGCTAGTTTATAAAAACTTTTGTACCTGTGCTTTCTTTTTAAATATATAAATGAAATACGCTTCGCTTGAACTTTTCAGGAACAGTATAAAATTGGATGAGATAACTTAGTATGCTAGTAGTGATAGGATAGCAAAAATGAATTAATATGAAAATTTATTTAAAGATACTATTCCGTTTCCGGTTAAGTCATTTTAAGGTAAAATTGAAAATATAATCTATGCAAATGTTGCAAAAAATCTTGCATGCGCTGTGAACAATACTCATTAATTAAAAAAAGGCTCTAAGATTTCAAAGTTTGTAAAGAAAAAAAACTTGTTTTTGTGTTAACTGAGTTCTTTAATTTGAATGCTTTTTACGCTATCAGTTTCATACTAAGATACTATTCAGAACGATTTTTTTTCTTTTGTCTTTCGGTTTTTTGAAAGATGGCGTTAAGAAACACAAAATAATTTATTTTTCTTCCTAAAATATACATTTTATCTAAGCAATGAATACACTGTTTATTTCTTTTGTCTAGTTTTCTAAAAACTTACTTGAAGTTTTCATATTTATTTAAATTTTCTGAATGCCTTCTAGTTTATAATTAGAGATTCTTTCAGAAGCTCAATGGAGAATACTAACAGATACTTTCTGCATTTCTTCATTTTGAACAAAGAAAAAATTCTTTTAAACTCGTGCATAAAAAAAAAAAATGGTTGAATGAAAATAATCAAAATTCAGCATAATATGAAAAAGAATCTAAATAAAATGGGAACATAGAAATGCTGTGGAAATCAATGCATCATGCATCCACGAATGGTATTCCAAAAACACCGTACCAAAACGTAAATAAATAAAGTTGCAATTTGCGGGTTGAAAAACTATCATTGCAACACTACCAAGAAATTGTTTTTGTACTTTAATTTTTCATTTGTTCTTGCATGTTTAGGTGATTTCTCTCGTTTCATACTTAATCTAGAGTGAGGGTCCTAACCCTTTTTTGACGTGTACCCTTATGGTTACTAAATCTCTTCATTCCCCCTCCTTGTGCATATGTGTGTATGTGTATTAACTTATTTATTTTTGTGTTTGTAGGTGGTCCCAGGTTAAATAGGCTTACGCACAGAAAATAGGGTCAAAAATATTTGTCAGTTTCAGAATA
The DNA here is from genome assembly GCA_038502835.1 of Octonoba sinensis. Lineage (NCBI taxonomy): Eukaryota > Metazoa > Arthropoda > Arachnida > Araneae > Uloboridae > Octonoba > Octonoba sinensis. The sequence goes on along the minus strand of CM076602.1, from coordinate 44,088,473 downwards.
AACAGCTTCATTGAACGATACGCTTGACTAATTTATATAAAAAATCCACAAATATGCTAAGAAAATTTGCATAAAATTATTATAAAGGTACAAGGAGCGTTCTGTTCCAATTCAAGAAAATGAAACGGAGGACACTAGCAAAAATTAAACTCCGAGAGGACAGTATAACTATGAACTAATTATAAATGGGGGATGTGCAAAACATTGCAAAAAAAGTGAAATCTAAAAATCTGAAATGAAAAGGGAAGAGAGAGGGGAGGAAATGTATAGCCTAATTCTTTCGAAAGGTAAAAAGCTTCCTGAAGTTCTGAAGAAAAAAAAAGGGATTTTTACCTTCTTTTACTTGAATAAAAACAAATATGCTCTTGAAATTCTTGCATTGCACTCATTGTAATACTTGGCTTTATAAACTTCAATTTTTAAACTTTTTACCCAGCTTCATAAATGTTTTACTATAATTCTTTTTTAAGCGAGTTTTGAGAGCTCGTTTTCATACAATTTGTCCTAAGCAAGTTCAAATAAATTTGCCCCTATAGAAGAAAATTCACTTCAACTGTTGATGTACTATATAAATACCAAAGCATTTAACTGATTTATGGTATAATTGAGAACAGTACAAGTATTCTTGTATTCAGGAATGAATACAACCTTTCATACATAGACTTGTAACGCTATATTTCGCGTGAAAATGTGTAATATTTTGCCATTATGTGAAATATTTTATCAGTGTAAAATTACTTTTTCGTAGTCTAGTTTCCGAGACTCATGGCTCCCCTATTGTACTATATTGTACTATAGCCTCCCTGATTAATTCTGTGGTCCCCAAGGGGAGCATATGGTTTCCGTTGAGAAACTCTGATCGATAGCACACTAGGTATTTCAAAACTTGTTGAGCTATCAGCCAAAAATTGTTTATTCCTTTCGATTAACTGAAGTTGATGTAAGGGTCACTTTTCAGTTAGTTTTTTTTGTTTTGTTCTACAGAATTTTAAATAGATTTGAAATGGATCTAACAGGTTTTTGTGACCATTCTACTGTAGTGGGTACTCTGCTTGGCCTTATATTTACTGGTTTTACAGTACTAAACAACGCTCTCATCTACAAAAAGAAAAAAAAATAATTTCCGAGTTTACCTACTATAACAGTGGTCAATTTTAGATTTCGTAAAGCTGTTTATACAGAAATAGGACATTTTTAGTTTGTACAGCCATGAAACTTTCAGGTGAACTTTTACTACTGGTGGAGAAGTGTACAAATATAACTTCTATTTTTCAAAATAAAGGAGAGGGGGACTATTTTGTGTGTATTAATGCATTTAATAAAAAATAAAAAGTAGTAAAAAATTTTTTATTGCAATATTTTAATCTGTCAGAAACCAGGTTCACTTGTTATCAAAGTTTAGGGCAACTTTTAGGCTATAAATTGATTTATTATTTTGCTCTATTAAGTGCGAAGGATGAATCTCAACTCTTTCTTGAGACATTTCTTTCTAGCCTACTTTCCCATAAAAGTAAAAAATAAATAAATAAAGCATGAAAAAGAAGGCTTAATGTCTCGTAAAAATATCGTTGAAAATAAAAGACATAGTATCTGCGTATAGTATTTGCTTAAATGCGTCAAACATTTGATAACAGATCAAAAAATACAAAAGCCTCTTTACCCCTGTTTAACTCCCTGTATCTTAAAAAAATATTTTACGATATACGGATTTTTGAGGAATTTTTTATGTGTATTTACAACCCTAATTCATTAATGGAGAAAAGGTAGTTTTTTGTGCAGTTTTCTATAGTGTTTATGTGTATTCGCAAACATAATAAACCCGCACAGGTTTACTAGCAGGCCTTTTTATTGTACAAACGACAGTCAAGAACCGATAATGATATTAACATTGAAATAAAATAATAGTAAATAATGCACTGAAAAGCACTTATACATTTCCATTTTTGTACCATTGTTATATTTTTATCAAACCTTTTTTCAAATTTTTGCCGACAGTACACATTGATACTTTAGGTTTGTTTCAGCAAAACCTCATAGGTTAGAGATGTTGTACAGCTTCTCAGCACTATAACCTCCTGAGACCTGGCATCCAATAAAATGGATGTTTTGCTTTTTCTTCCTGTTGTGACAGATTTTATGTTAGCAAGTAAGACCTGCACTGGAGTTATAAAGGAGGAATAGGAAATCACTTTTTAACTTTGAGAATTCGGAAACGGTTGTTTATTTGTTTACAATCCTGGCAAAAAACAAGAGTCAAATTGGAATTCGGCGCTCTCGCGGTTGTTTTGATTTTTACGTTATTTTTCTTCTTTTTTTATTGTTCTAGGATTTTTATACAAGTTTGATCTATTTTCTTATGTTATAAGTAATGAATAACTTGTTTTGTTTACCTTTTTTTGTGTAAGTATCGCATAGTTCTACTGTAGTTATGACCTCAACATACATTCAAATGGATGTGCCGCCCCCCCCCCCCTCGGTAAAATTTTGAAATTCAAACTTATTAATTTTTTGAAAAACATCACTTTTAATACCCAATTGTTCAGAAAAACTAATAGTAGAGACAATATGTGTATTTTATTTTGCTCGGGTCTCAGAAGGATAATGCAAATATCCATCTCATGAAATCTTTGGATCATGAAATCGCACCTAATTCAGCCGTTCAATTGATGCTTGGTGAGAAGATTTTCAAAGTTGTGTTCGCCTTTTAGTGTTAAAGGAGCTAAAAATATAAACAAAGATCTGCAACTAAATGCAGAAAATATTAACTTACATTCCATCCTTGAAAAAAATAAGTTAAAACAGAATAAAAAATATTTAAGTAATTTGACTATAACTCAAACATAAAAATGTGAAAATAAATTTGTTTCTCAAGATACTACGGTTATGTGAGGTGAAAAGTGAAAAACTCTTAAATGTGAATTTTTTGGAGAAAAGCCTTTATGGTACAATCCAGCTTAATAAGATTAACATTTCTTTATTAGGTTTAAAAAAGTATGCATTTCAACGTCAGCACCATGTTAATTTTTTCTTATCCTTAAGGTATAACATCTCATCTTATTAAAGAAGAGAATACAACAATTTCTATTAAGACTCCTTTTTCCCTTCGTGTTTCATAGAAAGTACTTCGCAGAGACAAAAAAATAATATTTGAAGCGAGAGAATAAAACCTCTTTTAATACCAAAATGACACGTTTGAATCCAGAGAATGGAAAATTAATCCAGAGAAAATTAAATTGCTTGCCCTTTGTAAAATTAGTCTCCTAAAATAGCGTCACTCTGCATGGGGAGCTCATTTATAAACCCGTAAGAATGTAAAAAATAAAATAAAAGAGAAACATTCTTTTTCCTATACATTTTTGGTTTAAAAGATTCAAATTAAATACATTTTTCAGATACCGTTCATTGTTTTAAAGTTCCTGCAGCGTACGGTATAAATAACCTTGCTTCAATTATTAATGCCTCGACGATTTTGTTTTTCCATTAAGCCTGTAAAGTATATTAATTTTATAATACACATTTAAAAAAATATTAAAAAATCGTATACCTAAAATGTGTTACAAGTCTTTATTTATTAAGCTGTTAGTTTCAGTTTAAAAAATATGCAAGGGTCAAATATTTAAAATATGACGAATGATTTTATATTTCATATTTGAATAGTCCTTTGTTCATGTTGATAAATTTTTTGTCATAAAAATGGGACTTACTTCAACATTAGTTAGTCCCATTTTCATGACAAAAATTTTTTAGTGCATATTGTGACTAAACTTCAACATTAATGAATACGTAACATGTGTAGAACATAGAATACTGTAACCAAAATTCCAATATAATTTGAAGAATATTGGAAATAATCAGAAAAAGGTTAGACTGACCCCGAGAGTAGAATGCTTCAATGCACCAACTAATTTTTCTAACACAAATACTCCACTACGCGTGCTAAAGTCTATTTTGTTTCAATTTTTTCAGAATACTTGTTAAGATTTGTGTACAGTACCCTTAACTTTTGAAACTAATTATCTCCTACGGATATGCGAAGAAAAATTAGTTTGCGGTAAGAGCCCAACATGACGGCGAAGAAATGTACGTATACACGTATAGTTTGCACAGACACTCAAATTTAAAAATTACAATTTTGAATAAATTATTAATATGCTTGTTAGGAACCTTGACTTAGAGTTAGACAAAGTAAACTAATTTTAGTTATACGTAAGTATAAAAATTAATTCAACGAAAATGTCCCGGTTACTTTGCTGCAACTGTAAAATAAATTACTCGAAACGAAGACCGCACATCTTAAAACTTGACGATGTGTTATAATTTGACTAAGAAATTTACGTTTTTTAAATTTTACTAACGCTATTACCTAAACGCCATTTTTATTCTTGTTTTGTACTATTATCAGAAAAAACTTGGTAATATTTTGAATTTTAAAAAGGTTGAACATTTTCGTTCTTTTTGCAAGTTGAGGAACATTTTTTACTTTCATGAAAACTATTTCATTGCTGTTTCTTTTCCCTCTTTGGGTATTACTCTTTATTTTTCTTTTCCTTCGTTCTTTAACTTTCCTACTAACTTTAGAGCAAGTTGGATAATTATTTTTAAACAAATAAGTTCGTGAGTTTGGATGTTTAAATTAAAGCACTGTTTTAAACTGGAAATGCAGTTTAACTTCAAACTTTAGTAATAGTCACGGTTTGGGTGTCGAGAAAATTTGAAGTGTTTAGGATATTCGTGAATAGTTGAAGGGAGTTCAGAAAAATTTTAAGTATTTGAAAGTACATATACTTCTTGAATAACTTTAGAAATAGTTAGATATAATTAGACATGTGCATCGCTGGAAATTTTATCATTGTTTGTGCAACTGGTTCATTTCTTGGTATAGCAAGGCGAGAATAAATTGCGCACAGAAAGCAAGCCAGACTGCCAAATGTGTCCTAAAGACGTGGATTCCTTCTTTTATACACATCTGTCACTGTGAACTATTTTTGTTAACTTCTTAAAAAGCAATTGTTCAAGTATAACATTTTTTGGTAAGACAATGCAAAAAATATATTAATATTTTTCAACTTAGCATACAATGCAAAACTGAAAATAAGTTATAATCTTATGGATGACATAAACTTAAATTATTTGATCATCTCGTGATTTAATCACTTTGTCGCATTATTTTCTTTGGCATTGCGTTGGTTTTTAGATGGTTTGTTATTATTGTCAGTATTTATCTTTAAAAAACATTTGTGTAAAATTGTTTTTTTCTTTTATTATTGAAGTACTTTGAGAAATACAATTGTTAAAGTTAAGATGAGCTTATAACTACAGTTTTGAACCCATTTGATGAATAAAATCAATTCTTATTTTTTCACATACTTAACAACTTAAAACAGGATAGGAATAATTTCCAAGGTTTTTAGAAAATTGAAATTTAATTTAGTGTAGGGTTTCCCGTTCTTGGAAGCGACTGTTTGCTTTTACGGAGCTTTTGACATCTATACGGTAATTTTCAGATATGGTTTCTTAATCCTTTAATGGTTGAGAGTTTCTTTTTATTTATTTCATTTTATTTATTTTCGAAATGCAGTTAGCGGATATTCCATACTAATATTAATTACCTTTTCTTTGCATTATTTTTACTTTGGATTACTTTTGTAATAATCCATTCATATTTGTTTGAGATTGAACGTTTTCATTTTGGTAAAATGTATTTTTTTGAGAAAATATTTTTTATCCATGATATTACTACTATTTTTTGTCATTGCTATTGTTTGCATCAAGACACGTTTATTACACTAAATTTAAATAAGATATAAACTAGTTGTCAGGTATATTTGTTGACATGTGATGATTAATTTCAAAATATTTCCCTTTAATGCTTGTTCAAACTAAAAGCATGCTTCGGAAGTTAGATCGACATTATAGGACATTTAAACTAAAGAAAATTTTTGTTGCTTCGAAAACAGCGTGATTTTATTTTTAGAATAACGTTGACTTTCAATTATTTTAAAAAGTTCATTTAGAATTATTGGTAACAATTCAAAACTAAGTAAATGAGCGAAATATCTAGAAATCACTTGTATGAAATAGAAATCCAGGGTGATTTTATGAAATCAAATCGGGTAAAAAGAAAATACAGCCACGTTCTTACAATCGAATTTTTTTCTATTTTCATAAACGGAAAAGAGCAGAAAAAATTATAGTTGATGCTGAATCACCTCTTGGATTGTTTTCTCTCTGATATTAATGAAACAAAAAAAAAAAAGCACACGTTTTGATTAGTTTTATGTGGATATAAATATTTCGTATTAAACAGAACTTGCAATAACGTGAGTGAAAATCTCACAGGTTATATTGCAGTAATTATATTCACTTACTGTCAGCTGAAACAACGTGAGGGATTAAAGTAATTTTTCAAACTACATTTAGTTCATGAGAAAATGACATTTTTGACGCTGATTAATTGCTTCTCATCTATCAAGCTGTAATAAGTGGAATACGCTCCATTTTACTCAAATTAAGAAGATTTCTGGAATCCATATCGACAACTGAATACATATAAGTGCTCTCTATTATTGGAAGGGAGAGAAAACCCTCTTTGTTCCTGAGTATAATCATCATGTTGAATTATGATGATTGATTTATAGCTCTTTTGGCTACAAAAACATTTGGACTCAAATTTACGAAGTTGATTTGTTTCTTCCGCTCGGTTTATGTATCTGAAGATGAATATTGTTTTTATATTGTGAGGAATTTAAGTAATTTTTGTATTAAATTTTCTCCTTTTAGAAAATTTAATACTAAAACAATAAAGCATGGCATGAACTTAAAAAAAAAAAAAAAAAAAAAAAAAACTGTGAATAAAAAAAAAACTCCTTTAACTAACGTTTAAAGTCACTGAAACAAATATCAATAATTACATACCATTCTAGAATAGCTTTACTAGTTGTAAAATTTCTTTTAATAAAACACCAATCGAAATAGAAAAATATTTTAAGTCTTAACTGAATTGAAAAATAAGTAAATAAATAAACAAAAAGGAAGCATGTTCTTATTTACGGGCGTGATATTTCATTGGCAAGATTACTTTTCTGTCTCAGCCTGTATGAGGGAACACGTTGCACTGTTTTTTGCTCTTGTCCATTTGTTTTTATTTCTTATTCATTATGATCATGTTTACATTTCTCCACGCTTATTATGGCTACAAAACTAAAATAAAAATATTATATATGGTCACGTAGAATCTACGGAAGAACAGTTAAATAAAGAAAAGTTTTGCCTCCCGAATTCGAGAGTAAATTCATGAAGCTGTCAAAGTCAATGAACGTGGCTATGTTTAAGAGGAACGTTCTATAACGAATTACGTATTTCCGGTTAAGGTAAGTTTAAATTGTAATTACCTACATCCGGCTAGAAGAGCTTTGTTAATAAATAAATTTTCTACTGAGCACGAAATATGGCTACCACTTGAGCACATAAACTTTTCGTCGGGATTTTAATCTTGATCTTCTAAGCACCTTACGAGATTGCTACTATATGGTGCTTGTTTAACATCAACTCTTCAGAACTCACGCCGTAAAGAAATTACTCACACCAAGAAGAAAAAAAAGAATATCTGGTATTCTACTTCACAAGCGAAGGGGCTGCTTTGTTTAATTTCTCCTTGTAACCTTCTCTTGCTCTCCCGGTGTTTTTCGCAATCATTAAGTCTTTGTCTGACTGCCGCCAGGGGCGTTTGCTAGTCGGAGTAGTCAAGTGAGAGTGTTTTTATCATCAAGCGAGTGTTCGTGTGATTTGGCGATTTTTTTTCATCAAATAATAAACCAAATGTGCACCTAAATGGACCAAAATAAATGAATTGATCAATTAACTAGTTTAATCATTTCCGATAGTTCAGAATATTAGCGAAGGTTGCTAAGCATTTAAAAAATGATTTTAAAACTGCTAGGAATACGTCGACGATTATAAATCAGCGTATTGTACGTACACTAATATTTCCCGCCGATGTGTTTTTCAGTATCACGACTGTCAGTAATTTGAGTCAATAAGATGCTTTTCTAAATGATCAGCATTGGAAAAAAGTGATCAAAGATTTTCAGATTTTATCATAAATAGTAAAACACCAATCATTTGCCCAAATTCTATATATGCATGTCAACTAAGTTTCAGATATTAATGTAAATATCATTGAAAAAGAAAGTGTAATTGAAATATTTTTTGAGTGCCACAGCCTTTTTTCATGCTCTTGGGAACGGACAGATTATTTTCACAAAACTTACACTGAAATAATATGCTGCGACGGTGGGGGGGGGGGGGGGGGGGGGGGAGTGATTTTCACAATATTTGTATAAAAAACTGAAAAGTAAGACATTTGTTTGAAAAAAAAAGTATTACATTTTAATGCTTTGGAAAACTCATTTCTTCTTAAAGTCATTTTTAAGTGCTTGACTATGTGAAGGTTTTCTGTCTCTTCATCTGTAATCTTTTCACACTTTAAAATAGAGAGAAATATATGTGCTATTAAAGTGCACTTATGAACGACTCTAATGTAATAGTAATGTCCCAAATTTAAAAGTGTACGTACAAAGAAGTAGTAATCAAGGTTAGTGAATAAAACATGAAACACTTAATCATCGTTGCTCCCCAGAAAAGAGGAAACACAATGACTTTTTGGTCTTATCAGTGAAATTCTTATTTCAAATTCCCTCAAAAATTATTAGGGGGCAGACAGACTCACATTTTACCCATCTCAAAGCCCTACTCTGAAAATGTTTTTTCAATCTTTATTTAATTACTTTACTTATTTTTGATTTTTCTTTATTTTTAACGATATTTTCACGAAACATTAAGCCTTCTTTCCTACTTTTTTTTCTTTTTTAATTTTCACGAGAAAGTAGGCTAAAAAGGTTATTAAAAATTTTGTAAACTTTAAGATTTTAAAAGGTACTCGGAAAATGTATGAAGGCTATTTTATTAGGTCAGTGCTTTGAATACTTTTACTTTACAGTAAGTACTGAATTGAATTATTTATCGAAACATTGATTCTATGTCATTTAAAAATTGATACGTTTTCATTGAAAAGAAATAGGAGTTTTTTTGAAATAACTAAAATATTTATTCCTGCATTTCAAAATTTTCAATTGATGCCAAACTTTTACATAAAATTCCAAATGTAACACGTGACTATACCTTTAGCTGTTCAGTTATATTAATTAGCATGGAACGTTTATCACGGTGGCATTTCTTTAATCTTCTAAATTAATAAATCTGTTAAAACTAAACTAACATTTGTTTCTAAATTCTTACTATGATTCTAAATCCATAAAAACTTGCAATCTTTTCAAATTTCTTCCAAATCTTTACCGTATTTTCTTCAGTTGAATCTTCAAATCAAAGAAATTTATCACAAACGCCCACTACTCTCCTAAATAGCTTCCATTAATAAACCACGATCCATCACTCCCACATATTTCATTTTCCCATATTTATCGTTCTTTATAATGTTTCAGTTACGAATGGGATTTAAATGTTGAGTTCACCCGACCAGATCGCTACCAATGAATGAATTTGCTCATATTAATTTTGTTTCGTAATTTTTTTTTTTACTGTAAGTATGTATTTTTCATGTTCAGATTTTCTATATTTTACTGGTAAATTTTTTACAGCTACGATTTTTTTTGGCAGAGATGATTTATGTTGGCCAGCATCGTTACAAATGATGTGCTTAAAAATATGTTCTTAGTAAATGAAAAAAATACATTCTTTTTTTAGCCTATTTTCCCGTAAAAGTAAAAATAATAATAATAAAGCATGAAAGAAGGCTTAATGTATCGTGAAAATATCGTTAAAAATCAAGAAAAGTCAAAAATAAGTTAAGTAATTAAATAAACATCGAAAAATAAAAAATTTGAAAGTAGGGTTTTGAGATGGGGAAAAAGTGTGTCTGTCGGTCTGTCTGTCGGTCTGTCGGACTGTCTGTCGGTCTGTCTGTCTGTCGGTCTATCCCCCCCCCCTAATAACTTTTGAACGAATTGTCCGGTTCGAAAAATTCTTTTTGCATTCGAAAGATCTCGGCGAGGTCATCTCATTTCCATATTTTACTTTTTGATTTGAACAATTTTTTGTTCAATTTTGAACAGTTCAAAAAAATTTAACATTACCGCCTATGGGTGAAAATTAAGCAAATTATGTAAACTTTGGGTACAAGATCCAAGTTCCCATGAACAAGCTCACTGGAAAAAGTTCTTGGCGTGAAATATTGATTTGAACAATTTTTGTTCATTTTTGAACAGTTCAAAAAAAATTAACATACCGCCTGCGGGGAAATTTCAATCCTATATAATTCTTGATCTAACGGACCGATTTGCTTGGAACAAACTTTATCGAAAAGCTCTTATGACGTAGGGCATGTACAAATAGAAAGTACATCCAGAACCTAAGGAGCCTATTTTCCTATGAAATTTTTTGATCGGGATTTTCAAGAATATTTTTGAATCAATGAATGATTAAATGAATAAGCAAAAGAATGAACGAATAAATGAGTGACTAAATACATGAATGACTTAACAAATGAATGATTGAATGAATATCTATTAACCGTTGAAAAGGGTATATTTGAAGCAATTAAGAACTAAAACTAAACGAGAAAGATAGAGAGAGAGAGATAGCTAGATTATAAATTTGAATTCGGTGTATACGGGAAAGTAGGCTCGTATTGTTCTAGACGGAACTTCTTGTTTTTTAAAGTAATTTTGACTTAAAAATGAGCAAGCACCATACAGCTTTAAGTACCGATGTTTACTTAAAAATTATTGCTGCAGAAACGGCAAGTATTATTTTATTTTTACTGTAATAAATTAAAACTTTGCGTTCAGAACGAATACAGAGCTTTTTTTAACAATTACTTCTTCAGAACAATAGTGTTTGTATCGAAATTAAGGAGCTATTTACCGCGCGAAACGTTAGAACTGTTCAAGTTTGTGAACAGTCTGTTCGTATCTCCAGAGTAGAAATAAAAGCTGCTTAATTATTCCGATTCCGATAGCACGCAGCAAAACGAGAAAACAAAATGGACGATTGAATAATTAACACTCTTCTGGAATGGGCAATGAAAAGTCTGGAATCAAAGTATTAAGCACTCGCAACTTGGAAATCATATAATCCAACTTTAACGCTAATCGCTGGATACAGCTTTGGTGTACCGTGAAGACCACCAAAGTTCCATTCATTCCCTAGCAGCCCACCGTTTTAAATGACGACATACTTTTGCTTAGCACGTGTTATGTTACTTCTGATAGTGTGTTACTTCAAATATAAGGGAACATGTGTTTTATTTATTTATTTTTTAGTTGTACATTATCATTTTTGAGAAAACGGATAAGAAAGGGGAAAATGAATAAGGGATTTGTAAAAAAGGTTTACTTTAGTTTAAAAAACTGAAGTTTTTTTTAAAAGTTATTTTTAATCAGAGCTATTCCGAGGACCATGATACTCTTGAAATAAACCATTTTATCCCAAAAACAAGAATTCAGATTTAGCAGGGTACATGAGTTATTCTCCCATATTTATCGCTTAAAATGAATTTTCTCACTAAAAGGATCCAGTCTGGCTTTACTAAACCATCAAAGAATTCTAGATTCTTGAAGTAAAACAGGATACATAACTGAAAAGTTTTACTTAGATACTAACGTACACTTGATTAAAAAAATATCCGAGGAATTTCTAAAATTAATCATTTGAAATTAGAAACTCAAGTGAAATATCTTATTCACGATCAAAGGCGCTCATTACTCAGTATGATAAATTAAGTACTGGGTGACATTAATAAGGTAGTGAGTGACATAAACTGCGTAGTTTATTACTTTAAATAATAACGAAAAAAAAAAAAAAGATTTAAAAAAATCTAGTTTGACTTTTAGATGTAGGTGTTTGAAGTTTTTTGAAACTTTCAGATTAGGTCTTTGGAAACTTGAAACTTTTAGATTAGAAATTTAAATTTTTTTGAAACAATAAAGGAATTTTATTCTTTTGTAAAAACCTAGGTATTTTGAGCACTCTTATCGCATAGCAGAATAATGGAACGGAAGTTTTACTTAGAAGCTTTTATTGCAGGAGTGAAATTTTGCGTTTTTTTCCTGAGAAACTGAAATATGAAAATTAGTTCAGAATAGTATTTATATTTCCAATAAATGTATGCGTAATTTTCTTGTATATGCTAAATCTCATGATTGTTTATGACTCATCAATTCCTGAAATTTTTCCATAGTTCAAGCCTATCGCTAAATTCTTTTCCATAGTAATTGCTGGTATAAAAACCAAGAACCTGTAAATTTAATTGAGTTGTAAAAGTCAATTTTAATTTTCACTTTTAAATTCAATCTTAACTTATACATAATTAATTATCTTTATGCTTGCTGTATAATTGAGACATAACTAGACCCATACCCCCCTCCTATTGACATGTTACAACAGCAACAAATACTGTATACGAGTGGTTCGAAGTAGCATAGGAGTTATTCTTCATTTAATAAAAATACAATTTTATGTCAAGAATAATGCAATGAAAATTAAACTAACGTGTTCCGAATTACACGAAAAGCCTTTTCTAGTGTACCAAAGTGCATCATTACCATGAAAATAAAACTGCAAAACACATGACCTTAATTGTAAAGATTTTATTATTCTGCTAGTTCCTTTCATGATAATGACCACTCATTTATTATTGAAATGTGTAGAAAATTTTGTAATTTCTGTACTATTTTATTTATACGATTTTGCTTTTTTTAAAAAATGTAAATACTTTATTCTGGTTCAAGATTCTTGCTGCGAAATTTTTATTTTGGCAGAGCAGAAATTATTTTGGATATTATCAGCAAAAAGCGTTAAATGTTTGAATATAAATCATTTAATAGCATTTTATTGCTTCTGCATTATTTCCTTGTAATATGAGTTTTTATAAAAGCATAGCAAATTAAGTTCCTTGTTTCAAAATATTTGATAATTGCTTGAAAAACTCTGGACCTTTTACTCTTGAAAATTAACACTTGAATTACTTTTACCAATTAGGTCCAATAGAACTAATAAAAATTCAGAACAAAAAAAAAGAAAAAAAAGAAAAAAAAAAAAACACGCAATTGTTTGTCTGTTTTAATATTAAATATTTTTTTTATATCTATCAGTACGAAGTAAAAAAATGAAATGCTTAAAAATATAGTTTTGAATTGAACTGAGCTGAAGTGGGGAAATATGTAATATGTTTAAACAAGCAAATAAAATCGAATGAAAAACTATGCTTCAGTTGGAAAGAAAAAATAAAGAGATAGGTTTATAAAAATTCTTTACTTCCATTTTATAAGATCGAAGTAAATCTTTGAGTAAAAAAACAAAATTAAATAGAATACAGTTTTTGTTATCCGTCAAAATCTTTTGAAATCTAAATAAAGATCATAGCATATTTGAAAATAAACTGACTCTGGAAAATCAATCAAAAGTAATATTTCAAATCCAGTACTTCAAATACATTAAAGAGCTCAGAGACAAATAATTTCCTGTTTTCACGAACAACATTCGTTACAATTTCCGGTTGCTTGATTGATTTACTCGCTAACAACTTAAATGAAAATAAAAGAATGCAGCAGGAAACGCATATTTCGATTTTTTAATTTTTTTTCTTCAAGTGATCGAACTGTGTTTGCTGATGGAATATTTTTTATACATTCAGCATAGCAGCTCATGAGTAGTTGTATTTTGATAGAAGAAATAAGAACAAAGTAAATATTTGAGCTGCACTAAGTCAAATATTTTTATTTAGTGATTTACTTTTTAAAACAGTGTATTGGAAATTGGATTTTCGGGAAATGTTTGTGAGAAAAGCAGAGAAGAAAGGCGAGAGAAAACAGACGAGGAATAGACAGAGAGAGAGAGGACAGACGAGAAAAAAATAAGAAAAAGAAGTAGAAATAAAAACGATTGACTATTAATTCCGTTGACGTATAAAACATCAAAAATGGGGGGGGGGGGGGATGATGGCGCTATTTGCTTTTTAAAATGTTTAAAATGAGAAATCATTGAGAAATTTTGGTTAAAATTTGAGCGAGAATTTTTTTTCGAATACAATAGTTTTTTTATTTCGTTCAAGGGAATACACATTGTCTTTTGTTATGAATCTACAGCTTTGTTTATTCTTCACGTATGCAATAAAACAACGTATTAAAAAGAATGGCATCATTCTATACTCCGAGGTTAGTATTATAAATATTACAGTAGTTTATCATTTCAAGTTGGATGTACATACGAGGGAAAAAATAAAATTTTTAAAATTTTATCGTATTTGGAAAAAGGAAAAAAAAAAAAAAAAAAACTAAGCAAGGACATGATTATAATAATTTAACTTTGTGCAAGTAAACAGTAATAGAAATATAATTTCACGTTAATTTAAAGCACAAATGAGCATTAAAACGCAGACATATGTTTCGGGATTGCTTGGAATCCCTTTTTCAATGCGACAGGGAGCTTCTAGATGCAAAACATATCTAGAAGCTCCCTGTCGCATTGAAAAAGGGATTTCAAGCAATCCCGAAACATATGTCTGCGTTTTAATGCTCATTTGTGCTTTAAATTAACGTGAAATTATATTTCTATTACCAAGGACATGATTCATCAAAATCCAAATATTTCCTGTCATTCAATTTTGAGAGTATCTTTCCGAGGTTTGAGCAATTGTAACAGAAAATGTTATAATAGTGATTTCAGAATGTGGGGACGCATACACTCAGTAGTTTTATGTACATCATACTGTTGAATCAGAATTCTTAGAATTATTTTGATAAATAGCTTGAAAGAACATCGTATGCATAGAACAAGAAATTATCCATTGAGTTATTAATTGTCTAATAGAAATATTTTCGAGTTTAAAAATACCAACATTGCTTTATTTTAGAATAAAACCCTCCATTTTTATGAAATATTCGCGCATACATATTAGTTGTGTGTATTCACAGAACATTTCGCTTATTCAAAACAAATTTCGCTTATTCAAAACAAATCCTTAGAACAGTCAGATCTTTTATGTATTAGTGATTTGTATACATAAAATTAAGTACTGCTTATTAAAATGAGGTAGCAAAATACTAAGAAATACGCAAATAAGGTAGCGTGATTTCTTGTATGCTGAATATGTTCTCTAACTCGTAATTATATTGAAAATAATGACATGATCATCATTGTTATATATTAAATATCGGAAAAGGTTTATATTTATGACCTTTTAATAATGAGCAACGTTGATTAATATTATAAATACCAGTTTTGTGTGATTCTGAAATACAGTAACGAAAATGCGCATTTTCAAGCTTGTATTTTTACATTTTAAAAATAAACTAGTTTATTTTTACAGTAATTAAAAAAAATAATGTATTTACTTTGATATTCTGCTCAGGTAAAGTCGTATGACATGTATTAAAAATATGATTTTTTGAACACATAAGGAAACAGACAAAATAAAGTATTCTAAAATTTGATTCGTTTTTAATAATGATGAATGGGGCTAAGAACTAACATTCTGCTTACATTCCACTAACTTGATGCGTTCTGAAGACTACTACGTTAAATTTATTCTGTCAGCTGAAATATTTTCTGTTGAATTTTTAATTTCATTGTGAAGATAAAAACTTTCCATTTGTACTCAAGTGACGCTTAGTAGAAATGACAGATTTCAATACCGAAACTAAAAAAAAAAAAGATGAAAAAACCACTGGAGGAAAGAAAGATTTTCTTTCGTCTGGGAAGGAAATGTTTTCAAAAAGTGCTTGAAAAAAAATTACCCTCCTTTTTCGGGTGTTGATTGAATGTGAATCTTTTTGCACAAAATTTTCGTCGCCGACTGTTTTTCGTTTGAGAGGGAAATTTTAAAAATTTTAAACGTGTTTTGAAAATATTCTGATTTTTTTTTCAAAGCTTGAAATAATTTTCTTTTTATATAATTGCGTGTTAACTAGTTAAAAGGTTTTTGACATTCAAATTTGCGTAGTTGCTTTCATAAAATTGCAAGCATGAACTAATCCGGAAAAAGAAAGAATTACAAACAATCCCATGTATAGACCAACAAAAAGAAAGAAAAAATGGTGGTGGTGGGGGGGACTTTGAAAGAAAAAGACACTATTCAGAACTAAAGGAACCTCAATTTATGTATATCAACAGACAAATTTATTTTAACTATACCGTCTTTTTTTCAGATTATTTATTAATGCCATTTAACACAAATAAAATAAACTTTTAATTTTCAGTTTTCATACTCAATGCAGTAATTATATCATTTGTTAGCTGTGTGAAAACTGTGTCATTCTTCTGAACAGTTATATTTAAGTTTAGCTCGTGTGCAGTGATAGGCTATTTTTTAAAATTAATAAGAGGAACTTTTTGCACAAGAAAATTTGTTAAAATCGTACGTTTTTTTATAGCACAATTAATTTGTGCTATAAAAAACGTGCAATTGTAGCAATTTTTTCCTTTTTTTAGCTTAGTTCCTCGTAAAAGTAAAAATAAATAAATAATAATGCATGAAAGAAGGCTTAGTGTAATCGTAAAAATACCGTTTAAAATGAAGAAAAGTTTTAAAAAAGTGAAGTAATTAAATAAAAATTGAAAAATTTAAGGTTTTTCATTTGGATTTAAGGTTTTGAGATGGGGAAAATGTGTCTGTCGGTCGGCCTGTCTGTCGGTCCCCCCTAATAATTTTTGAACAAATTGTCCGAATCGAAAAGTTATTTTTGCATTCGAAAGATCTCGGCGAGCAAATCTCATTTCCATACTTTACTTTATGATTTGAACAATTTTTCGTTCAATTTTTAACGGTTCAAAAAATTTTAACATTACCGCCTAGGGGCAAATTATGTAAATTCTGGGAGTAAGATCCAAGGTCCTATGAACAAGCTAATTAGAAGCTCTCGGCGTGAAATATTTTTTGGTAAAAATGAACAATTTCTGTTCATTTTTCAACAGTTCAAAAAAAAAAAAAAAAAATAATAACATTAGTGCCTACAGGGAAATTAAAATCCCATATAAATCCTGATCTAACCAATGGATTGGCTTGCAACAAACTTCATCGGAAAGATGTTACGATGTAGAACATGTACTGATACGAAGTTCAACAAGAACTGAATGAGCCTATTTTCCTACAAATTTTTTTTTGATCGGGATTTTTAAGGATATTTCTGAATGAATGTGTGAAAGAATGAATGAATGAATAAATGGAAGAGTGAATGAATTAATTAATGAGTGAATGAATGAATTAATGAGTGAATGAATGAATTAATGAGTGAATAAATGATAAAATAAATAAATGAGTGAATGAATGAATAAATAAATAAATGAATGAGTAGACAGCTACATGAATGTGTAGATGAATGACTGAATGAACGAGGGACTGAATAAATGAAAGAATGAGTCAGTGAATGAATATGTATTATCCGTTGAAAAAAGTATATTTGAAGTAATTAAGAAGTAAAGCTAAATGGTGAAAGATAGCCAGATTATAAATTTGAATTTGGGTATATACGAGAAAGTAGGCTCGTATAATTCTAGACAGAACTTCTCTTTAGATAGTATTTTATTTTATCGGCAGTAAATTATCTTTGTAAGTCTTTTTGTCTTATGTACATTTCATTATTTTTCAACTAGAATGTTTTTTTTATTTTTTTTTCTTTATCATTTTTTGTTCTTCTGCATGCGATGGTTTAAGTTAATAGAAACATATACGATTAAAAAGTAATTATTCCTTATCATTAACTCTAATAATAACGTTCGAATAAATAAGAAAATAAAAAACCCTAACTTGTGTATAAAATATGTAATTAAAAGTTGATTTAAGAAAACTAAACATTTAAGACGGTAATGAGCATCTAAGCAAACTACATTTAAGATGAAAAAAATGCATTAATATTCAAAACTTTTCATGAACTTTGTGAGAAAACCTTTAATTAAGAACTTTAACCATAATTGAACGTCTTTGTTTAATTTATCGATATACTCGAGGTTAGAAAAATATTTCCAAGCACTTGAACCGTTTAAAGGAAATCATTTTTAGATGTCATTGTTACTTTTGGGTGGGCATTAATCATATCTTGCAAAAGATAAAAGACAATGCCCTTTTATAAATCTTTTATTTCAGACTCCATCTTTGTTCTTTGACAATGGTTGATCAATAGTTATATCTAAGTTAAATCTAGGAACTGTGTAATTGTTGACAATTTTTTATTTGAATTCGGATGATGAGCAGAGGATATTTGTATTTTTTATTTTTTAAATAAATTATTTATTAATTTTTAGCCTACTTTCTCGTAAAAGTAACAAATAAAAGCATGAAAAAATACTTAATGTATCGTAAAAATATCATTAAAAATAAAGAAAAGTTTTAAAAAAGTGAAGTAATTAAATAAAGATTGAAAAATAAAGAATTTGAAAATGGGTTTTGAGATGGAAAAAAAGTATCAGCCTGTCTTTCCCCCCAATACCTTTTAACCGAATTGTCCGATTCTAAAAAAAATTTTTTTGGATTCGTAAGATCTCGGTGAGGACATCTCATTTTCCTATTTTACTTTTCCATTTGAATAACTGTTTGTTCGATTTTGAATGGTTCAAAAAATTTTAACTTTAGTGCCTGTCGGCAAAAATTAAACAAATTTTGCAAACTCTGGGAACAAGAACCAAGTTCCTATGAGCAAGCTTATTGGAATAAGCTCTCGGCGTGAAATATTGATTTGAACAATTTTTGTTCATTTTTGAACAGTTCAAAAAATTAACTTTAGCGCCTTCGGGGAAATTTCAGTCCCATATAAATCCTGATCTAACCGACGGATATGCTTGAAACAAACTTTCTGGAAAGATGTTATGATATAGAACATGTACAGATGCAAACTTCAGCAGGAACTGAACGAGTCTATTTTCCTATGATTTTTTTTGTTTGGGATTTTTAAGCATATTTCTCAATGAATAAATGAGTAAGTGAAAGAATGAACGAATGAATAAATGAATGAGCAAAGAAATAAATGAATGAATAAATGAGTGAATAAATGATAAAATAAATAAATGTGTGAATGAAATTTAAAAAATAAATAAGTGAGTGATTAAATACATGAATGAGTAAATGAATGAATAAATACACGAATGAATAAATGAAAGAATGAACGAATGAGTGAATGAATATGTATTATCCCTTGAAAAAGGTATATTTGAAGTAATTAACTAAAGCTAAATGCGAAAGAGAAGGAGATAGCTAGATTATAAATTTAAATTTGTTGTATACGGGAAAGTAGGTTTGTAAAGTTCTCGACGAAACTTCCTGCTTTATTTGCAGCCCTTTGATTTATTCATTGAAAAAAATGAATAACCTGAGGGAAAATGTTTGCAGGACTGACGGCATGCATATATATGTACATATATGCTGCTTAATCCTTTGTTGTGTGGGTGTGACATTTGCACGCAAATATTTACGATACAATTAAAAAGTGTTAACCAGCTTGTAATTTTTAAATGTGAGTAAGCATCTTATATCTTAATACGAAGTATCAAACTTTCTAAAAAAAGTTTAATACAATAAAGAATATTTGTACATGCTGTGATTGTTACAATAGTGTCACCCCTGCTACATGCACAAATTAATATTTTAAAAGTCATTTATTCTTATTAACTTCATATTTTGTATTAAGATACACGATAAGGTTTGTTACATTCTAATATATGAAAATTAAGATCTAAAATTCTTCAATTGCAGTGCAAATATTTACCTGTAAATGTTACAACTGCAAAACTTAATTTAGAAAATATATATTGTTCAATCCGTTTTTGCGGTTGTGAGATTTGTAGGTATATATTTGAACTAGATATTTGCACAGGGCTGACAATAGAATACAATTGCAAAGGGCTTTTGAACTTTACGCGAACTCTATAGGTCCAGATGCAAGAGATGTGACTACCAACCTGTTTGACTACCATCTCCTCAATCCTTATATGAATTATTACGCAAGACAATGTTGAGCATTCGCTGTTGACAAGCTGTTAAAAACTAAATATATATCCAAACTAAATTGGGGAGCATATTAATTTGATTTAAATCCTGTAGTACATCTTCTCCTTTTTTTGTATAGTATTTTTGTGACAGTGTACTTAAAGACGGAATTGTGAGTAGCAAGTTCTTAAAATTCAAATTAACCCATACGCAATTTTTTTAAGGTTTAAAAATGTTTTTAAATGACACATCAAAATTTTAGCATCATTAACGAATCAATTCATAATTATTTCGGTAAAAAGAGAAGCGGTATCATGTTATACTTTTATGATGCTTCAAAATGAGAAACTAATAGTTTGAACGGCTTTAGAGCATTTATTTCGCAAAGAAATTGCATTTTTAGGAGAAAAAGTATAAGTTTATTCAGCTCTATGTCATCAGTAACTCTTAAGAAGATTTTATTATTTCTTTTTTTGTATGATTTTCGAATTCTCCGAAATTTTTTTGTCGCCGAAAGCGTAATTTCCTCTTTTCTAAAGTTAGACGAGAGAATAAAAGCTTCGCTTTCTAAAGAACTGATGGCAATTGAAATTTTGACAATATAGAGAGAAAAAAACACTGCATTAGAATTTTGCTTCTTATTTTTGTTATGCCAGTGCTCTGTCTTTAGGCTTCTGTTTTTTCCCCTTCCCTGACTTTTTTTCCTTGTTGCACTCAAGAATTACTTGCATTAGCACTTGGCAACTTTTTTAGCACAAGTATATTGTTGTAGAGTATTCATTAATAATATTCATTTTTAGCGTTCTATTCATTACGCCATGATTTCAGTAGAAATTTCAATCTTTCATTAATATCGTTGTTGTGTAAGCTCTCTAAGATGTTTTTGAATATGAAATTAGATTAAAAATGTCTAGTCACACGAAATTTGGAAGAGAGCTCGATAGCTTGTAAGACATTTTCAGAAAATATATCAATTTTTTCCAAGTCATGTTTCATAAACTGGGGGGAGAAAAACCCTCTTAGTATGCATTTTGATTGTAAACAAATGTTTCTTTGTTTACTATTATAAATGCACAGGCTCAACAGAAAGCAAAAGCGAGTAAACGATAATTATATATATTGAAATATAATTCATTAATATGAGCCGATATATTAAAACGTATTTTATTGTTTTGTTGAATAACTAAATTTTTTAAATTAGCCTAACTGGAAACTTTTACGACTTATTTAAATGAAACAACCACTGTCAATATATCGTATCCCCAGTTCAAAAGAACCATAAGTCCAAAAGGTAAAAAGGGCAGTAAATTATGATCAAAGATATTTTTCGATTGTAGGATCCCAAAGTAAATTTGACACTAATATATGGTGCAAGGTTTCTAATTGCAGTAAAGTTTTATTTTATTGAAAGTTCAACGAAATATATCGAGTTTTTCCAAGTCATGTTTCATAAACTGGGGGGAGGAAAACCCTCTAGTATGCATTTTGATTTTAAACAAATGTTTCTTTGTTTACTATTATAAATGCACAGGCTCAAAAGAAAACAAAGATCAAAAGCGAGCAAAAGATAATTATATATATTGAGATATATGTCATTAATATTCGCCAATATATTAAAAAGTATTTTATTTTGTTGAATAACTAAATTTTCTAAATTACCCTAACTGGAAAGATTGTATGAATTATTTAAATGAAACAACTACTGTCAATATGTCGTATCCCCAGTTCAAAAGAACCATAAGTCAAAAAGGTGGAAAGGGCAGTAAATTATGATCAAGTATGTTTTGCGATTGTAGGATCCCAAAGTAAATTTGACACTAATATATGATGCAAGGATTTTAATCGCAGTAAAATTTTGATTTATTGAAAGTTCAAGTTGAGGCTGATTTTACATTAACTGGAAAACATTAATTCGAAAAGACCAATTACACACGAGATATCACTTTATTAAACACATCAACAGGACATGTATCATCATTTAACAGCACAAAACAGCTTTAACACGCTCACCCCGGGGCCGATTTTCATGTTTTTCGCTGTGAGGCGGTGCTCGAATTCATGCTGCGCTTCATCTGGCGGCGTGCGATTGTTGCTTGTTCAGACCTGTATGTCTACTTGAAATGTTTTAACAAACTACCCAAAAAAAAAATAATAAATAAATACTGAAGTTATAAATAAAATAATATTGAATTTTTATGTTAATTTTATCGAAATTTAGTTACATTTGTAATAATGAATTATTATGTTTATGTTATTGAGCAAAAGCTATGTTTATAATACGTTATTAATTATAATTGTTATGAAAAATAAATATTTTAATGAATGTACGCTAAATTATTTTTATTTTAATCTTCAGCTGCATGGAAATTATTTCTTTGATTTTTGATAAGTTCGATGCCGCGCTTTTCGGCTCGGGGCCGCCTTATTATGTGCAAAGGAAAACCTCGTCCACGGTTGGTCTCAAAGAAATCCTTTGAGACGCCGCTGTTTCTCGAACTTTCTTACTTAACTAAAACTATAATCTTTCAATATTTGGTGTTACGTACCGTCTAATAGCACAATTGAATGCCGGCGGTATGCGCAGCCCGATGAGACAGTCTAGTGCAGGCCACCGATGGTACGGGCCTCCTGATGAGACAGTTTATTGAGGACCACCGGTGGAACGCGCCGGCGTGAACGTGTTAATGAACATCTCGAGAGAGCAGGATGCTTCAATCCCCTTCGAAAAAGAAGCGAGAGAGAAGCGATCAGACCTCTGTTTAGGCTCCGAGTTTTAGGCTCCCTGTTTAGGCTCTTTTTCACATTTATCAGAGCGCAGAACCAACTTGTTTAACCCGTCTTGTTAGAGATCAGGTCTTTGTCCATTGAGCCAGGTCTCGGCGCACTGGACACAACACTGTCTGGAGAGAACCGTGTGCTTTATAAGTGCTCCTTCAACATCGGAAACATGAAATAGTCACCGGGTGTCAAATCTGGGCTATATGACTGAAGATTTCCCACCTGAACCATCGCAACGATTCCTGCGTTGATTTAGCAGAATGGGGATTGGCATGGTCATGCAAGAGTATGACACCTTAACTCAACATGTCAGACTGTCACACTGTCAGATGCGGACGCATTCTTTGCCCATAAAAATCGAATCACGGCTCCCACTTAAACACGATTACAATTTTCTAAGCGTCTTGCCATTTCAATCGTCCTGAACCGTCTGGAAACTTTGACTACCTACCCGCACACCAGCTGTATGGGAAATAGCACTATCTGTCTCCACTTTAGGGAAGCGAAATTCCTCCACAGTATATAGTTTTCAAATTCTGGGGCTTGCACACTTTTTGTCTGTTCATCCCTCGTATTTTGAAATTAATTAGCATTATTTTAACTTAATGCATTTTTTGTTAAGAGTATACATATTAAAATGTTAAAACAACGTATTTTTGCCATTTCAAGTTTGTATAGTGTTGAAAACCACTATTAGAGAGCTAAACAAAAAACAATATGAAAAACGTAGAAGTTTATTAACCCTACAATGCATGATTTTTTAATTTCTTCTGAAAAAATATATATTTGATTTCTATAACAGAGTAAGTTAATGGAAAAATACTTTAAAAAATCAAAAACAAAATTTACTATGTTTTTTTGAGGAAAAACGAAGCTGTGCCAATTGGCTACACCATGCAGCAACATGCTTTAAGGTATTCGTACACACTTGAATTTTTTTCTTTAATTTTAATTTAAAAAATCCAATTTTTCTACAGTTGATCAGCGATGTCTCTTTGATGACATTTTAGAGAGAAAAAGCATATTAACCTAAATATTATTTACCTAATTAATATTTAACGACCTAATTAGCATAATTTTTGAAACATGATATCTTAAAATGTAATTTGTTTAGACAGGCAGTTCCAGTTGGAAATTACAGCTAATATGATATGTTTAGCTTCATGTTTAATGTGCCGCACAATCATGCGACATGGGCGCAGACAATTTTCTGCATCTTGAAAATCCACCGACTTGGGCCAGGTTCGAAACTGCGATCTTGGGCGTCCGGGACCTGCGCCTTACCACTACGCCACCCTGTCGACCGTTAGACTTATTAAACCCTTCAAATTGCAAATTTAACGATATTTTATACTCTACTATGAATTCAGACGGAAATTGGAACAAACGTGGTTTTGTAGTATTATACCTGCTTCCTGCATGGTGTTGCCAAATGGCTACAAATGAATTTTGTTAACTGGGTAATTAATTATGGAATCAAATGAAACTAAATTCACCAAAAATACAAACAAACAATCACTCTTTAATTACCAATTTTTTTTATTGAAAAAAAATTTTTTTTTGCTGAATGTTATTGCTTTACTTTTACGTTTTTGGCTCTGAACTTAAATTTCCAAACTAACAAACATATTTGGCAAAATTTAACTTATGCCGGCATCTAGTGGCAATTTTATGAGCTAATGACATAAATCTAGAATTATATTATACTTCTTGCAAAAAAAATTTGTTTCAAAACTGTTATTAAAGCTGGTATGGGAGTAAAAACGTGTGTGCCAAATGGCTACACTATGCACTGTAGGGTTAAAAGCATGAATTCTTTAAAACCAAATAAAAAAAAAGCAAACACTGAAATTACACATTTTGGTAAACTTTAACAATAACGTTAAAAATAATCTTTTATTTTTATCTTAATATATTTGTCTTTGAAGCTTCCTGTATGTTTAGTGAGAACTCAACAAAAAAAATTACTTGAATTTTATTCATCAGTTTATGTTTATTTTTTTCATTATTGAAATGGCTCTTCTGAAACTGTCTGTGGCTGAATATATTAATATTCATAAACACTCAGGGCTGATATGTGCTGGAAAAGCAATTTGAATAATATATTATCGAATTCTACATAAATTTGAATCGAACAATGCGTTGAGAGCTCTTCCATTATTGATTATTCTGTGTGCTAAAAGTAAATCCATGTACTTATTGCTTGAAAAGTTAAAAAGTTTCTTTTGCTGTAAAAGGAATACTTAGAAAGAGAAAATGGAGAAGGAGTGTTTCATTATTGTTTCATTGTTTACTTTTATGCTATGAATAGGATATAATTTAAATGGGCACATTTCACAAAACAGAAAAGAAAGTAATAAGGTAATTGATTGAAAAGTAAAGCATAAAATAAATTTGAGAAAATCACGGGCTAAACCAAAAAATGAGAAAGCTAATTTCCTAACAATATTTATGTATTGAAAGATGATTCAACTGTCTTCGTTCCCTTCCCACACTCCCGCTAATTAACTTTTGAGAAAAATGAATGTTTAAAAAACTTATTGCACTAGAAATTAATTCTAATATTTCTTTTCAGCTTTGGATGTGTCAAATTTGACTCTTTGATGTGCGAAAAATTAATCTTCTACCTTTTTTGTGCGAAACAAATTAATATATAACAGCTAAATATCTGGTTAATAGGCGTTTACATTCGCCATGTGGTGACCAGAACAGATTAGTTCCAACGTAGGTTATGCGTGTCGTAGAAAGCAACTAAATTTGGCCTGGTTCTCCAGCTTGAGGGTTGGTGTAGGGCTGACAATATTGCGCTGTAAAGAAATTGTCTCGAAAGCCACACGAGATAAATTTGGATGGACTCAAGGTCGACGACTTGGAGTACTAAGTAGTGTAAAGAAACATTAGGCAGCAGGCTAAAGCGGTTATGACACGACAGAAATGACAAGCAAGCGCTATTGTAATAGGAGTCGTCAACTCGATCGAAAACTGGTTTTTCTACCGATATCCACCAACAGTTTCTTTAAAATTCTCATGTGCTATAGAAATTTACGGTTGCTCGAATTAGAAGAAATTCGTAATCTTTCTCTAGAAAAAAAGGCTTCTAGAACGTTTGTTTTTAAGTGGAAATAAATCTAGTTTAGTGGAAGTTACCCCAAATAAATAAAATGGAATTTCTAAAGTGCACCTCTGAAAATAATATAAACTACAAAACTATAAGTTTATATAACGCAACATTTCTTTCTTCTTATTTCTTCTTGAAAAAGGGGGTACACCAAAAATTATAGTCAGTGGGTGACACTTATGATAGAATGCCATTGCCTTAATACATTTCTAATTAAAGATCTTGTTATGAATAAGCCCAGTGCATATAATTTGTTACTAAAATTCGAAAAAGATGTATGACCTTTGAGAAAAACGCAAACTATAATTTAAAATTTCACGTGAACGTATTGCATTATAATATAATAGCAGTTTGTACTCAAAATTTTCTAAAATCTTTAAGCAGGCAGGGTCACCTCGAACTTACATTTTTAGAAGGGGAGGGAGATTCTTAATTTCCCAACTGAAAGTTTGTATTTCGCCGAATCGCTCTCAAACTTGATCCTATTGAGAGTATGATCATTGTACACACACAAAAAAAAAAAAAAAAAAAAAAAAAGATGCCTATTTGATGGCTATTAACAACTATATAAAAAAAAAAAAGATATATATAACTCTGCATTTTATTCGCTCGGAAAGTTGAAAGGCATTTGTAAATGTTGCTTAGATTAATATTTTTGATGTTTAGACATGCATTATTATTACCAACATAGTATTTACGTGTGTAAAAATATCTTTCCGTACAGGAACTCCGAAAAAAAAAAAAAAGTCTAAAACGAGAGAGATTAAATACAAAAGTAAACATGCAAGCATATGCTGCATTACACCATTCTTTTTTCTTCTTTGGAATCTTCTACCTTTACGGTGCCTAATCCGAAATTTGGCTGAAAAATATAATTAGTACATTCATCATAATTAGCGACTTGAAAATTAACAGCTGAAAACAAATACTTTGTGTTTACTGAAAGCAGGATTACAGAGCTTGCGTCAATATTTCGATCCCTGAAAGCATTGTACATTTTTTATGAAAATAGATACTTATTTGGTTTTTGAAGTTCCATTTGTTTATTTAGAGGAATGATATTTATTGGTTAAGTAAAAATAAAAATATCCTATGGATTGGATACTTTATCCGACAAGACGGAATTACTGAATTATTTTCTGTAATTTTTTGTTACATTTATAAATAAATCTTCCAAAAACATTTTTCTTGCTGTTTCAGAAAGCATACGTTAATTTGTTACACCAGATAAGTCCATAAGTGGCAAAGAGAATACCTTATAGTTTCTTCTGAAGGGAGAAGGAAACTGCGCTGTTTTTGAAATGATACAAAATTTATTTAAAAAAAACATGAATAAATATAAAATAAAATAAAATATTGTGAAGCCTTCTTTTGTGAAGCCTTCTATGATCTTGATTTTTTAATGAGCACTTATCCTCTCTGTCTCCCCAATTTCTGGTCCAAAGTCTTCTGTGAAAAAAATAATTCAGCACGAAAATACCAGCAAGTTCATAAAGATTTGCACACACAAAAAACAGTTGGGGTTTATACCTTTTAAGTGAGCAATATTCATAATGAAAGCTAAGATCGCATTCTAACTATAACTGTTCCAATTCTTCATCCGTCGATATGAGCAGTGCAACAACACACTTTGATGATATTTTCAGCACTTACTTTCGACTCTTTTCAATATATAAACTTGTACAACTCACGATTTAGTCAATTATGTAATGTTAACAGTGTTTCCTGTGAAAAAAAAACAAATTGTCGACAGAAATATGAAACGGTCTTTATTGAAAAAAGTAAATTTGTGAAGAAAAAAACACTTTTTTAAGGATATTTATAATGTAAGAAGTATTACAAAATGAGTTGCAATATTTTGCGCTATTGACAAAATAAAAACAACTATGTTATGAGCCCTATTTTAATAAATTCTAACTACCAATTTTTTAGGACTTCTGGAAAAGATTTCTTAATTAGAATTCAAAGA
The DNA here is from genome assembly GCA_038502835.1 of Octonoba sinensis. NCBI lineage: Eukaryota > Metazoa > Arthropoda > Arachnida > Araneae > Uloboridae > Octonoba > Octonoba sinensis. The sequence goes on along the minus strand of CM076602.1, from coordinate 44,060,615 downwards.
TCCCATTATTTTTCTTCATAAGTTTTCTAAGCTTTTTCTCCTACCGCTCTCTTTAATAGTAGAATTTTTAGAAGAACCTATAAATATTAACTACATGTCGCTGCAGAGTACGTTTTCTTCTCTTTCTGTTTTTATTCATATCTATAATTTTCTGATTCAGTAATTTGAGTTCCAAAACATTTAATTTTGACTGAAAAATGATTAAACTGTTTTATTGGAATTACTTTACATTATAGATGAGGTGGTGCTTTGTTATGTTTAGTACATAAAGTGCAAGAGCTCAGTCAAATGAGTGTTAGCTCAGAGTTATCTAAATTGCTTCATTTATGTTTCTACTGAAACCTGATTATATTTTTTTAAATCAGAGATTTACAACATACTACTTTTTAAAACATTGCAAGTAAATGTATGTACAAAACTGATTTTTAACATGAGTTTCGGTATACAAAAGAAGAAACATAAAATTCATGATCTATTGTATACCTGTGCTAATTCTAAATCAAATGTAAAGGCTTTAGTGAAGAATAATAGTGAAAATGTAAATCAATAATTATTTCTTTAGCCTTAAAATAGCATTGCTGTGTAAATTTAATACAAGCAAGGAATCCCTTCAAATTCCTCCAACAAGTTCTTGCATAATATTTGCTCTTGCATTCTTGCTCGTTTATGTAGTTTACAGATAGAAAAAACGTGTAAAAAGGAACGTTATCTAATTTTCCGTTCATCCGTAGCAAAATATATCCATAAAAATTTTATGTAAATAAAATTAAATAAAGGGAAAATATATCCGTAAGACAAGTATCATTCTTACCTGAAAATTTTAAGTTTGAAACTAAATTTCATGGCTGCAATGGTATGTAAGTTTCCGTTACGATTATTAGGCTATTAATAATTTTTCTGAAAAATTACTTTCTTTATTTCGCTTCAAGACGCAAAATTTTAGGTAAAAATCACATTTTTATAGTAGTAAAAATTTGTAGATAAAAATTTTGAATTTCGTTACTTTCCATTCGCTAATGTTGAATTTTCAGTGTGTCAGCATAAAACCTTATTTTTAAATGTCTGTTGTTAGAAAAATATTTCTGCACACTTTGTATCGTGATGAAAATGTCATTTTTCTGCCTTTCTTGTTTTGGGTTCTTTGCTGATAGTTTTTTAACCCCTTAATGCATTTGCCCGTATCTGACACGGGCGAAAGGTACCGGCAAATTTGCACATGCCCGTGTCTCACATGGGCGACTTGCATCTCGCTTTATTTTATTTCTAATGCCCGTCTAGGATCGGTTTACACTTTGTTTGGATAACTTTTATACCTCCCCCGCTCTCTAGTCACCTCCTACAACTCAAATATTCAATTTCTGACAAAAAAAAAAAAAAAACTCGATAATTTTTTACCAGTTCTTCAGAAAAAAAACTCGTGCTTCAAGGGGTTAAAATCGTTTTGAATCTGACAAAATCAAATTGAAATTTTAAGCCTCTATACAGTTGAACTTTCTTAATACGAACACGGGTAATACGAAATCACGGCTAAAACGAACATTTTGTTCATTAAGTTTGGTTTACTATTTATTTACACTAAATATCTCACGCATATTACGAAGGCTAAAATAGAAATTTCGGCTAAGGCGAACAAAATTTCTGAACTATTCACGGAAAATTTTCCTGATTGCATATAATTAATTTTTTTCACGATTGGTTATTTTGAGTCATTGTAAACCACCAAGTCCGTATTTCGAATCATACGTTGCATCTTTCTGGGTTGAGAATAAAGCTCATGCACGGTGTTGGCTTTCGGACAGGTCAGTCTGCTCCGGGATCAAACCCTCTATCTTCGAATTATTCTTAAAAAGTGGTACTTATTTTTAAAATATAAACATGTATTTCTAATACTCTTTTTTACACAATTTTACTTATTCACGGTTGTTACGAATAACGGCTAATACGAACAAACTCCCGAATTTTTGGCATTTCGTATTAAGCGAGTTCAACTGTATATGGATTCCGAAAAGACTTTATGTTCTAAAATGCTATGAATCTAGTTCATTGTATGTTTGATTAAAAAATAAATATATCACCTATTATACCTATATTTATGTGTTCCTTTGGTTCGTCAAATAGCGTAAAGTGTCAACAGTCAAAGCTCTAAAAATTTAAAGACACAGAAATTCTGTCAGTTACACTTTATTATTTTCCCCTTTTGATGATGAATTCCTTACGTTAACATTTCAGCATGCTTTGCTCTGGATGATAAATGAAACACATCAATACTTCCAACCAAAATAAAAAAAAAAAAATCCGAGAAGATTTGGAAAAGAAACTGTGATAAGAAAAAGTATCATCAACATGGGCTTGAAAAATCTTCTGGCAGATCACGTCGAAGAACAGAACCAGCGATAACAGTTTATATCTGCCGTTGACATAAAGATTTCTGATTACTACTTTCAAATGGATAGGGGCAGAGGAAATTGACAACAGTTAGAATGAAAAATGGTAAACTCAAAAATATATACATTACATTTCCAAAGCAATTTTAGGTAAACAATCGCATCAATCCTGTTCCGTCACATCTGATAACATTCCATTTAGTTCTGAAAGTTTTACCCAACTTCATTACCTGAAAGCTTAAAGGATAGATTCATGCGTCACACAGATAAGGGAGACATTTTAGATTGGCAAGAGAATCTTTGGCTGACTTGCAAATACCACTTGATGCATCCTAAATCCTAGTTTTGAGAAGGGATTTATGTTTCTGAATATTTTATATTAAGCTTAAACGCATCACTCGCTTACAAAAACTGTCTTTTTAACTGTTCTACCAGTCTGACAACTGGTTTAAATAAGTTCTGACATAGGTAACTAAAACGATATATTACTTCTCTGTTTAGTTTAAAATCGGTGGTTAATATGATCTTTTTTATTTCTAATGGGCTGCATTCTATTGGTTCTTAATCATTGCAGACCAAGTGCGTTTCCAGAGATTGGTACACTTTCAGTGGCACCACAATGAATGTGGTACCATTGCCGCAAGTTTTGATGCCGTTTCCCCCTAGATGGTGGCACCTGAGCTCTAATTGATGCAAACTGCACTAGGAACTTAATTTAGCCAAGAATATCCACACCAAACGGATACTCAAAGGATTTTAACCATTGCAGACCTAGTGCGTGTACCAACTCTTTCAGTGGCACCACAAGAAATGTGGTGCCAATGAATGTGGTACCACTGAATGTAGTACACCAAAATGAACGTGGTACCATTTCTGCAAGTTTTGATGCTAAGTTTCCTCCTAAATGGCGGCACTTGAGCTCTAATCGATGCAAACTGAACTAGGAACTTAATTTAGCCAAGAATATCCACATCAAATGGCAACTCAAGAGATATTTAACATGTACGTATATCATACGACATGGGCGCTGTCAATTTTCTGCATCTTGAAAATCCACCGACTTGGGCCAGCTTTGATCGTTGGGCGTACGAGGCCTGCATGTCGGCGTGGTTAATATGACGACAAGTTTATTTTAGAAAGCATTATTATTTATAACGTAATCACAAAGCTGTTGCTTCCTTTTTTTTCTTGGGAACTTTTAGTAGCTTAGTTTAAATTAACTTTTCGATTAAAAACTTAACTAAGGTTTTTAATGTAATAATTTTCGACCGAATACGCAATTAATTCAAGCAATAAAACAAATAAAGTACCTTTTCCCGCTAATATGAGCGTTTTATGTATATAGAAGAATAAGTAATTAATTTTATTTATCAAAAACCTTTTGAAACATTTTTATTTGTTTCAATATTTACCACATTCTCTGATTAGAAGTATTCATAAAATATCATGGATATAATTTTGAATACAAGGTGTGATATTTTATAATTAACCTTCAGATATCGTTTTGATAACAACCCTTCATACATTATTGAAGCATGCGTAAATCTAAAACAGAGTATTGCACATATCTCTGTCTATTTGGAAATGGTAGGTGATTTAAAGTACGTGTAATTTATTAAGACAAATGTAAGGATTTGAGCATTGCATAAATTACTGTTTCCAAGATATTTATTTACGCAACATGTAAATGGTACAAGTGGAATTTTCAGACGGATTAATAATGTGTACATTGGCATTGATAATCTTTTCAAATAAATGATATTTTAATTAGTTTAACATATCAAGTGAAAGGAAAAATTGCCGTTTTACCACGAAACAATTGATATGGATAAATATGTATACATTTTTCAATTGAGAAATTCATTAACCAATTAGAAGTTTACCTTTTGTGCAAAACTGAATAAATAAAGGAAATATAAACAAGGTTTAGAGCACACAATTGCGTATATTACAGTTTTGTGTTTTAAGGATTGTTTTTGATTTCCCTTTATTTTTCAGATTCATTGCTTAAAGTAATAATTTTCGTACTGTCAACAAGAAACAAATATTATGTTCATGGTGATTTTTAAAAAATGATAGAACAAAAGATTTTAGCATGGATGTTTTTTTCCTTTTAAAATCCTAAGACATTTTCTTCCTTGAAACATTTTGGAAGTGTTGTTATGATTATCATGATCATTACCTAATTGATTAATTACTGTACTTTTATAATTTTTGATGTTAATTAACTATGTCAATAAATTTGAAGGAATTCTTTTTTTAACGTTGTACTTTGGCTCATCTCTTTAAAGATTCCTTCAAGATTTGGGCAGGTTTATACTTTGACAGATAGCGACGGCAGGGCAGCATTTGATTCAAAAAATTCGATTTAGATTTTTTTGTTGAGAATTGAGAAGTAAAAACAAATCTTTAAAGCTCTTTAAGATTTGCATCAAGTTGGATATGAACTAGCTGCATGAGATGAAACTTTCAAAAAACGATGACACAAAGAGAAAAACTCTGCATAATTAGCGTTATGTCTAAATTATATAATTTTTTAAGAAGTTTATTCGAAAGGAATTATTCTCGTAACCTTGAAATAAGTGCCTGCAATGAAAACACTATCAAGAATTTGGTGGTATGTAGCTTCAGAATATGGCATTAATTTGCTGGCTGTAAAGGTTGGTGTTTAATTTTACTATGTTTACAATTGCTCTACACAAAACAAAATGTGTAAGAGCATAGAAAGGAAATTGAGTGTTTCTTTAAATTTATGAAGAACGTGTTTAAATAAAATAATCAAGTTTCTTGATAACAGTTTCTCAATAAAATTCTTGTTTTTTTGCACTCTGTAAAACTACAGGGAAAAATTTGTTGAGTTACGTAAAACTGAACACTTGAGATCTGTGTCCACCAGCTTAAAAATTGTCAAAAACGCATTATGTATTGTTGGCGTATAAGTTAACTAGCTCTAGCGAGCAGCCTGCTAGCTGTTGTCAGATAGCCTTCCCGACTCAGGAGGCATCGTTAGCCACGCGGCTTAAGGCACGGGAATCAGATGCCTTGCGTTGTTTCATGTGCGTTAGGCCGTATAGGAATCGGAGCAAGAATTCCTGCTCTGTTCGAACATACACGGCTAAACTGTACTGACTTCTGACTTTGTGTACCAGAAATAGGAATTCAACATACTCACAGATGGCGTCACTACTGCTGCACATTATCTATTGCAATCAATTTAAAGAATGTTCTGTTTTTATTCTCTGTAATTTCCGTTTTCAAAGTCTTTGGAGTTTCTTGTTCATAAGTCCCTCTAATTTTACGTCAGACTCCGGATATATGATTTTTAGAAGATTTTCATGCATTTTCGGGTGAGAATTTTTTAGTGTAAATCATAGTAAAATAAAGCCTCATATTTTACCTTAACCTCCTGAGACCTGGCATCCAGTAAAATGAATGTTTTGCTTTTTCTCCCTGTTGTGACAGGTTTTATTTGACAGATTTTATTTTAGCAAGCAAGACCTGGACTGGAATTATAAAGGAGGAATAGGAAATCACTTTTTAGCTTTGAGAATTCGGAAATGGTAGTTTATTTGTTTACAATATGGCAAAGAACACGAGTCAAGTTGGAATTCGGCGCTCTCGCCGTTGTTTTGATTTTCACATTATTATTTTTTCTTTTCTAATCTTGTTCTAGGATTTTTATACAAGTTTGATCTCTTTTCCTATGTTATAGATAAATTAAAAATTTTATTCATTACTTATTTTTGTGTAAGTATCGCATAGTTCTACTGTAGTTTTGACCTCAACATACATTCAAATGGATGTGCCCCCCCAGAAAAATTTAAAAATTCAAGTTTATTAATTTTTTTGAAAAACATCACTCCTTATGCCCAATTGTTCAGAAAAATTAATAGTTGAGAGGATATGTGTAATTTATTTTGCTCGGATGTCAGGAGGTTAAGCAAAACTTTTCATCATATTTTAGTGTAGTAGTTTTGTGCTTTATAACGTTGTTTTTCTAATCTTTAATATCTGCACAACGGTGGATGTTTCTCATACATTAATCTGTCTTTGTCTAACATTTGAGTTTTAAATTTATTAACTTCTGCAGAAAATATGGCTAACTTATTCAATGATAAATCAGTTTTAAATTTTCTTTAAAATATTTATGACTAATAAATCCTTTCTAAGCATTGAATGCCTCTTTGTATCAAGATCAAAGTTCAGCTCAACCTCATCAATGCATCTATATTTAATGAGAATTAACTTTCAGAAGATTAAAAGATGTACTTCGTTCAGAATTAGCGGAAATGAAACATTTCCCTATTTAAGCTTGAATTCATATTGGAGATAGTACCGATGGATATTATACGTGTACAAAGGGATTTATATTATTGTCATTAATATCAAACTCCATTAAAATTCTAATTTATGCCGTTTTCAACTGTATGAAACATAAGTTCAGTATTATAGATGAAACATATATTTACTTTATTTACGAAATGATTGGAAGCTGCAATTTTTAAGTATAAATGTCTAATGGATTTAAACGTACAACTTCAAATTTTGTGTAAATACGTGGTAGTTATTAAATTCGAAATAGTAACATTTTATGCATCTTCTTTAAACAGCATGATGATGATGAAAAATTTACTTTAATGAGTTTTGTTTATTTACTTAAATTTTATTGCGCACATTAAGGGTAAATATACAAATTAACTATGTAAAATTTAATGTTTATTAATCTTATTAATATTATGCTTTTATGACTTTATTTGAATTGAGAATTTATACATATTACACTAAAAAAAAAAAAAAAAAAAAAAGTTCCCAAAGTAAGAAACGTCAACACAAACAAATTAAATGCATAATAAATTTTAAAAAAGTGATGATTATTACTTATAACATTAGATCCAACCTTAGAAATTGCAAAACCTGTTTAATGTACCATATGAAAAATGTCTGCTGCAGTTTTTTTCTTGAATAAATTCAAGTTAACGTCAAGGGAAAAAACTTCTATTTGGAAAGTACGGAAGCCACCCCAAAACACAGTTAGTATATTAAATAAAACTTGTGTCCAAAGTTTGAAACTCAGAAATCAAATATTCGTGGCTCAGGCGAAATATATTTAGAGATAATAAAATTGAGAAGAGGACGCAAGCTCTTTGTTTATAGAAATGTAATTTTCTTCTGGTTACAACTAAATGCGTACAAAATGAAAGACTTTTATAAAAACCACGAAAATACGACGCAGCGTAACAAGATTGGGGTTTCTTCTTTTGAGATGGATACCTTATTTGCTGAACCTTTTATGGCAAAGCTAGTTTTACGAGCTGTAACTTTTCTAATACTTTAACAATAGCATTACGCATTTAACTATATATAACTGTTAACTATAGGATTTTAAAACTATACATACGTCCCAAATAAAAGTTGAAAAGTAAGAATAATAGATTAAAATTATTTATAAAAACATTTTATTTGAGAATATTAAAGAAAAAAAATACTAAGATAGTTCTTAAAATAAGTAATTTTATTTAAAATGATTACTATACATTTGGGCTGAAATAACTTTCTTTATTCTGTATCATTCATTTCTAATGATTGTCTGGGTGAATTCTAACGCATAAACACACATAAGCCCTTCCCCTCCCGAAACAACTTCACTGAAATAAAACTTTAACACCAAATTGAAAGGTAGAAAATATTTCAGCATGTTCTCTGAGATTTAAATGCTTCAGCTTTGTTTATCTATCCATATATATATTTCACCTAACGTGGACCAGTTACGATTAAATTTTGCGGTACGATACGATACTGACATCATCCTGAAATCAAACTATGTTGAAACGATATTTAAAAATTTGCTTAATGGTTAACATCGAAAAGTAACATAATATTTTTATTTATTATCGTAACTTACGGACTTTAACAAATTTATTTCTATTTCTTAAAAAGTCTTTTTAGTTCATAACTCAATTTTTAATTTCCGATTCTTTGGAGTGGCAACACCTTAGTTTTTTTTATATCTAGCTATCTTTTCTTAATCCTTCTGAATTTTAAACTTATAGTCCACAGTTGTTCTGCGGGAGATCAGCTAGTGTATATATATTTCCCTTAACGTGGACCAGTTACGATTAAATTTTGCTGCACGATACGATACTGACATCATGCAAAAATCAAATTATGGCAAAACGATATTTAAATTTTTTTTAAGGATTAGCATAGAAAAGTGACGTAATATTTGCATTTATTATCGTAACTTAAAGACTTTAACAAATTTATTTCTATTTCTTAAGAATTATTTCTATTCCCAACTCAGTTTTTAATTTCTGATTCTTCGTAGTGGCAACACCTTAGTTTACGTATATCGAGCATGTTCATAGCTAGCGTTTTTCTTAAGCCTTTTGAATTATAAAGCGTTTTTTACGATTTTAAAATGGTCCGCAGATGTTCTGCGGGAGATAAGCTGGTTTGTTTTATATTTTACCTAATGTATTTAAATCTGTTAAAATATGAAACCTGACACATCTATCTTGCTTCTAAAATGTTAGTGAACTGCCCCGATATTTAAGTTAAATGCATGCTCTCTATAAACATTTAACTCGGAAAGTTTATTATACTGAGGCAAAATGATGCGCAGCAATAGCAAACTTCGCTTAAAATATGACTTCACGGTATGAAAGTTCCAGACAAAGACCTTTAGCTCAACTTTGCTATCTGAGACAGCTACATCTGAGCTACAAACTTTAAAATGTTCGTCTCATAATATACGCACTTGTGTGAAGACTTCATATTTAGCTTAAGGACTCGAACCGTCTTGAATACTGTTGAACTTTTGAAACATTTCTTTTGACCAAACCTGGTGAATTTATCCGAAGACCTGATTCTCCATGTTCCAATATGAAGGCCTTATTTCAATAGTTTAGGGAAAATCTATGTTTGTTCATTTTGATGTACAGACTCTTCAAGTCATTATTATTGTGGAAAACTTTGTGGATGAGATACTTGTGATACTGCCTCTGAGAAGTAGGAGAAATAAGCCATTGGTTTTGCCAGTTTTAAAATATGATGGGAAATATGCAAATGAAAGTGAGGCTTACTTAATTTTTTTTAAAAGTAGAGATGGCCTCGTTAGTTAAATAATATCTATATAGATAAGAAGGTATTTGGAAAAACCAATTAAACTAAAAACTGCTTAAAATTAAACTGAATTAAACTGAAGGAATGTTTTAAAACGTTTTAATTGCACCAGAACTTGAAGCAATGTTTAAAAAAATACCCCATGAAACATCGCATAGTTAGTGATTTATTAAATAATTAAACTATTTAATTCAACAGATTCGCTTTAACAGAGTTTGCTCAAATAACAGCTTTTGTATCTATACGGGAGTTAATTTTTTTAACTCTTGTGATACCATACTAAAGAAAGCACATACTATAGACGTTATACATATTTTAAAAGAAAAAGATAACGATTAACACAAAGGAGAATAAGATCAGTGTTGAACCTACATCTTGAAGAACGAATTAAATGGGTTCTCTTATGACTGTATTCAAGTAGACTTATGAAAGGATCAGGATATCACAGTCGTGAAACTAGTTATCGCACTGGTTTGGAGTCTGTAACCATGAGGAATTTGACAAGTTTTGAAAACAGACAAGTATTTTGCAATGAATTTTTGCCTTGTTATATAGTGAAATTTTGCATCTCAAAATAATTTGGAGGAAATACCTAAGCAAATCAACAGTATATTAATAATAATTTAGAAAATAAAATAAGAATATTATATAATGAATAAAATATAAATTAAACAAAGCAAAAATTTGAAATATTTGTCATAATATCATGCTACACAGAAATCAACCAAAAAAATAGACTTTTCCTAATTTTTTCTGCACATTGTAATATTTTCGATTTATGGCTACACTAGAAGCGATGGTTCTTGTTTCACATGTTATTTTAAAGAAAATTACAAATCCTGATTTCGTCTGTAATATACAGCATAGAACTTTTCAACGTCCCTAAGTTTTGTGTACAAGCTATTTTAAATTTAAAATTTCATCATCATAAAAAATCGTATTTTTTGCGAGAAAAAGTGATTTGAAAACGCTGAAGTCTGTTGACTGGATCAATAATTTATCGCCCGAATAAATTAGAAACATAATGTGTGATGATTTTTTTAAACCTATTACTAAAAAGGCGAAAAAGAATGATCATTTCGGTAACCGTAACAAAATGTAAATTAAAAACAGCTTTTTAATCAAAATTGTGTTTGTTCGTTCGTTGGCGGAAATTTTACATAATAATTTGAAAATATTAGTTCAGTGTGTATGAATGATTCAAGCTCTTATACAGCAACTGATATTCTTGAGTATCGTAATTTTATGGGTATTATGTGCATGGTATTTAATTACACTGTTAAATCAGAATTCTTATTCTTGGGATAAAATGGTATCTTGTACCCAAAAGTACCTAAATTTTCACACGGAGAATAAACTTCCTCTATTCTTTTAAAAGTTTTCAAACACCTAATCTAAAGTTTTTTCGCTTACAAAGACTTAAACTGAAATTTTCAAAAACCTACATTTAAAAGTCTAAGAATTTTATTTTATTCTTGTTTATTTTTTTTAAAATTTAAAGTAATAAACTACGCTGTTGCTGTCTCTCACTTCCTTATTAATGTCAATCAGTACTTAATTGATCTTGCTGAGTAATGAGGGCCTTTGATGGTGAATAAGACATTCCACTTGAGTTTCTAATTTCAAATGATCAATTTTAGAATTCCTGAGATATTTTCTTAATCAAGGATACTTTACTATCTAAGTAAAACTTTTCAGTTACGTCTCACGTTTCACTTCACTTTATGTATAATTCTTTGGAAGTTTAGTACAAGCAAAATGGATCCTCTCAGCGAGAAATTCCTTTTAACCGATAAATGTATGACAACAACGCAAGCACCCTGTAAACTCAGAATTTTTTTTTATTGGGATAAAATGGCTTATTTTCAAAAACATCACGTTCTCGGAATTAGTCCGAGTCAAAGTAGACTGTCTTCATTTTTTAAGTAAATCTTTCTCAAAATTCAGTATCCCTTTTCCTATCTCTTATATCTTTTACCAAAAATGATCCACTACGATCTTAGTTTTGAAACATCATTAATAATAACAATAAAAAAGACAGGTGTTTGCTCATATTTGAGGTTGAACACTCTATCAGAATTTACACAACATATGCGAAGCAAGAGTACGTCGTCTATGAGCTTGGTGGACCATGGTAGACATTCGAGAATCGAGTTCGGATTTTCCCGAATGCCGGCGAAAGTTCTCTCCGCTTTGCCAGAAGACATCGGGTGGTCTGGGAGGCAGTTGGAATATATAGCTTAAAAACGTAACAGCTGTGAGTGTTAAATCACTTAGTGCCAAATTTATTTTTAGCCCAGTCCCCAAGTGCGTTAATTATCTATTCGTCTATTCCGATTTCTTGTCTTACTACGTCCGATCTGAACCCAACGAATTTTCATTTTGTATTCCTGCTCTGAGGAGACGAACAGAATACTCACATTCCTGAGTATCTCTGACGTCTCGCGTGGTAAAAAGTTCCTTACTTTTGACACACATTCTTGCATTTTTAACTCAAAAATATTTTAGATTTTGAAATATATCATGCTTTGGCTAATATGCTCATGTTTGTGAACTTTTAATCTTTTGTTGGAAACACCGAATGAATTGTATAACTGCCAAATGTGTTGCAGCTATAGGAGGGCAGTACAGTGCAGAGGGAAAAGTTACAATAAACTTTTCTTGTTATTAAAAAAATATTTTGGATTCTTTATTGATTCTATATATGTTTGTTCCAAGAGGCAAAACAACATTCATTGGGTATATGGGCTTACCTGGAAAAGCTATACAGTTTGCAACGCACGCACTATTGTTCGGAAGAAATAATAGCCCTGTAATTATTATAAACATAGAATTTGTCAATAAATTTCAGCAAAAAATTCAAAATTTATTTCAATAAAAATAAGTCGATATTTGCCCTTTATATAAATATATAAGTGCTAGCCCATGTTTGACTCAAAATTACTTTAAAAGTGTGGGAAGGTTTATTTTCTCGATAAGCACATCATTTTTAACAATGTAAACATTTCATAATGTTAAAACTTTACAGTAAGACGTTAAACTACAATTCCTGTGACAAAAGCATGCGATTGAAATCATAAAAATCCTTCATGCTCAATAAAAATTTTGAATCTTAAATATCAGGACTGCTGTAAATTCACTCGAATTTTTTTTCATCGAAAGTAAATCCTCACATGTTAAGTTATCCAGATACCTGTAGTATTCGCAGTTGCGAAAGGAAATGTTAATGGGATTAAAATGTTAGAAATAGGAAATATTCAAGTTCATTTAAACGAAAGTAACTTTTCTTTCAAAACCGAATCCACAGATAGTAAACAAATATTCATGAGATTAAAGAAGGAATAAAATTTCAAGATCAGAATGTGTGATAGCGAAACGAAAACAAATACTACGTCAATGCATCAACAATGATGATTCGATCCAACGTGAAGAAAAATATAGCTCTAAATGAAACATCAGATTTTCAATGTAAATAATAATGACAAAATAGAAAGTAAACAAATATTCTGCGATTATTTCGTTAATTTTCCAAATTTTTGCTGTTTAGAAACGGATTAAGTATCTTAATTTTATTATGACTTTTATGCAAATAAAACGCTGTTTTGTGGTTTAGAGTATAGTGAGAGACTTGTTTGTTAAACACGAGTCATGGTTTAATGACACATGTTTAAAAATGAAACTACATTTAGCATAAAATGTAAATTCCATGTTGGATAAAATATGTTACAGCGAATAAAAAACATATCGTACATTCTTGTGCATGACGTCGTCCACTTTCAGCGATACAAGAAAGAAAGTAAAATATAAGTTATTATGTACGATATTTTCTCAATGTGGAAATATGCATGAAAGAAAAATATAATTAACTTAAAGTTAAAAAAAAAAAAAATATTACCAGATTTAAAAGTCTAAATTTTTAGTCGTTCTGAGAGGGGAGCTTGGATTTTTAAGTGACATTAGTAACAACATCCAAAACAAAAACACAGTTAAACTTTCTTAATACGAACACGGTTAATACGAAATCTCGGCTAAACCGAACATTTTGTTCATTAAGTTTGGTTTACTATTTAATTACCCTAAATGTCTCTCGCATATTGCGAAAGTTAAAATGCAAAATTCAGCTAAGACGAACAAAATTTCTGACCTATTCACGGAACATTTTCTCAATTGCATATAATTTTTTTAAAGAAAATTTTTGGTTATTTTGAGTCATTGTAAACCACTAATTACGTATTTCGAATCATATGTTGAATCTTTCTGAGTAGAGAATAAAGCTCATGCACGTGTTGACTTTCGGACAGGTCTGTCTCTTCAGGGATCAAACCCTCAATCTTCGAATCATTCTTAAATAGCAGTAATTATTTTTAAAATATAAACATGCATTTCTAATACTTTTTTTTCACATTTTTGCTTATTCCTTGCTGTTAAGAATAACGACTAATAACAAATTTGCGAATTTTTGGCATTTCGTATTAGGCGAGTTCAACTGTATAAAAATTTCGAACACGAACAAAATTATTAGAATCTTTACTTTAAAAATGTCCTATCACTTGCTTTTCAGCTAATGTCAGAAATATACTGTAAACTCCACCTAGTTCAAAAAGTATGCACGTACTATATCAACAACTTTGTCAATATTTATTCTACTGCACGTGCACTGCTCTTAAACAATTCTTCGCAAGCTTTCTCCTTCTAATATTAAAACTTTCATCCTGTTGGCAGCAGTTTAAACTTGAGTTCACCGCTAGGATTGAAGTTGTTGGAATTTAATACTTCTACAGGGGATATATTCGCAGTTTAAGTAAAGAAAGATAAGTGTGTTAAAGAACTTTCTACGGAAAATAAATAAAATCCATCAGTTTTTCAAATATTTTATATTGAAACAAGAAATAAAATATCAGTATATAAGAGCCAAATAAAGTGGCTTTGCTCAGTAATATCTGAATCAATTTTTAAATATATTTCTTTTTTGGTATGTAGACTTTCCCTTTTAATTTCTGGCAGGAAATCACTGTAATAAGTAGGGGAACCTGTTGCACTATGGAACGGGTTGTACTGTGGTCCTAATAATAAAAAAAAAATTTCACGTTTTCATTTTGCAATAGGGTAACACTGGTTTATGTGCTATCTGTTAGCTGTCATTTATAACTAATTTTTAAAGTTGGACTCGAACGAGATCTGGCAGTAGGCGACCAAAAAGAATTTGTGACCCTAAAGTAAGTTTTTTTAGTTTCTTCCTTTTGTAAGTAACTTGTTTCCATTGTTAAAAAGTTTAGTAATCTTTTTTGTTTATGTTTAACAACTTATTTGGCCGTGTAATGGAGCGTTAAATCATTTTCACTTCCTAACCTATTACTCAAAATAAGCAGTTATTTTTAAATGTGTAGGGTGTTGTACCTTGGACCCAAAAGGCAGTTGTACTATGGATAGGTCCATGGTACAACACTTTGAACCGTGGACTGTATTTACCTTGTTACATTAAAAATATTTTAAAATGTTACGTATTTACAGTGTAATAAAATAGTTTAATTTTTTAACAGATTGTTAATACTTCTCACATACAAAAATTCCTTGAAGTAAAACGGGTATTACAAGCCCAACGCAAAATTATGATAAAATAATGGAGGCTGTAGCGCTTATTAGAAAATAAATAAACAGTTTACAGTGCAGCTAAGGACTTACAGTTTATCAAGTCGGAAAAAGCAGATGAAATGTTATATCCTTGGGAAGATGTAAAAGAAAAAAATAAATCAACATCAAAATGCCACTCCAGAAGGGATATGTACGAAACAAAAGAGATGAAAAAATATTGGCAGTGCTAGAAGGGGTATATAAAAAGAAAAGGAATAATAATAATAAAATTCCAAAGGCAATTATTGAACAATAACACGTTAAAGTGATAAAATATCTCATAGAATTATGAATGTTAATTAATATAATGGCTATTAATTGTTAAGTAAAGTGTTATGCTGTTTAATTTGTTTTATTAATAAATCTTAACAACTTTAATGCAAGATTTAATAAAGATTTATAATATAAATAATGTTTTTTTAAAAAAATAATAATAGTAGGTCCATAGTATAACATATATACGTCCATGGTGCAACAGGGGTGTTGTACCTTGGTCCTAATTCCTTTTTTTTTTTTTCAAAAGGCTAAATGACATACGATTTATTTTTCTACCTTACTTTAAAAATAGCACTTCTGTTCATAAATGACCGCAAAACATTATGTAATACGTAAAATGCATCTCACTATAGTAGTTTTTGAATAAATAATGAAACATAAACAATGTATCCAAGGTACAACAGGTTACCCTATAGGTTATAAAAAGCGTTTAACTTTGTAAAGTTGTAAAGTACAGTACGATTCTAAAGAGAATATGGCCTTTTTTAAAAAAGACATTTTAACGGAAATGTGCTTACTTTATAGTTAACGTAAAACAATTAATAAAAAATTGTGCTCTTTTAAACATAAAACAAGCTTGCGATATCGCTTTGAAGTTAAGAGATGATTTTACTGACAATGATATTCTATAGTCTACTAGTGTTGGAGTGCCAACGAAGGGAGATTACACAGATGCAACAGTAAGGATGCTTTTATACCAGGGGCGACAAAGACAAAAAAAAAATGTCTTTTCTCATCAGCGCAACCGCAGAGCCTATTGTGAAGGCGAAATTATGATCTGCGCTTGCGCAGATGTAACATGTTTTTTGTACTTGTCGCCTTTGGTGCGAAATCACTCAAACAGTCAATGCCACAACATAGTGTGATGCTAGGGGAGAACAAAATATCAGCAGTGGCATATTAAAAAAATGACCCATTGTTGTAAAGAAACATTAAAATGTATAAAAGTTCGAGGAGGTACAGAACAGAATTACGCGAACGAATTTCTTCGTTTACGTGTTTCTATGTCATTTTCATTATTTGACTGCTGTCTGTGTGTAAATTACTTTTTCAATAACATATAATAATCTTGAATGATTTCTTATTTTACCGTGATGTTCAGCAGATCGCTTCAGGTACACTCACTATAAAATAGAAATAATAATAGTTGATAAAAAAATCTTTTTTTTTTAAAATGAATTGAGAAGCAGCTAAAACACAGCTGAACTAATTGTGAAACCGAAAACATGTTATACACAATCGCTTCCTAAGAAACTAAGTTTCTACTCAGACATATTTTTAATGAGTAAAACATACTTCTAGTTGTACTCTAAGAAAGTTTTAATAACCTGTTAAGAACAGACAACGTACGATTTTTACCAATTAAATGCAGCTGTCTGCAAATCTATGTCATGTGTGGTGTGATAACACAGATAATATGTAACTTTTCAAACAAAGAAATTGAAATATAGCAATGGATATTTTTAAAACCAATGAAGCAAGGCTATAAAAGAAAACACAATCAGTCGGCTTGAACTAAGAAGATTTTGTCAATGGAAAGAAGTATAGAAGCCTTATTATTATTTTAATTTTATCATATCTTTACCCTAACAAGTTGCGCTAAAACTAAATTTTTCGGAGTATTTTTTATCGAAAAGCGAATTAAAAATAAATAATGTATTTGCTACGATTTTTTTGTATAACTTTCAAAACACAACGAAAATTAGACATAAGTATTATTTTTTGCTTCTGTTTTCTTACAGTTTATTTCTTACATTGGTCGCGGAAAAACTTTCTAATTATTTACGTTTTAAACTAGAAATCTTTTTAGAAAATTCTCAAAAGATCTCTTTTAAGAAATATCTTCCTTTTCTCTCATGTTCGCGAATGCAAAGCGTTTATCTTGGAGAACTTAGAGTATCTTTATTTATTCAGCTATAAAAGCGAACTGTTTTTTGCTTTCGCGTGATGGGCAAAGTCAAATTCTTTTGCGCGTTGTTTTGCTCCTAGATTTCTCGCACAAAGTGATCTGAATGCAGGCGGTTTTGTTACCCTTGTTTTTTATGTGAAAGCTAGAAGATATTTCTCAGGATTAAAGTACAAGAAAATTTCACATCCGGAAGCATTCTGAGAAATTACACAAGTCACGAGTAAAAAACGGTTTTCTAGTTTGAATCATTCCCTGGAATTTCCTTGAAACTTTATAGGCAAGGAGCGTTTTTTATTTCTGAGGAAAAAAAGTATGGCACTAAACTTTTGGTAACCATATCTGTATTTAACCTCTTCATTCCAAGTATACCCAATTGGGTACATCTTAAAATAATGTTTATTAACTACTGTTTGTGCAATTTGAAATCTAAAACACCCAATTGCTTTTGAAATTATTCAACAGATAGTTTACTTCGTTTGAAACTTGTTATTTAAACTAATTATTAATTAAAATTAAAAAAAAATAGTTATTTTGTTTTGCAACCATTTTTTAAACCATAGAACCAAAAAATTGCGTCAAAATTGTTTAGTACGTAGTTCTGGGGTCTGAAGAGGATATATATGTATATATATATATATATATATATAAGAAATCAAATAAAAGACGGCGGCACAATCATTGGATTTATATATATATATATATATATATATATGACCAATGAAATCGTAAAGACGATATATTTTTATTTCTAATGGGCTGCTGTTGGATTCTTCCAATTGCACCCCTGTTGCGTTCCGGAAAGATTGGTACCATCTCTTTCAGCGATATCACTATGTGTGGTACTATTGCTCCATGATAACCACATGAAAGGGCGAACACCCAAACTCTGCTGATGCAAACTAGGAATTTAATTTAGCCGAGAGCATACAAGCCATATGCCTACTCAACGGGTCTTTTATATGCCGCACAACAATACAACATGGGCGCAGACGATTTTCTGAATCTTTAAAATCCACCGACACTGCCAGGCTTGATCCTCAGACCTGTAAAGACAATATTACCACCAACATATTACCATTTTATGTGCAATGGTTCAACCAATTTTTGATTAAAGAAACTCTTTATTTCACTATTTCATTTATTCTTGCTTGGGTTAATAACAGCAGCCGATCAGGGCCCAGATCCCATCAGCAGTACTCATGTTTATTGTTTTGCAGCTATCTTGAGTGCCACCATGATGGATATGCTTTTCTTCCATTCGATTTCTTTAAAATACTTCTACAATTAAATATATAGAGTGGCAACACTTTTGGGAATATTTCAATAACTCTTGGCACTAACTTTTTCTCATGCATTCTTATTTAAGTTTTTTTTAGATAAGGAAAGCATTTTATTTCTTTAAGCTTAAAGCGATTTCTTTGTTGCCAAATATGAAAACATCTTTACACAAATATTAAAATATGCAATAAAGGATTGAATACTTTAATTCTTCCTGTCATCGGTGAGAGTCATAATAATAAACAAAACGTGCACGTAAAAATATACACATTTATTGCTGTCCTTAGATAGAACTTTGTCCCTGGGATACGATTCTCTTTATTTTAAATTTCCGAGTGAGCATATTACTTCGGAACTTTATGTACCATTTCAATTGTGGGTATCAACATCACTTTCGTAATCTCGCCAAGCTTCTGGTTTTCTGTAAACTCTATATACATATGTTGCAAGGTATATATTTTTGTTTCTAAAGCGTTATGTGTAGTATAGAACCTTATTTACAATACAATACAATACAAAAATGACGACCAGCAACATGCACATGGCCCAGCTAGGCTGGTCCTAGTCAATTTAACTGTCCCCAATGAACATCAAGAGCTCTCTTAAAAGTTTTTACCCCACTGCAACCAACAGTTGGCTTCGGTAAACTTTTCCAACTGCCTACAATCCTATTGAAGTAGAAATTTTTCCTAATTTCAAGATTAGCTGAGATTTGAAAAGCTTAAAACAATGACCTCTGGTTCTACATTTAGCGTATAACTGCAGCCCATCAACATTTCCTGCCTTAATAAATTTAAGCAACTGAATCATGTCCGCTCTAAATCTCCTTTGCTCTAGACTATACATATTGAGCCTTTTAAGCCTAACCTCATAATCAAAGTCTGAGAAATCACTTACCAATCTAGTAACCCTGCTTTGAACCCTTTCCAACAAGGTAATGTCCTTCTTTAAATAAGGAGACCAAAACTGAACAGCATACTCCAAATGAGGTCTTACCAAACTTCTGTATAATGGTAATACAACTTCCTTAGACCTTTTCGAAATATACTTATTGATAAACCCAAGCATTCTGTTAGCTTTGTTACTTACTATGTTATTTCTGACAGAGAAATGATTCTTTCCATGAAGCTACTGTAAAATAGTTTAGTTTGTCATTAGCAAGCAAAGCGAAGCGAACCAAAGAAAAGCGTATAAAAGAAATGCGCAAAGAAAAAACTACATCAAACAATATGATAATTACATTAAAATACACAGGAAGGTAAATACATGTCATAAAGAATAAATAAGGAAATAATTAAACAAAATGAACGATTAAATAATACAAAAATAGTTATAAAAGAGACCCCTCTTTTGACCTACCGTTTATAAACACATTATATATCTTTCCAAGAAAGTACTACATGTCAGATATATATATCAATTTGTTTCTCAAGACTAATTTATCTGCAGTTAGCCATTTGCTATTCTGCAGATATTGAGGCAGTAGCTTAAGGCGCTTGCTTAATGTTAGATGTGATTCGCGTCATCGTTGATTGAGTGTAGACACAGGAGTTAGAAATAAATTTTATTCATGGCTCGATAGATGTTTGATGGGATTTTGCGCCACTAATGTAACTGATAAGTTATTTCGCGTGTATCATTTAATCATCACTTAAAACAATGTGGTAAGTTGTTTCTCAGTTCACTTAACTATAATTAGTGAATAATTAAATAATAAAAAGTTGTCTGAACATGTGGACATGAAACAAAAAATATATACCCACAATTTTCAGAAAGCTCTTAAAAATATTATCTATAAAATAATTTTTATAAAAAAACAGAACCGACTTCAAACTATAAATTGAGCTAAAAAGTGAAAAATAAATTCATTCTTTAAACAACATCGATGTGACTTTTAAACATAGCTTTAGAAGTCGGTGTAAAATTAGGATAGATAAAATATTTTGTAATCATGAATCCCCCAATTACAAATATAGATATTTTCGCAGAATTAGCAACAGTTCCAATATGAAGTAGCAGATGGTATAGTGGTAATTAGACTGATAATTTTGCACCGACTTCTAAAGCTTTGTTTAAAAGTCATATCGATGTTGTTTAAAGAATGAATTTATTTTTCACTTTTTAGCGCAATTTACAGTTTGAAGTCGGTTCTGTTTTTTTATAAAAATTATTTTATTTTATTCCTTTTAGTGTAAATACACTTTTTATATAAATACTCTATTTTGTTAAAAAATCCATATCAAAGGACAAAACTCGTTTGAATTAATGGCACTAAAAACTAATCACTTGTATGATATATTCCCTTTTGAAGTCGATTTTAGCAAACAAACTGATTGGATTAATTTTTGCCACAGAGAAGCCTTCAGTCAAACTCTTACTGTAATTTCTTTTAATATTATAGCCCATGACAGCAAACATGTTTTCAACAATGACTTTTATATTTATTAATAGATTTCCCAACAAAGAAAAATCAAACCTTTCCAATTAAAATAAGAAATACTTATTTTTCACCCGTGACGTCTTTTTTTTAAAAACAAATGTAGTCAAATTGATTTGCAATATTTGAGTTAGACGACCCTCTATCGTTTAAAGAAAAAATCATCAAAACCGGTTCATTTAGTCAAAAGTTATGGATGAAAAAGCAAAAAAATGACCACATTTCAGCCTATAACTTTTTTCTAGTTATCGAATATGGTCAACCAAGGCATGGAACCTATGGGAAACTACCCTCAATCGATTAAAAAAAATTCATGAAAATCGGTTCATCCGGTAAGAAGCTATAAGTGGACAAACAAAAAAAAAAAAAAAAGAACGACATACATACAATGTGAATGTATAACCTCCTTCCTTTGTAAAGTCGGTTAAAAGTAGATTGATGATAAAAAATAAATAAACAAATAAATAAAAATAACAAGAAGTTCCGTCTAGAACTATACGAGCGTACTTTCCCGTATACACCAGCTTCAAATTTATAATCTAGCTAACTCTCTCTGTCTTTCTCGTTTAACTTTAGTTCTTAATTGCTTCAAATATACCTATTTCAACGGTTAATACATATTCATTCAAACATTCATTTATTCAGTCATTTATTCATTCATTTTTTTGCTTACTCATTTAATCATTCATTAATAAAAAAATATTCTTGAAAATCCCGATCAAAAAATTTTATAGGAAAATAGGCCCGTTAGTTCTGAATGAACTTTCTATTTGTACATGTTCTACGTCATAAGAGCTTTCCGATAAAGTTTGTTCTAAGCAAATTGGTCCGTTAGATCTGGATTTATATAGTATTGAAATTTCCCCGTAGGTGGTATGTTAATTTTTTTTTGAAATGTTCAAAAATGAGCAAAAATTGTTCAAATAAATATTTTACGCCAAGAACTTCTTCCAATGAGCTTGTTCATTGGAACTTGGATCTTGTACAAAGAGTTTACATAATTTGCTTCATTTTCGCCTATAGGCGCTAATGTTAAAATTTTTTGAACTGTTCAAAAATGAACAATGAAGTGTTCAAATCAAAAAGTAAAAGATGGAAATGATATGTCCTCACCGAGATCTTTCAATTGCAGAAAGAATTTTTCGAATAGGACAATTCGCTCAAAAGTTATTAGGGGGGGGGGGGACAGACCGACAGACAGACAGACACACTTTTTCCCCATCTCAAAACCCTGCTTTCAAATTTTTCATTTTTTAATCTTTATTTAATTACTTAACTTTTTTTTGACTTTTCTTGATTTCTAACGATATTTTCACGATACATTACTCCCCCTCTTTTGCATGTGTACTTTGTTTTGCTTTTTGTTTTGGTATTTTCTGTACTTATTTTATTTCCATTTTATTCTTTGTATTTTATTTTATTTTTTTGCAATTTTCATGTATTTTCACATTTTTATGCACGCTGTTGTCTTTTTTGCTTTCTTTTTATTGATATTCCTTTTTACTTTCTGTACTTCCAACTGCATTCGTTTGTTGCTCTCTATTGGTGCCTTTCCTACTACTTCTACTTCCACTTCACACTGCCTTTATTCTCATTGGTTTACAGTTAATTCTTAGGCTATATAAGCTTTGTTTTTGTTGTTCTGTCTGCTTCATTTGGATGTTTTGCATCAAGAAGCTCCCTGTCGCATTGAAAAAGGGATTCCAAGCAATCCCGAAACATATGTCTGCGTTTTAATGCTCATTTGTGCTTAAATTTAACGTGAAATTTTATTTCTATTCCCTTCTTTCATGCTTTATTATTATTTTCTTTTACTTTTACGGGAAAGTAGGCTAAAAACCATTGGTAAAAGAGATGGAAAGTTTGTGATAGAAGATTTTTTGCATTTTTAGCCTACTTTCCCGTAAAAGTAAAAAAAACAAGTATAAAAGAAGGCTTAATGCACCACGAAAATATCGTAAATATAAAGAGAAGTAAAAAGTAAGGAAAGAAGCTAAATAAAGATAGGAAAATACAATTGAAAGTAGGGTTTTGAGGTAGAGAAAAGGTTCTTCTGTCGTTCCGTCTGCCCCCTCCCGTCCAATACCTTTTGAGAGAATTGTCCGATTCGAAAGATTTTTTTATGCATTTGAAAGTTCTCGGCGAGGACATCTCATTCCCATTTTTACTCTTTGAGTTGAACATTTCGTTTTGTTCAATTTCGAACAGTTCAAAAGATCTTGCTATTAGCTGCTAATGGGAAGTAGGAAACAAATAACATAAAATGTGGATAGAAGATCCAAGCTTCTTTGAACAAGCTTATTCGAAGAAGCTCTAGACGTGAAATATTTTTTGATTTGAACAACTTTTGTTCAATTTTGAGCAGTAAAAAAAAGTTTTAACATTTGCGCCTACGTGGAAATTTGAATCATATATAAATCCTGATCCAACAGATGGATTTGCTTGGAACAAACTTTATCGGAAGGATCTTATGATGTAGAACATGAACAGATACGACGTTCATACAGTAATATTATTCCCATAGAAAAATACCATTTTATGCAATTTTGGGCTATAAATTGGAATAAAAAGAGAACAAACTCGAATCGGGGAAGGGGTTGGAATAAACTCTCAGAGGTTCACACCCACATGTTCCAAACTAATTTCGTGCCAAATTTCATGAAAATCCGCCGGACGGTCTTGGCCCTACGCCGGACACAGACAGACAGATAGACAGACACATACACAGACATACTTGTTGCTTTATTATTAGTAGAAATTTCATTAATTCTTGTTTGGGTAATGTTTTTTGTTGATAATACTTATTTTTCAATAGTTTTAGACAATTATCCTCATTGATTTTTGTTTCGTAAAAATTGTCTTTGATGCTATTGTTTGGTTGCATATTGCAGCAACCTAACAGATAAACAGAAGCGAGGGATATTATTTTATAGAAATACAAATGCAAATATAAAAGTGACGAACAGCAAGAGGCTCAGGGCCCAGCTAATCTGGTCCTAGTAGAAACCATTTAGCAGTTCCCGATGAACATCAAGAGCTTTCTTAAATGTTTTCACCCCACTGCAATTAACAGTTGCTTCCGGTAAACTATTCCAACTGCCTACAACCCTATTGAAGTAGTAATTTTTCCTAATTTCAAGAGAAGATTTATCATACTGTAAGTACCGTTTACTATTTCTTTATATTAAAGTGGACGAAAATAAAATGATTTTTTTAGTGCTAGATAGAAGAATAATGAAATGAAATAATAAGTGTTAAATTGCTTTGTCTGTTTTGCTTTTTAAAAATCACATTACTTTTATACAGTGATATAATTATCCCAAAGTGTTATTTATTTCTTCGTTTTTTTTCCCCTCGAGCATTCATTAATCCTAGTAAGTTGAAATAAAAATTGTATTATGTGTTGATATTTTAAAATGTTCTTATAATTTATCAGTAATTATTTCTAATTTCTTTATTTTTATCAAAAATTGTATGTCATATTAAATTAGCATATAAATTAACTGTATAATATGTCATTTTTGTTAAAATGTTTTAATGAAATTTTAAACAAAATAATAAACCATAGGCGCATAAATGCAGTTTTTGAAATATGCTGTTGTCACTAATAAATTGTTTTGTATTTTTGCACATGTTCCTCTTTGCAATCAGTCAAACACTATAACTGGTAACGTTGAGTGGGTGTTAGTATGGTGTATGTATGAAAGATACATAATAAACAAGCAGTTCAAAGAGTTATAAATTTGTGATTTATTAAAAGGAACACGTCATAATACATTTTTATCGGGCGCCATGAATATTGATCAAATGATCTTGTCATCCGAAAACGGTTAATTGATTTAGATTAGCTCTTTGAGGAGAAAAGAGTGCTCTCCATTCCCTTCTGCTTCATTGAAAATTCAGACAACTCCCTAATCGCAGTTCGGAGTGGAATACTTTCCGACCATTACAGCCTGATGAATGACATGTAGTCAGTCCTTGTCCACCATTCTCCTTTTAATTAGCTTGGAGCTATTTGCGTGCAACAGACTCTTTTAATCTTATCTCACGATCGCAGTGGGAAAAATTTGCTGGAATCGAGTGCTTTCCATTAATTCTTCCCGTTGAGTATCTTAAAATATGTCCGGTCATTTATATCTTTCGAGCTCTCAATAACTGACAGCTCCCATGTCTTGGGAAATGTATGATGAAAATCACATACTAAAAGGAATATCAATAATTTCTCGAAGATCTGATAAGATCAATATCAAAGTTTTCTTCTTTATTTATATAATATATATACAATTAAATATTGATGTATTGAATCGCTTAGGGCAACACAAGAGTAATGAACTAACAAGAAGGCAATGCGCTAACTCTACACGTGTGAGGTAGAATTGTTGAATTTAAAGACCAAAAATTTACCTCTGTGTTTATGTATACATTTTCAATTTTATATTTAAGTATCATTGGCAACAAGTGCTTTCCATTAATTGTCCTCGTTTAATATCTTAAAATATGTCCGGTCATTTATAACTTTTGAGTTCAATGTCTTGTGAAATGTTTGATCGATACGCTAGATGGAAATTACATACTAGGAAGAATATTAATAATTTGCCGAAGGTATAATAAAATAAATGCAAAAGTTGTTCACGCGCTTCATATATATTATGTACTATGATGTATTAATTCGTTTAATTCACCGTAGAAATAATTAACTAACAAAAAGATAATACGCTAATTGTTCATGTGTGAGGTAGAACTGTTATATTTAAAGATCTAAAATTTATTTTTGTATTTATGAATACATTTTCACTTTTGCATTCTTTACGTATCACTACTGAACAAAGTGTTTCCATTAACTCTTCACGCTCAGAAAAACTATTTAAAAAAATTAAATAAGTTAATTGAGTAAAAGTTTATTATAAAAATATTTAAAATGTGTTTTCATAATTAATGTAGTTCCTGTAACAATAATCAGCAATAAAATTACGTTGAGCATGCATAGAAAGCATATATTTGCATGCATAACATTTGTCTTGACCATGCATAGAAAGACTTCTATGCATGCTCCGATACCACCGAGACTAGTCTCGTTGTTATCGGCCCAACCCTCTTCAGTTCCTCCAGTGTACTACATGAGGGGTCCGAACTTTATAGCTATCATCGGACATCTTTATCCTAAGGTTCGCACGGAAAAATCCAGTCTTATAGCACTAAAAGTGATTATTTTTGAAATTTACGAAAAAACTCGAAAAATGGACTTGGGATACTATGGTTCTCAGGTACAGAATTAATTATTCACTTCTTGTTAATTATATTTTAAAAAATATACTTTTACTTCAGATATCGATAAACCTTTTTACACTATTTTTCATAAATACCTGTTGAGAATTTGGGAATACGTGCTTAGAATTGTTTTTTGTACATTACATACATAAATTTGAGCATTTTTTCTTTTTTTTTTACACATGGGAAAAATGGTCTGAGAAAGTGAGAAAGTAGGATAGCACTCGCCAAGTTAATTCAGTAAAAGTTGTTTCTCATTTAGTGTTGTGTTTCTGCAGTGAAAACCTCAAGTAGTTTTAATTAGAAAGGTTTGCAATTCGATTACTGAGACTCTCGTTTAAGCCTTTTGTGACATTTTAAAAATTAAACTGGAAAAAAACTATTTCAAATGAAATTGAAATATAACTAAGGAGATCGTCCAGGGCTAAACTAGTTTATTGTCTTGTGTCAGAGCATCGAATTTGTAACAACATATATCTCTCTGTTTCTTTCGTTTAACTTTTTATTTGTTTATTTGTCTTTGGAATATTAACTGCGTCACTTTCATGAAGGAAACAAAAAATGCAAACATTTTGCATGTTGGTGAATTTTTTCCCGAAAAATTGCGTATGGATTCTTAATCGTTATTATACCCCAATTTTAAAAAATACACATACTTTGCTCATTTTGAATAATTTCAAAAGTGTAACTGGACCATACTTACCTTTCTGAAAATTTCATTCTTTTACATTATAATAATTCTGACTGATTTTCTGAATGGAACTAGTGAGAAAGAATAAAGATATATGTACTGTTTATGAAATTTACTTCCTTTGCAAAAGTTAAATGATCATTAAGGTCATAACATCTCTAAGAAATTCAACTAAGGAATCATTTAGAATATATCTTTTTAGAAAAGTAGGTACTAGACTTGCGAACAGAAAAACGTTTAAAATGTTAATTTGTTTTAATATACAATTTATTCTCTTTGATATGCACTCTTAGGAAAGAAAATTATGAAGTATAGAACATAGTTAAAAAACATAATCTTAATTTCTTAACCGGCGTACTTTAGCTCTTAAACGATTTTTCTTTCGTTTAAATGTTTTATTATAAGGAAAAATTTCGCCCAAATTTAGAAATTTTAATTTATTGTTATACGTTTCTCATCATTTAAAACCCTTAAAAATTAAATAAGTAAAAATTTATTTGAAAATACGACGATAGTGGTAACTGAATTGTAATGTTTTTAAAAATTTTATTTTGTTATATTATCCTAAAGGATCGCCTAACTTAGTGAGGCATACTTAAATAGGGATAATGTAAACTTCTCAGAAGATACAGATATTATTTTGATGCTTTGAAATTTCATTTCTGTTATTAGGATCCATTCTGTAGTTTGTTTCATATAAAACGAAAAAGGTTAGACGTAATTTTTTTCAACTCATACCTATCTTTTGAAAACACTTTAAGCTTTTGGAGAACATATTATACTTTTTATCACGACTGTTGCGAAAACCTTTTGTATTCATTCGGCATATCATTGCCAAATTTTTATTTTTTAAAGATTTTAATGGTTTATTATTATCTAGATATTTATGTAATGCAATTTAAGGGGAGCCGACACCCGAGAATGTACAAAAACACCAACATTTTTTTACTGGCTTAAGATGTAAAATAAATCTTTAAAAAAATTCCCTAAAAATTTCAGAAAAATTGAAGCAACATTTATTGATTTATCATTGATTTCATTACGGTGTGAGGTGCCACCTTTTCATTCCGAAATAGTAACTGCTGAATATAAGCCACATATTTATTTTTTAACATAAAATAAGCAAGAAGAAGCACTTTCGTTGTGACTGTAACTGAAAAAGTTTTTTACTTGAAATTTTGATAAAGAAATAATTTAAGTTTTTGCAAGCAGAAAACTTTAAATGCTGTTTTCTCTCACTTTGGTTTTTGAGCATTTCATCGCAATTAAAATGCAAAGGCCTTTTTAAAATTTGGATCTATGATGTGGATTTTTTCCCCACATGTTCCTGAAAGTGTACATAACAAATTTATATTCTTTCTTATGATAACTTTAGTACTCAAAAAATATCTTTTTGTAGGTTTTTGAATTTTTCGTTGTTTTTTCCTGCGTTACTTCAGTTTATATTTGTTTTCAAAAAGGATTTGAGTTATAACAAATTCAAAGCATAAAAGTTTTGCTTTATGAGTTATGAATTAATAAAAATTTTTTTTTTGTGATTTTACGCCAATTTTTAAAAAAGAAGATGCATTTTAAAAAATTGCTAAATTTCGTTTTAAAAATTAAAATGTTCAAATTATATTTAAGAAATCCAATTTTTTAATTTAAAATTTCTTATGAATTGATGTAACATGACATGAGACAAAAATTGTAAATAAAAGCACTATAGAGAAAAAAAATGGTCTCATGGTACCCGCTTCCTTTAAACGAGTCAAAATAGCGTAAATCTTTCATTAATAAGAGACTAACGACCTTTTCCTTTCCTTTATTATGGATATTCCATGAATAAGCTTCATCATCGTTAAGTATTGAATTGATTCCTATTTTCCAGGAATAGCTATTATATATGTGGCCTGTCTTCTAGATTTTAAATTCAGATATTTTCCTAATTGCGGTTTCAAGCGGAATGGTTTCCATCTATTATATCTTGATAAATGGTACACTATCAGTCTTCCCTTACTATGCTTCTTTTAATTAGCTTGAAGTTGATTACGTGCACTGGATTCATTTTAATCTTATCGTGGGAGATAGAGTCGATACCACTTGTTTTCAAGAGTTTCATTAATTTCCAGCAGGGCTAGCTAGTGCATAATTTATTCCCTGAAAAATACAATATAAAGAGGTGTAATACTGATTTTCATGGTAAAGATCAGCATCGGGTATAAATGCAAGAATGCGCATTTATTTTTTTAGAGGGCAGCACAAGTGCAAAATAAAAAAACGCCCTGTGTATAGTGGAAGTATATAAATCTGTCTTGAAGAACAGAATCAAATGAGATGCATTACAAAACATTGATGCAATAAATAAAAATAAGATTCCAGTTTTAATTGCTGAAGGTCTATTTAAAAATATGGTTAAAATATTTGCCAAGTAGTAATCTTTTCAAAATAAATTACTTGAAATTCAAATATATGTGTGGTAACAATAACAACATGAAAAGTAAGATTGCTGACATAAAACGATTTATTATTATGATACATATCTTTATATCTCTAACTCTTTTTGGTAACGCTGGACACTCTGGCAAAATTTCATATTCTATAGCGTCAGCAACACATGTTTCTAACATGAATATCTGAAAATATGCTTTTTTAGACTTGAATATATTTTTAGACGAAAAGAAAAATTGCAGTTTATGAAAAGTTTTATTATCAACACTATTCTTATAACGCCGAAAAATGCTGGTTATATAAAATCCTTTACAGAGGGTATTCATAACGGAATACGCGAGTGACACAAATATGTTTTTGTATCAACAGTTTTCCTATGAGGAAAGGGATGTGTCTTGCTTATCTTCAAAAACGAAACTAGGTGCGTTCTAATATTACAAAAAAAATCTTTAAGAAATTTTGAAAAAGAAAAAAAAAATAAATATTTGTTTTAGACAAAAAAAAAATGTACCGGGCCATTCTAGACGTGACGGAATGACATTTTCGATGAAGAATTAAATTTTAAATGAGTACAACGCAGTTGTTTTTATTAAAACTGACACTTTTTTTCTTTGCATTTCATTGTAAACGATTAAATTAGGAAAACAAAACTAAAAATAATAATATTTAGTCAGTTTATTATTTTAATGCTGCTTTTAGGTTTGTGACGGAATATCATTTTTGACAACCAAGCTTTTATCTATCTCAGCTCAAAAAGAAATTTCTGTAAATTATGCATCTTTACTCTTTAAACTGATGAGTATTTTTAAGTTACATAAGTAATAATAAGAAAATGCTAATTTTAATATTTTGTTCCGCATTGGATTGAAAAAATTAAAGTTTATGTGTTGTGAGGGAATGAGAAGATTTTTTTTAAATTCAGTTATTCCAACAAATGTGCTCATACTTTGAAATTTTCATTCTAACTTCCTTCAATGAAATGTACCGAGTTGAAAATGAAAATTGCTCACCAACGGAAACTTTTCAGAAACATAATAATTTCGCAAAAATTTGTCAATTTAATGGAATTGCCCTACTACATTCACACATTTTTTATTACTGAACTATTTATTCAAAAATAAAATTAGGTACAGATTTTTAAGCTCTTTTATTTTGTCAATTGAAATATTCACCACACTCAGTGTTTTAAAATTCAATGTTTTCTTAGATTTTATCACCTTTTCTATATTACACTAAATAATGTAATTGAAGTTTCTTTGTACTCTCTTGCTTTTATATGGTTAGTTAATAAGACTTCCAATAGGAGAATACTAGTATTAATGGCAAGGGGGTGTTTCAAGTTTTCATTTAAATTATAGGAAGATATGCAGTGTGTAAGTTGACCACTTGCGGGGCAGCACTTTAGTCGTCATGAGGTTGAGGGTGAAAGGCTAATTCCGTTCTTGACAAAAGTAGTCAACTTAGACAGGTGGTCAACTTACAAAGGTCCCCTTTACAGGTTTTATTGTACATACATTCCGATCAGTGATATACATTTGGCGGTTTTTGTTTATAAAACATTCAAAAGAAAAAAGCCCGATTTCTTTCGTTTATTTATTTGCCAACAATATTTCCCCTTTAAAAAAATTACGGGAAATAGTTTTATTTCAAATTATAAACCTGTCTGATGAAATTTTGTATCATTTTGTAATAAATAAAGGAACTGTTTATGTGAACCGTAGGGATCGTTCATAAACGACGTCACGCTTTTTCCCTATATATTTGACCCACTTCCCCCCTTTGTCACCACATATCACGATTTCACGAACCCCCCGAAGCGTGACATCATTTTTGAATAATCCCTTATTTAATATGCGAGTTCGTAATATTTTTCTTTTAATTTCCTAATTTTTAAAAATATTTATTTAGATGATAAAATCTATATAAATAGGCAAAGAAAAAATAGTTAAGCACCATTTTTTCCTTGTTTTTCCACCGATTTTCTAACTTTTATTTAGGTTGTTTGAGGAGTTTTAATGTTATCGATAAAACATTTGGATTATTTCCCCCTCCTACTTTCGATGTAGATTCAAAGACTTTTTTTAGAGCTCTTTATTCATCATACATTCATACTACTCCTTACATCCACAATCTACAATATCTGTACAATGCTCAATGCATTTTTTACTATGTGTCAATGTCAAAGCAAAATAATATTAATCTTAAGGTGTAACTTAATACATCTCCAAAATATGCATTTAAGTCAGTCAGGTTATTTGTACAGTACAACATAAAACAGAATAAAATATAACTATTATTATATTGATTAACTATTAGTATATTATATTGAAGCTAACAATGTCAAATATGATATAAAGTGAAGTAATAAGTGCAGCGACCCGCTAATTTACTTCCAATCAACGTTTCTTGTTTGCTGAAAATCATTTTGAACCCCTTGTTAAGTTGAAAGTTAGTGTTTTAGTGTTTGTATTTCTAATTTACTCAATAATAGCGGGGCATAACCATTTTATTTCATAAATTTATTTTCTTTTTACAGGAGAAAGAGTGCAGAAAAATAAAATTTATGTATAAATGCATTAAATTAAATAACTAACACAGAATTCAATCATTCGCATTGAGGAAAGGTTTTCCTAATTGAAGGCAGCTCTATCTAATTTCAGCAAAACAAACTGTTGTCAAACAGAAAAGCTAAAATGTCTAAAAGTTTTTAAACGTTCGAGGATGAACGTGAAAAATTAAATAGTCGAATTTCGCCCTAGTATAGCATAAACCATAGTTTAAAAATAAAATTATCTCTGATACAGTGATAGCATGAGCAAGAAAATTAAGTCTAGAAGATTCCAAACTACTTAATTATAATCAACGTTTTCATTGCTCCGCATTTTGGAAAAATGAATTTGCATGTATCTGTAATCTTGAAAAAATTTGGAGTGGGCATTATTAAATTAAAAAATGCAGAATATAGAAAATACCTTTCAGCATTGAAGTAAAAATATTTAAAATTCCGAATTACAGCTGTGACGTTCATGTTAAAAATATTATAAAAACAATATTTTATAAGCTTACAAATTTTCTTCTTCATTTTTTTCTCTTAACACGTTGAGTGCCACGTCAGTCACCGGTGACTGACAGTATAAAATATGATAGTAAAGGTAAAAATTGAACATTTTTCCAGAAAACTTTAATGGATTTTATTGAAACAAGGTAAACATAAAAATGGTTGTCCCTCGCAAGTGTCACAAAATGTTATAACCTGTTTGATCAAATTTCGCATTGCTGTACTACGATACCTGCGCGCGCGGCCTGACGGGGAAGTCGCTATAAAACCGCGTGGCACTCAACGTGTTAAATAATGTTTTACTACTAAATAAAACCATTAAAAGTTACATTTAAAATCTCACAAAAGGCTTTCAGAAGGTAATTTTCCCTCATCTATTTCAAATTGTTCGCAATAGTTTATCTCTACTCATTTGTTTTTCCTCTGATATGTGATTACATTGTAACCCATGTAATTTATTCCGAGAAAACTACACAAAGCTGACAATAAATTTTCTCCTTGAATATTCCTTTACGTTGTTTCAGCTTTCTGGGTAATGAATCAATTACCAATGGAGATTTAGTTACCATTCTTTGTTGATCACATACTTTTCACACTTAAGAGTTAAATCTTTTAAAACCCCCAAGGAATATGGTTTTAATTAAGAAGTGTCTTGTTCCTACTCTGGTATTTGATAGTAATTCAATAGTCACATTTTCGTGGAAGATTTGGGAGATTGCAGAGAGGATTACCATGGAGAATCGTGTTTCTTTTCACGTTCTTGCAAAGTAACAGCGTACTTTTAATCATGTAAATAAATTTTTACTCAGCGACATTGACTAATGTTCTGAAAAAACTGTAAAACATCTTAGCTATTCGCACTATTACGTTATTCTGCTTAATAATAGGATAAAGACATACTTAGATAATATATAAATATGAAGGAAATTTCCATGCTTATGCAACTATTACTTTTAATTTTTCAGAAACATTTTGAAATCATTATTTAATTTAATATTTGATTACTAATCTCATAAATGTTTGTATCATATCAGTAATGATAGAAGTAAAAACATTTAAATTTGAAATTTCCGGATGAAAAAACTGGTTTAGAAATGCCCAGAATCCAAGCTCATTTTCGACTGATCTTCCAAAGGTATGCAATAAACACAAAAATTTGACCCCATCCACACACACACACACATAAAGGTACCAAAACTGGCGTAGAAAAGTTTCAGAATCCGAGCCAACTTTCGACTTGTCTTCAAAAGGTTTCAGTAAACACAAAGTTTCCGAATCCCCCTCCCCCACTTCCAACCACACACACATTCTTCTCTTGTTTTGGCTTTCGTAAATGCTTAAAGCTTGAATTTATTTCAATGTAAGATTTAAATTATTGTTTCTATATGAATACATAAAATGCAATTTTGTAGCTTGTTAAATGTTTTAAAACTGAATGATGTTTTTCAATTAAGATTTTCGAATGCACAGCTAGCAATATAAAAAGAATTCATCTTTAGGAACTATGAAAATCATATAGTTATAGTAATCATATTAGTTTGAATAAAAAAGAGAAACATAAGTTTCCATTGGTTTAAAGGTACACCTTATCTCGTTCCTTTATATCATGTTAGTATAACTCCATCATTAGTGTAGAAACATTAAATTTGTAAACATTATATTAACAAAAATTAAGAACATATAATCGTTACATAATTCAACATTTTGAGAGGAAAGTTAAAGCTCTTAAAACGCATGATGCATTGGAATTAGTTGAATTTTTTCGTAAAATGAAACCAGTAATGCAAATGAAGCGAGAAAATGTTTGTCAAAATGTTTCGCAATTAGAGGATTCCTGTAAAATAATTCAGGAGAAAAATATTTCCATGAGATTAGCTCACTTTATTAAATTTCAAAGAAAAGTTCATAATCAAACAATTCAGCGTGGCTAAATACTTTCAAGCATAAAAGTTTTCTTTATAAGAAAAATTGCAGGAATTAGTTTCTCCAGAAATGTTGATGATGATACAGTTCTAGGAATATAGCGAAAAGGGAAGGAAACAGAAAAATGTAGCATGATATTGCTATATTTATATCACAATGTATAGTTATGGCATGAAAAATTCTTCTAGAACAGCTGGTACTAATAGGAGCACTGTGAAAATATAGAAGCAATTTAAGAGTAAGAGTAATGTATTAGTACTAAATTTTCCAAGGCGATAAATGACAGCTTGTGGAAACTGGTTTATTAGTTTGTAGTCCCACTCTTTATGTAATTACATAAGGTATAATTTATTTAATACTTTTCAATCAAATAGTTTTAACGGTTGGCAATGTTTGAGCTAAATATGGTGGGCTACAATTTGAAGAAGCAATTTTATTTTTTTAGTTTTTTGAAAAATATTGGCTATTAGGGGAGAATGGATCACATTTCTACGCATATTGAAATTCTCATAATATATAACTTCCTAAAATATCTTAAAATCCAATTGTAATATTAAGGTTTTTCATTTTCCCAAACATGTGGTTTTCATATGACTTTCCCTTTAAGTGTGTGTATCTGCGTCTCAGGGACGTAAAAGATGTATCTACATGCCGAATTGGATAATATTTAGAGTTTGCAATATCTGTTTTATCATGAAGTAGTGAAATTCAAGTATCGAAGTGCTTTGTACTAATGGGCTCTCATCGTTTGCAGGCATTTGAACATTAAAATTGTTTCGAAATATTGAAAAGCTAAATACTAAATTACTAAATGCCTGATGTAACGTAAGACCAGGAGAGTTGGCACACGGATAAAAAAAGTTATATATGTAAACACAATATCAATTTTTCCCGAACTTTTAGACAATAATGTAGAGTACATTCCTTACTTATGCATTTCCATCACTGTTTTGTTTTTGCGCTATAATTTAGAACAGCAATCGGAGAAAAACTAAGATACCTACTTTTTGCTTCTCTCCTTATAGGGCAGGTGAGATTGCGCACATGGGTGGAAGACATGGTTTTCGATAATAAGTAGGTTATATTAATAATAAATACAAGTACATTGTCAGAATAGCCCCTCTTCGGTTGTTAACAATAAAATAAACTTAAATTATATTTTCTCTTAGTTGTAAAAGTATATAGGTGCTATTAAGAGAGGATTTCAGTCCCTTAAAACTTCAGAAGATGGACAGTAACTTTCACGTTACAGGAAGCTAAATAGTTGACGTTTAATCGTCGTCGGCACTAGTGACAACATGAACATATTTATGTTTTTTTTGCAGCAACCAAGTTAACGAGACACAATTTATTTCTGAGCTTCAACTCATCACAGTTCTAACTACAGCTCTTGTGCATTTGAAGATCATTTTTGATGACAATTGAGTAAGAGGCTTTTTTATCACTTTAGTGAATCTTCACTTAAGCGTTAAAAAGTTTTAAATTCAAGTAGCAAAATTTATGCTTCTCAGTTAGTTAAAATTGATTTAAGTAAATA
This sequence comes from Octonoba sinensis, assembly GCA_038502835.1. Lineage (NCBI taxonomy): Eukaryota > Metazoa > Arthropoda > Arachnida > Araneae > Uloboridae > Octonoba > Octonoba sinensis. The sequence goes on along the minus strand of CM076602.1, from coordinate 44,024,671 downwards.
TTAGCAAATTGATTTTATGGCAACAAAATTTCCGCTGTTAAAAGTAATTCATTGCATAACTAGTTTAAGAAATTCAGTGTATTTTCCAAAATTATTTCAAAATTGCCCTTTTTTAGCCTACTTTCCCGTAAAAGTAAAAAAAAAAAATAATAATAAAGCATGAAAGAAGGCTTAATGTATCGAGAAAATATCGTTAGAAATGAAGAAAAGTCAAAAATAAGTTAAGTAATTAAATAAAGATTGAAAAATAAAAAATTTTAAAGTAGGGTTTTGAGATGCGGAAAAAGTGTGTCTGTCGGTCTGTCCCCCCCTAATAACTTTTGAACGAATTGTCCGATCCGAAGATCTCGGCGAGGACATCTCATTTCCATATTTTACTGTTTGGTTTGAACAATTTTTTGTTCAATTTTGAACAGTTCAAAAAATTACATTAAAATTAAACATTAGCGCCTATGGGCGAAAATGAAGCAAATTATGTAAACTCTGGGTACAAGATCCAAGTTCCAATGAACAAGCTTACTGGAGGAAGCTCTTGGCGTGAAATATTGATTTGAACAATTTTTGTTCATTTTTGAACCGTTCAAAAAAAATTAACATACCGTCTACGGGGAAATTTCAATCCTATATAATTCCTGATCTAACGGCCCGATTTGCTTGGAACAAACTTTATCGGAAAGCTCTTATGACGTAGAACATGTACGAGTAGAAAGTTCATCCAGAACTAACGAGCCTATTTTCCTATGAAATTTTTTGATCGGGATTTTCAAGAATATTTTTGAATTAATGAATGATTAAATGAATAAGCAAAAGAATGAATGAATAAATACGTGATTGAATACATGAATGACTTAATAAATGAAGGATTGAATGAATATGTATTAACCGTTGAAAAAGGTATATTTGACGCAATTAAGAACTAAAGCTAAACGAGAAAGCTAGATTAAAAATTTGAATTCGGTGTATACGGGAAAGTAGGCTCGTATAGTTCTAGACGGAACTTCTTGTTATATTTAAATGTGATTTGCAACAGGCAACCTTACCAATTAGATGGAGGGTGGAGGTAATGTAAACATTGTGCCATCTCTCCTTAGTACCAAATGGAACTCTCTCACTTCTGTCGGATATATTGCTCAGCCCAATTTTAAACATATGTGTTTCTGAAAAAAATCGTAAGTTTGCGCAGTTACTCAAGATTACTAGCTTACAGAAAAAGCGTTTAGTTAAAAAGTATCTTGCAACGCTCTCATTACCATGAAAATATCATAAACAGTAATGGACATTCAAGCCCTTCCACTGGAAAACTAATTATAACAAGAAGTTCCGTCTAGAACTATACGAGCCTACTTTCCCGTATTCAAATTTATAATCTAGCTATCTCTTTCTCTCTCTTTCTTATTTATCTTTCGTTCTAATTATTGAAAATATACCTTTTTCAACGGATAATACATATTCATTCACTCACTCATTCATTCTTTCATTTATTCAGCCATGCATTTATTCATTCATTCGTTACCTCATTCAAGTGTTTATTCATTCATTTACGCATTCATGTATTTATTCACTCATTTATTTATATTTTCATTTATTCAATAATTTATTCATTCATTCTTTTCCTCATTCATTTATTCATTGATTTATTCTTTCACTCTTTCATTTATTCATTCATTCATTATTTCACTCATTGAGTCACTGAGAAATATCCTTGAAAATCCCGATCAAAAAATTTCATAGCAAAATAGGCTCGTAAGTTCTGGATAAACTTTCTATTTCTACATGTTCTATGTTATAAGAGCTTTCCGATAAAGTTTGTTCCAAGCAAATCGGTCCGTTAGATCAGGATTTATATAGGGTTGAAATTTCCCCGTAAGCTCTGTGTTAATTTTTTGAACTGTTCAAAAATGAACAAAAACTGTTCAAATCAATATTTCACGCCGAGAACTCCTTTCAATAAGCTTGCAATAGGAACTTGGCTCTTGTGCCCAGAGTTTACAGAATTTGCTTCAATTTTGTCCATAGGCGCTAATGTTAAAATTTTTTGAACTGTTCAAAATTGAACAAAAAATTGTTCATATCAAAAACTAAAATATGGAAATGAGATGTCCTCGCCTAGATCTTTCGAATGCAAAAAGAATTTTTCCAATCGGACAATTCGTTCAAAAGTTATTAGGGGGGGACAGACCGACAGACAGACAGACCGACAGACACACTTTTTCCCCTACTTTCAAATTTTTTATTTTTCAATCTTTATTTAATTACTTCACTTATTTTTGACTTTTCTTGATTTTTAACGATATTTTCACGATACATTAAGCCTTCTTTCATGCTTTATTATTATTTTTTTTTACTTTTACGGGAAAGTAGGCTAAAAACGACACTATATCATAGACGTTCAGAAGAATATGTACAACTACCTGGAGTCACGGTGCTTTTATACTTCCCCTCCCTTCTAAAATTCAAGTGCCGCCATTTCTCCGGCTGCGCCATATCACCAGGTTAGTTGATTTTGGTTCCTTATGATGCAGCTTCTTATCACTTATCTGATGCAAACAATTATAATAACAATAAACTTATTAAATAATTGCGAAGAGAAATATTTGATATGTGTCAGAAACATACCATAAGCCCGAGGAAAAACGCTTTTGAGATCGTCAGTAGAGAACTTGTTATTAAAGCTTACTTTTAAGATATTTGCCGCGCATATGCTTTCGAATGATATGGGGAATGAAATTGGGAGACTAAAAGGAATTTTTTCTCTCGATACAGTGCGTTGTCACGTTTATTAACGTGGAAAAGCACTTAATACAGTACGAAAAAACGGAACATTACTCTATTTAAATATCATTAAGTTAATCCAAAGGAAAATGTCCCATTAGTACATCCATCCAGAAAATGCGTTTTGCTAATGCAGAAAAAACTCGTGTTTTTGAGAAGTAATGTGCTCTGCAATTTTACCAAGTATTATAATTTAAGATTTTTTTTCTTTGTTAGCCTTTTTATGATAGCGCAGACTCAAAAACAAAGTCATAATTTGGAGATTTTTACCCATGACTAGTTGTTTGTAACTGTAAGAATATTCATGGAAGCAAAAATCAATCAATTAGTAACATGGATTTGAATACTGATCTTGGTTAAAAATATGCTGTGAGTTATTGAAAGCAGCTGAAATCGTAACTACTACGTTGCTGTTAAACTATTGTGCATCCAGCATAAATGTTACTTAATAGGAAAGTAGAATATTGGGAATAAACATGTGTGAGATAAGTATTTGACATAAAATAAGTTTAAATGAAACTTAGCGGTAAGTTATATACTTTGAGAAGAAAAGGATCTAAAAGAAAATGTTTTCGCTTTATGCTAACAAATCACCGTCTGTAGTCCGCATAAATCACGAGAGTATTCAAAATGCATGTCGAATTGCCATCATTTTTCATTTACAGACGGATCAAAATGTTTTATTTCATCCGGTAAAACAAAACTTTACCGATTTATTCAACGTCAGTTGTGCCAGTTCAAGTGCCACTTATTTTCTAGTATTTTATTTAAAACTCTTTTCGAAGCTGTTTGAAAAAGCTCTTCCAAAAAGCCTCTGTCTACATATTAAAAAAAAGTGAGTACATATGTTTTCAAACATACAAGGTGTGGATATTAAATAACGAGACTGATGCTGTAAAATATTTTCTTTTAATTTCATATATTTTTACTAGTTATCACCTTCAATATACACCCCTCCTCTATCCCTACATCGCTCCATGCGAACCTTTCATTGTTCGAAACAGTGCTGGAAGTCTTTTTGTGTCAGGTCCTTTAGGACACGTGCCGCTTTCTCCTTCACAGCTTCAACGGACACGAATCTTGTTCTTTTTAATGCAGCTTTCACTTTAGGAAACAGGTAATAGTCGCAAGGCCCAAGATCTGGCAAATAAGGCGGATGGTCCAACACTGGGATGCTGAACTTGGCTAGAAAACTCTTGACTAACGATCCGGAATGAGGTGGCGCATTGTCTTGGTGGAGAACCCATGACTTGTCCTTCCACAATTAGGGTCGTTTTTTCCTTTTTTTCTCACGGAGGTCAGCAAGAACTTGAAGATAGTAATCCTAATTAATCGTTTGACCTCCAGGAACCCATAGAAGTAACACAATCCCATGAATATCGAAAAAGCAATCATCATTGCATTGAATTTTGATTTGCTCATTCGAGCTTTTTTGGCTCTCGGTGAAGATGGGCTCTTCCAGTGCATGAATTGGCGCTTCGTTTCAGGATCATAAGTAAAAAACCACGAGTCGTCACATGTTATTATCTTTTCCAATACGTTTGAGTCATTTTCAATGGCTTTCAAAGTGTCAGTTCGAACGTTTTTGCAAGCTTCATGCTGTTCAAATGAGAGAACTTTAGGCATCATTTTGGCACACACCTTTTGCATGTTAAAATTGTTGTGTAAAATCAGTCGTACGGATTCTTTATCAATTCGTACAGTTTCAGCAATTGCACGGATACGTAGTCGACGGTCAGCTCGAATGAGATTACCGATTTTTTCGATGTTTTTATCAGTTTTTGACATGGTAGGGCGTGAATCATCTTCAACCTCTTCCCTACCATCTTGGAAACGCTTGAACCACTCAAAAAAGCGTGTACGCGACGAACATTCATCCTCATACACTTCTTTTTATAAATTAACAGTTTCAGTAGCAGTTTTTCCAAGTTTCATGTGAAATTTCGCAACAAGTCATTGCTTTACTGCTACACTTAACATTTTTCCGGCGAAGCAGAAAAGCAAACTCCTAATACAAATAAAGGCTACAGCTATACTAATTCGTTTACAAAAGCGAGGTGTATTGCATTCGAAAGAGAAGGCTTCAGGATAATACCTGTCGGTACCTGACGTTTGGCGCATGCGCACTTATTCTGTAGCAGCCTCAGTCTCGTTATTTAATAGCCACACCTCGTAAAGTAAGAGTCCTAAGGACATTTTGACAAAATCATATTATTTCTAAAAAAGTTTCAGTGCATAGTTAATCCATATTTCAAAGAGATATACGCACATTGCATGATGCCTTTTGACTAAACATTCGCTGAAATTCCAAGCAAAGAACTATAATTTCAAATAAAAATTTCATGTTATATTTGATGGTGTATACGCGCATAACGCGCCTACACACCATGCGCCATTGTTACTATACATAGGTCAAGAAGTATTTGTGTCTGAGATGAAAATGACTTGTGTTGTTAACATTTTAGACAAATGGCGTACATTTTAAAGAATTTTAGACTTACATACTTAGTGAAATTACCTTTGTTTCTTACATTTTCATTCTGTTGCTGCAGTTGCATTTAAAACGGGTTTCTTATTTTATTTTTCACTTCGTTTGAAATTTATAAATTGTATGAAGTTAAAAGCAACACTTAGAAGGAATCATATTTTGTGCTGTATTAAGTTGCTTTAATTTACTTTCCAAGGCCATTATAATGTATTGACATTTTCTGTCCTTTGATTAATCAATTCTTTTATCGTAGTACATTTTGTAAGTATTGGGTACAACTAAATATGAAAAAAAGACGATGGGCTAAATGGTAGGATCTAAAATAATCAAAAGAATGATTGACGGAATAATTATATTAGTTATCGAATTTCTCTTGTACCAATCATTAAAGTCCCAGCGACAAGAGATGAAATAGCATAAAAAAGGCGATTCAAAAGAAGAAAGGAAAAAGAAAAGAAAGAAGAAAAAAAAAAACCTAATTCGATTGTCATTTTAGAAAATCGATGAATACAACTCATATAAGAACTCTTTTCTTCAACGGTGATGTCGAATTTACTGTTCTGCTTCAAACTGTGTCATGTGGCGCGTGATAATCTAATGTTAAAATAATAAAAAAAAAAGCCAACAGCAACTAAGTCTGATAGAGGTTGTGTGTTGTAACATTTAGCATGTTATTAAAACCTTTTCTTAATTAAAAAATTCGTTATTGTTTAATAAATATAATTTAAAATATAATATTTCTTCAAGTGAAAAATATAAATATTTACCTTTCTGTTTAACAATAAATCATAAAAGCGGCGTTACTACAGCATATTTAATGCCAAAAAATGGGCTTTCTTGTAAATCCAAGCAGGAGAATGTAATATTTTTGAATTTTTTTGGTACTGTAATGCATCTGATGTTATATCATTTATTACTTCAAGAGTTTAATTTATAGATTCTATCATTTCTTATGAAAAAAAAAAAAAAAACATTATTATCAGCTCTATTTTGTACTAAATAAATCAGCCTTAAAGATAACAAGAATTTGATATTTAGCCTATGACAATGCTTAATTACCTTATTCATCATCTGTTCAAAATATGTACTACAATTATTTCCCTGGAAATGTAGTACGTGTAACAAAGGGGAAAACATTTGACCGAGTGTTGGGAGTGGAGTTTCACTGTTTGTTGCTGTAAAGTTTACAATACAGCAGTTTTACTAATCATATAATGTTTACTGGAACTGCGAATTGCGTTTGTCAAACAGGATCATGTGTTTGACGAAATTAAACTTTAGTGGTACAAACATGGATTATGTAAGAGAATGGGAGATAACTTATTAGATTGTGTAATAACTGATCAGTCTTAGCGATTCGAATCACTGGTGATACACTGTTAGAAATTTCATCATGAAATTACGGTTAAATGACCGGCAGCCGTCTGTCCATTTAATTCACCGTTAAATTTACGGGCTGGAACATTTTTCTATCTTTACGGGACCTAACCATTTGCAATCAGCTTGGTTAAAAAGCCGTAAATACAAAAGTTTACGGTTTTATAACCATTTAAAAATGGTTTCAAAACAGAATTTTTACCGTTTTTGAACCATTTCGAGGTGTAGAAACAGTAAACGGAGCTTGCCGGAATCGAACCCGCAGTGCATGATCTAACAATCTCGCGCTCTATCCATTCGGCCATCGGTACCACACAAAGCGGTCGTTTATTTATCAATAAATCTTTCTTTTCAACGGGAGAAGAAAGATTTATTGATAAATAAACGGCATTAAAAATGAAATTTCAGTTTTTGATTGGATCCAAAGCCATTTTTGGTCTAAATTTACTGTATATTGGCGAAAATCATTTTATTTGCTGCAAAAATTAAAATACAAACAAGCTTCAGCAGCTCAAGTTATGGGTTCGCTCATTCGCAAACAGTTCGGGAATCCGATGTCTCCAATTCTTGATTTACGTGTGTGTGTGTTTCTATTTAGTAACCACAGCTTAAGCCACTTTATTTTTCTTTTTTTTTATATACACATGCAGAGTCGAACTGATAAATCTTTATTTATATTTTACCAACAACGTACGACGGTAAGATTCCACAACCAAGATTGGACGCCCGATTACGGTTAGTTAAACCTTCTTTAGGATAAACAGAGAATGAACGATTTTTTTCACAGTAAGTGGTTTGAGTACCATCTTTTAAATGGTTATTCAACTGTTGTAATTAAATATGGTAAAATAACAATCAAATAAATGGTTATTTTACTATTTTCTTATGGAAATTTTTAACTGTAATTTTTAAGATACGTTTGCACATTTTCAGTTTTTAAAATTAAAGCAAATAATTCAACTTAATCAGTTGGAAATACGGTGATATGCATTTTGTCTATTACTACTGTCGTTTATACATTTATCATAGAAGTATGTTCTGCTGTTGTTTTGTAAAATGTTAAGAGGAAAAACCTGGATTTATTTCCCCACTAAGGTTAAAAAAAAATCAATAAATCGCTAAAGTGTAGGGGAATTTCAAAATGGAAAACTGCATGTTTTGTTTTACAAAGTTGGGGGACAAGTATTTGTAGTTATTTTATAATATTTTATTATATTCAGGAAGGGGAAGTAGAAGAAGTGCATTTATTGGTTGGATGGATTTTAATTATTGTCGCAACAGCGTTTATAAGCTATACAGTAGAATACACTTGTTATAATTTAACTTGTATATAAATATGTTTATATTTAAACTTCAATAAACAGTACATTTGTACCCTAAAATAATATTTAACAAAAGAAGAAAGTAAAACACGTTCATCAACTTTTTACTTTAAAACTACCTCCGTTAAAGAATTGAAAAAAAAAATAATAATACTGTAAGTGAAATAAACGTGAAAAAAAACGGTAAAAAAGTAAAAGAATTGCTGAAATGAGGTTAGTAGCACCTGTTTAAAAAAAATCTTAAGCGATGCTGGTGAAGTAAATTATTTTGTAATCGTAAATAGAGTATGTCCAATCCTGTTTCTTGTAAAAATGATGAATTGTATGTTCTCGGCTGCCGGAATAAAGTAATAATTTAAAACCTCTCAGAGATGGATGCACATAACATAATTTTAAGTATATTGGTAAGCAGTGTGCAGGTGTGAATTGTTATGCTATGTTTGAATTTGTGAATTAAAGTTACAGAAAAAATGAATTTAAAAAAAATCTTGCGAATAAAGCGATGCATAAAATTGGTTCATACTTATATAACTAATTTCTTCAAAATTACCTCAAACAAAAAGTTCCAACTTTACTACTGTAGATAATGGATCGAAAACATCAAAGCAAAACGCCTAAACAATTTATAGTTTCTGGGATTTTAATCTTAAAAATAAATATTTCTATTTGTTTTAATTGTTGTATTAACTCTTGCCTTTTTCAATATTCATCTGAAATGCTCTGAAACGAAAAGTAAAGCTCCAATGTTGTGAGATGCTAATGGATATTGCATTGCTTCCGATATAGTCACCTTTATTCAGCAGCCCTGAATGTGTGTCAAACATTTCCACGTCCCAAGTGGTTTGAGTCTTACAGAACCGCAGCTCAGTAGAATTCTGTTCTGGACTTTTTTGTCAGAGATATTTTCACATTAGTGGAAGAACGAAACGATAATGGACCTTTCCCCCACAGAGAATTGTAAGAAACGTCTTCTTGCATTACACGTAAATGTCTAAAAATATACATTCTTCGATTTTTCATTTTTTTCTGCATTCGGGATATATTAGTCAAATCATCTTAATAATAAATATTTTTAAATTATCTGACACTAAATGCTTCACAAATGCAGTTTAAGTACAAGTTTTTCTTTTCTCGTTAGGTTATTATATCGATGAATCACATAAATGTATCGCGTTTTAAAAAATAAATGCAGGTAAATGGTGACAAATAATAATGGAGAATTACAAGGTTTTTGGAAAGTGTAAGGTTTTAGATTCTTTCATTGTCAGACCATGGATCACATGTCAGGTGATCTAAATCTGTCAAATGACTGATATGCAAATATGTAACTTTATTTAATCTAAAGGAATGAAGAAAACATCTTACGTAGGTTTTGTTTATTTTTTACGGTTTTAGTATTTTAACGATTTTTTTACTGCTAGTAATTTTTCAGTTTTTTAATAACCTCAAACTGCGTTAAACCCTAACGGTCGCATCATTTTCAAGAGAACATCAACTAAAGGGCCTACTTTTTTTCCAAAAGAAAAAAATATCATTCTTAAAATGTTAAATCTCTAATTATATTATAAATAGTTTGATACTATCATCTAGTATGTAAGACAATAAATAAATAAAAATAATTTAACTTTGTGCAAGTAAACAATAATAATAAAATTACACGTTAATTTAAAGCACAAATGAGCAAAAAAATGCAGACATATGTTTCGGGATTGCTTGGAATCCCTTTTTCAATGCGACAGGGAGCTTCTAGATGCAAAACATCAATCCCGAAACATATGTCTGCATTTTTTTGCTCATTTGTGCTTTAAATTAACGTGTAATTTTATTATTATTGTTAATAAATAAATAATTTTTCGGGATTGAGGCGAGGATTTTTTAAAAATGTTTTGGTGAGCCACTTCGGAACATTTCAACCCGTGATTCTGAAGGGAGCGAAAGGATAGGGGTTAATTATAAAACTTAGTGCATTCGGTTTCCGGGATTATCTATAATTAATCTTAATCGCTAAATGTTTTAAAGGGTTTACTTCTCTTTCATAATTTTTTTACTTTCACGCCTTTAAATATTGTCCTGTTTTACTTTTCATACACCTTCAGCTAAATTTTGTTCTTTGTAATTCTTGTACATATATTTTGAAATATTTGAAAAGAGGCAAAAGCATGGTAAATAATTCTTAATTGGCTTTTCCCCTTAGAAATTTGTTGTTTCTTTCAGAGACGTGGTGCGGTTAAATGCATACGGAAATATTGATTCCCGATTGATTTTATCCGATACAGTGAAGTGCCTTTCTCCGTTGATGCGACTACTTTGAAATTATTCTAAATATACTAATTAAGGAAAGTGGTAAACTTGTTTTCTAATGATTAGGTTGTACAGATAATTAATTCTGACTTAGTTTCTTTTTGGTTCAGCAACATTTTAACTAGTTTTGTGGTAAATTTCTAGTGTTCCCATGCTTGATCAAACGAAACGACTCTGTTTTACATTTGAGGCACCTAGAAACAAAGGAATACAAGTGACAAAATTGAAACTTGGATACAACTAGTGAAAATGGTAAGGAAAGCACTGTTCTATATTGCGGTCAAATATTTTAGAGATAGCCTTAACACGAGGGGTTTCCCAACAAGATTTATATATATGTAAAACATACATATGTATGCAGTTCAGCTAAATTTTGTGATTATGCATATGTAGTTTTGTAATATACATGTACATTCATTATTTTCTTTTCCTGTTTTACCTTAAAAATTTTTTATTAGAAAAGATATTTGTAACATGTTTTTATTAAAAATGTCAGAAATATCAAAAGAGTTTTTAATTAAACGTAGAGGAGCACTTCAAATGCGTCCCTTTTCGTGTTTTGAAAATTTTGAAAGTTTATCTGAGTGAAACACATCTGCTCTTTAACTGAAAAATTCCTTCAGAATTGTGTTACTTCTTATTTTATAAGTTTATTACTGGCTAAATGGTAATATTAACTCGGCTTTAAACTTACAGTAAATGATTTTTTTCAACTGAAAAATTCATTTATTTCATTAATTTCTTAATTATATCATTTTAAAACATTTCGGTTTTTCCGATTTTCTGGGTTTTGCAGATTTTATGCGTTAAAGGATATATTACTTCATCCGAAAATGAATTTCTGTAAGATTTTGTTCCCTCACAACCCCATTTGGACTTTATTTCTTACACAATATTGGAGTTCTGAACCTATTAATGAATGTTTGAAATCGCAGCTTTGCTTAAAAGAAATATCATTTTTGGAAGGTTTAAAGTGTTTATAGATTTTCATATAATTTGTGTTAAAATACAATAAAGAGCAATCAATTTAGGAATTAAGCAAATATTTCAAAACTACACTTTTCTGTACAAAATTCTTATAATTTTCTGATATTTTTATGACACCATGCTTTTTATTCATTTTTGTTTTATTTTACAATTCACCAAGTCAATACTAAGCAAATTATTTGCGTAAGTATTTTAAAATTGCGATTTTATTAATGAATTTTAATGCATTTTTAAACAATTGTAGTAATACTAATTAAGACAACCTATGTAGGTATTAGGTACGAATAACACACTCTAAATAAAATGACAGTGCAGTAGGAAGTACTCGTATTAGACATTGTAAAGTATTTAAGTTTAGTATGACAGTGAGGACAAAACTTTTTCTCTGCATTAACACTGATCTGGAGGATAAACAACTTTTACATAATTCATTTTTGCTTTGAATTGAAGTAAAAGCGGCTTTGTTGACAAAGATGTCACCAATTTTTACATTTGGCAGAAATTGGATCCAAATTGACTAAATTTTTCAACAATGTGTATGTAGACATATTCTTTTTTTAATAACATACCGAAGTTATGCGAATCTTTTTAGAACACTGTATTAACAATTCTGCGTATATTTCCACAATTCATCTCACTAATTTTCAATACCAGGTTGCAATCAGCGTTTCTATGTTTTAGTTTTCGTAAAAATAAAGATATACAGAAAAATATTTTACAAATAAATATTCTGAAAAATATTCCTTTTAAAAAAGAAGAGAAAGGGCATGAACCGAGAAGAAAATGTGCCTATAAAAGATAATAAAACTAAAGATCGAAAGAGAAAGACATATTTTTCTTAGATATTTCATATAAACATGAAAAGGCAATTTTATCTTTTGAAACTACCTATTCCTTATAAGTTGTCGATAAGAGATTGTAAGAGTATAAAATGCGTAAAGATATGGGATTTTTCATATCGCTCTAAAGGAAACAAGTTATAAAGTAAAATCATAGCCATACAACAATATATTGGAAAAGTGAAAGGTCAGGTTGCTTGACTGGTATTTTATTGCTCTATGAATATTTTTTTTATTTATTTATGAAACAATGACATCGAATAATAGATAATACATTTTAACTCTAAAATGTATTCGGCACTTCCCATGATGTGCTTAGCTCAGATAATTTTGAAAGTGATTTTAAAGAGAACTATGGAGGCTTTTGTATCTTTTTAACAAATGAAAAATCATGTGTATGAAACATGTAACATTCGTGTAACTCAATTGGTAAAAAATCATTTTATAATTTAACATCATATACTGTATAAAATCATGTAATACATACATTTAGTTATAAGTTCCTATTTATATTTTTATTTAGAAGCTGAAGTTGCTAAATTAATTTCCGTAAGAAAAATTTCTACATGTTTCTTTTTTACACGAAGAGTTCTCATTGAGTTAATATTTTTGAAAATTTATCGATCAACTTTTGATTGAATTAAATGCTGCAAAACTTCCGTTCTTTATACGTTATTAAAAACGATTGTAACTATCAATTGTAATTCTACTGTTGAATGTGGAATGGTTAGAGCAAACTCTAAGTGCATATTTATTTCAAAATTTCACTTATATGTAATTACATTTTTTTGTCAATTTGGCTATATTTCTTTGGAATTCAGTTAAAACATTGAAATAATTTATTTATAACATACAAACTTGCTATCTTATTCAACAAAATTTGCTTACCCGTTCATTTTAAGCAGTACGTCAACTCGCTTAAGTATCGTGAAATAAGATCTTAAAGGTACTACTTCACGGTAAAGCTCAAAAAAGAAATGAAAAGATCATTACTTTTTCAACCTCAACCTAATTCATAAAGGATAGGTTATTTAACCCCTGAAATTTTAGTGATTATCAAACACTGTCGTCCCGCAGAGGACCAGGCGGCAGAAGCTCGGTTCCCGTAGAACACCGAATGTGAAGCAACATCGACTTAAGTTAGTGTTTGGGAGGTGTGACAACCTCTCGCGGCTGGTGCACGTTAAATAGGTCGTGGCTCCAATGTCCTCCAAGTGAAACAATACCTCTGGGGGTGCTAACTCCATGTGACGGTCTCTCATCTGGGAGCTGGCTCAAAAAATTAAGAGACCGCATATAAAGGGGAGGAAGTCGGACTCCTGCCTATAAGGGCCCCGTAAGACTCAGGAGCAGCGCACCTTCGTGCGAGGATACGATGACAACAACAACAACAACAACATCAAGCACTGTCGCAAGCCTTTGTCACAAAATGTCACACTTCAGCAGATCCCTCTCCACCCCCTTGTCGCATGTCACGCTATGTTGCCTAATGCATGATGTCACACTTTTTGTTGCTCCTCCCCTCACCTTGTCACAATTTCACGAGCCTTAGATCTCCTTAATTCATAATTAAGACCCGACTGGGTTCGTCATTCTTTGTTAACGAAATTTTCCCTGTAGCACATTATTAAACTAGAACCAAGCGAATTTAGCGTTGGAATTCTCTACAGCATAAAAAAAATTAAAAGCTTTGGGATCATTCATAAATGATGTCACGCTTCGCTGGGGGAGGGGGGTTCGTGAAATTGTGACAAAGTGTGCCAAGGGGAGGGGAGGGGGGTCCACTAAAGTGTGGCATATTGTGACAAAGGGGGGGGGGTCAAATATATGGGACAAAAAAGCGTGATAGCATTTATGAACGGTCCCTTTTACTGCGTAACTTAGAAACTTTGGGATGCTAAAAAATGCTAGAATTTGCCCAACAATCCAAATTTGACCATAATAAATAAATTTAGCATTGAAAACATTGTGCTATTTCTATAATTATATAAGTAATATTAATTAAATTTGACGATTATAACGTCGGGTTTATTTCGATCGTCATAACTTAAAGCAAACCTATTGTAAATCATTGTCGCTGCAGGGCCAATCGACCTCATAAATGTAGCCGCTTGTGCTTCTCCCGATTCCTTACGAAGTTGAGTGGCAGTTGAATAAAACTTAAATGTTTGCTTCCGTACACCATTCTCATTTCATTGTTAAAAGAAGCCTTCGCTCAAAGCCTCACTTTTATTGTAATTGCTTTTAATATTACTGCTTAATGGCAACAAACTCTCTCTAACAACGAGTTTTACATTTATTACCTAATAATTTACTCAACCAAGACACGTAGCCATCAGCTATCTATAACAATGTAACAAAGATGGTTGGAGCCGTTACAACCCTTGCTGCCTAAAGGGTTGCCACAAAGGGAATGTTCATCGCTTTTCGGGGTATTTTTTGTTCCCATCCGCTAAATTTTCAATTTTGAAGACTAAAAACTCCGATTTTTGAGGCACGGAAGGAGGCTATGAAAAACCCCGATTTCCGGAGTACACCCGGAATACAATCACCTCTGACTTGCGCTATAAAGACGTGACAGCCACGTCAAGATGTTTTTTGTTCCAAAACCGTCAGCGTGGCCCCCAGGGGACATCAGAAAGACCTAGTGCTAATAGGGAAGGATATTGAAGGAGAACCGAAAGTATCAACAGAAATAAACGTGCAAATAATGAATATTCTTCGCAGTCGACAGTATTTCAGCCCAATAATAAAAAATCTTGCAAGAAGCATACTTTCAAAAGAAAACTTCCACCAAATCAGAGTTTACTTCAATAATTGTAATAATTACTAAAATCGTAAAGTGTTTTGTAATATTTAAAAATATATATTTTGTTTTTGTTAATATTCATTAAATGGAAAGTAAAAAACATGTATAGGTAAGGTGCTAACAGTTGGCGAACATTTCAATCTGCATTTCATTTTGCCTTCATTTTGGAAGTTTGGAAAGCTTTCCCTCCTTTCATCAAAATTATGACGCCAAGTAGTGAACTTGGCGATCAATTCACTCCTCTTTGTCTGAAATTTCATACGTCCATAAAAATAAATGAATTCCGTAAAATGCGTTTCTCCGCCAGCGCAGTGCTAATACAAAGAAACTAACAGGCTCTTGCTACAATATGTTAAAGTTAATTTGCCCTCTATGCATCAGTTCAATTTCTTATATATATATATATATATATATATGTATAAATATTAAATATATTCCGTAAGGCGTAATTTCGATTGATAATCCTCATCAAAAATTTTCACGTTTTCCTAAACCGATATCTTTTTACGACACAAATGTAAAAATTCGATGAAAGAAATTTATGAATATGTAATTTCTTGCAAATAGAGATATGATTCAAGACGAGGAAAAAAGGATTAAAAAATAACAAGAGGTTCCATCTAGAAATATGCGAGCTTACTTTCCCGTATACATCAACTTTAAATTTGTAATCTAGCTCTTTCTCTCTCTCTCTCTCTCTTTCCCATTTAGCGTTAGTTCTTAATTGCTTAAAATACAGACAGACCGATAGACACCTTTTCCCCATCTCAAGACCCTACTTTCCTTTTTTTTTTTTCAATATTTATTAAATTACACCACATATTTTTGACTTTTCTTTATTTTAAGGATATTTTTACGATACATTAAGCCTTCTTTTATACTTTATGTATTATTTTTTTTACTTTAGTGAAAAGTAGGATAATCAGCACTGAATTAACCCCTTGAAGCACGAGTTTTTTTTTCCCGAAAAACTGGTAAAAAGTTTGAGTTTTCTTTCGACTGAAAATAATCATATAGGTATACTATAAATGGTTTGGCATTTTCAGTTTGTGTGGCTAACTAGAGAACGGGAGGTGAGGTAAAAGTAATATAAAAAATATATACAAACAAGGTGAAAACGGATCTTAGACAGGCATTAGAAATAAAATAACGGGAGATACAAGATCGCCCGTGTGAGACACGGGCATGTGCAAATTTGCCGGTAACTTTCGCCCGTGTCAGACACGGGCTAGTGCGTTAAATGGTTAATATGAATTAGGAGTAGTAAGTACCAATTAGAAAGATGTTTTTGCATTCGAATGATCTCGGCGAGTATATCTCCTTTGCATATTTTACTTTTTGATGTAAACAATTTTTCGTTCAGTTTCGAACAGTTCAAGAAATCTTAACATTAGCGCCGAAATAAAACAAACTATGTAAGTTCTGGGAATAAGATTCAAGTTCCTGTGAACAAACTTATTGGAGTTAAGAATTTTTTAAGAAGCTTTCGGCTTGAACTATTGATTTAAACAGTTCAAAAAAAAAAAAAAAACATAGCGCCTACGGGGAAATTTCAATCCCATATAAATCCTAATCAAACCGGCGGATTTGCTTTTAACAAAATTTATCGGAAAGATGTTACGATGTTTACAGATACGAAGATTAAAAAGAACGAAACGAGCCTATTTTCCCATGACATTTTTTGGTCGGGATTTTACAGGATAATTCTGAATGAATGAATGAATAAATGAATTAGTGAAAGAAAGAATGAATGATTAAGCGAGTGAATAAATGGGTGAATAAATGAATTAGTGAAAGAAAGAATGAATGAATAAATGAATGAGGGAGTGAACGAATGAATGTGTGAATAAATGAATCAGTGAAAGAATCAATGATTAAGCGAGTGAATAAATGGGTGAATAAAGGAAAAAATAATTAAATGAGTGCATAAATGCAAGAATGCGTAAATAAATAAATGAGTGAATGAGTATGTATTAACCGTTGAAAAGGGTATATTTGAAGCAATTAAGAACTAAAGCTAAATTTGAAAGAGAGAAAGAGAAAGCTAGATTATAAATTTGAAGTCGGAGTATACAGGAAAATAGGCACGTATGTTCCAGACGGAACTTTTTGTTACAATCAACAATGCATCCTTTGCACTCTCATAAGGTAGGAGGGAAAAAAATGTAGGAAATGTTAGGAAAACATATTAAAATAATAATGCAACACTGCTATCGGGAATTTCGTAAGAAAGTCATGAGCGCTAGCGAGTCATGGGACTGTTGTCGAAGGTTGCTGCGTATAGACGCATACTAGTACTTAAGACTTATAATAATAAAAGGCGGCTCTATAAAGCCTTACACACAGCATATAGGATCTGAAATTCAATAGGGTCTTGTAGTGCCATCTACCGTGTTGTGTTACAAAAAAATTACCCATTGTTGACTAAAACGTAAAGGCTAATAATGCAGATTCCTTGTTATTGTTGGTTGATTCCACCACATATTTTTCAATCTTCTTGTATCACATATCACAAGTTTATATAATACCTCAACTATTAACAGTTGTCCAGCTTAGTGGCGTGCGGACAAAAAAGCGAGTTAAGAAAAACGCTGTAAAATACAATGAAACGCGATTTTCTGCATGTAAACAATCTAAATTTGTTTGAATGTGATTGTAACTTTAATCAGAATAACTAGTACGATATTTCAACAAATTTATAAGTTGAAAGCAAAGCTACTGCAAGGCTGCACTTCATCCATTTTATTGTTTAAGTGTTATTACAGTAACGGTTACGATCAAGTTCAGCCTTGGCTATTGTAGTAACCGATTGAGTAATAAAACCTTCTTTTATTTATCAGTAATGTAGTGTTGTGGAAAAACTAAACACTTCTCAAAAACACGCAAAATTGTGTAAAATCATGCACGGGAATTAACATAACTATTTGTCCGAGAAAACATGAGTCAAAAATTGCACAATTCTTAACATAAATTGAATTTCAGGTAAATATTCAAATTTACTGAGAAAGTCTCCTACTTCAACATTTGGAAACGTTTTTAATAATTTGTATACTTTTCTTCCGTAATTAACTTACTGATTCAACATCTATTCCTTTTTTATTATCTTGTACGACGGTTTTTTTTCCTTTTATATTCGTGTATGTATCAGGTTTTAAGTAAATGTGTAGTTTGTGACATGTCTTAGCGGCTTTTCCCAGCTATAATTCTTGGTTTTTATTCAATGTAGAGCTTCTCATGAAAAAAAAATCAACGTTTTTGTTGCAAGTTACTTGCTATTCCCAGCTATAATTCTAGGTTTTTTACTCAATGAAGATTGTCTCATGATTAAAATAATTTTTTAAATATTTCTAGAAAAAAAAAAAAAAACAGGCGACAACATCACATACAACAAAGAATAAAAACAAACACATTGCACACAAAATGGTGATCGCTAGTTCACTGACTCTAAGATCGTTCTTCTCTAAAACTGCATGGCTCCTTATATTGAAAGATTATTTGTAACAAATTTAAATTAGATACAAGAAGCAGTTACATTATTAGCATTTATTTTATTGTTTCTAATTTTTGATGGGCCATTTGTTGTAATATTTTCATAATTTTATTTTTTTTCGTTGTAAGTTTCGTCTTTTACTTTTTTAGTTTTGCTACATTTTTAGGAAAACTCTATGTCTACTCACTGAACCTTTGAAAATTACCCATGTATTTTTTCCCATATTTATACTAAGTAACATGGTACTTGTTAATGAGTCAGAATAATAATAAAAGTGAAACGAAATTCTTCAAATATTTCTCAGCACTAAGTTTATTCAAAATCAAGCATCGTTGTTAGTCAAAATATGTCTGATTAATTTGTGAATATTTCTGATATAATAATTGTAAGCATTAAGTGAGATATAAAAGTATTTGAGCAATTCATTCCAATTAATGCATTAAGCATACTTAAATAAGGCATTTGGTACAAAGCAAAGGGCTTCAAATCTATTGGATTTATGTGTGTGTCATTGAATTCTAAGCTTTCAATTAATTTGGCTTTAAATAGCTCCAAGTATTGAAAGAGTGTTAGTCTGCTTATTCATTAAATGATTCTGCCTTTTTCTTTCAGACATTGTGAAATTTAAACCATTAACAAATTTTCGTAATGAATAAACATATTATAAGGGATCTAAAGTAAAGCGTTCAAATCTGATCCATTCAAATGGTCTTTGATGATAGGGACTTTATACATAAATAAGTAAATAATCAAATCATTGTTTTGAAAATACTTCATACTAAAATAATTCTTATTTAGTTGCAAAATTTTTAGGATGCTGGAACTTTATTTCACCTTATTTCATTTCACGCTTTCAACACCAGTATCGTAAAGCTTGTTGGAGATGAATCTCAAAAAGTGGAAAGGATATTTGTGGTAGATGGCTCCCTTGATTACACTAAAAGAACAGCAACCCATTGATTACGCTGAACTTATTAGTTTACTAGGTAGAATGTGTGGATAAAGGGAAGAAACACAATATAGAGAGAAAAGAAATGACGTTTTGGTTCGGAAATTACAAAATTAATCAAGTCAAAACTATATCGTGTTTTAGAAGTTTTATCCTACAGATTAATACACTTAATTTAATTTCTAAAGCTTTGTTCTTTTGGTCACATTACCAACTATACGTTCGTAACGTTTCTCTTTATACAAGTTTTGATAATTTATTAAAGTGATTATATCAAGTACAAATTAATGTAGTGTTTTTACAAGAGAGTGGCATGTCACAGTGAATGCAATACTACTTTTAAGAGACGTGATCTTGATATTTTAGTCATGTAGAGAAGAAAGCTAAAACGTCCAAAATCTTAGTTTCGAGAAAATATACTAATGCATCTCAGAAACAAATATTGCCCTGCATTAGTCATTAACGACTTATCACTTCTGATGTCATACATAATATTAAAAAAAAATTTGATGATTTATCTAAAATTTTCCTTAGAACTTCATGATTTATCTTTAAACTTAAGTAGGGTAAAAATCATCTAAGAATTCATTTACAAACGGTTTTGTTTAGACAGCAAACAAAGGACTAGCAGCTAATTGAGGGAAACTGAATTTGGTTTGGAGTGAACCAGCAAAAAGTAACGATTGCACTGTGCTTTAACTGTATAATATGATTTTGTTACTTCTTCTCATTATCAGTGAGATTAGCACATACATTAGCAAAAACTGCACGATTTATAAGCGAAGTTTTTGATATTATGATCTGGATTTTTTTTAAAGAAGGAAAGCTGTGGTTCGTTGTCTTCATATTGTTAATATTTTGAATAACATACAATGCGTCGCTATTAATGAACATAACTATATGAAGAAAACCCGTATTTGTTTTGTTTCGTTTTTAAAGTCAGTGAAATTCAGCTCATTTGATCGCCGATATGTTTGAGAATTCTCCTTAGGATTTTTACAAGAGAGAAATTCCTTAATTGTTGCAAATAAGGGAAAATAAATTATGTTTGGCGTCACCCAGTAAAAGGTAACGTTTTCACTGTGTTTTAGTTGTATCATATGATTTTGTTAATTCTTTATGTAAAAGTAATTTTGTTAACAATACGTTTTTGAATATTGTGGATCCATGCCTTAGGACTGTTCAACCATTTTCTATTCCCACCATGACAACAGTGAATCTGGTCACGCCCCAAAATTAAAGGCAACTTTTATCCTCGTCAGAGGTGTCCGAGTTCTGCCCGGAGTTACTGCAGAATCAAGATGGCGGCGTCTTGAGAAAAAGCCTTTACGGAAAAATGGCAAGGTGACTGGAGATGTTCTTTTAAGAGGTACAAACGTTTTGAAGAAAAGGCCCATGTCTGCTGTTTCTGAGTCAACAAGTAGACACAATGAAATTACCTGGCTTGAAATGCTTTTGGTAAATAGCTCCTTCCGCTCCCCAAGTCAAATGTTGGATTTTAATTGTTCTAAATAAATGTGGTGCTTTTAGAGACCTTTATGTTTCATGCTCTACATTCCAGTCGTTCGGTAAGAGTTCCTTTGAGTATCAATTTATGATTTCTAGTGCAAATGAAATGATTTCCCCATATCTAAATCTTTACTATTTGGATAACTAGATTAAGCTGTTATTGGTGCGGAAACACTCAGCTAAATTACAATCCGGAACTTAACACCACAAATGAAAATGTCATGAAGTACAACTTTTTCACCTCTTCTCAAGTATTAAATTACTTCATTTCCTGATTTCAGGATAGTTTTTCTTTTGTACTAATATGTCAAATTTTCTGGAAATCATTTCATTGAGTTGAATAATGCAAAGCACCAACAATAAACTTAGTTAACTATTTTAAAAGAAACGCAATATTTGCATGAACACATACGTGCCTACAATTTTTATACAATTGAGTGCAAACAATTCAAAAAAGTATCAAAATCATAAGCCACAGTTAAGAAGTATTTCAGATAATACATTTTACAGGGCGATTCCAAACAATTTCTAGATTTCATTGGTAGCTGACTCCCTATTCAGTTTTATGTCGAGACCTTGATTTGAATGTATGAAGTCTTTCATAATTTTTGTACACGTAATTTGTTTAATGGTGTATAAAGGTGCACCATTGGCACATTAGGATAAATTGTCGAAGATCTTTCTAGATATTAAACAAGGGAAAAATTTAATGAAACCGGTCATTTATGAAAATATAGAGTATATCTTTAGAGAGCAGAAATAAAATAAAAATGTCTGTCTATACCTTACAACCACAGCAATCAAGGAAACGCAAATAATTTGGCAGAAACTTTTATCCCAATAAGAGGAAAGCTCCACGCAAAGATTAACTCCTGGTTGCCGAAAATCTGTTATCAGTAAAAATAGATCCTGCCTAAATCGTAAGATTAGAAGAATGGACCTGATGTGATGAGAAGAGATAAAATAAGAAAGTAGAAGGTATGTTTCGGATGAGATAAGATGACGTTTTCTTTTTATCGGTAAGATACAAAAAAAATCCTCTTTTTCCAGAAGTAAGAACTTAATTTCTCCAAATAAATGAAAATAAAAATAAAAATTACTGCACATAATATTATACTTGAATTAGCATAATATACTCGAATCGGATAAATTCGAAATAGTGTTATTTTCATTCCAATTTAAAGAATTGTTTCAGCAATAAAATAGATAAAAAAAGTATAAAAACTAGAAACAAATATCTCATTTTCTAATATATACTATCATTCTCTATTATTTACACTCCAGTTATCTTCATAGCTCAGTAAAAAGGTGCTGGTGAAGTTTTTAAATTTTATTTATCCTGCATTATTAACTCATGTCATTGTTGCAATTATTTTCAATTTTTGTTTATAATTTTTAGATACCACACTGCTCAATAATTCCCGAAGCTCTAATTTTGATTTTTTCTTCGTGTTTCATAATTTGTCTGTGGCATATGGGGAATTAAAAATTCATAGTGCATTTAGACATTATAGGATTATATTACAAAATTGCCATGAAGAACTATATATTTAACACTAGATACTTATTACAACCAGATATTTAACACAACTAGATATTTAGCACTAGATATTTTCAATACATATTTAAGAAAACTAGTTATTTAACACTAGATCTTTAATACTATCTATTTAACACTTTTTATTTAACACAACTAGATGTTTAACACTAGATATTTAACACAAATACATATTTAACACAACTAGATATTTAACACAACATATATTTAATGCTAGATTACTTAAACTTAAGGAAGGTATTTATCATTTACCAAGTATATCTAATTTCAGCTCAGTAACAAATTAATGCATACTGTTTATTATGGACATTATGTTTGATTATATTTTACTCTTTTACGTTCAAGACAAAAGTATGAATTTGCGTAATTTCTTTCTCCAAAAATTTCAAACCATTTGCGAAGAAAACTTGACTTAAGGAGTAAACTTGAGGACATTAGGGTATAAAAATAATGAATCAGTCCTTGATTCTGTATGCTTAATTTTATGTGTTTAAAATAATTTCACAAAATTCAAAAATGATTCATGGTATAGATAGAAACTGAAGTGAAAGGGGAAAAAATGTTTTGACCTTAAGAAAAAATCAGAAAACTACTTTTAATATTTCTTAAAATATTCATTTTCATAAATATCTCCACCATTTGTGTTTTTTAATTTTCTTTTTCCGATACGTTTTGCGTACAATAACAAAAAAGCACGGCGCGGCCAATTCAAATTTTGACGCACGTTCATATGTGCACAATAAGACAGATAGAACTAGTTTAAAGACAAGAATCGAATGTTCGAGGGTTTGAGGGCCTGTGGGAAAAAACAATGCATTGTCATTCTGAAGTTGCAAGCCAATTTCATGAGTCATCTTGAAAGAAATTGAAAGACCTCAATGATTATTTTGAGAATAATCTTATCGTACAGAATTGATTTTTTCACTTTCAATTCCCTTTATGTGTAACCATTTTGTAAATCCAAGTGGATAAAATTCTATTCAGCTATTTTTAAATAAATCAATAGTCCCTGTGCTTTATGGGGAATCTTAAAATTGACGCTTAAGTAGAAACACCGATTGATTGATTTTCTAAAGATAGCTGCTAATTCTACGAAAAAACAATCATGCAATTAAAATGATTGAGATTGCTACTTTAAATTTTCTAATAAAGATTTCAAGTCACGCATTATTGTTTCATAATATTATTAACTGTATTAAGAGATTGGTTAAAAATAGCTTTTTTTTTTGGTAAAACTAAAAATGCATGAATTATAAATTCTTTAAATATTTAAGTATTTAAAAGTGGCAAAGTTACACTTTCAAGAACACTGCATTTTTCTAGTTATTTCTGATTTGTTTGTCTGGCTCGTGTTTTCTGATTTGTTTTAATAGAGGAAGTGTACCAATTTTTTTTTCTTCCTACAACTTTCTTAATATTTAAAGTAAAATATTTTGTCCGTTGATGAAACATGCTTCATTTAGTTGCTCAAGTGATAGGGTTGCCATAGTCATAAGGTTCATGTAAAAAAATGTAAACAGCATTTTTGAATTTAGTAAACAGTAGGTACAATGATTTTTGTAAATCATTTGTTGTGCCGTTTTCGCCAATTTAGTTTATTTTTGTGTTTTGAAATAATTAATTTTATTAGTTTATTTTTCCTTCTTTATTTCTGCTTCAAATTCCTTTCCATTCCTAGGACCATTATTAGACCACTATTTAGACCATTTTGGTCTAAGTGTTTTTTTTTTTTTTAAATCCTTTTTCGGCGGAAACACTGCAAAATGTTGTAATTAGGGAGTTACCCCCCAAAAAATTAGAATAAATTGGCTTCAAAAATTGCTCGTGCTCCGCTCAAGTTTTAGTAGGAAATATTTCATTCTTTTTTTTTTAATAAGGAACGCAATTTCTAACATCATTTGTTTCAAGATTTTTTTGGGGTTACTCACCCAATTACAGCAATCCTTTCAAATCTTTTATTGAATAATTTAAAGATATACTGATACGCACATACGAAAACCTAAAAAAACAGAAAGTAAGTAATTAGTATTTGACTATTTACAGTGCATTCTGAAAGTAAACATACTGTTTTTTTAGCGGAACAGCAATGTGATATTTGCCTGTAAGTAAAGTTAAAACAAGAAGTTTCGTCTGGAACAATACATCAATACTTTCCCGTATACACCCAACTTCAAATTTATAATCTAACTATCTCTCTCTCCTCTCTCTCTCTCTTTTTCGTTTGGAGGTCCTATTAGGAAAGTCCCGCCTGCCTTATACATTTCAACTAAAGTTTAAACATAAATGTTATGTTTTCTAAACAGCTTCCACAAGAAATGCAGTTTTAATTCTGTAATTAAGCGAAGAAGTTATGAAATATCATTGTTTTGTTGAATTTCATACAATTTTTTTTTACATATGTCTTGTAAATACGGCTTTCTGATTTCAAACAGCCGTATCACGTTGCTTTAAAAAATTAATTGTGTATTTTGGGAAGTTTATGATTTCTTTTTTTGGAAATGTTTGTAATAACTACTTAATAACTGGATTATTTTATTCATTTAAAAATAGAAAAGGATTTATTAGTAAAAATAATTGGATTATTAGTAAAAATAATTCGAAGGACATTGCTTTTAAATAAATAAATATACGAGTAAAACACCCAAAACAAGTCATTTACGCAACTGCGAAAATTGAGTACATTTCATGTCATGTTTTTTCTACATGTCCAGCTAATATAAATAAACTCATAATAACCACTTGATAAAATCAATTGCACATTTCACTCAAAAAAAAAAAAACTTCATAAAAATATTTCAATGAAGGAAAAAGATAATATAAAAGTCAATTCCTTTTTTCAATAAAAGAGAGAAAGTTAAATACCTGCCGAGGAAATTTTCCTGTTTTTTTTTATCTGATAAATGTGTGCCACTTGCAGAATTTAAAATTGTTTCACACATAAACAGCAGTTTTGACAGATAAAACAATAGATTTTCTAGTCATCAGCAGAAATATTGAAAATCTAGAAATTCAATTTCTAAGAATCTTTAAAGATCATATTCGATTTTCGTTATTCATATTTGTTTCTTGTGACTGTTCCTCAGCCTTTTTCCAAGGAGCACTAAAACCATTTATAATCGCCAATTTTAGTAGTGAATGTGTGTTTTCTTTGAACATTCTTTTACATTTTCTAGAATAACTCGCTGTAAGAAATAAGAGAAAGTTAAAATAATAAAATACCGACTTGATTATTTTGCTATATTTTTTGTTTTGCAACATTTTATGTATTTGAATGGGAAAAATATTGTTTAAGAAAACACCGGCACTTTTTTCAGTTTATAGATTAATAATATGCAGTGAAACTTGTGTATGTTGACCATTTGCGGTGCAGCACGTTAGTGGTCAACTTAGACAGGTGGTCAACTTATAGAGGTAGAGATGCTTTTTTTTGCCCTTTCTTACGCTATACATTTTTTCATTTGTAACTAATTAAAATGTGTCATGTGTTAACCTTTTGTATTAACATTACTTTAAAATTAGTAATTAGGTATTTTTTCACAATTATCTAAAATGTCATTAGATAAATTTAATCTGAATCACTTACGATGCATCCTACACAACTTTAAACTTAAAAAAATAGTTAAAATAAAGATAAACATCCCATTAATTATGTAAGTTTTCTATTTAATGGTAAAGAATTCCTAAAAATACATATTTTTCAAAGTGGCTAGATCAATTAGAAGACATTTATTTAAAGAATCAAAGAGCGCTCACAGTAGTTTTCCCATATGGGTTAACTTACAAAGAATGTTTAGACAAGCTATATATTGATGTTTCATCCATCCAGGTAAATACTAGTCAAAAAATCCTGGAGAAGTTAATTAAGTTTTTTTCATCTTTGCAAAAATAGATAAGCAAATAAATGTAGTAATAATTAAGCGGTCAGCTTACAAAGGGTTTTTTTTATAACACTTCCACCAAAATTAGGCGTACATAAGTGGTCAATATAGACAGGTTGTCAGCTTACAAATGCGGTCAAATTTGAAGGTTTTACTGTATATATAGTTCATAACGTCAATACAGTAAAACAGTACTATATGTTTTATGATAAAATGCAGCTCTATGTTATTTTATAGTTTAAGATATAAAATAAGATATCTTCTATGTCATTGCAAAATTTTACTCAATATATAATTTATTAAAACATATCTTACTTGGCCATACAGCCTGATGTTTGAATTTTTGATTTAAGTTAATTTTCTCATTTACTAACAAAAAACACCCCTCTTATTTTATTCTCGCGTTTAAGTGGGGAAATAAGGGGTTAAGTGGGGAATATTAAGAGCAATTTTCATGATTTTTTTTTAACATATAAAGACTAAATATTTTTTATTGTAAGAAGAAATATATTTGTTTGGACATTTTTTTTTATATCCGTAGAAGCAATTATAAGGTTTTGAAAAGAAATAAACTATAATCTGCGATTTTTTTAAAAAAAGCGTTCGATTCAAGCCTTATAGAAAACTAATTCGGAAATTTTGCTACTGTGTGTGTGCACGTACGTATATGTATATACATACTATTACGGATTACTATTTCTCTGAAGCATAAACGTGCTTTCGCGTTCATTTAAATATGTAATTAAATGTCTATTATATGGCTATACAGCATACGTATTGATTCTACCCTGTACTTAATTAGATTGTTGATGAATAAATTTGTTGGAAGTAAAAGATACAAACTAAATAAAAAAATCGAATGATTGATGAGAATATGTGTAAAAGATATCGAATTTTGCTCCTAATGATCCCTAAAATCCCAAAAGTAATTGACAACAAAAAAAGTGAAAATCGATTATCAATTTCGAAAGAGAATGTTTTTTCTTTCTTTTATTTCTTCATTTCGATCCTTTTAGAATTAACTACACGGCAGATGGATAGAGTGGAACTTAAACATTTTCACAGCAACTAGTGCAGTTTCTTCACTCCCTCATTTTAATTTATTTCTTTTGATTGCTTTTTAATGCCATGATATAAATACATTATAATAGCACATCATTGTTGGTTTAGGATAGCGAATAAAACTTCACATTTTTGGCGTTGTTGCCTGTTCTTTTCCTGAAAAGGGAACAAAAGGTTGATAATTAAGAATTTTAAGTTACTTCCTTCGTTTTTTCATGACTATAACTATAATCATAATATCAACCCAATCAAAAATATTTAAAGTAACAAAAACAGTTTGAGACATAACTGGGTGGGAATACAACTGCTCTTGCATCTGCCCTAATGCAATTTTAGGATGAGTATGCATAGGTTATGGACACTTGCATTAAACGACATTATATTATATATATACTATATTATATAATATAAATAGGAGTTATACATATAGAAGACATACGTACATTTGAAGCATTTTGCGTATTATTTGCTTTTATTCAATTTATGTATTTTACACAAACATTTCTTTTGCGCTATTAGTGTTTTTTTTCATTGATCAAAAGCTTTTTTTTTAACAAATGTATTCCTAGTTTTGTCATGAATGAATAAAAGCAAAATATTTTATTTTTATGAGTGCAATGATTTCATGTGAAACTAAAGTTTTATGTATGCAGTTCACTTTTTAACCAACAACTTGCCGCCTGCAGCTTGAATAAATCACGAAAATATTCAGAACGAATGTCAAATTGCCTTCATTTTATATTCAATGACAGATGGTCCAAGAGTTTTGTTTCACTTGAGTAGAAAAAAAAAGTCCGCTTCCCTTCAATATATTCAATGTCAGTAATGACATGCTTCAGCTGTTTCTTTTTAAAAATGGGCTTTTAAAAGCTAATCTGAAATAATGGTTTCGAGTATATTTATCATTTTATGGCTTCAATGGATTAGTTTCACTTGAAAGAAACATATATATTCTTTCCTTCACTATTTCAACGGTCGTAATGGCGTGTATTCTTAGGCTTCTTTTAAAAAATGACCATATGAAAACTAAACTGAAATAATTACGAAGAATACATTAATCATTTTATAAGTTCAATTGATTCATACATTCCAAATTTCTCTCAATCATAAATATATTGACAATTGAAGGTAAATTCACACCAATTACGACAGCCACGAAGGCGTGGCAAAAGAAAAGTACGTCATAGATTTTCAGCTGGAGTCATTGGTTATACATAATTTAATAACCAATCTCTCTTGTTGACTCATTGAACTTTTTTTTTCATAGTGCTATTGAGAAAATTTCACTCAGATGCCTGCTATCTTTTGATTGCGCAGTGACGTCACTTGGATGAACTCGCTGTTAGTCATTGATGAGAGGGCAGCACCATAGTTTGTTAACATTAATTTAAAAAGATATAATGCCAATAAACGGTCAGAAAAATTGGTTTTGCTCATGTAAAAATTGAGTCCCTAGTGAGCCGCCTTCATTAAAAATGTCCATTGTTACTATGGATTTTTTTTCCATCAACGTTCTATCATTAATTTGATCTCAACAATTCAAAGTTTTGGAGAAAAAACATTTTTGAGAAAAAGCGTTGTTTTCCTAGCAATATTTACTGTCAAAATACATTTTGTAATTTACTTCCATATCTTCACTTTTTCTCCATTTTTTCCCTGAAAATTAGAAAAAGCTTCTCTTTTTTTCACTCAATAATTATAAATACGAATAGGTGACAATGAGTTTAATCGTGTAATGTATTTTAAGTAGAAAAATGTGGTTATTTCCTTTTTTTCACCATATAAATGGCGAAAAAATAATCTTTGTTTTCAACTACGCTTTTATTTTATGCTTACTAATTAAGTATTGCATGATGTTTTTAGTTACATAACTTGTTTGAAGTAGACGAATTCAGTGTATTTTTTTTAACACGCAAACTTGAATTGAAACACTCATATAGACTATATCTTGAATTCTTAACTTAATGTTACCTTTGTAATATGTTTTTGTTTTTTAAACAGAATATACAAAAGCGCTATATTTCTGAATACTGTAAATCGTGACCTGGAAAATCACATTTTAAAATAAAACATCATTGTATTAAGTCCAGCCTTACTATTTGTAAATTTAGAAAAAACAAATTGCTCCGTCTGGTAAACGTCGTGAAATCGGGAATCGATTTCTCTTATATTACTAAAATAAGAAAAAAATTATTTATTCCTTTAAAATATTTCTTTTTTTCCCCTTTGATGCAGTGAAGCCACTTTGTGGAACCTAAAATTGTTTCTCCCATAAACAGCAGTTTTGACAGTTTAAATAATAAGTTTTTCGTGCCATCTGTTCGATATTATAAAAGTAAAATTTCTATTTGCAGATGAATTTGCATTAAACATTCGATTTTCTATATTCGCAGCTGTCTATTTTAACCCGTTTTTGTGCAAGGTTTTAAAACTAAAGAAGTAAATAATACAAATCCCTGTTGTACTTATGTTGAAATCGCAAATTTCAGACTTGCAGAAATAGAATAGCAATGAATTGCATCTGAATATTATTAAACTCAATGGTTTTTAAAGTTTATTTTCATAATTTGGCTTCCAATGCAGTTTTTAAACAAAAAAGAAAAAAGATATATTTTATTGATGTCTAATAGTCATTTCTTCAGAATTTCTTTAAAAATAGTTATTCTCTGCCTGATTCGAAATTAAACGTTGTCTATTGGCTATTTACTCCAGTCTAAAGTAATGAACCTAAAGTCAGAAGTACTGCTAAAACATTTAATCATGCTAGCTGATCTCCAGCAGAACATCTGCGGGTTATAAGTCCAACAATCAAACTGGAGAATGATCGCTCGGTATAAACAAACTAAAGTGTTACTGCGTCAAAGAATCGAAAATTAAAAATTGAGTTTTGAAAAGAAATACTTAAAAAAATGAAAATAAATACATTTGTTGAAGTCCGTAAGTTACGATAATAAATACAAATATTGTGCTTATTTTCTATGCTAATCATTAAAGAAATTTTTAAATATTGTTTTACCATAGTTTGTTCTTTGCATGATGTTAGTATCTTATCGTACCGTAAAACTTAATCGTAACTGTTCCACGCTAAGTAACATTTTAAAATTATTAAAACACTTTAAAATTTGAAAGGCTTAAAAAAAATTGCTAGATATAAATATGACATTGATCACTAGGTATAAACAAACTACGGTGTTGCCACTCCAAAGAACCGGAAATTAATAAAACTTGACTTATAAATGAAAATATATCGTATCGTATCGCAAAATTTAATTGTAACTGGTCCACGTTACGTGAAATATCTATATGGATTTTGCGCTACGTAATTATAAAATAACGACGAAACTGTATCTATTTATCGATTTCATGTTTCTACTTACCTTTAAAATTGAGAAAAATAAGTGGCCCTTTTAAGACTGGGATACATTTTTTTAATCAGAAGAACTTTGTTCTTAGAAATGAGAAGCGGAAACTATTATTAGCACATAGAACAAATATTTTTTAAAGCTTTTTATAGCTTCTTAGAATATATTTGTTCGGATGGCAAATAATCCAAAAAATAACTGACGCTTTTATTCGGTTTTTAAGGACAGAATATTTTCTGGCAAATGCTTTACCATGCCGAATATTATGTAACAGTTCTACCTGTAAGTTCTTCATTTTCTAATTAACTATTAAAAAGTTAGATGCATTGTTAAACAATATCATGATGTATTCAATAATATTACTGTTACTTCCTTCTTTTATTTTATCCCTTCAACTAGTTAACTAACTACCTGTAAAAGCCAGATACATAGAAAGCTGTATTTAGACCGTTAGAAATTTCATTATGAAATTACGGTTAAATAGCCGGCAGCAGTCTGTCCATCTAAACAACCATTAAATTTACGGTTTGGAGCATTTTTGTATCTTTACGGGCTCTAAATGATTTCCAATCAGCTTGCTTAAAAAGCCGTAAATACAAAAGTTTACGGTTTCATAACCATTTAGTAGCATTTATGATAACATACTGCAGGCTATGGCAATTAACTATATGCGTAGAATCTTCGATGAGTAGAAACCATTTATAGCTATTATAATATGGCGGACGACGAGGTGCGAGGACACGGTGGAGCAGGAAGTCTTCTGGAGACGGAGATAGAACCACTGACCTCCATGGTGGAAAGCCAGTGCTTCCCTGCTTTGCCAAGAGGTACCTACTGCATGTTCAAGATTTTGAGAAGTTTTTTTATTCTGAGATAGAAAAAAATAATTTAATGTGATATGTTTCCACAACCAGTTTTGATGACTCTTACTAACTTCATCTTCTCATCATTTCCCCCCTTCAGATACAAAAGGAACTATACAAAATTATGCGATAGAATTCTAATCTTCACACTTCTTTGATCAACAACCAAGATGGACGCGCGATTCTTATTGACTACGAGACTTAGGTGGCGCTTGTAAATTACAGTTAATTAAACTTTCTTTAGGACAAACAGAGGAAAAACGATTTTTTTCACAATCAGCGTTTTGAGTACGATCTTTTTAATGGTTATTCGACTGTTGTAATTAAATGTGGTAAAATAATAATCAAATAAATTGTTATATTACTATATTTTACGAAAGTTTTTAACAGTGTACTTTCATCTATTCTTAGCCTTTTTTACGGCTTATTAATGCTCTTGGTTACAAACCTCATGATAAAAAATATTAATACCATGTAGAAATTGAAAATGGTACCAAATCAGAGACAGTAGTTTCCTTACATTTCCTTCCATATTTTTTCCCTTGATTTCATCGTTATGGTTGTTTCAAAATATGTTTAATAACTAGAATTGCACTGTAAAACTTGTTATGTTATTTTTTTATGCAATACCTAATTTTTTATAAGATTCATGACATTTACAAGAATGAATTTCTTATAAGCCTTCTTCTCATAAACTATATAAGAAAAATTTAAAGTTATACAAAGGTAAAACGTAGACCCAAAATTAGCACAACACGTTTTGACGAGGTAAGATTTAAACAAAAATATAACACCAAAGGACACACACGGAACGGAGTATCTATCAACTAGAATGACTCAATTATAACTCAAATTCAAGCCTTATAATTTTTTTCAATTGATATTTATAAATACTTATTACTTTCCTGAAGATAAAAAATGGAAAGGAAAAATAATACTATTCTAAAATGTTAAAAGATCTTATGATGCTTCTGATTTAGCAATCGATTTATTCAGTGATTCAGCTTTTATGTCAAACATTCTTACGTCCCAAGTGGTCCAAGTCTTTCAGAACCGCAGCCGAAGTATCAGTATTCCTGTTCTGGTTTCTTTCGGTTAAAGATCTTTTCACATGAGTTGAATATTTCCCAGCAAAGAAACGGGAATGGATGTTTTCTCTGGGGAAGGAAAATAAGAAACACAGCATTAGAAAATGTCTAGAGAAACAGACTAAAAATATTCGCTGTTTAAATTTTCTTTTGCATAGTTTGTATTGTGTTTTCTACAATCCTTTCTGGAATTAAAGACTGTATAATATTCTTTGATGCACGATGTCATTTGTGAATCTAAATTAAAGATTCACATTAATTGTATAATTTCCGCTTTAGTTCACATTGTGATATTCGTATTCTATACCACAATTATTTAAAGTTTTTACTCGAAATCAAATAGTGCTGATACTATATTATTTTCAAGCACTACTTTGTCGTGCTTGAAAAAAGGGATGAAACTGTGACACAGAAATTGCATTTGTGAAATCTGTCGCAAAATAACAAAACCAAAAGCACACATTTAGTCGCTAACCTTTAAAACGGTCCGTTACATACTAGTCCGTTAGATTATCCAAAATGAAACCAGCTTTCGGAGCTAGTAGTATAGTACATATTCGAATCACTCTTAATGTTACTTGGCTTCATATATCATACGCTGCATAAAAAGTAGATAATTTGTTCAGTTTGGTATTATATTCTATACCATCTGCACTGTTAGAAATTTCATCATGAAATTACGGTTAAATAGCCGGAAGCAGTCTGTCTATCTAACTAACCGTTAAATTTACGGTTGTATCTTTACGGGTTCTAAACCATTTCCAATCGGTTAAAAAGCCATAAATAAAAATGGTTTCGGTTTCATAATCATTTAGTAGCACTTATGATAACATACTGCAGGGTATGGTAATTAACTATATACATAGAATCTTTGAGGCGTAGAAACCATTCATAGATATTATATTGTGGCGGACGACGAGGTGCGAGGACACGGTAGAGCAGGAGACGGAGATAGAACCCCGGACCTCCACGGTGGAAAGACAGCACTTCCATGCTTTGCCGAGACGTACCTACTGGATGTCCTAGATTTTGAGAATTTTTTTTTTATTCTGAGAAAGTTAAAAATGCAATGTCAAAAAATAAGTAAATGGGGTATGTTTCCACAACCAGTTTTTATGACTATTACTAACTTCATCTTCTTTTCATTTCCTCCCTTCAGTTAAAAACTATACAATGCTATGCAATGTAATTCTAATTGTGACACTTCTGCGATCCACAACCAAGATGGACGCCCGAGTCTTATTGACTACGAGACCTAGGAGACACTCGTAAATTACGGTAAACTAAACGTTCTTTAGGAGACAGAATAAACGATTTTTTTTTCACAATCAGTGGTTTGAGTACCATTTTTTTAATGGTTATTCAACTGTTGTAGTTAAATATGGTAAAATAACTGTCAAATAAATTGTTATTTTACTATTTTTTCACGGACATTTTTAACAGTGTGCTACTGCTACCTCAAGTGTTTGAAGTTAAAGATAAGTGCATTTTGTAATAAGTGGCGAACAATCTCTGTGAAAACAAATTTATTGCAACAGGGAGCGAAGCTTGATACCGTTTCCCCTCCTGCAGCAATTAGGCATTGTTCTTCGTGGGCAGCTTTTTTTTACTTAGCAAATGGGTTCTGGCCTTTGAAGTAGTTTCACCAGGAACACTGCATGTAATCTTCCCCGTCTTTGTGTTAGTGGGTTGGTAGGTTCCATTCGTACGCGGTAGCGTGTTTCAAAAAAAACCAAAATGTCTCAAATGTTAGCTCCAGTGCGTTTTTCCCATGATACAGACGTATCCAAATACGAAATTTCAAAATTTTCGGTTAACTCTAACATTTGCCTCAAACGCCCCAAAGTTCTCAAGTTTTCCCCAAAATAACATTTTTTTAATGAGCATCTTATAATTATATAATAATTATTTTTTAAATCAAAAAACTATAAATTATGTTCTAAAATGTGTTACAAATCTTTAATAATGCTTCCCAAATATCCTTGCCCAAAATTTTTATCTCCAATCCCCTCCTAAAAAAACTCCCTTTTTCTCTCCGAACACTTACTATCTCAAGGAACAGTAAAAGCGTTTTACTGCAATCGCGCGGCGATCTTTTTGCATCTGCTTTCATTTTACAATATTTCTAGTTCTTTTATTAGTAATTCCCAATATAAAGCATAATGAGCAAAAATACAAATCAATTTTTCAGTATTAGAATGTGTTTTGGTCGAAATTTTACCAGCCAAAGTTGGACTCTCATCTTCCAAAGATGAGTCAATTTTTTCAAATAATATTGATTATGCGTCAAATGTGAATATGCGCGGGCCCTGCAGGACCCAACGCAAGTTTCGTTCCTTTTAAATGTCAAATAAAACTACAAAAAAGCTAGATTGCGCCGAAAATGCGCACATATTACCATGGTTTTTAACTCAAATTTGAACCAGTTTTTCTCCGACTTACGAAAAAACAACTTTTTAAAAATTTCAAATTTGGTAGAGGAAGTTTTCCTCTATCTAATGAAAGTTGAACGAAGAAAATTCATTAAGTTCCCCCTCAGATATAATGATTCAAAAATGATCAAAATTGGCCATTTGTGAAAACCCGCTGCATGTTTAGGTAACTATAAATCAAAACCTAACTTAATGAAATTTTCAGAATACGTCGACAAGTAGTTGATTTAGATATATATAAAATTACAAGTGTATAAGTTTAGTTACTGACGAGTTAGAGCAGCATAAAGTTTTTAAAAATTTGTCAAATTCAATTTTCAGCCAACTTTTAATGAACACAACAGAGAAGAAATTTCTTGGTGGCCTTTCAAAACTTTGCTATTAGATTAAGCACAAAAAGTTGTCTGAGCAAAACAAATTTCGGGGTTGTTCTTTTATTATGTCGCTCTCCAGGTTCATCTAAACATGGCTACTTGTTTCGTTCGTCAATGGCAGCCATTTTGGTTCCTAAACTTAGGCGCTCTTTGCTACATGAGTTCTTACTTTCAAGATCTAAAAATTTGACTAACTTAGTTTTATACCTACCAGAAACTTTTTTTTATCGAAATCGAAGTTGGTTGAGTGGGGAGGATTTTGAAAATTGGTCCAGTTGACATGGAATGACCCATATAATTATAAGACGCTCATTAAAAAATGCTATTATGAGGGAAATTTGAGAATTTCGGGGCGCTTGAGGCAAGAGTTAGTTAGTGTTGACCAAAAATTTTGAAATTTCGAATTTGGCATTAGGTATGTCTGTATCATGGGAAAAACGCACCGGAGCTAACATTTGAGACATTTTGGTTTTTTTTGAAACACCCTAGTACGGGGAGACCTTCTTCCGGAGATAAACTATCCTATTGGGCAACATTTCCAAGAGTACGTACTCATTTCAGTTTATGTGATTATTTCTCACTTAGAGGTGACGACACACGCTTCAACATAATTGTGCAAGCTAGCTTGAGCGTTTGCATCAAAATTTTGCGTAAACGCAATGCTTGTTCAAGCATCGTTTTGCCCTACAGTTACTCAAGTTTACTTGCGAAAGCATTTCTGTGCATGCTTGCATGCATGAGCGTGTGTAGTCCCCCTAAAGTTTTGGATTTCTTTGAGAAGACATACGTTTTAACTTGAATTTGTATCTTAATTTCTTAGCTATTTACTTATCGAACTACATAGATGTAAATTATGATACCAAGCTCTGCATCGATTACATAAATTTTCGACCATGTGCATAACCTTTTATCAAGTTAAAGATTGTTTTGCTAGTTATTGCAACCCATTCATTCACTTAAGTTTAAGTGCACTGTGCTATGAATTTGGTCCGTTCTTACTTTTTGCTGTTGTATCTAGTCCATTGAACAAAAACATTGTATGTTGTTAAAAATATTCATTACAAAAACACTCATACTATACTGCTTCTTGAATCAACTACGCAATATATATATATATATATATATATATATATGTATATGTATATATAATGTATATATATATATATATATATATGTGTGTGGGATTTTGATCAGTGTCTAGGGCAGCGGTCGGCAACCTAAATTGACTGAAGATCTAACTTTGCAAGTTCGGCGAACACCAAGATCGACTCGGAGAACCGGGGCGTGGGGGGATTATGCATTATCAATAGGGAATGTTGGAATTGCGCTTGTCTTCAAATTGTAGGTAAATTCTTGTCAGAACAAGTTTTTATGCTTATAAAATACCTACTTTAAAATTTCTGAAATAATGGTTTGTTGACACCATTAACTCGCATCAAAAACAATGCGAATATATTATTTTCTTTGAATTTGTTAAAAAAAGTTTGTTTTTGTTTAGTTTTTTTAACTACAACACACATGTGAAATGCAGTTACATTCTTGAATTAACTCTCACAGAGAGCATAGTTAATGTGACGACTGACACTCCATATTATTGAAAGATTTTTTAGGGCCAGTGATGGTCCCACAAACTAATAATCATTTTCTGAAGGGAAAAAAATAAATGATAAATTCGCCACCCAATTCAAAAGTTATTTTGTATATTTTTTTAAACTATAAAATGTCCAAAATGCTGTCGCGATCGACCGAAAATGGGCTCGCGATCGACGGGTTGCAGACCACTGGTCTAGGGTCTTTTCAAAAATGATCAACAATGAAAGATATAAAATTGAATATATTGACATTAATGTACACTATTTACAGATACGTAGTTACACTACTCCGACCGAGGTTATCATAACAACCAGGCACACACAGAGCTCACATGTCCACACAGGACTCTTCGCTTGTCTCCTTTTCCCGTCCGATGGCTCGACGGTTGATCTAGCCGCATAATACATTGGTTTTTACACACACACACACACACATATATATATATATACCAAATTGATTACTCTTATTTTTGGCCCCTAGAACATATTACAGATTCATTTTTTGGTATCTGTTTTTAATAATTTACATAATTACACGAGTTTTTGTTTTCAAATTTGCGTGATAGTTCAAGAAATCTAATTTAATCTCTTGAAAAGAAAAAAAAAGGTAATCAGTCATCAACCTATAGTATAACTTATTTCGAAAACGAGCCATAAGATCAGAAATCCAATCTCGTTCAAAAAAAAAAAAAAAAATCTTTTCACGCCATCGACAGTAAACTCATTAATCACATTTTGAAAAAGACAGTTAATTTTACTTCGTTTTTTGAAATTTAGAATGTAAAACTCTAGGAATAGTTTAGAGGGAAAAAAATCATTGCCTCCAAAGAACTGATGAAATTCAATTAATGTCAAGTTGCTTTAAAAGTAAAAGTAATTTACTTAGCATGTAAAATAAAGGAAATAATTCAGAATAGGTTATCTTAAAAAATATCTTTCACGAAAATCTATCATTAAAAACTCATTTATTCAAAAATGTAATAGTAATTTATGTGTTTTAATTTTCGAATGTCATTCGTACAGTGTATCAGTTTTATGTACTTATTATATTTTTGCATTTCCATACGACATGGGTTTGGATAAATGTTTTTTAAACGAAAATACATTAAACTGTGAGCACTGAAAGACGAACGTTGGTTTCAAAATTTTCAAAATGAATATAAGGAATTAGTTTTCCTATTTTGGTGTAAATAGATTAAACCAAAACAGTTAGCATTGGATTACTAATCCAAGATTCCTTTCATTTCAAAATATTACATTGATTAACTGCAAAAGATAGCCTTTACTAATGTCGAAAAAAATGAAGAAGATAAAAATGCAAATAATTTAATATAATTTGAAGATTGTGCATTAATGTTTGTTACATTCTCCCATCTTTTTAGCTGGACATGAATTTAGGTCCCGATAGTCACGAGGATTAAAGGGAAAGTCTAAGTGTGCTTTTACATCAAGGCAACAAAGACAAAAACTTTACTTTTTTTCATCTGTGCAGCCACAGAGCATATGTTTGAATACAAAAATAAGTAATTAAATCTCCAAAAAAATTTAAGTTACACGGATTTATTTAAAAAAAAAATAAATAAAATGCAATTATAGTGGTCGAAAACTGCGTAACAGACTTCCGTGACAAATCAAGTTAAATAACATCCTTGCATTATCCAAACAAAGCTATCGTTGCCATTCGACAAATAATAAATCTGATCATTTCCTCAGAGCTGAAATTATTATTTTTTTCTTAATTAACGCTATAATAAATTATAAAATGGATGGAATATTGTATAGTCATCGAAGATAAGCTTGTGTGCAAAGTTTGAAGATAATTTCTGTAGTAATAGTGGTGGAAAACCGCGTAACAAACTTCCATGACAAATCAAGTAAAATAAAACCGTGTAATATGCTTTGCGTTTGCGTGGATGAGAAAAGACAGGAATATTGCATTTCTCGCCTTTGGTGGGAAAGCACCCTTAGATGGTAGTTTTCGCTTCATAAATATCCTTCAAGAATAAAACAAAAATTAAAGCTAACGGATTTTTTTTTCACTTCTTAAAATTACGTGTAGTTCTGATATCACGGTGAGCTGGTAAATAATGCCCTTTATGCAAATTTTATTTACGTAATTCCACCATAATGAAAGGTTCATTAAGTTTTTAGTTCAGACTGCATTTCTTTTCTGTTCCTTTTTTTTTTTTGGTTTATTACTGATTAAATTTTGTAATTTCAGTTGCAAAAGTACTGTAGTATCGCACAATTTTGGCGCATTGTTAATTAAATTAACAAACGCTCGTTTTTCTTTTAATTTATGATTAAAGAATGCGTCCGATTGGTAGAAATAAAGGATTTTTTTTTAATTTTTGGCTCAAAAAAAGTCGTGTGTATTATAAAAAAACTGGTTTCCGAGCGATTTAAAGAAAAAAAAAATTAATTAATTACTTTTTACCACAGGTAAATTCGAGGCGGATAACTAGTATTATATGTGAATAGTAATGGTTAATGTAATAATAAAATCTAGTTTGAAGGAGCTCTTGTACATTTCCAGATTTGAAAGTGCTGCTCATGGATTATGCCAAAAATCGACGTCATTTAAACATTGTTTCTGTAGGTAGAAAAGTGATCATGAGAAATTTCGCCTTCTTGAAGAGTTACCGTACTAGCAGCCCAGATCACGATATTTTAATTTGAATCTAAACTCAAATTAAAAATTTTTAGTACCGTGAAAGGTTAGTTTTTAAAAACATGTTCCCATAAAGGTATTCTTTAGAAACAAAAAATCATTTTAAAATTTAACTTCAAAATGATTGAGTACCAGTATCTTTACTCAACAAATTGCCCTAAATAAATAAATAAGACCAAATTCAACCGATATCGAAAAAACCATACAGCGGAATTGAAAATTTATGTGCTAGAACATATTTTTCTATTGCAAAAAAACCCATTAATTACAATTTTTTTAGCATGTTTCAAAAAGAGCCATTTATTATTATTTTTTGTTATTAATTCTTGATCAAGTCTTAAAAAGTCGAAATGTTTTCTCCTTCACAAAGAACAATTAAAAAATAAAATAAAAATATGAGTTTCTGTTTACTTGCCTTTTTTGTGAATGTCAGGAGGATATTATTCAAAGAATATCTAGTTTTAAAAAAGAATGATGTCCATATAATGATAAAAGAAGAAATAAATCAGGCGGAAATTAATCCATGAATTATAAATAATCATTGAAGCGAAGGATTAGGAAAGAAAGTTATATCTGAACTTTTTCTCGCACTCGACTAAGACCAAAATCTGTCACACATCTTTTTATCTAGGTCCTCATAACTTCGAAGAAGAATAGCCACGCTTATGAATTATATATCACAGAATTGATTGTTCAAACGCTGAAAAGACGCATCATGACCTTCAAATGTTTCATTTTCAATTGCATCTAAGTTTTCTTTTCTCTTTTTGTTTGATAAAAATTACATGTTGTGCACCAGAACTATCTGAAATTACAATAGTTATAAAAAGAAATGTCTGTCACAAATGATTTATGAGTTATCAAAAGAATTTTTACTTATCAAGAGTCGATACTGGAAAATATTTAGCAGCTCTTAATCTATATTTGAAGATTCTTTAGATACATATACTGGTAACTTTTTGCGTCGACGACAGCTCGCAGAGTTTTTAGAAGGTTGTTTAGAAGGTTTAGAAGGTTTAGAAAGTTGTAGTAAATTGCCTCTCAAGAACTTTTTCGCGCACATCCACCTGATGTGTTCGACAACAAACTAGGTTGATTTGGCTAGTTTTATAAAATGCATTCTATTTCATCGCAACTAGAGGAATCTGGGAAGAGCACTTCAAGTTTTGAGCACTTATTTTTGCAAACCCTGACGATCCGTTTCGGAGTAGATTTTATGCTGAATCAGAAAGGATTCTTTTTCAGAATACAGTAAAACGCTTAAGACGCTCTTTTTTGTCAGTCCCTTGACATTCCCTATATTACTCAATATGAAATCCATGTGTTAAGGCGCTTACGCGTTGTTTTCGGATAAGACGCTCTGCTCGCTTTCTTATATTGCTTCACGGAAAGATAATTCGTAGAAGCTGTATACGACGCCGAGAATTAAAATTGATTTAATTGTTCTTCTGGATAAATTGTTTGTTTTAAAAAAATAAGACATGCATTGGTGGAGAGATGAGCAAGAAAAATTTAATGGTTTTTCCATGTACAATGTTCGCTGATTCAACAATTGTGTAGCGTGAGCAAGAGGAGGATAACGAACAAGAAAACGACAAGGAAATGTTATATACCAGTTACTGCTGGTTTACATTGTTTGAGGGAACTGCGAGAAGTACAATCCTCTTTGGAACATGATGAAGAAATTTTGAGCGTCAGCAAAATTGATAATTTTCTTGCAGTATACCACATCCAGAATCTCAAGCAGACTAAAATAGATACTTTCTTTCGTAGCATATCTAAAAGTAAGAACACTTTCGTAAGTAGTTTAACATGTATTGTGCAGTCTTTATGCAATACGTTCTTTATGTAATGGATGGTAATCAATACATTTTTCATCTTTAAGCTTTTGAATTGTCTTGTTTTACGTTTTGCTTTTCAATTCACCCATAAGACACTTTTCCACTTAAGACGCTCATTTCAATTAGTCAGTTCTACAACGTCTTCAGTGAGTTTTACTGTATTCATTATAACATTGAAAAAAGAGCGCTGTGTAGAACGACAATACATATTTGGTATGGTTCAGAGCTCTTGTTACCAGAATTGAGGGTTCTAACACGAACTGTGAA
The DNA here is from genome assembly GCA_038502835.1 of Octonoba sinensis. Taxonomy (NCBI): domain Eukaryota; kingdom Metazoa; phylum Arthropoda; class Arachnida; order Araneae; family Uloboridae; genus Octonoba; species Octonoba sinensis. Next base: position 43,982,840 of record CM076602.1, on the reverse strand, counting down.
AAAACTACTGCACGGTATGCAATACCTAACTCAGTAGTGCAATAGTACTGTTGCGTAATAAGCGTGTACTGGAAATGCATCAATTCCAGCTGAGCAAAGGTCGGTCACTCACAACGTTCCTCTTCGTATCTACGATCTTATGACGGTGCACTTTTTACTATTGCAATTGACAGTTTTGACAGTCAGTGATGCTGCTCGACCAAGATCTTTAACTCTTCGAAACGAACTTTTTGTAGGCGCCTGACAGCACACACACGCAAGCAAGAACGTCTGCTGCACCAATTTGTCTTGACTACCTTTTTATGGTTTGTAGTGCTGTATTTCTCTTGCATCCTGCGGAATGAAAATCTATTGAGATCAGTGAGTGGTGCTCACTGGTACCAATAACCATACTGAGCTAAAAATACATTTTTAAAGCAAAATATTTTGCAATCAACACGTGTTTTTCCCCAAGAATGAATTTCACTTTACATTACTTTTGTACGAGAAATCCATATCTGCTATCAAAATTGGTCTATCTCGTATAGTTTTCTAGTTATAAGGAAGGAAATGTTCTATTTTTACATTTTTTTTAGTGTTTTTCCGATCATGCAGCATCGTTTTTATTGAGATAAAGTACACAAAAGATCTTGATTGTCAACCGTTAAATCCGTTGTCATTTTAATTTGCTGGAAAAAACTAAGTGAAGTGTCGCAAACAGCCGCTTCTGCAAATTGCAGGCTGCCGGGATGTCATGAGCATTTTGACATCCAGTTTCCTCACCTGAATGGTGAGCACCCGGATTCTGTTGATGTGAAATCGCAGTAGGAATTTAATTTAGCAGAGGACAATCCAAGCCTAAAGTTTCCTCAAAGGATCTATTACATGCCGTATAATCATACGACATTCACGCAGAGGATTTTCTGCATCTTTAAAATCCACCTACACTGCCAGGGTCGCTCCTCTGGCCTGGGGCGTACTTACGCACCTTACCACGACGTCACAGTTCCGGTGGATTTATTATAGTGAATTAAAAGTGTTATTAAATATATAGCACTATAGTGAACACTATAACACTATATATATTTAATAACACTATAGTGAATTATAGTGTTATTAAAAAATCCTTTCTAGTTCACTAGAAAGCTTATAATTTTAACTAAGGGATTAAAACGTGCCACTTTTAAACCTAGCACTAGTAAAATAATAATAAATTATTATTTTGCTTGCAATTTATTAAAACATGTAAATTCCAATTTGTTTCTTGATTTTAAGATTACTTTCAATTAAACAGTATTATGTGTTATGGCATAACTAATAGGTCTCAGCTTCGGCCTCATACAAACCTTGAGACAAAACTCACCTAAGTATTTAAATCATTAAATGTACTTTAAAAATTTTCTCAGTGGTTTCCATATGATGTTCAAGGAATATTAAAATATTCCGCTTCAATCAAAGAGATTCCAATTAGCAAATAGCGAAAATGCATAAAGTAAATGCGGAATATTTTCTAATTCATTAAAACTTATAATCTCTCACTTAATTAATAAGTCCTTAGTTAATTATAATTTTCCGCAGTTACAAGTTTTCAAAGGAAGAGCTCCATTGAATGCAAGACTCATTTAGAGTTTATTGAGAGATATCTATAAGCGACTAAATATAAACATCAAAAACATTTAGGATTACCTTATATGATGAAAATGAAAATAAAGTGCAAACTTAAAGCGTTATTGAAGCATAAAAAGCTTAAAGTTTGTGTGCAACACATTTTTTTTTTGAACCGAAGGAAACACTAACATACACTTTTTAAATCGTGATTAAGTTCGGTGTGATAGATCATACCCGATAGGGAAATTCCATTTAAATTTTTTGGGGAGATTTAAAAAATGGTTATATGATATCAAAACCAGAAAAGCGATAGGATAAAAAGGATAGGATGCATAAAAAAGCATTAGAATTAATATTTATTTTGAAAGATATCAGTTATAGATCGAAACAAAATTAAAAACATCTGGAATAAATGCAAAGCAAGAAGAAAATGCTTCCATTACTATATATAACCATTCGAGCATACGAAAGATCCTGCATCATTATTCGTCTTTTTTTTCAATCTGTGTGCAATAACTCGTCTATGATGTCACAATACGAAAAAATAATAATAATAAAATATGAGCATACAGAAGCTTTGCATGGTGTGAATAAAAACATTTTGACTTGATTCGTAAAGTATGTGTTTATTCTTAACAAAAGTTGTGAAATAAATTCGCTACTATATTTCGAAAGCGTACAGCTTAAGCAGTTGCTAGATAAAGAAAAGCTAGGTTAAAAGTCGGCATTGACTTTTGAATATTTAATAAATAATTAATTATACTATAATTTGAGTGCCAAGAAAAAATAGCATAACGTGAAAGCTCATAATAAAAACCGAACAATTTTAGTTTACAAAGATAATCCAAAAGTAAAGCTTACTTATATCAGACAAAAATTTTTAGAGCTAAAATTGACAATTACGGTTTACAAGTTCTATCAAAAACATTACTGCATTCAAATTAAGAAACAGTATTATAACAATATGAACAATTTTTGGTTTTAAGGTATATCCAAAACGCAGTTATGTGAATTCACTCATATCAACACAAAATTTGAATTTTTAGCAAGTAATTATGCTACATGTATGCTATACAAGGTAGTACAGTCGAACTCGCTTATAACGAGAACTTGGATTTAACGAGGTAAGCGAGAATATTTGGTTTGATCAATGTTAAGTCTATGGAACAGAAGTCGCTTTTAACGAGCAAGACCCGGTTTTAGCGAGCAATATTTTTCTGTCTTGCAATCTTTTTCTCGTCTTTCTAGTCTTTCTGTCTTTTTTTTTTTTTTTTTCTCTGCGGTTTAATACTTTTGTTTTAAAAATTCCCCCAGCATTCCAATCTCAATAGGGAGGGTTCACAAATCCGATGCAACAGGTGGGACTTATTGTAAACAGGGGGATGGGGTGGGAGGGGGAGAAAAGCTGCACCTGATAAGTGTAGGGGTCAAGTAGGTAGGAGGGTCAAATGTCATTCTTTGACCTGAGTTCATTGAGTACAGACGACAATTCTTATTTAAGACTGTAGCGCAACTAGAAATTTTTTCCTGGTTGGGGGAGGGATAATTGTCATTAAATTAAGAAAAGTATTTAATTAAATTAATTAATATAATTGAAGTAAATAAGTACTAATTAAATTTTGAGTAAACTCAATCATTTGACCACCCAACCCCCCCCCCTCTAGTTGCACGCCTGCCTTAAGGACCCTTTTATTAGCACTCGGATTTAACGAGCACTTGGATTTAACGAGTAAATGTTACGGTCCCTTTGTGCTCGTTATAAACGAGTTCGACTGTAGTTATGCTACTTATTGAATGAAGGTAGCATTTGCCTTCATATAAACAATCATTATAAGAATAATATGAACAATTACCGATTTTAAGGTATATAGAAAAACGCAGTTGCTCAATTTCACTCATATCAACACAAAAATTTGAATTATTTATCTAGTAAAAATTGTAATGCTACATAAGGTAGTAGTTATGCTACTTGAACGATATTAGGTAGTCGCTGAATTCATATCCGAAAATATTATTAGAATAATACGAATAATAATCGATTTTAATGTTTATTGTTAAATGCTGCTTCGCGCACAAAACTTGAATTATTTATGTGCTAATTGCAAACATTTTTTCCGTTTATTGATAAAAAAATATTGTTCGTCGCGTTCTTGTATAAAATACAAATGTCAAAGTAAAAACATTTTCTTTGAAAATAGGATGATGTTGCAGTTTCATAGGAGCAAATATCAAATAAAAATATGCATATTTTAGAGTCAATATTGAGTTGAACGTTTCATGTTTTTTTTTAAAGCATTCAAATCTTTTTACTTTAATGTTTGCATGAAAACATTTGACATTGAAGGATTCAAATCCCAAAATGCATCTCAAAATGCTGCAGTTCAGCATATTTTTATTGATAAATGATTTGTACTTGAAAGCGCAGAGATTATGCATATATGTATCATATGCTTTGCAGTAAGTCATAAAATGCTTGGGTTGCAGAAGCATTACGTAATGTGTGCTATGCAGCAAAATTTAAGTTTTCCTTTTGTTCTATTAATGTGTTTTATGTTTTTCTTTCCTTTTCTTTTTTTTCCAAATGTTTCTCCCCCCCCCCCCCGCCCCAACTCTATTGAAAATTGTTTGTGAGCAAATGCCGTATACAAAAACTGCACGATGTTTCTTACCCAAACGTTATTAGTAGACTGCTTTTGTGTAAATCTAAAGAGGAATTTATTCAGGAACTAAGTTTAGGAATTATTTAAAAAAAAAAAAAAAAAAATAAATAAAGAAAAAAAAAAATCTTGTTTGGAAAAGTTGCTTGTTTGCATAAAGAACTTGAGCAAGATATTGCAAGTTTCCTTTTCATTGTGTGTAAGAAGGAAGAAGGAAGTATTGTTGGTTTATTGTAATAAGGAACAAATTATATATATATATATGAAATTAAAAGAAAGATTAAAGAATCATTAATCCCTTATAATGAAATTAATTATCTGTTAATTATCTTTTCTATTATAAAATTGGTAGGCATAAATGCATGTTATTTGTTCATCCTTAACAAAATCAATATTATGAAATATAATGTTTTCATCTCTTAAAATCTGTATACAGAAATCCGTTAAAAATAAAATAACCCGCTATGTGATTTGACGTGCATGTTTCTGTTTCGAAAATAAGTAAAAAAGATTTGGTGTAATTTCAACATACAACTTATGAAAAATGAGTGGAAGAAATAACTTCAGAAATGCTTTGAATCATCTCGGAAAACACATTTAGATGTATTTCCAAAACAAATATTACATGGTTTCGAAAAAGGAAAAGAAAAACGAGCAAGTTATGTTTCTCTACCTCTAACTACCTCGGCAATCTAGAAAAAGAAAATAATTTATCAGAAAACTTTCTGTTCAATAAAAGAAATGCTCCAGGCTAAGATTAACTCCAAGTTCCCGTAAATCTGTTATCAAGAGAAATATATCCTGGATAAATCGCTGGATTGGAGGCATGGCATCGATGAGACGAGAATAGACAAAATTAAAAAGTATGGGGCAAGTTTTGGATGGGATAATGAATGCTCTTCATTTTGCAGAATAAACTGCATTTTTCTAAACTTACTAACTACACTGAAGTTTTTGTTTATGGAATCTAAAAGACGGGAATAGACAAATGGAAAAATTATAGAGCAAACTCTAAAGGTACACTGAATGCTCTTTATTTTGCAACGTAAAGTGTTCCCAAAACAAAATTTACTTTGTAAATAGCGAGTTTTAGACTCCTTGTTCTATGCGCTAGACATCGTTAAATACAATCATTACTGCTTATATTGCTCCTGTGGCTAATATTTATAATTTTATAGTAATACAAAATATTTTTTTCAGTAAAATAGTTTATATATATATAGATATTAAGAAAAAATGAAAAGTTATTGAGAAAACTCTGATTGTATAATGAATGCTCTTTTTGCAGCATAAAGTGTATTCTCTTAAGAGGCCGAAAACGAAGTCTACTTTGTAAATAACGACTTTAAGCTCCTTGTTCTATGCGCCTATACATCGTTAAATACCATTAACACAGCTTTTATTGCGTCTGCGGCTAATCTTCATAATGTTATAGTAATACAAAAGAACTTTACAGTAAAATAGTTTATATGTATATAAATAGTTTATATATATATATATATATATATATTATATATATATATATATATATATATATATATATATATAGACAAAAAATTATAGAGAAAGCTCTGATGGTATAATAAATGCTCTTTATTTTGCAACATAAAGTATATTTTCTTCAGAAGACCTAGACGAAGTCTACTTTGTAAAAAAAGAAATTTATACTCCTTCTTCTATGAGCCATACATCGTTAAGTACTATCGATAGAGCTTATATTGCGTCTGTGGCTAATATTTATAATTTTATAGAAATGTAAAAAAAAAAAAAAATCAGTAAAATAATTTAATTTTTAGAAGTTGCATTTTGTGAGCAATTATCAAAAACAGAATAAAATGTATCGAAGTAATATTTTATAAATAATAAAATGTAAGTAAACTTAATAAATAAAACTTATACAGATGATTCTAATCTAGTTACATAGAAGTTCAATACGATTAACAGTAATCAGGCTACCTTTACTAAGTTAACATTGTATTATTTTCAAGAAAACGAGTATAGTGGCATTTCATTGTTCTGCCACTAAGTTAAAAACAAGCTACTCTAGGAAAGTGATGGTATTTTTTTCTAAAAATCATCAAGTTACTATATATTTTTTAATTGTAGTTACGGAATACATTATGCCGAAAGTAGAAACCAAACAGAAAAATGTTGCTAGTTTTAAAATGTAAGTGCCAACATTTTGTCATCAATTTATTATTCTTCCATGTGGGATTAAAAACTAATTTTTGTTAAAACACCATGTAAAACATTATCATACAAAAACAATTTAATTTTTTAAATTCTTTTCCTTCCAAATATGTAATAGCATTTGATTGCAATTATTAGATGTAATTTTAAGTGAACTGTTAGTTACTTTGGAAACAGTTGTGAATTTCCTTTCAGAACACTACCAACTCTTACATAAAAAAGCTTTTATGTAATAGAGACTTTAGCAGTTGGTTTTCTTTTTCCACGTAAAATATATATTTTTAAATAGCATTTCAGATAAAAAAACACGTATTTATTAATTACAACAAATTATTATTTACATTTATGTATTGCTAATATAGCATTAGAAACAAACTCCTTTAACTTCAGCATACTTATGTAAAGTTTAAGACAGTTTCGGGCAGTTTTGAAGGGAAAAATTCACCTGTCCTGTCCAAAACCAGTTTAGGACGTCTAACACCCCATCTCTTATTATTGATTGATTCTTTTAATGAAGGGTGAAAGTACTAATTGCACTTTCATAAGATATTAATGCATCAGTGAATATTTCTCCCAGCAAAAACTCTTGAAGACTAACTTCATTATAATGAAAAATTTTCTTTGCAAGTAGAAATTGCACTTTCATCTTAATTCATAAAAAATAGATTCATAAGAATTTATGAATTTAAGATGCATAATTTGATACACACACATGACTCCCATTATTTTATTAGTCAAAGCAATGTTTCGACAAGTTCATTTAATCAGTTTAGGGGACGAAAGGAAATATTACCAATAAATGTATTAAATATATTTTTTTATTATTTATCTTCTAATAGTAAATAAATTATAATAATAAAATTACACGTTAATTTAAAGCACAAATGAGCAATAAAATGCAGACATATGTTTCGGGATTGCTTGGAATCCCGTTTTCAATGCGACAGGGAGCTTCTAGATGCAAAACATCCAAATGAAGCAGACAGAACAACAAAAACAAAGCTTATATAGCCTAAGAATTATCTGTAAACCAATGAGAATAAAGGCAGCGTGAAGTGGAAGTAGAAGTAGCAGGAAGACACCAATAAGAGAGCAACAAACAAATCCAGTTGAAAGTACAGGAAGTAAAAAGGAATATCAATAAAAATAAAGCAAAAAAGACGACAGCATGCATAAAAATTGCAAAAATAATAAAATGAAATACAAAGAATAAAATTGAAATAAAAATAAGTACAGAAACTACCAAAACAAAATGCAAAACAAAGTACACATGTAAAGGAGGGGGAGGGGAGGGAGGGAGGAAGGAGAAAAATAGACACAAAAAAGGAAAACAACAAGAAAAACATAGAAAGAACAAGAAATTAAAGAAATTTATGCCAGACCTGTGAAAAATAAGGAGTTGAGGAAGAATCATTAACCAAATTAGAACTATTCCTGTTAATATGATAAGCTTCCCAAAAGTCAAGTTCTAAAGGGGAAGAACATTTTTGAATAATTTTCCCAGAATTGAAATCAAAAGAGTGGTTGGAATTCCAACAATGTTGAGCAATGCTAGACTTATTTAACTCTTGCTTTCGTACATAACCTTTATGCTCATTTAAGCGAATTTTCAGAGCACGTTTTGTCTGCCCAATGTAAGAAAGGCCGCAACGGCAACTAATTTGGTAAATACCCCAAGTGTTAAGTTGATCGACAGGATCCTTAAGAGAAGAGAAGGAAAGTTTGTTACTAGGAGCAAAAACGACTTGAAATTGAAACCTTTTTAGGATTTTAGCAATACGGAAACTGACAGAATGAAAGAATGGTAACACAACCAAATTCTTTCTAGAAACCACATTATTGGGACCAGAAGTTTTCTTAGAAAGTTTGTTATGAATAGAATCAATTAAGGAGTGAGAAAATCCTCTATCAACAGCTACAGCTTTCAGATAGTTGAGTTCAATCTTGAGAAGCTCAGGAGAAGAGCAAATATTAATAGCACGATGGACCAGAGCATTAAAAGCCGAATATTTTTGGTTGGGAGGATGAGACGACAGTCTGTGAGGAGGTAAAGAAACAGCAAAAGGTTTACGATAGACAGAAGTAGTGAAACCAGACTCACTCTTAGAAATAAAGACATCAAGAAACGCGAGGCTACTATTAAGTTCTTTCTCACAAGAAAACTGGATATTAGGATCAATGGAGTTCATAATAGAAAGAGCATCATCAATACCTAACAAGTTACTGTCCGTTAGGACAAAACAATCATCCACATAACGAACATAAAATTGAAATTGCAATTTCTGGAACAGTTTTTCCTCAAAATAATGCATATAGAAATCACTTAAAATAGGACTAAGAGGACTTCCCATAGCCAGGCCATCTACCATAGCATATAATTTACCATTAAATACAAAAGTGCTCTGTTGCAAGCACACACGAGTAAGGAAAAATAATTCCTCAATTTCCACAGAAGTAAAATGGAATTCAGAAAGCCTTTTCCTGAGGCAAGTCAAAGCGCCATCAACAGGAACATTAGTAAACAAAGAATTAACATCAACAGAGGCCATAACTGAATTATTCGGAACGAAGTTATGAAGTTTCTTAACAAAATCGGTGGAATTTTTAACAGTGAAAACATTCTGACTTCTAAGTGGAGAAAACACCGAAACTAAATACTTGGAAAGTTTATATGAAGCAGTGCCAATATTGGAAACAATTGGTCTGAAAGGAATACCTGCCTTGTGTACCTTTGGTAAAGCATAAAAACGTGCACAATTAGCAACAGAAGGAATCACAGACCGTTTAGCAATCAAAGGAATAGAATGAACAGACTTAACAGCAGAATAAATAGCTTTTAACTCTTTGTCACTAGGATATTTATATATTTCAGAATAAGGACCAGAAGCAATTAAGTCATCAGTTTTTTCAACATAAGATGATTTATTAAGAACAACAATCTGACCACCCTTGTCTGCTTTGGTAATGACCAAATCAGAAATGGAAACTAAATTATTGACACATCGTTTCACAGAATGGGTAAACCCAGTATTAGGAACTTTTGAATTGAAATCAACATTGGAAGCAATAAGATGCCGAACCGACTCATTTTGAGTGGAAGTTAAGGCACTAAATTTGAAAGCTTTTTCAACCGGAGCAATAAGTTCAGAAAAAGAAGGCTTTTTAGCCAAAGCAAAATTGTTATTACATTTCAGAGCATTGATTTCATTACTATTCAAAGGAAATTTCGAAAGATTTACAACCGTGTTCCTATTAACAAGAGGCAAATCAGCCGGAACAGGAACATTTGAATCAATACATAACTTAGTAAATTTCTTATTTAAAGTAATTTTGTGACTGTCGGATGAACGAAGAGCTCTTGCCCATGACATTCCATCAATAGACTCAAAATCAAAAATAGAATTAGATACAGAAAGATGTAAGTCATAAAGTTCACGTTCTATGAACGAAAGTTTTTTCCTAGTTTCTTGGATAGAAGCTCTAAGTAACGCTAATTTAGAACGAAAAATTACCTTATCAACCCTAACAGAACGCGGTAAATTACACTTCAAGGTGATAAACTTAGGAATAACTTTCTTGCGCCTGCAAGACTGGAATTATTAATATTAAAAAGGGATTCCAAGCAATCCCGAAACATATGTCTGCATTTTATTGCTCATTTGTGCTTTAAATTAACGTGTAATTTTATTATTATTGTTTACTTGCACAAAGTTAAATTATTTTTATTTTTTAGTAAATAAATTGTTTAATAAGTTAGTTGTCTGTAAAATAATATATATTTAAAAAAAAAACAATATTTGCCTTTTTTCTGTCCAAATTCCTAGGAACAATACACTGCTTTGTTACTGAAGATTTTACTTAATATTTAGCAGGAAACATGAAACAAAAGAATATTGTTAATCTACTAATTAGCTTCAATATTTGCTCCCAAGGTGATAGATGCATTACTTTGAAAATTTTACTGATGATCCCAGTAGCTTTACAAAATATGAAAAGCTTAATGCTAATGCCTTGAGTGAAAAGGGAGTAAGCCTAATTACTAATTGCTTTATACAGAGGAAACAATAAATATGCAGAACAGATAATGAGCTATGATTTAGCTGTTGGTAAACTATTTCTCTCTTGAAGAAAGAATGCTGTAATATCAAGAAACCTTCTTTTGAGTATCGTTTTTGTAGCAATTATAGTGAACTTTTACGTTTGTTTCCAAAATAATCTATTGAAAATTATAATTAAAAATGTTTTTTTATGAAAATGTCTGAAATGATGAGTATAAAGAAAAGTTTTGAAAGCAATGTTTAAGCAAATTTGAGGAGTATTTTTTTTATTGTTTAACTTTTCTTTAAAGTAAATGAAGACCAAAGTAAGATTGTACTACCAATACTTGCAAGTATTTTAATTGGAATTTATGATAAATTTGTTTTGCTCTTAGATGCTTGGATAGGTTTTTGTGCATTGAATATTTACTTAAATGCAATTTTTTTTTCATTTCTGTCAATATAATTATATTTTTTAAGTAAAGAGCAAATATTGTTTCTGTTTTGAGAAGATGTTTTTTGTAAATGAATCCCTTTTTTATATTCAGATTTCCTGGAAAAATATACATGTAGTTTTTCTCCAAACTTTTCTTGGACAAAAATGTGAACTTATTTGCATAACACTGCAGAAGTAATCTTTCTCGCTGAGTGAGTTCTTATCTGGAATTTTCTCTAAGATAATAGACAATCTTCGAAGCGAGTCCAAGAACTTTTCTGCAAGGCCGGGAGTTTCTAAGCATTCCACCATCTTTATTTATTACCTTTTAAGATGTTTCCTTTTTGTTTATTTAAATGACATTCACGTTTTAGGAGGAAGCTTTAAAGAGATGGTATAGAATTAGTTATTTACGAAAATATTCCAAAACGTTTTTCTGAGAAGTGTGTGCATTTATAACTGTTAGAATTTTGTATCGTAGATTTATTAAAAGGTATATCTATTTTCGTTTTGAATAATATACTAATAATACCACACAATAATTTGCAATTTATCAACTAACATATTCGTGCTTTATTAATCACTGGTAGAATATGTACTTCAAATTAGTAAACTAATTTTGCTATTAGTGAAGTATAATCTTTTTTTTTTTTTTTTTGAACACACAAAAGTATTTTATATTAATATAATATTTTAACAATGTAAAAAAAAGAATTTTGACTAGAAAATATCTCACTATTTAGCCCCGAAGTACTTCGATTGCATTTAGAATTGCTTGTAAAGCATTTTGGGATCACAAGTTATGAGTAGTTGTTGGAGGAAATGTGTTTAAACGAATATAATGTAAACTAATTTCTATTTGCAAACTACCCAACGCTGTTAGCTATTTCAGTAGGGCAACCTGTAATCTGAATGAATAATATTTAAAAATTTATTATTAATATTAATTCGGCAGAAGTAAAAGCTGTTATAGTTCACTGAAAAATAATTAATTTGAATCTAGTTAGGTGAAGTTGCTGTATTCAAATATATTTTGCCACACATGGAAAGCACACGTTTTTATAGTTATGACACCAAAACTACGAGGACACATGCTTAAACTTTTCAGCTGCTGCTCTCAACTGCCCAAAAATGTTGTTTCTCTCTTTCTATCGTCTTGAGATTTATCATAAAAGAAACGCAGAATTAAAAACACGCAATTTAAGAAGGATAAAAATCTCTTAAGATTTTTCCAACCTATCAAAACGCCTTAAGTGCCGCTTAAGATCATTTAAAGCTTAAAGGATATGTTGTGCTTAGGATGCTTTCTGGCTTGTAAAAGTAGATCACACAACATTATTTTTTTTTTGCAAAACCTCTGTTTGAATATAACAAATTCTCTGCCTAGAACTACCTCGAAAGGGGTTTTGACCATTAAATAACCTTATGCTCCATAAAACATAATAAATTTCACCCGGAGTGTATTTGTAAAAACAATTTGAATACACTCGTGTCTTACAGTGACCTCTTATCTCTAACTTTGCCCTATCCCGATCCAAATGATTGCTTTTGGAGAATCCCGAACCCATGATTTACAAAAGTAACATTGACGCATTGAATGGGAGAAACGTCTCATCTTGTCTCAGAAAAGCGGATGAAAATAAAATTTGCAAAGTTCCTTCTGTTTTTTTCTCCACAAAATGCACTGCAATATTTTCTGACAAAAAGATTGCATTGCAAAAAGTAGCTAGCTTTAAAGTCAGTTCTTTAGCTGTTTGATTAAAATACAATTTAAAATACAATTGAATTTCAAATTTAGAAAATTTATTACGTACTAATAATGATAAAGAATTGATTAATATTTTTGAAATCCGAATGAACATTAAAGAAGAACACTCTGTACATAAAAATAATGCTTGATGAAAACAAATCAGTCAAATTCCTTAACAGGCACTGTGTTTATAAGCCCTCGTTTACGTCATGCTTTTAATACGATTGTTTATTTCCAGACTTCCTGATGGAACTAATAAATCCTCCATGGGAAAAAGCACGGAAAAGGATTTATCTTAATTGATCTACCGAAGAAGAAATTATTTATGTTGCCTAGATTAATTATTTACCAATCGTACCAGACTTATAAGGTGGAGAATTAATTGTTGGAGAAACTACTTGGTTTTCCAAAATTATGTTCAGCATGCATTATTTCCTCTGCATTTATTTTCTATGTTAATGCATAGATTGATAGTGCACAACATTTAGGATATGTCGTTTGCTAGGGATAGTGGTATAAGTTTTCGTTGCGTTTAATGTTCATATGAACTTGCTAAATTCATCTGAAATTAGTTATTCAATAGTTCAGCATTCAAATATAATTGGATTGATTTTTATTTTACGCTAATAACTTAAACACATTACAATAATAACAGTATCAATTATGGAAAACCATTTTCAAAAACATGCTTAAGTAACATCATATATATTGTTACTGGTTTATCGTACTTTAAACAGATGACGAACTCCATGCACAAACAAAGAAACCGGTTTACAAGTTATTTACTGTTTGTACAGATTTTAAGCACACAAAGATATCTCACAAAGTTCACACATCAACGTAAAACCAACGGAAATCTCGTATTTACTTTCCAAATGCAAATAGAATCAAGTACAAAGCTTACAACACAATGGCTCAGACTGACATGCACTCAAAAAATGCTAAAATTTGACTGAACTTTTAAATCTTTTGGTCAGAGCTCTTTATGTAAAACCTCGGGTCACGTGACATCAGTACTCCAGAAAATACTTGCAAACATTCTTGGTATTATCTACCACGATAAAAAAAGTCGCCGAGCTTGGTAAGAAATAGCGTCTATACCCCTAATTTCATAACAGTACATATATTACTAGAGGTACCCGCCCGGCCAAAACCGTGTTAAGAAGTGAAAAGACCAGTTGGCTTTCCACTATATACATACACTGTTTTTCCATTGTGTATATATTATGTTATTCTATTAAGATGTATAGCATTCCACAGAATTAAAAAGTAGCCGCCCACGGTGATCAACTAGCGATCCTACAAAGTTAAGCAGCTTTATTTTCTTGTAACAAAGACACACATAAAAAAAAAATATATATATATATATATATATATAAAACGCGTTCTGTTTGTTTAGTTCACGTACCCACACAAAGAGCACCATTATAAAGCATTAGAATCGTATTCATGCATTTTAATCATAACTAATATTTATTTATTTTTATATTTTTATCTATTATTCATTAACACGAGGACAGAAAGGCGAAATTTTGTCGCTTGCAGAAATTAACAGCAGCATAGAAGATAACAGCTTTCCCCATTCGAGTTCAAATAGTCAAATGACGGGGGGGGGGGGGGGGGAGAGAAATAAAAAAATAAAAATATATAAATACTAGTTATATATTGGAATAACACATCGATATAAAAGCAACGTATTTAAAAAAATCCCAGTAGAGTATGCAGAAGGTAAAAAATTACTTGCAGCTTTATGATTAGTAGAGCTAACCTCTTTCCTTTAAAACGGCAACGTGTTGTCTTAAGGTGATACTATGGTAAGGCAATATCTTAAGCAGCACATTAAAAATATTGCATTCTCTAATTCCTTTCCAAAGGAAACATTCGTTAACATTACTTATGCAGTAGAAAATATTGTTGTTTTGGTGAGATTCTCATGGACATTAAATTTTGTGCTAAGTTTTGATTTAAAAAAATCTTTCAGTTTGAACAATTAATACATTTAATTGCATCTTAACATGGTATAGCATACTTGCAATGATTTTAAATAAATAAATAAATACAATTCCTCCGTTAAATACCAGTTTTGGGTTTAAAAACGGGGTAAAAACGGTTTTAGATTTTTATACTTAATGTTAAACATCTTTTTTTGTGTTAAAAAGGAAATTTTTAACAATACGAACTCTTTTAGCATACATCAAGTTACAATGTAATTGGATGTGATAAAGTCATAGCATGATATAACTCCCTCTTAACTTGTGGGCTTTACTATTACTTTTTGGAACATGTATCACACTCCTTAAAGATACATAGCAGGTAAATAGATTTCTTTATTTCTAATTTTAGTTCAAAATTAGATATGTACCATATATATATTAAGGGAACTCGGGGGAAGATGCCACATTTAAGGGTTTTTTTATTAGTACATCAAAAGTTGAAATAACAAGATCATGAAAAAATACACCTGATTTTCCAATGTTTAATTTGTTACGTGTACAAGTTAATTCTCTTCTCAGTATAAAAATAAATGAAAAATTTAATGTTCAAAAATGTCACTCAATTGTGACATCTTACCCCATATATGCGGGGAAGATACCACCAATTATGGGTAAAGATGCAACACCACAATAAATAAAAAAATAAGACAGACATTACAGAATTACACTTGCATTAGCAATGATTATAATAAAACAACAAATTCAATTTTTTCATAATTAGTTTGCTAAAAATAATAACAGCACAGGTCGAGTGGTAGCCTACACAACATTTCACCCTGTGCAAATGATCATCATTGCAACCATTTCGTGCAACCATTTGTTGCATTCGATGCACTGAATCCAGTCATACTTGGGACCTTTTTTGTGTGGTGTAGACGTAGTGTTGTGGGTGCAGGCGTGTCACATGCTGCACTTGTAAAAGCCACAGCAGTACCATTTCTGGAAGCATCAGAAATAGCAAACGTACGCTGTGGGAATTGCTTGTGGGTTATAGGGGTAAATCCCACTAGCTGAAAGCCCAGAAGTACCATTTCCTACTGAGGCTGCCTTCAGAAGATATCCAAACTGAAGACTTAATAATTTACGATCTGGCTTCTTGTGTACTTACGAGTTCAGAGCTTGTCGCCAATATGTTTTTCAATGGTTTGAAATACGAGCGATTAAGTACCTGTAAATACTGCGGTTGGTGTGGCTTGGAAGACAGACTTGAATTACTTCATTTTCAGTATGAAAAAACATATTTTATAGTTAATTTCATTTATTCCTGAGCCATGTGGAGTCTTCCCCCAAGTATGGGGAAGATGCCACTCACCCCAGGGGAGGAAGGAGGAAGATGCCACTCAAGCTTATTTCCTTATTGCTTCAGTGTTATGGCAGCTCCTACATGCATCATATGTGTAACATATGCATAACTTACTTATATTGCTGATATCTTATTTAAAATAACGAGTGTATAAACATTAAATGTGAGGAACGGAATATTATAAAAGGGTTATCACGTTTAATGCTCACGAGATCCAAAAATAACGCCGATTAAAGAAGGATAATTCAGATAAATTCACTCAAGTAGCTCAGGTATGCAATCTATATTAGACTTTCTTTTTTTTTCAACTAAGGACTTATTAGAATAACACTTTGAGCATTTTCCACCTTACAACGAAATTCTTAAGTAGGCCACTATATTTTGAAACTCAATCTAATTACACATTTTTTAATTATGTAGTGGTATAAGGGGTAAAAACGCTAATGAGCTTTAAACCCTAAAGGCGAACTTCATATAATTCGTTCCGTAAAACTAAAATAAATTCAAAAAAAAATCAATAATTCTATAAAATAAATGTGTCTGAAAAAAAATCACAGATCGAAACATTGTAGCAACATGCCATGCCATGTTTCATTGTTAGAAAAAAAATGACAGACTATTCTGTAAAA
The DNA here is from genome assembly GCA_038502835.1 of Octonoba sinensis. NCBI lineage: Eukaryota > Metazoa > Arthropoda > Arachnida > Araneae > Uloboridae > Octonoba > Octonoba sinensis. The sequence goes on along the minus strand of CM076602.1, from coordinate 43,966,257 downwards.
CTACGAGAAGAGCATTGTGTAAAGGCAGGTTTTTTTTATTCCTTTTTTTAATATTTGAAATATTGTATTCATACGTATAAAAAAACATGTACCAGTCTTATTTTTTATATTATAGATTAATTCAAATTAGAATTAATCTATAATATAAATTTTATAGATTAATTCTAATTTTTAATAAATATTTTGATGCACGTTGATATTTCAATATCCGGTTGGGTCTTAGAAAGTCAAACAGAAGACAATATATATAAACACAACTCATATCATTATCATTTCTTCTTGAATATATTACGAGAGAAATTGAGAGTAATTTTTTATTTTAATAAATCTAATTAATTTAAGAATATTCAAATTTCCAAAAAAATTGAATTTTTGTTAGAAAAAATAATATTGATAATCTAACGTTATTATTTCGCAAATTGTTATGTGTCTGCGCTCTGTATTATTTTCAAACGTTATTTATTTTAAGGAATTGTATCAACTATAATTGAATGCTCCAATTTGAAACTTTGTTAATAATTAACGCAATGTTAAACAATATCGGATTGAGATGTCTCACAAATATTCTTGACAATTTAATTGTCTGCTGCGGTAACTTAAGTACAAATCAATATTGGTTCGAATGGTAATGCCCAGTGAAAGTTCTGAACATTTGCGAAGTAGTTATTTTCCTCCTGATCAGAATATGTTAGACATGGCTACTATTAGTTATTTACTATTATTAAAGACGTAAATTTTTTTCACGTTTTGAAATGTATTAAAAACTTTGCAAATAAAATTTTACTTATTTTAATTGACATGTCTCAATTAATTTTAAGAAATTCAATCAAATTTCAGTGAGCCAATAGTTGTGGTATCTCTATAACAAAGCAAGATTTTAAATGAAACGATAAATTTTTAAAATATGTATAAATTTATTTTAAGAAACTTAATCTGATTTCAATAGATGTCGTATCAATGTACAAAAGCAATTTTTAAAAAGAAATGATAAATTTTAAAATTAATGCTACATAATTCTGACCAACATTAAAGAAGGGTTTCTGCGGTAAAAGCCAATTGTTCTATAAAATGCTACTGCTAATTAATACAGGAACTTTCGACTTTTCCAAAATATCTTTTTTTTCCGGAGCATCAAATATAAGGATAAAAGATGTTGCAATTTGTTACTATGTATGAGTGAAAGACAATCAAATATGGCCAAATAAGAACCATTCAGAAACTTTCTGCTAAAAAAAAACCCCACCAAAAGTGTTCGCCAGTCATAACAATCGCACCAAATATTACTCATATCCTAAAATCGTGCAATGAGACATTTTTGTTTAAATTTCTACGTGCTTTTTTTTGACAGTCAGGTTTTTAGGTTTAAGGTTATCATTATTACAGGTTGAGGTTACTATTTTTTCACGAGTCTCTTTAACGGAAAACTACAAATCAACATATTTTTGTCTCTCTCCACTTTCAGTTAGTGACACTGTTGAATTTGGTGCAATTCGTAATGGAATACTATTATATATATATATATACATATATATATATATATATATATATATATATATATACATATATATGTATAGTTCCGGAATATGAGAATTGAGAATTTACATTCATAATAAAAAATTGGACACTGTTGGTGCTACTAAACGTTATCAAAGTGTAACACTGCATAGATACTATCAGTGCATTTATTCTGTTTGATAAAGCCATATAATAGATTTTGATTCGCAAAGTTTGCACTTAGTGAATTAAATATAGTTTAGTTACTAAGGCATAGGGGTATCAAGGAGGGCCAGGTCCACACAGCAATGTAGGAAGGCTGGGCTGACGCCCAGCTAATCTACCTCCGGTCGGTCACGAGCTGTCGTCGAACTTCACTTACCCGTGCCCGGGGGAGGGCAGCCCTAAGGCCACGTGCTAACAGGGTAAAGGACTGAAGTAGAAAAGTTTAGTTACTAAGGAGGGAATGTCCCGAATAATGATTTTTCCGGATATCGGATAGCCGGGGTCAGAACTTTCTGCTATTTTTGACTTTGAAAATACTATTACTACCACCACCACTACTACTACTAATATTTTTTATTATTAGTAGTAGTAATACTAACAAAAAAAATACTAGTAATAATGATGGTGATAATAAAATAAATCTATAAATAAAAACAAACTTTTGTTTTTAAAACCGCATATAAAATAGTGATGTAGTTTTTAATAGTAAAATATTATCCGAAGATGCTACTGCAGCTGTTTCTCCAACTCAACACAGACGAGCAGTCATTACCCTAAAACAATTGAATTATTTTAGAAGAACAAACCATTAAATCAAATCCCCAAGATCCTAATGCGTTGCCTGAAGAAAGCAAAATATTTAGGATAATAGGAAGTAAATCCCCAAAATAAAAGAAATCAAGATGGCGGAATCTCGAAAATTCTTAGTTATCCAGAATAAACCAAGGAATTTACTTGAAGACCAGCCATTACCGTAGCAGACATTTGAGGAGGAAATTTATGTGGACGTTCTCAACTGCATAGTTATGCAAATGAGCTAACATTTTTGTGGAAAAACATTGTGTATTAGGGCGCAAAACTCTGAGACTTTTTTTCTTTTTTTTTAAATGCGAAACCCGTATTCATCAAAAAAAAAAAAGAAAAAAAAAAGCGAAACTCGGAACTTTGTAGATATCTCTTCTGAAGAACGTTTCAACAGATCAAGATAATGCTATCAGCAACTTATTAAAGCATAAAATTCATAATGAATACGGGAAGAAAAATTGAAAATTGAATTCATAGCAAAAGATTTTTATGAATTAACCGACTCAAATTGTGTTTTATTATTATTATTCTACTCAACAGCTGCTTGTACGTAAGCATTGATGTAAACAAGTAACAACTTTTTCAAGCGTATTACATATTTCTAAGACATTACTTAACTAATTTTGGATTGAGAAAATGTTCAAAGGTAAAATTATAGTGTGAAAACTATTTCATTAATTTTATTAAGCGATTTTACGACAACATGTATCTCAGTTTAAAAACTGAGATATATGTTGTCGTTATGTTAAAATATATAGTTTCTGAATTAAGAAAGTTTAAATTCATTTTTAACAAAACGAAGAGAGAAAAAATAACGCTTTCGAAAAGAGCGACGTGATACTTAAATTGATTTTAACAAGTATTTAATAACGTCTATTTCTACAAATAAAAATCAATAAATATATATCTATAAAACTCCATAGTTTAGAACCCAATTCACCTTAACACTATGTCATAAATACTACCTGATTTTTTCATAAGCATCAGAAGAGTGGGAACGAATGACTAACGACAACAATATTTTTAATACTATTGTTCTTTGAAATTTCCATATTTGAAAAGAAATTCATGTTAAGAAATAAAATAAAAATATTGTTTTCTGCTGGTAAATATCTACGATTACTTTTACATGTTGCCATAACATGTAAAAAACTGAGTTAACATGTTAACACAGTCCAGCCCTCCTAATGTAATATTGGTTAAAAGAATATCCGCTGAATGAAATACATTTTTAACTTACAAAACCAAAGCACTTTAATTCTGTCATCCCGGATAATGAAGTATTTCTCTTAATAGAATAATTTTGGGGGCAAATTGGCTATTCCATAAGCAGGCTCGACCGTAAAAAAGTTAAAATATATTTCCTCGGCTATATATTAGTACTTACCATTTTGGAATTATTCCAACGTTTAGTCATTTTCCCGAATTATTATGCTGTTTCGATTGCGTTAAACGATACTGCCATAATATAAGCAAGGAAAATGTTTTTTAAAAATATGTCTGCTGATTGTGAAGAAAACTGATTGCTATTTCAAAAAATATTAAAGTTGAGCCGAACGTGAGTTCAGAAGGAAGTTCAACAGAAGAAGAAAAAGAATCACCACATAGTTTGATTATTTTACAGTGCAAAGGATTTGTATGGTTTACAGTACTCTTGTAAGACGAAACAGTTTGTTATATAACTCTGTGAACGAAACTGTGAGGCCACCATTGTCTGGGATTACTTTACGTAGAAATTTTATCTAGTGCAAGTTTTACTCTTTATCCAGAAGAGAATAAAAGTTAAATGAGGGACCCGTAAAAAGTTCAGCATAATGTCTCAAAAGGTACTAAAAGAGACTCATTTAATAGCTATGAAAAAAAAAAGTCAAACGCTTTTATATCTAGATCTCAATTCAATCTCATCTAAGCGTAAAATTGCTTTCTACGTTCATTTCTGAGCAACGAGCGCAGCGTAACAATGCAGCGGAATGGACAATAGCCTTAGTGTCTCTGCCGATGTTGTGGTAATAAGCAAAACATTAGAGTTTATGATTTTAACTTTATAAGTAAAATAACTTGATTCTGCATCATTTATTTCTCACAAAATTAATAGAGTCAATTCAGCACCGCCTCTTTTGTCTGACCTCCTCACCTTCTTGGACATATATAGTATAACGCATAAGTTGAACTTATCATTAAAAGTAATCTTTAAAATGGTTTTTTAGAGTCATAATTTGACGATTTTTTTTCAATGTTAAGATTTTCGACTCCTGGGAGATTCTTACCTTCAGGGAAAAATAAAGTTTTCAGATTCACCACGAAAAATGGTATAAGTATTCATTATCAAAACATACAGCACAGAACCATCGCAAGCTGAAATTACATACTTGAATTTTTGTGACAAACTTGGTTGAATTTTATTTTGCTTGTATTAAAGGAAATTCTATTTTAACTATATGTACAATTCCCTTAATAGAATTTCCTATAATCATTTTCATCTACATAAATTTAGCCTGGTCCAAGTAACTAATACCTGGCCCCCCAGTCCTCAAGACTTTCCCTTGTGAAAAAAAAAAAAACGAATTCGTATTCCAAAACAAATATGCGAATCAGTGCTCCCTATAGTTCGATGCTTCGAATGTCTTACCAGCGAGCCCAGTCATTAACTTAAGTTCTATTTTGAGCAATTTTATCTTGAACGCATCCAAACATTCAACGCCAACACTAATCGGTCAAAATAAACACCGTCACGAGATGACTTCAGATGTTTCTGATAATCTAGTCATTCTTCGGGAGTCGGAAAATCTGGGAAACACCTTCTGTTTTCGTCACAACGCAGTGGGTGAAAGCTGTGCCCAGCTGAATACCTTTTTACCTGTGTGTCAAAAGACACACAAAAAATTGCGAATCGATAAACATCCAAATTTTCACAAAAGGGTTGAATAAGGGGGCATATTGAGAGAATAGTGCAAACGCTAGATACACCATGAAAATGAAAAAAAAAAAAGACCAAATGTTACGTGCAAATTAAGGTATACTGATGCCTTAAATAAATTTAAGAGCTAAACAATTGAAAAATCTTTGCCATTATAATCTAAAATAGTTCCTTTATTTCAAACAAGGGAGTAAAAAGTTCATGAGAAAATACAGATAAATTAAAAATAAAGTAGAGAGGATGTAAAAATGTATTACAATTTTTTTAGATTATACTTGAAAAAAAAACTTCAAAGAAAATATTTTGATCATAGGTATTATAAGTGGGTTAATAATAACAGTCATGTCTTTAAAGCTTAAAATTTTGGAAAATTGATTTACCAAAAGATTAACTCTTCTGATTTTTCATTATGTTTTCTAAAATAGATTCATACATTAGTTTCTAGTACATTTTTGTAAGGAAAAATAATTGAAACTAACAAAAACCACACAAAAAACTGTTAAGAACACCACTGAAACGGAAATTTCGTACCAAGTACTATTTTAGCGGAATATATTATCTCTTGACATAGTTGTTATTGGAAACTTTTAAAGAATATATATGTTAATATATAATTAAAATATATTTAAAAATTTGAGACAAATGTATGTATATATATAAAATAACATAAAGGCTTAAAATGTTCTTCAGTCTTTTTTAATAATCACAAAATTATAAGCCTTTGTGTCAGTATTTTCTTTTGAGTTATCTTTAAAATCAATATTAAAGAATGCATACAAAAAACAGAGAAAATGCCAATGCATAATTTACATGCATATTAAGAAAGTGAAAACTAGTATTGAAACATAAACCGAATTCTACTTATTTTTCTCAGATCTGTGGAGAAAAAAAGGCATTGCCATTCTGAAGTAGAAAATCAATTTCATATATCTCCAGCAAGCAACTTGACGAGGCTATCCGATTATTTTTGGACAAAATATTATACTCTAAATTGTTCTTTTTCTATTAACATGTGTTTTTTTTTTTTTTTTGGAACTTCTTCGGAAAAAAAAGTGACTTATTCAATATTGCCCTCGCAGCAGAATTGAAATCCCTTTAGAAATTCTATAGTCACTTGAAACTGACACTTCGAAATATATTTCTTTAGTAATTGTGCAATTCGAATTTATAAAAAAACCTCTAATTAATAATTCGATATTTTATTTCATTCCATTTTTTGTCTGAACCTATTGCTTGTTTTTTTTTCCCTTTTTTAAGTCCCCTAGAGGTCTTATTAATCAATGGCAAAATGAAAGCATTTAATTGGGCATTATTTTAGAAGTACTCATAAAATATTTCTATTCTTATTTTGTGTCCGCTACTGTGTGTGCAATGTCAAATTATAAATGTCCAAAGTCTACAAAAACTAAAATGAATAACAATTTAAAAAACACATTTTTAAAGCGTTTCAGTGATCATATATTTATATCAAATTCAGTCATGTTTAAAGCTCATTTGATGTGCCCTCTACCAATTACATTCATCTTTAAGCTCCTAACGAATCTACCACAAACAGCAAAATAGGTAGATTGGAGTGAGAACGCTGTATGTACAAGATCACGTGGTTTACCCACGCGCATGCTCGATAACAGCTCACCAGTTAGTTGGAGTGATGGCGCGGGCACAGTGAAAGTTTGAAAATAGTTTTTGTTCATTAAGCACAATTTTAAGTGGCGTTTAAAATTAATTGTAACAGATTGCTCTGATGAGTACCCAAAATCATTCTCCAACATGCTTTACTTAGTCATAATGGACTCAAATTTGCTATTTAGTGGTATGCTAATTTAAACCAGCACAACACTATTCTTTTATTTGACGTTTCTGACTTAACTTCATTTGTATTGTGATCAAATTTGGATCTTCATAGTTCACCTTGCAATAATGCATAGTAACTCAACTGTGTAGAGATTTTGAAAATGTCTACGTAAATGCAAGGCCGTAAATGCAAGGACCAACCGACAGACAGACAGACCGACAGACCAACCGACAGACAGACAGACCGACCGACACACTTTTTCCCCATCTCAAAACCCTACTTTCAATTTTTTTATTTATCAATCTTTATTTAATTACTTAACTTATTTTTGACTTTTCTTGATTTCTAACGATAGTTTCACGATACATTAAGCTTTATTATGAAAGCATGATCTTTCATGCTTTATTATTATTTTTTTTTTACTTTTACGGGAAAGTAGGCTAAAAATGACCATGATCGCTACTGACTGGTTTTACAAGTTGTTCAAAGCAAATGTCAATTTTTCGGTACGAAAGACTGGAGGGTTTTCCTTATCATGAGCTCAGGCTTTCCCTATTCGTACCTTGTAAAGTCTTACGTAGAGCCCTTTTTAGCCTACTTTCCCGTAAAAGTAAAAAAAAAATAATAATAAAGCATGAAAGAAGGCTTAATGTATCGTGAAAATATCGTTAGAAATAAAAAAAGTTAAAAATAAGTTAAGTAATTAAATAAAGATTGAAAAATAAAAAATTTGAAAGTAGGGTTTTGAGATGGGGAAAAAATGTGTCGGTCGGTCTGTCGGTCTGTCTGTCTGTCGGTCTGTCCCCCCCCCCCCTAATAACTTTTGAACGAATTGTCCGATTGGAAAAATTCTTTTTGCATTCGAAAGATCTCGGCGAGGACATCTCATTTCCATATGTTACGTTTTGATCTGAACAATTTTTTGTTCAATTTTGAACAGTTCAAAAATTTTTAACATTAGCGCCTATAGGTGAAAATGAAGCAAATGATGCAAACTGTGGGTACAAGATCCAAGTTCCCTTGAACAAGCTCACTGGAAAAAGTTCTGGGCGTGAAATATTGATTTGAACTATTTTTGTTCATTTTTGAACAGTTCAAAAAAAAAAAAAAAAAGAAAATTAACATACCGTCTACGGGGAAATTTCAATCCTATATAAATCCTGATCTAACTGACCGATTTGCTTGGAACAAACTTTATCAGAAAGCTCTTATGACGTAGAACATGTACAGATAGAAAGTTCATTCAGAACTAACGAGCCTATTTTTCTTTGTAATATTTTGATCGGGATTTTCAAGAATACTTTTGAATTAATGAATGATTAAATGAATAAGCAAAAGAATGAATGAATAAATACGTGATTGAATACATGAATGACTTAATAAATGAAGGATTGAATGAATATGTATTAACCGTTGAAAAAGGTATATTTGACGCAATTAAGAACTAAAGCTAAACGAGAAAGAGACAGAGAGAGAGAGATAGCTAGATTATAAATTTGAAGCTGGTGTATACGGGAAAGTAGGCTCGTATAGTTCTAGACGGAACTTCTTGTTTCTAATAAAAATGTGCCAACTCGAACAAAGGATTAGAAAGGCCTAAAATCTCAGGCACATCTGAAATCAGATTCCAGATTTCTCACAGCTGAGTACAGCTAAGTAGTCATGCAGCTTTAGTGGCATAACACGGGCACTCAGTAACATAATTCCGACACGTCCTGAAGAAGAAAGAGATCCTACACCAGTCGCAGTCTTGGGTAAAATTTCAAAAGTGACATCCTACGAGAAAAGAAAGCCAAGCACGAGGAGGCAAGATGTTTAAGAGCTGACCCATCCTCAAATGTTATTGCAGTAAAAAAAAAAAAAAAAAACTTAAGAAACAAGCGAACGAAGAAAAGAAAAACAAGGTCAACCTGAAACAAGGCGGTAAGAAAAATTAACATCTGACAGAATCCAAATCAGCTAAACTAACTATGACTTTTGAGATTTTTTTTGAAATACCCCATATCCGAAAAGATGATTCTTCGATAGAAGAAAAAATGGGTGAATGGCGATAATCCATGGTGAGTACAAAATCCCACCGAGTGATCCAATAAAGATCACTCGGTATGGATTTATGTACGCGTAAAGGAACACTTGTGTTCTGAGTGGACTAGAAAAGAACAGCGAAGCGTCGGAAAATATGGTTACTTGAAATGCATTGTATTAAGCAGTTGACTACATAAATCGGGATTTAAATTAGAAAACAAATGTGCAGTCTGTGGAAGGGCGAAAATTTTTTACTTAAAAAAAGGGAACATTAAACAAGATAATAAAATAATAGTTGTTTTATTTGAATGTTCGAGAACATGTAATATTTTTGCTAATGTATTTAATTTTTATAATTTGGAATTGAATTAATAACATTGTGCATTGATTACCCCAAGATTGGGGTAAGATACTGAAATACAAACGTTTTCAAATTATTATTATTTTTAGATAAAATAGTTTTTATAGCGAAACTTATTTCTTTACTAATTACAAAAGTACATAAATTGTCGATAAAAGGGGTGGTTAAAAATAAAACCTATGTGCTATTTTGTATAAAATAAAGTTAAAAAAGTTTTAAGTCGCCTCCCCCCCCCCAGTCTACTCTAAGTTTTTCTTTCAAGTAAAAACACCGATGCATAATACTGATTTGACGAGACATTGAGAAATCCCTAAAACATTCATGAAACCGTCTTTCAATATTATCAAGTTCCTATGACCGATTTTTAACTATATTATTATTGTTGTTGTTACTATTATTACTAAGAAACAACTTTAAATATTACTTAAAAATAACAAAACATTGCTTAATATCAGCCCTCACAAACTGAAGAAGAATAAATAAAATTGTGCAAAAAATTTTACTGAAGAGGATGAATAAACGAAAAAAAGTACTAAAAAAGTATAAAATCAATCCTTGAATAAGTAATACTTAAATTAGATAAACTTTAAAGGTATCCATTCCTAACACAAACGGAAACAAAGAGCGTTATTTGTACCATAATTTAAAAAGCAACGATAGATGCCTGCAAAGAAAAATTCTACACTCAATTATTTTCAATTAAAAAAAAAAATATATATATATTTTTATTTTTTGAAATTAGGCATTTATATCAATACTGGCGAACGTTAATATTTTAATTTATTTACATTTTACTTAACCTTACTTGATTGCCCACGTTTAATCAAGCAAAAGCTATTCATTGTAATTTATTTAATGATAATAATTTAAATAAATGCTTTTCAATTTAAACAAAAAGGTTAATTAATTAATCTTCTTCAATGTAATACTTTGGGGATTTCTTGGATTCTTCCCAAAAAAAAAAAAAAAACAACTCCCGTAAATGTTTAATATCTTTTAATTCGCTCTATGCTTTACAGTTTCCAGTCAGATAAAATGAACCAATGTTTCAGATTCTTGTTTTTAAAGTATAAAAGACACATCGACCATTTATTTAGACATTTTTAGTATTTAGCATTACTGTTTACTTTTGATTATTTACTTTTAAATCAAAGTACATATTAGTTTAAAGATAACTAACGCAATAAACCGAAAATGCAAAGATCAAAATAAAAAACGAAATAAAATTAAGCACTTTTATTCTTTGCAGTATTTTTTTGTTAACGCTTTTTAAAAAATGTTTATTCAAAAAAAAAAAAAAAAAAAAAACAATATGTCGACGTATATTATAACCGAAAATTTAGTAATTTGATTGAATATACAACATTAGTCTAGAACATTAGTCTAGAAATTATTTCCATTTTATTTTTAACAGAAACACCGAAACGTTTAATACCACAATGCACTTTCAATTTATGATAAGAGCTAAACATTTTGAAGTTAAACAATTTAGAGCGCATTCAAATTATGTTTCTTTTCAAAACTATGAATTTCAATGTCTAATAATTTTTAGATGTTATCCAAATAAGCATTAAGCTTAAAAGCATTTTAGGAAACACAAGCTCCTTAGAGAATAAGAAACGAATATCACTGATTGCTTAAGTGTAAAGGGAATACGCTTTGTTACACAACTTAAATTACAAAATGAGGATTACTGCAGAAATAAAGCTAGGAAATAGACATCATTACAACTACTCGTTAAGTATTGAAGATAATAATGATAATAGTTCTTGTTATTAATCAACTTTAAGCTGAAATCTTCTACAAATCCACTATATTAAAATTCAATAAGAGCTTTTTTATGCTTTCAGAGAATTTTGAAATTTCTTTAAAGGCAGTTTTGTATGTTTGAAGAACTATACGTAGTGAATATAAACATTGGTATAATATTATCAGGGGTCTGAAGCAGTACCTTTTTTAAATTGATCTAATACATGTCCTCTCCTACTTCCAAATACTTTCTCCACTTCCCATCCGCTCCGACTTCTAAATACTTGCTCCACTCCATATCCGCTCCGACTTCTAAATACTTGCTCCACTCCATATCCGTTCCGACTTCTAAATACTTGCTCCACTCCATATCCGCTCCGACTTCTAAATACTTGCTACACGTCATATCTTCTCCAACTTCTACGTACTTGCTTTGGATGCACTCCGTACTCCGAATAATTTTAATAGATTATACTATTTACCTATTTTCTTTAGCTTTTGTTTTTACATATGATAAAAAATTTCAAAAATGAAATAAAATGAAATCGGAGAAGTAGAGCACAGCAAATGATGATAAAAGCGCTAATACGGCGCACTTAATGTTCCGGTATTTTGAACTTCTCTTGGAAATATGAGACACTGATTATTGTTACACTGTTAAAAATTTTCTTAAGAAAATAGTAAAATAACCATTTATTTGATTGTTATTTTACCATATTTAATTAAAACAGTTTAATAACCATTAAAAAGATGGTACTCAAACCGCTGATTGTGAAAAAAAAATCGTGTATTCTCTGTTTATCCTAAAGAACATTTAACTAACCGTAATTTCCAAGCACTCAATAAGAATCGGGCGTCCATCTTGATTGCGAAACCTTACCGATCTTACGATGTTGTTATATAAAACATTATTACGATGTTGTTGTTATATTAAAATATGAATAAAAATTTATCAGTTTAAATCTGCATGTGTACAAAAAAAAGAAGAAAAAAAGTGGCTTAAGCAGTGGTTACTAAATAGAAACACATACACACGTAAATCAAAAATTGGAGACATCGGATTCCCGAACTGTTTTTGAATGAGCAAACCCATTATTTGAGCTGCTTAAGCTTGTTTGTATTTTAATTTTTGCAGCAAATAAAATGATTAATAGAAAAAAAAAATAGAATAAAATGATTAATAAAATGGTTAACAGAATACATTATGTTCTTGTATACAGAAAAATATTGACATTAACAAATAGTTCACATTACAAGTCAGCACCAAGTGAGAACCAAGCATGCTTGGGAATTAAACACTCGGGGTTCCGCATCAGGCAGACCATTTGTCCGGAACTTCTGCTTCTGCACCACGGGGCTCTCTGTCTTGAAAACTAGGATTGGCACAGTAGGCCATGGCCCTCAAAAGGGCTGGTGCGCCACTGAGTTTAGTTTTATTTTAGTTTTCACATCACAAGCAAGAATCTGGAACGTATTATGCTTCTAAAGCGAGGGTACACTGTACTTTATGGATGTTCTTTAGCAACAGAATGTTTTCAGGTGTTCACCAATTAGTTTTCAACAACAACAACAATAATAATAATGCAATAATTTAAAAAGGTTCGGATACGTTATCTTGTGTCGCAGGTTGTGGAAACAATAGGAGACTTGAAGCAAAACCTCGAAGCCGAATTTTAATCACATAAATTGGACAAAAATGTCTCCAGTTGCAGATGCAGCGATAAAATTAAACGCTGAAAAAATTCAAGTAATGCGTAGGACTTAAAAACATGTAGCTTTACTGCAAAAAATAAAAGTAAAGGCTATATAAGCTCAAAAAAAGCTTGATTTTTTAAAAATGTTTGCCCCTCCCCCGTTTATAAAGGAGTTCATACCTTAGTAAAGCACAACTTCTATTTTTGGAAATTGCTATCAAAACGAAAAGAACTTCTATTTTTATAAACTTTCTCTTTCCTCGTATAAAAAAGAGAATCCTACAAGAGAGCTCTTGATAAATGGGTTTTCTTTAAAAAGAAGCTATCTCATTTTTGCAATAGCAGAGCACTCCGCAGTGGCATGGGACAACCTAAAACAAAGTGACGCCTGGGGAGAGGACTATCGTAAAAATATTTTTATTCATGACGGGAAAAAAGACCGCAGAAAGGGGCACAATTGTGACAGTATGGTGAAAAAATATAAAATAGTTCTTCATAAGCATGAGAAAGTATTCGAAATGTAAGAGGCATTTAATGTGTGGTTTCTTTCAGAACAAAGAATCAAAATATTGAAATTTTAATTAAATAAGAAAATAATGTAGGTTATGGGGCAAAAATTAAATATAAAACGTGTTGAGATGTTTGTATTTTGTGATTTATTTTGCATTGTTTGATACATTATTCGATTTTTTTTTTCTTCAAATGTGCAAGTCAATTCAATGTTACTTCTTTTTAAAAAAATAAAAGTAATAATAATAATAATAATAATAATAATTATGCCATCGAAGCATCAAAACTGAGTAAAATTATACCCCTTGCTTTAAATATATTATACCTAAACACACGGTTCAACGCAAGATATTTTATTAATCGAAACGAGAATTTTGCTCGGAGTAAAGTTTAACGACGAAAATCATTGCATAAAATATTATATATTGGAAAAATAAATTACATGCATTATTTTTGTACAAACAAGTATTCTTAATTTTAAAGCATCAACTTTCCATCGCCATGAGAAAATAAAATGTTATTTATCACACATTTGGAATGAAAACTAGTTAAAAGTATTTCAGAGTTGTTGTTGTTGCAAATGCCAGTTGAATATCCAAGCTACCCTCGTAGAACGCGAATGAATTCAGGTAGATAAGGGAGTGCCGTCCGTCTTTAACAAGCACCGCAACGGTGGAAGTACGACTAGGCTTCAATATAGATTACGTATTCCGATGACACTAGATGGCACCACCACAAATAAGCCACCTTCCTTTATTGACCAAAGAGTGAAGGAAAGGGAAATACTCTACCCTCCGGTAAACTCGGAACTGCCTTGGGACTTCAGGCTCCTTGGATTTTACAGGCACGTATCCCCAAGTACATGGTGGCTTTAGGCACTTCTTCTGTAGCGTAAGAGCATAGAATGTGCGTGAACCATGCTTAAAAATTAAATGCAATTACCTGCCAAAAAAGTATTTAACACGTTGACTGCCGACACGATGACTGCCAGCGCGGTTTGTAGTTTGTGGATCTCCAGACGATAGTTTAATTTAATTAAAACATATTGTACAAAATATTTCATTAAGTAAAAAATTAAACTTTCTATAAATGTATTGAAAAATGAAAAAAAAAAACAAAAAGACAACAACGAGTTATCTCGTAGGTTCGCTATCAACGTGTTAAGAATGTTGGGATGGACCTTCAGATATATTATACTACGTTTCACACAACTTAAATAAATAATTTCAAAAATAAAACATGTTCAGCTATGTATTTTAGTTTTTGAAATATCGCTTGGCTGGAGCCTATAGAAAATATGGTTATAAAATTAATGATGGTGTACGAGACAGTAGACTCGTTTAGTTCTGAAATAATTTCTTGTTTCCCTAAATATTCGTGCTGAATGAAGTGCACCATAAAGTGTATAAAAATAGCAAAACGTACAGTTAAACAAGATTTATCTGTCTGTATGAAAAAATAAAAAGCGATTCTGCACAACATGAGTTATATCAGATAGCTCCTAAATAATACAAATATTTGACTCAACAAAATGAAATAAAGGAATTTTATCTGGCCTTATGTAGCTCATAAATCGCAGAAAGTTTTTATCGCTGCTTTTAATGTGTCATAGAGATATTTTTATTCGTTTAATAACTGCTGCAGCGAGAGTGAAACTAGAATTAGGTTTTTTTTTGAAAGCGGAAATGTTAGGTTTGTTATACGATAAGTTAAATATGAAATCATTTTGAATTCCAAAACCAACTGCATTGGTGTTAGACATTCCTATTGCATAGATTTAGTTTACTTAAAAGTTTTAGCTAACATTAATGAGATAAATCAATTTAAAAACGAGGAGAAATGCATCGCTAATCAATTTTGTATTGTTCAATTTTTCTCTTTATTTATTACGTTTTCACAGAAAAGTCCTGCCTTTTTAACGTTTTAAACATTTTTCATAGCTTAAAATTTCACTTATTTCTACATACGCTTTTAAAGTGATGAAATAATTTTGTGACGTAGGGGGAATGTTAGGGTAAAGTGAAATGGTAAAATATTTTGTTTCCACGGGGTGGGGTAAGGTTATCTAATAACATTTTAACTGTGTTACATAACTTGTAGTTGATTCCAGTCACAAAAGAGTTAACTCTAAAGACCAAGCTTTATGATAGTACAAGCAATTTTCAAAATTTGATCCTCATGTTGTAAAATTTTGTGTTCAGTCAAAAATATTTTTTTCTATAATATAGTGATAAAATTTATGTTATTAAGATTTTAAATAAAATTATTAAGACGTAATAATGCCCAGTGCAGTGTTAATTTATTTAATGTTAGGCTGGTTTTGATTTCAAATGTTTAGTACAACTTGCCATGTGCAATTATATTTTATTTCCCTTTGCTCATACACCAGTCATCAAATAACTAAATTTATCGTTCATTTAATCATTAATTCAAATTTAATTCATTTATTTGGTAATTTAATAGATCTTTATTCATTCATTTAATTAATAATTTATTTTTTATGCGTCAGTTCTTTTATTCATTCGTTTTATCAATCATTCATTAATTTAGTTATTCATGTTTTATAAAGAATATTTTGAAAATTTTGAACTCGTAAATATGAATCAGTACGTAGTTTTCGGACTGCCATACGACAACATACGAGTGCAAAGGGTTAATTATCACATAGAAAACTATTTCATTCGGAAAATATTTCAATTTTTCACTTTCCCCCACACATGGGGCAAAATGGTAATTTTTCACTTTTATTTCAACGAACATATTTACTAAACAAAATGAAAAATAATATCCCCATGCAAAGTTATATTATATAATTCATAGCTCTCTCTTTAGGTGCTGTTATTTTCAAAATAAATTTCCAATTTGTTGATTTTGAAAAATAGAATTTTACTTAACTATTTCACTTCGCCCTGCATTTCCTTATATTCAGAAGAATATGAAACGTCTTTAGTTACTCAGATACCCGAAATGGATTTCTACCCGAAATTCTGACCAACAAATGATTTTTTGTAGTCTTCTTCTGTTCTGTAGATTTTTAACGGAATACGTAAATAGTGGTTTCCTGTCAGGAAATCAGGCTCGTAGTCCCAAACAAGGAGGTCTGTAAGAAGGTTAATTTTTAAATAGGAAAAGCTTGTGCGGGGGGGGGGGGGGGAGGATAGACAACAATCATTACAAGTAGTACAAATTGTACATGATTATAGTACAGTTTACGGAATTCACGATTATCCGTCAGGAAAGGTGGTGATACGCAGAGCTGGGCCTTTTTTCAAAGTTACATTTTAGGGCCTATTCGTTGTGTTCCTCTGATCATGATATATTCGCATTCCAATTAAAACTTTAACACACAGCAGACGATAAAAAGAACGCAGTGAATTGATCCTTCTTCATAAAAACTAAATATTTCCTCATGTTTATTCACCCTCTCACCTCTATTTCGATGAAGTGAATTAGACCTGACGCATGCGCAAAAAAGAGGAAGGTCTCGAATAAGAATATCATGGGTTACATTTTCAATACTAAAAAATGGTTGTAAACGAAATCAACTACATAAAAATTAAACATCTGTTTTAATCGTGAAGTATCATACAAAAAAAAAAAAAAAAAAAAAAAAAAGAAATGTAATGAAATAACAATGAAAGAAAGTGTCACCCAGTCGTCAAACATAATTAACACGCAAATTTGCTTTTTTTTTGTAATTTTCCTTCCCAGTAATGAAACAACAATAATTTTTAACAGTCCATTCTCCATTCATGTAAGCAGTTAAATGCTTCATGCAGTTTGAACACAAAGTTTAGATACTTGGCTGCTTCTGCGCATGGCAGAAAAGGACGAATCCATTCGAGTTGTAGGAAAGTTCGTCTTGCAGGTTCATTTAGTTAGCAAGCGAAGCACAATAGTATAACACAAGAATTAAGCTGGTACTAAATAAATTAAGTACATGTGCTGGGTACATCGTAAGAAAGAGTTTAATGCTGAAAAATCTACAACGATGGTTTAAAATCGTATTTTACACAATGCTAAAACTCCAATAAGTTGCCTTCTTTCCTCGCGCGATCACGTGACTTGGATTCAAAAACTTAACTCTTGGACGATAATTCTGATTACACTAAGTGTTTTTTTTTCTCAGTATTCGTGCTTGTATAAGATTATATCGTTAATTGCGATTTTTTTCGTTTTTAAATTTTTTTCCATATTTCTTGACATCTTTCTTGTTAATTTAATCACACGTTAATTTGTAATCACACATTAGGCTATAAAACATGTCAATGACTGACAATTTTTGTGCTCTATTTACAATTGCCTTTTACTAGTTAATGTTTAATATAAATATGTATATTTTCGCTATTAACGGCGAAGAACATAAATGGAATATTTAAAGTTCTAGGTAATATTAACTTCTTTAATAACTTCTTTATAAGTAATTGTACCATTTTTACTTTTCATACTATTAATATCGATGTTGCCTACTTTAACACATAAACTAAATGTAAATTAAAGTCGTTTTTATATGATAAGTCGCATAGAAAATTCTACATTTGTAAAAGTTTTAAACAGTATAATGAATAATTTAATGATGAAATAAAACATATTAAAATGAATAAATAACTGAACATTATTTTTTTCCTTATAACGAATTTATACCGCAAAAAAATATGTCGTTATTTCCAAATTAACAAACAAATATAGACACTTTAAGGAAATATTCAATAGTTATAGCTCACAAGAAAAATATATTTCGCAATTAACTATTCCTTTTATTGCCTTTAAAAGGTTTAATATACTTTTCTAAATATGGAACTAACTCATTCAATTGAAAGTATTCGGAAGTTCAATTTGTGATACTATTGGACGAATTATTGATCTAGTGATAGTTTCTACCAACTGCTTCAAAGTATAATATAATTCTTGATATATCTTTATGAAGTCTTTAATTAAAGGTTTCTTAATTAAAGCAATTTTACTTATTCACCGACGTCCCAAAATAAGACGTTACCTATTCATACCGTTTATATGTCGCTTTTTTCGCCTATTTTCTCGTAAAAGTAAAAAAAAAGGGGGGGGAACAGAATGATAGAAGGTTTAACGTGTCGTGAAAATACAGTTAAAAATAAGAAGAAGACAAATAAGATAAGTAGTTAAACAAATTTTCAAAAGTAAAAAATTTTCAAGTAGAGTTTAGAGATGGGAAAAATGTGAGTCTGTAGGTCTGCCTTTTCTCCTCAAAACTCTTTCCCTATTAGCACTAGGTCTTAGGATGCCCTGCCCCATGGGAGAGGTAAAAGGGGTAGTAGGGTCCCCGGATTTTACATGCACGTAACCCCAAGTGGACATGGGTCTTTAGCGGGTCGGGTAGCAGACCACCAACCTTCCGATTGTGATTCCGACATCCAAACCACTAGGCTACCACGCCCTCTGTCGGTCGGTCTGTCTGTCTGTCTGCCCCACTAATAATTTTTGAGGGTCAGATTTGAAAGGGGTTTTTTTCGGATTCAAAAGATTACGGAGAAGACATATCATTTCTATATTCTATTTTTTAATTTGAATAATTTTTCGTTTAATTTTGAGCAGTTCAAAAAGTGTTAACATTAGCGCTTATGGAGGAAAATGAAACAAATTATATAAACTCTGGGCATGAGATAGAAGTTCCTTTGAACAAGATTGTTGGAAGAAGTCCTCAACGGGAAGCATTTTTTGATTTGAACAATTTTCTTTCAATTTTGAACAGTTAAAAAAAATAACATTAGCTCCTACGGGAAAATTTCATTCCTATATAAACTGATTTAACAGACGGATTTGCTTGGAAAAAACTTTATCGGAAAGATCTTATAACGTAGAACATGTGAGAACGTTTGAGTAAAACGTTGAGCCTTCGAAACAGAAATTTAATTCTTTCAGTTTTAAGTCAGAAGTCTGTTTTAGACTCTTTAAAATCAACTTCAAAACGGATTTTCAAATGATTATTTTGTAGTGCTAGTCCCCCAAATTAGGTGAGCAATTTGATATTTAAAAAATAAATTTATATGAAAAATGTATTTACACTAAAAAGAATAAAATAAAAGGGAGTAAAATATTAGGGAAAAATTAGAGCCGACTTTAAATTTAAAATTGCGCTAAAAGGGGATAGATAAAATTATGCTATACAAAATATTTTGTAATCATTTGAACTCACTATTGACGTAAGGGACTAGAGTTTGAAACACTTGATATACAAGTACCCAGTAACTAATGGTAAAATGGTAATTTGACTGTCATGTTTTTCTGCCGACTTCTAAAATCATGTTTAAAAGTCGGATCGATGTTGTTAAAAGAATTATTTTTAGTTTTTCCTTTTTGACACAATTTTTAATTTGAGTTGGTTCTATTTTTCTTTAATTCACTTACGCTTTTGTTTTTGCAAAATTATAAACAGCAATTTATGGCGTACTTTCTTCCTGGAATACGCCAGTAAAGATAAAAATCTAAATGCGAAAAAATAGCAAAATACTAAAAAGAGTTCTATGCTCAATACTGTACGTCTAACACATGATATAGGGGAGGATGGGGTAAAATGGGTCACTTGATAAAAAACCCAAAATAATAGAACTTGAAATTGAAATTTTTAATGTTATATTTCAATGTGTTGGCAACATTTTTCATTCTCAAAAATGTCAAGTTCTTAAATATAGGACCACAAGGAAATTTTATTGTAAACTTTCGATGATAGTGTGGAAAACACATGATTTACAAATTTCTGAAAAGCTTTATAAGTTTATCAAATAACAGCTCCATTTTTACTCTGTAAACAGCAAAAATTCAGTTTGAAGCTCAAGAACAAAATATTTGTTATTCCCACAGCTAATAATAATGCATTTCAGCAATGTAATATTTATTTACTGTATGTCAAAAATGAAATGTTAACTCGGATTTTTCATAAAACTTTTAGACTTTAAATTTGAAAGAGAAACGTCTGTGCGTTAGACTTCCAAAGCCAAAAATGCTCAAAGCACAGAAAATACGGATAACGGTATGTTAACCGAAAAAACTTTGACAAGATTCTTGATGCTATATTCCTTTAATAAAGACATTGTGCGATATTGATATAATATATTATAACAAGAAAAGAAAAAGGGCTCAAAACAATTGGTCCTAGATACAATCATTAAGCTGAAATCTGTAGATCTCGCACAAGGATAAACACTAAAGATCAAAAGAGAAGCATCAGAACGAGAACCATCAATCAGAGAAAACAATTTATCTCCAGTAATGACGATTTCCGTGAAAGAAAGTTTATTCTTTGGGAGCTTTTGTTTACTGAATATAATTTTGCCTAACGATAGTTAGTTTGTTTTATGATGTTGTTTACGTTTTAGAAGAAATGGAGTTCAAATGCCAATGGGTGGAATATATTTCGGAACGTTTGACTTAAGATAAAATTTATATTTATAAATTTTCGATGAAATACTATATTTTTATGATAATCTCTCGTGGGAAAAAATTCATTTTTTTCCGTATTTTTACTCTAAATATGAGCTGTTATGTGAAGGGACATTGGTAAATTTAGCAACATATTATCTCAACTAGTAATTAAAACTGAAGGACTCATTTCTCTGAAGGTGTCTTGTCTTGAAAGATCCTTACATAACAATGCGCAACATGAGAAGAATTGAAATTATTAATGAATGCCTAATTACGTACAATGGACGTAAAAGTCAAAAGGAGTTAAATGCGGAATAATGTTTATTGGTTAAAAAATTGCATTTAATGTAACGCTCGGGTCTATGATGCCTTATACGACGTAACAACCTGCTGTAAATTTTACCAATTTACACTTCTTCAATGATAAAGATTATTCGTATAAACTACTTCTCTATATGTACGTAATTTAGCTAAAATAATTTTTATAGGGAATTTAACGACGGATTAAAGTTTATGAACTTTTCTCTACTGCTGCTGTTAAAAGTTTAACACCCGATTGACCAGGCCGTTTTTAACCATTTTTAAACTTTTATTTTAAACCAAGTTGCTACTAATTATAATAAAACTTTCAGTCACATTAACTTGTCCTACTTAACGTATATCAGGAAAAGCCAGTGAATTGAAAGTTACACTATAATTAGTAACACATTATGCAAAATGAAAGCTTCGAAACAGTCAAAATCTCTTGTCTGGTAAATCTAGTGTTAAAATAAATAAATATATATAAAGAAGATGGAGAAAAAACACGGTAGGTAGAGCAGGAAGTTTTAATATCCTTAAACGACAAACTAACACGTTGAATTGTTTACTAATTTAAATTTTAGCACTGCTTTTGGGCCCTATTAATTTTTTCTTTTTATTATTAACTTTGGTGAAAGCTTTAACTTTTTGGGAGACTAGCATTCCATTAAAAGAGTCATAAAAATCAGCTAAATATTGTAAAAATTGTTTAATAGATTGGTTCTTTTACTAAACGTTATTCTAGCCAATAGTGGCTACAAGTGACTAACATATGCGCCAATTTAACGTGAAATTCTTCATAAAAAGCAATGATCAGTAACGATGAAACTTTTTGTAAGGTAATGCTGCAATCTTAACGAATTTTATAGCCACGCTTTCCCTTTTTCGTTCTGCTTTGAAAACGTTTTTCACTTTTTATAATAGTATTCTTATTCCTTAACTAGCTGTACCCGGCCACGCGTTGCTGTGGCTCAGTCTGGTTCGATGGAAAAGCAAGAGAAAGCACATATTTCCAATATATTTCATTTCACAATGCTTGTTGTTTCAATGTCTGAAAATATAGATAGTCTGGTTTACCCCTTCTAGAACACGCAGTATATAATTGTTCACGTGCGAAGCAATCCGTGTTTAGATATAAACTGCTCAATTTGATCGATCGGTCTTGAGATTTATGTTTTTCACAATGCTTGCCGGGAATTTTTTTTTTGTCGTTCCATTGTCTGTGAAGATCTTGATATTGTCTGGCTGTGCACTTTGAAAAATTCCAACATAAGCCTTATCCAAACAGAAGAAACACAGACACAAAAATTTCAAATTAAAAAAACGCCGTTAAAAATATACAATTTTTGTTTTAAAGTTCCCTTTGATCATCAAATGCAAAAATATTAACAAAATATTTCAATACAAACAGAAAAAACACAAAATTTTTAAATCAAAATAAAAATAGCTAAATTAAGATGTTGCCATTCAAAATAAGTAATCTTTATTTTAAAGTTCCATTTAATCTTCGAGTGCAAAAATACTAACATACCTCAATACAAACACAAAATTTTTAAATAAAAATGAAAATAGCTAAACTAAACTGTGGCCATTCAAATTAAGTAATAGCTGTACCCTGCCATAAGTTGCAGTGGCTCGTTCTTCTTAATAAAACATTAAAAAAACGAAGTAATTAAATCAAAATTAAAATAAATTAAAAGTGATATATAAGAACACGCACGTATTCAAACGCAATGTTATGGCAAAATTTCAAAGCAATCGGTGAAGTACTTTCGGAGATTTGAGGGGATGAACAAAGGAACACTTAAAATTTTTATTTATATAGCTTTTATTACCCGGAGTTGAGGAAACTGCTTATTATTATTTTTGGATCAAGGTAAGCCTTAAGAATTCGAACTAAAAAGCTTATAACTTGCGTTCTTATTGACTTAGAAACTTCGAACAAATTTCATCTTGTGCAGAAAAATCAGCGCTTTCGATCAATTTATCATATTAATATGTGAAAGGTTTTTTTTTCACCTGCATATCGGTGAATTTGTGTGGAAATTTGCGTAAAATTGGAATAAAAAATGGAACTACGTGTCGGATTTATTTTCTAACGGATCTATAAACCATCCTCTTGAATCACTCTGTCTATTGGCAAAATTTCAAAGCAATCGGTGAAGTACTTTAGGAGATTTGCGGTTATGAACAAACGAACACTTACATTTTTATTTATATAGATGTCGAATGTAATCAGATTCTAAGTCTAAATTCGTGTTGCATAAGACAGAAATACGTATTTTTAAAGTTCAAAACATATATTCCCTAAAACTTTGCTGATTTTCTGCATAACATGATTTTTTCTTTCCCTTTACTAAAATAATTATGATTCGGCTATGGGCCATGCTATATTATTTTATCATTTCTTTTTTTTTTTTTTTTTTCAAACTTTTCATTGCACAAATTATAGTTTTCGGAAAATAAGATCGTTTTTGTATTTATTGAACTGTTAATGACTTTAGCTGATTAGACTAGTTGTTTTTTAATTACTAAATCGTCCACTTCTTCCAAATACAGCAGCAAACCTAGGCAAAGTTTCGTTAATTGTTTAACAATTTACAAATCACAAAGCTGTTTTTATTTCTTTGTCTAGTGTTTCTTTGAGAATTTTAGTTGATTTAAATACCAATCTACATCAGCAAGAACAAATGATATGAAACAATGCATAAAACGGAAGGATTGGTTGCTTTGTTGTGATACAAAATTAACAAATATAAGTTTTGCTTGTTGTTTAAGAACAAATTCTAGATATGATTCAATTGTCTTACGAATTTAGTTTGTTTTTGCTTAGAAGTTTTTAATAATGATTAAAAAGGATTTAAACATACAGTTCCAAATAACTGAGTGTATGCTAAAACCAAATAAATAAATATCCTTTTTAAAAGTAAATATCACCAGGAATTCGAAAAGTATTTTTTTTTTTCAAGGTTAACGACGATCGCTCAAATCGTCTTGTCTCACGTAAAAATCAAGCTAAGAAATAGGCACGTTTTTTATTTTAGTTTAAAGACAATTTTTTAAATAAGTCAATAAATATATAAAAAGGCAACACGTTTTTTTCTCTTGTTACACAACAAACCAACGACCTGTCTGTTCTGTTTTCCATTTTTAATGTAACCACAAAAACAAAAGGCCACAATAGAAATTCAAGAATACAAAATAAAACCGATACTCTTTAGCATATTTTTGTAAATCAATTTTTGTATTCAGAAACTT
The DNA here is from genome assembly GCA_038502835.1 of Octonoba sinensis. Lineage (NCBI taxonomy): Eukaryota > Metazoa > Arthropoda > Arachnida > Araneae > Uloboridae > Octonoba > Octonoba sinensis. Next base: position 43,941,946 of record CM076602.1, on the reverse strand, counting down.
CCGCGTAGCAAATGCCAGATGATTTGAAAGAAACTTTGTAATGTAATCCTCATGAATACCCGAAAAGTATACTGAAGCGAATATCGAAAAGATGAAACACAATTTTTTTGAATAAAAATGTGAACTAAAGTTTGAATAATGCGTACAAATGCAATACGAGCTTAAATATGGCATGCAGTGTTATTGATAATCAATAAAAAGGCATTTTGTTATGAGGCTTTTAAAATCCATATTATATTAATTATGAAGGCATAAGTTGAGATTTTCTTCAATATTTTATACATTTTTGTAGATGTAATCAAAAATAAATAAGTAAATAAATAACCAATTATAAAAATATAAATGAATAAGTGACGTAAAAATTAAATAAAGAAATATAATAAATATAAATAAATAAATGATTAAACTTACAAAATGTGCTAATTTATTAAAGTGGGCTAATTTATTTTGTATCCTAAAGAAGGCATGACCGTCATATGTTCAAATGTTTTTTCTTTAATATTGCAGGACGTTTTTAAAACAAATATCAACCCTTTGGACTTTACTTTTTTTAACGAGTGCGTGATGTTACAATGATCATTACTTGATACTCTTGCTCAAATTCTGCGTTTAGTAGAAGTCTATGAAAATGCGAAGATTTATTATAATATTTTTGTCAGTTTATTCATTTCTTTAAGCAGTACTTATTGGGTTGAACTATGATCAAAAATTACGTCAGATATTTAAGAATATGATGTTTGTGTTAGTTGTTCTTAGCGTTTTTTTCTCATATATATATATATATATATTCTAATATATAAATATACTTCTAACACAATGCAAAAAAAGAGGTAAAAATTGATAGTTTTAGAGAGTGAGGTTTGAAATCGCTTTCATCACAGTAATAGTTTTCTGTTTTAACGAATTTTTTGCTTTTTTTGATAAATGTTGTTAACCGTTAAAAAACTGAAACAACTAAAGCCTAAAGAACAAAAGAGATGCATCTAGTGTTGCAAATTACATATCAGAATGTGGAAAAGTATGAACGTTTAACTCTGAATGATTTTCTAGCTTTACACAACAGTCAGGAAAATGTATTTATATTTTACAGGTAAAACACAGATCAACGTTTATAAGGACTGAAGATTCTAGTTTCAGATAATGATTTGATATCATTTTCACAATGAGTAATACTTTTAGAGGAAAAAAGTATCAATTTAGAAATATATTTTTGTAACAGTTAAAAAGCATTAAAAGGATTTGGAATGCAATTTAATGAAAACGAGATGTAGCTAGTGTTGCAAAAGTGGTATAGTTACGTGAAAAAATATCTTCGCTCAATTTTAAACGCTTGCCTTCCTTTATGCAAAAGATTGTTGCAAAAACGATATCTTTGTATGAAAAAACGTGTTCATTTAGTTCTGGAAGATTATCTTCCCTGGTGCATAAGCGCTGAAAATACATGCAGCTTTTGCAGATTAAAACCAGAAACACACGCTTTGAATATGAAGAATTGAGTACAAAAAATTTAAATTACTGTTTTGCAACGATTTTGATGGTGACGCACTTTTACCATCATATAGGCATTGAATTCAAAAGCTGGAATATTTTGACTTGACACTGTTATGCAAAGAAGCTGTTTCTTATTACCTGAAGCAATCTTCAAGACAAGTAAAATTTCATTTATGAGAAATTTGAAAGCCAAATGTCTCAAAACGTTTTTATAGTAAGAATAAGTATTTGTGAAAGAGTGTTTAGAATTCAAATATTTGTCTGGAGCATAATCATTTCATTTAAGATTGTCTATAGCAGAAAAAAACTAAGATGACGAAATTGAAAAATGCATTCATGAATCTTTGAGGATGTTTTTTATTTTGGCCTACAAATTTGATAAAATAATGTCTTTTTAACATATGCAGAATTTTTCCTGGGTGCCCTTTTTTCTTCGTCCTTTTCTCTTTTTCCTCCTTTTTTTTGGGGGGGGGGGAGGGTTCTCATTTTAAATTTCATAACTAGTCGTTTTTAATTTTTAAAAACTATTACTCTCATTAACCGCTAAGTTGCCACAATCATACGTAAAAATATTTCTGAGATGCATTTGAAAAGCCAAAGATAAAAGAAAAAAAAAAAAAAAAGAATGAAAAGTTGCACGGGAACATAAGGAGGAGAAATAATTACGGCTCTGAATTTGTAGAAAAGTATGCAGTATTTAATATAACGTAGCCTCAGTGTTATACCTCCAATGTATCCTGAACAACTACTTTTTATTAAGCAACTTACTCAGTATCACTCGCTTTTTATTAAGTCAAGATATTGTCATTTCGTTTTAGGTCAATTATTATAATCTTGTGCAAAATGGAGCTAAATACACTAAAAATATCCGACTTTTATAACTTTTGCAAATTTTTTGAGTACATAGCGGATTCATTCGACAAAAAAATCGACAAGTTTTTTTTTTTTTTTTTTGAGGTATCATAGCATGGCAATAAATTCTACGTAACAGCGAACGCATTAGTTTCATAACTTTGTATCAGTAATTTTCAAATGTTTACAAATGTTAGAAACTTAAGGGTAAAGCAGTGTTCAAAGGTTTAACACAGTAAATACAGCGTCAATTTCTAATAAAACTTACTCCAAATAACATACGCAGGATTAGAGATTGTATCCGTAAGCATAGTAACTCTTTGAGCATTTCAATGTTTCTCTGTGACATTAAATAACTAGTAATAAGAAACATTCATTGCTTCATAAATGCTACATTCCGAATTTGTGGAATGGGGAAGTTCCTGCTCATCTGACTTGTTGCACGGATCGTTTTTAATATTAGGATTCCATTTCTTTGAAAATCGTTATATCTAAATGTGAAAGAACATTACCGTGTACGGAAGTCAATCAGTTTTCTAATGCATCGGTTGTTTCTAACGTATTGAGTCGTTGTAACGCAGGACGTTGTAACGCAAGTTGGCTGTACAATGAAACTGTCTTCTAGAAGATTTCAAGTTTTATCTTTTGTACTTAATTTTTCTTTAAACTGATAATTTGCAATTAATATTATTTATTGGTTTGTGTTTCGAGTTTTTAAAGTAGGTGAGGGTGGGGAGGGAAGGGGCAGTTGCATCAATGTCTGAATGAAGCATTATGACTGAATTATAGTCCCTCTATTAGATGGAACAGGTGTAGCCTCTATCATGTTTCTAATTGATAACCTGTAGCAGTGTTTAAAATCACAAAACTTTGTTCTTTTTCCCCCGAGAAGTAAAAATTTCTTAATTTTTCAAGTTCATATTGTTCATGAAATAAAAATATTATGACTGTGTAATAAACTCAAAGATATAGTGTTTAAAAGCTAACCATCAAATTGAGCCTAAATCCAGCATATTTTATGTGATAGGCATTTTGAAAGAATGTTCTGTAGTGGGAAGAATGGGCCAGCATCAATTAGGGAAGATGGGACATATCCTATTTCTCTCTAATTGATCATGCTCCTTTTTAGCCTACTTTCCCGTTAAAGTAAAAAAAAAAAAATATATATTAAAGCATGAAGGAAGGCTTAATTTAACCGAAAAATATCGTTAAATATGAAGAGGAGTCAAAAATAAGTGAAGTACTTAAATAAAGATTAAAAAATAAAAAAATTGAAAGTAGGGTTTTGAGATGGGGAAAAAGTGTGTCGGTCGGTCTGTCGGTCTGTCTGTCGGTCTGTCTGTCTGTCTGTCGGTCTGTCCCCCGCTAATAACTTTTGAACGAATAGTCCGATTCGAAAAATTCCTTTTGCATTCGAAAGATCTCGGCAAGGAGATCTTATTTCCATCTTTTACTTTTTCATTTGAACAATATTTCGTTCAATTTTGAGCAGTTCAAAAAATTTTAACATTAGTGCCTATGGGCAAAAGTGAAGCAAATTATGTAAACTCTGGGCATAAGAGTCGAGTTCTTATGAACAAGATTACTAAAAAGTTCTCGAAGGAAAATATTTTTTGACTTGCACAATTTTTGTTCACTTTTGAACAGTTCAAAAAAAGTAACGGTACTTTTTCCTTTATCCCGGCGCAGGCGATAAAGTCGCCAATAATGATGCAACGAACGCCAAATGGAATACCTCCGCTGGTAACCTTTTGCGTGTTTTGTTGCCTTGGCGAGATTTACGCCGGGATTAAGGAATTCATATTGAAACAATTAAAAAAAAACAAGAAGTTCCGTCGAGAACTATACGAGCCTACTTTCCCGTATACACGGAATTCAAATTTATAATCTAGCTATCTCTCTCTGTCTTTCTAGTTCAGCTTAAGTTCTTAATTGCTTCAGATATACCTTTTTCAACTGCTAACACATATTCATTCAATCATTCATTTATTCAGTCATTCATGTATTTATTCACTCAGTTTTTAGCCTACTTTCCCGTAAAAGTAAATAATAATAATAATAAAGCATGAAAGAAGGCTTAATGTATCGTGAAAATATCGTTAGAAATCAAGAAAAGTCAAAAATAAGTTAAGTAATTAAATTACATAAGCGATACATTAAGCCTTCTTTCATGCTTTATTATTATTTTTTTTACTTTTACGGGAAAGTAGGCTAAAAAGGGCTCTACGTAAGACTTTACAAGGTACGAATAGGGAAAGCCTGAGCTCATGATAAGGAAAACTCTCCAGTCTTTCGTACCGAAAAATTGGGATTTGCTTTGAATAACTTGTAAAACCAGTCAGTACCGATCATGGTCATTTTTAGCCTACTTTCCCGTAAAAGTAAAAAAAAATAATAATAAAGCATGAAAGAAGGCTTAATGTATCGTGAAAATATCGTTAGAAATCAAGAAAAGTCAAAAATAAGTTAAGTAATTAAATAAAGATTGAAAAATAAAAAATTTGAAAGTATGGTTTTGAGATGGGGAAAAAGTGTGTCTGTCGGTCTGTCCCCCCCCCCCCCCAATAACTTTTGAACGAATTGTCCGATTGGAAAAATTCTTTTTGCATTCAAAAGATCTCGGCGAGGACATCTCATTTCCATGTGTTACTTTTTGATTTGAACAATTTTTTGTTCAATTTTAAACAGTTCAAAAATTTTTAACATTAGCGCCTATGGGTGAAAATGAAGCAAATTTGTAAACTCTGGCTATAAGATCCAAGTTCCCATGAACAAGCTCACTAGAAGAAGATCTTGGCGTGAAATATTGATTTGAACAATTTTTGTTCATTTTTGAACAGTTAAAAAAAATTAACATACCGCCTACGGGGAAATTTAAATCTATATAAATAAAACCAAAAGTTTGTGTGTGTGTGTGTGTGTGTGTGTGTGTGTGTGTCTGTCTGTCGATCGCCTCCTGGCGAGATGGAACGGTCTAGGAGTACGAAATTTTGGTTACAGGTACCTTGGACCAGGTCCTCGTGCACCTCGAAGCGTTTTTCCGAAAATTCGAATTTGTTCTTCTTTTATTCCAATTTTGAGCAAAACTGTTGATTTGGGTTTATCTCATCGAAGAAACGTCCCACGTATTAGTTTTTTTCAGCATTTGAATGCCCGTAAAAAACTGCTCAAGATGATCTCTTTCCGCAATTCGTATAACAAATAGAACGCGCGCAGTATTCGCTTGAAGTAGTTTTCGAACTTTAAAGCAAGGCTTACCTCTGAATTTATCTGCTCAATTTGTGTGTTTTCGCCAAAATAAATAGTACTTTTGTCGCCAAAAGGAAAATTTCTGCTGAAGCAAAACTAATGAAAATTTCTTTCAGATTAAATTGCAAACATATACTTTTCTCGCCAAGAAGATATAACTTTTTTTTTCCGCGTAGTCAGTTGTTTTTAATTCATTATTTTACGTTTCGAATTTCTCTGCATAAGATGCATAACTAATTTTTCTGCATAACTTCATAAAATGATGTGTTTTTGAAATTCGTAGAACAAGTAGGACACACACAATGTTCATTTTAAGTAGTTTTCGAATTTTAAAACGATTCTTAAATTACCTCTGAATTTATTCGCTCAAGTTGAGTATTTTCGCTGAAATAAAGAGTACTTTTGTTGCCAAATAGATTATTCCTGTTACAGTAAAGATAATAAAAATTGATGTTTGGATAAAGTTGCATACATTTACTAGGTTGGAAGGCTTTCGATATTGCTGATTTTTGATGAAATTTAATATTTCGCCAAGAGGTGATAATTTATTTTCCCCCGTGCAGTATTTGTTCTCAATATACTATGATATTTTACGCTTCGTAACTTTTCCAAACGGGGCCAAAATTCCTTATTAGTAATATTGTTCTCATTCAATTCAATACGTGATTTACATTGTAGGATCTTGGCGCATTTGCGTTAAGCTTCTATTACAATAGTGCAATTTGGCGAACTTCTACTTTACTTTAACTTTTTTACGCAGCGGTTTTAATTGATTCCATGTTTTACTCAAGTGATTTATTTTATAGCATTTATTTATTTTTTGTACTGCATATTCGCCACCGTTTGGACAGAATTTAGTTATCCCTTTCTGTCAACTGATATTTCAAACAGTATTGGCGCAGTACTAAACATTTTCCAACTGAAATGTGCATGTTTCTTTGCCTTTGGAAATAATGCTTTTCTTTCTCCCGTTTTTAGCCGAATTTTATAAAAGTGCTATTTTATTGAATTTTAGTAAATGTTTTGAAGATTTCGCAAGCGGGATTTTTAGGAACTGGTGTAATTATTCTGATGGGTATTTTCAAGTGGACTGTTGGAAATTTTAGGAACAGCAGGTCTTAAAGTTCTGTAGTCTAATGGTCATTTTTAGTCACTGACATCTTTATTCGAATGGAGATTTTTTGGGACTCATGTCCTTATTATATTAGGGATGCTTAGGAATAGTTGTCTTTACTCAAATGGAGGGCTTTAGGGAATGTTTTCTTTATTGTAGCAGAAAGATTCATGGGCCATTGCTCTTCATCTGATGGACATTTTTAAAAAGAATACTGCTCTAATTCTGATGGGAGTTTTTAGATGTGGCGTTGTCTATTTTGTAATTGGGATTTTACGGATTCTTAATATCATTTTGGAACGATTATCCTGATGCATATGAGCATTTTAATTACTGTTGCCCTTACTCAAACGGAAATTTTTATGAACTGCTGTTGGCATTTTAATGTTGATTTTTACAGACTGTTTGTTACTTTTAGTTCAATAAAAGAAATTTTTAGAGACTGCGCTTTTTAATGTTATCGTGATTTTTAAGAAGTTTTACTGTTTAAATGGGATTTTTAAGGACTGTTGCCCATCTTCTGCTGGAATTTTTAAACTATATTTCTCCTTATATAATTACAACATAATTTTGGACGTGTGTCACTTGGCTTGGGAATGATGCAATGTTATCCCGCGCAACGCCGGGCATGTCAGCTAGTCCTATATAATTCCTGATCTAACGGACCGATTTGCTTGGAACAAACTTTATCGGAAAGCTCTTATGACGTAAAACATGTACAAATAGAAAGTTCATCCAGAACTAACGAGCCTATTTTCCTATGAAATTTTTTTATCGGGATTTTTAAGAATATTTTTGAATTAATGAATGATTAAATGAATAAGCGAAAGAATGAATGAATAAATGAGTGCATAAATACATGAATGACTGGATAAATGAATGATTGAATGAATATGTATTAACCGTTGAAAAAGGTATATTTGAAGCAATTAAAAACTAAAGCTAAACGAGAAAGACAGAGAGAGAGATTGCTAGATTATAAATTTGAATTCGGTGTGTAGTGGAAAGTAGGCTCGTATAGTTCTAGATGGAATTTCTTGTTAATTCATATTTATATAGGATTGAAATTTCCCCGTAGACGCTATGTTAATTTTTTTGAACTGTTCAAAAATGAACAAAAAATGTTCAAATCAATATTTCACGCCAAGAACTTCTTCCAGGGAGCTTGTTCATTGAAACTTGGATCTTGTACCCAGAGTTTACATCATTTGCTTCATTTTCGCCCTTATTCGCTTATGTTAAAAATTTTTGAACCGTTCAAAATTGAACAAAAAATTGCTCAAATCAAAAAGTAAAATATGGAAATGAGATGTCCTCGCCGAGACCTTTCGAGTGCAAAAGGAATTTTTCGAATCGGATAATTCGTTCAAAAGTTATTAGGGGGGGGGGGGGGTAGACCGACAGACAGACCGACCGGCAGATCGACAGACACACTTTTCCCCCATCTCAATACCCTACTTTCAAATTTTTTATTTTTTAATCTTTATTTAATTACTTATTTTATTTTTGACTTTTCTTGATTTCTAACAATATTTTCACGATACATTAACCGCCATATTCACCGTTAACCTAACTCCACGCGTGAAACCACGAGATCCGTTAACTCGGAGTTGGGGCTCAGCGCTGCAAAGTTAAAAATCGGTATTCACGGAGGAAAATCAACCTGGGGTTTTCCAACCACGAAGTTAGTCAAATCGACGCCGTGTGAGAACGTACGCAGGCCCGTTATTGGTCAAAACTGTCACATGATTTTCTTCATGCTTTTTCGCCGCGCAGTGTACATTTCGTTTCCCGTTTTTTAAAATTCCCGTTCTCTGCGATATAGCGATGAATAAAACACGAGTGGTTTTTAGCCCGTTTGAGAAGGTATTACTTCTCGCACTAGTGGAAAAAATATATATATTTAACGAATAGGAAATTACAACTAATTTTATCATTGTAATATATCTCTTTCTGACATTAGAAATGTACCATTCACAAACGATATATATATAATATAGAAATGTATCATTATGAACCAAGCAGTAGTGTATTATTGTATCATTTAAATTTTTATTTGAATATTCTTTCATTAAATCAAGGCTGTAACCAGGGATGCCCACGGACCCCCCCCCCCCCCCGAAAATTTTCGCAATGTAGCACATATTCCTCCCTGAAAGTTTCCTCAACATAAATGTTTCAAAGCCCCCCCCCCCCCCAAAAAAAAAATCTGGTTATGGCCTTGCATTAAATTCATGAGAGTATTTAAAAAATGCATTTGATTTCAATTATAACTATTGTAAATATTTTATTATTACAATCACTTCGCATTAGCAAAGTACAGTAAAAATTTGGTTTAAGTCTTACAACTGCATGAAACGGCAATTCAAAATTATGTGATTTGGGGTTAACAAGAACCCTTTTTTTAATGCAAATATGAATTCATTAATACAAATACATATGGCGAATATTTTGACTTTTTCAAAAACCTTGCAGTTTACCTTTAAACACAAAACTGCCATTAGCATTATGGATTCATTTCATGTCTTTTTTTTTTTTAAAGAAGATTTTCACATATTCAAAACGTTTGTTAAATTTAAAAAAAAAAGAAAAGAATATACAAGCAAATGTAAATTGGTCAATGACATAAAACACATGGTAAAGGTCAACAAGTTTATTTTACTTGACATACATAAATCCAAATATTCCACATGAACTTCGCAGGCTCAGAAGTAACCTTGGCAAAAAAAAATCAGGACGCATGTTAAATGTTCAGTATATACATGTACACTTTAAAGTAGAATAAAATTATATCAAAAAGCAACAAGGAGAGAGAAAAATAAATAATTAAATAAAAATACTAAAGATATATTACCCCCCATTGTTTGGTATTTCTGTTCAATTAGGAATCATGATAAAGTTTCAAAATCTTTAATGAAGTAATAGCTCCCGAGAGAAAAACATTATCGGAAACACACAAAAGTGACAAAGAAATCATTGAACAATACTAGTTAATAAAATTAAAACAACTCTAAAGTTGTATTTTTTGTAAGGCCTCTTCAGAAATTCAAGATCGTGTAAGGCGAAGAAAGCTCTAAAAACTCAACATATTCCAATTTTCGCAACATCCAGTCCGCCATTGCTAATGTTTACATGTACTGCGTATGCGCTCAAACCTTAACTTTGCTCTGGAGCTTGGTTGAGTTACTCGACCTGGCATGGTTTCGGGAACCTGTTTCCGCGTAGTCAAAGTTGATGGTGAATAAAAATCCGCGGTAACTCCAGGTTGGAGACTGGTTTCGCGTCAAACCATGAGGTTATTTTTTTTTGCTTTTACGGGAAAGTATGCTAAAAAGAGATTAACATTAGCGCCTACGGGGAAATTTCAATATTTTATAAATCATGATCTAACAGACCGATTTGCTTGGAACAAAATTTATCGGAAAGATGTTTGCCGTAGAACATGTACAGATACGAAGTTCAACCAGAGCGGAGCGAGCCTATTTTCTTATGAAATTTTTTGATCGGGATTTTTAACGATATTTTCGAATAAGTGAATAATTACGTGAATGAGTGATGGAATAAACGAATAAATGAGTGAATAAATCAGTGAATAAATAATAAAACAGATAATTGAATGTTTGAAGTGAAAAATAAATAAATGAGTGAATAAATATAAATGAGAAAAATGAATGAATAAATAAACGAATGACTGAATAAATGAAAGAATAAGTGAGTGAATGAACATGTATTAACCGTTGAAAAAGGTATATTTGAAGTAATTAAGAACGAAAGTTAAATGAGGAAGAGAGAGATAGAGAGAGTTAGCTAGATTATAAATTTCAAGTTGGTGAATACGGGAAAGTAGGCTAGTATAGTTCTAGACATACCTTCTTGTTATTAACTGATTTTTAATTTTTTAAACAACTAATTATGCTAAAAATTCACGGTTTTAACTTTTATTATTGTAAACATCTAATAAAATAAAAACAACACTTAAGTTAAGAAGAAAAAGTAACAGACAAAAGTAAATAAATTATCTTATGGTGAATACATTCATAGATTTTTTTTCTTGACGCCATTAAAAGTTTAGGAGTTCTTTAGCAATTAATTCTTGAAATTTACAGGACTTCTCATAAGGAAAAGAATTCAACTAGAATGTTTCCTTATTTACTGCTTTAAAAAAATAAAATAAATCAAAATAATAATAAATTATATAAAAATAATGTGTGTGCTTTCATTTGCAAGGTACGTTCTTCCTGTGGAAACATACGATATTATTGAACTAATTATATTTGATCTAATTAGAGTTATTCATTAATATCTCTTTTCTTTTCCAAGAATTAAATTAAAGATATTTCTCCCTCTTGTCAATGATTAGAAACTTCATATTCCAATGCATTATTGGGAAAAAAAATGTAAAAAAAGTAAATGAATTGGAAAATTAATTATTTGACCGTAAAGATGTTCTACGTTTTGTTGATTTCTAACAGCTCAAAGGAAGAAAGAAACATCTTGCATTTAATTAGTTATTTCAGATCACTTTTAGTATTAATTGAAATTTATTTATTTCATCTTGCATCGTATTGTTCTGTTAGTCATTTCTTTACATGGATTGATTTCCTTTTGAAACCGATTTGCAACTCCCCCATTACCATTTCATGCAGAGTATATGGCATAGATTAAAAAATAACAATTGATAAAAAAATTTTAAAAATACAAAGTTTTAAATAAAAATATTAATAACATTGATTAGGCTTTGATCAATAATTTCTCTCTTAATTATTGAGAAGTTTTTTCAGATTTTCGTGAAATAATACTCTGTTGAACATTGCTTTTCATTATTTTCGCGTTCGGGTTTTTATATTTAAAATTACTATTTTATTGAAAAAGAAAGTGATTTCGTTTTACTTTGTTTAAAGGAAAGCTCAAAGTACATTTGAAGCTATTTCTACCGGTTTGTAAGGCGATCAATATTACTGTTTTATTTTCATTAAGATATTTGGTGTGTTATAAATGCATCATATGGTGAAGGTACAATAGAAAAATCTTAAAATATTTTAAAAAGTTCTAATATTTAATGTAATTTTAAAGTAACAGACATTGCCAGAGAATAGATAGATTTTAATACGTGTCATAAAATTATACATTTCGCTTTCATACGCACCGAGTTTACATAATATATAGGTTGGAAGGATGAGTATCACTCGAAATTATTATGCGTAGTAATATGGTGTAACACGAGATATGGAAATACACACCATTCCTACGCCTCAATTAAAGTCATTTCGGAAAAAAAATCAAATGCCTTTTCGCTCCACCAATATATGTCTCATAGCTTCATAACTAAGAACAATTGAATAAAGAAAGTAAAACTGAAACTTTATTTACTTTTGAATTTTTATCTGCCAAAACATAGTATTTATTGGCTCATTATTTGTTTTGGGTCTTTGTTGCCAAATGTTTGATAATATCTAACTTTTTATTTTATTTATTTTTATTTTTTATTTATATTTGTGTAGTTAATCATGTCGATCTTACCTCCCGAAATTATTTGTACTAATGTAGTAGCTTATATTTTGTAACGACTTTTTTCTGAAGCTGCTTGGTTAGAGTTACAAGAAAAAAGAGACCTCAAAAATGTTAACTAATACTGTTTTATACAATTCATTTTCGTTGAAAACTTTCTGTTAAAACGCTTGAACAGAAAATTTATTTATATATTTTAGAAACATAGCAAGAATGTTCGTAAAAATTCAAATACAAACTGAAAATACAAAAATATCTTTTAATGTCTTTCATCATTTGAAGAGCACATTTGAAAGTTTACTTTGGTAAAGGCTTTAGTATTATTTGACAAAAAATTCCGGAGTATGGAAGCTCATATTTGGCTAAAATAAAATTGAAACTTTGCTTTACTCAGGAAATCTTACTCAATTTTTCGAGTTCAGCTTTAAACTTTTTTGATCTTTTTCTTGTGTAAACTGAATTTTTTAAAAGTTTCCTATTTTGTTACTAAGAATGGAGAAGAAAAAATTGAAATATTTTATTTTGAAGAAATGCATGGCTGTTTTGAACTTATATACAATATATTAGATAATTAAGTTCTGAAAAATAACATTTTTAAGATTAATATATAGCAGAAATGCTGTAAAATATTTTTGAAAGGTTTAAAAATAAAAAAAAAATAACAAAAAGGTTTGAGACTGAGACAAGGACTCTTCAAAGCAGCAACACCAAGTCTGCTTTTGATAGCGAAATTGCTTCCTTAAAAAAATACTTACAAAAATAATTTTCCTCCTGCATTTTTAAACTACTACTAGCTGGCACCCCGCAGATCATCTGCGGGCTATAAGTTCAACAATCAAACTTAAGAATGATTGCTCGACATAAGCAAAATAAGATGTTGCCATTCCAAAAAATCAAAAATCAAAAATTGAGTTATGAATAGTAATACATTTTAATAAATAGAAATAAGTTAAAGCCCGTAAGTTACAATAATAAATACAAATATTATTTTACTTTTCCATGGTAATCATTAAAAAAATTTTAAAAGTAGTTTTACCTTCGTATGTTTTTGCATGATGTCAGTATGGTATCGTACCCGCAAAATTTAATCGTAACCGGTAAACGTTAAGTAAAAGTTTAAAATCGTAAAAAAACGCTTTAAAATTCAAACGGCTGAAGAAAAGATGCTAGATATAAACAAACTAAGGTGTTGCCCCTCCAAAGAAGCGAAAATTAAAAATTGAGCTATGAATGGAAATACTTTTTAAGAAATAAAAATAAGTTAAGCCCGTAAGTTACGATAATAAATACAAATATTGTGTTACTTTCCCATGCTAATCATTAAACAAATTTTGAAATGTCGTTTTACCTTAGTATGTTTTTGCATGACGCCACAATCTTATCGTACCGCAGAATTTTATCGTAACTGGTCCACGACACGTGAAATATATATATGGATTTTTCAGATATTTCCTTCGATGAACACTTCGCCTTTTTGTAACCAGTTAAACTGTTGCCCGTATAACAATGCTTCTCAATGAATTTTATTTAACGTTTGGCAACAGCGCGGCTGGACGACTTTTTACACGAAAACAGATTTGAATTTTTCGGACCTGATCTTATCTTTGTGGATGACGACTTGGAACGAAATGACCAGTTGGACACGGATTTGATATTTTTACTCAGATTTTTTAGGTAAGAGTGGTTTATTTTAATTATTTAGGGAGCGAGTCTGTTAGTGTGTCACTAATTTTAGTGACATGGACGAAACTGTGACATGGACGAAACCCCATTTTGAATTTCTTTCAATTTTTGTTTTATATACTTGTTATGAAAATTTTCAGGCTATACTGCTGTCGGCTGTAGTGTATTTTGTAAAATCCTAGGAGAGCCCACCGCTTCTCAAAATCGCCAATTAGGCGTCCTTTTCACAGAACGATAGAAGCTGGGTTTCTATCGAATCTGGGTTACCAAGATTGCGTACTTATCGCCAACATCGCCAAGCGGTGGGCTCTCCTAAGATCCACCCGTGTATTTTTGCTTGGGTTTTGTGAGGTTAGTTTTTTGATTTGTAAACCTTTCAAAAATATCTTACTACATTTCTGTTATGCATTGCTTTACTTAAATTTTTGCTGCTTTGCGCCTGTTTAGGGGATAAGTGTTTATGTTTTCCATTTATACTTTTTCGAATCTGTCCTCCTATATGTATATATTTTTTCCGGCAAATTTTATTTTTTCTTGCTAGCATTAGCAAAAAACATAGGACACAGGATTTATAGTCCTATTCCTATGTATGTAATCTGAGAACATTTATATAACGTTTTGTCGCAATATCGTATTCCTTTTAGAAGGATTAGAAATTACCACTTCACCGTCTTTCAGTGTTTTCTGTTTTCCAACAACTGAACTAAGTAATGTTTAGAAAATGATGTTTTCACCAGGCCAAAGACACAATTTCTATATTTATCAGTAAATCACGTTACAGTAATTCCTTGAAAGTGGACATGCAATGTATAAAATCATATTTTTCTAAGGAATCTTTTCGAAAAATATAACTCATTCTATAAAGATAGCATTCATATTTTACATACAACTTACTAGAAAATATTGCATATGATCCCAAACATAATTGCACATTTTATTCTCCGGATTGCGATTTCTGTTGTTACACCCGACGCCAGTTGCTACCGATACAATAACGACAAAATTGAACATAAAAGCCTACCAACAATCATTTTAAATTATCTTCCGGGAAAGCGATTAAAATGTTTGTCAGGCGTTGAGAAACTGATGATTTGTAATGTGTGTGAACCTTTCGAACCGTAATACTTAACTAAACAACAGACCAATTTCTCTCATTTCATAGTTATTATGAAAGCCTTAGAGTTCTGTTTGGCCCCTGGGCAAAGATGCCGGAAGTCATTTGAAGTTTGCATCCAGATAAAGATAAAAACAAATGAATGTTTATTTACAAATTGTATCTATTATTTTCTAAAAGTTGTTTTCAAAGTTCAATGTCGAATTTTTTTAGTGGTTTTACAGTTCGTTGTGAAATTACTATTTGTTAAATAGGTAACTTTTGTAATTTAAGATAAATGACATTTTTAAGGCTTGTTGAGTTTTTCCACCGTTAATGTAATAGGCTTTACGAAATGATTCAATTAAAATCTCAATAATTTACGTCTTTTCCGTATTATTAGCAATGCTTTGCCTTTGAGATTCCTAAGGTTTTAAGACGCTTATCAGTACACTCAGTCTTGATTTAAAAATTAAGGTATTTAATCAACAAAAATTATTCTCCTTGAAAAATGATAAAGTGACTTTCAAAAGCAACCATAATGAAAGCGATATTTTTACAAATATAAATATTAAGCAAAACGTAAAACTAAATATAAATAATTAAATTAAGTTTTTCTGTGAATTTAGGAAGCACCAACGATTTAAAGGGACATGAGAAATGTAAACAAAGCAATTCCCCTTTGGCATGTCAAAAGTTGACGTCATTTCTAAACTTTCTTTTTATTTTGCTAACTGATAAGCCCAACTGTTTTTCATCTAATAGTATTAATTTACATACAGCTAACTTCCACTGCAACTGTGCTTTGTTTATGTTCTTTCGAATATAAATGTGCCTCTTGTGACTTGTTCACTGCGATCAAGTGTATTCTGTATAATTATATCTGTTGACACTGTTATACATTTATTACTGTGATTGTTAACAGTTAGCTTATTAGTATTTAGAAAATGCCTAGGTCTATTGGTAAGGTATTCAAAACGCGTATAGGGTATTTTATGCTGATAATTTAAAATGTGGGGCAGAAATGTTTTGATATGGTGAGTTTTTTACTAAAACGCGTTTTTCTCAGAAGTCGATTTTTGGAAGTTTGATGTACCCTTTCTCAGAAAGTATTACTCATATGTCCATAAAATTTATATGGCATATTTGTTATGTACCCTAGTATTTACTGAAATGAGCTTTTAGAAAAAGTATGCATATATCTTTTTTTACAATTTTTTTCTGTAAAAAAGTAACGTTTTCTGAGTATACGACAAAAAAAATTTTTTTTAAAACTTTAAATCAAAATTTTACGAAATGCTCATTTTAGTGTAACACTAAAGGTACGGTTAACCTGCAGAAAAAAATTTGAGAGTGTACTTCCAACAGATTTTCAGAAAAGGTACCTTAAAATACGCCTATTTAACATTATCCGTATGGAGCATTCCGACACCCCTTAAAGGTGTTATTGATTTGTTCGTTAAATATCAAGGTAAATCAAATTGAAGTTCACTTAAAACAAATTATTTAGTAAAATTTCTTCTGTGCTTTCCCAACTGATAGGAACTTCCTAATGCTTTAAGCTCCTCTAAGTCCCGGTTTGCTTTCCGTTTTCAAAACGATTAGCATGAGATTAAACTGGGGTTTACTACTTCCTGATTTTTAATTAGGAAAATGTGTTGGAAGTAATTGGATGTTTTGATTTAACTTTAAAACTTCTCAGGTGCTTGAAGCTTACTATTGCTCTAAAGAATATTGCAATTGAAAATGCATAACGTAAACCCAATGAAAGCAAAAATACTCTTTTCATTTTTGAGATTAGTATGATATTTAATTCATGGATAATCCGTTTTGATTTTTCAATAAAAAATATTCGCAGCATAATTGAACGTTTCTCTTGTAATTAAGATTTACTCAATATTTTGAAGTTATTTAAAGCTTTAAAATGTATGAGTATTGAAAAATAATAAGGGAATTTAGTTTTCAAGAAGATTTTCATGAGATGGATTTAAGGGCTACTAATTCTTGATTTTTTAATAGGAAAAAGCGTTGAATGTAATTAGATATCTTGTTTTAAAACCAGTTTCTGAGACGATAGCATGCGATGTTTTAAATTTTAGCTTTTTAAATGGTAAATTGTGCTGAACATAATTGATGGATTTATCTCAAATCTGAAATTATTCACTGCTTTAAAGCGAAAAGAAAAAAAGGTCTAAAAAAAAAATTGTCATGTGACCATGACTGCAGTGAAAGTCTCATATCCAGTTTATGGACAATTAGCGTCAATTTGAATTGTTGCCACTTAGTATCTTTTAACTTCCATTAAAAGAAAGCAAATTAGTTAAATGTCATTTTTTTTAAAGCTGGTCAACTTGTGATAGCTCATATCTTCCATTTTCACAAACGTTTAAAAAAAACTATTCGAATGCCGGAACTTTGACTTTCTTCAAAGATAAACAATTAGATTTAAAAGAGGGCAGACTTCACTTTTTCTTATTACAGCAACACTAACATAGCCTGGAAGTTTTAAATAATTGGCATTCCTTACGAAATAGCTACCTTTAATTTTATGTTTATTGTTACAATATTTCTCAGCACTTCTGATTTTTTAGCTCTTGATACATTAACAGTTTTACAAAAATTGCTACTTTATATACAAAACTTAAGATGAAGTACTGGCGTGAAACTCACTTTCTCAAAATTATCGCGCCAAATAATGTGCTACTGTAGATTTAAAAGCATTTCAAACCCTCTGGAGAATAATAAAAGAACAGCACTAATTACTTAAGAGAAAAGGGAATATGCTTTGTTACTCAATGTTTACTCAAACTCAACGCTGTAGATTAAAGCTGTAAATTACATTGAGATATGTTAAATGTCAGTGAGTTGAGTTGTGTATTATTGGCAATTATAGAACGTAATATTTCTTTATCCTTACTGATATTTTTTGCATTCTTTATTAATTGTTGCGCATGATGATTTCTGATGTTCTGTTATCTACTGAAGTTGGTTTTAGACAGTTCGTGTTCAGATTTCATGAAATTCCATACAATAATACTTCGGAAAGTTTTAATCAGTTAACCTATAAAAGTAAAATTCGTTTTTTTTTTATTTAGCTTCCCCCCTCCCTTCTTTTTCAAGTCCGCTAATGTGTGGGTCTGCAACCTCATGACATTTGTGATATACTCAGCTAAAGTTTACATTTTGTTGGATGTTTCCAATCAACAAATATAAGCACGCAAGATTCGATCGCAGTTGTTAACCGGCAAGCATAAAAATCTTTTCAAAGTTTCTGTGAGACAACTTTGTGCAGCTTCATTACGAATATCTTACACGTAAATCATGGTTTGTGCCCCAATTGGTCGTATCTACAAAAGTAAGTACACTTTTTTTTTTTTTTTTTTAATCCTTATCAAGTAAAAATTCCTCTCGAGCTGTTTGCCGATTGAAACTTATTACGCTTTAGATCCAGTTGAATCGACATTAATGTGATGCATTAAATGTCTGAGGAATAGCTCAGTACCAGATAAAGCTGTTAACAATACCAATGGAGATATTTTTTAACAATAAAGTTGTTCTTTGGAGAACACAGCCCCTTTTCCTCTTAATGCACAATAATTTTAAAAGATATCCGTGTTCCGTTTTTTGAAAAACGTCTTTATACTTTCAATTATATTTTTTAAGTTGTGGCTAAGACATGCAAAATATATCATGCCCTGAATAACCTAACTAGAGCCAATTTCATTTTATCTGTTGTACTGACTTTTATCTATCGAACGAGGTATCTTTCCGATAAAGTTTGTTCCAAGCAAATCCGTCTGTTAGATCAGGATTTATATAGGATTGAAATTTCTTCGTAGGCGCTAATGTTATTAATTGCTTTTTTTGAACCGTTCAAACATAAACACAAATTGTTCAAATCAAAAAATATTTCTCGCAGTGAGCTTTTTTCAATAAGCCTGTTCATAGGAACTTGGATCTCGTGCCCAAAGTTTGCATATAAGCGTTAATGTTAAAATTCTTTGAACTGTTCAAAATTGAACAAAAAAATGTTCAAATCAAAAAGTAAAGTAAGAAAAGGATATGTCAATGCAAAAAAAAAATCCTTCGAATCGGACAATTCGTTCAAGTTATTGGGGGGGGGGGGGGGGGCAGAGCGACTGACCAACAGACACACATTTTATCTCGAAACCCTAATTTCAAATTTTTTATTTTTCTTAACGATATTTCACTTTAAGCCTTCTTTCATGCTTTTTTTTTTTTTTTTAGCTTTTACGGCGAAGTAGGCCTAGTTACAAAGCTGATATATGATTTGGGCTACAAAACCTTAATTACATTTTAAAAAAATGTCGACAGGGTTTCGTAGTGGTAAGGCGCAGGTCTCGTACACCCATGTTCGCAGGAACACACCTGGCCCAAGTCGGTTGATTTTCAAGGGGCCGAAAATCGTCAGCGCCCACGTCGTATTATTATGCGGCATGTTAAAGATCCCTTGAGTATCCGTTTGTCTTGGACACTTTCGGCTAAATTAAATACATTGTGCAATTCGCATCATCTGAGAGCTCAGGTGCCGCCATCTAGGGGGAACTGAGCGTCCAAATTCTCAGTGACAATATCCACTGACAGTGATGCTACTTAAAAAAGGAATGCCGATTACCGGGGCCCGCACTTGGTCTGCAAAGGTTAGGGACCATAAGCAGCCCCGTTAGAAAGAAGAAAAAAAACATCAAACAATATGTATGCTTTATCTCATGTTGGTTAATTTTCGTATATTTATATACGAATTATAATAATCGTCATTTTTTTTTACTTGCGCTAGTGTGGTACAGATGTGAGCATATTAAAAATAATAAATAAAATAAATAAATAGTAACTTTAAAATATGCAGAACGTTTGGCTATTTTTTTCATTTTTCAACCCAAAAGTGGAACCAGAAGATATTTATTGATTGAGTCAAAAATTATGTGTATGTTTCTTATACCATTTTACAACTTTTTGTACCCTGTTATCAAAACCATTTAAAAGAAAAAGTTTTTTACAATCATCCATAATATATATATATCAAATAAATAACTATCTAACCGATACTCTTTCTCTTGGGCAATTTTTTTAATATTGTTTTTAGTTGTCAATAAGAAAAGAAGCGGAATATCTCCGTGTAATTTTTAATCATGAGGCTTCGAAGAGACTAAAGATAATTTTCATTCTTTTCTGCTATAACAGAAATCTTTGTAGGTCGATTGGTTTTCGAATCGTTAGTGAAATGTACCATATGATTAAGACCATAAAAGCCTGGGATCTAGAAATACTTCTGCGCTGTTAAGAAAGAATTCCTAATGCTTTTTGTGATTCTATGTTACAAAACAACTTTGAAACTTGTTCCAACGAATTAAGTGCTTTTAGAAAAAAAAAGAGAGACACAAATACTACTAAATTATACGTTAATTCTTTTTAATTATTTTAGAAAAATTGAAATAGTTTTGAAAAAATAATTTTTACCGTTTCTCGTTACATATAATTCTGGTGTAAAAAGATTATTTTATCGCAAAAACAATGCGGCACCTTTTTTTTTTTGAATGTCTGTTTTTAGGTATTTAAACACCTCGTCACTATATTCTAAATAACCAAGGATTGCAAAACTAAAATTAGACATTGTGCAGAAAGAGAAAGAATTATCAAAATTAGTATAAATTTGAAATCAGTTAATATTGCCGCTATTTAAATTATGAAGGTAGTTTGAAATACATTTGATAAATCTCGGTGTTAATTTATTTGACTACACCATTAGTTGTTAAAACATTATTCTTGTTATTGGGAGAATATGACTTATTTTCAAGAACATCACGTTCTTGAAATAGCTTCAAGTCAAAATTAGTTAGATTTGAAAAGCTGACTTCTTAAGTAAACTTTTTCTCAAAATCCCTTTTCCGCTCTCTTATCCCATTCCCAAAAGTAACCCAGGACGTTTTCATGTTTTAAACACTACTAAAAAAAATAAAAACACGTGTTCCCTCGTATTTGAGATAACTCACTATCAGAAATAACACAACACGTGCGAAGCAATACATCGTCATTGAGAACGGGGAACCACTAGGGAATCGAACTTAGATCGTCCTGTCGGAAAGCGAAATCCGTTACAATCTGCCAGAGGACACCGGGAGGTCAGCGAGCCAGTTTTATTATACAACTTCCAAACGTATCAGCTTTGACCTCTAAAGTACTTCCGTTCAAAATTTCTTCCGAGCCCTGTATTGAAGAGCGTTAATTACCTACACGTCCATTCTGTTTTCTTTTTTACCTCGTCTGATCCGAATCCGACGAGTTATCCACTTGTATTCCTGCTTTGAAGAAACTGACAGACTACTGAATCCGAAGTCTCGCGCGGTAAATAGTTCCTTAATTTTGATACAAGTATTATTGTTCTAAACAAGTAATCGCTAAAAAAAAAAAAGCCCCATATTTTTTATGAGCGTAAATTTGTTATAAAAATGTTTAGCTTTTCGCCGTAAAAATAAATAATACATGTCCTTTCTGTAACTACAAATTCTAAGCAAACATCGGTACTTAAAACCGCGCTTTCTCATTTTAACATCAAAATGACTTTAGAAAATTAGAAGGTATAAGTTTTTTTTAATTTTTAGGGATCATTTATAAATGATGTCACGCTTCGGGAGGTTTGTTAAATTGTGACAAAGTGTGACGAGGGGAGGGGGTAACCAGAAGTGTGCATTATGCAACATAGCGTGACATGTGACAAAGGGGGGAGGGGTCCGCTGAAGTGTGACAGATTGTGAGAAAAGGGGGAGGGGGGTCAAAACTATGAATGGCCCCTTAAGCACATAATTTTTAATAATGTACCCGAAACTCCACCCTGTTTAGCTTCAGAAATTGTAGCGACTGGTTCGCAAAATAATCAAACATCCTGAATTTTGTATCTTATATTGTGCACACCCCAATAGAAATACATTTTGTAGATCTTTTACTTGTTTATTTATTTATTTTTATGTCAACTTCATGTCTACTATCAGGAAAAGAAAAGATTCAGAAAATACTCCTAAAACAATAATTTGCTGTTGAAACATGCTTTGAAAATGTCTGGCGAATAATTACAAATAATTAGCAGTAAATTTTGCACGTTTTAAAATTAAAAAAACCTCATGGAATGTATAAGTACACAAGTCGTTGCCGTTTTTAGTTGATGTTTAACGTACAGCTGCATTGCAACAGTTATACAAGATCAAAGTTATTAACCCATTAACTGCTGTGCCCGTACGGTGTACGGGCATTGAAACTTCCGCCTTTTTTGTTTTGCGTTGCCTGTATTTTTAATAGATTGAAAGAGAGTCATTCAGGGGCAATTGTGTTTCAAAGTTATAAAATAAAAAAAAATACTTAAATTCATTATTTATGAAAGTTTTTTAAAAAAATCTTTCATTTTCCTTTTAAACTAAGTTAGGACTTTAACTAATGCAATAAAAAATATGCTTTTTTAAGTAAAATTTTTGGTAAAAAAAATAACCAGCTAAGGGTTTAATGTTCGATCAAGTCAAACTGAATCGACTGTTTCAGAAGGGGAGGTAAGTCATTTTTTTTATAAATTAGTTAGCGGTGGCTTTCTCATAGTTTTATTGAGATAATTGATTAGTTCAGAAGGGAAATTCATTCCAACCACTTCATAGAGAGGTTACAGTTTTATATTGTAGCAGAAAGGGCATAAATGACGGACACATGTCGTTTTTGCTCTCAACATGGATAAAAATGGCACGGGTATATATAGCCTGATCATATAAGAACCAAATTCATTTGGCTTAACAAAGGAGCATTTTCAAAGCTCTATCCCTAAATAGGATCATAATTTCCCCTTTGATCCAATTTCCCATCGCTGATTTGCTTTTTTAAAATTTGGACTTATGTCTTTTATGAAATACAAGTTTCATTAGCAGTACTAAAATTAAAAATAAATAAATAAATACATGTTTTTTTAAGAAAATATTTTAAGACAATAAGAACTGATGAAAATATAATAAACTGATTATTTAATTATGATTCCTGAAC
Source organism: Octonoba sinensis (assembly GCA_038502835.1). Classification (NCBI taxonomy): domain Eukaryota; kingdom Metazoa; phylum Arthropoda; class Arachnida; order Araneae; family Uloboridae; genus Octonoba; species Octonoba sinensis. Next base: position 43,918,922 of record CM076602.1, on the reverse strand, counting down.
ATTTAATCCTTCCGGTTTTTCGACTGTACTAGCTAACGCAATAACTGTAATGATGAACTGTACTTTTTATTTAATAATATTACATAAATAAAAATGTTTTTATAAAAAACAACGTTTTTCTTGCGTACTAAAAAGGTAGAAAATAATTTTCCTATGAGCCTGGCAGAATTTCTGAATAATCTGGTCACATTGTGGTAACAGAGTTTCTAATTCTTAAAAAACGAAAAAAATTTTCTATGACATTATGATCTGTATAGATGGGTATAGGTAAATGAATTCTGATCAAATTCGTGTTTATGATCTGTTACATATAAACATAAATTGTGTTTATAAACGTATTTTCATCTTAAAATTTTGTTCAAGATATGTATAGTTAAATTCACTTAGAGTAAATCTCATTCATATCTCCAGTGAAGGAAATTGACTATGATCTAATGAAACAGTATTAGCCAGGTTTTCTTTCATATAAATTTGAGTATGTTAGAAAAGTCTTGATGTTTGAGTACATGCGCCCAACGTTTTTCGTTTTATAAGAATTAGAAACTCTGTTACCATAATGTGACCAATTTATTCAGAAATTCTGGCAGGCTCACAGGAAAATTATTTTCTACCTTTTTAGTACGCAAGAAAAACGTTGATTTTTATAAAAACATTTTTATTTATGTAATATCATTTTCAACTTTTTAGTTTTTGAAGGGTGAAATTTCGCAATCTTAGAAATTTATTTAGAACCTTGATGTACAATGCAATTATCCTTACTAAAAAAGTTAGCGTTCGCGAGCGCCGCTACTGAATTTTGGTGGCAATTTTCGGAAATAATCGTCATATTTAATTTTATTTTATTGGAAGTACAGGCTTTATTATTGTCTTTCCGCTGAAAAATAAACTGATGTCTCTCTATTTGGAAAATAAGTTTGATTTTAAAATTAAGCCAACACTACCAAGCCGGAATTGAGGAAACTGCTAATTATTATTTTTGGATCAAGGTAAGCCTTAGGAAATCGAACTAAAAAGCTCATAACTGGCGTTCTTATTGACTTAGAAACTACGAACAAATTTCAACTTGTGCGGAAAAATCAGCGCTTTCGATCGATATTTTATATTAATATGTGCAAGGTTTTTTTTACCCCTATATTGGGGAATTCATGTGGAAATTTGCGTAAAATTGGAATAAAAAAAGGAACTACCTGCCGGATTTCTTATGCGTGGTAGAATATTGCATTGTCACCTGGTTCTGAGCTACATGTAAAGTTTCGGAACAGTAGCTTATCGGGAAATGATCGAAAATTCGATTGCGAAATTCCGCGGACAGACAACAAAGCGAGTTAAGAAAAACGTTGCAAAAAAGTGCGTTATCTCTTTTTGAAGTATCCTTTAAAATTATATTTTATAGGTTTCATGAAAATTCAGGTTTTTAATACTCAAAAAATAAATATATAAAACAAAGTTTTTCAAGTTGAGCTCTTTCAAATTTATTTGTTTCTCTTGCGAAAACCATGTAAATATGCAAGATTTAGACAGTTAAATATTTTGTCATACGTAATAAAAATAGTCATATTTTAAAACAAGGGTAAAATATTAAATATTATTTTGTTATTTGAATATGTAGTGCTTTTTAACACCTTCAGAAATTTAATATGTTTCTTTGAAATGGTTACGCATGAAAAAGTAGTTTTTCAACTGAAAAATAAATCCCTGTAAATATATATATTACTGTTTGAAAAATTCTAAAACTCGGGCCACGTGTTAGTACGGTGCATTACGTTTTTCAAAAATGTTTCTTTACGTTTTTACCATATAATTTAGATTTATTTCTAAAAATACGGATGAGTTAATTTTTATGTCTTTCATCATTTACTTTAAGCATGTATAAACTTTTTTTCTCATTTCGCCTTAAAATGCAATGTTTGTTTACTTTCAAACGATGTCAACAAAAATAACAGTTATTATCCCGTTTTAATTTTAATCTCATTACTGTTTTTTTTATCGTTTTTATTTTTATGTGTTATGCAAATTTAAAGACGGCAGAAAACAAGAGGTCTGAGAACTTAATTTATTGTGTGCTCACAGGAATATGCTTCTAAAAAATTTCCGTTCTTGTAACTGATTCTGTAAAACTGCTGTGCCAGTAAAAATGCTGCTATTTTAACCATGCCTATGAAGAAAATATTCGAAAAAAAATGCTTGAATTAGTCCGATACCCATGTTAGTTTTTCAATAAAATAATGAGTTTGAAATCCCTGTCATATAAAAATATATACATTATTCTTAAGTGCATGTAAAAGGGAAAAGATTAAACATTTATGTTTGTATCACTAAATTAAAAATATTTTTTGAACTAAGCAAATTCAGTAAATAATTATTAATTAATATTAATAAAATGTTTTATTGAACTTCTCTGAGTGAAATTCTCATGATAATTTTCTGCTGAAAAATGTCAAATTAATTGATTCAATCAGAGAAAATGAGTCAGTAAATTATGGGGTTTTTTTTCTTTAGAATTATGTGATCAGATGTCCCACTTAGACCAAAGGAGATTAAATGTAGTCATAAAAAATCACTATTTAATGATGATCAAGATTAAGATCCCACCATAAATATGAGTACTAGAATTTTCATTTGTGTTTCGAACGATTGTGATAAACGTCTATGCTAGATATAACTTCAGCCACCAACATTGTTGAGAATCAATCTTTAAGCACTGAACATATTTATGTTATTTAAAGTGCTCGAAAAAATATTAGTTTTTATGATGCAAGATATTGTTAATATCAAATCTAGCTTCTTATGATCGCTTAAAAACACAAAGCCAAGAGAAGTTTGTGATGTATTGGGGAGGGTGGGTAAATTGGCCACTTGACAAAAAACCCAAAATAATGGAACTTGAAATTGAAAATTTTAAACCAATATTTTTAATGCTATATTTCAATGTGTTAGCAACATTTTTCATTCTTAAAAAAGTTAGGTTCTTAAATATGGAACCGCAAGAATTTTTTTTTTTTGTAAACTGTGGATGATAGTGTGCTAAGCACATGGTTTACCAACTTCTAAAAAGTTCTATATTTTATCAAATAACAGCCCAAATTTGAAAGATTTCCCTACTAGGAAGCTTTGGAGAACAATTCCAGCCGAACATGTAAAGGACAATTAAATATATATTTTTTTACATCAGTTTTTCTTAGATGGGGTAAAATGGGTCATGGTTAGGCTTAAGTAGTTTTATTATATTATTCTATTATCACTGCAGCAAGTTCCTAAATTCAAGCAATGTATGTTGTTTATTTTATTGAAATTAAATTAAAAATCTTTTTTTAATGTTTTCCCTAAAAAGATTATGTTCATGTGATAGAGAGAAGTGATGTTGTGTTATGTGAACCCAATATGTAACAATTTAGAACAATATTTACTTAACATTTTAACGTAATTATAATTCAAAGTTTTGCTAAATATGTTACTTACATTTTTTTAAATTTTAAAGTAATTAATAACTGTTTCCGGCATTATTTTGTATTATGACCCATTTTACCCGACGATGAGATAAAATAGTTCACAACTTTATAAGCTCAGTTAAACTATTTCATAAATAAAAAATAAATATTAAAATTACATAAAATCGATCCAAAGAAGTTCAATGTTAAGATGCAATTGAAAAGAAATGGGAAATTTTTCTTGTTTTGTTACTATGAAACTTTAAATATGAAAATAGCTAAAAAGTGACCCATTTTCCCCCACCTTACCCTTGGCTTTCAAATAGAGATACATTTTTTCCCATTCGATTCTTTAACTAATTTTAAAATTGTATGATGCAGGAAAAAACATTTTTAATTGGAATTAAATATTTATACGTGTGTTTTTGTAATTGATGAAAAGTAACAAAAAACAGGTGAAATGCGTAACCTATTTTAATGAAAAGTTCACTCATCAAAGTCTTTTTAAAAACTTATCCAAGAACTACTCAGCTGCTGCATTCTTCGTCTACTTAATAAGAGTCTGGGTAATAAATATATATTTTACTCCGTTACATAACATTGAACTTGAGATGAAATCTACCCATTGTTCAAGAAACATAAAACATTCGTGTCCAACCTCTATTTTTCCGAATAATATCCTTAGGACTAATGTCTGGAACTCCAGAAATAGACTTTTATCTGAAATAGGGCATTAGGGAGTGCTTTAGTTACAAATCCTACTTTCGTATTGCGGTATAGGATAGCCATATTCTCTTAGGGTAGCTTTCTGTATGGCATTTTGAATTGCCTCTTTGTCAAAAATGATATCTTATCAATGAGATTGGTACGTGTGGGAAATTTATGTAACAAAAACAGAGGATTTTAGGTCGCCAAAAATATTTCATATAAGCAAGTTGATGTTCTTTGTAGACAGAAAACCACAATCAAATGCATATTTTTCCAAGTAAGAGAATGTGTATTGCTGTTGAAAATCGGTAGTTTTCTCCTTTTTGGCAAAAATAACGTTTGAAGTAAGGTTTTTTATTTCTATTCTCCTAAAATTTAGAAGTGTCTTTTCTTTGCCTGTTTGTTGGTTAGCGTAAACACATTTTTTTGAATGTGAAACTTTTGCATCAATAAATTTTTATGCACACATTAATGAATTGAAAAAGGGCTAAAAATACTTGTGTATGGTTAAGGATGCTGCTTTGTAAAAACATTCTGTGAAAATAAAAAGAGGAAACTTTCCTTGAGTACTTCTGTAAATTTACGAAGTTTTTGAGTTCAATGAGTGCTGAATGCTTCCGTAAATTTACGAAGAGTTTATTTCAAAAAAAAAAAACTAAGTTTCTTGATAACAGTTTCTCAATAAAATTCCTGTTTTTCCGCACAGTGTACAACTATAGATCCTCTTATGTCCTAGCGACCTAAGGCACAAGAAACTCAATATCGTGGGCTCAACTAAATTCACCTACGACTTTGTATAACAGAAGGAGTAATTCAGAACACTCACAGATGGCACCACAACTGCGGCACATTACATGTTGCTACCAATTTACAGAATATTCTCTGTTATTTATTCTCTGTAATTTCCTTTTTAAAGACTTAGTAGTTTCCTCTTTTCAGTTCTCTGTAATTTTACTTCAGACTTCGGATATATAATTTCCAAAGATTCGCATGTATTTTCGAGCACATTTTTTTTTCAGTACTTCAAAAAGTGCAGTTGATCTCATAGAGGAAAGTAAATAAATATAGAACTATAAAAGAGATAGAGTAATATTTAAAGATTAAAGTGGTTTTTAATGAGAGGGACGTGTGAAAACGTACGTCAGTATTCAAACGAATACACTGCAGAAGGTACACTTCATCTTTGAATGTGGCAATGTGGAATGTGTTTCTTATTTCTGACTCGTTTTGCTGTTTATGATTGAATTGCCAACCGAAAATTAATGTCTTAGAGAAAGTGCGAGTACCATATTAAAAGTAAAGAAAGGTTTTTCTCTTGACATGGCTATTCAAGATAATCAAATAATTTTTTTTTTACTCTTTGATATTTTAGATATTTTTCTACGCCATCGTCATACAGAGTGAAACGTTTATCGTAACATTGTTACAGATTTCCTATATGTCCTCTGCATACTCACTTGCCACCATGCTATGTTTTCAGTTCGTAATCATTTCCATAGTGGTTTTAATATAAAAAAATCATTCCGCCTAAAAATTTCACCTAAAAGAAGGTTGGGGGGGGGGGGGGAGTCATCTATCGGGGCCTATAAGGCGGATGCTCAAAAACTTTCCATCTAATTCTTGAAGCAAATTTCTCATCAACTGCGTTTATGAAAACTTGGCTGTAAGTGAGTATGCAAAATTCAATAGAAAAAGGGTACAGCGGTATGATAAATGTTTAATTGGAATGACGATAGCATAGAAAAATAGGTAAAATATCAAAGTGCGTTGTAAAAAATAGATTAAATTTATTAGACTTGATTAAAAAGGGTTTAGAGGAAGAAAGTTCTTTACTTTGAGAATGGACCCTCTTATTTAAGGTCTCATTTTATATCCAATTGCAGCTTTGCACAATGGTTAAAAAAAAGCTTTAAACCACACCGATTACTGAAGTTTTATATAGTAGCGGCAAAACAGAAATATATCGTTTCGGTAAGTGCATCAGCAATTCTTCTACATAAAAATTTACGTTTTTTCATATTGTTGGATAATTATAATACACAGTGCATAAGAGGATATGAATTATTTTTTCTGATCTCTCACGGTCTGATCAGAAGCGCATATTAGTGGTACTAAAATAGGCCATTTCGCTAGCATTCGAGAAAGTGCTATTTTTTATTTGAGTCGTCTAGATTCAAAACCAGATACATCTACTTTTTTTCAATTTCAAGTTCTTTACACTTTCGAATAATTTAAAGTAATCTTCATATGGTGTTAATTTTTTAGGTTTCTAAAGCTGCTACATCATGCTAAAAATTGTGTTCGAAATTTTCCGGATTGTTACAAAACCAGATCCCTCCCATCGACCATGCTTGTCAGCTCTTCTTTTATTTCCTTCCAAATATCTTCTAAGGCAAAATTACTTTTGTGTTAAAATTTCAGCAAGTTGAAAGTCTATCCCAATGCTCTTAGCTATAAAATTTGAATATTTTAGATATTAGTTTTTTGCCCGCCGTGAACAATTTTATTGTTTGGATGTAGCTGGTTTTGAAACTAGACGACTCATTTTATGATCATACAATAAGATTATAAGCTTTATTTTTGAATATTTCCCGCCACTCGTAGACAGAGTTTTGTTTGCACAAAGGTTTTCCAAATATTCTTGCTTTCCGCAGCTGCCTAACAAACGGCTAAGTTTACTTTCTGAATATTTTGTAAGTATAAATATTGAGAAATACCAAATTTAAATTCTTTGAGCGTCGTAGCTATGTGTGCAGAGCGATGGGGAAATATCTTGTGTAGACTTCGCATGATGAGCTAAGAATTTAAGCTTTTTGAAGTTATGTTACGAGTTCAGAACATTCATTATTGTTATTATTTTTTCCCAGTTAGATTTGAAATTATAGAAAATCGTGCGAAACATCTGGTTTTTGTTTACGTATTTACAGTCGAACGAGCATAAAGGGATACTGGTTAAAAGAATATACCGCTTAATATAATAAACTTTCAACTAACCAAACTCTAATATATTGTTTCTGGGATCCCGGATATTGCAATATCCCGCTTAGTAGAATATTTTTAGCGTGGCAAATTGGCCTATTGATAAACGGTCTCCACTATATTTATTGCAGTCTTAAATATTATAAAGCAATTGAAACAAAAACAATAAAACAATAATAATAAATCATTAATTGTTGAGGTAATTAATACTTTGTTGTGTTCCTTAGGTTTCGCAAATTCTTATCACGCTTTGTGCTTATTTGACGCTAGTACCTAATGGCACTTACTATGAATTTCTCAATGGTTGAGAGGTTTAATCTCATCTTTTTTTTTTATGGTCTGTTAAAATAAATAATAATTCAAAAATACGAGAAGAATTCGTACTAAAAGATGATGACTTCTTGCTGTACATATATAAAAGTATAGATACATAATCGTTTTTTAATTTACGTATGTAAACAGAGCTAAAGGAGACATTACTGTAGAAAATTAAGAGTTATACTACTTTTAAAATTTGTTAATGATATCCTACTGTTAATTACTTATCTAAATAACAACATTAAGAATTACCAAATGACTTTTGCGTATTTTCCGAAAAAAATGACATCTTGCTGAATATATTTCTTCAATAAAAAGTCCTTAGTATCTGATGAAACGTAACAAAGCACAGTAAAATAAGAAGGGGTCAAATCAATTGGTGCTGCATACAATCATTAGGATGGAATCTGTTGATCGTGCACAAGGATACGCATTAGAGATCGAGCAGAGCCATCAGTAAGAAAACCATCAATCAGAGAGAACAATTTATCTCCAGTAATGACGATTTCCACAACAGAAAGTTTTTCTTTGGACACTTTTGTTTAGTAAATATGTTTGCAATTATGCGCAAGCTTCTTGAAGCAAAAAGATACACAGGTCAATTATTGCCTGGCTCGTCATTTGGGCGATCAGGAGGTGAGGTCGAAATAACCCCTGACTTTCACAATGTATTTATGCATTATTTTTCTTTTAACCAATTATATGCATTAAAAATACACCCACCCCCCTGGAAAATTTTGAAATGACGGGCTTAACGCTTCGGTATATGTAAGCAGCACTAAACGTTAAATAATTTAAGTATTGTACATTGTAATGTGAGAAATATGTGCTAGATACCATTGTCTCCATCATACGAAACGCAATCTGAAACATGCTAACATTATTGATATTTTTTTTAGATAATGATTCAAAATTTTATTTAGACTAAAATATTTCCAATATTTTAAAAATTGGCTTGAAGGTGTGTAAGCACACTAAAATGTATTTCATTTATTATTTTGTGCCTGAAATGAAGAAAAAAAGGTGTGTTTTGTGAGGTTCGTCTTACAGGAAGCTAGCCAGTTAATTCGCAAGTCCAAGGGGGAAAAAACTCAACCCAGATTATGTGATATAATGTGCACACAACAATAAATGCATATCAATAAGAAAACGCTTTAAATTGTATCTAAAGACAGGTGAATAAGTAAGAAAATGAAAGCAATTCTAAGTAAAAATACTGATACTATAAAAAGTTTTTAAAAATCTATACCTATGAGCCAAAGTATCTTAGTCCATTTTTCAAATTTTTGCGATGAAGTTAAGAAATAAACATTTTTAGTACTATAAAACTAGACTTTTCCGTGCGAACCTTAGAATAAAGATGTCCGATGGGAGCTTTAAATGTTCCGAACCCTGAAGTAGCTAGTGGCTTTCTCATCGGTACTCTGTATGTCCATTAAGTGTAAACTCGCAAAAACTCAAAAAATGGACTTGAGATACTGTGGTTCTCAGGTACAGAAATAATCAGAGTTTTTTCCCTACTTTTCAATAAAAACTTTCGCGATGGTTTTCCCATTTCCAACAGAAGTCTAACGTATAGAAAAAATCAACACAATAGAAATTCATGAAAAGAAAATCAAACCGATACTAGTTAGCATATTTCCGTAAGTCAGTTTCGTTATTCAGAAACTGTTGCGTAGCAAATCTCTCAAGATATGAAAAAAGCTTTGTATTCTAAGCCTCATGAATACACGAAAAGCATTTTGAAGCGAATGTTTGAAGCATAAAAGAAATGCTTTGAATAAAAGTGTTGATTCAATATTTTATAGTGTGTTTTATGAATTTAAATCGAGAGGTTCCTTTCTTTTCTTTTTTTAGCATCACAAAACATATATTTTTGCGATAATTTTTAGTGTCATTTTCATTAACCCTCTAATGCCCAAGTTTTGTTAGCGTCATCCGCCTTGAGGCGGAGTTGGAAATTAGAGGGTAAATCCCCTACACCCTTCCCTTCCATTTACGGTGACAGGTATGGGCGAGACCACGGATTTACGAAACCTGTGGTTCACCTAATTGGCTCTTAATAACTCAGTAACTCCGCCTTTGTCTGGACGAATTGGTGATTTTTACTGCGTCAGTAAAAGTACCAATCAGTCAACACGAGGATGGGTTAACCCTGTAATGCCCAATAATTTTAACGTCGTCCGCCTTGAAGCGGAGTTGATAATTAGAGGGTTAATTAAGAATGCGAATGTTACATACAAGAAAATACAAGAGAATTTCCTGGAAATCATTTTTCCGGTCTCTGATGTAAAATTACAGAGAATTATAAACGAGGAAATAGGAAAAATGAGATAACAGAGAATAAAAAACGTATGGACTTACAGCGAACGCACTCTGTACTTTATTAGCAATAAAGTACTCGAGCCGAAAAAGTACAACGTTGCCAAAGTAGTGGCCCTATCTGTGCATTCGCTGAATCACTACTTCTGGCTTACAAAGTCAAAGATTGGGCCAAACTATTTCCGTTCGATGGGTGCAGAGCTCAAACCTACTCTATCCTGAACATCCTCATAAGCCTTATACCTCTCAACCAAGATGCCACTGGGGCTGGAGGTGGGATTTACATACGGTGGAAGTGCGTCACACTTCGCATATTTTCGTATTTTTAGAGAAATTATTTTAAAGAAGCTGTTTACTGTGCAGGTTTTATCGAGAGTCTTGATTCGAACGAATACTTGCGTGATAGATATGCTTGTTTCATTCTCTCCAGTTGAAAAGAGTGGGAGGGGAAGAATATTAATGAGAGACTATGATAAAAACTTTATTAATCGACTTTCAACAAGTACTTACGTAAAGGTATGCTTGCTTCATTCTCTCCTGTGTATAGAATGCCGGAAAATAAGAGTTTTATTGAGAAGTTATTATAAAAAAGCTTGATTATTTGATTTTGAACGAGTTTTGCGTGATAAATATGCTTGCTTCCTTCTCTCCAGTTGAAAAGAGTGGGGGAAAATAATAATATAATTGAGAAACCATAATCAAAACTTGATTATTTGATTTTTAACGAGTACTTACGAATTATATATGCTTGCTTCTTTCTATCCTGTTGTATAGAGTGCTGGACTACAAAAAATAATTGAGAAACTGTTATCAAGTGACTTGATTATTTGATTTTAAACAAGTTATTGCGTAACTTTACAGAAGTATTCAGCTTCTTTTCTCTATTTTTAGAGAAACTTTGTACATAAATATTTAAATAATAGTTAAAATAGTATTATAATTAAAGTTTAAATATTTAAATAATAATACAGTGTTAAGTATATAAATTATACTTATACAGAATAAATATTAAAATATTAAAAAAGTAATGCATGTCAAAAAAATAATGCATTCTACATAGTGTCGCATAGTGTAAATTAGCAAAATACTTTAAAGCTATAATGAACTGTTTGGATCTGAAGAAAATACGAGACCGATGGGCAAAGGATTAAATGATTCCATTCCACGTACTACAATGGCTATTAGTTCTATACCACTATAATAATTCGACCTCTTTACTTACAAAGAAGCACTCTTTCAAGATTAGAATTCCTCTTATCAGAGCCACATTGTACTTCTTTATCAGCAAAAAATTGCATGTCAACTGAAATGTTTTAAACATTCCAGAGAAACTTGCTTTGAAATTACGTCATTCTTTTATCTTGCACCTGTGATTTTTAATGAAAAGCAACATCTTGTTCAGCAATCCTGGTGGCTAGTAAATCATAATTAATTAAGGCATTCGTGTAATTACAATGTTACAAATATACAAATTCAGAAGAAAAGATGCTAAGAACGAAATATAAATGCTACGTGCAAAAAAAAGGGGACTAAAATTTTTGTTTTACTGGATTTTTTGAAATTCGATGAGATACAGCCGTTTTTGGCTGTACGCTCTTGGTAAAATAGAACATATCAGAAGTGATTCTCACGTTTTCAAGCGCTTTAGCTGAGAACGTATTTTTTCTTATTCAACCGCCACACACACCAAATATTTATTCTGTCCAGCATGTAAAATATTTCTTAAACTTGTTCCGTATAAAAAAAGGAATCGCATTTGGAATTGTCTTATAACAGGACGAGCCAGTTCAGCCAAAGGATAAATCCGTTTCGTGCAACACTTTAAGCTCGAAGAAAAATACAACGACGTCACAATAAAACAATTACTACATCGTTTGTGTAATATTTAAACAACTTACATTTTACTTCTTTTCTTCAGCTAGATAACTTTATTTCACATAATTTTAAATTTAGTAATATATTTCTTCAATAAGTATTTTAATTTGATTTCTATAAACTTTACAACTATCAGAAGATGTGACAGTAAATAAAAATTCAAATGTCAATTCCAATTATCTTTAGAGCATGAGTCAATATATATATATGTATTTAAAAAGTTTAGACATAAAAGACCAGGTTGGCAACATTTTGTCTATTTTCAGAAACGCCAACCTCAGCGCTGTTGAGCACTTCGCGACTGCTGCACAAGTTGGTCTAAGTGCAAAAACATTTTTTTTTTTGCTGTTTTTTAAATCCAGGATTTGAAAATGAGTTTGTTTCGCCTTCTAGAATATAATTTGCATAGAAGACAGCAGCATAAAAGGAAATCCATTGAAAAATGACGAAAGGTTCCATACAGTACTCAATTCTAGCAATAACGCTGCTAGTGAGTGGATGTGGGCTAGCTGGTGATTGTAACAATTTAAAAATAGAAATTGTAGCATGTGAGTATTATGTTTTATATCTACAAATTATTTTTATTATGTCTTTAAGATTTCCAGTGTACTCGATAGCAAAGTATTGTGACTGTACTTTTAGCTATCATTTACCGTAATTTTCTGTTCCTAAGCACTTGCTTCTTAGGAAATCTAGTTTACACAAAGAAAATGGCGGAGTAAGTGTTATTATTACAAAAAGATTAAAACGTCTGAAAAGCTTTTTTCCTCTTCCGACAGCATAATTAGAAATTAAAAAAATAGAATGAACAACTTATTTAAACAGTTGCGAAAACGAAAAATGTATTGTAAAAGATGGGGCCCATAAATAATGCAAATACATAGAAAATATGAGCCAAAACTGCGGATTTGACTACTAGGGACCGAGCTGCAGATTTCATTGTATGTTGTTCTTTGTGAAAATACTATGCATTATAACCAAGCCTTTTAGCCATTTAGAATGTATACGAGAACCTATCTTTTAACCGTTGAATACTAACTCTAGGAAGAGGTAGACTGCCAGATTTGAAAAGAATTTTTAAAACTAGTGAATATGATATCTTTTGATGAGAAACAAGATCCAAAAAGTGATATCGTGCAGATAAAATGCTTTTGTACGAAATTAGTTAATGAAAATGCCGCTACCACATTTACGAAAGAGTTATGAAAATTAAAAACAAAAATATATGACAACTTCCCTACAAAGGAATAGAACACCCATGAAGGCTTAGTCAGAAATGTAAGTATTCTTGAAAGATAAATGAAAGAATTGTGGTAATTTTGCGCAAAATTGCTTTTATGAATGGCTTTGAAGAATTTCAGAGTAAATCATAAAATTTACATTGAAGCAAAACGTTCGTAGTTCATGAACGCGTATAATAATAAATTTTTAAAAGACGAACATTACATAAATTAGTGGTGATTAAGTGCATTGTATTTGAGAACAATACTGAATTGCGCGTCCCGCAGTGGACCAGTCGGTAGAAGCTCGGTTCTCGCAGAACACCAAAAGTGAAGCAACATCGCCTAAGGTCAGTGTTTGGGAGGGTGACAACCTCTCGCGGTTGGTTGCTGTGGTGTCCGTGTATGCTAAAGGGAGCTGGTGCACGTTAAATAGGTCACGGCTCCAATGTCCTCCAAGCGAAACGATACCTCTGGGGGTGCCAATCCCAGGTGACGGTCTCTCATCTGGGAGCGGGTTCAAAAACTAAGAGGCCGTTTAAAGGGGCGGAAATCGGACTCCTGCCTATAAGGGCCCCGTTAAACTCAGGAGCAGCGTACCCATTCTTCCTCGCCATGCGCGAGGACTCAACAACTGAACTGCGCATTCGACGATAAGCACCATTCCTATTAAGATAAATCAAGAATGCAAGAAGATAAATAAAGAATGCGGGGGGAGGCTGAAGTATGAAAATTGACAGAAATAAATAAAGGGATATTGGGAGATAAGTTTTAATTTTACAACAACTAACATTATAAAAGTTATAAAAATGTGCACTACATACTGATATGCATCGTATTCGTTTGTAACTGTAATTTTTTGATGATTTGATAACACGTTTCGTATAAGAGCTTGGTTCTGTAATATTTATCGTTTTTTTTTTTTTTTTTTTTTCATTTCCTTGTTGATCGTTTACTTCCATCCATGGAATCATCTGTACTTGATTAATAGTTCATACTCTTTCAAACAACTAAGATTTTTTCCTACTATATATCATAATCAAAAGTCTCGTTTTAGATTTTTGTTTTCATTTTTAATAGCATTTTTTGACAAAAGGAAACTCTTTAAGGCTTAATACTTAGAATTAAAAACTGTCCGCCTAGAAAAGGTTTCGCATTGAGAAGGTTTACTGTATTTGTATATCCGCAATATTTTTGTGCAATGTACCGTACCGTCGCAATAATCGTTTAAAAATCTCAGTCGGCTTTCTGCAGTGTCAGACTTTACCATAAGTTCGCACCATAAAAACAGATAAAGGACCATAGGTTACCATAGTTGTGAGTGAAACTCCGGAGCTTTGAAATGTATCATTTTTTCTAAATTGTACCATAAAGCCACAGAAACAATAACAATTATTGTTGCGCAACGCTGTATTTTACTCAACATAGGATTGGTATCACAGTTGCATGTGGGACACCGTATTAGAAGAATGTAAAGCGAAATGCTTGAGCTTCTGCGTTGTACTTTACTCATTAAAAATTATTATTAACATCTCTGGTTTGCAAAGCTGCTTTCCTTTCTTGACAATATAGCGATGGTAACAGGTATCAAGTGTTCGACAAGATCAATTCTCTCTTAATAGGTTCATACACACAATGCTCATAATTAAAGATATAGATGTTTACACATGATCGAGCTAGAACGCTACTACACATCAAAGTGATAAACACAAAGCTAATTTGTCATACAGAAAGGAGATCCATAAAAAATCTTTTCATAAAATATGAAGTTTTAAGAAGGAAAGAGGAAAAGCTCTTAAGGAAATGGAAGAGAAAAATTTAGAACGACTTTAAGAAAATCCAAAGTCATGATTTAGCAGAAATGTCGTGACTGTTTTGTTTACGACGCCTCATTAGCATAAGATAGGTTTAGAAGCCAAACGCTGGAAACATTTCATTCGTCGTAGTTATGCAAAACGTCTCTTTTATATTGCCTCGAGCATTCTTCTTGACAGGTAAAAAATGCTTCACATTCGACTTGAAAGCCGAATGCGTCACAGAAATTTCATACTAAATTTAAGTATTTTTCGAAACGTGTTTAGAATTCGAATATTTGGCTTGAACAAAATCATTTCACTACCAAAATATGTCTATAAGAGGAACGCGATTTCTGGAAGAGCTATGGCGAAATGATGGACAGTTTTAAAATATTCTCATACATAAATTTTAAAAGTTACTTATTTCACGCTACGAGATAGGAAACGTGTTGCATTTCTGACGCATGCATTGATTTATAATTCTAGCTGTTAAAGGTGACTGGCTGATTTGGAAGACATATTTAAACACGTAAAAGACGCATTAAATATATCTTTTGTCTTTTAAGTTATTTATTTGTATTTCCTAAGCATCTTTATTTTATATGCTTATAATATGGGTACTTAGTTACGAAGTTTCAGGAATAATAGTGCTGAATTTTCAAAACGATGACTGCAAATGCACACAAACAGCATTTTTTAAAACGAAATATGTTCTGTACAATTATTAAGAATAGATTACTTAGGGGCCATTCATAAATGATGTCACGCTTTTTCCCTCATATTTGACCACCCTTCCACCTTTGTCACAATATGTCACACTTCAGCGGACCCCCTCCCCCTTTGTCACAGGTCACGCTATGTTGCATAATGCATGATGTCACACTTCTTGTTACCCCTCCCCTCGTCACACTTTGTCACAATTTCACGAATCCCCCTCCCCCTCGAAGCGTGACATCATTTATGAATGATCCCTTATTCCTGTAAATTCAAATCATTCAATCATTTTTTGAGGTTACATATACTCATGGGGCCTGTTTGTACCTTTTTCAATTGCGGAAATTCATTGAACGCAACACTGAAATGTTTGTTCTGTTGACAAAGAAGCATGACAAATAAAATAAGTAACATACAGATAGCGCATACTAGAGACAAATCATAATTCTTTAGAGAAGTTCATAGTTAGCTACAGAGTGCTCTGCCATACTTAAAGCGACGCTGGCAACCTCGAGGATTCATAGAGAAACAGCAGCGATTTGAAACAATACAGAGCGGAAGCAAACTTATTGAAATACAAAGTAATTTGAAGTAGGAAAACAAGCACAATACTTTTGTTCATTAATTACACACGCTGACATCATGAATGTATTTATTTTTAAAACATACCCAAGTTTTGGACACTTACGTTTAAATGGCAATAATTGCCTGCACTCCAAAACCGTTACCAATTTTATGTTTATATTAATTATATCATCCATCAATGCGGATTGATATATACATATATGAATATGGCAAATGTCTTTAATTTTATGTGCATTGCAACATAAAGTCAAATGATATTTTTTATAAAAGATAATTTTTTCTTACGTAAGCAAAAAGTTGAAAAAAAAAAAACTTATCAATAATTAGAAGCTTTATTTTCCATTCAATATTGGAAAATAACTAATTAGAGCTTGAAAAAAAAGTTTGAAAATAATTTGCAAATTAATTACTTCTTCCTGAGAGTTTCGCTGTAATTTATTGAAATTAAATAAAAACTAAAGAAAACATAGAAAGCATTTGCTTTAATTATATGAATTGATTTTCCTCCCATCATCATTTATTTGTTAGGAAATGCATCATATCTCTACTATATGGGATTGCCTTTTAAAACTAATTTCCAGCTCTCACATTACCAATTGAGATTAAAGGAAAATTTTCATTTAAAGCATTTAAAGCATAAAAATGGAATTATTTTCAAATAATAAAAAGAAAATATTTCGAAAGTAGTAAATATTATTTGCAAATTATTGAAATACGTTTCTGTTTTTCTCTTTTTTAACCAACAGTCCTGTGACCAACAGTCCATGAAAAAAAAAAGTATGACAGAGCGCTTAATGTGGATCGTAAAAATGTCATTAAAATTTTTTGAAATGTCAAAAATAAGTGCAGTAAATAATAAAAAAAGAGATTAAAAATTAAAAAAAAGTATAATTTTGAGATGGATAAAATGTTTGTCTGTCAGTCTGTCCTTCTGCCCCCCCCCCCCCCCAAATAACTTCTGAGGGAATAGTTCGATTCGAAAGATATGCTTTTTGCACTCAAAGATGTCGGCAAGGATTTCTCATTTCCATATTTTATTTTTCGTTCAGTTTTGAACGGTTTAAAAAAAAATTATTTAGCATGTATGGAGAAACATAGACCAAATTGTATAAACCCAGGTCATAAGACCCACGCTCCTTTGAACACGCGTGGAAAGAGTGATTTATTTTTGCTTTGAACAATTTTCGTTCCATTTTGAACAGTTCAAAAAAAGTTTAGCATTAGCTCTTACGGGGAATTTTCACTCCTAGATACTGATATAAGAGACGGATTTGCTTGGAACAAGCTTTATCGGAAGGATTTTATGTGACTCTCTCTGTATCGGTACTCTGTATCACAGACGTCTGTTACGACAAACCCAAAGGCTTCGGCTAAGTGGTTATGGCGTCTGGTGGAGAAAAGGTACTCTGTATCGGTACTCTGTATCTGTATGTGAAACATATACAGATGTAGAGTTCATCCACGAACTAAACGAGCCTATTTACCCCTGAAGTTTTTGCATCTGCATATTTAATGATATTTCTGAATGAAAGAAATAAATACATGAATGAGTGACTCAATATATACGTGAATGAGTGAAGGAATATGCATTAACCTTCGAAAAAGGTACACTTAAAGTATTTAATAACTAAAGCTAAAAAAATAAAGCTAAAGAAAGAGATATATAGATTATTTGATGAAGGGTGTACACGGGAAAGTAGGCTCTTATAGTTTTAGACGGAACGTCTTGTTGTTATTAGTTATTTATTCATTCGTTTTGAGCAGTGGTTCCCAGCTTCTTGACATTTCGAACCCCTTCTAAAATCCGAAAGAAAACGGCGAACCCCCTTTCGTAGTCGTTAATAGTAACGCGTAACAAAGCTATTAAATCTGCTAGCACTTTTTTTTCCATGTTGCACATAACATGTTTATAACAAGAAATAAAAACACAATTGTAAAACACCTAAATTTAAATAAAAACTAATATAATGCAAAGAAAATGAATGTATGTTTTTTAAAATTATTATTTTGTCCAATTGGTTCTTTCTGAATAATTGATAGTACAATACGCTTATGTATTCGCAAAAAAAAAAAAAAAAAAATACGGGTAGTACTAAAAGAAAAATATGGGGTATGGCGCGAAAAAATATGCGTAAAAAAATTTGAATCAATCAATAAATATATTTCCGTTTTACTTTCGGTTGAACTGAAACATACGGAATTCGCAAAGTAAATAATAGAAATGTATCAAATTTACATATATTCAAATTTATCATTGAGATAATGCAGAAACAATGAAAGAAAGTGATAAATGTGAGTACAAAATTTGATATTAAATAATAAATATCTACCGGTTCTACTTATGAGAAATCAGCCGAAAATAATGCACAGTTTTATACTTTAGAAAATTTCATATTTCTGACTCTTCTTCGCGCTGCATAGAAGACGTAGGAGAAACATTAGTTCAAAACTTGAAATAAGTCTTTGAATACCTTCTGGTACCATTTTATGATTAACATGTTCGAAATCAGGCTAAAGTAGAAATATGTATTTTGAAATTTTGCACGCGTGCTTCTTTATGCCAGTCCACAACGTTTTCGCATTATCAGGAAAACAATGTATTGAAAAATCATGTTTACGTTTAGTCCCAATATGCAAATGATATTTTATGTATTTTGTTATTTAATTTGCGTTAGCAATTAAAAATTCGGCCATTGCAGCATTATTTTCGCAAACCAGCTTCACGCACTGCGCGAACCACCGGTTACGAATCGCTGGTTTAGAGTTTTTCGAAATATTTCGCTAATATTTTTCTAATCGTGTTATTTAACGTAGTAAATCGTAATTTCTTTTGAAGGAAAAAATAATGGTTCATTCGTGTTTGAGTCTAGAACAGTGGTTCCTAAAGACCCCATTATGGTATCCCAGAGGTCGATTGCACCTACAAGGGGGTCCACATCACCGAAAAGGGAATTGTGGTGCATGAGATAAAATAAAGGTCTATGTGACTAGATCTCATCTAAGTAAGGTATAACCAAATTTTATAAATATTGAACCTAGCAACTATTTTGCAAAGGTTACTTACTTATTTATCTAATAAGCACATAAATTTACTTATTATATATTCGAAAAGTATATTTCACAACTTGTGCAAGTAGGTACCCATTCTCTTTGTGCTTGTAACTAGAAAAATCTTTAATGTCCGTAGGAAGGTCGTAGCCGGGTTCACCTCACCATAAAATGCTGTCGTATAAAAGAAAAATTTTGCACGACGAACAAATTGATTTCTTGTTTTAAATTTCATCTTGTAACTCTCACGTGGTATTTAGAGATGTTTCGCTCCATCTATGTACAGTGTAACCTGGGTAAGTTGACCACTTGCGGTGCAACACTTTAGTGGTCAACTTAAACAGGAGGTCAACTTATAGAGGGGCAGGTAGAGGGTGAAGGGCTAATTCCGTTCCTGACAAAAGTGGTCATCTTAGACAGGTGGTCAACTTACATAGGTGGTCAACTTTACAGGTTTTACTGTATTTGAGCTTCTCGAGAAAAACTTTATGCACGGTTTTACTTTATTTTGGATATTTTAAATGCAGGGTGGGGCAGAAGTAATGATCCGATTTTGAGGTTTATTAAAAAACAACTAATATAATTTGAGACTTGAAACCTTTTGTATTTTGATCTGTATATAATCACATTTTTTACGTTAAGTTTTGAATGTAAAAAAAAGCCACTTCAGCAATATGGCGGCATTCAGCACCAATACACTGATGCAGTCCATTTTTCCGCAGAGAGAATAGAATGCATCTTTGTGTGCATTTCAATATTCCGTGTAATTTTACGGTTCCTAAGCTATTTTCTTCGGGGATATTTGAAGGAGAAAGTTTGGAAACATCACTCGCAGACTTTAGAAGAGCTGAAAGACATAATTATCGATAAAATATCTGTCATACCATCTTGAAATGTGCAGAAAACTTTCCTTAAACTTCAGAAATGACTACATAAGTGTATTGGTGCTGAAGGCTGCCATCTTGCTGATTTGGTATTTAAAACTTAATGTAAAAGAATGGGATTATATACATATAAAAATAAAAAAATAATGTCTCAAATTCTATTACGTTTTTTTATACCCCGTCAAGACCAGGTCATTACTTCTTCCCCCACCTGTATATGTGTGAAATAAAAATTAGAATAAAATGTTCAATGTGTAGAAAATCAAGAAAACGTTTCAATTGAACGAGAGCTTTATGGAAATACTTCCAAAAAATAAAATAAAATTTGTAATTTTTTATCTGTCAAAAATTTTATACCATTTCATGAATTTCGGTGCTTAGTCAATGAACATTTGAAATACGGAATTAACTGGTTATAATTTTTTTCTACCACATATGCATTTAAAAGGATTTAACCGCTTATGAAACTACTGACACCGTACGTACTTCTGGAATCATGAGGGGCTTAACAAATTTTGAAAAGTTGGAAGTGGATGCCTATTTTACTGCGTATTTTCGCCCATTTATGTTTTGCATCACTATCATTTAAAAGCAATAAATATGCAACTAGAAATTTGACTACCTCGTTTCCTAAAAAAGCATACAGTCAACAACTGGTGCGCAGTGCTTGATGGCGATTCGCGAAAATAATGTTGCAATTGGCGAAATTGTCCCGCAATGGACCAGTCGGTAGAAGTTCGGTTCCCGCAGAACACTGAAAGTGAAGCAACATCGACTGAGGTCATTGTTTGGGAGGGTGACAACCTCTCGCGGCTGGTTGCTGTGGTGTCCGTGTACGCTAAAGGGAGCTGGTGCACGTTAAATGGGTCGTGGCTCCAATGTCCTCCAAGTGAAACGATACCACTGGGGGTGCCAATACCAGGTGACGGTCTCTCATCTGGGAGCTGGTTCAAAAATTAAGAGACCTTTCAAAGGGGCGGAAATTGGACTCCTGCCTATAAGGGCCCCGTTAGATTCAGGAGCAGCATATCCATTCTTCCTCGCAACGCACGAGGACTTGACAACAACAACAACATTGGCGAAATTCTAATTGCTAACGTAAATGAAATAACGAAATAAATAAATTACCTTTTGCGTATTAGGACAAAGCGTCAAAGTAAAAGACCATTTGACTACTCAAATATAAATGAAGCAAGTAATTTTTCGAGTCAAAATAAAGAGAGAAAAAAGCTTTATTAGTTAACTTGCTCAAATTAGCAGCATTTTTAAATTGTAAAGTAATAATGAATACATCAGATGATGAACAACCCAAGTTATATAACCCCAAGGCAAAAGACTTATCTTGTTTGCCTTTGAGAAGCATTTCTTTGCCTCAGCGTTCTTATTAAATTACAAACGCATTCGTAAAGCCATAAAAGTATTGCCCTGATTCAGTTACAGGCAAAATTAATTCATGAAAGTTCAGTTCTAATTAGTTAACAATATTTCAACAGGATTCGAAGTTAAAAATTAAAAATTGCGCTTTTCTACATAGCTCTAAAAATTAATGTTATGTTTCTTTTAAAACAAAGAGTTAGTAATGTCTTATGATATTTTCCTGGGTTTTTTTGTATTTAACTTTCACCTCATAATTCGGCCAATTTTTTTTCCTACGTAATTAAATCTTTCATTAAACTTCCTCCTACGTTTACTTTACCTTTCGTTTCCGCGAAAGAAACTTTAGTTCGAAAAAATGTAAAGTCAAAAACCTTCTTCATTATTGTAATTTTACTTGATCTTCTTAAGTAAAGCATATTCATCCAGAAATACACCACCCGTATACGAACGCTATGCAGCTATTCGGTAAACTATGAAGTAAAGCTGAAGATGATATTATTTTAGTATATATCTGTTTTTAAAGACAAGTCATGTCGTGTCGTGAGGCAGGTGTCCTTTCTTTAGCAGCTAAGATAACTTTTGACGTTGAATTATTAATTTTTATGTAAGTAATTGTTTAAATTTTCCTATTTATTTTTTCATATTCATTGTGACCAGTGTAACGGTAAATCGAATTCAGATAAAATGATTTAACACACAACTGGCTTTATCGTGTGTATCCCAGATGAAGGAGCACTATAGACTAAGATTTGAAAAATGTATGTCTCTTTATGCTACCATTAAAGCTCGAAAGACGTTAATGTGTAGATTACCTAACGAATCATCCCGCATTGGTCTAGTCAGTAGAAGCTCGGTTCCGGCAGAATACCGAAAGTGAAGCAACATTGGCTGAGGTCAGCGTTTGGGAGGGCGACAATCTCTCGCGGCTGGTTGCTACTGCCCGTGTACGATAAATCGAGCTGGTGCACGCTAAATAGGTCGTGGCTCCAATGTCCCCTAAGTGAAACGATACCTCTGAGGGTACCAACCCAGGTAACGGTCTCTCATCTGGGAGCTGGTTCAAAAAATTAAGAGACCTTTCAAAGGGGCGGAAATCGGACTCCTGCCTGCAAGGGCCCCGTTAGACTCAGGAGCGGCGTACCCATTCTTCCTCGACACGCGCCAGTACACGACACCATACAACCTAGTGAATCGTCAGATTAACTGATTTGCTCCGTTAAAATGCGGAATATAGAATTTTCCACATTTGAAGTAGTAAATGCGCACATTATAAGTTCCGTATCGTTAAAATTCAAAAGTTCGTTCCTCAACTCATTTCCTTTCTCAACTTTGGCTTTTGGATTGCTTAAATTTTTCGATGATTTCCTTTTTTAAGATTTTTAAATTATTTAAATAGTTTTTTGATATCAGTGAAATAAATAAATGAACAACATTTAATATTAAGCGTACAGAGACATTGCTTTTTTCAGCAAAGATCTTATTTCCGTAGATAATATGAAGATTACAGAGTGTCTAGTAGGTAATATGCAGTTTATTTAGGCCAGTGGTTCCCAACTTTTTTGTCCTTGCGAACCTGTTTTAAAATTCGAAAGAAAATGGCGAACTCCTTCAGTAGTCGTTATTAGTAACGTGTACAAAACGATTAAAATTTGCTAGAATATTTTTATGTTCACATACCTTGTTAGAACAATAACAAGAAGTAAAAAAAACAATTGTAAAACACCTAAATTTAAATAAAAACTAATGTAATAACAGGAAAATGATTGTACGTTTTTTGTAATTATACTTTTTCCATTTGTTCTTTCTGAATTATTAATAGTGCAATAAACATGTATTCGCAAAAAAATAAATAAATAAATAAATAATTTTACCGATAGTGCGAAAAGAAAAAATTGCGGAATGGCGCGAAATTTGAATCAATCATACAGAATTCGCAAAAGAAACGGAAATTTACGGATCTATCAAATTTACAAATTTTCAAATTTATCATTGCGATAATGACGCAAACTTGAAATAAAGTGATAAATGTGAGTACAATATTTGATATTAATTATATCTTCCGGTTCTACTTATGAGGAATTTGCCGAAATAATGCAATGTATTATGCTTTAGTAAATTTCATATTTCTGACTGTTCTTCGCGCAGCACGGAAAAAGTAGGAAGCGGTAGGAGAAGCATTCGTTCAAAATTTGAAATAAATCCTTGAATATCTTCTGGTACCATTTTGTGATTAACATGCTCGAAATCAGGCTACAGTAGAAATATGTACTTTTTCGAAATTTTCCGCGCATGCTTTTTTATACCAATCCACAACTTTTCCGCATTATCAGGAAAAATGTCTTGAAAAATCATTTTCACGCTTTGTCCAAATATGCACATGTTAATTTAGGTATTTCGTTATTTCATTTACGTTAGCCCTTCCACAATATTACGTCATATTGTACGGCAGTCTCAGCAACTGCTATTCTCACGCCTAATTTTGTTCGTGAATGAGTGGATCACGTCCTGCAAGAAATGTCGAAGCAAATATTCTGCCATCGCCAATGGGTACAAATAACTTTTGAATAACATATGCTTTGGTAACAGAATGATCTATCATAAAAAGAAGTTTTAGATACAATGTTAAAATAATTGCTTTAAAAATTTATTGCTGATAGGAAATTGCATTATACAAATACAAATACAAAAGTGACTACCAGCAACAGGCTCAGGGCCCAGCTAGTCAATTTAGCAGTCCCCAATGAACATCAAGAGCTTTCTTAAAAGTTTTTACCCCACTTCAAGTAACAGTTGCTTCCGGTAAACTTTTCCAACTGCCTACAACCCTATTGAAGTAGTAATGTTTCCTAATTTCAAGATGCGCCTGAGGTTTGAAAAGCTTAAAACAATGACCTCTGTTTCTACTTTCAGCACATAACTGTAGCCCATCAACATTTCCCATTTTAATGAATTTAAACAACAGAACCATCTACCCTCTAACTCTTCTTTGCGAAAGACTACACATATTGAGCCTTTTAAGCCTTCCCTCATAATCTAAGTCTGAATGACCACTTACCAACCTAGTAGCCCTCCTTTGAATCCTTTCCAATAAGGTAATATCCCTTATGTCTTATTACTTTGCCCATAAGTAATACGTTTTTATATATCGTCTACATGATGTAGAAAAGAAAGACTTCTAAATAAAAAATAATAATTTAACTACACTTGGACTTGTACAATTTGTAAAATAAGATATAATTTCAAAAAATTAACGAGTACTGAGAGTCAAAACAAATGAACATATATATTTTGAATTGTTACAATTTTATACTTTTCTATGATTTCACTCTGACAGAAAGTTTTCATTATGCGAAGATCAACTAAAAGCAATTCTAAGAAATAAAATTGCACGTAATATACAAAATAACGAATAATGTCGAATTCAACTGCAGAACTTGAAAAAAATTACATTAAAAACGTTACATCTATGATGCAACACGCTTCTTAAAATAAATAGTTCCAAGAGAATTGAAATAAATTGAATTTCATGTAAGAATTTATTTCTAGGATATTAATTTTATTACTCGCACACCGATTATAAGATTCACCAAACTGGGGCAGTCTCATTTGTAACAAAAGAAATAATTTATAGACTTGCTTAAAGAATGCATATACACTTAAGTTAAATGAACTCAGATTAAATAAATGACTGCATGATAATATCTTTCTCCGAGAAGAAATTTTCTTACCCTTTACGAAAGGAAGGTAGAAGAAAATGGAACTATTAATAATAATTTTTATGCTTATTACTTGTTCTTGAAAATGTACCTTCGTATTTCATAGAACTGAGTAATGTAAGTGTAATGAAAGTGACATATTTTCATTTATTTAAATTTTTCTCTTCTATTTAAAATGTAAGTTTGACTTTCACAGTTATAAAATATTTCTAGCCCATATGCACAGGGCGACTTGATAACTGCAAGGACATTGCGTTATAGCCCTACAGTGGCATATGTATGTGTTACTAGTAAGCCCGGCGGCAGACGAAATGACCGCTGTTCTAGCTATTATAAATATACAATTCTCCATGTAACCGGAAATGCACATGAAATAAAAGAGATATTTATCTGATAGAACAGTAAAGCTTAATGAATAAATAATAAACATATAAGAATTTTGGAAATAAATTTCTTACCGAAAAAAAATCTAAGTTATAATAATCTGTAAAATAAAAATTTTATTTACTATATAATCAAAATGTTTGTGAAAAATATTTATTTATATCCAACATAATCATTGTCAAAACAATAGTTTTAACGAAACCCCTGGAAAAAAGAGATATGCCACTTTAATATATATATATAAAACGCAGACGATAAATAAATTAAAACAAATAAAGAGGGATTGAATTAAATTCGCGTTTACATTGATTTTTAACGGAGGTTGCAAATCTAGCGATGCCTCACTCAAAATGATAGAAATATGTTTTGATTATTAGTCGTTTTCATTATAGAAACAATTGTGCAGATGGCAGCGCAATGCAGTTTTCTCGGAGTAAGAAATTCGGAATAAGCTATCGGCGACAAACATACACTTAAGCGGCTTATATATAAGAATTGCACCACTCTATTCTGCATCAATTGGGTACTTACGGCATCAATCTCACTTTACTACATTCTTCTGATTTGCAAACAAAAAAGGCTTCTTTTTGTCCAAATGCATTTTAACGTATATTATAAAGCAATAACAAGGTGACATGCAACATGCTTAGTCCCCACTTAAGAAAGAGTAAAACCAAACGATAAATATAAATAAATGTTAAAAACAAAGAGGAAGAATACTGAAAGACCAAAAATAAATAATAATAATGGTTTTTTCGCTTTTTGTTTTTTGTTTTTGTTTTGCTTTACAGTTGTTTTTGAGCTCTCTGTAATTAAAACAGGCAAACTATTAAATGCGACTAAAAATTAAATTGTACTTGAAGGAAAAAAAAAACCTTTTTTTTTTCATATTTAAAAAAAATATATATATATAATTTTCTCAGTTCTATCTTTTTTTAAAAAATGTTTTTGAGTAGTACTTCCCAAACATTCGAGAATAGAAGTCAGAATCTGAATAACTATCTGAAAATTGGGTGAATTTATATAGCTTGTTTTCGTCAAAAACTCGAAAAAAAGGATAAACAATTTAAAAATTCAAAATCAACAATTAAACAAAAACAAACTACAAATTTCAGGGTCAAAACCATGGTTATTTTTGTTAAACATACTCCGTGGAATGCTCGCATAAACTTTCAAAACTCTACATTTAGCTGAAAAAAAGCCTTGAGTATTGCTCACGTAAGTTTGAAACTTTGCATGACGCTTAAAATTAGTTTTATCTATCAAAATATGTAATAAAAAAAATTCGATGGTTTGAACAACTTTAAAGTACTGTGTCCCTTTAATGACAACCATCCCTTTAGAAACATAAGTCATTCATAACTTTACGTTGTACTCGTATAAGTTTAACAAAAAAGAACCAAAAACAAGAAGTAAGAAAACTAATTTTTAAAACCGAAAAGTATTTACCATTATGTTTTTTCCTACTTCTAGAAGTTTTAATGAGTTTTTCAATTTGGAATGAAGAAGTCATTAATAAATATAGGAAAATTTTCATTCTTAGTGTTTATGCTGAAAATATCTCTAGATCTACTTTTGCCTTAATTTAGATACGGAAATAAAGAATGAGTGGTGTTAGTTCTGTGCGTAATGAATTCTTAAGTTCATCATTAGTCTTTAAGTGGAATTCCATCCTAAAGAATCTTCATTTCAGAGAGAATTATATTTTTTTCCTGTTATTTTTTTTTCTTCACGAACTTTTGAAGTGGTTTTGTATTGGTCCTCAGAAATTAATATTTTTTTAGTTGACCTTTTCCGTGCTTCTAAAAAATAAAATAAATGATAAACTTGTTTTTCGTTTTTCTTCTATCTATTCTATTTTTTAACTCCATCTCAAATGCATATATGGATTCATATTGAAAACTACTGACATTGGCTTTAGTTTTTGAGTATAGTTAGTTATTTTTGAATGCTTTCTATTTTTCAATCTTTATTTAATAACTTCATTTATTTTTGACTTTTCTTTATTATAAGCCTTCTTTCAATTTCTTTCTTTTTTTTTAACTTTTTACGGGAAAGTAGTTTAGAAATGGGTGCCATTGTGCTATAGATTTAAAAAAAGAAGGAGCAGAACAACGTAATGAATTAAAAACAAATGAAAATTCCTATTACTTAAATGAAAAATTCCTGAACATCTAACACGGTTTGCTCTCCTTTTTAATTCATTTTTGAAATTTTCTTTTTACTTTCAATAATTTTGTTGAAAAACTAAATCTTTGTTGACAAATAACTTTCGTATACAACGTGCAATATGTCGTACTATTTAATTAGATATCATATAAAAGAAAAATAATTAAAATATAAAAAGTACCTATGCCTATTGATGTCTCTTCAATTCGAAAAGAAACTTGGCTTAATGACCCAACCAGCGTTATTATAGAGAACATTAGAGAAGGAAAAAAATGCTTGACAAAGCCTTGATCAATGAATTAAACCGTGAGCTTCGGATAGTACTTTAAAATACAATCTAAAGTAAAGACAATAATGAGAATTAGTAATCTAAATGAGAGAGAAGATGTAGACGGCCAAAAGCATTTTATACAAAATCAGAAGATTATCAAGCAGCCAAAGGTGTACGTTAGAACAACATTGCATAATAATAAGCAAGGAAAATACCAAAAGGACGAAATAGTACTCTCATTAATTTAAATAAACTGAATTGAATAAGCTCGAATTTTTCAAAAGATAACAAAGCAAATTCAGAAAGTGAAATAGTGTAATCCGCGATTGAATATTATACGGAGGTGGGGAATAAACATTGGCCTAATGAAATGAGTAAATAAAATTTGTAATATAAAAATAAACAAAATACCTTTGTATATTCTTAACTGTTATTTCAAGTGACTTTACTGCAAAAATACAAAAACTATAAGAGTTTCTACAACAAACAGAAGATTATTATTAATGCTTTAAAATATCGCATAAAATGATTAGTTATTCGAAAATACACTTAGAACCATTTCTCGTAGATAAAGTTTAGAATAAAGCTACACAATTTTTCACGGGGAAATAATCTTTAAGTATAAGTAAACAAATGCAATTTAAAATAAAGAACTATTTATCAGAAATAATGTAATTGTTTGGTTTTAACGAAAGTATGAGCTTTTCAGGGCTATTGTAATTTAATTTTCTCCAAAAGAAATGATTTATGAACTTGTTCAAAGGGACACCACATTTAGTTCAAAGCAATGAAATTAATCTATGCTAGATAATATACTTATATGCGAAGAAATATTTTTATAGTTTAGTTTTCGTATGAATAATTCTGAATACGTAAAATTGTAACATCATTAATATTAATTGTTCTTATCTTTTGCTACAATAAATTTGTTAAAACAGAAGAACAAAGTATGTAGAGTGAAGAACCATTCATGAAAATGGTTCTTTGTAAAACAAGTTTTATAATCTTCAATCATTGATATTTACGATAGTTGGGTGGAAAGATAAATTAAAAAATACTGAGTTTATTGTTTATTTTTCTTTTTACATTTTACACTTACGATCACTTATCTAAAATGCGATAAAAAATGGTGTTTCTGTGTTTACGTTGAAACCAAAAAATACAAACAGGTTATAAAACTGGGGATGATATTTTTTCCCTTGGCTTAAGTAGCGTGAACTGCCTTAATTCAGGGTGAAGTATAGCTAGGAGATATTTATTTATTTATTTCTGTGAAGTTTGCAGAATCTTATTACGCTAACATCCCTCATTTTCAACCATAGAACAACTTATTCGTATTTTCCATACATCATTCATAACATTGTTTATAAATGATGCCTGTATTACAGGAATGATACTTTTTATGTGAAACTGTTTAGGTTGTTATACACTTATTTTACTAAAATGAACAAAAATTATTTGCTTATCGGCTGAAATACGACTTATTTATTTCATATTTTTATATCAATTATTTATATTTTCATACTTAGATTTTATAATTTCAACTATCAGTTTGAATCAATTTTAAATCTGAAGAGATGAATAGGGGAAAAACACGAAGGAAAAAATAGAATATTCGGCCTTATAAGCATCTTTATTCCCTTATGAAAGGAAACTACAAGAAATTGTTTTTATGGAAGCAGCTATAAAAAGTTAGTGTCCTTTCGACGGAATTTCAGAGCAAAAAAAAAAAAAAAAATCCGCACTCCCTTGTGACTGAGTGGAATAATCCGACTCAATCACAATTGGACACGACTTTACCAACGTGTTTTCCGTATGGACATTTAAGTTGTTTCGTCTTCATTTTTTGCACCTTATCTAGCATTACAAGGTTTTTTTTTTTTTGGTCTCGCGTATCTGCTAAGACACCCGGTATTTTTCGCAGCCCAATCCTTTCGAATATATTTTTTTCCATTATTGTATGGTGCATGCGTTATTTTTAGAATCCAAAAATAATAACCAGAAAAAGGATATAAGTTTAAACTCGATAGCCTTTTTTCTGGCTTTGTGTTTTCTTGAAAACTTATCTACAAAATATGTATCTTCTCCATAGGTATTTTGTACAGCTATGTATGTTACTTTTTTGCCTATAGTTTTCTCCTCCTTCTCTCAGACAGGTGGTTTCATATGTTTACCTACAAGACTTGTATTTCATTGCTATTGAAAAAGCGTAGTTAAAGGTTTTGTGGCATCCAATCGGACCATGCCAACTAAATCCGCGATCTCTGCACCACTGGAAAACAAACTTCAATCTTCAAGCTAACAGGTCGAGGACGGAAGAGAGAGACAGAAAGTTTTTTATAACGACAGTTTTCATAAAGCTCAATACAGTACGTAACCTATTTAAGTCACACACACACATCTGTACACACACATACACACACACACACACATATATATATATGCTTTTTTCTCTTTTTGTGCAGTTTTTTTGTTTGATGATTGATTAAAAAAAAGAACTAGTTTCTAGTTTTTACTATATTTTACACTTCATTAGTTCTTACACTCCTCTCGAGTTGTTGCTACTGGTTTAGATTTTAATGTGATTGATATTTGTTTCGTGATAAAAAGACATCTAGAATCTAAGCTTTAAAATTTTGCATTTCGCACATGATATTTTTTTTAAAATATAGACAGCGAACTGACATAATTTCATTTCTAATAACAGCACAAAGAAGAAGGAACTGTAAGCATTAGAAGAAAAATCTTTTCTTGCAAAACTTTCTTCGGCATAAAGATTTGTAAAATGTTTCTGTTTTAAATTTGTTTTCCAAAGAATTTATTTTCAATTTAAGGCGTATTTCAATTCCTTTGCGAAAAAGTGTCTTGGGATTACAGAGATATATTTCAAAAACTTCCAAATTTTCCTAGCTCAACAGAAAGCCATAAATAAAACTTATTTTCAATAAAGTTGAAAATTGAGTTTGTGATTTAAAATGCGATTTCCGATTCATTTTTGAAAAGAGCTTTCTTTTTCGTTTTGCTTTTATTAAAAACCGAGTTCGTTCTCTGATTGAAAAACGCATTTTCGTTGAATTTGATTTTATGCCTATCAAAAATGCTATTTTCTTATAATTTCTTTTAATGCATTTCTTGCGATGTGTTAGTTTTAAAAATGCTAACATTTGAAAAAATAATATTTAATATATAATGAAAGATTGAAGCGTTGTTAATACGCTTCTGATGGGGTTTCATTTAAAATTAATTAATGGTGTGATTACGGCAGATTAACTTTTGGATGGCCCATTAACTTTTGGAAATTTGAAACATGACAAGCTGTATGGGGTCATCCATTGGCCTCATTGTTAAACTATTAGGCAATTAAATACATTATCAAATAAAATGTGAAAAGCTTTTTAAAGTTTTGAACAATATTTAAGATTTGCAGTCATATAAAAAAGGAAAATACGCTATATTTTTAACGGAATATTTGAAAAATAAAAAGGTGACAAATTCACATTGGAATTAGGATTTCGAAGGAAATGCTCAGTTGAAATTAAGTAATAATTTTAATTACTGCAATCATTACATATTATTTTTATAATTTCAAGCTATTTGCTTGCAGAAATCATATGACATTTACCACAGTACATCATAGTTTGAAACATTCATTATGCTACGTTTAACTGTTGACAACGTAATCATTGTAGAATAACGCATGATTTTCGAATGTTTTAATTCATCAGAAATATCGTCAGAATTTTCATTTTATACTTTTCTACTTGAGATTGACGAGGAAATGTACGAATCATTTCGCATCGTTCAGAGATTATAAACTAAACGTACAAACCGGAAGCAGGAAGATTCGAACTTATTTTAATCCACCTGTTGCCCCATATTGCTCGTAATGCTTTTCTTGATCATTCTTTGAACTTTCTAAAAATGTTCAAAATTGTCAGCAACAAAAAACCAATGGTTGATTTTTTTACCTTTTTTTTCTTTTAATTGTTTCTTTTTGTTTTAAATACATGTTTGCCAACTAAAAAACTGGCTTTGGATCTATAGATGAGCAGGAGCTGAGTCAGAGCGCTGAAATAAGTCTTGCTTCACTTCTCCGAAACATTTTTATTAGTACCTCATTGACAATTTAAATATGATTTTCTTGTTTGTTTGTTTGTTTGCGACCATTTCAGGTCACATAAATATTCGAGTTTATTTGCTATTCTCAAGGATATGCTTCAAACTAATATGCTTAAAATTTCAACCGGATAATGGTTGGTCCCATTCCACTATAGTTACATAACCTGCTCTAATAGTGTCCACATATTGACTTTTGAGAACATAAAATATATCCTTAACCATCATATCAAAAGTTATTCTTAACTAGTTAAGTTCATTGTTAATTTTACTAACCAAATATTACAGGTAAATCCCTGCCACAAAATAGCATACGCGAGCTGCAATATACAATTTAAAAACTTTTCAAATATTTATTTTCAAACATATTTTTTTAATGATCCTTTCACATTTGAAATGGTTCTTCTCACGAAATCATCAGTTGTGTCTAAACTTAAAACAGCGACTACGTGGGAAAAGAAAAACTACTACTAAATATTATCTGAGTTACATAACTTTTGTCTGGGCAAAAAAACTTTGTTCCTGCTACGATTGAACAATAAAAGCAAGAAACTTAAAATTTCATAAATGCATTGAATAATAACGCTTTTTTTTCAAGAGCATACGTACAGAGTACGCAGCATTTGGTGATTTTATCTTATATATTTAGTATTACTAAGGTAAAGCTAGGATAGATTGCGCGGTCGGAGAGATTGCGCACCTACGAGTTCGGGGGAAGAAGTAGGGTGCACGCGACCAAACGCCATATATTTGTACAACGACAATAGTGGAATGTCCACTTGAAAGTGCAAGTTGATTAATATCAATGTCTGTGATTAAGCATCGAATTCTATATTGTTTTCACAAGGTAAGTGCTTGAATTTTCATAATGCGTTCTTTGAAATTCTATAGAGTAGCAGTAGTACAAAATATTCTAAACTTAAACGACTTTTCGTAAGCTACTAAGTTAGACTAACAGTGGGAAGACCAGCGATTCTTTCTAGAAGCAGCCATATTTAAGTAAAAGTCCGCACAATATGTCCTACCGAAATAGGATGGTTTGCGCGTTTTGTACTTAGGAGAGATTGCGCGTTTCTCCCGTTAGTTTTCATGCTAGGAGAGATTGCGCATTATATTATTACCCATAGCGTGTTGGGAATGCAGCATAAATTTCACATTACATGTGAAACGTTTAATTAGATTAAATTCGCTGCATTAATGGATTAAAAGGGGCGTTCTGAATTTTTACTAAAACATAAAATGTAAAATACTTATGCCCTCTCAACACATTTTTAAGACTTGAATATTTTAAAACTTTAAATTGATTTTTGAAATTACTTCCTTACATAAAAAATTCACGGAAGTCTCTTTAACAGGCATTAATTAAATATTTTGACTATAGTTCTATACCGAGAGGTAAAGTTGTCGTGACTTTATAATTTGTGTTTTCAAGGGACTGTGGTTTTTATACCGTATAAATCGTTGAGAACAAGTTCGTGTAATTTTATATCTTTTGAAGATTTAAGTTATTAAATATACGTTTCGGCACTAAATGTGCAAGTAAAGTAATTAGTGAACAAATTTCTTTTCTTAGACGAAAATGTTGCTAATAAATTAATAATGTGCTAGTTTTATACAAATATTCTTATTAATAAACTATTTTTCCAAACCGTTTAATGCCGTCAAAATGAAAAAGAAAACAAAGTGCAACGAATGTTACTGACCCGCACATATATTCGAGAGAAAAATTAAGAAAGAAGCAGCTACAAAAAAGAAGCGAACGTCTGAAGATAAGATGCTTCCAGAAAAAGCGTGAACCAAAAACGTGCAGGAAAGAAAACAAAACAAAATGTTTGAATTATGAAACATATTCGTCATCAGCCACCTCAGAAGAAAATAATGTCAAAATGCTGAACCTTTGGGACCATGTCAGACAGGACAACGAGGATGAGTGCACTGAATGTCTGAAACTGTACCAGGAGACAACTTCGACCAGAGACATTAATGCCTACCTTTCCTTTGTAGGGACAGTCTGAAAAGTACGTCTGAAACGCCCCCCCCCCCCCCAAAAAAAAAGCATTTCAACAACAAAAAAATGTTTTAATGTATTCCTAAACTTATAACAACCCGTTAGGAATTCATTAAAACAATTTTTTGTTTAAATGTTTATTTTTGGGTGCTTCAGACGTACTTTTCAGACTGTCCCTAAAAAGGGACGGTATGCAATAATGGGTTAAGTGTGCTATTTGTAGCAGATGGGTGCACTATTTACAACAAGTATACCGATTACGGACGACAACAACTTCGGTTAACAAACACTAGGCATTGAAACTGAAAATGAATAAGATTGATTATAATTTAAACCTTTTTTTCTTCTTTATTTTGTTTATTTAATTAAAACACTGTTTTTTCCGATTCTGTAATCATTGAGTTAAAAAATTTATTTCTATTAAAATTGTATGTGTTTATACAAACCATACAACAACATAGTTTTAGTGTAAATATTATTGCTAACAATTTAATTGCAGTTTTTAGGAATAATAATCTCTCCTACCCATGTGCGCAATCACACCAACCCTGTAAGGACAGATTGCGCAAATTAGTCTTCTTGGTTTTTTTACAGATGTTGCATTAAATTAAAGCAAAGCAATGAAATATCAATGGAAATGCATAAAAAACAAATGAAGTCACAGTTATTTATCAATAGTTTAACAAAAAAGTCATACTTCGATTTTTTAAAATTATTTTTCCAATTGTCCGCAGACTCTCCTAGCTAATCGAATAACTAGAAAATTATTTTAACCTTGTATAAAATAATTTTCTAGTTATTCGATTTTGTTTTTCTTTTTAAGTTGAAATTTTATATCCTTATATAAGTATCCTTCTTGAGTACTCTTTTAGAAATGTCATAGAAGAAAAGAAAACTTTGCTTACATTGCTTAAATACTTAAAAAGAATAGAAAAATAAATAGGTAAAATAATAATAATAAAATAAAATGAATAAATAAAAATAATAACAATAAAATGAAATGAATAGAAAAATATAAAATAATACGCAATAAAATACAATAAAAAACATATAAATAAAGTGCACTACCGGGGTTTTTAAGTACGAAGAGAGTAAAATGAATCATCATCCATATTTATAAGTGGAAATTACAATAACCGTGTATACTTTTTCTCCTTAAGTTAAATGTGCCTTGTATAAAACTGAAAGTAGTATGATCGATTGCATCTATTTTTAGACCAGAACTATTCTATACCTGGGAGCTATTCCGATAGCTTTGTGGAAAAGAGCACTTGAAAGAGTAATCGCTACCGGAAAAACAGGTTGTTTTAAGTTAAAATGATAGTTTTCTCTTCACAGTCCTATTTTTATAAAGTTGAGCTCCTATAAATTTTAATTTGCGACCTTGGTATATTCCTAAATTTAAACTTCTTTGCCTGTTTTATGTTATTTCATTACAGTTTAAAGTAGTATCAATAAAATTTTAACACTTAGGTTTTATGGGATTGAAAGGTCAAATAACATTTCCTTAAAACACCTTTTGACAATGAGTATCTCATATATTAAAAATGCAAAATCTTTTAAGTTCCTAAAAGGAATTACTAATACCATCCATATTATGCAGCACTTGAAAGCATTCATATTTTCCCCATTCAAAATTAATGTTAAAAATGATCATTAACGTTTCAAACACGTCTTTTCACTGTACTCATATTGAAGAAAAATACTGCATTAAAATATGAATACATTTTCAACAATGATTGAGAGAATATTACGTTCCGGGACCCCTAACACAAAGAAGATTTATGAAACATTTAAAATTCAATATAAAAGCAGATTCGAATGGCATATGCTACTTAGTGAAGAAACAAGTTCTATAAAATTCTATACTACTCGAAAATCATTTCCATTAACTTATTTGCATTAAAATGTGATGTTAAATATTTTTAAGGAAACATAAATCTAAAGTAACAGCATAGAACAGTTTAGAGTAAATAACGCACACTTTTCTGTCGGCACAATTTAAGGTATTTCCGTGTCAATTATCTCCGAAGCAAAGATGTGTCACTGCAAATCAATGTTATGTTTGGAAAGAGAACATAAAATAATGAAATACAAACGCTAAAAAGTTCGGAAGTACTTTTCTTTTGTGAAACATACAATTTCCATAAAAAAATTGTTTATTTATATAGTTTTATTCTCTTCGGGAGAAAATATTTTCGACCCGCTTTTTAGAAAACAAGGAATTTTTTTGTTTGTTATTTTTCCTTTTTCCTTTTATGATTCTTACTGACCTACATCCTTTTTTGAAAGTTTTTTTTAACCAAATGATTATCGCTTAACATTATATTTCAGAATGATTTAGTTTAGTCTATTTGGGAAAGTTATTTCATTGCTGAAGATTTCTTAAGAGCTATTAAAGGACGTTATTTCCTTTGATTTTGATTGATTTCCTAGATTTATGATATATTTTAAAAAATTACACATGAGCTATGGCTATGCAGTTGCTATGTCGAGATTTATTGTGCTCCTTAAAAATATCTTTGCAAGTTTCACTTTACAGGAGTGTATGCTTCTATAATACATCGACAGTGACTGCAAGAGTAGATTGAAAAGTTTTTTTTTCCTTTTCACTTGAGCTATGGCTAAGCATTTCCTCTATGTCGGTATTTATTGTGCTCCTTACAAATATCTCTAAGATTTACTTTAGAGGAGCTTATGTACTTTATGCTTCTATAATACATCTACTGTGACTGCAACGATAGATTAAAAAGTTTTTTTTCTTTTACACATGCGTTATGGCTAAGCATTTGCTATGTCGGATTTATTTTGCACCTTAAAAATATATGTGTAAATTTTATTTTACAAACGCTTACCTATTTTATGTTTCTATGATACATCTACTGTCACTGCAGCAGAAGATTGAATATGTTTCCCCTTTTTCACCTGAGCTATGGCTATGCATGTGCTATGTCCGGATTTATTTCGCACCTTAAAAATATCTGTGTAAGTTTTACTTTACACGAGCTTACCTATTTTATGCTTCTATAATACATCTACAGTGACTGCAACAATAGATTGATTTTTTTTCTACATGAGCTATGGCTAAGCATTTGCTATGTCCCGATTTATTGCACCTTAAAAAATCTCTGTAAGTTTTACTTTAGAGGAGCTTACATACTTTATGCTTCTAGAATACATCTACGGTGACTGCCACCAATAGATTGAAAATATTTTATTTTCCTTTTCACATGAGCTGTGGCTAAGCATTTGCTATGTCCGGATTTATTGTGCACCTTAAAAAATCTCTGTAAGTTTTACTTTACAAGAGCTTACCTATTTTATACTTCTATAATAGATCTACTGTCACTGCAACAGAAGATTGAAATGTTTTTTCTCTTTTTCACATGAGCTATGGCTATGCATTTGCTATATCGGGATTCATTATGCTGCTTAAAAATATATATTTTACTTTTATTTTACAGGAGCTTATATACTTATGCTTCTATAATACGTTTATTGTAAATGAAGAATTAAATGATTTTTTCCTTTTCATATAAGATATAAGTAAGATACTCAAGTACACGCTGTTTTTCGTCACCATAAAGCTAAAGTATAGTTTTTATAAACTTTTTTTATTATAATTCAAGCATAATATTTTCCGGCTAATAGGCCAACCAAGGCATTAACCAAGATATTTTTGGCTGACGTTTCGTCTGACGTATTTCAGGCTTCTTCAGAGGGAGAATGAAGTCAAGGCAAAGCTCTGGTCCTTATATATCAAGCAAAACGGAATCCAGAGATTGGTGACTTAGCCAATGAGGTTTGAGCACGTGTTTGCTTCATATATAGGGAAAAGACTATTCTAGCTTGACTTCATTCTCACACTGAAGAAGCCTGAAATGCGTCAATCACCTTTGATTGATTGCTAAAATAAATGTGGAGCGAAAACCAAACTTTCTAATAACATCTATTCAGTTTGATTCATATTAGATGTAATGTTTCACCTCATTTTATACGGAAAATTGGACATTCCTTAAACCATTGAAGCGTTATTTAAATTAAAATTTTGACCTGGGAAGAAAAGAATTTTCTTATTCCTCCCGTATTTCGTAGAAACGTGATTGATCCCTAATTACAAGGGTGTTGTATTTCCTGAGGAATTTATTCATCCTATATTGCATGTGCATGGTAAGCAAAGACTAACAAACCTTCTATGAGATTAAACTTAAGCAACGTAGCTTGCTGTGAAGTCATTTCCCCCTTCTTCTTCTTCTTCGTTTTTTTTTTTTTTTTGTTTTAAATTTACTGTTTGCGCTTCAAAAGTGCTACTTTTAAAACAAGTTTACCTTTTCCTAATGTTTTATCCATCGTTTGTCTAAGCCTACGTATGTCATCCACAATGTATCAACTACTGAATTCTGCGCGAATCGAACTATTCTAATTAACCAGAACTCCAAAAATGTTTACTGAAGTGTAAAGATTTATTACTGAGAAGATGTAAAAGTCAGCAAGTAATAATAGTATAGTTTCAATGCTATCAAATTGCAATCATAAAAGCAGCAGATACGTTCCGGTAATATATTATACGGATTGTTGGTAATATATATATATATACTTAAAATAAAAATAATCTCTTTGATTTTAAACAAAATATAGTTGATATTGGAATTGAAAATAATATTACTTCATTAAAAAAACGCTTACTCCAATTTCGTTGTATGTTTGGGATAATTCGCTAATTAAAAAATTCTTACTATTAAAAGTACACTCATTAAACTCACATTGTGATTATTTTTGCTTTCTTCCAGTATAATTACTTCTAATGCAGTTTTTTTTTCTTTTTCATCTCATAAAGAAATAAATAGCACGAAAAAAACAGGGATGTATAATTAGTCCAAATTTTGCATGTGTTTAAAATGAGATGAAGTTCAAAGTTATCATTAAAAATGACAAATGTATATACAAAAATAATGAGTGAGGAAACGTTTTTTGATCATGGTGTTCCGCCCTTCAAATTTATTTTTATGACATTTTCCGATTAAAAACAGTGATTGTTAGGTAGATTTTTGAAATAATAAGCACAAGCGTGAGAGAATGAACTTGATATTGTTTACATAACTTGATAACATTTTCTTTCTTTTTTTTATAAGCATAAAGGATTTATTACGTTTGCGATATTAAGTGTTTTAAGCGTTGGCATAGGTATATTTTAAATAACTGAAAGCTCTAGATATGCGATAGAGATAAAGATATATAGCTAGATTTACGAACTTCATGTTGGTGAACGGGAAAAGTCTAGACCAGCGTTTCCCAACATGTGATGCTTGAACCCACTGGGGTGCGCATAGTAATTGAAGGGGGTTTACATAAATAATCTTTCAATGGCGGAATTTTTAATTGCTAATGTAAATGAAATAACTAAATTAACATATCATCGTTTAGCCTCCAAAACCCGCTATGTACATTCATACAAATTGTTCAGAAAGAAAGAAAAACGTTATTACTTTGAATTTTATTAATTTTAAAATTTTGGTTACAATATCATTTCATAGAGTTTA
This sequence comes from Octonoba sinensis, assembly GCA_038502835.1. Classification (NCBI taxonomy): domain Eukaryota; kingdom Metazoa; phylum Arthropoda; class Arachnida; order Araneae; family Uloboridae; genus Octonoba; species Octonoba sinensis. The sequence continues at coordinate 43,879,464 of CM076602.1, read as the reverse complement.
ATATCAGATGCATATGACATTTTTACGATGTTAAAATATGCACGCACGCAAATTTTATCTAATTTACTCTCAATAGTGGGTTTTAACTCCGGTTTTTCTTCGTAAACGCATAGCGGATCTTGTACTTTTCGGTCACTGAATCGTACATACATAAAGGGTTTTTGGGCCCATGATCCGCAATATTGTACATAGTGGGTTTTCGAGGCGCAAGGACGCTTCACATATTATTAGGACAAAGCCTAAAAAGGATTTTTATAAATTGTTTTCCTGATAATGCGGACAAGTTGTGGACTAATATAAGAAGTTTACGTACATAATTTTGAAATACATATTTCTACTTTTGCCTGATTGCCTGCAAGGTGGCGTAGTGGCTAGGCACTGGCCTCGTACGCCCATGTTTGCAGGAACACACCTGGCCCAAGTCGGTGGATTTTCAAAGTGCAGAAAATCTTCAGCGCACATGTCACATTATTATGCGGCATGTTAAAGATCCCTTGAGTATATGTTTGGCTTGGATAATCTCGGCGAAACTTAAATTCTTAGTGCAGTTTCGCATCATTCAGAGCTCAGATGCTGCCATCTAGGGGGGACTGAGAGCCAAAATTCTCAATTAGTAATGGCATCCACCGATAGTATAGCTATTTGAAAGAATGAACGCCGATTCCGGGGAATGCACTACGTCTGCAAAGGTTAGTGACCATACGCAGCGCCATTAGAAAGGAAAAAAAAATACGTTTCCCTGATTTCGAGAGTGTAAATAGCAAAGTGGTGCCAGAAGACATTCATTGATGAATTTTAAATTTGCAACTAATGTGTTTCTTACCATTCCCCACTTTTCCCGCGCTAGCTTGACGAAAGAGTCGGAAATATAAAAATTTACTAAAATAAAGAATTTTGCATTATTTTTGGATAATTCCTCATGTGTAAAACCAGAAGATATGTTTGGATTAATTTCGAATTTTTACTCATATTTATCATAGATTTTCCCTCTCTTCTGGATGAACGCAATGAGAAATTTAAAAATGTGTAAATTTAATATTTATGTAGATTTCCATTACTTTTCCGAGTTTTGTATATTTCAATTAAAAAGTGGAACTGAAAGATATTTATTGATCGATTCACAACTTTGTACATTAATTTTCATGCAATCATCCCACAACGTTTTCGCACAATCGGAAAACAATATTTTATAAAAAGAATTTTTTGCGGATACATATGTTTACTGCCCTATTAATAATTCAAAATAAACAAATACTAATATTAATTAAAAAATATATTCATTTTTTTAGTTAATATTTTAGTTTTTATTTAAGCTTAGGTCTTATACACGGTCTTTTACAATTCTGTTTTCATTTCTTATTGTGAGCATGTTATGTGCAATATGGGAAATAAAAATGCTAGGGAATTTCAATAGTTTTGTTACTTGTAACCAACTACTACTGAAAGGGGTTCTCCACTTTCTGTCGAATTTCAGAAGGAGTTCGCAAGTCAAAAAAGGTTGGAAATCACCGGTCTAGACGAAAATTTTTGTATTATTGTATTCGTAGTTGCACGTTTAACTTACAGGTGAACAAATGCATGCGAAATATTTTTATCCCAACAAAAGTGTTTTTAATTACATGTGATCAGTCCTGTGTTCATCTGTTCAAAATTTTTATTTTACCTATAACAGGTAATACTCCCATATTGGAAGGGACGAATTGAGCCTACCTCCCTTGGAAGGCATCGGACACCCGGTATTAGAGCCATTTTGAAATATCTGAAACCGCTGCACTAGAGATACTTAAATACGGCAAGTTAAATGTTAATTATTTAGCATGTTTTTGAAATATACGTAAATTAAAGACTTACAACGTATTTGGAACAGATCAACTTAAGAAAAAAGAAATGTTCAAAATATTTTTTTTTTTTCAAATTAGGTATTTCAATAGATAAAACAATTTTAAAGCCTTATGCAAAATTTCAAACTTATGTGAACAATATTTAAAAATATATCCCGGCTTTAGACTTTAACTGCTTTCATTGTGTATTTGAGATCTCTAACGCATTTTTCTGTTTTGTATTTCTGACAAATTGCGTGCAGAAAAATCGCTTAGGTTTGTTTTCAGCTAAAGATACAGCTTTAAAACTTTGTACGTATATTCCACGGAATATGTTTAACAAAAATTAACATAGGTTTGACTCTGTAGTTTGTTTTTGTTAAACTGATGAATTTGAATTTTTGAATTTTGTGTTCTTTTTCTGAGATTTTAACGAAAAACATGTTAAAGTTCAAGTAAGTTTCGGATAGTAAATTCCATGCCAACATTTATTCTAGAATGTTTGCGAAGTATTAAAAAGAAAACTCTTTTGGAAAAAGATATTTTTGAGAAAGTTATAATGAAACTTTAAAAATGAAAAACAGTTTTTTTTTTTCATTTTTTTAATCAATGGTTGATTAGAATGAGGTTTTCCTTTCCAATTTCATTTCTGATCATAATCGGAATTAAATGCATGCATTATTTTTTATCCGTTGTGACACGAATTTTTTTTTTTTTTTGAAAGCTGTAATGTGCCCCTTTAATATTCAACCTAACCACTGAAGACAGTAGACTATGAGAAAGTTTCACAGCAGAAATATCCCATATATCTTTCAAAATATGTTCTACAATCTTTCCACAGAACATAAATCACACGTCAGCATCAATTTGTTCTCGCTTCGACGATAATAACCCGCTGTGAAAAAGAAAATATTTCACGCTTCAAATGACGTGATTTTCGTTTGACTGGTGACGCAATTTTTATGCTATTCCATTCACTTCTAAAATGTATGTTACAAAAAACTGCGCACATTTAAAATGGCTCAGTCTAATATCTTTAATGATTTTTTCTCTTAGAGCATTGTAATTCAGAGTTCCATGTCCAAAAGTCTGAAATATCCATAAATTAGTAGCAAATGAAATCTTTTAAAAAAATTGTTATGAATGTTCATAATACGATTGGAGGCACTATTACAACTGCCTTGGGAGCCTGAACTGAAGGATAAGTATATGAATGTGCTCTACTTTGTGTGGTCTTATGTTGAAGAATGTGCAATTCCAAAGAGGATTAGTAATAACTTTAAAGATAATTTAGTACTACGGTATTTAAAAATATGCCTTTAATATCTACGCATTAAAATAGGAACTTAAGTAATAATTTAAATTAAAAAAAACATATTATAAAAATTTTTTTAAATGTTGTCTTTTATCATTAAATTTACGTAAGTATTTTTAAAGCATTGTACTATAAGTGATAAATATTTTTACCAATAAAAAATAAAGAAATAAATAATTTCTAAGAGCAAATAATAACTTCTCAAGTTATATTTCTTCAGCGATTTTTACGGCTAAAAAGACTTAATTCAATCTTGAAGAAGGAATTTTGCTTTTTTCTGTTAAAAATCATGTCCTTAAAGATTTTTAAAAAGTTCAAAGAATCACAGACGAAGGAGTTACGTTTTCTACTAAGTGTATCTTTTGTGAGAAAACAGTGTAGAAATAAATGAAACGAAAAAATAAACATTGCATTTTATTTAAGTATCGAATGAACCTAGGGAAATCTTAGATTAAAACTAATTAATTTTTACATACACGAATTCTACTGACCTGAGCTGGTATGTTTATGTAAAAAAAGCTCCAACTTTATTGCTTTAAATATAAATAATGGATTACTAACTTTGTTTTGAATGGTAGTACATAATGTAGAAATGCTATTTTCTTCACTTAATAAAGCATTTATTTTAGAAAAGCAAGTTATTTTCAAAATAAACTAAACATTCCTTTGAAGCTAACTCTGATAATGGTTCAACTATTTAGATCCGTTTCCAATAAAGCATCAGCATCTCTATTTTTCCTGACATGAGAAGAGTATAAGGAAGCTGAAATCCAATTTGCACATTTCGTTTCAAATCATTAGATAACCTACAAAGGTTGCTTAATTGCAATTAACAGAACTAGAACAAAATCCCTTGAACTAGTGACAGTAAACGTAACTTATTTTTTGACTCTTATAAAGGACCTGTCTACGAGTATCATCAGGTTGCTATAGAAACCTAGAGTTGAAATAAAAGCCACTAAATCAAATAGGGTATAGCGTGGAAATAAAAGCAAATTGAGATTTACAGATCTAAGGATAGTAAGCAAACAATAATTAATTTAAACATTATACGTTTTGGATACTAAGTATATTGAATATACTTTTCACAGAGGCTAGTACATAATACTACTGACTTATTATCACTGGTCAATGTTTTTTTTTCATTCGATGACGAGAAATTTTGGTTTTCCGCAAAATTTTTTCCTAATATAATTCTACAAAAAAAAAAAAAAAGAATTGCAGTGATGCAGGTAATTGTTTCATATACTTCCAATATGCAAATTATGTCATCATCTACTATATCGACCTTATGCCCTTTTGCAGCGACACGAATAAGACAAAGATAAAACTGGGGATTTTGTATGACGTAGTTTCTTGACGTCACACAAAATAAATTGTTCAAGAAGCGATTTTATTTTATTATAAAGGTAAAGGGTGTTCCTACCTTTCGATTCAAAATGTTACCAGAGAAGGGAAATTAGCTTCCGTTGCACTGTGAATACGTATGAAATGAAATGAAATTTAAAGCAGAAGTAAAAGTCCAGAAGCTAAATATTTTAATCCCGTACTACTACTTATTCTTTTAAAATGAAGTGAAGAAGATGTCAGCCAAAACTCAGAAAGGAGTTACAATTGCTATATCCTATGAAAATAAAATTAGATTCTTAAGTAATGTTTAAGTTTAAATTACTGATCTTTTAGCGTGTCTAAAATTCAACATTAATTTATTAATTCATGCATTTTTTTTAAAATTTAGAGCTAAATAACATTAAATGTCTGCAATTGTTAAAAATATATAAGTATACTGTATATATATAAGTATACTATATATATATATGTATATATATATATGTATATATATATATATATATATATTGCATTGGAACCTCAATATTTTCTACGTTTTGCTTTTACATACTAAATTCTTAACTTAAGTAGTATTTTAAATTTATAATATTTTAAGTTATTTTATTTATTTATTTTGAAAAATTAAAACTTAATTTGTATTACTGCAATGAATTCATTCCAAACGAAACATTTTCTTTTTTTTTTCCGGTCTTCTTCAAAATCCTTAAGATTTGATTCTTATAGCTTTCTCCTTAAGAGAAAGCTATAAGAATCAAATTAATACTGTCTTTTTTAAATTTAATATTATTTTATCCTTTAATGATTTTGCTTGATAGTACTCAAGAATTACAAGTACATCTTTGATAAATAAGTACACATGCAATGTCTAATGTGTCCTTAATAGCTAAAAGGTTATTTACGCAATTATGGATTAGCTGAAATATTGTTTTAAAAGTTTCTTTTTGAATCTACCGTTTAAGTAAAAGATTTTATTAGTTACTTAAAATTGTATGTTGCCTAATAATTATCAGAAATTGTATAACTAAACAAAACAAATATAAATGAGTTTTATACTGTTACATTATTGGCTCACTAATTTTAACAAATGAAATAAGGTGTTCTTTTAAAAAACTGGTCATGATTCAAATTTAAAAGTTTTTTTATACATATATATTTTTTATATATCTTATATATAAGCGGCTTATGTGTCTGTTTGTCGCCGATAGCTTATTGGTTGCTTGCGTGTGCTGTCATCTAGACGCTTAAGTAGAAATGAAACATTTTTTGTAAAGCAAATTGCTTGCATTAGCAATCATCTGTTTTTGAAACGGTTTACAACTGAACGCAAATTGAGTGGGTCAGGGGGTGAACATTTGTTCGCATTAGTATTTATAATATCTAGAGCAGCGGTCATTTCGTATGACCTCCGGGCTTCCTAGTATATGTATATATATGATACCGTTAAAGTATATAATGCAGTTATTTCATAGAATACCTAGTTATTCCATGAAATAACTGATCGTGTCCGTTAAAGTGTGTAATATGTTATTAATTTGACACTTTAACTAGTTATTCTATGAAATAACTAGGTATTCTATAAATCAACTAATGAGAGACAGTTAAAGTGTAAAATAAACAATTTATCTAAAATGAAATAACTAGGTATTCTATAAATAAACAAATGATGGACAATTAAAATGAAAAAGAAGCAATTTCTCTAATTTATGCAGCTGATAAATTGTATTTGTGGAAGCGTACCATAAAATCATTTGTTACAACAAGGATTACTAAAATGACACTTGGAATTACAAAAAAAAATATTTATAAAACAAAAACATTTTTTGTTGACACACTGGGTTTTACACGAAATGCAGTAGGGGTGGAAGGTAAATGGTTTTTGTCGTGCGAGATATATGATATAGATTATTTTACACTTTAACGGGCTGCAGATCGTTATTCTATGAAATAACTAGTTAAACCATGAAATACAAGAGAGTTTTACACTTTAACGGACACGATCAGTTTTTTCATGGAATAACTAGGTATTCTATAAAATAACGGATTTCATACTTTAACGGTAGCATATATATATTCATTTAGACGTCAAGCTTAAAATCCATTGCTTTTCCATAATACTTAAGATCATTGCCAATTAAAAGCAAATATGCATTCGTAAGTCCTATAAAATATTTTTAACTGGTTTCGGGTTCACAATAACTGAAGCACCTAGAAGCAACGGGGCGTAAGTGACAAAACTGAAAATTTGGAGATAAGTAGTGCAAATGATAGGAAAGGCACTATTCTATATTGTGGCAAGATATATTAGTGATAGCTCTAATCTGTGCTTTATTGCAATGTGATTTAGGAAAAAATAACATTGAAGCTCCTATAAGATCCAAACGTTAACCGCATTTTACTCAGATATTTTTTTGGTCACTTACTTCTCTTTGCTTCTCACTGCCGCAATTAGTTCTTTATTTGTTTCCCAGCAATTTAAATGGAATGGCGAGGTTATAGGCTCTTCATGACACTAATAAATTGCAATGTTTTTAAAATTTATTTATTCATAGTCGTTTCTGTTCTGTGCGATAAATTAATTTACATCAGAGTCGAGATATATTCATTATTTAAAACTAATTTTAAGAAATGATTCAACAATTTTTACTAGTGCATCTTTCATATAATGTGCACCTCCATTCTTTAAGTATTGATTGGATCTTCAACATTTTAAGACAGTCTAATGCAGTTAAATGTTATTGAAAACTAAATCATTAATAAATCAGGTTACGAAACGCTTTGCACTTTCAAAAATGTCTGAAAGACATAAACTGCAACCTACACTAAAATGCTACTAATATACTTGTTTTGTAGTTTAACACATGGGGAGCAATTTAAGAAAGTTTAATGAGTTGAAACTTTTAAGCTGATTATGATAATATTGTGCATCGTCAAATCCTATTGAAATTTTATTTCCACGCTGTCGTATAATATAACTAGTTACTGCGTTCAAGAACTGGCAGTTGATTAATTACCTGAAGTTTGCGGAGTACTACTAGGGTGAGAAAATTAATTAGGCCATTCATGATAGACTTTGAGAAATGATATTATAAGTTACAAAGGAATGACCGCTTGTTATTGAGCCATGTTGATCCTTTTGTGGTGTTCTTAAATTAAAAGTTATGGACGAGAGTTAAATTATGTCCTCATCACGTCATTTTTACAATTTGTCATTATAAAAGTATCAACACATTCATAAATCATTGATAAAGATAAATAGCTATTTATGCACGTTACCAGAATATGCTTTCATGTAAACTGCATATTTTGCGTTCATGAAAACTATTTTGTTAATAATTTTAAAATTGTTTTAGGAAAACTTAACAAGATGATTTCTGAAAACGGAATTAAACTACGAAAGTTTTTGTTTAAAAATAATATTTCGCTGTAGTGTTTCGTCCTAAAAATAGAAGAAAAAAAGCGACATAAATTGTTCGTTATTTTTCATAAGATTATTACTGAAAATTGGTCACTGAGTTTAACTCTAACACAAGTTAATGCATCTAAGCGATGTATGGTGTAAATTTCCAGCAAAGTGTGAAAGTTAAAAGTTAAAATTTTGAGAAATGCCACTAACAGTATTGTATGCAAATCAAATTGTTTTGCACCGGGTGCAGGTAAAGAAAATAAAATCGTTTAAGGAAAACGTTTTGAAGTGTTATTTGGTTTTCATATTATGAGCAACAATACAGAAAGGCATGAGTATAATTTTAACGATATAGTTATAGTAAAACTATGTTTACAGCTCTTATAAATTTATCAGTTTAGAAATTTGAAAGTTATATATTTCACCGTAACTCATTTTGTAGCTGTAGAAATATCTTTTACTTCATTATATTTCGTTCAACCTATAAGATGAGACAAATTTTTGGTGAAACAATGAATCTAATATGCAGATTCTAATGTGAAAAAAAAAATGCAATTTATCGTATTATTTCAAATTTTTTCACGAGCTTTCAAACATAAAGAAACGATTTATTATATATATATGTATATGTATATACAAAAAAAACAGGGAGAATGGAATAATGATTTTTAGATTATAGAAAATTATATCGAGACCGTACATAATTATGTAACATAACTAATTAAATTTACTCATTAAATGTAATCGTAGGGGGAATATTCATCAAATTCTTGTTCTTAGCCTTACTATGTCGTTAGGGAACTTATTAAATCAATAGTGCTTGACTGAATTTTCATTAAATAAGCACATAAATGATGAAAAGAGAACAGAGGTTAAAGCAAAATTATCCGAAAAATTATATTAATTTTATGCACGCTAATTCGTACAATGCAAATTATAGCAATGCTACATTCTTACAATGTTAGAGTAAGTAAGGGGTAGTAAACTGCATTGCTAGGGATGTTGATAAAGACAAAGTAGAAAAGATCTCATTTCCGTTCATTTAAAGATAATCAATGCCCGAAAATTGTTTTTATTCATTTTTTTATGACATACTGTCGATTCCGGTTAGATTCGGAACCATTTTGGTCCTATTAACCACCTGGGCCGATTCCGCGAATGTAGAACATAACCGGACGTGCTATACGTGATATATGAATACACATTACTTTTTTTACAATCGAGGAATTTTATTAAAATTTAATTTCATTTTATTGTACGTGCTGACTGCTTAGCTGAGTTAATTCAAAAATTCACTCGTACTTTGACCTTTGTTTTAGTAGTACTGCATTCTGGTGAGAATTTTGCTAAACATCCCCTGTAAATATCGTTGGATTTTATTGAAACTTAATATTTATTAAATTAAATTTTGCGTTCCTTGACTTGCTTTAAATCCTTTCTACACCGGCAATTTACGGCTCCTCTTTTATATTTCTTTTCACTTCCCTGGTCCGATTAAACGGATTTTTGGTCCCACACTGTTAAAAATTTCCGTAAGAAAATAGTAAAATAACGATTTATTTAATTGTTATTTTACCATATTAAATTACAACAGTTGAATAACCATTAAAAAGATGGTACTCAAACCGTTGATTGTGCAAAAAAAAAAAAATCGTTTATTCTATGTTTATTCGAAAGAACGTTTAACTAACCGTAATTTTCAAGCGCTCAATAAGAATCGCGCCTCCATCTTGGTTGCGAAACCTTACCAGTCGTACGTTGTTGTTAAAATATGAATAAAGATTTATCAGTTCAAATATGCATGTGTATGTAAAAAAAAAAAAAAATAGTGGCTTTAAGCAGTGGTTACTAAATAGAAAAACATACACACGTAAATCAAAAATTGAGACATCGGATTCCCGAACGGTTTGAGAATGAGGGAAACCAAATTTTGAGTTGCTGAAGCTTGTTTGTATTTTAATTTTTGCAGCAAATAAAATGCTTTTCTTCAATGTACAGTAAATTTAGACCAAACATGACTTTGGATCCAATCAAAAACTGAAATCTCAATTTTAATGCTGTTTGCCTGTTGGAAAATAGGATTTATTGATAAATAAACGGCAACTTTAAGTGGTCTAGATGGCCGAATGACTAGAGCGCAAGGTTGGTATACCATACACTCGGGTTCGATTCCCGCACGCTTCGTTTACGGTTTCTACGCCTCGAAATGGTTCAAAAACGGTAATAATTTTGCTTTGAAACCATTTTTAAATGGTTATAAAAGCGTAAACTTTTGTATTTACGGCCTTTTAACTAAGCTGATTGGAAATGGTTTAGGTCCCGTAAAGATAGAAAAATGTTCCAAACCGTATATTTAACGGTGAATTAGATGGACAGACTGATGCCGGTTATTTAACCGTAATTTCATGATGAAATGTCTTACAGTGCAATACGCGAATAATATCATTCGTATTTAATAGGAAATGTTTTGGTTCTTTAGAATTTAGTCTGAATAAGCGGCTGGTCCGATTATCCGGTGGTCCAATTAAGTGGATCCCACTGAATAATTTCAATATGCATTCATTTTCAGTTGTGAAACAATATATAATTTGAGTCTATTGATATGAGCTATAGTGTGAAGCAATAGAAATGTAGCCTTGTACGAGTAGAATTATTTCATCTTGATTAAGAAATAATAATTAAAAAAACTTGAATCTTTGGTAGAAACATTACTTTTTTTTATTCCTTAGGAAGGGACGCACAGGCTTTCAGACCGCTCAATATATGTCTATTATCACCCCCACTAGTCCAATAGTAGGGATGAGCCTTCTAACCACGTGTTTAGTCACCCTGAACATATAAATGTTTTTGTACCTGCGTCGTTGAGAAATTCCAAAAGTGTGCACATTAGAGGTCTGTTAAGTAGTATCTTTTCCCCTGCTTTGAAACTTTCGTCATCAGGAACACAACTTTTCTATGTATCCTTGTGATCTCGTACTACAGAAGCGCTACAGAAAATGATGAACATGGAAGCGATTTTAATGATGAATGCAACTGTCTAAATGGTTAAAGTTGTTGTACTGATCCGGAATCAACAGGTAGTTCAGTTACATACAAATCCACACCTTTAGCAAGAAAAGCAAAGCAATATTTTATCTACATCTATCTAAAACCCTATTGGTTTGGAAAGTACAGAAATTATATCGTGAGTGTCCAGGAACATAAAACGTTTTCTTGATCAAACTTTGAATTGTTTTTTTCTTTTTCCCAAGCAATTAGCGTTATATTGATAGTTCAAATACTATCAAAATTTTTCAATTTTATGCAATTTTTTACTTTTACCTATTAAAATTTGTATTGCATGGTAGTTAATAAAATATAGTGATTAACAGTAAAAAATATTCCTTTTTATCGTTATTTTCCTAAAACTTGTTGTAGTACAAGCTTTTCATCAGGAAATCTGAACATTTATTTTCTTATTTTAAAGCATTTTTTTTTCAAATGCTAAACGCATTTCTTTTTTCTTTGAAAGAAGAAATTAAAAAAAAAAAAAAACATCTGAGTGAACGTTAAGGATAAAATTTCATTTAAAAAGTTTGTTGTTTTTTTAAAATTAGAACAAAGCGCATTCTTCTGAGACCACATGTTCCCTGTTACTTCTTAATTTTACACATCCACTCTTACGGTTACGGGTTAATTATAAAATACAAATGTAATGAAAAAAATGTATGCCGGAAGCAAGAAGGAAAACAAGAAATCTCTTAAGGAATAAAATATGCGACTATGTGTTTTATTTTAGGTTTACACATTTTTCATACAAAATAGCAATTAAAATTATAAATTTTTCTCTTTTTCTTTAGTGTTTGGATTTTTTATTTAAGGTTTAATAAAGCATCCCCCCTTTTTACAGAATTGGGCCTTTTGTTTTTGATTTAATTCAATGAAAGGAAAAATATTTAGCAAGATATGCTATAATTTATGCTACGTATGTATTATATACGTACATAATATAACCTAATATAACCTATAAAGACATTTTATGTATGATATAAAACGTAATATCTCCAGAAGGCTAGTGCTGATAACAGCCATGCTATTTTTTTTGCTCCAATAATTAGTATTTATTGCTCATAAGAAGGTTTCGAGGGAAAATATCGCTATTGTTATTGTGTTGTTTTCGACCCCAATATTACATCAATGAAGCAAAAAAAAAAAAAAAAAAGATTCACTTATTTTTAGCCATTCTTTGGAACATTCTTTCTCGATATTTGTGCCTCAGTAAATTTATGGGAAGCAAAATTATGGGAAGAAACAAACATTGCAAATTAAGATTTGTTCCTTCTTTGAACAAAAGACCAAATCAGAGCTTAGAAATACTTAGAATACACTGTAGAAAATTTTTGGGAAAATATATTAATATAACAATTTATTTGATTGTTATTTTACCATATTTAATTAAAACGGTCGAATAACCATTAAAAAGATGGTATTCAAACCGCTGATTGTGAAAAAAAATCGTTTTTTCTCTGCTTCTCCTAACGAACGTTTAATTAACCGTAATTTACAAGCGCCACCTAGGTCTCGTAGTCAATAAAAATCGTGCGTCCACCTTGGTTGTTGATCAAAGAAGTGTGAAGATTAGAATTCTATCGCATAATTTTGTATAGTCCCTTTTTATCTGAAGGGGGAAATGAAGAGGAGGTGAAGTTAGTAAGAGTCATAAAAACTGGTTGTGGAAACAAATCCCATTTAATAAGGTTTAATATTGCATTTTTATCTTTCACAAAATAAAAAGAAAACTTCTAGAAATCTTGGACATCCGGCGGGTACCTCTTTGCAAAGCATGGAAGTGCTGGCTCTGCACCGTGGAGGTCTGGGTTCTATCCCCGTCTCCGGCAAACCTCCTGCTCCACCGCGTCCTGGCAACTCGTCGTCCGCCACAATATAATAGCTATGAATGGTTTCTACGCCTCGAAGATTCTACGCATATAGTTAATTGCCATAGCCTTTAGTATGTTATCATACGTGCTACTAAATGGTTATGAAACCGTACACTTTTGTATTTACGGCTTTTTAATCAAGCTGATTGAAAACGGTTTAGAACCCGTAAAGATGCAAAAATGTTCCAAACCGTAGGTTTAACGGTTAATAAGATGGACAGACTGCTGCCGGCTATTTAACCATAATTTCGTGGTGAAATTTCTAAGAGTGTATAATGGTTATGAAAACGTTGATCACCATTTTCAAATGATTTTAGGAATTATTTTAAAATGGTTTCTTTTAAATATAATTTTAATATTGTATTAGTCAAATCTGGCATTTGCTGATTTCAATTTATTTTCACTTTAAAAAAGATCATAGCTTCATTGAGTATTTGTTTACTTTATCTGCTTTGTATTTTGGTAACTATGTTTTATGATGAAAATGTTTGTATAACGTTCTTTAGACTGCAGCAGGAATTTCAGAATAGAGAATTACAACAAAGACAGCAAAAATGAGTGCACTGCACTCGGTCTGAGGCATAATTGCCCAATTTGTAAGTCTAGTTTATGTTTTTCACTCGTAACGCATCACGAATATTGTTGAAAAAAGTAAGATATGACAGCAAAAATTTGTGTTTGTATTTTTTTTCAAGTACATTGATGACGCACCCAGATTGCTGTCAGTTCTTAAAACGCGGTCAAGAAAAGTAAAAAGTAAGCGAATACCATTTCCAGGAACCTGTACTAGTCCTGAATTACAAGAAGACTCATATGGTATTAGTATTAGTTGTCCGCCGAAGGTGAATGTTATGGATTACCCCGAATGCTGACTGATCTTCTGTCACAGTGATACGTTTTATTTCTTTCACTATTATTTGTATCCTCAATATTAGACATTTTTTAAATGTATTTATGTGCACATAATATGATGCTGGTGATTTAACAGAATGACAGGTAATAATGGAGGAACATGCACTAAATATTTTAAATGCTACCTATAAGTAATCTCGTTAGAAATATGTGTGATGTTTGTCTGAGTCAAGATTTGATTTGTACACCACTAACGAGAATCTCCAGTACCCCGGTTCTATTTTATTTAAATTGCTTTTATAGTCGTCACGTGAACATTTTTGACATAATCATATACATACCAACAGTCTTGCGTAATTTAAGAAAAAGTGTATAATAACACAATAAACTACTTTTAAATCATGTAAAATTGCAGGCAGTCTTTTTATACAGATATCTATATATACATATTGACTATTTTTTATACAGATATCTATATATACATATTGACTATACCTTCCGGCCCAGTTGACAACTACCGCGACTTACGAAAATATCTTCTTTCTTCCCTTTTGATGCTGGGAATATGAAATGAAGCGTGTCTTTTTACATGCCCGAAGTAACAGGAAAATTAATCAGTTTTTTCTCTAGCAACTAAAAAAAATGTCAAACATTTTAAGTCCGATCCATTATTGTAGAATAGTGTATATGTAAGAGTGAAACTCCGAAATGGGAAAACGTCGACATTCACCATCTATCAGACCGGTGATTGTCGACATTCTCCAATTTCGGACATATATTACACAAAACTGCGTAAAAAATCCTTTAGTTCTTAAACTAAGGCAAAAGCATACTAAGTCTTTTAAAACATATATGCATAAATATAGTTCTAGTTATCGTTCAATTTTGACTTCATGGTACGAATATAAATGTAGTAAGTAACACTTCCTAATTTATCTGATTTGCTTTTTAATTTTAAAGCGAGTAAATTCTGAGCGTCGACTTAACGATCTTCGTCAAGTTTAATTACTTCACCAATCTGAGGTATCTCGGTCGGCATTTTTACAGCAACTTTTAATAACATTGTAAGAAATGCAAATTTCTTGAAACTTTCGTTGCTATGGAAGTACAATATCAACTTTGTTTTTTCCTTCTCCGAGTGCAGGTATTATGAGTGTGAAACAAAAATAAGGAATGATCGATTACAGCTATTTTTAGTATAACCTGATCTCCTCCCGGGAGACAGAGCTCTTATTCTAGAAGAAAAATCAGGTAGATGAAATTTCCTACTTCATCGGAAATATGAACAACGTTCCTTTTGAAGATATCCTTATTTTAAAAGAAGAATCTTTATTTTTGTGATAAAAAGAATTTATGTAAAAAAAATGGCTGTAAAAATAAAATTCAGCATGAAATCTATATATATATATATATATATATATATATATATATATATATATATATGAAATAAAACATAATTGTCTATAGATGTAAAGAAAATACAGTAACTTATGACATTACCTACTAAACACAATAAGATGTATAAAAGCCCTGTGTAACAAATTTCTTGGCTAAACTGAAATTTTTATACATACAGAATTAAAAGGAAATAGTTACAATATTTAAAAGTTAATGCTTACATAATTTATTATTACTTTCAACAATGCATTCAACTTTTATGTGTCGCATTTTCAATAACTCGTTGCCAAACGGCACTGCCCAAATCGCTCATAGAAATGAACCTTGTCATATCTGCAAAAAATAGTTTTTCTTTTTTGGTTTGTAAATCAAATTTTTCAGATTTTTGCGCTCTCTATATTGGGAATACTGCTGCAAATAAATGTTCAAAAATTAAAGCTAGAGGCCAACTGTATTTTTTTGGTGCAATACTGTAATAACTACTTTTTATAGTTATTTATATATATATTTTTTGGACATTATCATCCATCATGTGAGAGAAAACTAGAACAATAACTATTTTCTGAACAAAATCGATTGTAATAATCATTGAAACAAATAAGGTATTTAACTAAAACAAATTGTAAAAAGTTCGAACTCCTCTCCTGAAAAATGT
Organism: Octonoba sinensis; assembly: GCA_038502835.1. Lineage (NCBI taxonomy): Eukaryota > Metazoa > Arthropoda > Arachnida > Araneae > Uloboridae > Octonoba > Octonoba sinensis. The sequence goes on along the minus strand of CM076602.1, from coordinate 43,863,752 downwards.
CCATTTTGCAAATATGACACTGTTTATTTCTATAAGCGAAATGTTTAGGATTAATTTTTCCTTTCAGTAACCATCTTCTTCATGTCTGGAAGCGTTTGAAACAGTGTCTGAACTGTTTCTGAAACAGCTAGCAGAGAGCTGCTTAAGGCACTTAGTTTTTATAAGCGACCTTCTTTTACGGGATCTGGTTCATTTTCACAACTCTAACACAATTTACGATTTCATTGAATTCAGTGTTTCACATTATAATTAAGGTGTTGCCTTCATTAAATATCAGTCCATGATTTCTCGTCAGAATTTGTATCTTGTGCCAAATTTAAGATTGTATGTATCGCTTCACAAATCTTTTACAAGTTTCCAGTAAAAGTCCCCCTTTTAAATTCCCATAATATTTTCTTTTTCGATGTTTGCAATCTTATTCAGTTAACATATCATGAAATTTTGTAAGAAGTTCAATGTCGTACGAATGCTTTCACAAAAGCTTTGTTTCTAAGTTCAAGAAATACTTTACTAATATCCATTAACAGTTTAACTTTTAAATTCCAGCGATAGTTTTTTTAATGTTTACAATTTTATTCAGTTGAATAATGAAGAAATTGATTATATTGGATCTAAGACTGCCAAACTTGTTCTCCCCCAGATGATTTCGAGAAGAATAACTTAAAAAGAATTTATTTGACTTTTCTTTTCAATTATTACTTCAGTTTTATTTAATTATTTATTTTTACGAAGGCTTCCCTGTTACTGTGAATTTACGTTAAACCTCTTCCGGATTAGCGAAAATATACGATATACGTAGGAAGAAATAAAGAAAAAAAACCAGTTGAAATTTAAAGAGTAATTTATGTAATACAGAAATATTCCTATGCTTATTAAACAGTATTTATTTAATAATTGGTTTTATAGGAATATGCTGTTATAGTATTACATTAAGTAACTTTGAATAATTCTCGCTTTCTCTGCTTATTGCATCCTTAGAATGCCTTCAACAAGGCAACTTTCAGAGAAAGTATAAAAACAGAAGCCCTAAAAATGATTTTGTTGAATTAACGGTACATGTTTAAAGATAAATAACACAGCTCATAGTCATATTATACGTTCTATTGACATACATCATTATGATATAGCCGTATATAACTCGTAACAGACAGGTATTTCGAGGTCGTGCAATCGTGCGTAATTTGCAACTCTATATGTTTGCCTAAACATTATGTACCCACATCAGTGTAGAACTCTAATCTGCAATCACAGCATCCATTTTCGGCCAATCTTGATCGTTGTTGAGCTAATGGCCATACACGCGAAATCCGATTTACTTCACTAAGCATTTTGCAAATGATCATTGCTGTTACGTGCCGTGGGTTGATTTTGAACCTCGGTGATTTCTCAGTGATATTGGCCAGATAGGGGAAAAAGAATTGAAGCACATACTATTAAATAAATCCGAATGTTCTCTTTTTAGTGATATTAAGAGCAGTGGCTCTTTTACTTATGAAAACGCAAGAAACTGATGCTTTTGCTCAGCTTTTTTTGTGCAGATTTTTGTATGTAAATTAAATTCCTAGTGTCATTTCGCATCAACAGAATCCGTTTGCTCGCCCTGCCAGGTGGAGAAACTGAACGTGAAAATTCTCATGCGGAGGTAGTACCACAATCATTTTGGTGCCGCTGAAAGAGATGGTACCACTCTCTCGGACGCACTAGGTCGACAATTGGCAGAAGCCAACGTCAGCCCATTAGAAATAATTAAAAGTTTAATATACTACATTTTGAAATTTAAATTGCATTTCAATTTTTTTTTCTGTTTTGAATTTCTTACCTGTACGCGATTTTTTTTTCAGAATTATCTTTGTTTAGATTTTTTTTCTATTCGATTTTAACTAATCTAAAGCTATTTTAATGTATTTCTGTGCATTGTGCAAATGTGGAGAAGAGTCGAGTGGTCTGAAGCAGAAACATCATTAGTTTCCAATTCGTTATGACCTAATAATCGTAATTAGTCTTCGATTAATCAACTGAGAAGACTATTTTATATTATCAAACACATAATAGGGCATAATTGATTTTTGAAATTTCCTAAGCACAATCAAGTAACCCAATCGTAAACATTAAATCACAAATAAAATTTCAAATTGATTGATATGATCAAATGTATATGGTTTAGCAGATCTGTGATGACTTCTCTGTATCATTTCAAAGTATATTATCATACAGGAACGAAGAAAAGGTGTAATTAATGTATAATGGTTATTTACACTCGTCAAGATGACGATAAAAAAAATTTACTTTTATTCTTTAAGGTGTATAAATATCCTTTTACGGCAAGAGAGAGAGAGAGAGATTAAAAACAGAAAAATATGGCACACTTGTTATTCCATCTGCTTCTATCTAATAATTTTTCAGAAGGTTATTGATTTGAAGATTTCTTTTTTCTCTAATACACATTTTGTTTTAAACAATTATTCCGAAGCACGTCGATTCGACGCCGCTGCCTCGACGCCGTCATTTCAACGCCGACAATTCGTTGCCGTTGTTTCGACATCACATTATTTTCGACACGTTTTATTTCAAAGCCTAAGTTTTCGATTTTATTTAGTATTTTCGATTTTTCAATTTAGTAAAATTGCATGTTATTTTAATGTTTATTTCACCATTACAATGTTGTTTTATTACAATTAGTAGTACACTATTGTGAAAAACATTAAAACCGGAAAAGCTGTTGACATTCGTATAACTAACAAGCGTAGGAATTCTAAGGTTATGGTAAAAATTAAAACGTTCTCTTTAAGTTCTTAGACGTTCTCTTCTAATTTTAAAGTTAAAACTTTATAATTATTCCATGTGGAGAAAAGGGTTTAAGCTAGAAATCCGAGTTTTAATAACCGTTAGCTCAATATTGTTATTATTTTTAACATTCCTGAAGAAAAAAGAAAATGCAGAAGTAAAAATCATTGTGGTTTCAATTATGTGTCAAATGCATATGTGTTTTTTTTTTCCTTGAATATCATGAATTTTTGTGAGAAAGATTCAACATTGAACTCAAGGTTTCGAAAAGTAGAATCTCGAAGTTGAACCCTTTTCCTTGATATGGTTGAGTAGAGTTGCCATTCTTCGTTTGAATTTGAGCTTCACGTTTTTATTTAATACATACGCATTTTTTATTATAACTTTAATAATTGTCATATGCAATAAAATACTATTTTATCATATTATGTCTGTATGTTAATGAATTGTGCGTCGTATGGACTGGGTCAAAAATACAGCGTCGGAACGAAGTGTGCGTCGAATGGACGGTGGGTCGAATTGACAGCGTCGGAATGAAATGTTCGTCGAATGGACGGTGGGTCGAAAAGACAGCGTCGGAATGAAATGAGCGTAGAATGGACGGCGCCGAAAGAACCAAATCGAAGGGTCGGCGTCCAGGTTAACGTACTGAATTTTCCCTTAACACCGTAAGTCTCATGTTTCCCATTTTGATTCAAACAATTGTTTTGTTCTAAATGTTCCAAAAACCCTGACATTACCTTTTAAGAGTAAATGTAACAAGTATTTTGTGTACAATAACCACTTTCATTTTTAAAAAAAAGAGTTTTATATTTCTATCAATTGTTCTATCTTGTAAGTATTGTGCTGTATCTACTTCATAAAAATTTGTATTTCAATTAGCCTAAAATACGATTTAAAAAAAAGAAAATTTTAAAAATTTGAATGTAAACATTTTTCTAAATGTAAAAAGTAGTTGATGCACAACAACCACTTTCATTTAAAAAAATGACTGATACATTTCGCACGATTGTTCTACCTTGTAAATGGTATAACGTATCTACTTCATAAAAATTTTGTTTCAATTAGCCTAAAATACGATTTTTTTAAAAATAAAATTAAAAGTTAACTGTTGCTTGATATCAATACGTATCAAATACACTTACTTAAATTAAAATTCTTAAAATACCCACATGAACATAAAATGTAAAGACCAAAAGCGTATTTTTTATCGTATAAGATAGAAAATCATTACACAACTTTATTAAAATGAATAGCGTGTTGTAGAAAGCAAGTTTTAATTCTGAAACTAACACAAGAAAACTTTATTCCGGCTTAAAATCTTTTCTTTATCTTTCACTGTTTAGTTATTTGATAAAGAAGAAAATGTATTTCGCTAGAGAGTTTTGCAACTAAATTTATATTCATGAGATTTGATATCGGATCTTCCTTGTTGAGTTCAAAATTATTCTTAAGAAATGGGAAGTAATTTCCTCTATAGATTTATCTTGCTGCTTTAATGTAGATACATTTACATTTAAATAGATGGTAAAAATTAGGTTATATGTACAATTTTCACATAATCGTCAGAAATCCGTGAATAAAAGTAATACATAAATGTGTTCGTAACATGGGAAAACTAGTATTTTACGAAATTGTAAACTAAGCCTAAAAAAAGAAAAACTAACATGTGATTCGAAACGAATTTGGAGCTATTATATAATAATGAATTGGAAACTAATGATATTTCTGTTACCGACCATTTGACTCTTCTCCATGTTTGCGCAGTGCATAGAAATACATTAAAATAGCTCTAAATAAGTAAAAATTTAAAACAAAAAAATCTGAACTAAAACGGTTCTGCACGTCGTGTACCGGTAAGAGATTCAAACAGAAAAAAAATATACAATTTAAATTTTAAAATGTTGAATATTATTTTTTTTTATTATTTCTAATGGGTTGAAATTGGCTTCCCCCGCCACCGCCGCATAAGAATTTTCGCGCCCAGTTTCTCCACCTGAAAAGGTGATCACTCGGACTCTGTTGATGCGAAATGACACTAGGCATTTAATTTAGCCGAGAGCATCCAAGCCAAATATCTATCTTAAGAGATCTTTTACATGTCGCATAATTATACGAGAGGGGCGTAGACGATTTTCTGCATCTTGAAAATCTACCGACATTGCCAGGTTCGATCCTCTGATCTGGGGCGTACGAGTCCCGCGCCTTACCACGACGCCAAAATCACGCCATGTAGAATATTATTAACATAGTAATAAACAGAAGGCTATATATTTGTATAAGTTTAGTGTCAACCTTTTTATACTAGAACTCAACCTGAAGTAAAAGATGCAAATGCATAATATTTGAAACCAGTTACGTCCGTTTCAGTTAAGCTTTTAAATATTTCTCAACATTTAGGAATTGTGGTGGTTATTTGTAGGATAGGCGCACTTCTCTCAGCGATGATAAATATCTAGAAAATTTATTAAAAGATTGCAAGCACCGATTTTTCAAAGTCATAATAAAAATCTCTCCAAGTGAACTTTTCGTGATCAAACCTAATTACCAGGACTTTTTGCAAGACAACATCAACAAAGAGTAGAGTTCAAAGCAATTACGGTTTTCGAGTTTGGATTTAGTTTCCACACCATTTAAAAATCATTAAATCCTTTGAAGATTGGAATTAAATATCCAATCATATTTCGATGTTCACATTTAAAACATGAAAGGTAAGTAAAAACTTCATATAAAGTTCTAAAATAACATATTGATTGGAAGTTAATGGATGCTGCGACAAAGTGCGAATTTCTCAGACTTTTAATTAAAAATATTCTAAAGTCACCATAAATGAAGTGAATTTTTTATCATTTAAGTGTTTTCCTATCTAAAACTACTGCAAAATTAAACTAAAATTAACCATTACTACTTCTCCATCGCAGCTGTTTAAGTTGGAATTTTAGTTAAAACATTTTATCCTGAAACATCAAAGAGAACTTAGAAATTCAATCTATTCATTGAATTTAAAGTTTTAAGAGATCTTAAAATTATATAACCTATTATTTTGAGTTACCGAAATAAAAACATGAAACTACTTAAAGAAATATAGGAAAGGCATTCAGCCTCGTAAAATCAGCTGGTTTTTTGCTTTTCTTCTTTTATTTATTTCCAAAGTGGTCTCAAAAATTCAAGGACAAAAATAATTATTTTTTTTTAATTAGCGTAATTCACATTACGTAATAACGTTGTTTTATATGATTTTGGGAAATTCTAAATTGTACGTTTATACCAACTTTATTAATTAAATTTTTAACAATCTTAACTAAGCAGAGTCGCAGAGCAAAGATTTCTTTTTCTGGAGCAGCTTTTTATTATTGTACAAGTTTGTTTTCTTATCACGAAAGTCTTCTTAAACAAAAGTCTTCTTGATCTTAATGTATTGCAGAATAATATTGAACCTTTTTTCGTGGTCTTGCATATTATGTATATAATGCATTTTTTAGGGACAGGTAAACTTAAAATATTGTGACCAATATTATTTCTGTGAGCCGCAGGGCCGTGTAGTGGTAAGGCACTGCTCTCGTACCTACAAGTTCTCAGGATTAAATCTGGCCCAAGTCCGTGAATTTTTAAGATGCAGTAAATCGTCAGCGCCCATGTCGTATGATTATGAGGCATGTTAAAGATGACATGAGTATCTGTTTCCTTTGGATACTCTCAGATAAATTGATTTTCCAGCACAGTTTCACATCATTTAGAATGCAGGTGCTGCCATCGAGGGGGAAACTGAGCATCAAGATTCTTAAGGGGTTATGGCCTTATCGTATAGAAAAATCAAAATCATTTAATTTTCTTGTGTCACTAATTGAAATCACTGACTAAAAATGTTTGGAATTCTTCAAAATTTTGAAAAGAACAAAGAGTAAGAGAAAACAGAACATGTTATATGCGTAAATTTTTTTTTATCAGTGTTTTCATTAAAAATTCCATAAGAAATAGAAAAAAATGTTTTGCATCAAAAACTAAGCCTTTTCAGAAATAGTACACGAGAGTCCATCTTACATCATTTTTACACTTCATTTAAATAATATACTTTGCTTCTGTTCTTCACTTTGTCTGACAAAACGTATTCTGCCCTAAATGTGGTAAAAAATAGAACTTCCTCTGACCACTAAATATTCAGGCTCTTTATAGTATGAAAATTCGGCTTTTTCGATCATCTATTAGTTTATTTCTCCTTTCTTTTTTCTGATTTCGATTGCTTCTATTTCTCGTAAATCTGAATAACAATCAGATTTTTGTTCAATTCTTTCAAGACATTCGCCCTTCTTTTTTTAAACAAGATGCTTTATCTTGCGTTTTGTAATAAGTTGAAACCTAAACTATGTTAGGATTGGTTTTGTGTATCCCTGTTTCAAAGTCCAGTAAGTTTCTACGGATTGCAATTCTAATTTTTTTTTCCCATTTATATTGTGGTAAAGATTTAAATCTTGCATTTATGTAACAAATTTACATAAAAACTGAGTTTATAAAGGTTTCGTTGAAAAAATCCTTCAACGAATATAATTGCAAATTAAAAGTATTTTACATGCAACAATTGGATAAATCAGATATTACTCAACATTTTTGTAATTCCAACCACACTTTTGATTTCTTGTCCAGTAACATCCTTCAAAAAGTATCATCCCCGTTTGATCTAGATTTTTTGAGATTTTTCATATCCCAAGTAATACTTCCACTTTAATTAATGACCTCACGATTAATTCCTTATTTTCACAGGATTCTCTTCCTTTTATTTCTTAATGGCCTTTTTTTTTTTGGCTTACTTGCATCATTGGTAGTGGTTAGTGCGCCCAGAAACCCCCCGCACCTGCCATTTTCCGGCCTATCTTATTTTTAGATGCCCCCGAGTGCAAGCCCTCGGGAGCAAATGGGGTTCCGGGAGAGCTCGACCAACCGCAAATTTATGAAAACCATTAAAAAAAAATAAATAAATAAAAAAAAAACATAAAAAATACAGGTTATTGTAAAACACTAAATCACAGTAGAATGCAAAACTTTAAGAGTAATGATATGAGACAACAATGAGAAACCGTGCAACACTATAAAAAAGTACCAAAATCAATCATACAATATCAAAACAATGTGAAATGGTACACTCAAAAATATATACAAAAACAAAGGAAGATAATAGCCAAAACTTACACAAACACTAAGTTCCCTGAAATAGATACCCCTCGCTTGATAAATGCAAATCAAAGAAGCAAGGAGGGAGCGTGCATGGGGATGCTGGAACGCGTTACGAATAGCTTGAATGGGTGAAATTTGGCTGCTAGCCCGAATATGATACTTATTGGTTAAAGGGCAATGAAAAACATAGTGGTCAGGCGTACCCATTGCTTCACAGGAGCAATAAGGAGAATCAGAAAGAGCAAAGCGATGAAGATAGCTCGGGAAAGGGCCATGGCCAGAAACCAGGATTGTTTCAAAACGTTGGCTGACCCTTGGAGAAAAACGAACGATTGGAAAGAATTCAAAAACCCGGCGACCAGTATCCGCCTCGTTCCAGCGGTACTGACAATCCTCTCTAGTTTTGGCTCTAATTTGTTGTATGAAATTGGATTTAGGAAGGGGAAGGGCCGTGTAGGGTAAAAACGCGGGATCCTCAGCTGCCGTACGAGCTAATTGGTCAGCTTTGTCATTTCCCACATTCCCTGAATGACCCTTGACCCAGTGAATTGAAATTCTAGGATTCGAAATTAGCATGCTTTGTACTGCATTTACTAGAGACTGCGCTGAAGTGGGTCTTTGATAGAAAGGATAGCAGCCTGACTGTCTGAAAAAATTTGAACGTTAGAGGATGGAATTGTGAGCGACAGGTTCGCCGCTGACTTAATAGCAAAAACTTCCGCCTGAAAAATTGAATTAAAAACAGCATGCCTCATTGCACACTCCCCCACTGCACGGTGTCCCTTGTACTGAACCACCGCCGAAGCCACGCCGACGGGCGTTTTGGATCCGTCGGTATAAAAACGATTAAATGATAAAGATGGGGGGTCACGGTCAACACTGCAAGGATAGTCAGAAATTTGCACCCACGAACGCTGAAACCATTTTGGTGCCGCGTGTTCATACAAAGAGGGATCGAATGTTACCCCATCTAAAACGATGGTCCTCCTCTCTACATAGAACTGGGTGAGCCAGATCTTCTCCCTCATCGTCAGGTCTATAGGGGGCACTCCCGCCAGAATGTATAGTGCTGAGTGTGGGCACGGTGCGTACGCCCCGGTTACTGAGAGCAGTGCTCTGCGTTGGAGAGTGAGAACCTTTTTAGTCTGGCGGACTCTTAGAGTGCGTCCCCACAGTCCCGACGCATAAAGGAGAGACGTCTCAAAGACCTGTTTATAGATGAGAACCCGTTGGCGAATTTTCAAGCCCCAGTTACCCCCCGCGAGACGCTGGAGACCACTTTGAATGAAAATTGCTTTATTCCTTATGTAATCAATGTGTGCATCCCAAGTCAAAAATTGGTTAAATACCACGCCCAAATATTTTAAAGTAGGGCTTCGTTTAATTGATAAATCACCGATGCGTAAGTATGGTGGTCGCACCAGGTCCCGCGGTACCTTGAAAACCAATACCCTTGACTTGCTGCCCGAGGCCTCGAGGTCGTGCTCCCTCAACCAAGCATCCAGTAAAGAAAGAGAAAAGCGACCATTAGCCTCCAGCAGTTGGTTCGTGCGGCCATGAATTAGCAGAAGAAAGTCGTCCGCGAAGGCCTGTATTTTAGTGTGACCGGGCCAGTCAATGGAAAGGAGCGACGCTGCCACCAAGTTCCATAGCTCCGAACCACTACAGGAACCCTGCGAGCAACCCTTCCACTGTGATGTCCAAACGCAGCCGGAGGAGGTTTGAGCATAAACTGTGCGTTCGGATAAGAAACTGCAAAAAGGTTCAAGACAGCCGGGTCGAAATTACACGAAGACATATACTGTAGAATTTTTACCCATGGGAGATTGTCGAAAGCCGACACAATGTCAACCGACACTGCCGCCATTAGGGATTCAGAGCTGATACCTTGCAATAGGTTATTGTAGAAGTGAAGAAGGGCGTGCTCGGTAGAGCGCCGAGGTACGAAGCCAAACTGCAGTGGATGATGTAGGTTATTAAGGGATAAGTGGCTCTGAAGACGAAAAAGCATTAGTTTTTCAAGAATCTTTGAGATTGTGGGGAGAAGGACTATAGGCCTGTAGGAGGCAAAGCTCGAAGGGTCCTTACCATTCTTTAAAAATAAAATGAGAACACTTTCCTTAAATGCTGGAGGGCCTGCAGGCCTATAGTCCTTCTCCCCACAATCTCAAAGATTCTTGAAAAACTAATGCTTTTTCGTCTTCAGAGCCACTTATCCCTTAATAACCTACATCATCCACTGCAGTTTGGCTTCGTACCTCGGCGCTCTACCGAGCACGCCCTTCTTCACTTCTACAATAACCTATTTCAAGGTATCAGCTCTGAATCCCTAATGGCGGCAGTGTCGGTTGACATTGTGTCGGCTTTCGACAATCTCCCATGGGTAAAAATTCTACAGTATATGTCTTCGTGTAATTTCGACCCGGCTGTCTTGAACCTTTTTGCAGTTTCTTATCCGAACGCACAGTTTATGCTCAAACCTCCCCCGGCTGCGTTTGGACATCACAGTGGAGGGAAATAGGCAAGCTGTAAACATAAATTGAATAAGGTACAAAGGAAATCAGGGAAAGTCGAATGGAAAGTTGACCAAATAACTCCGTCCAAGCCGTCACGACCCGGGGCCTTCTTGCGTGGGAGGAGGCGGACCGCCCTGTTAACCTCGGGCTGCGTAAAAGGTGCGGATACCCTCGCTGTGCTGATTTCTGGTTGAAGTGACTTGGGGTAACAGTAGGAATAGGATAAAAATGATTTAGAACAGATTTACAAAAGGTCCCCTCTGGGGTTGAGGAAGGAAAACGCTCCCTGATTGCTGCGGGAGTAAAGACTTTGCCAAAAGATACGCGATACGGTTTGCCAAAGGACTCCGAGCAGTTTGAGCAGAAACGTTGCCAGGCCGCTCTCTTTGTTGATCTCACTAGTTTCTTGAAGATGGCCAGGGCATTGCTGTACGCCGTTTTGTAGGCTGGCTTAAGTAGAGGGTCCGCACATCGTTGAAATCTGTTACGAGCAGCGTAGACCCTCTTCTTATGAATAGTTAGAGAGTCATTCCACTAGGTGGACGGGGAATGTGGTGCGAAAATTTTTTTCTTAAAAGTTTGATCCGCGCAGCCCTGTAAATTTTCAGTGAGGCCGGTGTACAGACTGTCCAGGCCTTCCCTAGTTTTAACAGAATTTAACAATGCAACAAAAGGATAAATCTTATTTGATATTAACTTTTTAAATTTATCTGCATTATAATTTGTCTTATATCTTAAGAAACGCGAATGTGAAAACGGAGCGTCTATAATAATTTTAATGAACTTGTGATCACTGAGTGAGATCTCTTCAGAGACCGACCAAGACACCGGCACAGGCAAAAATCTCGCCAGGGTCAAGTCGGGCCAGCCCTTAGCATGGGGCGTCTCGAAAGTCGGGGGAAAATTTTGTGAATTTAAAACCATTAGGTTATGGAAAGCAATAAAATCAAGAAGACTCTCTCCCCTTTCCTCATTTTTTCTGTAGCCCCAACTGCGGGAATGAGCATTAAAGTCGCCCGCGAGGATCACAGGCGCAGAGGAAAGAGCCAGAGGGAAAGTGTTCAGTTCCGACAGAAGAGGTTCCAGGGGCTCAAGGGGGGGAAGCGTATGCCGAAATTAATACGAGAGGGCCGTCCTTGACCATGATTTTTGCTGTGACGAAGTCATGTGCCTGATACGTTGAATAAGGACAAATCACACCAGAGGGAAAAAACAGAGCTGCACGACCACTGCCCGACAGAAAACGGCCCCAGCCAGAAGGAATACAAGAGACCTGACCGTGCATCAGGTATGGCTCCTGAGCCAAGATTACATGTACTTTGTCCCTGTTAGCAACTACAGAAACATGTGAAGTTGGTGCTCTACCGCGCTGCAAATTAATTTGAAGAAGACTAAGTGCCGGGGCCGTCGACTTACAGTAAGTGGGTGGAGCAACAGTATTAAAATCGGAAATACACAAATTTACATTACATATATTGTCAGAGGATGAACGCAAAACAAAAGAATCAACAGAATTTAAATCGATTATATCCATATTATTAGCCATAATTGATATTACGTTTCAAAGTATTAACAAGTTGCTGATAACAAATACACTTAGAGGCAAAGGAGGGGTGATCCACAGGGAAGTTAGAACCATATTTGGAATTATGAGTCAAACAATTAGCACAGGTTGGAGACTCGGCCTTGCATTTTTGGCCGTGGTGAGATTCGGTACAGAATACGCAATAGTGAGTTTTTTCTGTGCAGTTCGCCGCTGTGTGCCCGAACATTTGGCACTTGTAGCAGCGACGGACTCCCATGAACTCCTTGACCGTGTGAACATCCCAAAGAAAGTTCACACGCGGGGAGGACATAATTTTATGAAAGGCGGGAGGGGAACATTCAATCACCAGGCTGACATTTGAGGTCTTGCCACTCAGTTTAAATTTGAAACTGAAGTCCTTCTCCTCTACCATGCCAAATTGGGTCTCAAAGGCAGTGACTACAGTCGACCATTGTACATTCGGGTCGACATTATGGACAATGATGCGAGGCAATCTTTTCCTTGCCACCCTGGTGCGGATCATGGCCCCCAACTTGGGATGATCTTCCAGGTGGGCTCTGAGAGACTCTGAATCCTCAACCGAGGGGACGTCCACGGCCAGACCTCCCTTTCCCACATAGCGAACTCTAGAAACCTTAATACCGTCCCGCGTTGGGTCGTAATTATGTTTCAGTACCTTTTTGAGATCCCCGGAGGTTACGTTTGGTGTATCCTTGCGAGGGTAAATTAGTACTGTGCTTTCACTGCGCAAAGCTTGATCAAATGTAGGAACAGCGGGGAGACGGTTACCATGCTCCAACTCCGTTTGGACCAACTCTTGGGAAACCCGGCCTGTGCCGACGAGAGGTGGGAAATCCCGTTCCAGGGAGTCGGCCTGGACCCCAACATCGCAGGTGACTCTCAGAGGAAGATGAAGGGAGTCCCCCGCCTCCATCTGAGTACTCTGATCTTGGCTGGAGGCCCTTAAAACTGGAGCCTGAGTGTTAGCAGAGTGGGGTGAAGACGACGTGCGAGAAAATTTATCCTGCAGGATATCCAAAACCTTGATTAACTCGCTCCTCATCCCCGACTTAAAAAAAACGCGCTGATTAGGATCTTTAGATTCAACGAGTGTTCTTAGGAACCCAAAGATCTCCTCTGTTGTGTTGACTACGGACAAGTAGTCCAGGACAGGCTGACTGAAGCTATGAAAGAAGCGTTTTAGCGGGCTAACAGTTTTGACGTTGGACTTCCCACTACTTGAAATCAAGTCCACATTTGACGGATGGGACTGAGAAGTAAAAGTATTTAGCGCAGTGGGAGAGGGAGAGTCTCTGCGTATGAGAAGTTTTCCCGCGAGAGTCTGCGGAGTAGAAGTTATCCTGTTTAAAACAATTTTATGAGTGTTCCTACCGTTCTTCGACTTTTTCGCACTCATGTTTGCTCGGGTACACAGTAAATAAATATTTAAAACAAAATGAACAAATAATTTATGGGCCCTTATGGCCCGCTAGTCAAAATTCACCAAATGTCCTACTTTTTGCCTTTTTACATTATTTCAAAAAAAAAAAAAATTCCAACAAAATTCCACAAAAACCCAAACATCAGGAGAACTAGTCAAGTTATCCAAAATCTGACGGCACTGTGCTGGTAGGAGATTTTACCCTGATTGAAATAAGTACCTACAACATGGGGTAAATCCTAAATTTAATTTTCAGTGACGTCACAACTCATAATTTTAACACCAGTTAGGCTTCTCATTCTTAACCTAATTAATTTAGAACCCACAAAATTTAAAATTCTTAATCCTTACTTTAATGCAAGTACAAAGAGTACTCACAACCCCCTCTAAAACCAAATTTAAAAAAAATAAATAATTAATTAACTTTAACTAATTAAGCAAATATCTTCAACTGTGATTACTTCATCAAAAAAAAAAAAAACTGACATCACCTGGCCCACGTGAAATCTCCTGCTGATTACAATGCTGGGTCACACTTAAATGCTTAAATGATTTTGAAATTATTGAGTCCTCTCAGAGGGCACCAAAGTACACCATAGTAATACTTTTCGCGGGCAAACTATAGATAACTCGAAAGCACCGTCTACCCGAGGCGTCCCAAAACTACAATAATAAAACAATTACAATTTTCAGAAAAAAAAACACCTCTTAACAACTAACAGCCATCCGTTAATATGCAATACATATTTCGAAACACAAAAAATAACTCTATCATTCAGTATATGATACCAATTTCTATCTAAAACTCAAAAATAATTACAGCTTGTCAAAATTTCACAATGTTATAATAAATGTAAACACAATGTTACAGTTGGAATCGAAACATTCAAAAACTAACAATAGCATATATTACGAACCCCTGTTAATAACTTAACTAACCAGGATTCCCCTGGTAGATCTCGGCAAGGGCTTTCCAAAAATATTACACTTGATGCGGATTGAACCGGATTACCGGATCTGCAGACTTGACAAGCTAGGCGATGGTATAATAATTGTAAACGCAATGTTAAAGTTGGAATCGAAACATTCAGAAATTAACAATAACACAAGTTACGAACCCCTGGTCATAACTTAACCAACCAGGACTTCCCGGATAGGTCTCGGCAAGAGCTTTCCGTAAATATTACACTTGATGCAGATTGAACCGGATAACCGGATCTGCAGGCTTAACAAGCGGAGCGATGATAGAGCACGTCCTATCTCAACGGGTACGACGGTCGAGCTCTATACGACCGGTTGTAAAAGCCCCAAATTTATCTCTGTGAATTCTAAGTTAATTTGCTTTCCGCAAAACGACCGATCTTTATCGTCTAATTCAATACAGCGACACTATTTCCGTTACTTTTTCAAATATAACATGTTTCTAAATTTGTAACTTGAACTGCATGGAGTCTTCAGTGTACAGTCCTGCATCATTGGTAGATGGCGTCGCTTGTTTGACTCTTTGTGTTTAGCAGATTTATTCTCTTTTTTGGCGGGATTAGGCTGCCTACGCACTGGAGGCTTGACGTCCCTTACAAATCTACCATCAAAGTATTTTACATGCAACAAGTGGATAAATCACATATTGCCCAACATTTTTGTAATTCCAACCACACTTTCGATTTTTTGTCCAGTAACATCCTTCAAAAAGTGTTATCCCCGTTTGATCTTGATTTTTTGAGACTTTTCATATCCCAAGTAATACTTCCAATTTAATTAATGACCTCACGATTACTCCCTTCTTTTCACAGGCTTGGCTTCCTTTCATTTCTTAATAGCCTTTTTTTTTTTTTTTGGCTTACTTGCATTGTTGGTAGATGGCGTCAATTGTTTGACTCTTTGTCTTTAGCAGATTTATTCTCTTTTGGCGGGATTAGGCTGCCTACGCACTGGAGGCTTGACATCACTTACAAATCTACCATCAACCAAAGCAATATGCTTGGGAGAGTGACAAGAAGGACCCATTCATGCTCAAGGGAGGAAGAGCTGGGATAAGAAAAGTGCCGTTTCAAATTTCGTTTTATTTCATTTAGTTAGTTTTACTTCGTTATTTATTTGATTTCTTTCGAACTAATGTTATGTTCCAGGTTACAAATTTAGTTGCTTTCGACAAACAGAGAAGCAAACATTCTAATCCGCATGCTAATATACGTACCCGCAGAAAGAACTTCCCTAAAACTTGAATGGATTTGCTATTTTCTGTCATGCCTTCGCTTGCCCAGAAATCCACTGCGCGTCTTACGTTTGGTGTGTAGGCCCCTTTATTCTCGATGAGGGGACTTCTTCTTTGTCTTTGCTTCCCTCTCTCACTTCTTTCTTGCATTGAAAAAATAATTCTTTGTAATTTCAAAACAAGTGCCTGTATTTAAACTGCAATGTTGTTCTCAAACACGTCGCCTTTTTCCTTAATTCACTTGTCGCACTAGAGGTTGTTTTGCTTAATTATTTGATTATTTTAGTTAGATTAGAGAACATCAAATTGGGACGACGTACAATCTTTAAGGTATCAAATTTAAAAAAAAACGAAAGAGAAAAAAGGAGATTTCTATGAAAGCAAATTTTACTTTTTATCAAAAACACACAAATGAAACAGCAGGATTAAAACCACTTTATGATCTACTGTACTCCCTTGTTTGACAAAAATGTATCAAATAATTCAAAAATTTTAATAGCAATGATTAAATAAAGAAAAACAAGATAACTTCTAAACTTTGTTACTTTGCATTAAGTTGAAATTTTTCGATAAATCGATGTAAATTAACAGAATGCCTTTCAAAAATAAATAAATAGATTTTAAAAGGAATCGGTAAAAAAGAAAGACATTTAAAAGTATCGGCAGCTTATTTCTCTTTAAACCCCAAATGGAAATGTTAAAAAGTTTTACTCATTTTCTTGAAACTACGGATTTAAATGGCAAGACTAAAGGCAATTTTCCAAAACTATTTTCCATAAAACGAAATATTAAAATCCATTTTACGAGAAAAATATTATGCCACACAGCAGCTGGTTGTTCGAGTTAAAACCATCAGAAAATATCATGTCTCGTTCAGAATTTAGCACTCTTTGTTATGAAAATGACATAGAAGTAACTTATTTCAGAGCTCTGAAATTAAATGACCGAGTTCCACTTTAGTGATCATTGGACGTAAAAAGGACCATTGATTTTCTCTGAAATATTGTTGAAATAAAAGTATTTATTCTCCCTAAATGGGACTGCGGAACAAAAATTAAATTTTGGTAAAGTAATTCACATTTCTGATGTGGTTGAATAGTTATATTTTGAGTATTTTATTATTTATATTTTATTTAGCTTATCAGTGTTGGATGACTTTTAAAATATCGCGATAAGTGCAAAACTGCAAAACTTTACAAAAATATGCAAAAGAGTCTCAGAATGAAAGGCTTTAATAGCGTAAGGCACTTTTTTTATGAATTAATCAATAACTCGAGTATTTTGGGTCGGTCAATTACATAAAGTGGAAGTTTCTAAGGTCGTAAAGAGGGAAATACAGTAAATTATCAGAATTAATTCTATAAAAATTGTTAGTCAGAAACGCATATAAAATTATCATGATGAGATTGACATAGATGTGTTATAATCAAAGCCACAAGCTTTATTATTACGCTCGTGACTCATATAACTGTAACCATAAATATTGTCGTTCTGGAGATATGAGTTTAAAAATGTAGGTTGGTGACTGGATCTTGCGTTGTAATGGTTGTGTTAAAATGAATTTGAATGTTCTTGTGCATTTCTCGTGTTTGCATTAAAATAGAAACTTCCCCACTCGAAGCGAATAATACATATATACATCTCAAATTCATGTTCTAAATATTCTGTTAATATGCGAACTATAAAAGGAAAGTCTTTGTACGGTAAATTTCGTACATTCCTTTGCAAGAAAATGTACCTTATTTTGCGCTATTTTTTCGAATGAATATAAAGTTTTTTTTTTTTTTACATTTGACAAAAAATTATTAAATCCTATAGGTTAGGAGAAAAATTTCTACTCCAGTGTAGGAAAGTAACGAATGTAGATTTAGCCTAATAGCCGAATATTCGGCCATTTCCTCCAGGCCGAGGCAGAATATTCGGCAAAAAGTCTTAAGCCGATTATTAAAATTTCTAAAAAATTGTTGAAATAGAAAATATTTGTCAAATTTAAAAGTATTCATAAAGTCAGACACCTATTCCACACATTAATCTATGATGTATGATTTAATTCTGTTTGTTAAGAATCTAAAACTTCGTAAAAAAAATGTATTTTTTGTCTTATTTTGAATGCAATAAAACTGATAATTTCACCCACAAGTGGAATAGAAAGGACTGGTTTTAATATAAGCATTACTTTACTAATTATTTAATTGAAATTAAAGAAATACCATTGCTTAGTAAACTTTTACCTTGCTCAAAATAGTTTTATGAAGATAATTTAAAAGTTACAAAAGTTAATATTTTTATTTTATGGGGATTTTTTGCTTACCTATTTTTTAAAAAAAATCTAATAAACATAACGTATTTAACTGGAATACATTTTATTTTCAAAAACCCCAATAACTTATGCTATCTTAATATTCATAATATATTCTAGGCTTTTCCTATTTCTCTGTTACCCAATATTCACAATAAATCAGTCTACCCAAACAAAGTCTGACTTCCACTTTTGTTAAAAGTAACAAATGAAAGTCTCATATTCTCCATCATATTAACTCTTTCCAGCTTTTGGGATAAAATGCTAAGTATAAAATACAATATTATAACTTTAAAATAACTTTTCTGTTGTTGTTGTAGCTTTTTCGCGGGTGGCGAGGAAGAAATGAGCACGCTACTCCCGAGTCCAACGGGGATGAGAGACTAGTGTATCATACCCTAGCTCCCAGATGAGAGACCGTCACCTGGGATTGGCACCCCAGAGGAAACGTTTCGCTTGGAGGACATTGGAGCCACGACCTATTTAGCTCCCTTTAGCGTACACGGGCCGCAGCAACCAGCCGCGAGAGGTTGTCGCCCTCCCAAATACTGACCTCAGTCAATGTTGCTTCACTTTCGGTGTGCTGAGGGAACCTAGATTATACCGACTGGTCCACTGCGAGGCAATTTTCTTTTACTTTATTCGCTAAAAAAAGCTTTCTTTAGCTATCTTTTACTTTATTTAATTTATCTTTTCTTCTTAAAGCATGTGATATCTAAACAAAATTGAAAGTCATATGTTTTATCGTTTAGCTTCTATGCTTCTATTAAATAAGAGCTTAAGTATTAAAGAAAATGAAATTTAATGTGACTTTTATTTTTTGTACTTCTGCGAATATATAAATTCTATATATTGTACCTAAGTTTGCTGAATCAATCCATGAAAACTTGCACTTTATGATTCGTTTGTAAATGCTTTTTATTTTAAATGCTTCTCGATAAATCATTTTTAGCTCAATTCACCATAGGCTTTTTTTTAGACGGCACAGATGGATTCTTACAGAGAAGTAAATATACTTTGTCATGTACTAATTAATGAACGCATGTAAATAACGGACTTCTCTAAAACTGCAATGGACTGTCTGATCTTTGTAGTCTGACTAACTTATTTAAAGTTAGTTTGAGGAGCAGGGGGGTTAATAATCAAAGAATGGCACCATGAACGATGTATTGGTAAAAATTTAAATGAGAAAATTACCATTAATATTAATTTGAATTCCTTCGATTTTGCTTGTTTTAAACTTGTACTCGGCACTAAAATGCATTTGGTATGCCTGTATAGCTCCTTTACCATATTCTTGTTTTATTTGATTAAATTTCTTTTATACACAAGAAAACTCGGGCGAGAGGAATAAGTTTTTACTGGCTTTTGAAAGTTTCCGACGACGCCCTATAACAATTAGATTTCAATCAAACTGCCCTATAACAAGTAGATTTTAATGAAGGCCGTGGTAGCCTGGTGGTTAGAGCGTCGGACTTCCACCTGGAAGGTCGCGCTTTCGATTCCCGCTGAAGGCCACCCATGTACACTTGGGGATATGTGCATGTAAAATCAGTGGAGCCCACTACCACGCCCCGCGCGCAAGAAATCCTGAGGCCTCGGCTAACAGATAATGGTCTAGTGGAGAAAAATAGATTTCAATAAGACTGCCTTGTTCCAGGAGTAGATATCAATTTGTTTTAAGCATATATGATGACCTTCGCCCTTGTGCCGGGCAAAATTGGAGAAATTGCCCTTTTTTTTTTTGGAAATTCTGCGCCACACACGGCAGTGAGAAGCGATTCTAAGCCTAGTTTCTGAAGAATTTGAGTTATGATTTACTCAACGACCATATATGAAAACCGATTAAAAACCATTCTAGAAAATTAACTTAAAACAAATACAAAAATGTTATTATAGGAAAGTTTAAGCGACTTATGTTATATGGCTGTATCAAATTTTGGTATTAATTTCACATTATTTTCAGTACTAGTGATTACTTACTAATTGCATTAATAACATTTATTTTTATTATTCTGATACTAAAGGTGAAATTGCTTGCGTTGATTTACACTAAGAAAAATGCTTGTATGATATTGCTCTGTTGATTTCACGATTATTATACGTTAAAAGAGTTGCCACGTCACATTTACTGGACATTTCCCAGCTGCATATTAGAGCAGCATCCCTAAACAATTGCTATAACAATAAAAGACCTAAAAAGGATTTTTTACAGACTGGAGAAGAAAAAGAAATTTAATCAGAGCAAAATAAGGCAGACTTATTCAAAAACGAAATCAGCTAGCTTAAGAATAATGTAACACAGAGGAAGATTAAAACACAGATAAGTAAGTTATTTATTTTTTGCTCAATCCATTGATGCGATTGTGACATTTACACGTATATATTTGCACTACAATTAAAGATCGATAACCGTTAAGTTTTAATGTTTTAGTTTTAGAATGTACGTAACCGTCATGTATCTTAATACAAAGTATACATTTTCTAAGATGAAATATGTTATTTAAAAAAAACATTAATTTATGCATGTTGCGGGTGTGGCATGAATGTCTCACCCACAATATTCAAAAACATAAAAATTAAAAGCTAAAGGTGAAATTTCTTTAATTGTTTAAATATATGAGTACGAATATATGAGTACGAATGGCCAGAACTGCCCCAATGGATTCGGCTTTTTACAAATTCCAAACACAACTTTTATTCACACTTGTTTCTTAACCCCCCCCCCCTTTTTGTATACAGTACCATTTTGTTGAAATAAACTTTCTCAGAAGATTAAACTAGTTTCAAGCATTGATCATCATCCCGGTATTGTTATGAAAATCAAATTGTCTTGGATCGTCAGCTGGAACTGACTAGAACAATTGCTTCAAATTATCAAAAGCTCATTTGCGAACCTGTCGCTGATTGCACTTTAAGCACAGTTACGCTTCACTCTTAATGCCTAGTTGTGTCATAGAAACAAATGTGGATGAAACTTTAATGTGCTTATTACGTAGTCAACTTTATTTCAATGCAGTTTCCCGAAAAAATATTTAGTCAGTTTGAATTCTATGAGATCAAAATAGTTTCCCAGTTTTTGAAGTCGTAACACGTTTTATTGTGTATTTTTATTATCTTTCTCCACTGAGACTTAAAGCGAAATGTAGTTAATTTCTTACAGTTCGAAAGCAAAATATATAAAAAGTATTGACTTTCAATTCCAAAAGTTTAATCAACGATTTACAAAACTAAAATAGCAGATATACCTAAAAAGATTTTTTTGTTTTAAATGTAAATAATTGAAAAAAAAAAAAAAAAAGAACGTGGGGCATTGAGTGACGTACTATTGTTTTCTGTAAACCTGTCACTTCAGAACAGTAATTAGAAATTATAATTTAATTTGCTTCCTGTGTATTAAACAGAACAAGCTCCCCACTATCACTGAAACCAATCTGAAGTAAATATACTTTTGATAGATAGGTCTGTAGGTGAAAATATATAACAATAAATAACGATATATTTTCCATGATACAAAAAAATATACAAGCCTTTTCTTTTTTAAAAATACGACGATTTTTTTTCACCTAAAGCAAATTTTAAAGAAAGAGAAAAGTTTTTTTTTTTTTTTTCAAAAAACTAATTACAAATTAATAGAATGAATTGATTTAAATGAGAAACAGTAACAAGTTTATCAAAGCTAGAAAGAGTTCTCAAACTAATGATTCGACTGCGTGAAATGTAAACAGAATTTTTGACTTTCTTTTAATATATTTATCAGAACCAATGAAGTCAATTTTCAGAATTTTTAAATATAAAGAACAAGCTAAAAACGGATCCCAAACACATAAATTGACATTTTTATTGAAAAAAGTTGCAGTAACAAATGACTCCATTAATGCCAAGAAATAGACGAATACTGCATTGCATTAAGATTACTTCTTCAAAGTTGAGAGAGACATTTTAATGAAATAGGTGAACACATACTTCTTAAGATGAAAAGCATATTGTTTGGAAAAAGTGTGTTGTAGTTTTTCGCTACATACTTATGTGTAGAATTTAGGAAATTCCAAGAGCGTAAATACGAAATCTATAAAAAAAAAAAAAAAAAATGCGGTAGTATGTGCGCGGTAGCTTTTTAACCCACACGCATACATATTGTTGCTTCTACTTCCACTTGGATATCCAAGCTCCCCTTTGCGGCGATACTGGGAATTAAGGCAGTAAGGTACACCTTCCGTTTCAAGCTGAGCACCAATGGTGGCAGTACGATTTGGCTCATAATGTATTTGGATAACACCATATGACGCCACTACAAATACCCCACCTTCCTTTTTGGATCTATGGGTGAAGAGAAGGGAAAATCTCCAACTACTGGTACCCTCGGAACTGCCTGGGTCCACGGATTTTACATGCTCGTATCCCCAAGTATACATGGGGGGTCTTCAGCTGCTCAGGTATCGAACCCGAGATCCTCCGATTCGAAGCTCAACATCCTAACCGTTAGGCTACCACGGCCGCATGCATACATAAACTCATGTATCACAACGAGCTGCCCTTCTTAATAACGCTTCTAAAAATTTGGAAACAGTACACTTTAACTCATCATTGTTATTTTTAATTTTTTTAAAACTCATTTGAATATTTTATTAATCTACATTGTTATCATGATGTTAGTTTAAATCTTGATCTTGTTGGTAGTGTGTAGATCTTTTTCATCATAACTCAACATCAATAACTCAAAACTATACTTAATCCTTTTAGCCGATGAATTTTTACACGAAAAATCGAACTTGACAGCTATACAAACTTAAAACATATATACTATATTGGTTATAATTTATTGCTAAACATGTTCATGCAGCGATACAACAAAAATTACAATTATAGTCATCCTTCTGCCTTAATCTCTTGTTTTACAGCAAGCCTTCAATTGTTCATCTACATGAATGATGTACCACAACGTCAAATAGTTACCATATTATGTAATTAGATACTTAGTCAAACTAATTAATAAACATCCACAACTTAAAACGAATAATTTCAGACTCGGTTTTAGTGCAAACAACCAAGTGCAAGACAGAATGGAACGCAAATGCCGTTCCTCCCTTTCAAATGAACTCTTAATTCTCCAAACACGACAAAGTAATTTGTAAGTAAAAAAAGAATATATCCAATTTCAGAACGGTACTTTCCCTTAATGCCCCTCATTTGCATTTTACTGTACAAAGAGATAAGAGCTTTTAGCATTTCTCGACTTCCGAATAGTCTTACAGCATGATTTGGAGAAGAAAGTTTTCATGGAATAAGAATGCAAAAATGGTTTGCATGTATTTCAGAGTTTTGGGGTTTGCGTGATTTAAATTAAAATTGTTCCACGTAATACTGTGATAAAACTTGCAGATTGAAATGGCATTGTCAGTGTACTAATTGTAGAGCTAATACGTGAATGGAAAAAATGATTCTGCAGTTTATATCATGTCGTATTTAAGAAAAGTGTGAGAAGAAATGTGAATACAAGTAAAAAATATATACGAGTCTAAATTTTAAAATACTACAATAAGTGATGATGTGTTAGCGCACTCGCAAAAATAGAACCCTCATTTTCGACGATTCTTCAATCGTCAAGAAAATTTCGTCATTTATAACGATTCTTTTCTCGCGCGATCACGTGACTCAAAAAAGTTACTACACAAATTTCGGCAATTTGACGAAAGGTTTACTCGGAGCCTTTTTTACGAAGCCATTTCGTCAAATACGACGAAAGTTTCGTGAGACTTCAGCATGCGTTTCTGAGAGTGCAAGTATCCCTGAATATCAGAAGACCTCATCATTGGCAGTTTAGAAAGGTTTAGGAGTGTAGAGGAGGTTTTAAAACCTTTCTAAAATCATCTGAGATGTCTAGAACCAAACGAAAAAACATAGAGTGGCAAATTGTTTTTAATTTCAAGTTGGTTTTATTACGAGGCTTCACCACGTCGACCTCCAGTTAAGTAAATGAGGTGCAATTTGGCAAAAATTGGCATTATCTCGCCAACTGTGTGACGCATTCGGGGCAAAAAAAGGAGAGGTCAAATCTAGTGACAGTTTAGAAATATGTATTAAAGATAATTTTTGATTTATCCACAGAAATACTATATGCTCTGAGTTACTTATAGCATTCGAGATCTTTACATCCAATATCTTATACAGTTATTTTTCCTAAACCAGTTAAGTATTCAAACTGAGGTATATCAATTAAGTATTCAAAACCACATAAGTATTTAGAATGTTCCTTTTTCCCGTTTATATTGTTCTTTTTACACATTCCATTTTTTCCCTCCGAATTTCTCGTTTCAGTCGCGAACAAAAACATGAAACTCATGTTAGATGGAAAGTTATTTATTTTTAGTATGCTTTATAAATGTAGAAAATCTGTATACAATTCGTTTAAAACGATATATACGGTTCGTAAAAAACTCGAAACTCTATCCCTCGTATACCCCCTTAATTATTTTCTTTATTAAAATGCTTAAATTATTTAATACGCGGACAAAGAAGTCATCGATTGGCCTATCAGCTGTTTTTCTGACACAATCAATAAAAGCATTTCAGCTCCTCGTATGTCCTTATTTAGTTAATAGCCATTCTCTCTACAGAACAGTTGAAATATATTTTCCACACTAAATATTTGTTATTTGCGTGCCTTTATTTTCCTTTTGAAAGTCCAACAAAGCGATACGCTTAAAGCCTAAATATACAGAGAAAGCTCATCGAAAACAACATTACTCATTCCCTACGCTTGGAAAAGGCATTATTGATGCGACTAAAATATTGTTATGAAGAACTAAACCATTCACCGATGACAAATGCGGGAACGGCACTTGCATTTTGCTAAATGGAATTTTAACTTTTAACCAGAGAGGGAGAAAATTCGATAATTGGAGCCTATAAAAAGTTCAGCGAAACGTAAATAATTTTAAGGCTGAAAGTATAACAAATTTTAAAAACTATTTAGAAGAAAAATTAATAAGTTTTAAAATAAATAGAGAGGAAAAATAGTATTACGATATTATAGCTTTTTTATCAAAAGCGCAGGAAATTTACTTGTTAATCAATAAATGTTGTCGATATATCCGAAAAATAAAAGTTAAATATTTTTTCTTTAAAATATGTTTGTCTCAGATAACATGAAAAATCAAGTGAAAAGACCTTTACATATGTTTTCAAAAGCATAATCTGATGTTTCCAGATAGATTACGAGTAAATTAAAAGGAAAGCATCTATTTTAAAAACAGAAGTTAAATAAAACATTGCTGAGATTTCAACATAAAATTTCACAAAAGGGATTTCTTAAAATCATAAGGTTTGTGTTGTCTGTTAAACTTCTTGATGGTTTTGGACACTCATTAGTAGAACTGTTAAAACGTTTAAAAAAGTTCAATTCTGAATCTGGTTTGTTTTCATGAAATTTAGTGTAAGAACAAGAAAACGTAAAGTGAAAAAAATAGCAAAACATTTGTGTATTACAAACACTGTAAATATTTTTTTTAGGATAAGAATTTGCTATTTTAATTTAAATACATATGTTGGATAGTTAGAATATATGGAGGGTTCAGAAAACAAGAGAACCTAGTCCACTTTTTGTCATTTCCGAGTTAGCAGAGCAAAATCCGGCACTCACTATGTAAAATTTCAGAGCAATAATGAACCTAGTCTCTCTTTGAACCTTTAAAATTTAATTTATAATGTAAAAAAATTTAAGAGGTAATTTTGTTATAAAGCTTTTACTTTAAACCTCTGTAGCAGAAAGAAACTTTTTATGGACTTGATTCACTTGTATTCTGCGACCTCCATATAGTTGGAGTCTAAGTTATTTGGAATTGGAAGTTCTCTAAAAGGTATTTTATTTGTGTAGTTTATGTTCTTTGTTTCTATAGGATCTTAAGATAAATGTTAAATTTAGAAATATTTGAATTCGTTGTAGGTCAGATTAAACTTGATTATGACACTGTTGCTAAATATTTTCCACATTTAGTATTTTCTCTATTTTCTAAACTACACTAACTACGTTTGGTGGCATATGATGAGATACTACTAACTCACGTAAAATACAAAACCGTTGATTAAAAGTAAATCTTTAATAGCTTAACCTCAAATCTATCAACACAAGGAAACATATACTATTTTCGCCACTATATTTCTAGTATATCCTCCTGAGACCTGGAATCCAATGAAATGGATGCTTTGCTTTTTCTCCCTGTTGTGACAGAATTTATTTTAGCAACCAAGACCTGGACTGAAATTATAAAGGAGGATTAAGAAATCACTTTTTAACTTTGAGAATTCGGAAACGGTAGTTTATTTGTTTACAAATGGCAAAGAACATGAGTCAAGTTGGAATTCAGCGCTCTCGCGATTGTTTTGATTTTCATTATTGTTTTCTTTTTTAATATTGCTCTAGGATTTTTATACAAGTTTGATCTCTTTTATTATGTTAAAAGTAATGAATAAAACTTTTTGTTTATCTATTTTTGTGTAAGTATCGCGAAGTTCTACTGTAGTTATGACTTTAACATACATTCAAATGGATGTGCCTCCGGAAATATTTTAAAATTCAAATTTACTTATTTTTTGAAAAACATCACTTTTAATGCCCACTTGTTCAGAAAAACTAATAGTTGAGAGAATATGTGTATTTTATTTTGCTCGGGTCTCAGGAGGGTATACCGGTGTTTTTGCAACAGTTCTGGCTGCTTGTTGAATCATTGAAACCATATCGGGGATAGGAAAAGGAAGGTCGTAAATGCATTTTTATTTATTTAATTTTTTTTTTTTTCATTTACTTGAAGTGTAGGAAAAACGTATAATATAAAAGCAATTTGTGATTTACAAAATACTATAAGTTATCCAATACTCTCAGCAAATAAATATAAAAAAATGTAATGTTTTTTTTTCAAGGTTAAACGTAAACAAATGTTAAATATGCAACAATATGTCCAGTCTGCAAAGTAGAAAACATCCAAAAAAATAGCTAATTTGTCCAGCGTAGAATAATATAATTCACACTCCAACTCAAACCTGCATCTTATTTATAAAAATTCATTCAGAAATTAAAATTTTAAAGTTGATTTTTTAATTTTTAAGCTTTTCGAATTTAAGTTTAATTGGCGGATTATCTAGGTAATTTGAGAAATGAAACCCTTTTCCCCACTTTAGATCACCCTAGTTAATGCGCAGATTAACTGGTTCCTTCACTTTAGGGGCAACATATAGAAGATTTTAAAAAGTTCGACTTATACAAGAATACGTGAGGAAATAATTATTTAGCACATTACTGAGGTTCAAGATCTTTAAAGACAACACACAATTATCTATAAAGTCCGTGAACGGAGAAATCTTTATATTGTTTTGCATTAACTATTTTAATCGAATTTATATTTATTTCGGAAACAATCAAAATGTAGGCGATTGGTTAAGGAAGCTAAATACTCATAAAGATAAACTAATTGAAAATCTGATATTTTTTCTACCTCAGCCTTGGAGTCCCAAGCGACGATTCACCAGAATTTAATAAAATCTTTAGAAAAATATGATGCGACATATACCCAATATTGAATTTTTCTCCGGAAGTTATATTGTCGATTTATGAACTAGTCAACCAATACACGAGTTTATACGGTAGTAGCATTGTTACTACATTTCCAAGACTTTACCCATATGGCCACAAGAACAGAGCATAGGTAGAGAGGAGTTCCACATTTCACAGGTAATTTAATTTTGTGCGCAAGATGTAAAAGGAATTAGTAACTTGAATAGAATGAAGTGCAGAAATTTGTCATTAAAGTTGTTTCGTTTCTCCAGAAAAAGTACTCGATTTATTTTTAAAAAATGCTAAATTTTGTACTTTTCTTTCTTTGTTTGTATAGGCTTTCTCCTTTAGTTTGTTTATTTTTTGTTAATTATTTTTAAATATATTTTTTAATCTGCCTATTGGTACATTTTATCTTTAAAACATATTATGCGAAGTTGTCGGAAACAATAATAATTATATTATGAAACTTTGCAAAATAATTCACGCGAATAAGACCATGAGTTAGAAAACTACAAAATATGGGGAAATAACAAGCTTTTTCTTGCGTCTTAAAATGTTCAATTTATTTATTCGACGTAATTATAGCAAACTATATAGAATTATAAAGTCAACTTCATATATATTAAACGCAAGAAACTATTTACACGAAAAAAAGATACTTATGCATATAATTATTTTTTGAAAAGAGAGGAAAAATGATCTTCAACATGATGATTTTTTTTCTTCGTATTTTTTTATATTTTAATGAATAAAAGAAGAAGACTAAAGAAAAAGAATCATGAAAAAAAAAAAAAATCTTGAGGGTTTTCTCCCTAAGAGAATGTTGAAAAATTTAAAAGAATTTTCAGACTTCACATGTGACAGGAATAACGAACATTTGAAATTAAGTTTACTTTGAAAGTTTCTACCTTAATGGAAAAGTTACTTCAAAAATTTGTTTTTTTTTCTTGACATTTACGGAAAACGCCATTTTCATCACTGAAAACTCAGAAAGGAAATAGATCATGCAATACGTAGTTACAATGTTTTGCTTACATAAGTTTTTTTAGTTTTTTACAAATTAAGTTTTTTGTATCCTGATAAAAGTAACTTATGTGCACTTGAGATAGCTTATTTATCTATATTAAATACAAGTAAATTTGAATTTATGGAAAAAACAACTCTTTTTTTTTTTTGCTATTTTTATTTTTTACAGCGGCACAGCGGCTTATGTTCGATGAAATAAACATAAAAATTAAATTATCTTTGAACACCACAGCATTAAATTAAATATTTTAAGATAGTCATAAATAAAACGTTCAACAAAACAAATTTATTAACAGAAAGCGTTAAACAACTCATTTTATCCACAAGATGATAAACGATACATAGCATTAGGAGTTTTATAAATAATATATATATTTTTTAATTTCTGAACTCATCCCATTTTTTTTTCCATTTCCAGCTATGAAAAGAAAGAAAAACCCACTCATCTAAAGAACAATAACAATAGATATTACTCGACGTTACTTTAAAAGTTGTTCAGGAAAGTGATTCATTAAGAAACTGTTAGCTTACAGCGTTCATAAAAATGCCATATCAGATATTATTTCATAAAAGTATCTAATATGAACCACATGTTTCAGTAAATAATTTTTCAGTGCTGGATACTTCTAGTTTATTTAGTATAAATACAAGAAAAATTACGTGCCGTTAACTTAATGAACAATTCTTGGGCTTGCAAATGCAACAGCTGCGAAAGTGCTCCAGTTAATGCTGGAATCATAAGTTTAATGTCTTAAAGTTTTCGAAAGTACACAGTCATTCCGTAAAATATGTACTCTTATAGCTAAGGCAATGAAAAGATATAAAATTTTGTAACCCTAATCATTTTTATCGGAACTGATGAAAAAATATTTTTGCCTTTTAGAGCGCCTGGTATATATTTTTTGAAATTATTTGTGCGATAACCTTTTTTGGCTAAAAGTCGCAAATCTACAACGTTCTGTGCTTCAAACCGGGTTAATAAAAACTTGATTTTATGTTAAACTCTCACTGGCATAGAAATTAGTCATATATTAACTATTTTAAACAATTTTAAAATATAAATTTAAAAAATATTTCAGAAATCGGAAACGTATTCTTTTCTTATCACTCTGCGGTTGTACAGTCCCATGTTTTATTTGCTGCTACATTTTAAAATTTAGTGTTTGATATGTTTTCACAAATAGTTAATACGCTTTTTAAATTATATTTTTTAACAATTTACTACATGCCCAAGCTCAAACGAGTAGGAACCCCAAACGCATTTGTGATACAAAGGTAGACTGTTGAATAGGGAGATTCTCTGGAAAGGATATCTTTGTTGCTGTTTCGTCCTGATCTTGGA
Organism: Octonoba sinensis; assembly: GCA_038502835.1. Classification (NCBI taxonomy): domain Eukaryota; kingdom Metazoa; phylum Arthropoda; class Arachnida; order Araneae; family Uloboridae; genus Octonoba; species Octonoba sinensis. Next base: position 43,833,861 of record CM076602.1, on the reverse strand, counting down.
AAAAGGGGATTGAAGGTATATTTCTGAATCTCTAATTTTTGAAATGGCATGAAGTGGTGGGGGTTAAATTAGTAAGTAAACCCTTACGGTTGAAAAACTCTGTTAGACGCATCATGTTGCCAAACAGTACAGAAGTCAGAACAACACAATAAGGATTTCTGAAAGCTCTTTTACTGGAGCATAATGTCACAAGTTTGTAGTTTCAGGTTATGACTGCATGAAGTCCCCATGAATCTTAGAAACCCCCTCCGTCTTGAGAGGTGTTTCCTATTTCCGACGCCTCCTTCATCTGAAAGACGGTTCTTCCAACCAACACAGAGCTAACGGCCTCATTCATCAGCTGATTTGAACCTTCGAACTGGCGGTCAAAGGCATCCTCAACCAATCAAATTGCTTATATTGCCGGTCCGAGTGTGTGAGTTAGGTTCAAATTGGTTTGGGAATAAGGCCATTAATGTTTCTACGGACAACTCAGTACGTAAGGTGAATATTATCTCCAAGAAAACGGGGAGGTGCAAAAAAAAAAAAAAAAAACTATCTTTCTGGGGGATATTATGCAGCGGTGAGAGGAATGGAACGAGGGCGATTCAGTAAGCCTTGTAGAAAGGTATACTACCAGTGTTATGGAGACAAAAAATAAATAAATATGTTCATTAAAAAGTACATGCTGATACAACAAGGCTATGAGAAAAAGTTCATTTGTAGATAGATACATTGACTCTCCGATATCTCCTGAAGAAGGTGAAGTACCGATTAATTTTATGAATCCCGTCTAATGTTGTTTATAGGTAGGGGAAATTCTTTCAAAAACACTAAGCAGACATGATTAGGTCCTTTCGCTTTCCCTACAAAACTTTTACAAGTCTGGTTGGATGTTTAAAAAGTTTATAAGACACCTTCCGGTTTAAGGAGTACCCAGAAAAGGTAAACACGGTGAGTCTTTCTGTTCACTCTTTAGTTTTTTAATAAGATAAGTATATGACCTTATTTTTCATTGTATCATTTCATACATTTTAGTCTAGGATAACTCTTTGAACATGAATTTTACCCTGTAAACCCTTTTGGAACCATTATTAAGACACATTTTAAGCGTTCGATATACAATCAGGAAAGTCTTCTCAAATAACTTCTGTACAGATTTACTAGCTTCTTTGCTTCAAGTTGAACTTCAGATACTTAACAGATTCCACCGCTCGTGTAAGTAAGTTCTGGGAACCCCGTAGCGAGGAATAATGGGAACTATTGACAACGTTTGTATTGCGCGAAAAACAATCGTCACAGTTTTTCCTTTCATGTTAAAGAAAATTTAGATACTAAAACTATAGGTAAAGTGGCCAAATTCCAATCCTGACGGAACAAGTATTTGATGCTAATATTTAAAAATATTTAAAGGCCTTAAATTTTAAAAGATAATCAAGTTGTATGCAATCATAAGCATATCTGCTAAAAAAGGAAATGTTACAAAAATTAGTAACTAAATTTTTTGCTTTTGAATTACTGATTAAGGACACGAGTAATATTTCAAGAAAATGTGAAAAGTTTATTTAGAAACTTTGCATGATATCTACACCTAGATAATACATGTTAAAAATATACGTTTTGAGTGCAACATGAAATTCAAAACCTCAATGTGGAGGGTGGAGGGGAAATCTTTGAGCCTCTTGTAGTTGTGAAAAAATTTTTTTAAAACTTCCTAAATGTAATTATAAAATTACAATTATTTTTTATTTAAGAAATATTTAGTAATATTAAATCACAGCTAGGCATTTACAATTTCCATAAGAAATGACGTTCGTTATGATTGAAAAATCCAAAGAGAAAATTTCTTTGAAAAATACATTTTTCGTTTTAACAGTTGCACCTGGCATTATTGGTTCATTAAATACTGTGATGTAAGGATGGAACTGCCTAAATAATATTTTTTTCCACTTTCTTTGATGGCGTTTCGAAGTTTAAGCTAGGGGAAAAGCTAGAGAAAAAGTGTTTAGACTGTTCAAGCATTGAATTTGTAATTGCTTGCTTAAAGAAATCTCCAAAAAAAAAAATGAATTCAGAATTGTTTGAGCTAGAGAAAAAAATCGACATTGCTCCAAAACGTTTTACTCGAATGCTCGGACAAATATTTAGAGAGCTTTCAGTTATTTGTATCAAAACGTATGCCAAATGAAGTGTCTCACTCAAACATAAGGAAAAAAAAAATAAATAAGACTTGAACATGTGTTCTCTTTCTTCTATTCAAGACCAAAAATAAATCTTATGTAGCGAAACATATAAGTATGGGCTCAAAAAACATTGGGTATACAAATGCATATGAAGGGTTTCTATTGATAAAAAAAATAAATTTTTTTTTTCCATTTATCCTTTTTTCCTGTTGTTTTACTATTAATTTCTTCCAAAAAATGAAAAAAGGGAAAGCACGTGAGATTTAGGGACGTAGTCGCAAGAAATGCTGCACTGTTTGCAACTTAAATCGCGAACATTTCATACCCTTTCTATCATATACAACAGTGTAACGCAATCAACAGTGTTACCATGATTTTTTTCAAAAATCAATATCTTATTACAAATTTCAATTAATTTATTTTGAAAGTATGTAATAAAAATTTTTGAAATTTTTTGTAACAGTCAATATTTATTTAAATGACAGAGGTAAATTTAAATTTGAGAATGTAATGGCTTTATTGCTAAAATGATTATTAAGTTCTTTTGCTTATTAATTTAATCATTAACATAACTTAGTTTAATGAAATAAACGTTTTTGTAAACTTGAAAAAAAGCAAATGGACAGTTCTGTACCTCAGGGCTAGACTAACGTAAGTCACTTATCACTACACTGAAAACTGAGCGCAAAAAATGAAAAGAATGATTTTGTTGCCTAGTAACAAAGTTGGTATAATTATTAGACTACAAAATATGACTCTTAACTTTAAAAAAAAAAAAAAAAAACATGTGTGCTCTTTTTTGCAGGTTAATTTTCGTACAATTAAACAATACCTGAAAATCGCCATTCTTTGACTTACGTTAGTCTGGTCTTGAGGTACAGAGTTGTGATATAAACATTTATGTACCTCAGGGCAAAAACCAACATAAGCCACACTATCATTACTTTAAAAACTGAGCGTAAAAACTGGAAATAATAATTTCTTTGCCTTGTGACAAAGCTGTTACATGAAATAAGCTACAAAATATGATTGTTAGCATTAAAAAAAAATGCATCAATTATCCCTTCTGGATTAATTTTTTTTATAATTAAACGATATTTGAAAATCGCCATTTTGGACATTTCGTTAGTCTAGTCCTGAGGTACTGAAGATTACGATCACGAGCCGTGATGCAGGATTTTTATCTCCAGCGAACGTTCGATCTCCAATCTACCGAATATGTGAGGCATGCATCAAGGCAGTACGCCGTAATTTTGAACAAATTCTTTGATGAAGATCTTTGTCTCGTTTATATTGCCCTTTTTTTCGGTTTTTTGCTGTATGCACATGTTTTCTATCCTTAGCTGTATAGACATGTTTTCTATCCTTACTCGTGTCCTGTCTTTTCTGTGCTGTCACTATCACGCCGTCAAAACGTTTCTGACCCTACGTTGCTATGTGAATTTCCATGTTCTTGGTGCATTCTATCCGTCCTGAAAGTTTGCAGCCGTTGTACTGATACACCCTGTATGTCTTGATGGTATATCCTAGAAATATTAAAATTAACAATATAAACTCGCATTTCTCGAAATTCAAAGAAATCGTCTTTGTCTTCAGCGGTGTTTGAAACAAAGACGGGCCATTAGGAAGTTGTTCGCAAACCCCCGCGCAGCAGGTTCAGTATAAGCCGGAAGAAAATATGGCATTTGTTTTGAAATATTCAATAAAGAGCTATTATTTATTCTCAGCCAGATCTTGCAAAATAAGAAAATACATTAAGATTTTTAAGAACTCGTTAATTCAGTCCATACTCCTAAAACGACGTGTTAGAATATTTTTGTAAAAATAAACTTGCATTTTATTTTACTTTTTAATTAATTCAATAAATCAGCAGATGTCGCCATGAGAGTCTAAATGTCAAAATGTAAACAAACCGTCAGTCGAGAGTTGACCAAACAGTCAAGATTAGAAAGTTCCGCCATGTTTCATCTGGAAAGCAACATACCAAAGGTAGAAATATTCCCTATTTAATTTCGTATTATTACGTAAATATCTGTAAATTTATATAATACACATTAATTACTTTACATATCTTTCAATTATTAATTATGTTTTATTTTGATTGTCGAAATTGTTGCGTTGTTAGTTGTTTAAGTAAAGACTACGCTACAGGCAATTAATGTGATGATAAATTATAAAGTATGACTTTCGAAAGGATTAGAGGCATTAATTTAGAACCTTTTGTACATTTTGGACTTTAATATTTTATTCACTATAGGTTCAATACACAAACAAAGTTATGGCGTTATATCGACACTGTATTTCAATACTGATAAATTTAAAAAAAATCTAAGCAGGTGGCTCAATTTGCAACGATATTTCATTTAGAATGCTTAAAGTAACTGTGAAAGTAGTAATGATGGCCCAAACTTGATTTTCTTTGGTATAGATTCTGAATTAAAGCGCGGATAAAAACTGTTTGAATGTTCTTATCTCAAATCGGCAGTTTTAAGATGTATTGGCATTGAACTAGGGCAGTAATATGCAGTATCTTGCATCTACAATATAAAATTGCATTTATGTATGTATAATTCAGCATAAACATGAAATATCAAGACAGCAGTTTGAGTTATATTTAGAAACATTTATTCCTAAAAGCAATTTCAACGGTAGTCGCAAATATACGTACTTTTAAGTAATTTTTACGAAAAACCGGGCTCTGGGGTTGCTATTTTTAATTCGTGCGTTTTGAATGACAATAGTTTGGTCATAGATGCTGAATACAAAACTGAAAGGATTTTATTACTGAAGGTTATTTTCGTTAAATAATTTATTATTATTCACCTTTAACTAATATAACGGTTTAAGCAACATAATTTTAATGATTGTTGGTCACTTGTGGGAAACGCTTTTCAAATTTTATTTTCAAACATTATCCTTCTGTAAGCATTTTTTTAATTTCACTTTGACAATAACATTAAACATTTTTAATGATATTCAAAAACGTGTTTTACAAATAAATAATCCATTTAAAATACACCATTTGTATATTTTGATGTGGTCTGTAAATATGCATAGAAACAATTTTGAATACAATTTTACGTGAACATAATCACATTATGATTTTCTTAATGCAGTGAAAGTATTTCCTTATCGATATTTATTACAATGTGAGTGGAAAATTGATGAAACCCTTTTTTACTTCTTCTGCCTGCGCGTTATTTCTTGATCAGCAAAAGTCAGTAATATGTCTCCAGGAGTAATTACTGAAGAAGTAATCGAAAGCGAAATGTGATAAGAGAAAACGTTTTCCCGGGGGGTAGAAATAAGAAGCACGTCAAGAACTGATGTTACTTTGAGATCTATATTTTTTGAAGACTTCATGAAGAAATAATGGAATGCGTTTCATAAAAAACAGTTGCCTTGTCAGCAACAAAACAGAAAAATAATCTAAATAGAAAAAATTAGTTTTGGAATGGGGCATTGTAGTCAGATAACGGGAATATTTTAAGTATTTATTTCTTAGGAGAAAAAATAAACTATCTTCTTAATTTTACATTTTTAAGCACTTATTAACATAATTATCTTTCAATAAGTGCACGATGAAAAATAAAAAAGCAACTTCGCATGGATATATTTTATATAGTCCTTTGACAAATTAATAGACACACTATACGTTATTTTTTCGTACTTTCCTGTTTTGCGCTCAGTCTAATGCGAAAATCCGTTTTTTCACTTATTTGATAATGTTTTAACTTACAATTTTCACTTTCCAGTAAAAAAATTATTCACACTTGCATTTAGGGGACCAGCAACAAATTAAAAAAGGATAATGTTTTTGACGATCTTACATCGTAAAACCCGCTGGGAATGAGATGTAAATTTCTGCAAATAATTAGCAGTGTCAGTGGATTTTCAAAATGCAGAAAATAGTCTGCGCCCATGTGGTATAATTATGTGTTATGTAAAAGCTGCATTGAATAGACACTTGACTTGGATGCTCTCTGCTAAGTAAAATTCCTGGTGAAATTTGCATCGTTAGAGTCCGGGTGTTTCCCCTCAAGTGAAGAAACTAGACGTTTAAATTATTATGTGGCAATGAAATCCAACGATAGTGGGGCTAATTGAAAAAACGGATGACGGTTTCCGAGGAACGCACTAGGTTTGCAAAGGGTAGGTGACCATACGCAGCCCCATTAGAAAGAGAAAAAAAAAAGAAAATATATTCTGTTCTTTTAAGGGGTTGTTCACAAATCAGCCGTTTCACTCCTTCAGTGCTGTGATTTGTGATAAACTTGACTGCTTGTTAAAAACTCCTTAGTATCCTTGCCAAGAACATGAATGGAGATTGTTTGCTTACAAAAGTTAAATTTTTATCACAAATCACAGCATAAATGGACTACATGATTGCAAGCAATTGCGCCTGATTTGTGAGAATTATTGAAATACACATCACTGAATTACTGATAGATTTCTGAAATTTGAAGATATTCTGCTAAGTTTTTTTATGAGTTGCCCTAAATACTTGGAATTGAAATTATAACAGATAACAAGAAGTTCCGTCTAGAACTATACGAGCCTACTTTCCCGTATACACCAAATTCAAATTTATAATCTAGCTATCTCTTTCTCTCTCTTTCTTATTTATCTTTAGTTCTAATTATTGAAAATATACCTTTTTCAACGGATAATACATATTCATTCACTCACTCATTCATTCTTTCATTTATTCAGCCATGCATTTATTCATTCATTCGTTACCTCATTCAAGTGTTTATTCATTCATTTACGCATTCATGTATTTATTCACTCATTTATTTATATTTTCATTTATTCAATAATTTATTCATTCATTCTTTTAATCATTCATTTATTCATTGATTTATTCTTTCACTCTTTCATTTATTCATTCATTCATTATTTCACTCATTGAGTCACTGAGAAATATTCTTGAAAATCCCGATCAAAAAATTTCATAGGAAAATGGGCCCTCGTTAGTTCTGGATAAACTTTCTATTTCTACATGTTCTACGTTATAAGAGCTTTCCGATAAAGTTTGTTCCAAGCAAATCGGTCCGTTAGATCAGGATTTATATAGGGTTGAAATTTCCCCGTAAGCTCTGTGTTAATTTTTTGAACTGTTCAAAAATGAACAAAAATTGTTCAAATCAATATTTTACGCCAAGAACTTCTTCCAGTGAGCTTGTTCATGGGAACTTATATCTTGTACCCAGAGTTTACATCATTTGCTTCATTTTCACCCATAGGCGCTAATGTTAAAATTTTTTGAACTGTTCAAAATTGAACAAAAAATTGCTCAAATCAAAAAGTAAAATATGGAAATGAGATGTCCTCGCCGAGATCTTTCGAATGCAAAAAGAATTTTTCCAATCGGACAATTCGTTCAAAAGTTATTAGGGGGGGACAGACCGACAGACCGACAGACCGACAGACAGACAGACTGACAAGACAGACCGACAGACACACTTTTTCCCCATCTCAATACCCTACTTTCAAATTTTTTATTTTACAATCTTTATTTAATTACTTCACTTATTTTTGACTTTTCTTGATTTTTAACGATATTTTCACGATACATTAAGCCTTCTTTCATGCTTTATTATTATTTTTTTTTACTTTTACGGGAAAGTAGGCTAAAAATTGATATCGCTCGTTCATGCACAATAAAACACTTGTTTTCTTTAAATGCTCACAATTAACCAAATATTCAACATTTTTATTTAAAATATCAGTATGATGCTTCACTGGTTAATTTATCTAAGAGTTTGGCTTCGTTTTGTGAAAAACGTATCTTCGGAAGTATAAGAACAATTTTTAAGAAACTGCACATAATTATTGTACATGGCAATTAAACTATTGTTTGAAATTTACGACTTATTTGCATCTTTTTGCGATGCAGGATCATCCAAAACATGTTTATCTTTTTTTAATTTTGTTTTCACTTAAAAGCAAGAGTAAATAAATTTGTACTGGAAAGTGTGAGCATTGTTGGTTAAATCATTACCAAATAAGTAAAAAATACTGATTTTCGCATTAGATTGAATGCTAAACTGACAATACCAAAATTCCGTAGTGCTTCTATTAATTTGGCTAGGGACTATACAAAAATATATATATATATATAAAGGTATTCTGTCTAAACATAGCTTTTGGAAAATAACTTATTAAAAACGCTCATATTATGAAATATAAATGTTTTGTAAACTTGTATTAGTAGCTGAAATATGAGTATTAAAGTACATTTAGCACTTATATTCATCGTACTGATATTTCTCGTGCTGAAATAAATCTGAGTATGCAATTTTATTTCTTAAGTTTTTTTCCCCCAGCTTTAAATTTGAACTATGGCTGTATTTTTAGCGCATGTGTAAAACTCGTACTGTAACATATAAAAAATAACTAAGTAGACCATTCCTTCATTTTCTTTACTTAGTACAGTTGTTTTGTTTACACCATTAAAAAAAAATATTTTAAGAAAAAACACTTAAGGGAAAACAATCATTTTTATGAGCAATATATATATTTAATGTAAAATATGCTACATTTTATTGCTGCTATACATCATTCAAACATTTAAAAATTGTTAACATGTAACAATTCATCATTTTTTCTCCTTTTAAAGCTTAGTTTATGAAAACCGTTACATATTTAAAGATTGTAGTCAAGTAAAAGTTATATTCACAGAATATAATGCTTATAACGAACACTGTATTTTATGCAAAGGCAGTTTAATGTCCGTTCTATTGTTAATTATTTTCGACAAAGTATGTTACCAAATGCTCTTCTAAAGTCCAGATTAAAAACTGTGTAAATTACAGGATTCAAAGCGGAGTTAACATAACCTAACCAAGTAATGAAATTCACAACTCGAGTAGAAACATAACAGCTTTCACAGAATGGAAGTATAACATACATCAGGAAGAATGGAAGCCAGCATAATACAAAAACTCCCATAACAATGCCCAACACTCTGGCTGCGCGTCTTTCTTTCAGCAGGCATATTTTTTGCTTTTCTCTCATGTAATGCCTAACAGTTGCTGTCAAGCGAGGATTTCCGTCTGGGACTAATGTCCGTCCGGTCGGAGCTTTCGTTTCGGGCTTTTCGGTTCCATTCGTAGCACATATATTTCCTTCTGGTGCCTCCGCGTCTTTGGAGGTAGATGCATCATTTTTATCGTCTGATATTTTATGCGTTGACGAAGAGGACGAATCATCCGTAACAGCTATGGTACTTATCTCCGTTTGCATGGATTTCAGAGGAATCGTGGAAGAAGCTGTGTCAGGGCTTTTTCTCATCGCGGCTAAATTAGCAGCCGCTTTGGCTTTCACTCTAATTCGATGCTTGGCAGCTTCAAATATTTTGATGTAAACAACCGTCATGATGAAGAGGGGAATGTAGAAAGAACCACTGGCTGAGTAGATGACATATCCTCGTTCCTCAGTGAGCATGCAGGGGGTATCTTCTGTGAATTCCTCCGGCCAGTCATTCCATCCAATCAGAGGCGGAGCTGATATAAGCATACTGACGACCCACACACCGGCTATCATTATCAGTACTCTTTTTAATGTTCGTTTGCAAGCATAGTTTATGGGATCATGGATTGCCCAATATCGATCAAGGGCTATTGCTGAGAGATTCAGGATGGACGCAGTACAACAGAGCACATCACAAGTGAGCCACATTTTGCACACTGGTAAACCAAATGTCCATTGTGACATAATTGTGTAAACAACATTTAAGGGCATTACGAGAACTGCTACTGTGATATCTGCTACAGCTAAGGACACTATGAACATATTTTGAACATTTCGCAATGGGCGGTACGTGAAAACAGACATAATGACGAGAATGTTTCCAAAAATAGTCGAGATAATGATAATACCTAAGGCCATTGCTGTAACAATAGCTTCTAAAGTTGACATAGGATACTCCAAAGGCTCTGTTGTGGTGTTGTTATCAACCTCTTCTACGATATTCTCAACTATGATATCCATGATGGTCAAAACACTTATGATGTCACTTCTAAAACTATGCTAAGTTAAGTAGAGTCAGGAAGTTGCTAGCCAATTTTACCATTTCTGTGCGTTATCTGAAGTTTCTTAAAGGAAATACTAAGCACATAGTTGCTTGAAACACACATCTTGGTGTAATTCGTTGTTAGTAGCTAAAAAGAAAAAAAAATGTTAGTGAGAAGTAGTTTAAAAATATTTTTAAACAATTTATCAATACTTTAAATAGAATTACACCAAATGAGATACGTTTTTAATACATTTAAATTATTTTATGTTACCGGCTTGTAAAATGAACTAAGGAGTTTTAGGTTTTCTTCTCAAATCCTAGGAAGTACACTAATAACTGAATATGTTATTTTTCTGTACAATTTAGGTAGACAATTGAAATGTTTTAATAGGCGAAAAACTGATAAAATTTGGTTAAAAAAAGCGTATGATACTCCGTAAAAATAGTAACATTAAATCTTTTAGAACATTTTACATTTTTTTATCCTACATTAAAGTTACTTTGAGGTGATAACTTTGGTCTTTTGGGACTGTCTTTACTAAAACATTAATGAAATAATCAACACAAGCAAAGGACAGTTTTTAAAGAAATTTTTAAAAAATGAATAAAAAAATTAAAAAACGCTACACAATTTCTGACAACTTTATTTACGTTGAATGATCATTTTATTCAAAGTTTCACTTAAATAAATTTCTATCATTTTTTATTGTACTGCCTTTACCTTTTAGATATATTGCAATATATATATATATATATTATAACTTGCGCACATCACTATAAAAAACCCCTTTAATATAGTTTTTTTAATTAAAACTTTCCCTCTGTCAGGAAATATGCAATCGAAGATATGCATTTGTATCTTTCAACTACTGAATTCTGACCAAAAACTTGATATCACCCAGCGCATTCAAGATCTTGATTTGCCCACCTCAAATTATTTAATATTTTCCTGAATCCCGGAAGCAATGTATAGAAGTTACTTTCGAAGCATTTTGTACAATATGCATAAAATTTATTTCTGAAGCTTCTAATTGGTATTAGCAGAAACACATTATAATTTCATGTGTCGCAGTTTTTCAGAAGTGAAAATTGAAAGTCTATATTTACTTAATGAACGTAATTTCATTTTAACATATTTTTTCGGAGATAGAATGTGTCATTGGCTGGTTAATAAATGCACCAACATACACAACTTAAGATAATTCAATATTCAAATAAGAATAATACAACAATTACAAAAAAGAAACCTTAAGAAATATTTTGCCATCCTAACCAAAAAAAAAATGTATATTAAAACAGACCATACACGCCAGCTATAAATCAAGAAAAATGGAAGTATAATTTTCCACAATAATAAAGATACTATTGCCAACATTTTGTTTTATGTTCTGAAACTGTACTTTTATCAAGTTTTGCTTTTTGAACAGATTTTTTTCAGCTATCAAATCACTTTACTAGAAGTGACGCCACTCTTTTACATTTGAAAGAACTTCGAGGAAAGATGGTGGCACTCAAAAGTCACGCGATAGAGTAGTTCCAGTTCTTGTTCCTAAATTATTTTCGCTCTCAGCCGACATTGGATAGCTGAAACTGAGCTTGAGTACTAAAAGCTTTTAGCATTTTCAAGAAACATGTAAATGAGACACATTAGCGCAAATATTTCCCAAATGCAGGAAGATTCCAGCTAGCATTAAGTTTCATTGTCATTTAAACACAATCCTAAAGTTTTAAGATTACGTATGGTATATATACGGTATTTTTCATTCAGTAAAATTTATTAGCTTTTGTATGCTAGTTTGTTTATTTGTTTTACTGTAGCAGCATCGTTTCTCAAAAAAGTTTGTAATTTGTTCTACTTTTAAACTTACTTATGGAACGTGCTTCGTTATGATACACAAGATTTGGAATAATTGGCATGGCAGTTTATTCAAACTTCCGGCGGTGTATTGTAAAAATTAAAGCCAAAAACCTAATACTTTCCTTTTGTTAGAACGAAAATTCTCTCTCGCTTTGACTTACTAAGGGGAGGGGGAATCGCTCTCTCCTGCAAAACTAATGATGAATCTGTTGTAGCGCAAAGTCACTGTGAAACTCCATTCTTCATAATTCATAATGTCTTACTGATTTCAGATATCATTAATGTAAAAATGTTTGAAGTAAAACTTCATATAGAAAATGATGCGCCTTTTTTTTTTATTTAATACATGGTTCAAACTGCGTTTTTTTAGATTATAATTATTAAACTTTTACCCATTTTACTTCGAAATATAGGTTTATGAAAATTTATATTATAAAAAAACCCTACTGTCCATATAAAAAAATAAAATCTGTATTTGATCATGGTTATACAAACTCCGAAAAGAGTCGGAAATTGTAGCTGTATGAACTAGAAAATAAATTTTTATAAAGGAAAATTGTTCCTGCAAATAAACAAATTTATTTCCTTTGTGATAAGCCGCATATTGGGTCTCATTCTGTTTAGAGTCGGCAAAGAAAGTCAACATCGAGGAACTTTTATCTGATTCAATCAAGGTTAAAATTTACAGGCATACTTAGATTTTGCTTTGTAGTAATAGTTACGGGAGCTATGTTCCTTTCCTTTACCCTGTAAGGATATTGCTTACAATTTTGTGTATCCATAAAACGAAATAACATACACATTTCGTAACATACACATTTCTTAAACGAACTTATTTAACACACACACAAACGAAATTGAATGACAAAACTAACAAAATTAAACTTTTTCCTACAAGTAACCATACTGCCGTTGATGAGTGCGTTTGATCTTACTAGAAGGAACAAACAATATCACAACATTAATTTCAAACACATTTAACGGTTTTGGGACATAATGTATAGTATGTAACATGCTTACTAATACTTGCATTTTCTGTAAATTTTACATAATAAAACTGAACATTCCTTCTGATTGCAAAAACGCAAATTTAAAGGATTTTCATTCTACACGCTGCAACTGAACATGTAAATGTCAGCACAATGCAAAAAAAAAGAAGAAAAAACAATGTGACCAACAGATTAAGCATAGATTGTTTCAAAGTGCTAGACGAAACTGAAATAAATGTGACATTTTCCTTAATAATAATTTTTAAAAAGAACATTTTTACTTATTAATTTAAGATATCCCCAAAAGATGTTTTTCGTTATTTTTTTGGGAAGGGCGGCATTGATGGTGCGGCATTTAACCTTTTGAAAGTAAAGTACTACAGAAGCATTTTGCTCTCAAAACTCAGTTTTTTTAGTGGCCCTTAGAGTATATTCACACCAGAAGCGAGGGAAGCATTTTGCGTTTGTAGTAAGCGATTATTACTACGGTTATCATGCCGTACTGCAATCAATACATCAGGAAAAGTAACTTTCAGTGCCGCAACAAGAAATACAATTAGACAATACGACGTTGAGGTTATTAGTTTAAAAAGAAACCAATGATGAGCACACTTAAATCGCTTGCCGCCCTCGGTGTGAACGCACCGTTAGAACAGGGCAGTTCCCCAAGTAACGTATATTGTAAATTTTTCTGTGTATGACATGTAAATCTATCCTACGTAGAGAAAAGACTTCTTGAACAAATTACCTACTACTTTTTCAAAAGATTAAAGTAATTTCAAGATTCTACCTCTGGTTAATACACTACAGTAACATAATACTACTATGGTGCTCAGATACGACATGTAATAATACCTAATTAAACGGGTAATGTTTCTCCGTTTTCTTTGAATGCTTTGCTTTCAACCTAATGCTTCAGAAACTGTTAATATAGTACTAATACTTTAAGCCTATTCAATTTTCTCTACAATGTTTTCATCAGTAATTAATTTTGACAGCTTTGAGAAACTGAATCTGAATTAAAATACAAAAGAGGGTCCTGTATCAATCCCTATTATTTCCTTTTGAAATTAGTTGTTTTACATTCCCTCACACAGCCGCATTTTAACTGAGAAGAGAGACAATATTTTTTACTCTATTCAAATGTAACAGAATGTTTAACAACATCTATATATCTAGAAAGGCCGTTATAGAATCCAGAAAGGCCGTTAATCACATAATCGGCTTATTCCACTAATTTAATTCCCTCACATATATTACCAACGTTGATTCTCCGATCTTAGACAAAGACCAAAACCGGAGTCAGATTTAATTACGAAGTGCCATTCTTGTTTACACATCCAGTTCAGGAAAAATGAAGTTCAGCTGAAAGAAAACCTCTGGGGTAGTGTGAGTAAACATGATCGTGTATAACTACGGCCGAGAGAAACTAAGATAAAATCTATCCAAGCGTTTCTAAAAGGGAACATGTTCCAGACTTTATTTGATTTATCATGCATATTATGCAGTGGACATTTCATGCTGGAAATATAAATCCTCAGAGGACGTCAGGTTTGCATCAAAATATTCTTCAGCGGTTGGGAATAAATATAATATTATAATGTTATACTCATTTCTTCGATTAAACTTATGTCAGAATGTTTAACCGAATTCTTTTAATTAATACATATTTTGCATGCATATGTTAGAAGCCTAATAAATGGAGCTTTATTTTATTCCACAATTACATTCATGCGTTGGAGCGTCCCGATTTCTGAATAGCATTGCAAGTGAGGAATGCAATGAGAAGTAGGCAGAAAAATACATTTTTGTTGCAAACGTGTTTTTCTATTTTTTCCCACTATTAGAGTCATAGGAAAAATGTGCCTAATATCACACCCCCTTTTAAAATTTGATACATTTTTATTATTATTCAAAATAATCAATTACTTTCACTTACAAAACATCTTAGAAATAACAGAAAACGGGCTTACGTTAAGCGAAGGTGAAACATTAACCATTGTGTAAGTCGACTGGGACATTATTTTGAGTAAATGTGTTTTGTTTTCATGCTATAATTTAGTAGAGTTTAAAAAAATGTAAAGTGTTTAAATATATTATAAACCAAAAGTATTAAACATCAATATTTTTCCCTAAAATGTTGCATACGTTTTTTAAATTTAAAAACGGTAATTAAGATCAAAGATAAGACGCACAGTTAAATTCATTTAGGTTATAACGCCTATAAATCCAGCACCTCCAACAAACTAAAACAATAATTTACCAAACTTTAAAAAAGCTTAAAGCCTAAAACAAAGATCATTTTAGAAAATTTATCGTTAATTAATTTCGTTAAATATTAAAAAGAAAAAGATATTAATAGTAGTTTAAAAACTTAAACACTATCTATTTACCTACTTTTAAACATTTTTGGCGATAAAAATACTTATTTGTAATTTCTTAGTCATGGCATTCTACTTAATTATTCATTGCAGTTTTTTTTCTTAATTTTGCAAACCCATAGGTTTTCCTATTTTGAAAATATTTCATAATTTGAACACTTTAGATGGATTTTATTCACTTCGTAATTAATCTTTTTTACGATGAAAAAAAGTATTTATCTATTGCTGCATAAACACTAGTACACAGTTTAATTATTAAGTTAAACTTTTTTCCCAGTGCAATGCGAACCTTCGAAAATAAGTTTTTCTCAATAATTCTCTCACAAATTGAGCGCACTAAACATAAAGAATGAAAGCGTAAGTGCAAGCTAGGAGGGAAATATTTCTTAATTAAGGAACAAAAAACTTCAAAGTAATTAATGTGAGCATGAGAATAAATGAAAATATATTACATAGAACTTTATCGTGAGAAAGCGTGAAGTAACTAAATAGATTGCCCCTTCTTTAAGTCAAAGTAAGCTTGCTAACAGGTGCTGTTGACATTCTAATTACCTCAGAGTTCCGTGCACTTTGCGGCCAAGAAAATTCTAATGCAAGCATTAATTAAACGGACGTTTTGTCTTTGACTTCTGCTTTGCTTCTGGCGTTATTAGATGTTTATTAGCTTAATCGCGTCTTGAATACATATACATCACTGAAAATGTCCCGCTTTGCTCTAAAAACAGTATTTTCTTTGAAAAATATGACTGTTGAAAATAAATTACATTAATATTTTTTTTAAGCTTAAAAAATACCCTACTATATGGATATTATAAAAAGTTTCATTTTAATAAACATTTATTGGTAGTAGTTATATTTATTACTGTAAAACGAAATTTATTCGCTTTTGTTTTAATCCAAATATAACTTTATAAACAAAAGGAAGCTGATGCGTATAGTAGGGTGGAGCGAAAAATTGAAAAGTGGAAAAAAAAAGGCGACGCGGGGTGCAAAAGAGGCTTTAACCCCTTAACGGTCGGGCAATTTTCAAGAAAACGGTCTTAAAAGTGCCTATTTTTTTTTATCCCAGAAAATTATACAAAAATATGTGTATAAACAATATATATCTTCATTTTTAATTTTTGATTTTTTTTTTTTTTTTTTTGAAACTTTAAAAACTTCAGCCCGTCATTTACACGGGAGCGAGAAATAGAAGGCGAAAACTCAGCCCGTCATTTTCACGGGAGCAAGAGGGAAGGAGTTAAACATATAGGGTGTTATTAGTTGAATTTAATAAAAATATACGCTGTTAATAAAGAAAAATGTCCAAAACAAATTTGAGAGGCAGGTAAAATTTGCGTTGTTGATATGCCCTTACAAATGCTGATATAAGTTTTCGAATTTTTTTCCGAAATTTGTTTATTAGCAATAACGTGATTGCATTTGCAAAACCAGTCTTTCTAAAACTTAATGTTCACTGCATGAATAATGAAAATAATGTTACCTTTCACGTGCTGATTATGTTTCGTCTAAATTTGGTTCTCGAAATGCATGCGGTTTTACAGATCGAATGCATAAGAATTTTTAGATAATCGATTATTGATGCTTTAGTACCGGAAAAAGATCCTATAAAATATAAGAAATCAAATGGCTTCATTCCAGTACAGAAGAAGCCAACTGACGAAAATATACTTAATAAAACTGAAAACGTTTAGTGGTAAAACCACAAATTTATCCGCTTGGTAGATATAGTAATGTCTTAAACCAGATACGAATAATATATTGTTATTTTAAATGATGTTAAAAAAAGATTCCAGCATAATACGAGAAATTAAATGACTTGGCTACAGTGTAGAAGAAGCTAACTGCATAAAATAAATTTAATAAATCTAAAAAGGTTTAGTAGTGACACCACGAATTTATCCGCAATGCAGATGAAGCAATCACTTAACCCATTTATGCTTGAGGTTGAAAGTTTTGAATCTTTGCATGAAATTCGTATATGTGAGGTAGAAAAATGGAAAAAGCAACAGTTCGCTGATTTTTTTTTATTTCATGCCATGTATGAGTAATATGGTGTTTTTGGTGCTATCCATTTTTGGAACACTAGGAAAAACCGTTGCTGCACTTGTTACTAAATGATAAATATGATTATTGTTGAACTTGGTGGTTATTCTGTATGATAATCAGATGAACACTTCACATGTAATGCAACATTACAATTTACACATTGAAATGTGGTGTCTTTTGTGGCATTGAGCGCAACGTGTTTGCTTGCCTTGTTTGATAAAAAAACTCTCACTCAACTGCTGTTCAAAAATGGAACAGTTGGCATAAATGGGTTAACCGAGTGTCAATAATATATTGTTGTTTCATATGTTGTTTAAAAAATCACTTGTAAGAAATTTCTACATTTAACGGCAAATCATGAAATTATTATACACGCTTCCCATTTTTTTTTTTTTTTTTTGTGCACTTCATTCCACTGAGGGTACTTTTCCTCCCTACCCATAATCGAATTAGTAGCAAACAAGATGTTTGCTGGCCAACAATAAGTACTGTTCGACCAATTGTTCGACGGAATTTTGATATTTAGACGCTTTTGCGCATGGAAGAAAAAAGAAAACGAATCCATTCGAGTTGGAGGGACGTTTGTCTTGCAGGTACGTTCGTTTAGTACGAATCTATGCGATATCAGAATCTTTGCTTCTCTGTTTGTTGAAAGCAACTAAATTGATAAACTGGCATGTAGCATCAGTTTGTAAGAAATCAAGTATGCTAAACGAACTAGAACGTTAACAAAAACGGCACATTCCTTATACCAGAAGTTCTTCCCTTGACCATGAATGGATTCTTCTTGGCACTCTGCCAGGGAGATCGCTATGGTTGATGGAAGAACTGTTTTCGGGACCGTTCATAAATGATGTCACGCTTTTTTCCGATACATTTGCACCCCCTCCCCCTTTGTCACAAAATGTCACACTTCAACAGACCCCTCACCCCCCTTTGTCACATGTCAGGCTGTGTTGCATAAAATATGTATCACTTCTTGTTAGCCCTCCCCTCCCCTTGTCACACTTTGTCACAATTTCACGAACCCCCCTCCCCTGTCGAAGCGTGACATCATTTACGAATGATCCCTTATGGTTATTTTTAAAAGTTCATTACGCAAACAGTTTACATTACTCAGCGTAATTAATTTATCTACATGTACTGCTAGAAGGAAATTATGCACTATGTATGCCTTTAATTTAATTTACGCCCATTAATACAATGCGATTTCTTTCAAGATAATCCTCAAATATTTGATAATTCAACGACTTAACTCAACTTTCAAATCTTTTGTTAAAAGCAAGGTATTCAGTTTCGTAAAGAAAATGTACTTTTAAATTACCCTGAAACATTGTTAGAAATTATTAAATCAAAATAAGGAATTCATATTTATAAAAATATTTTTCACTTCCGCTGAAGGAAATCTTGTGTTTGAAACTTTTACGTCTTTTGTATCTTTATACTCGAATCATGTCTTTTAATTCAAAAGCTTTTAGTTGACTGCAGGCGCCTTGCGGGAACCTTTTGTTTGAGTTAAAATAAATGATTTAAGATGCAAATATTTTGTTGGAAGGCATGAAGACAAAGGAAAATGATGCATTAGCAAAACAACAATAACTTTTCGAGGAGAATCTTCCGAATTGTTCCCAATGAATCGAAGGAAATTTCCGTGAAGCATTATCTTGCGGAGACGAAAGAAATGGTTTCATTAAAAGTTGATTTTACTTTTCTAAAACCATTAACTTTCTCTAAAAATGTTTAATATTTTCTGCTTGAAATAGCCTTATTTACCAAACATGTAATTGAAATTAATATAATATGTCTTAGGAATTAAATAAGGGACCGTTCATAAATGATGTCGCGCTTTTTAGCCTATGACGTAAAAGTAAAAAAAAAAAAATAAAGCATGAAAGAAGTATCGTAAAAATAACGTTAAAAATAAAGAAAAGTAAAAAAAAAGTGAAGTAATTAAATAAAGATTGAAAAATAAAAAATTTGAAAGTAGGGTTTTGAGATGGGGAAAATGTGTGTCTGTCGGTCTGTCGGTCTGTCTGTCGGTCTGTCTGTCTGTCGGTCTGTCGGTCTGTCCCCCCCTAATAACTTTTGAACGAATTGTCCGATTGGAAAAATTCTTTTTGCATTCGAAAGAGCTCGGCGAGGACATCTCATTTCCATATTTTACTTTTTGATTTGAACGATTTTTTGTTCAATTTTGAACAGTTCAAAAATTTTTAACATTAGCGCCTATGGACAAAATTGAAGCAAATTATGTAAACTCTGGGCACAAGACCCAAGTTTCTATTGCAAGCTTATTGAAAGGAGTTCTCGGCGTGAAATATTGATTTGAACAGTTTTGTTCATTTTTGAACAGTTCAAAAAAAAAAGATTGCGGCATTTTTCCATTATTCCGGCGCAGGCGATAAAGTCGCCAATAATGATGCAACTAACGCCAAACGGAATATCGTCGTTGTTATCCTTTTTTGTGTTCCGTCGCCAAAAATTTTGTTCGGTGAGATTTGCGCCTTGATAATAAAAAGGTACCAAATTCACATTAACGCATATGGGAAATTTCAATCCCATATAAATCCTGATCTAAACGACGGATTGGCTCGCAACAAACTTTATCAGAAAGATATTACGCTGTAGAACATGTACTGATACGAAGTTCAACAAGAACTGAACAAGCCTGTTTTCATATTAAATTTTTGATCGGGATTTTTAAGGGCATTTATCAATAAATAAATAAATGAATGAGTGAAAGAATGAATGATTGAATCGATGAAAGAGTGAAATAATTAATGAATGAATAAATGAATAAGTGAAAGAACGAATGAATGAATGAATGAGTGAATACATGATAAAGTAATTAAATGAGTGAATGAATGAAAAAATAAATAAACGAGTGATAACTACATGAATGAGTAAATGAATGACTGAATAAATGAAAGAATGAATGACTGAGTGAATGAATATGTATTATCTGTTGAAAAAAGTATATTTGAAGTAATTAAGAACTAAAGCTAAATGTGAAAGAGAGAGAAAGTGATAGCTATATTATAAATTTGAAGTTGGTTGTATACGGGAAAGTAGGCTCGTATAGTTCTAGACGGAACTTCTTGTTTCCCTTATATTTGACCCCTTCCCCCGTTGTCACATGTCACGCTATGTTACATAGACAAGGATGTCACACGTATTCCTATCCCTTCCTTCCCCTTGTCACACTTTGACACAATTTTACGAACCCCCTTCCCCCTCGAAGCTTGACATCATGAATGATCCCTAAGCAAGTGTAGGGGGAAAGTTTCAATGTATATTTGGGGGGGGGGGGGGGTGGCGCTTGAGGTAGTGAGATGCATAATGTATAAGCAAAGCTGAACTTGATCCAGTTTACTGTTTACGGTTAAGATTAATTTCAGCCTTGGTATAAGTCAAGCGATTAATATTTTGAGAAAAACGGTATTTTGTATTACGATTTTAACCAACCACGTGCAACGTAAAAAATGTAGCGAAAATTGCTCATTCCGAGATTTCCACGGGGATGAGCTTTTTAAGTGTATTTTTAAAATATTTCCCAACATGTCATAGTTAAAACGTCAGTAATTCAATTTTCCAAGTATTTGAACATAATTTAAGGTTTTATTCCAGAGATGGCTTTAATTGCATAAAGTAGACCAATTTTTAGTGAATCGAATTCGCTAAATTGCTTTGGCAACAAGTTTTCCACTTGTTACTCTAAATTTGAGAAGAACAACTTTTAGTTTTCTACAAAATTCTTGCACTTGTGGCTCTATATTTTGAGAGAGCAACTTTTAGTTTTTTACAAACAATGTCAACTTTGGTGTAAACGCAGCTTTATACACAGAAAAAAGCGAATGATTTTAAAAAATTGTAAACTTTTATCTAAATCAGATACATGGGCCATGGATGCGCGAAACTTTAATGGTCTGCGTCTCATTTTAAACTCGGCTGCATATACGACATTTCTGATTAGTAGGGTTATGAACGGGGGTCCAAACAGACCCCAGGTAAAATTCGCACATTAACGGTGGTTTAATTATTCTAAGCTTTAATTATGCCTTCATTTAATCAAGGGTTTCCACGCCCTCAGAGCGATGGCGCACCCCCTAAAAACTACGGAATTCCTTAAACAGAGGAGCCCTGCCAAATCAGCCAAACCTTCGACCCCCCCCCTCCCACACTGAATTTCAATGGCGTAGTCTGCACCCTGACTCCCTTCCTGAAGAGAATCCATGATTTAATGATACTGAATGGAATTTACGCTTTTTTTTGTGATGTTTTCTTCTGATTTCGTTTGTTATAACAAACTCGTTTTCTTGCCATGTTGCAGCAGCAAACCGCAACTTTCAACTGAAAAGCGGAGTCTAAAAGTATATTTGACGGTGGTGTTTTTTTTTTTTTTTACATTGGGACACACATGCGTCGTTTTCTAGTATTAATCGTTTGAACGGAATAATCTCGTGCGAAACAATCGATCGAGATTCTACTATGAATTTTTTAATCAATTTATTGATTAGTTTAAATGCAAAACTTCTTCACTTTTATTAACAACTAAAATACTACAATAAAACCTGTGTCCATAAATCTTCCTAAATGTTCCCATAAACTAATAAACTACTTTGTTCGTTCAGTCCCTTTTATCTATTGCTAGAAAAGAATCGGAACTAGCAAAAGCGCCGTGATTATCTGATTTTCTTTTCTAGTAATTGCCTAAATAATGCATCCCTTGGAAAACAAATGCATAGATGTGAGTCTTCCCTAAATCAATGATTTGATTTTCTTTTTTCTAAAAAAGTATTGATTTATGTTCAACGTTTTATTTTCTGTCTCCTATGAAAACTTTCAGCGCTGTTTCAAAAGTCTGTTTATTGACTTTTTGAATACATATATTTTTTCTTTTTCTTTCGTGACTCAAATTGGGTTTGCAATCAGGAAAGTATCTCAAATAATTCATCCGGATATTTAGTGACTTATTTCAGTATGTATTTTATATTTCATATTCAAAATTTTCCATCTTTTAGAACGTTCTCGTGAATCATAAATTCTACGATAAAACATTTTAAAAACTACAAAAACTAGACTATTTTCTGGGACATTTTATTTCAATGTTTTGTGCATCATTCAAGCAAATTCATAGTACATACTTTGGAGGTATTTTTGTTCCTGTAATATTAGTCAACATATGAAAGTATCTAATTTAGCTTATTGGCTTTGGATCATGACTAAAAAACACTTTATCATTTTAAAGACACTTGCAAAGTTAAAAGGCAGCCTAAGCACGTAGCAAACTATATTGAAGGGAAAAAAAATGTAATCATACTTTCATCTATGAAATCGGCAGTACTGTTATAAATTCAAGTGCATTAGGCCGAACATAGAGAACTAACGTTTTTTATACTTAACCTGTACGAAATGTTTGACAAGAAATGAATACAATGCACTAAAACGTATGGTTAGACCTATGCTATATGCTAAAATATGTGCTTACATAACGGCTAGTAATTACCGATTATTCCCCCCCCCCCCCCCAACTGCTGAGTAGGGTAAGGCGAGCTGTTCTCAAAACCTCTGTCTGTCACCTCAAAAAAGGGAAAGTACAAGTTTGATATTTCGTAAGTAGAACGTATACAGCGTCTAGCGGTGTACAACTTTTGGTTTCAATTGGATGTATGTTAATGTTATTTAGAAATACTGAATTTATTTATTTTCTGTACAGGAGAAAATTCAACAAAGTGTAAAATTATTACAAAAATATTTTCAACGGCGGATTTAGTTTTGATTGGGGTATGCAAGATAGATAACTTATTCTACAACCAGTTGGAACATATTTTTTTTTTATTATTATTCATTATTTGGCATGTATGACAAATTTTGGAGCGAAGTGTGGAGAAGGAGCAGGGAAGAGCGAGATTTTGCTCGAAAAAGGATAAGAGCCGCAGTAAAGAACTTCGTTGGCATCCATTGCTCCGATTTTATTATAAAAACTTTTTTTTTTTAATTTTTTAACATAGAAAAATAAGAAGTTATCTATAAAAAAAAGATAAATAATATAATCTATTACAAATGAAAATCGTCATTGCCCTATCGTATGAGTATGCGGCATGCAAAAGATCCCTTGAGTAGACATTTGGCTTGGATGCTCGCGGCTAAATTAAATACCTAGGGAATTCGCATTAATTAGACCTCAGGTGCAGCCATCTAGTGGAAAATGAGCGTCAAAATTTTCAAAGTGGTAATGGAATACGCCGACAGCGGTGCTACATGAAATAATGGATGCCTATTTCCGGGGAATCCACTAGGTTTGCAATGGTTAGTAAACCATACGCAGGCCCATTACAGAAAAAGAAAAAAAAAATGTTTTAAAATTATTCTGTGCATGTTGCGGAGCTTCAGCAGAACAACTCAACAAAATGGCTGCTTCATTTCCTTGATGTACGATAAATAAGAAAGTAACACTATAAAATAAAATTACTTTTATGGGTCATTTGGCCGTCTTTGGACTATTTAGGTATAGTATATATGGTATATTCCATGCTTTGCAGCCCCCCAGGGCAAAAAGTGGTGAATAATTGCAGAGTAAGATAGGTCAAATAATAAAAAACCATGAAATTATCAACTTTTCGTTTATATATGTAAGGCTATAGATACGCAAAAGCTGAAGAAAGAGCAAAAATGATCCCTACGGTCTTCCCCAGAATTTAAAGCTTTCTTCATCACTAATTTTATAATAGTTTGCAATTCTGAATATAAATAATTTTTTATGATTTATAAGGTTTAAGCTAAGGTAAAGTATCCTGAAACATTTATAAATGCTAATGAAGGAAGTGATTTATTTGATGTACGTTCACAAGACTAAGTAGTAATTTATGAACTAATTCATCGTAGAAACTATATTCATAAATCAGCTGTTTGGACGCTAAAATTTTATGTTTGAAGTTATCTTAATGACTTGGAAAATCGCAAAGCTACTTTTCCATCCCGCTTGTTAGGGATGACTCACGAAGTTATTTACTAGTTCATTGATTTTTATGCTGTTTTGGGCATGGTTTGAAATTGAAATGGTTAACATCTCTCAGACCAGATCATTAAGGTTAAAAGGAGTATGGTTGATATTATAAAAAACTAAAATAAAAAAAGGAAAATTTTTAAAGAAAAATGAAAGAAAAAAAAGAAAGAAGATACTTAAGGATCACTAACACAATCAAAAGATATTGATTTATGATTCGTGAAATAGTAATACAAATAAAAGTTGTCTCGACTGGTAAGCGTTTTGAAAAATAATTTTTAAGGAAGATTTGGCTGGGCAATGATTTGAGCTTCAGCAGTCTTTTTTTTTTTTAGCTTAGTTGTAAACATTAGCTTAGCAATTATAAAAGCAAATATCTCAACAAAAATATGCATGTACCATTCAGCTCTAAATAATTTCCGGAGTGACATCTGAGAGGACCGTTTTTAAGTGTCGTCTGCTAGAACTAGATAACACTTTAGCGCAGTTGAACAGAAAAAACGAACCTTCACGAACACTAACGATTCCACCATTATTTAGATTATTGTATGCTTTCTTTCCATGCATTAAATTAACGTTGCACCAAAAATATTTAAAAAAAAATGTTTTGCATTTGATGAGTATTATTATAGAGAAATTGATTAGTATTTTGTTCATGTTAACACACATGTAATATTCTATTGATGATTGCCGATTGTATTCCACTCTCTTTGCATTTAGTTTCGGATTGAGAGGATATTGTATTCTTCCTTTAGGGCTGCTCTCACTCGGTGTTAAGGGGGGGAAACAGGTGTAGGACGGCGTGTTAAGAGTAATTTTCATGAAATTTTTTAACATATAAAGAATAAATATATTTTATTGATATTTTAAGTTTATTTTATAGATGTATTGAAGAACATTTACTGAAAATTTCACAAAAATTGTTCTTGAAAATCCCGGAGATATCAACTGTTGCACATTTGCGTACATTCTGGAAGTCACATTTTTTATCTAAAATCAATTCTCAAAAAAAAATGTACTTTTTTTATAAGTGCCTCTTCTATTTGAACTAAAATTATCATAAAAAATCAAAAATTTCTATTTTTTTTAGAGCAGGAAAATTCTAATTTTTTTAGATCTGACATTTTTTTTTTTTAGATCTGGAAAACTAAGTACGATTTTTGACCTTCTTTTTGTTCTTGTTTTGCAATAAAAAAAGTAAAAATAAAGATATGTTTATGATTGTCGTTCAAATAGAGCGTATATATATAAAGAAAGTGTGTGCTAAATTTGATAAGGATTAAACAAAATCTCTGCGAGCTTGTACGCAAATTCGAAAAAGGTAGTTTCGGAGAAAAAACGTTTGAAAAAGAGAGTAGCAGTGAAGGTAAATTTAAGGCAGTAATGAATCAATTTAAAGACTGATTTTTAAATGTGAACGTCATCACAGGGTCACGAATAATATAAATTTCTATCCGAGGTCTTAATTGTTAAAAGAGACAAAAGAACATCTGCTAACATTCTTGTGTTTCTCTCTAATACCCTTCAAGTCATTCATGAATACTACCTGCTCGAGCGCTCCAAAAGGACTCTCGCTCAAATGCTTATAACTTTTAAACGGCTTGGAACTTTGCTTTGAAATTTTCAGGGTATATTATTGAATAGTTGTAGAATCTATTAATGTGGGGAAAAATTTATTTTTTGAGACCTCTATATCTATTCCTCCCCCACCCCCAACTCTCCAGCAGATGTCACTGCAATTTATATAGCACTCAATGGCGGGGGTGTGTCAGCTGGGAAGCTTACACTGTTAAAAAAAACCTAGATTTTCAGATTGTTTTTTGACTGATTTTAACGGAAGATTTCCGTTTTGCTTCAATACATGGTTTTTTTTCTTCCAAAAACGGAAATATCACGTCCTGAAAATACGAGAACGGAACTTTTCCGTTTTTCGGTTACTGTATTTTCACAACCTGATTTGGATTAACGGAGAAAAAAGAAATGGAACTTCTGTCAAATCTCGGGAAAACATAATCAGAAACAGAATATTTCCGACAACTCTGCTGCCATTCTTTTCCGTTATTTTCAGGAGATTTTTTCTTTTTACAGTGTACTAATTAACCAAAATAACGTGGGAGCATATGAACAGGAACTCCAATTTCAAGAGCACAGGGCTAGCGAAGCACACGGCAACAATAATTGTAAAAAATCATTTTTCCAACAAGAATTGCTCTTTAATTGATGTGTTTTAGTGTTCTAAAATCCTCAGCTTAGCAGGTTTTGAGACAACTTGAAACATAATGATATTATTATCCAGTATCTTCGAATTGTGGGCAGGCAAATGGGAATAAAAATCAGATGAACTTAAAAGTTCTAAATTGAATGTTCTGAAGTAACTTTAAATATGCATTTTTTGTGCGAATAACCCCTTGTTAAAGACAGTTTCCATTAGTTTGAAGTGAATAAAAAATAAAAAACTCTGAAGTACCCCATAGCCGTTAGATTTTTCATTTCACTTTGTAAGGAATCAATAGTGAAAATATATAAATAAAGCTGAATGGCAGATTTTTGTGATGGCAATAATTGTAAACATATATTTTAAAGTCTAGAGGAACTTATTTAAGGCAATCTGGTTCAGGGAATACGTCAATATGAATGGAATATACTTTCTAAGTTTTTAAAGTCGTATGACTATGTTCACAGCCAGTTTTTGTTTTAGTTTCTTCCGAACTAGAAGGTTAGTTTTAAATTTTGCATTTCGTTGTTGAAAACCAAGTTAAACTGCATAAAAACTGCATTTTTCTTTTTGAAATTTTTAGTACATCTCATTGAGGAGTACGATATCCTATTAAATATGACAATAACTCAAAAGAGGATTCCAGTTTTGGTCACAATCTTATTACTTTTTCTATAAGAAACATATCTATCGTAAACTTGCATTGATATTTACTTAATATACATTTATTTTCAACTTTTCTGTATCTTATTCTATTTTTTAAAGTGATTATTATTTTTCTTTTTTCAAAAAAAAAAAAACAGGTACATTTGAATAAAAAATGTGTGAGATAAAATATAAAAACTCTTATTGATATAAACAAGAACACCTCGTTTAAGCCTTTGTATTTGTTAAATATAACATGTGCAGCAACAAATAAATCTACTATACACTCATACTCCTTAATGACATTAAATAAACCGTTAAAAAATACAAGAGATATCACGTATTTAATCTCTTCTACAGTTTAATTCTCAGCTACATTAAAATTGATTTTTTTATTATAGCGTATTCCAATGTTAGCTTTATTTTACCAAATCATTTTTCTCTCGGCTTCGTATTTCAACTCGAAAAAGTGATTTGTCGGAATTCCATGTGGTTTTCTTTTTTATTGTTATTGATGTATTAAAGTTTCTATTTTCACGTTTTTACGTTATCATATTTAAAAATATATTTTTTATTCCCTTTCTGTATGGAATTCAGCAGTAGTAAGAGAGAAAACTCGGAGTTGATATTAATAGGGAATAAATAAATAACTTCGCTTTAGTTTCGTGCATATTTTTTTACTGAACTATTTAAGCGATTAAAGAATATTCTCGCGATGGAAAACTGAGCTTGTTTAAAAATATATGAAAAAATGAAAAGTGAAATAAAAGGATTTCTTCTTCTTCTTCTTCTTAAACGATTCCTTTCACGAAACTATACTCTAGGGGCGATAACATAAAATGCAGATAAGTATAAATCCTATGATTGGATTTCCTTTATTTGTGTATAAATCATTTCTTGGAAACCAAGAAAATTACGGAACAGAAAGATTTTTTTTTTTAATTCTCATTATTGTTATTTTTGTTATTTTTGTCATCTGACATCATTATTGTTATTTTTGTCATCTGACACGTTTTCTCATTAAAAATGTAGGACAATATAAAGAGCAAATATTGCTAAGTAAAATGTTAAAATCAAATATAAAATAGCGTATGATACTTTTTTTGCTTTAATCACACTAGAAAGCAGCATTAAATTTTAATCAGCATTGAATTTCGACTTTTTGATACGTGAAAGACAAAAGAATGTCGTTTCTATATTAGCCAATAGTCATGGAACATAATATGGAATGTCATCTACCTTCCTTTTATACATTTTTAAAAAAACTTCTCGAAAACTACATGACAAAATGTTCTAGAACTTTTCTCATGTAAAAGGCATGCTTCTCTTTACTCTTTCCAGTAAAAACTGCATCACGTGTTCATTTAGAGGACCTAGAAAAAGTTGAATAAAATAGAAGATTCTTCCATCATTCTGTCTGGTAAAAGCTGTAAATTTCGCTGAAGAATTTACTTGTTTTGTACAATAGTTTTACCCATTTTCATAAAACTAGTACCCATATTCAGAAACCTATAATCATTTCTTTCTGAAATTCCAATTTCCCCAGCATGTTTCTGGCCAATAACACGCAAAATTTTAGCAGAAAATTGCAACAAATTTACAGAAAAGTTAAGAACATACAACAGAATCAGTATACTTAATTTAGCATTACATAAAACTAATATTAGATGAAATAGGAGAATTAAATTTTTACTGCGCATGCTAGAGAGACATTTAGCTTTTATGAGCTTCATACCCAAGTATACATTGAAAATCCGAAAAACATGTCAGTTAATATCTTGAAAAAAATAAAATTGAAAAATATTGGCAATTTAGTTAATTGTTTTTCATATATTCTTGGAAAGAGATGAATAGAACGAAAGCTGTTCACAAAACAGCCGCACGTATTCGCAATCATTCAGTACATCTATACTCAGATTTAGGATGAAAATTCAGTATTTGTTAAGAATATCTTACCATACTTACCAATAACGTAGTAAGCGTTTATTCACAAATGCGCAACTTCTGATGACTTTGAGCTCATTTGACTGATTTGTGAAGCACCTGTTCGTACTCGTATTTATGTCATTTTTCTCAATCGTTGAAAAACAACTTACTAAATTGTTGTTGTTTTTTTTTTCTTCAAAGATTGAGAGAACTGGTATAAATACATAAATACGAGCACTAAGGAGATGTTCAAAAAGATGTTGCAAAAATTGCAAAAATGTCTGAAATGAAGTTGTCCCGTTACTTTTGGCTATGAAGGGTATGTAAAAAGAAGATAGTAACTACGTAACATTAGGTATGTTTTTCCTTATGATGCTTTTAAATTGCATTATCCAAAATTTTAAACACTTCCATATGCTTTTTTAACTTACTTTATATTTAATGATTCACAACACACGCATGACTTAAAATCAGCATAAAACGCGATGTCTTTTTAAGTATTATCACTCTGAATTACTGTGTAAATACTATGTAAAAATAGCAACTGAATTTCATTTTTTTTTTCTAATTTCAAAAACTTAAAATGCACATTTGCAATTAAGTTTCTTGCACAAAAGCAAATTAAGTGTTAAATAATATTTATTTAAAAAAAAATATGATCGCCTGCTTCGGTGCAAAACATTTATTTTTACCAGGAATAAATGAATTGTCAGTGAAAGACTAACAACTGTATTTTTATCTTCCTAATATGATGTAGTATTATTTTGTATTGATTCCTATATCTGTCATCCAAAGATGAATTACTGAATGTATATAAGCACATAAATATTTCTGACTTTTGCATTCTTTCAGTTCTTAGTTCTATCTATAATTTATCAATGTCAGAGACATAAAAGCATCTAAACCAAGGGTGTATTTGAAAAAGTCTTTGGAAACTGGGTGAAGGCACTGTGTAGCAATCAAAGAAATAGCCAAAAGTGAAGTTAAAGATAGAATATCAAGAAAAAAAAAAGTTTAGAAAACGTTATAACAATAACCTTTAACTTACAAATAGAATGCATGCCATTCCTAATTTTTACATACCTGTGCATTTATTGTGAAATAATAATCTCAAATGTCATGAAAATACCTAATTGTTGCCCACGTGAAAAATCAGAAACTTTGGAATAAGAATTAATCAGGTCACCACAATAAAAACTTGCAAATACACAATTTATGTTTATAGTTAAGAGCTTCTAATTGTTTCAAACCGGGGTGCTGAATCGGAATCGGGATAATTTTGGAGTAAAAGAGTCGGAGTAGCTTATAAATGCGTAAACTCCGAATCGGGGTACTTTTTGTTATTGCATCATTTCAAAACTCAATATTTATTATTAAGCCAAAAAAAAACTGCAGTTTAACTTTAAAAAAAAAGTAAAGGTATTTGGAACACGAAAACTGTACAAATATAAACTTCAGTTTTTCTTCTACAGTCTTTAGTGTTCCAAATACCTTTACTTTTTTTTTTCTTTGTTCTGCAGTTTTTCTGTACATTCCGTACTAAAAATTAGTACAGTACTTCTTCTGCAGTTTTTAGTGTTCCAAATACCTTTACTTTTTTTTTCCTTTCTTCTGCAGTTTTTCTGTACATTACATACTAAAAATTAGTACAGTATTTCTTGCACAGTTTTTAGTGTTCCAAATACCGTTACTTTTTTCTTTTTATGAAGTTTTAATGTACATTCGATGCTCAAAATTAGAGCAACATTTCTTCTAGTTTTAGCGTTCCAAATACCTTTAGTATTAATTTTGGCTTTACTAAAATTATTTTGCAGTTTAACTTTATACCACAGCTATAACAATTAATACCGGATGGCATCTAACTGTTAATAAAATCATTTTCAAAGGAAATTATGCTTAGTTCACAATACTATAAAATTAGAAAAAAAAATGCTTTAGGAATGCAATCATTATTTATATTTCCATCATTATAGATAGGCAGGGATTTAGCATGCAACAGTTTTTGACAGCTCTTTGAAACCTATGTTTGTAAGAAATATGATTAATAAGTGTAGTTGATTAATGAATGATAATGTTCGTAAATATGTAGACAAAATTAATTAATTTCAATAGAATTCATACAATTGGTACATATAATTCATAAAAAAATAGAATGAAGAAAAATGAACAAAATTACTTAACTATTTCTTATAAGATAAGAAAATATATTAATTAAAAAGCCAGAGCTTTGTGGCAGCTTTTTAATTTCTGACGAAAAGCTGCTAACAGTGTACTTCAGTGTATAATCAGGCAGAGGTGGTTTTGTAACTATTTTTAGCGTTTATTAGTTTGATACAGCTTTGGGAGAGAACTGCTTTCCCGAAGACAACGTCCAATAAATCTCCAACGAATTTACTAGGTAAATATCTTATGAATCCAAACATTAAATGCGAGAGATAATAATAACCAAGAAAGCATTTAATTTGGTCGATAAGAAATGGTCTGTATTGGATATTAGAATGTATGAACGTTTGATTATTTTTTTAAGTCAAACTTTAGCGAATAGAAATGTTAAAAACAGTGTCAGGGTAATTTCTTTTTAATTAACACTTTTTTTAATTTTAATTTTCTAAGCAATTCAGTTATTAATCATGCTTCTAATTTATTAGTGTACCAAGTATCATATTCCGCAGTACTGCTTTCGAAAGTCAATAAGTAAAAATTCTTAATTTTCGTTAAAATGTTGACATTTTCCATATTCTATAGAAAACTGAAAATTTTCGCTATTTTCCGTAGTGACAACTATCCATACTGTTTGGCATCTCTGAAACAGTAACTAAAATATTTTAAGAGAAAAGTATGCTTACATACTAAAGAGCGATATTTAAAATGCAATTATAATTATAAAAAAGATAGGCAGAGATATCTGGTTTTCAACATGCGACGCTTTTTGTGACAATTCCCTATCAGAAATCTATAATTGCAAGAAATATAATTCGTAAGTCATTCATAAGAAATTATTTAAAACAAATGCCCTTTTAATTTATTAAGGATTCAACACACACCAATCATATACATATATACATATTACTTATATTCTTAATATTACAGATACAATCTTTAAAAAATTAAAGATAAAACGTTGCTTTTATTAAATAATTTCTAATGAACATAATAAATAATGTAAATTATATTTATCTCCACGGATCTAGTTATTTATAACAAATTGGCTAGTTAATATATAGTGAAACAATAGGGGGTGCGAGTCCGGGGAATCATACTTACATTAAGCTTCACACTCTGAAAAATTCCGTATTTCTTAACTTGTATACATCTCATGCATATGAAACTCGTGAAAACATAATTTTGTGTATCATTAACCATATACCATGTGCATAGATGTAAATCTCTGAGCTTTAAAAACTCAGTTTACCTTAATTTTTATTAGTTAAAAATTTCCTTGATATATAAATATTATTAGAATCCAATTTTATTCTACCCAAATTAGAATTAAAATTTTATCAAAACGTTTGGCAGTGGTTGCTATTTTAAAAATTTGCGTTTCCTTTATATGTTGATAAATAGTAATTCCCGCTGCTGAAGTATTCGCTTGAAAGTCGACGCATGCCCCCCCCCCCCCTTCCTCCATCTTTTAAACGACCAGAGCTTTTAAAAACCAATACAATTTTGTGAATGCTTAGAGATACTCCTATACATATCCATAGCCCTTTTTCGAAACAGAAGTTTTTAAAATTAAAAAGTAATTTTAAATTTTTAAAAGAGCGACTTTAAAGAATACGTATTTTTTCCAACCCATTAAGTTCCAAATAAAAAACTAAACGATATATTTACAGTAATTGTCCTTATAGCGGAATTCAGCGTGAAAAAAATATAAAAACAACTTACATCTATTGCTGCTTTTTCCAAGTGGTTTGAAAATAATTTGTCTTATGCATGGCTCTGAAAGACTAGTAAGGTACAGGAAATCACGGGATTTTTTAAGCTGCTATACGTTCTTTGTATTTTCCCCCTTCTGTTCCCGGAATTAGACAAAAGGGGAACCGGTTTAGCCGGCCGGTCCCTCTTTTTTGCACATGTTGGTTCTGTGCTTCTGTGGCAGTTATGCTATTTATTCTGAGAAATTTGGAAAAGCGTTTGAAACATTATAGAATGGTTAGGACTACTGATAATTTTCTTTTCATTTTTTTTTTTTTTAAATAATTATTTTTCATTATTTCTGTCATTACTTCAGGTTTCAAAATTTTTTTTTTTCCTTGTTATATCCCCAGAAAAAAACAATTATCCTGTTAAAGAGTACACTCGAACGCTTTTAAACCATTTATACCAACCAAAAAAACTGCATTTCCTATATTAAATTAGGAATCTCGTTAAACGCAGGCTCGTTACTGTGTCCTGCTGCATTATTTTAGAGGAAGGAATATCCATTCAGTCATAAAAATTAATAAATAATTTTTTAAATGCATAAATAAAGCGAATCATTTAAGTGTCCCAGAAAGGTATACAATGAAATTAGCTACTATTTTCATACTCTGATTCAATCTAAAAATACCAGCTTTTAATTTGAATAATTCGAATTCGTTTATTTTTAATTGTTTTATTTATGTGGAAATAATCCCCCCCCCCCCCCTTTAAAATCTTCAAAAATTAATTTCCCGAGATACTGTTTTTTGTTATTTTTCAACTCTGTTATTTTTGCCACTGAGAATTCTTACTCCTAAGCTGTTTTATGAACCAAATAGCACATATTCTAAGTTCCGATTTGAGTTCTTTGAGTTGTGAGGTATATATGTAATATATATATTATTCTTGTTTTATATACAGAGCATGCTTTCATAGCGCAATTCAAATGCTTCACTTTTCGCTGCTGGAATTAACTAAAAAAACATTTTTAAAAACATAAAGACAGGTCCGTCATGGGGACACCCTTTACGGGGGGGGGGGGGGAGTTGGATAGGGTGATACCCAAAATGAGATAAATAGTTTTTGAAATATTTTTTGGAAAATAATAGAGCCGATTTCAAATTATAAAATGCACTAAAAAGTGATAAATAAACTAATTCTTTAAACAATATCGATACGACTTTTAAACATAATTTTTGAAGTCGGTGCAAAATTATGATGGATTTTGCTTTATGATTACTTTTGTAACTATGAATCAATTACAAACATAAATGGCCTAGAGTTTGCAACAGGTTCAATGCAAAATAACATCATAGTGTAATGATAATTAGACTGTCATAATTTTGTACAGACTTCAAAAATTACGTTTAAAAGTCGTATCGATGTTGTTTAAAGAATTAATTATTTTTTCACTTTTTAGCGCAATTTAGAATTTGAAGTCAGTTCTATTTTTTTCCAAAAAAACTAACCGCTTGTATGATAAATTCCGTTTTGAAATCCACTTTTAAAGGTCACTAAAGCAAACAAACTGATTGGACTTAATTTTTTCTTCAGAGAAGCTTTCAGTCAAACTTTTGTTATAATTGCCTTTAATATTACAGCTTAATGTCAACAAACGTTTTTAATCAAAGTTTTTGAAAACGTGTCATTCAAACAATCTTTGTTAGTAAAATTGCCAACAAAGAAGAATCAACCCAACCCTTTCCAATTAAAATAAAAAAATACTTTTTTTCACCTATAACTTCTCATAGGTGAAAAATAACTAAACTCAGAATTTTAACTAAAAAACAAATGTAGTAAAATTGATGAGCGATATTTGAGTTAGACGACCCTCTATCGATTAAAGAAAAAATCATCAAAATCGGTTCATTTTGTAAAAGTTATGGATCATCATCAAAATGTTTTGAAAGCAGTCATTTTTGTTTTCAAATTTTACGTTTACAATTTCAAATCAATGTAAAGTGAAACTGTCGTATTTGGATTTTAGTTTTTTTTTTTAATTTCTTTATATTTTTTATCTTTTTAAAAAAACGTGCATTTTGAGCATGAAAAGTAAGCAACTCTTTTTAGTAATACTCATGTGAAAGAGAAAATTATTAATCAATTATCATCGGAAAATTTAAGTTTAATGTCCAAAAATAATTCTATTTATTGACTAGCATTATGAAAGTCCAATGGGATAAGGCTTGTATGTAAATCGGTAAAAAAAGCAGGAAAGTTATGCAAATTGCATTTGTACAAACATGGCAAATCTGGTTAAGAATGCAAAAATTAAAAAAATACGTAATCGTATTATATTCTTTAAATTTTGATCATGAAGGGCATGAAAGAAAATTTATAAAAATAATAAATAATTGGATAATATTTCTTGAAGTTAGCAAAATAAAAATACAAGTAAGAAAATGTACTTACAGTGAAATGAAATCTTCAAAATCAAATCAACTTTCTCAAATAATTAGGAATGCTAATAAAATAGTCAATAGGATTGAACAAAGCAAATTCCGAACAAATTCTGGTAGGAATGCGGCCACGGTGATGGGTAGAAGGGGATGCCGGAAAGAAGTGTTAAAAATGTTTCCATAGTACGGGATCTCGTCCAATCACGCTATAATGTCCCTGGCACACACATGAGATAGTTTTACACCAATTATAAATCATGCATGTTCTGTACCATTACACAAATTTGATTTCCCTTTTTTTTCTGTATGCTGTAATTTGTGTACTATAATAAAAATTGTTTAAATACATTTTTGATCCTCCTCAAAATTCCTTCAATTATCAGTCCTTTCTTTGTTTCGAAAATTTTGTTTTTCTCTTACCAACAATATATTCTATTAAACAATATGATTTTTATTTTTTTTTTCGTGCATTTTTTACTTAAGAATAATAAAGAAACCATTTCAAAAAAAAAAAAAAAGACTTCAGTAATTAATTCATATCAACGTTTTTTTTTCTTTTCATTAAACGCTTTGTTTAATTTTACATTTTTGAAATTTCAACAAATTAAGATATTATTATTCTTCCAATCAGAGCTTCTATCCAATAATTTTTTCGCAAACTTTAGTGTTATTAAAGAAATATTTAAAATTTAATTAGTATTGCAACAGTGTCACACATTACCATCTTTTGATAAAATAATCTAAAAATTACACCATATGCAATACATTGTTTTGAACATTTTTTCTCTTGACGATCAGGTGCTTTAGTCATTATACTTTCAGCTTACAAAATGTGAGCACTAATGAATCAGGTATTGTACTTCCTTTTAAAAATGCACCTTTGTTGAAGTTACAATCAAAGTTTAGAAAAAAATTACTATTGCTGGTTATGTGATGAAATAAAAAAAATCAAGTGTAAGTGCACAATAAAAAAAATGACAAAATACAGTTGTTTTGTAGTATTTAAAAAACGGTAGAAACTTTAAAACGTCTGTACTTTTTTTTTCTTTCAAAGTACAGGCAGTTTGCAACATTCAACAGAACTACAGGAATTTTAAAATCTCTGCACTTTTTATTTTTTCCAAAGTTCAGGAATTTTAAAATGTTTAAGAAAACTACAGAAGTTTTAAAACGTCTGCACTTTTTATTTTTACCAAAGTACAGGAACTTTAAAATGTTTAAGAAAACTGCAGAAGTTTTAAAACGTCTGTAATTTTTTACGCATTTCTACAGTTGTTCTGCAGTCGTTTTTTAGCTGGGTATTATCATCATCATTATTTACAACTTTAACCCACCTCCAAAAAGGGAGGCTTATCAAATTATACCTATTTCCTTTTTGTTTATTTGTTTGTCAATCGCTAAGTTTTCCCTAAACGTATTGGATTTTGAAGAATCTTTTCTTAATTAATCGAGAGTTATCTCTCATAAGTAAACGAAGTTATGTACTTCGTTTGATCACATTTGATAATTAGATTTAAAATCATGGGCGAAAATTTTTTTGTTTTTTATCCATAACTTTTAACCAAAGGATCGATTTTAATGATTTTTTTAAACGATAGGGGATCGTCTAACTTAAATATCGTACATCGATTAGATTACAAATGTTATTTGAGAAAGAACGTTATGGGTGAAAAAATACGTATTTTTCTTCTAATTAGGAAGGCTTGGCTTAATATTTCTTTGTTGAGTAAATTAATAATACTAAATGTAAAACTCACTGTTAAAGCAGTTTCTTACAATTAAGCAGTGATATTAAAAGCCCAGAGTTAGAGTCGGAGTCGACAGTTTTCTAGTCAACTCGGCAGGCTAGAAAAAACGCCAAGCCAAAACTCATTTAAACTAGTCAAATTTACCTGAATTAAAAAACCACTAATCTGCTGATATGACACTTAATGTAAAGACAATTATATGTTAAAACGCAAAATAATGATTTGAAGGGGAAGGGGAAGGATGAGATATCGGATAAAACAATAACACAAATTGATAAATAACAAATCCTTTGATGATTGTAGAGCAGATGAATTATTCTTACTTACATTACCCCTTATTTCCTTCCAACATCTTTAGGGGGCGGGGATAAGAAAAAAATTAGTAGTCCCGAAGAAGAAAACGTAAGAATATTTCTCTCTCTCTCTGTGTACAAAGAAAAATCAACGTCCATAACTCTTGATTAAACACATTATTTTGACATTTTTTATAATAAAAATTTAATGTAAATGTGTAAATAAAAAATTTTAAAGATTTTTTGATTTTATTTCATTAGAATTTTGCCAGAAGCTGCAAATAATTTCACATTGGGATTTTGTTGGGGGGAAAACTCGTCAATGCATTTGCTTTGAAAGCGGATAATGACAGAAATAACGTGTTTGTGTGAAAAACAATCATAAACTTTACATCGCATTCCGCAAGATTTAAAATTACAATGCTAAAGACCTTTTAACCCCTTAAAGCACAAGTTTTTTTTCAGAAAAACTAGTATAATGTAAGTTGTTCTCCAGGTTGTTGGGGTGACTAGGGAGCGGGGGGGGGGGGGATAAAAGTTACATAGAAAAAGTATATTATACATAGAAAAAATATATTATTCAAATAAAGTTTAAACGGATCTCTGACGGGCATTAGAAATAAAATAACGCACGGGCATAGGCAAACTGTCCGGTAACTTTCGCCCGTGTCAGACACGGGCACATGCGTTAAAGGGTTAAGCCGTTAGCAAAAAAATCCACTGACTTGGGCCATGTTTGATCTTGCGAACGTGGGCGTACGAGGCCAGTCCCTTACCTCTACGTCGCTTTGCCAGCCAATTATTTTCCTTACATGCATAAAAATGTGCTTACAAAGTTGAAAGTATTTTTCAAAATCAATAATTGATTGAAATATGTCGCAAGATAATGCAAAAAGCGCTAAGGGTGTTAAAATTATTATTAGTTTACTCTTTCTGGAAATTAAAAATGTGATTCTATCACAAAACATGAGTTTTAATCCTATAAAAGAAATACGTGAGTAATACGCAGTTCAATACTTCTGAGAAACAGCCTTACAATTAGAAGAAAGGCTTATTTCCTTCTGAAAGTATCTATCGTTATTAATTTTTTTATAATATGTTATCAGTTTTAGAAGGGAAAAAGGAAATATATTATAATATGTTATCAGTTTTAGAAGGAAAAACTCCTAAATGCTTCTTTTGTTGCGCACTGAAATCATTAATTTTATTCCATGATAGATTATGTTTTTTTTTTTTTTTGGGGGGGGGGGGGGAGATCAAATCAATGTTTTAGTCATTTTAACCAGAAAAAAAACTAACTACACAATTGTACAAAACACTGTATGTTTCTATGTTTAGGGTTAAAAAAATCCAGAAACGATGATGAAGCGTTTAAAGGTTATGCTTGAAAATGGTAAAAATAGATACTCCTTTATTTCGATCAAAAAAAAAAGCAAAATATCAATTGTGAGCTATCTCTCGTCTTTTCTAGCTCGCATTTTTGCCGTAGAAACTGTAATTTCCGCTGCATTGTTTGCGAAAATCTGTCGCTAGATGAGGTAGTTCGACAGAAAAAGGAACCCATTTGTAGCGTGCTGATAAATCCTATGTGCACGTTTATGTATTGCGTCATTTACTTTCGAATTATTATGAATATTTTATATATTCTAAAAGGAAATCATGATGTTTAAACTGCGACTGAATGAGAACCATTAGGAAGAAAAGCAAATACAAAAATAAATAAATAAATAAAAATAAACTGAACAGTTAACCCATTTTATTTTTGATCTTACATATTTTATTTTCTAAATAGCCCCAGTTCTGCTGTCACACCTTTTAATGCAAAATATGAGGGTACATGCCTTCGATTTTGAAATACCCTGCAGAAAACTTATGTTCAATTGCAATTTCATCAAGAAGTTCGGTCTAGAACTATACGAGCCTACTTTTCTATGTACTCCCAACTTCAAAGTTGGGAGTATATAGGAAAGTAGGCTCGCTTTCTCTCTCTCTTTCTCATTTAGCTTTACTTCAGATATACCCCTTTTAACTGTTAGTACATATTCGTTCACTTACTAATTTATGTATTTATACTCTTTTAATTATTTTTTCCATTTATTCACTCATTCATTCACTTATTCATTTCTTCATACATTGATTCTTTCAATTACTCATTTATGTATTTATACTCTTTTAATTAGTTTTTCATTTATTCATTCATTTATTCACCCACTTAATCGTTCATTCATTCACTCATTTATTTATTCATACATTAATTATTCCTTCTCTTATTCAATTATTCATTCAGAAATTTTTTTAAAATCCCGGTCAAAAAATTTCATAAGAAAATAGCCTTGTTTAGTTCTGGTTGAACTACGTATCTATACATGCTCTATGCCCTAACATCTTTACGAAAAAGTTTGCTATAAGCTAATCCGTCACTAGAAGTTATATAGTATTAAAATTTGCCCGTAAGCCCTAACGTTATCTTTATTTTAAGAGTTCAAAAATTAATAAAAAATGTTCAAATCAAAAAATATTTTTCTCCAAGAGCTTCTTCCAATATTCTTCTGCATAGGAACTTGGATCTTATGTCCAGAGTTTGCATAAGTTGCTTCATTTTTGCTCATAGGCGCATATGTTAAAATTTTTTGACCTGTTCAAAATTGAACAAAATATTTGTTCAAACATAAAAAATAACATATGGAAATGAGATGTCCTCCCCGAAATCTTTCGAATGCAAAAAAAAATCCCTTAAAAGTTATTGGGGGGAGGGGCGACAGAGCAGACCGACAGACACACATTTTTCCCTTCTCAAAACCCAACTTTTAAATTTTTATTTTCAATCTTTATGTAATTCACGTATTTTTGACTTTTCTTTATTTTTAACGATATTTTTAAGATGCATAAAACCTTCTTTCCCACTTTATTTTATCTTTTAATTTTACGGGAAAGTAAGCTAAAATCTGCATAAATAAAATAAATAAATAACGGGAAAGGAGAAAAAATAAAATCCGGAGGAAAAACAAACTAATCAACCTTTAGAACAATTACTCGTAAGAATATAATATTTAATATTTTTAATTTCATAATACATGTCCTAACTTTATCATACTTTATATATTGCTTCAACCATCAAATCAAAAGTAATCAGTTAAAATGGTCTTCTCACACATTCATAATTATGTAGTATCTGTCATCAGTTGTTTGTAGTCTTTTTGCATTGTATTTCACTTGCAAAACACTAACAGTGTTTCTCTTCTTTTACGAATTCAAAGTAAAAATTTACCAAGGAGCGAGTTTGTGTAATTAAAACGAAAGTTCAGTCAAAACAATTAAACTCATTTGCTCCCTTTCTTTTTCGCCTACTTTTCGTGAAAAGTTTTAAAAAATATAATAAAGCATGAAAGAAGGATTAATGTATCGTGTAAGTGAAGTAATTAAATAAAGATTGAAAAATAAAAAAATTGAAAGTAGGGTTTTGAGATGTGGAAAAAGTGTGTCGGTCGGTCTGTTGGTCTGTCTTGTCAGTCTGTCAGTCTGTCTGTCCTCCATAACAGCTTTTGAACGAATCGACTGATTCGAAAAATTCTTTTTGCATTCGAAAGATCTCGGCGAGGACATATCATTTCCATATTTTACTTTTTGAACATTTTTCGTTCAATTTTGAACAGTTCAAGAAATCTTAACATAGGCAAATTAAGTAAACTCTGGGCACAAGATTCGAGTTCTTATGAACAAGCTCATTGAAAGAAACTCTGGCGTGAATAATGTTTTGATTTGAGCAATTTTTGCTCATTTTTGAAATTAACATAGCGCCTACGGAAAAATTTCAATCCTATATAAATCCTGATCTAACTGACCGATTTGCTTGGAACGAACTTTATCGGAAAGCTCTTACAACGTAGAACACGTACAGATAGAAAGTTTATTCGTAACTAACGAGACTATTTTCCTATGAAATTTTTTGATCGAGATTTTCAAGAATAGTTTTGAGATAATGAATGATAAATGGACAAATGAGTGAATAAATGAGCGAATGAATGAAAAAATAAGTAAATTAGTGAATAAATACATGAATGACTGAATGAATGAAAATATATTAACCGTTGAAAAAATATTTTTGAAACAATTAAGAACTAAAGCTAAACGAGAAAGAGAGAGAGCTAGATTATTAATTTGAAGTTGGGTGTATACGGGAAAATGGACTTGTATAGTTCTAGACGGAACTTCTTGTTTGTATCTGCAAAAATGAAAAAAAGTTATCCATATTTATATTTCTGAATTTTTAAAAAAAATTCTTAAATTTATGCATCTATAGTTGAATTATACAACCAAGCACTTATATTTTTTACTTATTACTTTTTATTTTAAAGTTTAGTTTAAAGATGAAACACTCATGAGATAAAAACATTAAATTTTTAACATTGTCATGAAAAAGTATGCTACAATTATTTTGCAATTGCACATTATTTTAGGAGCAAATAATACGTAAAGGTCAAAAGGTTAATTCTGACGTCCTTTCAGCTTAAATCTATGCATAAAGCGGCATTCATATATTCCCTCAAAATCTTTACCGACTATGTACTGCGTCATCACAGTGAATAAATGTTATGAGCAATTAATTATTTCTGTAGAAAAGCGGTACTTAAATGGGAAGTCGAACATGTGAAACGCATGAAGAGAATGATGCTTAAAATAACCAAAACGTGTTAAAACTTTCCTAAAACTGTTAAATAAATTGTGCAAAACATTTACTAAATATTTAGCATCAAAGAATCATATTTCTTTCAAAATATTGGATAAATTGGAGTAAGTAATAAGTAATACATTTGTTTTTGCAGTTTACGACTCTGATAGATATGGTAAATAACATTTAATCACATTTTAATAAAACGCAATAATATTAATGATTGTTAAGTGAATCATTTTCATTAAACAAAGCAATGTACATCTCAACTTGATTTTTTGTAAAAACTCGGATAATTCAAAATAGATTTGTGATTGAAATCGCCGCCGTTGTTAAAAAGCTTGTGACATATACAATCCGACGCCTGCATAAACCTACTTCCTCCCTGGCCATTCGATACCTTTTGGCAAAGCGTGGAAGAAGTGGGCTTATGAAAGCGTCGTCGAATCGTATCGCCGCAAGTTCTTATATTTTAAAGCAGTATCATGTAAATAGTTTTTGTATATTGGGGTATTTACTTGTTTTTTATGTAAAATAAAAGTTCAGTTTTGAGGTTTAGCTTTGAGTCAACGGAAAAGAACCTGATTACCATTCGTGATTCTGTGACAATAATAATAATAGTAATAATAAATGTAATAGTAATAATAATAATAATAATATAAAAATATATGCAATGCTTTATTGTAGTACCAAAACATAATTACATTTACAAAACGAAGAATAATCATAGAATTCAGCAGCAAGGTACTCGTCTTAAAGTGCTCTTTTCTCTAATGTCAGTGACTAAATTTAAAGAAAATCTTACACTTCGTTCTTTGTTCTAGAGTTCGTCTCTCAATCTGTGGATCGTATCCCACTGATGGTACGCGATTCGACTCCGGTAAGTCACGACATTAACAATATATTTAATTTCGTAATTATAAAACTGTTTTCCAATTGACTTTTAAAATTATGTTCAAAATATTAATATAATGGATGAAAGAAAGACAAGTTATTATTTATTCCTATTAATTTCAGAAAAAAATCGGTTAGTTTATAAATAAAGAAGATTTCAGAATATAGGGTGGTCATTAATTATTGTCATGGTTCCGTACCTCATAACTTTCGAATAAAAAATATTATTCAAAAACCGGTTATGTATTCGCAAATTACAACTCAAAGAATTTTACGTGGCAACAATGCGATCTTAGCGCATTTGCAGTCTGGGTAATTATGACGTTATAAATAAAAATGGCGACCGTGCAAAGAAAAGCAATTTGTGTATTGTGGTTTTTCTTTCTATAGGGGTTTGTCAAGAACAGTGTGCACAAGGCCCCTGTGCCCTTGATGAACTGAAGCGCAGAACTGTTACTGCGATCCAAAATGTTACCCCACAAATGCTGGAGAACACTTGGAGGGAAATCGAATTTCGTTTCGATGTGTTACAAGCCATGAAGGGCAGCCATGTGCAAATTCATCAATGTTTCTATTATCATTAATAAAATTCTTTGAGTTGTAAGTTACGAATACGTAATCCGTTTTTGCGTAATATTTGTTATTCGAAAGTTATGAGGTACGGAAACTCTGACAATAATTGATGAACATCCTGTATATCAATAACAAGCACAAAAAAATTTTAGAAGTAAATAATTCTCGATAACTGTTCTTTTGCTTAAAAAACGTTTCTCAATATACCGTTCAAAAGATCGTTAAAATCATGTGTAAATATGTGACATTAAAACAAATGAAGAAACCACAAAACTAAATACAATTTCAATGCGCAATGAGGTGGACATGTTTCTAGTAATATGATAGTAATAACGCATCATGTTGTAACTCCTTGTCCAAGCTCGTTTTTTGACTAGGTATATGAAAATATATCATAAATCGTTGGAATGAATGTATACATTTCTGCATCCAACAAATGTACAGAAACTACACTACAGGTAGTGAAATTGTGAGTAAGGGAGACTTTTTCCACCTTGAATATAATTACAATAATTTATAAAAAACTCTAAGGATTAAATTATTTTTTATTGTGAGAATGTTAGGTCATATAATAGGCGCGGTATTTGATGCAAGTATTTTACTAATGATAAAGATGAAAGTTATAGCTTCGATATGTTAAACGTAGAAAATCGATAACTTTAATCGTTTACACATCTTAAAAACAAACGAACTTCATCTTTAAGAGCTAACTATAACTTTATAATATTCAAAATCATATTGATTTCTTACTATTTTTCAACTAACCTAAAATGACCTGCAAAGAATAAGTAAGTAAATAAAAAATCAAATGAAGTAAAAATTAAAGTGAAACTTAAAAACGAAGAAAATTATTGCATTGCTTTAATAATGTTGCTGTGATATGAATTCGATATTTGAATAAAACCGTTATTAGTTTATGTGAAAAAAAATAAGCAAATCAGAAAGCGTTAAAGTTTTAACTGTATCATTCAGTTGTTTATAAAATTTAATTAGACTTACTTTGTATTAGTTTATTTCTGCTCGGTTCTAAAGATAAAAGAAAAAAGCTGCTCACAAAACAGTATTCTAAACTCAGAAGCAACTTAGTAGAGAAAAAAAATCATTAAAATATACAAGATCACA
This sequence comes from Octonoba sinensis, assembly GCA_038502835.1. Classification (NCBI taxonomy): domain Eukaryota; kingdom Metazoa; phylum Arthropoda; class Arachnida; order Araneae; family Uloboridae; genus Octonoba; species Octonoba sinensis. The sequence continues at coordinate 43,789,012 of CM076602.1, read as the reverse complement.
AAAAATTAGTTTGATTGAATTTGCAACTTTCTCAGAATTTTTAAACTTATCTTCTGATTGGCGCATGTATTCGAATTTGATTTTGTTTAAGGGTATGCTTTAAACTTCATTCTAAATAAAGTTACCAAGGAAATAATAAATAGCTCGTTAGTAAAGAGCTTCAGAAAAAAATATTTTTTACGTAAAGAGAAATTGAAAAAACACTTTTATTTGAATCATGTAGAACGCCAAACGAAGAAATAGTAATGCAGAATCATTTTCTTTTTACAATTTTATAAACTATTTTTTAAAAACTTTCATGTATTAGACGTTTTGCACATTTTGCATGATTTAAATACTTGAAAAGCATAATATGTCTTACTCTTTTTACATTTATTTTATTTTAAAGAGCTGTTTTCATAGTACATTAGAACAGAGTTTAACTTGTTTCCTTTTTTTCCAGATGTCTTTAAATTTAAATTTTTATTATTAAAATTATTTTTAATCGCTCGTGAAAAAAAAAAGTTGTAAAACGGCGTCACTATAATTTTTCGAGCTTCTGTCAACCTTATACTTTGACATTTTCATTGCAGAACACTGGTAACTTCACGAACAAATACTTTATGTTCATAAACGAGTTTCTTGGTGATCCTATCATCACGTTAACCGGTATATAGCGGGCTTCCTGAACGAGATTTGGGTGTTGTATGTGGTGGAACAGGGGTTCCCAACTATTGGGTCGGGACCCCATTTGGGGTTTGACTTACTTCTAATGGGGTCGCTACATAACCTTCAATTTTAAATTAAGAAAAAACTCTACTATATATACAAAATGACTTTTTCCTGGACTAAGCATCATTTTGAGTTATATTGGGCTGATCTTAAGGGCAGAAATTGCAAAGAAATTGTCCAGTGGCTGGCAATTCTCTTCAAATCTGATAGGAATAAAATCCATTAAAAATATTTAAAAGAAAGAAAGGTTCAAAAGATAGGTAAATAATATACAGAATTTGAATAAATTCAAATAGTTTACAGAAATATTTAAATAATATGCAGTGTTCTGTTTCATAATATTGTGACTGTCCATTTTTGTTTGAATCATTCCATTACTTATCTAGATGTAGCAGCTACGCATAACGTGATGAAACGTTCAACTGATCCATCCTTCTTATAGAATTACAGTTAAAAACTATTCAGCTCTTTTTCGCTACAGGGTCCATACGTGTACCAAATTTTGTTCCATTCCAAGCATTACATTTTCAGTTGGGGAGAACACGAAAAAAAAAATGTTAAAAGTTAAATTATTTCAGTCAAACCCCACTAGAAATTGTTTATTTTACAGTGTCCTGAGACATTATACTGAAGGGTTGGATTCTGAGACACATCTTGAAATACAACGTATCGTTTTTGTGTCAAAATACTTGTGTGAAAGTGCGTGGGGGCTTTACATGGGGTCACGGGTTTCTGTACTGTCAAAATGGGGTTGCGACGTGAAAAAGGTTGGGATACACTGTGATAGAAGCTAAAAATGGATACACGCTGCTTAACGCATTATGAGGGGGGGGGGGGTGGCAATTACTAGTACCCGTTTCGTGCATTGCCGTTTAAAGGCGGATCTAGTATTTGTACCCGTTTAAAATAACCACTTTTAAGTCACTCAACTCGAAAATAATGGTTAATATAATGCATGAATTGGGGAATTTTTTAGAACATTTTTTAACTTAGTCAACTTATCCCGCTTCGCAGCATAGTTGCGCGTGCTACGTCGCCCGCTCATAATGTGTTAATAAACGTTTTAAAGTTGCTACAATGCCTTTTACTGATTTACTTTCTGGATTTAAGAGATAAGTTAAAACAACCTTATCGATAGATATTTTTGTCGCTTTCGGCTATTTATCGTGTTGTAAATCAAACTAATTAAAAATACCGTGAACTCCTACGCTTATAGAGAAGATCCCTTTACGCTGCATGAATGACATGGCGTCAAAATTCGCCTAAAAGAAAATTTTCTCTATTCTTTTTTTTATTACTTGTTTTAGTTATAACTTGTTTATGTTAAGTGTCTATTACATAACTATCGCAACCGTCCATCAGAAAACCTTTTTTTCATTTTTCACGCATTTATATGCAAATTCATCCAAAACAGATCAGGGACTTTCCATAATTTCGTGTGATCGAGCTGAACATAGCTTAAATAATGCTATCAAACTGCTTTAGTACATGCATTTTCAGATATTTATTACGCAATGTTTTAAAAACTTATTTTAGTTTTGAAAATATGTTCAGTAGCATGTGAATGCTAATTTATCTTTTTCTTTTTTCAAATACTGAATAAAAGCTTTAAAGCAGATTCTGAAAATGGTAGGCATCTGCATCAGGGGAAGAATGTTTTCTTCGTTGAATAACAAAATATCTTTAATAATACTTTCTCCTATTCTATGCATTTTCTTACAACAAAATATTGCGCAAGTATGAATAATATGCTTCGCTAATTTCAAACGTTAAACTTAAGGATTGTTTTTTTTCACATCAGAAGTTTTAAAAAGCGATCTTTAAATTCTTGACATCCGATTTTGAATATTTTCAGAAGCTTGACGTGTCTTAGAGAAATTTCTAAAACTTCATATCTGCTCCTGACAGATCAATAGAATGCTTGATTTTTGAATTTTACAAATATTCAAGATGCAAACAACATAAAAATTAAAAAACTGAAACATTTATTTTTTAATGCTCAATTTAAATTGGGATGAAAAGTGTAAACCTCATAAGCAATATTAGTTTGAATTTAATACGCGTATTTAAAATCTTATCAATTGACGTTATAAGAAATTTGAATGGTCTTAATTTTATTTGAAATATAATATTGGCATTTAAAAGGTACTGATATATATAGCTTTAAAATATACTTTGGAATAGGAATTCAAATATCGTCTTGGATATTGAAATCCATAGTATATATTGCTGTTTCATTTTAGGGAAGCTGTTAACTTTGAAATGAAATGCGCTTAACTTTATTAAAAATTCTTGGGAACTTTTATAATGAAAAAAAAACTTCCTTCTGAAAAAACACTTCTTTTTTTTTTCAGAGTTCCAGAAGGTGTCATGGTAAATTTAAAATTTAATGTACTCTCTATTTCTGACGTGACCACATTGCCACAAATTCATAAAATATTTAATATCGGCATCGTGCAGAGTGTTGGAATATTTCATTCTTTCAAAATGTATTGCACTGCAAAACAGCAATTTCCTCAAGCAAGTTGCTATGTTAAAGGGGGGAGGGGGTGCATTGGTATTTTCGAAAGATGGTCTAAAAATCTAGCTTTACTATGCGATGTTACACATTTTTGTTGACTTGCTCTTCTGAGAAAGCTATATGAGGATATCTACAGATTTTTAAAAGTGAGAGTTTGTGACTTGTTCGACCGCTTGGTGATACATCGGATATTGGTTCTGCCAGATATCGGGTATATGATGTCTTCTATATTACATATACGTGACAGATATCCAGTTCTGAACTTTGAAACTTGTAAATGCATATTTTTAAGCATCCCACTGTTTCCAACTGCATAGTAAGTTTGCTAACTTACATCTATTTTCAAAACATTTTAATTAGATACATTTTTAAAAATCAAACTTGACATGCCGGATAATTCGTTAAATGCCTGGAACCGATTCCGGATATTTCAGAATTTTCCGGATACCGGATATCTGCCCTTCGGCGATGACTGGTCTGGACAGATAATCTTCTCGACCTATTCGTAATTTTCGAGACTTCTTCGTTACTTTCATGACGATTTCCAAATTTGTATTTTTTTCCCGAGACTCGTATCCTGCAGACAGCCTGGATATTACGGCAGCCAGAATTTCCCGAGACTTTCGTATCTTGTAGACAACCTCGCTATTACTGCAGCCAGAATTTCCCGAGACATTCAGTAACCTTTAGAAAACCTGGCTGTTACGGCAGACAGCATTTCGATGTATTAACGTAATTATTAAACTTAAAGGAATGAAAGAAACGAAAGGAAAACATAACTCTTACGTTTTATAAAACAATAATCTCCATTTAACTCAAGCATCTGTTAATTCATTTTTAATCTTCTTAGGTCTCTAAAACTCAAGTCAGATCGCCCCCCCCCCTTCTCAATTCATCTGTGGCTTTAGCGAAATTCCCACTTTCTAAAAAAACGTGTGTCCTTTCTTCAAGCTATAAATTCTTCGAGCCCATTAATCGGATTAACGTTCACGGCCATCAAACTTGACAGTTTAAGTTCCAAAGTAGAAAAGATTAGTGTTCTGAATGAAATGGTGAAAAAACATATCTGTCGTTGTGTGTAGAATCAGCGCAGCTAAAACGCAATAAAAATACTTTTCTCTCTTTTTCACACCCGCGCTTCTCTTGCTTTTTAATTTTTAAAAATCAGGGATGACAGTTTTTCTAATTTCTTTTCTCTTTCTTAAGATTCAAAATGATAGATTAATGTCGATCAGGAAATCTGAATGTGTGTGTAATTTCGAGAAAGTAGGCAACACGTAAAGCGGAAATGAATTTTATCTTCGTAAAAAGTCAAAAATATAAACTTTTTAGATTTTTTCTCTCGTGGTAATTATATCTCGTGGTAATTAATAGGGAGATTCCTAAGTAGTAAATCCACTCAGCTATGCTGGACAACGGACTAGTATGTTTTACCCACTAGGCTACCTAGTTTCCTATTCAGTTGGCATAAATGTACTTATTACTAAAGATATGGAGCTGGAGTGGAGCATGAAGCACTTGAGCAACGGAATTTTGCTCGATACTGGAGCGGAGCTAAAACGAAGAAGGGCTCCCCTGGCTCCGTTTTTTTTCTTCTTCCTTTTGAATTACGTTTGTAAATTTAAAAGTAAGTGAGGTATTCTCTTTTTTCCCTATAAGGGGCAACTGTTTTTTTTTTTTTTTTCGCAGCACTGTGCAGATAAAACATTATTAACTAATAAATAAGCAATATATAAGTACATTTTCAATTATTTATCACATATCTATACATCTATTGATAGTTTAACTTAAAAAAATGATAAATAATATTATTCCTATTAAATCTTGAAGCGGTGCTTCCTATTAAAACTCGAAAACGCTCGAAGCGAAGCTGAAACAAGTACTCCGAAGTCGGAGCGGAACAACTCAAAAAAATGGTTGCTCCAAATTCTTGCTTGATCAAACACATTACTTAAGCTGTGAATATAGTTCATGCTAATACAGTTAGTAAAGATAAACACTCAGAATTTCGTTCTGAAAAAAAAAAAAATACTCGGTGTTATCATGTACCCCGGGGTGTGAGGTTCATGCAACGATGGACCCCTCACAAAGCAACTTGTTAGGTATCATACTCAGTGGGGGTGTTTATAGCATATTATCATCCTATATACAAATAGCTGCTGAATACAAAAGGAATTTACTTAACACATGTTAAGTACATGACATATGTGTGGCATACAGAGTGTGGCATTATCCATTACGCAATTTAAAAATAATTCCAGAATTATTCACCGCTCTGGTAGAGAGAAAAATGTTTGTAACGGGGTTCGTAGTGTTCCTAGCCCACGCCCCATTTTGTAAGCACTTCACCAGCAGTATAACAGAAAAAAAAAGTTCTTTTTTAATGAATTCACGATTCATTATCTGAAAACTTCTTTCAGGCAATTAACTGGCGGGAAAGTTGTAAAGTGCTTATAAAATGGGGCGTGGCTTAAGGCCTGTACGCACCCTGTGTTCCGCAGACTTCTAAAGCTTCCGTGAACATTCAGTGGAGCTCATGAAATCCAGTCGTCATCAAAACATAAAAAGATTAAAATAACTACACTAAAAAAAATCTCCTGAAAATAACGGAAGAAGTACGGCAGCAGAATTGCCTGAAACATTCTGTTTCTGATAATATTTTCCCTAGATTTGACAGAAGTTCCATTTCTTTTTTCTCCGTTAATAAAAATCAGGTTGTGAAAGTACAGTAATCATAAAATAGAAAAGTTCCGTTCTCGCCTTTTTAGGACGTGGTATTTCCGTTTTTGGAAGGAAAAACCATGTTTTGAAGCACTACGGAAATCTTCCGTTAAAATCAGTCAAAAAACAATCTGAAAATTCAGGTTTTTTAAACAGTGTAGTCAAGACGCGGTTATGCAGATTCCATTGCAAAACACTGGCTATGGACTTCCACAAGACTTGTTTGCGGATGGTTGAAGGACATCAAAGTAATGTTTTTCACAACGTTGTACTCATCCGGCATGATGGCGTCGTGGTAAGACTCGGTTACCGTACTCCCCTGGTCTGAGGACCGAGCCTGGCAGTGTCTGGATTTTCAAGGTGCAGAACAACGTCTGCGCCCATGTCGTATGATTGTGTGGCATGTAAAAGGTCCCTTGAGTAGACATTTCGCTTGGATGCACTCGGCTAAATTAAATTCCTAATGCAATTTCGCATCAACAGAGTCCGGGTGCTCGCCCTTTCAGATGGAGAAACCGGACGTCAAAATTTTTATGCGGCGATGGTACTACACTCATTGTGGTGCCTCTGAAAGAGATGGTCTGTCGAAAACGCACTAGGTCTGCAATTGGCAAAAGCCAACAGCAGCCCATTAGAAATTTAAAAAAGAACGTTGTACTCACATAGAAATTTTCAATAGAATTTGAAGTTACACAAATATTATTATCTAATTTTAACTACACATCATCTCTATTTCAATTTTAAATCGCTGCATTATTTAGGCCGCAAATTGTGTAACAAGCACATGGGGACATTAACGGAAAATACACGAGGATAAATGATATAAAGCTTGAGCTAGCATTGCTTTTTTAAAAGAAAAATTCATCAGGAGTCATTCACACATGCTGCAACAACAGCAAAAATAACGATAAAATGAAATAGAGTAAAAACGAATTAACTGTGGCAGTGCATTTTAGCGGTTTTATAAAGTCACTTCCGAAATCCAAATACAACCATGTTTTCTAAAACCACCCACCGTTTTTAGGACGTCCCCCATCTCCCTACTTATCACATACGCAAGATACGCGATAGCAATTAATAATAGTCACGGCCGACATCGTTACATTTTATTAATTTTGTAATTATTATGACATCTATGTAATTAAAATCGGTTCGCGTTTGTCTGTCTGCCTGTAACCACAACTATTCTTACTCTCAGTGCGTCAGGGGATGATACAGGTAACAAAGTGTTTACGGATATCCCTGAGGAAGCCGTTTTTATATTTCATACATTAGTGGCTAAAAAAACCTGACAACCAAAAATGTACATCTTAGAAAAATACCGAAAAAAATAGATAGGCTATTGGTAAAAGCTAATATAAGATGAACGATGCTTTATTGTTAACACATAACTGCTAAATCTTTCAGTAAAGAATATTCAAATAAACAAACAACTTGAGGTTCTTATCACTGTCATGGGTTTGAAAAAAAAAACCCTTATTTATAAAATTTTATTTAATAGCCGCTCTATAGTACCAACGTATTCAATAAATGTTAGCGATTTATAGCGTGGGAGTTAAAGATAAGAAAGTACCGGATTATTATCTAATTTTATCGTAAATACTCTTCATGTGTTATTTTTCATTGTATTTGCATGCAAGAGCAATTCCAAGTAGATATTTGTCCACCCACGATTAGTAGAAATCATGTAGATTAATATGTTTTGACTCAATATGCTATAGGGCATTCGCAAATGACGTCACGCTGGAGGACAAGCAATCGCTGATGATGCTGATGACAGTGGTTAGCACGTCGGACTTCCATCTGGAAGGTCGCGCGTTCGATACCCACTGAAAACCACCATGTATACTTGGAGATATGTGCATGTAAAATCCGTAGACCCCACTACCTCTCCCCGTGCGTAAGCAATCCTAAGGCCTCGGCTAACAGGTAGGGTCTGGTGGAGAAAAGTATAAGCGCGTTTATGAACAAGGTTATTTTTAAATATTTTTCATTTTTAATACTTGTTTATCCTTTTCCTTTTCATTTTTCGTAAATTCAGCATTTGTGTTTTTATTTATTTATTTATTTATTACTACTATATATAGATTTTTTATCTTTTTTTCGTATTTTCTCTCTCATTTCCTACAAAATTTCAATTTTTAAGGAAAAATAAGTCATGAAAGGTGAACTAAGTATGACTTACTATCAGTCTGACTTACAATCAGTATGACTTACATATTATGTCGTAAATCTGTATTATAAAAACCAAACGTTTGTAAAAATTCTACATAATTATTCCGTAAAGATAATAACTTACATTATTCAGCATCAAGTACTTAGTAAAGGAAAATTCACTGAAAAAATTTAGATGTCAATTTACGGAAGCAGAAATACATTTTAATAAAACGCACTTGTATCAGTTCATTCATTAAATGTTTGCCAATATTTTTTAAATAAAATTTATCATCGTTAAACTCAAAACGATTTTTAATCACAAAACTTTTATTTTGATTCAAGAACCTCCTTTCTGACTATGCGTATATTTTGCATTGACAGGAAAACCAGTCAAACTTAATGTCTGGTATTATAAATCACATCAAAAATAAATACCGCACTAAAGCAAAATGACTTACTTCTCAACAATTTGATTTTTAGTTTTCGGTTTGGAAGTTACTCTCAACACACAAAAGACATTTCATTTCAAATAAAAAGCATTTATTGTAGAAACGTGCTTTAAAATATTAGCCTTTCAAAGGTATAATTCAAATTTTAGTTTCATTTTTTAGTACGTAAATACACGTACACTTATAATATTAACAGTAAAAATATATCATTTTAGCTAAGCAATTGCTTATTCAAAATAATGAGGAACAAACCGCAGAATAATTTAAAAAAAAAAAAAAACAGAAAACGCATTTTTTTTTAAGTCAAAAAACCGTTTATACAAAGGATGAGCTCTGTTACTATCTTCGAATATTTACTTTTCATAAAAATACGTTTTAAATAACCAGTGGTTTTAGGTAGGATTATTTTTCCTGATTGCACTTAATCCGCTTCAAAAAATAAGACCATAAATTACGGATACGCAAAATACTTGTTGAATAACACCAAATCCTCCTCAAATATTCTTTTAATAGGTAATTTCTCTTCTTGTGCCGTTGTGCAAAAATAACAAAAGTTTCAAGCTATCCACAATAATTGGTCGTAACTCTTAGTTATTTTTTGTAACACAAATGAACATAATATATATATATATATAATCATAATTTTATTGTGATTATATTGGACATTGTTACTCAATGCATCATCAGAACTTTTAGAGAAAATAGCACACTCGAGATACATGTAAATAATTAATGGAAATATTGAAACTACGGAAAGTTTCAATTGGAATTAGTCAAAAAAGGATCACAAAGAGAATCAATCATCTTGGTCGTCTGAAGGCTCACTAAAATCATATATTTAACTAATGTTTGAAAATAAACCCTAATATTTGATTCCAAAGGATACTTTTGAAACTATTAAAACATAGCTATAGATCATTTTCATAAACTATGTATTGAACATTATACAATTAATTTCAAGCATTGATAACATTTAGTTTAATCCCGAAACCAATTGATTATTTATATGTGTGCGAGTGCTATAGTTAGATGCTGAAATGCAACTGTTTATTTCTCAATAGATTTTTCAATAAAAATATCCTGACACATATACTAACAGCAAAATTAAGGTTCTTTTCAAGCAAGAAGCTGACAAACGTGCAAATTTTAATATATATATATATATATACGCATAAATTTATGTATATGTTGTTTTGCTTTGTTTTCGTTGGATAAAAATTGCGACAGATAACAAAATAGCCACACTTCATTTGAAAATGATATTCTAAATCTATTTAATTTCCAACAATGAAAAGCCAATGCCAAATACTTCTTTTATAATTTTAGATGTAAATTTCGTTAGATTACATTCATGATGTACATTTATTTTAAAAGAATTAACAATTATTTGTGTATGTAATTTTTTCCCTTTAAAAAAATATCGTTTATTAGATGATTAGTGTATAATGTGCAAAGTAAATAACAAGAAGACTACACCCATAAAATATCAGAAAAAAACTTACTTATAACTGTTGCGAAGGCGTGCAAGCATGACTTTTACAACTAAACTCCTAAAAGAGTTTTCTGAAACTCAGATTTCATTTAATTGCAATTAGAAAAAAATAACTTGTACTGTATGTCAGAGTCAATGTGTATAGGAACCATAACAGGGCTCTGGACCAAACCGAATGAACTGTTTGACTCCGGGGAGAGAAATGCAATCGGGATCCTTCAGCGGGAGATCGGAGAGGAACACAGAGAGGGGAATGCCTCTGATGACGCAATAGGAGTCTTCGCGGTGATTGGCCAAACCCGGAAAAATCGTTCGTTTTGAACAGTGCAAGCCGACTGTGCGCTTGCGTTGATCCACAGAGCGCGAGAACGTGAGAAAAGCACAGGAAGGTGTGAAGAAAGGAGTTTGTCAGGAAAATGCTCGAAACAATAAACTTCTTAAATGTTTTGACGGTAATTTGGCAGACGTAATAATTGCGCTCTTCAAGAAATTGTTCTTGGTGTTCTGGAAACTGCACGAATATACGCGGGAAATATTTTGTAATGAGAATATCTAAAACAATCGTGTAAAATGGAGCGGTAATCACACAAGCATCTAGAACTAAATTTAGAAACGTTAAATTTTTATTGCGTATTACTTTCTTGTTTTAGATGTTCTAAATTATGGTTATATTTACATCCTAAAATGTATTTAATGCATACATTTTTTATTGTAAAGTGTACATACATGTAACTTGACATACAAAAATCAGTTACAATTTTATACATGTCATTGAATTTCATACAAACTAATATTTCGAGTATCAAAAAGTATACGAGTGGAGAAATCATCAAAAGCATGCGAATACGCAAGAGACAAAACTTATGCTCAAAATTTTTGAGTTATTTCCCTTTTTTGCATTTGAGAATGTTTTACGTTAATATCAAAAAAGAAAAGAACTGGTTTTTATACTGTACATGCTTTCCTTTTGTTTTCCTAGGCTCATGTACCTTCCCTAAAATTAAAAACAAATGAAATGTTTGTTTATTCTATGCATTTATATAAATTTTATCTATTAGTAGAATTTATGTTCTGTGTTTGCCATATTAGAAAAAACTGAAATAAGTAAAAAAAAAATGAAAGGTTTGTAGAAAAAAAACTACATGAATAATGTGCGATAGAACATGAAATTAGAAAATCCGAAGCCTCAAATAACTAAATTTGGATTAATGATTTCAAATGAGATAATACTATCATAAACTATAAACTATTAATAAAATTCGACTGCCGAAAACAACCGATAAATCCATGGTACAATCAGTAGTTTCTGCATCTCTTAATCCACGTTTAGAACGTTGCAATATGGCAACGAGTGTAGAGCATTTCTGGACTGAAAAAAAAATTAATATCTGCTTAGTGATTAGTAATTTTAATTTATTAAAAATACGACCAATAATGGAGCCATGGGTGAACGAAACAAAATAAGCTGTGAAATATTTTACGGTTTCAATTTTACAAAATTTCTTGACAAAAACTAACGATACTTTTTCTTCACTTTTGGCTGTAAAGAATGTAGTGTTCCCTCGCCACTTCGCGCTTCATGTTTCGTGGCTTCAGTGCTTCGCGGGTTTTTCCAAAATATTCATTAAAAAATAACAATGAGAAAATACAACTATGTTGGCAGCCACATTGCGGAAAGGAGCGTTGTTTCATGTTGATGCGATAGAGTGAAGGATAGTGAAACAAAGCGATGAGTTGACTCAGAGTACATACCACGAGCTCTCAAAAGCTCCCACCAACACAAGACTCTTCGCCTCTCTCAGAAAGCAATATTGATTAATGTTTATTACTGTACTATAAAGTTTTGTAATTAACCTTATTAATTAGCACTGACACGTTTAAGTAAATACGTATACTGTTGTATTTTTTGTCTTAAATGTGTAAAGTATAAATACTGTTTACACATTTAAAACATTCGTGTACCCGCATACACGAAAATTTCTAGGGGCAAATTCGACTTCGCGGTTTTTCGATTTTCGCGGAAGGTTCTGGTTCCCATTAACCGAGGGAAAACGAGGGATCACTGTATACTGAAATAATTTTTATTTCAATATACATTCTTTATATTCCTACAATAAGTTTATTTCATAGTTAGGTCTTTCATTTAAGGTAATTTATTAATTATATTAAACATATAGACATGTATCGTTTTAAGTGCGAAAGGGGATATGCCAAGAGTTAAATACTTCACTTTTGTTTCTTTCCTTCGGAATAGAAGAACTGAACTGAAAATATGAATTGAATAACCAAATTACACCTCGTAAAATAGTTCTTTATTTTGTCCTTGCAAAGCCCCCAGTTATAAACATAGTCATGCAGATGTTAATACATTAGCCTTTTTAAAATTTCCGAAAAATAAGTCTCTAAAAACATGAATTACGGATGTTAAGTATAAATATTTCCCCTCATTGCATTACTTTATTTCTGTGTTTCTTTCTATTTCTGCACGAAATTTGAACTACTCACAAAGGGAAGTACCTTTTTTTTAAAAAACTATTGAACACATATTAAACTGCAACTCCGAAATGTAACCAATTATTTAATTTATAATCTATGAGACTAAGTGTTGGCTTGTAGAAAATTTGCTTTTGCAATGCCCTGAAGATGCTTAACAAGATAGGGCACGTCATCCAGATAAACCCATGCGATTAATGCTTCTGTTATGGGCATTAGAGATAAAACTTGTTGATACAAATGACGCTACGAAATAATTACTCCACGCTGACAGCTTGTACACCGCTTGGAAATGGTAGAGACATTTGCTAAGTTGCCGCTTCGCCTATATGACCTCAATTACTCGTCATCATTTGCAAGGAAGAAACGAGACTTGTTACAGAAGATTACAACCTACTAACTCGTAAAAGGTTAACTAGTAACGGGGACTAACCGCTTTATGTAAAATCGAAATTTCCGGATAATTGTAAATGCTTAAATTTTTAATTTGCGTATGGATACATATGCTATTTATTTTCAATACTCTTTTGTTAATTTCCCTTGTATGTAATCAAATCTTGAAATTCTATTTTCCCCACTTTCAGAAGTCCAAACGTTTTGAAATTTGGCACACATATCAAAGAACGGTGACCTTACAACCTGTAGCACTGCGTTTCTTAGAATTCGAACTTGTTCTTTTTTATCCCCATCTTAAGGGAAATTTTAATATAAATTGCCTAACATGGGAGCAGAAAACTTCTTATACATATTAAGATTCCAAAGCTCTTATTTTTATTCACATGATGGATTTAGTTCAGAGTTTGTAAATTAATTGTTTGCTATGATTTTTGCCGTTATATACTTTAAAGCTTTCCCTTAACCCAAATTATTATTCAACACTTACCCAAAACTCCTTGTAAATAGTCAGCTTTATGGATAAAATTTCCTTTGTTTCTCATGAAGAAACTGTTTGAAGATTTCCTCAGTCCAATGCATTAATTTGTGAATTTATGCTGTTTACAGAGGCACAAAGTAGACAAAGAAACACATTTAAATATCAACTTGAATTTCCATTTTAACCCCCCATAAACGAACTTCGTTTTTTTGTTGTTGAGGAGTTTGTATTTACGCATATCTGTACGTTTGGACAATTGACATCATAAACAGGCCATTTTAACCACACCCGATTTATTTTAACAAGTTTATCCTCAGAGTGCTGCAATTTTGTACGTAATTCCTTCATCAGGTCTAGCTGTGAACTTCCATTTTTTGGTTGCAATCGGATGTTCAAAAAAGTTTTTGTTTTGTTTTCTTGCCGAGGATTATTTTTTCCCCGCCTTCCGACATTTTTTTGGTGCCGTTAACTGAAATGACAAAGCTATGTGAACATTAATGGACATAAGTTTATTGTCAGACATGAAGATTCGATTGTTCGCATTACTTATACATCCAAATTTGTTCTCAGACAAAAATAAAAATAAAATTGTATTTAAAAAAAAAGAACAAGAAGAAATTTGCTTTCGTGGCATTATGACCTAAAAAGTGATAAAATAATGTTTGAATATAAAGGCGATATGTGCAATAGCGATAGTTGTCTCACAACTAAGAATAACTAAAATGTTTATAACAGTAATTTTTTGAATGAGCTTAAAATAATAAGGATACAATCATTAACCAGACTATTAACTTTAATTAAAAAAAAAACGTGGGATGCTTCTGTATTTACATTTTGATAATGATTATACATTAACGGATCAATAATATATCTTAAACCAACTGCTATCAAGTACACCACTTTTTAAAAATGATTAAAGTTAAGAGTTTGCTCAATGATTTTTACCTGATTATTTTAAGCTCATTCAGAAAAGTAAGTTATTCTTAACTGTGGAACACCTATCGCTACTGCACATATCTGTATATTCAAAGATTAATTTGTTACTTTTAGGTTCATATATTGCTACAAATGCGTATTTTTTATGGTTTTTTAACCTATAATTTCATTACGAAAATGCTTTGATATGAGTAAAAATATAGGAAATAAAAGCATGGATAAATTTGTATAACTGTTGTCAGCATAGTTTATACTCAGATAACTATGCTGACAACAGTTATACAAATTTATCCATGCTTTTATTTCCTATATTTTAACTTTAATCATTTTTAAAAAGTGGTGTATTTGATAGCAGTTGGTTTAAGATATATTATTGATCCGTTAATGTATAATCATTATCAAAATGTAAATATAATTTTACATATGAGTAGTAATTTGAGAAAATAAATGATGAGTTTTGGTTAACACATGATTCAGTACTGCTTTTTCAAAAGCTGCTCTAATAAGCCAAATATAAAGTATATTTACTGTGAAAAAAATGGCAATAAAGAAAGAAAGAAGAAGAAAAAAAAGGGAAAAGATAAAAAGAAAAGGAAAAACTACTTCCCCAGTGTTTTTCTCCACTCTTATTGGATTCCAAATGGTTTCACTTAACTTAACGAAGTGAATACTAAAGTATTCTAAATAGAATTCTACAACTCGCTATTGATATTGGATTGTCTCCAAATAGTCTAATCGAGATAAATGAGTTGATAAAACTTCGTATTTTAACTATTTAATCTTACCTAAGTTTAACTGTAGTGACTTCAGAGGACAAATAGATTATTAACTTTATACGAAATAATAATACCAAACAAAATAACTTTTATTGGTAAACAGGATTAAATTGGATATTAAAAACATGTACAGAATGTACAGAAAGTTTTCAGTTTTTCCAAACAGAACAAATATTTTTAGCGTATTATGTATACTAAAGTAGTTTTTTTTCCCCCAACTTATTTATGATAGCAAAAAACAAACGTTATTACAGTTTGGTTCAACAGCAATAATGTAAGCGTCGTCACAATTCAGTGTAAATGCTAAATTGTATTGTATTTTAAAGAGTATAACAAACAACATTACAAATGGTCTTAATTAAAAGCATTTTTTGATTTTTATTAAAATCATTCAAACTTAGGTTATGAAAACGAAATAAAATTTTTAAAATATTAAAGAACAGATCACACATCACCCAAATAAAACCAAAGCAAATTCAAAAAAAAAATCTTCAAAGCTGATACGGAAAAAAAAAAGTCAACACTAAAAACTCAAATAAGAAAAATAAATAAAATAAGTTAAAAAGGAAGGAAAAAAACTAAATAAACTAAAGTTACCTAAATAATAAAACGTAGAAAATCTTCTCACGGAACGTGTGAATGAGAATAAAATTCATTGCAGCTTAGGGATATTAAGCAATATAATACGGTATTTATTACTGGCTTTAAGTGTGAGAAAATTTTAAAACTTCTCAGGGGAAAGAGAAACTAAATTTACCATTTCCTTCGATAAATGAAAAAAAAATTTCCGGTTTTCAAATAATATTTTAGAAAAGACATAACGAAATGAGAAATTTGAATGCATAAAAATTTATTTGCATTTTAAAAGTTTATTGGAAATAAGAGTTAATATAGTGTAACATAGTCATTCAAAATCTCAGCGAAACGAAACACAAAAAACAAGAAAAATATTCTCTATAAAAAAATAAACCAAAAAAAAAAAAAAGAGAAGAAAAGATAAGAAAGATAGAAACAGTCAGCATATGAATGCAAAAGACGTTAGGTTGCAAAAGACAAAAATGAACTTTTATTTTGATGAATGTCAATGATGTGATTGTCTACAAACCAAAACCGCTGCATTTTTGTTAGGCGTTCGTTGGCCATAAATATTTGGCGAGCGTTCACAAAATTATTTTTGCGCAATTTTTCCCAAAAATTAAAGCACAACCTAGAACTTTCAATATAAATAAAACGTGAGAACCTTGTCAATGTGTCAAGAATCCTAATTTCCCGACAGAGTACCACATTTTGACTTTGTATAAAGTTTTTCTACAGCTACAGGTAGACTTAAATAAGCAAAAAAAGTTTACCTGTTGTGGGACTAATTTCGATAATGACACCATGGCTATTCCTTACTTTTCACAGGCTTGGCTTTCTATAAAAGGACATTAAGAAATAAATTTCTTAATGTCCTTTTATTAGGTTTGTTTACTTACATCGTTGGTAGTTGGAACCACCTGTTTGACTTTTGTCTTGGGTGGGTTTTTTCTTTTTCGGGCGGGAAACTTCTATTTGACAGGACTTTTTCTGTGTCTTTGCTTCCTTTGCTCTAGCATTGAATAGGAATTCCAGGTAATTCGGAAATACGTGTCTGCATTTTGTATTGTAATTTTGTCAATTATCATAGACTAACATATTTTAAAATCCAATTAGCACAGATTGATAAACAATAAAAACGTACTACGTAAGCAGTTCCGGGGTTGGCGAGCGCTACTCCCCTAGTACTAGTTCTTGACTATTTTCGTAGATTTTTTTTCCTTGCTTCCCTCCCTCCTCCAATTACCTCTACCATTTTTATTCTTTAATTTTGGTTGTTAAAATGGCTAATTAATCGACAACAATTAACTTTCTGGACCTGCTTTCATATTTAATATATAAGAACGCATTCATTAAAGATTATAAAAAGATAATTGATTTTTACCGCTCTTAAAATAAGAATGCTTCAAAACAATGCATAATGGACTTGTTCTTTTTTTCCTACGTTTATTCCTGAGTTAATGAATTAGCCACATAATTTCAATTTGATTCCTTCTAACGTTATGAAATACTTTAAAAGAACAGGCAAAATAATCATAATGATATGATCAATTAAGAAGTCTTTAATTAGGAAAGGATTCAACAATTTAAAATGTATGAAATTTTTCTCAGCATTATACAATTTTTGTTAAGAATAAAAGGTAGGTTTTATCTTAGTTGAAAGAAAAACACAATAATGATATTATTTTAAGATTTAATTGCAACGAGTTTAAACACTTTTTTGCTCGTTTGCCCTAATAATTTCTGCTGCTTATGAAAAATACTATTTTTCAGGAGCTTGGAATTGCATCACGGAAACTATTTTATTTTTATTTTACCTTCTTTAAGAAAATAATTAGGCTTCTAATGATTAATTGAAAGAAAAGCGCGAATCATGTTTGGGCTTTTAATCCAGATAATTATGCAATAATTATATTTAACCAATTAAAATTGTATTGTCACCATGCATTTTGCTTTTTGATATTTCATTTAAAGATGTGTGAAGGTGTGCTAAATTGGAAATGTTGTTTTGCTCGAACTTACTTATTTCAAATATTTAATTTACTATCCTCTAAATAATGGTAGACATTGTATTATCTTATGATTTATATGGCATTGAAATTTTCAGAGACTTTGTAATGCATTCACTTTTGGAGCACCATTTTTTGCGTACATTTCTCATCCCATTATGAAAGGCTCAGTAATAATTTAGTCTATTTATAAATAGGCAAAAGCAAAACAAGAACTATTTTCACCTCTGTTTTTCAACCATGTTTCAACCTTGTTTTTGTTGTTTAGTACCTATTGAAAAGTTTTCGTGACATCAATTAAAACATTTAGGAAACAGTTCATTATTACTTAATCGTTTCCCCTTTCCATTTGCCTGACAAGCCTCATTTATAATTGCAATGTTGCAATATCGCAACATGTATTGGTTGAGTAAATTATTAGGCAACAAAATTAAAATTCGTTGCTAAAAAAACTATATATTTAAGTTTTTAAAGATTTTTTTTAAGTTTTAAGCCAGTTTTTAAAGGAAATAAGTTTGAAAAGGATTATTCATCTTCGTCCACTAAATTTAGAAGTTCTCCAATCAGTTGAACAATTGAAAGGTGCAGTAAAGAAAACATAATCGATATTCTTTATGTACAAATTAAGATTAAATTATCCATCATAAAAAAATTAAATTACTATAAGACATATTTTAATGACAATTTATATTTGACTTTTTTTACCATCGTAGGTTTAGTTTGGTTAATTGTACACACGGGGTAAATGTAAAAAAGCTGCATAAAAACACCTGTGGCGGTTTAGAAAACGTAACAATTGGCAACATACGGGAGACGTTGAAAGAGTTTCGTCTCTATTAACAAAACTTTTTAAACCTAGAACACCTTTTTTATAAGAACTAATCCAAAAAATACCTATAACAAATTAAATGCGTCTAACTTCTAGCAAGGATTGTCGAGCAAGGGACCCCAATCTACAAGTGCCCCCCCCTACCACCATTTTTGTTTACAATTAAATGTATCTACATTGTTGCTTCTTAAAACAGAACATTGATTACAAAAAAATAAATAAATAAATAAATAAATAAAATGCCCTCATCTGAATATTTACTTCAGATAAGAAAAAAGCGTGTTAATGGGCTGTCAATGTTAAAAAGAAAAACCGACATATAGTAGAGAAAAGGGGGGGGGAGGGTGGCTCAAGTATCCCATATGATCAAGTATACCCACTCTCCTTTACGTTCAAGCAATGAAAGATATATATTAAGGAATAATCTTTAGATCAAAAGGACTATTCTCAGAAGATAAATCCTTTAAAAATAAATGGCGGAAGAGAAGAAGGCATCAGTCGACAAATTTACGCTCGTAAAAATGTACAAAGCACAGAAATGAAACCTACCGTGCGGAACACCAATGCAATAAAAAATCTAATAAAATCCATACATTAAAAAAATGGAATCTATGTAACCGGAGAAAAACACGCAGAGATCGAGAAGTAGATAGATAAATAATAATAAAAACGAAACGGCGCAAAGTTTATTTCTTTCGTCTGGGGGAATGTGCCATTTAGACCGCTTTTAAAACGACATGTTTTTTATGCATGTACACATACCAAAATTGATTTCACGATCAAGAATGTTACTCACTTTAAAAGATTTTTTTAAATTTATATTAAAAATAAAGAGATTATATCAAAATACAATTATTTTATGGAACACAAAAAACACGAAAATTTGAATTCAGAAATCTTGAAACTTAAAATAAAATTATATATAATGTATCTCAGAAACATGTGAATTGAAAAAGATAATGTAACTTGAAATTTGGAAGCTGACATGGAAGCTGAACATGGTTCTTCGAAGACACATATTGACCAACGCAACGGAGCAATTAAAACTATATTGTTCAACCAGTGGTCATTCCAAACCGTTATTAACATATACATTTTGCTGCCATTACTGATCTTGTAATTATAGGAGAACTTTAGCAGAAAAGTCCTAAACTTGTGAGGCAGGGGTGGGGATTTCACTTGGATGCTCTAATTTTGATTTTAACCCTTTCAGTCCCAGTGGTTCCAGTTGGAATCATTACATTTAAAATTTTTCATCTCCTTACCTAAAACTCCATTTGATTTGAAATAGGCGGTATTTTAATCTATAAACATTTCTGTAACGAAGTATATTTTCATTTTTCACCAATAAATGGCGGCACTACAACTGTTTGTTATTGAAATTATACTTGTTTCAGTTTTTTTTAAATCCATAAAAGCTATTGAAATAAAATATCTTTTTGAGGTATTTTAAATTAAAGAATATTTTAAATATTTCATTTTTATTTATTTAAATGTTCATAAATAGTATTTCAACAATTTTTAACAATTTTAATTTTGAAAATTTATTGCTTTTATTTATTGAAAAGTTACGATTCCAAATGGTATCAGTGGGAGTTGAGTATAACTCAACATCACTTTCTAAAGCGTTGTTTATTTTGATTTTATATCGTTTTCTTTTGCTCTTTCTTATTACTTTTTCCAGTTTGACTAAGATTTTGGGATATGAAAGACCTATTTCTTTTTGTCATTACTGATGCCAAAGCGAAAAGCAGAGGCTTTATCTATTAATAAACAATTCATTTGCTTAGGGGCCGTTCATAAATGACGTCACGCTTTTTTCCAATATATTTGACTCCCCTCCCCCCCTTTGTTACAATATGTCACCCTTCAGCGGACTCCCCCCTCCCTTTGTCACAATATGTCACCCTTCAGCGGACTCCCCCCCCCTTTGTCACAATATATCACTTTCAGTGGACTCCCCTTGCCCCCTTTGTCACGCGTCACGCTCTGTTGCATAATGCCTGATGTCACACTTCTTGCTACCCCCCTCCCCTTGTCACAATGTCACGACCCCCCTAACCCCCTCGAAGCGTGACATCATTTATGAATGGTCCTTTATGAATAGAGACTTGTCTGATATCGAAATAGAAGACTTGGATTCAGATGAAGAATAGGTGATATATCAGTGGAATCTAAAGTTAATTACAACTCAATTGATGTACCGCAATGCATGCCTGTTGGAAATAAATTAATTGAAATTGAAATCGAAGATGAAAATTTGGTAGATTCGGCTGAATGTGAATTAGTTGATAGTGTATCAAGTCCTATTCTAGGATAATGTGCGAAAAATGCAATGTCCATCTCTGTCTTAACAATACTAAGAACTGCTTTAAAACATTTCATGTAAAATAATAAAGTAATACTGAGAAATAATAAGATTCTCATCTAACCATATCAATAATGATGAAAATTATTTCAATTTTTTTCATTATGTAATAAATATAATAGTGCCAAATATATCTTGTAGAATAGTTATAATTTATTTAATTATTAAAAAATACCCAATATATGTAAATCTTTAAATAATGCATAGTATATATTCAAAAATTTTTCTTTCCCTCCCATTGAAATGATTCCAAATGGCATGAGTAGTGATTTTCGTCCTTCACTACTTTATTCCCAATGATGCCATTTGGATTCATTTAAAGATTTTTGTCTTCACTACTTTATTTCCAATGATGCCATTTGGAATCATTTACAATTTTATTAAAGAATTTTTTTAAAAAATTAAATTCTGTTTGTTTTGTTATTTTGAATGCAAAATGAGTCTGTTTTACAAATTTTAGATTTTTTTATTGAAAAATAAATATTTGGGACTGAAAGAGTTAAAAATATGAAAGTAGGGGGAATGCACTGTTAAAAATTTCCGTAAGAAAATAGTAAAACACCCACTTATTTGATTGTTATTTTACCATATTTAATTACAACAGTTGAATAACCATTAAAAAGATGGTACTCAAGCCGATGATTGTGAAAAAAATCGTTTATTCTCTGTTTATCCTAAAGAACGTTTAACTAACCGTAATTTTCAAGCGCCCAATAAGAATCGGGCGTCCATGTTGGTTGCGAAACCTTACCGGTCGTACGTTGTTCTTAAAATATGAATAAAGATTTATCAGTTCAAATATGCATGTACATAAAAGAAGAAAGAAAAGAAGTCGCTTAAGCAGTGGTTACTAAATAGAAACACATACAAACGTAAATCAACATCGAATTCCCGAACTGTTTGCGAATGAGCGAACCCATAATTTAAGCTGCTGAAGCTGTTTGTATTGTAATTTGTGCAGCAAATAAAATGATTTTCGACAATATACAGTAAGTTTAGCAAAAATAAAGTTAGATCCAATCAAAAACTGAAATCTAAATTTTAAGGCAGTTTGCCTGTTGGAAAAGGAGATTTATTGATAAATAAATGGCTGATTTACGTGGTGTAGATATCCGAATGACTAGAGTGCAAGGTTGGTGTACCATAGGGGAACCTGTTGTACCTTGGACACATTTTTTATTTTTATTTTTTATTCAAAAACTACTATAGTGAGATGCATTTTACGTATTACATAATGTTTTGTGGTCATTTATGAACAAAAGGGCTATTTTTAAAGTAAGGTAGAAAAATAAATCATATGTCATTTAGCCTTTTGAAAAAAAAAAGGAATTAGAACCAAGGTACAACACCCCTGTTGTACCATGGACCTATATATGTTGTACTATGGACTTACTATTATTATTTTTGAGAAAAACATTATTTATATTACAAATCTTTATTAAATCTTGTATTAAAGTTAACATTTATTAATAAAACAAATTAAACAGCATAACAATTTACTTAGCAATTAATAGACATTATATTAATTAACATTCATAATTCTATGAGATATTTGATCACTTTAACGTGTTATTGTTCAATAATTATCTTTGGAATTTTATTCTTCTTCTTTTTTTTGTTTTTATATACCCCTTCTAGCACTGCCAATATTTTTTCAGCTCTTTTATTTCATACAAATCCCTTCTGGGGTGGCATTTTGACGGAGGTTTAATTTTTTCTCTTACTCCCAAGGATATAACATTTCATCTGGTTTTTCCGGCCACTTCCAGCTCTTTTTAGCTTTTTCCATAGTAGATTTTTCCATTTTCTTGTATTTCTTCCTAAATAACCTCATCCAATAGACACCCGCCCTTTTAGCTCGATAACAACTTTCAGGATATTTAATATTGTTTGACTTGGCAAATTTATACGCCAATTTCTTCAAATTTCTTAATGTAAAGCCATATTGTAGTTGAGAAGCTTTATTAATATAATCTAGTAACAAGAGTTCTTCATTATCTGAAAACACTTTGTGACTTGCAAGTTTCGATTTTAAATTAAATGGCTCAGTAGGATAATTTTCTTATTTCAAGTGACGTGTCAGCGTAGTTTTTGATAAACTATAAGTCTTAGCTGCACTGTAAACTGTTAATTTATTATCTTAAATAAGCTCTACAGCCTCCATTATTTTACCATAATTTGGCGATGGCCTCGTAATTCCCGTTTTACTTCGAGGCATTTTTGTATGTGAGAAGTATCAACAATCTTTAAAAAGAATAAACTATTTTATTACACTGTAAATACGTAACATTTTAAATTATTTTAAATATAACAAGGTTACAGTCCACGGTTCAAAGTGTTGTACCATGGACCTACCCATAGTACAACTGATTTTTTAGGTCCAAGGTACAACACCCTACACATTTTAAAATAACTGCTTATTTTGAGTAATAGGTTAGGAATTGAAAATGATTTAACGCTCAATTACAAGGCCAAATAAGTTGTTAAACATAAACAAAAAGGATTACTAAACTTTTTAACAAACTAAACAAGTTATTTACAAAAGGAAGGAACCTAAAAAGTTTAGTTTTAGTGTCACAAATTCTTTTTGGTCTCCTACCGCCAGATCTCGTTTGAGTCCAACTATCAAAATTAGTTATAAATGACAGCTAACAGATATCACATGAGCCAGTTTTGCCGTATTGCAAAATAAATCAGTGAAATATATTTTTTTTATCATTAGAACCACAGTACAACAGGGTCCATAGTACAACAGGATCCCCTACACCCGAGTTCGATTCCTGCACGCTTCCTTTACGGTTTCTACGCCTCGAAGATTCTACGCCTCGAAATGGTTCAAACACGGTAAAAATTTTGTTTTGAAACCATTTTTAAATGTTAATAAAACCGTAAACTTTTGTATTTACGGCTTTTTAACCAAGCTGATTGGATATGGTTTAGGTCCCGTAAAGATAGAAAAAGGTTTCAAACCGTAAATTTAACGGTGAATTAGATGGACAGACTGCTGCCGGTTATTTAACCATAATTTCATGATGGAATTTCTAACAGTGTGCATGGGGAAGATGTCGATATTTCTGTCTGACCTTCTCTCTGACTGTCTGTCTCTGTCTGCCCCCCTTAATAACATTTGAGGGAATTATTCGATTTGATGGATTTGTTTATTTTTTTTTTTTTTACTTATTTATTTATTTATTTTTTTGCATTTGGAAGATCTCAGCGAATACATCTCGTTTCCATATTTTATATTTCGATTCGAACAATTTTTCGTTCAATTTTGAACGGTTCAAAGCATTTAATATTAGCGTATTGGGGAGATATGGAGCACATTTTATAAACCCTGGACATAAAATGCAATTTGTTTTGAATAAGCGTATTTGAAGGAGCTCTCGACGCGATTTTTTTTTTTTTTTAAATGAACAATTTATTCTCATTTTGCACAGTTAAAAAATTAACATTAGCGCCAACAGGGATATGTCAATCCTATATAAATCCTGATATAGCAGATGAATTTACTTGAAACAAAATTTATTAGACGGATCATACGGCGCAGAACGCGTACACAGATACGAAGTTCAACGAGAACTAAACTAATCTATTGAGTGGATCAATGAATGAATGAGTGGAAGAATGAGAGAGTTAGTGAGTGAATAAATGAATGAAGAAGTATATGATTGAGTAAATGAGTGAATAAAGGAATGGTAAACTACATGAATA
This sequence comes from Octonoba sinensis, assembly GCA_038502835.1. Classification (NCBI taxonomy): domain Eukaryota; kingdom Metazoa; phylum Arthropoda; class Arachnida; order Araneae; family Uloboridae; genus Octonoba; species Octonoba sinensis. The sequence goes on along the minus strand of CM076602.1, from coordinate 43,764,386 downwards.
AAGTTAATAAATGAATGAATAAAATAATTAGTGAGTGAATTAAACAGCATGAACCGTTGAAAGAGGTAAATTTGAAGTAATTAAGAACTAGCGCTAAATATGTGAGAAATAGATATCTAGATTATAAATTTAAAGTTTGTATATACGGGTAAACAAGCTCGTATAGTTCTATGTGGAATTTCTCGTTTTTTTACCACAACATCGTTTATTACCTTATTGTTTCTGCGTAAAAGTAACCACTTCATTCCTTGTTCAAAATTGTTTTTATCAGAGTTATGAATTTTTTTTTTCGGTGGAAGTAACATAAATTACTTGAATTTTATTTTTAACCAATATCCAAAAACTTTCCATCATTTATTTCGTTTAATCTAGTCTAAAAGGATAAATCTGTAACATCCATAATTCAGCAGCTGTTTACCCTCACATAGTTTAGATCCCCCGAAATGAACTAGGAAACCCTGATTTAATGGGATGTAAATCCAAGCAGAAGTATACTACAACTATTTATTCATCTACATGGTATCTCAGCTCATATTTGCTATTGGCGATGCATCTAAGCCACAAGCATTACGACGAAGTATGGACAACAATTTTGGGCTTTGAATTTTTGAATATGACATGTATAGCAGCTATCTGCTTCATAAATAAGCACATGAACTCTTGTTGATATTTATTAAAACTTATCCATTGTCAAGTTTGAAAAATACCCCAACTTTTGTTTCATCTATTTAAACATTTTAAAGGGCGATATTTTCAGAGCACACTTATTTTGGCTTCTTCTATTATGAGATAAAGTCGGTTCGTAGCTTTTGAAGTATCATTTACACGAATTGGTAACATGATGATGCGTGTTATAATTTCGTTCATCAAACACGTTCAGTTACTACGTCTGAGAAAGTAATTGCTTGGAAAATGTCGCAAAATCAAACTGCTGTTTAACATTTTCATATAATTTCAGAACCTGTATTTTACCGTTTAATGCATTATTGTAAAACATTACATTCATTTAGCAGTTTTCATTGTTCCGAATGACTTGTTAAATATGGCAACTGATTCTAAGTTCTGCCTTGCGCAGGAATGAGCACACTCTGTCTTCTCGTGACTTTTTCTCTAAAATTAAGGCTTGATGAGTGGGGAAAAAATTAGTCCCCTCACAGAGCAATTAACAGCTAATAATCACTGAAAAATGCAATTTTCAGTAATGGAATACTTGACATCCAAAAACTGACATTTAAAAACTGAAAGTAAAAACCGAAAAGAAAGATTTCTTTTCTTTGTAACAAAGCTGTTGTATGAATTATGCTACTAAACATGATTGTTAACTAAACATATGTATTATACTTTACCCCTTGTTGATTAACTTTTCGTATATTTGAACATAATCTGAAATTAGTCATTTTTGGCTTACGTTAATCTGGTTCTGAGGTACAGAATTATTCTTTTAAAGTAGCCACATATACTGCCACCGAGATTGGGCATTCAGTGACTGAGAATCCTTTTTCCAATAGGAAAAGAACAATTAGTTACCTTGGAACAAGGCTCTGTTAAATAGTGATCTGAAAACAGCCTTCGAGAACAACTAGTTTAATGGGTGTTCCTTATAAATATTCTTATTACATTTTGAAAAAAACAAAACAAAAAAAAATCTCTTTTTAACATTATACGAAACACTTCATTTATTTTGTTTGTAAAAAAACCACAAAAAAGAAAGAAATAAAAAAGAGAAAAAACAGTAAAAAGCACGTTTAGTTCTTTGTGCTTAATAGGCACAATTAAATAAATACTTATACTTTTGCTGCTCGAAGATAAAAATAATTCGTCACGCCTTATTCTTAAAATTTCTTAAACTTCTTAAAATCGTGACGGCAATGTTAAAAATGTTCAAATTCCAGTGAGACCAGAATGTCCCTTTTACTTCTTCATACATCTACCGCTTTTCGCGCGAACTGAAAATTAATTTTGAGAGTAGCAAGCTGAAAAAGTTATTACTATTGGTACCTTTTTTTTTTAAAAAAAACGACAAACGGAATCTACGACCAATATTTAAAATTAATTAGCCAAAAAATAATGTGACAGAAGAAGTGTTTAAAGATTTCAGAAGTATAATGTTGTAGGCAGGTAGATGTTGAAAACTTTGAATGAATATCTTAGTTGATTATGGAAAAAGCAATTGCTTTGAAAATAATGAAGAAACACTTATAACTAGGGCAACATATGCAAAGGTGCAGAAACACCAATAACCTACAATTGTTCATATAATTTCGCATTTCTCATGTATTTTTTTTTCCTCTTAAATTTGTTCAGTTTTCAATAAATTAATTTTTATGATACATATTTTATGACTTATATTTCCCCTTGAAACTTTAACTTCACTTTATCTCGGTACCGCCAATGTTCTTTGCGGTTCAAAATTGGAAACCATGGGGCAAAGTGAAATGGTAAAATATTTACCCTGTCTTCAGGGCCTCAAATTTAATAACACTTTAACTATGTTCCGTAACATGTAGTTGATTCCAGTGAAAAAAATAGTTAACTCTAAAGATTTTGCTGTACGGTAATGCAAGTTTATTTCAAAGTCGGATAATCATGGTGAAATATTTTGTCTTGAACCAAAAATATTGTTAGCTTTATATAATGATAAACTCATGTTATTAATATTTGAAATAATAATAAAAACCTACTAAGGGGGTTCAAGTACAGTGTTGTTAGGTTTTGATTTCAATTGTTCAGTGCAATTTGACCTGTGGATACAGGGCAAAGTGAACTAGTATTTTATTTCACTTTGTCCCTACACCAGTCGTCTGATAACTAAATTTGTCGTTCATTTATTCATTCACTCCTTACTAATTTAACTATTTGTTCATTTATTAAGTATATTTTTTATTCGTTCATTTAACTATTCATTTGTTTTTTTTTAATTCAATAATTTCTTTATTAATTATCTCGTTGTATCAATTTTTTATTCATTTAGTTTTTCACGTTTATTAAAATGTATTTTTGTAACCCTTTGTACTCGTAAATTTGAATCATTACATGTTATTTGGACTACCAGAAGGCGTTAAACGAATGAAAAGGGTTAATTATCACATATAAAACTATTTCATTAGAAAAATAGTCCAAATTTTCACTTTGCCCCATTTATGGTAAAAAGTGACTATTTTCCACTTTTTACTTTAGCGTACAAATTTACTGCCTAAAAGGAAAAAAAAATATATTTCAATGCAAGTTCTATCATAAAAAATCAGTTGTATCTTTCCGTACTGTTATTTTCAAAATAAACTTCTCAATCTGTTCATTTTGGAAAATAATTTATCTTAACTATTTCAATCTGCCCACATTTCCTTACTTTCACAATTTAGATACGAATTAAGATTAACTTTTTTTTTCAAAATATTCATTGGTTGAAAAAATACATGCGGCGCGTTTTTTTAGACTTTTAAAACTACGTAAAGAAACGTAACTAATTAAACGGCTTTAGTTCTTTCATATACTTTAAAAATTTAGTTAAACCAATTTTTTTCTCCGCTTAAGTTGACAAAGTATCTTTTAGTTTGATGCTCCATGAGTTACTGACGATTCAACATTGTCGCGAATTTAAATATTCCTTAAATTATTTATCACACCAATTTAAACAGAGCGTCTTCTAGAGCGCACAATTTATTTTATTTAATGAAGAAAAAAGTGGCAAATAAATTTATTTGATATATAGATTTTGAAACATAAATCAATACTTTAAATAATTAAAAATGTATTATCAGATTATCTAAGTAAGCAAACATTTTAGTCTAATAAACAAAATTCAACTACGCAGACTGAAGAATTATATTTAAATATGCAATCTTTGCTCATCGAATTTCAATACATAAAGTCAGAAGCAAAATAGGAGACTCTTAAAAATGACTAATGATTGCGTCAACTATTTGAGGCCTATCGCTCCATATGTTAAAGATATTAATGGGTACTGTCTCTGAAATAGAGCATGAAAAAGTATTTATGTTGTCACTGAATTTCGATAAACTTTAGATTTAACTTTTTCTCTCCTGACAGCTTTAATATGATTTTCTGTGAGAGATAAATGACTCTGTCAAATAAAGCCAGATTTTTGATGTGAGAGGAATTAATCGAATACGTGATTCAAATATAAATTTTATGTGTTTTATGATCAATCGCTTTACACCAAAGGGTGCTCCTTCTATTATTTTTTCCCAATGCATTTTAAATAATACCAACCTTTACAGATTAATATGGAAGCAAAATATACATTGGACCAGTTGGTTTGAAATAGAATATAACTGCACTTTTTTTCTGCTTCACTTTATTTTTTCTTTTCTTTTTTCTTAGTGTATACAAGACTGGCCATTAATATTGCTACAGCGGGAAGAAATGCAGATAACAAAATATTTATTGGACACATATATTATCTTAAAAATAACAATGATTACATTTTCAAGAAATTTTGGTGAATAGTTACTGAGAAATTCATTTGCATATCACAGCATCTTCTTCCTGTCTTTTAAATTTCATGTCGGATTTTGGATGAATTATTACACAAAGAATTATTACATACAAATTACTTACAAATTACTAAACTGCAAAAAACAATTGTACGTAATTAAAGCAACTCATTTGTCTTATAATGACGCGCAATTATTTTTTAGTTTACTTGTGCACAAAGTTCCTTTATTATTTTGTGTTAGGCTTAATGTGCCTGAATTTTGCTCTTTTTCCTTTTGTTTATGTTCTTCCATCGGTTGTGCTGCTTGGTGAGTTTTGATGTTTGTTCTTATTGATTGTTTGTGCTTCAATTACGTGCAATTATTTTTTAGTTTACTTGTGCACAAAGTTCCTTTATTATACAAATAATTTTCATTAGTGTCTGATATATTGCATGATAAAGCACATCCCAAGTTTCTTCCACACCATTACAAATGTTCTGTGTGCTCTGTTTGTGTTACATGACACACTACTTTGCGGTAGTCAAGCTCAGCGCACCCAATGCTTTCTGTTTATTAGTCGCCATTTTGCGAACCAGCACCTGGTTAATTAAAATGGAACCTGTACTGTCAAAAACAAAATTTTAAAATGTGCTCTTTCGATTGATTATTAGTAAAAATGAACGGTCATTATAAATTTGAAGTTATAGGACGTCAAAATTCGATGAATAATTTATAATATCCCTTTATGGTCTTTTAAGGGCAAACATAAAGTAGGCAAAAAATTAAGGAACTAAAATTGTAATTAGAAATAATGTAAATATTAACTTTGCATGAAACATGAAGCATTATGGAGAAATAAAATGAACATATAGAGAGTTGGAAATAAGCACTATAAAGAGTACTTTGAGTTTCTTTTATTTTTAATGGCTTCATTACAGTGTGTTGATATGATTAAAATATTTGGCAGATTTTAATGGAATATTGAAATAGAATAATATCATTTGGTATGCTCTGTAAGCAGCAACTTTCAATTCCGCTTTTGAGTTGCATTGCTTTGTTTGGCTAACACTACGATAGAAATTGCACCGTGTAATGACCCGAATATTCAATATGTTATTCTTATTAGTAAATCGAGTTCCAAATTTGAACTGTTTATAAACCACTTTTGTGTCTCTGGCAGAATAGATAGGCATTTTCCTGTTGTGAAACCGAATGGATTCGTATAATATTTGATCCAAAATGGGGGCAACACATTTTGTTATGAAGTTCGATCTTTATAATTTGTCCTTTTTCTGCAAATGCGTGATTTAAAAATACTTTTTTTAGCTTCAATTTTATTTTGTTAAAATTATCTTATTCCTAATGCGTGTATATTATCTGAAACTTAAGCTAAAGCCATACAAACCGAAAGAAAAAGAAATCCCCCTTGCTAATAATCTAGAAATAATCCAATCTTTCAATCATATCGTATCGACAACTAGATGTTTCACTCTGATCTCTACAGGTGTTAAATGTAACATGTATTTCCAAAAAACAAAAAATATATAAAATAGCCTTAACTTTTTTTTTTTCGGGCGATGGATAACTACTCCACACAGATCACAAGATCACACTTTATGGAGAATTAGGGTGTCCCGTATGTAAATCTTTCTTTGACGATGTTTCTGAGTAATAATAGTCACGTTATGGTCAGTCTAGGGCTCAATGCACGCGAACGAACTCTTTGCGGTCAGGTCACAGAAGAAGTTTTTGTTGCCCCTACTAGGCCGGTAAAAGGCCGAGTAACAACATAAAAGTTAAACACAAGCCATAAAAATTTGGCAGGCGACATGACAGCGGTTCTAGAGATTCAATGGAGAACTAACCATGGTGGATGTCTAAGAATTGTGAAAATATTTCAGTTTATGTAATCGTTCAATTAATTATTTTTTCTCGAGTAAACTATTAAAAGAAATGAGCTAAGCTATCGAATGAAATTCTTTAAAAACAAGTATTCCAAACGTCCTGATTGTCTTCCCCACTTTGATCAAACTGCAATAAATGCAGTTTGTTATAGTCTTCCTAATGGTGTCAAATTAAAAGGATGTGTATTTCTTTATTATAGAAAAAAAAAAGTTGTACGGCCTGAAAATTCATATTAAAACTGTCTGAATATTTTTTTTTTAATTTTTAAGCGTTTAAAAAACATTTACTGTCATTCCCGGGCACTAAAGTATTTCCGTGTGAAATTTGAATTATTAATAAGAAAAATGCAGCATAAATAAAAAACGTGTGTAAAATGTTAAAAATTACTTTAATACATTTAAATTATTAACGCAAGTCCAAATAGGAGTTCAAATAAACGTTAAAAAATGCGGTGTAGAAGATGTAAGAAAAAAAATAGGCCTATGTGGTTGCTATCAGATTGAATAAATTACTTTTTTTATGTTTTTGATCTTTTTATAAATAAAATTATCATTTTTTTAGCAAAAGCATAAACATTAAGCAAAAATGTATGTTATGATATTATAAGTAAAAATAATAGTAAATATAATGTTGTACACACACACACACTCACATATATATATATACACGCACTCATTTCACTCTTTCAATGACACCTTGAATCATAAAAAACATGCAATTAAAGCCTAACAAACTAAGTCTTACAAGAATGGCATTTGATTATCAATACATATTTGGATTTCTATAATTTTTCGCATCATTTTTCAACGCATTTATCTTTGCCAACATAGCTTTCCTCATTTTTTAAAATGCTGTAAAATAAGTTAAATAATGTTTTATTTGCATAACTTTTACAAAACGTAAAATAAATCATAACAAGAGGTAATTAAAATAGTCATTTACTACATACCTTCTTTCCTTTTACCTGCCTATGCTAATTTACCATTACTGGTTGAAATCGCTTAATTAGCATTTAGAGAGAAATGCACATAAGTGTGACCAATTAATCACTTTCCAGAAAGCCTGACGTTGTCTAATGGACGCCAAAACATTACATTGATTTGACTTCAAACCACTCACTCCAACAGTTTGTTAGTCTAAGTGACTTCAGTCAGAATTTGACGATATAAAGCTGACGATGCTAGTTTGCATATTACGATCGAAGTTTATATTCCTCTAAATTGGTTAAATACGAAAAAATAGGTTTTATCTAAGTGTGGCTCTTTAGTATGTAAAATATTCATGGCGAACATAAATTAATAGTTCATACAATAATCACCTTTTAAAGGGGACGACTTTATTGAATAACGGGACCTTTTACAATAAATTACCTGATTTCAAATTTACGCATAGCTTTTTGGGTGCTATTTTTTTGACACATTGAACAATTAATGCATTTTAAACAAAATACATAAGAATTTTTATTCATTAGTAAATTTCGGTGCAATAAATTTTGTTTGGAGTCTAAATTCTTAGAAAAGATCACATAATCTATATTCTGATTTTTATAGTCGCTATCAAGACATACTAATGTTAATAAAGATTTGAAGAATTATTTTGTCACTTTAATCAAAACTAAAAGCATTGGCAAAACGTATAAATGCTATTCGAAATAAACACTAGGTAAATTTAAAACAATTTTTATGAACATTCGAAGTACAAATAACAATAAATGTGTAACAATCTAAGATATCAAAGTTGCCATTATTATACATGATCTATTCTAATAGTTTCTGGTAGGAAATGCATTTTGTGTCAGTCAGGACTTTGATGGTGAAAAAAGTTTCAAAGTGAGAATTTCAATATTCTAACGTACATTTGAGTTTTTTCTCACTAAAATAACGCATCGAACGGAACAGGTATTATTAATGAGAAGGTGCAAGTCGGGGAAACGTCAGTGGAGGTGGACTTCCCTCGAAACAGTTTGCTTTTCTACTGGAGGAGGCTAAACACACTGGAGGGGTGACACATTGCACATTGTCCATCAATGGCGGTACATGATTCTTTTCTTAATGCCCTTATTCCAATCTGAGTAATTAGTTACTGATTTTTTAACTGTAAAAGAGAAGTAACACATGTAACGAAGTTTTCAAGTTGAATTGATTTATTTTAGTTAATGCTGAAGGAGATTAGTTCAATTTTTAGTTAATAGGAAAGGTTTCCAACCGACTTTTTCTTCTGGTTATTCTGAGAACGTTTCGTTTAGCATTCATCTACACTGGTGTAAGAAATTAAGAGAATTTTCATATTTGATTTACGATCTCCAGAACTAGTGGACAGATCTTAATAAATATTGGTGTGAATATAGGTTGATATAATACAAACAAAATAAACATTCAACAGTTGTAATAGAGACACATATTTGTGCGTAACACTCGTGGGAGTCTGTAGGTCTGAAACAGTGGTTGCAGAATACACAAAAGAAATGGGTTAATAGGGGGTATGTTCCCCTGTTACAAATATACACGCCTTGTAGCGTGATGTCATACTGGAAATAAGGCAGTTTATCAGTGCCTGTGGCAATCGGTCCCACTCATTCACCAACGCTGCTTTCAGTTCCTGGATGGTTCTCGGAGGGGGGTGGTTGTGAGTTGCAATTGCCCTCCCCAGAGCGTCCATGGCAAGCTCTATAGGTTTGAGGTCTGGAGACCTGGCTGGCCAATCCATCCGGAGAAAATCCTCACTCTCGAGAAATCCGTCGACTAGAAGAGCTCTATGTGGCCTCGTGTTATCGTCCAATAAGATGAACTCGAGCCCACTGCACCCCGGAAAAGTCGAGCATAGAACTCCAAGACCTTACCCCTATACCTCACACCAGTCACAGCGCCTCTGTCAAAGACGTGGACAGGTTTGATTCCATCCAACATGATGATTGCCCAGACCATTACACCGCCATAATTGTCGATTTCGCGAACATTGGAGGGTAGGAAGCGGGTCCGTGGCTTTCTCCATATGAAAGTACGGTGAGAATCGGTGTTTAGGCTAAAACGGGACTCGTCGATGAACAGAACGGTCGCCCCTTGCTCCATACTCCAATCACTATACTGCCTGCACCTGCTATTAGGACTCTCCTGTTCGTAGACGTGAGCGGCACGCAAACGTCCGATCTTCTGGCAAACAACGCTCTCTCGTTCAGTCTTTTAGAAACAGTCACCTTTGTTACACGGTTCCTGTGGCTGCACATAGGTCCCGAGAGAGCTGAGAAGCTGTAGCCCCTCTGCTATGCCTCGCTAAATGGGTTAAATGGTGATCTTCTCTGGCCGTCGTGGCTCTTGGAAGACCTTTCCCAGGCTTTCTTTCGATGGATCCAGTACCTTGGAGTTGTTTCCATAGGTTACACACGACGCTGAACGTTAAATTAAACTTTGCATATGTGGACTTGCGATTGGATTGCATCTAGCCTCCACACAATTCTCCACCTCATTCCATCATGTAAACATTGGTGGTTATTCATTTTCACTGTTCCGATGTGAATTTAACCGAATGCTGCAAGATAACACCCAGAAATTTGCCGAGGTGTGCTAGGGAACGAAATTCGTCATACCCTCCACACGCTTATAATGCCTGTTTTTTCTCCTGGCTCCCCCATACACACGTGTACGCTTACGTATTTCCCGTACAAGATTTGCATTTTTATCTAGAAGCAGTGATTTTTCCTTCAGTTCAGTTCTTCTCATGCAATTCGATAAAATATGCAAATTCTCTTAATTTATTTCATCAGTGTATAACATGTATTCCATCTAAAACTGAAAATGAAATCACCAATTATTAGCTTGAATAAATTGTTAGTTAATAGGGGACTGTAAATTCAAAGCGAAACAGAAGCGCTTCACACCATGATGTTAGGTTTAAACCAGATATTGTAAATAATATAAAATAAACAATAAGGTTCGATGCACATGGACAATCTGGTTGCGGTCAGGCACGACAATTTCGGCACAGTAGAACATTAAGTTGAATGGGCCGACTTACACAAGCAACATGATCAAGTGAAGCAGTTCCGCTCCAGCATCGAGTTAAAGTGGCAAAATTACCGGCCGGTGCCTGACCGCAACGGGATCGTCCATGTGCATCGAACATAAAATATAATTTTTTATTGATTCGGATTATTTAATCTCATTTGTGGAAAAAAATCTACTCATATTTTACTGCAATGAATATAAAACAAACGTTTTTAGTATTAGTTATGTTATTTAGTTTAGAGAAGTATAGTTTTTCACATACGTAAATACATACACTCATGTTATTTACTAGAATTCCTGATTGATTAAATATAATAGTAATTTTAAAAATTATATAACCTTGGCGACAAATATAAAGACCTTGTATAGCTTTGTTTTATTTCATTAAATTTGACTATCTCAGTAACTGAAACCAATTACTGACGTTTACCCACACACATCATTTATATACTTGTATAAAAAATTTATATACTTCTAAGTTAAGTATATTTTACACTTCTTTCAAAGTAAATCTTCGAAAAATAGTTTCTTTAATCAAAGGTAAACCTTAGCTAATTTGAAAGTGACAATTATGTGCAAAACAAACAAACTGAATCTGATAAAACATTAGGCGTCTAGTTGCCGAATCCAGTTAGTTAATTGCTATTCAAGCTCACTGCAAGTAATCCGTTTTCATTTAAGATTTTTGTCTTTATTGTTTAAATCGTTTTGAAATCAACTACAACACGCATTTGAATATAATTATTACATCACAATGCGTTTAACAAATACTCGATTAGAAGTCCTTTTTATTAACAAACGAGAAAATTCACTTGTAAACATTGAAAGTTGTGTTTAATTAATGGGCATTTCGGCAAGTCTTTCATTACATATATTTGCGGCATAGTTTCATTTAGTATTAGTATTTTAGTTTTTTTTTCATAGTTTTGTGAAAAAAACTAATTTAGTTCTGCACGACAACATTTTAAAACTTTTAAAACTTACTAAACTATTCAGTCGTCTTTTTGCAATAAAAATATTCTAAAATTTACCTTCTTTAAAAATTATTTTATTACACCCCCACACACATATACATATATAACAAACTTTTGAGACTAATGTATAATAGAGTATTATACATTAGTCTATTTGGGACTAATGTGTAACATGTTATTAAACATTAGTCCCCAAAGTTTGTAATTTACCTATCTTTACGAGAAAAATTAGCTTGGATACTTGGATACTCTCGGAGAAATTAATTTCCTAATGCAATTTTGCATCCTCAGAACCCAAGTGTTTCGCTCTTATGAAAATCTGGGCGTAAAAATCCTCTGGTGGTTATAGCATTCGCCAATAGCAGTATTTGGAAGAATGGATGTCAATCGCTGGAGAATTCCACAAACATTATGAGAAAAATAATTACTAAATACTATTTCATATAAATTCCTAAACTTTGAAGAAATAGAAACATCATTGCTGGGAACGTAAAAAATATATTTCGAACATGTAGTTTTGAAATTTTTAATCCATCTTGCCGTGCGTTTATTTATCGTTCGAATAGATAAATTTATTTCCAATTTCATTTCTAGAAATTCAGTTACACGAAGAGCGTGCTTAACTATCATTATAAATCTAAGACATGAATTTATATCGTACAGATTATGCATGGCATTTTATATTTAATGATTCCGTTTCGTTCCAATGTATTATTTGAACGAAAATAAGATAAGGTATTTTTATGCTCACATCAGAAAAGCAAATATTTTCCTACACGGTAGTTCATGTCATTAATTCTACATATTTCGCAGATATATTCAGACACGGCATATTTCTGAAAAATCCTCATTAATTAGAACTACCTTTTGAATGTGTTAAAATCCTCACTCTTTTTGTTTTACGTGAGTTTTGCTGTGACTTTTAACTTAAAAATATAGTGCTAAGACAATATAGATGAAGTGAGTTTAACGGTAGAAAATATGTAGTTTCCTATACCAGACGGTAATTTAGCATTTTTCTAGAAAGAAAATTTAGTACTTGTTGAACTATTAACATTTAAAATATAGGCACGGTTCTTGAAACTTTTGATTTTTTTAAAAACTGCTTTGTAGTACTGCATTGTGACATCATGTTGTTATACTAATTCAACATCATTTCATTGTATTGAAATATTGTGTCCTAAAAAATCTATGAATAAATTTGGCAATACTCTTTTTTTGTGAAACGCTATGACAATGCACAGTAATGTTGGGTTAAAAAAAAATATATATTCATAATATGTATCCCTTCTCTCCAAAAATTAAATTCCAACAATTTTAATTACAAGGAACAACTTTGGTTTGCAGCATTGTTATTCTTTGATTAATGAGTAATAAAAAAGACTTTTATCGTAAAGGCCGGTTGGTTGGACGTGAAAAAATGCGATGTTCTGTTTTAAATTTTTTTTTGCTTTACTTATTTTAGACTGCATATCGCAGTCTACCTACCGCTGACGGTATCATATTTGTTTCATTCAAATTATATGTGTTTTATTTATTATGCATTTGTATTTATTTCACTTTTTCGTTGCATTAAAATTCCTCAGGTACACTAAAATTGAAAAATGTTCAGAACTTTATTTGCAAGCTATCCATTGTGAAAACGTATTATTACTAAGACAAATTATATTTTACATACTTTAAACAAACAACTTAAAAAGGATATTTTTACAAAAAAGAAAAACAATAAATAAATAAAATAAATTAAACAACTTCCTGATAATTAGGGTATTTTTTAACCAAGGAAGTCAAAAAGATGTGCACCATTAACAATAAATTTTAATACGTAATTAGTCTGAATGTTATCGAATACATAAAAAAATCACATAAAATGAAAAAGAAGCACAGGAGCAGATCACCTGGACAAATTAAAAATACTCTTAAAAAATAAATAAATTAATAATAACAAAGAAGATAGTTATGTCTACTTTTTTGAAATTTTATTGAAGAAGTTTCTTAATAAAAAAAAAGAAGTCCTGTGCTTTCAGAAATTATACGGAACGTTGTTGTCCGTGGATTGCCCCGGGAGCACTCTAATTAGAAAAGGCTGTCAAAAGGGTTGACATTGTGCAACATGTACTAATAGCCTTCACTTCTTAAGAGACATACAGCCACAGCTTTATTAGAATTTTTAAATTAAAAAACATAAAAATTTATCCTTTTTGGACATTTTCTGTAGTATATTTACTTGAATTTCTACCAAAGCGATTACGAAAAGCAATGCTTATGAATGTATTATTTTTCCCCCATTAACTATAATGAAATTAGAGCAACAGAACCGTGAAATACAATTAAAGTTACATATCAATTTCAGAAAAATAACAATTCTTACGCAGATGACTTGTTTCCATTTATGCAATTTCGGAGCAATTCTGATAAATGTTTTTCATTTGAATTCTCTTTATATGAAGAGTCCGTGTATCTGGAAAATGTTTGCATGACAGCTTTGGAAATTCTTTCCGAATATATAATCAAGATTGAGAGCATAGTAGCTGAACTTTATTAAATTGCTTTTCCTAGCACAAAGGGCAGGAATGTGAACATATGCAAGGCATTTAAACAATATTTACCTGCTTTAGTACTATGTCCCTCTTATTACTGTGTGTCCAGTTCAATTTATAAGAAAGGTACTCTGAATTGTTTTTCGAAAGTAATGCGTCATTTTATATGGATAGAAATAAAACATACGGTAACTAATCACAAATTCAATCGCACACATTTAAGCGTTTTTAATGTTTACTTTTGTGTGCGAGTGATGTAAATAAGGGAATTAAGATCGAACATTTTAGGAATTTCGTTGTGACGTTTTGAAGAGAGGCATTGCAAATAATTTAACGTTAAGACGGTTAACCAATGATAGGCTTTTTTCTAGCTGCATTTGCTGCTATTTACAAGCAATATGTTTTGTTATAAAGTCAGTCAGAAATAGTTAAAATAGATTACAGTTTAAGATTTTCTTATTATCTTTTTTTCGGTATATTTATTTGTGTAAATTTTTCATTCATACTATCAGGCATTATAACTATAATAGCAAATAAGTCGAAGTCATCCTTTTGGAGCCACTCTTTCCTACGTGTATTATATTCTTGGAAAAAAAAAAAAAAAAGCTCGGGACGACGGCTATCAAAAACATTTTATGGGGCTACTCATAAATGATGTCACGCTTTTTTCCCATATATTTGACCCCCCCCCCCTTTGTCACAATATGTCACACTTTAGCCGACCCCCTACCCCCTTTGTCACATGTCGCGCTATGTTGCATAATGCATGATGTCACACTTCTTGTTACCCCTTCCCCTCCCCGTATCACACTTTGTCACAATTTCACGAACCCCCTCAACCCTGGAAGTTTGACATCATTTATGAATGATTCATGATTGAGATTTGACACATTTTCTTTTAAATCTTTACTTGAGATTATGATGCAAAAAAAAAAGCAATCAGTGATGCAGTTAAATATTTAGGTTTTATTTTTTAAATTTGTTTGAACTTTCCTTCAATAAATATTGCAATTTTGGACTTAAAGGAGTAGCATCCGTATTTAACAGAAAAGCTAAGTGACAGGAACTAAGTGACAGTTAACGGAGAGCCTCATTAATGCTTTTGCACTTAAGAAATTGTTCCTCTGTGTGCACGAAAAACGGTGATAACCTTAAACTTTCAGTAGTTGCTTTACTGAACAGTGATAAAACTAGTTCATTTAATGCATTTCTAACTACGTGTACGACTGACTAATTAAAAACGAACAGTGCAAACTTTGTGTCTTGGTAATTGTCCCTCGTGCATGTATCATAATGAGTGATTTAGATGAATATATTAAATGTCAACAAAATTATATTTAGCTAAAAGCACGACACAAACACATTAAAACAATTTTTGTTAATTTTTGAACAGTTCAAAAATAATTAACATAGCGCCTTCGGAGAAATTTCAATCCTATGTAAATCATGATCTAACAATAAAATAAATAAATGAGTGAATGAATGAAAAAACACATAAATGAGTGAATAAGTACTTGAATGAGTAAATGAATGAATAAATGAAAGAATGAATGAATGAGTGAATGAATTTTTACTAACCGTTGAAAAGGGTATATTTCAAGTAAATAAGAACTAAAGATAAATGAGAAGGAGAAAGAGAGAGAGGGGGGGGGGCTAGATTATAAATTTAAAGTTAGAGTTGTATACGGGAATGTAAGTTCGTGTAGTTCTAGACGGAACTTCAGGTTCAATTTAGGGTGGGAATAATTTTAGTAATTTCCTAAATATTTTACCCCTGTTTATATCTTACTGATGTACTACGGATAATAATAGTAATAAATTAAGTACTCAAATCATTATGTCTTAGCGCCTAGAATAAATACTGAATGAAATGAATTAAATGAAAATCATAAATAAAGTACAATTTTCAAAAAAAAATATTATATAAAAGTATTCCTAACATATGATATTGATAAATTTATAATATTATTTTAGTTTCCCTGTGATACCGACAATTACACTTGACACTGTTAAGGTATTAACTTGTGATGGATGCATTTTTCTTACGATGCATTTGAGTAAAAAGTCACACTTCGTTAATAAATTAAAGTTTCAAGCGAGGTGCAACGTGATGTACCATTTGAACATTTGAAGGGTTCGCTGAAAAAACGACCTAAGTCACATACTATTTTTTGAACTTTGCTTTACGTTTTATCATAAGTTATGTATTATAAATATATGTCTCATAAATTTAAATTTGGGTGTTAGGGAAAATTAGGCTCGTGTAGTTAAAATTAACATTTATGTATATTATGTATAAAATAATTGAAAAAAAACATAAAGCAAATTTCAAAAAGTAGTATGTGGCTTAGGTCGTTTTTCTAGTGGACCCTTCATTTTTTAAGTTTCGTTGATTCACGTTACCAGAAAACTCGAATGAAAAATACAGCAATGTATTTGAATTTTCGACATGATATTCTAATTTCCATTTACACAACTCAAACGAAAATAATAAACTGTTCATTAGTGGTTAAATAGCGCTATTATTTCCGACTTTTGTCACTAACCGTCGATGATATTTTAATATATATCTTCCGCTTTTCATTGATATACAGAGAATTTCTCTCTACAGCATTCCGGATATAATGCATCTGTAGCTAATTTATTCGGCAGAAATGATTTTCATTTCATTTATCTGTCGAGAACTTCTGTAAGGAGGCTTAAAGTAGTTCCGTAATTCTTCGGCCGTCCTCGATAAAATCTCTGAAATGTTGAAAGCGAATATTGAACCTTTTATGTATAAGCTCTAGTATGGCAAGTATTATCTTTGAATAAATACCAAAGCAATAATTAGAAGTGCAAAAGGTGAGTTGTTTCAGGGGAGATGGCTGTGGATTTTAGTTTTAAATAAATACTTATGTGCTGTTTAAGTTGAATGATATTTTATATTAGTATTTGATTATAATAATTAAAATCAATTATATGTTAAGAACCTGTATTATGATTTAATATAATATCTTCAACTTTTTTTTAGATTTATGAGTATGTTTAAAGCCTTAGTTTACATAAACATATGGATTTTTTTTTCACCCATACATGATAAAGTAAAAAAGATATTCGCCGTATGTGGAACAATGCAACGCTAGGTAGGATTTTTTTCCCTTGCGTTTCTTTTTTGAATTGCGTTTGTGAGATTGTTGTTGGTATTACTTTTCTTACGTAGGGTAGCATGTGCAGTTCGTTCTGATGCACAGTCAAGCACACACCAAGACTGTAAACAACATATTTTAATTATCCTTTGTTTCCAAGTGTCTCGGCTGGACGAAAAGCAAAAAAAAAAAAAAATGCGTTCCTACAAAATATACATAAATATTTTGAAATTACTATTTCGTAATTCAATGTAAGTATTGCACAATTTTTAAATTAGCTGAAATTTAAAATTTTGTGTAGCACTGCTTAGTAGGGTAGTTCGAAAAAACTTTTTTTTAAATTTCAGATCGCTGTAGTGCGCAAAAGTTGCCATTGGTATAGACGTGAAAAAAGCACTAATTATTATTTTATTATTAATTTATCTTCCGGTCGCGCAATGCCATCGAAGTCTTTAAGAAAAATCTTTATCTTCCATAATTTTTTTAACCACGCCAGATGGTTTTAATTGCGTTCCTATACCATGAATTAACTACTAAAAGGATGTAAAATCAATATATATGCACTTATTATACATTTGTTCCTTATCGTTTCGTCGAGCAACATAGTACAAAATGAGTAAAATTAGTAGTTTTTTTCAAAATTTCAAAGTTTGACCTTTTATAACATTTTAATCAGACGTCTTTTAGAGGTGCCATAGTTTAATTCTATTAGAATAATATATTAAAAATCCAAGCATATTAGATAAACTTTCATCTTAAAGTAGAATTCGGTTGCACAGTTTCGCTAAAAACAGCAGAATAGCCTACCTGAACAGAAGCGTACGTGACGAATGCCAGCGATGCGCTCGCAGCCAGTAGCAGCTATTATAGTTGTCTGACAATTTTGTTGTTTGACAATGTTTCCTTTCAGATAATTTAGAAGTTTGCTAATAATAAATAGTTTGTAACTTTTGTGTTTCAATTTTCATTTGCTGATGCAGCTCTTCGCTCATTTTGTTTACAAAACAACCTATAATTCAATACGGGGAGGTGGCTGCTGCACTTCGAGTTCCACCCACACCCTACCCAACCAACCATCCAATGTAGGGTGTGTTATTTACAATATGTACAAATTTATTTCGCTTTCTCTCTCTTTATGTTTCCTTTATCTATCGATATACCTCAAAACTCGGATTTGTGCGAAAAAGTTTGCATCGCTGAGAGTGACAGTAATGTGGTTCTAATATAGCCGTCTCTGAAACTGTGTCCACACACTTCACTTGAATCTTCGGTCACTAGTTTAACGCATCTTTTAACTGCCTATGTATGGAATGGGAGAGCATCTGTACTCCTAATGTAGAAGCTTACTCATAGATGCTTACTCGTAGAGAAGATACTTACTCATAGAGATAAGATGCGAGATGAAGCCTGTTATGAATATAGATGTTTTACTGACAATGTAGATACTTTACTCATAATGTAGATGATTTACTCTTAATGTAGACGCTTTACTCATAATGTAGACGCCAACTCATAGAGATAAGATGCTTACTCATAACAGGCTTCAAGCCTGCTATGAGTATAGATGCTTTTCCATGCCATACACGGGCAGTTCAAAGATGCGCTAAGCTAGTGACAGAAGCTTTAAGTAAAGTGTGTGAGACGGCTATATTAGAACCACATTACTGTCACTCTCAGCAATGCCAACGTTTCCGCACAAATCTGTATTTCGATGTATATCGGTAGATAAAGGAAACATAAATAGAGAGGAAGCGAAATAAATTTGTACATATTGTAAATAACACACCCTACATTGGATGGTTGGTTGGGTAGGGTGTGGGTGGAACTCGAAGTTTAGCCACCTCCCCGTGGTGAATTCTAGGTCGTTTTGTAAACAAAATGAACAAAGAGCTGCACCAGCAAATGAATATTGAAACACAAAAGTTACCAACTATTTATTATTAGCAAACTTCTTAAATTATCTGAAAGGAAACATTGTCAAACAACAAAATTGTCAGAAAACAATAATAGCTGCTACCGGCTGCGAGCGCATCGCTGGCATTCGTCACGTACGCCCAGGGACGTAACTAGGTCATTGTTTAACTGGGGCAAGACCAGGATTTAGTACACCCTTGTATACACAAAAAAGTATATGTATTTAGTTAAACACACACATTTAGTCAATTTAGCTCCCCTAAAATAATTGGCACCCTCTAGTTACGTCCCAGCGTACGCCTCGCCTCTCTGTTCAGGTAGGCTATTCTGCTGTTTTTGGCGAAACTGCGCGAGCGAATTCCACTAAAATATGGAAGTTTATCTGATATGCTATGATTTTTAATATATTATTCTAATAGAATTAAACTATGGCACCTCTAAAAGACGTCTGATTAAAATGTTATAAAACGGTCAAACTTTGAAATTTTGAAAAAAACTACTAATTTTACTCATTTTGTACTATGTTGCTCGACGAAACGATAAGAAACAAATGTATAATAAGTGCATATATATTGATTTTACATCCTTTTAGTAGTTAATTCATGGTATAGGAACGCAATTAAAACCATCTAGCGTGGTTAAAAAGATTATGCAAAATTAAGGTTTTTCACAAATGTTTGCCAACTTCGATGGCATTGCGCGACCGGAAGATAAATTAATAATAAAATAATAATTAGTGCTTTTTTTCACGTCTGTACCAATGGCAACTTTTGCGCACTATAGCGATCTGAAATTTAAGAAAACGTTTTTTTCGAACCACCGTACTGCTTAGTTTTAATAGTCTCTCAAACGCTTGTTTTTTACATTCTTGGACGAAGTACATGAAGTATTGTAATCACGAAAAATGTCCCACTCAAATTACAGCCTAAATTTGCATTTTAACCACAAATTAACCAATTTTGATTTTTTTTTTTTTTTTTTTGTGATGTCCGTATTAATGTACATATTCACGTGCGTGTGGGCCACTGAAATATCGATTTTGACCATTCCCGAGTCCGTTTTAACGAGTTTTGCCGAGCCGCTTGTATGTGCGTATGTATATGAGATCTCGCATACAGTTCGACCACGAAATTTTGACAGTTGGACGCTTCTGCTCATGGCAGAAAAGAACGAACCCATTCGAGTTTTAGGGAAGTCCGTTTTGTGGTCGAGTTTATTTAGTACGCTAATCAGAATGTTTGCTTCTCTGTTTGTTGAAAATAGCTAAATTTATAAACTGGCAGTTCGGAAGAAATCAAGTATGCTAAAGGAACTAGAACGAGAAGATTGAGGCACACTCTTTATACCAGCAGTTTATTCCTTGAACATGAATCAGTTCTTCTTGGAACGCTGCCAGCCCGCTTATTTTGGTTGATGGTAGAACTGTTACTCAAAAACGGTTATAATTTGATGCCAACCTGGTGCCTTTTGGCCCAAACCTGGCGTCGGTTTGCCTACTTATGCTATGTTTGTCTACTTTCCCGCGGAACTCCCATGTTAAAGCGTTTGCAGTAATCAGGATCTTGTAAAACTGTCTTTTCGCTATTGATTCTCTGGAAACTAGTAAGTTTAAGTGTTTAAAATGCTATTCTTCTCACCCTGAGAAAGGCTTACTTTGTTTTTTTTCTATTTTGCAGATACCATTCAGTTACTTCAAATTATAAATACATATTAAACTCATTGTTATGACAAGGTTGTTGCCATTAGCAGTAATATTGAATGAAATTATAGTAATAGTTTGAGCAAATGCGTATCCTACACAATTTTTTTTTCGGTTAATACGTTTTAAAACTTTTAAAATCAACTTCAGAACGGAATTTATCATACACATGATATTTTTTAGTTTTCGTAATTCAAATAGGATGTGTCCACTCATTTTTTAAAATATAGTAGTAAATGAAAAATGTATTTACACTAAAAAATAGTAAAATAACATAATTTTTGAGGAAAAAACTGTAACCTATTTCAAATAAAAAATTGCGCTATAAAGTGAAAAATGAATTCCTTCTTTAAGCAACATCGATACAACTTGTAAGCATAGTTTTAGAAGTCGGCCAAAAAATAATGACAGCCTAATTAATATTAGACCATGCATTACTTAAAATTGGAACTTGCAAACTTTAGGTCATTTATATTTGCAATTGATTCATGATTACAAAATGTTTTACCTATCATAATTTTCCACCGACTTCTAAAACTATGTTTAAAAGTCACATTGCTCATGTTTAAAGAATGAATTTATTTTTTTAATTTTTATCTCGACTTTCAATTTGTCGGTTCTATTTTTTACACAAAATTATTTTCTTTTAGTGTTGTGTTTAAATTTCTACTGGGGATACCTTCCTTCCTGTTTTTCTGTGTCTGTACCCTTACAAGGGCGCAAAGAGATTGCAGGGTTCCCTAGTTCATTGAAAGAAAAAAAAACATCTGTATATTGACCGCATGATTTAAGGTTTTTCAGGCGTTCTGAGTGGGCACTATATAAATTCATTATTTAGTTTTGGAGTTGAAAATTATTTTTTTTATTTCTACACATACGTTAAACAGACGTTTGACGTGCAATGTGAACATTTTGAAAGATTATCTTTAACAATTCTTGAAAGTGATGAACTGAGTGTAAATTAATAAAACGTAATTCGCTTGGTGAAAGTAATTGTTAATACTGGAATCGAAAGGAGAAGATAATGCGCCTAGAAACCCTAGAGTGTTAAATAAATTATATGGAACCAGAGACGTGCGCAGAAGGTCTTCTACAAAACTTTTTATTAATGTTGCAGATTGTGTGAGTTCACCACATAAGAAGTGTTATAATGAGCATGTCTGGCAGATACACTCAGAGCACAGACTTAATCCCTATTTTTCTTTCGTAAAGCATTTTCAAGTTTAAGTATTCCGTGTAGTTCCACAAAAACCATATGAATTGATACATTTGCAAAAATCAAACTCTGATATGAGCAAGAGGGAAAAAGAGAAAGTAATTTTTTGTAGTCGTTCTACCATAAGTATGATAAAATACTTTCGTGGAGAAGAAACAAAAACAAATATTAAAGGGAAAAAAAAAAACTAAGGAAAAATGCGTTTCATACCTAAAGTAGAAACTTTCGGAGTTTAATTTTTATAAAATAAGACGTAACTTTCGTTGTAGTTTTTATTATTATTTTTACTATATTTATGACTCGGAAAAACCTTCAAAATAAATTTTTCTATCTTTAGCATATTTCTGTTTTATTACTCCTCCTTTGGAAATAACATCATCTCAGCAGAGGGCATGTATGTTTCATCATTTTATTAATATTTTTTTTAGGAAGAAAATAAACTTTTAAAATAAAAATCAGCTGCTGCATAAATACATTTTCCAGTTATATCGTACAAGAACCATAAAAGGTTTCATCTGTTTACTTAAAATAGAGAACGAAAGATAGAAAACTTCTTGTTAAAAGCTTGACGAGAAATACTGAAAAACTTGTGTCTTCCAAATTTTGTTTCTTTCAAATGTAGTTTACTTTTACGGCATGAATTTATTTCCTTTTCCCTGCTGTTTTTGCTTGTTTTTTCCTCTGCTCTGATGCGTTTCCAAAATGATATTAGACATGTTAGTTTTTTCAAAATCTTGTGTTCAATAAGACGAAAATGCGGAAAGCAGAAAACAATTTACCGATAGTTTTTAGTTCAGAAGTACTTTGCTTGAACTTCAAATTTCAATTATTTTAAACTACATATGTTGCATGTTTTTTTGTTATTTTTTAACAATGTTCTACTTGCAAGTTGTCAATAACAGGTTGCTTATATATATTTGTTACTATTAAGTTATGGTCATGCTTCAATGATTCAAAAAAAATCTTTATTGAACTAAAAGTGGAAAAAAGTTTAGCACATCTTTACGGTTTTTAAACTTACTACCATGCTCCAATGTTTCCAAAAAAATATCATTATTGAACTTAAAGTTGAAAACAGCTTAGCCCATATTTACTATTTTTAATAAGAATTATCAGTCAAATTATAGTCAAGCAAATAGAGTTAGAATTATATCTCCATTTCCTATTCCGAAAGCTACCATTGCTATAAAATGCGTTTTTGTTTCACTTTCCGTGTTCTGCGGGAACTCACCTTATACCGACTGGTTCACTGCGAGACTATCGCCCCTTATTATCCGTAAAATAAGGTAACACTGGAAAACTAAAGAAAATAATTGTTATAAGTATTAAAAAAAATGTGCCATTTTAATGAAAATAAAAGCAAAATTTAGTTATATACTCCAGAACAATGGTGTTTACACAATATACAGAATATATATTATAAATAGCATACCTTTTACATTTTTCCCAGGGTGAGAAACTGTACTTTGCAATTTACACTAAAAAAAAAATTGTCTAGATTTAATGCCTCAAAATATGAGTGATTACTTGAGTACAGAATGAAGTAGTCGAAAGAATAGTATGTTCTTTGTGTTTATCAAAAAGTACCAAGAAAGTACAGCTTGTTACTTTTCAACTAAGAACATTTATTGGTTCTGCTTGAAAGTAGCAACTTGTAGTTTTTGCATGAACTGAAAAGTAGTAACTTTTCATGCACGTGTTTATTAATAGTTCTTTTAACTAAACCTTTTTAAACAAGGTTTGCGTTGTCTTAAAGCTCAGTTAATTATTTTTACTGCACTGTATAGCAAAAGTTTGTATCAATGAACTGCAATATATTTAAACTATGTTGTGCAGTAATCTATTTAGGTTCTTCCCAAACCTTGTTTGATGTCAACGAGTAACAACAAAACCTAAGATTTAGAAATTTAATTACATGGTTGTTTCTTTCGGTATCAGTGAAGATCACTTTTAAATTAAGGCCTTCAGTTGCCTTTTACTCAATTCCGTTAAAGAAAAAAGGGAAGTATTTAACGAGAAAAAACAGGAGTAAAACAAAACCATTGATTAAATAAATATATTAAATGTTAAATGTCAACCGAAATGCCTTTACATGATTTTGCAAAAGTCTGCTTCTTGTGAGAAATTTATTTGCAAGTCCCAAGAAATTTTGCACGGATTTTTTCACAAACTGCTGCATATTGAAGGATGATTTTGGATCCTGGAGAGGAATATTATTTTAACATACAGAAATTTTCTAAAGACTTCTGAAAATTTTGAAAGCATGTAATTACTATAATACGCTATTAACATGTAGCAGCTTGCAAAACTCTACTTAAGAAATCATGAAGTAATATTTCTAAATGTGAAAAATAGTTTTTGAATTATTAAATACTAAAACTTTTTTTTAAAATAAGAACACTGTAATTGTATTTCAAAATTTTTAGTTATGCACGATCTAAATTAACTTGATGAGTTCTGTTATGTATTTATCAATAATTTAAAACAGGACAACAATAAATAACATAATTTTTGGAGTGATCAATAAACCAACTTCAAATTAAAAAATGAACTTAAAAGTAAAAAATAACTGCATTCGTAAAACAACAGCGATACTAACTTTAACCATAGGTTTAGAACTAGGTTAGACTCAAAATTATGAGTCTAATTACAATTACAGCAGTATTGTCTCATATTGTCCCGCAGTGGACCAGTCTGTAGAAGCTCAGCTCCCGCAGAACACCGAAAGTGAAGCAACATTGACCAAGGTTACTGTTTGGGTGGGTGACAACCTCTAGCGACTGGTTGCTCTGGTACCGTGTACGCTAAGGGAAGGTGGTGCACGTCAAATCCTTCTCGGCTCAGATGTCCTGCAAATGAAACGATACCTGTGGGGGTGACAACCCCACGTGACCTGTCTCATCTGGGAGCTGCTTCAAAAGAGATATCTCAAATTAGCGGAAGTTGGACTTTTGCCTATAAGGGCCCTGTTGAACTCAGGAACAGCGAACCCTCTCTTCCTCACCAGCAACAACAACAACAGTAACATTAATTCGTATTGGTGGTGCAAACTTTGTGCAATTTATGTTTGTAGTTAATTTATTAGAAAATATTTCATCTGTTATAATTTTGCAACGATTTCTATGTCTCTATTTAAAAGTCTTATCGATATTATTTAGCGAAAGAATGTATTTTTTGCTCTTTTTGCGTAATTTTTAATTTGAAGCCAGTTCTATTTCCCCCTTAAATTCTTTGTTACCCCTTTTACTCTTTTGAGTTTAAATGCATTTTTCATACAAACACTATATTACTATATATATATATATATATGATTGGGCACACCCACTTTAAATTGCTAGCACTAAAAATAATCATTTGTATGATACATTTTGTTCTGAAGTTGATTTTAAATAGTCTTATTTAAATCATTACCTGAATAAATTTAAATTTTGTTTCAGAGAAGCCTTTGTCAAACTCTTATTATAATTATTTTTAATATTATTGCTTAATGACAAAAAAAAAAAAAACTCTTCTTAACAATGAATTTGATATTATTACTAGTTATCTCAACAACGTAATAATAAGCCTCTTTAATTAAAAGATCGATCTATCGATTAAAGAATAATTAAAGTCGGTTCATTTAGTCAAAAGTAATGGATGAAAAAACAAAATAATGACTATATTTCTGCGCATAACTTTTTTTTCTAATTATCGAATATGGTCAAACCAAAGTACGGGACTTATGGGAGACCCCTCTCGATTGATAAAAAAAATAATCATCAAAATTAGTTCATAGAGTAAAAGTTTTTGATGGACAAAAAAAAAAAAAAAAAAAAAAGAATTGATTACCTTCTTCTTTGGGAAATCGGTTAGAAATGAATTTAAAGGATATGTAAGGCAGTCAATTTTAAATACATATTTAATAAATATTTGTAAAATAAATATCACGTTTTCAAATGTAAAAGAAGAACATCTGTGAAATCCATTAATTAGGAAACTTACCAGCGTATTTTTTTATTTATTATTTACATTTTTTTAAAATTCTGAATCGGTTTTAAACGTTGAATTTTGTTTCCTTCTATTTTTCTTTCTCTAATCAAAGTGCATGTAAAGTAGATTTCACTGTTGCTGATAAAAATTGGAATAACAGATACAATACAATCTTTTTCTTCGAAATGTTTTGAATCTCTAAGACGTATGTTTAAAACAAGTTCGTCCTATTTTGCGTTTCAATTTGTTTTACAGAAAAGGAAGCCTTGTTCCACTCTTTATTTGAAAAAAATATATTTTTTTTGCTAAAATAATCCAGAGCAGTTGTATGCCGACCTTACTGCTACGCGAAGCAAAGTTGCACAAAAAGTATTAAGATTTTCTATTCTACTACTTGGTGATGGATGTGTTTAACTCTTAGCCACATAATTTAAGCTAGCGTTAAAAAAATTTCTCAAAACGGTAAGAAAAAAATCCTACAAAGGTCATTAAAATATGCTAGAGAAAGGAGTTGTCCTGCAAAACGCTTCGAAATATTTCATATTGAAATAGTGATTGTATCATTTGCATTAGATATATTTTGATTTATACACATTAAAATAATAGTTGTGGAGACAAATAATTATTGAACATTTAAAAACCATGTTATAAGACTAATGAATGTCTTTTGAAATCGTATAGACAGATCTCTAAAAACGTGGTTCTACATGTAGCTTTCGTCGCTACTTTGTGTGCAAACACTTGAAACATTTTAAAACCCACATTTTGTGTCGCGTCTCTTCTTACAGTCGGATTCTGGGATTGTTTTGGATTTTATACGTATATAAATTTATCTCAGCACTACTGTAAGGATTTTCAAGTTCGTAATTTATTAACAGCTCATTATATCATTTAATATATCATTCAAATTAAGTGCACATTTTTCATTGCTATATTCTAATGTTAGTTATTTTCTACTTTGCTACGAAGATTAAAATTTTGAACGTGCCGATGAAGGAATTGATATTAATGTTACAATAGATTATGCGCTATTAGTTTAATTGCAATGCAATCCGCATATAAGAAACTATTAGTTTATATATAATGCGGTCCGCATATAAGAAACTATCAGTTTATATATAATGCGGCCCGCATATAAGAAACTATTAGTTTCCTTCGTGCTGACGTATATAAACTGTCTTTACTCGAGTTGGAAACCATGGAAAAAATTTAGCATGCTGATTGAATGTTTACACTGTATCAACATGTATTGGCATCAGCTGAATCTCAGCACGAGAGATATGAAAAGCTAACGATCATCGATGTAGGAATTAAATGTACGCTGACGGAGGAGTTGAATAAAGTAATATTTTAAATACTTAACGAATTCTTATTATTTTAGAAATAAGTAGTTAATACTTCAGAAGTGGGATAAGCTAAATTTAGTTATTATCCACAATACGCCGACGGACTACGAGTCGAACGCATTACGAAAACGCAGCTTCAAAAAGCCAGCAACGGTTAAGCCTAACGGTTTTAGAACATTGCACCAACGACGGACGACGTATTTTATTTGACGAAAATTCACTTACGATAGAATTTGATTTCAAGCAAGTGTAACGCTGTACGGAACTTTTCCATTTGATGTATGATGGAAACCTCCACGTAACGAAATTAACAGGTACGTGTTATTGTTTTGAATAACGTATATTTGAATATAACTTACTTTTCTGTTACCGTGAAAAATGTCTTATTTAGTAAAAGCGAAGAAAGTCGTTTTATTTGAATTAGCAGAAGAGTTAGGTGAGATTGTTAACGATGGTATGAAAGTTATAGATTTAAAAGAGTTGATTTTAAAATCTGCGCATTATGAAGAAGAGTTTGTTAAGAGTTTGTTAGAAAGAATAGTTGCTAAACGGCTAGCAGAAAATGAACGCCTAGAAAACGAACGGGCTATTGAAGAAAAACAACGAGAACGGGATTTTGAGTTAGAAAAATTTAAATTGGCGACAGAAAATGTACCCAACGAAACGGATTCGGAAATTCAGTTTAACTCTGATATGATTGCTAATAAGCCAAAGCATGATTTGCAAAAGTTAATTCCTAAGTTTGATCTTAAAGAGTCAGAAATTAGTCTTTATTTAGTTCTATTTGAGCGACAAGCACGAAGAGCTGAAGTGGCAAAGGAAGATTGGGTGTCTCACTTGTTGGGATTACACCCTTACGAAATAACACAAATAATTGCGAGAGAATCCGCAGAAACAGCAAATGATTACGATTATATTAAGAAGTTGTTATTAAAACGTTTCAAACTCAGTCCAGGAAAGTTTCACCAAAAGTTTTATCAACTTCAAAATTCGAATAGTACATAGGGCGATTTTGCTTTTGAATTGCAGAATTATTTCGAAGAATGGGTTTCAGGATTAGGCATCATAGATTTTGAAGGTTTAAAAGATTTGATGATAACAGATCAAATGAAGCGTAAAGTTCCTAGTGAACTTAAAGATCATTTCATTGACGAGTGGTCAAAATCTGTGACGCCAAGGGAGCTCGCCAATAAATTGGATGAATATGAAACAGTAAGGGGAAATATATCGCCAAATCACTCCTAAGAACGCAAACAGCAAAATAACTTTAATAAAAACTACGCCAACAATCGTTTTCAACGTCTCGGAAATGATAATAACAATAAAACAAAGCAACGAGTTGCACAAACGGAATTTACTCCAAATCGTAATACGTCAGGCTACAGGAAACCTTTACGTAACGAGAAAGGTGAGCCGAAATGTTTCAATTGCAATGATTATGGGCATTTGTCGAAGGATTGCCCATACAAGATTCAACCTTCTGGAAACAACGTAACCAACTTAACCACAAAAATTATGAGTAGTTCAACCTCATTTCTCTACCTTAAAAAGGCTAAGATTAACAATGAAACCTGGATAGAGGCGTTAATTGACACTGGAAGCTCTAGCTGCCTGATGAAACATTCCATCGCGAGGAAATTGAACATCAACGTTATTCCCGAAATAAATGATATTTACGGCTTTGGAAGCCAAAGTACGCCAGCAAGGAAGACCTATGGAAAGACATTGGTTGATATAGAAATTGATGATGTTTCAGGAAAGGAAATAACAGTCCTCATTGTAGGGGATGAAACGCAACCAGTAGACTTGTTAGTTGGAAGAACTTGGTTAGATATGCCTCACATAGCTTATGCCACAGTGGGAAATGAATTGCATATTGATGAAGCGCCGTTTAATAAGTTGCAACTAAAGTTAGATAAAACGCGAATAAATCTAAAAGCAGAGAAAACTATTGTTCTCGATAGGAATACGGTTAATCTAGTGCAATGTAGAGCTGAAGGTCAGAACGAAGGGTATGTTATCATTAGTGAGAAAGGAAATGTAGACTGCCTACTAGAAGTGGTCAATGGGAAAACAAAAATACCAATCACAAACACGCGAAACGAAAGTATTACGCTAACGGAAAACCAATGTGTAGGTAGGGGAGAAGCAGTGGAATTACTTTCAAGCAATGAATGTTTAGAAAGTAATGATTGTATACTTTCGATTCCGACCGATGTCGCTTCAAGATCGGAGACTTTTGTAACGCTGGATGGTCAAATTCAAACTTCACATGAAATATCTGATATGAAACAGCCACATAATTACGAAGACATAAAAACTGATGAAGATGTTACTTACGAACAGAAGCAACAATTAGTTGAGCTTTTAAACGAATATAGAGATTGTGATGCTCTAAACTTAAGTGAGATTGGATGTACAGATTTAGTTACGATGGAAATTAAAGAAGTAGAAGAGAAACAGAAAATAAAGGACTTCGACTACAAGCACAAGAGATTATATCGAATCATTCAAGATAAGAAAGGAAATAAGTTGTTGTACGTGGTTCCTAAAAGTATGCGAAAAATTTTGGTGGTGAGATTTCATGGCTTGATGGGACACTTTGCTGTTGATAAAACGATAGCCAAGATCAAGGAACTTTACTGGTTTCCTTCAATGAAAAGATATGTCAGAAGACACATATCAATGTGTTTCGAGTGCCTGATAAATAAAGTACCTAGTGGCAAACAGCAGGGTGTTTTACACCCTATTAAACCAGGAAAACGGCCATTTGATGTGGTTCACCTTGACCATTTAGGACCGTTTGTGAAGAGTTCTAAAGGAAATTCTCATTTACTTATTTTAATTGATAATTTTACGCGATTATTGAGACTCTTTCCAAGTAAGAGTACCTCAACTAAACATGTACTCAGATTTTTAGAAGAATTTGTTGAAGAATTCGGACTTCCTGAAAGGATAATTAGTGACAGAGGCTCTTGTTTCACGTCAATTGCATTCGAAGAGTTTTGTAGAATAAATGGAATAAAACATACATTAAATTCTACCCAGCGACCGCAAGGAAATGGAATGGTAGAAAGAGTTAACAGGGAAACCGTACTACCAGTAATTATGACAAGCATGACGCATCCTGAACAGAAAGATTGGGACAAAAGAATAAAAAGATGTGAGCGAAATTTGAATAGTATGGTAAACAATACAACTGACAAGACGCCATTCGAAATGTTGCACGGTTACTCTCCAAGATTCAATGACGGCATATTGAGAATGCTTGCTGATGAAGATGCTGATGCTTGGAAAGATCCAGAAAAGATCCAGGCTGAAACGAGAAAGACAATCGAAGAAAAGCAAGCAAAGACAAAGAAGTACCATGATCAGAAGAAATTGAAGACAATGAAGTTTGATAAGGGAGAAATAGTCGTGGTTAGACGATCACCAGTAGCCACAGGAGAACCGACTAAAACCCAACCGAAGTATCGTGGACCATTAGTAGTGGCGGAGGTTCTGCCAAACGACATCTACAGAGTCTCCCAACTTGAACCTAAGGAGAAAGGACGATTTTATACAACCACCGCTCACGTCAGTCAGTTAAAAGCATGGAGATGTGAGAGTGAACCCGATGACGTCGAGGATGATGATAAAAAGTGTCTACCAACGAGAACACCTAGACGCATCATTAAGGTTCCTGCTCGGTACTTGGACTAGAGAAAAGAGACTTGACAAACTTGAGAACTTTGAGTAATTATCTCATCGAGGACGATTATTTGTCAGGATGGTCGAATGTTGGCATCAGCTGAATGGCAGCACGAGAGATATGAAAAGCTAACGATCATCGATGTAGGAATTAAATGTACGCTGACGGAGGATTTGAATAAAATAATATTTTAAATACTTAACGAATTCTTATTATTTTAGAAATAAGTAGTTAATACATTTGACGTTATTGCAACATTATTCTAGTCTTTAACTGTATATTTTAAACTTATCTTTTAATCAATATGAGTTATCCAAGCTTCAAATTTTCAACTGAAAGCAAACTGCCGAAAACATCTTTAATCTTTGCAACGCATTTGATCCTTTTCAAAACAAATTATAGCTTAAAAAAGAAGTTAATTAATAATTTACGCTGCAACAAAATTAGTGGCACTGCATATAAGCGTCATCCAAAAATTACATTTTAATGTAATCGTTGGAATTTAAATAAAAAGCAATATATAAATATTTCGCAAATTATTTTCTATATTAACATTTTTAAGTCCACCTTTTATTTTCGTATTTTCGCTAATAGTATTTAAGTTTCTGTAAGGTGAAACATTTCTGAAATATGAGTGTTTTATAATTACTCTCGTTAATTTTACTTTTCCTTGATCCTCATTTTTAAAAACGTGCATAAAATAAGAAACTTATATATTGCCAGCAGTATTCAAAAGTTTTTTCCATTTGCCTACAGATTTGACATTTTTTACTCGGTTTTTAAGATGGTTTGTGCATTTCATCATTCTGTTCTTTCGCACTAGTATCCTGTACAGTAACTATTTTCATAATAGATCGAAATAGTTGTCTTTATTTTCGTGATTACTTTCAAAATTTCATCTTATTTTTCAATTGTTTGAACAAGTGTTTAAAAAGCGTGGTTAAATAGGACATTTTTCTTTCCTATTCGGTGGTTGAATAGTAAAGTAAAACGTCATATTCAACTGCCTTAGCGTCGTATCAGCTTATTTGGTGACATAAGGATTACGCCACGATCACAGCTTGATGAATTGACA
Source organism: Octonoba sinensis (assembly GCA_038502835.1). NCBI lineage: Eukaryota > Metazoa > Arthropoda > Arachnida > Araneae > Uloboridae > Octonoba > Octonoba sinensis. Next base: position 43,732,492 of record CM076602.1, on the reverse strand, counting down.
TGGATTAAAGCGTTAAGAAATGCTGGACGTGATTATGATTGAATCATGAAGTTGACTACGTTAATTCTATTCAATGTTTATGTATAATTTGGCGTTAAAAAATGTAAAATATTACTGTAGCATTAAAGTAAAAAATTCTAATAGTCGTGCATTTTGATTATTTTTCGCCAATTTCAGGACTTTAATACTTTTATATTTAGCACTTTGCTAGCAAAATTTGCATATTTGGCGAAAGATACTAAGTAAACTTTTATGATAAGTGGATTGTTTAAGAAAATATCCCAATAATTAAAACTCCGTATGCTCTTATTAGTGAAAATTATCGCCTTTAAATAAAGAATGGTTTCCTTGGCGCAAAAATATTTAATGCAGCAATGCATGAGAAAAAATAAAATATGATAGATAAAAAAATCGCCAATGTCTCATCAGTTATTAAAGTACTAGTACGCCCGGCAGTCATACGAAATGACCGCTGTTCTAGATATTATAAATTGTAATTAAAATTATTTGTGCAAAGGTGTCTGCTAATTCAAACTGAATTACCCAGATCAGGTGGTGAGGACGCCCCTTCGCTTACAGCCCCACACTACTATACATTTATTTACTATATAATCAAATTGTTTGTGAAAAATATATATTTATCATCGAAAGAACTTATTGAAAATTTTATTATGCTTTTCCAGAGCCCCCTATACTAAATGCCTTCTAAATGAGAGAAAAAACGGCCGTGAAATGTTCTCCGCTAGCTGGCGCAGATAACCTGCTGTATCAACTTTAAATTTCTTTAAGGAACTAGTTAGATTTTAATCAAAATTATAGTTCACTGCATTATGCCGTACTGCTCTTCAGATTCAAAAACTGAAAAAAATCAGTTTCCCTGAATTTCCTTCAACGAAGGATTACGAACCAAGTGGAGAACATCTTTGTCTAGACAAGGTAATTATTATTTTTCTTACTCTAATGTGTTTTATGAAACTTTAAATGTTTATTATTTTGAAATCGTTGCCGTTTTATTCTTTTAACTTGCTTTATTTTCTATATCACAGATCATGTTTCGTTTCCGTATATTAGAAACGTACATGTTTCCTAATTGTTTTAGCCAAAATCCAAAGATATGATGGTTGTACACATTCAAATAAACATTTTAACTTTATACCACTCTTTAATTTCTTGCTAATTTAATTAATGGAATCAGTGCTACTATTTCCTATTTTAGCGTGAATATGTCATAAATGCTTTTATTCAAGAATAAAAATACGTTAAGAATTTCAATTTTTTAGTAATAAGGGTACAAGCTTGCATTCGGATGGTACTACTTGATTTTTTGGCGATTTTTTTTTTGACGCCAAAATGTGATTGGTAAGATGTCCGCTGCCTAACCCTAAATAAAATTTTATCGCCAAAATATAACGCCAAACTTGGGGGTATCCGATTCTACACCGAAACGGTAATTCGTTCGATTTAAATTTAAGTTCCTGTTTAATTCAAGTTCTGGTCGCGGTTGATCGCCAAGTTTAGCGGTGTTGCCGCAAAGCTGCAAATAGGAATGGCGGAAAACAAACGTCGCCAATATTGCGAAGGGAGACCCGAAAGTAAATTTTTACCCAAAAGATTATGTAGTACAAATTAACCCTGCTGTTCTGTTCGCAGTTACTACGCACAAGTACCGTTCGGGTCAATATGACCCGAAGATTGAATACTCACTACAGGGGTGGGATATTTTCCCTGTTTTTTAATAATACACTATATCTAGATAATATAAACATATTTTAACAGAATTCACTCGATTTAAAGTTAAAAATAAGTATCCTGGGGTACTATTGTAAGTATCTATATGGCAATTACTTTGTAAAACATTAAATGAACGAAAATTTCTACGTTGTACCTCTTTTTTATTTACAGTATAGGCAATAATATAGTTATATGTGCTTTGAAGATGTGTTTTCACAATTTTAGCGCAATATATTTGTTTATTTTTCTGACTTGATTGGCTTAACTTGCAAGCGATTCACTTATTACTTAACAGTAAAGTAATAATCTCTTATTTTTTTGCGTTGTAATTTTTTCTACTATATTGCGGATTCCTGAAAGTGTAGAGAAAATGATTACTTGCCAAGTTTTAGCAAAAACAGCATTTTTCTCTTTGTGTCAATTTTTTTCTTTCCATATGCTGTTTATAAATTCCCAGATTAATAAATGCGCTCCACACCCAACAGTCCGGCATGTTATAAAATGTAACCCTTCTCCAACAATTTCTGTTTCTTTAACAAGCATATTAGGAACTGAAAAGTTAATCCAAAGTAACCCCATTGGCTATGCTGGCATTACTATCTCTATCTCTACTAATAATAAAGCAGCAAGTATGTGTGTGTGTCTGTCTGTCTGTGTCCGGCGTAGGGCCCAGACCGTCCAACGGATTTTCATGAAATTTGGCAGGAAATTAGTTTGGAACATGGGGGTGTGCACCTCGGAGAGTTTTTTCTGAAATTCGAATTTGTTCTTCTTTTATTCCAATTTATAGCCGAAAGTTTCATAAAATAGTCATTTTCTGTGGGAAGGAACTATCGCATCGTTTCGAGCTTGATACCGTTGAAAATCACGTGAAAAACTACCCCGGAAAGAGTTTTGTTCTTTGTGCTAAAATTCGAAGCCACTAAGTTAACCTGAAAAGAAGTTATAAGCATTTTTCTCTGTAGTTCTAAATTATTTTTTCACGGTAATTAACTTTAATTTTAGTTGAATGGTTACCATGGCGACTGGCTTATGATCCTTTTCTCTTTTAAAGAATTAATATTTACTTCTTGAGGTTTCAATCATTTTGCGGAGCAGCCGATTTTTAACTAATTAATCAATTAATTTTATTTTTTGAATTTTGATTATTCTTTTTTTAAAATGAATTAAAATACTGTACAAGGTTCTTTTTTAAGAAATGTTATCCTTTATAGCAATTTTTGTTACTCCAACGTATTATTACTATTTATAATTTTTTTTCTCCAGTGAATTAGCAAACATGTTATTTGTCTATTTGGGCTCAGATGAAAGGTTTTACGCTTTCAAAGCTTTTCTTGCTGCTGTTAGTTTCTGCAAGCTACAAAATTTCTTCTTTCTGTTTTGCTGTCAATGAATAATAGATAAAATCTAATTATATTAAAAATGTATTAGTTAAAACTATTCAAATAGATTATAATCGTCCTTTTTGTGTGGGTACTTGAACTAAACAAACAAAATGCGTTTTCTTTTAAATGTTTTCTTTTTAACCGACTTCACAAAGGAAGGAGGTTATACATTCATATTGTATGTATGTCGTTTTTTTTTTGTTTGTTTGTCCACTCATAACTTCTCACTGGATGAACCGATTTTCATGATTTTTTAAAATCAATCAAGGGTGGTTTCCCTAGGTTCCGTACTTTCGTTTGACCATATTCGATAATTAGAAAAAATTTATGGGCGGTAATGTAGCATTTTTTTGTTTCTTCATTCATAACTTTTGACTAAATGAACCGATTTTGATGTTTTTTTCTTTAATCGATAGAGGGTCGTCTAACTCAAATATCGCGCATCAATTTGACTACATTTGTTTTTTTAGAAAAAATGTTACGGGTGAAAAATAAAGTATTTTTTATTTTAATTGGAAAGACTTGGCTTGATTTTTCTTTGTTGGGAAAACTATTGATAAATATAAAAGTCACTGTTAAAAAGTGTTTGTTGCCATTGGGCTATAATATTAAAAGCAATTACAGCAGGAGTTTGACTGAAGGTTTCTCTGAGGCAAAAATTAATCCAATCAGTTTGTTTTGCTAAAATCGACTTCAGAATGGAATTTATCATACAAATGATTAGTTTTTCGTGCCATTCATTCAAAGAAGGGTTTGCCCTTATGACATGGATTAAAAAAAAAAGGTATTTACAAAAAAACATGTATTTACACTAAAAAAAATAAAATAAAATAATTTTTATAAAAAAATAGAACCGACTTCAAATTATAAAATTGTGCTAAAAAGTAAAAAACTAAATTAATTCTTTAAACAACATCGATGTGACTTTTAAACATAGTTTTAGAAGTCGGTGCAAAATTATGAGTCTAAGCCAATTTTGTTACTTCATATCGGAACTGTTGCTGATTCTGCAAATATATATATATATATATATATAAAATTTTTTGATTTTTGATTACAAATGGATTTTATCCTAATTTTGAACCGACTTCTAAAACTATGTTTAAAAGTCACATCGATGTTGTTTAAAGAATTAATTTATTTTTCACTTTTTAGCGCAATTTTATAATTTGAAGTCGTTTTTTTTTTTTATATTTTTAAAATTATTTTATTCGTTTTTCTTTCGTTTTTCTATTTTTTATTGTTTGTTTTGTAAAAACCAATGCTTAAATTTGTAGGATCGCGGGTTTGATTGCCATGGGCGGCTAATTTTTATTGATGTGGAATTCATTTTAATAAAATAACATAATTTACACTTTAAAAAGTTATAGCTGTATACGTAATGGCGAATTGACTGGTCTTTTCAAACACGTGCATACCCTGTGCGGGTACCGCTAGTCTAAAATAAATTTGAATATAGCTTGAAAAGCTGTAACATCCAGAATTTTAATTCCTTCTCCATGAACAATTGTTCCTTCAATATTTGCCATTGCAATGACTTTATTCTGCATGGTGGAATTGAACATGCATTCAAATGCACTGTTTTATCATTATTTCTCTATTAACATGATGTTGAATACCTAGTAAAATCTGGAGGTATTTTTATTACATTTTCAGAGTTTTAGCAGCCAACGGTTGCAGGTGAATCAAACAACCAGTATTTTTTTTTTTTTTTTTTGTATTTTGAGTGAACATACTGCGAACTATAAATTGAATGAGTAACCACGCTATCACCGTCAGAAAAAAAAAAAAAAATAATTTTCCTCACTAGTAATGGTTTCCATCCTCAGAAGTGTCTTCTACGTCGCTATCAGATTTCCCCACAAGTTCATTTCTTCGCTAAAATATTTATTCGTCATTTTTGTATTTCCATAATAGCACTGAATCATGCTCTCATCTAATAAGACAAAAAATAGTAAAAGTGGACAGGTGACTCATACCGTTGCTTAAATTCAGTCACGTGATCTAGCAACTACGTGTCAAGTAAACTGATCTGAAAAACCACATTGTTTAACCTTGGCTGACCTTTGATCTTGTGTGAAAATCTTTGACCACTTAACAGTATTTGCTATTATCACTTTTCCCGTCGAATTAGTAATACACCAAGTCCCTTTTTACATATAATTATTGAAAAAATAGGTTCGGGTCATTATGACCCGAACAGTACATTGATACAAAATTAAAAAACACTTACTAAATAACTAAATAAAATAAAATCCTTTTTTGAGAAATGAGAGAATACCATTTACTTACAAAATCACCCAAATTTCAAACCATTATCTCAATACAGTCATTTTTTATGAACTGTTAAAAAACGTTTCGGATCAAATAGACCCAAACAGACCAGCAGGGTTAAAGAACTAATTACAAGAGAAATATTAATTTTTTTGATATAATTACCTACAAAATGAAAAAATAAGGATTCCAATGTTTTATAATTTGATTCACTAGAAAAATATTTTATATGAGAACTTAAGAATAACGTATTGTGCTGTCTTCAATAAATTCATTAAGTGACAAGTCAAAATTTGTTTTTGGAAGATATGTTAAAATTAAAAAGTTTTTTGTAATTTAAATACTCGGTTCATTAATCTTTGCCATATGTATCTGCTTATAAAAGCAGGGAACTAGCGCCGTCTATATAAAAAGTTGCGACCAAAATATGTATGGATTTAAAGCGCTATCGGAGGGCATTTAGTATAGGGGGCTCTGGCTTTTCAAAACAACAGTTTTAACGAAACTGGGAAAAAAAAACGCTGCCACTCTAATAAGAAAAATATGAAAAGGGCAGACAATAAATAAATAAATTAAAAAGAAAGAAAGGATTAAGTTAAATTCGCGTATACATTAATTTTTAACGGAGATTGAAATACAGCGGAGCCTCACTCAATATGACGTTAACGGAGATAAATTTTTCGATTCTTATTAGTATATTTGTTACATTTATGACAATAACAATGACAACTGCATTGATTTGTTTGTTCACACGGCAACTGTAATTATATGTTTGGAAATAAGGGCAACAATGCAAAAGTAAAATAAAACGGGTCAAAAAAAACATTGAAAATTTTAAAAAAATAATTTAAAAAAATTAATTGAGTCACAACTTTCATTTTTGCGGCGATGCGTTTCTCGGGTCGTAAACATTAACCGTGCCGAATGTGGTCCCGATCGGTAAAACGGCCTAGGATCCTATCGCGGACAGACACAAACAGAATAAGGCGCTTATATATAAGATTTTCAAAAAGGTTGCAACTCAAGATAGTTAACTGTAAAATAGTTTTACAGAAAGCAGAAAGCAAAAAGCCTAAGCAACGTGTGGCCACTCAAGATAAAAGATTTATAAACTAAAAAGTTAACTTGGTTAAAACAGGCTGAAGGAAAACCTAACCAACGTCTTGCTAAATCTCATACCTAAATTAAGGCTGATTTTGGAAGTTCCACAAGATAAATTAAAATATAAGATGTTTTCGTTGCTATTCGTTCTAATCGCTATAATATTAATTAGCAAAATACTTGATTGTCTGGTGTGTTTCTGTACGAATGCTTATCTTATAATATTTCTATAAAACTTGATAGGAACGAACCACGGAGCTGTTGTGAAGAAAATCCTGTTTTCCATACATGTTTATGTAATGGCTTAAAATATTCTTTTATATAATCGTATTTTATTTTTAAATTTTTTTCGTAAAATACAAGCCACTAAGACATCTTATTATTTATGTCTGGCTGAAAATGTATTTAAAGATAACAAAAAACTGTATAAATCCTTCTGTTACTTTGAAAACGGAATCTTAATTAAGTTAAAACTCTTGTCAGTGTAAATCCTCTTTGAAGATGACACATGCCAAAACCATTTCTGTTTAAATAGATTTGATCTGACATAATATGTAGATAGTGGGCGTTTATTTACTCAAGAAGTTCATTCAATTAACAATTTGTCCTTAAGAATTACATATTTATTATGCGCTAGTTAAATAATCAGAAATAATCAAAATAAATCTCAACATAAATACAATTAAGACAGAACTAATTTTCGGTTTAATTTTCATGGGCGTTAAAGTAATATTTTTTGTCTGTCAAAACAAACACAACAGGCTATCATATTTATTGGAAGTTCAAAAGGATATTTTTAATTTGAAGCAAAATCTATTTCGATATTTCACTTAACGTGGACCAGTTACTATTAAATTGTGCGATACGATACGAAACTGACATCATTCCAAAAAAAATTAAAGAAAGGGTAAAACGATATTTAAGAATTTGTTTAATGGCTAGCCTAAAAAGGTAACATAATATTTGTATTTATTATCGTAACTTACGGACTTCAACAAATTTATTTCTATTTTAAAAAAAAAAAAAAATATGTCCTTTCATAACTCAATTTTTAATTTCCGATTCTTTGGAGTGGCAACACCTAAATTTGTTTATATCGAGTGATCGTCCTCATGTTTATGTATCGCGATCTTTTCTTAAGCCTTTCGAATTTTAAAGTGTTTTTTACAATTTTAAAATGGTTATATCCCGCAGATGTGTGTGTGTGTGTGTGGGTTCTGCTTCTGCGGGAGATCAGCTAGTGTACTATACTTCAAAAGTCATGGCTAGACAAATTATCAATATTATTATTATTAGGTTCAATTTTGATAAAATATATTCTTATAATAATGGTTTGGTAAAATTTTACAATGTATATTCAGTAAGGAGAAAACGACAAAATTCAAGAGTATAAGCTCGTTTACAAGTCTTTTCACAAGTTTCAATGTTATGAATAGTTTAACATCGCACTGTTTGCTTACAATGTATTGGAGACTTTTTAAATTCAATCTACAACTTTTGAAAAAACTTCTATAACACTTTAGTAACTGATATAATGTAGTAAGACATAATGAGTTCTTTCATAGCGACGCATAAAGTTCTAATGTATAGACGAATTTTTAAATTCAATCTACAACTAATAAAAAAATCTTCTGGAACACTTTGGTAAGTGATATACCAGTGTTGTGAGACATAATGGGTTGTTCTTTAGCGACGCATAAAGTTTTAACGCATAGGATATTTTTTAAATTCAATCTACATCTAATAGATAATCTACTAAAAGACTTTAGTAAGTGGTGTACTGTAGTAATATGTAATGGGATTTTCACAGAGTGACACATAGCATCTTCATTTCAGAAAGCCAGACTAAGAAAAAATAAAAACTGCTAGTTGCTTTAAAAGCTTCAGCAGACCCCTTTTTACACAATTACTGTTGAATTAAATTTTCACGAACAAATTATCAGCTAGAACAAAGTAAATGTCTTACTTCCAGTCACTTTTCAGAATTTGATGTAAAAGAACTCTATTTGTGCAGGTTTTTGAACACAATAACATGCATTAAATCACAGTAGCCACGCTTTGTGCTAGGAGCTATTTAAGTTCTAAGAAGGTTAAGTACAATTTATCTGTAGTAATTGTGTAACAATACAGTATATTTCTTAATAAATATTGATTAAATATTATATTAAAGTGATTAAATAAGAACGAGTTTGAATTTCTGGCTTTTTTGAGAAACGCACAAAAGGCCATTTTTGAAAAATCATATAAAATATCTGGGGGAAAATACACAATATAATTGATAGCAGCACATCAAGCACTTTAAGGGCAACAAATGAGCAGATTTTCAGATTTTTTAAAAATGGCTTTTTTGAGTAATCACACTTCAAAAATCGTAATTTTTGAACATTTTCAAATTTCAAAATTTAAATTCTGAGAGGATATGCATCTCATGCTTACAATAAAATTTGATACAAAACTTCCATAACAGCGATTTAGATCGTCCTTTCTGTTTTGTCAAAAATAAATTTCTTTCATAAGAAAAAAAAATCATGAAGTCGGAACAAACACTATTTTTTCACTTCAGAAACACGTTTTTTTCTTTATCAATGAAGCCAACTAAATTTTTTAAATTAGTGTCTAAAGAAAATACCATCCCTTCATTACTTATAGAAAAAAAATCATTCGAATCGGTTAAAAACTTTTGAAACAGTGGTCAGCTTAAAAGTGAGTGTTTTACTGATTTTCTGAAAACGGCCAACTTTGTCCCAAATTTTAAACGTCTGTAACTAGAGAAATAATTTTTTTTTTGAAAAATCCCTTTGGGATATTTTATATGTCCCTTAATTGTAACTGCTGTAATTCTTTTAAAAAAATCGGTGAGGGTCATGTGACACCCTTTGCCTGATCTGAAATGGAATGGCTCAGAAAATTCACAAACATGAAATGAAAGGCAACAATAATCAGCAACAAGTTAATTGCTTCATTTTTTTTTAGTTGCGTGCAACAAAGAGAAGAAAATAAATGTGCATGTTTAAATATCATTCCATCCAAAACTTTCATTTTAATTCATCATTCGTAAAATGAAAGTTTTGGTTGAAATGAAATTTTAAGGTACATGTAAATATTTGCTTTGATTTATATTTTTCTCTCTCCGATTAATGCTTTTAATTTCATTCTGCACCTACCCCTTTGTTTGTAGATTTTCGACTCGACTAAACTTTAGTTTTTCTGCATTTTTAAAAGTTTTAGCACGTAATTCCAAATAAAGGCAAATACTAAAGGTCCCTTTGGAGATATTCCTTTCGTTTTGCGTCATTTTTGCGTAGCGAGTAACTGCTCTCTCGTGTGATTTGTGTAAAGCAACATTCTTTTTTATTTACGTCACACATATATTTACATATCTTGAAGGGATTGTGTAGAATAAACCCAAATGAAATACGCAGAGTAAAATAAGAAACTTTGCCACTAATGTTGCTGAAAACTACAGGCGTTCTTAATACCACATGCTGTAAGTACAGAGAATTTGTTACGGATGTCAATCCTTTTATTAAATATTTTTCTACCTATTGGGTTTAGAGCCAAACATTAAAATGTTATTATGTTGACAGTACATTATGCAGACACTAAGTGCCAATACATATGTTGTTAACTATTTTCATACATTTGTAATAAATATCGAATAAGTTTAAGCTTCCGTTAAATGTTTATGCTACGAAACAATTATATTTTTTTTCTCTTGGAGCATTCCGGTGTACCTCAGAATTTACAACCGGATTGTTAACTATTTGCTATGGGCTTTTTTTATTATGATTACAAATCAAGTAAATAATTTCAAATTTGTTCGGTTTTGTCTTTCGGCTAAACTTTTAAAAATAGGCAAGATGGATGTACTGAAAAATAACGCTTGCTATAGGTTTTAATTACTAAAATCATAAAAAAATAAATAATAAGTCATGAATAATAATAAATATCATGAAAAATTAAATAAGTCATTAACAATAATTAATATTATAAAAATTTAAATAATAAGTCATGAATAATAATTAATTTTCAAATATCCCTACAAACTACTGTGGTATTGGTTTTGATGTGACAACAAAAATTAATGCATATTTCATTGGAACTGTTTTTTTGTTTTGTTCACTATGCAGAAAATAAAAATAAGCATTAAACTACAAGGGGGGAAATAACATAAACGTTTAAATACATCTGTTACTCTCAGCTCAGGCAACATGCTATGCTAGTTCTCGCAAAAAGTTTCTTTATTCTATGGAATAAAGGCATATTTGTGCTTCTGACTTTTTTTTTTACTTTACCACTCATTATCAATGAAACTTTGCTTATAATTTTTCTTTCGGATGGATTCTTAGCAAAAAATCCATTCTTTTGGTATTACTAGAAATTTTATAATAGAAGGAACACTCTAAAAGCTGTGTTTTTAAAATGTAATCAAGTATATTTGCATAGTATTTATTGCTCGTTTCTATGAGGGAAGTTTTCAGAAAAAATGAATATTTTCTAATGTTTTGATTGTAGAACAACATGGCCTCTAGTTTATGTTTTTAAATTTCAAAAGCTATAATCCAAAATCTTGGATTTAAATTACTTAATAATTGGAATAAGGTATTTTGAATCATTATATACAGGCCATGAATTAATTCTTGAGTTGAAAATGGTATGCAGTGATATCTTTTATTGTTAGGTTGGTTATTAATGCTGAATTTTCTTTCGGTTTATAAATAACATGCTTTATATAGACATATGTTTTATTTGGCTTATATTTGTTTACAATACGCAAACCCCCTAATTTATGAAAAATATATCATTTTTGAGATTTTTAAAAATTTAGATATCCTGAAAATTTTATTTCTAAATCAGAAAAAAATTCTTCAACTGAAAAATTATTGTACAAAACTACTAGAAACTTAGTAAAATCTATATGCACTTTTTTGATACGGAATTCAATTTTTATCTTCTTCTTTTCACAGAACCACGTATTTGAAGAGCAGTCATGACAACAGTTCTAGCAAAAAAAGCAGTCTTAACTTATTTCAAATTTTGAAAAGAAATGTTTATCTATTATTATGCAATAAACCTCTTAAAAATTGATTTTTATGCAATATACCTTCTTTTACTAGGGATAAATGAAAGTTACGAGTAAATGGACAAAACTAAATTTTTGGGGAGAAATTTCAAAATACTTGAAATTATATATAAATTTATATATATAAATCGGCTCAAAAACCGAACCTTTTTAATTCGTAGATTACGAATTAAAAAGGTTCGGTGTTTGAACCATTTAAAATTTATTCAGGCCCAAGAAAGTCATTCCTAAGTTTATCACTTTGAAGTGTAATTTACTGCGTTCTGTTAGGGTTGATAAGGTAGTTTCGTTCTAAATTAGCTTTACTTGGAGCTTCTGTCCAGGAAACTAAGAAACAACTTTCGTTCATAGAACGTGAACTTTATGATTTACATCTTTCTGTCACTAATTCTAATTTCGATTTTGATTCTATTGATAGAATGTCATGGGCAAGAGCTCTTCGTTCATACGACAATCACAAAATTACTTTAAATAAGAAATTTACCAAGTTGTGTAATGATTCTAATGTTCCTGCTCCGGCTCATTTGCCTCTTGTTCATAGGAATGCGGTTGTAAATCTTTCGAAATTTCTTTTGAATAGTAATGCAATTAATGCTTTGAAATGCAATAACAATTTTGCTTTGGCTAAAAAGCCATCTTTTTCTGAACTTATTGCTCCGGTTGAAAAAGCTTTCAAATTAAGTGCCTTAACTTCCACTCAAAAAGAGTCGGCTCGGCATTTTATTGCTTCCAATGTTGATTTCAATTCAAAAGTTCCTAATACTGGTTTTACCCATTCTGTGAAACGCTGTGTCAATAATTTAGTCTCAAATTCTGATTTGGTCATTACCAAAGCAGACAAGGGTGGTCAGATTGTTGTTCTTAATAAATCATCTTATGATGAAAAAAACTGAAGACTTAATTGCTTCTGGTCCTTGTCCTGAAATTTATAAAGATCCTAGCGACAAGGAGTTAAAAGCTATTTCTTCTGCTGTTAAGTTTGTTCTTTCTGTTCCTTTGATTACTAAACGGTTTGTGATTCGTTCTGTTGCTAATTGTGCGCGTTTCTATGCTGTACCGAAGGTACACAAAGCTGGTATTCCTTTCAGACCAATTGTTTCCAATACTGGCACTGCCTCATATAAACTTTCCAAGTATTTAGTTTCTGTGTTTTCTCCACTTAGGAGTCAGAATATTTTCACTGTTAAAAATTCCACCGATTTTGTTAAGAAACTTCATAACTTCGTTCCGAATAATTCGGTTATGGCCTCTTTTGATGTTAATTCTTTGTTTACTAATGTTCCTGTTGATAGCGCTTTGACTTGCCTCAGGAAAATTCTTTCTGAATTCCATTTTACTTCTGTGGAAATTGAGGAATTAGTTTTTCTTACTCGTGTGGGCTTGCAACAGAGCACTTTTGTACTTAATGGTAAATTCTATGCTATTGTAGATGGCCTGGCTATGGGAAGTCCTCTTTGTCCTATTTTAAGTGATTTCTATATGCATTATTTTGTGAAAAAACTATTCCAGAATTTGCAATTTCAACTTTATGTTCGTTATGGGGATGATTGTTTTGTCCTAACGGACAGTAACTTGTTAGGTATTGATGATGCTCTTTTTATTATGAACTCTATTGATCCTAATATCCAGTTTTCTTGTCAGAAAGAACTTAATAATAGCATCGCGTTTCTTGATGTTTTCATTTCTAGGAGTGAGTCTGGTTTCACTACTTCTGTCTATCGTAAACATTTCGCTGTTTCTTTACCTCCTCACATACTGTCGTCTCATCCTCACAACCAAAAATATTCGGCTTTTAATGCTCTTGTCCATCGTGCTATTAATATTTGCTCTTCTCCTGAGCTTCTCAAGATTGAACTCAACTATCTGAAAGCTGTAGCTGTTGATGGAATATTTTCTCACTCTTTAATTGATTATATTCATAACAAACTTTCTAAGAAAACTTCTGGTCCCAATAATGTGGTTTCTAGAAAGAATTTGGTTGTGTTACCATTCTTTCATTCTGTCAGTTTTCGTATTGCTAAAATCCTAAAAAGGTTTCAATTTCAAGTCGTTTTTGCCCTTTGCCCCTAGTAACAAACTTTCTTTCTCTTCTCTTAAAGATCCTGTCGATCAACTAAACACTTGGGGAATTTACCAAATTAGTTGCCGTCGCGGCCTTTCTTACATTGGACAGACAAAACGTGATCTGAAAATTCGGTTAAATGAGCATAAAGGTTATGTACGGAAGCAAGAGTTAAATAAGTATAGTATTGCTCAACATTCTTTTAACTCCAACCACTCTTTTGATTTCAATTCTGGGAAAAATATTCAAAAATGTTCTTCCCCTTTAGAGCTTGGCTTTTGAGAAGCTTATAATATTAACAGGAATAGTACTAATTTGGTTATTGATTCTTCCTCAACTCCTTACTTTTCACAAGTCTGGCATAAGTTCCTTTAATTTGTTGTTCTTTCTTGGTTTTCTTGTTGTTTTCCTTTTTTGTGTCTTTTTTTCTCTTTTACCCCCTCCCACACCCCCTCCTTAAAAAGGCTAACGCCTTTTTGCTTTGTTTTTATTGATATTAATTTTTATTTCCTTTACTTCCTGTACTTTCAACTGGATCCGTTTGTTGCTCTCTTATTGGTCCCTTTCCTGCTACTTCTACTTCCACTTCACGCTACCTTTATTCTCATTGGTTTACAGTTAATTCTTAGGCTATATAAGCTTTGTTTTTGTTGTTTTGTCTGCTTCATTTGGATGTTTTGCATCTAGAAGCTCCCTGTCGTATTGAAAAAGAGATTCCAAGCAATCCCGAAACATATGTCTGCATTTTAATGCTCATTTGTACCTTAAAATAACGTGAAATTTTTGTAATTACAGTATTTTTAGTTGTTTCTTTATATTTTTGGAGGTTTATTGCATCCTTCTGGCATTTAAGAAAGGGTTAGACACAAATTTTGCAAAACGAACGAAAAGTAAACGCACTAGAAATTTTGAGGGAAGAAGTTTTTTGTTTAAAAATTGGCTTTTATGGAACGAAAATTAAAAATATATTAAAAAAAATAGCGTTAAAAATTATGATCTTTGGTATTTTATGTAAGCGTGTTAGTATGCAAGAAAATGCAATAAATATTAAAGAACAAAATATTTAGACAGTTCATATACTTTACTGGGCATTACGTAATCGATCAACAAAGCTGATGTGGAAAAAGAAAAATTGAACTGCGCTAAAAATTTATTCTTCTGCATCAAAACGAAGATATCGCGTGCTTTGTGACTATTGCCAAGAAATGCACTCTTGATATCTAACATTATGGAGATGTCCGAGGAATCCCATCTACAATGACATTGATGTTTGTATCTACGGGGGGACAAAGTTCAATATCGGCAGATTCCGTGAACATGTAATGTTGCAACGCATTATCGGACATATTTCTTCTGAAGTTTTATTATAGACAACCGCTTAGGCGAATTGCTTTTTGGTGCTTATATCCACTTAGTTCTCAAAACTATATTAGAGTTTTTGAAATTGCTCGAATGTTTTTAAAACGTAAGCTGAAGCTTAAACGGATAGGATGAACATAGAAAATAAAAAAAATAAGTTTTAAGTTTTTATTTTAAAAAAATCTTTAAAAGAAAAAACATTTTTAAAAAAATAAAATAAGTTCAAATGTACTAAAAAGTAAAAAAAAAAATATTTTATAGGAATGTTTCTAAATCTACAATACGCTTCATTGTTTCTTTTCGAGAATGTTTCTTTATTCTATTTTATGCTTTGTTGTTTCTATGCATTAATGTCGTATATTCTCAGCTGTGTATTTCTCTAAAAATAAAATTGTGGGGCGACCATAAAGCAAATATGTCTGTTAAAATTAAAAACTTTATCAAGCAATAGAATTCCCTTCATTTTAACAACAAAGCATAAAATAGAATAAAGAAACATTCTTGAAAAGAAACAATGTAGCGTACTGTAGATTTAGAAACATTCTTATAAAAAATATAATTTTTACTTTTTATTACATGCGAACTTATTTTCATTTTTTAAAATGTTTAATATTTTTATTTTTTTTAAAAATAAAACCGTGAAGCTTAAAACATGTTTACCTATATATATATATATTTTTTTTTTACTTTTTAATTTTTTTTTCTACTCTGGTTGATGATTTTGCATGTGTTCCATCTCCAATAACGCACTGGCAAGGTTTTTGCCAGTGAGTTTTGAATTCTCAAGTTCTTCAATTTGAAGTTCCTCCAATGAACGAACGTGACTCTAAGCAACATAGGCTTGTCCTTCCTCGAAAAGCTTTGTACCCAAATAGACAACAGACTTAAGATTTTGTTTTTTTTGGTAATAGCTTTTGCCTCTTCTTCTGCGTCACAGTTTCTTTCTTCGCCATGATTTGAATAATTTAAAATTCAAAACATCGTTGCATTATCCAAACATTCCAAATATTGCTATCATTGCCATTCAATAAGTAATAATTCTTATAATTTCTTCAGAGCCAAAATTATTAAATTTGTTTCTGGTTAACGGTATAATAAATTATAAAATCGATGTAATATTATTGTAAATTGTTATCGAAGATAAGCTTGTGTGTAAAGTTTGAAGGTAATTTATGCAGTAACAGTGGTTGAAAACCGCGTAACGAACTTCCGTGAAAAATCAAGTCAAATAACACAGTGTAATAATAAGTTATCTTTTCTGAAAAGTTATTGCGCTGTTTTTTAAAAATCATTCCAAAAATTCAACTAAAATGCTGTTAGTAAATGTGTGTTTCGTTATTTATGTTTAAGTTCAAAAAAAGAAAGTAACATTAATGTATTAATTAGATATTTCTTCTGTATAACAAAGAACACAGATAAATAGTAAATTCGCTCTTCTTTTTTATTGCAACCGAAGATGGTTATTTCTTACTATACTTTAAAAAAAGGTAATTAAAATGCCTAAAAGGGAATCTAGTTAAAACACTTGCATTGTTGTACTGTTGTCTGCATTTTCCTACACTTAATGCAAATGTTAATCTGTTTTAAATAATAAAATTGAGAAAATCTAAGATTGATTTAAACATGTTTAACGAAGTAAGAATATATCATAAAAATTAATACTTGCTCATGACAACCACAACAACAATAGGAAGAATAATTTTGGCCTTAATGTATTCTTAATGTTTAAGCAGTAATAATGTTTGCTTATCCAGTGAGCAATAAATGATCTTTCTTACACACACACACATACACACACACACACACACACACACACACATATATATATATATATATATATTTATTTATTTATTTATTTATTTGTGTGTGTGTTTGTATGAGAAAAAAAGTAATCAGCAGAAAGGTTTTGATAGGATTCTCAGTTTTATACCCATTTTGACACACAATTTTCTGTTATGTTTGAAAACATCGCGTGCAAATGTTTTTAATCCTTCATGAAATGAGTTTTCGGAAGTGGATTTGTTAATACAATGATATTAATCTATACTAACCTCATATAGTCGTTTCCATAAGCAAGATCATTAATTTCAACACTAATGGAATTGAATGCCTGAATATAAACGTACTATTCTTGCATAATTTTCAGTTAGGGTAATGATTTCAATTTGCTCTACACAATGACGGAGCATTAGTCTTCACAAACCGTTAGCAATATACTACTTGGAATAATCAAATGAAGTAGTGTATGCTAAAAAGGGCAGTAAATATTCCATGGGTACAAAATTAGGCCTTAGTACTTTTACGTACATTTATATTGAAGCAAATATGTCAGTTAAATTAATGCACTTGTTTATTTGCAATCATTATCTTTTTTTTTCTTTTTTTTCAAAAGTAAAAACATTTTCAAATGTATGAATGAATGAAAAAACATGAATTTTCGTCTAGAACCAGCAACAGACAGTTAAATATACTAGAATGCGTTTCTTCGGGGGAGGCGAAAACTTGAAGAAAAAAAACTGAATTCAATATAAGTCATGTGAAGGATGGTCATAGGAGCTTTGTGTAAACATTGAAGATTCATTATTTTACTTTTGAAAGAAATTATGCAAATTAACAGTAAAGCAATAACAGTGAGTTAAAAGTATAAATAAATGTCTTTAATACTCTAAAAGTGATAGAATAGCAAATAATACAAGGATAAAAAATGTTTTAAGTTACACGGATTTTATTTGTCCAAGGGCTTCCACCGCTTCGTCGTAGTTTTTTTTTCGCCATGATTTGAATATTTTAAAATTCAAAACATCGTTCATTATCCAAACAAAGCTATTGTTGCCATTCGATAAATAATAATTCTGATAATTTCCTCAGCGCCAAAAATATTATTTTTTTCATAATTGACATTATAATAAAATATAAAATGGATGGAATGTTTTATTGTCATCGGGGGTGGGGTGAGGGAGATAATCTTGTGAGCAAAGTTTGAAGATAATTTATGAAGTAATAGCGGTCAAAAACCGCGTAACAAACATACGTGACAAATCAAGTTAAATAAAAGCGAGTAATAAAAATACCCTTATTAAATGGGGACCATTCATATATGACGAAACACTTTTTTTCAAAATATTTGACTTCCTCCCCCTATTTTTCCAAAAACGTCACTCCTCAACATCGTAGAATAGCGCCGACGTAGTTATGCGTGTCGTAAGAGGCGACTAAAATAGCAATATCCGATCCGGGTGACGTAAGGCTTACTTTGTAGTAGAACTGGCCCCGGGACGGTAAAGCAGGTCGGCAACGCTCTGCCAGCCCAGCCCTTTATGGCCGGTGCTGGTTGTCAAGTGTCAGGTAGTTTGTGGGAGGTTCAAAGGAGGACAGCGCTGCGGCCGCACCCCTCATATTGAGGTAGTCTGGGAAACCGAAAGGTACATACAGTATGGCCGTAGTTAGCATTGATTACCCCTCTACCCCCTTTGTCACATGACTCGTTATATTACATTAGCATATGTACTTGCAGTGATGCAGTTCAGAAACAAAGAACTTTATTATAGATAACGTTTTTAATTTAAGTTTTGAACTTTTAATAACATTTGTAAGTATAACAATAATGATGATTACATATGTACTTAATTTGTATAAAATGACATTAAGGTTTACTACAAGAAAGAAATTCGTGTACAAATTTTAAACGTTTGAATTCTGAAAACATGACCCGCGCAATTTTATCTTAAAAGTGTTAATGCCTAAGAAGTTTTCCTTTTGAAGTTTTAACAATAACTAAATTTAAACCTTAATCAGCATCATTGTTATAGGATATGAAATCAATAAAACTTTAAAATCAAACTATGAAAATAAAAAAAAAAACTTTAGAAATAAATTTATTTTGCTAATTTTAATTGTTTTTATAGAAACTTAATTGTGACGTCACAGTTCTTGTTACCTCCTCGTCAGTAACTGTCACAACTTCCCGAGCCTACCTCCCTCCACTCTAAGCGTAATATCATTTATGAATGTCCCCACCCAGACACATTTTATTTATACGACAAATGATCAAAATGCTTTGTGCTAAAATGTAAGCCCAAAGATAATACCACGTAAAAAAGCACAAATTCAGAATAAAATGTAGCGCAAATAGCTATTTCGAAGCTACAATGGAGCCTCTTCATCAGTGCAGAAAGAAACGCTCAACGTGCAACTAGCAAGCTGTAAGTGAACAGGCATAAACCAGAGAGACGATCGGCATTTCTACCAAATATGTCAGATTAGCGATTGACCAATCAGAGTCCAGGAACAAGGCGGAAGCAGAGCCTAAGAGGAAAAGGCGGGAAACGAACGGAATAAGGCGGGAAAGAACAAGAAAGGAAAGCAAAATTATAAAAAATGTTTCCAAATGTCAGGAAAATATGGAGTACTGGAAAAATCGATTACTAAAGAATGATAATTTTTCTAAATGTGATAAGCTTCCCAAAAATGAAGTTCATAAACCGAAGAGCATTTACTGATAATTCTAGCAGAAGAAAATTCAAAACAATGAACAAAAGTCCAACAATGCTGGGCAATAGCAGAACGACGAACAATTTTTTTTCTGCACTGATGAAGAGGTTTCATTGTAGCTTCGAAATAGCTATTTGCGCTACTTTTTGTTCTGAATTTGTGCTTTTTTACGTTGTTTTATCTTTGTACTTACACATTTATTTGCTTTAAAAATATCGCCATAAAAATCTATTCTCCTATGTATTTTAATTAGTCTTTAAAAATTGCTTTAGCAAAATTTACATATCAACAAGCACATAAGGAAGTAGTATTCGTAAGTTTTAGCTCATTTCAACAACTAATTTAAGAAATATATACTTATATATATATATATGAACGGTGCCCATACTACCCACATTTAAAGGCAATAGAATGTGAGTATAGCATTACATTTTGTTTAGTTTTATGTCTTAACTTAAAATAACCTTTTTTTTCGTAACAGAAAAATATGTTGCCTAGAGAAATTTTGCGAGTAATGTAACTTTTTGTCTGTACTTTTTTAGTACGGAACCTGCTGATTAATTTGAAGTTACTATCTTTGAAAGTTTTATGAGAATACGGTAGAAGAAAATCAATGTACAAAACGGAAGTCTTAATCCCATTTCATGGAAAATCAATTTTAAGTTTTATGAAAGGGCAGAACACACTGTTATTACTCTTGCCATAATATCGAGATATACTTGTAAGTTTTTGTTTGGGTAAGAGCTTTTCATCTATATATTTCATAATTAACTTAGAAGTTAATGAAAAAATTTGGAAACTCATATCTAAAAGCAATATCCTTTGTAACGTAATTGTTTTTGCCGCAGAGCGGCAAAGCTTTCGTAATTAATTTCATTTAAGACTTGCAATGTTACCTACGTACTACAAGATAAAAAATAAAATAAAAAGGATACATTTCTTTTGAAACTACTCAAATAACGTAAATCTGAACTGTTACCATCTTAAATAAAAATTCATATTTTTGAGATAAAATGACTTATTTTCATGCCCATCGTGTTCTTGTAATAGCTCTGAGTTAAAATGACTTGGATTTGAAAATTGCAGTTCTTATTTTTGAAGTAATCCTTTTCTTAAAAATGATTCAGTAAGATCTCATTTTGAAGATTGTCAAAAACGTATTCAAAAAAAAAAAAAAATGGTATTTCCTCACTTTTGAGGTTACAATTCTAACAGATATAACATTGTGTAGAGCACGTCACTGGGGTTTGAGCTCGGGGCGTCCTGATTGTAAGCGAATACTCTATCATTGTGCCAGAAGACAACGACATACAAGGAAAAATTATATTATATAACTTCCAAAAGTACCAGGTGCGGGTGTCAAAATGCTTTCATGCTAAATTTCTTCATACCCCTAACCACGAGAGGGTTAATTCCCCTAATCGTCCATTCTGTTTCTTTTCTTTTTCCTGCGTGTCCGATCCGATTCCGATTTTGAATAATATTTAACAAAAATTCCTTCTAGAAAAATCACATTCTTGCATTGATCAGACATCTCGCGCTTTTAAAAGTTCCTTCACTTTAATACAGAAACTATTGATCTGAAGAAGTGATCGTTTAAAAAAAAATCCCTGGATTAATTTGAAACGTAAAGTTGCTTGATAAATTAAATGTTTAATTTATTCAAGAAAATAATGATATTTACTTTTTCTGTAACTACTCGTATAATTTTTAAATAACCTTCGGTACTTAAAACTGAGAATAGCGTTTACTCATTCTTAAGTCAAAATTACTTTAAGAAATAAGCGGGTGTATTTCCTCATTTTTAAACGCTCTCGAACTCGCGATATACTCACAATAAAAGAACTCGCACCAAGAAGGAACAATAAGTTCCGTCTAGAACTATACGAGCCTATTTTCCCCCGTATACTCCAACTTCAAATTTATAATCAAGCTACTCTCTCTTTCTCTTTCGTTTAGCTTTAGTTCTTAATTACTTCAAATATACCCTTTTCAACGGCAATTCGCTCATTTATTCATTCATTCATTCTTTCGCTCATTAATTTATTCACTCACTAATTTATTTCACTCATTCATTTTTTCATTTATTCATTGAGCAATATCCTTGAAAATCCCGATCAAAAAGTTTCATAGGAAAACAGGTTCTTTTAAGTTCTTGTTAAAATTAGTATCTGCACATAATCTACATCGTTTCCGAAGAAGTTTGTTCCATCAAAATCTGTCAGTAAGATCATGATTTATTCCGCCTACGGGGAAATTTCAATCCTATATAAATCAGGATCTAACAAACTGATTTGCTTGGAACAAACTTTATCGGAAAGATGTTATGACGTAGAACATGTACAAATACAAAGTTCAACCAGAACTAAACGAGCCTATTTTCCTATGAATATTTGATCGGGATTTTTAAGGATATTTTCGAATGGATGAATGATTACATAAATGAGTGAAGTAATAAATGAATAAATAAGTGAATAAAGAATAAAATAAATAAAGGAGTGAATAAATGATAAAATAAATAAATGAGTGAATGAATGGTAAAATAAGTAAATGAGAGAATGAATAAATGAATGACTGAATAACTGAAAGAATTAATGGGTGATGGAATAAAAATGTATTAACCGTTTAAAAAGGTATATTTGAAGTAAGTAAGAACTGAATATAAATGAGAAAGAGAGAGAGAGAAAGAGAAAGAAAGCTAGATTATAAATTTGAAGTTGCTGTATACAGGAATGTTAAAAACCCCTCATACAGTTCTAGATGGCACTTCTTGTTTTATTTTTTTGTTATTAATATTAATATTTTTCAAGATTTGCTGCACAATTTCAAAACTACTTTATTCCATTGTATAAAAATGCTATAAAGAATGTCTTGACTCAGTGTCATATGCTATGAGAACAGTTAGCCTATATTTGAGACCGTAATTGTAGAAAGTGTTTATATCATTTAGGGTTAACAAAGCATTAATTAGACAGTTATTTAATTTCTGGTTTTTAATCACTTTTTAAAAATTAAACTCCTTGAAAAAAAACTATCTCCCATGCCAAAATATATTAAAGCAAATACTAACAAAACACGGGCGACCAAATGTTTTTATCAGAAATATATTATTTAAGGTTTGAGTTTTAGTAATATTTTTCTTAAAAAAGTCTTAAAAAACACTTTTCGTTGCATCAAAACAACGATGTCGATAACAGCTCCTACTTGTGTGAACAAAATGTGCTGTTTTCACGAACGAATGTGAAACCAACATGCTGATACGTTTTACAATTTAAATGATATTTTTTAAAACTGAAAAAAAAGCCCTTAAAATAAATTTATAGGATATACGATTTTCAAAGACAATTCCATTTCTGTGTTAGGTTTCTTTCATACAATATTTATAAAAGCTTCAAAACTTTTCAGAAAGCTGAAATGCACATAATAATAATTTTCATTTCCCTTCTAATATTAAATTAGTATTTCACAGAACTAAGTACTTTGCATGCCTAAATGTATGTTTTATTTCCACGAGATCTGTATTTCATTAAGCTCTAAAACATACTTTAACAGTTCAAAACATTAGGATGTAACAAGCAATTTTAACTGAAAAGATAAGTGTAAACATTTTCTAACCACTTTATACACTCATTACGTAGAAGTTTATTCGGATGATACCGCAAATTTCCCATTAGGATGCTTAAATATTTTGTGCAGAAAGCTTCATCTCATTATTAAAACTGTTTTCATAAATTTTAAGAGCATACAACATAAATGAAAAATGCATTCCATGGTATCCAGTATTATGTGCCTGTAAACAAATTTTACAAAAATTTTAATTAGGAGTTGTAATGGAAGAGGAAAATGTGATATAATTGTGGTATAAATGATGGCGAAAAATGGAAATATGATATTTCTTAGAACTGCTGCTTATGTAAAACGTGCCTTATAATGTCTATAAACGAAAACGCATCAGAGTGTGATCAATATGAATAACAATTTAAGACAATAAACGGAACGAAATATCATTTTTGCATATATTTGTTTCTTTTTTGAAAAATTTCTAATGACACGGTTACAAACGACATCCACACAACGAGGCAAAAGGAACAGAAACGAATAAAATATAATAATGTGGCGAGAAAAGTCTATGACAGCATTTCCCAAACTATGGGTTGCGCCCACTGGTGGGTCGCGAGCTAATATTGAGTGGGCCCTCGCCACTGTACACATGAGTTTAAAAAAATAAGAAGTCGGCGAATGAAAGTAAATAAATTTGAAGTTGATGCTAAAACTTGAATGAATAGAAATAAGAAACAAATACAGATTTTCCATTGAAATAACTTTGTAAAAAAAAAACCTTGCAGGTGTAGGCAATTAAGTGAAAAAATTATTTTTTTTTTGTTGTGTTTCTTATTTCAACAGCCCTTCCTTCAAAATAATTGGTAACACATTTTTTAAAAATGTTCAATTAAAACAAATAACACATCATTTAGTAGTTCCAACACTCGCCACAAGGGAATCTGAGAATTACCAATATTTATGCCCTCTTTTCTCTAAGACAACTAAGAGGTGGGTCCCAAGATTGGAAATTTTTGTTAGATCTGTCAGAGCCCAGTCAAGGTCTATGAACCTTAAAACTCCCTCGCGCGCCAGTAGCAATCCCTCAAAGGCACCCCAAGTGCCGGGCAGAGGAGAATGTGGTCAGCATGCATGTCCTCCCGAAAATGACAGAGCGTGCAAAGGGGCCTGAACAGCATGGATTCGATGAAGATGTTTTAGGAGACAGTCATATCCTGTGGCCAGAAGAAACTCGGCAACTGCTTTACGTCTTGGCCACATGGGAACATCCCCGAGTTCATTCCACCAGATCTTATTAGGATTTCTCTCGGCGCAATGATGTAGAGTGAAAGCATTCATCTTCCTCTTGATGATACACTTGGCACTGGTAATTTGATATTTGTAAAATAGAAGCTCCTTTTTTTGCTAGGTGGTACGCTATTACCATTACCAGTTACACCGCAGTGTCCAGGGATACACTGCAAGACGATTTCTTTAGAGACACTCTTCAGGGGTTTCTTACACTCAAGGGTGTTAGAGGAGGCAGGAGCAGAAAATGAGTTTATTGCCAAAATTGCCGCTTTTGAATCACCATATGTTTCTTTATAGAGAGCGAAGAACAATATGTGTTTTGTGGTGAAAGTGGTACGAAATTCACAAAGTTTTAAAGAGTATTAAATATTATGAATCAGATAGTTTTTCTCTGAAAAGAATAGTTTTTTAAACATGAACATGTGAATTCTAGGAAATGTACCGTGTGAAGTGATAACTAGGATGTAATTTTGTCACCGGTTGAAATTGCTATTTAATATTCTCGAACTCTAATACTTAAATAACAACTTGATGAACATAATTGTGTTGAACAAAACATGTCTTCATTAATGTAAATTGGGCATTTTGATATAAAAACTTTCAACTCAGAACAAATGGGGAAAACAACCCAAAACGAGGTTATCATCATTTTATTCTTAAGAGTAAGAAAACTTACTTGTATTACATTGGATCAAAAGGAAATTGTTCAGTTAGCAAACTTATACTCTTTAGTTGCAATGCCTTGTATTAGCAAAATTTTTTTGTTTATGCACATATTTTTTTTGTCTTTAAAAGTTGTAGCAAACATAATTATTGTGCATCAACTCATAACAAAAACTAATGCAACTGTTGCCGCAATACATGCCGTATCATGAACTTACAAGTCATAGAAGCAATTTTTCCTCAGCCTTTTAAAGGTGTATATTTTAGCCATCTTCTTTTACCTTTCTTCTGATATCCGTATAGCTATGTAGTGAGCAAAGTGGCCATCGTTCTTATTTGCAAAGCTTTCCAGCGAGTCGAAAACGGAAGTGAAAACAAGAACGAGTAGTAAAACGTAATGCATATGCAAATAAAAATATCCTATCGATAGTGTAAGGAAAGTTATGACAGTATTTCATACTGTTTCTAATTCACCACAGTATTTTTATACTTCTGACAGTGTTTTTTAATCTTTTTTCTCTCTTTGAGATAAACTCAAAGATTAAATATCAGCTAATTGTATTGTCTGCAGTATTGCCTCGCTATCCGATTATATTATTTTGTCATGTTCATTGGAGTACTTAAAATAAATGAACTTTGTGCACTAGTAAAATTGAAAACAATTATTCAAGTAAAGAAAGCAATGCAAAGAAAGTATGCATCTTAATGCTCATTTGTGCTTTCCTTACGTGAATAATTGTTTTCAGTTCATTGGAGTACTGTTACTAGAAGTTAGTAATTGTAGATATTCACACCAACAAAATCAGCAATTGTTGTCTAGTTCCCCCCTGCAACAAAAATAACTATCACAAAAAGGTTCAAACTTGACAAATGAAGTTTAAGTGCTAAATAAATTTAACAAAATAATTCTGTTATTCCTGAGATATGAAGGTTCAAAGATTTAAAATCTGAAAATATACTATTTAAATACCGAAATAATACTATTTAAAAATATTATTTTTTTGCTTAAGTTCACTCGACTTTAACACTAGATTTACCACACCAGTCATTTGGACTATCGAAATTCCATTTCGTCGCATAATGTGTTAGTAATTATAGTGAAACATTCAATTGCATTAGGTTTTGCTAATACGCGGTAAGTAAGACACGTTAATGTGACTGAAAGTTTTATTATAATTAGTAGCAACTTGGTTTAAAATAAAAGTTTAAAAATGGTTAAAAACGGCCTGGTCAATCGGGTGTTAAAAACATAAAATCTCACAAAGATACACAAGCAACTGTGAGCCATCATTATGATAACTCCATTTCATGATGCGGAATGCCCTTTTAAGTACCGATGCTAAATGAATGTACCAGCCTTTCACTTAAGTTCACTGTACTTCCTGCGTAATAAAAACACATCTAAATATACCTAAGCAAATGTAAACCTTTATTTATCCAGTTCCATTTTGTGTTACAGAATTCATTTAAAACCCCCAAAAGTGTGCTATTTTATAATACCGTGTTTCTAAATAAGTTCTCTCGACTTTACAAAGATTTACAAAATATACAGATATACAAACAAATGTGAACAGGCATTAACAGCCTTCCGTTTTATGTTACAGAATTCACTTACATATCCCGAAAGTATGCTGTGAAATTCTGCGGAATAGCCAGCGAAATTTCTCAGGCGCTTCCTCGTGTCACTAGCAATCAGCTGGAAGCTGTTATTTGCGCGAAGCAATTTCCCTGTTCTTGGACAATATTAGGTATTATCTTTCGACACGTGAATCAATATGTTGGCATTAACAACGTTTCTCCCTATCATCACTTGTGTAACGTCTAATTCAGTTTGCATTGAGTAGTACATATCAAAGAATTAATACCGAATTTCAAACAGTGAATTATCTCGGTTACGTTCTAAACATTTATTAAAATGCAGTGTCTTTAGATTTTCCATATAATTTATTATGTCATTTTATAGGAAGTAGAAGAATAGTTTTAATGTATGTATTCAGATAAATTTTTGAGTTAAGATCTGTAGTATGACGTATTTTTTTCACATGCATTAATCAGTCAAGGTTAGAATGACGATTTTGTACCTTATTATTATTTTGTTGCCCGATTTATTGTACGCTTAATGTCAATCAACCGTGTCTAATGTCAGTGAATCAGTTTTCAGACTGTCTTTTCACAAAGTGAAACTCGTGTTCAACTGTTCAATATTATTTTCTTTACGAGTTACGACCCATCTGGAGAAAAAATATTTTCTTGAGCCCTACACGAAAAAAAAAACGAATTATCAATAAAAAATATATCTGTACGAGTATAAGATATATTAATGATCTAAAAATATGTGTTTTAATATTGCGTGTGTCTAAAAAACATAGAGGGGGCAGGGACGTTGAGGAAAAAGGTGATATTTTTTTCATTTATACATTTTTTTTATATAGATGTACACAAATGTGTGTGTGTGTAATGTTCACTTTCAGAAGATTAAAGAGATGTTAAATAGTTTAAATGTTATTTTGTGTGGTTCTAATACGTGAAAATTTGTGCTATTAGTTTCAAGGAGGAGGCACATTTAAAAATGTTAAAAGTAAAGTTCGCGCATGCGCGCTAAAGGCCGAAATTTAGTCAAAGGGGAAAAAAGAAATACATATATATATAATACATTCACATCACAATGTCTCAGTCCTAATGAAATAATGTGACTACAACTTACATGAATATTTAAACAGTTCTGATAAAACTTGTTTCGCAAAATTGAAGGAATAATTATTTCTGGTATTTGAAATGGAATCGTATAGACGTGAATAACGGGCAACGGATTCCTAATTAAGCGATATCAGATGGAAATGTCAGAACAAATTTAATGTTTATTTTCTGACTGACAGATAACTCTTGTGTAAAAGCAGAATTGGCTGGTATTTATACTCTTTTAATTTCGGGGATTATTAACAATAAATAGGATTTGAAATTAAATTGGAAATTTTGGAAAATACGTCAAGTGGAAAAACATTGATTTAGGGCTCTACCACGAAGGGTTCGGTAAAGTTCCGAATCGGTAACTTTCCGGCCTCGGACCTTTGCTATTCCGGGACCGAAAAACCGTTAACTCAGTCTCGGAAATGTGATTGACAGCTGGCTTCGAGTTTCCGGGAGTGATATCTTTTCAGCCAATCACAGAACGGTTTCAAGTTTGCTTATATATTACGGCAACCCTTGCTTTCGTCCGCCATTGTTGTTTACAGCAGATTTCGATGCGTTTTGCAATATGTTTAAAGAAAGCTGGAAGGATTAAACGCCATAAGAAGTGGTATGAAGGTGCAACTAACAAAAAATTGGTTCTTTGTTGGTATTTCAATGAATATTTTTTAAATAAATTATCATTACTTTGCGTTATGTTACTAACAGAACAGCTAACAATCGTTCTGCTAACAGCAGAACGACTTTGGTTGAATGTCATCAAAATCCTCTAAACGTTCGCGAACCGTGTTTTAACTTTTTAATATGTTATCGAATAAATATTCTATTAGTTAAAAATCATTATATATGTATTTGAACTTTAAGGAATGGTAAACGTTCCTTTTTTGATGAATAAACATGTAAAACGTCTTTCTGTTTGAATGCTGCAAAACGGATTCTTTACAAAATTTTCTTTGAAAAATTGCTTCTAGATTTGGCGATAAATCATGGGTTACCGTAAAGAAAAGTTTAGCCGAATGCTGCAAATATTTTTATTTTGCAGTTAAATATTGTGGATTTTGATAACTTTTTTTAATGTAAAATTTATATAGAACTTTTAAAACACTTTCAGATATATTTACAATATGTATACCACAGTGAAAAAAATTTAACACTCGAATCATGAGATCAAATTATTATTATTTATGTATTTTTTTCGAATTGAAAAATTCATGTAAAAAACAAAACAAATCTCCATTATTTAGAATTACAAAGCACTGAAGTAGATGCATGATTTACTTTCGTTTACTATGTGTTTATGTATTTTGCTGTTTTTTGCCTGTAATATGAATCGAATATTTACGCTTAACGTGCCCTCCCCCCCCCCCCGCCCCCCGGAAAAATCACTTGCGTGATCGCTTTGCATTAATTGTACTTGTGTTCTTACATTTCTCATATGGCGAAAACAAATGTTGATCTCAATGTAAAATAATTTAGTTAAACTGTATAATTGTTTACTAAATGCAACCATGTTGGTAAAGTTTTAAAGTAATGACAGCAAGCATATAATACACACACACACATATACTATACACACACACATATACATATAATAGCGAACACACACACACACACATATACTATATATATATATTATGCATATAAATATTCGATGACTTTGCTACTTATTCAAATTATAATCGGGTCTCATATGAATTAAAATTTGGGTTTTTGAAATACTCCAATAAAAGGACAATGCAAACTTTGTGGATCAAAAATTATCTTTTGCTAAAATTATCTCAAAAAAATGTAAGAACTGTAATGTATGAACTTATTTGCCTTGTAAAATAATATTACTTCCTTATAGAGCATTTTGATAAAAATTTCATTTTTATCTGAAATTTTCATCAAGGAAAAACTCCTTAAACTCAAAAAAATTTTATTCTTCAAAAAAAAAAATCATTTTGTTTTTTCGTACCATGCAAATAAACATAAAGAACGCACCATTGTAAACAAATGTGTTATTATTATTTTATTTTGCTGTGTCTGGTAAATGCAAATCCAGAACATGAACAGCACAAACTTCTTAATTTTGGGTTATCTTTCTAATGTATCAGTGGCTGCTTATAATTTAATGACCCCCTGCTTATCGACTTACTGCCTACTTATGGCCTTCCGTTTAGATAAGCACCACAAGGCTGGAAGTACGACTTGGCTCATTATATGTATTTGAATGACACCATATGGCGCCACCACAAATACGCCACCTTCCGTTTTTGACCTAAGAGTGAAGGCAAGGGGAATTATCCACCTTCCGGTACTCGCGGAACCACCTCGGGACTTCAGGGTCCACGGATTTTACATGCACGTATCCCCAATTGTACATAGTGGGTTTTCAATGGGTCGGGTATCGAACCCCAAATCTTCCAGTTAGAAGTCCGACATCCTAACCACTATTCTACCACATCCCATTCTAAATATTTAGAAGCATTGAATAGAAATTATGAGTCATAAATGGAAATGAAATTAGTTACATTGGTATTTTCTTTTCACATCACTACCAACTCTTTTATAAGGAAGCTTTTATGTAACAGAGATAATAGCATTTTTTTACTTTTTCAAGCAAAATAATTTTTTTTTTTTCAAATTAACATTTTAAAGATAAATATTATCAAATATTTATTAATTACAACTAATTAATATTTATATTTATTCATTGCTAATATTGTGTTAAATATAAATGGATTAGATTGGACCCCTTTAGCTTTAGGACAGTTCAAGACACTTTCGGATAGTTTTGGACGGTGAAAACCACATGTACCGTCCAAAACTGGTTTTGCGTCCAAAACCTCAACCCTGGATTCAAAGTTTGGCTTTTTAATTTATTATTTTTTTTTTTTTATGATGATGGTAACCTAGTGACTTGATATTTAGGAAAGAAAAATGGGAGGCAGGGCTCTCAATTCCTTTTTCTCTTTTTTGTTTTGAACTGCTCAATAGATTTATGCACTTATAGTGAATGAATTTTAAGTAGTACAAAATGTTTGCTCTTTTGTATTTTTTTCTTTTTGCTGAGACATGACAGTTAGAATATCTCTATGTAATTTAAGAAACCCTATAGTGCATACATAATCACAATCACTATACCAGGATATATATACTATAAAAGCATCTTGAAGTATTGAAATTGGGAACCGATCCACAACTAGAAAATTTATTAGAAGATGTTAAAAGAACTACAAGAAGTTCCGGGACGTTGGTACATAAATAAAAAATAATACTTTAGTATATATATATATTAGCAAATTTAAAAGGTAAAATATTTAAAAATAGCTGCAAATTAAAATAAAACACTTTATAACAAATGGAACAAAAAGCAAACAAATTTAGATCAAAACAAAAAATAAGTAAATTAATAAGAAGAAATGAATGAAACCCGATATATACTCGTATATTATTCCTTATTTTTTATATCAACGACTAGATTTTTTTCCAAATTGAAGATATAAAGTAAAAGAACAGAGATAGTTTAAATACACGTTAAATAAAAAAAAAAAAAATAAGAAAACGGCCAATTTATTAAAGTTATGCATAAAAAATTAGATGAATAGCATAATCTATGGAAAACTATATGAGAATATGTTGAATAAATCTATAATAAAACCAATGTTTGAAAAATAAAATTTTTACAGCAAAGATTTTTTAACTTTTTTCTTTTTCAAATGTATTTCTTATCTATGCTAGAGGCTTCCAATGTACGGGCTTTTAATTCTTCAATGAGCTTTTCATTTATGTTTTAATCACAGGAATTTCGAAACGGTCATTTTAATTCATAACAAGAAGTTCCGTCTAGAACTATACGAGCCTACTTTCCCGTATACACCAAATTCAAATTTATAATCTAGCTATCTCTTTCTCTCTCTTTCTTATTTATCTTTAGTTCTAATTATTGAAAATATACCTTTTTCAACGGATAATACATATTCATTCACTCACTCATTCATTCTTTCATTTATTCAGCCATGCATTTATTCATTCATTCGTTACCTCATTCAAGTGTTTATTCATTCATTTACGCATTCATGTATTTATTCACTCATTTATTTATATTTTCATTTATTCAATAATTTATTCATTCATTCTTTTCCTCATTCATTTATTCATTGATTTATTCTTTCACTCTTTCATTTATTCATTCATTCATTATTTCACTCATTGAGTCACTGAGAAATATCCCTGAAAATCCCGATCAAAAAATTTCATAGCAAAATAGGCTCGTAAGTTCTGGATAAACTTTCTATTTCTACATGTTCTACGTTATAAGAGCTTTCCGATAAAGTTTGTTCCAAGCAAATCGGTCCGTTAGATCAGGATTTATATAGGGTTGAAATTTCCCCGTAAGCTCTGTGTTAATTTTTTGAACTGTTCAAAAATGAACAAAAACTGTTCAAATCAATATTTCACGCCGAGAACTCCTTTCAATAAGCTTTCAATAGGAACTTGGCTCTTGTGCCCAGAGTTTACAGAATTTGCTTCAATTTTGTCCATAGGCGCTAATGTTAAAATTTTTTCAACTGCTCAAAATTGAACAAAAAATTGTTCAAATCAAAAAGTAAAATATAGAAATGAGATGTCCTCGCCGAGATCTTTCGAATGCAAAAAGAATTTTTCCAATCGGACAATTCGTTCAAAAATTATTAGGGGGGGACAGACCGACAGACCGACAGACAGACCGACAGACAGACAGACCGACAGACACACTTTTTCCCCATCTCAATACCCTACTTTCAAATTTTTTATTTTTCAATCTTTATTTAATTACTTCACTTATTTTTGACTTTTCTTGATTTTTAACGATATTTTCACGATACATTAAGCCTTCTTTCATGCTTTATTATTATTATTTTTTACTTTTACGGGAAAGTAGGCTAAAAACTGGTAATTTTTCCCAAAATTTGGCTCCCTTCTTGATCGCAGATAGCTAAAAGTACATTTCGGCCTCGGAACTGAAATACAGGGACCTCTTTCCGAAGCGGTAACTTTCAGTCGATTCTGGGAGCAATTACCGGAGGCAGCGCGTCATGAGTCACGTGAGCCCTTTATTCCGAGAGTGGTCAGTCGATTCCGGGAGCAAGATACCGGTGGCAGACTGATTCCGATGGCCTCTTGGTAAGCAAGGTTTCGGAAAGATGACGTCATGAGTCACGTGAGCGCTTCAATTCCGAGAGTGAATGACTTTCTGAACCCTTCGTGGTAGAGCCCTTAGTTACACACACACACACACACATATATATATATATATATATTGTTTGAGATTGGCGGGCTGCTAATACTTTAAAATTGCAGATCCGCTTACTCTAATGGATTACTTAACTTCTGAAAAGCAGTACGACACATAAACATTCAAACATTCATTATAATGCACAATAAACATATATACAGCTTGAATATATACATAAACTTGCAAATGTGTAATTTGTACAGACTAAGACGATTTAAAACGGATGACGTTTTTGAATATGAAATCAGAATACTCACAACAGTCATAGTGTTGCCAACGAACGAGTCTCGCTCAAGAACGTTTTAATTTGTCTAGCGAGGCTTAACTGGAGCACAACGACTCATGCGTGTGTACGTTACCAAATCAGTGTGTGTGTGCATTAGCAAAATCACTCGGCGTTGTCGCTACAATAATAGTATTGAGCTCACTGTTGATGTGAATATGTTTGCTAATTGACTGAGTTTAAGACTTAAAAAAGTATATATATATATATTTAAACAACTACAATTCCAAAATAGAAACATTAAAACATTAAAAACTAATTTGAACATTTAACTTGTTAATTATTAAAGACTTAATTTGAAACTCCTAGGACAGCATGCTACATACGGCAATTGAAAGCCGTGTGGGCAGAGCCGCGATTGGAAATCGGACGTCGAGCGGTGAAAAGGTAGAAGTAGTAGTAGCACTGTCCGTTCACTGAGAGTTCTTTATGTGGCAATTCCGCCAGGCGGCGAAACTTGCATATTGGCGGGTACACTCACCAAAACATGTAAAAGCGATATGAATCCTCTTCGCATAAAATTCAGCTTAAATGAATGTTAACAGGTTCTTTTTTAAAACAATAAATGATTGGAATTCATAGTCTCCAAAATCTTCATTTAACAATAGCTTTAAAAGCTTAAGGATTAACTTAATCCTTATCACGAAAAATTTCTAGACAATAACTCAGGTTCTAGCTACGAGAGTAAGTCAAAAATTACCCACACTCTCCGTTTAGCAAGTTTATTAAACAAAGATGGGTGTTCAAGAGAGGCATTATTTTTAGATGTAGTTCTAGTGAGTTAAAAATTATCTTTTTTAATTTCATTATTTTTTAAATAAATTTTTACTTCACTTTTATTTTCCTACACCTATATAGTACAGTAAATATAGAGAATGGAATTTTCAGGATTAATGGTATTTATAATTTTCATTGGCTTGAGAAATCTTAAATCAAAACCCAACAGTAACTAAACAGAATCTGCAAAGGAAAGAAAAAAAGGAAAAAAGCTTAATCATGACTTAGGGTGAAGGGGAGGTGTGAAGAGGCATTTAAAACACCTAAACCCACTAGTCGTTGAGAACCAAAGGCGGAAAGACAATTTTACGACATCCTAATTCTCAAAAATGTTTTAACATGGGAGTTCTACGGGAAAGTTGCCAAATATTGCATAAATCGCCAAACCGACGCCGGGTTCGGCTTCACTATTTTGTCGCCAAATTTGGCAAAAAATTTCCAAATTTTCCGTACATGAACACTGGTATACTGACTATGCAGTTGGTTTGAGTAATGCCGATTGCAACCAAAAGGAAAGGTTTCAACAAAATTTCAACCTTCTACGACTAACTTTTAAAGCACATTTATAGTACTGTTTCAGAGATACGTGCATACACACATACGCACATACAGACGGCACGACAAAATTTGCCAAAACGGAGTAGAGGATGGTCAAAATCGATATGTCAGTGGTCCATACGAACGTGCTTATGTACATACATATGAAGGTTGTGAAAAAAAAACTGTAAACTGATTAACTTGTGATCAAAATACAATTTAGGCTGATATTTAAGTGGTAAATTTTTCGTGATTACAATACTTCCTGTTCTTCGTACAAGGAAGTAAGAAAACAATAGAAAACTACTAATCCAACTTATTGAACTGGACTTCATGAGTTCCTTATGTCAGGGAAGGATTGAATTATGTACCAAATGTCATTTCAATCCGTCAATTAGTCTGACTTTGAACAACAAAGCACACAGACACACCAGAGCACTTTCCTATACGTATGTATATTTAAAGTTAATTTTGGAAAACGTTTTCCTGAATAATTTCTTTCTGAGTATTACTTTCAGATGAAATTAGTTTAATGTTCAAAAGCCATTTGTCACCCATACAAGACATTAACAGATTTTTAATGATTTTGAGTGCCCCGTTACCTCTTATCTTTTCAAGTTATATCAAAATTATTCCTTGTCGACATTCTGCATGAAATAGACGACAGATATTGTTCGTGAAGAATTTAACAAATATTATCTCATACTGCTGGGAAAAACTTTGCTAAATTATGTTTTTTTTTTTTTTTTTTTTTCGCATATAGCTAGTATTCTTGTTCTACGTAACAAGTTTTGAGACGAATGCGCGGGAAAATATGGACATTTGAATGATGTAAAAACTTAAAGTAATTTTTTTTGACTCCATATATGTACGCTATTAAACTTATGGATTTTATGGAGTTTTTACTATTTAAAAAGGAATTTCAACTTTATTGTTGTCCTGGATAAACAGTTTTGAAGTTCTTTCGTTGGCGCTAGTGTTAAATATTTTTGAAAACTTCAAAATACTTTAAACTTTTTTTTTAAATACCTTAAACATATCCAAAACATTCTTTTTTCTTTCTTGTACATCTATGTTCATAAGGTCTTTCCAAAAACGTTTTTTTCAAAGCGAATCCCTGTGTCAATTACATCAGGGTCTCATACAGTTCAAATTTTCCCGTAAGCGCTAAATTTTTTAAACTGTTCAGAATTGTGTTTTTGCGGTGATGTTCAAAGAAAAAACGTTTCGTTCAAATGGTGTTAATACTCGCGTCTAGTATCTTTGGGGGCCAAGGGGGGTGGGAGGGGTGGACAGACACATATTTTCAAAGCTTGAAATTTGACTTGCATTCAATTATTTATTTATTTATTTTATTTGTTTCAGATTACAAAAATTTAAAAATATTATTTCTTAATCCAGAAATTTATGATGCCTCAAACCTTCTTACATGATGTGTTTCACTTTCTTTGAAATAAACTAAGAAGCACTATATGCCCTCCTCCTTCCTCCACACCGTTTTAGACTTACTTCAGTTTCCACTTGTTCTTAAAAATGCTTTGACTGACCTTCAGAAGTCTTTAGCGCATGCTCATTGTGCAAGTTCTCACTTACTGATTTCTTGCATTTGCCGACCGCATTGTTTTGGTAGTACAAAGCTAATCTTCATTTTTATTCTAAACGAATAATTTGGAATTATGTCTTTTCCCATTATTTTGCGTAATTTAATTTTGAGAAACCTCCTGACTTGGATGTCAAAGACTAAAAATAAGACAAACTTGCCTTTTTAAATGAAGAATTGTGAGTGCTTCAGTGACAAAATGGTACAGCCATCATCAAAGTGTGTGGACTTCTACTGACGGTTCTAATGAACTTTTACCTTTTGGAAGCTTTAAAAATCAGAAAAGATTTTGGTTGTGAATGAAAACCATATAACATCAAATTAGCTAGATTTTGGTTGAAGTGAAACTTCTACGTGCTTTTGTGCAGTCAAGTTTGACCCATGGCCATCGCTTGCATCATGCTAGAGTAGAAGTTACATTCAAGTTCCTGCTAGAACACGATCTGACAGCAATCTCTTTTAAAATTGCATGTTCCATCAGCTCGCTGCATGAGACGTTACGTTGTTGTTAATAATCAATTATCAACTATGATATATCGATATCAAGATTAATCACCTGCTATAAACATTATCAACTAAATACTTAGAGGTGTTTGTCGCAGCTTACGCAATCGAACTTAGAAGAGGATTTTCAATAGCTGCAGCGTAACGGGGTTTTGATGTCTATTAGGGATTGACCCGCCCTAAAAACGGCTTGGTTTTCAACAAAAAAGGTAAACGATTTTTTCCCCTGACCTGTAACATTGCTTCCTCAGGTTTCTTACTTGAGTATTAATTAATATTATTGTTATTAATATTTTTAAAGGTGAGTAGAGTAGGATTTATAGATCGTTTCACTTAATTTCGACATTTAACCAAGTCAATTAGGGAAAAATTCAAACTCCATTGGGTTGTATAAAAATTTCAGATGGTATTTGCTTCTTTTGGAGGACTACAACTTTTTGTTCCAATTTAAAAAAAAAGTGATCGATTATATTTCCGGCAATCAATGGAAATGAATACTTTTAAATAAGTTTATTAGCGCGACCAGTGAAATATTTGCAATATGTACGTGGATATGAGTATCACTCATGTAGATGAATCATTATGGAAGTTTTGTTTCGAAAATGTCTAATAATTTTTATATTTGAAATGAAATTGTACTATGTTATATTTTTTCCATCTGAACACAGCTGAGTTTCTGGGAGTTTAAAATATTTGATATTGTATTTGGTAAGGATGTTACACTTTATTTCTTATTTGCAGCGAAAATGTATTTATACAGCATTTAATCCACATCGTGTATTTCTAAACAGGTTTCAAGGATTATTTTACCGCGTAAATACATTCTAGAATGAAAGGAATATTTTTATGTGTACCCCTAAAGAATCAGTTGGTAGGACATTACAACAATGGTGGGAGGGGCTCTTAGCTTCTATGCAAAATTGTGAGGAGGAACAAAAAACATAGAGTAAATGCCCCAGTAGTCTGCTTTTAAGAGCTATGTTGATGATAATTTAAATTATAGTTTTAGCAATCAATGCAGTAAAAACATTGTATAACTTTATCTTATTGCATTTTATCTAATTGTTTAAGAAGTATAATTTTACTTTAAAAAATAGGTTCTTTAACGCGAGAGAATGCTCGCAATTCTCCAACATATTCTGGTGATTGCATCCGTGTAATTGATGTATACAATTAAAACCAAAACTGCCAATGCTTTCTTTCTTGCTGTTTACGTTTTGCACTTCTATTTCATACTGTAGAATTTATCTAACTTATAAGCTCATATTTTCGAATCATTATCTAAATAGGGGGGACAGAATGACGTGAAATACTTCTTTTGATGAAAATTTTTCATTTCTCACTCAACAAGCTTTTCAACAATACTTCAAAACCTATAAACATTTACGAGTTCTGAGTACTGTTAGCACATTAAAATTATCTTTCTTACCAAATTAGAAATTAACTGAGCTGTGTATTCGCGTATAAGTCAATATTACTTTCTGTTTCGGGCTTTGTTTTGAGACAATGCATTTATTATAAGTAGAAACTGAAATATCATAGCGAGCGATTACATGCAAAGAGTATATTTACGATTAAATTATCTTAACAATCATACAACACTGAGTGTATTTCACGATGGTTATCCTAAATTTGATACTTAAATGCCAATTATGAAAATTGTATTTGAATTATAAGAGACTCCAAACAGATAATATACTAATGTAAACATTAAATGTAACATTTTTTTTTCTCTCACCAGATTCATTTTCCAAGTATCCTATCAATTTAATCTAAAAGTTAAAATAATCTGTAAAGTTAATGATTACATTTTGCTACGTTAAATACTCTAGGACGAAGCACTTGGTTATTTAAGAAGTTGCTATTCTCGATCTTGACAACACAGGCCGCCCTGACATCACATACCCATTATGACGCCATATCATTTGAATGACCCCCTATACCCCATGCTTAGCTTCTGAAGCATAGCTGTGCTCTAAGTAATGTGTGGCTTATTGGCTACCTAAGGTGGTGGAACGGGGTGGCCGCTTAAAAACCAAGTATTTACTGAACCTCTTATGCTGTAACACAGTAATATACGAGATGCATTCAAGTCCTAAGGCCTCCGATTTTTTTTCTAACTAAGTACTGACTCGAAAACTATGAAATAGGTGTTACTTCTCAATGTAATCTCCCTGCAGACGTACACATTTTTCACAACATCGACGCCATGATTCCCTGGACGCGGCGAAGGCTTCTTTAGGAGTCTGTTTTGACCACTGGAAAATCGCTGAAGCAATAGCAGCACGGCTGGTGAATGTGCGGCCACGGACAGTGTCTTTCATTGTTGAAAACAGCCAAAAGTCACTAGGAGCCAGGCCAGAAGAGTAGGGAGCATGAGAAATCACTTCAAAGTTGCTGTCACTAAGAAACTGTTGCGGTCGTCCGTCAACATTCGTGGCACCCACCTGGCGGACACTTTTTGCATTTTCAGGTCATTATGCAGGATTGTGTGCACAGAACCAACGGAAATGCTGATACTGGAGGCGATCTGCTCAACAGTCATTCGGCGATCCCCCAAAACAAGTCTCTCCACTTTCACGATCATGTCATCAGATCGGCTTGTGCGAGCTCAAGGTTGTTTCGCTTTGTGGTCACCCGATGTTCTGCCTTCATTAAACTGTCGCACCCACGGACGCACTTTCAGCACATCCATAACTCCATCACCACATGTCTCCTTCAACTGTCGATGAATTTCAATTGGTGTCACACCACGCAAATTCAGAAAATAAATGATTACACGTTGTTCAAGTACGGAAAACGTAGCCATCTTAAGTATCTAAAACAGTTCTCATTCTCGACGCTGCTGCTAAAATTCCTTCTGTCCTATAATGCTGCCGTCTCTGTGACAAATTGACAATGAACGCACGCTCATTTAAACCAATGCACATCTTTTTATTTCTTTCCAGTTTGGAGAAATAATATAGGAGGCCTTAGAACTTGAATGCACCTCGTATATATATATATAGTGCATGCATGTCATAAGTTGAAAAGGAAATTCTACACAATTGTACACTTTTTACTTATTTCCGATTTTACTTTACATTAATGAACACAGTTAAAACACATTGCTTGACATATTAGCGAATGACTTTAGAAATCGCCGTGTTTAAATGCCCAGCGCTAGGTGACAGATTTTCGGTGTTTTGTGTAGAGGTTGGTCTTGTCATTTCTTCTGTTTTAATATGAATGATTAAATTAAAATGACAAGTCCAAACCGCAGAGGTTTCCGTAACTTACCGCCAATGTGTTAAATAATGCAAAAGAATCATATATATTGAAACATAAATATTCATGCATAAAATAATTTTATTTCAAGACAAATGAATCATCGGGTTATATTAAAGTATTATTCAGATTAAGAAATTACTTTTTAGAATTTTTCATATTTACTCAAAGTCATTCTAAAGTATATCGCATATGATTAATACCTGTACGGGATAAACAAACACATTCGACACCATTTTGCACAAAAAAAGTATCTTCCCTCAAATGAGTGCAAATGCTATCTTGCTTCATTCCTCCAAACAATAAATCAAAACTGATTTTGGAAGAAGGTGTTATTTGCTTCTAATCAAAATGGATCATTTTTTTCTGAAGAAAGATTGCGAGCATTCTTTGTTTGCAAGTAATTCATGTACGATTGCACGGTATCTAAATGTAAAATAGTATAAAAATAATAAATAATTCATGATTGAACAGCATAACTCAAATAAATATATATCTTTTAAATTTCATTGAAACTCGAAAGTAACTGTGTTCATAATAAATAAATATCATTTGACATTTTATAGTTGTTGTGGTGAGAAATGCTTTGGTGTAAGTCGATTTTTTTTTTAATGCAGTTACTCCACTCTTCAATAACATGGGATGTCACTACGTTCATTTGCAGTAAACTGCAGGAAACTTCAAAATTTGATCAACAGATGGCGCCATTAGTTTTTCCTTATTAAACAATATAACGTAAAAACCGCAATGCAAAATAACGTTTTTCTCAAAATATTTATTGCTTGACTTACAGCAATATGTTTCTCACCACCTCGATGGAGGCAATTCACCGCTAGATTAACTCATGAGCTCTCATCGTTGTCACGTGATATCCGCTCTTTATTTATTAAGATTTTCAATTGAGTTCTACGTGGAGTTCATTAGGCAAAATTAGTTATCTTAAAATTAGACTATTTTCACAGCCTTTTCTGATTATAACCCAGTATTTTATAAAAGAAATTCATTAATTATTGCAATAGTTATAGTGTCGTATTTAGTGATAAGTTTATGTAATGTAGAACTTTATTTAGACCTAGTTTTTAATTGGATTTGTCGAACTTAATGTAAAGAGATGCTACGGCTTCCTTTGTTTACATTGCTTTCATTGGTGCCAATGACGTTGCTTGAA
The DNA here is from genome assembly GCA_038502835.1 of Octonoba sinensis. Taxonomy (NCBI): domain Eukaryota; kingdom Metazoa; phylum Arthropoda; class Arachnida; order Araneae; family Uloboridae; genus Octonoba; species Octonoba sinensis. The sequence goes on along the minus strand of CM076602.1, from coordinate 43,691,408 downwards.
TTGCCTCCATTAGCACTCGAAATCATTTGCCCTCATGAAGCATGCTAAGGTAATTATCTATAGAAGAACACCTTCTTCCCGACCCTGTTTTTTTTGTATTACACAAAGAAAACATGTATTTTCTAAGAGTATACCAATTTAGTGTTATGTATATTTTGTGCCAACTATAGCCACTAGGGCCACCACGTTTTCGTAGACGCATTTATTACTAAACTCCCTAATCCGTTATTAGTAATACACACAGCAAAACATGTCGGGTGTAGAACGTTTATCGTTGCAACTAGAACTTAATGTGTAGTTAAATTAATAAAAATGATGCTCTTACACGCATTTTGTAGAGTGCTGTAAAGAAACGTAAACGTAAATATTTGATTTTGATTTTTGTTCCAATTATACAAGTAATTTTTATGCTATATTAAAAATATAAAAATAAAAATAAACCATTTTAAGCAATCAAGATAAGTTTATGGATATGTTCCATTATTATGGAACGACATCAAGTATCGTTAATTTTAATGCAGATTCTACTGTATGAACAACATGTGCAAGTCTTTGCAGCCTATTAATTAACTAATAGAACTTATGGATGGAAAAATGAAATATAGACTAATATGAGTCTATTTATGCGGTGCAACAGTTTTTCACATTAAGAATACAAAACTAAGGACCAAAAAAAAAAAAAGGTTTTTAATTAATATTTGAACAGCTCGCAACAATACTCTTTTCAGTATGTATTACTCTTAAATCGACCTAACTGTCAGTAAATGTTGATACAATGTCTGAGACAATAGAAAACATAATAATAATAAATGTTAAAGGCCGAAAATTTTCATACAGAAACTTTCCTGAAATATATGCTTTGTAAGATTTTTCCTATCCTTATCATTGTTACAAAAACTGCCGCAAAGTACCACCTCTTTTATCAACACAAATTTATTAAGTAGAATAGCCACTTTGAATTTAAATTACACTTGTTGTCCGAAATGTTTCTCTTACACTGTCTAAAATTTGAAGATAAACTCTTTAAATGCTTAACACCCAATCTAAAAGTTACTAGTCACGTTAGGAAGTTATGGGTGTGAACCTGACTTCCGGAAGAAACGATTTTCACTTAAGATGTAAAATACTTTCACTTTGATTTAAATGGCTGTTTGCGTTTCAGTCTTATAGTTAATGAGAGTACTTACTAATTAAACACCTAATTGACTTGTGATGCAGTTATAATTTGTTAGATTTGCATTTTCATTAACGGATAATAGAAAAGCCATTAATTTTAAAACAAGTTTTCAGTATTGGAACATAATGATTTGTAGAGACCTATAGATGTTTACAACGGAAGTCGACATAATTATTAGCAAAATTATTCCTTAGTTTTGAGATTTTCGTTTTTAATTCAAGAATTGAAATATTCGATTATTCAGTTGTTCGAAGAATCTGTTCTCAACAGTTAGGATAGTGTTACATTAAGCTAACACTCTCATGTAATTTGAAATATTGTTTTTTTTTATGACTGGTAAAATTTTGTTAAGCTGTGCTTCATTCTGCGATTTAAATAAATTGTTTTCTATATATTTTTCTGCTCCAAGAATCGTGTGTTGGAAATTTGAAAAATGGATTAACAGGGAGATTATGCACATGTTATGGTAAGGGGAAAATGTGCTTATATATATATATATATTACACTTTTTGTTTTCAAAGAACCATGAAAAATATTTTTCTGGAATTTCTAGCGTTAACACTGCTTTCTTAATTTGTTGCGCATGCATTGATTTTCAACTATTGCAGATCTAGTGAGTTCCCAGATATTGGTAACCCTATAATGATGCTCTTTAATCGGTATCAGGGAGGGCCAGGTTCACACAACAAGAGTTAGTTAGGATGGGCTAGCGCCCAGCAAACCTACCTTGGAGCGTTAATGAGCATCGGACTTCCCTTCTCCGTGCCCAGGGGAGGGCAACCCTAAGGCCTCTTGCTAACAGGGGAGAGGGATGGAGTAGAGAACTCTTTGGGCGGCACCTCAATCAGTGTGGTACGAACTTTGTTGATGTTAATTGCACTAGGAATTTAATTTATAAGAGCGTATCCAATCATAACGTCTACTCATGGGACCTTTTACATATCGCATAAAGATACGGCATGGAAGCAGACGATTTGCTGCATCTTAAAAATCCACCGACACTCCCTGGCTCGATCCTTTGAACTGCGCGTACGAGTCCCGCGACTTTTTTACGACGCTATTGTGGCGGCACTTTTTTTAACAAAAAAGAACATTATTACAAAATCTACATATCGTATATATATAGTACGGATTTATTTGCACTACTACAACTGACATTGCTACACCAATAGGCGACACGCTACACACCTGAAATTTACACGACAGGAAATAGACGCTCTTATCTGAACATTATTGATTTTTCCACATATTCATGTAAAACGAATTTGTACACGGTAAAACTCCTACAAACGAACACCTCTCAAATGTGGACAATTTTCAATATCCTCCGCCAGAAAAGCATTGAGCCTAAATAAAAATGTATGTTTTGCGCGGACACCCATGTAATACAGACAAATAGTCTTGTACTGATGGTGCCCACTATAGCGGTGTTTTACTGTTATATATATACATATATATAACAGTAAAGCACCGCTATACATATATATACACACATACGTATATATATATATATATAGAAATTAACATTTACTTTTTTCCGTAAGTCATATATTTTTCTGTTTGCGGTTGAATGCCAAACAAGATTGCAATAATACTGTTTCCTTTTTCGGCATTCTTTCTAGCAAGATTTTATGTTTCTGGCGAACTTGAATGCTCTGATATTGAATAAATTCATAGTCATTTGTTAATGTAGAAAGAATGCTGTCTTGGAGTGCTAAGTAAAAATAATACCGTAGTATTATTTTCCTTTGGTTAAGGATATTTTATTCAAAGCCGCTATAGTTTCTGTGCATAAAATATGTGGAGCACTATGTGGTTATGGCCATTAAGGGATTAAATACGCGTGTACACATGTTTCGAGATTACAAGAAGCTCTTTTTTATTGCAAAAAGATGTAGTTTTATCCATGATGAGACATCAGACTAAAGTTGGTGTATGTAATTTTTGTATTTATATTTTATGCGTTTGTTGCTGCTTATTATTTTATTGCATTTAATATGTTTTAAATATTTAACTATATGCAAGTCTAGTAGTGGCTTTTGATTTTGCACCGAATTTCACAGCTTTCGAAAACATATTTTTGTGATGAAGAAACATACAGCTGAACACATTTTTTTCTTATGGAAGAAAAAACTAAAAGAACTATAAACAAATAGATTTTTAATAGTTTTGCGGTTTTTTCGGATTTCAGTCGCATTATAAAACACAAACTTGTGCACTAAAAAGCAAGTGTTGCCTGAAAACAATGCATTGTAGAATATTTTTTTTTATTTCCAATGGCAGATATAAGACCATTACAGCATAAATGTATAAAAGTATAACAGTAAAATCACAATAAAAGCAGAAAGTCACACAGCTGCAACAAATAGTCTATGTATCTAAAAGGGCCCTTGCCTCCCAGTATCGTTCCACGAGGGAACTCTTTGACAGAGCACTGCAGTGGAGAATATGGCCACCATCCATGTCCTGTCCCAGACTACAAAGAATGCAGATAGCACTAGGGACAATTTGGAAGCGTGACAAATGTTCTAACAGACAGTCATGTCCAGTGGCCAGTCTAAACTCGGCCACCATTCTATGTCTAGGCCACATTGAGACAGCAAAAAGCTTGTCTTTCCAAGGTTTTTGTGAGGTTCTAAGTTCAAGGTTCTTTTTGAACTGCTTAAATACAGTACTTTTGATGAATCGTTTAATGGCGCCAAAAGTTACACTAGAAGATGTCAGTTGGATCAGGGCGCCTCTTTTGGATAGTGAATCGGCGATTTCATTGCCACGAATTCCACAATGTCCAGGGATCCACTGTAGGACTATATATTTCTCGTTGAGAGACAGTTCCCGTAACAGTCTCCAACACTCAAAGACTACAGAAGGTGAAGAATTTGAGGTTGGCATCAAAGACTGCAGCGCAGCACGTGAGTCACTAAGTATCACAGGCTTGGATAACTTATTTAAGTGGCAAGTAAACTGGAGATAGAGCTATCCGCATCGCCAGTAATTCCCCATCAAATGCGGAGGCAAATGCCAACACCACCGAAATACAAGGCCTGAGGTCTCAAGCATAATGTCATGGGGACGTCATCACAAGTAGTTGAACGATAACCGCCAATAACAGCTCTTTGAAATGTTTTATTATTTTACTTAGACGAAAATTATTTTAATCGCCAAATATTTATTGTCAATATCAGAAATAGCAACAATTCTTTTTTCTTAATTCTTTGAATCTGTATAGTAACGAAACGTCTACGTCAATATTATAATTTCTGAAGTTTTCCAAGAAAATGTTTCATATAGCATATGTGTTTCGTTAAAGCTTCATATACAGTATTTGCTTTCTGATTCAATCTACAGAAGCATTATTTTACGTTGTTGCTATTCTATACTAAATTCTAATTATGCATCAAAGCATAGGCTGTCTGTATTTAAGTGTCCAAGTACCATCACGGTTGGATAGATGGTCGAAAGGGATTCCAAGAAAAGACTTTAAACAATAAAAATATTCTAAAGTAAGTTCAGGTTTAATTTATTTTAAAATTGCTATATTCATTTTATGCATAGAATTTTGTTTCATGTCTCATATGTGAACATTTCTGTATGACGCCTAAAGAACAGTGGCAATACCATAAATTCGCTACATAGCGTTGCAATAAAAATTTGGGGACTGTTTTCCAGTTCGTCTCCTACGAAAACTTTAGCGATGTACTAAATAGTTTCTCAAATTCGCTACAAAACATAGCAATAAAAATTTATAACACAAACTTACCTAAAATATTACCAATAGCTCTAAGATAAAATTTGGAGTTGTTTCATTGTGTTTAAACACTGTTTACACCTTGAAGTATGCAACAAACTTGGCACATATTGTGTAACTTTCTTTAAAATTTAAAAAATGGTGACTGCTTCTTTAAAATCACTATAATTTAAGTAGTATACGAAATGCCGAATTTAAAATTCCGTTGTCGTATTGTATATTATCAAACCATTAATAATTTCACTTCATTTTTAGTTTATTTCTCAATCATTTAAATTGTATCTTTTTACATAGAGAAAGTTCAGTCTGGATTTTGTATAATTAATATGGCGGGGAGGGGGGGGGTAATAAATGACACCTCCATCCTCAAAAATGTTCAATTAGACTTTTTGTAAACATAAAAACAGCAGTCAGATAAAGTAAAGTTATTCACAAGTCTGAGAATTGCAGTTTTATTCTAATTATGTGCTCAGAATTCCTTAAATGTTTGATCCTAAATTAGACCTTATTAAACTCTAAAACTGGTGCACTCTTTGTTTTTTAAATGCAGCACTTTTAATTCCCCTTTTAATTTCGTTTTACTTTAACAACAGAACTACGCTGAATTTTGATTTTCTAATAGTGTTTATATTGTCTTCGTCCTATTATGTTTGTTTCATATTTTCAAAGTTTTTCTAATTTTTTTAATGGTTTGAAATACATTTATATTTCAACATCTTTGAAAATACGTTTTTCTCATGAAAATGTTTCAGAAAATTAAATAAACAAATGAATTTGTTTTTTTTTTTTACTCTCATATTTTTTTCCTTAAAAAGTTTCAAGTATTAATCGATTCATAAATGTTTACTTGTGCAAAAGTTTGGCTCAAAAAAGAAACAACAACAAAAACGTTGTATTCTGTGATTTGAATAAAATATTTTTCTTTTTTATTCATGATTTATATTCCAACATGAATTTAAAGTGTAAAATCAATCAGTAATTAATATCCCCACACAAACTAGTCCGAAGAACATGAAATATTTTGAAGCGCTTAATGAGTCCTATTGTTAAAGTTTACCTACTTGTGATGACGTCATCGACGGAGATGGTTGGCTTTATCTTTCGGTGGTGTTGCAAATGCGCCCGATGGATTTGCAAGTGAAAATAGAGGGGAAAATATCAATGCTCCAGCATTGGATCCTTCCTGAAACCGGGAACCGTCAGTATAGACTCTCAGTATAGTCTCTGGATCGAAAGTATTTATGGTCTCACAAACAAGCGCCCTTAGGACTTCTGAAGCTGTGACTCTCTTAAGAACTTCCCTGGAGAGATTGAGGCATATGCAAACATTTGTAGACTCAAAAAATAGGGCAAATAGGCAAAGTCAAAAGTTCCGGTTCACACTGTAACTTGAGGTCCCTCTTTAATTGAAGAACTCCGTGAATGGAACCATGTTGGGTTTTTAGGATCCTTTCGAGATTAACAGCAATACCATGATCATGCCAAAGTTCCAAGGAACCTGGAATTCGCCTTATTTTTTCGCAAAACAAAAGAGCCTTTTCCTGGATAATTGAATGAATGGATCTAAAGCCTGTGTACAGGTACATTGCATCAATTGGGGGAGGGGGGGCGTTACAGCCCCGGTAAGGAGGCGAAGAGCTAGGTTAAAAACCAGTTCCAAGGAACGTATATTATGATCAGCCGTAGTAATGAGGGGCTCACAACAATAAGTGAACAGAGGAAGAATGAATGCTCGAAAAGTCGTTTTCAGCCTGTTTCTAACTCCGTTTACGATATTCTCTATAAAAAGGCTCCAGATGCATTGTAGAATTATTTTGCTAAAAAATACATTGTTGAATTATTTTGCTAAAAATGTTTATAACATGTTATAATAAATATTTGTCTTATAATCTTATTACGATAACATATGTGAATGAGAAATGTATGTACATTTTACATAAACTTGGCACCAAAGATGGAGATAATTTCGAAAAAATATATTTTTCCTTTATATCTGCCAAAACTCTTGCACATTTCGTAATCTCTTAGTAGATCTGAACAGCATTTAATTCTTACAATTTATGGATAAATTGTTTTGATACTAATAAACTTTAGCTTATGAATGTCATTGTATTTATTATTTATTTATTGTGGTATTTAAGCACGTTTAGCAAAAGGCTCCATTGAGTATTTACTAGCCTTACAGAGTTAGGATATAATTTAAGCAAGCAAAAGTATTATCTTTTGGCAGGATTATTCTTTTTGGCGGAATTTTATGTGTCTTTTATTCCTTTGATCACTTCTTTCTTGCGTTGAAAAATAAATTGCTTGTTTCCGAAACACGTGACTGCATTTGATGCTGCAGTTTTGTGCTTAAATACGTTATTTTCGTTTTCTTATTTCATCGATTTAAGCGTATGTATTGTATCGTACATGTTCCAGTACGATACAAAAAGTGCAACTTATTAATTAACATTAAGTTTTAAAAAAAAAAAAAAAAATAACTTCAGTTCAAACGGTTAGCCATTACTATCTGCAAAATTTTATATGTAACCCTTACAGTAATTCTGTGGCTTGCTTACAAAGCAGAGTACTATACATTTACCAGCCATTTCCACTCGCTGTCACATTACATTCATTTCAATATCATTAATATGCATCGACACACGTGAAAGCGACTAATATTGATATAGAATTCCTGTCCGTCTATATTAGGCAGATACTATGCAGTGGTGTTGTCGAATGATTTGAAACAGAGGTATTTCTGACAATCTCTAGCAGCGATATGGCTTATGACTCACATGCTTGATTCCTTATCGAACAATTTACTACATTTCACGGACATTTAATTTTAAAGTATAAATCCATTTTAATGTCTGTACCTGAGAACCATAGTATGTTAGTCCATTTTTCGAGTTTTTGAGAATTTACACGTAACACATTATGAGCGGTCGGCAGGTACAAGTACCCGTTTCGTGCATTGCCGTTTAAATCCGGAGCTGGTATTTGTACCCGTTTAAAATCACCGATTTTAAGTCACACGAGTGATTCCATACCAACTCGCCTAAAAAAAGAAAAGTTGGTCGCATGACCAACTCGGAGTTTTTTCAAATTTGGTACACAGATTGATGATATAGAGGCATGGAAAATTCCAAATTTTTAGCTACCTGCTCCTTTTATTTTTAAATATACAGGTCCTCAAAGTTTGTCTGCCACCTCAAAATACTGAGAAATTGATGTTTTTATTTTTTTTTCTCTAGGAAACTCTATTCATGAAATATGACAGTGTTAGATATATATGGAAACTAAATGTTTCAGGCATTCAGAAAAAAAATACTACAATGTTCATAATGAAAATGGTTAAGGTACAGTACTCTTAGAAGTTGCAACTACAAAAATTCGATTTTCCCGATTTTGCTAAAATTGAGGATTTAATTCCAAGAAAAGGAAAATAAAACCAAAGGTTTACTGACTTTCTGGTAGAGTACATGTGTTCACCATAAATTGCTACACAATAAATTACTTGGGTTTCTCATTCCTTCTTGGAAATATTTCAGCTTAAAGACAAGCCATAGGGCAAAAACATGCAATTTTGGCCATGTTTTTGCCCTATTGATTTAGATTATATTGCTAGAAACTTCTAATGTTTTTCCCCTTACCACTAACTTTGTACAAAAAAAATTTAGTAATTCAATCGACGAATATTTTGAATTACCAAAAAGTAAATTTTTCTGTTGATGTATACTGGCGCGAAAAAAGAGCAAGAGTTGCGAGCTATGACACTGTATTATAAGATAAATATTTATTCTTGGATAACATACAATTCTAACCACAAAAATATTCACGAAATAGTCACTCATATTTTATTGGATTTAAAGTTAGTATAACATGTTGCACTGATTTTTACATACCCTGTATATAGTAAAAATTAACATTTTCTTCATAAAATTATTATAAAAGCATAATAATATGATAAAATAACGAAATATAAACTTTTCACCAAATTTTCAGCAAAAAATATTTTTGGCCGGCTAAATTCACCAATTTCCCCACTGTGCGTCGCCCGCTCATAATGTGTTAATAGACATGCAGAGTACCGAAGACAAAGCCATTAGCTACATGAGCGCTCCGATCATTAAAAGCTCCCATCGGGCATATTTATTCTAAGGTTCTCCCGGAATAGTCTAGTCTTAGAAAATTAAAAATGTTTATTTTTTTAACTTCGTCGCAAAATCTCAAATAATGGGATTTAGATTATATGGCTCTCAGGTACAGATTTTATTTATTGTTATTTATAGATAAGTTACCTCTATATTTTTTCCGCAACATTTAATTATTTCTTTAATTTTCACGTAAAAATTGAATAAATCTTTTAAAAATAGGTATGTAATAAAACCATAACATAGAAGCATTAACCTTAATAACTTTTAAATAGCTTCATAAAACTATTTTGAGCAAGGTAAAAGTTCATCATGAAAGAGTATTTCTTTAATTTGAATTAAATAGTTATTAAAATAATGCTAATGCTTACATAAAAATATATCATTTCTATTTCACTCGTGGGTTTTTCAATTTTATTGCATTCAAAAGAATACATAAAGGGAATTAATTTTAGATTGTTTTAGAAATAAACGGAATAAAAATCATACATCATAGATTAAAGTACGGAATTGGTGTTTGACTTTGTGAATACTTTTAAATTTGACAGATACTTTCGATTACAACGATATTCTAGAAATTTTAATATCCAGTCTAAGACATTGACCGAATATTCGGTATTCGGCCTAGAAGAAATAGCCGGATATTTGGCTTCGGTCTGGAAGGAATAACGAATATTAGGAATTCGACTACTCCGCCAAATCACTATTCGTTACATCCCATATATATATATATATATAAACACATTTTCAAACATGTAAATCGTTGCTATACAAGCCATACCCATTTGTCACTCTTCTAAATAATCCGCAACAATTTCAATGCGGCAATTTTTTCCACTATCTGATAAAAAATGTACATTTCAGTTTTGGTTTAGGAAAAGATGTATAATTTCGCACTGAAATACACTTTCAAAGTAAGCTAGCATGAAAATTTTAAACAGCATATTTTTTTCCAAAGATGGAAAACACGTATTTATTTTAAAGAATTCTCATTGATGAGAACAACATAAGACGCAATATACTCCACCCTCCTTCCTCCCTCGAAAATCTAAAAATTCGATGCCAATGTTATAAACTCCGAAACGTATCTTTACTTCAAAGGTTTGTCGTCGAAATCTGAAATAAAGTCCTATAAAACCTGCTATCATTTCTGAAGGCGTAGGCATTGCGTGCTAGAAGAACGTTGAAATAAAATGTTTCTTTTCCAACTTTATGGAAATATTTAAACATTCATAAAGCACCCTCAACGGATCTCTATGCTTTCAAAACACGGCATTTGAAAAGCTCAATACATGTAATAATAACGGACATTTGTTGTCATAAATCTTTAGAAATCGTCTGTAAATAATAAATCATAATTTATCCATAGTTTTAGACGAATGCAGATGTAGTTCTAACTGACCTTTCCTCAGACTTATTTTTATTTATTTATTTTTTGTTATTTCCACTTTACATACCTTAAAAACTTTGTAAAACTGGGATGTTTCAGAATTAATTAAAGCTTTAAAATAAAGTTTTAGTACCTTAAAAATGAGTAATTACACAGCTCTGTACTTTTAAATGAACAGATTGATTTTTTTTTTATCTTTAATTTAAATAATGTATTTAAAATAAATAAATTAGTCTTTTTTTGCTACTCTGTAGTCTAATTTAAATCATATTTTGAAAAGAGCATAAGTACATCGTCAGAAAAATGTCTGAAGTGAACACTGATTGATCGTTACAAAAGGCATATTTGAAGCAATTAAGAACTAAACTATAAAAAAAACGATATAAGCTAGATTATAAATTTGATGTTGGTGTAATACAGGAAAGTATGCTCGTGTAGTTCTGCGTGGAACTTCTTGTTTTACTGTGTGTAAACAAATTAATTGACTAGCGGAAATTTTCAAATTACGAAAAAAGCAAAAAAAGGTCGAGCATTTATTAATTCCATTATAAACATTTCGAAACTTTATACAAAAAAGATACTACTTAATGAATACAAAAATTTAATAATTTAACAATGAATTTAAAGATAATAATAAAACAGAAAACAAAGAATTAATTCAAGTGGCGAAAAATATAATGCAATATGTTATGTCGGTGCAATCAAAATAAAACTTGTTGCATGAACTTACAATTTATACCAAATTATTACATATTTTGCACAAAGAAGCAGGTCGCACAATTTCAGCGATGATTCTCTTTGTCACTTATAATCAGCTTTTAGCTGTTATTTGCCCAGTGAAATTCCACTACACCGCTTTGACCTCCATCCCGAGGATTAGGTGTTATGTTTCCATTATTGAATCGATACATTCACATCAGCAATACCAATTTATTACAAACGAATTGTTTGGATTAGTTTCATTCATATTCTTTGAAAGGTAAATGAAACTTTATGCTGTAATTGATACGTACTAATTTATATAAACATTATTTTGATGTATTTATTTCATGGTATAAGTTAACATTTTCAAACAAAGGATATCGCCATATTATGTACGGCGAACTAGAAATAGCTAATGTTTTAGCAATATTTTCAATAATATTATAAAATTTCGACATTTATTTTACATTTTTAGTAAGCACATTTTCATATATACTAAGTAATAAGTTTATTTCGTTCAATAAAATGCATGTTTGAAGGTTTATTGTTTATTTTATTAAAAAGCATAACAGCTGTTAATTAGAGCTTAAAACAAAGTTCATAAAAGTTTACGCAGTAATAAATATAAAGGTGAACTTTGCGAAATCGAAACATCAACGTAACTACTTTAAATATATATTTTCAAAAACGCAAAAGCCTTTTTTGAAAAAAAGTCGCCTATCTGCTGTTTCTTATTAACATTTCTCCCTCTCTCTCTCTCTTTTTTTTTTTTTTTTCCCTGGATTTTGTATTTAGTACTGCTTAACATCTTTGCTTGCAAAGCAAAAATGTCAATAATACATTAAATAGTTTCATAATGATTTCAACGTCATAAATTTGATTAAAAGGCAATTGGCAGGTAGGGAATTTTAATATGGGTGAATAACACGAAAACAAACAAGTTAAAAATCAACATTGTAAATGTAATTGTATGATTTCTGATAACTTTGGTACTGTTTAATTAAAAAATCAAGCAGGTATCTCGAACCGCCACTTTTCTGAGTTGCTCTCCTTTGACTTCTAAGTAATTGCTCTTTTAAATAGTTTTACTAGGACCTATATCATTTATCATTTACTTTTCAATAGGTATATAACGTTTTATATGCACTTTGTTGCAAGGAAAAAAAAATAAAATGAAACACACACACACACACACACACACACATATATATATATATATATATATCATGATGTAATTTCAAAAAAAAAAATCGCAGCAATGGAAAATAAAAAATGAAACACACACACACACACACATATATATATATATATTGTAATTTGAAAAAAAATTGGAGCAATGGAGTAGAAAAAACTGTTGCTCCGGCTGCACTCCACTCCGGTTTCGAGCAGAATTTTGGTCTTCCACTCACTCCACTTCAGATCCCTGAAATAAAGAACTGATTTTGTAGTTCCCGAAGCAGATGAACAAAGAAAATGAGAATTTTTGAAACCCTAACCTAAATGAAATAACGTATGTACTCTTGCAGGAAAAAGCTGGAAATTAGTTTAAAAATAAACATAAACGGCCACAAGACTCCTAGCAAATTGTGTCCAAAATTGAAACGAGTTTTTAAATAGCATGATCAAACATGAAATATTGACTTTACAATTCCAGAGAAAAATACTTGAAAAAAACGAGCTTCCGGAATATTGAAAGTAGAAATCTCTCCAAGGGCTAGACAGATAAGGTTCTAAAACCTTGCAAAATCAAAACGAAAACCTTTGTAAAAATAAAGGTTTTCGTTTTGTTTTTATTCTAAGCAAATGCTTCCCAAGAACAAAACTTAAAATTTATTTTTGATGTAATATTGATTGGGCGGAAAACAGAATGAGTAATATTTAAGTATTTACAGTTAACACGGGTTTCAATGCATTTTTTCTTTAGCTGATTTCATTGAGATAAACATTAATTAGCTTATAGACTCATTTACAGATAAACATTGAAAACTTTATAGATTAAGTTAAAAAATATTTTTTTTAAGTACATCGTACTCGACGATTAACACATAAACGCAGTTTAAAAAATATTTTCTGCAGAATATATTTGAACAGAATAACTAAATAAGAGTATACAAACAGGCTGTGCCATCTAACCTCAAGTGTTTCAGTTCGCAAATTTTAAAGAGAAATCGTTTCCAAATGCAACGATAATTTAAAGGCGTAAATGATAGAAAATGGATTTTTAATGAGGAAATATCAGCATGTAATGTCATAAATCTAAGGCTTTGGACGAGACTACAATTCTAAATAAAGCAGCATTATTTTTACATTTATTTCCACGCCATTACTGGAGAAAGTTTCAATTTTCTATATCTTCATTAATAATGATGTGTTAAAAATTCCATTTTTATTTATTTTTTGCTTTGCACTTGCAACATTTAATTTTTATTTTCTTCAACAGTCAAGACTCTTTCTTGACAGTCTAATTAAATATATTTTTTTAAGAATTAGGTAAGATGATTATAAAATTATGAGAACTCCTAGATTTTACACTTAGTTTCTTAATGTGAACCTCATACTTCATCAGTGCTTTGCACATACCCAAAATAAAAATATTTTTACGTAAGATCAAGAACATTAAGTATAACTTTCTTTGTTTCGATTTTCTATGGGAAAAATATTGAAATATGCTTAAAATTGTAAAAGGTGTGAAGTTTTCAAACTCGATTACTTAATTATGGAATTTTTTACATCAAAACAGCTAATAATTCACACCCAGCTATAAATACATTCAACAGGAACTTTTTATCTCGAAGACTGCACCATGGAAATAGTTTTAACTGAAATAAGCACTTACATAGTTATCTCTCTTTCTCTAAAATTAATGCTTTTGATTCAGGATGTTTGACCGCTCATTACCAGCGACATCAGAAAATATCTGATGTCCTTTGCTGTTGATTCAAATTCATCTTAACGCTTCACACCAAAGAAGACAATGGTTTACACATAACTAGTGCCCTCTGGAGAAAACGAATGCAGAAAGTTTTTCTAAAAAATTTAGAAGAATTCAAATAATCGGGGAGAAAGGTGAAAGTTATACTCCGGGTTTAAAAAAATCTTTATTTATTAAAAATAAATAACTAAATGAATAAAATAAAACGCAACCAATTTTATGAATACTCTAGTCATTAAAGTCAAAATAGTTCAGGCAATATAATTAGTTTAAAAAATCCAACTATTAAAAATATTACCATTCTCCTAGTCCCAATAGCGTAATCATAAAAGGATGTCTGTAACTGAGGGCCTTAGCATCACAACTCCACTTTTCGAGCTTTTGCAAATTTAAACTTGATGGACATAGAGTATACCGATGACAAAGCCACTAGGTTCCGAGCTTTTAAAGCTCCCATCGGACATTTTTATTCTAAAGTTCGCCGTCTAGTCTAAAATGTTAAATTTTTTTGAGCGTCATGACAAAAACTTGAAGAACAGACTTAAGATACTATGGTTGTCGGCTGCAGATGTTTAAACAAAGACCTGGAGCAATGAGATTTTGCTCGAAACTGAGTCAGAACAAAACAATTTCGTAATCTCCACTGCTCCGATGCGTTTTTTTTTCTTTCAAATTTTTCTCATGTAAAAAAGTATCGAAAGAAAAATAGATAAATAATATCATTTATCAAAATTATGCGGAACACGGAGCAGGGCCGTACAGGAACCGGAACAAGTATTTAGAAGTCGGACCGGCGCTGGAGTGGAGTAAGTCAAAAAGCGAAATTTATGAGGTTACTGAAAATGATGTTAATCAATTCGCAGTTGCCTTGCTTTTTGATTTAGCTGAAAAAAGGGTAAGAGGCTTTTCTTAAAAGTTATTTGCTTAATGACCAACTACAATGCTTTCTCGATTTCTTGCTGACGCAGAGGAACCAAACTACGAGGTCTGTCTAAAAAGTATCCGACCTTAATTTTTCCCGCGCAAAGTAGTGATTCTAAGGCGGCGCCACAGTGCTCGGTGGAAGGAGGAACCTTAATGCGCATGCTCGAAATTTTTCACCGCTTTCGCATGTACCAGTCGTTGGCTGGTGGTCGACAAGTAAGGTGCTGTTCGTAGTGTTCGTCGGATTTAGTTTTCTCGCAAGATGACTGAACGAATTGAACAAAGATACTGCATCAAATTCTGTCAAAAGCTTGGTGATTCTCAAAGCCAAACAATTCGTAAGATTCAGCAGGTGTTTGGAGAAGATGCGATGGGTGAAACACAAATTAAGGAGTGGTTCAACCGATTCAAAGATGGCCGAACATCAGCGGAGAGTGAGCAGCGTTGTGGCAGACCCACAACTGCTCGGAGTGCATCTGTTGTTGAGAGGGTGCGAAATTTGGTGGTGGCAGATCGTCGTTTGACAGTGCGGGAGATTTCAGAAGAGGTTGGAGTGAGTAAAGATTCTGTACATGAAGTTTTGCATTAAGATTTGAACATGGACCGAGTGGCTGCAAAACTCGTACCCAAGTTGTTGTCGCCGGAACAAAAAGACCTCCGTTTTGGCGTTGCACAGGACCTTCTGGACACCGCCAGCACTGATCCTGGGTTTCTGAACAGCGTGATAACTGGAGATGAGACATGGGTGTACGAGTACGACCCAGAAACAAAAAGACAGTCGTCGCAATGGAAGCATCCCGATTCTCCAAAGCCGAAGAAAGCGCGGCAGGTGCGAAGAAAGTCCAGGTGATGCTGACTGTTTTCTTTGATGTACGTGGAATTGTGCATCATGAATACGCACCGGAAGGACAAACAGTGACAAAGGAGTACTATCAAGATGTTCTCTGGCGACTCCGTGAAGCAGTTCGGCGCAAAAGACGAGACATGTGGACGGCGAACGACTGGCGCTTGCATCATGACAACGCCCCTGCACATTCAGCCCAATTGATCCACACTTTCTTAGCCAAACATGGAATTACAACCATTCGCCAACCTCCCTACTCTTCAGACCTGGCTCCTTGCGACTTTTGGTTGCTTCCGAAATTGAAGACGCCACTGAAAGGATCCCGTTTTGAGAGTAGAGAAGAGATAATGCGGAATGCGACGACGGAGCTGAACACCATTCCAAACGAAGACTTCCAGAGGTGTTTCCAGCAGTGGAAGGATCGGTATGCTAAGTGTGTGCAAGCACAAGGGGCCTACTTTGAAGGGGATTAGGGTCCCAACTCCGTCAGGTATTCGAAATATTTTTTATGGCTAAAGGTCGGATACTTTTTAGACAGACCTCGTATTTTTCCCTCTGAACGCTGAAGATTACTTCATAATAGGCATCACTCTTTCCCTTTAACTAACTGCATGATACACTACAGTGATTGGTGATAAAATATGATACAGTCGGCGAAAAATAGCAAAATTTGAGGAAAATCACTGTTTAAAAAAAGCTTAACTCTATTAAAATTTTAAAAATCTGAAATGAATTAAAAAAAAATAAAAGGATAAATCGTAAAAATTATATTATGAGCTTAAAATCGTAAAAACGGACTAATTATTGTAAATATTATGAAAACATATTTTGGCACGCATTATTTGAGTATCCTTTTGCTCACGCGGGTGTAACTTTGTGATGTTTTATCATTAGTGGTTCAATCGACAACCCCTAATAAGCACAATTTCAAGTACAAATTAGAGTAAGCTCGGTGGCAGGTATAAGACAACATATATGAATAACAAGAGATGCGTCGCTTTACTGTAGCAAGTGGGACTGTTCCGTCCCATATACGTTTATGAGCTCCGAGGGTGGCGTTAATTTACAAGGTCTGCTCTGAAAGCAGTAGGACTCTTTTTCTTTAAATTTTTTTCATGAGAATAGTATAAACGATTCGAATTTTTCAAAGTAATACCCTTCCACCTCTACACACTGCTTCCAACGAGTTTTCCTGTTTCGTGCGCCTCCAGTAACTCGTGGACTGAAATGCTGTTGAACTCATTCGTTACGGCCTGTTGAACCGCTTCTACCGAGCCGTGATGCTTCCCTTTGAGCATCAATTTTATTCTCGGTAATAGATAAAACTCTGGTGGAATCAAGTCGGGGAAAAAGATCATGTCAGATCGCTTTTGGGTTGTCCTTTTGCATCTCTAATCTATACTTGTGGCACAAACTTCGCGCACACTTTCCTCATGGCTAAGTTTTTTGTCACGATCTCAAAAACTTGGGTTTGAAAAATGCTCAGTTCATCCACAATCTTTCTGATGCTCATCCTATGATCCCTGTTCATAATTTTTTTCACTCGCGTCATATTTTCGTTCGCTGGTCGAAGGTGATATGAATAACAACAGAGATGCGTCGCTTTGTTGTAGCAAGTAGGAGTTCCGTCCCATATACGTTTATGAGCTCCAAGGCGTCGTTAATTTACAAGGTCTGCTCTGAAAGCAGTAAGATTCTTTTTCTTTAAATTTTTTTCATGAGAATAGTACAAACGATTCGAATTTTTCAAAGTAATACCCTTCCACCTCTACACACTGCTTCCAACGAGTTTTCCTGTGTCGTGCGCCTCCAGTAACTCGTGGACTGAAATGCTGTGGAACTCATTCGTTACGGCCTGTTGAACCGCTTCTACCGAGCCGTGATGCTTCCCTTTGAGCATCAATTTTATTCTCGGTAATAGATAAAACTCTGGTGGAATCAAGTCGGGGAAAAAGATCATGTCAGATCGCTTTTGGGTTGTCCTTTTGCATCTCTAATCTATACTTGTGGCACAAACTTCGCGCACACTTTC
Source organism: Octonoba sinensis (assembly GCA_038502835.1). NCBI lineage: Eukaryota > Metazoa > Arthropoda > Arachnida > Araneae > Uloboridae > Octonoba > Octonoba sinensis. The sequence continues at coordinate 43,673,520 of CM076602.1, read as the reverse complement.
CTCATGGCTAAGTTTTTTGTCACGATCTCAAAAACTTGGGTTTGAAAAATGCTCAGTTAATCCACAATCTTTCTGATGCTCATCCTATGATCCCTGTTCATAATTTTTTTCACTCGCGTCATATTTTCGTTCGCTGGTCGAAGGTGATATGAATAACAACAGAGATGCGTCGCTTTGTTGTAGCAAGTAGGAGTTCCGTCCCATATACGTTTATGAGCTCCAAGGCGTCGTTAATTTACAAGGTCTGCTCTGAAAGCAGTAAGATTCTTTTTCTTTAAATTTTTTTCATGAGAATAGTACAAACGATTCGAATTTTTCAAAGTAATACCCTTCCACCTCTACACACTGCTTCCAACGAGTTTTCCTGTGTCGTGCGCCTCCAGTAACTCGTGGACTGAAATGCTGTTGAACTCATTCGTTACGGCCTGTTGAACCGCTTCTACCGAGCCGTGATGCTTCCCTTTGAGCATCAATTTTATTCTCGGTAATAGATAAAACTCTGGTGGAATCAAGTCGGGGAAAAAGATCATGTCAGATCGCTTTTGGGTTGTCCTTTTGCATCTCTAATCTATACTTGTGGCACAAACTTCGCGCACACTTTCCTCATGGCTAAGTTTTTTGTCACGATCTCAAAAACTTGGGTTTGAAAAATGCTCAGTTCATCCACAATCTTTCTGATGCTCATCCTATGATCCCTGTTCATAATTTTTTTCACTCGCGTCATATTTTCGTTCGCTGGTCGAAGGTGATATGAATAACAACAGAGATGCGTCGCTTTGTTGTAGCAAGTAGGAGTTTCGTCCCATATACGTTTATGAGCTCCAAGGCGTCGTTAATTTACAAGGTCTGCTCTGAAAGCAGTAAGATTCTTTTTCTTTAAATTTTTTTCATGAGAATAGTACAAACGATTCGAATTTTTCAAAGTAATACCCTTCCACCTCTACACACTGCTTCCAACGAGTTTTCCTGTGTCGTGCGCCTCCAGTAACTCGTGCACTGAAATGCTGTTGAACTCATTCGTTACGGCCTGTTGAACCGCTTCTACCGAGCCGTGATGCTTCCCTTTGAGCATCAATTTTATTCTCGGTAATAGATAAAACTCTGGTGGAATCAAGTCGGGGAAAAAGATCACGTCAGATCGCTTTTGGGTTGTCCTTTTGCATCTCTAATCTATACTTGTGGCACAAACTTCGCGCACACTTTCCTCATGGCTAAGTTTTTTGTCACGATCTCAAAAACTTGGGTTTGAAAAATGCTCAGTTCATCCACAATCTTTCTGATGCTCATCCTATGATCCCTGTTCATAATTTTTTTCACTCGCGTCATATTTTCGTTCGCTGGTCGAAGGTGATATGAATAACAACAGAGATGCGTCGCTTTGTTGTAGCAAGTAGGAGTTCCGTCCCATATACGTTTATGTATTCCAAGGCGTCGTTAATTTACAAGGTCTGCTCTGAAAGCAGTAAGACTCTTTTTCTTTAAATTTTTTTCATGAGAATAGTATAAACGATCCGAATTTTTCACTGCTTCCAACGAGTTATAGGCATATGCAAACAGTGCAGTCTTCCACTCTTTCCCCATCTGGTCGGAACAGATTCTGCCACTTAAAAACAACCGATAAGCCTCCTTAACCATGTCCTAAATTGCCTGTTTTACCAAGCTTTGCATAAAATTTGATCGCATATCGCCTCATGATTTCCCACGACGTGGCGTTTCGACAGGAATTCACAGTAGAACCGACCAGCTCAAACGACCAGTACAAACTGCTGTTTTCAACGGCCGAGAGCGAATGCCAATTTTTCATCGCCTTCCCAAGTATACCCCTTGTCCGATCTTGACGGGCAGACCGCCTCTCGTCCGCCCATTCGCTCAGGAAAGAATTAGTCCTACTACTTTCAGAACACACCCTGTATGTTATCCGTTTGGATGCAGTCCTTGCCAATTGTAATTAATTGTCAGCGCAGTTTAAATGAGACATTTGTTTGTGATTTTCAGCATGCCCTAGCAACTTCTATTCTGTATGCTTAGAGAAAAAGTACAGAATTCGTACAAATACATATACATTATTTCATTGGAAATATTTTACTGTTTGATGATACGAAAAGGCAATTTTTGTAATATTTGGTACATATTCTGCTAGAGGAATTCCACCTAATATATAGTCAAATGGGATCTGCATTGAAACGATATCTAACATTTTCGATGGATTCGTTTTTTAACGTTTAAGGAATGTCTAAAGGAATGTACAAAATAGTTTTTATTATTGTGTTCATTAAAAACTCGACCTTCAATTTTGTGAGTTCATGTCTTGTTCCTACCCATACAGTGCAAAACGGCGTCTTACTATACAAATAACAATGCAAAAAAAAAAAAGTTTTTACACAAAATTTATTGTTCGAATACATCATTTAATTGTTCTGTACTTTTCATTAGTAGTTGCAAGTTTATTTCTTTGGAATAATATCAGTTAATAATTATGAAGGTATTCCTTTAATAATGATAGTTACCATTATCGCTACAAAACGCGCCTGCTATGCAAATAAAGTATGGAATGTAAAACGGGGTTCTATTTGCAGTCATTTGAAAGTTTCAACCATTTGATACTAATGTTGTTAATATTAATTCACAATGGTGTGCAAAGCGTTTTCCTACAACTAAACATAACTACAGAATACGAAGTATTCATATTAGCTGTTACTAAAGAGCAAACAACTATCTCTTTTATAAGCGGTGCATGCTTAAACTTTGAATTTATCTGCATAACTTTGTATGAATCCGATATCAGTTATGGAAATTTCCTACGAATACTAATAACGATGTTTCCAGTCTCACAAAACAGATTTATTTACTATGTTATGATATACGTTTTAATTCCATTTAAGGTATGGTACCTAAACTATATCTGGAAAAAGTATATTCCTAATTTTTCATATGAATAATAATGAAGCTATAAAAATTGCAAATATTTATCTCTAAACATACAAGGTTATTTTCCCCAAATTTATTGTCAAATGTATTTGGCTGAAATTACTATAAAAGGGAATTTAGTAATTTTTAATATTATTCCTAATTTTTTTAACGTTCTTGAATATATTTCAGTTTGTTACAGTCGTGTTTTTTTTATAAAAGATTCATTTTTATTGTCATACATTTTGTCAAAAATTAGTTTTTTCACCTGAAAAAAATTTACTGCGGTTGACGAATTACGCCAAAAACTGGTTATTATATCGCCGTATAAGGGGCAGTTCATGAATGATGTCATAATTTGTTCCCATAGATTTGACCCGCCTCCCCCCTTTGCCACAATATGTCACACTTTAGCAAAACCCCTCCCCCTTTGTCACATGTCACGCTATGTTGCATAATGCATGGTGTCACACTTCTCGGAACCACCCTCCTCTCCACCCCTTCCCTTGTCACACTTTGGCACAGTGTCAAAAAAGCCCCTCCCTCCTCGAAGAGTGACATCATTTATGAATGATCCCTAATATGAATATTTAAGCAAACAGTTCCTTATTTATGACTTGCATTTTATTTTTGGGTTAATACACAATATTCAGCACTGTGTTGCCAAGTAGCATTTAAATTGTATCAGTCTTGTTTATTGCTTTGTAAATACTTTATTCTATAAAAGCATTTCAGTTCATTTGTAAATGCTGAACACCCTAAATAAGCATTAATTCTAAATATTCTTTGGTTAAATAACACGTTTACAATGCCTGAAGTCGACTCCGAAAGCACATAGTTATTTCCTGAAAAGAACACTAAATGTCCCATAGGAAAAAAAAATACTTGCTTCATAACATTAGTTTCAATATTGAGCTTCCTGCAAAGAAGGCTAACCCACGTTAGGTTATAGAAAGAAGCGTAGCAGGAGAGGTAGTCTTTCTGAATTTAGTTTTGATAATTTCCGGCTTGAACAAACGAAACTTTATTGTGTGCCCTAAATTTTCTGAATAACAATTAAAATTGTCTTCTAAACGTAAGTCTGAATATACATTTTGTTTATTGGTTATTTGGTATCTAGGTAAGTTTCTTTCTGCAAAAAGAAAAAAAAAAGCAATTTTACACACACACACAAAAAGGAAGGACAAAATTTTTTATAAGACCATCTCGTAGACATTTGCATAGAAGTTATCGCTAAACAATAAATATCAGCATTCAACGTAAAACAAAAAAAAAAAAAAAATTCTAGAGAACTTCGTTTATTAAAAAACTAAATAAAACGTGCAAGAAGGTTTGGGCAGTACGCAAATCTCATGCCCAAACCTTTAAATTTGTTCTCGTGGATCTAATCCGCAATGGTATCCTTGTTTGAGGTTGTAGCAGTACCTTTCGTAATACAAAAGGGGACATATTTCATGTACTATAATTGTTAAGTAATGATGTAAATTGTGTAAAACTACAGAAAAAAAGAATATAAAAATAAACCTATAATATGTTGAACATGTTACGGAAACTGTTCGTAGATGGCCCAATTTTCACCGTCAATAACCTTCTGATAGCACATTGTTGAATTTTATGGAATGTATATTGGTTTAGTTGCAAGCAATCAAAATTCACTCAATGTGTGTTTCGTCTATCAAATATTGTTTTAAACTATCTGAAATATGAACTTAAAAGTTACTTCATTTCGCTTTAAAACTATCTCATGAAATTACATATTAACTAATCTTAACAGGCTTTTCGATGCGTGTGTAGTAGTTACGCTAAACCCATCCTTTAATCACTTTTAGCTACTGCTTTCATACACAGCTTCATCAGCGTTTATGGAAAGTAACGTGTTACTCGTGACGTCATATATTATATAATCAGTCAGCTGTCTCAAAGTTATTAATAATACTTATTATGTCAATGTTTTCTTTTCCGCTTAAAAGAACATTCTTTATGAGTTGCCAATTTTCAGTTGCCACTGCTTTGAAAATTAATGACTTAACATGAATAAACATATTTATTTTATGATAATACACATGTAGAGGATGATAAAGTTGTCAGATCGTGCTACAGATCAGTTATACATACAAAGTTTAAGAGTTTCAAAATAACATTCCATTATCAATTTAACCCTTTAGCTGTCACGTCGGGTCATATTGACCCATGTAGTTGTTTTTAAGAGTCCTATGTTTAGGTAATTCATTACATCTTTGAATTTCATGTAATTTCTTTTCTTTTCTATGCTTTTTATATGTTACACATTCTTACATTATATTGAAGTTAAAATACATTGTTTTTTTTATATCCAATTTACAAAATTTTTAATTCGGGTCTATATGACCCGACGTGATGACTTGTGTGATGTCTTGTCAAGTGACAGCTCAAGGGTTAAAAAAAACATTTTCACCGCACCCCCTCTCCCCCATGAAAAAAAGAAAATGAATGAATTTATTCACAGTTCATAACGATAATGCTAATTTATAAATTGTATGGAAATTCGACCATTGATAACACAAACTGTTTTGGATTTACGTTATTGTTGTCTACAACTGTTGCGTGAGTCATAGGAACGGCTTTATTAAAGGCTTCATCTTCAGCAAGTGTATTTTTACCAGATAAGGTAAAATATGACAAAATAATATTTTGTACATGCAAAATTGTTTATTTTAAGCGTGTACTGGTCTTTGGCAGGATTTATGGAAACCATAATGACAATATGAATCCGTCATAAAATAATATACTCTTTCCATTCCGAAAAAGGCTAACCATGCTTATAAGTTGAAACAGTATTCTATTTCAAGTTAGTATATCTTCTCAAGATACATAATAATAATCGAATATAACCTCTTCAGACGCCAGAACTAAGCACAACCAATTTTGACGCAATTTTTTGGTTCTCTGATTTAAAAAATGATTGCAAAACAAATTAACTAATTTTTTTTAAATTTTATTAATAATTAGTTTAAATAATAATTAATGCTCATTTTATATGTTTTCCATGTTTAAAACGAAGTAGACTATCTGTTGATTAATTTCAAAAACAATTGGGTGTTTTAGCTTTCAAATTGCACAAACAGTAGTTAATAAACATTATTTTAAAATGTACCCAATTGGGTACACTTGGAATGAAGAGGATAAATAATCTATTTCATCAAATTTAATAAAGTGGCTTTCCAAAACTTTGTATCGAACGAAACACATTACCTATACATCCAAATTTTCGGCTTTCCACAGATGGGAAAAACAATGAAAGAGCTTGGCAGTATTTCAATATACCTACCTAATAAAACACTTCTCTCGTAATATAATCTTTTTTGGACAGTAAATGGTCTGATGCGATATCGACAACCAACTTACTTAAGATCTGACAGAATCTTTATATATTTGTTCCGTAATGGCTGTTAAGAGATCGTTAGGAGGTAAAATAATACTACTATTCCTCACACACAGGAAGTCATTTTTCTTTATCAACATGGCCACTGGAGGCTATAGTCGAATAAATGGAACGGTGACGGCATTTATATAGGCTTAAATGCGAATGTATTTTTATTCTTGGAGTTACTTACGAGAGCATAGTTTCTTAAAAATATTTGCTGAATTCAAATATTTTACCATCACATTAGACAGTAAGACGTTAACGAATACTAAATACAGGGTGCGGCAGCATATACATCCCTTTTTTTGAAATGCGCGCGTGTCAGGCCATAAATGTTGATTCGAGACGGGAGCGATCTCATTCTAGATGGATGGTTCTAAAGTTTTGTTTCCAACTTTGGTCAGTCACCATCATTCCTAGAAACAGTTAGCAGCGTACGCTTTTCGTCGAAACCTACTTTTCGAATGAATGTTCCTTAATTTGGGTGACTAGCAAGCTCCCCGATTTGAACCCGTTATGGTTTTTCTTGTAGGGTTTTTTGAAATCTCACCTTTATGCCAACCGTTCAAGAACCCCACAGCGCCTAACATCCAACATCCGAGCTGAAATTGCAAGCATGCCCGCTGCTATGCTTTTCTCCACCAGACCCCTACCTGTTAGCCGAGGCCTTAGGATTGCTTATGCACGGGGAGAGGTAGTGGGGTCTACGGATTTTACATGCACATATCCCCAAGTATACATGGTGGTCTTCAGTGGGTATCGAACGCGCGACCTTCCATGTGGAAGTCCGACGTGCTAACCACTAGGCTACCACGGCCCAGCCCGCTGCTATGCTAGTAAGAATCGTGACAATCGCCAGAAATCGACTCTCAGTGTATGGGGAATGAGGGGCGTTACCTACCTTATTTCATTTTCACAACTGCGTAAAACAAAATTTTAAATGTATATCTACATTAGTTAAAAAATTTAAAAATTTATGATTCATAATACAGTTTTCATTGCGCTTTGAGAAAAGGATTGCCGCATCCTGTTGAGTGGCTTCCCGTTTTTAACGACCCACTCGAGACGACGTATGGATGTGGCGTCGGTTTTCCAAACGACCAACTTTTTCAGATTCAAAGAAAGCAAAAAAGATATGTTGTAATTTCTACTGCTTACAGCAATTTAGGGTGCTTCCACACCAAAGGCGACAAAGACAATATTCCAGTCTTTTTCTACCGACGCAAGCACAAATCATACTTTATCCTTCAAAAATATACTCTTATATAGCGCAGATGACAAAAGACAATTTTTTTTTTTTTTGTCTTTGTCGCTTTTGATGTGCAAGCACCATTACGAGGGAGCTTTCACACCAAAGGCGATAATGTTCTTGTCTTTTCTCATCTACGCAAGCGCAAAGGTATTTTTCCTTCAAAAATAGGCTATGCGCAAATAATAAAAGACAGGAATTGTCTTTGTCGCCTTTCATGTAAAAAAATTCCAGTATTTGATGTTTTTTGTACCCCACTTGCCCTGTAGCATGTGTTTTCATATCGCTTATAGAAATGAACAGTATCATATCTGAAAAATAGACATTTTTCAAGAGAAAAAAGTTTGAACGTTTTACAATTTGTTTTGTTTAATTACCTTATTTGTTTCAATGATTATTGTAATCGATTTTGCTCATAAAATAGTGATTGTTCTAGTTTTCTCTCACATGATGGATGTTAATGATGTCAAAAAAAAATAGAAATAACTATAAAAAGAAGTTATTACAGTATTGCACCAAAAAAATTAAGTTGGCCTCTAGCCTTACGGCATTTACTTAAGGCAGTATTCCCAATATAAAGAGCGCAAAAATCTGAAAGTCTTGGCATAAAAACCAAAAATAAAAGGATTTTTTGCAGATATGACATTGTTTATTTCTATAAGCGATATGAAAGATTCTGAGTAAAGGAAACTACGTTACAAATGGGTGCTTCAATGGGAAATAATCAAATAAGGTAATTTCGTGTGCCTGGAAGTTATGTATTTGCGCCGGATTTGTGCTCTCACCTGTGGCTGTTAAGCACTCATGTTTTAACAGTTGTAATCGATCCACGAAAACACACATAACGTTTTAAAATATTTTTTTCTAAATTTGTATCGCCATGTAAGGAACATGCATAAATACATTGGTTGCATGACTGGGACATGCGTAGTAGCCCAGTTAGTTGTTAAAAGATGAATGAAGACGCACATACAGAACCTTTCTACAATAGAAGTCCTCAAGCAAAAAAAAAAAAAAAAATATTTTGCAATCTAAAGTAAAAGCAAACCCTAGATAATTTCCCGGTAAATAAGAGGTAGCTTTATCTCACACACAAATGTTATGGATATTGTGGCGTCGTTTAATTTGTTGATTACTTTTGACTAATGTCTTTTCATCCCAACTAGAATGCTAAAATTTGTTATTTAATGTAAGTAAACTGCTACTACAGTCTCTCGCTATCACCACTGTATAATGGAGTGAGTTCTTTCATTTAATATGACTGGAGTACTCCCTGCGTTCAAAATTCCACCGTAGTTCATTACATTCTTCAATTTCACCCTCGAGCTTTTAAGCAACTTTTACACATTTTAGTATTTTTGTTTGATAACAGTTTGTTTTGTTTAAATATTTCAACTAGCGATAATCTCTCCTCAGTGACACTAATTATCTTAGATATTTAGTTTAATGCATTTGTAGCACATATATGGAAATTTTATTTTCTGCACTCCTTCTACTGTAAAGAAGGAGGGAAAATTAAAATGTTCATGCTATTCTATTATTATTGAACAATTAGAAATAGAAACACCCACTTTCAATTTAATCAAAAGTTAAAAGCGCTAATGCAAAACGTTGATTCGAAGCAAAATAACATATGACCGCACTTATCTCACTTTATATTGCAGTAGAAATTGTTAGCTTGAAATTGTGTTTTTTTTTTTTTTTTTTGATATTATACTAAACAAACAATCTGACTGACTTATCATATATATATCTATTTTGGATTAACTGACATCTGCAGATTAGTATTGTTTTTCTTTAACACTCATTTAACTAGTTACAATTTTTCTTTCGTTTTGTTCGTCACATTTCTTCTTTGAATTATAAATGGTGAAAAATGTATTTTGTATTGTACAAGTAATTGTAGATGTAAGGAGTAATATGCTAGTACGACGAATGAAGAGTTCTAAAAATAGGCTTCGAATTTACGTCGAAAGTAGGATAGAAAAATAATTAACTGTCTCTAAGAAAACATTATTGATAATACTGAATCTCATCAATAGCTACTAAATTTTGAAAAATTAAGAAAATTGGTTTACAAGCATAGGAGATAATTGAACTTAACTGCTTTGACTTTGCTTTTATTTATAGATTAAAATGTCGATCGAATGATATTAGTACGATAATGCCGCTTTAAAACCTCGGTAGAGGATACGAAGCATGAAATTTAGATGCTTATTTTAATTATGCATGTAATAAAATATAACTTCTTTCACTAGATGTTAAAGTTAATCTGTAAATACAGTTGCCTAAAATAGGGGGGAAAAGAAAAAAGAGACTCTATGGCTCTCTTTAAATTTACATCTTAGTGTAATAAGCATGTGATGTCCTTAACCCGAGTCACATATTCTTACTAAAACACATTTAGAACATTATTTTCAAATGGGAAATTGTTAATGAATCCTATTTTGGGGGCAAGCATATTTCCTCAACATTGACTCTTATGTTTTGTGTACTTTGAATTTTAACATTAAATCACACAAAAACGTGCCATTAAAAGCGATATTCACATCCGTATTGTTAGATAAGGACCAAATGTTTGTTTAAACGATGATAAATACATAAATATAGAAATACATTTTTTTTGCTCCCTAATATATAATCTATACGTAATATTTATCAAGTGTGTAAAGAACTTTTTTCAATAAGATTGTTTTACCATTCTTGCCCAAAAAAATATTTATTTTTGCCATAAATCAATTCATAAATCTAGAAAGTGTTCGTTTCTTTCGACAAAACATTCTTTCATAAGGCAAAGTTAATATAAATTGCATTTTTTGTCGAAATAATTAAGAAATTGCTGCTGCAAAAAATTAATTAAAGTTACGTAAGATGACTAAAGTTCATATCAGGAAAACTAATAATAAAATGAAATAAAACTCTTCTCTTTTTTTGCGGAACAAATTTTTTTTAAAGGGTTTTTCTTCCTAATATTATTTTAGAAAATTTCTCTGCATAACATAAATGTCAATATTAGTGAAATAAAACTTTTATTATTTTCAAAAAATATTTTTTATAATCTCTAATACTATATTTCTATAATATTTATTTATGAATTCTTTTTTTCAGTTTTTAACTACATTTTATACTAGGTTTACTCGCGATATGCGAAGAGACGGAAAAAAGAGCAAACCAATGCTTTTTATGCTGTGCTTCCTAACATCATTAATTCTTATGTGTTTACTTTTTGTTGAATGCACAAATTTTTAAGACAATTCAGAATTAGCTTTTTAAGAATTCACTAGCAATTTTAGAGGACTATTACGGTGAAAAATAAAGAGAAAAAAAAATCGGCTCTGCGGAATATAGTGTTTTTTTTAATTATTATTACTGTTTAAATCAGTCTAAAACCCCTAACCCTTTCCTTTTTAAACATATAACTTTATGCATAACTTTATGCACATTCCCCATTTTTGTAAAACAATACTAGAATATATAGAGACTTAGAGAATACTAGGGACTAGACAATACTAGAAACTTAAAGTCCAGGTGCTCACACTTTCAGTTGGAGAAACCAGACGTCAAAACTTTCATACAGCGATAGTACCATACTCATTGTGGTGCCGCTGAAAGAGATCTCTGGGGAACTCACTAGGTCTGCAATTCGCAGAAGCCAAAAGCAGCACATTAGAAATAAAATAAAATAATACTAGAAAGTAATTTTCCCCAAATATGTAATGCTAAAAAAAATCATTCGATCATATTTAAACAGTATTAATCTGTTAGTATTTTGTTTCTAAAGATTTATGGAATGAAGTGTTAGTCACGAAACAAGTGTTAGAAGGTGATTTAGAAGGAATAATTAACAAAACGTATTGCTGAAAATGTGAAAGACCTTTTTTTCTGAATTAAGCGTAACCAGTTTTATTGTTCAGCAACCACTCTTTGCTCTGACATTTATGTGGGATAGAGCTCCAAAAGTCTCCCTTAACTTTAGATTGTTCACCGAAGATTAACTGTAACCGATCGCGACATTCGCGCTTGGCTTTCTGGATCTGAGCAGAAGGAAAGACGGGAGTGTGAAGTAAAGAAGTGTGTGTAAAGACGTCCCCTATAACGAGCTGTGTTGTGAATATTTATGTGTAATAATATTATGTGTTTAATTAAATGTTTTCGTGCATCATTTCATCTTATTTCAAGTTTAAACCCCACATTTATATAAGGTGTAAGTCAAAAAAAAAAGAAAAAAACAAGGAAAACTAAACCGAAAGTGACGAGTCACGACTTATAAAATAACAGGCTTTCATGGATTTACTAAAGCTGCAGAAGTTCGGTTCGGTGGAAGTGAACAATTGGAAGAATTAGAGAAGTTTCAGGAGCCAGCTTCGCCGAACCATGAAACACTTGAAAATGAATATTTAGTGTAATAAATGATTGGTGGTAGGTCGAAACTGGGAAAAATCGTACTTAAATAATGTGCTGTTCAAAGTACGAGTAAGAGGGGCCTTTGGGGAGGTAGATACTGAAAAAAAGCCTTTCTTTACAAGAGAAAAAAATCTCTGAGTGTTGTACAATACCTGAAAGGTTAATATTCATTTCTGGTACAAAAAATAAACGATGCACTTGTTAAGTATTGAACGATTAGACACTTAATTCAAACTAACAATTCACTTGTACATTGTACGAAGTAAAAACGTCTTAATAGGAGTCAAATTCTGCCGCAACTCAAAGCAAAAGAGACTTCTGCTTCCATACTAGAGGGCTCTTCAAAAAGGGGAAGATGAATGGACGCTTTCGCAACACACGGTAATAAGAACAAAATATTAGTTTATATTTGTCCCATTTATACTTAAAAGTTAACCTATCTACATTACACTTGTTAAGGTGCGCGTCGTAGAAGGGGAGTTGCTCTCCTCTTAACGAATTTCACATTAGTTCGGACCTTGAGAAAGGGGTGAAAATGCTGACATAATCGTCCCAAAACTTTCTTTTAAGTTTTTTTTTTTGGGGGGGGGGAGGGGGGATATTTGTCGGAGGGGAAGAGGTTGAATTATTAAGGCCGTGTTACCCCAAAAAAGGGAAATAAAGGTTTCTGGAAAATTTCTGTAATAACTAAACTGATTGCAGAGACTTAACAATTATGATATTTTATTGCATGGAATGCTCCTGAAGCAAAAAAAAAATGAAACGTGTAAAAAAAAATGAAATCCAATAAGATTTGATACACTATAAAGAACGTGATCAAATCTGGTTATCGGGTATAAAACGTAACTGCTTGCAGGAGGAGAGAAAAAACAAACATTGGCCATGAAAAGAATTGAAGATTTTCGTCGCACACATGTTTAGATACGCAGGCTGTTCTTAATATTTTTAAGATAGTTAAGGAATTCCATCTACCTCATATCCGTGCATATCTAAATGATGAAACCCTCGGGTGCAAAACATTTGTGCATCCTAAATGTTTGAATCATCGTTCCTACTGTTCGTCTCATAGATAAAGCTCAATGTGATTACTAGAGCACACATTTAATATTGATTAGATACTTTATTAAAACGAACAGTTCACGTCTTGTACATCCCACAAAGAAAAATCGTCTTAAAAGGAATCTAGTTCCACGCCAACTCAAAACAAAACAAACTTCTGCCTCCTCACTAGAGAACGCTTAAAAAAGGTGCAGATGAGAAAAACCCTTCGCAATAATCGGTAATAAACTAAAATATTAATTTATATTTGGCCCCATTTATACTTAACGTTAACCTGGAAATTTAGGTGCAAATGTACAGGCATACAGGACTTACAACAGTTGGTTAGAACATGCAAAGTAACGTTTATTTCTTATCCAACCACTACTCGTAAGATCGCTCCTGTAAGGCTGGTAAGAAATAAGTTGAAATGGCTAAAGGCAGCTCACAACGGCCAAAACGTTGTGTGCAACTGTAGTACTTAAACATATCAATACCTCGTAGAGTTTTCCTAGAAATTTTGCTATTCTTCCCTTCCCGACACAGAAATGCGAGGCACTTCCATAAAAGTATTTCAGGAAAGTATCCCCCTTAGCTCGATATGTGGTACAACAATTGTATCAAAACAATTATTCCCAGAAGAAATCTCGAAACATGTTCTTGAATGAACCAAAAATAAAACTTTCATGAATGAAAAAAATGAAACTCTCTTATAAATGTATACGTACGATAGAAAAATCCTTTTCTCTAGGGGCAAACAGTATATTTTCGTAATCTGATTCTGAAATCAAAATACGTTTGGTTCTATCGCCTTGGGATAGTACAAAAAAGAAAGAAAGAAAAATAATTCTAAAAAAAATTGGAGCATTCCCTATATTGTCGTTAAGTGTTATGAACTTTTCGTTATTTCAAATCGTTCAAATTAAATCAGGTACATAAACACACGCAAAAAAATCTTAAATTTTTAAAATAGTATTTTAAAGAATCCATCTTTCATGACAGCAAATTAACCTTTTACATACGAGATCACATTAGCAAAATCCTTCATCATTAGTAGATTATAAAGTGTTTAGATATTTAATCGAAAAAAAATATTTTTTCTTTTCAGAACCAGTCCTTGCATAGTTATTAAAACGAAGGAGATCCTCTGAGATCTCTGTTTCTATTTGCACAATATGGTTTCTTTTCTTCCTTTTCTCTATCCATCTTAATTTTCTTTGGACAAATAAATATTAGTGTAGCTCTTGGGAGATTAAGATAGCTTCATTATTCTTTCTTTTCTCTTATAAGGTGTTAAGGTTTTAGATATCTACTTTTCCATTGAAAACGAAATATTAAGGTAAAGCATTTTTCGAAAAGTAAGCAATTATTTGCATAATGAGTTTAAATTTCTGTTACAGAAACATATTCATTCAAAATTCAGTACGTATGATCCTTCAGAGTTTAACGAATGTTGTTTTTTTCATACGAAATGCATATCTTTTTAATAAAAAAGAGAATACAAACTTGTATATGTATATTTGTTTCCCTATTATTTTTTATGTAAAAAGAAATGCAAATACATATTCGTAAAGTTCTACAGCTGCAAGGCATGCTGTTAGAATAAGGTTTCTTTTTGAGCACACATATAATTGTAACATATTCTTTTTCAAAATTAAAAAAAAGGCCTTTAGATAAAGTTTGAGTTTTAATTAAAGTTGCACTTTGACTACTGTGTGATACAAGGTAGTTATAAATGTACCCACTTTAGACCTACGCAGAATTATCTAGTTCTAATATATGCATGTCATTAAAACTTGGTAGGGTCAGTTGAGGCAAATGTAAACAAGCTTTATAACTACACTTGTGGTGGTTTTGCAAAACTTAACTAATCGTGAGTGAATACATTGAAAGAGTTTCGTATACTTTGAAACAATTATGGAAGCCTCACCATTGCATGAGAAGGACATGGTGAAATGTTGTTTAACAAAATTTAGTGATCTTATATTTTCCTCTTCAGCTCATCCACAAAAGCGATGTAGGCGGTTTCAACCATTTTTATTTGTCATATGGAATGTTGCTAAAAACATATTGTTATGAATTTCATCCTACCTGCAATTTTTCATGTGCAAGTTAAGTGTTTACAATTACCTCATATATTACTTACTCTGGGGTAATTGTAAACACTTAAATTTAACATATTTCTAATCGTTTGGGAAAACAAAAAAATATTATATTTTGATGTTAATTACTTTTGTGTCTATTTTACATAACTATCGTCGTTGTTGCTAATGCCACTTATAAATCCAAGCACCACTTGCAGTGCTATTAGTAATTAAAGACGTTCCTACCGATTGTTAATGAGCTCCGCTAGAGTAAAGTACATTTTCTGCAGAGTTACCGCATGATTTTGAGCTAGCTCCCAGATGAGATATCGTCACTCAGGTTGGCGCCCTAGCGAGTATTATTTCTAACTTGGTGGACATTTGAATACAAGAGAGATTTTACATGCACATTAGCGTACTCGGTTGCAGAGTAATCAGTCGCGAGAGCTGGTCCCCCTCCCAAGCATTGACAACGGTCAGTTGTTCTTCACTTTCGGTGTTTTGTGGGATCCGACCTTAACGAACTGATCTACTTCGGGACACAGTATATATAAATTTACCATATTACTTGATTTTTTGCAAAATATTTCTCATCAAATCATCTCAGCGGACTCAAAAAATAATTCAGCGTACCACATGCGGAACAGAACTTCTTAAGCTTCCGAGCAGAATGTGTGTGAAACAGTTTTCTATTTGCCTCAACCTCATTCGAAAATAAATCTCTGCTTACATTTACCCCAGAGGCTCTGGGGTAAATGAAAACACGAATTTCATTCGCTAGCAAATCGTCATTGAGTCAAAATTTTTGTACACATTTATTTAGAAAAAGTACAGTATTGGTTACAATGCTCACAATTTTATCTCTCAACTCATTCAAAAAGTAGGGAAGGATCAAAAGTTGAAACATTGAAAGAGTGTTTGCAGTTTCCCCAACTGACCCTGTGTTGATTATTTGAATCATAAGGAAAACAATGCTGCAATAGAAAACAAAATAATTCGAATATTTACCTCCAGATGAGGGTTCATGCTTCTATATCCTTTTCATTTGCCAAAGCCACGTTGCTGCAATTGAAAAAAAGGGCCTTCGCGATTAAAATTTGCTGTAACAGGTTTTGAACATGTATGTGACTGATGCAACTACTCTGCTAAAAGCAACAGGAGTAGAAGCTGTCGACCATGTTCTGTTTGGGAACTAAAGTCACTTATTTCACTTAACGTAAGATTCTTCTCTGAAGCAATTTTGAGGTTTTGTCTGAACAGTAGCGCTTCAAAATAGATTCGTAAAGAGGCAATTCAACTTATTCCACCACGAAGAGGACGAAGACATTTTATCTCCTTGGTAATAGATTGTTACTATGGTTATCAAACTGTCTGCAATGATGGTTCTCTTGGATACTGCAATCAACAAATCACAATCTTCTGAGAGAAAGTACCTTTGAATGACGCAATAAAAAACGCCAATTAGTCAATATGAGGGCGTGATTATGAAATTATGTGGAACAAGTGAAACGCCCTGAAAGGTTTCGTGGCTGCTGCTTGTCGTTGTTGCAGTTGGGATGAAAGCCCCTTTAAAATCAATAATACCTAAAAAAAGATACAAGCATAAAAATTGAAAAAAAAAAGAAAAACGAACTTTTTTCTGTGATACAATGCATTAAGAAATATGAATGCACTTAAAATGACGCTGCGAAGGGATCATTCATAAATGATGTCACGCTTCAAGGGGGGTTCGTGAAATTGTGACAAGGGGAGGGGAGGAGATAACAAGAAGTGTGACAACATGCTTATGCAACGTAACACGACATGTGACAAAGGTGGGCGGAGTGAAATGTATGGGGAAAAAGTGTGATATCATTTATGAACGGTCCCGAAGCGAATTATTAAACAGAAGCAAAACGAGGATAATAAATTCATTATTACTGTAATTCTTTTTTTTAGCCTACTTTCTTGTAAAAGTCAAAAAAAAATAAATAAAGCATGAAAGAAGGCTTAATGTATCGTAAAAATATCGTTAAAAATAAAGAAAAGTAAAAAAAAAAGTGAAGTAATTAAATAAAGATTGAAAAATAAAAAATTTGAAAGTAGGGTTTTGTGATGGGGGGGGGGGAGAAATGTCTGTCGGTCTGTCCCCCCCCCCCCCAATAACTTTTGAACGAATTGTCCGATTGGAAAAATTCTTTTCGCATTCGAAAGATCTCGGCGAGGACATCTCATTTCAATATTTTACTTTTTGATTTGAACAATTTTTTGTTCAATTTTGAACAGTTCAAAAAATTTTAACATTAGCGCCTATGGACAAAATTGAAGCAAATTATGTAAACGCTGGGCACAAGACCCAAGTTCCTATTGCAAGCTTATTGAAAGGAGTTCTCGGCGTGAAATATTGATTTGAACAGTTTTTGTTCATTTTTGAACAGTTAAAAAAAAAAAAAAAAAATTGCGGCATTTTCCCATTATTCCGGCGCAGGCGATAAAGTCGCCAATAACGATGCAACTAACGCCAAACGGAATATCGTCGTTGTTATCCTTTTGTGTGTTCTGTCGCCAAAATTTTTGCTCGGTGAGATTTGCGCCTTGATAATGAAAAGGTACCAAATTAAAATTGACGCATATGGGAAATTTCAATCCCATATAAATCCTGACCTAAACGACAGATTGGCTCGCAACAAACTTTATCAGAAAGATATTACGCTGTAGAACATGTACTGATACGAAGTTCAACAAGAACTGAACAAGCCTGCTTTCCTATGAAATTTTTGATCGGGATTTTTAAGGGCATTTCTCAATAAATAAATAAATGAATGAATAAATGAGTGAAAGAATGAATGAATGATTGAATCGATGAAAGAGTGAAAGAATTAATGAATGAATAATTGAATGAGTGAAAGAACGAATGAATGAAAAAGTAAACAAACGAGTGATAAATACATGAATGAGTAAATGAATGACTGAATAAAGGAAAGAATGAATGACTGAGTGAATGAATATGTATTATCCGTTGAAAAAAGTATATTTGAAGTAATTAAGAACTAAAACTAAATGTGAAAGAGAGAGAAAGTGATAGCTATATTATAAATTTGAAGTTGGGTGTATACTGGAAAGTAGGCTCGTATAGTTCTAGACGGAACTTCTTGTTATAAAGACAAATTTTATTATTAACTAATTCTGCATTAATAAAGTTCTAGTTTTAATAAAACATATTTTAAGAAACTTTATTTTACGCATGTTGTATTCAAAAATTAGAAAATTCTTTGCAGAAAGATTTAGTTGTGTGGTTTTTTATTAATTTATGTAATTAAAATGCTAGTTAACTAATTTACTCTCTACTGGAATGCTGCTGAATTCCAAAAAAAGTCCAACCAATTTGGGAGAAGTTTTTTCCGAGTTTTTACAGTGACATTAAAAGAAAAAAAAATGCTTTTCTTTCCTTATTTAAATTACTGCTTACAATTTTTGCTTATTTGAAGGAAAAAAGAATAAATTAAATTAAAATATCAAGTTATTTTACTTTTTTTGAAACAATTAATGAATGCTTTAGGTGAATGAAAAAAAAACGTTTTTAAGGATAAATCCTTGAGCTTAGTTAAGCTTTTAAACCCACATGAAGGAAGGAAGATACCAAGAAAAATATTTCAAAGGCACTTAACTTTTTATTTACATAACTAAGTACTTAATCCGAGAAGGAAAGTGCGAAAGCTAATTTTTAATTTTTAATCACTATAAAGGGAGAAAACCTTCTAAAACTATTTCAAAATGCATGTATGTATTCCTGATGTGTTGCATTAAAATAGTATTCCCCTTCTTAACTTTATAGTTTACAATGAACTGTGTGTTAACTGACAAATTGACATTCCTAAATGTTTAAGTATAAGTAATAGAAGTTTGAGAATTAAGACATTGTTTATTCCACCTCTTGCAATCATAACGAAAAATGGCCAATTCTATTTTACAGACCTCTACTGTATTAATAGAGCTATTGATTTAACTTTTACATTTTATAATTTGTGTATGTTATTGAATAACTAGTTAGAAATTGCAATTGATGGAAGTTAGTCCATTAAATGTCGCCTCGTGTACTTGGCCTAAACTAGTGCACAAGACTGAGCATAAATGAGCGACTTCAGCTTTAACACTGACGATTTTTTGCATATAATTCGAATGAAAGCTGTATTGTAAATGAATATGCATTTTACGCTTCCCTGGTATACCTAGCTGAAAAATCTTGTTCCAATTCATAAAAATCATACGGCAATAGTTCCCTAATTTCAAATATTATATATACATAAAGTAAACTTTTTGTTGCATAGTACACTTGGGGTCATCAGCTCTACAACAAAATCTACGCAACATCATATTATAAAATATGCTAGGAAATTCTATTACACCTTAATGGTGCGCAAAATGAAGCCTTTTTTTCGTAAAGTAATAATCCTAAGTGTTCCTTCAGAGTTCTTTATTCTGTGGCGACGATGTTTCACCGAAAATAACTAATCTGTTTTCTGTGGTAATGATGTTTCACCAAAAATAACTAATCTTTATTTTGTGGCGACAATGTTTCACCGAAAAAAAAAAACTAATCCTTATTCTGTGGCGACGATGTTACACTAAAAATAAATAATTTTTACTGTGTGGAAATGATGTTTCTCCGAAAATAACTAATCTTAGGTACGCCATTGTTTTCGTCTCCGTATGGAACATGAGCATTACTTTTTAGAATCGGACTGCTGATAGCTTCCTGAGGAAACCTTCCTCCTCCCCCCTTATGCTGTTAAAACTAAAAAGAGACAGTTGCACGCATAGCGTTTCTCCACGATGCATAAAATTCATACAACACAAATTATGGTTTGAAAGGAAGAAATTTCTTGTGGTTAGATATTTCCACTTAGCTTTCAAGTCTAACAGCAGAAAAAATTAGTTAGAAAAGTCTTAAATTGTTGAAGAAAGACCTAACTTCAACATAATATAATATTAATTTAAAAAAAAAAAAAAAAAATAGTAATGATAGACACTTTCATCACACATATTTCCCATTTCCACAATATTGACATTTTCTCTGCTATACTTCCTTTAAGTCTTACTGGCAAAAACGGTTAACCTGATTAACATACGTAGTTTAGTAACGAATTTAAGTTAAGTAACTAATTAGAGATGTGAGTCAAGAAACTTCTCAGAGAACGAGTATATTCGGAGATTCATTCACTGTGGAGACACTCATGCCAACAACAATTAGAGAAAACTATTTTTAATCAGAGGAAACTGAATGTAACCTAAATGTTTACCCGTTGAATCCAAAAAAGGGATGGGAGGCATATACAGTAAAACCCCGTTAAAACGCGGATGTTGGGGGACATGTTTTGCACCCCCGTTATAACATAACCGCGGTATAGTGAAATATATACCGCGGAACCACATTATCCAAACAATACTCGCTTTCGTTGCATCATTTTTAACTTTTTAAATTACTCGTGACTTTTCTTCGATAGCATATTTTTTTCTTTTCTTCTTTGATGCCATTTTATTAACTGTAATTGCTGTGCAAGAAGCACACATCTCAATTGCGCAATCAGTCTATCGAGCGATAGATTATAAACCAAAAGGTGTACATCAGGCCTATAATAATAGGGCTTTATCTGTTAGTGTGTGTGGTGGAGGGATGGGAGCTCTTTGGGTAGAATATTTGTGTGCTCGGGCAGGCTTTATTTACAAAGGTAAATAAGGAATCACTTTTAAATGGCAGTGATAAAGGGTGGTTTAAACGTCGGGGGACATGAGAGTTACAGCGTTATATCCGATTCCGCGGTATACTGAGGCGCGGTATAACGGGATTTTACTGTATTTGTCTACGAAGGAGGACTTCTTTTCTTTTCTTTCTTTCATCATGTTTTTAACAACTGTTAAAATTTTAGGTACAAGAAAATTGCTTCTCTTCTTTGTTAATAATGACAAGTGAGGTAGTGTTACGCATATACCTGTTTATATTTTAAATTGACTAACTTACTTATTTTATTTTTAAATTCGCTACATCAACATACTGTCTATTTTTCATTTTACCCACTGTTTTATATATATTTTTCAGAACATAAAATTTAACATTTTTGTAGAATGATATGTTATAAGACCGAAATAAATATTCATAGTTTAACAATTATAACAAAATATTTACTCCTTGTTGCAATGTTAAAACTTTTTCTGACATCAGCTTTTTTCGATTACAATATTCAATAGTTTATGTCACTGACAGATATTGACAATATGTTCAGCCCAGTACACGCTTTGATTCTTACGTTAGAAAAGATAAATCGTTGCCTGATGAATGGCGGTATTATATTACTTCCTAACGATCTCTTAACAGGCCATTATAGCAACAATATATAAGGTACCTGCCGGATATTAACTAAGTTAGTTGACACTGTTGCGCTGGAATTTCTTTCTTAGAGAAAGCATTTTTCGGGGCAGGGAATATATTTCGTGTAAACGATGTTTTGACCGATGTATATCATTTTATAAATAGGGAAATCACGTACAGGATACAATTGATCAACAAAGCGGAAGTATTAAAAATGATTAAATTAACTTTTTTAAAAACCAGCCTAACCCATTTGCTTGCAATATCGAGGAAATCATGCATTTTTTACCTAGGGATCATTCATAAATGATATCACGCTTCGAGGGGGAGAGGGGTTCGTGAAATTGCGACAAAGTGTGACAAGGGGAGGGGAGGGGGTAACAAGAAGTGACATCCCTGCTTATGCAACATAGCGTGACGTGTGACAAAGGGGGGAAGGGGGGTCCATTGAAGTGTGATATTTTGTGATAAAGAGGGGGAGGGGGTCAAATATGTGTGAAAAATGCGTGACATCATTTATGAACGGTCCCCTAGTTAAATGATTGTTCAAAATTTGGAATGCAGAAGAGTCCCCCATACCGGGGGATTTAGTCTTTCTTGTGTTCAATGTTATTCTGTAATTTTTAAAATTTTATACCAGCAATTTCTATAGAAAAAAATATGCGTTTGATAGTAAATACTTCACCCTTTATCATTACTATGTGTTTCTATTAATGTTAGTCAAGTCTGAATCGAAACAAATGAAGACTTCTAACATTTTTCCGATTGACCCCTTTCTGCGGGGTGAATCAAGACACCATTAACAAACAAATACCGTATATTTCCGTATATAAGCTGAAAATATTTCTTTTCTTCAAAAATGTATCAAAAGTTTAAAACCCGTATAAATAAACTAAACGAAATGTTAAGAAAAAAACTGTAAAATACAAAAATTTCGGCTATAAAGCAAAATTATAGCGAAGTTGGTAAAAAGGAAGGAATATTAATTGCAATAAGGGGGTCATTCGTAAATGATGTCACGCTTCTAGGGGGGAGAGGGCTCAAGAAAGTGTGATAGTTTGTGACAAGGGGAAGGTGGGGGGAAGAAGAAGTGTTAAATCGTACACTTTGATTTCTACGAAACATTTAAAATCAGCAAATTAAATTTATTTTATGCTAATGTAATATAGCGTGACATGTGACAAAGGGGGATAGGGGGTATGTTGAAGGGTGGCACTTAGTCACAAAGGGGGAGGGATCAAATATATTGAAAAAAATTATGACATTTTTTCTGAACGGTCCCTAAAGAAGAGCAAAATGGGCTAACGCCAATCTTGATAGTTTTATCGCTCGAAAGCAACTGAAGAAAGCACGTATCTTTTTTTTTCATTTAGTATTTGAATTTTGGAGCCCAATGTTCAATCCGTAGAGCAGGGGTCCCCAACCCTATGCCCGCGGGCACCTCGGCGTCCGTCAATCGGTCTAGGTGCGCCCGCTGCTTGTAACCAACGATAAAATATTTCTGTTTTCCATTTTAAAGTAGAGAACATTTAGAATCCAGAGTATATGAATAAAAGGAAATATAACTACGAATAACACTATATAATGATAAGCACAACCAAAATAGAAATCGCCAGGAAAACGACGCCCATCCCCACAGATGTAAGCAAAGTGAAATGCAATGCCAAAGATCCCATTGACTGCATTTTATATATTTATAAATAATTTTTATGCTTCGTATGTTTTGCAAGCAATTAAGTAATCATTTATTTTTCACAAAAATATTAATACTAATTATATTGATACGTTAAACTAATTTTTAAAATTAAATATTTTGTGCATTATATGTAGTGTGTATTATTAACTATATCCACTAACTATAAAGTTATCTTGAAAAAAGTAATGGTGCCCGCCATTCGACCGATATTCTGTTATGTGCTCTCAGGAGCAAAAAGGTTGGGGACCCCTGCTGTAAAGCAATGTTTGTCTTTTTTTTTTTTTTTTTTTTTTTGTTCCCAGTTTATATTTTGCTTGAATCATGGGTACAGTTTCAGGCCGCAAATTTCAAGCTGCAGGGTATCTCATTTGCTGAAAAATCAGCAGCGTGGCTCCTCTTGCCATTGTCTTTTTCTTTTCTTTCCCTTCTTGTTGATAATTCGAACTCGGGACCATCTAAAAAAGATTAAAATGATAATAATGATACTGAATCATAATGAAAATGAAGCAAGTAACTTAAATGAAGTTAATTTTGCTTAAACGTAAGAAATAAGCTCTATATTCAGCGATGTTTAGGGATTCGTCGCTTTTACACGGCTCACGGAAAAGCTGACGTTTATTTGCAAAATCAGCGGATCCGTTTTTATGCCGATCCTCTCCATAATTTAACTTTTACGAAAGACCCAAAAAATATTGGTTTTTTTCTTAGAAATATACCGTGGACAAGTATAAAACTGGTAAAAAGTTTTAGTTTTTGCTCAAAATTGCAAAACAAAACAAGACCAGAGTTTCTAGCAAAAAATAATTCATTTAAAAAAAATGTTATTTTTTTTAACCTTCAAAGTTAACAACTGTTCCGATTCACCTTATTTTACTGTAGCCTAAATGTATAACTTATAACTTTTAGGTTCGTATTTACTTTAGCGTTCTCATTTTGCTTAACTAACAATTTGAAAATTACAGAATTTCTCCAAGAGTTATGTTCTTATTCATTTTTTTCCCCAATAAATTTCAGTTTTCTATTCTTTAAAGCAGCGTTTCTTAAATTGTGTTCCGCGGAACCCTAGGGTTCCGCAGAAAGCACTCAAGAGTTTCATAGGAAACTTGCAGTCTTCCCTTGCATAACATGAAAGAAAGTCATTCAATAATAATAAAAATAACACTAGTAATTTAGATAGTCAATGAAAATGCATCTGTTCGACGTCAGGATTTTATTGATTAGTATATGGAAGCTAATAGAGTCGGAGTCTTTACCATTTGCAATCTACATAAATGTCTGAGACGGAGTTCTCAGTTTATATGCTTACAAAAAATAAATGTCCAAGTTTAGGTCTGCAATAGACATAACGTTGACCCTGACATGAGAGTTGTCATTGCATACATTAGGCCTAGTAGGAAGTATATCTGCTATAATTAATATCAGTACCATTCAAATCATTAAAATTTTTGTTTTAACATGTTATTTAAAATTATTTTAAGATTTGTTTTTTTGTTTAACTGTTAATTTACAAAATTACTTTTTGAATATCAAACCAAACGGCCCTTTCTATAGCAGAAGTTCCACGAGAACAGTCGGCCTTAAAAAGAATGCCACGTGTAAAAAAAGATGCTTTAAAGATTCCATTCAAACTGAAGGTTATTTGAAACATAAATAAAGGTTGCTTCGGTTACTTTATGTAAAAAACATATCAATTAAGTATAAGTACACACATGTGCAAATTTTCATCATGAAATAGAGATAATATGCTGCTGCATACATCGACAGCAGAAGTCAATCCCTTGACTATTTGGAGAAAAAAAATTAAAACAATAAAATAATTTTTGAAAAAAAAAAAATAGAACCGACTTCAAACTGTAAATTGCGCTAAAAAGTAAAAAATAAAATTATTCTTTAAACACCTTCGATACGACTTTTAAACATATTTTTTGAAGTCGGTGCAAAATTATGACAATCTAATTATATTATTACGCCGTGCGTTATTTTACATTGAAACTGTTGCAAACTCTACGCCATTTATATTTGCAATTAGGATTCATAGTTAAACAAGAAGTTCCGTCTAGAACTATACAAGCCTACTTTCCCGTATACACCGAATTCAAATTTATAATCTAGTTATCTCTCTCTCTGTCTTTCTCGTTTAGCTTTAGTTCTTCATTGCCTCAAACATACCTTTTTCAACGGTTAATAGATATTCATTCAATCATTCATTTATTAAGTCATTCATGTATTTATTCACTCATTTATTCATTCATTCTTTTGCTTATTCATTTAATCATTCATTAATTCAAAAATATTCTTGAAAATCCCGATCAAAAAATTTCATAGGAGAATAGGCTCGTTAGTTCTGGATGAACTTTCTATTTGTACATGTTCTACGTTATAAAAGCTTTCCGATAAAGTTTGTTCCAAGCAAATCGGTCCTTTAGATCAGGAATTATATAGGATTGAAATTTCCCCGTAGGCGGTATGTTAATTTTTTTTTGAACTGTTCAAAAATGAACAAAAATTGTTCAAATCAATATTTCACGCCAAGAACTTCTTCCACTGAGCTTGTTCATAGGAACTTGAATCTTGTACCCAGAGTTTACATAATTTGCTTCATTTTCGCCCATAGGCGCTAATGTTAAAAATTTTTGAACTTTTCAAAATTGAACAAAAAATTGTTCAAATCAAAAAGTAAAATATGGAAATGAGATGTCCTTGCCGAGATCTTTCGAATGCAAAAAGAATTTTTCGAATCGGATAATTCGTTCAAAAGTTATTAAGGGGGGACAGACCGACCGGCACACTTTTTCCCCATCTCAATACCCTACTTTCAATTTTTTTATTTTTCAATCTTTATTTAATTACTCCACTTATTTTTGACTTTTCTTGATTTCTAACGATATTTTCACGCTACATTAAGCCTTCTTTCATGCATTATTATTTTTTTTGTTATTTTTACGGGAAAGTAGGCTAGAAAGGAATCATGCATCAAAATCCCTCATAATTTTGCACCGACTTCAAAAGTTATGTTTAAAAGTCGTATCGGAGGTGTTTAAAGAATAATTTTATTTTTTACTTTTTAGCGCAATTTACAGTTTGATGTCGGTTCTATTTTTTTTTTTCAAAAATTATTTTATTTTATTCTTTTTAGTGTAAATACATTTTTATATAAATACTCTATTTTTAAAAAATACATATCAAAGGGTAAACCTTCTTTGACGGAATGACACTAAAAACTAACCGGTTGTATGATAAATTTCGTTTTGAAATCGATTCAAAAAGGTCACTAGAGCAAACAAACTGATTGGATTTAATTTCTTCTTCAAAGAAGCCTTCAGTCTATTTCTTGTTATAATTGCTTTTAATACTACATCTCAATTTCAACAAACTCTTTTTTAGCCTACTTTCCCGTAAAAGTAAAAAAAATAATAAAGCATGAAAGAAGGCTTAATGTATCGTAAAAATATCTTTAAAAATAAAGAAAAGTAAAAAAAAAGTGAAGTAATTAAATAAAGATTGGAAAATAAAAAATTTGAAAATAGGGTTTTGAGAGGGGGGGGGGGGGGGGATGTGTGTCTGTCGGTCTGTCTGTCGGTCTGTCCCCCCCTAATAACTTTTGAACGAATAGTCCGATTCGAAAAATTCTTTTTGCATTCAAAAGATCTCGGCGAGGACATCTCATTTCCATATTGTACTTTTTGATTTGAAGAATTTTTCGTTCAATTTTGAACAGTTCAAAAAAATTTAACATTAGCGCCTATGGGCGAAAATGAAGCAAATGATGTAAACTCTGGGTACAAGATCCATGTTCCAATGAACAAGCTTACTGGAAGAAGCGCTCGGCGTGAAATATCAATTTGAACAGTTTTCGTTCATTTTTGAACAGTTAAAAAAATTAACATAGCGCTTACGGGGAAATTTCAATCCTATGTAAATCCTAATCTAACGGACCGATTTGCTTGGAACAAACTTTATCGGAAAGCTCTTATAACGTAGAACATGTGCAAATAGAAAGTTCTTTCAGAACTAACGAGCCTATTTTCCTATGAAATTTTTTATCGGAATTTTTAAGGATATTTCTCGATGAATAAATGAATGAGTGAAAGAATGAATAAATGAATGAGGAAAAGAATGAATAAATGAGGGAATAAATACATGAATGAGTAAATGAATGAATAAACACTTCAATGAGTAAACGGATAAATGCAAAATGAATGGCTGAATAAAGGAAAAAATGAATGCGTGAATGAAGATGTATTATCCGTTGAAAAAGGTATATTTGAAAAAATTAAGAACTAAAGCTAAAGGAGAAAGAGATAGCTGGATTATGAATTTGAATTTGTGTATACGGGAAAGTAGCTTCGTATAGTTCTAGACGGAACTTCTTGTTAAACAATGAGTTTCATGTTTAACGATTTTCCCAACAAAGAAAAATCAATCACAGCCTTTCCAATTAAAATGAAAAATTTTTATTTTTCACCCATAACGTTTTTTCTAAAAAACAAATGTAGTCAAATTGATGTGCGATATTTAAGTTAGAAGACCCTCTATCGATTAAAGAAAAAATCATCAAAATCGGTTAATTTAGTCAAAAGTTATGTATGAAAAAGCAAAAAAATGACACCATTTCAGCCCATAACGTTTTTTCTAATTATCGAATATTGTGAAACGAAGGTATGGGACCTATGGGAAACCACCTTCGATCGATTAAAAAAAATCATGAAAATCGGTTCACCCGGTAAGAAATTATGAGTGGACAAACAAACAAAAAAAAAAAACGACATACATACAATATGAACGTATAACCTCCTTCCTTTGTGAAGTCGGTTAAAAAGCGTGAATAATCAAATACCCCTTTCTTTAAAGGATTTTTTTTCAAATTCTGAATTGTCACTGATAAGCATGAAATTTGAAGATATGTACAAGGTTGGTGGTGAAACTTGTATTAACTGAGCTAATGAACATTCAGATTCTGAGCGGCGGCAACCTACATTTTGAAACATTTCGAAATATAAAAATGAAATGAAATCAATATAGTATTGCTTTTAAAATCGTAGGTTTGGTAAGTTTATTAGAATAAGCGGTATTTTAAGTAAAATTCTTTAGTATGAAGTCATGTCTTTAGATCATTTAATTCATCAATATCATAAAGTGGCGCACACAAGAGGGAATGGGGGTTCCAGACAGCTTCCATATTTTGTCAAACATTCGTCGACTCATGCATGAGAACATGCGGTAATTTAAGTAGATGTCTTTAATACTAAATGAGGTCCTTAGATCATTTAATTTCTCAACATCATGAAGTGGCGCACACAAGAGGGGAGAGGGGTCCAGACCCACACCGCCCCTTATTTTTTCCTGAAGTTCTAGTGATTTAAGTATTTTTTATTAGTTTATTTTATCAATTAATGGTAATTATTGATTCAATGAATAATTTGATACTGTTTTTTGTTCCCAACAATCGATAAAATAACAAGAATGTTTGTCGGCGTACTGGGGCATGAAACGAACGTGGACTTTCGACTTTTGCCCCCACCCCCTTGAAAAAGTCATGCGTGTATTCATGTGTGTGCCACTGACGTCATGCACAAACTACTAAAAATTAAATGAAAGTAACAGATATATTACGGCGTATGAGTAAAAGAATTTCGGACTCATTAGCTTCACAAAAAAAAAAAAAAAAAAAAAAACAGTTCCCAAAGACAACTTTTTTTTTTAACTAAAGAATACATGCACGATTGATGTCTTGAAAAAACAAGCTTTGTTGAACAGAGGAATAACGAAAATCAAAGTACCTGTAAGGGGGGACATCCTTTAGCGTTAAGACTACAAATTCCTTTTTCAAGCAATTAAACGCCATTAGAAAAACAGAAGAAAGTTCAAATACACAACAGAGCCCATGCTTTGAACCTTTTACAGTTTGGAAGAAAAAAAATGATTGATTTCACGGAAAATTAATCATGTCATGTGTTTTTCTCCTGTGAAATGTTCCGATTACACAAAAAAAAAAAGAAAAAAAAGCTCCTTGAAAAAATCTCCTTTGCTTTAATTAATCCTTTTCCCGCTGTGGTTGCAAGTAAAATTACTTGTTTTTTTTTAATCTGTGCACATATTTCAAAACTGAGGTAAAACTTTTAAAGTGAATTGCAATTAGTAATTTCGACAACAGCTAAATTCCATATAATATATGCCAAAAAAATGTAACACTACTGCAGCAATAAAATGTTTTTTTTTTTTTTTTCTGACTGCTATTTCTCAAAATGTAATTCAAGAATTTAAGTAAAAATTTCTTTGTATGTCTATCTGAATAAGAATTGTTGCTATGTCGGTATTAGCACCAAGAACTCCAGTGAGGGGGTAGGGGAGGGAGGGTCTTAATCACGCCATCAAGCCTTTTTCTCATTAATCGCATATCTGAAAAAGTGGTGCAAGGATTCAAATCGAAAATCATAGTCTGTGTAATTAAAATCGTTGTGTCAAGGTTACACAACTTTACCTTTTTCCCTTCTGGTCGCCGTGGTTTCCGCGCTAGAAACCTTTCTCCCACGTTGGTTTGGTGAATGTGATAAGTATGTGTGTTGTTTTAGTTATAATAATAACAGACGGATTCAAATCAGACTTATTTCTCAATGTCAAAAGTAGATTGCGTCAGATACAGTATTATAATATTTTGAACCAATCTAAATTTTATTCTAATATTTTGAAGAGTTTCAGAAAGCTATTGTATACATAATTTATTGTATTTTATATTTTTTAAATGTTAAAATATTATCTAAACGTACTAGATTTAATTTATGAGAAATTTAATTGCATTTATTTAGTATCAAAAATTCATAAATAGAAAATAAATTCTTTCTTATTACTTTTTACAAATTATTCTTATATTTTGAATCGGAGGTGTAGTAATTCAATCGCCTTAACAGCAGTGCAAAAAAACTATGGCGCTGTTATTTTTTTCGCAGTTACCATGGTAACGAATCAGGAAACGTGACCTATATGCTCCTATTTTAATTACAGAGACTATAGTATACAGGTGCAGTTTTATAATGACAGGTTCTGATTCGTTTTAAGCATTTATGGCTTCAAGAGGGTTCTGCAATCGCGCAATCGAATGCTTTTCTCGCCAAGCATATTTTTCAAGAGCTAACAATCATTTAAACAAAAAATGGTTTATAGCTATATTTTAATAGGAATTGGTTCTGCTTCATTTTTAACACCATTCGCTCTAATGGGGGAGGACAGAGGCAGATAATTACGCAATCGAATTTTTTTTCCCACTGAACGTACAGCTTAAGAAACAAATGCAAGGATTTGAACTAAAATTGATTCAGAAGTGTAGCTAATGAGAACAGCTGCTGATTCTTTTTTCCGTCCTCCCAAGGGAGCAACGCCTGTTGCTAATTTTGCGAATTTAAAAAAAAAAAAGTTGTTGCTTTACATCTAGAAGAAAGTTTCGCGATGAACACAAAATACTACTTGAAGGGTCCACTGGAAAAACGACCTCAGTCACACACTACTTTTTGAACTTTGCTTTACGCTTTATTATAAATTATGTATTACAAATGAATGAATAGTCCCGCAGTGGACCAGTCGGTAGGAGCTCGGGTCCTGCAGGACACCGAAAGTGAAGCAACATCGTCTTAGGTCAGTGTTTGGGAAGGTGACAACCTCTCGCGGCTGGTTCCTGTAGGGCCTTGTACGCTAAATGGAACTGGTGCGCGTTAAATAGGTCGTGGCTCCAATGACCTCCAAGTGAAACGATACCTCTGGGGGTGCCAATCCCAGATGACGGTCTCTCATCTGGGATCTGGTTCAAAAAATTAAGAGACTTTTCAAAGGGGCGGAAATCGGACTCCTGCCTATAAGGGCCCCGTTAGACTCAGGAGCAGCGTACCCATTCTTCCTCGCCACGCACGAGGATACGACGACGACAACAACAACATTGCAAATGAATATAAATTATATATTATAAATATACGTATTATAAATTTAAATTTGTGTGTTACGGAAAATTAGGCTCGTATAATTAAAATTAACATTTGTTATAAAATGAATTAATAAAACATAAAGCAAATTTCAAAAAGTAGTATGTGCTTAAGTCGTTTTTCCAGTGGACCCTTCACTTACTTTTGTCTACCCTCTTTAGAAGTCCATCGTATACAATATTGATGACTGCAGAACCAAATATTTAAATTTTTGCCTTTTTATAACGTGTGTTAGTGAATTATGTCTAAAGTATTACAGTTTCACCGTAAATTTCACTTGCTGACATCAACTACATTTTGATCCTAATGAAAAGCTAAATTCTTGTACGTGCATTGTATGGGTGTAATAAATTTGAAAATTATACTATATTATTAAATTTTTTTCATGTTGCAAAAAATAATAAGAGGATCATCATAAAAAGATCGGTTTGAAGCAAGATTTTGTTCTCAAGCAAGATTTATTTACTCAATTTGCAGGAAAAAGTAATTTTTCTAGATTTTTTTTTTTTTTTTTGTTTGAAAATACCTCTTTTAGTTAGTAAAGCATGAATATTCCTTTTAACGTTTTAAATAAACGTTTAACTTCAAAACCTATAAGTAGCCTAATTTACGTAAATCTGACTGTATAGTCTTTTGTTTCTGCTGTTAAAGACATCATTGAAAATATATGCCTTATTCATAATTTGAAAAATACTACGCCTAACACAGTGGAATGTTTAGATATTCCTAAATTCAAACATTAAGATTTTGATCCTATTCGATAGATGGCAGTACTTATCACAGTAAACCTGTTGCATGAAATTTTAAATGTAATGATCATAAAAACCGAAGAAAATTGCTCTGAATAAAAAAACACCATATTTTAATTCATTTGTTAAAGATAATAGCAGCTTGCAATATTATTTTCTTAAGAAAAAATATATTTTCTTTTGAAACAACTTAGATTTAGTGACTTCACTTCTATATATAAAGACACTTTTACAATATTTAATAACTTAAATTCTAGATTAAAATATTATTAACTAGTAAATATTTATTCATTTATCTCACTCTCTGTCTCTCTTCACTTCACTTATTTTTTATTCACCTAATTCTACATTTTCTTCTGTTTGAGAAAACACTCTTCAAAACTTATAGAGCGTTTTTACATTTTCATTGGTAAATTCCAATAAAAATGTCTCACTGAATTGTGAGATGAATTGAATGAAAATTGAAGGAGTAATTGAAATGCAAAACATGTATTTTTATAATTTCGATGTTTATGAGCTAGTTACATAAACAATAATCAGTTCAAATAAAAGGGAAAAAATGTGCCTGATAAAAATTGTCTAATGCTCTTGATAAATGCACGCTGGTATATTATT
This sequence comes from Octonoba sinensis, assembly GCA_038502835.1. Classification (NCBI taxonomy): domain Eukaryota; kingdom Metazoa; phylum Arthropoda; class Arachnida; order Araneae; family Uloboridae; genus Octonoba; species Octonoba sinensis. The sequence goes on along the minus strand of CM076602.1, from coordinate 43,641,059 downwards.
TCCGAAATCATTACAGAAGTCATCCATATGCAGTTGAATCAGTTATTTCGGAAAAGATCATCTGAGCTTTCCTAATACGTATGTGTATGTGTGGGCGTGTGAAATGTTTTTCAATGAGTATTTATATCGAATGTTGTTCCTGTTATAAATATGTTGGTTGTTGTTGTAAAATAACAGAGGGGGGAAAAAGCATTTCTGAAATAAAACTGTTTTTGTTTATTTACTTTCCTTGAACATTTCAAACAAAAAAAAATTACTGGTAGGATTTGTCCAAGAAAGAGCAATAAATACGTTTTTGTGTCTCTATGCAATTTCCAAAGTAGGAAAAAAACTTGTTTTTCTTGTTTAGGTGGATTTATTTTTACAAGACTGAACAAACCATCAATTCTGAGTTTAAAAATTGAATAGCGTCAAGTGTATTCACTTGACGCTTCCTTTGAGTTTTCTCCCAAGCATAAGCATACGTGACTGCAATATTTTCACTCATCTTATATTTCAGACAGGAATATTTTTTACTCATCCTATATTTCCATGTCTTTTTACGATCCTTTCAATCTTTGTTTTCTTGTGTAGTATAGTTATAAAATTTGATGGACACTTTTTTTATTTTTTCAAACAAAACGAATTACTGAACAATAATTAGCTTGGTTTTGGAAAAATTGATCAATTAATTTGGTTTTCAGCACCAGCGTGTTTTTTATGTCTTTAACTAGAGCGAGGTATGCGTTCTTAAACCCTTCCTTTGACTAAAAACCCTTACTGTCCCTTGCATAGCATTAACACTAAATTTGTCTCATTTACTGTAAAAAATCCCGTGAATGGTAGGATCATTCAATGTTCAGTTTTAATGTTTCATTTATGCACAATTCCGTCAGACAACACATTCATCCCAATATCGTTTTTAGTAATTGTTTAATAATAAATCGTGTCGCATCTTGCATTTATTTTTTCCCAATTACTGGAATAAAAAGTAATTGTTCTTTTCGATAATGAATTATAAACTATTGATAAAGATGTTTCAAAATATTGCTGCGTAAGTAATAACGTAACATCAAGATTATTTGGAGACTCGGAGTCGAATGGCTAAATAGTAATTCTTGAGTCGCCACTTTTAACCAAGTTTCAAACTGACACCCCCCCCCCTCCCCAACAGGGGCTTCCTTTTGCATATAAATATGTGCATACATATACCTCCAACTACACTTCGTCACAAAATTACACAAAGCCCCATTTAAAAAAAATAATAATAAATTACAAGACTTTTCTAGTCGCCAACTTTGGCGACCGACATAACATTTTTTGGCCGCCAAATAAAAATTTATAGTTGCCAATGTCGAGTGGTGACTTCTAGTCTCGACCTTTACTAAACAGTAAAATAGGATAGGCTAAACTAAGCTAACTGACCAAAATAAATAGAAAATAATTGTGACAAAGAAGCCCAGCATAAAGCAGTAAACATGTGAGTACAATAATTCCTTAAAAACGAAAGCAGGAGAAAAGAAAGAGTATCTGAGACCAAATCTTTTCGAGCAGAATTGCGTGATACCAGAAATTCTCAGATTCGATGAAAATAATTAGTGCTTAACTGAGTTAAATGTTTCTTAAATAGTGAGGGTAGTTAATTTTAAAATAAAGATTTTTCAGTGTTTATAACTTTTTCGCGTTTTAAAAACTTATACATGATTTTGAATTTTCCATATTGCGCAATAACTCAACAAAAGTATAATGTGACTTTAATGCATTATGAAATGTCAGAAATAAATTCTACTTTTTTCACGAAAGTATCACTTCTTTGGCTATCTTCCAGTAACGGACTATAAATGTACGATGACGCCAATATGAAAATGGAATATATTTTCAAATAATTCAATTTTGTTATGTAGCTCAATGTTGAATTGCCTCATGGCAAAATGTGATATGCAAATTGTCCAAACGTAAAGAATAATAATTTTGAAAGGAAAAATATTGTAAAGCATAGGATTTTTTTCATTTTTGGTTTTGTTATATAAAATGAAATATTTTCAACAGCGGATTGAAGTACCCAAAGGACTGAAAATGTTCTCTCATATTTAATAATGCAGAAATTTCATTCCCCCCTTTTTCATGAAAATATATTTTTTAATATGAATTTCAAAGATAAATAAATAAATAAACAAGAATTATGTGTCTGGTATTTTGCGATAGATTTTTAAAGTAAAGTTCACGATAATAAATAGTAATAATAAACCTTTAATGTTTTGTTTCAATGGACATGCAAAACCAAATACGTTCTTTAACAGAAAGTGTTCTATAAAGAACACAACGCAATTTTTCATGCCCTAATTTTCAGTCAGCTTGAAGCATGTCCTCGCACAGTAGCCAACTTGCTGATTACAACTGAAAAGTAGTTGTTGAAAAGTAATCAAGCAGTTATGCTTAAAAATTGTTTCTCGAGGCGTTATTAATACTAAATCATCATACTTAAATTCCGTATTTTCTTTACATCTCTTTTTTAGAGGAAATCACGGAAGCTTTTGGAAAGGTGTCAACATCAGGTAGTTAGTAATTTGGTTTGAAAAGCAAGAAAATATGTTGTGGCTATTTTCAAAAGAAACATATGAAATATTTTACTGAACAAAAATATTCATTTTAATGCATCCAAAAGTAATTTGGTTTTATGTTTATTACATGGCTAACAGGGATATGACAAAACATATTCTCTTTTGCAGAAGAAGAAACTTAAACGTTAGGTACTAATTCTAATGAACAATCCAAAAGTAAAATATTTAATCCAGTGATAAGGATATTCAGCTTCTTTGTGAAATAAAGTTATTCATAAATATAAGTAGTTCATCGAACCGTGATAACAGAAATTAGTACCTAATTAAAAAGAAATTAGCGAAAAGATATATTTCTGGAGAAGTTAAACTTATTTAAATTGACACCATTAATACACAACTACAAAAGGCAGTCAAAAGTGACATATCGCAACAAAGTACTCATATTAGACGCAAAACATTTTAAAAGTTTTCTTTATTAATTTTATTGCTTTCGAACTTAAATGATTTCGCGTTTCAACTTCGTGTTTCAACACTTGAATTAAATTATTAACTTGGATATTTTTCGTCTTATTCTGCAGAGTAAATTTTAAACTTTTGCTACAAACATAATATTTTTTGTTAATTCATAGTCCGAGTGTATACATTTCTATATATTTGAGATTCATTAACCCGTTGAGTGTCACAGTGTTAGTGTACTTCTCCGTAATTTTTTTAAACACGAGTAAAGAAGAAAAAAAAAGCTTAATGTATCCTTTAAAAATGCTAAAAATGAAAAGGAAAAAAAAAACGCAAAAATAATCTAAATAACTAAATATTATTCGAAAGCAGGGTGTTGAGATGAGGACAATTGCCTGTTGCCTCTCACCGCCCCAATAACTTTTGAGTAAGCAGTTCGATTTGAAAAAGAATTGTCTTTTGATCTCAGTGAGAACATCTCATTCCCCACATTTTATTTTTTAAATTTAAGCAGTTTTTGGTTGTTAAATTTTGAGCAGTTCAAAAACTTTTAGCATTAACGCCTAGTGGGAAATTTGAACATTATGTAACATCGTGCTCTAACAGACAACAGATAACATATACTAAAAAGGATATTTTTGATTTTCATTTGTAAGGGTATGTTAGATTAGCGTTTGTGGGAAAAATTTGAACTTTTTATCTTAAGAACTAACAGCGAGAAAATTATTTTCAGTACCTAAAACTCGAGAAAATTGCAGAGATTCTGAATACTTGAACATATATGCCGGGTAATAGTTCTCTTATTTTCAATAAAATGTATATTTTTTGTTGGTATTAAGAACGTTAACGATGGAAATGTATAAATCAATATGCTTTGGCTTTGAACACGAATCTTTAAATACGATTCTTTAAGCTAAGGACAAATGTAAATGGCAAAGATAGAAACGAGTGAATAACTTTTTACAGATTTTTCTAGAAGAATGAATATCTGTTATGTATATAACGTCATTCGTATCGAAAGTCAGACATCAAATTCGACAAAATATGTTTTGTTGGAAAGATAATATAGGATTTTCTTACGGCCCTGTTTTCTCAATTCCGTCAAAAATCCATATTCAAACAAATGTGGTTTTTTGCATGAACGAGAATTCAGGTGCAGTATTTGCTTTTATATTATTTGAAACATTTGAGACACAAGAAAAGTCGCTTTTTCTTTGGAATTTATTTCTCTTCGCGGGAACATATTTTGAAATGACTAAAGCTATTTCAACAAGAAATCATTTTCATAAATTTGACATGTTACGAAATTTAGGAGGCGTTCTTACGTGTAAAAATAAAATTTCAAATTTTCGGTTGTACGTTAAAGAGAGTTACACTACAGTAAAGTTAAGTCTGTGTAAAAACGAAAAAAAAACTAATATCAACTGATTTTTTTTTTTTTTTTTTCATATTTTCGAATGTGTTTATTTTTATAAATCCAAGTACTTCTGCTTATGCAAAGTTAATACAGCTTTATGATGCATCACTACATGAAATGAAAAATAAGTAAACAGTTGAACCGAAATTTTATAATCTCCATTTGATCTGTGTAAATTTGTATGTACAGTGAAGTTTTCTATGAAGAAAAGAAGTCCCAATAATGAAAAATTCTTGCACGATAAGTTTCAAATATCGAAAAGTTTGACATGAAACGTCAGAGGGCAGTTCACAAATGATGTCACGCTTTTTCCCCATATCTTTGACCCCCCCCCCCCTTTGTCACAATATGTCACAGTCCGGCGGACCCCCTGCCCCCTTTGTCACATGCCACGCTATGTTGCATAATGCATGATGTTACACTTCTTGTAACCCCCTCCCCTTATCATACATTGGCACAATTTCACGAGCCCCCTCCCCCTCTGGAAACGTGACATCATTTATGAATGATCCCTAGGTCAAAGTTTCATTTCTGCACTGATTTCACTAAATGTAATCAATGGTGCAGATCGGGGGTGGGCAGACTTCTCCAAGTTTCGGGGTACTTCCTAATTTTTTCAAGGCTTTGCGGTCCGCCCACTGGCGTAGCTAAAAAAAGTCTATTATATTTATTATAACTTAATGATGAATACGGAATGCCGAGTTACTACCTAACTCTACCTAAAAAAACTCACTTTTCTCAAACCGCGTCTTACTTGCAAAGTGCAAGACATTAACATATTAATAATAGCCACAAATAAAATGATTTAAAATGGTGCATTTATTATCAAACAATTTAAAAGTTCAGCAAAAATAAATCCCTTCTATCTGAAGTTAGTTCTTTTGCGGCTAATAACTTCTTGGGCAGATAAAACTTTTTTTCAGGCTATTTAGTATTTACGCTTTAGGTCTTAGTACAGTTGGTCACCCCAAAGTGTCTTGGTGGTCCACCGGTCGATCGCGATCGCCTTAATGCCCACCCCTGGTGTATATATTGATCCCGTAACCAATTCATTTCGGGTATTCAATCGTCCACCGCGCATGACTAAATGGGCAATTTGTTGTATTCTACCTTGATTTTGACCATTTTAAAGGCATTTTGTGATTTTTTGCTAGTATTGCAGCATAATGCCATAACAATATTCTTGTTTAAAAACATTTTACAATCCTAATTTTCTTTAAACAACAGGCGTTCGTATTTTAAATCTATTATAAATGCTACAACTGGAAATTTAAGAAATGCAAAAATTTGAAGGTTTATAACAGGAAGTTAAAGGGAAAAAACATAATTGTGAGGACTATCAACTATTTATGTTTTATCTATCAGTCATTTACTATTTTCTAGAGTGAACAGCACTGTTTTTTGTATATATTCACATATTTACTAATTAATATTCGCTGTTAGAATTGTTAATTCCAGTGAAATATAGAAAAATATGTGAACCATTTTTGAAAAAAGCATCATGTGACCGGGGAGAAAAACCGATTTTATATACGGATTATTCAACACTAAACACTAGACTTAAAAAAGGCTAAAACCTTTTTTTGGTACGCCTGTAAAAAATTGAAAATTTAATGCGCATTGTTCCTCTTAAACTTTCTTTCTCAAGCTTGTTGCATTGTTAAAATATATTTAATACTTCATTTTTTCCGTTATAACAATTTTATTTACTCCCGAAAGATTTTTTGGTATTAAAAAAAAAAAAAACACTTTTATTTTATCGTAAAATTAACTTAGTTTAGTACTCTAAGAAGTGTGTATTTTTATTGGTTTCTGTTCATTTTCTTTTTCTTTATAAATGTAAGTCCCATTAATAAATTGAAGCTTAACAATACAATTTTCTTCTTTGAAAATATATTTTTATTATATTTATTAGACATATATAGAACAGAAGTAATCTAGTTCAAATTATTTAGTTTTTTAATAACCTATAGAATTGCAAATCCTTTTCAAAGCAACTTTTTTCTTCTACGAGAATATTTTAAATTATTCTTTAGTATTATTATACTTATATGCAACATACGCCATCGAATCAAAACCAAAGCGTTCTTGCTTGATTAAGTATTCAAAGTATGTGTTAATTTCTGCGCTATATCTTAGTTATTTTTATCTCCGATCCAATAAAATATGACTAAACGTTGTCGTTATTTTACTTTATGATCGTGCTGCATGTTAATGGATTCATATATAATTAAACGTAATAATTATGATGATATTCTAATATACAAAAACAACGAAACTCCTGGATGGCAATTTACTATTCATAAAAATTAAGTAAGCACTAGCAACAACAAGTCATAAAAGTGAAATATGTTGCGAACTTCCTATATGCTAATCCTGCACAGAATGCACTAAAAAATTAGAAGCGTTATCTTTGTGCGTAGTTCATTTATTTTTCATGGAATTAAATATATTTCAGGAAACAAAAGCCGTAAATTATTTGTTTTTGTGGAAAAGGATTAAACTAATGCATCTTAACTCTCACTTAGTCGCGTAAGCGTAAAAGTTAAAAGGAAAATGTTTAGATAAAAAGAATAAGAATACGTATAGAAATATACGTGCTTGTGTTTACTTGGGTTTAAAGAGTTTAATTAAAATGATGTTCGTCGCTTTATTATCCTTTTAGCACTTATGTGTATTATAAATCATATTAAACGAAGATCTATAGGAAAAAAAATAGTTCTGTTGCCGTGAAAAATAATAAATATAATTTATTTGATCTGTGGCTTTGGTGCAGTAAGTACCAATGTCATTTTTTCTTATATTCAGATAATTGAAATTGAATATAGAGGTTAGAATTTGTTTGTATATAATTATCAGCAAAAAAAAAAAGTCTAATAATAACTAAAAGAAGTAAATCTGGATTGTGGATGTTTGATAGCTTTTTTTCCTGACAATTTTCGAATTGTAAAAGAGAGATCCTGACATTGGTACTTTTACCAATTTGTTCTTTTTTCCTTTTATTTATTTATTTATTTATTGAACTTAAGTAATGAACGCAACATTCTTTATTAGTAATTTAAAAATGCAGATATAATACGTAGCATATCCAGGGTAATTTGAATTTATTAAATTTTTAATTCGAATGTAAGCTTGCAAAAGATTTTTTCATGCATGTTGGGTGCTTTATTCTGCTTGAAACAAATATTGAAACATGATTATTCAATTTAAATGCATAATCGCTCTACTGTAAAAAATTAAGTAAGTACGTTGGTATTTATTAGGTACATTTCACATGCACTGACGTGTTTAAGGTATATAAAACATATCCATGTTAATGCACCCTAATTTCTGCACATATCCACCAATTCAACTGCATTTGCCGTCGGTTTTTTACAAATGATTTTTTGGTTAAAAAAAGGCTTTTAAACATTAAAGTAATAAACTCTTCTTTTTTAATATGAATGCTATGCCAAATATTAATTTTCAATTAGGTCACATTTTGACATTCGGTTTCCGCAGACCACCGAAAGTGAAGCAACATTGACTGAGGTCAGTGGTTTGGGAGGGTGACAACCTCTCACGGATGGTTGCTTTGGGACCGTGTACGCTAAAGGGAGCTGTTGCACGTTAAATGCTCCGTGGCTCCAATGTCCTCCAAATTAAACGATAACTTTGGGGGTGCCAACCCCAGGTGACGGTCTCTCATCAGGGAGCTTGTTCAAAAATTAAAGAATGAATTTAAGGTTATAACATGGTGACATGGTTAAATATTTAAACTAAACTGACACTTGGCCAATAAACATGTGCCTTCATTAACAAATATGTGTGTTACTCATTAAAATTTCATAACATGTTAGTTCCCAAATGTCAGATTGCTTAATTTAAGATTTAATTTTCATAAGTAAAAGAATATCGCCGGATAAATTAACAAAGATTTAGCAAGTGTATGAAAGTTATTCTAGGTTGGATAGGAGGACGGGTAGTTGAACTCGGTGAATAAAAAATCAACTTAAAGTTGTGAAATTAATTGAAGCGTTGAAAACCTGCGCAAAACTGATATTTTTCTAAGAAAGGGTGTAGAAGTTAAAAACAATATTACGCATTACAGAGAAAGCGCAAGTTTTTGATTCCATAACATCAAATATTTTCTTTTCATTTCCAAGATTTAAGCAAATCTTAAATGATTTCTCGGAATATTTCTTGAGAAAGATTTGAAGAATGAAAATAACTTTAGAGAACTATGCCTTAGGGCTTGATTCTAACTTAATTTTTATCTGGAATATTTTCTTTTAATCAACTGAATCGTAATTTGAAATGTCTCCGTCAAACATGAAATTTAAATGTATGTTTGTTTATGATTTGGTAAAATTTGTGTTATTGTTTCATTTGACAATAGAAGAGAATTAAAAATGCCTTTTACAGCCCCCCCCCTCTTTTTTTTTCTTTGTTTTATGATCATCTTATTAAAGGATCGCAGCAAACACATATTCACTTGGATAAAAGGAAAAAACAACATGAATAAACCACAAATTGTCAAAAAACTGCAAAAAGCTATTTTGAGGTTACAATGGGGCATGAATGTGACAAGAAGTTCCGTCTAGAACTATACGAGCCTACTTTCCCGTATACACCGAACTCAAATTTATAATCTAGCTATCTCTCTCTCTCTGTCTTTCTCGTTTAGCTTTAGTTCTTAATTGCTTCAAATATACCTTTTTCAACAGTTAATATATATTCATTCAATCATTATTTATTAAGTCATTCATGTATTTATACACTCATTTATTCATTCATTCTTTTGCTTATTCATTTAATCATTCATTAATTAAAAAATATTCTTGAAAATCCCGATCAATAATTTTCGTAGGAAAATAGGCTCGTTAGTTCTGGATGAACTTTCTATTTGTACATGTTCTACGTCATAAGAGCTTTCCGATAAAGTTTGTTCCAAGCAAATCGGTCCGTTATATCAGAAATTATATAGGATTGAAATTTCCCCGTAGGCGGTATGTTAATTTTTTTTGAACTGTTCAAAAATGAACAAAAATTGTTCAAATCAATATTTCACGCCAAGAACTTCTTCCAGTGAGCTTGTTCATGGGAACTTGGTTCTTGTACCCAGAGTTTACATAATTTGCTTCATTTTCACCCATAGGCGCTAATGTTAAAATTTTTTGAACAGTTCAAAAATGAACAAAAAATTGTTCAAATAAAAAAGTAAAATATTTAAATGAGATGTCCTCGTCGAGATCTTTCGAATACAAAAAAAATTTTTACAATCGGACAATTCGTTCAAAAGTTATTAGGGGGGGACAGACCGACAGACAGACAGACAGACCGACCGATACACTTTTTCCCCATCTCAATACCCTACTTTCAAATTTTTTATTTTTCAATCTTTATTTAATTACTTAACTTATTTTTGACTTTTCTTGATTTCTAACGAAAGTTTCACGATACATTAAGCCTTCTTTCATTCTTTATTATTATTATTTTTTTTACTTTTACGGGAAAGTAGACTAAAAAATGATAGGCGCTAAATTTTCAACAAAGAAAATTGTGAATGAGAATTTGTGCTTCATTCAAGTTGTTTTTTATGTTTACTCATATTTCAGCACCAAGCATTTGTGATAATCTTTCACATAAGATAGTAATTTAGTTCTACAGGAATTAAATATTTATTTCAATTTATAGCATGTGCGTAATATACTTCCGATATTCTTAAAGCGTAAGTTTTATTGCTGCTTGCGTTTTTGCTAAAATTTAAATAAAACAAATATATGACTTTGACTGCTGCTAATGAGGCACGTATTTCAAACGCCTTTCTTATGCAAAGATATCCTTCGCCCTAACTTGAAAAGGTCGAAAAAGAATAGAAAAACTTAGTGGTTGATTTATTTATTTATAATTTTATTTTATTTTATTAACCATTTTATTAAAAAATGCGTTTTGTGTCACACATTTCGCTGTAAATGTTACACAGTTCCCGAAAGCAATCTCTTTGCCAACTTACCAAGTTTTTGTGAAAGAATAATTTTTCTGTTTGCCAGTTAATAAAATGTAAAAAATAACTGTATTGCTCTCATATTGACAAAATCTAATTTTACTGTCAAAGCATTTTGCGTTTTCATGTTTATGAAGGGGCTTCCTGTAACCCTGCAATGTATGTCTGCAGTACAATTCTCTTTTTTGTGCTTCATCATACAGTCGATCCTTGCTATAGCGAACCCGAGATATAACGATCTATCGGTTTTAACGAACCTTCCAAACGGTCCCAACTGAAACCCTATATTCTTATTGCATTTTCAAACTTTTATAACAGTCACCAAACGTTAGAAAATCGGCTATAGCGATCCAAAATATTGAGTCTTTAATACGATTTGTCTCAGCAGCATTCCATGCCATTTGTGCTCTAGTCTAGTCAAACACTATCTTTTACAATGTTGCGTACAAAATCCAAAAGTTTTCATCCAATAATGACATCTTTTTTTCATAAAATAATAAAGTAAATTTTAAAAGTTTGTTTATTATTAAAAAACATGTTTGTTAATATGTTACTCCTCTACCCTGATTATTGTTAGAAATATGTTTATTATATTGAAATATCTTTGTCAGTTAACACTTTTTTTGCAAAATCGGATGTAGCGAACCCTCAGTTATAGCAATCTCGGAAGTTTGGTCCATTGAAGGGTCGTTATAGCGAGGTTTAACTGTATTTGCAATTACATTCCGCTCAAAGATAATATTCATTGCTCAAGTTTTTATTTGTTGACCTTTTTGTTTACCTGTTAAGTTTAAAATGTCATCATTCCTCCTCGATTATTTATTTCGTACTATATTAAACACAAATTCATGTTCGATTTTATTTTTTAAAAGCACTCCACGAATTTCTTCTTCAAAATATGTTTTGCTATACCACGAGACATAAAGTAGGAAAAGCTCATTAGGTCCTGACATTGCACAAGAAATGCGTCATTAAAATGAGACATGAATGATAAAAAAAAACGTTTTTTTTTTCTTCACTAAGCAAATAAAAAATATATGAAATTGGACAGAACTAGTGGTTATATTCTCGTAGAACTTCTTAAAATACTCTTGACAACAGGAAAAGTACAAGAAACGTAATTACCAAGATATAAGAAACGTATCATAACTGTAAACAAATGTTCACATTCAATTTGAAAAAAAATGCTTTTAAAATCACAACTCGAAGCCAGATCTGTATTTTACGTATTCCAAAAGACGTCTAATGAGTTTTAGAAGAATACCGTTGACGGCTTTCATGACGTTGTTAAGAGACGCCATCAATTCTATAAAGATTAAATAGTTACGATGACTTGCTGTAGTCACTTTTTGGTATCAAAAGTTAAAATTAACATAGGAAATGAGATTTTATTGCATAAACTCCACATACAACTTTATGATTTTAAACGATTAAAATACAAGTTTTAATTAACAGCTAGATCGATAAAAATCAAAAAGGTAAAATGTGTAGGAATGTACCCCTAAAGTTTGTAATATAAACTTAGGTAATTGAGTTATTAAGCTTAATATAATACTTTAAGTCAAAAAATAAAAGATTTTTTGACTTAAAGTATTTTATTGCTTATAAAGCTATTGGGCCATTCCACCGTCATACGTCATTTGTCCCACGTGCGGGACAAATGCACTCAATAGTTTTACCAAAATTTTCTCATAGAGCAGAAGATTTTAAATAAGTGGAAGCAATTGCCTTTTTTAATTTTTACTAATGGTGCAAAGATGCTTTTGACATATATTTATCTTTCGTAAATCTTTTTTATACTTTAAAATATAGTTAATCTTCATGTGTCACTTGCGGGACACTTAAAGTTAACCTCTCTTAATTTTCTTTATGAATCAGCTAGAATTTCTGCTCTATTAATCATGCAGTAAAAAAGCAAAATATAGGAATTGAAAGCCAAGGCTACCCTTGTAAATAAAACATATCTAAAGTTTAGAGAAATAATAATTTTAATAGTTGAAAAAAATTATCATGTATCGTGTCACGTGCGGGACACAGCTGTCACGTGCGGGACATTTTGCAAATGCTCATGTAATACATCCTTTTCAGAATGTTGGAAATTAAGTGAAAACACCAAACAATGTTTTGGTAATACACTTTAAAACACAAAGCATTTATTTTAATGGAATATATGCACAAATTGATCATTTCGAGAAATACATAAAAATTTAATTAGAATTAGACTAAATGAAAAAAAAAGTTTTAATATTTTTTCAAAATTTTAAACAATTTCTGTTGTTAGATAAAGCGGGAGCTGATATCTTTCTTAAAACATCTTTAAAGAGATAGTGAATTTCTATTAGGGTGCTCTGGCCACTTGTAGTATTAGAGCTTTTGTTTCTCTTTTTCGGCTTTAGTCATATATTCTTTCCTCCTTTTTTTCAGTCCATTTGTCCTTTTATTTTCTTCCTTCTGGAAATTTGGACCTTTTCGTCTCTCATATTTTTCATTTTTTCAGCACTTGATTTAGATCCTTCCATTATCCATTTCTGTTCAAAAAAAAAAAAAAATTATTAATGTTAAAAAGTTAAAATATTATAGAAAGTTGTTGTGCAAAAAGTCATATAAGTGAAATATAATTCAGCTCTAATTCTAAATAGACTTTCTAAAATAAATATCATAATGCTTAAGCTGTGTTGTTACAATGTTGTATCAAATATTGAAAAAATCAAAAATAATGCTCTTCCAAACAACTCATGGATTAAAAAATGTAGTTGCTTTATTATTAATTTTTTAAACTAGCTTATTCGTATTTGTCTTTGTATAAGATTTGAGTAACCTGTTCTGAAACATAAATGATCACTGAAATGATAGGGCATTCTGTAATGAAAATGTAAAATTTTAGAAATGTATGCTCTATTAAATGCATAATTTAGCAAACGCTATCATAAATATGAAAAAAGTTATAATTTATTTCTTTAGAGTAACACAACTTTAAAACATAAAAACATTAAAGAATTCAAGCTATGTTGAAATAAAATTCATATCAACATTTAGTAATTGGAGTTGTGTTTCCTACATGTAATGTGTCACGTGCGGGACAGTTTTGTTTTTGGATTTTTTTACGAGTAAAAGTAACTTTAAAAGCACTATTGTAGTACACATAGGATATGTGTACTACATTAATCTTCTTTAGAAATTTCATTTACACAAAATAAATGCGTTCCATTTTTTACCTAACTGAAAATATACATCTTTTTCTTCACGTGCGGGACACGAAAAATAAGCTTTTTGTGTGTGCTAGTATAGCTATTGAGATATCTCCTATATCTTAAAGCTTAATAAAGTAAAATAATCAAACTTGAGAATCACCTATAAAGTTGACATCAGGAGTTTCAGTTGATTTCTTTTATCCAAAACAATCATGCAAACTTCGTTCGAGAACTCAATGAACTTGATTGCACAAGGTAACCATCTTTAGAATACTGTGCTGCCAATCCAGAAATGATAAACTTTGATTTCTTACTCAAAACATAAAATTGGACAGTTTATCTTTTAATACATACCAAAAATTATCCACATAAATATGATTTTAAAATTGACCACCCATGTAGGGTAAATGTGGGATAGACGCCATAGGGGATAGATGCCTAACTAAAAGTGTAGCAATCTGTGCGAGAATTACACCTGCAATGTTTTGTTTCAATGTAAGCTTGCCACCTCACTCCCGCCAGTCGATGCCTTGCACTTTGTTGGAACGAACGTGTCGTGAGTTGTGCAGCGAAAAACTAATTAAATGACGACAGATTGGTGGATTTGGGTTACGTATAATATTTGTGCGCCTGGAACTTTTGATGCTATAAAGTAAGTGTTTATCTTTTTGTATTTATAATCTATTTATGTATCAAATACAAACATTCAAATGTTATATCAGTATTTTTCAACACTATTTATTAGTTAAATTAGAGGGCGTCTATCCCACACAATAAAGATAGATGCCCCAGTTTTTTGTGAGTATAGATGGGGATAGAAGCCCTTGGAGGCTTCTATCCCACATTGTATCATGAACTCAATCAATTATTTTCTTGTTTTCTAGACATCCACGCAAGTACATGCGCAAATAAGGAGCACAGCCCCGAGGCGTGTGGACCGAAGACGCTCTTAAAAGCGCGTTTGAAGAGATGAGACAAAACAAATGTTCTCTAAATGAAGTATCCCGTCATTATGGCATTCCGTCTAGACTGATGAACAATTACCTGGTCCCTCATGTAGTAAATTAGACATTGCGAAGTTTAGACGACAACGAGGTTCGCGTTAGGCCAACTTTGGTTCGAACTCGAAGTTCTTCACCACCAAATCCAGATCTAATTCACGAGTCTTCTGGTATCTCTAACACATCGGAACGGGATCTTCACAATTCTCCATCTTTGCTTTCTCAGCAGCCTAGTGCAGGCATACAGAAGGAGACGCCTAGCAAATATTTGCAAGAATGTTCTCCTGTACCGAAAGTTCCGGCACCTTTCTACAAAAGAGGAAAACAGTCTGCTACAGCTCTGACTTCCAAGGAGAACATTGCTGCTAAGAAAAATAAAGGTAAAGCTACTCCTAAAATACCATGTAAAAGCAGCAAACAAGCAAAAAAATTGACTAAGAAAGGGTCGAGATCAGCTTCATAGGAGACTTGTGATTCTGATGATTCTCTACTAATAGAAAATGAATCTAATGTTAAGAAAAAGACAAAAGAACAAATATCTAAGTAACAGTGGTTTACAGGAAGAAATCAAAATAAAAATGTGAATACTCAAAATACAATTCAGCGTCCTGTTTGCAATGTTCAGACTACAACAAAAATTGGCAATTTTCCGATGAAAACGACGAAACGCTTTTAAATGAGGCAGACTCTTCTCAGAGTGCGACAACTAATGTGTGGAATATTTCAAAGATTTTGAAACGAAAAAATCGAAGGTAGACTGGATTCAGTGCATCATGTGTAGAAATTGGCTGCACGAAACCTGCCCAATGTACGGTGATTATTGTAATCAATGTAAACGTTCAAAACTACGTCAAGAAAAAAATAATAAAAAATTTAAATTGCGTAAAAAAAAAAAAAAAATTGTAATTAAAAAAACAAAAGACATAAAAAATATTTTAAAAAAAATATATGTAAAAGAACAAAGATATAGTTCAGATTTTGTGCAAGGCACTGCTCAGTAAGAATTTGTGATAATTATTTTTAATTTAGCACCAAAGATGATTGTGCCATCTAACGTAAAGTTAGGACGTATTTTTTTATCAAAAAATTATGATTATTATAATTAATGCAACATAAGTTCAGTTGAGTGTATTCTTTAGCAAATGTTAAATAAGTTAAGAAAATCATAATATTATTTCATTCATTCCTTAGGGCAACTATCCCACAAGTCAAAATATCATAGAGGCGTCTAACCCACATGGTAGGCATCTATCCTCATTCATAAGGTTATTTATTTTGTTTGTAACTAACTATAAATAATACAAACAGTATTAAATTATGCAACTTATTTTGTTCATTAATAAGTACACCAACCATTACAAATGTTAAAGATTTTTAAATTCTCATATTCTCTTTGTTAATCGCACATTTCAAAACGTTTGGCGACTATCCCACATTTACCCTACGTGTTTTAATGGAATGGCCCCAGTGCGTTGTCGTCGGTACTGTGCCTATCCATTAAGTGTAAAATCGCAACAAATCGAAAAATAGTCTTAGATACTACGGCTCGCAGGTACAGAATTACATATTGCTGTGTGTGTTTACACTTAATTTAGAATTTTTTATTTCTGTATTAGGAAAATTAAAATATTTTTTTAGAATGAATGGACAATTAACCTACGATCTGAGATAAGTCATTTCCAGAAAATGAAAACCGCATCTTCCGGCAGCTAATAAAAAAATGTAAAAGATTCAGTAACCTTCGCGCTTGTCTTCTCACACAATGACACCATTCGACTTAAAGCTGAACGCTTATTTAATAAATTAAACGCATAACCTAACTTATAACTAGGAAGACAACTAAAGACATAACTAAATAGTCAAATAACGATGTGACACTGAGCTGAATTGTGCATCCTCTATTGACCTCCTGGTGTTTTCCGCGTTGCCAATACCCATTCTCCAAAATCCTTGCGTACGTAGCTGTAGTAGTCCTTAGGAACGCAGTTCAAAAACGGAGTCTTATACTTTCCCAGGAAAGAGGGGAAGGGGGGGGGGGTACACAAAATATCATGAATTAGAATATTTGTCAAGGTATGTTTAAGTGGGTCTGATAATTTTAATAGCAGAACTTCATGTTTTAGCTTGTTATGAGAATTTTCACGTATAAATGTACCTATAATAAAAATTGAGTGATTCGATTGCTGATCATTGAAAGTTCCAAATAAAAATTTAACTGTGGTAATATTTATTAAAACTATTTTGATTTGTTAACAATATTTATTTTATAAACTTTCTAACGACTGTCCAGGACTCTTACGTTAAAAAATATCTTCAGCTTGAGAAAGGCACAAAGAATTACATAATTCAATGTATCAGTGATTTAGGTGGAATTTACAATTTCATGAATGTTACTAAACATATTTTTAAAGCGTTGTTAAGATTTACAGTACACATTATTCACAAATAAAAAGAAAATGAAATTTTGAAGCTATAAGTTGCTTCAAGGTGAAAAACTTTGAAAATTGGAACGGTACGTCGCAGAACAATTTCGACTAAGAACGGAACCCTTCCTTCTCTCTTCAGAACGTTGCGAGGGCGGAGAAAATTCCATCCGATGTTCGAACTATATTTCAAATCACTTAATTTTCTTAAAAATTTATTATACGTTTATAACAGCTTACGTGGATGTAATATCAGAGCATCTTCGATGAGGTGAAAATCTCTTGCAGACCACTGCAAAACATTCATTGTTGCTTCATTAAAACTTTAAAAAAAACTGGTTTTTATTTAACTTTTTCTTTAAAACGATTTTCCTGAATCTTGTTATTAAGTTTTAAAAAATATTATATTCATCCTGACAATGTACTACTATGTGCTTTTAAAAGCTCGTACAACTAACTGCAATATTTAAACAAATTAAAAGGCCTTTAGATTTAAATAATAAATTTTTTGTCTTCATTAATTTTGTACATTGAATAGTTTAGACGAGTATTTGTAAAATTGAACTTATTCAAATTATTGGCGTTTTTAACGTATTTAAAAGCATTTGCCTGATTTTACAAATGGATTTTTTTTAAATTTATAATTCTATAAAAGATCTGGCAAATTACTCTAGCTAAGGTTTTGGTTTTACATTATGATACATACATTTTGTGAGTGTTAAATAGTTTGTTTTATGAGAAAATTTTGTATTAAATAGTATACTCATATTCTGATTCTCATTTAAGTTTTGATCCGAATTCACTGCTTTCATCACATACCGATTTTACATGCATCTAAATGCTAATTTTTGCTATATTTACAGAGCTTAAAATTAACCGAGCAAAAGTAGATAAAAAATACGTTTTCTTATTTAATTGAAACTGTAAGCCATACGTAAAATCTTATTGCGTATTACTATTTACCCGACCAAGAGATGGCGCCAAAGCATTAATTTCCAAAATGACTTTGCATTCAGAAAATAATACTGAAAGTTTCTAGGACCAGGCCCGTCATTTAGGGGGATCAGGATGGACGATTCCTTCCCTTGGCCTGAGGAATGTGTATGTTTATTTTGTTATTTTTTTTCGAGGTAATACACGTTGAGTTTAAACCATTTTCCCCCACCTAGAAAAATCTCAAATGTCCGTCTAAAAAGTAGTAAAGTCTTTTGCGAAACAATGCCATTTTTCTTGGTAATTACTCAAAGACATTGTGTTTATACTTACTCAATTTATGAAGCATATTTAACTCATGTATAATTATTTTATGTCTATGCTTAATATATATTTAAGTATCCTGAAAGTAATTATTATCAAATAATTGGTAGGAACATTATAGTTGAAATTTAGTGATAGTTAATTGATTGAGATTCAGTTCCTAGCCCCCCCCCCCCCTCATGCGTTATGCACCCCCAGTTTTTACTTTCGCGGACATGGGCCCATTGTAGGCAGATGAAACAGACACCTGGGAGTCCATATGGATCTCTTTGGGACTCACTGATTTAGACAGTTGTACTTAGCTATGTAACAGGATTGAAGCCTATTGTATTACAAAAACTACTTGATAATAGCAATGTAATTAAAAAATGATTAATTTGTACCTATTTATAGAGAAGCAACTTTTTAGTACAATAGAAATTAGCAAATGTATTTCCAAAACGTGGTGCTTAATTTAAAAATTAAAAACCTCTAAATCTTGTTCAATTATGAAAATTTACCTTCTTTTAGCTTGCTCTAAATATTGTTTGAATATGATCAAATTTTGTCATAATCACTTTACCCATAATGAAATAAAGTTAGATGGCGAGAAGTTGAAAATTTAAAACTTTGAGAATAACGATCGCCCTAATATGTATATTAGGGTGGTATTATTTATTTAATTTTGAATCACCACAGTGAAATGAAAAAATAAATTAGCAATAGCCCAGTTACTATAAAGCAACTATTTTCAACCTGTGACTTACGTTCTGCATGTAGGCCGTCAAATACATAATTTTAAATATGGGCGAACAAAGCTGATATCGGCTTTTTATTGCTCATGTGTACACTGTTAAAAATTTCCGTAAGAAAATAGTAAAATAACCATTTATTGTATTGTTTTTTTACCATATTTAATTACAACAGTTGAATAACCATTAAAAAGATGGTACCCAAACCGCTGATTGCAAAAAAAAAATCGTTTATTCTCTGTTTCTAATAAAGAACGTTTAACTAACCATAATTTACAAGCGCTCAGTAAGAATCGGGCGTCCATCTTGGTTGCGAAACCCTACCGGTCGTACGTTGTTGTTAAAATAGGGATAAAGATTTATCAGTTCAAATCTGCATGTGTATATAAAAAAAGAAGAAGAAGAAAGTGACTCAAGCAGTGGTTACTAAATAGAAAGACATACACACGTAAATCAAAAATTGGAGACATCGGATTAACGAACTGTTTGCGAATGAGCGAACCCATCATTTGAACTGCTGAAGCTTGTTTGTATTTTAATTTTTGCAGCAAATAAAATAATTTTCGTCAATATACAGTAAATTTAGACCAAAGATGGCTTTGGATCCAATCAAAAACTGAAATCTCAATTTTATTGCCGTTTATTTGTCAATAAATCAATAAATCTTGAAAAGAAAGATTTATTGATAAATAAACGACCGCTTTGTGTGGTGCAGATGGCCGAATGGTTAGAGAGCAAGGTTGGTGTTCCGTACAGCCGGGTTCGATTCCCGCAAGCTTCGTTTACGGTTTCTACACATCGAAGATTCTACGCCTGGAAATGGTTCAATTACGGTAAAAATTTTGTTTTGAAATCATTTTTAAATGGTTCTAAAACCGTAAATTTTTGTATTTACGGCTTTTTAACCAAGCTGATTGGAAATGGTTAGGTCCCGTAAAGATAGAAAAATGTTCCAAACCGTAAATTTAACGGTGAATTAGATGGACAGACTGCTGCCGGTCATTTAACCGTAATATCATGATGAAATTTCTAACAGTGTAACGTTTAAAGTTTCTGTGTACGGTAATAAACACACACAAGTAAATCAATAACCGTAAAAAGTACTGTAATTTTTTAATTTAAGTTCAGGAAAATTATTTTCCAATTAAGTGGACGTGCGTAAAATAAAATTGGATACGTTTCTGTTTTACCAAGACGAACAGTCTTTGAATTAAAAACCCTCACCTACGATCATGAGAGAAGCTTTTTTTTCCGAAAAGTTTTCGAGGAAGGAAGAAATGGAATTCGAATAAAGAACTCCACTTTATATTGGGAATTGATTGATCACTTTCTGATATCCTAGGTAATTGAAAGAGGTGAATGTGAATATTTTTCCAAAAGGGAAAGGATTAAAAAGGAAAAATTTCAAAAATATATTTTTAAAAAAGATTTTCGAATTTTCAGCTGAGCATTAAATGGAATCGACGATCAAAAGTTATGGATTATAGAATACTTCTTCTAATACAAGGCATAGAAGCTATTTTATATCAACGTTCCAGTTAATATATAAAATGAAAGCTCTTTTTATACAAACAGTTGCTCCAACACGATATTTAGACATTAGGATTCCAAAATCATAGTTTTATAAAACTGAAATCGAATTAGGAATGCCAGCCTAATGCTTCCTATAACGTATTTTCACTGCATTTCATTCGCGTTTTTGAGAAAATAACATAATTTTATTTGAAAGCGTCACTCTCTTTTTTGTTTTTTTTTTTTTTTTACTTCCTTCTGCGAAGTACGGGAAGTATTGCAATCAAGAACAATTTTCCACTCACATTTTAGCCTAAACTTTGATTTTAATCACAAATCAATCAATTTTGTCTAGTTTATTACGATGTCTGTACAATGTTTGCACATTTGTATTTTCCACAAAAATGTCTATTTTGACCATCAGTAATTCCACTTTGACGACTTTTGTGCACATGGGCGTATGTCTTTCACATAATGCAAAAACATTTAGTCGTAGCAGGTTGACATTTCGTACTTATTACCTGTAATAGGTTTAGTTGTGCATCTTCTCTTTTGGTTGCAACCTGATGTTCCAAAAAGGGTCTTTTATGCGATTTTGGGTCAATTACTTGTCGATTTCAAGTCATTTTTCGTATTACGACGTTTTGAAGAAGGCGTCTTAGTCCGTCGCAACGGTCAAGTATATAGGGCCACATTTGGCGACAACTTGGAGAGATCTCGCCATATTTGGCGTGAAAATAAAAAAAACGAAATTCAGTGTTAGTTTGGAGAAAAATGCAAAACTTGGTGATTTTTCCGTAGGGGTTCCATGCTAACGCATTTGCGAGAATTATATAAACTATCTTATAAAACTGTCTTTTCTACTTCTGTTCTCAACAAACATGAGTTTTAAGTGTTAAAGTATTCTTCTGCGTACCCTTTGGCACGTCTGTATTGTAACTTTAAACATTCCATTCGTTTTTAGCCTACTTTCCCGTAAAAGTAAAAAAAAAAAAATGGAGGATGAAAGAAGGCTTAATATATCGTGAAAATATCGTTAGAAATAAAAAAAAGTCAAAAATAAGTTAATTAATTAAATAAAGATTGAAAAATAAAAATTTGAAAGTAGGGTTTTGAGATGGGGGAAAAAGTGTGTCTGTCGGTCTGTCTGTCTGTCGGTCTGTCTGTCGGTCTGTCCGCCCCTATTAACTTTTGAACGAATAGTCCGATTCGAAATATTCTTTTCGCATTCGAAAGATCCCGGCGAGGACATCTCATTTCCATATTTTACTTTTTGATTTGAACAATTTTTCGTTCAATTCTGAACAGTTCAAAAAAATTTTACATTAGCCCCTATGGGCGAAAATGAAGCAAATTATATAAACTCTGGGTACAAGATGCAAGTTTCAATGAACAGGCTGAAGGGAAGAAGTTCTTGGCGTGAAGTATTGATTTGAGCAATGTTTGTTCATTTTTGAACAGTTCAAAAAAAATTAACATAGCGGCTACGGAGAAATTTCAATCCTATATAAATCCTGATCTAACGGACCGATTTGCTTGGAACGAACTTTATCGGAAAGCTCTTATGACGTAGAACACGTACAGATAGAAAGTTCATCCAGAACTAACGAGCCTGTTTTCCTATGAAATATTTTGATCAGGATTTTCAAGAATATTTTTGAATTAATGAATGACTAAATAAATAAGCAAAAGAATGAATGAATAAATGAGTGAATAAATACATGAATGACTGAATAAATGAATGATTGAATGAATATGTATGAACTATTGAAAAAGGTATATTTGAAGCAATTAAGAACTAAAGCTAAACGAGAAAGAGAGAGAGATAGCTAGATTATAAATTTGAAGCTGGTGTATACGGGAAAGTAGGCTCGTATAGTTCTAGACGAAACTTCTCGTTAGTTTTAGATTTCAGACGCCAATAAAAACAACAAATTTCTTTAATTATGAAAGTGCCAGTCTCTATGTTTACTACTCTTTAGAGGTGTACGAAAGTGATAGTGAAAAAAAACCGAAAGATTCATTTAAAAGAAATGATTTTAAGAACTTTTTACGGCGCGTCACGCACTCCTTTTTCTTTAGTTTTTAAAAAGTATAACGTAATAGGTGTAGACGGTACAAGGAAGTCATGTGGTACTCTTTTCTGATTTGTTCTTTCATGTTTCTATTTATTTACTTTTAATAGAAAATCTACTCTTTGTGAGTAACATTTATTCTCACATTGTTTTCAGTGTAAACGGCATACAGTATGAATTAACTGTAATTCATGTCGTAGAGAGATAAAATCTACTAGTGATTTTACCCCTCTTGGCCCAGTACAGGTGATACACGAAGATGCATAAGTATCAATAGAAAAATCAACAAGAAGACTAAAATAACTAAACTTCGTCTTTCAGCAGTCAAATATGTTTACAAAACAAATATTTACATATTTTATTTATTTATTTTATTTTAAGAACTATTTTTTTATTTATTTTATTTCATTAATATATATTGATATGTACATATATATATATATATATATATATATATATATATATATATATATATAATTTATTTTTCCTAAAACGGAAACTTAAGAAGGAAAGGGGGGGGGGGGGAGAAATTTGGAATTATAAAATTGCAGAATATTGCAAAGGAGTTTTAACTTGTTTGAGAAAATATGGTGAAACAAACTAAAAATATCGTAAATATAAACTTGGAGAAGTGATAGGAATCTAAAGTTACTGGTTGGACCGCATGAATTTATTTCTGAAAATATCTTTCTCCAAGTAATAGTGTTCATCGTTTGAAAAAATATTATATCCTTTCTTTTGAATTTAGGACTGCAAAAAAATATCTGTTCAAAGAAACCTGGCTATGTTCCTTGCTTATTGAATTTTACGACTATACCACTATTAGTAGTAAAAGTACACTTTAATACATTAATTAGCATTTAATGCACAAATAGATTTTTTTTTGCACCCAAAACAGTATATCTATGTAATATGATGGTAATACATTAAAAAACGTATAATCCTAAGCTCTTTTTTTTATACACCGTAATTACTTTAATCTAAGATGCATGTTTTTGATTTTAAAAAAATGCGCGTAAACAGAATAAACAGAATGCGTCTTAGAATTTCACACATATATTAAATTGGACAATTATTTTGAATAAATGCGCCTTAGATTCCTGTTAACAACTAACTTTCTAGTTAATAATTTTTTACAGCATCCCAGAATGTATTGTTTTCAATATTTACGAGTAATTTGACATTCGGGGAGGTATTGTAAAACGTTAGTTCATGCGAAAATTTGATGTTTTTTTTGTAATACAAAGAACGCTTTAGTATTAGAAAAAACACTTAATAATGGTGCAAAGAATGTTTTTTTAGCGTTTTATTTCAAAGGGTTTAAGCTTTTAGTTTGTATTCAAATGAAAATATAGAAAATCAAAATTAATAAATGAGCAGTACATATGAACGAAAGTATGCTTCTGATTTATTAACTCGATCGAAAATGTAAGGAGAAATTGAAATCAAAGCATAATAAACAAGAAAAGGTTTTTTTTTATATATTATTTTTGCAACAAGACATTATATGTTACTTCACAACGCTAAAATAAAGAGAGAAAAACTATGTAACTTGAGTGTGTAAGAGGCGTTTTTTATTGTCTGGTTTTCCAGGAGAATGACTTTGGAAAACAATTTATCACTTCGCTCTTAATTTCTTTCACTTTTTATAAAGTAATGTTTGTTTAAATTGTCTAAATCTCACTTTTTTAAGGGAGTCCAAAAAACGGCAATTTAGGTTCCTCTTAAATTTCAAACTTGAAGCTGCAGCTATTTGTCATGATTAACTATCTGTAAATTGTCTTCTTCGATGGTAATTATTTGCCTAATTTTAGCATTTGTTTATCTCAACCATAGTAAAAAAACGAAAAAGAAAATGTTGAATAAAATGTACATTAAACAAACGAAGCAAAAAATCGAAAGTAGTTGCTTTTTTTCCCTAGCCAAGAGTTCTCTAATAACGCTTTTATTATAAGTAGTTTGGTTTAAATGATAATTTATCTTAGAAAACTTCCCATTCTTAGGTTTATGCGTACACAAAGCTTGGATTTCGTGATTACGAACGAGGAAACGATTAAAATTATAATGAATGCAAGATCTTTCCTGACGATATTCCCAGTTTCTTTTTAAACATTATTGGTTGTTCATTGAACCATACTATTTTTGAACTACATCGAAATTTTGAAAAAAGATACCAGGACGCTACGTTTTAAGAGGGAAGCATATTTTAATATATACATGCATTTTAAATATATGAATATTTTCAAAGAATATTCTAAACTTTCATGAATGTGTTCACTTATTTTAGGGTCTCTTTTTTTGGGGGGGAGGGGGGGGGGTTAATATGTTTCTTAAGCTGTTTCTTTCACATTGGATCATCTATCAAATCTGAAGCATATGCACTTTAATTCAAACAAATTCAAAAATATACGCACTTAATAAAGTAAATTATATTTTACATAAATATTATTTTTAAATTTTAAGTGGGTAAAATGCTAAATGTTATTTTGTTCATTTTATTATGCTATTCAGCGTTTTGAAGTCCAACTTGTTAATGATTTCTTGAACTACAAATATTCCTTCCCAATATGCTACATAGCATTCGTCTTCTTAAAAAAAAAATAAAAAGAAAGAAAACGTGAAGGCTTTTAATAGGTGAAATGATTGATTACGCGTATTTCGTCCAAACTGTTCAGAACTTCGTTGCCCACATGACAAGTACTTTGGTAGAAAACTTTATGGGGAAAACTAAAGAAATATAACCTGTAGATATATAAAAAATATATCTGTGTGTTATATGTCTAAAATATATAAAATAATCAAAACTTATAAAAATGCATTTTTTCATACCTTGTTAACCGTTTAAGTAGTAAATAGGAATTAAAAAAGTATATCTGTCAAATATATTTATCAATTATTTTCTTTATTTTTCTTAACAAATAGCATACTATTCCGTAAATCTCGAATGCTACCAGACTGAATATAAACCACACCTCTATTTTAAAAGGTATACAACTTCGAGGGAAAATATAGTTATTTTAGAAATTGCTATTCAAACCTGCGTACCTCAACGTCTGAACGTCTGAGTCTGTAGGAGCAAAATATGTGTTGAAAATCGTATAATTAACGTTGTGGCCCACCCAATACAGTAAAAATAATAACACGATGTAGCACAATATTAATTATACTTAATAACCACTCCATCATTCATAATTTTTGTATTTCTTTGTTTTTTTAAAAGAAAGTGCGGTTGGAATACGGGATTATAAGGTATATCTTTGCCAAGCGAAATTATCAAAATCAAATACTTTGATTTGTTTTTTTGCTTAAAAACATTATGAACAAGTATCACTCGTTTGAGTCACATTTAAAATTTAAAAGAATAGATTACTAATTAAGTTTGTTTTGGATAATTTCTTAAAGTCGTTTTAAGTTGGTTCATTTAATAACTTCTGAAGTCTAAGTTGCAAAGTTATTTTATATGCTTCTCTATGTAAGCAGGATAAAACGCTTCGACATTTTTCCCTTTTATTACTGTTGCACGAGAATCAAGTTTTCTTGAGTTATATATGCACATATTTCGTGAAAATATTTCTGACAACTTTAAGGCTACAATACCAAAATCGATTACATTTGAAGTCGTTACATATGTTTAGCGTGACAGATCTATTTGCATTTCAAAAATCTAGTTTTGAATCCTCGGAAAAGAAAGCTCGAGAAATTTGCTATAAGAATAAATAAAAACATATACAGGTTTTTTCTACTTCTGATACTAGAATAAACGCAAGTTCAAACTTTCCGCTTCAACTTTAAGCAATTATCCAATATTGGCAATACTTTCCATGACAATAATTAGCTTTTTAAAAATTGTGTAAAATATAATTGTTATTACCCACTAAATAAGAAAAAAATACTGTTAAGAAAACAAAAAACTAAAAAAAAAAAACTTTACGAAAGTTTTTATTTAAACCATCTTTTATGTGCATATTGAACAAAGTAATGTTTTTTGTCAAATTGGAAATAACCATAGGGTTAGTAATAAGTAAAATAAAATTCACATTGATTACAATGATATGTAAATATGTTAGAATGTAGGCTATCGTTTTTAAGATCACTTTAAATTACACCACAAGATCAATAAGCTCATACACTGTAAACAATTTCTGTATGAGTACAGAAAGGAAACTGAGTATTTCTGTTAACTTATGTAAGAACTTGTTTAAAATCAAATAATCCAGTTTCTTGATAAGTTTTTCAATTGAATTCTTGTTTTCCGCACTCTGTACAGCTGCAAATAAAGAAGCAAGTAAGGAAAACTGGGGTAGGAGGACCCGCGGGGCAAGTTGAAGAGTACAGTTCGACCACATAGTTGTGATATTTGGACGCTTCTACGCATGGCAAAGTAGGATGAATTTGTTCGTCCTTTTCTGCCATTCGTTTTGCAGGTACGTTTATTAGCACGCCATTCATAATGTTTTGCTTCGCTTTTATTTGAAGCAACTAAATTTATAAAGCGGCATGTAACATAAGTTCGGAAGCAATCAAGTTTGCTAAACGAGAACAGAAGCGGCATATTCCTTACACTAACAGTTGCTTCCTTGAACATGAATGAAATCTTATTGTCACCCTGCCAGTCAGATCTCCTTATTTTTGGTTGTAGAACTGTATCGTATTAAATATTTTAGAGAATATATTGCAGCTTACATCACGTACTTGTAAGATAAATTCAAGATACCCTACTGAACAAATCAAAATTATATTTGTGATGTTAGGCATTGTAGACCTTTTTTCTTTTTTTTTTATTTGAAGGTCCTGGTGAAGTTAATTTTTGTTATGCGTATGTATGCTATCATCAGCTCCAAGTAAGTCACATATATCTTCCTTAAGGGCAATTCCATGAAAACAGGGACATCAACATAATTTTTTTTTCTTCTTGCAGATGTGCAGTTTTTTTTCCTCTAAGGTAAAAATATGTGAATTTTTATAAAATTATGTTTAAAAAGTTCGCAGTATCTTTTTGTAACTTTTATAGGCAATGTTTGGCAATGATACTTTTGTCACATGTGTTGTTGTCTTTAGAGAAGTTCGGAAAGTTCATCTTGTTTTCGTAAAGAAATTAACAGGTATGTATAAATCTTATTTTTTTATTGAAATTTAGTCTGTATGTGAGGTTAGGCCAGTAAAGAATCTTTAAACTGTGATTATTGTATTAAAAATTATTTTTTATAAATTAGGCCTCATAGTGATGTAACATCAGTCACAAAAATTTATAATAGTTTTTATTACTTAAAGAAAAATAGTGTTAAGAATATAAAAATCCATATTCTCTTCATTGATGATAATATCTTAAATATCAATTAGTTAAATAGTTAATAACAGATCAATTTATGAGTTAAAAACTTCTTTAAAACATGTAACATCAGTCACATTGTAACATCAGTCATTTTTCTCTTTTCCAGTTAGATACTTAAACACTGCACAAAAGGCATTGACTGCTGCAGAAAGGCAAAAAAGTAGGCAAGATAAATTAAAGAAGAAAGGAAAATATGAAGATTATAAAAAGATAAGCAATGCAGAAGCTAAAAGGAGTAGAGCTAAAAAGGAAATGACCTAGCTAAGTTACCTAAGTCAGTTCAAAAAGAGAAATCAAAGAAAATGTTAGAAAAATAGTAGAAAAATGTAGCACATTAAAGTGCAAAATTTCAATTAGCAGTGACAAAACCCATTTTCCAAAATAATAAAACCTTAGGAAAAGCTGTAACTCGTGCAAAGTGCTCCCTGCCAACAACTCCACGAAGACAGAAGGCTGTCATAGAAAAATGGTTTGACAATGAAATTGGGGAAACAGGTGCTCCTAATTAAGCCCAAGTAAGCATATTTGCAGAAGCACTGTACCACTCGGGTAGAATGCATCCGTATGCAATAGCCTCAGATTAACTGTCTCATTCTAAAGAGATTGTGATTCCTCTCATAACAAGAATGCTGGAAAATATTCCTCAAGTAACTGAAGTCTTACATATTTGGTTAGATGGCCCAATTCTAAAACAAGTTCATTGCAGCCACAAAACACATATTACAGAAAAATTAAATTGTTCAATAAATCGAATTATTTTGCTACTTCACATGGGAAGCAGAGTGGACGGCATTGGCGGCTCTGTAAAGAGGCAGATATGGGAAGCTGTAAAAAAAAGATTTTGTAAATGCCGCAGCTTCGAGCAGTGTGAAAGTCTTTGAGATCTCATCATAGGATTTACAGTTGCGTTATAAAGAGTTAAATGTGAATAAAATATTTTCTGATTCAGAAACTATAGCTGGTATCACGCAGCAACACTTTTTGGATGTGGTAGACAAAATCACCAAAAGCTCAAAATTATCTAAAACATCATTTGCCTGTTCAAAACCAAGCGAACAAGCTCCATAATTGGTGGCCATAATTGGAGAGTTGGATCTTGTGGAATATGATGGACAGCTCTATCCAGGTGAAGTTAGAGCCATTGAAAACTAGGAATACTTGGTTAGTGTTACGATTCCAACAGGGAAGCATTGGAAATGGTCTGACAATGTGGATGAAATTTATTATTCACAAGAAAAATAATAAGAAAACTTAGTACACCAGATGTAGTAAATGCACGAGGACACTTTTTATTTCCTGAACTGCACTAAAAACATCACTTGTATAATTATATTCATTTACTATTGTTTATTTTTTATCAATTAAGTAGATTGTGATTCCTCTCATAACAAGAATGCTGGAAAAGATTCCTCAAGTAACTGAAGTCTTACATATTTGGTCAGATGGCCCAATTCTAAAACAAGTTCATTGCAGTCACAAAACCCATATTACAGAAAAATTAAATTGTTCATTAAATCGAATTATTTTGCTACTTCACATGGGAAGCAGAGTGGACGGCATTGGCGGCTCTGTAAAGAGGCAGATATGGGAAGCTGTAAAAAAAATATTTTGTAAATGCCGCAGCTTCGAGCAGTGTGAAAATCTTTGAGATCTCATCATAGGATTTACAGTTGCGTTATAAAGAGTTAAATGTGAATA
The DNA here is from genome assembly GCA_038502835.1 of Octonoba sinensis. Taxonomy (NCBI): domain Eukaryota; kingdom Metazoa; phylum Arthropoda; class Arachnida; order Araneae; family Uloboridae; genus Octonoba; species Octonoba sinensis. The sequence goes on along the minus strand of CM076602.1, from coordinate 43,611,440 downwards.
AAATATTTTCTGATTCAGGAACTATAGCTGGTATCACGCAGCAACACTTTTTGGATGTGGTAGACAAAATCACCAAAAGCTCAAAATTATCTAAAACATCATTTGCCTGTTCAAAACCAAGCGAACAAGCTCCATAATTGGTGGCCACAATTGGAGAGTGAACTCTTGTGGAATATGATGGACAGCTCTATCCAGGTGAAGTTAGAGCCATTGAAAACTATGAATACTTGGTCAGTGTTATGATTCCAACAGGGAAGCATTGGAAATGGTCTGACAATGTGAATGAAATTTATTATTCACAAGAAAAATAATAAGAAAACTTAGCACACCAGATGTAGTAAATGCACGAGGACACTTTTTATTTCCTGAACTGCACTAAAAACATCACTTGTATAATTATATTCATTTACTATTGTTTATTTTTTATCAATTAAGTAGATTTGCGTACTTTTGAAAAAAAATTGCTAATTTGACTTTTAAGGAGAAATAAATTATAATTTAAACCGATTAATGTTGGTGTAACATCAGTCACAAAATGTTTGTAACATCAGTCACGGTCATTAAAAATTTCCCCCATTGTAAATTTTAAAGTTTTTAAAATGAAACGAAGTGTATTCATAAAGTTTGAAATCTGGACTTGACTGGAAAAAAAAATTTTAATCTTCATGTTCTTAGTTTGAGGAGAATATCAATTAATATAAAAGTTGTTTTTCCTAATGTCTCTTCTGTGTAACATCAGTCACAATTTTTGATTTACCTTAATTAAACACAAAAAAGCTTTTTATATCTAAAAACAGGTATGGGTAGTATTATTGTACTCGATCACGGTATTTTAGATCAATTTCAGAAAAATAAAATTAAATTTCAAGACACTGTGGATTTTAAAAGTTTAAAAACTTAGTCAAATTGTAACGTCAGTCACCGTGGAATGACCCTTAACTGTTTTAGATTATGTTACCTATATCTTAGTTATAGGGTGTCGTACTCAAATGGGTGAATTTCAAATTAACAAAACCGACTGTTCGTAAGTCACTGCCACATGGGGATAGATGACGTTTTTCCCAGTTACAAGATGACCCCCCCCCCCCCAAACTCGTCATTTCCCCAGTTCAAATAATAGCGAAGCATTATATTGAACTATGAACTTTGAAATACCTTTTTGTAATTAAATCGATACAGTAATCACCTTCTGTTAAGTTCTGTTAAGTACTCGTTCAAAAGCCACGAATCAAGTTTCATGCTTGTGTTTATAAACTTACAATCCTACTAAATGCATTTTTTCGGGATGCCAATGGCACCAAATTTGATACGACACGGTTTTTATTTTTCATGGAAAAGTTTTTGGGTTTAAAATTGAAATTCGAACGGTTTGGTACATTTTGAAATTTTGAAACTCCATGTTTGATCATCCCAGAGAGCTAAAGTACCACCGTATGAAATTCGGGAAGAGCAGACGTAATATAGGGAACAGAAAGATACGCATACTTTGTAAGATACAACATAGATCAATAAATGTAGAAATAAGATATGGAAAATAAAGTAAACCCGTTGGTGGGAGGGACTTATAAAAGCATAAAAGAAGCTTCCGGTTATTTCATTAAATTTTAATTTATAATTTATTGACCGTTAGTTTGCTTTACACGTCAGTTTGTTATCGTTTTAGTTGCTTAATCTGCATTTATATTTTTGCCTCGGTCATACTTTAGTTACATACCGAACACCAAAAGCATTGTATGAGTTTTTTCATAATTTAAAAAAACAAACACAAATTAAGAACAAAAACCCTATGTCACTGAAGATAAAAATAATAATAATAAATAAATAGCGCTAGAACACTATAGACATGAGATTATTATTGATAGGCATGGGTATCTTTATATAATATAAAGATTGGAAATTAAAGACACAAAAATAAGTAATTAACGATTTATATAAGCATAAAAATAAAACTTTTGTTACATAAAAATAAGCTATTTTTTAAATTGTGCTACAATTAATAATTGCGCTCCTTTTTTAGAAATAATATTATGCTTTTTACTTCAGTTTAAATTATTGCGCCGGAAAGTTAAATAGCCTAATTAATTTTAGTTCCGTTGCAAACTGGACAGCCGAGTTACTTTTGCTCATTATTAAAGCATTTTCTTTCGTGAAAACTAGCTGACTAATATAAATTAACATTTTCACTGAATATACCTCATCATTAAGTTTAAAGATAACATAACAAAGGATGAATTTTTTCCTCTATGTACTAAAAAATGCACATAATTAATTATAAATACAAATATATAAAATAATTATATTTTTGTTTCAAAATTTGCAATTAAAATACTAGATATTTTGTTTTAAAGGATGAAAACTAATAAAAAATATTTTCACAAAAACAATCAACATGCTTATAATTTCTTAAAATAAAAGAACAATATCCCATTTTAATGATTCCTTCGAGCGCTTTACAGCGTAGAATGCTTAAAAAATCTTCTTTTTGGCAGAACTTTTCTGCATTTAACATGGCACATACCTAAGCTTATCTTATCTTCGCGCATTATATATTTTTTCTTTTTTTATGTCCAGAAAAAAAAACATTCTTTGAGAATGAGTGCAAATTGTCTTTTAATGGATAATATCGATCTAGTTCCGTTTCGTTTTATGACTGTAGTTAAAACTAGAACTATCTAAAAATATCGTGTCTTAAAAGACTTTATAATTCAGTCACTAATGAGCTAAAGCTGTTTTGTTCTTTTACAAGGAACTTCCTTCTCTCTGCAATTTCATTACAAGCGATATTTTTTGTTTCACTTTAAATAAATATCATGACATCGAAGAGAAGGCCTTTTTTTATAGCACCCATCCAAAACTACAGTAGCTCATAAATATTAAAAGAAGGAGGACCAGATGTCAGAGGAAAAACGATAATGCAAATAAAATCCCCCCTCCACATCACGAGAAAAAACAGTTATAATTGTTTCCATAAAATATGTTCTTTCATTTCTTAGGGGCAGAGGGGCGACGCAATTCATTCATCATGATTAATCCATAGATGGTTAATATATATACCGCATGCATCAATATTGTATAGAACAACTCATTTATTGTTAACACAGCCTTGACGTAAAATTAAGTGGTGTCCAGCAGGTCTCGTGAAATTGCCGACTACTTTCATTTACTTATACCACTCAGTATACTTACAACCGAATACAATGTGTGTTTTACTTTTTAAGAAAATAAAAATATCTCTACGACATTTTCCCTATAGTGTTCGCTTCGTTTTCTTGTGAGTTTACTTACAAAGATGTCTGTACTTAAAAATAGAATGTTTGAAGCTACGTAGCCAGGCTTCTTCCAGTAGATTATATTTGTAATATTATTATAATCCCTCACCGCATGTATCATAGTTGTTAGCATCTGCACGTGTTCCTGAATGCATCATATTTAGTTTAATTAATTGATAAATTACTTTGTCCAGATTTATGCTCATTTTAATACTATTTTCAAATTGGTTTTTCAAACATGTTTAATGTTTATTTAAATGCCCGAAATGCTTCCAAAAAAAGTAAATTTTTGAACATTTGCATTATTAAGATAACATAACTGAAGCCGTGGTAGCCTAATGGTAAGGATGTCGTTTTCCAAACAGATGGTTGGGTGTTTGACACCCGATCCGCTGAAGACCTATCATGTATACTTGGACACGTCCATGTAAAATCTGTGGACCCTGAAGTCCCAAGGCCGGGATAATTTCCTTTCACTTCACTCTTAGGTCAAAAAGGAAGGTGGATTATTTGTAGTGGCACCATCTGGTGTCCCACGAATGCATAATCAGTGCTTGTGCCTAGCCGGACTTCCACCCTTGTGGTGCTCTTCAAAACGGAAGGAGCTCCCTTATTGCCTTAATTCCTGGTCGCACTGCGAGAGGAACTTAGATATTTAAGTGGCATTTGCTACAACAACACCATATAACATAATTTTAAATGAAATACACAGTGTGTCAAAGAATTTTTAAGACTAGGTTTATAAAATAAAATAAAAACTAGTAACTATTTTTTTAAGCTGACAGTTAAGGAGTTTCACGAATGCTCATTGACACAGATAGCGCGACTGTGAGCTTAGTTCCAGCTGTAGTCTTAAAAATTCTTTGACACACTGTGTACAAACGGCTTCGACGCAAGCTTTGGAGGCAGTCCCCCAATGGGAGCTGAAACAGGCCTTGAATCGTTGTGAAACCACTGTAACAAATGTACTGAAACAGAAGGAGCTTATTTTGAATAAAAGTACTTAAAAATATATAACTACTAGTTTTTTTTAAACTTTATTTTATAAACCTAGTCCTTAAAATTCTTTGACTCACTGTGTACACAAACAGGCATAAAATATCAGCACATGACGCGTTTAATATTTTTGTTCGTATTTTTAAGATTTATTGCTTATACTTTCTATTTATATTCCTGCTTTGCTACAAAGTTATTGATTTACTTTAAAACTATGAAACATTTTATTTAAACGGACATAAATAGTAAAATTGTAATAGCCTAAAGGAAATAGTTTAATTAATTTAGAAAATTATCATTCTGATTTAATTAAAACGGCTTCATGAGAAAAGCGTTGAATTTTAATTACCTCGGACGTGAGTAATACATTTTCTAAGCACAATATTTCCGCGTGTTTTTGCATTACATTCTTTGGATATTTAATTAAAGGAAGAAATTGTTGAATACACTAAGGTTTATTTAATTACGAGTTTGATTGAGATTGAAGCCAGAGAAAAATATTACAAGTAAAAGCATAATTTAATACTCCAGGGAATATCATCTCCATCAATCTTTACTTCGCAGATATTAAGCTTCAAAATTGAATTTATTTCGTTCAAGAAATTAAATTCTGAAACATATTTGTGTTTTGGGTACTTTAAATTAAACCCTTGAAACTGAAACTTTTTTTGAAATTTCTATGTCTAAAAAAAATTAATGATGTTCACTTCACGCTTTTATGTTTTGATGCTGCATTTAACACGAGTCACTTCTTATTTTTTTAAATTAATTTTTAATTTTGTAATTTGGCTCTATCTGTCACAGACAAACATTTTTGAAAATAGTACGTCTTCGTTAATCAGTGACACAATTCATTACGAGTTCATATTTCACAATTTGTCATAATTTCTTTGGTAAAAAAAATGAGCGGGGATGAAAAAAGTATCCATCCCCCACAAAAAAAAATGCGAAAAATATATTGGAAAATGCCGCTTTATTCCGTTGGGTAAATTTACTAGAGGCACGTTCTGGCGCTTGAAAAAGTTGCATGTAAAGGACATCTTGTTTCTAGGTTATGTGTGACAGAAATTAAGACAAACATTTTTTTCTTGCAAGTGCTGAAGCGATTTTGTCCGACTGCTAATAATTATTTTAAAAAAAAAGTATCTGGCGTAGAAAACAATAAAAATTAATCTGGACGGCTTACTATTGGATGTTCAATCCGTTCATTTTACTACAATAACTCTTTATGACTTTTTAATATTCCAATGAAATAACAAAGCTGAAAAAGCAACCATTGTATATAAATACGAGTATATATACATAAGCCGTACAGCGCACGTGTTGATGATTTTTTTTTTTTTTTTTTAAAGTTTTTTGCTTAATGGAGTAGCCAACAATGTCTCCGGAGCTTAGTCCAATAGAACATGTTTCAGAAGACGGACATATATAGTATGTATATATATATATGTAGAAAAATAAAAACATATTCGGCTGCGAAAATATTTGTTTTAATGTTAAAATAACTATTATAGCTATAGAAATAAAATTTCACGTTAAATTAAAGCACAAATGAGCATTAAAACGCAGACATATGTTTCGGGATTGCTTGGAATCCCTTTTTCAATGCGACAGGGAGCTTCTAGATGCAAAACATCCAAATGAAGCAGACAGAACAACAAAAACAAAGCTTATATAGCCTAAGAAATGACCGTAAACCAATGAGAATAAAGGCAGTGTGAAGTGGAAGTAGAAGTAGTAGGAAAGGCCACTTAGGAGTCGGAATGCTTTCACTGTTAAAAATTCCACCGATTTTGTTAAGAAACTTCATAACTTCGTTCCGAATAATTCGGTTATGGCCTCTTTTGATGTTAATTCTTTGTTTACTAATGTTCCTGTTGATGGCGCTTTGACTTGCCTCAGGAAAAGGCTTTCTGAATTCCATTTTACTTCTGTGGAAATTGAAGAATTAGTTTTTCTTACTCGTGTGTGCTTGCAACAGAGCACTTTTGTATTTAATGGAAAATTCTATGCTTTGGTAGATGGCCTGGCCATGGGAAGTCCTCTTAGTCCTATTTTAAGTGATTTCTATATGCATTATTTTGAGGAAAAACTATTCCAAAAATTGCAATTTCAATTTTATGTTCGTTATGTGGATGATTGTTTTGTCCTAACGGACAGTAACTTGTTAGGTATTGATGATGCTCTTTCGATTATGAACTCCATTGATTCTAATATCCAGTTTTCTTGTGAGAAAGAACTTAATAGTAGCCTCGCGTTTCTTGATGTTTTGATTTCTAGGAGTGAGTCTGGTTTCACTACTTCTGTCTAAAGTAAACCTTTCGCTGTTTCTTTACCTCCTCACAGACTATCGTCTCATCCTCCCAACCAAAAATATTCGGCTTTTAATGCTCTTGTCCATCGTGCTATTAATATTTGCTCTTCTCCTGAGCTTCTCAAGATTGAACTCAACTATCTGAGAGCTGTAGCTGTTGATAGAGGATTTTCTCACTCTTTAATTGATTCTATTCATAACAAACTTTCTAAAAAAACTTCTGGTCCCAATCATGTGGTTTCTAGAAAGAATTTGGTTGTGTTACCATTCTTTCATTCTGTAAGTTTTCGTATTGCTAAAATCCTAAAAAGGTTTCAATTTCAAGTTGTTTTTGCTCCTAGCAACAAACTTTCCTTCTCTTCTCTTAAAGATCCTGTTAATCAACTTAATACTTGGGGGATTTACCAAATTAGTTGCCGTTGCGGCCTTTCTTACATTGGACAGACAAAACGTGCTCTGAAAATTCGGTTAAATGAGCATAAAGGTTATGTACGAAAGCAAGAGCTGAATAAGTCTAGCATTGCTCAACATTGTTGGAATTCCAACCACTCTTTTGATTTCAATTCTGGGAAAATTATTCAAAAATGTTCTTCCCCTTTAGAACTTGACTTTTGGGAAGCTTATCATATTAACAGGAATAGTTCTAATTTGGTTAATGATTCTTCCTCAACTCCTTATTTTTCACAGGTCTGGCATAAGTTCCTTTAATTTGTTGTTCTTTCTTGGTTTTCTTGTTAGTTTTTCTTTTTTGTGTCATTTTTTTTTCTCTCTCCCCCCGTCCTCCTCTTTTGCATGTGTACTTTGTTTTACTTTTTGTTTTGGTATTTTCTGTACTTATTTTATTTCCATTTTATTCTTTGTATTTTATTTTATTTTTTTGCAATTTTCATGTATTTTCACATTTTTATGCAAGCTGTTGTCTTTTTTGCTTTGTTTTTATTGATATTCCTTTTTACTTTCTGTACTTCCAACTGCATTCGTTTGTTGCTCTCTTTTTGGTGCCTTTCCTACTACTTCTACTTCCACTTCACACTGCCTTTATTCTCATTGGTTTACAGTTAATTCTTAGGCTATATAAGCTTTGTTTTTGTTGTTCTGTCTGCTTCATTTGGATGTTTTGCATCTAGAAGCTCCCTGTCGCATTGAAAAAGGGATTCCAAGCAATCCCGAAACATATGTCTGCGTTTTAATGCTCATTTGTGCTTTAATTTAACGTGAAATTTTATTTCTATTACTTTGCACAAAGTTAAATCATTACTATTATAGCTATTTCTGTTTTTTAATGGTTATCATCATGCTGCTTATGTGGGTTAGAAAAAAAAGTTAATACTCTTTCTTTTGATGGCAGATCTAAATTTTAAAACTATATTCGTAGTTTAATCCATGCAACTGGGTTTTATTGAGATTTTGAAAGCTATGGAGATTATTAAAGAAAAGCTTGTTAATAATTTTTTTTTAAAAATATTTTAACTGTAGATTTTTTTCTTTAATTTTCCCGAAGAGACAAAAATATAGAAATGAAACCATCCACAATTTATTATATCTATACTATTTGTGGCCGGAGCCTTCTTTAGAAGGCTAAAAGAAAATAGAGTTTTTTGAGCAAGTTTTTTAGTGCAGAAAAAAAGTCCAGAGAAGTTTTCAGATCATTTTATTACATATTTGAACAAGTACAAAAAGAATAGATTAAAAATATTCAAATGCAGCCGATTTTTATACACATTTGTGCAACAGCTTGCAATTGCAGTCTCCAAACAACAAAAAAATCTTTTGGAACATTAAAAAAATCGTTTCAACTTGCTAAAAAAAGTTGCTCAGAATTTTTTTTTTCATAAATATTTTAGTTCAAATAGAAAAGAATACAAAACTGAAGCTAACAAGCCTTGTTTCGGTTTGCTTGGTCGTCTAGTTTCGCAATCATGCCCGCCAGTTTAGAAAAATCATAAAAACAAAAACTCGAGAAAACGCGCTTGAAATTTTACGATCGGAAAAATTTTAATGTTCTGTTACTTAGAGTGATGATACGCTAATCAGCTATTCCTGCGCCATATAGTTAACCTTCAATTTCCTGAAAAGATTCATTCGAACGACCGTTAAATCATTAACATACATAGTTCGGAGCTATTCGACCGAGGGGACGGGATTCCAGCTTCCCAAACCCTCGTACACCTGCTCGACACCTGGCCACGTTTAGTGCTACAGTTTTGAAAATATTGCAATTTAGCCGATATAAATTTATATACATATTCTTAGATATATCAGAAATATATTTTAATAAAAACATCGTTCTTTTGAGTCTTCTAAAACAGGCTCCGGCCTTATGTAGACTCTACTTTAAACGATAATGTTCTTTTGTTTTTTGAAAATAATGTATATTTTGAAAATGACTTAGAAATCTCAGTGCAAACCATCAATACCTTTAATCTAAATTTTTTTTAAATATCATTCAACGTTTTTAGTAAGTTACGATTTTTCGGCTTTTTTCTTTTTTTAAGAAGCCGACTGAAAAAGCTTAACGTTATGCAATGCAAATAATATGTGTTCTGTGTTATGTTTTTTTTTTCTTTTTTTGTTAGTTACAGAGATTCTAGTCTACTTGATTAACATAGTAAACATATTCAAGGCGTGTTTCGTCTCCGATACGGTGCGATTCATTCAAGAGAAAATTCTACGTGAGGGCAATTTTTATTATTCTGTGATGTACGAGTATCTACCAAAAATCGTTCAAGAAACGCCCTGTTTTCTTAATCCTTGTATCTGACTTTCGTAATTCACAATCATTTTGTTGAAAAAAATCTTTTCAGTGAAAATAATTTTAGTTTGGTTTGGCTGTATTATTCAAAAAATAATAATAAGAAGAAAACGTATTTTATATGTTGTTTAACTTTACATAAGTTACCAGTTTTTGCGTGTTTTTTAAAAAGAAGAAAATATTTTTACTCGTTGATGCCCGTTTGCCATTTAGGGTTAGAATATATGCTCAAAAAAGGCGTTTCCTAATCAATAACACAAGAATAGCTTCTTGGAAGTAAAATTGTTTATAAATTGCTCTTTATTGTGCGTTCTGGCACATTTGAATGCCACTTGCGAATTTTTATTAAGGCGTTACTCTGAAATTTGCAGTTCTTTTTTCAAATAGTCAGTTGAAAACTGTTTTGAGACTTTTGCCAGTGAATCAGATGACATGTGAAAAGTCCTACATGCTCTTAGTTTAGTATTCCGACTTACAAAGTATTTTCAAACATTCAGGTTGTTGAAAATTTTTTTGAACACTCGGATTTGTTCTGTAAAAAAAAAAAAGTATTATTATTATTATTTAATTAAATTATTTATTAATTAAAATATTCACCAATTAACAAAGACTGGAAATGTTTCAATTTAAAATCTTCGAATTTGCCTACTTAGAAATGCTTGGAAACGTTATTTTTACTTCAGCACTTCCCTTTTATAATTGGAAAAATACTAATTCTTAGTCACTTTTTAAAACTTATGCTTATGATATGATATTTCTTAATGCTTATTTTCTTTATTAATTACATCTAAAATGTGCAATGTGACTACTGAAACAAATTTTCATTAGAATATTCAGTAGTAGTCTTTGTCATAAGCATATTAAGTAAAATATTAATATCAAAAATTGTCAATCTATAATACATTCCTAACGATAGTAAATAATGTAAAATTACATTACCTTTAAAAATCCAAAAAGCCATTATCTGTTGAACTTTATCACGAACGCATCTGTCTTGACTTTGTTCAAATATTATCTTTCGATTTTGGCAAAACTTGTATAAATATTATGCGAAGAAAAATATCGATGATTTTGTTGCTTCACACTATTTTTATAATTTTGATTTCAGAGCTAGTGCTTTGGTAGAAAAACTTAATAAATATTTTTTTAATCATAACTTTAACCTTGCTTGGACGATTTCTTTTAATTAAACTTTTTTGTGATTAAATTTTAATTACTAACACGGTGTTGCTTGTTTTTGGTTTCTAACGTGGCTTAGATATTGGAATGTTTGCTCAAACGCGTTCGTCTGAAATTAATTATTATTAATCAAACATGTGTAGAAAAAAATAGAACCATGTTTTAATTGATTTTCAAGCTAGCGATTTGAATTATATTTTTCTGGTATTTGAGTGCAGTTCAAACTTTTTTTTAACACGTTCATAACTAAAATTTTTCGTTAAGGCTGAACTTTTCCCTTTGAAAGATCTCTTTTGGCACTTGATTTGTTTTCACTTGGGTACACCCAATGTTTATATGTTGTTTACGGTTTCGGGCCTTAAAGCCATACATTTTTTACTTCAAAAAAAAAAGAACCTGTCTTATGAAGATATGAAGATAGGTCGATTGAGTTGTAGAAAATAATGTTAAAAAAAACCTCTTTTGATATTGATATTTTGTATATGGATAACGTTTTTTGAACATCTTAGCACACCTCAGCAGATTTATGAAAGACTTAAAATAAAACATAGTTGCTGAAATTAATTAAGCAAATTTACCCAATTGATTAAACATATTTATTAAATTAATTAAACATATTTAATGAATTATGTTGGACATATTTACTAAAAATGTTCTAGAGAGCTAATTGGAAATTTAAAAAAAATGGATTTCATTTTGTGTTTTTCAACTAAGTACCAGGATTGTTTAGATATTTTTGATTTAAACCTTGTTTCTTTTCATTTCTCACAAAATTTGGAATATGTTATTGTTTTAATGATTAGAAATTCTTAAGCAGTATATTAAAATATCTTTCTTTTATTTTTAATGTATATATATATATATATATATATATATATTTAAAATTTTTTCATAGCAATGCATTTTTTAGAAAACTATAGTCTAATCTAAAGACAAAAACGTGTTCAGAAAAAGTGCATTATTGTCATTATTATGTAATAAATGATACACTCTCTTGTTCGTAACTGTGTTAAGCAACCAATATGACGGGCTTCAAAAGCAGCAATTAATAGCCCTTTAAAAATATAACTTTAAAATATCTGTTTACAAATCATAAAACTAATGTGACTTTATAGAATATCCCTAAGCAGTTTTAATTGAATCTAAGTTATTTATTTTCGTTTCTTTACTTACTGTATTTTCATTCTTAGTACCTAGCAGTAATTAAAATATGACACATTAATATGGTGGCCATTGAAAATAATACACATATATATTTTATGTAAATAGTTTGATTTTTTTAAAAAATAAAGTCTACCCTTTCGGCGATCGTCACTAAAAGCTGATCAGGACCAGTTCATATCGGGAGCCATCCGTATACTAAATTTTGTTCAATTTCATGTAATTCTGTTTCACGTAGCTTCACTATAAAGACCACGCTTGACTAAAGATACATTTAATTTTTCCACTTTCTCGGAGATGGTCGTACTAAAAACTAATCTGCATTATTTCCTAACACTAAGTAAGCCCACTTCTAAAATATAACTTTAGTAGTACGAAATAAATATTTCGGCTTATGATGTAAAAACATGCTGTGACACAGACATGACAAAAGTTGGACAATAGTTTTGAAGACATGTTTTTACATAATGATTCAAAACTGTATTTCTTAGAATAAAACGTTCTCACTATTTTTAAAATAGTCATACTGATGTGCAACCACACTCAATTTTAATAAGTTGTTTTACTATTTAGTACCTGAAGCTTCTCAAGCATGTTGGAGCGTTTGTAATCAGATATCAATCTCGTCTCGTGACCGGCTTATCATAGCATCAAATTCGTTAAGACACCCCGAGTCGAATTATCCACAAGATAATGCCCCACCACACGACATGTGTTGCTATGAATTGTTTTCAAACTTGTTCTCAATTCCTTGGTCATCTTGATTGATCGCTCATGGAGCAAATCTAAAACGTTAGATAAGAAGATGGCAAATATATCTGAGTAGTAACTGCTTGTCCCGACAGCAAGAGACAATTATGCAAAAAATTTCACATGACAATATTCGATAGTTTTATCGATCCATGATACAGCAAGTTACAGCTGGTTGGTTATAAGTGGTTCTTCCTTTGTTATGGACAAATTCTAGGTTATATCATTCATTAATTCTGAACTTTTAATCCTTTGTTTGTCTCCAGGTTTATGTGTTCTTCATATCTACAACTGTTTTCCCAATCTGACAGCTCCTTCTCCTTGCGTTGATTTTTTTTTTGTTATGTTGTTGTTTCCAACCCCAGATGGCGTAGCCTTGATACACCATCTCCATACAACCAAAAATAGCTAAAAGGTATAAAAATAAAATAGGGTGTATTTTTGTTATAGTATGAATATCCTTGGTTATGTGCGGCCGGTGAATTAAAATAATTTTTATGTTCAGTGAAGAATTTAAAAATTTTGATATTGTTTGTAAAACACAAAAGTAATTTTAAAAGTATATTTTTAAATTTTACATGGTTTAGTACAAAAACATGCGTATTCTCATATAAAAATAATTTGAATTATATGGGAATTGACACATAATACTCACTATTCACATAATTGGAATAACTTATTATAATGACATGCCTGAAGCTCTGCTCTTCTGATTACAATTTAATTAACGTATCAAATTGCAACAAGGGCCGAGCAACCTCATAGTAAGGTTAAAGTAGATAAGGTGCTCTTGGCCAATCGATTCTCTTCATTAAGCAGTTTCCGCGCAAAATATTATTTGGCAGTTAATATATTTATGCCGTTATACCCAAAGATGAATTAATTGCAAAGTTTCAGTTTTAAGAGTAGAGAACAGAATTTTGATAGCAACGTTTTAGACAATAGTGTGTTTATGAGCGAAAAAATGTATTTAAGTTTTTTTGCTCGTTAGTTATTTGTATCGATATCTAACATCAGGTAGAGTTTGTAGTAGTACACTGTTAAGAAAAAGGTGAATTCTCAGATTTTTTTGATTGATTTTAACGAAAGATTTCCGTAGTGCTTCAATACATGGTTTTTCCTTCCAAAAACGGAAATACCACGTCCTGAAAAATACGAGAACGGAAATTTTCCGTTTTATGGTTGCTGTATTTTCACAACCTGATTTGGATTAACGGAGAAAAAATAAATGGAACTTCTGTCAAATCTCGGCAAACTATTATCAGAAACGGAATACTTCCGGCAACTCTGCTGCCGTACTTTTTCCGTTATTTTCAGGAGATTTTTTTTTTACAGCGTATGTTCAAGTGAAATGCTTCTTTTTTCTACTCCTTTTTAGACCAGGCGAATAGACTTACAGATAAAACTATAAATCTGCACTTGGAGAGCCATAGTATAGTAAGTTCATTTTTCGAATTTTTGAGTTGAAGTTAAAAAAATAAACGTTTTTAGTACGATAAGGCTAGACTTTTCCGTGCGAACCTTGGATTAAAGAGATCCGAAGGGAACTTTAAAAGTTTGAAATCCTCTTGTAGCTAGGTGGCTTTATCGTCTGTACTCTGTATGTCTCTTAAACAAACCCATCGAATATGAATGTTTTCCTTTCTTCTAAATTGCTGCAGTTAAAAGATGCAACTATTCTCCTCCCACTTCCCAACTTACGTGCCTGCAGAATGATTCTACTCAAACCAGTTGACGTTTTACTTGACATTTCTTTTTGCATTGATCCTAACACGTATAGAATGAAAGATACATGCCTATTGCCCAAGGATTTATTATTAAACTACAGAAAGTTGTCATTGTGTAAGACTAACTTCCCTTTTTAACCGAGTTCACAAAGGAAGAAGGTTATACATTCATACTGTATGTATGTCTTTTTTTTTTTTTGTTTGTCCACTCATAACTTCGCACCGGATGAACTGATTTTCATGATTCTTTTTTTAATCGATCGAGGGTGGTTTCCCATAGGTCCCATACCTTCGTTTGACCATATTCGATTACCTTTCCTTCACACCGCTTCCTTCCACGATGAGATCTCTTCCACTGGAGCTGGGCCGAATTGTACACGTAAAAACATCTTTTGTGGATACGGTTGCAGTCATGCTGCATGATCCGACAATAGGGCGGGTACAGTTAACATTTTGATCTAAACAAAGGCACAGCTCCACAGGTTTCTGACCAACTTCTTTTATATCTCGAAATTCTAAAAACAATTCTACACTGGAATACAGTAATAAAATTTTCTCTTTACGATCTTAAACTTTTAGTCGCTAATCAGCGTTAAGTCATTTTTCCCAACGTAACGAAAATTGATAAAATTAGCTAGAGTTCCATCTCCGCACATACAATCACAAACCCAGTACCTTAAAAGGATTAATCGTTATTGCATTTTTCCATAGGAAATGCAAGATAACACGATTTCTTCGTGTTTCGTAAGCCATGTTGGCAAACGATAACTACAGACGATCGAAAAATTATCGAAACTGATTCCGAACATAAGCTTTTTTCTACGCAAGTAACTACTCTGTACATGAACTGGAATGTGCATTTGTGACGAATCATTAAATCTATGAAAGCAAATGCACGGGAAATTTTTTCACTCAAAATCTCGTACACTTTTATGTAACACGTCAGGATTGAATTTATGTAACAAAGTGTTGTATTTTTATGTCAGATCATATATGTATATACATACTGCGTGAAGGAATAACACAAACATAACATTTTCTATTTCGAATAAAAATTGGAAGAATTGCCTTTCTGAAACCTACATATCTTCCCTTCTGCTGAAAAATAGCATTACTTTTTTCTCAAAAAAAATGTCAGCTGCTTGTTTGCTCCCTAACTCTTTTTTCTTGGAAGTAGATGCAGATACAAAACCCATTCAAAATGTAAATTTCTGAGTGATATAAGGAAAAAATGTATCTCTGTTTTCAAAAATATAGTTTCTTTTTATTCAATTTATTTTTTACGGATGTTTAGTAATAGGAAACGACTAAAACATTCTTTACTTCTGCCCAATGCATTATGCTTGAATTTTATGTGTCACAAAAAGTTCTCATTTTACGGAGGCGTAAAAATACCTAATATTCAACTAATTAAATGAGGCCCATTAAAATTGAATAATCCTTCGCTCAGCGAGTTTCATTGTAGAAAAAGGTTGAAATTTAAATTATTAAACGTATCCATACGTCGGAAGAGTACAAGTGATTTTTTAAATTTTTTAAAGAACATTTTATAACTAAAGTAAAATTATAATTTTTTTTTCAATATAACGGATTTGATTGTTGAGATGTCGAATGATTTTACATTCAATAGTCTAAAAATCATGGTAATGCAAATTAGACGTAAAAAGAACCTCTAATTTTGCATTATTACGTCTAACCTTTTCCTCAAATAAAATTACTATGATAAAAAGCAATAGTATTATGCTACGAGTGATTCTTTAGAAGATTATTGTACTTAAATAAGAGTGGTTTGGAACAGTACGCTCAGTCAATAAAAGGAGGGAAACATTATATAAAGTTTTTACTTTACATTTCGTATGTTTATTTATTTATCTTTTAATTCTAAAATATACTTTCATAAAAGTTAGAGGGAAATCATGTACGAGATCAACTGTATTAACTTTCTCCCAAATAATTTCTGGGAAAATTCTTATACAGTCGGCCATTGCTCTTTAACTTCATACTGCCTTGTCCTAATCCTCAGAATTGAATCTAAATTCACTTCACAGAATTTTTCTTTTTCCAGTTTTGAGCCAAATTTTCGAAGAAACGATTCGAAGATAAATGCAAGGATGTGAGCGTGAAGAAAATGTATGATATTGACTGATTTTACTTCCAAGAAGTTTCTTCATAAAAAAATGTAATTTTTCTTTTACCGTATGAGAAACAACGATTTTTTTAACATTGGATACTAAAAGAATACGATTAATATTAGTTGAATTAATACCATAACATTTGGCAGAGATTTTTTTTCCAAGAATCATTTTGACTACGAATGGAATGCCAGCTCAAAGCTCAAAAACAAAGAGCATAATTTCGATATGCATGAAGTTTACGTTAAAAGCGCTTAAAATACCAATCAAGTTACATGGGGTTTATACCAATATTAGAAGAAGATATTACGAAAGGCCACTGTTGCCTAGTTGTTAGGTTGGACTTCGGACCCGGATGGCTTGTTATTCGATACCAGACCCGCTAAAGATCCACCAGGCACACTAGAGATACGTTTAGATGTCAAATCCGCGGACCCTGAAGTCCTGAGGCAGTTCCGAGGGCATGGAATGCTGGAGAATGCCCCACTTCTTCAGACGTTAGTCTAAAAATAGAGGTGGCGTACTTGCGATGGTGCCATGTGGTGTCATCCGAGTCCAGATGCTGTGCTGGAGTCTAAAATCGTTCTTCTGCCCTTGTGGTGCTGAGTTAAAAAGGAAGGGCCCCACTGTACGCCTTAATCCCTGTGTTCGTTTCCTCCTGAGTCTTAGTCGCTTCGGGATTCACCAAATGGTATAATTACCAACAAAAGATGGCTCACAAAAGCTCAGATATTTACTACACGTCATCATTTCTCATTCTGCCCAGACGAACGTGTTACTTGGTTAATCTTCTCTTGATCACTACATTGGTTCTACATAATCAACTAATATAAACATAAAAACTTGCACTTAAAACGTATCTGTTGTCTTACTATTTTTAAATGCGAATGCTGCGTTCAGGAGAATGAAATAATATCATAATGGAATTCGCTTTAGTTAGAAACTATACTCTTTCTTTTAAACATTTAAAACAATTTGTTGTTATGGGTATTAAATCGCTCAAAACATTTTAAAATCTTATTTTCAATCATATTTTTAAAAATGTGGTTACACTCTATTTTTTACGCAGTGGAATATTTTTATTATTGTACTTACTGAATATTATGCTTGTAATGCAATTGCAGTAAGTAGTAGGAAGCACAGCGTTCTTCTTACGCCTACGGAGTTCACTAGAAATAAACAGTATGGAGACTAAAATAGTTACAAGTCCCTTGTTAATTCTCTTTGCCTTTTGACGAAAATAACGCGCTTTGAAGTTTCTTTCTATTTTTAAGCATAACAATGAAAGTAAGGTTTTTGCATTGGTTTATCGAATACATTATTGAGTTAATCTTTCACAAATAAATCATTCACATAAGTGTAACAATTTTTTATTTCTTCGCTTACATTTTTATCGCGAATTAAACGCATGCATTATTCACTCTTTAATAAGAAAGAAAAAAAAGTAGTCTGGATCAAATTTGGGTGAATATAAAAAGACATATAAGGCTACATATTAACAACCGCTTCTTTTGCCTGCTAATGTAGATTATTGTTCCAATATGCGGTGTGTCAGCTGTTAACACTATTCTTCGAATGAAGCTGTTTAAACTCATTAGCTTTTTGTGAAAGTATTAATAACATTATTACTGATATGTTTTGCTAAAGGATGGTTTTCTACTGCTGTAGTTTACATTTACGCTTTATTTGGCAATACTAATTTAAAAAAACACTTTAGTTTCAGGAAACATTATAATGGTACTTTAAAATAAGATAGTGATTAAAATAGTAGAAAATATACGAATACTAAGTATCTTTATTTTTATATTGCTGAATTGCAGTCTTTTTTTTTTTTTTTTTTTTTTTGTCTTTCAAATTGTAAACTGGAACGGAAAAAGAAATATGCATATATGTTCACGACATAACTAAAACTATATTCTAGACATTGGTTATTAGTCAGCAATTCAGAGTTTTAACATAAGCGTACATTCTCCATTTTATAATCTAAAAATATTGCAATTTTGAGTTAGAAACGAATGCTTTTGTCGTTAGCATTCTATCTTTGATGATAAACGCTGATTTAGTGCTTATTTGGTATCAATGACTTCATAATTTACGATAAACGTTCATCAACCAAATGCTTACTTATTACGTACCAGTCTGTTATGTCCATGTTAGTTTTAAAAGCTGAAACATTAATAAATCATTATAATTGACATTCATTATAATTGACATTTTAACATCATTAAAATGAAAGCCTTATGTTTCATCACGAAAGTATTTTGCTGCTTCTTAAAATCTTCTAACATCTCGTCCGACAATATTTAGAAAACTTTCCCTTTTATTCCAAAAATCTGCATATTTTCAGAAAATTGTGCAATCCATAAAAGATAGGATAATTATAATTTTGAGAACATGCAGCATTTCTACTGCATTAAATTTATCTCAATTATGTTTTATGAAAGATAAAAGTGTAGCAATTTATTGCATTTAGTGCAAAGAGCTATTAGAATGTCAATGTCTTAATTTGCAAATAAATCCGCTCTTTTTCCTGTCTTGGTCCCAATCAAACCGCAATGAACGTTTTAGAACCAAAATTGAAATTCTTTGCAAGTTATTTTAGAGTATAAATTTCATTATTGCATTTTTGAAGCTGGGAGTTTTCAATATGTACGCATACCACATATGATATTTCCAAGAAAGATTTTTTTTTGTACATAATTAAGTACTTTAACGCGTTAATTTGTTCTCAATATCAAAAATAAATGAAATAACATAAAAAATTTTAGGTGAAAAAATAAGTTGTATAATTATAGTTTTAAAGTTTTATTTCTCTACACTATCATACTAAAGTTTAGTTTCTTGTAACCATGATCTGTTTCTCATCACTGTTCTCATTTTGGACTGTTCTTAAATAGAATAATAAATTTAAAATTGATATTCTAGGTATCATGATAAATGTATCGATGCAATACTTATTATTTCATAATTTTCAGTGGGATAGGAGCATGGTTTTCAGCAATTCATTAATTGAATAACTTATGATAAACTACCTTTATATTATCAAATTATCACTAAAATAATAAGTAAATTAGTATTTTATATGCAAGTCAATTTTTTGTAATCTTTCCTTATATAAGTTTCCAATTGCAAAAATATTCATAAGAATCAATAAGTTTTGAATTCTTTTAAGATTCCGCAAGAAATTCTTAGACTTTTTTTAAAACAAATATCTTTAAAAAAATACGAAAATATTCTGTCTCAAATGGCGAAAATATAGGATATTTTATTCGAAGAAATTTTTTCATGGTATTTGTTAGAAAATGTCAAGATTAACTGTCAAAATTGGCATTTCCAAAATGATTCAATAAACACTTGGCATGAAATATAAAATCTTCGTGTGAAATCGAAGTAATAATTCAGTAGACATTCTTTTGAAAGAAGGACATATAGACTCATGTTTGAAAAATATCGAAAAATTTCCGGACGAAAAGGCATTACAGGGTTCCGTAAACTCTATCATATTTTGATCAGTAATGCTGTTCTGTCTTCATATTTTCATAAAAAATGGTATGGATGTTTGGTTTGGTTTTGTTATTTCTGTCTTCCTTTTTCTTGAAAATATCTAAGTTTTGTTTCTTTTTCTGTTACAATAAAACACTGTAAGTTTAGCAAAAAAAGAAACTTTTTAAGTAAAAGAATCAAAAAATATTTTAGTGCATGGTATAATTGTCAAGATTGACAGTTTAATCGGGATTTGAATGGTAGTCATCTATATTCATTATTATTTTTTCCAGCTAAAATACTTAACCTTTAAGAGAATTAATGCAAAATAACACGGTTTAGCGGGACATACTATTTGTATAATTTTTTCTCTAAAAAAAAGTTGTAGAACAAGTGGATTTTCGTCTGATAGAAGAAGACGAAGTTTTTATTTTGCGAATAATTAAAAAACTTTAAGTATAATTATACTATTATATAAATTATGTATTGTAAAGAAATTTTTGTCTCAACCAATTTGTTTTCTGTCTGTAAATTAAATTTGTAGAACAAGTGGATTTTTGTCTGATAAAGTTTTATTTTCTCATGTAAGTAAAAAAGGCATTAAGACTAGATCATATAAATTATACATCGGATGTTGTGTATTAACTGTAACTGCAACATCGTTTTGTCAGAGAGAGGGAAAATCTCAGGAACATTAGAGTTTGAAAACTTATATGTTGTCCTGTTTAACTTGTGCTTGTGTCCAATAATGTTTGTCCAACTGTGCCTGAATAAATGTATTTTATTTATATGTTTATGTTTCAAGTAAGGTTTTATTTAAAAATTAATGCCTAGAGGGAATTATTCAGGGTTTTGGGGTTAAACGTATCTTTAAGAATTCTTTTATTTCATCCAAAGTTTGGCCGGACGGAGTATCAGGAGCCAACAAATTTTTAGTAACTAATATAATTTTGGATTTAAGGACGATATGAATACTTTCGTTCTAATATCTTCCGGAACTTTATGAAGATCTAAATATTTTTCAAATCTTTCAATAAATCTACCAAATAATTCATAGTCCTCTTGAAATTTCTCAAAATGCACAGTTACATTTTGAATACATTTTTCGCCATTTTGCAAAGCCATTAACAATTCCTGATTTTGATTTAATAATGCTGTGATTTGTTGTTCCATATTTTTTTGTCGCCAAATTGAAATATCAAAATTATTTACCTTTTACAGTATTTCCTTATCATTAAGCACGTCCAAAAAGGGAACATAGATTGCCGGCTCACTTGGCGCCAACTGTAAACATTTTTTCGCCAACCGTGGCTTTACATCGACAGCAAAAATTAAGGTTAACCATCCTCGTTGCCAGCTGTAAGGTCTTTACTTTATAATTTAAATAGAACCTTACTTGAAACATAAACATATACGAGTAAATAAAATACATTTATTCAGGCACAGTTGGACAAACATTATTGGACACAAGCACAAGTTAAACAGGACAACATATAAGTCCCCAAACTCTCGTTCTTACGATTTTCCCTCTCTCTGGCTCTGTTGAAAGGTGCCTGAATAAATGTATTTTATTTGTATGTTTATGTTTCAAGTAAGGTTCTAATTATAAAGTAAAGACTTACATCAAAAATAATTTTTTGTCTCAACCACTTACATACAAATAAAATTTGCCCAATAGAGTAAAGACAAATCTTATGTTTGTATCATTATTGAACTCTGTTTATCTAAGGAAAAGGAAGATTGCATAAGTTATCCAGAAGCACACAAAAGTAATTTTAACATCAACTCGAGTGGGGAAATGAGCTTAATTTCCACTGAGAAAAACGAAGAAAGCGCGCAATCGGTTAAAATGTCCCGTTTGGGAAATCTCTTTTGTGATGCTTCTGACTCACGAAACGAAGTAATTAAAAGGTATGAAATGGTTAAGATAGCTGCGAGTTTTGGCCTTCCAAACGGAATTTTCCGATATCGAAAAGAAACGGTACTTCAAGTCAATGGTGTTTATTCCGTTAAGAAGTAGACTTTTAAAACGAAAGTAGTGCATTTAGTTAAAGTAAATTCATCAAAGCTGGTTTTCTCTGAACCATTATTAATGAATTTTACAAATAACATTTGTATTGTCATTATCATGCATTTGGAACATTACGGCTAGCAAATATTAATGTCTTCGTAACAAGGTTCATGCTTCATGAGATAATAAGATTAAAATCATGCTAGTATTATTATATACAATAAATCTGAATGATTGTTTGACCTTTGAAAGCAGTACAAATGTATATTCTTTGACGGATACAAGCAAGGTTTAACACAAAAAACAATCATCTCTTGGAAGGAGCTATGGTCAAATATTCATTCAAAATTAACCTTCCAAATTTGGTGAGTTAAGAATCCATATTTCGGCAGTTATGTAAAATTTGTTTTGGTTATAAGATATTTACCCTATTTTCTTTTATTTTTTCACGCCTTTGATTTCCACCCATTCGCTAAGAGAGAAAATAACAAAGGAAATCTTCAAATTACTATTTACGAAATGTAACTTGGCAGTATAAGATTTAAATTCTCGACACCTGAGCGTTTAGTTTCGTCTCTTACGGGTGTTTTTTTATTTCCTTTTTTTTTGTTAATAAGGTACACACACACACACACTCATGTATACTATATATATATATATATATATACACTCTATAACAATAAGTAGTAAATATGTGAAATTTTCCGTCAATACATGTTTACATGGCCTTTTTAATTATCCTAACTCTTTAGTTTCTAACGAAGTAAAATATAAATTTTATCAATCATGAAACCAGGCAAGGAACAAGATTCAGTATAAAACGTAAAATATTGTGATTGCGTCGAGCATTTTTGGATTCCTCTATTTTTGAAAATACGTCAGGAAACAATAGAAACAATAAAGTACGAAAAGAGTTGTTGCTGTTGTTGTGTGAAAGAAACATACATAGTATGTAGTAAAACAATGTTTGAAAAATATCATTTTAGAAGCTGCACATTATTCTAAAATTCCTGCCTTATCCATCTGTCGATTATGATGAAAACTGATGGCATTACAGCCACACAAAATTAATGACTTGAGCTTAAAATATGGTAAATTAATTTGCTACATAAAACAAAATGCTTTTAAGTGTAAGCCATTAATAAAACGCGATATATAATACAAAACCAATTTTGAAGCACATAGACATAATTTAAGCCTTTCATTACTCGTTAAAATTACAAGAAAGCTACCTTTTATATGAGGTTTACAACACAATTAGTACACTTTAATCTGTACATGGTTCATTTTACCTCAATATTCTCTTCCAAGATAAATAATGTAATATTTAATGTAGCATACCTTATTTCAATTATTAACATGTTAGATAATTGTATCATTAAATATATAACAAGGTTAAATGCAATATTATAGGACTATTTTCTATAATGATTAAAGTTTTACTGAAAAATCATATTTCAATATAAATAATTATTGCAACTTCAACCATCATAATGTGTGTACAAAATCTTAAAATCAATCTCCGATTTCATATCTATATTTAACTTTATCAATATTAATGTTCATTTAAAGTATTGTATGCTTGATTTTATACGGAAATAGACTGAGAGATAATATCCTTGTGACGCACAAGTTAAAAATTATATTGCATACACATATTTTTAAGTTGC
This sequence comes from Octonoba sinensis, assembly GCA_038502835.1. Classification (NCBI taxonomy): domain Eukaryota; kingdom Metazoa; phylum Arthropoda; class Arachnida; order Araneae; family Uloboridae; genus Octonoba; species Octonoba sinensis. The sequence goes on along the minus strand of CM076602.1, from coordinate 43,587,996 downwards.
AAATAATCTAATTTCAGAAAGCGCTTTGAACACCTGTGATATGATTTATTAATGCTGTAAGACGGATTTGTAGAAAAAAATATTTTTTATAGAAGAGATGGGCTTCAAATTTACATCTCCATTACCAGAAAACAAGTACGTTTTCGCGCAACAGGCTAGACATGAAAAACAATTCATGCTTAGGAAAATAGTTTCTGCTATTCGGGCTATAGAGCTCAGCAAAGCAGGTAAAAGTTCAGCAGAAATGGTAAATTATTATTGAAGTCATCTTCCAATGTAGTATAACAGTAAATAACCTTGCAGTATTACATTTTTGTACTTGGGAGCCATAGTACACAGTCCGTCCCGCAAAAAAGGTGACCGATGTGAAATAAAATACAAGATGTTGATTTTTAGGGTGTGCATGCCTTTTTTTAAAAAAAAAGTATCCTTGTGAGTCAATACATAACTGGAAACGTTGGAAAATTGTTCAAAACAATTTTTATACTCAACAATTGAAATTGCCTGTAGGACCGTTGTTGCAGACTTCCGGATATCGGGAATCGTGGTAACCCTACACTGTGCAATTTTTCTTTCTTTGTAAAATATTTTTTTTTGTGTGTGTGTGTGTTTGTTTGTGCTAGTTATAAGTGGAAAATATACTAAAAAAATTCTTATTTAATTCAGAAAAATAGAATTCGAGAAAATATGACATTTTGTTTAAAAACAATACTGCGCATTTAGAGGTAACAATAATAATTTTTTCGTATAATCATTTTAATAAATGAAACAAAATCAATAACAAATAGGTATGCATTATAATCATAAAATAGCACAAACACAGTAAAACTTATTAAAATAATTAATTTTATTATTATTTATAAATTTATTAAAGTTAAAATTTGAACATGACAATTGCACATGATGTAACTAATAATTATTAGTTACATCATGTGCAAATTTTTATTTTAATTACCAATGAAGTTTAATAACTTAAATGAAAAATTTAAACAAGAAACCTAATATCTGTAGAGGGTCTATGCGATAATGTTCGTTTCTTCTTTGGCTGAGAGCGAATTGATTTAAAAAAAAAATTCCTAAATAATAATTTAATCGGCTACTTTACGCTAATTTGTTATATATTAATAACAATAATATTCTAAAAGATACGAAATAAAGTGAAATAGAACAACTAGTGACACTTGTTCTTGTTAATACAGCGAATAATGCAGGAGCATAAAAATTACTACCAAATGCACATTGTTGTTTTAAAACAACAAGTAAAAAAGGAGCCTTAATATATATTTTCCCCGTAATTTTTTTGGACAACTTATATTTATTTTATTTTGAAACAAGCAATTAAAAACTTTTTTAAAATAAACTTGTTGTTTCAAATTTGTCGGGAATAAAATTAAGAAGTTACTGTTTTTTACAAAATCAACATGTCTTACGATTTTGTGAAAAATGATGAGCCTTGAACTCAGTTTACAAGATCTAGAGAAAACTATATTATTTACTATGATACAAAATAAAACGAAAGAATGCGCCACATGTTGAAAATTTTACAAAACAAGAGCTTAGTGAACGAAAAATAGAGGTGTTGTGAAAAAACAACACGGCGCAGTGTAGGGTTAAAACGCCGTCTTTTCATCGTCATTTTTATTTTGGAAGATAACAAGAAGTCGCACGGAGCCAAATCTGGATAATCATAAGAGTGGTAAAGCACAACGACACCACTCAGCCAAGAAATGTCAACATATCTTTTTGTTGCCCAAATTTTTAGTCACAATGCGATGCACAGTTATTCTAGCAATTCCAGTGAGCTCCTATATTATCCTGGTAGATGCACAACGATTATTTCAAAGAATTTCAAGACTTTTCGAAGACTTTCTTTGACTCGGAACTCTCGCTGATGCTCCTGAGCGTGAATCGTCTTCAATGCTCTCTCTGCCTTCACGAAATCTCTCAAACCACTTAAAAACGTTTCTACGGCTCATTGCTCCACTACCATAAACACGTTACATCAGTTCAAAAGTTTCTGTGGCACTCTTACCCAGTAGGAAGCAAAACTTAATGTTTCCACGCTGCTTCATAGCTCTTTTCACTGCCGATGGTTACTGTTAGTTTTGTCTACTACGGGCAGTCTCTGTGATACCAGCGCTCTTCCCTTTAAAACGACCGGTAGTCGAATTATCACGCTACTTAATTCCTGCATCAGATCTCAGATGGCAGTAATGGTTCCGCGAACATAAAATCAGTCGCCTTTCTGTGGGACGGACTGTGTATCTTAAGTCCATTTTTCAAGTTTACACTTAATGGGGGGGGGGGGGAGAGCTTTACTTATCAATGCGATATTTTTACTTTCGAGAGCTCAAACTTGAAATTTTTTTGAGACATAGAAAAAGCGCGATATATCCGAACGAGCGATATATCTAGGGGTTACTGTACTCTGAATAGTGACTTCCAAGAATGTTAAGATGTTCAAACAATACGTATGTTTAGCTTTGCAGAAATGAACTTCCTTACTGTAAATCGGGATTTGAGGTGGGATTTGATAACGACATAAAATACAGTAAAAGTCCTCTAAAATAACATCCCTCAAATGCGTAAATATGTTCGAACCTCCTCTTAGACGGACAGTTTTTAATACCCCTCCAGTTAAACTATGAATTAAAAAAAATCTTTTGCGGATACCTTTCTATTACGAAGAAGTATTTTTATCCCAGTGCGCCCAGAAACCCCCCGCACCTGCCATTTTCTGGCCTATCGTATTTTTAGATGCCCCCGAGTGCAAGCCCTCGGGAGCAAATGGGGTTCCGGGAGAGCTCGACCAACCGCAAATTTATGAAAACCATTTAAAAAAAAAAAAAATACAGGTTATTGTAAAACACTAAATCACAGTAGAATGCAAAACTTTAAGAGTATGCATTAAGCGCTATATGACATGTGACAACAATGAAAAACCGTGCAATACTATAAAAAAGTACCAAAATCAATCATACAATATCAAAACAATGTGAAATGGTACACTCAAAAATATACACAAAAACAAAGGAAGATAATAGCCAAAACTTAGACAAACACTAAGTTCCCAGAAATAGATACCCCTCGCTTGATAAATGCAAAAACAATGAAGCAAGGAGGGAGCGTGCATGGGGATGCTGGAACGCGTTACAAATAGCTTGAATGGGTGAAATTTGGCTGCTAGCCTGAATATGATACTTACTGGTCAAAGGGCAATAAAAAACATAGTGGTCAGGCGTACCCATCGCTTCACAGGAGCAATAAGGAGAATCAGAAAGAGTAAAGCGATGAAGATAGCTCGGGAAAGGGCCATGGCCAGAAACCAGGACTGTTTCAAAACGTTGGCTGACAGTTGGAGAAAAACGAACGATTGGAAAGAATTAAAAAACCTGCGACCAGTATCCGCCTCGTTCCAGCGGCACTGCCAATCCTCTCTAGTTTTAGCTCTAATTTGTTGTATGAAATTGGATTTAGGAAGGGGAAGGGCCGTGTAGGGTAAAAATGCGGGATCCTCAGCTGCCGTACGAGCTAATTGGTCAGCTTTGTCATTTCCCACATTCCTTGAATGACCCTTGACCCAGTGAATTGAAATTCTAGGATTCGAAATTAGCATGCTTTGTACTGAATTTACTAGAGGACTGCGCTGAAGTGGGTCTTTGATAGAAAGAATAGCAGCCTGACTGTCTGAAAATATTTGAACGTTAGAGGATGGAATTGTGAGCGACAGGTTCGCCGCTGACTTAAAAATTGAATTACCAACAGCATGCCTCATTGCACACTCCCCCACTGCACGGTGTCCCTTGTACTGAACCACCGCCGAAGCCACGCCGACGGGCATTTTGGATCCGTCGGTATAAAAACGATTAAATGATAAAGATGGGGGGTCACGGTCAACACTGCAAGGATAGTCAGAAATTTGCACCCACGAACGCTGAAACCATTTTGGGGCCGCGTGTTCATACAAAGAGGGATCGAATGTTACCCCATCTAACACGATGGTCCTCCTCTCTACATAGAACTGGGTGAGCCAGATCTTCTCCCTTATCGTCAGGTCTATAGGGGGCACTCCCGCCAGAATGTATAGTGCTGAGTGGGGGCACGTTGCGTACGCCTCGGTTACTGAGAGCAGTGCTCTGCGTTGGAGAGTGAGAACCTTTTTAGTCTGGCGGACTGTTAGAGGGCGTCCCCACAGTCCGCATAAAGGAGGGACGTCTCAAAGACCTGTTTATAGATGAGGATCCGTTGGCGAATTTTCAAGCCCCAGTTACCGCCCGCGAGACGCTGGAGACCACTTTGAATGAAAATTGCTTTATTCCTTATGTAATCAATGTGTGCTTCCCAAGTCAAAAATTGGTTAAATACCACGCCCAAATATTTTAAAGTAGGGCTTCGTTTAATTGATAAATCACCGATGCGTAAGTATGGTGGTCGCACCAGGTCCCGCGGTACCTTGAAAACCAATACCGTTGACTTGCTGCCCGAGGCCTCGAGGTCGTGCTCCCTCAACCAAGCATCCAGTAAAGAAAGAGAAAAGCGATTATTAACCTCCAGCAGTTGGTTCGTGCGGCCATGAATTAGCAGAAGAAAGTCGTCCGCGAAGGCCTGTATTTTAGTGTGACCGGGCCAGTCAATGGAAAGGAGCGATGCTGCCACCAAGTTCCATAGCTCCGGACCACTACAGGAACCCTGCGGGCAACCCTTCCACTGTGATGTCCAAACGCAGCCGGAGGAGTTTTGAGCATAAACTGTGCGTTCGGATAAGAAACTGGCAAAAAGGTTCAAGACAGCCGGGTCGAAATTACACCAAGACATATACTGTAGAAATTTTACCCAAGGGAGATTGTCGAAAGCCGACACTGCCGCCATTAGGGATTCAGAGCTGATACCTTGCAATAGGTTATTGTAGAAGTGAAGAAGGGCGTGCTCGGTAGAGCGCCGAGGTACGAAGCCAAACTGCAGTGGATGATGCAGGTTATTAAGGGATAAGTGGCTCTGAAGACGAAAAACATTAGTTTTTCATGAATCTTTGAGATTGTGGGGAGAAGGACTATAGGCCTGTAGGAGACAAAGCTCGAAGGGTCCTTACCATTCTTTAAAAATTAAATGAGAACACCTTCCTTAAATGCTGGAGGGAAATAGGCAAGCTGTAAACATAAATTGAATAAGGTACAAAGGAAATCAGGGAAAGTCGAATGGAAAGTTGACCAAATAACTCCGTCCAAGCCGTCACGACCCGGGGACTTCTTGCGTGGGAGGAGGCGGACCGCCCTGTCAACCTCGGGCTGCGTAAAAGGTGCGGATACCCTCGCAGTGCTGATTTCTGGTTGAAGTGACTTAGGGGTAACAGTAGGAGCAGGATAAAAATGATTTAGAACAGATTTACAAAAAGTCTCCTCTGAGGTTGAGGAAGGAAAACGCTCCCTGATTGATGCGGGAGTAAAGACTTTACCAAAAGATACGCGATACGGTTTGCCAAAGGACTCCGAGCAGTTTGTGCAGAAACGTTGCCAGGCCGCTCTCTTTGTTTCTCTTCGATCTCACTAGTTTCTGGAAGATGGCCAGGGCATTGCTGTACGCCGTTTTGTAGGCTGGCTTAAGTAGAGGGTCCGCTCAGCGTTGAAATCTTTTACGAGCAGCGTAGACCCTCTTCTTATGAATAGATCGAGAGTCATTCCACCAGGTGGACGGGGAATGTGGTGCGAAATTTTTTTTCTTAAAAGTTTGATCCGCGCAGCCCTGTAAATTTTCAGTGAGGCCGGTGTACAGCCTGTCCAGGCCTTCCCTAGTTTTAACAGAAATTAACAATGCAACAAAAGGATAAATCTTATTTGATATTAACTTTTTAAATTTATCTGCATTATAATTTGTCTTATATCTTAAGAAACGCGAATGTGAAAACGGAGCGTCTAAAACAATTTTAATGAACTTGTGATCACTGAGTGAGATCTCTTCAGAGACCGACCAAGACACCGGCACAGGCAAAAATCTCGCCAGGGTCAAGTGGGGCCAGCCCTTAGCATGGGGCGTCTCGAAAGTCGGGGGAAAATTTTGTGAATTTAAAACCATTAGGTTATGTAAAGCAATAAAATCAAGAAGACTCTCTCCCCTTTCCTCATTTTTCCTGTATCCCCAACTGCGGGAACGAGCATTAAAGTCGCGCGCGAGGATCACAGGTGCAGAGGAAAGAGCCAGAAGGAAAGTGTTCAGTTACGACAAAAGACGTTCCAGGAGCTCAAGGGGGGAAGCGTATGCCGAAATTAATACGAGAGGGCCGTCCTTGACCATGATTTTTGCTGCGACGAAGTCATGTGCCTGGTACGTTGAATAAGGACAAATCACACCAGAGGGAAATAACAGAGCTGCACGACCACTGCCCGACAGAAAACGGCCCCAGCCAGAAGGAATACAAGAGACCTGACCGTGCATCAGGTATGGCTCCTAAGCCAAGATTACATGTACTTTGTCCCTGTTAGCAACTACAGAAACATGGGAAGTTGGTGCTCTACCGCGCTGAAAATTAATTTGGAGAAGACTAAGTGCCGGGGCCGTCGACGTACAGTAAGTGGGTGGAGCAGCAGTATTACAATCGGAAATACACAAATTTACATTACATATATTATCAGAGGATGAACGCAAAACAAAAGAATCAACAGAATTTAAATCGATTATATCCATATTATTAGCCATAATTGATATTACGTTTCAAAGTATTAACAAGTTGCTGATAACAAATACACTTAGAGGCAAAGGAGGGGTCATCCACAGGGAAGTTAGAAGCATATTTGGAATTATGAGTCAAACAATTAGTACAGGTTGGAGACTCGGCCTTGCATTTTTGGCCGTGGTGAGATTCGGTACAGAATGCGCAATAGTGAGTTTTTTCTGTGCAGTTCGCCGCCGTGTGCCCGAACATTTGGCACTTGTAGCAGCGACGGACTCCCATGAACTCCTTGACCGTGTGAACATCCCAAAGGAAGTTCACACGCGGAGAGGACATAATTTTATGAAAGGCGGGAGGGGAACATTCAATCACCAGGCTGACATTTGAGGCCTTGCCACTCAGTTTAAATTTGAAACTGAAGTCCTTCTCCTCTACCATGCCAAATTGGGTCTCAAAGGCAGTGACTACAGTCGATCATTGTACATTCGGGTCGACATTACGGACAATGATATGAGGCAATTTTTTCCTTGCCACCCTGGTGCGGATCATGGCCCCCAACTTGGGATGATCTTACAGGTGGGCTCTGAGAGACTCTGAATCCTCAACCGAGGGGACGTCCACGGCCAGACCTCCCTTTCCCACAGAGCAAACTCTAGAAACCCTAATACCGTCCCGCGTTGGGTCGTAATTATGTTTCAGTACCTTTTTGAGATCCCCGGAGGTTACGTTTGGTGTATCCTTGCGAGGGTAAATTAGTACTGTGCTTTCACTGCGCAAAGCTTGAGCAAATGTAGGAACAGCGGGGAGATGGTTACCATGCACCAACTCCGTTTCCTGGACCAACTCTTGGGAAACCCGGTTTGTGCCGACGAGAGGTGAGAAATCCCGTTCCAGGGAGTCGACCTGGACACCAACATCGCAGGTGACTCTCGGAGGAAGATGAGGGGAGTCCCCCGCCTCCATCTGAGTACTCTGATCTTGGCTGGAGGCCCTTAAAACTGGATCCTGAGTGTTAGCAGAGTGGGATGAAGACGACGTGCGAGAAAATTTATCCTGCAGGATATCCAACACCGTGATTAACTCGCTCCTCATCCCCGACTTAAAAAAAACGCGCTGATTAGGATCCTTAGATTCAACGAGTGTTTTCAGGAACCCAAAGATCTCCTCTGTTGTGTTGACTACGGACACGTAGTCCAGGGCAGGCTGACTGGAGCTATGAAAGAAGCGTTTTAGCGGGCCAACAGTTTTGACGTTGGACTCCCCACTACTTGAAATCAAGTCCACATTTGACGGATGGGACTGAGAAGTAAAAGAATTTAGCGCAGTGGGAGAGGGAGAGTCTCTACGTACGAGAAGTTTTCCCGCGAGAGTCTGCGGAGTAGAAGTTATCCTGTTTAAAACAATTTTATGAGTGTTCCTACCGTTCTTCGACTTTTTCGCACTCATGTTTGCTCGGGAACACAGTAAAAAAAAATATTCAAAACAAAATGAACAAATAATATGGGCCCTAATGGCCCGCTACTCAAAATTCACCAAATGTCCTACTTTTGCCTTTTTCATTATTTCAAAAAAAAAAAATCCAACAAAATTCCACAAAAACCCAAACATCAGGAGAACTAATCAAGTTATCCAAAATCTGACGGCACTGTACTGGCAGGAGATTTTACCCTGATTAAAATAAGTACCTACAACATGGGGTAAATCCTAAATTTAATTTTCAGTGACGTCACAACTCATAATTTTAACACCAGTTAGGCTTCTCATTCTTAACCTAATTAATTTAGAACCCACAAAATTTAAAATTCTTAATCCTTACGTTAATGCGAGTACAAAGAGTACTCACAACACCCTCCAAAACCAAATTTAAGAAAAAAAAATAATTAAATAACTTTAACTAATTAAGCAAATATCTTCAACTGTAATTACTTCATCAAAAAAAAAAAAAAAAAACTGACATCACCTGGCCCACGTGAAATCTCCTGCTGATTACAATGCTGGGTCACACTTATATGCTTAAATGATTTTGAAATTATTGAGTCCTCTCAGAGGGCACCAAAGTACACCATAGTAATAGTTTTCGCGGGCAAACTATAGATGACTCGGAAGCACCGTCTACCCGAGGCGTCCCAAAACTACAATAATAAAACAATTGCAATTAAAAAAAATAAAAAAAAAATACCTCTTATACCATCCGTAAATATGCAATACATATTTCGAAACACAAAAAATAACTCTATCATTCAATATATGATACCAATTTCTATCTAAAACACAAAAATAATTACAGCTTGACAAAATTTCACAATGCTATAATAAATGTAAACACAATGTTAAAGTTGGAATCGAAACATTCAAAAACTAACAATAACATAAATTACGAACACCAGGTCATAACTTAACCAACCAGGACTCGTATTTTTATCCCACTGGTCCCCGATGCATAGGAGTTCTACTGTAGTTGTGAAGTGAAATAAATCTCGGAATACTCGAAATTGGAACACTTTCACTACGACTTGCAATTTTACGATTGACTACCAGATTCTATTATATTAACAACCCATATGACATCTCTTGTACTGAGGCATATTTTGGACTCTCTACTACCGTGCTGGACATCATAGCTCGTTTTTTTTTTTTTTTTTAATGTTTTTTTTTTCTCATTTTTTTTAATTTTATTTTATCTTCTTTTTTTTTTTTGGTTGCGGGGAAATCTTTAAAGGTTTTATTTATAAATTTTAAAGGAGCATTTCACACATTGTAGCTTAAACCAACATCACCTTATCTAGAATGGGCTCCTTAATGTAGCAAGATAACTTGTGATTGTAAAAAAATAGTTTTATTTCTGGAATTCTGGTACAATGTGCACTTTAAAGATCGATCGCTTTTTAACACAACTCTTCTCCTACCTAACTACATGAAAAATTAATGTCTGGCAGAGTCCGACGCACGGTTATACGTAAAAAAAGTACTCTTCTTCAACAGCTTACATTGGTGTAGTTGTCTTCAGCAATATTTTACCTTCAGTACACGAAACAGAAATTCAATCTTACATGGCACGCGCCTTCCATGAGAACTGCGATTGACGTAGTTGGAGTATCATGACGATCAGGGGATTAAACGTTTGGTTTGATTGGCAACGGGTAGGAAAAACGATTGAGATCATTTTCCATACTGCCCTCAAAAGTGAAATTCAGCAAAACTGACTTAAGGTAAAGTGCCCTAAAGCTGACGTCCTCAAATAAAAGATACATTTAAGATATTACCAATTTAAAGAGATTTAAGAGGTGATACCATTCAAAAAGAAAGAAAATCTCATTTTAAATTATTTTAGGGAATTGGTAATACTTTAAATGTATTTTTTATTTGAGGGTGTTAGCTTTAGGGCAACTTTTCCTTACGTGTCTACTTTTATGTTTTTGAGCAAGAAGTTTTTACTAAGAGTACTTTCTAACACAATTTATGTAAATATTATCTATTTTCAGTAGTACGTACTTTTTCAGGCCTTGGTAGAGTAGTGGTTAGAATGCCGAACTTCCAATCGGTTGGTCGCTTGTTCGATACCCGCTGAACACCCACCATGTACACTTGGGGATACGTGCATGTAAAATCCGTGGGCCCGACTACCCCGCGATGATACGAATAAATACCACGATCTAACGGCTAGTGCGAACAAGGAAGGAGGCTGGAGGATAAAGTACGCACTTGTTAATATTTGTTTTTCACTACAAAATGCATGCAAAATAGTAATTTAACTACATAGCTTTGTTTTATAAGAGTATGCATAAATTCGATTTTTGAGAACATCTGTTCTTATGATCCAAAATAATAATTAAATTTTTTAAAAAAAATTCAAAAATATATTACAGATTATAATTTCAAAATATATGTCGATTTAAATCGGTGATTCACAAAGTTGCCAGGGCTCCGACCCATCTAACAAAAATTTTCAACCTTGGGACCCACCTTTTAGCTGTCTTAGAGAAAAGAAGGCATAAATATTGGTAATGCTCAGATTCACTATTGGCGAGTTGAAATAAGAAACACAACTTTAATATTTTTTTTTATTACTTAAATACCTACACCTTCACGGTTTTTTCTTTCAAAGTTATTTCAATGGGAAGGATGTATTTGTTTCTTTATTTCTATCCATTAAAGTTTTAGCATCAACTTCAACTTTAATTACCACTATTCGCAGACTATTTTTTTAATTCATGTGTACAGAAGCGAGGGTCCACTCAATATTTGCTCGCGACCCACCAGTTGGTCGCGATCCATTGTTTGGGAAATACTGATTTAAATTATGTAATAAAAATATGCATGTTTCGAAGCGACTTCGTTAAAAAAAAATGAGCAGTCTGATAAAAATTTCAATAGTACTTTTTAAACTTATGATTAGTAAGCATTGGAAATAAATAAACTTCATATAACACCGAGAAACCTTTAAAAAATATCAAAACTATTCAGACTCAGAGTATCGTACCAAGATATGAAAAAGAAAATGCACTGCAATTCTATACGTATATATATACAGTTGAACTTTCTTAATACGAACACAGTTAATAATAAACCCCTGCTAAAACGAACATTTTGTTCATCAAGTTTGGTTTATAATTTAATTTCACTAAATATCTCACGCATATTACAAAAGCTAAAATACAAACTTCGGCTCAGACAAACAAAATTTCTGGCCTATTCAGGAAACATTTTCTCGATTGCTGTATAACTAATTTAAAAAAAAAAGAAATTGTTGTTTATTTTGAGTCATTCTAAACCACCAAGTACGCATATGATAAAATTTAATGTACCTAAAAAAAAAAACAAAAAACAACTAACCACTAAGGATTTTTTCTAAAATTGTCAAATTTTAAGATATAAGTTCACTTTTTCTCAATGTAGTAGTAAGATTTAAAAGTGTATAGTAGTAAAAATAAATCATTTGTTTTCACTATTTATTTTACTTTGTATTATAAATAGTCGTGATTATTTTTAGAATAAAAACATGCATTTCTAATAGTTTTTTTTTACACAATTTTACGTATTCACGGTTGTTGCGAATAACGGCTAATAGGAACAAATTCCCGAATTTTTGGTATTTCGTATTAAACGAGCTCAACTGTATATATATATAGTAAATAATGCTATATCATCATTTCAAATTTATTTATTTTGTCTAACAAGAACGTGATCTTATTTGAACATATTGGTCAAACTGGATACCTTCAAGCTGCAGATGTCTTCTAATGGGTTATGATTAGGATAATAATGGACCTGTTTGATATCCAATTACAATCTTTAGTAGTACATGTGAGCTGTAATCCAAATAACGGGTTTTCATGTTTCTTGCAGAACTTGTCATTGCATTAACAATGTAATGTCTTTCTTTATTAGGATCGTAAATGTGTGTTTAGCTAAGGTTTTCCGTTTGTACAGAATATCCCAAAATAGAAAAGGACATGAAGTTTTTCTGCCATCCGTAATTGATTTTTCTTAGAAATTTACTGGTTTCCGTCCAGACAATGAGATCTGCATTTATTTAAAAAAAAAAAATTCTCCATAAGTTCCTCCATAATTCCTGCCCCTAGCACATAATGAAAGTAATAAATAAAAAGAAGGATAATTTTTTAAAATAATGATGGCAATTTTATTTTTATTTGTAGGCGAAAACATTTTTAATTTGCCAAAGGTAGAATTGCTCAACAGATTATTTATTCCTTGATTTTTGAAAAACCACGTTTAAGAAGTTTTTATTCATGCTAACAATTCTACCAAAAAAAGTTTATTTTAATTCACTTAAAAATATGCTTCAAATAGTGCGTTACTGTGTAATAAAGAACTACAATCTAATATGCATACGGTGTACGTTTTTTAATGATGATATATGACTGCTAAGTGGAATAAAGTTCTCAAAGCGATGGAAAAGAGAACAGGCAGGTAGTGTCTAATGAAATAAAATGATAAAATGTAGTTTTATGCTCTTTTCTTAATACATTCCTAAGGAAGAAATATTAATCATAAGAAATATCTGATGAACTTTTTACTCCGTAAATTTTACAATAGCTTGGCTTGTAGATTTATTGTTATAATATATTTATGTAATGTAGATTTAAGGCAGAGCCTGCGGTACTTCCGTCTTTCTTCCGTAGTCTTAACATGTTCTGCTAATTCGCGAAATCTAAAATATTTTATTTGTTTTTTATAGAATTTTACGGGTTAATATTTTTGGTCATACGTGTTTATTTTTGTTACTTTACGGGCCTTGTGTATTTCATTACTGGCAATTAATAGAGACGAAGATGTTTATTTTCGGTCAGTTTACCAAATTTTGTGTCTTTTCTTTCGTTCAATTTACAGCATGTTGGGTGTTTCATTACTGTGCATTTAATTTTGTGATTTTGAGTAAGAATTCCAGCTAAATTGAAACCGATTGTAAAACAAAATCATTTAAAATATTTTTTAGAGTTACACATACTTGGAAAGCTTCAAACTGTACAAGTCTAGTAGAACTAGGAATTGGCTAATAAGTTAGACATTGAGTGGTATATGCCAAATAGCGCCCCAATGCCTGTGACAGCTCGAGGACTATTTGCATTTCCTGCAAATAAATAAAATCTATTTTTTGAATGAAAAAGTGCCAAATTTCTTTTATAAAGTAATGCATGAATTCAAATTACGTCTTGAACTAATTTAGTGCTTAAAATTGTTTGCCAAAGTGATTTTTTTTTTAAATTTGTAATACAAACCTCGTTAGTAAACCTCGGTAACCCACAGTAAAACCTCATTAAGTAGTCACTTAAGGGGACACACATTTTTGACCACTTATGCGGAGTGACCACTCAGATGGAGGAAAAAATTAAAGAGAGAGAGAAAAAAAACAGCGACTAAAAATCACTGAAATACATTAATGAATAGCTGAAGAAAGCGGTGAGAAAAACAATATTTTAGGAAATCAATACTTACAATTTAGTAGAAAATTAAAAAAGAATAAGACAGGGGAAAAATCTCATTATAATTACCATGTTTTATTTTCTCTTACTTTGGTACATTAAAATAATTCATCAATGTTGATTGATGAAGTTGTTGGTTATTAGAGGTACTAGGTTACTAGGTTTCTCTAAGTAAGGGTAAGGTAAGGTTGGTTACTAGGACTCTTTTCTAACATACTTAAAGCTTTAAATTATGCGTCTGTTGCACCTTGAATTAATGTTAAATGCTGACGAACGTTCTCCAGGTATTCGATTGTTTCTGTCCTGCTGGGTGGAGTTTGATTCATATACTGAACATCGCAATCATAATTTGAACTGTTATCTTTTTCTTTTGAAAATTCAGAATTCAAGGCTTTTACAGTTGCTTGAAAGCAGATTGCGATGTCGTTATCAATGTTGACAAACTCATTAACATCATTGACGCTGCACCCCTTTTCATTTCCGATTTCTAGCAAAGTTTCTAGTGGTCTTGGGTTGATGGTTTCTTCTTTGAAGTTTTCTTGCGATTTAGCTTTTGCTATAAAACCTGCATGTCGAAAACAATTAGAAACAGTATGTGATGTTTTTTTTCAACGTTGTTACCGAATTGCATTTAAAACCGAAACCTCTAACTTTTCGTTCCTATCTAAGGCTTTTATCAGGTCCTTTACAAGCATTTTTTTTTTTTTTTTTGTACTTTTCGTTTAAAGTCTCGAGTCATGCCTTGATCTAAAGGCTGTAGAAGTGCGGTTACATTTGGAGGAAGGAGAACAATTTCAATTTCTTTTGAATTTTCGGGTTGATTGTGGGCTGTACAATTATCAACAATGATGGCAACCTCTCTTTTCTGGCGCGAAAACTGAGAATCCAGTTTACGAATATGTCTTTCGCAAACTGTTGTTGTTATCCACGCATTTGAATTTGTTTCGCATTCAACTGGCAAGGATTTAGCAATTTTGAAGCAGCGTGGATTTTTGCTTTTGCCTGTCACAAGTGGTTTTAAATTTTCTTTTCAAGCAGAACTGTCAACCCTTTGTTTCCTTGCTTTTCCAGAAGTGCATTTTTTACCTTCAAATGAAAGAGTTTTATCCTGCAAAAGACGATAAAACAAGCCTGTCTCCTCTAGATTGTAAATAACTGAGGCATTAAACCTTAAAAAAATGTCCTTGAGAACACAACACTTGTTCTTCCAGGTTTCTAAAGCGCTACTTTCAACAGATGCTGCTTCTCCGCAAACTGTTTTAAAGGAAAGACAATGTCCGTCTTTAAAACGTTCCAGCCAATCATTGCTGACGTTGAAATCTTCAATGTTTAACTCCTCAGAAATTTCCAAGACTTCTTTGAGAATCATAGCAGAAATTGGCATATTTTGCGATCTCACATGTTTTAGCCAGCGAACTAAACTTTCTCCGATTTCGTCATACTCCGATTTTTTTCATTTGCTTTCTTCTGTCCTCGACGTCAGCTTCTTCAATGATTTCTATTGACGAAAGAATATTATTTAATGAGGTTCTGGGAATGTGGTGTCCTTTGGCAAAAGCTGTTTTGAGAACATTTGAATTTTTGAAAACTGCAATCAAGTCGTTTTTTTCTTTAAAAGATAAAGAGGTAAGTTTCCATTTTCTTGGCATGTTAAAAGCTTAGTCGAACCACGAAGCTGCAAGAGAAAAAATTAAACTTATAGCGGAGCTCACTCGCTTTCAAATGAACTCACACTCAAAATCGATCAAAAATGTTCAAAGAAAACGTCTAGACTAGGCAGAGTCGCAGTAAGAAGTATGCTTTGAATGACCTGCAGCGAGGAGCGATATTTCAAACAGGACCAAGATTCCAAGAATTGAATGCCCCCAAATGGGTGAGATACAGCAATAGAAAGCTAATGTTCCTTATCGAAAACTCGAGGACGATTGCACTATAAAAGTCTTTGTTCCCCAAAAGACATTTTTTCAACGCACCTGGAATTCTGGCCACATGGACGAGTTTATGCTTTCCGCCTTGTCCCTTTATCCTCTCATCAGTGTACTGCATCCTTGCTAATCCTGTCTCCTGTGTGTAATGCGAAAGACACCTCCTGCCAGTTTCTTCTGCTTCTGAAGCAACTACACATTCTTTTCTAACCAAAGTTTTTAAACTAAAAATTTGGGTTTAAGAAAGTGACCCCACATGGCATTTCTACCAAGTCTGATGTTAGTATTTTCTGAGCTCCGATAGGAAAGAATTTTAGAAAACAATTTTTCGTTGACCAGTTAATCGGGGTAGGATTAAATTTGGTGACGAGTAAAGGAGGGTTATTTTATATTATGGTGAATAAGACTTTGTCATCGGGATCAAAGGAAAACGACCACATAAATGGAGTGACCACTTATCCGGTTGACTACTTATTGAATATTTACTGAGGTAACTACGGTTATCATTTATAATTGTACGATGATATTTTAAATCTTAAAATACATTAATGAATAGCTGAAGAAAGCGGTGAGAAAAACAATATTTTAGGAAATCAATACTTACAAATTAGTAGAAAATTAAAAAAGAATAAGACAGGGGGAAAAAATCTCATTATAATTACCATGTTTTATTTTCTCTTACTTTGGTACATTAAAATAATTCATCAATGTTGATTGATGAAGTTGTTGGTTACTAGAGGTACTAGGTTACTAGGTTTCTCTAAGTAAGGGTAAGGTAAGGTTGGTTACTAGGACTCTTTTCTAACATACTTAAAGCTTTAAATTATGCGTCTGTTGCACCTTGAATTAATGTTAAATGCTGACGAACGTTCTCCAGGTATTCGATTGTTTCTGTCCTGCTGGGTGGAGTATGATTCATATACTGACATACATTGAATGTGACTATAATGCTTATATTATAGTTTACAAGAAGTAAATATATTATAGATTCATCTATTGATCATTATCTCTGAACATTAACATTCCCTGCAGAAATGCCTGTCGTAGAACGTAACATCCCTTATATGCACTAACGTCTGTTACACGACACATTTAATTTTTAATAACTGTAAAATATGACTAAATTTTTATTTGAAGATTCTGATTAATTTCCTGCATGTCTTCTAATACTATTTTTAAGTTACTTAAACAAATGTACTTAATAGATTCAAACTTTTACAACTAATGATATCATATTGAAAATGATGTTCCATTTTATGTAATATCCGTTACAGTCAAAGAATTTTATTTTTCTACCTCAAAAAACATAAAATAAAGTTTTAAAGACGTACATTTTCTCTTCAGCATTAGTTTATTAAGGAAAAAAATATTTTGATTCTGAAACATTATTATGCAACTCATGATATGTTTTAACTTTATTTTTGTGTATATATGCAACGTCCTTTACTGTGGAATTCACCTTGTCAGAAAATGTTTCTGTT
The DNA here is from genome assembly GCA_038502835.1 of Octonoba sinensis. Taxonomy (NCBI): domain Eukaryota; kingdom Metazoa; phylum Arthropoda; class Arachnida; order Araneae; family Uloboridae; genus Octonoba; species Octonoba sinensis. Next base: position 43,570,982 of record CM076602.1, on the reverse strand, counting down.
TTTATTTCACTGAAGTTTTCGTTAATCTCCTGATAAAGTTTTCTACTAAAGTTTACGTATTTCTTCGGAAATGAAGTGGAGAGTGATGTTTATAAGTAACTTTCTAATTCCAGATGAATTCGAAGAGATGTTTACCATTGGCTTATGAATCCAATATGTTATGCAATCGATTAACGATCGATACCACTCATTTATTAGGTCAGGAAATCAATTACGCAAGACAGACTCGACAGATTAATCTGGTATTATCACACTTGACCTTTTGAGCATACAACAGCAGTACCTTTCAATCTTATATAAGTATTTATATGCACTAATAAGATGGCGTTAATAGTAAAATACAAAATATTTGTACCAGAAAAATGTGTATCTTGCGTTTTTGGGCCTTCTCTCCTGAGCTAGTTTTTTGTTTGATCAAAAACAAGCAGATCTATTTTAATTACATAAATGTTCTTTCCGTAAACTATAGATTTTTTTTTTCTTTTCGGACATTGTAAAAATTTTGCATTTAGTTGCCATCATGTTTGGTGTTTAGTTGGTGCAAAGTAGAAAATTATTTATTTTTGATATACCTTTTAGTTTAATTCAGACATCTTATATATACGCCGCTTAAGTGTCTGTTTGTCACCGATAGCTTATTACGAATTTCTTACTTCAAGAAAACTGCATCGTGCTGCCATCTACACAATTGTTTCTATAATGAAAACGTTTTTTATGGATGAGAACTTACGGCGAACTTCTACAAAATAGAAGTTTGCCAAAAGCTTAGAAAATTTACAGCAGTGTAATCGAATTTAATGTAATCCTTCTTTCTTTGCTTTAATTTATTTTTATCTTCTGCGCTTTATATATATATTAAAGTGGCAGCGCTCTTTTTTCCAGTTTCGTTAAAACTATTGTTTTGACAAAGATTACGTTAGATATAAATAAATATTTTTCGCAACCAATTTGATTATATAGTAAATAATATTTTTATTTTACAGATAACTTAGATTTTTTTTTCGGTAAGAATATTTTTCCCGAAATTATTATATGTTTATTATTTATTCATTAAACTTTACTGTTCTACCTGATAAATATTTCTTTGATTTGACGTGCATTTCCGGTTACTGGGTAAATTGTATGTTTATAATAACTAGAACAGCGGTCATTTCGTATGACCGCCGGGCTTACTAGTTTATTATAACTGGAAATGTAAATAAATATGCAAGCACACACACCAAAATGTACAAAACAAAAATGCACAAGACAAAGTTCTACACACAAAAATGTACACAGAGAGGGGAAACAGTTCTAAGAACTAATTATTCTAGTTTTTAGTTGCACGCAATATGCAAGCATGAACAATTTACCCCTTTAGCCAGACCCCCTATACTAAATGCCTTCCGATATGAGAGAAAAACAGCCATGAAAAGTTCTCCGCTAGGTGGCGCAGATAACCTGTTTTATAAACTTTAAATTTCTTTTAAGAACTAGTTAGATTTTAATCAAAATTAGGGTGCATAGCGTTGTGCCGTACTGCTCTTCAGATTCAAAAACTGAAAAAAAAATCAGTTTTCATTAATTCCCTTCCGACGAAGGATAATTACGAACGAAGTGGATAACAGCTTTGTCTAGACAAGGTAGTTATTATTTTTCTTACTCCAATGTGTTTTATGGAACTTTAAATGCTTATTATTTTCAAAACGCTGCCGTTTTATTCGTTTAACATGCTTTATTTTCGATATCACAGATCATGTTTCGTTTCCGTATATTAGAAACGTTCGGGTTCCTTAATTGTTTTAGCCAAAATTCAAAAATATGATGGTTGTACTGATTCAAATAAACATTTTGACTTTATACCACTCTTTGATTTCTTGGCTAATTTAATTAATGGAATCAGTGCTACTATTTCCTATTTTAGAGTGGATATGTCATAAATGCTTTTATTTAAGAATAACAATACGTTAAGAATTTCAATTTTTCAGTTAGAGTAAAAGTTTGCAATCGGGTGGTACCACTTGATTTTTTGGCGATTTGTTTTGATGCTAAGATGTGATTAGTAAAATGTCCAGTGCATAACCAGAAATAAAATTTTATCGCCAAAATATAACGCCAAACTAAGGGATACCCGATTCTACACCGATACGGTAATTAAATTAGTTTAATTTAATTTGAATTTAGAATAATATTTAATAGACATTCTCGCCAAGTTCTGGTCGCGGTTGTTTGCCAAGCTAAGCAGTATTGCAAAACTGCAAACGGGAATGGCACCAAACAAAACTCGCCAATTTTTCGAAGGGGCACCCGAAAGTAAATTTTTACCTAAAAGATTATCTAGTACGAATTAAAGAACTAATTCCAAGAAAAATATTATTATTATTATTATTTTTTTTGATATAATAACCTGCAAAGTGAAAAAAATAAGGATTCCAATATTTTATAATTTGAATCACTAGAAAAATATTTTATATGAGAACTTAAGAATAACGTATTGTGCTGTCTTCAATAAATTCATTAAATGACAAGTCAAAATTTGCTTTTTGGAAGATTTTGTTTGCTGATATGTTTAAAATTAAATAGTTTATGTAATTTAAACACTCATTTCCTTAATCTTTGCCATATGTATCTACTTATAAAAGCAGTATTATGAGTAGGGAACTAGCGCCCTCTATATAGAAAGTTGCGGCTAAATGTGTATGGATTTTATGCCAAACGTCATTTTATTGCTAATTATTTTAGGGAATATATTTGGGCAGCTAAACTTTGAAGATTAATATTTCTCTTTTCAAATCGTGTACAGCCATTTGGCGTAATTCAGCGTCGCTTAAAGGGTGCTTTCACAATAAAGGCAACAAAAACAATATTCCTGTCTTTTCTCAACTGCGCAAGTGCAGAGCAGATTTTTGCAGGCAAAAATCTGCTCTGCTGTTGCACAGATGAAAAAATACATGTTTTCTTTTTTTTTTTTTTTTTTTTTTTTTCTTTGTTGCCTTTGATATGAAAACACTCTAAATCACACTGTTGTTAACCAAACCACACATATTTCCCGGACAAGAAGTATAAATTGATCAATTGCGTAACGTGCCTTGTATGTCCCCGGTACTGAAGAAGTTTTGATCTAAGAAGGCACTTGCTACCTTGCACATACTATCACCGTTAGCCAGAACTAAATATAAATACATAAAAAAGAGCGTCTTACCCCAATGGGCGCGGGTACATTTCGCGGCGGAATTGCGCCGAGCTCGGGAGTTTTGATCGAAAATTTAGTTATTCAGTTAAATCTCAATAAATCGAAAATTATTTAATTTTTTAACCAAAACTTTTCGTATTTTATGTTGAAATATATAATATTATGATTTGGTTGTAAACAAAAAATAAAACTTAGTGGATAAATTTATAATAGTATCGTAAATATGAATAAAATATTTTGTTTAAAAAATAGAGCCGACTTTAAACTATAAATTGCGCTAAAAAGTGAAAAATAAACTAATTTTTTAAACAACATTGATGTGACTTTTAAACATAGTTTTAGAAGTCGGTGCGAAATTAAGATAGATGAAATCTTTTGTAATCATGAATTAATTTAAAATATATATATTTTCCCAGAATTAGCAACAGTTATAATATGAAGTATCAAATGGTGTAATGGTAATTAGACCCATAATTTTGCACCGACTTCTAAAACTATGTTTAAAAGTCACATCGATGTTGTTTAAAAAATTAGTTTATTTTTCACTTTTTAGCGCAATTTATAATTTGAAGTTGGTTTTATTTTTTTTATAAAAAATATTTTATTTTTAACTTTTTAGTGTAAATACATTTTTTTATATAAATACTCTATTTTTTAAGAAATCTATGTCAAAGGGCAAAGCTTATTTGAATAAAGGACACTAAAAACTAATCATTTGTATGAAAAATTCCGTTTTGAAGTCGATTTTAGCAAACAATCTGATTGGATTTAATTTTTGTCTCAGAAAAGCCTTTAGTCAAACGTTTGCTGTAATTGCTTTTAATATTATAGCACAATGGCAACTAACACTTTTTAAACAACGACTTTTATAATTATTAATAGTTTTCCCAACAAAGAAAAATAAAGCCAAGCCTTTCCAATTAAAATAAAAAATACTAATTTTTCACCCGCAAGGTTTTTTTTAAAAAACAAATGTAGTCAGACTGATGTACGATATTTAAGTTAGACGACTCTCTACCGATTAAAGAAAAAATCGTCAAAATCGGTTTATTTAGTCAAAAGTTATGGAGGAAAAAACAAAAAACACACTACATTTCTGCCCATTAATTTTGTTATATGAATTGAATATGGTCAAACGAAGGTACGGGACCTATGGGAAACCACCCTCGATCGATTAAAAAAAAAAGTTATGTAAATCGGTTCATCCGGTGCGAAGTTATGAGTGGACAAACAAACAAAAAAAATTACATACATACAGTATGAATGTTGCACCTCCTTCCTTTGTGAAGTCGGTTAAAAATGAAATAGAAATATATAGTTTTAATTTTTTCGAATTATATTATTTACAAGCATTCTTAAGTTATAAAAAAATGAAAATAGCAATCACGAAACTAATTAGCGCTATGGGCCGTCTGCTGTGGTTTTTCATATCACTGCAAAAGTGTGTTGAATTGCTCAGTTAATTTCATTTTGTAAAAAGAATAGCAAAAAAATGTGTTTACCAGCCTACTACTTCTTTCTCTAAAAGCGATACAAAGAAACCATGCCGTTACACTAACCCGTACTAATACGTTTCCCGCACTCAAGTATCAATCGTCAGAAAACGTACTAGTACGTGTCCCGCACACAAGTATTAATCGTCAGAAAACGTACTAGTGCGTGTCCCGCACTCAAGTATCAATCGTCAGAAAACGTACTAGTACGTGTCCCGCACTCAAGTAATAATCGTCAGAAAACGTACTAGTACGTGTCCCGCACTCAAGTATCAATCGTCAGAAAATGTACTAGTACGTTACCCGCACACAATGTGTCAAATGCGATATCTTCTACGCAGTAACACAGTTTCTGGAATGTATCCTAAATGCATAAAAAATGCCATGAATATTTCACTTCATTTTTTTTCCTTATCAAGCTTTAACATTAACTCTGACACAAAAAGCACATTGTATAACAACATCTGTGTACATAAAGATACTTTTCTGAAAAATTGTAAAGCCGATGTTCGCTTTTCTTACTAACAATATTATTTTAAAATTGCTTATTTATTTCATAGCTGTATATGTAAAACCATACACCAACAAAGACAAGAAAAAGAAAATATACATTTTTCTGTTAAATGTAACGTAAAGATTTGTAAGCAAAACTAGAAATATCGAAGTAAAATTGAACATCCCATTAGGTTTGCAAATTCAAAGAATTGAAACAATTTCTCTCGTCCTCTATCAATACAGAATCGCCATTTTTTTTCTTAAGAATAAAGTCATTTCAGTACTGTAGCACTGATTGAAATTTTGAAAGGTAGTTAACGTTTCCTATTTCTGAATACATAATGATATTGAATCTGTTGTTTAAGCATATACAGAGTTCTGAAGGAATGATGTTAAAGTCATATTCAATCACAAAAAAGAGCGACATGAATATATATTTTTGAATAAAGTTTGTTTGATTTCATTTGATATTTCAAATCTCAAAAAATATTTCAATATTAGAAAACCAATCTTGGAAGAAAATTTGTTTACATTTTATTTATTTTTAAATCTAAAACGCGATAGGAATAACTTGTCAAGAATTAATGACTTCGGTTTTCAGAACTTAAAATAATCTAGGTTTTTCAATTTATCAAATTATACTTTTAAGATTTATTTTACTTATATTTCAAGAACTAGTCAATGTAGTTTTAATTTATCCATAATTACGTAGATAATACCGTGATTTTATATCTGAAGGATGTGCAGGTGACTTCGATATAAAGTCACCTGCATATAAGGCCAACCCGCATTATAAGGCCACTTTTCTAAAGTCCCGGCTCATTGGATATCAATAAAGGTCACCCCACTTACAAGGTCTTCTTCGTGAAGTCCCGAGAAGTGACCTTATATCGCGGTCATTTATCTATGTATTTGGTTTAAACTTAACATAAAATCAAAAAGATCAAGTTCTTTGAAATAAATATATTTAGTTACATATCAGTTGAATAATTAACCGCAGGTCGAAGAAAACTGAAAATAACATTCCATGACAAGGAATAGCTTCTCAAAGTGAATTTAAAAACATCAACACTTCAGAAAGAATGATCCGTCTTTCAGAGTGTTTTGAAACTTGCATACCAATATTCAAGTTCCTTCTGTTTGTTATTTAGAAGTGATACTTGCATATTTCCTAAATACCGCTGACTTCTAGCTCGAAAATAATTTTTTTTTCGAAAATATTTTTTTTTTTTTTTGGGGTGTTATCGACTGTATTTGGTTTAATTTTTTCTATTAGACACATGTCTATTTTAAATTAAAACCTTTTGAGTTATTGCATTTTGATTAAAAATGCGTTTTAAAGGTCATATTATAAAAATTTGCTTTTTGTTTTATTTGCTCTCTGTAAGGCTTGATAACTTGAATAACAGCAATTAACACATATTTCATGCTTAATTCATCACTCAGAAAATCTGCGATTTTGATTTGACGCTGGTGGTATGATATCCAAAGTGGTGCACAAATCAGAGGGGATCTTGACCGTCATCTTTAGTATTACATTTATTTCTCCTCGCTTGCTTTAAAAAAAAAAAACTTTCTTTAGACTACTGCGGAAAAGCATAATTCATTAAAATATTATTCCATATGTCTTACATCAAGAAGTAATGTGATTTTAAAACTATTGTAAGAATTATACATTTATTTTTATAGCTTTTTTATTTTGTGTTATCTCTGCGTGTTGATAAATTTATGACGATTATATCTTACAAAATAGAGAACTTAGTTGTTTTCATTACCCTTTTTTAAATATTTTGTACAGTAAATTTATTTAGTTTTTATTTTCTTCTAAAGTGATTAAGTTCAAAGTTATCTCCATGTACATTTTTCACCAATATTTTTGAGCTAGAAGTCAGCGGTATTTAGGAAACATGCAAGTGTCACTGCCAAATAACAAACAGAAGGAACTTGAATATTGGTATGCAAATTTCAAAACACTCTGAAAGACGGATCATTCTTTCTGAAGTGTTGATGTTTTTAAATTCACTTTGAGAAGCTATTCCTTGTCATGGAATGTTAAATTCAATTTTTCTCGACCTGCGGTTAATTATTCAACTGATATGTAACTAAATATATTTATTTCAAAGAACTTGATCTTTTTGATTTTATGTTAAGTGAATTAAACTCTTCCCTGAACATTGTATCCAGCTAATGAAATAAATGAACCTTGTGCACTAGTAAAACTGAAAAACAATTATTCACGTTAAGAAAGTACAAATGAGCATTAAAATGCAGACATATGTTTCCGGATTGCTTGGAATCCCTTTTTCAATGCAGTAGTGCATATGTCTGTATTTTAGTGCTCACTTGTGCTTTCTTAACGTGAATAATTGTTTTTCAGTTTTATTGTATATAGCGTTAATAAGAAAAATAGATATTTCATATTCTGCGAAAAATACCTAGAAATATATTTAATCAACATTGGCTTTCTATATTTCAGTTTATATTGAACATTTTCCATTTCAATATTACCTAGACTTTGAATGACTGATAACCATTGTCAAAACTCTAAAGAAAATCAACTGTGAGCGAAGCAGTGTCCTCGGACTCTCTCGAAACTATCAGTGCTTAGCAGTTTTGCACAACAACCTTTCTCACTATATGCTGACGCAACATAGGTTCAGTTTCCGAATAAAAGGATACGCAGATAATGGATAAATGTGTGCTGTGAGTGTATTCGACTTTAACAAATGAATCTCTCCCAGACGCGATTTAAATGCAATGGAATTGCAGGGTTTCGTTACAGATGTTCAAGCAATAGTACTAGTTGAACATCTGTAAAACTCTGAATAATTCAGAGCTACGAAGATAGGAATGAAAACGTAGACAGGTGGTACGAAATATGTATGTAAAGTAAGTTTGTTATTGATAGTTCAAAATATGGATTTGAAGTTAGTAATATCGTCCTCCGTCGAAAATAGAACCAGACCTCAAAAACACAATATGGGAGAAAGTCTTTTATGTTTTGCTAAATACTATTGATTTACACTCGCATATTACATTATACTCGAAACATGTATGGTTAAGTTAACTGGTTGCTTTGTGTAGTCTAAATTATAGGTTTCATAACACTTATTTTATATATATTTTTTTCTAATTTGGGAAATCTTAAATATGTTCCACTATTAATGGTCAATGTTCTGAATAAAATATGCTTCATTATTTTTGCACAATAAAGATGTACTTTCTTTAAAAAAAATCGGTTTCATATTTATATATTCGCATACATGAAAAAACATAAACGTTCGCAACTTGTATCTAAAAAAATCCTTATGGTCTAGCCATGAAATTCTAATAACATTATTTTGCCTCTTCTGGTTCAAATTTTCAAAAACATATATTGGCTTCTATAAATCTCGGTCGATATGATGTTTTGAGTGTTGTATTACACTCCTGCCTTCATATTTAAAGACAAAACAAAAACGGTCGATGTAATTTAAGGTGCTCACAATCTCCAAAAAAGTACTGTTTTGATAACATTAAAAAATGATATTGCTTGGCAGTGTCAATTATTTCTATATTAATATAACATTTTAACCAACTATATTATAAAGCTTTAAATGAAAACATTTTGTGAATGAATATTTAGGGGGAAAATAATAAAATCTACCGCAGTAAGCAGTGTTTAAACACCATTCAATATAGTAAAAATTAGAAACGATTTGTTGAAGTTGAAAAAATATGCTATTTACAGTTTGAAGCTCTAAAACTTACCTCTAAGTCCTAGTCTTTTTCGGTTGGAGACCCATAAGCTCTTAAGGGAAAAAGTGAAATGACAAACGATGATTAAATTGCAAATAAAAATTTAGACGGAAACAATTTTTACTGTTTCTAAAGAAATAAATCTTTATTCTTTCGCCCCATTTATTTTATTTACTCTTTTGTTGCAGGAAATAAAACGAAACGAAAAAGAAACGAATTAACTTTTATACGTTTCATCTCTGTGGAGATAAAGTGTGTAATGAAGCGATTTGTGATAAATAAAAGTTAAAACTATTTTCTTTTATTTTTGAATGGATGTTCGAAAGAAAGGAATAAAACTTTAAAATTGCAGAGCATACTATTGTTTCCTCAGTTTCGATCCAATCTATATATTCACTAATGTGTTACCAGTAAAAAAAAATTTCAAAAAAGTATTTTTATGTTTTGAGTCAAAAAGGTCTGAAAGAAGTTCTGAGTTTGAAATTCTGAGTCTGAAAATTTCCAAAATTAGAAGAAAAAAAAGTGTTATGCTCCTAATAATTCGATTAGAACAGAATAATATTTGTTATGGTGAAGGAACCTAAAAACAAACACCATCACTGAAGTTGATTAATGGCAAATAGTTTATTTACTAAAAATGTATATACAGCGAAACCCCGCTACCCTTATAAAGTTAAAATTGTCAGTAAAATCTGAAAAAGTAATTTTAAAAAAATCTAAAATGCCAAATAAATTATTTCCAAACGAGTTCAAAACAAGCATGATTTCTCGGTTTTTTTTCTTAAAAAAAGCCAAACTGGCAACCCAGCTGGCCCCTGGTGCCGTACGAATAGCGGGACAAGTACGAATGGCGTGTTGAATTTCACTTGAACAAGTTGGACGAATAGCGAGTTGTACGAATAGCGAGGCAGCCGAATGGCGGGGTCCCACTGTAATTTAAAACACGAAGATTAAGAAAATAATATCCAAACGGTGTTAATTGATATAATCATTTCTTTGTTATTGCCTCTTCAGAATTGTAATTTTTAAAAAATACAATCGAGTTTAAAGGGACTCTTATTTTTGAGTCACTTTTTAGTCTATGTGCAGAAGTATCCAAATATAATTCATTTTAGACAACCGTAAATTAAAGCTGAAAACAAACTCTCCGTAAACTTGATGCAGTAAATTGAAAAGGTATGTATACGTAGGTGTGTAAAAAATATATTCTATCACGCAGCCAGCAACCGTGCTGGATTCACAATATGAGGGAGCTGGTTATTCTATTCACATATATCAGCTGATGTTTAAAGAATGTCAGCAAGGAAGCTATGAAATAGATTCGGTGAGTATGACACATAGCTTATAAATTCAAAGTGGGAAAAAAAGTTAAAATCCATGAGAAAAATTGCAAGGATTTGGTCCTTAAACCCGGAAATCCTTCTTAGCGTAGTAAACGTTTCAGTCCACATAAAACAAAATTGAATTTTTATTCAAAATGACAGTATTTTATCGTTTCAGATTTGTTGTCTTAGAGAACGTTAAAAAATGAGTTTCATCAATACTTTTGTATACATTGAAGAAAAAATTGTTTTACCTCATATGTTTCACATTGCTTTAACGGGATAAAATAAAGCTGCAAAAAACGAAGTGAAACGAAAACAAGCACCAAACTTAAATTTATTTTTTTTTGTTGAAATATGTAATACGTTTTGAATCAAATAGATATACAGTCGAGCCTTGCTATAGCGAACCCGGGATATAACGATCCCCCTTTTGTAACGAACCTTACATATGGTTCCAACTGAAACTTAATATCATTAATGCATTTTCAAACGTTTTTAACGATCACCAAACGTTAGAAAATCGGCTATAGCGATCCAAAATGTTAAGTCTTTCATGTGATTTGTCTCAGCAACATCCCTTGCCATTGTGCTCTAGTCTAGTCAAACACTATTTTTTTACAATGGTATATATAAAATCCAAAAGTTTACCGCCAATAATATATTTTTTTTTCCTTCTATAGATAAATAAGGTGCATTTTAAAAATTTGTTTATTATTAAAAACCATATTAAAAGTTAATATTTTACTCCTCTACCCTGATTATTGAGAGAAATATGTTTCTTATATAGAAGTATCTTTGTTAACACTTTTTTTGCAAAATCGGATGTAGCGTATTCTCGGTTATAGCGATCTCCGAAGTCGGTCCTTTGAGGGTTCGTTATAGCGAGATTTGACTGTAATTTAAAACTGAATATTTTCTTCCATTTTCTGGTGCTAGATACGTAGCTCACATTACAGACACAACTTAACTTTCACTGCATTTATAAACAGTGTTTTAAAAAAAAATAATTTTTGTTACTGTTTAGTGGCATGAAACTAGAATACCTCATTTTGATATTGTTCTCCTTTTGTTAATACAGAACAGTCTTCAAAACAAGAAAAAAAAAGTCTTCGATAAACTTGAAATTTGAAAACCAGTATTTGTAAGTACAGTTATTTAAAAATACGTTTCAAAATTACTACAAAATAAATACTAATTAGTATTTAGCTATTATTTATTAATATTGCCAAAATTTCAAGATTTTTAGCTACAAACTAGTTTAGTGGCAAATATTCGTTTTAAAGTGGAACATGATTGTCTCTATGTTCTTAAATCATTACATGATTACATGTTGAGAAACATTTAAAGAAAAAACATAAACAACTATAAAATATGTTTCGCCCATGTTCATTGAGTTTCAACGCAAATGAATGTAACAAACACAGCTCAAAAAACTGCATTCATATTCTAGGCACTCGCTGCCTTTATTTCTTGGCTTCGTAACTAGAAACTATCGATAATAAAATGTTAATTTAAGAGCTACATGAAAATAATGGAAATGACGTGCTCCGATGTTCAGAGATCGGTTGACGTATCAGTGATGGTGGGCATTAGTACCTGTTAAAATTATCGGACTATAACTCATTGCTGTTCCCTGTAGTGATGCCGAATTTTTCTGAGAATTAAAATAATGATTTTGTGAACCAGAATATATTCCTTGCGAGCACGTTATGCCATTATTTGTCAGCGCAAAGTACTTAATTTGAGCTTTATTGAGTCTTTATTGTTTGGTGGTTCTTACCGTGGCCAACAACAGTTCAATAAAAAAGTGTCGCGCTTTTTTAGATACCCCATCATATCATCGCCGCATTTACATGAGATATTTTTCGTCGTCGACACGATGGCTCATTAGCCTTTTCAATTTATTGCTCGAAAAATTCATCGACATCTTTTATACCACGGTTTTTAAATTACATTTGAATGAGAGCATTTAATAACTGCAGCCACTGCTGTGAGGAACATCTAATTTTAAACTTCGGAGAGGAAACTATTAGCAACCAAACTTACTTGTTGTAGCAAAAATAGTAAAGATATTTTATACATATGTTTCGGGGTCGCAATGGAACTTTTTTAAGGCAAAAATGTTGCGAGCTTACGGACGCTAAGAAGAAAACGGACGCTCACAACGAAGCTGTCTTCGTTGCAACAGCACAGCATAGCCTTGAGTGGAAAATGGTTCCCTTTAATTGTTGGTCATAAATCACGTTCGCTAGCTCAAAAATTTAATCAATAATTAAATTAAAATACGCTTTTTTTAACACGTAGGATGTGCAGTGAACTAATTTGAAACACCCAGATTTTGTCAATTTCGTTTGCCATTCGATTTTATGAGCTAATGGAGGTACCATGGCACTTCTGGTAACCTCCGCTCGCACGCCTATTATGTGTCCTCTATGATGATGTGTATTCTTTCAGTTTTTGTCTAGATTCCTTGATAGAAACGTGGTTTGTCTTCTCAAATTCATCAACTAACATATTTTCTGCAATCTGAAAACGTAACATCATATTTGAATTCATCATATGACAAAGAAATATTTGAGTATAATCTAAATTATTATCAAAAAGCAAGTACTTTTAACTGTCAGTTTTAGCCACGTTACATCTAAAAATTGAGTTGTGGTTAGTGTAAACAAGCTGGAAACAATATGTTGATTTTGTTGATAAATGCCTGTAATCGTATTTAATATTGACCTGTGAATGCATGTAAACTGAATATTTTTTCAACAAACTACTTGTTTATTATTGTTGTTTATTGTCATTACTTAACTTTAATCCAATTATGTGAGTTGATGAAGATAATCACGGAAATGCATATGACCTCATTATATGCCTCTTTTATCAGCTACAGTGTCCGTAAGCTTGATCCTTACAAACCATTGTCTGATCTAGTAGTGAGGGCGAAGGACATTCAGATAATCTCCTTCAGTTAATAATTTGGCGTTAACCTATCCAAAAAAGGAAGATTTTTAGCTTCTTGGAAAAACAAAAAAAAAAAAAAAGTTGTCATATCAAATTTAGAGTTATATTAGTGAAATGGTTAGCCAGAAAAGTAATTTGTTTTATTATTGTTAATGTATTTTTTTAACTTGCTGTTAAGTCAGAGGTTTTTTTTATGAATTCCGCGGGAGTGCAACATTTTATTTACAACGAGGAATATTATGATGTACCTTTTATAGTCATAGAATTGTGATATAAATATATTTTAATAAGTGAGTCCAATGCAGTTGATAAAAAATGTTTCTTTTAATTATTTATTCATTTCTTTCATTAGAAACAAAATGTGTTCTAGATTGCAGATAGAACATGATAATTCTCAATTCATAACAATAAATTAATAAATATTACTTGGCATGTTTATAAATGTCGTTTGATGGAAATTAAAAAAAATCATAAAATTGTTCTGTAAGCTAAAAAATTCGAGTTCAACCAATCACCAAAAAAATGACAAAAAATAGTGAAATTTATCTATAACCAACACTTTGTACTAAAGTTGAACCATTATAATGGTTCCTAATATTACAATCATGGTGAAAGTGAAACTGCACCATTATGATGGTTCAACTTAGTACCTTGTAATCTCTTGTTAACAATCTCTCAGCAATAATATCTTTCAACAGATTGCACTGTTTTTTTTTTTTAAACAAAACGCAGTTTACGAACATATTGCGCTGATTCATTAAAGTAAAAAAAAAATCTTTGTTCTAAAAATTTAAAAGCTTTTTCAGAAAAAAAGTTGCACATGGTTTCACAGATTTTAAATAAATCCCATTGCAAACCAGGAGTATTTTTCTAATCTTAAAAATACGTAAACCCACATTTGGAAATATTATATATTTAAGTCCATTGTGTACCGGTATCTCTTAAATATCTACAGGTGTCAAGCCGTTTTGAGTAAACGAATCTCTATCCATAAAGTCTCGATTACAGAACTTTTTTAAAAAATATGTCAAAAGAAAGTGATACAAAATACAGCTTCCTTAGTAATATTTTCTTATAACTTCTTAAATAATAAATATTTTCTTAAACTTCTGCAAAAAGATAGTTCTATATGAAATGAGTTTTACTAGGATGCCCTGTTGAAATAATTCCATTAATCTCTTTCAAAAAATTGCACTGATTTTTTTAAAACAAAACGTATAAAAGATAGAATTTCAATATTTACAGAGCAATTAACTTCGTAATGCCTACTTTTATAAATAGATTTTAAATAGCATGCACTTATGGATATCCATACTCCGTACTCATTTTAGATTCACGTTTACATTAGTTACGAAACTCTCTTTGAATCCGGAGAGAATTTTAAAGTCCTTTATCTACGATTCATCTTCTATGTGCTCTTATCGTCTGACTATAAATCTAATGGATTTATTACGAGATTACTTCAATGACTGCTGGAAATGGAGTTACAAATTGATGACTTAGTAATGACTTATGCAACAATCTTAAGCAAATTAATTTAGAAATGTATTTAGTAATTAATAATGCAGATTGATTGCTTCTAAAAGCAATCATAGATACAGAAACTACTTCGATGTGAATGGCAAATCGAGCAACTGTCTCGATTAATGTCGAAAAAATAATATACACGTACACTCAATTAAAAACGTTTCCATTCTTTAAAATACTACAGATGCTATGCAAGTTTCATGAAAGTAAAAAAAATAGTTAAATTATTATAATTTAAAAATAACAAAAAAAAATATATGTTTTGGAAATTTAGGAGAACTAAACTTGAGCGGCAAAATGTTCATCCATAACTTAAATAGGTTGTTTAAACTTTATACCGGAATTTATTCATTTCATTTTTAATAACTAAGTTACTGCATAGATAAACCAATATAGCGAATAATAGCTAAGTTAAACATTAATGGAAATAAAAACAAAATAAAAAACGTTTGTTAACAGACAGAAACGTCATAAAACCTCTTTTACCATGAGTTACCATCTAATCACCTTCTTTTTCAATATTTTTATCATCTGCTTAAAAAAAAAAAAAAAAATACTGAAAAAAAAAAACTCGCAATGAGTTTTATCCATGATTTTTTAATGAAAAGATTTTTCATAATGTCTACCATTCTCACGTTTCGTTTTTTTATTTGGACAATTTTTTAATTAACATTCAAGAAACTAATTAGAAAACAAACATAAATAACTAAATTATTACTAATAAATTATTTAATGCCAGCTTTGCCACTTGCGATAGAATGTGTGGATAATACGATTTTATAAAATTTGATTTAATCAGGAAAATGTCACATGTTTAATATAGACGCTACTAGAAAATGTTCTAACATTAGCGCCTATGGTCCTATAGCGCCTATTTTAACATTAGCGCTTACATGCAAAAATGAAGCAGATTCTGTAAACTCTGGGCATTCTGAACATTCAAGTTCCTATGAGCAAGCTTATTAGAAGGAGCTCTTGGTGTGAAATATTGATTTGAACAATTTTTGTTCATCTTTTAACAGTTCAAAAAATTTTAACATAACATCTACGGGGAAATTTCCCTCCCATATGAATCCTAATCTAACCGGCGGATTTGCTTGCAACAAACTTAATCGGAAAGATGTTACGATGTAGAATATGTACAAAAACGAAGTTCAACAAGAACCGAACAAGCATATTTTCCTAGGAAATTTTTGTTGGGATTTTTAAGGATATCTCTCAATGAATAAATGAATGAGTGAAAGAATGCATTATTGAATAAATGAAAGAGTGGAAGAATGAATGAATGAATGAATGCATGTGTGAATAAATGATAAAATAAATAAGTGAATAAATGATAAAATAAATAAATGAGTGAAAGAACGAAAAAATGAATAAATGAGTGAATAAATATTTGAATGACTGAATAAATGAATAAACACACAAATGAGTAAATGATGGAATGAATAAATGAATGAATGAGTGAAGAAATATGCATTGTCCGTTGAGAAAGAGATATTTGAAGAAATTAAAAACTAAAGATAAATGAGAAAAAGAGAGACAGATATAGCTAGATTTAAATTTGACTTTGGTGTATACGGGAATGAAGGCTCATATAGTTCTAGACGGAACTTCTTGTTGAACATTCGATTGCGACCAAAATAAAGATACACAACTTGACGTTATGCTGATTCTACAAATGAAATTTCAACCTTATGTGACTAAAAGGTTTTGAGTTATGCGTGATACATACACATACATCCGCGAGACAGTTATCACGGAAAATCTCGTCAAAACGGACTCAGGGATGATCAAAACGGATATTTCGGTGGTCCATACGTGCGTACATATGTGCGTACAGACGGAAAAGACTTTTAAAAAAACAGTCAAAATGTATTAATTTGTTCATTAAAAGGGAAATTTAGTCTTACATTTGAGTGGGAAATTTTTGCGAATCGAATACTTTAATTAAAAACAAATAGACAATACCTAACTCTCATTTGACTGTAGTGGTTCTAACTGAAAATTTCCAGTCTATAGATTTTTGTAATATTTTTGGTAGGTATTATCGTTTAAGACAACACCATATAAATAAGTATCATCTTAAAATTTAACAAATTGAAATTTCTTCATACAAAGAACGATATATAGAAATATTTGAAACTTATCTTGTTTGCATTTTTACAAGACTACAAAACAGTACCGATTTTAGAAAGAAATGTCTAGAAGTTGTTTTTCATAAGAGACACAAAAATAACCCAAAACAAAATTTGAAATCAAAGGAGCTTGTTTCCAGCGACGAAAATCGAATCTAAGATGGTAATATCTACGAATTTGTAAAGAATATTCCATTAAACATTCTCAGAATTGAAGAAAATACCTGAATATAAAATAGCTTTGAATAGCAAACATGTTTCTGATGAAACTCGAATAGTAAAATTTTCATGCTATGTTTTAACAAGGAGAAGATGCGATACTTCGTTTACATATTAGTGGGGTTATTTTTATTTTTACTTTTTTACTTCTTATGATGTAATGAGAAATCGAAATATTTTTCTGAGCAAGTTGGTAACATCAAAGCCTAAAAATGAAAATTTATCGAAGTGTAACATTTTATGTTTTAACTGTAATTTTTCAAGTAGGACTTAATGCAAATGTATCGTAACAACTTTGTTTTTAAGAAGAAATTCTGATTTTTTCCCCTTTTTTTTCGCCTCTCTCAAATTTTCTACAAGAAAGAAAATGTAATGCTGAAAAGCAGTGAATGGAATTATTTCTTACAAATTTTCTTCACCCATGAATTCCCAAAGTCTATTATAATGAAGGAACTGCAAAAACCACGGTTTTGAGTTTCTGCGCTCCATTTTCTATGTACTTGTTCCGTTTTCATGCTCCAAAACGTTTTTAATAAATATATTTTTTTTCTCCTCCTTTGTTTATTTATTTTATCAACACTTATAAATGTGATAAAAATTTTAAAAGTTGTTTAAAGACTTTAATACTTTTATAATAAAAGGCTTTGTGATAGAAGATGAGTACACGGAAAAATCAATGAAAATAGAGCATAAATTGTCAAAACAATAATGCAAATAGCTATTTCGAGACTATAATAGAGTCTCTTCATCAGTTCAAGAAAAGGAAAGTACTCAACACACAACTTTCTACCCGTTCACTTACAACTTTCTTGTGTGTTGAGCACTTGTCTTTCTTTGCACTGATCAAGAAGCTCCATTGTAGTCTTGACATAGCAATTTGATTTGACAATTTGGGCATTATTAACGTTGCATTTCCCTGTACGATAGTATTTTGCTCCAGTTTCGAGCACAATCTCGTTGCTCCAATGTGACACGCTCCTTTTTGTATCCCTGATTATAACAACTATATATCGCCAAATTTCCTTTAATTTGAACTGTGGCGAGAAGAAACGCAAAAATACAAATTTCGCCTTCCGGCGTTTTAACGCTGACAACATAAAAGCAACGAACAGTTTTCGAATGGAAACTCTTCCCTGTTGTGTTGCAGCTTTTAAAAAATTCTGAAGTTGTGTTTCCGTGTTTCTTTCCGGATGGAACTTATTCCTTTGACTTAATATGGTTTAGTGTCCTAGGTTTAGTTCAAATTTTTGTTAAATATTCTTTTTTAACAATCCTGGTGTAATCCGGCGTTTTAACCCTGACAACATAAAAGCAGCGATCACTTTTCGAATGGAAGCTCTTGCCTGGTGTGTTGCAGATTGTAAAATGATTCTGCAGTTGAGTGTTTCACTGTTTCGTTCCAGATAGAACTTGTTAATATGTCTTAATATGGTTATTGTAGCAGATTTAGTTCAAATGTGTATTAACTATTGCTTTGTAAAAATTCTGGTGTAATCCTATCCTTTACCACAGAACTTACGCACATTATATGTGAAATGCTTTATATAATTTTACTTCAAAATCAAACTGAGCGCATCCTATGAGAAAATTACCAGGGAAATATTGGAATTGACCGAGCGTAATAAACTGTAGAAACCTAAATTTACTTCAAAATTGAAATATGTTGACGTACAACTTAAAAAAAAGAAAATTTGAATTCAAGTGATTTGTTCCTAACCTTCGAAGCACTTTTTTCGAGTAATGAGAAATTTTGATAAAATACACGTGTTTTCAGTAATAATAACTGCGGAATCAAGTGCAACTTAAGGGTTTTCATAACCTTTCAACGTAAGGTAATATTGTTGCAAGATTCACGATTACTCTAAATATTTTATTGAACTCCCTAATGAATGTTTTTCACTTATTAAGTTACGAATGAACATTTATGTGTATTATTCACTTTTGAGTGTCATGAACTACAAGATTTTCAGTACATTTCAAAGTTACAGAAAATGCTAACTTTTTTGTACACAATGTATTTATTTTAGAAAAAAAATCATTTTTAAGTATTAAAAACGTTGCAAAATAATAGATAAACACTTATAAAGGTAGCTTTTTGTTCATAATGTAGCCCTAAATGAATATACAGAAAAAGATTTATTTCAAAATCTTGACACAATTTTAAAGAAAAACAGGTTTTTCGTTAAGACAAAGAGATTTTTATAAGACGTGGAACCATAGAAATGAACCATACTAAATGGCCAAGCCTATTTTGCCTTCATTGTACTTAATTTTCACTTTATTTTAGACTTTTATTTTCCTATGCTCGATTTTACGTTTTGCAAGATTTGTAGGTTGGCATATACCTTAAAATTAATTTAACAATGCCACTCTCACTTAAATGAAAGAAGTAAAACTAATACACACCAAATTTAATATACAATGTTATATTTTCATTTTTGTAGTAAATATGTATGTATACCGACTTCGTAAAGTGTGTTTCCCAAATTTTTCATAAATTGCTTTATGTAAACGCATTTTGTCTGACGAAAAAAAAAATACGCAAAAGGGCTTCAAAAAACAGCCACTAACTGCGGGAAAATAGTTGCATCAGACCCATGTTTTAGTATGTTATAAAACACAGATGTTCCCCCTGATTTTTTTATTGCTATACGTATCGAAACATATCTTGTTTATCTTTGGTTATCCTCCGGTCTAGTTGTCATGACTACAACTTATTTTTATTGAACAGCTATTGGCACAACGGGGTAATTGCATCTAAGGATTTGGCCTTTATATGCTTGAAATATTACTGTAAGCTTTTTTCATCTGATCAAAATTAGTTTCAAGTGGAAACTGAATTTATATTCTTTACTTTGAATATTGTCAAACATCATGTCAACAAATCTACTATTTAGGAAATTCACATTTCCTTGCAGTTTAAAGCACGCACAATAAAATAAAAATTGGGGGAAAAAATAACTGTAAAAATTCAAATAAAAAATGACAATTGTAGGCAAGAAAGCGATTTTCTCAGGTGTTCCCCTGTTAAATTTTAGTACAGAGAGGGTCCGTCTGAAAACGTGAAGTAGCGATTGGTTTTCAGTACAAAACGTTTAGGATTGCATATTAGCGTTCTTAGTCATACCATTTTATTCAAGTCTAAATTCAAGCAGAGGACGAATAAATCAAAGTATACGGTATAGTATGTTTTGATTTTATTATATTGTCATATTTCTGAAACAAAATTGCCTTTAAAGAGATCGATGGAAACAGGATACAGTAAGTCGATTCTAATGTCTTTTTTTACGTTTTCGCTCTGGCTTTTTCGCCGGAGTTTGGCAAAATCAAACAAGGTCCAAATGGCCATCGACTCAAAGAATTTTGTTTTTAAAAGGAAGGATGTAATTACCAATTGATGCAAGCAGCTAAGATTGTTCTCCCTTCTGTAAAAAAGAGACGCATTGTGTCGCGTGATCCCGGGGGCCTCTTATACTCAAACCCAACTTGGTTTGTTATCCAGAGATGTATCCGAGGGGGGATTTCATCACCATGGTGTCTGATTTTTTTCATACTGTATAGCTCCAGAAAGGTGAGGTAGACCATAGCATGTGTCCAACAATTTTGTTCCTATAAAGATCCACTAGAGAGTGGATCCCCTTGAGTTGGGGAATCCGAGAGCTTCATGAAGCTGGAGAATTAGTTTGTAACGGTGCGAGAGTGGCCGCGAAGCGCCGGGAGTCGAACCAAGATCTTTTTGGTGGTAGCCGCATTCTTTACCGCTCTCCCAAAAGGCGCGCCCCCTGGGCAGGAGCAAAGAGGGCTATTTAAAGGACTGAACTCGCACCGCTACATACTCCGCCCCCAGTGAACGAATAGGGGAAGAGTGAGCGATATTTTGCCACAGATGGGTGCACCAGTGCGAGAGAAAGGCTGCTTGAGGTTGCTGCGTGAGTGAGTGAAGTTTGGGCCTGTTTGCTCGGATCCGTGGCTGGGCTCAAGTGCGAGCAAGTCATCTCGTGGCGCCATCTGTGGAGTGTTCGGGTCTCCATTGCTGCGTGCGTAAATGCCGGGTCACCAGATGTAACGGTGCGAGAGTGGCTGTGAAGCGCCGGGAGTCGAACCAAGATCTTTTTGGTGGTAGCCGCATTCTTTACCGCTCTCCCAAAAGGCGCGCCCCCTGGGCAGGAGCAAAGAGGGCTATTTAAAGGACTGAACTCGCACCGCTACAAGTTACAGGTTATGTAGAATAGTGAAACTCGTTTTATCGCGTACAAAAATTCCAATTGCTAAGATGTTGACGATACCTATAGGACTGTCAGATAAAGTCCATCCATCGTTAAAGTCTGTAGAAGCATAAAATGAGTAATATGATGAGTAAATAGGGCAAAATTAATAAATGGGCAAATAATTCGGAAAAAAAGCAAAACTTTATAGTCAGATTTTATCATCGATGGAGAGCATTAGTTTCGAAATGAAATCATTGATATCATTAGGTCATGAGGATACTGAAAACTGCATCTCTTAGAGCTCCATGGAAACTAAGAGGCATAGCTCATTTTCAAATGAACTTACTGGAAATATACCTGTTATTTTAGTACAGAATTATTATTTAACAGTATTATTACTGTAAGCACAAAATGTGAAATAACTTTTAATTACTGAGAATAGTGTGCTTATATTTTTCTTTTTGAGTTATGTAAATTAGTGCAGCATAATTTATCGCTACACTAAAAGGCTCTGTATAAAACTTCTAAATCGAAAGATTGCAAGATTTTTGCATGTTAAGATCATCAAAGCGTTAATACAAAAAGTCATCTTAAAGAGAGGATAAGCTCAAAAATTTATCACAGATTACAATCAAAGTATGTTGTTTCATTAGTACGATTGTAAAAATATTGGTTAAAAAAAAATGTTCGATAAAAAAAACCCAGCGTATCATGTGTTACGATTTTAGTTCACAATTCCAGTTAAAAGAACAGGAGAAAGATATATAGAATAATTACCCGAAACCTGAAACTTAATAAATATAAGATTTCTATAAAAAGTAAGATAATGTGTTTCCTCAAATATTAATAGAATAAATTTCCTTTATAGAAAACTAATTCAAAAAACGCTTTGTGTTTAATGTCGACAAACACAAGTTATTTGAGTAGTAAAAAAAGGAAAACAAAAGTACTTTAAAATTTAATTTATTTAAGTAATGTGTAATATTTCTCTATAAAAATTATTTTTTCATGAAGCATTTACTTATTACCTAAGTAATCGCGGACTAAATAAGTTTTTGATAATTTAGGAAAAAAATTGAGGATAGACACAATGGCATTTTCACTATTAAATTATAATTATGGACTACTCTGCCCTATGAAATATTCCACCATCGTTACCACCGAGAACTACCTAATAGTTTAAATAAGTAGTCATTTTTCCAATCAATGACCGTTAATGCATAATAATTACAATTAAAAAATGTTTTAGTTACTATTTTCAAATATTTTTTAAATCGTTAAATACAATATTTTCAAGTATGAAAGCATTTTTTAAAAAGGAAGAATTATACATATTCAAATTAATCAAGCAAGCAATAATATATGCAATAGATAACAAACACCAGAACACAAAACTAATAAAATTATTACTAACTTATGAGAAAGGAATTATTGAAAGTTGAAACGCTTTCTCTAATTTTTGCTTTTCATAAATTCTCCAAATAATGTTAGTTTTCCTTTGCATGTGATTATTTACTTTTATTTTCTCAAATGTACAATAAGCATAAATTTTTAAAAGAAAATTTATTTTCTTCTTATCAAAGCTTGAGTATTATCACAAAACAAACAAAAAGGTATTTGCTAAATATTTCTGTTCCGACTCTTTGAAACATTTATCTTTCTTTCAGTTATAATGTAGGATTTCGGTTATAAATTTCGCAATTTTCAGCACATGTTGCAGATTCCGCAACAAATAAAATTTAATGGCCTTAGCATCATTAAACTTGTCCACATAAAATACTTCCACAATGTGGGTAATAAATGATGCCGAAATATAAACGCAATTAATTTGGGTATACTATTTTGGAAAGGGTCGTAGTTTTCAAAGTTTCATATTTTCTGTGTCGACAAGTTTTAAAAATTACCGATCTTAAACATTTTCCTAATATTCGTATGATTAATATTTTTATAACAGCAATCAGTTATAGTTTTCAACTTTATTGCCGAAAGAATTTCGTACAAAAGGAAATTTATAATTTCGTTATACAGATCGTAAGCCATTTAGCAGTTTTAAATAGAAATTTCCGAAAAAGAAAACTAAACTGAAAATGCTATATTGCTTTTAAAAATCTAATTATTATAAACCGAAAAATATGCATCGGTTATATTCAGTTGTGTTTATAATTTGTTTTATTTTGATGTATTAAGTAATAATAATAATTTTAAAAAATAAAGAAATGAAATAAAAAAGAAATCTCATTTATTTCTTCTCAAATTTAGCAAATACTTTTGCGAATCCAATTTCTACAGGATGTTTATATAGTCTTTTAAGACGGGGTGTTTCTAAATTTTTGAAAAAAAAAATGTTCTAAACAAAATTGATTTGCAGGTTGTAATATATTAAAGTAAGTTTTGGCAACAGGACTTTTTGTTTTTAAAATTGACAATGACTGTGTTCCTCTTATTAGATTTTGCTCTTTTAACTAAAGTATCGCTATGCAAATAAAATGGTTTTTACAATACGATGGCATTTAATACCGGAGATAAAAAACAGGTGACCTGAAAGAAAGAGGAAAACATAGCCATTGATAGTGCACGTGCATGTGGATTATTGTGCGTAATTATCTTAATAAAACTTTTTCAGATAGATGGCTCTCAATGGCTTTGGGTTCCACAATCACCAAACCTAACTCCTATAGACCTTTTTGTATGGTATTTATTAAATCCGAAGTGTACCAAGTGAATGTTGGCAGAATTCTACAATTAAAACAGCGAATTATAGCGACATTGGTTAAAATTACAGGTACTCACCAAAGGTGTTCCCTAGTGTAGTAGAACGTCGGAAATTGTGCCTAGACACTCTGGAGGGCCACATTGAATTGTGCTAATTTAGTGTTCTATTATATTGCCTTTTCATAACTTATATTTTAGAGTGAAACCCGTTTAAGCAAAGATGTATAGCCACACTGATACCCTGTATATTCGGTTCACGTACTCTTACAGCACGTCAGTTTGTAGTTGTCCACTTAATTTCATATTTGATGGTTTACTGTTTATGGACGGTGTGTTACATATTTCTTGCGTAAGATTTTTCCTGTACTGTATAAATTAGGATCCAGTTTTTTTCGGTTTGGTTAGTCCAGTTCTAATGATGAATTTGTCGAAGAAAATTTACGAGATTGGAGTTTGATAGCCCAGTATTTGGTCACACGATATATTTTTTTCACATCAAATTACCAACACACGAATGAGCTGAGTGATGCTGTTATGAGGATATATTCAAGTTTTCTATTGAGGCAAACAACGAGAGCATACGCTTTTATAAAGAAGCCGGGAGAGCAGATGGAAAAAATAATTGTTCTTATAACGAAGCATTCATCCCTGCGGTTTCCTATTACAGAATAGTTCAGCTGATTCATAGTTACCATGGTTCATAATTACCATGGTGCCTGCTATAAGATCAGAAAGTCGTACAGAGGGGGATGTGGACGAAACACTCCATCCAGGGCTCTCAGGGGGAAAAAGAACGTTGTGACTCGATATCGATTAGTCTTCTTTGAAATTATTGGAAAAAAAATCGATATGGATTCTTATCCTTCTTAAAATGAACACTAACTTCAAAACGTTTTATGAAAAGCAATACTTTAACAATCGGATAGACTTTTGGGGGCTCAAATTAGCCTAAATATCAAATCGGAGCATTAGAACCGATTATATTTAAACGGGACGATCACTATTTTCAACATTCCAATTTGCAGGTCGAGGATCATGAAGTAAACGAAGACCAACATGTAGGTATTTTGCAGAAATAATAATTATCCCATCCAGTATAATGCGTTTAAAAAATTCCACCAGTTCCATTGCGATAGCAATCCTAAGGCTTCGGCTAACAGGTAGGAGTCTGGTGGAGAAAAGAAAAGTATAATACGTAAACTTTAGTTGGCTGCTTAAAAGTGCTGTTATTTTGTTAGGATTTCTAACATTTATTCAATATGTAGAATTTTAATTTTCACAAATAAACCATTCATGGTAAAAATTAAATAAATAAATTAGTAAAAAGGTCCACTTCATTGTCCAAACATTTTGCCAATGAGAAAAAGTCGGAAATGCATTTCCTATATATTGCGCGTAAGATATTTGAATATTTGATTAAAATTAATATTTTAGTACTATTTATTATTTTTTTTTACTATAAGAACTTATGTAGAATACTTTAATTTTTACCAAAAGCATGATTTATGCATATATCGCGTAGATAGAAGATCAGATTTATGCATACCCTACCAAATAAATTAAAACAAAAGTAAAACAATTTCCTCAGATTTCCTTCAGAAATATTTATGATCAGGAAATGCGCGCTGCAGGCAAAATTGATCGACTGCAGTAAGCCGCTTATAGAAGCTGAAATCTCGAAAAAGAACCCATTCTTATCAGAAACCTAACTTTAATTCATTCCGCTCCTTATTCCGCCAGTTACAAATTTCCGCCGATTTTGAAAGTTAGAAGTTTGGAGAAAAAGTTCTCTGTCAGCGTCCTCAGAATGGAAATTTAATGCAACCATTTTAGCATTTAGGAGTTTCTTCCGCGAGCAAAGTATCCAAGAATAAATGGGAAGGTATTTACTTTCCTGACATCGATTTCAATAGAGTTCTCAAGGTAGGCTCAAGAAGTGAATATATTTGTTGTGGGCCTTTAATCGTTTTCCAATATTTCTACAAATTTTGTTTTCTCTATAGGAACGTTGAGATTTAGCGATTGTACGACTTCAAAAAAATAAAAATTCCATTACTTTGATCTTTATTTTGCAATTAGTTTAACATATAATATTTCGTTTAAATACTTAGTAGCCGTTGAAAGAATGTTGTTTTTTTCCTCTTTTCTTTTTTATGAAATATTAAGCGTTCAGGAAATTCATTTGACGGGTATAAAATGCAGTAAAAATCTTCCTAGCGGACATCTCTGAAATGCGTACACAAATCTTAGATGCAGAATTTTTAATTTCCGCCAGAAAGCATTAAGCATTAAAAAAAAAACCTGTTTTGCGGACACACTTCGATTACAGACAAATATTTTTCTTCCACTGGTGTTCGTTATAGAGGGCTTTTACTGTATTTTAATTTTTCAGTGAAATTAATTTCACTTTTCGTTTTCAATATAATTAACGAACAAATACATAATTCACCAGCAAAAGTATACACTCTTTGTCAGAAATATATACAGTAAAACCTGAAAAGTTGACCACCTGTCTAGGTTGACCACTTTTGTCATGAACGGAATTAGACCTTCACCCTCTACCTTACCCTCTATAAGTTGACCACCTGTCTAAGTTGGCCACTAAAGTGCTGCCGCAAGTGGTCAACTTACACAGGTTTCACAGTAATTCCATTGTACCGTTGGTGATAACGATGAGCGTTTTGAACCCATCTAATGAAACGACCAAATGCATAAATAAAGACAATACTGAACATATGATTAGTTCTTAACTTTCAATAATACACATTAGCTTGTGTTTCACAAAGTATGCACTCGGGCTTATCAAGAAAAATCTAGATATACATCCAAAATAATAATTCGAAGTTTGTAAGTATTTCTGCATAAAATGGAAACGACGTACAAAAGAAAAGAAACAAAATGCAAAAACTAACTTTTTTGTTAAGAACTCTTATTATGTCACCATGTTCTTAATTTTCAGATACATTCTTGCAAAAAAGGAGAAGAAAGTATGTAATGGTATAAAATGAAAATTCTTTTCTTTTTCTTTTCGCTTTGAACATGTTTTCCTAGCAGCTTGTCATTTATTCTAAAATGCTTCAAGCGCCTTCCATCTTCCTGCAAAAGAATTTTCTAATCTAGAGTAAAATGGCTGCTCTCACAAATTTCAAATCATAACTGCATCTTACATTTTTCGTCTGCTCTACGCTTTGAATTTTCACTGAAAAGCTTCGTTTTTTCGCAAACGTTTATGTTGACATGTATCAACAAAACTAGTTTTATAGGAATACTAAACAAAGAGTTTATTTTGTTCTTTAAATTATTACTGAAGTTTAAATTTCCGATTTCAGAGAACGATTATTGATCATTTTGATAAGAAATAGATTTTTTAAATTAGGTATTATTAAAACAATAAGTTGAAAAAATGTTAACCTAGTCGAATAAAGCAACTTTATTCTTAAGAAAGTGACATTTTGATTAAAAAATCAAATGATTACATGTAAGCTCCTGTTTATCTAAACATAAACATTACCTCTATGAATCTTATTGTTAACAATTCAAAGTTAATAAAATACCTAAAAAACATTTTTTAACCTTTTTTCTCTATCACATTTCGTGCATGTTTTTAAATTTATGACTGAATGACATGTTTGTGCTATTCCGTCACAAATCTAAAAATTCAAGATGAAAAAAAGCGAGGCATTCAGGATTTCTTTTGTTTATTTATTAATAAACATTCGTTAAATTTATCTCTCCTCCCCCTTACTTTTTTTTTGTTTTTTGTCATCTTTGAACTGCTAACTGCAAGTACTTGATTAATATTTATTTATTTATATTTTGCAGTAAAAACATTCCGTCACATATTGAATTGTGATGAGCAATGGAATGGAGCCAATGTCCACTTTCAATTTTCTAAAAGCGCGTTTATAAATAGATACCCATTTTCTCAATATTATTACGGCAAGCCAAGAGCACAATTCGACAGGGTGGCGTAGTGGTAAGACGCAGGTCTCGCACGCCCAAGATCGCAGGTTCTAACCTGGCCCAAGTCGGTGGATTTTCAAGATGCAGAAAATCGTCTGCGTCCATGTGGCATGATTGTGCGGCATGTGAAAGATCCCTTGAGTATCCGTTTGGCTTGGATATTCTCGGCTAAATTAAATAACTAGTGCAATTCGCATCAAATGAGAGCTCAGGTGCCACCATCTATGGGAAACTCAGCGTCCAAATTCTCAGTGGCAATGGTATCCACCGACAGGGGTGCTACTTGAAAAAAAATAGGTGTCGATTACCGGGGAACGCACTAGGTCCGCAAAGTTTAGTGACCATGCGCTGCCTCAATAGAAAGAAAAAAATTCAAGATCGCAAACAATTTGAATACTTTAACAAAATAAGCTTATGCATTTGCAATTTAAGGAGTTGGCACGGGGACGTAACATCACTTGGAGAATTTAGAGGAATGAGGAGACCAAAAAAATGTCGTAACAACTCTGCATGCACAATAAAACTTACCCTATTTTTTGACAACCATAAGGCGTCTTGAAACTTATTTGTTAACTTACCTTGGCCTTTAACCCTCAGCTGGTAAGGAGGGTTCGGAATGAAAAGGAAACATCGGGAAAAAATCAATCATAATACGATCCTACTTTATTAAAGCTTTAAAGACATTCTGAAAATCAAGTAGAAAAAAATTCAGGCAGAAAACTTTCACAGCTATATTACAATACACGTTTCAAACAATGTTCTAGGTCAAGAGGACCCCACCCTACCATTTGAGGTTTAATTCGTTTGTACAAAGGTGCAATAACTTGAAGAAGGATCAAGTTACTAGCCACAATTGACTGATTTTGATTTTCTTTTCTTTTCTTTGGCTTCGGATTTCTTTGTGAACTGCAGTGACGAATGTGTCAAGAAATAGTCGTAGGGAAAAGACTCCATGTTCCATCCATGGCGGTATGGTTTCAAATGAAAAATGAGCCCACGAACCTTGTACTACCAGTCGCTGAATTTTTCGTCCGAAATAAACAAAGAGGGTTCAAATAATAGTGTGGGAGGAAAAAATATATATTCTTTACACTGACTTTTGCAAAAGCTACCTTTCATGATAGATAGTTAATGCGCAATGTTTGACAAACATCGACAATGTTCTTCATTCTCATAATTTAATTTAATGTGTTAAACTAGTTGTTTAATTTATGAAAGTGTCA
This sequence comes from Octonoba sinensis, assembly GCA_038502835.1. NCBI lineage: Eukaryota > Metazoa > Arthropoda > Arachnida > Araneae > Uloboridae > Octonoba > Octonoba sinensis. The sequence continues at coordinate 43,541,814 of CM076602.1, read as the reverse complement.
TTAAAAATGCACAAAGTAAAAGTAACAGTGAAATTTTTTTTACTAATAATTATGCAAGTTACTAATGTTTAGCTGTAAACACGTATGTGTTACATCCAAATAATTAATCTTTTAAACTGTGTATGTACTATTACTACTATATATATGAGGTAGGTAAATTGTATAATTACGTAACCGCTATAGTAGACCCCTTTTTTACTTTGTTGATTCGTCATAATTTTTTTAATAAAATCCATTTTTTTACACCCTACTGATTTTAGCAGGTCAGATTCGATAAAAAGTTTAACAAAAGAATTTTGACAAGCCTACTTTTCAATTATTGAAAGTTAAAAAAGAGTCAATTATTCATTAAACTTTTTTTCAGTTTTCGTTGTTCTTACTTTGACTTCATACTTTATCGCTATAACTAATGCGGGGGAAAAACACTTTCAATTTTCTTTAGAAACGTTTCCCACAACTTTTTCCCCCCTGCCTAATATTTGACAAAATTCAATACTTCTAAAACTTTGTCCTTTAGCTTCACAATCATCTGATGAGATGGAAACCGTTTGACCTTATTTAAAGATGCTTCCTTTTCGAAGCAAATTATCGAATTAGAAGGTAGCTAGCTTTATATCTCGATCGAAATGATTATGGAGTCAATTACGCCTCGAGTACTGACTGTCTTTGTCATTTTATGAATCGTTTTCCGATTTCAACCAACGAGATTGCAAGTGGCAAAGCGTAACGAGGCATTCAAATATCGAGTGCTGAAGTACATATTTGGTTTACATTGCAAAAGGAAATTCAAATTAATTCTTCTCTCATGTCATTAATTTCCATAATGCGTTGACTAAAATTATATGATATGGTTAGATTTCTTTGGGATCCAAACGTTATTCTTATATGTTCTGTACATTACTAAAGCTTCAAAATCCAAAACTTCAAAATTACTAAATATTGAAGGGTACTGAAACTTCTGCTGATAATTGTAGCATAATGCACGTTTGTCTACTATGCAGCGTTGTTTCTAAGACATTTTTTGAATATATTTTCATTTATTTATTTATTTTTTAAGTTTTTGTAAAATAAAACATTTATTCGAAGCAGGATCACCAATTGAATTACCATTAAAAACTGATGACGGAAATCTCTTTGCATCCAGTCTCCTGTAAATACGGAAATAAAATAATGAATGACATTTTGAGAGGCTATTTCGCGAATATAATACGAAGAGCAACGCTTTTTTTTCCGCGAGTCCTAACTGACCTTACACTGTATAGTTGATAGATACATTTTTTCTCCTTTCGTAAATGTGAGCTTTAGAAGGCGCTTATAAGTAGTTAAATTTTACTCCTTGGTCTTACATAAAAAACCCGTTTACTTCAAATATCTGACTGCTTGTAGTACTTAAAATACAGTGTAATTCGTCTTACATCTTCAGCCAGCTTTTTTTCTGGAGCAGATATTAGAGCTGCTTCCGAAAGCAGCAACATCTGCCTTTCTCGGTACTGCACGAAACAATGTATTTTGTGGTGGAAAAGAGGCAACGGTAAGACCTATTCACATTGAAGGTTAGTTCAAAAGCAACAATGACTTAAACAATAATTTCTATTTTTCCAGACGGGTGGTCTGTTGTAAAAATTGCCCTCGGCCCTGTAGGCATAAGGATCAGAGAAATGCACGATAAAATAAATCATACACCATAGAGATATACGGTTATCATGAAATATATCATATATCTTTAAAATCTAGACGGAGCGAACGTACTTTCTTCTTCCCTTTGTGAGTGACCAAAGAATAAGAGAACATGTGAAATCGAACTTCCAGTCTCGCCCAATCGACTTCCTCCAACGTCTTTAGTCCCTGCTTTTTTTTTTTATACGGCGGGGAATTTTGGCTAATGAGCTGTACTTCTGCGTCCCACTACTTAACACAGATTAGTTTTTAGGTCGGGTACGTGAGCTTGATCTAATCTTTGTCTATGTGCCATTGACTACGCCCAGTTGCGATGTCTCATTCGTAAATGTCTATGACGCAGATAGCCAAAAGAAGGAACAGCAGTGAACTGCCTGGGAGGACCCGAGTTTTCGGCGCAACGATCTCAGAAGATCCAATCATATTAAGCGACAAGAAAGTCTGATATGTGAGCTCGATCTAGTACTTATCTGTGTTTCCTGAAGTTCCTCCCATTTTGCGGTGTCTAGTTCATTAATGCTTATGAAGAAGATAGACAATGGGAGGAACATCGGTGAAATGGCTGGGAAACCCCTCCCCCTCCTCTCTCTCTCTCTCCTCTCTCTCTCTCTCTCTTCCTCTCCTCTCTATCTCTCTCCTCTCTCTCTCTATCTCCTCTTCTGTTTTATGTAATCATCTCAGGATCCTAGCAACACAGAATTGGATGCGAATTTTTTTCACATCAGTCTGTTCCTTCTCACGTCAGTGAATCTAGTAAAAAAATAAATAAAAAAGCGTCATCCCAACCATGATTTTTCAGGCCTCGGTAATGAACAAGAAGATATCAAGAGCGTGGGGTAACGGTGAATGAGAAACTCGGGGACTTTGTAAAAGAATGTAAACAGTCGTGCTTTGTTGGGACATATAGGATATTTTGCTTCATTTAATTTTAAATGTTGAGTACAGAGTAGTTTGAATTCAACATTTTAAAGAGCCTCAGATTAGCAATATAAAATAGCTTCAAATTATATTGAATATTTTTTTTATCTTTAATGAACATTCCATCTGTAAAAAAAAATAAACACAACAAAACGGCAGAGAAATACAATCTCAAAATTACTCAAACCGAATTAGAAAAATTAAGCTAATAAAACGTTCGTACAAAATTAATGTTCTTTGGTCACATTTTGACAATTGGTGTTTTCTTTATAATGGATACTTTATCTATGTTGTCTCATGTGTTTGTTTTAAGCTTTTCTGCAGCATAAATAGGCCTACATGAAAAAATAAATGCATAAAGCAACAAATTTATCGTTTTATGAATGCTATGTTGTTACGAAGATAATTTTACATGCTTTTAATATCGTACATAAAAATCAAAACGAGCGTAAACGTTTCTTGATGAGAACAAAATTTTACTTTTTTTATCTATTTATTTGGTTTCAGGTGGAATAATTTTCTCTCTTTGCTGGCATTATGATTGTAACAATATTTTATCACAGTTATTCACGATTACTTTTGAATATAAAAATTTCCCTTTGCAAATAGTCTCAGTCCGTGGAGTGAATGCTTTATAGAAGTAAAGCAAAACTCAATAAATTGTTTTTGAGAATTCGTTTCGTGTCATGCAATCCTATCCTGATGGTGAGATGTATTCTCACAAAACACAATAGGAAATTTTTGAGGTATAAAATAAAAATTATTTTCCTTTTCTCATCATTTTGAGCATAAACAGTTTGGCATTTATTCCAAACTGCTGTGAGCGCCGTCTTTTTTAGACACAAAGGTTACATGGTATGGTTTTCAAATGGTATGATTTTCAAATTTTAAAACCATAAATGAATTTTGTACATTTAGTATCGCCTTGGTGTTGTCATTTTATCAAAAACTTTACTCTGCGAATCAAATTGTGTGGATGTTCCTAGGGAATAAGTACATTTATAAAAATGTTATGATAATAATGAATGTTACATTCAGTTGTCCGAACTGGTTTTGTTATTGTGTAATTATTAGAAAAACATTTTAATGAACATTTTTGTAAATATTTGAATAATGACTACAGATCTTATAAATTAATTACTGTTCTATTAATTTCAATAATCTTAATAATATTAATGCTCACATTAAATAAAATTTAAAACTAAGCATAATAACATTATTAATTATTCATTATTATTTGTTTACATATTGTATTTTATTTCAATTGCCTAAAATTTTGTCACTAGAAAAATTTAAGATAGATTTCAGAGAAAAACAAAATTACAAAAAGAAACTGAATATGTGTAATTACTCCTCTAAATGAGATTAATTATTAATAAAAAAAATAATAACTGTATTTGCTATGCCGATGAATAACGTCATAATTAGTCCAAAAAATGATTAGAATAATAGCCACTTTTTTTCCTAAACAACGTCAGTGGTCAAGCTAAAAATCATAGAATAAGGGAAGAAAATAGTCTCAATAAATCCCTGCCATAATAAAATTATCCGTTCTCATTCTACGTCAATAGTCCTTATAAATATCCATATTATAATGACAACTGTCCCTTAAAATATTGTTTAGAATAAGGACATTTACGAAACGAGGCCGTCAAGGGTAGAAGGCAGTTCTGTCTAGATTCGAGTTTTATTTAACACACTGCTTACGAAGCGGTGAAGAGGCGTGGGTTCGATTCCCAATTTCTCCAGGGTGTACTTCCTTACTTGTATTGTAATTCTTTTGTACTGTCTTGTTCTATCTGTCATATTAGACGAGAGTTTGAGGCATATCCTTGAGAATAGCAAATAAACCCGAATATTAATGTGACCTGAAATGGTCGTTTACAAACAAACAATTTAACATTTCCACTTTTGTAAATGGGGAAAGTGTGTGGCAACAGGCTCAGAACTCCGTCGATGTGTTGTTTTCAATGGCCGATGCCGATTTAAAATGTTTTTTTTTTTTTTTTTTTTTTTTTTTTTTTTTTTTTTTGCGCAGTAACGAGGTCGTGGGTTCGATTCCCACCTTGCCCTGGGTGTATTTCTGTTATTTCTTTTTTTTGTGATGTAATAAAATCTTTCATGTATTGTCTTGTGCTGTCTGTCATATTGAACGACAGTTCATAAGCGATTCTCGAGACTAAGCACATGAACTGGAAAATAAATGTACTTCAATTCAATTAAAATGCTTTTTTTTTTCAAATTGCTGTCGCCGTATTTAATTGAATTTCTTTCTATTGAATTTAAATGTCTGTGTATCTTAGGGTAGTAGCAATGTTTACGCTTTGAAGCATTTTGAAATTTTGTCATCTATGGGATGAGTGTGTTTATGCAAAAAAAAAACATTGTGCTTTTTTGAAAATGAGTATCTATTAATTTTACATAAAGCGTAGGCATGTCGACTCGAACAAAAAACCTGCACAAGTCGTAGAAATCAGGAAGTTTCAAGTTCTTATGTGTATTTTGATTTATTGCGAAAAATATTAGTGCACCAGGAAATGCGGAGTGTCGGCTATAAATTCAATGAGTGTCAAGACGTAAGTGCATCTGGTTCTTCTTAGTTTTCATAAAAATATTTACTGGAGCTGAAAAAAAAATAAGTAAATAAACTTTTAATGTTATTTCCTCCGATAAATCGAAGACAATGACACCCGAAGTGTGTTGCTTATGTCCAGTTTATTTGGGGTTTAAACTGAGGATTTATTTTGGTATAAACCTAGTAATTTAAATTCCGTTCCAATGAAATGGGCGGCCCGCGGCCCGGTACCATTTGATCCACGGATCGATACCGGTCGGCGGACCGATATCAACTGAATTAAAAAGTCACTGCAATGGACTGATAAACTATGTGTAATCTAAATGCCAATTAATGCCATAAAATGCCAATTCCAGCGTTTATGCGAGTATCATTTGACACTTCATAAATTATTACGGCCATTTGACATATGTATACAATTTGTTCCATTCTGCAATAATGTTAGGCAAAAATTATGAGAGTAAAATAAATGGTGTTACTTTTCAAACAACTTGCGTTCTTCAGTTTCTAACACAAAGAACTGATTAATGATTAAGCGTAGAAAAACCACTTGGTGAGAAAACCGACATTTTTCTAGCATTTAAAAGAGCCAATCACCATTAATAACAGCCGCTGCTTTATTAAAGTGTTGCAAATGAAAATAAAATTCTACAAGTGAGTAAACCGAGTTTCTGGATTTATAGAGAGATAGTACTTGCATACTTTTTCGTTATCCAGAGTTTTCTTCCTACTTATGCCACTAAACTTCAGATATATGTCGAAAACATTTACTTTCTTTAATAATGCATGCTCAAAATTATTGCACATTCATTTCATAACATTATTACCAATTTATTTGAAAGTTGTTTGAAATATAAATGCATATGTAGTATTTTGTATTCTCAGATAATTGGTTTTTGTGTGAAACCTCTGAAATGAAACGTTACTAAGCATTGACAATTTACAACGTCAATCTGTTGTAAATTCGGAATGCATCTTTAGAATACTCTGCTTAAAAATGAATAACTAAATAAAGGATTTTTTGTAAACAAAAAATAGTTATTTTTTATTTTGGGTAAGATATGCCATACTTCTTACGCCAACTACCAAAATTACCCACTTATTAGAAAAACATATTTGCGGCACATGCAAAGGGACGCTAAAGGGAAAGAAAGAAGGAGGAAACACAACTGCAGTTCTACAAGATCATGGCAGTTCCTAAGCTCCCTGATATATGACTCAGAAATTTGGACTCTAAGTGATCAACATAGAAGCAGAAGCCAGGCGTCAGAGATGCGGTACCAGCGATTTGTAAAAAGCTGCACAATTATAGACAAAAGGGAAAATTAAGGCATAAGAAAGGAACTACACGTTTTTATTTTCTGCTGCAAAATCGTCGAACATCGCATAGGCTGGACATGTCCAACGCATGAAACGAGAAAGACTACCGAGAGCGGCCTTGAACTACAGTAGAGCGCCGATTATCCGAACTCCAATTAACCGAACTTCCAATTATCCGAACAGCTTATTTCTTTTCCGTATCCGAACTTTCAATTATCCAAACAGCCTATTTCTCCCCCACCTAAGGAACAAAAAACCCTAACCGAACTTCTAATTATCCAAACACCCTATTTTTTTCAACCCCCTTCCCCCTCTTCAGATTTTATTATGTGAAATCGAATCCCAAATAAGTGTTTCGTTAGGAGCAGTAACAAGAGAATACAAGGCTTGATGAAAGAGGGTATAATCAAAATCAAAGCACAAAGTTCCTGTTCATATCACCTCCCATTTGCAGTGACCATTTCATTGTAGTTCTTTCAGAACAAATAGGTGCTGCAAGCCCTAAACCTGGATAAAGTGTGAAGGTTTTTCTATTGTCACAATATCTCTTAAATTGTCTGTCCAATTATCCGAACTTTTGCTTATCCGAACTAGGGTCTGTCGCGACGTGTTCGGATAATCGGCGCTCTACTGTATAAGCCTAAAGGGAAACGAGATCGTGGTAGACCTAGGAAACGGTGGTTAGACCAGGAAGCCGAAACATGCTTTTAGCCTAATTTTTGACGATGATGATGATCTATAAATCACATTTTAAACGAGTAAAAACTTAAGGTACCCATATTAGGTGATTCGAGTTTTTTTTTAGTAAAATTTGAAGTAAGGAAATTATTTATGCTAATATTTAGCGTATAAACAACGTTTATTTCAGATGTTTATGGAAAAGGCGGAAAATCAGAACGAAATTACAACTATAAAATTGAATGTCTTAAGTTAATTTTAAAGATACCTACTCAACAGCCATTGATTCTGATTTCCTACTCAGTATATTTGTAGTCTGCGTAAGAAAACACTAAAAAAATAAGAACACTATATTCGATTTTAGCTCAAAAATTGTTCATTTTGTATTGATTTTGGTGTTAACTGATAGTATGAAAGTCTCGAGAGTCAGAATCATTTATTTTTAGACCGTTAAAATAGGCCTGGATATATTTTAGAATGCCAAATATTAATGTTCTTATACCTTAATCACATAAAGGACTGTGAAATTCCAAGTATAGATATTAGCTCTAAAATGATGCAGTTAATGTTTTACACATTTTTAAAAAGGAGTAAAAAAAATGTAATCTTAACTTAGCATCTTACGTTTAATGTTACTTTATTTGACTAACTACACACTTTAATTAAAGCAATTTTCTGAATTACCCATAGAATCTTTTAATCCATTTCATTTATTCTTATTTTTCTTCTTAGCCATTAATGGGATTAACTTTTGTTCTCGACGAAAAGACAAATCTCAGACACATCAGAGTCTGAGATTTGTCGTGATAGAGCAATTGCATTTCGCAGGAAAAAATTCTAATCAAGAATGTAGTTCGACATTTGGAAATTTACCATTATGCCTTAACAAGATAAACCATTAGCAATGTTACATTTCTTTGTGCCTTTGGGTTGTGCAATTACAATCTAATAATAGCGCACTATGATATCAGACTCCCACAATATTCTCCCTAAAAATAACTTTTAAAAGATCTATCCTTCTAAAATAATCTATAGAAAACAAGTGTAGATTTGATTTGATTTAATTTTTTTCTCTAGAATGCTCTCACTTGAATAATTTATTTATCTTTCTACATTAAGAAATGCATTAATAATTCAGTTGTAGTGGGGCAAATCAAGGAGCAAACATTTTCAATTAAAATGATGTTTTCTGTAACTTTACAATCACTAATAAACAAAAGACTAATTCAAATATATATATATATATATATATATATGTATATATACAAAGAGATAGATAATGAAAATAATAACACCGTATAATACCCTAATAATACAAAACATAAAAAACGAAGTTATTGTTAATTTATTATTCGTCTGTAAAAAAATCTAATATTTAAATTAACCAATGTGAAAAATTATATAGAATAGGTAATAAATAGTTTTCAAGTTAATTTTAACTTGGTATTGTATTTTTACATTTTACATAACATTAAATAATCATTTGAATGAAAATTAATTTTTGCAAATGTACTTCTACTTGAAACACTAATGCTTATACATCGCATTTAGAGGGGGAGAGGGCAACATTGTAAACAATGATTTTTAAAAAGTGACAGCCTTCTGTCATTTACTTTCTTCTATTTTTCTGATGAAAATAAGGGGGGAAATAAAAAGGAAGGAGGAGGGTATGGACGAAAGAAAACGTAAGAAACCTGCAGGTATTATAACATTCATGAACACGTGTCAGAATACTTTTCAAAATTTTATTTGTTCCAATGCTCAAACAAAGACAACGTAAAGTTACTGATAACATTAATATTTTATTTAATCTTTATAAGCGCATATTATTATTATCATTTTTACTATGTTAATTTGTGTTTTCTTTAAGTTTTCTTTAAGTGCTTCTAAAGCTTGATAAAGCTGTCGCATAGCGTATGCACGTCATTATGAACGTTTAGAAGAGTATTTAATACACTTAATTGGTTACGTTACGGTCATTCAATTGAAGATTAAAACTAACTACAGATGATAATCGTAAGAAGAGATAAATGTATATATACCCGATCTAATTCATTGCTTCAATCCGAGAGAGTCTTTCCTTGGTAAACGTGGGACATGTAAAAGTTTTGATTTTTTTTTTAGAAATTTTTAGTTTAGAACTGCCTTTCCTGGAAAATGATTATCCAACATCCAAGGGAATAATTTATGTTTAATTTGAGATGCAAATTATTAAAAAAGTAATTCCTTTCTTCACATAATAAAATTATCATGCCAACATCTTTTTAATTAAGTCTTTAAGCCTTTATTGAAAACAAGTTACCTTCCATAAAGAGAAAAATTAACTCAGCATCCTGATCTCCTTTTTTAAATTTCACGACGTAATTCTATTAACGTCTTCCAGACCCACACAATTTACATAACTTAATATCAGCTGGCGAAAAGACGGAAATTAAACTTGCAAAGTGGGATTAAATTTAAAGGTTTCATTCGTGGTAATTCGTTTAGTTGAATGTGTATGCGAAAAGTTAAACTTAGAAGCTCTTTATGTTACCCAAGTGATGCTATCTGACTTTCAATTTAGTCTCAATTTGAATTACAGACAAAACAGCAGTAAAATGTTTTACCCCAAAAGGTCAATATTTTAAGGAAGAATAATATTTTTAAAAATATTATCAACCACGTCATTCATATTTTACCACGTCAATAATATTTTATAATATTATCATCCAAATGTATTATAAAATACTTTAAAATTATTATTTTATATTTTTACACCATGTGTTTTCGCAGCAACGTCGAAAAGTGCTTCCAATAAGCTTGTTCAAAGGAGCTTCAATCTTTTGTGCAGGGTTTATACAAATTGCCTCTTATTTCCCCACAGGCGCTAATATTAAAATTTTTTGAACTGTTCAAAATTAAACGAAAAATTGTTCAAAACAAAAAATAAAATATGGAAATGAGAAATCCTCCCCGATTCGACTTTTTGTTATGTTTGACTTGTCTTTATTTTTAACGATATTTTCACGATACGTTAAGCCTTTTTTCATACTTTTTTTTTTTTTTCTTCTACGGGAAGTAGGTTAAAAAGGGGTTTAGAAATAAATAACAGCATGTCATCAGTTGGAGTTACGCTTACTTTCCATTTTTATTTTTATTTTTCAACATAAAAAACAATAATGCCTTTTGTGCAAATTAACAGTTTATGCGCGTAGGTTCATCAAATCTGCTTACATTTGCTACCTCTCTGTTGCTCCTCTATTTGCTTTCTGCTACCTCTCTTCAGGCATGCGTAGGATCATAGATTAGGCAATTGCCTCCCCCTGAGCCAAATATTATTAAAAGCTCTATAAATAACAGACTGCAATTTTATAATTTTTCACCTTTGGACCACATTTTCCAAAAGACAAGTAAAATCACCAAAAAATAAAAAAAGCGTGTCCACTCCTCAACAAAATCCTATATCCGCACCTGTCTCCAGACTTTGACTTTCATGCCCAAAAGTACTTATTTTAAGCCCTCACTTACAAACCTACAATTGTTTTCCAAAATCTGAATTTTCAAAAGAAAGAAGTTCAAATAATCACTGAATACTGAGAACAAAATAGTAACTAATATTAAAAACCAATCAAAGTTTTAAAAAATGAATCAAAATTTAAAGACTGTGTTCCAAAAATGCGTGGTAGCCTAGCGGTTAGGATGTCGAGCTTCGGATCGGAGGATCTCGGGTTCGATACCCGAGCCGCTGAAGACCCACCATGTACACTTGGGGACAAGTGCATGTAAAATCCGTGAACCCGGAAGTCCCGAGGCAGTTCCGAGGGTACCGGAGGGTGGAGATGCTCCCTTCCCTTCACCCTTAGGTTAAAAAAAGAAGGTGGCGTGGGTGTGGTAGCGCCATGTGGTGTCATCCGACTACAGAGTGTTAGGGTCAATGAGAGAGTCAGGGGGAGGGAGTGTTAGGGTCAGGGTCAATAGGGAGTGTTAGGACAATGCTAGTCACCTATCAGGTGACCCTTCACAAATGGCCAGCAATTCCCGTGGAAAAGGGCAAATGCCGAGTAGGCAAGTGCCTCCACATTTTAAACAACAACCTTAAAAATTCATAAAATTGGAATTTAAATGCAGCTTGCATTAAACGTAATTCTTCTTATTTTTTTCTATTATTCTAAAGAAATGGTTAACATATTTGAATATAAAAGGCGCTGTACTCAAAAAGATAAACTGAAAATTGGAGAGATAAAATTAAAATTGGAGATTTCAAAAAGTATATTCGCACTCTTGCAAGATGGGTTTTATATATGTGTGTGAGAGAGCGTGGATTATTTTATTAGTCATGACTTCGCTACTTATATCGTTTAGTGTATAAAACTAAAAGAAATGTTACACTAAATTGTAAAAATTATTCTCCTCATGGATGAAAATTCCTTAGCGATGAAATTTAAGGTAAAGGGAAAATTTCTACATTTCTGTTACTTTAAATAAAAGCAAACGTGTCTGAAACTGAAATTAAAAAGGATCAAGCGACAAAATAGAATTTATTTTACGTGAGCACGAAGACTTCGTTGCTTTTGTGAGCGTGTATTTGAAAGCCAGAAAGGGTTTGGCGGAAGTGAAAAGTATTCTTGACATAAAATTCTCTTTCCGCATTCCTTCTTTTATTTGAGTAGCACATCCTCGACGTTCTTGGGAATATTCACACTTCAATTTCTATTGTATTGAAAACATATATCACACAATACAGTCACTCCTATGATATTAGAGGATTATATCCAAGAAGGTATTGGAAAAATTATTCCAAGATGTCTGAAAAGGATACACTTTTTATTTGAAGTAGAACAAGAATAGGTTATTGCCTGGTAATAATCCTACACATAAACAAAAGCATGGTCTTAAAAATAATAAATTCAAGAGAAGCCTATTAATTTGTTGCATTAAATGTTGTTCCTGATTTATCAACACAGCTCGACACGAGTGCATGAAATTATAGAAAAAAAAGTTCGAGGTATAGTAACTGTATTAAGATACAATTTAACATTCATTAATCTTGACTTGGTATATTAAAATTATAACATATACGTATAAGAAATCAGTATTTTAAGATACTAGAAAAAACCAGCCGGCGTTTTCATTAATCCTAATTAAAAAGTCAAACTAATAGTATTCTTAATTTTTACAGATGTTTTCAGCTATGTAAAGATAGATTTTATGCCATCTTTTATTTAAATCATACTGAATTCAGATTTATTAGTATGTTTCTCAGAAAATAGAGGTAGGCATTTTATTAATGAAAAAATATCAATGTAATAAATTGGTATATGACTTTTCTTTATTTGGATCCTCTTTATCACAAAACCAGAAATTTTTATGCTATTTCCTTATTGTTTTACGTACGTTATCATTTAAATATAAGTGTAACACAAAATATTGTTTTTAATTTAAGATTTTTCCATATTTCTTACACGTTTTTTTTTAAAGATTTATACCTATGTTAGTTTCGTTTTATTTGCAAACTGAACGCTGCAGGAAACCAGTACAGGCATTTCTGCTGTGGTGTTTTCCTTATCTGCCGTTCTGATGATAACTTTTTCACTGTGATATCACGTAGAAAGAAAGTTTATGCCTAACAAAAAACCACTTATAAAGAAGAAAATGTGTTTTAAAAGTTTAAAGAGTGCCGTACAAACAGTCATACTACCATTTTCAAAAAGTCTTCTTACAAAACGGTTCGTTATAAAGATATGCATTAAACATTGTGGTATGTAATAAGTTATATAACAGAAAGTTTTCTTAAAAATAGGACAAGTGTCAAAAAGGAAAAAAATGTTCATAATGAATAATTTTAAATAATCTTTAATTCTACATTCATTACTGGAAAAGCAATAAAAATCTTTTTAGCCTTAGATTTGTAACATATATTGTAACGTATATATTTGTAATTTAAGTATCGAATGTTACGTCAAGCGTATTCACTTTATTCACTTCTTTAAAAGAAAAATCATGATGATAAAAAGCAATTTGTCATGAAAAACAACGTTCTAACTTATGCGGCAAATTTGATAACTTTCCTCGAAATTTAACAGAGACATGTTCATAACCATTAACACTCTCGTCACCGTGACTCCCACACGACGCTCCGACTTCAAATGGTGATATTTTGGTATACGAAAACTAAAATTTATCTCTCTTTCGCTTAGTGACATTTTTTTATTAATGTATGCCACATATGAGACCTTAACATGACAACAGCAATCAGTAATTAATAAGTATGTCTCATTAATTAATCAATTATACATTTATTTTGAATTTTGCAATGCCCAAAATTTACCACATACTCTTTTAATAATTAATTTGAAATTATATTGAACATAGAAAAATAGAAAACATTTATAAATAAAAAAAACTGTTGTTGTGTTTTATTTTATTGCTGTAATGACCACCATGCATCCGGCTTCACGCAACATTAAGGAATCATAAATGTCATATGAAGCTCGTACAAAAAACAAGAAGGATAACTTTAAAAAATATATATTTTTGATTTAAATATATGTTTTATAATGGTGCAAATTATTAAACATGTGAAAAATGTATTGTTTTATAATTAGCATACACTTTTATATAACTTACTATAATTTATAATTTTTAGATAACTTTTATATAAGAATATATTTTTAATAATATATACACTTGTACTTTTTATCCACATAGTAAATAAACCTGATTTTCTCCTCATTTGATTGCGTGAAGGTTAAACATAATTAAACTGCAAGTTTACCACGTTTTAATTATTTCGAAACAAGAAGACTGATAACTTCAATATGCCACGCAACAATTTAAAAAAAAGTCGCTTTACACAGATGTGTTCAGAAAAAATATTACACACTTGACGAACATATCTTACGCGAAAACAACTGCCAGCAATAATTGGGTTTAAACAGTAAAAACTAACTGAAACAGTTAAAAATGAAACATGGGCCCATAAAAGAGATATAAATATTTCCTTATCTGTAAAAAGAAAGCACGGCTCTGAAAACACTGTTAGCTGTTCTAGTTGTAAAAATAAGTTTACTGCCTTATTTGACAGATAAAATTTGTATCGGATGCGACCCACATACTCGTTTCTGTGTAATTAGGGTACTTTCAATTTTCTTTTTATTTGATTTTGTTGATTGCAACATTTAGTGGAAAAAGCAGTAAAAATAAAATGTTACTTCTATGCTGACTTCTTCCGAATTATACATTAGAGTTTTACACGCCTCAAAATTTCTGGAGTTGAAAGGCATTTATGTTAATTCCAAGAAACCCACTTTCAACATTTTCCAAAGTGAAAGAAGACAAACAAATTAAGACTTTAGGTATTGATGTCGTGTATTATAAAACTTTTTGCTGAACATAATACTAAATCAAGAATATTTAGAAGTTACTTTTGATGCACAACAAATTATTGACGCAATAAATTTTAGAAAGCAAACTAATTAAACGCTAGCAGAAATGGCTCAATAGTATAAAACCTTAGAAAAACATAAAAATATATTTTTAGATGAGTACAAAGATAAAACAACGGTAAAAAAGCACAAACCCAGAATAAAGAGTATCGTAAATAGCTATTTCAAAGCAACAGTGGAGGCTATTTTTTAGCACAAAGCATTTTTATCATTTGTCTTATAACATATTAGGAAATATTCTGACTACTATGCAAACAACTTCTATTTTGTCTTAAAATATCTTACGGAATATACGTACCTATTTCGGAGTATGCGTTTCAAATCTAGCTAAGGAATAGTCTGTAAAAGATATAGCTACAAAAATCTGAATCACTCAGTGTCATTTGCGAAAAAAAATTAGAATTTAAACCTGTATGATACGGAAACTGTAACTATACATGTAAGTTTAGTGTCATCAAATTTCGTTATGAAGTCGATAAATCAATTTCTAGAACGGATGAGTCTTGTCAAGAAGAAAAAATAATGAAGAAAACAATATGTAAACTAAAACTGCTCTTTACCCCAGCTCACGATAATTATAAAACTAATCAATTATTAGTTTTTTTACTAAGTTACTGAAAGCTTTAAAATTGCTACAAATATTTAAACCGTGGAAAATAAGAATTGTTTCCTGTCTGAAGTAAAGCTGATGAATGAGCCTCTTACAGTCACAAGTAAACTTTCTCTATATGGATGAGTCATGTGAAATCATTGAGATATGCAATATCCATTTAAACCCCATGGAATAAATAGACTTAAATAGATGGTTTGGAATATTATATGCATTGTTTCACTAGACACCAAATTTACCAAACATAATGAAATGAAGCAAGCTTTAGTTTGTAACACACAATTTAACTTACAGTTGCTCAGGGTGCACAGCTCCCCCTATATATTATAAGGATAAATGCTTTGTAATGTATGAAGGGTCAGTTTGGGGAATTTTGAACACATTTTCAATGTTTTAACTTTGGAGCCTTCCCCGCTCTTTGAAATTGAAAGATAAAATTGCGATCATTGGTATCCGATACTACATTTCTTGTTAGTAAATGCATTCAAAAATGTTGACTTAATGAATATTTACCGAGCGAACTGGGTGTTTACATTTACCCGAGAAACTCTGGGGTAAATGTAAACAGGGTTTTCTTTGTCGTGAAGTGGATGCAACTTTGAAACCGATGCATACTAGGGTGGATCGAAAAACACTTTTTTTCTGCAATCCAATTCTAATAGCGCGGAAAACTTGCGCATAGGCGTCATTATAAATGAAAAAAATGTTAAAAAAATTCTTTTTCAAAATTTGAAATCGCGCAGAGGTTCTAAAGTTACCAAAAAAGTGAAAATAACGGTAAATTTTTAAAAAATGCAAAAATTACAAAAAAATACATTTTTTTGTTCTAATAGTGAAAAAAGTGCTTTTAAGAGTGTTCTTAATGCATGCAAAATATAATTAGACCCATTCTTGGTTTTCCGAATTCGCGCAAAATCCCTAAAATTGCGGGTTGTTTTGTAAAAAAACGAAATTTCAGGATTTTCGATGATTTTTAAACCTGTGCCAAAATCCATAAAAGTTTTATTTTTAACTTGTAATAGTGTAAAAACCATTCAAAGTAGTTTTCTCAATGCAAAAATAATACTTTCAGACCTGTTATTCCTTAACTGTATTCGCGCAAAAGGTCTAAATTATAGTATAAGTTAAGTTATAGAGTCCCGTGAAAACACCGTTTTCCATATATGATGAGTGTTTATTTAACATATTAACAAGTGATTTACAAAAAATGTATTAGCCAAACATATCATATTGCAGCTCTCAGCTCATTTCAACATTTAATCTGTGCTGAAATGACCCAGGACTCACGGCGAGGACGTGGCTGCAAGGCGAGTCCTACCTCCCCCCTAACCAACCAACCAGGGTGAATTTTATTTACAATATTTACAGTAACTATTTACTTTCTACAATGCATATATCTTCGTTGTAGGCAAAAGATTATTTACAAAGAAGCCCCTTTGAATTCTGACTTTGAATTAAATGTGGGCATCACCTGTCTTGATTTTAAAGTAGCTCTAATATAACCATCTCGATTTCCATGCCCGCAAACTTTGTCTTCTGCTTCTGTAACCAGTTTTACACATCTCTCAACTGACTGGAAAAGGAGAAATTTTATATGAGTGCAGTGAAGGCCATCGGATGTGACGGAACAGTCACAAACGCGGGATGGAAAAGCGGTATTGTACATAACATTGAAGTTAAGTGTCGCCGTAATTTGCAATGGTTTATCTGCTTGCTACATTTTAACGAGCTACCTTATAGGCATTTGTTTGATCACTTGGATGGAACGACAACAGGACCAGCATCATTTAGCAGTCCAGTTGGAAAACAACTCCCTGGATGTGGGAAACTCCCTGTTGTAGATTTTGAGCAGATACACTCAGAAGAAGTCATTGATATCAGTAAAAACGATCTGAGTAAAGATCAGAAGTATCTCCTAGGCATTGTTAAAGCGGTCAACAAGGGAATCTGTAATCCAGAATTGGCTGCTAGTGATCCTGGATGCATCAGCCACTCTCGTTGGCTAACCTGTGCTCCCCGGGTTTTAAGATTGTATGTATCCCAAACTAGTCCAACAATTAAGTTACAGACTCTAGCAAATTACTTAGTGAAGTCATATGCACCTGTTTGGTTTGATATAAAGAAAAATTACACTGTGAAAGATGGACTGAATATTTTGAAGGTAGTTGAAACAACAAAGCATCTACCGGACAATATCAAGCAAATCATTGATCCAGTAATTCATAGGAACGCATTCTTTTGCCACTCTGAAAATATGATGTTGGCTATGATAATGGATGAGAGACCACACGCAAGAGAACTTGACTACAGGAGGATTCTTAAATCGAGAAATGAGCCATCAGCTGAAGGTTATGTAAGAGTCTTCAAAATACCTTCAATGAATTTTAGTGAAAACGACTATACCGAACTAATTGATTGGTCAATCTGCAAGTTAACACCGCCGCCACTACTGTCAAAGATGCCAACTGAACACATTGCTTCTTTATTGAAAGACAAAGCGCTACCAGAGTTAAACAACCTCAAATTCCCATGCCACACCCAGTCAGTTGAGAGATGTGTAAGACTGGTTACAGAAGCAGAAGAAAAAGTTTGCTGGCATGAAAATCGAGATGGTTATATAAGAGCTACTTTAAAATCAAGACAGGTGATGCCCACATTTAATTCAAAGTCAGAATTCAAAGGGGCTTCTTTGTAAATAATCTTTTGCCTACAACGAAGATATATGCATTGTACAAAGTAAATAGTTACTGTAAATATTGTAAATAAAATTCACCCTGGTTGGTTGGTTAGGGTGGAGGTGGAACTCGCCTTGCAGCCACGTCCTCGCCGTGAGTCCTGGGTCATTTCAGCACAGATTAAATGTTGAAATGAGCTGAGAGCTGCAATATGATATTTTTGGCTAATACATTTTTTGTAAATCACTTGTTAATATGTTAAATAAACACTCATCATATATGGAGAACGGCGTTTTCACGGGACTCTATAACTTAACTTGTACTATAATTTAGACCTTTTGCGCGAATACAGTTAAGGAATAACAGGTCTGAAAGTATTATTTCTGCATTGAGAAAACTATTTTGAATGGTTTTTACACTATTATAAATTAAAAATAAAACTTTTATGGATTTTGGCACAGGTTTAAAAATCATCGAAAATCATGAAATTTCGTTTTTTTACAATATAACCCGCAATTTTAGGCCTTTTGCGCGAATTAGGTAAAACAAGAATGGGTCTAATTATATTTTGCATGCATTAAGGACACTCTTAAAAGCACTTTTTTCACTATTAGAACAAAAAAAATTATTTTTTTGTAATTTTTGCGTTTTTTAAAAATTTACCGTTATTTTCACTTTTTTGGTAACTTTAGACCCTCTGCGCGATTTCAAATTTTGAAAAAGAATTTTTTTAACAGTTTTTCATTTATAATGACGCCTATGCGCAAGTTTTCCGCGCTATTAGAATTGGATTGCAGAAAAAAAGTGTTTTTCGATCCACCCTAGTATGCATCGGTTTCAAAGTTGCATCCACTTCACGACAAAGAAAACCCTGTTTACATTTACCCTAGAGTTTCTCGTGTAAATGTAAACACCCAGTTCGCTCGGTAAATATTCATTAAGTCAACATTTTTGAATGCATTTACTAACAAGAAATGTAGTATCGGATACCAATGATCGCAATTTTATCTTTCAATTTCAAAGAGCGGGGAAGGCTCCAAAGTTAAAACATTGAAAATGTGTTCAAAATTCCCCAAACTGACCCTTCATACATTACAAAGCGTTTATCCTTATAATATATAGGGGGAGCTGTGCACCCTGAGCAACTGTAAGTTAAATTGTGTGTTACAAACTAAAGCTTGCTTCATTTCATTATGTTTGGTAAATTTGGTGTCTAGTGAAACAATGCATATAATATTCCAAACCATCTATTTAAGTCTATTTATTCCATGGGGTTTAGAATGGCGTAAGGAATGTATGGGGTAATTTTTAACAACGAACTAGAACATGAAAAATAACAAGGAGATGTAAACTCATGACAACATATTTTTACCAACATCTCATATCGCAAACAAAAATAGTTGAAACCTTTTACTTCACGTTTTTAGATGAGCTGAAGAGAGAACTTCAAGATCGCTAAATTTCGTTAAACAACTTTTTTTCACAGTGTCATTTTCAAACAATAGTAAAGCTTACACAGTGGTTTAGAAGCATACTTAACTCTTTCAATGTCTTCCCTATGTTGCCAAGTGATGACTCACCAGCAATTTAGTTTTATAAACTACCACAAATGTAGTTATGAAGTTTGTTCAAGTTTCACCCCCAATTATCGCAACTGACCCTATCCTTACATGAATCGAATATTTCGAAACTATTATCAACATTCATTATTTAATTTCTGATATAAGTTACCTGAAGATGAAGACATATTTTATTTGTTTGTTAGTGTATTTTTGTGTTAAAGGAAGTACTAAAAGAACTAATCTCAAATTCTTTTTAATGTTGACCAGCAGGCACTATGTATGGAAATAAACAGCGGGGATATAGATCGAAAGAATTATCATCCTAATTTATCAGTCCTAATGAACTTTCTCTGTTTTAAACTTACTCCACAACACTAATGTTACAATAATTTTTTTTCTATAACATTTGATTTATTTCAAATGTATGCTCCTTTATTTATAAATGTGTTAGTTTTACGAATGCTAATAACACTGCACGTTTTGCCTTCGCATAATTTATAACACTATTTAATTTACAAAGAATATATAATATATTAATTAAAAAATAAAATTAGATAACGAAAATAAGAATATATTTTTTCAAGCATGAAGTATTTGAACGTTTTCCTTAATCTATTTTTTGCGTACATCTTCTTTATCAAAATCATTCTTAATAATAATAATAATAGCAACAATAATTCGTTATAGGTTCTAAATTCCATTGAGAATAAATGCATTATCCAAGTAAAACCAGTAATGCTGAAATAGAAAAACATTATGGGGAAAAACCTTTTTCAATAATAAAAATATATTCTGACTTTCAGATAAATACAAGAAAAAAATCATGTTGGTTTAAATTGAAAAATATTTTCCTCTTCATAACTTTTAGCAAATATTTTCAAAGCAGTTTCACATTTATCCCAAAATACCGAGTACGACTTGTTTCCTTAAAAGAAAAGAATTTTACAATGCGGAATGAAATAGATGTTTTACAATTTCAAGCAACAATAAAGTAGTATGCATTTACTTTAATCTAGGGTTATAATGCGTTACCGAAACCAAATCTATGCTATAAAAAATTAATATTGCTAAATATATATATATATATATATATGTAGTTAAAAGATCTAAAATTAAAGAAAAAAAAATCTCATTTTCACTTTCATAATAATACCCGTTTTCATAGCACAGTTCTGGAGAGGGGAGGATAAAAACCGTTGGATTTTACGTTAGAAGAGAAGAAAATTATTTACGTTTAGATGAATTATGAAATAAATGCAGTCGAATTTCTAATTTAATTTCTTATGATCGAATTTAAATAGCATTGAAAATTGGATGCTTGATGCTTAAGAAAAAAATAATCTGCAGTACAGAAAAGGCTTTAAACCAGTGTTCGCCAGGCTTTTGAAACACAGGGCAACAGTACCGTTTTAAAATTCTACTGAGAGCTACTCTCTGCCCTTTCTTCGATTCCCTCCCCACCACCCCCCACCCCTTTAAGAAGGACAAAAAAGTTTTAAAAAAATCATACAGCTCTCAATTTTTTATATGCCGAAAAACTGGAGCAGGCTACTACTTTTGCACATTTATCTCCTGTCCTCGACTTCTGAAGAAACACAGCCCTTTCTCTTTTGCGAAATCTCTAAACTTGCCTTCTTCTGATGTGGAGCCCCATTCCCTGAGCTGCCATAGGGTAGGACTAGAACTAGATGGGATACATTTTCATGAGGAGCTCTTGACTAGTATGACAAAAAATTCTGAGATCCCGGACCTCGTCCGAAGTCTAGTCATAGAGACTATCGAGAATATTCCTCGTGCTTCCCTAAAAATATACACAGATGGTAAGGTGAAGGAGGAATTTCAGGTAGTACAGTGTATATTTCCACACCTATAGGTGCTATAGAATTCGAGATCAAAAACCCCAACAACTGTTCAGTTTTTAGGACTGAGCTTATTGCTATCAGAAAGGGCTTGCAATTTTCTGCTCATGTGGATCCTTTTCAAGATATTTGGATATTGATTGATAGTTGTGAATCAACCCAGCATATCTCTAATAGGGATATTATCGGAGATCAGACCAGTCTGGATATTTTAGACCTAATTGACAGGCTTTCACTCAACCATTCTGTACACTTTCAGTGGATTCCCTCACATGTTGGGGTTGAGGGGAATGAGAAAGCTGACTTTCTGGCCGAATCCGCCGCTGAAGACGACATTCGTCATTGTGGGAAGCTTACCTTTAGCGAAACGTCTTCCCTGGCAAAAATAAAATTAAACAAGACCGTAAAAACTCCTCCCGACCACTCTTGATATTTTGAAAAAAAAAAAAAAAATGGGAGAATCTTTCAATCTTATACCGAGAGCCCATCGAACTGCCTTTTCGCGCTTCTTGAGTGGCCACACTAGATCCCTTACTTTCAACCAGGACCAAAAAACTTATCCTGAATGTCACTGGTGTTTGACAGACATGACATCTCCTGCGCATATCCTGACTTGTTTGGGATTCAGTAAAGAAGAGATCCTGCGAGACCCCAGTCTTTTTATGGACGTTTTGGAAGTGCTCGGAGTTTTGGGAGTCGTCTAGCTTACGAGACGATTCTGAGATTAGCAACAACAACATCTCCTTTCCATGTGCCTCGTCAACCTTATTCAATGTGATATTGAAAAAATATAGAAAATCAACTAACATTATAGTTGTAATAACGTGTAAACTAACCCCGATCTACTAAAAATTTCTCCTCAAACTACCAATCGCTCGCGATAGACGGTTTGACGACCACTTTTTAAATTATGTATGAACAACTCCCAGGGCTGGATGTGGCCCGCTCCAGCTTTTTGTCCGATCCACGAAAGATTTCAAAATCACCCACGAACAAAGTAAATATATAAATAAATAGTAAAAATATTAAATATTCTATGATTTCGACAAAATAAAGAGTATAAAAGGAGTTCTTTTGGCTAAATTCTATTGTTGGTCCAATTTCACCACATTTCAAACAGTTTTTAAATAAGTTTTGAATATGTTCTCATATTAGTAACTGACCATGTTTGCAAGAGAGAAGTTTTATTTACAGAAACTTGGAATCTTTGCACGACTCATTTAAGTTGAAGGAGATAACGGGCTTTTGGAATTTATGAACTGACTTGAAACCATTGCCTGAAGAAAATAATCTAAAATGATCAGATTATGTAGCATTTTTATTTGGCATCATCGATTAGTTAAAAGAGTTGAATTTGGAGCTTAAAAAACAAGGCTAGCTAAACGAAGTGCTGAGCCATTCCAGAACAAAATTCGCTTAGGGGAAAGATAAATGCACTCTGGGGGGAGCTGCTATTATTTTTCAACACTATCCAGTCTCAAAAAAAAAATAACTATTACACTCAATATTCTGAAGAACTGAGATTACTACCGGAGATTTTTTAAAATCGGTTTCCCTGACTTCGAAATCATACTTAGATGCGTTAGCCTTTTTGCTACTGAAATGAAAAGGGACGCATCTGCAAATGGAGTATATCGTGCTGTAGGAAGACACACATCTGAAGGCGTGGGGTTACGTGCTTCATAAAGAACAGAGATTGCTGACGAAAAACAGACACTAGTATTCTTCTGACTGAAGAAGCATAGCAGCCCTTCAATTTTCAGAACCTATTTTCATACGTAGAAAGTCCGAATTCTGTGAAATATGTCATAATTCACATAAAGTAGAGAAGAACCTTCATTTAAAACTCGAATGAAGGAACACCAAGAGATAGTTATGTATTTATGCATTTCATGAAGTACAAAGCTGTTTGAAAGAAGCTTATAACTTAAGTATTAAGATTTGTTTAAAAAATCTCATTATTTAATTTTTCCTTATGATGCATTTTGTTTTGAACCAGAAAAAACAACAGCATGCAGATTGTATGCACTGTTGGCATATGACTCTCAATTATTTGTTCATAATTCGAGAAGACCTAGTTTTATAGATTAATTTTCACAATGAGTCGAATGTTACAAATAATTTCTATACGTAACAAGAATGTTTTCTATACAGCAATATCAAAAGTTGTGCATCAATTTCCTTAGATCCGTTGCGTATTATTTTTCTCAAAAGTTGTCTTTTCGTAAAATGCGTTTTCGTAAATTTTGTATGTTCTAGCGTGCTTTGTGATTCGAAAAGAGTAAGCCAAATGTAATTCAGAGAATGTATTTCCATGTCGTTTTCGAGGTTGATCGTGTGCTATCAGTAGAATTCCTTAAGGGGTTCTGTTCCTTTTTATTCAAATAAGTTTGCATGCGAAGTTACTTACAAGAAGCGGGTAAAGTAAAAGTCCTTTCAACATTTTCAATCTTCATTCCTCCGTTTAGAAGATCATCGTATGCAAGAATGGAAAATGGTTTTTTTTAGATACTTGAGATAACGACAATAATTTCAACTCATTCTTAAAAGTAATGTGAACGTTTTCTTACTCTAGAAACAGTTATGTCACAATGGTCAAACAAAATAGATAAATAAATAAAAATGTGAAGTCGTATTGGTGAATGTTGCAATAAATAGGGAAAACAAATATATAACTATTAAAAACGCAGATATTCTATGTTCTTACCAACTTTTTTTAATCGGATTTATTTGGAAAATAGTGTTGAAGTTTTAAACATGCTTTTACTAGTATAAATCAAAATTTACAAACGCTTAGTTTGTTTATAATGAAACCTAAATTAAATGTACACCAGAATATGTCTGTTAGATATTTAGTGAAGATAGACAGCATTATCGTATAAAATAAAATTTATTCTGACTTAGAATTAAACATGTCATAAGTAACATAATAAACTGTAACCTAAATTTGAGACACTAACAACGCCTACAGGAAAACCTCCCCGTTCAACACTAACTTTCAAAGAAACATAGCACATGACAATTGTCTATTACAAACTGTTGCCAATGCTTAAAATAAAGGCAACATAATGATGTTGCAAATTTCTTGCATAATGTTAGTAGGGATGTAACGAATAGAGATTTGGCCGAATAGCCGAATACCGAATATTCGGCCATTTCTTCCAGGCCGAAGCCGAATATTGGGTCCTTTCTTCAAGGCCGAATAGGCCGAAGCCGAATATTCGGCGGCCGAATATTAAAATTTCTCGAAAATCGTTGTAATCGAAAGTATTTGTCAAATTTAAAATTATTCACAAAGTCAAACACCAATTACACACAATCTATGATGTATGATTTAATTCTGTTTGTTAAGAATTTAGAACTATTTAAAATTAGTCTATTTTCACTATTGTTTTGAATATAATAAAACTAAGAATTTCACCCACAAGCAAAATAGAAATGACAGGTTTTACGGTAGTAAACATCAGCATTATTTTACTAATTATTTAGTTGCAATGAAAGAAATACTAGTGCTTAGTGAACTTTTAACTTGCTCACAACTGTTTTATGAAGACATTTTAAAAGTTATAAAAGTTCATTTTTATTTTATGGGGTTTTTTACATACCTATTTTTAAAAGATCTATTAAAACTTAATGCACTTAACTGGAATATGTTTTCAGTTTCAAAAACCCCAATAACTTATTATGCTATCTCAATATTCATGATATATTCTGGGCTTTTCACATTTCTCTCTAACCCAATATTCACAAGAAATCAGTCTACCCAAACAAAGTCTGGCTTCCATTTTGTTAATAATAACAAAATGAATTTATCATATTATCTATTATAATTACTACTGGCAGTATTTGGGAGCAAATGCCAAATATAAAATACAATATTACAACTTTAAAATGTGTTTTTGCTCAGTCAAGCCTAAAACAAGATTTTAAAAAAGTAGTTTACTCTAAATTATTTTTATTTCTTAAAACTATAGTGGACTAATGTATTCTTTTGCAATAATTATAATACAATTTTAAATGTTTAAAATCTACTAATTTCTTTATTTTTTTACTGCAGAAAAACTATTCGGCCGAATAGTCCATCAATATTCGGCCAGTCCGAATTTGACCTTACCCAGTATTCGGCTAGATAATGAAATGACTATTCGGCCAGGCCGAATAGGCCGACTAAAGAATAGTGGCCGCATATTCGTTACATCCCTAAATGTTAGTTACCTAATAAAATAAGATTAAGCCTAACAACGTCTTTAGCGTTAAAGTAGAACAACGGTGGAATTGAATCAATCATGTTTGACCAATCTCAATGTAAAAGGAAGTTCGTATTTGTTCTATTTTTTTACTGTGTATTACGTAAATACGTCTTCATAAAGTTCCGTAACTGAAGGATTTGGATTCATTTGGATGTTTTGAATCTAGAAGCTCCCTGTCGCATTGAAAAAGGGATTCCAAGCAATCCCGAAACATATGTCTGCGTTTTAATGCTCATTTGTGCTTTAAATTAAAGTGAAATTATACTTCTATTACTGTTTACTTGCAAAGTTAAATTATTTTTATTTACTTAATTTGTCTAAGTCAATGACTCCCGAACAAAATTCCTTCGAAATTCTATAAAAAAAGTGCTATAACAACATCTATTTTTGCCTTATTTCAAAATAGTACTCTTCATTGTACTATTTCATCAAAATCGTCTTTATGTTTCTTTATCTTAAAGCTATTATAAAGAAATCAGTATTTTACACTTCTCAAACCAACTCTATACTTAATGAATACGGCAACACAGTTTACAGAGAAAGCTATTTATGAACCATAAAGGAATGTTTGCTGATCATATGCTTACGCGAACAATACATTTTAAAATTTTTACGAAAAACACTCAAGCAAACAAATTTATTGCATCTTCTGTTGCTTCTCCCTAAACAAAGCCTTCTGGAAACAAAATACTGTAGTAACATGAAATGTGTTTGCATTTTCTTTAAATTACTGCTCCAGCATGTGTACCGTTTCAGTGTTTCATTAGAAATGAAAATTGTTTTGAATTTTACATTACAAAGGTTCGCTGATTGTGAATCACTTTCTCCTTTCAAATTACTTTTCAACGTCGTTCAACTCAGAACTAATAAAGTTATGTGGTTGTAAAAATAGAACTTAAACCTTTTAGAATTGCTTTAGTGATTCTGTGGTAATATAGGCTTGAATTATCTAGGATCTCTTGAATTATTTATCATTTTAATCTCTTGAATTTGTAGAACAGCAGTTCCTGATCTTTTTTTGTTCGCGTACCACCACTTTTCTGGCAAACCATTTGCGTACCACTGCTGATTTAACTAAATTATATTGCATAGAACACTAATAGGTCATAGGACGAATAGGTAATATAAATAACACCATTTTTTAAACAGTAATACAGAGAAAAGCGTTTATTAAAATAAAGCTGCATACATAAAATAAAATACATGGAATTTGTAAAATATATCTTTAATACGTACTTCCAAAAAACATTAGAAATGCGCCCTTTAAGTACAAAATACCTAGCATGTAAAAAAATGAAAAAAAAAAAAGAAGGAGAATAATGTTGCTGCTGCATGGCAGATATAAGCGAGGTGATATCTGGTTCCGTAGAAGTTCGTTTTAACCTCAAATTTGGATCGACATTTAATTTGCTTCTATATATATTTTTAAAGAATATCATATTGTAAAAAGCAGTTTCACAAAGATAAGTTGTTGTGAACGGAATTAAGAACAGCAATACTTTTCTTGAAAACAGCGAGATTTTTTTACTTTGTTCCAAAGTTCTCCCAACTCTAATTTGACAAATTCGATCCTTAATCCTGAGTTACATAATAGTTCAATTAACAACTCGTGCTCCTCATTTGATAGGGTTGCGGGAAGTGTTTTCCACACAAAGGAATTTTTTATCCAATAGTCCCACAGAATTGTCTGTTGTTATTTTGAGCCACTGTTCCATGTTTATCGATGTTTAATATCAAATTCCACTTAAAAAATTAAATCAAAATAAAATATCATGAAAACAATTTCACGTAATCATATTACGCAAGTACCTCACAACGCAACCATAAGAAGTAGCGTCGCCTCGGTGCCCACACGCGCCCTGCTCATTACACCTAAGTCCATTCAAACAGTATTTTAGTAATTTTTATTTTAAATTTTTATAAGTTTCAATGTTTTTTAATCTCTTCTCTTTTTTTGCCTGCATGCGTACCACCTGGAGAGGTTTCGCGTACCACTAGTGGTGCGTGTAACACTGTTTGGAAAGCGCTACATAGATGAATGAGGGAAAAATCATATTCTTGTAGTAAATATTTTCTAATATTTTTTCTGCCCTCTGAGTTTATGGCATCGTTTCTATGTCATTTGATTACCTAATTCCTTTGCTCCATCAGACTTTACATGCTGCTTACGTGAACATAAACACTAATTAATTATACAGTTAAAACACAGTCAACGTTTTCTATATTTAACTACTAAGTTATCATGGAATACTAATATAAAATTACATTTGAACAATCTTTACTTCCTTTATAGGATAATTCTACTTAAAATCATAAATATCACTATCTTGAAATGTTTCTTTTTGGAAATTCAACCCCTACTGTTGGTTACTACCAGCTAATAGAACTGTTTCAAAGCATTTAATTACTTCCTTCTGTGATTCAGAGAAAACACAAACGAGATTTCCTAAACGGAACATTGTAAGTGATTGCGTGTTTTCGTCGTTTTCTCGGTGAAAATGAAACACATTTTTCTGTCTCATTTGGGAAAGCAAAATTACATTTGGATGACGGTAGAATCTGTTGTTGATTATTTTTACCTAGATTATCCCGACAGCGAAAATTCATTCAAAAATTACACCAACACAATTATCAGTGACGACAACTCATAGTTGATAAGCTTAGAAACTACAAATGTAAATTTCAGCTGAAAACGTATTTTATTTTCACATTTTGTTGAAATTATTTAATTATTATTAATTTTTGTTGAAATTATTAATCATTTTTCCTGTGTACAAGTGATCAATTTACAAAGATATTTGATGAGTATTCTTTAAATCAATTTGTGTTACGCTGAATACTTCGACCCTGCCCTAATTTGATGTATATTACAAAGTTGTGTATAGTACCATTTTTATTGAACCTAGCTGCAATTGTAAATATTTACCGACTGTTCATAGATAAAGTATTGTTCAAATTCTTAGCATCCACTAGGACCGTGAGTAACCTAGTAGCTTGGACTCAAATCAAAGGGTCTGCCTCCCCTAAATACCCACCATGTGGAATACGTGCTGGTAAAATCCGTAGATCTTCAAGTCCTATGGTCGGTCCCCAACAGTTACCGTGGTTGCATGATGCTACAGAAAATTTCTCTCCTATTCAACGCTGTATCAAAATTATAGAAGTGGATGGTAAATACTGCTATCTACTGGAAGGGGTTGAAGTCGTACTCATTTCCATAGGGCTCCCGTTAATCCCGTGAGCAGCTCTTCCTTGCTTCGCACAGGGACTACATTATACCATACAGTAGACCACAGTAGGAATGCCCCAGTTAATCGGTAATAATCAGCAACAATTGAACAATTTTTGCCAGTTAATCTGCGATGAGTCATTATTTTCTTATTTAAACTATTTTTAGTTTGCTAAAAAACAACAAGTGATGTTGAATGAATTCATTAACAATAGCAAAGGTGCCCTCCCTCCAAGAGGGATAGTGGATCCCCCCTCCCCCCCACCCTCCCTCTTTAAAAAACAAGAAAATTATCAGAGTAACATATATCAAAATATAATTTCATTAAAAAAGATATAGAATATAAAACAAAGGAAATGGAAATTGACGACAGTGCTGTTTTAATCAATTTTAAAACGTCCCTTCCCTAAAATTTCTAATAGTACAGTCGTCGTCATAACTCTTCCCCCATGTGGGCAGCAAAGTAGTAAGTCGATACATTTTTTTCAATATAAGATGCAGCTATGTAAAATCACGCATATAGATTATATTTTTCAAGCTGGGACGAGGCATTCGCTCCCTCCTGACCTCCCAAAATAACAGGTCTTGATGTCACACATTAAAATAAAAAGTCCTACTGTTGTACATAGAAATTCGTAGACGCACATTACGACTAACTATTAATAGTTTCGAATTGTAGCTTTCCTTGCATTCTTTCCATTCAACTTATTACCCACTCTCAATACTCAAAAGTATTCCCAAAATTTAAATCTTACAAATTATCATCTTAAAGGTGGAAACGCATCTTTTTACAGAAAGATAACTCTTAAAATCAGCAGCTGCGCCCATTTAAATGTGCCTACTTTTCCAGAAAAAAGGAGAAGGAATGGAAAACAATCGTAAAAAAAGTGAATATATTAATAAGACATAATATAATAAAACATTTCTTCTCTTAAAATTAGTGATCTTCAGGTAGTGTAGAGCAACTGAGAGTTTTTGAATCTTTGAACTTCTTATTAAGATGTACCATACTACGATAACGATAAATCTTTCAAGAAGCGAATTATCTTTAAAATACTAATTACTTGAAATGAATAATATTTTTAAATATATTAGTTTTTCTTCAGAATAAAGGAGTGAATTAATATATTGGTTAAAAAAATTATGTATTCAAATTTTGTACTAATCGTTGTTTAGTTATATTATTAACAAAACCTTTCGAAAAAACAGGATTTCTTAGTTTTACAATGACATAATTTACATAGTTATTCTTTATTATAACTGTGTTTTACCCACTTAAAGTATAAACTTTTATTGAAGGATTTTATGACTTCTCTTTCTATTAAGAATCATTGTTCAGATCAAAAGATCAGAGAAGAATATTGCTTTCCTTGAAGAAATATCACGGTAAAAGTAATAAAAATTCTCTATTGTGGTAATAAATATATTTATTCAACTCTGCTTGGTGTTGGATGGCTGGAAAAAATATTGTCCTTAAGTTTTTATGAGCGGCGTACGAGGTTCTGCATACAATCATAAAAGAAATGAAAGAGACAAAAGAATGAGAAGCGTTAATTTTTTTAAAGCAAAATATCAGTCTGGGTGATAGTAGTAATGTTGTTATCTACCGTAGATGGATGCAAAATATTTTACGTAAAACTTATCGTTATCAGAAACTTCGTATTGAAGTTCCAGATGCAGGTACACACCTTACATTTTTCTACAGCAACTCTCTACTTTTTGCACGAAAACTCAACATAATGCATTGCTGCAAGTGTAGTAAGTTTCTCTCATGCTTTTAGAGTTTGTACCTGTGTAGTTATTATGGGAGTCTTATTTGGGGCCCCGCTCGATTGGTATGTTAGACAGCACTAAAAAGTTCTAGATGCTACCTGATTGCAAAATAGTAAAAGTCATACTTTTGATAATATTAGAGATCGGAGCAGAAATCACATGCAGATTTCCTAGATGAAAAACGAAGCAAAACAGTTAACACGTTAACGGACATTTGCGTCTAAAGCGAAGTTCACTATGCGGCATGAGGGCAATTGAAGTCCAACGGTCATTTTTAGACACTACGGCTATAGCGGCACAAATGTGCATTTACCAGCGTGCAAGTAGAAGCCTAATGTCATGTTTTGGAAACAATTTTTTAGGTTGAATTTCGTTTTCCACCTGTTACACGACTTGCAGCTTCAGTACACACGTGGCTGTGAATGGAGTATTGCTATCGTGTTTTCTTTTGAATTACAGTGTTAATTTCCGAACTTCACTTGTTCCTACTGTTCGTCAATGTGTTAAATAATGTAAATAAAAGATATAAGTCAAGCGGAAGTTCTTCATGTTTTCTATGCATATATGTGTTATTAAAATTTCATTTTGACACAGTATGCAAACTGTAACAATAAATTAACTATATGCTATGTTGCCTTTAAAACACATAACAAAAATTTGAAAGCGATATTAATGTTCAAAAGAACTAATCCTGTATGCCCAATATTCTAACTTAATACATTCAAGCATGTCCTAATTCTGAGCCATCACAGAATTGGTTGTCATGAACGCTCCTGAAAAATTAACTGCAGTTCATTTAAAATGACTGGTTTCCCATAGGTGTCGTACCTTGGTTTGGCCGTATTCGATAATTAGAAAAAAGGTTATGGGCGGAAATACAGTCATGTTTTTGTTTTCTTATCCATAACTTTTGATTAAATAAATCGATTTGAATGATTTTTTAATCGATAAAGAGTGGTATAACTTAAATATCGTACATTGATTTGACTACAATTGTTTTTTAGAAACTATGGTATGAACGAAAAATACATATTTTTCTTTTAATCGTAACGGCCTTGATATTTCTTTTTTCGAGTAAAGTATTAGGTAATAAATATAAAATTCATTGATAAAATAAGTTTCTTGCCATAACAGTAATATTAAAAGCACTTATAATAAGAGTTTGAATGAAGGCTTCTCTAAAACAAAAATTAGATATTAAATTAATTCAGTCTGTTTTAAGACTGAAGTCTGTTCTGGACTTTTTAAAATCCATTTCAGAACGCAACTTATTATAAAAATGATTATTTATCAGTAACAGTCACTCCAAGTATTTGTGCCATTTTATATGTTTTTTTAAATAGAGCATTCATATGCAAAATGTATTTGCACTAAACTGATTTTTTTTTAATTGAAAAAAAAAGATCCGGCTTCAAATTAAAAATTGCACTAAAAGGTGAAAAACAAGATTTTTTCTTTAAAGAACATCGATACGACTTTTTAACAATATTTGGAGTGCAAAATTTTGATAGGTAAAATCTTTTGTAATCGCAATCATGAATCAATTGCAAATATAAATGGCCCAGAGTTTACATCAGTTTCAATGTAAAGTAACACATGGGATAGTCATAAGTAGAAAATTAGTTAACTAGCACGGGCTTCAAAAAATATCTTTAAGTTTCGTATCGATGCTGTTTAAAGTCTTTTTTTTTCCACTTTTAGCGAAATTCTTAATTTGAAATATTATTATTATTATTATTATTACTATGCATTCTTTTTGAAATATTTGAATTGGTAAGCAAAATTAAATTAGATTGTTTCACCCGAATAAAAACTCCTTTCTTTTCAACAATTCACAGTATCTAGGTTCACAAAATATTTCCTTTTCTTTTTTGTCATTTCAAGGAAAATATTTTACTCAAGATTAAATCCCTTGGGGGTTGTTTTGTATCTATTCGTCTGTACTACACCAAAATTGAAACGATTCGTTTGGTGGAGGGTAAAACGTATTTCGTAACCTCAGAGATATAAAAAACGTTCGATCAGCTTCCCAGCTAAAAAGTAAAGTCAGTGAAATAAATAAATAATAGGAAATGAGACGTCAATAGTGCTATTTTACGATTTTAAAATGTTTTTTTTCTCTCAAATAATAAGACATAAGTAGAATTCCTTTGTGCTGGTCTATCAGGAGATAAAGCATAACATAAATTAAACTTATTTTTTTCAAACTATAACATGCTCACGTTTCGAGGGTCGAAGGAACCCTTTTCAAGTGCAAAAAACAGACAAAAAACAGTGCTAACAGACTGTTGCTATTGTTATCAAACTAGTAGCGATCGCAATGCCTTCGATAATCAACCAATCACTGTCGGTTGGGGGAAACTCACATTTAATGACGCATTCAAAATACCTATCAGTCAATGCAAGGGCATGGTTATGAAACTGTAAAACCAACGACATTTCTTAAACATTTAGTCTTAGTCATACGTTTTTGTGGCGTTTGGTATGAAAACACCCTAACTGTTAGGTGTACGAACATTAATTATCTTATATGGTCTTCAGTTAATGCCGTAATTCCCAACTCCGCATCAAGGCGGGCGGGCAAAAGTAAAAAAAACTTGGGCATTAGAGGGTTAACTTCTGCACTGTTTCAGTTTCAGCAATCTTTACTTTTATCCCTCTTTTCAATTCACACTCTAGAATTGCATGGTCACATTGCGACCATATAATGCCATCAGGTACATGTTAAAAATTACTTTGTCAATAGAAAAAGGCAAGCATCAAGAAAGATATAATGGTTATTTGTGACATAAAATAGTTACACTTCGGGTTTACCGGCTAAAACTTCGGGTTTACCGGAAAAAACACATTCCAGTGAATGAAAAGCTTACATTTGTTTCCAAAAATAATGTTTCAAAAGATTTTTTTTCTATATGGATTGACAACAGTAGTATCCTTCCATGCAGTTTCAAGCTCTCCGAAACCTGATAATTCTTAAAATAGAAATCTTGCACGTTTACTGACTGGAAAATTGCTCGTTCATTCATTGTTCATTTACCATTTCTGCTGCGCCATTTTTTTTTTCACACCCAAACTCACCTGCAGCCCTGCCAATTAAAACTCCCCTTTTTAAAATAATATTTTCACATATCAGAAAATTTATTTTTACCTTTATGCATCAAATGCTACAAATTAAAAATAATACGTACACTTAGGGGTTATATCACCCAACATGAAATGCATGCCCAAATTCAGTTTGTTATTTACGACCATTTCAGGTCTCATAAATATTCGAGTTTATTTGCTATTTTCAGGGCTGTGCCTCAAACTCTCGTCTAATATGACAGATAGAACAAGACAGTACAACAGATACAAA
The DNA here is from genome assembly GCA_038502835.1 of Octonoba sinensis. Classification (NCBI taxonomy): domain Eukaryota; kingdom Metazoa; phylum Arthropoda; class Arachnida; order Araneae; family Uloboridae; genus Octonoba; species Octonoba sinensis. The sequence continues at coordinate 43,507,909 of CM076602.1, read as the reverse complement.
GAAAGAAACACCCAGGGGAAATTCGGAATCGAACCGCCGCCTCTTCACTGCGCGCAGGCAGGCACCGGAACCAGTCGATTAGACCGCTCAGCCACTGAGGCCCCACCCAAATTCAGTTAAAGCACAAATAAAGCCAATTCTGCGAATTGTTTACGAAGGATACAATTTCAAAAAGCTGCGTAACATCAAAGGTGTTGAAATGAAGTCTGGAAAATTAAACAATTGTAAGAAACGCACAAAATTGAATTCTCATATTTATCCATTTAAGTATTGAAAAATGCCAAATCTTTTGAATAAGATTTTAAACCCTAAAATATGACGTTGTCTTAATTTTATAATGAGAAGTGAACGAAAGGGAAAAAATCCCGAATTTCTAGCAACAACGTGAATTGTATAATTTTAATAATAGAGAAATGCTCTTCAACTAAAGGAAGCACTTCCTTTCAAATGTAATTTGAAGACGCAGGTGCAACTGAAATGAAACAAGTGCGAAACTGAAGAAAGGGGGAATAGAAAAGAAAACAATGGTAGACCAAACTCTGGCGCCACTGAAAAAAGATTCATAAGATCGAGAAGATTTGAAATTTCCTTACTTTTTTTATTAAAAACAAATATTCGAGATTACAATTGACTATAAACTCTGGCAAAATCCACTTGCAAATAATCGCTACAAAAAGGGTAAAAATTCTCATATTTTTCTGTAAATACAATTACCACAAATATTTTTGAATTAGCTAATGTTCTTAAACGTCAACAAGTTCTTGGATTTGCCTTAAAAATGTGAAATGTACACAAAATAGGAGATTGGACTAAGAAAATAATAAAAAAATTTTATTGTGCTACGCATTTGATGAGTAGATTAGAGAACTAAATAATACTGAGATAATAATGAAATGTAATTTACACAAACGGTACAGGAAAAATATAATAATGGTGATTATGAAAATGAGGAATTATTTACCTTTTTTCTCAACAATTTAATAGGAAAAAGCGAAATATTTAAAAAGCTTTCACATTGTGAAGTTTATTTGTGAAACTGTACCCCTGGAGATAGTAATCATCATCCATAATTTGTATTGAAAGATTAGAACGGCTTCTTTTAGACAGAAAAAAAATTTGTTTCTACGAGAAAAATTAAAGCCAAATTAAATAACAATGAGGAACAAATGAAGATACACACACATACACAAACTGTATGTATATATATATATATATATATATATATATATATGGCAGTTATAATTTTTTAATGAAACTATTTACGTCAGAAAGTTTCTTTCCTAAGGATCTTATAGAATGCCGAACGGTCATTTTATTTGAAAATCTTGAATAGGTGTGTAATAAATGTATGTATATCTACTTCATGTGTGTGAAAAGAAAACATTACACATAATTTGTGTGATAATTTCTTAAGGATTTAATGTTATACATTAAAAATATCCAAAAGTTGATGTAGAAAATATACCTAATAAATTGATATAAATTATAATTGGCATTGAATTGCCTTAAAATTCCCAACGAAATATGCAAAATTAACCCGCACACCGACATCAAAAGAAAAAAAAAAAGATGCGAAAATAAAATTTTGATCTGTTTGTAATTATTTTTCTAATCAAAACCTTATCAGGTCTATTAAAGACTAGTTAAAAAAAACTAAATGACAGGTTAAATTTAACTAATTAAATTTCAAACTGAAACTTTTAAATATTTTTTCTAAGAAATTTTACCTCATGCATCAGAACTCATGCATATTTGAAGCATAGCGTAATAAATAGTTTAATTAATTGCGTATTAGAATTCTAGGGTTATTCCTTGCTTCTCTTCCAGTTAATAAAGCGTAATATGCTAGTTAAATTATTATCTGACTAAAATGGGTACTGTTGCTTTTTAAGCAACTTGCATTTTTCGAGTTCCAAACAAAGAAGTGATTAATGATAAAACCTTGCAAAAACCACTAAATGAGAAAGCTGAAATTTTTCAAGCATTCAAAAGAACCAATCACCATTAATAACAGCTGCTGTAGCTTATACTAAACAGGTAGAATAAAAACGAACTTACGTTCTAGAGTAAGTTAAGTTTAAGTCTTTTCTATACAATATAGAGAGAAGCATAATTTATATACTTTCTACTAGAGGTTTTGTTTGTTATTGCAGATAACATACCTTAGATTTAAAGTCAAATTCATTAAGGTTGATTAGAAATATAGATGCAAAGTACCCGAAACGAATGTTAAGATTTTAGTTGTTTGATATTCAAAGCTACACAAACAGCTAAGTACATACGCGAGATTTCATTCCATTAAATCATTTGATAGTAACAATGTTTAAAAAAAAATAAAACAGAAAAAATGTATTTTATTTTTTTTAAATGGATGTTCTGAATAGTTTTATAATACATTTATAAAAAAAATAGAATGTGCACTTTAAGTACCATTTGTTTCATACAATATATTTAATTTTATACATATATAAATTACTAAATTTAGATATTTATAAATATTTCGAAATTTTTACGCAGTAAATTACGATAATAATAATAATTAATGAAACAAAATTGGAACACAAAAGAAACATTTAAAAAAAGCTTTCAACAAATTTTTCATTTATTCAGGAATTTTTTCAGGAAGGCATTGCTAACCTCATGTGTTTCCGTTGTCTTTTATCACTAAAAGCATTTTCTCACATTATTTGCTAGGAGAAAATACACATGACACATCACCTAAAACAGTACGATAGCAATCAAGGAATCCATAAATGCATAGAAAGATGAAATATTTATTGGCAGCCGTTTATGATCTCGTAATAGGTGCGAAATAAAATGTCAATCACTATACGGATGTGCAAAATTTGAAATTTGCGGTAAGTCATTTTTGCTTATGTACCGAAAATATCAAACACGTTTTAACTGAAATCGCCTTTCTATTCTGGAATCGCGCATTAAATCTCCAAAAAAAAAAAAAAAAAAGAAGGCTATATTGCTAAGGTGCAAAACTGCCTTCATAGCTAGAGTTACGTTAACTGGACATATTTTCCTATAACGCGGTCATATGAAACATCTCGAACGCCCCAAATAAATTCATTACATTGTAAATTTGCTTCGGTACAAAATATTTTATAATTTTAGTTAAAAGTCATTTTTATGACAATGTGAATCCAGGTAGTAATTTAAATTTAGTAAACTAGAAAATATGTTTCGTGAGAAGTGATTGTTTTTTTTTTTTTTTTCATTTTATAATAACATAATAGTTTCAACTGTAAAACAAAACAAGTAGGACTGAATTCATAGTGCTCATAAACTGGCCCGTATATTTCTGACAACCTTCCTAAAACTCTCCACTGATTTATTATTGTGACTTTTTTCTTTAAAAGTTTTTTTTTAAAACAAGAAAGGCAAATTTTAATGAAAGTAGTAGTTATGTAAGTAAAAGTTTAAGCAGTATTTTATTTTCAAGGTTAATAAAACTATATGAGGAGTAATTTTCGTGTATCCAGGAATCACCCTATTCTGCTTTATTAGAAAATCAACACTGCTTACAAAGCATGCAAACTCACGATGTTAGACTTGAAATTTCTTTGACACATTCTATCTCAAATTCATAGCTTAAAACAATGATGTAATGCAATGTCTATTATGTTTCGGAACCATTTCCTAAGCAATAAGCTTAAAAAATAGACTGCAAATGAAACATAGGAAATGAAAGGAGAAAGAATGTTTATTAATTTTCCATAACAATTTTAGGCATTTTAGCTACACAATCAAGTTTTATTTATATCATGTAGCCCGAATCCAATCATACTTCGGAAACTATCCCTAAAAGTGGTAATTGTTGAAAATGCAATACTTATCATGCATCATAAAAATGAACGAAGCTGACTATCCAATATTAACGTCTCGACTAAACACTTCACGTTTAATGTTACTTCATTCCAAAACAGACTTCAATTAAAACAATTTTCTGAGTTAACCATAGAAATATTATCTATTAGTGCTATGTTCCATCTAGGCCCTTTAATGGGATTAACTTTTGTTAGCTCGGAACGAGAAATCTTAGAAATGTCTGGAACTATACGTAACGTAAGGAAACCGTTCAGCAAGAAAAAGATGGGTTCATCATTAAATTGGTAATTTTATATTTCGTTGTTACCCATTAATGTTTTAATTCGAAGAAGAGTATCATTATCAGATATCTGCAGAGAATCATTGCATTTTTTTTCATTCTTTCAAAAGTAAAGAATCTGGTTTCGATGTGTTTTCGTAGATTAGTTCTATGAAACTTTATGGCTTGAAATGCGTATATTTCAATATAAATAGTATTTGATACAAGATTTAAATCTAATGAATGTATAAAAGTGTTTCTATTTATTCTTTAAAAAAATAATACAACACAATGTATAATTGTGTTCAGTAAGAAAGACCACATGCTGTTCTAAACTTTATATATTTGTCATTTCATTGTTAATTCCTTATTTCAAAAATACACGATTTCTTCTAATTTGCTGTAAACGATAATGATTCCAACACACACATTTGTGAACACGTTTAGTTACAAAACGTTTTTTTACACCAATCTTAAAATACGAAATAAAGTAGTTTTGTTTCTGTCGACAGGTGGTGTAATGGTGAGGCGCAGGTCTCGTACACCCAAGATCGCAAGTTCGAACTTGGCCCAAGTCGGTGGATTTTCAAGATGCAGAAAATCGTCTGCGACCCTGTCGCATGATTGTGTGCCATGTTAAAAATCCCTTGAGTATCCATTTGGCTTGGATGCTCTCGGCTGAATAAAATACCTTGTACAATTCGCATCAAATGAGAGCTCAGGTGCCGCCATCTAGGGGAAACTGAGCGTCCAAATTCTCAGTGGCAATAGCATTCACCGACAGTGGTGCTACTTGAAAAAATGGATGCCTATTACCAGGGTTCGCACTAGGTCTGCAAAGGTTAATGACCATACGCATCCCCATTAGAAAGAAAAAAAAAGTAGTTTTGTTTTTATAACGGCATTTGTTATAAATAAGAAAATAATAAAATTACAAAGAACTATTGTCTTTTTCTTTCTGTCGCTTTTATCATTTTTTCCTGGAACGACTAAAACAAAATTAATAAAACCATGGAAAAAGTTTAACACTCCCTAAAAGGATTGTCAAAAAAAAAAACTCTCGAGGTTAGTGTTTAAAATGGGTAATTTTAGAAACGTAAGGGGAAATAATGAAGACATAAGTTTGTCTCTTTTTCAATCTGTCTGTCCCACTAATAACAATTGACAGAATCGAGAAAATGGTGTTTGTGTACTTCCTTATACTTCCCTTTGGGCACATTTTCAACTTCCAAGAATATCCTAAAAACTTTTGCGAAGAGAAAAATGCTAATAAAGCAGAAAGGTTCAACAATAAAGAAATAATTTTAACTTAAAAAAAAGGAAAAATCCCTTCACTCAAAGCATAAAGTACAACAGTAGAGCATTTTTTTAACTACCTTAATTATCTTCATTTGAAACGAAATAAATTCGTTGCGTTATCTCTCCTTATCGCTTAAAAACTTGCAATAATTTGGCAACACCCGCTTTTCTCGAAAATGTGTTTCAGACTAAATATTGCATTATTGACCTGCATATCTTTCATGAGAAAGAAATCTGTCAGCAATAACTGCGTTTTAACAATAATGACAAATTGGAACAGTTTAAAAGGAAATGTGACACCTATAAACGAGCAACAAATTTTGCTTTTTCTAAAAAACGGGAGGCAGGGTTTTTTTAAATTATCGTTCAACGTTTTAGATACAGAAGTCGTTTTACTGCCTGTGTTTGACAGATAAGATTTGTCTTAGTTAATTTCCTTCTACAATTGTCGGAATCCCTCCCCCTATTTTTTCAAACGTAATTAGTGTATCTTTTTTATTTCGTTTGATTTTGGAACTAGCAGTATTTATTCGAGAAACAATTAAAACCAAAATGATTCCGCGTTTTATTTATCTTCCTCAAAACTTTTTCTTCCTTTTTTCCTTAGAGGTTGTCTTAGTTGATGCCTTGTTGTTTTTTGAAAATATATTTATTTTTATTGTTTCACTAAAGTTAAGCAATAATTCAATGCATAAATAGCAGTTTATTCTTCACATTGATTTTTATTATTTCAAAGAGAGGAAAGTTTATAAAAATTATACAGAATAAAAAAATACAATAACATCATTATAAATTGATTTTTCCCCCGCAATGTTGCGTACAATATGACAATTGTGAGTAGCATTCACTCTGAAACAAATACAAAATTATCTTATTTTTTCCAAACAAATAATCTGAGGGCGATAGAAAACCTTGTTTTGTTTAAAATAGATATAGGGTTAGTTGGGGGTAATTGTAAACGCTTTTTCAATGTTTTAACTTTTGACTCTTCCCTACCTCTTCAATGAGTTCAGAGATAAAATTGTGAGCATTGTAGCCACTACTGTACTTCTTGTGAGTAAATGTGTGCAAAAATTTTGACTTTATGACTGTTTGTTAGCGAATGAGCTTATGTTTACAATTACCCCAGAGATCTGGGGTAATTGTAAACAGTGATTTATTTTCTAATAAGGTTGATGCAAATGGAAAATTGCTTCATACACAGTCTGCTTGAAGGTTTAAAAAGTTCCCGAGCAATGGTTCTCAATCTGCGGCCAACAGGCCGCATGTGGTCGGCTGAGTTATGTTAGGAGTCGGCTCAGATCATTTAACGAGAAAAATCTTGCGAAAAATCAAGTAATGCGACAAATTTGTGTAAAATGTGTCCAGCAGTGAACCAGTCGGTTAAGCTTGGATCCCACAGAACACCGAAAGTGAAGCACAACTGGCCGTGGTCAACGCTTGGGAGAGAGACTATCTCCCGCGATTGATTCCTCTGTGACCACGTACGCTAAAGGGAGCTGCGCACGTAAAATACCTCCTCGCTTCATATGTCCACCAAGTTAGAAATAATTTCCGCTGAGGGACCAACCTAGGTGACGATCTCTCATCTGGGAACTGATTTAAAATCATTAAGCCCCTCTGATCCAAGTGTACTTCCTTCTATCGGCGCTGCTTATTAATAATCAGTAGGAGTTTACTTAATTCATGGTCGCCCTTCAAGGGGGGCTTGGATTTCCAAGTGAAATTAGCAACAACAACAACAGTTATGTAAAATAGACGCAAAAGTGTAAGTTACATCAAAATATAACACTTATTGTCCCCCCAAAATATTGGAAATAGGATAAATTTAAGTGTTTACAATTACCCCAGAGAACGAAATATATGGGGTAATTGTAAACACCTAATTTTCACAAGAAAAATAACAGGGAAGATTAAATTCATAACTAAATGTTTTTAGCAGCATTCCATATGACAAATAAAAATGGTTGAAACCGCTTACATCGCTTTTGTAGATGAGCTGGAGAGGAAAATGTAAGATCACTAAATTTTGTTAAACAACTTTTTTCACTGTGCTACTTTCAAATAATAGTGACGCCTGCACAGTTGTTTCAAAACTTATGAAATTGTTTCAATGACTTCCCTATGCTGCCAGGTTATCCCTCACAAGCAGTTGAGTTTTCAAAACCACCACAAGTGTAGTTATGAAGCTTGTTTACAATTACCCCATGTTTACAATTACCCCAACTGACCCTACATTTTAAAATGCACCTGTGTAAGAATATTATGTGTAGAAATAAAAATAACCGCAGGGAACACTAATTTGTATTATAAAATGACTATTCCTCCATAAGAAATATTTCTGTGATGTCGAAAACTCCTGAAATTTTGTACAAAAATAGTAAAATTTAAAAATTCAAAAGTTTATCCAGAAATCTCTATTTTTGATCTAGATTTGATTAACCTGAAGTAATGAAGGAAGTATAAATAGAAAAAGCATCCTCCCTCAAACCAAGATTTACAAAATTTGGTTTGTAGAGAAATTGATTGTTCAATTTAATCTAAACGAAATTATATAATGATTTTTTTGTTTAAATCTACACTTCAAATGAGTGCTCTAATGTTAACTATCCCAAATTCAACAATAGGAAACATGAGAACGGGGAAGCGATTCACTCATTGACGAAAGGTTTGATGCTAACTTTGAGCGCAAAATATGTGCACAAGAAATTCACCTTATTTTTATTAAATGTTTATTTCATTCATTTATTTATTTATTTATTCATTAGCGAGAGGGGTTAAATAGTACTACACTTCTGAAATGTAATAGAATTATTAAAAATTGTTATTGATTGAACACCACATCAGAGGATTTCTACAGTAGTCTGTGGATTTCACAAAAAAAAGTTTTTGTTTATGCTGTTCATAATAATAAATTTCAGTTAAGCGCTGAAATGTAAATATGTATAATACTGTGCACGAATGACCAGTAAATTATTTTTATTATTTTTAAAGGGGGGAAATGTTTATCTTTGACTGTAAATGATAATTTTGAACTGTGTTTTGAAATGTAATTTTTAAAAAATAATAATAATACAGTAGCCCCTCGTTATATCGCGCTTGTCGGGGACATCAAAAAAGCGCGATGTATCCGAATGAGCGATACAACCCATGCCGTTAGAAATAAACTCAAAAAGTACAAGCAAGTTCAGCGTCAACGTAAAAAAATTAATTTAATCTTACATAATGACAACTTTTCTAATAAAAATTGAATGATAAAAATAAAAATCCTTGGGCTATAGACACTTCTCTCTTTCATTCTATTGTCGTTAGGATCCATACAAAAAGAAATGTCAAGTAAAACGTCAATTGGTTTGAGTAGAATGATTCTGCAGGCATGTAAGTTGTGCAGTGGGAAGAGAAGTGTTGCAGCTTTTCACTGCAACAAATTCGGAAGAAAGGAAAACATTCCTGTTCGGCGGATTTGTTTAGTCAGGAGAAAAGAGTTTTACTCAGAAATGCAATATTTTTACTTTCCAGAACTCAAACTTAAAATTTTGGGAGACATAGAAAAGGCGCGATATATCCGAATGAGCGATATAACGAGGGATTACTGTAATTAGAACTGCATTTAAAATAATAATGACAATAGTATCACATTATACAAATTTTAATTCACCCATGGAGCTTAAATTAATAAATATAGAATCATCTGAAGTATTATTGGATTCTGTATTGAATGTACATAAATACACTTAGATCTAAAAAATGTTCATAAAAAAAGTAATAGCACATGATAATAATAATTTAACAAGCAATCCCGAAACATATGTCTGCATTTTAATACTCATTTGAGCTTTAAATTAACATGAAATTATATTTCTATTACAATAATAGCACATGATTATTAATTTGCTGCATTAAAAAAGAATAAACAAACCAGTATTTCGAGAACTCAAGAATACGTCAATCTTGTCAGTTTTACTAAATCCATTCACGAACTTAAAAAACAAAATAAGCAGAAAAGTGAATAAGTGCTGTAATATTTCACGAAAAAATTGCGTATGTACTTCTACGAACTTTTGCTTTTATTCTAAGAAATCGTCGATAACGATATTAACTGATTTGTTCATGCTAAAAACTATGTTGTCTCATTATTCAAAAAAATTCAAAAAATTCATTGTGTGTGTTTGGTAATAAATCTTTGATAAAATGCTCAAATTTTTCATGAAAACCATGCCTTGCTGTACACAAAATCTTCTAATTTAATGAAACACAACTGGAAGAAAAAAGTATTATGAAACATCCATTTTGCTCTGATAATTATCTGAAAAAAGCGCTACTTTAATATTTCTAAACAATTCTAAAGAATAAAACAATTAATCAAATCTTTGATATTAAAAAATAACCACCTTTTTGACATTCAAATAATTTTAAACATTTTTGAAGGGCATCCGGGAGTAGAGATTATGTCTTGTCGACAATTTGTTCTAAAAATAAAGTGAATGTTATTTTGGTGGGTACAAAGTTTTTTTTTAAAAATAAGGAAAACAACAAACACGGGAGACTTTAGACTGCATATAATAATATGTTTGGGAAATTATAGTCATTACGTCCCATAGCGAATTTGGTCCAATCTATCCACGTCACCTCGCAGTCAACGAGATGAAATAACAATTTTCATGGGATACTGATAAGTTTCACATCATTAACCTTACTAAATTTGAATGGCACTAAGCATCAATGCTGAAGTATCATTACAATGAAGGCAAAATGTTGGTATCAATTATTAATTTGACTCGAGATCATTAGGTATTAAATGAGCATAATAACGCGTTAAATGTTTGGGAAATTGAAAGGATGACGAGAGAAATTAATGTTAATACATAATGGACATATTTCTTTTCCACGTAAATACTTCATTAGGCATTTGAAAATAATTGGATACCATCCAGGTCTGTTTTTATAATCATGAATTCAAAGTAAATTAACTTGAACTAATTAAGTAATTACTCAACAAAAAATTATAAAGTATATTCGTGTGCTCCTTTTGTGCTGTTAATAATGTGTTAAATAAAAGAAACAACCTGATTTTTTATCCTAATTTGTGTATATAAAAGAATAAATGAAAAAAATATGAATTTATATTCTGAGCGAAGTACCAACGTGAAAATATTTTCTTTATTTTATAGTCATTTTATAGGCTGCCAGATATATTTCAAGTAAGATATATATATTATCAAGATGGGGAGGGGGAGGGGTGAAAATAAGCAGGAAGGAAAATCGAAAACTTGTAACACAAATGAAGACACAAGTACATTATGTGGAATTTTTTTGAATTAAACTTTCAATTCCAATTCTAGATTTAGCTTGGTGTTTACATGATTTCTAGGTCGAACACGTACTAATAAAGAAGTATAGGGAATTGTCAACAAAGGAAGCAAAAAAAAAAAAAACATGATGAATACAAATTGAAAAATGGCTGTAAAACTATGTTACTTATGGCATTAAAACTCAAAATTTTGTTTACATTTCGTGTAAAAATTATCTTTGATCTAAGTGAAACTGTAGTAGAACTTGGGAGTAGTAGCTGTTTGAAATGTGATGAAAATGTAAACTTAAACGTGATGTATATTTTTTGTTTCGTAAAGAAATATTCATAACAATGAAATAGCTGGTAAATACAATAATATAGACACGTTACTAAATACAATACAAATTATTCGCAAATATTTTTTTAAATTACGTTTTATAAATATTTGCTATTAATTAGCGTTTTTTGTAATTGCATTTTAATTTTCCGCCGATAGAAACTAGAATTTACTTTTGTATAATAAGTCTTTGTCAGTTCAAGTAATTATTAATTTTTCAAGGAAACAAAAGACATAACAGGAAAAAAAAACAAAACAGATTCAATACTCCTTTTTGAGATTTTATTTAAAAAAAAATATGATCAATATAAGTTCATCTGAATACATGTATATATATATATATATATATATATCACTACACGTTTCAAACCAATGAGACGCATTAAAACAAGTTCGAGAAGCACTTTAACATATCTTTTGTATTTATTTTTGAAAAGGGGATAAGTTATTTTAAACATTCAGCCACTTTGGGAAAAAATAAGTTACAAGTAATAATTAATTACTAAATAAGTTTAAAACGTTTTTGCCTCCCCTCTTAGACTCCTGCAATTAGAATGGAGGTTCTGTAGGTTGTCTGTCATCCATTTTTTACGTAAGGGATCAGCTACAGAGAATACGAGTAAATATTTTGAAAATTTTGCCGAAAACATTCATGATGAGGAATAATATTGTGTGGCATAATGACAGCGTTATTTATGAATTTTAACCCTCATATCTCATTTATAATTTCTGTCCCTCTTAAGATATAAATATATGGCTTTGTAACGATCTGTGTAAAGCATGTGAAAAAAATATTACATGAATCTGGACTTTTACGGCTTTTATGTGTGTTAAAAATTATTTTTGAATGTGAAAAGCGTTGTATTATTCATGTTTATTTTATTTTGTTCATATGTTTACATCCATTTTCTAAGTTCTTAAAATGTTCTATGCATTTGAAGTTAGTGAACAAGAACCAATCCTCTGTGATGTTCTTTTTATCTATATTACCAAGAATTATTAGCCAACTCTTTTTCAATACTTTCAGCAATAAGCATTTTACTTCAGCTATTCACTAAATTTTGTTTAATGAAAAAACACACTACTTTTGAACTGCTTGCAATGGAACTGCTGTCAAATTTACTTATCAACATTTTAAAGTAAACGCGAGTTAAACACGGAGTAATTTTTCTGAACTCCGATTTATCTGAACTCGAGTCAGCTGGTGCCAAACCGATCAGACTACCACGTTCCCGAAGCGTTTGTTACTTTCTCTGTCCAACATTTCAATCATAACAGAGCACGTTTCCTGCCTAGGCAAGAAATTAACAGGCACTTGAAAGCTAACGCTCTCTTTTAAACTCGATTTCATCCTTGTGTATAGTGTGTCACACGTCACTTGAAAGTGTCCTTTTCATTTTTTTGAGAATGCCAGGGAACTATCTTTACTCGTTTTTATTTACCACAAATGAGGAGAAATTTCGGACAAATACTATTTTTTGATATTTTTCAAAATTGTAAAAGAAATCTGTTTTTATTTATGGGTAGTACTTGAAAGGTGTCACTGGTGGCACTAAGTTCACTTAAAATTGAACTGTGTAGGATAATTCCTTCACTTTCCGCGAATAAGTTAGAAATCTAAAAAATTTTTTTTTTTTTTTTTGAGATTTAACATAGTGCTGAAGTACTGCGTTGGTCCGTATATATCTGCACTAATTATATATTGCAAATGCCATTAAAATATTAAAAAATTGAATTTGACTGAAATTTCTGCGTATTTGCTGCGAACCAAGAAAGTATCCTTTTTCCGAACGACCCATTATTGAAACTACCAAAAAAAACTTCGGGCTATCTTACTGCTAAAGGAATAGAACACAACTTCTTCCAGTGATGAGTACCACTTGTAATTAAAGTGAGATATCCAGCAATTAAGGCATGGCGACTTCCTGGACAGCAGTTAAAGACCAATCTGATTTTCGTCAACTGCGTAACTTAACTTAGGCATTAAAGTAATAGGTATTATTTCTCATGAAAGGCGAAACTAGTTTGCTTGTCTTTGATGCGACAATGCAATAAAAATATTCGTAGATAATTATTGATGACAGTTCCTGTTTTCATTACTTTTCCGGGAGTTTGAGTTTCGAAATAATGTATAAAATTTTATCTTTTAAATAATTTCTTCTTTTTTTTCTTATACTCCTTGATCATTTTTTTTTTCAATTGTGTTGTGATAAGTTAAAATTAAAGTGTTTATAGATAAGTTAAAATTTGAAAACCTGAGCAATGGTCTGAGAACATAGAAAAATATGTGCATATTTTTGCAAAATACATCATTATCTGGAAATTTTGATGTTAGCTTAAGATTTACCTTTAGAACAGAAAAAATATATTATCATATTTTAACCTTAGAGGAAAACGGATTTGCTATTGAAAGTTATTTTTCTTATTTTTCCACTTTATAAACTCCAATTTCGGAAATTGTTCGACTTAAAAACGTCTGAAACATTTAAATTTAAATATTTTAATTCTAATATTTTGCTCTAAAGTATTAATTATGCACAAGCATTATTGTAAGTATTATTAATACGAGAACAAATTACGCTCAGAGGGACTTTTTTCCTTACCGTTATGCATTTTAATGAACTACAAAAGATTATGTAATATATTTGGTAATAATTATACACAAAAGTCACATTGCGTTGATTTGTGCTACAATTTTAGCTAAAAATAATATTAGGCTATTGCATTAAGGATTGAAAATTTATCAAATGTACTTTTTGTAAAATGAAATGTAAAGTTGACATCAATAAAAATCATCTTCACTGTGACCTATGTTATTTAAATATTATATGCAATTCTTTTAATGACATTTTATTGTCCAGTATTATTAAAATAAATGGATTGATTCTACTCCTTCGTATGAGCAAAAAGAAATTGGCGGCTTTTTTTATTTATTACCAAAATACAGAACTTCTTCACCTACATAAATCTCCGGAAACTGAGGAAAAGAGCAGTCAGTTGGGAAACAAAATGTATTTTCTTTGTTTGGCACTTACTTCTCGAAATTCTATTTCACTGCTGAACTGTGGTAGCAAAACAATTCCTCGGTTTTCGTCACTGTGATTGGGCTCTTTGATTCTTGTAGTTTCTTTTACCTCTCTTTTGGGGAACCTTTGTTTAGATAAAAAGACCAATACTTAGAATAATTTTGTGAAGTAACTTTTTTCTTTTGATTAAGCTTTAGAATATAATTCTTTCACATCTTCAGTCTTACAATGATTACCTAAAGTTTTGTAATCGTAATGTACATACACAATATTATATCTGTACCTGAGAGCTAAAGAGTACTATGTCCATTTTAAAAAAGAAAATGTCATAGCGCCCTTTTATTAGTTATTTTAACAACTGCTATCATAAAATGTGAAAAGATAAAATGTAAAAGATGTGAATTCTGAAGATTGTAATAGATAGTTGTTCATTTACAAAACCCATAAATGACAATTTTGTGAATAAATAATACCGAAAAAAATACATTTTATACACACCATTTGGGATGTTTTGTTTTTGTTACAGAGTGCCCTTTAACTCACAGGCTCAGATATATAAATAAAGTTACTCTAACTCTAAAACTATGCGTTAAAAGAGGAACTTTAATACAACTTGACCGATGCATATCGTCGTTAATAATGAGCGAGTGCATTTTTAAACCTGCAACTAAACAACTACTATAAAAGAATTCATTAAATTTTAAGAAACTAGATTTAATTATATATAAAGAAATAAATGTATGCTGAAAAAATGCATGTTCATTGTTGTGTGAAAACTCTCGAGACGTAAATTTTTGTGTCAACAAAAGTAGCGTAGTAGTATGTCGAGCTAAGACGTGGAAGGTCAGAGGTTGTATCCTCACCACCACCAAATACCCATTGAGTACATGCGAAATACCTGCTCGATAAATCCGTGGATCCGAACACCCTGTGGTCGCTCGTTAGCAGTTATTATAAGTGCAGTATATTAGAGAAATGTTCTGTCCTTCAATGCTATGCCAAAATTATGCAGGTTGACGGTAGATGCTGTCGTATACTGGTTGGAGAGGAACTCAAACTCCTGCTAATAATTGCCTCATTTCTCAGAAGCAGCAAACCCACTTTTCCTGGCTTTGACAACAACAACGGCAACAAAAGCATTTTTCTTTATATATATACTTGGGAACTTCAAGAAAAGTTTCTATAGAAATCAGGCTGCTCTTTGTGCTCAATTATTACTTTTGATATTTATTCTTTTGTTAGATATATTTTTTTTTTTTTTGAATACTTAAATGACAAATATTTTTTTCTTATTTCCAATCCTTTATTTTCAACTAAATTTGATGATTCAGAATTATTCTCAAACTTCAAATTCCATTTCACAAAATTGTCATCATATTGACAAGGTTTACAACTGACAGATTTTCTAGACTCCTTTCTTAGACATTTGGTAAAACATGTCTGAAAACAAATTTGGAAGCATTATTTTTCTGCTTTGCTATATATTGAGCTACAGTTATGTAACGTAACTAAATATTGACGCAATTGAAGTTGAACTTTATTTCTGCCAAATCAAGTATCTTAGTCATAGAGAATGAGGAAATATATTTTACCTTCTTAGAGATTTAATTTCGGAATTATATTTTGGAAAATCAATACAATACAACTCAAAATGGGATTCCTAAATCCCAATGGTAGCGATGATTGATTACTTGATTCTTGACTATTGATATTCGATCATTTTCAATCCGTTTTGATGCATCGATAAACGATCAATGATGTAAAGCAGTTTCAGTTTGAAACCATTACATACATGATGCTTTTTAACGCATAATGGTTTTTTAGAAGTGAGTTTAAACCACGCCCATTTTCCCATTATAATACAACAAATATTATTTATTTATTCGATTAAATTGCATTCAAAAATAATATCAATATGATTCATTAATAATATTTCTTTTTAAGTTTCTACAACTGCAAATGCTTTAAGTTCATCCCAGTTCCATCAAAATTGTCAGCTTTTATTATTCAATTGATCCTTTTCCGTTCTTATTGACAGCTATTTATAGCATGTAAAGTTAAAAGTATTTTCTTTCGATTTTTCTCTTACTACATAATGTTTATAATTTCATTCTAACGAGTATCACTATTTAGAAAGAGGCGTATTGTTTTATCTTATTAAGTAATCATGCAGTCTGTTAAACAAGAAAAAAGAAAATAAAGGAAAGCAACTAAATTACCTAAATGTTACTTTGTTATAAAGCTTGTATAACATGCCACTTTTTTAAGAAAAGATTTTAATGATAAATTTTTAATCATGGATCAAGTATGGAAGGAAAATTTCAGATCACCCAAAAGAGAAGGTGACTTGGGAACGGAGATGTACAAGATGTTCTTTTCATGTTATGCTTTTTGCATGTATAAAGAAGCAAACTAGATTTTTTTAGAACATGCCATTCTCATGTGTTATCATGTGTGGTCTCATTAGAGGAGAGAACATTTTTTGAAAAAAAAAATTAAGAGAAAGAAGAATAAAAATGAAGTGCTTAAAAAGCCGTTGTATATATAATTTAAAGCATTATGAAGGAACCACAGTTGGTCCTCAGATATTTTGGACTTTTTCTTTGTTTGATCAAACAATGCATAAAATGATTTTCTTTACTTTTTTTCAAGCATGAAGTTTTTTATCTCACGTTCCTAAAATGACGACATGGTGCTTGTAAAAATAGAGAACAAGAAAAAATCATATGGGGAAGAAACTGAGGAAATAAAGAGAAATGTTTACATCCATTAAAAGAACGTAACATAGCAATTTTTCTGTCGTTTAGACAATATTTTTTTAAATGCAAGTAACTGTACTATGGAATACGTCGGTACTCTTGTGCATTACATGAGATGATACCATAGAAATCACTTTAGGCAATTTAGTTATTATTTTACCAAAGCTTTCTTTTCCCAGAAACCTATTTCATTTTTTGCTTTTCTATTATTATTTATTATTACAGGGACCAAAAACAGAGACCGCTCAGCCATTGAGGCCCATCTGTAATTTTTTCTTTTTTTATCTTGTAAAATTTTGCCTTTTGGGGTAACGATAATTTATTATCGTTATCATGAGAAAATTTCATTTGCATTATGCAGCCCTGGTTTTCCAATAACACAAACTGCACATTTGGCATTATTCGAAGTCCCATGGATTGGTTTCGTATTTAAAACAATTTCAAATTGTACGTGCTATACTGAGGGCCTATGGCAAACAAATATAACGAAACAAGTCCTATCATCATAATATATTCCATTCAGAGAGCTTTGATCAAAGACAGTGCATGCAACCGCATTAACATTTTAGAGCGAGCTGGCTATTTTAAACTGTGAATTAGGCTACATCGCATCCAATATGAATTTATGATCGTGAATCTTCTTGAAATAGAAGCTATAAATCCTCACTCTTGGAGAATTCCACGCCTAGAGGTTATAGCATGTATTTGCATTCCTATCCTAGAGCTTAATTCAAGTTCTGTGGAGTAATTGAAACGATTGTTTACTGATCTTTATAACTTCTGGTTGTTTAACAGTACTTTGAAAGAAATGTAGATTGATTGCTTTTAATGACATTATGTTTATAATGTAATTTGTAATGCTTAAGCACTTTTGAATAATAACTGATGTCCATAATTATTTTGATACACTGGAACCAATAAATAATTTATTAGTGTTATTATTTTATACATTACAACTAGCTTATTTCCCAGGCATTTTCAGGCCATAATCGTGCATACTAGCTTTTGGCTTTTCATTTGAAATGTTCGGTATAAAGATAACTAGTACTATTCTAGACAAGACATTAAACTGAATAGGTAACTGAGCAGGCAACCAAAGGTTTTAATAATAATTTGCAAATAAAATAATATATACTTAACCGCAAACGTTTTGAAATTAAATGCTCTCATACTCTTTCTGGAAAATAACGGTTGAAATATCGAAGCCCTTCGATAATTGTTCCCCCCTAAATTGTTCTGGACTGCTTTATGTATACAAAAGAATAACAATTAAATGTAAATGTTGCATACCGTATGACGGTGAAACACTATTTTTTAATAACTCTCTTAGCAGAAAAATTTAGATAAATTTAAATTTTTCTTTCCCAAATTAAAACTTTTTCAAATTTAATTTAATGTGAACATTTTCTAATCAGGTCATTTATATGTTTTTTAATGAGTAAAATAATGTGTGCAACTCTTCAGGCTAAATTAAACGAAGAATTTTAAAGGGAACCTCTAATATTTTACAAAAGACAATGTCTTTTGTGTGTATCCGTTTCTAAAACGTGTTAAATTCCTCATGGTTCCAGACACACAATTTAGAAACGGGTTCTCTCTGGTAGAAGACAACCGTGAAATTACACTGCATCTCTATTATACTCTGAGTAGTGTAAAATTCTATTATTTGTGAAATGTTCTAGTTACAAGTATACACACACACTTATATATAATACTAAATAAAAGGTAATAAATATTTCCAACAAATCTAGTATGCATAATAATAATTTATCATTTTTTTTCTGACATTTATTGACAGATTTTGAGTCTTGAAAATTGACAAATACGAGTGTCTGTACAAATGTAAAATCTGTTGGTTGTTTTTACACAAGCAAAGCCATTTAAATCTGAACTGTTATATTAGTCAAGTCACTTCATAAGCACTATACATGTGGAGACTTTAATATAATAATCGTACTTATTAATAAAAATTAAAAATCAACATTAAACTAAGCACAAACTGTTCAAAAATTGCAGACATGCAAGCAATAGCAAGGTAGCACGCAAAATAGCAATAGCAAGGAACTCCTTTTTCAATGGAAAAGAGTGAACATCTAGATGAAGAACATCCAACTGAATCCAATGCATGAAACCAACGAGATAACGAAAATCAACTTTATCTGGATGTATTTGATCTAAATGTTCTTCGAAAAAGAAATTCCTTGTAACCTCGAAACACGTGTCTGCAATTTTTGTACTTAATTGTATGTTGATTTTTAAATTTTTACTTTGTACCAAGGCTGACATTTTACTTCAACAGTACACATGCTTTTTTATTTTTTCAGAGTGTTTTGTAAATTTCTAGTGCAAATAAAACGTTTGAAAACTTTTTTCTATTTTCCATAAGATTTGAATTTCGAATTTAACGGATTTGTTATTCCTCTTATCATGTTCAATATTTGCATTCGAAATGAAGCTTCAGGCGCTCTTAATTATTAATTGTCTGTTACCTCCAATGCGCCCATGTTGAATGCATCTTCTAGTCTTATAACACAGCACAATATGAACATTTATGTTGTATGATTTCAGATCACTACAAAGTCACAATGGGGCGTACATTATGTTTCGAACATTGTAACTGGGAATATAATAATAAGAGATACTTATATTCAATGAAAATCAAGTTTTTTACACACGTTTTAAAGCGCGTGCTTATGTCTACTTCTGCATGCCATATGCAAAAATGCGGTTAACTCTTTCATTCTGCGTGATACAGTCAAAGAATTGCTGGTAACAAATTAGTACAAAGCTATAATCGGTTTGTATGGAGTTTATTGGTTTCTTAGTTTAAGGAGGCAACCTTTATGTATATTAAACATAGCAAAGAATTGCTATATCAGAGATTTGTACAAAAGTATAAAATCATGCTACGTTTAAATAAAGTAATGGATAAAATGTTTATTTATTTTCGTAAAATATGCCTTTAGGGCAGTAAACTATTTTAAAATAATTCCATTTAAACAACAAAAGATCACGAATTTTCTAATAATTAGTTCCTGTTTTTCTCAACCCCGTGGCAAAATGTAGGGAAGTTTTATTCTTTCATGCCACATTAAGGAAAACATCAAGCAAAATATGTACTGAAGTAACTTTCAAGTTGTGCTTAAAATGGGCAGATAAGAAACGATAAATCAGGTATAAAAATTTATGAACCTGGAAAATAATTATTAATGAGCACTGTTTTTGCTGAAATGAAACAACCTCCTTTTGTTTTTAGAACAGTAAATGCCGTTTTACTAAGCAAACTAAGCAAGTTTTTATTCAAAATAGGATAACGATTTCAGGTTAAGTGCTGCACAGCATACACTTCATACGGCAGTTTATTATTCTTGCGCGTTTTAAAAAACGATGGAGAATAATTACCCTGCACATTTATAAAAAAAACTGCATCGTTTTTAATTCTTTACAAATGATAGATGAGCTAAGGGACATATAATAGAGAGGAAATGTCTGACTAAGTTAAAAATATATGTGTAACAAGAAGTTCCGTATAAAAATATACGAGCCTACTTTCCCGTATACAGCCACATCAAAATTATAATTTAGATAATTATCTACCTTTCTCCATTAGATTAATTACTTCAATTATGCCCGTTCCAATGTTGATATTATTAGTTAATTCATTCATTCACGTTATTCATTCACTGATTCATTTATTTATTCATTCATTTACTTATTTCTTCATTCTTTTACTCATTTATTTATTCATTTATTCATTCCTTCATTCGGAAATATCCTTAAAAATCCAGATCAAAACATTTCATGCGAAAATAGGTTTTTACAGTTCTGGATAAACTTTGTAATTTTACATTTTCTACGTCATAAGATCCTTCCGATAAAGTTTGTTCCAAGCAAATCCGTTTCTTAGATTAGGAATCATATACGTTAGAAATTTTCCCTGTGGAGCTAATGTTAAATTTTTTAAAATGTTTAAAGTTAAATGATAAATTGTTCAAATCATAAAATAAAATGTAGAAATATGATATTCTTCCCAAGATCTTTCAAATGCAAAACGAAAAAAAATCAATAATGAATTATTTTACTTGTGATTCATTAGGAACTAAATAGTTATGTCTCACATAGTCTTTAACAGGAATTTGAACTGTGTCAAAAAAAATATCATAAATTCTCCCGCGCAAATTCTTACCGTGCGGGTTTAACAAATGAAGCAAATCTGGTACATTTTCTTCAGTTTACATCCTGTGACTAGAGTACTTTTTGTTTTTGCCAAATAACTCTTTAGTGAAAGATATAAATGCCCCTTAGCTGAGTCGTATCTGTCAGATATAATAACAAGATAAGAACCATATGTAACTACATTCCTTTTTGTACTAAACACATATTTGTGAAGAACGGGAGTGTAGTTTTTAGCATGGTATTTCTGTTTGTGTTTTCATTCATTCTGAATATCATACATATAATATTAATTGCAGCGAATTGTATTATTTTGTTTGTTGATAAACTTTTGTGGCAATGATTATCGCAATGAGAAAATTCCTGCTTTTAGCCGGAATACAATGATGCATATTTATTAGTGCCTTATCAAAATTAACAAATTTCCGCATTATCTATTATAACGAAGAAGCAAAATCATTTAACCCTTAAATGATTGAAAATGATATTTCCTCTGTTAATTGCTTCAGTTAAGAAGTAAACTAAATAGATTATAAATGAAGTTATGCGAAATAGGATGATTAATTTTAGAAAGAAAATGCCTTTCTTTTGACAAATATTTGAACTGTTATTTCAAAAAACTGTTAATTCAAACATGTTTTTGCGATATCCAAACGTTGCATAAGTTCCTAGATTTTTGCAAATTTGGGTTAGTTTCGTTCTGTTCTTTATAAAAACCAATCTTCCGAACAATACACGGCCAATTCTATACATTAAAGAATGGCATTTTTAATGAAAAACAAAAGTTTAAATGATTACAATAAAATTATTTTTATTAAATCTGACCTTTTTTTTGCATTTCATTGTTAACAGTTAAATTATGAAAACAAAACTTAAAAAAGAAATCCTTATCATTTTATTTTTTAACATTTTTGCTTCTTTTAGATAAACGCCCGAACGACATTTTTGACAACCAATCTTTTGGATTCCTCAGTACAAAAAAAATATTTCTGTGAATTTTGCATACCTCCAATTCTTTAACTGATGATCTTTTTTTTTTTAAAGTTACATAAGTAATAATAATAATTTTTTTCTTTATTGAATGTTTTCACGCTGGAATGAAATAGTTAAAGTGTATATGCAGTGACGGAACGGCAAGCATTTTCTGTGTTCAATTATTGCAACAAAAGTGCTCATACTTTAAATTTAGTAAAAATTTTAATGGGCCAAGCTCATTTAACGTTACTCAATCAAATATAATGAGTTTGAAATGAAAACTTCTCACAATTGACAGCTTTTCAGAAACATAATAATTCTGAAAAAGTTGTCATGTTCATGGAATAACCATACAGCCAATTTTTTAATGCTTCTCAAAATTAGGAACGATATCATAGAAATTAACATAATATTTTTAATGATGAACTTGTTGAATGAACTGTTACAAATTAGTGGCACACACAAATGACTATCCTGACCAAACATTTATGAGTTTTAAATACAGTTCGGAAAAATAAGTAACCCTGCCATAAAACATTTTAAATTTTCACACTTCTACTAGCTAGAACTACAATGCGATTTGTTTGGAAATATTCAAACGGTATTCTGTGAATTCATCTGTAAACCATTTACGAAACGTCTACAATGAAATGCTTTGAATTCCAATGTCAGTGCTTCCTTTCACATCAGTTCCTTACTCAATAATGTCAGGAGCATCCCTTTGACTGTTCATTTACTTTTGACAATGCGGAGTTTCAGAGTTTCATTTCACTAGTAGGAATATAAATGAACGAAATATTTCATGGAGAGTCCTGGAATAACATATTATTCTCTATTTGTAAAGAGAAATGCTTACAGGTAGCGTACATAATAATACGAGTACCTATAATAGCCAAGAACCCCCTTGCAGTTATATTAAGTTTCGATCAATGATGTTGCATAGATTTTTACAAGATTCTTAGAATTCGCAAGGCGACTCACAATAGGTATTTCATGTGAATAAGTTTTCAATGAGTTGAGACAGGGCAGTGAAGTAGTTTTATTCAAAGTTTGAACACTGAGTAATACAGTAATGAAAACAAAAAGACAATTGAAAAAAAAATTCTTTTTTTTTTTTTCCGAAATAGCTCTGACAATTTAAAAATGATAGTAAACTGTAAAAGTTTAAGTTGTTGTACTCAATTTTTCTTTCTTTTAAGACGCTACAACAAACAAAATGAGTTCTATGTATAACTGTATCACTCCATATTAATATAAATTGTCAGAGCATCTTATGAGATGAAAAAACATATGTGTTAATTTTTTTTTTCAATGGCCGTTTTGTATGCGTGTTTTTGTTTCTTTGAAGCGGCATATATAATTATGTTCTATTATATTGTATTATGTGCAAAAATTAAAAATTCTATTAAATTAAAAGTTTATTTTAAGTTAGTCTTTTTTTCTTTCTTTAAACAACTTATGCACAGAAAAAATGAATTCTATATATAAAACGCTGTTCCTCGTATTATATAACTATTGCACGAAATAAAATATATCAGAACAAATACTACGCACAGCTTCGAAGAAACGAAAACAGTGTTGTTGCTTATGCCACTTGGATATCCAAGCAACCTTTCGTCGAATCGACTAGGAATTAAGGCAGTAAGGAGAGGCAGTTTCAAGATGAGCCGCAATGGTGGAATTACGACTTTGCATGTACTTGGATGACACCAGATGGCGCCACCACAAATACGCCACCTTCCTTTTTAGATCTATGGGTGAAGGGAAGGGAAAATCTCCACTCACCGGTACCCTCGGGACTTCAGGGTCCACGGATTTTACATGCAACGTATCCCCAAGCGTACATGGTTTGTCTTCAACGGCTCGGGTGTCGAACCCGAGATTCTCCGATCCGAAGCTCGACATCCTACCCGCTAGGCTACCACGGTCCAACAAGGTAGCAACAGTATGGCGAGCAACTCGCCCGTTGAAATAACAATGAGTTTTATAGTTAAGTGCTGTTGTCGTGTCCAAGAAACTCGCGAGTGGCGAGGAAGAACGGGTACGCTGCTCCTGAGTCTAACGGGACCCTTACAGGTAGGAGTCCGATTTCCGCCCCTTTGAAATTCTTAATTTTTTAACCAGCTTGTTGAAAAATCGTTACAATTGGGAAAAAATGGCACCCCCATTAGGTTTTTAAAAGTTGGAGGACATAAGAAATGCCATAAAATTTTAATTTTTAACGTGCACCAGCTCCATTTTTTGGTAAAAACGGACAACACTGAAAACCAAAGCCACTAGGAAAGTTTGTTCCAATCCTTTTCCCACATCACCTTACCTAATGTCGGAATCCTTTGCTTTCATTTCTTTGCAATGGGGGAAGCAAGTTTCTTACCACTGGGTCCAAATGCGGGAATATTTCAGGGGGCCGGGAAAAAATTATTTTTTAAAGGTGTTGGTAGCGTACTAAAAATAAGTACCTTAATAGCAAAATTGGTTAATTAATTTCAAAATGTGTTGAAGATTTAAAGCTTTTAGTTGGGCATAAATTTTTCATTGAAAAATTTTAAGGGTTGTGACAGGGCAGTAAATGTCGTTTTATTCAAAGTTTGAAGCCCTGAGTAAACAGTTGAAAACAAAAAGCGAAAAAAAAAATGTTTTTTTTTAAAAGTAGGTCCAAATAGTTTATAATCTGTGTAAATGTGTCGTAATAAATGTTTCTTTTATATAAATTAAGATTTTCGCCACTGATTATCAATCTGGACAGGCTATTCCCAATTTTAAAAAAGATGCATAGTGAACTGTAACAACATGAACGAATGTTGAGTTTCTACTTATGTGAAAATTGCCCAAGAAGTGCTTTGATTCACATGTATGCATTGAAGACTAGAAAAATAAATTAAAGTAAGTGAATTCCATAGTAACAGACAATGCATACAGAAAAATAAGTATAAAACTTATCGTGAGGTACACACTAATGTTTCAGAATCGAAATTACACTTTTTCTCTAAAAAAAACTAATGCTAAAGATGAACTGAATTTTGGAGCATTATTATTCTGGTTTTTGAGGTAGCAAAAAATAAAATTATTTGTCTGTAATAGATGTTACTCAAAATAGAACACCATTTTTGCTATACTGCAATTAGTTGTAAAAGTCAGGGAATCTATTATGTACATTCGTTTAAGTAATTTAAAAGAACATTACAAAACATGCAGGCAATTTCTCCGACCTTCAAATAAAAGTTCAGTCATATTTTGCTGTTATAAAAAATTAAATATGCCGTGTAACAGACGTTACTGGATGTAACGGATGTTACGTTCTCGGACAGACGTGATTTTTCTTCACAGAATGTTTAATAAATAAAAAATTATCTGTAATATATGATGTTCGTTAAGATTTAAAAATTCAACCTTAGGGGTTATAACTAAAGTTTTTAAAAAATCACTTTGATTAAGAATTGTAAGCACTAATTGATGTAAAATGTAGTTTTTTTTCATACAATACTTTACAAAAGAGAATTTGGCACATTTTAGGCATGAATTATTATGAAATAAAATATTTTTTATAAAAAATCGAACCTACTTCAAATTATAAATCGCGCTAAAAAGTGGAAAATAAATTAATTATTTAAACAAAATTGATGTAACTTTTAAACATAGTTTTAGAATTCGGTGCAAACTTATGAGTCTAAGTTTCCATTACACCATTTGTTACTTAATATTGGAACTGTTGCTAATTCTGCGAAAATATATATATTTGTAATTGGACTCATGATTATAAAATATTTTATCTATCCTAATTTCGCACCGACTTCTAGACCTATGTTTAAAAGTCACATGGACGTTGTTTAAAAAATTTATTTATTTTTCAATTTTAGTGCAATTTGTAGTTTGAAGTCGGTTCTATTTTTTTATAAAAAATATTTTATTTTATCCTTTTTAGTGTAAATACATTTTTTGTACAAATACTCTTTTTTAAAAAATCCATATCAAAGGGCAAACCTTCTTTGAATGAATGGCACTAAAAACTAATCATTTCTATGATAAATTCCGCTTTGAAGTCGGTTTTAGCAAACAAACTGATTAGAATTAATTTTTGCCTCAGAGAAGCCTTCAGTCAAACTCTTGCTGTAATTGCTTTTAATATTATTAATACTATAGCCCAATTGCAGCAACTTTTTTAACAATGACTTTTACATTTATTAATTGTTTTTCCAACAAAGAAAAAGCAAGCCAAGCCTTTCCATTTAAAATAAAAAATACTTATTTTTCACCCGCACATTTTTTAAAAAATAAATGTAGTCAAATTGATTTGAGATATTTGAGTTAGACAACCATCTATCGGTTAACGAAAATATCATCAAATGAGGTTCATTTAGTCAAAAGTTATGAATGAAAAAAAATGACTATCTTTTTTGCCCATAACTTTTTTTCTAATTATGGATATATGGTCAAATGAAGATACGGGACCTAGGGAAAACCACCCTCGATCGATTATGAAAATCGGTTCATCCGGTGAGAAGTTATGAGTGGACAAACAAACAAACATACAGTATCTATACTAATATTATAAAACTGCAGAGTTTGTTTGTTTGAACACGCTAATCTCAGGAACTACTGGTCCGATTTGAAAAATTCTTTCAGTGTTAGATAGCTCAGTTATTGAGGAAGGCTATAGGCTAGATATCCTCACGCTAAGACCAATTGGAGCGAAGTTCCGAAAATTGCATGAAATAGTCCTTTCTAACGGAAGAAATTATCGCATTCTTTCGAGTTTCATACCATTAAAAAGCGCGTAAAAAACTACTTCAGGAAGAGTTTTTCGCTTCGCACTAAAATTGGAAGCCCCTAAATTAACTATAAAAGAAGTTATAGGCGTTTTTCTCTGTAGTTTGAAATTATTTTTTCACGATAATTAATTTAAATTTTTTTTGACCCAGAAGACGACCGATTTATTTCATTTGCATTGTTGCATCGTTTCAACAATTGGTACAGTTGCCGTCTGAAAAAACAAATCAATGCAGTTGCCATTGTTAAAAAAATCAAATATAATAATAATCAACGTTTCTGGCATTTTGATGAGGCATCACTGTATTTGAATCTCCGTTAAATAAATGTACGCGAATTTATCCTTCTTTATTATTTTTAAACAATTGATTATATTCAAGCAATTTGATTATATGTTGATCTTATTTCAAATGTTATCTTTATTCTGTTAAAGGTTCTTTGGGATTGTTCTTCATATTCCTAAGGGGATTTGAACATGTGCCACGTGACATCACTTTGTTTCAATACTCGAGATTAGCCCGTACAACGCCGGGCGACTCATCTAGTCTTATATATAAGCGGCTTATTCTCTCTGTCGATCTGTCTGTCTGTCCGCTATAGAATCCCAGGCCGTGTACCGATCGGGACCACATTCGGCACGGTTAATGTTTACGACTCGAGAATCATTCCTGCAAAAATGAAAGTTGTGACTAAATTAGTTTTTTTTAAATTATTTTTTAATTTTTCAATGATTTTTTCTAAGTTTAGATCTTTTAAACTACCCAACGGATTTTAATGCGGTTTTCATCAATAGACATACTGGTTCTAGAGGAAGGTTTATAGACCCATAAGAAAAAAAATCCTACAAGTTGTTCTTTTTTTATTCCAATTTTAAGCAATTTTATACATAAATAGGTAATATTGTGGTGAAAAGAACCTTGCGCATATTAATGTAATATATCGATAGAAAGCGGTGATTGTTCTGCACAAGACGATATTTGTTCTAAGTTTCTAAGTCAGTAAGAACGCCAGTTATAAGTTTTTAGTTCGATTTCTTAAGGCTTACCTTGACCCAAAAATAACATCTAGTAGTTTCCTCAACTTTGGCGAGATGTCTTATGATTCGTTCATATGTTTTTCACAAACTTTATATTTACAAATTGGCAACATACGGTAGCTATTGAAATTTTGTTTACGTTCTTATTCATATTCGTATCTTTCACAAATGTACTTACATCACGGATATAAGTAAAAGGTATCGTTTTGGTTGTATTTTGATTATTGTTTTCGTGCATTTTTTGTTTCGTGTTGCTAGCAGACACCTTTGCACAAATCATTTTAATCCTCTCATGCATGCATTTATTTATTTGTGTTATATAAAGAAAATTCATATGCTACAAACCAATTTAGTATCTCAGGATTGTAGTGTACTAATTTATTTTGGAAATTTATGCCCTGTATAGTCAAAAATGTGAGTCTTTGTATGAAGACGTTTTATGCTTTTTTGTGATATTTATTCAATATAATAATAAACATGGCAAAACTGAATATTCAAACTTAATTTATAAAGAATAAAAAGCTTTAAAATACCGAACTTCCCAGTAATGTAATACACTCTTCAAAATAAACAGAATTTGATTGAAAACTGAGGTTTTCTCTTCTTGAATCATCCATGGATTTCTGAAGAGATCTCAATATTTTAACTATCTTGTACCCTATGAAACTTTTTGTGGTTTAAAAGAACTGTTTAGACTCTCCAGATGAGGACGACGTGAAAATGAATCTGCATATAAATTTGAAGCAAAATTTATGTCACCTCATATGAGGTTTACATGCATGAGAGGGTTAATTACAATTTATAATACCTAGAGCAGCAGTCATTTCGTATGACCGCCGGGATGACTAGTGAATATATAACCTCCTTCCTTTGTGAAGTCAGTTAATTAAAGCAAAACAAGAAGTTCCGCCTAGAACTACTTTCCCGTATACACCGAATTCAAATTTATAATCTAGCTATTTCTTTCTCTCTCTTTTTCATTTAGTTTTAGTTTTTAATTACTTCAAATAGTCCTTCTTTAACGGATAATACATTTTCATTCATTCACTCATTCATTCTTTCATTTATTCAGTCATTCATGTATCCATTCATTACCTCTTTTATGTATTTATTCAGTCATTTACTCAATCAAGTATTTATTTTTTCATTCAATCGCTCATTTATTAATTTTATCATTTATTCATTCATTTATTTATTCATTAATTCTTTCACTCATTCATTTATTCATTCATTCATTCTTTCACTCATTCATTCATTCATTCGCTCATTCATTTATTCATTGATAAATATCGTTAACAATCCCGATAAAAAAAATTCATAGGAAAATAGGCTCTTTTAGTTCTGGTTGAACTTTGTATTTTTACATGTTCCACGTCATAACATATTTTCGATAAAGTTTGTTCCAAGCAAATGGGTGTGTTACATCATGATTTATATAGGATGGAAATTTCACCGTAGGCGCTATGTTGAACTGTCCAAAAATGAACAAAATTTGTTTAAATCAATATTTCACGCCGAGAGCTTCTCCCAATAAGCTTGCTCATAGGAACTTGGATCTTGTGTCCAGAGTTTACAAAATTTGTTTCATTTTTGCCCATAGGCGCTAATGTTAAAATTATTTCAACTGTACAAAGTTGAACGAAAAATTGTTCAAATCAACATGAAAATGAGATGTTCTCGCCGAGATTTTCAGATGCAAAAAGAATTTTTCAAATCAAACAATTTTTCGAAAGTTATTAGGGGGGGGGGGGCAGACAGACAGACCGACAGACTGATTTTCCCCTATCTAAAAACCCTACTTTCAATTTTCTTATTTTTTTCAATCTTTATTTTCTTGATTCGCGCTTTTTTTTTTTACTTTTCCTTTTTTTAACGATATTTTTACGATATATTAAGCCTTCTTTAATGTTTTATTTTATTTTATTTTTTACTTTTACGGGAAAGATGGCTAAAAAAAGACTGATTTTATCTGCAGGAAATGAGAATAGTCCTTGAGCTGGCACAGGTACTGGGACGGTAATTTGCTTATGCTACTCAATGTCTTTTTTTTTGGGGGGGGGGGGCATTTCTAGTTTGTCTCAAACTCATGCAGCTTCAAACTTTCTAATGATGTATATATAATAATTATGGAATCGCTTTAAGTTATTTTTTCTCCATTTTTTTTTTTTTAATTAGATGAAATTTTGCCTATAGATGATGACTTCCCGCTCAAGTTTAACTCTGAAGCAAAAGGTTGACAACGATTAAAAGATCCAGATTATCAATTCAGTCATGAAACTTGCATTCAGAAAATCTGTATTTACGTTTAAGATCAAAATAGATTTTTGCTGATATTAATCCTTATTAAAAGTTCTACAGCTGATATACTTTGTATTATTACCAACCTTAACTTGTACAGATTGTGTAACTTCAGCACGCGAAGTTTTCGGCTTAATTTAATGCATCGAAACCAGTACTTAATCTTCTCCACACACACATTTCCTTTTCCTTAACTTCATTTGTAAGCTTGTTAAAGCCATTCAGAGACGGATGTTTTTATATCTTTTAATTTTTACTCCAATACTGTACTCTACTACTTAAACTCACGTTTTTAGCGTGATCACAAACTATTGGCACGTTCGCCATGCAATATGTTTTCGTTGTGTTCCAAAAAGTTCCCACGTGTCTCAAAGGAATTTCTTGAAGCATCTATGTTGCCCTACCAATTTTTGAAACCGAAGAGTACGTTTTTAATAGCTTCCCCGACTGCATGTTTTTTGGTCACTTTTTTCGATGAATATTTGTTTGCATAAAATAATTAAAATATACAACTTATTTTACTTCGTTCCCTTTGGGGAAACTACGCAAAAACTATGTATTAAATGGCAGGTTGATTCTTTTTTTCTTTTCTGAAAATAATGTGAATTTCGGATTTTTTTTAAATTAATAACTTAATCTTATTTCAGATGCAATTGGTATGTATTATATCTTTCAAGTATTAAAATTACAGCTTATTTTAATTCGCTCCCTTTGGGAAAGCTACGCAAAAAGTATACATGAAAGTACATGATGATTTTTTTTTATTGTAAATAACGTGAATATTTGAAAGTTATTTAAATTAATAACTTTATCTTATTTCAAATTAATAACTTTATCTTATTTCAACTGCAATTGTTATATATTATATTTGTCAAGTATAAGAATTAAAACTTATTTTAATTGACTTCCTTTGTGGAAGCTACGCAAAAGCTATGCATTAAATTGCATGTTGTTCTTTTTTTTTTGAAAATTGTGTACATTTTTGAAGATTAATTAAATTATTAATGTTATCTTATTTCAAGGGCAATTGGTATTTATTATATTTGTCACGCATCAAAGGTTTTGATTCTACCAGTTCTAGATGAGAGAAGAATTGTGTACGTCAGGAGAAAGGTTCTTACATTTACTACCAGAAATATTTTTAAAAAAATGGAGTATGTTTAAATCTTTGTAAATTGTTTTGTATGTAACATAACTCTTTCAAATTTGCTTGTAAAGAATTTTTTTTTTTTTTTTTTTTGCTGCAACAATGTCATAACTGGAAAAATTATTATATGATGATTTTTGAGCTAATACAATTGCATGTTTAGGGTTACGTTGAATGTTGCTTTAAGAGTGGTATAATCCGATGAGCGTTGCATTTTTATGACCCTTGTGGTATCATCTATTATTACGCCCCTTCTCTGCGGGTTTTCTACGTTATTCAAAAGACATAAAGAAATTAAAGGAAACATTAAGTCATTTAAATTACTAATTTATTACAACTGAGGGGGAACATGATCGAACTTACATGTAGCATTTGTTTAACAGTTATTAGAAATTACTATGTACAAGAGGGAGATAGGTTGATGGAGACATTCTCACCACGCATCCTGAACTCTCTCGATATCCGTAATCTACGGTCTCTCCTGTAACTATGAATCCATCTAGTCTGTCGTCCTTGATAATAATCGTCGATGCTTTTATAACTTCTGAATTCGGGACTTTCGCCCCTCTCCCGATATAATACTTCAGCTTTCTTACGTAAGATATTTGCTTTTCCCGATTAGCAAGTTTTCTGAGGCCGATCGCGCGTAGGAGATGATGGGTCAGTTTTACAATCGTGTAAAGCCAACTTTACTTAATTGACTCTTTCATGAATTGGAACGTGTTCACATTCCGCAGTTATTACACGGGTAACTAAATTGTTTGATTTGAAGGGTTCAAGGATATATGCTAATCTGATTATTTTGCGATAAAGATAACTTGGCCAAATGTTCGAGAAATCACGAACAGACTGCTACTTTGTGAAATTTTAAAAGATTATGGTTTTCTGTATAAATTATTATATTGTGGCGCACAGCAGCGTCACACTATTGATACATGAAAGGAATGCTACCTGACCACTGCCATCAATCTTAGACCCTCGACAGTAGATGAGTGAGAATAAGTAGCGTAGAGAACGTAAAACGTGGCGTTGAGAACGTTTGAGAAATAACGTTTTCAAGAAAATCACGTACTGAATTGAAGTTCATGTACCTGTGAACGTGCATAAAAGTAAAGGCAGCGTTTTAATAACACGTTGAAGCTGAAAGAGCTATTTAATTTTAATTCGCATTTCCATAAACCCAATTCCCATGCCATTTTCAATAAATAATAAGAATTTCACTTTATTCAAATATATTTTCTTTTGTACGTAAATTCAATGGTAATTAACCCTTATTCTCATAGAGTAGCATATATGCTACTTTATGAGAATAAGGGTCAAACAAAATACTTTTATTGTTGTTGTTGGAAGTTGTGAAAAGAACAGCATAAAAATCTTCTGCATGTAATAATTTCTCTACACAACGTCAAGTGCGAATACATATTTTACGCATACGTTTGTGATATTTTGCTACGATTAAATAAAGGATAAACCGTACCATGAAGAGACCGTCATAAGTTATTTTTATGGGATCTAAGTATTTGGTTTATTAGAATTTATTACCAGCACCTTAGCGGAGGAGATGTTTTTCCTGGGTCTTATGTGGCGGACACTCAGCATCCCCTTCATTACTTGCTTGTCTGGAATGTCACATAATTCTCCCTCCTGTCATCTCTTAGCCATCCCAAAGAAGAATTCTTTACGGACGTTTTAGGAAGAGTTGTTGAGTATTTTGTAAACATGCAGTAGTTTCTCCTCGAATGGTATTCCAAAACTTTGATTAGTACACTTAACTTTTCTCTTAATTTATAATTTGTGCTAACTGAATTTGATTAACGTAAATTACATCTTCATGAATGTACGAATCGTGAATAATCTATATAAATAAAACCGAAAGTGTGTGTGTGTGTCTGTCTGTCTGTCGATCGCCTCCTGGCGAGATGGAACGGTCCAGAAGTACGAAATTTTGGTTATAGGTACCTTGGGTCAGGTCCTCGTGCACCTCGAAGCGTTTTTCCTAAAATTCAAATTTGTTCTTTTTTTTAATCCAATTTAAGCAAAACTGTTAATTTTAGGAATATCTCATCAAAGAAACGTCACACCTTTTCGATTTTTGCAGCATACTGATGCCCTTAAAAAACAGCACAAGATGATCTCTTTCAGAAGTTCGTAGAACGAATAGAACACGCGCAATATTTATTTAAAGTAATTTTCGAACTTTAAAGCAAGGCTTACCTCTGAATTTATCTGTTCAAATTGCGTGTTTTTTCGCCAAAATAAATAGTACTTTTGTCGCCAACTAGATGATTTCTGTTAATGTAAGATTGAGAAAATGCTATTTTATCTTTATTCATGGCGTTTTATGAGCAAAAAAATTCTGAAAATTCATTCCATTTTCAAACATACTTTGTGGAAATGCAGAGGAATTTTAATTGATTTTGATTCTTCTTTCTTTTTTAGCGATTTAATATTTTAGTACCAGTTTAAGAGTTTCATGAAAGATATTATTTCGTGTGGTAGAGTGTCCGTTTCATAAAAGAAACAAATTCTAAAAATTCATTTCTTTTTTATGAAAATTTTGTGGATTATTAACTACAGACGATTTTCAATTACTTTATTTTGAGGTTGATTTTTTTTCTTTTTTGGCGAATTAATATATATTCCTTCGATAAAAACTGGGTAGGAAGGTTTTTGATATCGCCTATTTTTTATGAAATTTAAAATTTTGCCAAGTGGTGATAACCTTTTTTTTCGCCCCCATCCATTTAATTGCTCTCAATATATTATTTTGCGCTTCGTAACTTCTCCAAACCGAGCCAATAATCATTATTAGTAATATTCTCATTTAATTCAATATGTGATTTACACTATAGGAAAATGGCGCATTTGCATTATGCTTCCATTACTATAGTGCAATTTGGCGATCTGCTTCATGTTAACTTCTTTAGGTAGCGGTTTTGATTGATTCCATATTTTACTCAAGTGATTTATTTTCTAACATTTAGGTATTTAATTGTTTGTACGGGCTATTTGGCGACATTTGGACATAATTCAGATAATTCCTTCGACCAAGTTAAATTTCACATGTCACTATTGGATTAGTACTGAATATTTTCTAACTTAAATGTGAATGCTCATTTGCCTTTGGAAGTAAATGCTTTTCTTTCTTCCGTTTTTATCCGAATTTTATAAAAGTGCTATTTAATTGAATGTTCAGGAAATGACGATTTTGCAAGCGGGATTTTTAGGAAATTGTGTCCTTATTTTGATGAGGAATTTAAGCTGGCCTTGGTAATTTTAGGAACATCAGCTCTTAAAGGGCTGTAGCGTAATGGGTATTTTTAGTCCCTGATGTCTTTATTGTAATGGAGATTTTTTTTGGACTAATGTCCTTATTTTTTAGGGATGTTTAGGAATAGTTGTCTTTATTCAAGGAATGACTTTAAGGAATGTTTTCTTTATTGTAGCAGAGATACTCAGAAGGTTGTTATGATGTTCTTCATCTGATGGGCATTTTTAAAGAGAATACTGCCCTTGTTCTGATAAAAAATTTTAGATGTAGCGTTGTCTATATTGTAATTTCGATTTTTACGGACACCTGATACCATTTTGGAACAATTATCCTGATGCATATATGCATTTTAGTTCCTGTTGCCCTTACTCTGATGGCAAATTTATGAACTGTTTTTGGCCTTTTAATGTATATTTTTATGAACGGTTATTTTTGGTCTAAAAGGAATTTTTCGAGGCTGTTGTTTGCAATGCAATTGTGATTTTTAATGAGTTTACTGTTTAAATGGGATTTTTAAGGACTGTTGCATATCTTTTACTTGGGTTTTTAAAGAAAAATTTTCCTTATATATTTACAACAGGATTTTAGACATGTGCCACTTCGCCTGAGAATGATGCAATATTATCCCGCGCAACACCGGGCATATCAGCTAGTATACAATATGTTTGAGTTGATCATTATATTATTATTATTAATATTTTTTTTTAATATTTTTATAAGAAATTATTGAAAGACTATAGCATTTTCCTACTGGTTCTATAATTGTACAATTCACTTAGAAAGTAGCAACTTCCATATGCTACGATTGTCAAAGTTTCTAATTCCTATAATTTTTTTAGAGAGTGTAATTAAGAACAAAACAAAATGAATCGATTTCTCTAACACATGTTGCATAGATGCAGTAATTTGTATTATTGTTGCATGTACAGTGAAACCTTTGTAAATTGACCACTTGCGGTGCGGCACTTT
Organism: Octonoba sinensis; assembly: GCA_038502835.1. NCBI lineage: Eukaryota > Metazoa > Arthropoda > Arachnida > Araneae > Uloboridae > Octonoba > Octonoba sinensis. Next base: position 43,472,463 of record CM076602.1, on the reverse strand, counting down.
AGTGGTCAACTTAGACAGGTCATCAACTTATAGAGGGTGAGGTAAAGAGTGAATGGTCAATTCCGTGGTGGTCAACTTTACCAAAAGTGGTCAACTTTACAGGTTTTACTGTAGGTTTAAAATTTTTATGAAATCCTCACGAAGTTATGCAGAAAAATAAATTCTACATTTACTAAAAGCTTTTCATTTTGTTAGTGTCAAGATAGAAAATGGGAAATTAGAATCAATAAAAAAAGGATATATTAGCAAAACCTTATAAAAACAGTAAAAGCTGGCAATTTTTCCAGGGCTAATTAATTAAGAAAAAGATGTCAATCAGGCTTCTTTTTCTTTAAGCTTCTCAGCCTAATCAAAACAGGGTTTTTTTTCTTTATCAAATCAAGATTCTAACTTTAACAATGAAATTTTGAAATCTTTTATCATTTTTCTTGCATAACATATTTCATAATTTAACAATCATTTGTTCGGGAAGTATCTTTTTTTTTTTTTTTGACGAATTGTTTCCCAATTCACCCATACTAAATCGAAAATTATTTTTCTTTAAGTTTGTCGTTACCGAAATATTAGTCCATTTATTGGTGTGGATCATTTGTTTTCAGACAATTATTATACTTCCAAAAATAATCAATAGAAATGATATCAAAAGAATTATTTTAGTTCTGAATAAAAAAAAATTCTTTATGTATGAAAAGCAGTCAGTAGCAATTAGTAATACGAACTCTGATAAGAGTACAAATTTTTACTGGATCTCGAATTTGAAACTAACAACTAAATTCACAATAACTTTAATCTTTTACACTCAGCGATTTGTAAGTCTATTTGCATCCTTATCGACATTTTCTAAATGAAAGTTTATTCTAAACTTAAAGTTCAAAACTGCCTTACATCAATGAAGAATTTCATGCAAAAAAATTTCTAATCACATCAGTTGACTTCGAACACCTATTAACCTAAACATTTTCTAATTAAATGCAAACGGATTCCTATGCTAAGATCTAAAATGTACTGAAAAATACTAAATAAAATAATAGAGGACTTATTTTAATCTCACCTGGAACTTAAATTTAAATAATCTAGATGGTGTGTGCAAGACTTCAAAAGTCTACTTTGTCAATTTTATGAATCGACTAAAACATTTACTTCAGAACAAATCAACAAAGTCTTTTCCTATAAATAAATAAATAAATGCACACGTCGAATAGTGTTGAAGATTATCAAATTATTAGTCTTCAAAGCTATCTACTTTTACTTGTAACGTATTAGGTACCGGCCTAAAACTTAGTCAAACAAATCGAAAGTAAGTAGAAGTAATTAGCAGTTCCTAAATTTCTATTGACTTTTAATTTATAGCATTTTCTGGCGTTTCGTTAGTAAAAAGGGGGGATTTGATAGGGAATCTGCTTTTAACATATTTAGGTAGTTTCAAAGTAAGTTGTACATTTACTAGAAACGTACTTTCTTCTTGAAGTCTTAATAATTAATACAGTTAAAATTAAGAGTGTAAATTGTGTCACTTGCTAGCATGCTTTTTAAGCCGGGTCCAGACGCTACGTTTTACACAACCTTTTGTCTGCTCAGTCTTAAGACTGAATGAAAACGTTGCAGTTTTTTATGCGTCTACATGGTGCAGAGATATCTGTATATTTCACTCAGTTTTGTGCGATATCGTCATGGAGGTGGTACTGCTCTGGTCAGCTTTGGCATGGTGTCATGTTAAAAAAAAAACAGATTGGAACGTCTCAGAAGTACCCGGCGTTCACAGTGGTCAAATGATTACATAAAATAAATATTTTTTTGTTGCCTGTTCTGGTAGTTTGACAACTGCAGTCTCTTTATTTTCATCCATGGTATTCCTAGACTGCCTTGGTGTCTCCTGATCATTTAGGAAATGTAACAAATAAAAACACCAGAGAGATGGCTTGTAGATTTTTTCGCCAGCCCCAGATCGAATCGATTTATTAACTTTTGTCAATTGTTTACGGTAAACATTTTTCAATGAGTTAATTATTTACAACTGTTTCTCTATTTGCTGTTGCATCAATTTCTTTGAATTTTTCCACTTAACTCTCATAAGCCTCCCCCTTTTTATCCCTGTCACTATAGTCCTTGGATTTGACACGCCAAATGCATGGGAAACTTTCGCATAATGCAATAAATTCTGTGAGAAACTCCCGAGAACATTGCCGAAAGTCAGCCATTGTCGCCTGACGAATTGAAACTGAGAAACAAGATGAATCGGAAAAGGGTGCTACTGTCTACATGTGCCGATTTGTCTGCACAGTTCAAGGATATCTATGCTTTCTAGCTCAGTTATCGCTGCAACTGTAGTCTTCGCACCGGAATCAAAACTGCGCACAATTCCAATCTTTTTATCTGCAACGTGTTGAACTGCGCAGGCAAAAGGCTGTGCAAAACGTAGCGTCTGGACCCGGCTTAAGACTAGCAAAATTAATTTGAGGAATATATTTATCTTTATATGGTAACTTAGGCTTTCACGGCCGGTGCCCATACCAAACATTATGTTTTTCGGGCTTATAGGCCGTGATCCAACCAAAATGTTTCTGGCTGACGTTTCGCCTGACACGTTTCAGGCTTCTGGTTTCCTGTCTAGAGCAGTCGTCGGTGACCCGTCGATCGCGAGCCCATTTTCGGTCGATCGCGACAGCATTTTGGACAGTTTATAATTAAAAAAATAAATAAAATGACTTTCGAATTGGATTGCGAATTTATTTTTTACCCCTTTAGAAATTTTTTTATAGTTTGTCAGACCATTCAGCGGCCCTATAAAAGCTTCCAATAATATGGAGTGTCAGTTGTCACATTCAAGAATGTGACTGCATTTCGCATGTGTGCTGTAATTAAAAAAAAAAAAAAACTATAGTAACTTAGGCTTTCACGGCCAGTGTCCATCCCAAACATAATATTTTCCGGGCCGTAATTTTTAAGCCGTGGTCCAACCAAGATGTTTCTGGCTGACATTTCGCCCGACATGTTTCAGGCTTCTTCAGAGTGAAAATGAAGTCAAGGCAGAGGTCTGGTCCTTATATATCAAGCATCACATGTGCTTAAACCTCATTCGATAAGCCACTAATCTCAGACTTTCTGGGAATGATTCTGATTGGTTCCTCATTTTTGTTCTAGGCATTTATTGGTGCTTTTTGAAGCAGTGGCACCCATAACTTGTTCACTTCCAAAATGTCTTCTTTTCTATTTATGTTGTGAGGATATTTATGTATTTCAATAGGCTTCTTTATGAAGGCAAGCAAATTAATGAATATTAGTAGAAATCACTTTAGCTTCTTCAAACAGGGGCTGGTGTTCCATAGCAATAGTATGCTCAGCAATGGCTGACATCTGAGAATGTTTAAGACGGCAGTGTCTCTCATGCTCTTTTATTCTTGTATTGAAACTCCTCATATGAGGAGTGTCGTGATGCTTAATTTTTGATGCCTTTCGTGATGTAACGTTTCATCTTTCGTTCTAATTATTTTGAAAAAAATTAGTTACCATTTTTTACAAGCATGAAATACTATTTCTTACCGAAGTTAGCATTACATATTGTTAAATAAAATACAGCAGAATAATTTTTCTCAAAAACTGAATAAATAACAATGTTTAATCAATTTAAAACGTTTTACACCTATGCCATATAGGGATGAATGTTGTATAAGGAACAACTAACTAGCTTTATGCATATAGTAAGTTTGTAAACAAAAATCCAGCAGCATTGTGAAATATTCCTGACATCCTATTGATAAAGTGTTAATGAATGAATGGTCAACCAAAACTCTAAGCTCCAATATAGATGTTGAGATTATTATTGACTAAATAGCATTCAATAAGAGCGGGAACTTTCGAATGCGTGGAGTAGCATGAGACAATAACGTAACTAAAGCACATTAACAAAAGGTTCGTTTGAAGGGACATTGAAAGTACTACATCTTTATGTGAATTCTACTTCATGGATATCGAATCACAGCTCGAGCTTAAACAGTTATTGTATCTCCTGCAAACAAGGTGAAAGAGATCCTTTTGCGCAGTGGGTTAATAAATAGGCAGTTCAATTTGGAAACAACTTATTTCATACGATGGTTAATGATGTCAGTAAGCACGAACGCCATCAAATTCTTAAATTATATTCAAATCCATAAAACAATGAAGGAAAGCCTCAATAGAACTCTTCAAGTCAAAAATAAGTATGTGTACAAGATTTATAAGTGACCACCTAGAAAAAAGAGCAATGTTTTTCACTTTTTTTTAAAATTAAATGGAACCATTTAAATAGATCGTTTCCCTTAACATATAGCTAGTCATTAGGTTTTTGTCCAAATGTTTTGCTACTGTTTCTTTTAAGGCTTGTAATATTTTCATTGCCTCTATTCAACTTTTAATAAACTACTTTTATCACTTGAAAACTTTTTTTTCTTTCAATACTGGGAATATGAGCCCTCATGAAGAACAATGGATCAAGTAAGGGGATAAAAGATCGTTTTCAAAAACCCTTTTTAAATAAAACTGAATTTTCAATATTGTGTGGAAGAAGCGTTTTTATAACAAACTCAACGAACACCCTTTGTTTTTTTAGCTTTGCTTTCTAAATTTAGTATCTTGTGTGTGAGAACTTTTTCTGCAATAAAACAACAGCGTTAACAAAAGACAATGGGGCGCGTGTGCTCCTTTGTTACGACCTCACGCCAATCACTTCGTAACTCCTGGAATAATATCACTGGCGTAGATAAGGGGGGTGTTTTGGGGATAAAACCCCCCTGAAATGGTGAAGATTGCCAACAATTTAACCAATTTTTCTTGTAAAGCAATAAAATTAGCTCACTTCTCCCGAAGAAACCCCCCCCCCCTGAAATCTGGGTCTAGTTACGCCACTGAATAATATACTGTGCAGCCAAATGTTATCAGACACTCTTAATTTGAGCTATTTGTTTCACATTTCTAGAGAATACATGATAAAACTTCTGCAACTTCGGTCATACTCAGTCCACTTGCGTTTATGTGACCATCACCTACTTTCAACATCAATATGAAGTAACCAATCACAGAAGGCAGGTGAAAGCACATTTCAGCGCACCCATTACATTCAGGGAGTTATAAAAATTTCTTATCAACATGCAAATCCCACTTCCCCTTGTTTTTAGCCATAACACGCAGAGTTTTGCATGAAATTCTCGAAGCTTACAGAAAATTTTAATTATACTAGATAATCATTGTACTGGAATTAGAAATTTAAAAAAAACTGAATAGTAGATAAATGACGAGTATTTAAATTAATTCCTTTTTACTGCACGTGCGCGAAATATAGTAGTTTTTGACTTTCATGGTTTTATGCCCAAATATACATGGCAACCCATTAAACAAACTCAGTTGAATATCGTGAAAATTCAAAACGGTAGCTGCAACTTAGGGAATCGTATTTCAATGGTTTTCGAAAAAGAGATGGATCGAAAGGGTTGTTCACAAATCAGCCGCATGTGCGTGCAATCATTACGTGCATCTATAAAATTGTGATTTGTAACGAAAACTAAGCAGCATTTGGGAAGAATCCCTTAAGATCATTGATCGTAATAGTTTGCCCAATTCCACTTTCTCAAATGCAATGCTGTTATTGTAGCTATAACAACGTTGGTGGTGGTCCGTAATTGTGGGAGCCTTCTCGTGGTGCGGACTGGGACACGTAAATCTCCACCAATCTGCTTCCGGCGAATGTTAGGCTCTCTTTGTAGATAGATTGTGGCACAGGGACAGTAAAGCAGGAAGGCAACGCTCGCCAGTCCGGTCCCTATGGCCGGTTGTCAAGTGTCTGAGAGTTTTTAGAAGAAACGAAAGAACAAGCTCTGCGTTTCGTGCCCCTCGGGGTAATCCGTGTAGGGCTGAGATGCTACATGCAGTAGGACGTAGGTAGGTTATGTATAACGTTGGTGTATATGTAACGATAAAACCAATTACAGATATTTAGAAACCCGAATCAAAGATGCTTTGTATATTTTTATTATATTTTAGTTATTTATCTTTTCTTTAAATTTTTATGTTTTTATTTTGTATTTATTTATTTTCCGTGGAAGAAGCAATAATAGCATCAGAATTCGTAATAAAATATTCTGAAACGTAGCTGTCAAAACAATAAAAGCACTGCAGTTTTTTAAAAAAATATGGATGACATTTTAAAGTTACAGTTACTAAGACTGAAATTTAATTTGTTTAAAAGAAAATAAATAAAAAGATGTTCACTCTTTAAACGTTTCGAAAACCTCTAGGAAGATTAAATTCGCTGGATCGAAAAATGTTATTTCCGACCTTGGTTAGATTATGTTTAAAAAAGTTGCATGGAATAAGCTGCCTCGAGGGTCTTCTATAGAACTAATAAGAACTAAGAATTATATAGAACTATATAGAACTAATAGTTCCATAGGATCGTAACAGTTCAACTTGAGTGATAAAACGAAGGGATTACCCCCGGCGAGTCTTTTTAAATGTTCGATAACGTTGTTTCATTTTTAGTAAATTTTACGATAGTTTTAATTTACATGTATTTACCTTTTTAATATTGAACAGTTTAAACTTAAATGGATTCATAATATATGTAAGTGTCTCTAGTAATGTAACATACTGGTAACGCTCATAAATTTGTGTTTAAATTACTGGATAGAAAATATAAGGAACTATATTAAGTTTTAAGTGTGAAAATACGTATCGTAACTGCGGGAATATTTTATGGTAAACATTTCCTTAAGAACTAGTATCGAGTTACTCACAAATAGCATCAGTGCATCATATCACTGCAAAACATGGACCTCAACTCATTACAACTTGGTTATCCTCGAACTTATCTAAGCACATTAACACAAGCATTCGCAAAATGGCCTTGCAATCTTGAACGCGCCAATAATCCTAGTGTGTATGTGGAGCATTTCGGTTACACTAGCACTTTGAGGCTGAATTCGTCCTATTACATTAGAAGCAAGCCCTTGTCATTATTATCACGGACAATTGTGAACCCGAAATTCCCTGAATGCTAGTTGGGATTTATGATATAACTTAATGCATTTCAAGTTCATTTATACTAAAGGATCTTGAATCCAAATACTTTCCAAATTATATGAGCACAATCCGTGTTTAGGGAATTGAAATCTTTGCTTATTTTTTTAAATTAAATTCTTTAAATTTTATAGGCAGTCTTAACAGAGAGAACATCACAGGCATGTTCTCAAAACGTAGTCATTCAATTTCAAATCAGGCAGGCAGGTCTAAAACCTGTCATATGACCCTCACAGATTTAAAAAAAAAATTACAGTAGTTACAACTAAGAGACAAATGAGTTATCCCAAAAGGATTTTGCAAAAAAAAAATTCTTTCTCTAGTTACAGACTTTTAAACTTTGGGACAAAATTGGCCGTTTTCAGAAATTCAGCAAAACACTCACTTTTAAAATGGCCACTATTTCAAAAGTTTTTAACCGATTTGAATCATTTTCTTTCTATAAATAGTTAAGGGATGGTATTTTATTTAGACACTAATTATAAAAATCTAGTTGGCTTTATTGATAAAGAAAAAAAAATGTGTTTTTGCAGTGAAAATTTTGCATTTTTACCGATTTTATGATTATTTTCCAATGAAAAAAATTTATTTTTGACAAAACAGAGATGGCAATCTAAAGTGCTGTTATGGAAGTTTTGCAACAAATTTTATTGTAAACCTGAGATGCATATCCTTTCAGAATTTAAAGTTTAAAATTTGAAAATGTTCAAAAATCACAATTTTTGAAGTGTGATTACTCAAAAAAGCTATTTTTTAAAAACCTGAAAATCTGCTCATTTAATGCCCCTGAAGTGTTTAAGGAGTTGCTATCAATTATATTGTATATTTTTTCCCCAGAGATTCTATATGATTTTTCAAAAACGGACTTTTGTACGTTTCTCAAAAAAGCCAAAAATTCAAACTTGTTCTTATTTAATCATTTTAATATAATATTTAATCTTTTTTATTAAGAAATATACTCTATTGTTACAGTATTACTACAGCTAAATTGTACTTAACCTTCCTTAAAATTAAATAGCACCTTGCACAAAGTGTAGCCACCGTGATTTAATGCATGATATTCTGTTCATTCCAATTACTTGTTTTAAACTCACACGCTTTACATCAAATATCATGTTACAGCACTGATATACATAGTTTTAAACACATATGGTAGTTATGTACTTAAAAAAAATAACTAGAAACAAGTTCTTGAATCATCTTCTACTCTTTATTACCAAATGTATGCATAGGAGGGTACAGAAGGTATTGTATTTCTTACTTTCAGCATTACTATATATCAGTCTAGTTTTTACCCCCGGATCCTTCTGGCTATTGAAATCTTCTTTCTAGACTATCTGTGTAGAAATGATACTATGATGTCCTTAAACCATCGGTGATACCATCGTAAATTGTCCCATCCAATAATTGCCATTAACACGTTCAATAAATTTTCCTATTTGGAAATCCTATATATTGAGTTTATATTTAGTTTATATATTATAGTTGTTAAGAGGCTGGTAGTTGTGTAACTGCTTCCACTTGATGTTTCATCGTGCGTCCCAAGTAAGCATTGCTATTTTAGGATAGCCAATAATGTTTTGATTGTTATCCTGCAATAGATTTTATGTTTGCTGTTACATGTTATTTGATGTAAAGCGTGCTTAAAACAAGTAATTGGAATGATTTGAAATTTTAAAAATCTGTAACGCGATTTTTTTTTTTTTTTTACAAAATCCTTTTGGGATATCTTATATGTCCCTTAGTTGTGACTACTGTATTTTTTTTAAATCTGTGAGGGTCATGTGACACCCTCTGCCTCATATAAAATGGAATGGCTCATCGTTAATTTCTGCTTTCCACAAACTCTCCTGTGAAGAATGTATATGAAAATTTAAGGCGACAATGTTACATTCATAGCTTACTCTTAATATATTTGCCCAAAATTTTTGGAAACTTAGTTCACTCGTTAAAATAAAATGTAAATTTCAAGTATAAAACCAAACAAATAAATATTGGTTAGCAAAATAGGATGGTAAAATATTTTTAATTTAATTTTGTAATTACTGAGAGTGGAAAATTTTGAGATTAGAAGAAATTTTCTTTTTTGTTTTCTCAATTTTTTTTTTTTTTTTTCAGTCACCACGAAGTAAACTTTTAATTTTCTAAAAGAAATTTTAGTTGAATAGACGTGTTCGCAAAAGTTCTGATCCTGATTTTACTCACATAGGACATTTGATTGAAGGTAAATTTTATTTTACCACTTTAGTTTTAATAATTAAAAAAAATGCTTCGGAATATATATTTCGTGTAAAGAAATTCTTAAATTTTTATTTAAAATTGAAAGTGTCAAATTTAAAAGTACATCGACAAACATGGTTTTCCAACAAAATGTGAGTTGATCTGATTGTTTGGTACTTACTGTTTATACGTCTGGATTGACGAAAGTCTTAGAAATTTTGCAAAACTGCTATTTAAATCTAAGCAAATGAAAATGAACAACCCCTTAGTATCCATGCCTTTTCCAAGCATTTTTGAAATACAACTTACTAAAGTGTAGATATCTTTCTAAATTTGCACCATATTCATCCGACTTTTTGTTAATAAGTTGCTCTGTACACTCTGGTATGATGATAGAAAAGTGGAAAATTGTTATCTTTCTCGTATAGACAGGAAAAAAAAAAACAAGTCCTTAAAATGATCAAGATTTTTTTAATACTTAGTTTCTTGGTGTCCAATTTCAGTATAATGATTAGCTTGTATATTCTCAACTTTTTCCAAAGTTTAGTGAAATTTTGCACAAAATTTGACGTGTTACTGAACAAAGACATGTTAAGGAAATCGGCATCTTTTAAAGAAAAGTTTATAACTTCGTGAATATGTAAGTTAGTTTTGTGAAAATGTGATGAGTTCTTGCTCATAGCAAGTCATTTCCTTTACGACATTTACAGCATATTTCTACCATTTTTCGAAACAAAATGATCGAAAATAGAAATATTCAATTTGTTGTTAGCCCCCTAAATGCACCACATGATTAAATTTATTCTCGGCGCAGAGCAGTCATATGGAGGACATGCCGAATGCACAGGACATTTGGAAAACTGTCTAACGTTGAATGTGTTGGTGACTTTTGGTAATAGAGCAAGATTACAGTTATCTTTAGCAATGCCTCTGTTTAAAGGTAGGGAATTAGAATGCAAAGTAATACCTTTTTTTTCTTTTTTGACGCTGTAGAGCTTTATTACCCTTAAATTATGCTTACATGTAAACCGTTGTCTATTACAAATAATGTGTATTTTCTCTTCTTGTTTTACATAATGAAATATGTGTTGCTTAAAGAAATAGCAAAATTTAATTCGAAGTTGAAATCGTAAAACTGCTTAATCCATATTATTGACAATGAATGAAAAGCTTGTTAACCAATTAAACGCCGCTATATGAACCACATTAAAAATCTATAATATATTTATGTTTTAGATGTATGTTGTGTATCTCTATTATACATACAGTTGAAATTTAAAAAAAAAAAAACTGTAACAGTTCAAAAGTTATAGCATATTATGTTCCCGTAACGTTAGCTGTGGCGTCTTTGAGGGGGAAATGCTTCTATGTTTCGGGAACGCCTACTTTTTCTTTTCTACCCTGTTTTAGAGGAATTGCGTTCAGTTACACGCATAAATATTATGTACTATTGGGAAGAAATTATGTTAATGCACCTAAAAAATTGTCGAAAAAAATTTATTCAGTAGCAATAGATAGCAGATTTGATGCTTTTCCTTGTATTGGGATCTGCTTTTGTAAGTTTCCGTTTTGAGCTGTAAGATTTTAAATTTTCACTCGATTTATCACTATTTTTGCTGAAATGATTTTCCTCAGGGTTAATTTTCCTTTTTTCCTATGATTTAAGAGGAAGGATTACTTTTGTTTTATGACCTTCTGTATTAGAAATATCAGCTTCTCCATGTGTGTCTTTTGGAACTACCATATCAAGAATGTCATTTTCAGCGGCACATTTTAAATCATGTTCTTATTTCTGACTCTCATTACTGCATTCTGTTCTTACTGGTGAAATTTTCTTTCTTCTATTGGAATTTAAGGAATGTTTTTCTTTTTTTCAATTTTTTTTAAACTGATACTTCGACTTCTCCACATACATCTCGGGGAAAACCAGTGCTAAGAGTAATTTCGTTTTTAGCGACATTTTTTTTCATCTGTAACAAGACTAGGATCAGGGGGTGAACATATAAATACTGCCTTTTTCTGAATATTCATTCGAATCAAGAGTTTCAAAATTAAGGAAAGCTTGTTGAACGGTTAAAGACGTAACAGGCATTTTTCATTTAGCATGAAACCCATCCCAAAATATCAGCTTTTTCGAGCAGAATGAAGGAGCAGTGAAACGAAAGTGTTAAACTTTTTAGCATTAACTATTAGAAGGGTTGCAAGTTAGTCGCGCCGTGAATTCCCGCGATGATTTTTGCAATTTTTTAAAGCTTTTTTCCTAAACCCGCGACTTTTTCTTTTTTTTTAATTATTTTCTTGCGAAATGTCCTAGTTTTCGGAATTTCAAAAAGCAAATATAAAATCTGTGAGTACCCAGTGTCTAAGAAGGCTCTAAACTTATGCCAAGAAAAAATTCAAAATGTTTTTTTGAAAGCAGTAACAATAAACATAAGACATCACCAACCAGCCTCAAATATTTTAAAATCATTCAGAATATTTATCATAGTCAATATAAATATTTAAATATTTTTAACGAAGTTAATTATTCCTCTTTTTAACAATATCCCAATGTTTGAGGATGGAGAACGATTTTCATTGCAGATATGCTATATTTTATCAGATTTGGGTTTTGCGAGCATTTCGCGAAATTTGCTGCGAATGTCCGCGAATTTCGGACTCTTTTTCCCGCGACAAACTTGCAACCAACTATTAGGAAAGCAGCAGATACAAACATTGTTCTAGGAATTCTTCTCCTAAAATTCAAGAAAAGGCACCTGTTTTATGACGTAGTAAAACCCCCTGTGTAGCTGCATTCACTCGCAGACAAAAGAAGGGGAAATGCTACCCAGAGACTGCCAAAGCTAACATATCGGGAACAACAGATTTCAGCATGTCTAACATACTTTGAATGAACATGTTCATTTCCGGTTTTGTGTCTGATATTGCTTAAAATGTTGGCTCGAAATATGCAGTGTGCTCAAAAAGATTTAACAATTCATTTATTTTCTTTTTTTTTAAGTTTTCACGACTTCGTGAAAAAAGCAAAGTTCCATTTTTTGAAAATATTTAGAAAAATTGAAAAATCAGAAATATTACTCTGATTTTTTTTAAATAATGTACTCAATACTATAAATCTTTCCATGAAAAATATTTTTCATAAATAGCTTCAAAACATTCTGAGAAAAAAAATTAAAATTAGATGTTCCCGCAACGGGAGCTTTGGCGGTTAAGTGTTCACGATAATCTTGCGCATATATTTTTGTTTATATTTGAAGGGCCTCGGGAAAACGCGATCATACTTACAAGTTTCTGAATTCTCAGAATTTCTTTTCTGATGCTTCAGCTTCTGGTTTTTGACTATTTTTGCTTCTCAGAAGAGTCATCAATGGGTGAGTCGTGTGAATCTTATCTTCCCTAAACGATATCCCGTATGCATTATGTCTATAATAGACTGCCTGTGTGCAGTGAAAACTCAATTTGGCAAAAAAATGACGTGGATCATTTTTCCCCGCGGCCTTTTATTTTTTTTTAACTTTGCTTCTACAGTTTTACCTCGAGATACGAGTGCCCTGACATACGAGTGATTTGAGATACGAGCGCTGTCGAGCAGCGAAGTTTTGTTTTGAAATACGAGCGAACTTTGAGATACGAGGAACGGCCAGCTGCGACGCCACGGACCACCCAGTTTACTGCGCCTGCGCAATAAATTGCTTTGAGATACGAGCACATTGACATACGAGCAAGGTTACGGCACGAATTAAACTCGTATCTCGAGGTATCACCGTACTGAAAGTTTTGCTATTGCTTACAAAGGAAGAAAATAGATATGTGAAAAGAAGAGAATACATACGTAAAATGACTTTTGAAAAACGTTTATTTTACATTTTGTCAAATATTTTGTACCCTAAATCTGAGATATAAATTTCAATTTGTTCGCTTAACATGACTTCTAGTTCTACAATAGAACATTTCAATGAGCATTAACATCACATTAAAAATACGACACATCGTTACCTTAAAGATTAAGGATTCAGTATTGCTACTAGCACCTAATAACATTTTTAAAGATTTGATTTGAGCAAGTATACATTTACCATTCACATCAATTCATATAACAACATTTACTTTCATAACAACAATCATAACACATCTACATTTTAGACAAACACAGAGCTTCTGGCTGACTTTCCTAGAAAAGTTATGATTAAAAAACGTGATAAATTTCAAGTCGAATACTGAAATAGGATTTCAACTGAATTAATGTCATTTAAAGTAACGTAGTCTCACAATATCCAGCATTTTAATTTATTCGAAAGTTTTCAAGAAGCTTAAAGTAGACGCGTTGTTTTTAGTATTGTCAGAATGATAATAACTCAATGTGTATGAGTTTTGAAATGATGTATTTGTAAATAATAATATCTTGTCGACATCATTTCGAGATTATTTTTAATGTAAGAAAAGTTAAAATCAGTATCTTGCGGGTTTTTTATAAAGAATAGGAAATTTTAAGAGAATACAGCTATTACTTTTTTTTTTTTTTTATAATTTCGTATTATCTTGCTTGGGATTGTTTAAAAAGAAATATTTGTTCTGTTTTGTATTAAGGAAAATCAAAGCGGTAAATACATTGTAAATTTATTGCTTATGATTATTTCCAAACTGTACACTCTTAGATATTTCTTTTTAAAAATAGTATTACTTTCGTAAAACCGAATCTCCAATTTCTGCAGCAATAGTCTGGCAGCCGGTGGCCACGTGCCATTTTTTCATGCGCGAAGCATGCTCAGACGAAAGCTGATTCTTCATGTTTCTGATAATCCATTATCTCAATCGCCGTTTGAAAACTGCAGCAATAATGTCTAGGACGATTTCATTTTTACTAATTGATAATTATGATTAATTTTAAAATTTTACTGCCGCAAGCAAGAACAGTTGCTTTGCTTAGCTTTTAACTTTCAAACGCTAAACGCAACTTTTTTTTTTTTATAACTTCGATCAATGCTAAAATGACATCGGTTTATAAAATAATATTAACAATACTAAAGAGTCGCATCAGGACCAATGCTACTGATATGGCGACATTCAAATATCATGTTTAGAGTGAGTTTTACTCAAAATAATTTAAAACTTAAATTTACCGCCGGTTGCTTTTTCTACTTATCTGCTGGTTGGAACGGAAGCGCCGTAATCTAAAAGTTACAGAAATTCCTACTCATTTTTATGAGATGATTAAACAAATGCGAAAAGCGTATAGAGTTTTCTAAGTTACTTTGATCACTTTTTAAAGGGATCGAGAACTTGCTAATAGATGAACTTTCGGAACACTCACTGAGTTGTCTGGGGGATTTTTATTTATCAAACTATGTGATGAAAGAATAAAACCAGCTGCACTGTGTTTGACAAGTCAACATTAGTAACACCAACAAATTTAAAGTCTACAGTGTTCATCTTACTTTTGATTTAAATGGTTGAAAAGAAATGTGAAGGAAAACAAAATATTAAGAACAGATCTCAAAAATAACTAATTGAATAAAATATATGAAATATAACTTATAAAAAATCATAGATATTTAGCTATTCTTGTTTGGAAAGTACTAAAAACGCAACATAAACAGTAGCACTGCTTTCTAAGTGATAACAACGTTTTCTGTTAAAACATTCATGCTTTAAAAAATTTCGTTATAAAAAATGTACTACTTGATCTGAATGCGTTCAGCAAAGATATTTTAACCGATTTTTCTATAGTTTCAGCTAGATTTTTTTTTAATTTCAGTTTTAATTTCATTTATGTTTTTGTTTTTACTTTTTTTTTAGTTTCATTTTTGCTTTTGCTGAGAAGAGGGGTGAGATTGGGACACTTGTGGTAATAATGTGCCATCATAGAATCGAGCCAATCAAACAAAGCTTGTTGGTTTGAACTAACATATCACTACCTATAACGGTAAAAATGATTTACTCTTGCTCGCTAAATTCATGCTGGCATACTCGCAACACATTTTGCGACAGTATTTCTAACCGTATCTTGTATTCATGCATGTATACATGTTGGCCGAGAATATAAGATAGATAGCATTTAGAGCAGCCACCATGTACTGCGATAACTGATTTTTACTTTTTTTTAAGGCTAAAATAAAATCCTAATACAACAAGCTGCTTTTGGAAACAAAGGAGCGTACAAATATGTTCAAAATTTACCATAAGAAATAAACCTTTCTATTTTAACTTCGAAAATCCAAAATGTGTTTTTTAATGAACTTGATATGATATCGTGATCACATGTTGGAGCCCCAGCTATATAGTCGCCCAACTATGTGTCAATTCAGGTCAATAGCCGGCACGAAAAGCTTTAAAATGAGAGGTAAATCAAGGAATTTGATAAAGGAATAAGGAAGATATCATGGGCCGACAGAAAACCAGGCTAGAGAAATAATATATATAGATGATAGTAGTTTTGAAAACGTTCTCCGTCAAACTCATAGATGCTAATCTATAATATTTTTTTCTAATTAGCTTTCTTTATTGCCCCCATTAAGAAGCAATAAATAAAATACTTTGTAAATAACGTGCATGTATAAAACAATGGGTTTGTAAAAAATAGCTGTAGGAAAGAAATAAAAATGGTGTGAGTGCATAAAAAAATTAATAACATGGCTAATGTTCCTATAAAGAAAATTCATAAATGATGTCACGCTTCGAGGGGGGTTAATGAAATTGTGACAAAGTGTGACAAGGGGAGGGGAGGGGGACAACAGAAGTGTGACATCATGCATTATGCAACATAGCGTGACGCGTGACAAAGGGGGGGAAGGGGCTCCGCTGAAGTGTGACATATTGTGACAAAGGGGGGGAAGGGGCTCCGCTGAAGAGTGACATATTGTGACAGAGGGGGGGAGGGGGGTCATATATATGGGAAAAAAGCGTGACGTCATTTATGAACGGCCCCATAAATAGAAGCATGTAAAAATTAACAGTGGAAAAGAAGTAACCTATTAATATAAAACAGTACTTTTGCATTATTTGTTAATGACCATGTAAATAGAAATATGTAAAATATTATGCTAGGAAAGAAACAAAAATAACGTGCATGTGCACGTTATTTTAAAACAATAATTTAATAATATTATAAAACAATAGTTTAATAATGTACTAAATGTTCGTATGCTTAGAAGTAGGTAAAAACTATTTCTAGAAAAGTAACAAAATAAGCAAACACTATTTTTTATAAAGTTTGAACTACTTAAATGGTCTTTATAGCTATATTTATTTACAATTGAATATGTTTTCCCGAAAAGTAAGAACATAAGTGTGTTTTTTTTTAAAACGGGAGCTAGAATAGCATAAGTTATGTTAAAAATGCACAATTGTGTTATATTTTTATTTTAAATCATAGACAGGGAAAGGATTTCAAAAAGTAAATATTTCGCTAAAAAAATCCAGATGAATTTATCTTCAAACGTTTCAAGCTGTGTTACTAATACCTGTCGGTGTTTTTTAAACATATTTTAAATCATTGTTAAATGATATGAAGCTAAAATTACAAAATACTATAACAATATTTTAAACATTCATATTATTCCTTGATCTATATATTTCTCTTACCAACTCGTATAAAATGCTAATGCTTGATTCAATAAATAATAACATGAATTTTACTTTACATTACACTTTCTCAGTCGTGTTTTACATTTTGATGACAAGATAGACACATACATGACGTCGACACACCGAACGACGCAATACAAGGATGAAGCACTGGAAAGCACATTGAGGAAGTTACGACCTCTGTTTGCCACAAAGAAGATTTATGAAAGATCTTCTAAAATCCGTATTGAAAACAGTATATATTACTGGATTCAGTGCGGAGTTCAAATATCCAAGCCAAGTGATGAAATTTACTACTTCGTTTGAAATGTAACAGGTTTCACAGAATGGTAGTATTATATACATTAGAAAGAAAGGTAGCCAGCAGAGTACAAAAACACCCATGACGATGCCAAGTACTTGAGCAGCTCTTCGCTCTTTTTGGAGGCATATACGTTCTTTTTGCTCCATATAACTTCGCACTGTTACAACTGCGTTGGCTGGTTTCTCTGCTTCGGTTTCTTCTTTGGTGTCATCTGTGGTCACGTTTTCCTGATTCTCTTTAGAAATCGAATTCTGTGGTGTGGAGGATTTATCTTCCATTTCAATTGATGAAGAATTGCAATTAACACTCGAAACGTCAGTTTTTGTCTCCCGACTGGAAACGTCAGAAGAAACCGTCTTAACAGGAATGTTTAAAGATTTTGCTGCATTAGTGCTTGCGTCTCCTCCTTTTTTCAGAATATTAGCTGCGGCTTTTGCCTTCACACGAATTCTGTTCCTTGCAGTTTGGAATATTTTAATGTAAACAACTGTCATGATGATCAATGGACTGAAAAATGATCCACTGGCGGAATACACGACGTAACTTCTTTCTGCAGTTAACGTACATGGTGTTTGAGTGGTAAAATTTTCCGGCCAATCGTTCCAACCAATCAGCGGAGGTACAGATATCACCAAGCTGATGGACCACACCGCCAAGATCGTTAATAGAACCCTATCCAAGGTTCGTTTCTGTGCATAGTTAATTGGATCATGAATTGCCCAATAGCGATCTAAAGCAATCGCAACCAAGTTAAGAATAGAGGCTGTGCAGCACAGAACGTCGCAAGTCAACCAGGCCTTACAAAGATGTAGCCCAAAAACCCACTTTCCCATAATACTATACGCTACATTAAAAGGCATTACGAAAACAGCTACAGCAATATCAGCTGCTGCTAAAGAAACTAAAAATATATTTTGCACGTTTCTCAAAGGTTTGTATGTGAAAACTGATATTACAACTAAAATATTTCCCACCATAGTTCCCATCATGATTACGCCTAAAGTTATGGCTGTTCCTATTGCTTGTAATACTGCCATTTTCGGATCAGATATGGTGTCATTAATGTCATTCAAAGAATCATTCATATCTGATATCATGCCTAAAAGCGCAGACGATTTATTATGGATATCAGTGAAATTGGGAAAACTCTTGTTTACATAACCATCGAAATTTGAGCTCTCACTTACATCCATTTTATGACTATCTTTAGTGAGTACAAAATGTATGGACCTTATTCGGATATTTGCATTTTTCCAGAGTCGGTAATGTAATTTTCTCTTTCATACCTAATTCTTTCTTTTTCACCATTCATGTTCTTCACCATTTATTGTTTTTGTACATTGTTTTCATCTAGTTGTAATTCAAACTAAAAGTTTCACACATTTGCACTCAAGTCCTCTTTTGAAGGGAACTGGTTCAGTTTCTCCCCGTGGCTTCTGAAAATAAAAATACGTCAGTTAATTGGATGCCGTTATGATGCTATATTTTATTTATTAATAATATATCTTATTCTTCAAAAGATAATGATATAAACATGGTGTAGATGTGCATATGCTAATAATTACCTAAAAATAATCGTAATAAATATTGTTTAAAAACAACTAAATACGAAATTAAAAAACTTGGTTCAAGGTAACAAAACCCGATATCCTACAAATAAATTTAAAAGCTGAAAAAGCATTGGAATACAACAGAAATAAAATTAATATAGTTACTCTTTATGTCATTATAACATAAATAAAAACAATATAGTTACGCTTTAAATCATTCAAAATTTTCCTGTTCCAAATAATGCAGCATATGTATCTAGCTTTTAAATTAAAACACAGAAAAGCCAGAAAAATAAACTGACATGCTTAAAATGAAGAAAAAACAATCGTTAGAAGGATAATATGAATCATAATTCTTGCACAATATGAGTAAACTTTGCATCATGAAATGATTTCAATTATTTTTACTTATTTATTTATTTATGTTCTAGAGGAATTAAAATTGATACACTAATAAATATAAAAGTACGTTTAAATTCTTTCTTCATCGTTTGGATAAAATGCTCGGAAACTTAGAAGCCGGTGAAAGATATTTTGTTCTATTTTAGCCACCGATAGCCATAGATGATTGAGAGTTTTACCTTTACTTATGCAAATTGCTCATTCTTTCCAAGAAAACAACAGCTGTTCAAAAATAAAGCTACCTAAAATCATTTACAACTCATCTTCACAACCAAGTTTTGAAATATTGACTTGCAAAATTTGCATACAATAGGTACTGAATTCGCGTAATTGAACAGCTGTATATCTTATATGGTACAAAACCACTAGTTATTTCTAATACGAAACCCGTAATTTGTCTCCACATCACATTATTTGAGGACAATCGTATTAATTTCGGCGTTATGTAACTAAAAGTAACATATAATACTCTACGCGTTAAATGTATATTTATCTTCGCTAAAATAAAAAAGAAAATTTTTAGTTAGATTCATTATATAAAATAACTTCATAATTTAAGCATTCAGACAAGTTCATAATTATTTTTAGACTTAGAAATTCAATTTAATCTGCTAACTGTCACATGTGTTATTTAATTATTGCTAATTTAAATTTTAGGCAGTGTTCAGCAAAATTTTCCTATCCTAAATCAAAGATAAATCCAAAATTAGTAAATATTACTTAACAGTAAATTTATTGCACACTTGATCAGGAAAAAAAGGTTTTTATTAGCATGCTAATTAAAAACAAGCTATGGCTATAGACATTAGGTAAAGGTTTTCTAAAGCAACAATAAAGACTAAAAGTACTGCTAACATAAAAGTACTGCTATTAGGGATTGTACATTACCAAAAAAAAAATGCTGTAAATTATTTAATGATTTAAAAGAAACCAATTCCTGTGACTAGATGTAGATATGTACTAACTTTTAATAACAAGAGAATAACAATTAAATATGCTTTTTAACAAAAAAATGTGTTTTGAAGGGTCATATTTCAACGTTATTTTCCATTTTCAAAATTATGTAGGATAAATGCCGAGATTGGAAAACGAAAAAACCTAAATCAGACCTTGGCAGCCGTAGGTCCACAGTTCACCAAGTGAACCATTTTCTAATTACTTGAGTTCTAAAAATGAAGTACAATTTACAATGCATAAAATAATTTGGAAAACAAAAATAAAAGATAATCACTTGAAGAATAGATAAAGAGATGATAATAAGTAAAACCAATAACTTTTTTTTTTCATTACAAATTGCCGTATTTCCAGTATCTTAAAGCTATCAATACTAGTTCTAGAAATGATTGAAAAATAAGTTTTGTAGACGTATACAGTTAAAACATTGCCAGAAAGATTTAGATAAATTCAAAGATTATGATTTTCTTATAATATCAACTTGCTAGGTATCACTGAAGATATTTTTCTCTCAGGGAGAGAAAAATATCTTCTTTTTTTTAAAAATTCAACTTTAAAATGTGAGTAAATACTTTTACACGAGAAATGTATTCCAAATATGAACAATTTAATAAGCAGCTTAAATATCGAAAATTTGGAAAACAACACCGTACATATTTTAGATAACAACATGAGTTCAGTATCTGGGCAGTGGTTGTTAATGTAACTGTAAAAATCAGTTCGTTACGTTTCATTTCCTAATAATTATAATTTTGATTGCGGCTTCTATGCTTAAATTTTTGGAGTGTATTGTAATCAGTTTCTCAGTAAACTTTATAATATTAGTTACTAAAAATACGTTTAAAATGAAAACAACACCGGTCCGAATCGTTTTCTGAAGGCGCATAATCCGACTGGTTTTGACTAGCAGTCAAAAACGGTTACCGACACAAACACCAAACCTTGTTTGCGAAACGATTTCTGTTTTCATTAAACGAGAGAGAAAATTAGAGTAACTGAGTTAACTAATGTATATTAATTACAAGACTAGTAGAAAAACAATGCGGAATAGAATCGATCGCGAAAACAACTCTATCAGTTTCGTAGACTTCTCGAAAAATATTTTGTCATCTGGCTCCGAAGTATGACGTCAATTCGTGACGTCATCTGAAATCTATCGCAAGTGAAGGAGCAGAACTTTTAGCGTGTGGTTTGACAAACTGGTAACACTTAAGTATTCATTGTTAAAGACAGGAATGATTGAATTGAATAAAATAATTATTAGCAAAAGAAAAATGGGGGTGTAAAGTTCGGACTAAAAAGTAATAGAATTACGTCCCCTCCCCCTAAAATGTATTTTTTATTCTTGTTATTCTTTATTTTGATTTTTTACTAAAAGTATAAAGTAAAATTTAAGTGATGAGTGTAATAAGCTGGAATTAAGTGGGTTGCTACTTTTTATCTTGCTGTGTTTTAAGACAACTCCACATTTATGCTGTTTTAACGTCTTCCTGAATAAGCTTTTCTCAAACAACATGCATTTTCCTTTTATTTTAGATGGAAATTTTTAAGCATTTCATAACTTTCTTTTGCAGCTTATAAGGTTTCAAGCTACATATGTATTATATACACTTAAAATGACGTTAAAGTGACATAGAGAGGAAATTAATAGGGGGATAAAAGAATTTAAATCTTCGTGATGACAAGAATTTTTGAAAAAAAGGTGTAGCTTTTGAGGTACAATTAATGTTATGGTTATGCAAATTTAGACCTTAACGTAACATAAGCAGCATATAATATCACTAAAACTTAAATATGCACATTTATTGATGCATTTTTCTTGTAAATATGTGTTAGACAGAATTTTTTTTATTTTGTATGATAGTTCATGTAATTTCAAAGAGTGTGACATGTTTTACAAAATACAAAAATTATCTTTGAAAGACTAACACTCTGACTGTTTATCATTTTTCCACCAATTCGATTCGCTAAAAATTGGCCTACTTTTATGCAACTAAATATATATCTGTAATAAAACCTTAACTAATGTCCAAATAACTTGAGAACTTGCACTACTAACGTTTCATCGATGAAATAGAGGGATAGTATAGTAACCCCTCGTTATATCGCTCATTCGGATATATCGCGCTTTTTCTATGTCTCCCAAAATTTTAAGTTTGGGTTCTCGAAAATAAAAATATTGCATTTCTCAGTAAAGCCCATGTTCCCCCATTAAACAAATCCATCGAGCAGGAATGTTTTCCTTTCTTCTGAATTTGCCGCAGTTAAAAGCTGCCACAATTCTTACATGCCTGCAGCTTACATGCCAACTTACATGCCTGCAGAACAATTCTACTCAAACCAGTTGACGTTTTACTTGACATTTCTCTTTGTTCTGATCCTAGCGCCTGATATGAAAGAGACAGGTGTCTAATGCCCAAGGATTTTTATGAAAAGATATATTTTTACTAAGAAGTTGTCATTATAAAAGAATAAATTAAATTTTGTACGTTGCCACTCAATTGACTTGTACTTTTTGAGTTATTTCTAATGGCATCGGTTAGTTCGCGCTTTTTCGCTGTCCCCCGACAAGAGCGATATAACTAGGGACTACTGTATTTTAAATGGACTAAAAAGCTCATTTCTGTGGAAATCGCGGGGAGCAATTTTCGCTAGATTTTGACGTTGCACGTTGAAATCCCGGGATAATCAATCATAGTGTTTAAGATGTATGGTTTCTCCCATACAATAACTTATTTTATGAAACACATTAACATCTAACTGCACGATACTTGGAAATGCATCCCCCCACCTGGAAACACATACCACCATGCTTTTAACACTCTAACAAATCGGGAGAATTCGGGTGATGATGTGATAGGGAACGTGGCAACAAATTCAGTTTTCTTTTGTAAAGCTCAACAGAGTTTATTTTCTAAAAAGCTGTTCACTTGACTTATTTTCGTCTCGAAACACAATTCTTTATATTGCTTTTTCGTTGCGAGTCTAATTTATTTGTTTTGTTCGGTGATGTTTTTTTCTTCTGTCTTTAAACCACGAAAGCGGAATTTCTAAATCTTTACTTTAGTTCTTTCCATTTCGGCTGTGAACCTTTATGTCAATTGAATTACGTAGTTGACTGGTTTTCTTTATCTCGCTGAAGGAACTTCCTTGCTTCAAATAATTTTATTTCAAATCTCAAGTTTAAAAGAGTTTGAATATTTAAATACGTTAGCGTTTCACATTAATTTAATAAAATCTTTTTCTCAAAAAGTTAAATTTAGTAAATAGTCTCTAGTAGATTTAAAGACTTTTTTTTTTCCGCACAAGGATATAAAACGTAATAAAACTGCCTCGATTTGAATAGAAATATAGTGAGTGAGGCATAATGTTAAGCTTGCTTTTACTCTGTATTGTTATAGACGAAATAAATCTTTTAATGGTAATTTGGCTACGTAGTGGAGGAAAATATTTAATAAAAGAAAATAAAAATGTTCTTAATTTCTTTTCAAGTTCTTACGAGCTTCATGTATCTAAACCTAATGATTCTCATCGAGTTGCTTTAAAAAATACTAAAGGTACAGATTCGCACTTCTGTTTTTTGCGGTACTATATTTTATATATTACCAAAAGTTCACAACGATGGCTTGTTTCGATAAAATCTTCTTTTGTACTTTATTATTTTAAGGTTGAGAAAAGATTTACTCACAGGAAAAGAATGAGCTTTGTTTAATATGTGTCCCTTAAACAGTTAAAAATATTAATTTAACACTCTCTATTCGTAGACAGCCAGCCCAAATATTAAATAATGTTTTATATTTACGAGTGCAGAGGATTAACATATCAGTCCATTTTAAGCAATATCAGTTTAAACCCCAGAAAGTTAAAACAAAATGAAATTTATCCACAAGAACGTCCAAAAGTTTCTACAACCGTCTAAGAAACCATGGTTTGCTGGTTGGTGTCGTGTCCACACGCAAAGTGAGGAAGACTGGGTGCGCTGCTCCTGAATCGAACGGGCAGGAGTCCGACTTCCGCCCCTTTTAATGTGGTCTCTTAATTTTTTTGATCCAACTTCCAGATGATCGACTGTCACCTGGGATTGTAAATCCACCCGTTTGGCCCAGGTTCTTACCTAGGATTTTTGCGTACGAGGGCAGCGCCTTATCATTACGTCACAATGCCGGCTTAGAAAATCTATTCGCATATGAAATTCTGAATTCAATCTTCATTTCAATCCACAACGTCTGCTATAGTAGAGTTAAAAATTTAATCATATTTATCAAAATTCAACCCTAAAATCGGTCAATGCAAGGAACTCTATGACATTTTATTTTTGTGTAGTTAATTACTAAAATGTGTTATAATTACTACAGTTAGAAAGAGGAGCCTAAAAAGAAACACTCTTGTTTGAAGGATTTCCTATTATCAATTAAACCTATTGATTGGTCACATCTTATTCCTTTGTTTTCTTATAGGAAACATTTTTTAAATTAATATTAACATTTTAAGCTTCGTACCCCAACGATATACTCCCATACTTAAAGATATATTCCAAAAATATTTACTTTATTATTGAATATTAGCTTATGTTTGAAAAAAAAAGCATTGCTTTTTCACTTAATAAAAATAAGGGAAAAAAAAGAAAAATAGCTGTTCTTGAAGCCTCTAATTTAAAAGCTTTATTTCATAAACTTTAAAATCACTTCTTTCAAGAAGGGACTTAAAAAATAACTTACAATTCTTTTTAAACTTATTTTTTGCTTAAATTTAACGTTTAAAACAATTTATTATTCTAAACCAATTAAAATGCGTCTTGAATGATTTTCTGTCAAGTATTCATTTTCTTCTAATTAGCATTGCATAACACTTTTATTTCCACGTTAATTCTTCTTTTTTAATTGTCCTTTGTCAAGTGATGACAAAATAAATTTCTTCTGAACAAAAATTGGAATGAATAAAATCATAAATCACGTATTCAAAATAAAAGACAGGTATTAAAATGAGCATAAATTAGAAAAACTTTGACAAAGTGTCATGTTAATTAAAAGAAAATCATTAAATAATCTTTTCTTAGTTAATATTCAAAATACATTAAGCAGTTATAAATTTTTGTAAAGTATGATTAATGTCGTTTAATCTTGGAAAACTTTAACATGCCTAACATTTATTCAACTAAATGTAAATGTGGAAAATAAAAATATGCTTTTTTTTTCTGTTTGCATTGCTTTGGATTGCCTTTGTGGGTATAAAAATAGTGCAGGACAAAAAAGCGTTATCTATTCGGAGTATGAACATATGTCATGTATGTATTACCAGCAAAGCATGATACTCCGGCAGTCTGGCATTATATACAATACCTAGGCATTGTATATAATACCGGATTTCATACATTTCTGATAAGAGATATATATATGGCAAAATGGCGTGCATTGAGACATTTTTTACAAAACTCGAGTTATTTTTTGCAAATGTGATAGATAAAACTTGTCTTTTAACCCCTTTACAATTTTACATTGAATGGTTAGCCCAAAAAAATTTTATTAGCTATGTACAATAATTTTAACTTTAAGAAAAACATTTTTTAAAAAGTTGTGACAAAATGTTCTAATGTGCTCCATGCATGGAACAACACTGATCCACCACCATTTTTAACACTACATTTACCAGGCCGTTTTCAACCATTTCTAAACTTTCATTTTACATTAAGTTGCCACTAATTATATTAAAACTTTCAGTCACATTAACTTGTCATAGTTACCGTTTATTAGAAAAACTCAATTGAATTGAAAGTTGCACTATAATTAGTAACAATTTATGCAAAACGGAAGCTTCGAAACAGTCAAACTGACTGGTCTGGAAAATCTAGTGTTAATAACACTATTGCCAAAATAAGTTCATAGTAATGTTGATAATACAATTTTCGTTTTGTTTTTGATTATATCTAAGTTCATTTCATTTCAAATAAAACGTTTTGTTCATAGTCCTTGTAATCCCCGAATAGCAAATGTTTTAACATCCAAAATGTACTTTGTGAGCATTTATTTAGAAATTGTTCAATATTTGAAACTTCTCTACATTCTAAGTTATTCTTTATATAAAGATTTAAACTGGTCAATTCTGTGTTTAATTTAACTTTTGAAAAGAGTTAAGCACAGTAGAGTTCCTAAAAGAAGGGAGAAAAAATATTTCTCTTACATAATAAAATGCATTCTTTTACTTCTCAACCGCCTATATTTTCTAAACAGTACATAATCTTCTTACAGCATACAAATATTGTGTCAGCATGAAGACACAAAATTCCGCATACACGTTTAAAAATGTTGTGCTTTCTTTCTGAAACTATAGTCTGCTTTATTTACAAAAAGCATCAGCTTAGAACCCAATTTATAGAAAACATACGTCATAAACACATTTGTTCCTTGAATAGTTGTTAAAACTTTACCCTGCAGCTTTCAGGCCAAAAACTTATTTCCAAGGAAAGATCAAAAGAAGCGAAGATTTGACAAGCTATTTTTCTGGATGAAACATCTTCAGCACAATTTCCTAACCTTAATCTAACGCCTAGAGACATATAATCCACTTCCAGTTTCAAACAGTAATACAGGAAAATAAGTTTTATTTCCAAAGCCGCTTTCACTAATAGAGAAAGTGCCTTCAATTTTTGAGCTGTATTTTGTGTTTACAGTTTCATTCCAGCTTCCATGTCGAGTGAGAACCATTCGTTCGTGTCAATTGTTTTTTTACGGTAAAAAATAATTTATTTTTAATTGAGAAATGCTATTTTTTGTTGTATCATTTGTAGCATAATAATGTAGCACTTTCTTTCATCACATTCTTATACTACCTTTTCGTTACAATACTGCTTTTGGTACTTCTTCGTTACATTACTACTTTGTTTGTTTGTTTTACAACCATTTCAGGTCACATATATTTTCGAGCTTATTTGCTTTTCTCAGTGGATATGCCTCAAACTCTCGTCCAATATTACAGATAGAACAGGACAGTACGATAGTTTATTACAATACAAGGTAGGAAATTACAAGAATACACCCAGAACAGGGTGGGAATCGAACCCACGACCTCGTTGCTGCGCGCAAGCAGCGGGCGGAAACTGGTAACTAAGACCGCTCTGCCACCGAAGCCCCCTACTACATTACTACTTTTTCGTTGCATTTGCATTTATCTTCTTTCAGTTACTTACATAGAGTTGTGATTGAAAAAAATATATATCGTTTATTTATTTAGTATTTGTACTATGAATGTGTTATTACAGTTCACAACTAATTTTGATACAAGTTAAACATTTTAAAATAAATTCTAAACAAAAAATAAATACACATAGTTTAAACACATGGAGACTATACAATTTGTGCATATTACCATTATGATATTATGTCAAAAATGTGTTAGCTATTAATCTCTTCCAAAAAAATAAATATATAAATTGCTTGCTTACATTTGACTGCAAGCAAAAACGAGATTCTAAAAACGGTGATGCTAGTTATCCTGATCAGTTATTTTATTATACTTTATATACAAATTAATTGCATTTTTTTTTTACTTTAAATACGTCTGTCATGGTTATTTTACTATAACAGCTGGTTACGCCTCAATTTTTAGGAATGTTTCATATAGAAAAATGCGGGGTGTGGCTGCGTCGTGGACACGGCCGTGTGTTGTACGTGAATACGTTTATGTAATGGGTTTTTTTTATTCTAACACCTTAATATATTCACTATCACTACTTTAAACTAATGTTTTATATACAATCGATGGATTTTGATGACAGCTGATGATTAAAACTTGAACGAACATTGCAGTTTCTAGGAGTCAAAAGCTATACTAATTGCAAATCTCGACACGCCCCAAAATGGCGGCGCTTCCCCCTCCACCGCGCGCGATGCTTCACTGTTCTCGCTTATCGTAATGAATTATTTGATCCTCTACTTATCCAGTGGTCTAATTTAATTTTGGATGTAAAGGATAGACTCGAAACTACAACTCCAAACTGTATCCCCCGATATTGTTATCATTAGAATTTTTGGATTGCCTCCGTATGGTAGTAAATTTAAAGACGTATTCACGTCAAAGAATGCTTTTTCCCTCTCTCCGAAGGTTACAAGGGTTTTTCATTCCCTTACTATTATGCACCAAGGTATAACAAATTAATTAAAACTAAGACCCAGTCTTGCAACATAACTTCATACTTGAAAACTAGATCCCATTTTGTTTGAAAGATGACGCTGCTATGGGGTCCCTCTTCAGTCATAAAAGTTGATTACTAACAGAAATAATTAATAAACAATCTGCAGAAGATATAATCGCGATAATTCATGTGTCAGTCGTTTTCTTCCTTCTCTACACTTATACGGGACTGTGAAGAAAATATAGCCCCGTATCATCCCATCCTAAATAAAATAAGTCCAGTAACGTTAATAGAAGGCTCTTACGGGGTTTAACCCTATAGGGATGAGACAACAGTTGCACGAGAGCCAACTCTGTTAGAACTGGTTCTTCTAATGTAATACTATCAATATATACATGGTATTCAAAAGGATTTTTCTCATAATACGATATAGTAAAAATGTAGCACAAATATGTTTATTAACTGATGTAAAATCTCTAAAATTGCAAAAAAATCCTCAGGAGCTGCTTCCGCAGTTAAGGGAATATTCAAGTAGGGATGAGCAAAACAGGTTTGCCTCAACAAATAACGTAGAGCGAAGCTATTGGCTCTGTGCCGAAATAAGAATTCCGCCCAAGAAAAAATTAACTCAAAAAGTCAGGTGCCAGTACTACATTTCTTAGTTCACCAGACTGCTTACGGCTTTTTAGCATAGTAAAGTACCGTAAAAATCGACCATAAGTCATTAAATTTTTCACTTTAAAGCTTCGAACGAATAAACTATTTTGAGATTTTCTGTTTGACAACAGTTTGCTTTGTTTAAATATTTCAGTTAATGAGTCAGAGTCTCTGCTCAGAGCGACTGATCGACCACAAAAGTTTATTACTTAATTTGTAGCAGACATTATGCTTTTTTTTTTCTTTTTGCACGCCTTATCCTATAAAATAAAAAAAAATTAAAATAGAAATAACTATTAAACTTTTCCCTGATACACTATTATTATGGGATAAATTAGAAATGCAAGCAGTTACTTTCAAGTTAATCAAATATGCAAAACGCTAATGCAAATCAAGAAACCTACAAAACTTTGATTCGAAGCAAAGTAACTCGTCACTGCACGCTAGTCGTCTAATATCACTTTATCTGATATTAGACATTAGTAGCTTCATATTGTATTTTATTTGACATTGTACTGTTCGTTTTATTATAAATATTTATTTATTTTTATGTATTTGGAATGAATTAACAGACACCTTAATATTACTATTATTTGGCTTTGACGTTTATTCGATGGATTACATTTTTTATTTTGTTTTGGTCTTGACATTTCCTCTTTCGATTATAAATGGTAAAAAACTTTTGAGTATTGTGCAAATATTGAAGATTGAGATGTAATGGATAGCATGAAATTATAAGAAACGAAGACTTGTAAAAAAAAAGGCTTTGAATCTACATTGCAAGTAGGGAAAAAAAGATAATTAACTGTTTCCAATTTTTTTTTTATCAATCACTCTAGAACTCGTAAATAATTACCAAAAAAAAAAACGGTTGAAAAATAAAGGAGAAAATGGTACTGAACTGTTTTTGTTTTTTTTTCCTATTTATATATAGATAAGTACTCTTATAGAAAACAACTGAAAATGGCAAACATTGGAGACACTGCCTACTTGCTTAGGACGGTAGTATTAGCAATACCTAGTGTCTTCCACATAAAAGAATAAAATAAAAGTCGTGAAAAGTTTATTTGCTGTGCAGTTGAAATGTTTGAAATGTATAAGATCTGTTGAAGCATATAAGTACAGTAAAACCCCGTTACACCGCCCCTCAGTAAACCGCGGAATCGGATATACCGCGGTGACTATCCCCCGACGCGACGTTTAAACCACTCTTTATTATTGCCATTTAAAGGTGATCCCTTATAATGCCAGCCCGAGCACAGAAATATTCTAGCCAAAGAGCACCCATCACCCCACCAGACACACTAACAGATAAAGCCCTATTGATACGCGTGATGTACATCTTTTTCATGTTTTTCCGTATTTCAACCTAGAACATATAGCTTGATTTCAAAATCGGGTGCAATCGCCCTGACTTGTTTGTATTGACATGGGCAGAGCTCAATTTGTCGGGGACTGTTCAGTTCAATCCTTAACTATTCCATTTTCAGAAGTCTAGTTATGCGTGTGTAACTTCTTTTATAGCGCTATCATCCTTTGTATTCCAGATTCTTTAGCATTCCTCAAAAGTAAACATATTCCCCAGTGAGAAGGGCGTTTCTCCCCTTCCAAATCTACTTTTTCCCAGCGCCGTTTAAATAGGTTTTTTAAGACCTATTAAAGTTATTTTTAAACCCTTCACAATACCACGTTGATAATATAAAGAGATTTTTAAGCACCTTTTTTCTTGGAACACAGTTGGTTTATAACCTATCGCTCGATAGACTGATTGCGCAGCTGATATGTGTGCTTATTGCACAGCAATTACAGTGAATAAAATGGCAGCAAAGAAGAAAAGGAGAAATACACTACAGGGGGAAGACAAGTTACAAGTAATGGATAAAGTTAAAAATGATGGAACAAAAGCGAGTTTTATTTCGTAAATATGGATGGGAAGAAAAGTTAGAAGTAATTGATAAAGTTAAAAATGATGCAACAAAAGCGTGTATTATTTCGTGAATATGGTTGCGCCATATAGTTTCACTATACCGCGGTTATGATATAACCGCGGATGCTAAACATGTCCCCCGACACCCGCGTTTTAACGGGGTTTTACTGTATTCCTTTATTTCAAAGAATTCATAAAAAAAAAATGTACAACATTACTGGAAGCAAAAACAAATGCTTGTTTTAAAGCAGGAAACGTGCATTGTATACTTTATTCTACACAAAAAGTATAGTGCCGTTGAATTTACAAAAAAGTATATAGTATATGTTTTATCTTTTTTTTTTAATTTGGTGATGTTGTTACTTATGCCACTTGGATATCCAAGCTCCCCTCGCGGAGATACCAGGAATTAAGGCAGACAAGGAGTGCCTATTCGTTTCTGATGTGCACCACAAAAGTATAGGTACGATCTGCTGAAGCACAGCATATGTATTCGGATGATACTCGATGGCACCACCACAAATACGCCACCTTCCTTTTTTAATCTAAGCGAGAAGGGAAAGAAAAGTTTTCCACGCACCTTCGGTACACTCGGAGCTGTCTTGGTATTTCAGGTTCAACGGATTGTGCATGCACGTATACCCAAGTGTACATGGTAGGTCTTCAGCAGCCAACCCTCCGGTTAGAAATCCGACATCGTAACCACGAGGCTACCTCGACCCCCCCCCCCCTTTTAGCCTACTTTCCCGTAAAAAATTTTAAAAAATAAAGCATGAAAGACGGCTTAATGTGTCAAATAGTGGACCAGTCGGTAGAAGCTCGATTCCCGCAGAACACCGAAAGTAAGCAACAGCGACTAAGGTCAGTGCTTGGGAGGGTGACAACCTCTCGGCAACTGGTTGCTGTAGGTCCGTGCAAGCTAAAGGGAGCTGGTGCACGTTAAATAGGTCGTGGCTTCAATGTCCTCCAAGTAAAACGATACCTCTGGGGGTGCCAATTCCAGGAGACGGTCTCTCATCTGGGAGCTGGTTCAAAAAATTGAGTGACCTTTCAAAGGGGCGGAAATCGGACTCCTGCCTATAAGGGCGCCGTAGACTCAGGAGCAGCTTACCCATTCTTCCTCGCCATGCGCGAGTACTCGACTTAATGTTAAAAATAAGGAAAAGTCCAAAAAAAATGTAATTAAAAAATTCTTGTTAGATATATAATTCTGGTATTTGTTCATTTAATTTTATTTATTTAGTAAGCTGTTCGGCCATACTTTTTTATCGAAAAGAAAATCATTCCGTTTTTCATTTACATATTTCACGTGATAACATTTGTTAGTAATTTTGTTAGAAAGTTATATAAAGTACTTTTTTTTTTTCCTCTCTCAGAGAATTTGATCACTTTGATTTGCGACATTAACTTAGTCGTTTCCTACGTTTTTCGATTCCAAGCATATGTCTTAGTCATAACATTACGTTGCAGCTTATTATTTTAAGCACGTATTCCGTTTTGATGCAAATTATTCGCATAAACCAGTTAAGCAGATTTAAAATTAATGTCACGTAACAAGGAAATGGGTTTTGAAATGACAATATAATAAAAGATTGAATTTATGAGCAATTTTTAAAATAATTTTTCACGCTGAATGTCCCTTATCTACGATAATTTAAAAGCTTTAAAAGGAAACGTGAATTATTATTGTGATTTTAATAAATCGAAATATTGAGTATTTTCCGTATCAGCGGGATTTCATTTATGTGGCTGGCAAAGGGTATCCCGTACCATACTCTTTCTCACTCATTTTTTGTCTTAACTATAAGTCTCATTTAGTTTTTATTATTCTTTAAACTATAGATGAATTAAGGCAATAGATTTTGAAATATTTTAATATCGCTCTCCTCCACTGCAGAGTTTTATCTTTGATAGGGGAAAGACAATAGCAATTACACTAAAGAATTTCTCAAAGGACTTCTTTTTTTTTTCATTCCAATTACAGTTCGCCGTATGATTCAAAGTTAACAAATCATAATATAAAAAATCTGGTACAACATATTTTTGTAGCAGTATGAATTGAAGAATAAAGCTTTAAATGTAATGATTGTTTTCAACAACGATAGGCTGCCCCACAACCGAATACAATAACCCCTCGTTAGATTGCACCTCGTTATATCGCTCATTCGGATATGTCGCGCTTTTTCTATGTCTCCCAAAATTTTGAGTTCTTGAAGTTCTTGAAAGTTTGAGTTTTTGAACTTAAAAATTTGCATTTCTCAGTAAAGCCCCTTTTCCCCCATTAAACAAAGCCATTGAACAGGAATGTTTTCCTTTCTTCTGAATTTGCTGCAGTTAAAAGTTGAAACAATTCTCCTATCACTTCCCAACTTACATGCCTTCAGAATGATTCTACTCAAACCATTTGACCTTTTACTTGACATTTCTTTTTGTATTGATCCTAACACCCATAGCATGAAAGAAACAGATGTCTATTTCCCAAGGATTTTTATTAAGATTTCTTTATCAAGAAAGTTGTCATTATGTAAGATTAAACTAAATTTTTTACGTTGACACTCAATTTTGAGTTATTTCTAATGGCATCGGTTATATCGCGCATTCGGATATATCGCGCGTTTTTGCTGTCACCCGACAAGCGCGATATAACTAGGGGCTGTAGTATGTTGCTTGTTGTTTTCAAATGGGCTGCGTATATTGGAGATCTAGTGCGTTTCCAGAGTTCGGTACCAACTCTTTCAGCGGCGCCACAATGAGTACGGTACCATTGCCGCAAATTTTTGACGCTCAGTTTCCCACTAGATCGCGAGACCTGAGCTCTAATTGATGCAACCTACACTAGGAATTTAATTTAACCGAGAGTATCTACACCAAACAGGTATTCAAGGGATATTTACCAATACTACATGTGTGCGCTGTCAATTTTCTGCATCTTGAAAATCCACCGACTTTGGCCAGGTTTGATCCTGCGAACTTGGGCGTAAGAGGCCTGCGCCATACCACTACGCACCCTGTCTTCCCACAACCGA
The DNA here is from genome assembly GCA_038502835.1 of Octonoba sinensis. Lineage (NCBI taxonomy): Eukaryota > Metazoa > Arthropoda > Arachnida > Araneae > Uloboridae > Octonoba > Octonoba sinensis. The sequence continues at coordinate 43,438,664 of CM076602.1, read as the reverse complement.
ATATATTTTAATTTTTTGGGTAATTTAAAAATGACAAAAAAGAAAGCCATTGACCAAGCAATTGACTTAAAGTAAAAGGAAGAGTGTGGTACAAAATTTCAGTTGCTTAAATTTCCAATGTATAGCTTATATAAATGTGTAGAATCATTATGAAAATGTTAATCACCCTTAAGTTTTTTTTTTTTTTTTTTTGCTTTTTTTTTTCCAACTTTAAAATTTGCCAAATACGGCGGGAGATGGCAATCTGATCAAATGATCACGCGTAAGTGCGCAGGAGTGATGTCTGAGAATTAGCAAGCAACGTTCTGTATTTTGTTGCAAAAGCCGCACATTAAAAGCTCTTAGCCGTTTTCTCACTTTATTAACTCAGTACCTTTACTAACCTGTAAATTTAAGAACTTATGTTTTCGAAGCAATCGGATTGGTTGAAAGTATCGAAAGACAACTACGATTAACAAATGGAAGTCGAGAGTGCGACTTCATGTTTTTTAAGTGAAACAGATTTTAAAGGTTGTTATTGTCTGTTCAAAACCATTGTTGGAAGTGTTGATTGGAACTTTCGATTCTAAGGAGAAGTAATACCTTATCTACTGCACAAAAAACTGCTTAGTTTAGAGAATTTATGCAACAGGTATATTTCAAAAAGTTGTCGGTTCCTTAGCTGCAATAAGCCGGCCAACAAAAGGTCGATAAGAAAGCAAGTTTCAACGTGTATTTTGGAATTACGATCACAATTCATAAAATTATCGCAGATTCAACTGGAGCATCATAAGGTGAGTACAATTTACAACCTTGTACTGTTTCGTTCCAGCATTTTTACATTATGCGTGAAATTTTTATTTTTGCTAACAGAATTCGTTCTTTTGTTTCAATAATTTTTGCTGCATTTTGACTCGGGTAAAACTTATTGCTGTCCCATATAATTTGTCGAGTTTCAAGTTTCAATTGTTCAAAACTAGCTGATGAAAGATTTTGCCTATGATAAGTTGCTACAATCATTAAAAAAATTGTAATACTTTAAGTACATTATGTTACAATTAAAGTACATTATGTGATTTATGAAAGATAAGATTGATTTTCGTAAAACTGAAAAATACTTTGAAGCTACTGTACATGAATAAAATGTGTAATTTTAAAAAGTTTAAATGGTTTTTGAAACGCAACCAGATATTACTTTTAAAGTCTCTTTCATGCGGAGTTTTTCAACACAAAAAATTTAGCAGACAGTAAAATGTACTGTTTTTAGGCAAAATACTTACTCTAATGATCCACATTTTGTGCTTATCTTAGTGTTCAGACTACTTACATTAGTCTGCTGTAAGTCACCATGCACTGTGTTTACTAATACTGCTGAAGAAAAAGAAATTCCTCTGCGAACTAGATTTTCAATTGCATGTAAAGTGGTCAAATAACCCACTATGTTCTACTAAAATTATAAGTTTGGGACCTTTATTTTACTTTGAATTGTTTAAAATGCTATGGAATTAAAAAAAGAATAACACCAAATGTCAAAATGATTGTCGTCTTAACTCTGCATATATTTTCAGCTTTCCGATATACTTTTATACAGTAGCAAGCTGATTAGCCATTATTATGTACTCATTTTAATATCATGAGACTCATTATTGCGCGTAAGATTAAAGGTGCCATTCTTCGTAAGATATCCCATTCCTAAAATGTATAATGAATTCCATTTTTATTCCCAAAATGGCGATTCTGCTCTGTAATTAACGTATATGCAATACGTGTGGCTGAATTTCATGCGATCATCATGATCAGTCGTATTGTATACTGCGACTTTCGTCAGTAATCGTGCTAATTTTCATGTAAGACGATAGTTTATTTTAGATTTGTTTAAATTCTTAGAATTTTGGATTAATTTACGTTTTCTGAGAACTTACTTCTTTGTTATTAACTTCAATTACTTCAATTTAAATAAATTTAGACAATGAATATCTTAAGAATAATTTAACTTTGTGCAAGTAAACTGTAATCCCAACAAAACATAAATGTGAAAAAAGGGCCAAGTTCGATAGAACAAAAAGGCCTTCGGAGTAGTCGGTGCCAGCGATAAAAGAATTGATATCTAATGGGTGCCAAGTTCCATAGCAGATCCTTTGATCATGGCTGTAGGAGCGTACAGTGTTCCTTAATTTGTTTAAAAACATTTTTTACATCGGATTCCTAACTTGGCAAGTGTTAGTTAAGGTAAATTACATTTTAAAAATTTAATTCATTCAATTAGCAATTTTTAATAGTTAGTAAAATCATGTGGCAAGCTATTATAGTTAGTTTCTAATTGGCTTCTTATCGTCTTCTTGAACGTAACTTATCTTAATTAAAACTTGCCAAGTTAAGAATCCGATAAAAAAATGTTTTTAAATAAATCAAGGAACACTGTACGCTCCTACAGCCATGATCAAAGGATCTGCTATGGAACTTGGCACCCATTAGATATCAATTCTTTTATCGCTGGCACCGACTACTCCGAAGGCCTTTTTGTTCTATCGAATTTGGCCCTTTTTTCACATTTATGTTTTGTTGGGATATCATTAATTTTTGAAAAGCTAAAATGTGTGTTTTTATATTGACGATAAGTTATACTAAATTAAACCAAGCTGAATAGTCGCTATTAATTATTTAAGATTTTTTCGTCTGTTTACATTTCTCCGTAATAAGTCCGTATACCTATATTTACTTAATTATTTTTTTATTTAAAATGTTGAAAAGTTCTGTATAACTACGACACTGCATTATTTGTAGTCAGCTTGAGTTAAGCCTTAAGGTGAAAAATTAAAGCGGAAAGTGAATTTCAATGCATCAATTATCAATTATTTACCTTCAAGCGCGAGAGAGTATTGTTTACTTTAAACGGCAGAAAAATATGGCTGCTGTTTGAAGTCGTTAGGTATGATACTACTTATGAGTATGCTAGTAACTTCGAAAATAATGTAATTTTTTGAAGTTTCGTATTTTTTCTTTTATATATGCCAAGTTGTCTACCTTGATACCAAGTTTCAATTTTATACGTCTCCTAGAAGTAGGTTAGGTTTTTGATGAGTGAGTGAGTGATAAAAATGACACTTTTCAAACCTTAATAATTCCATAACCATAAGAGGTACATGAATGCAATTTGATATTCTAGGGGTTAAAGGGATCGCTATTAGACGTTCAAAATTTCAAGTATGTAGGTCTAATAGTTTTGGGGTAATGGTGGGGTCAAAAGTAGCTCGAAATGGTTCGGGTAAATATACACATTGGCCGGTGTCGCCGTATCTTAATTTGGCTGACTTTCTGAACTTGGCGGACACACTGCCGTGTGTCTAGATAGAAATATAATTTCACGTGCTTAAATTAACGTGAAATTATATTTCTATTACAATGAATATCTTACTTTGTTTAAATGGCGATCATATGCATGTTGCAAGGTGACCCGATAATGCTAGTGTGTTTATGTAAGATAAAATGATGGACAAGGGATTGTATACCTAATTTTTGTAATATGTGTGTGAAAAATGCCAGGGACTGACTATAAAGGCAAAATTGAAATATTTATGGAGGAACAGGTTAAAAAAAGTGTTTTGAAAAAATATATCCACTGTATTTTTTTCTCCAATTATTTTTTGCTTAAATATTTACTTTTAACTGAGCATTTTAATTACCTATTCATTTTTTTCCCCAGTGGGCCATATTTGTCTAAGCACTGAACTTCTAAGTTCTTATGTTACCAATACAAATATAATACTATAGTGTTCGAATTAATTGGGACATATGGCAAAAAACGATTTTTCTAAAACCTTTGGTTTTAATCATTACACATTAAGTGGACTGATAAATCTTTATATTAGTATGAAGTATGTCCTCCTTAAGCAGAAATGACCTCTTCAACACATCTTGGTATTGACTCCACTAGTGTAGCTCACATTTGCGTGACATCATCGTGGAATCACACTTGTATGGCATTCTTTATCATTTGTTCTGTTGTCGTGCAATTCATCTTAGATTAGCGGTTCTTCAAAATATGCCATAAGTTCTCATTGGGATTTAGGTCTGGTGAATTACCAGGCCAATAAATACTTTTATTTTATTTTCCCGCATAAAAGTCTGAACGAATTTAGAATTGTAACAAAGAGCCAAGTCATGTTGAAATGTTCCGCAAATGCTTTCATGAATGGAACAATCCTACTGCGTAGTATTTATATGTATTTGACAGAATTCATCATGCCGTAAGAAGGACCTAAGCTTTCAGTGCCATTTGTTGTGAAAAAAAAACCCAAAACATCTGTTTAGAAAGTTCATCAACTCAGATAAAAAAAAAAACATGTGTGTCCCAATTAATTCGAACAGTATAGTAGATGTGTGTTAGAGAAAATAGTAAATATATGTAATAGTAAATGATGTGTGATAGAGAAAATAGTAAAATTTAAAAAAATATTATCTGCAGGCATTTATCTAGCTACTTATGAAAAAGTTTGACCCATGGCTTACTTATCTTGCATTGAGAGGCGCAACGTACGAGTTACGTACATTCAAATAGGTAGTCTGCTTGTGTGTCAGTATTCATTCGAATTTGAGATGAATAACGTATATGATAGCGACACATCAAGTGTCGGTTTAGCAAAGCTTACGAGTGGCAGTTTAGCTATTCCTTCTAATTGTTTCTTTATGCTGGACTTAAAACATATTTTTCTTCAAAAGTCGAATCTTAAGGGGGCAAAGGACTTCGAAATTGTTCAAAATATTGAAAAATAAATTCAGTACGTATTTCCGATAGATAAAGGTGTTTTAAAGCACCATGCGAAATTTCAAACCCATGTGGGCAGTATTTTAAAATATATTCTGGTTTTGGTTAATGAATTTAGCTTCTTTCAATCTGCATTTAAAATCTTTAAACCCATTTTTCTGTGCTTTGTATTTTTGACTAATATTTTTGACTAATTACACTGTGCAACAAATTTGAACTTTTTTTTTTTTTGTCCTTTAGATGAAACTATGTGATTCTATATAAACAAAAGGCGCTTTATTCAAATATCCAAACCAAAATGGTCCATCACGTACTCTTTTTGCTGGAGACCTATTTTTCATATTTATACAATTTGGTTATAGAAGAATGTAACTGAGGCTTACTTATTAAAAACACAAACACTAAAAAGATTTTTTTTGGCCGTTTCATCTTGTAGGCATCTGTTGGTGTTCCCTGATAACAGAGTAACAATATTCAATTCGTGTTCTTCCATTAAATCGACCGTTGAAACACTTTTGAAACACAGATGTCCAGAGGAAACATTTCCCCATGCTCATCATGAATTGCGCCAAAGTTTTGAAAAAAAAAAATAAAGTCCGTATGGGAGTCCAAAAAGTGTAGTTTTAATGAAATATAGCAACCTATAATACAAAAGCATTTTATAATGTCACCAGCAAGATTTTTGCAGTTTTCAGCGTTCTCATTTCCAAGGAAACGTGAGCACACTGATTAAAGGTCAGCCAGGAGGATTTTTCGGCTTCTGACTGTTTGTTTTCATACTCTTCATCATTAAAAGACTTCCTTCAGTTGTGGGCCAGTGAAAACCCTTTCTTTTACTTTTGCCTCACTTAAATTTTTGAATTTGTTCCTGAGATGCAAGAAAGCCACTTCTTCCCTGTCCATAGCTTTTTCAAATATTTTGGTAAACTATGTTTAATGTGCAATTGTGGAGAAAAAGCACATTACAGAATTACAAGCGACTCATTTGATATGTTTTCGCCACTCATAATTTTGAAATTTCCTTTGTGTTTGTAGAACATGCTACAGGAATGAATATGAAAACAATACTTAGATGGAGGAGCACTGATAAACAAGCGCCACTCTGCCTAATTGTACTCATGTCCTAATGCTTGAAATAGTACATTCACATCACAGCAGTATGCTATTTTTTCTTTATCCGAAAAATACTCTACAAAATGCATTTGTCGTCTTGTAAAAGACTGGAAACTTCGAGAAGTAGATAAAGCTTTTGTTGTCAAAAATGTCGCTAGAATGTCAATAAGAAAGAAATAATAAATTTTGTCAATAAATTACGAAAATATGCACATTTATCCAGAAAATACGTAAAAAGCTAAAATCTGGAATTTTGGGAGAATGGTACGTGATAGGCAAAAAATAATTTCAGATTCGTAATTTTCAGCCAAAAATACTAAGAAACAGACATTTTCATGCAAAGGACATTTTTCGTGTTGCACAGTGTTATCTGTAGTCAAATCCCTAAGGCTTTTTTTTCACCTAAAGATACAGCTTTGAAACTTTGTGTGCGCATTCCACGGAGAATGTTTAAAAAAAATTAGCATGAGTTTGACTCTAAAGTTAGTAGATTTTTCCTTAATTTTTGAATTTGAATTTTTAAATTTTCCCCCTTTTTCCGAGTTTAACTAACAAGAATTATTAATAACCCACCAAGTTTCAGATAGTAGTTAATTTAATGCTAACTTTTATTCTATAACGTGTGGGAAGTACTTATGTACTTGTATTGTTAAGAAAAAGCTTTTTGAAAACAGATATAATTGAGATAAATATTTTTAAAAATTTGAAAAATTGAAAAAAAAAAAAATTACAATTTGAAATTAATGGTTGATCACAAGGAAGGTTTTACTTTCAAATTTCATCTATAACCATATTTTTTGGAATTAAATGCAATGTATTATTTTTTACCAGATTGTTTAATTTCTGGAGCATCTTAACTTTCAATACGATAAATCCATTAAGGGGCATATTACCTCCTTCCATTTTTTATCCGCTTTAACAATCTTTCGACCATAAGTACATAGCTTTTAATAATTATCGAACTATGCACTATGCAGTGTTGGTAATGTCAAAACCATTAATATATAAAATGTGCTGAGAGTTTAGTGGACACGACTTTTCACTTGAAGTGAAAATTATGACTTTCCCTTGCTTTGGGAGAAACTTACTTTTGATGAGGAACTGTTTCTCATGGAATAATTCCTGCAATAAATAACCTGCAATAATTAATCGCAATTCATTTATTTGTCTGTGTGTGGGTTAAAAGGAAATATTACACCATATATGCAATCGGCGCATGAAATTTAATTAAATTTTATAAATCAAATCTGGCGTCCTGGATAACAGGATCTTTTTTGCAGTTGCCGGATTAGATGTCGGATATTTAAAAGTCGGTCGAATGCTGAATATACGATGTGATCTGGGGAACCGATCCCGTTGTCCCGTCCCCCATACGCCCCTGCATACATTCTAGTTAAAATCTACTAAGTTCAGACAACATTAGTTGTCTTGTACAGTACTGGGAAACGAAACATTTTTTTTCATTTAAATTTCATTTACACTAGACACATGCGATATGTCAATTTATCAGGACTGATGCACATTTTAAAATGCAAGTTACAAAATGTTGTTAAGGGGTAGCTAAATTAATATGTCAAATTACAAACTGCGGTGTTATTGCATATTTGCTATCAGCATTGAACATTAAGCTTGTATCCAAAAGATGTATACAACTTTTTCTTAAAGAATTTGCCGAATGTCAACATCTTGCTAATTTGAACATTATATTTTAAAATTCAAAAATTATTGGGAAAAAAGTACTACAACCCAAAATATAAAACAGGGATTCCTATAACTTAACAATGATCTGACGCAATCGTAGCAAAAAAAATGTCTCACAACATTTAGTGAGACCTTACGTAAGTATAAACAATAATACGACATGAAGGGGCGGAAGGCACCGGCAAATTTGCACATGCACATGTCTCACACGGGGGATCTTGTATCTCGCGTTATTTTATCTCTAATGCCCGTCTGAGATTTGTTTACGCTTTACTTGCATAATATTTTTTGTATGATTTTTACCCCACCCCCTCTCTCTCTAGTCACCCCTACAACTGAAATTGCCAAAAACAATTTATACTATACCTGTATATTCATTTACCAGTTCTCTCCCCCCCCCCCAAAAAAAAAGAGCTTCAAGGGGTTAAGCAAGGTAGGAGGGTTTCAACTTTTCTCTTGAAAGAGTTATTCCCCTTATAGGATTGGTAGACGTAGAATATAGCAATATACCCATTATTTAAAGCTAAATTTAAAAAAGTGACCCGTGATTTTTACGTAATTATTGGCCGAAGTGTAATTTTCAAAAGGATGGTGAAAAAATTTTAGAATGATGCTCATAGCCTTCTCTACCTTTTTTTAGAAGGGCAGCGTGCATCCCGTTAATTGAAGAAGTTTTTATTACTTATTGTGACAGTATGAGAATTGTAACATAAAAAAGTTATTGCATAAGATTGAATAAAAAAAACTCAGAGGAAGCATAGTATAATAGCGTTAGTTAGGATAAATTGTCCTTCTAAGAATATACTAAAAATTTTCCACTGCGTATTTTACACCTAAAAAAATTCCCGGCGCCAAAATTTATAAAACTTTTTTTTTTCCTAAAGCTTTGAATAGAAGCACTCCATCCCAGACTCATTCTACCAAAAAATCATAATTGGAAAAATAAATAAGAAAAGTTTTTTCAATTTATTTTCATTCAAATTCATCCATGACCATTCCGATGCGGGAAACTAATTGTACACGCACCTCACGTTCTTGCCGTAATCGCCTGCTGGGAAATTAAACCTGAGCGAAGATTCCATTCTTCGCAGGCGCCTCCTTTCCTTCTCACTTAATTCATTCCGTTCTAGAACCCTCTCGCTGTAAAATTCGATCACCTCCAAGAACTTTGAAGGTGGGAGTAAAAAGATCTCCAAAGACCCATTGCATTTGGAAATGGAGTTTATATAGCGACCGCATTAAGATTCCTTCTTTCTGTAAATAACTTTTAAGGTACTGCAAAGTATTTAGCTTCCTCACATCGATTTTAAATGTGTGCGCAGAGAGCAACATTTTGAAACGCACGTCCCTGTTGGCCTTCTAATCGTTTTCCGATTCTTATAAAATAGATTTTTAGTCTCTAAAGTAGAGTGCCAGTGATATCTAACTGAATTAAGTGGGAGTCCCTTAACTGCGATTGTGTTCGACACAATACAAGTTATTGAATTTTTAGTACATTCAGTCTTTTGAGCTTTCTCCTATCGTTTCTTAATTTCCTTAATGATAACGACTTATTAATTGCAAATCCTTTAGATAACTTTCTAAGTTATGTACAATGTTTAAGACTGAAAATACGAAATTATCTCAGAAAGCGATGAAATTTTCAGAGTAATTAATGTCATTTACTCTTATGATTTGTTCTATAAAAATAAAGACATTTATTCGTCATTGACGATCGCAAAATTTTAATATATTTTGGATACAAAAATACAATGATTAAGCATGTGCTGGTGGATTAATAACTATTAAGACTTGTTTTCGTATCAACAATATTTATATTTATTTAAAAAGTGCACATCTTATTCATAAGCCGCTTAAGTGTCTGTTTGTCGCCGATAGCTTATTCCGAATTCCTTACTCCGAGACAACTGCATCGTGCACCATCTACACAATTGTTTCTATAAAAAAAACGACTAATAATCCAAACATTCCTCTAGCATGTTGAGTGAGGCCTCGCTAGATTTGTAATCTCCGTTAAAAATCAATGTAACCGCGAATTTAATTTAATATTTCTTTGTTTTAATTTATTTATCGTCTGCGCTTTATATATATATATATTAAAATGACAGCGCTCTTTTTCCCAGCTTCGATAAAACTGTTGTTTTGACTATGATTATGTTAGATATAAATAAATATTTTCCACAAACAATTTGATTCTGTAATAAATAATATTTTTATTTTACAGATTATTATAACTTAGATGTTTTTTTTTTCGGTAAGAATATTTTTTTCCGAAGTTATATGTTTATTATTTATTCATTAAACTTTACTGTTCTACCTGATAAATATCTCTTTGATTTGATGTGCATTTCCGGTTACTGGGAGAATTGTATATTTATAATATCTAGAACAGCGGTCATTTCGTATGACCGCCGGGCTTTCTAGTAAATCAGCACCAGGCCCCAGAAGTTGATAATGCGAATTTTTTGCAGTTTTGTAATTTCGTTTCTTAATATCCTTGATAATAACGGCACTTTAATTGCAATACTTTAGACATCTTTTTAAGTTATGTACTTATATAAAATGTTTAAAACTGAAAAGACGAAATTATCTCAGAAAGCGATGAATACACCATCATTTTTGTTTAATAGATCACAGTTTGCCCCAAGCAGAAAAAATAATGGAAGCGCCTAACCGTTTTCAACCAGAAGGAAGGCATTTGCGTCTTTTATTAGTTCTTAAAATATTATTATATGAAATTCCCTGCATCTTGAAAAAATTTTATAGGACAGCCTAGGCACTTTAAAGACAATTCAGTGCTTTTAACTAAAAGAATAATTAGAAATTGTATAGAAAAGGGGAATTTATGATGTCCCTACTAATGGAACATCAGAGATTGGAGTACAAATGTGTATTTTTGTTTTTGTTCTATTAATAAGTATACCAGAGAGCTATTAGTAAAAAACGTATGCTTTGGTTTTATAATGAAGTATTTTTTTCGCTAAAAACATTGTGTTGTGCGTATAATTTGGATATTTTAAGGTTTTTATTCACTAAGGGTGCTTCTACGAAACATAACAGATAATGCACAGGACCTAGTTAACCATTTATCTACTGCATTATGATCTGCAGTATTTTTTTTCACCTAAATAGTTTATCTGGGTATTTACACTGAAAACTAAGGAATTTACATAAATAAAATTTTCAGTCTGTAAGAATTTATTTCTTTACAGCTAGTAAGTGCCACAGAGTATTTTAACTGTGAAATTAATTGCATACGCTTTTTAATCAAAATATTTCGTCAATTAGTTTTCTAAGTTCTTAACTAACACATTAAAAAAATCAGGGACTTAATTCTAGAATTTTACCACTTTTCTGGAGCGAAACTCTTAACTGGGAGCAAGCTGAGCAAAATGGCAGTTCAAAACAAAGCATCGGTTTCAAAAGTATGCTCCTTTCCTCGCTAAAATTCTCTTTATAGAACACTTGCTGATACGTATCCTGAAAAAGTGAACTTCAAAGAGTGTTCCTGCAAAGCACCATCAGGAAAAATTGGTAAAAATGGTTTCTGGATGGAATTCATAGAGAATGGTACTTATAAATACCGTCAGTAGATAAAGGGTTAAAAGGTGGAGCAAAAGAGATACATAAATCTTTTATTGATGTAGCTAGACCTGAAACTGAAGTTTTATAATGAAAACACATGAGTAATTGCCAAAACAAACAAAACATGCAAACTGTAATATTGTGCATGCAAAACCACGCATGTTAGTGTATGAAAACATAAAAATACGTAAGTATATTTTTTAAATATGTATTTTTATGTTTTCATGCATAAAAATGTTTTGTTCATGATTATTGTGAACTGTACGTGAAAATATTTTAATTTTTTGCTTAGTGTTCTACTATTTGAAATTTTTTTTTATTGGCTCGGTTATTGACGGAATGTTATATTATTTTATCTTTAAGATAATGTAGCATATCCGATCTCTCATTAATTAATTATCTTCCCAATTAATAATTCAGGGCCGAAGAAGTTACACAAATTAAGCAGTCAGCAGATTAATAGGCTTACAAGGAAGTCCTGTGGTGCACACATCAGATTTCTTTTCAGAAATTATCTCAAAATTTGCCACTTAACGATGCGATTTAAATTTTCTGTTGGGAAAAGCTTGAAAAATATTTTTTTAAATAAATATCAGACATTTTCGTTTTTCCTGGACGAATCAAACTTTTTTTCAGTATCAATACTTCTCAGTCAATCCTAATAAACATACCACAGTAATATATGGGAAAGGAACAAAAATGTACACAAACAGCAAGATTAATTGATAAGATGTCAAAGGGATAGGAAGAGCCTTTTGTAGTACATTATAAAAATGATCTTTATTTCTTTGGCCAGCTTTTGTTCACTGAAAGGGCCTTGATGCTTCATCAATACAATTCTCTAGCTCATGCCGATTTTTCCGATCTCTTTAGAAGCAGCTGGCGAAAATCAACGCTAGATCATTTTTTTACAAAGGGACTGACAGAACCATTAGGGAAAATTATGGATGAAACTAGTTTACTGGTAAACATAGAAATGTACAAGTTTTCTCTTTCTTAGGGCATTCTTTCTGTTAGAAAGCAGCACGGATTGAAACACATAAGGTTTTATTACCCCTTGAAGATACTGTAATAATTCTTTTCTTTTTCTTATTTCCTCCCATTTATTCGTCAGATTTTTTTTTATGTTGAAAAGTGTACCAACCTATTATCTTTCCTTCAAGGAATAGGTGCCACACATCTTATTTGAAAACTCTTATACTATTTACTTTTTATACGTACTATAATCTTTAAAAATATTTGAAATTTGTTGCATCCTTGAAGGTTAATAATATTTTTGAAGGTTAAAAAAAAGTAAAAAATAGTTTTTGACATTTTAATTTTTATGAGTATACTTGGATAGTTAAATGTTCAAATGTTCACACTATCTTCGTGTTATATTTTCGTGTATTAGTGTTGAAAGCAATTCTCTTATATGAATATAAAATTCAGTTAAAAAGAAAAAAACAATTTGCTTTAGTATGGTCAACAGTTGTTCTTGCGTTGTAAAACCTAAACAAACCAAACGAAACTGAAAATTCTACTTTCGCTGCACCTCCCTCCCTACATGAAAGGGAAAACGTCCTTTTTCCCGTAAATGCATTTTTTTACATGCAAATATTTCTTTTTTTTTCATTCCGTGCACTTTTTAATGAGTTTTTAAATACATTTCGCATCGGGCATGTGATTCAAAAAATACATATCGTAACAAGAGAGCTGTTGAGATTAAAAGCCACCATTAAACTAGTCTGTTGTGGCCATCATGAAACTTTCTTCTGTATCCTCTTATGAATACTACTGCTCGCCAATATCATTACTATGATGCAAATCCTGGTATAATGCTTTATTTTTTATTATGCCTCAACAAGTTTTGTAAAATTAGCTTCGTCATTTTTTACTTTCTTCTATGTCTAATCATATAAGAAAGTATTGGATTCGGGAAATTTTTCGAATTTCGACAAGTTTACTCGTTTTGAGGTGTGCTGAACCTCACTTTGAACATTTTTGGAAAATGCCTGTTTGTGTGTGGTCTTCGTTTTTTTTTTTTTTTTTTCACACCCAAATTTGGTACACACATACATCCTGTTATGAATAGTTTTGATTAAATTTTGGTGCCATTCGCTCCAATGGTTGTGGAGCAGTCGAACGTTTTCCTCGCTAAGCGTATAGGTCAAGAATCTAACTATTCAAACAAAATTGTAAGTGTATCTCAATGGGAAATAGTGTTTCTTATGTTATGGCGCCAAAGGACTTTGTTTTTGTATTTTACTGTATTGTTGCATTTCATCTACGCGTTAACAAATAAAATTCTTATAAATATTTTTAGCATGATGAGGCTTCGCTGGTAGCACAAACCTTTTAATTAGCTTTCATCCTGGTTTAAAAACCATTGTTTGTATACAATTACTTTTTTTCCAACATGGGTTTGTATCATAAGACTGATATTTGGCGAGTAGAAAGATTCATGTAAAGACATAGAAGAAATTCCTCTTTATTGCTTCCATAACACCTTGTTATCATGAAGGCTAACAACATAAAATTGAATAGGGAAAAAATCGTCCAAGAACAACTTGATGCAAAACTAACCTGATTTATTCGATTTAAATTTAAAGTTATGTATGCTTGAGTATTACAATGTAGGTATAGTAATTACGATTAATAGTTATATTGATCTTGCTGTCTGCAAAACTTGATGTTAATTGTAACAAACAGTTTAAATGTTTACAAATATTATTTTTTGAGTATAATGTGCGCTAAAAAAGTTTAGAACAACTTGTAATTTAACTTTAAAAGTGATACATGTTCATAATATTAAAATTGAAGTGCCTCTACTTTTAATATTACGCATTTTTCTGATTTATGAAAAATACCTTCTGGTAATCTATTAATTGCCAAGACAAAGTAAAGCCCCTATTTATATCTTACTTTTCATATTCTTCATATTTGACTTGACATGCAATAAATCAGTCGGAAACTAATTTTACGCAAAAGTTATGCCCCATTTCCTTTTTTAATGCAATTGCTTCTTATCTTCATATTATTTTCCAAATTGATTTATTTTACAACTAAACAAGGCCAATAAAATTAGAGATTACATATACACAAAAAAGCTCTTCAGCTTCAGTTTTATGTCAAAAAGCGGTGCATTCGCTTGTAATTGCATCTTATAAATCCATGTTTTTAAGCGTTTTTTCAAGCTTTACATTTTTCCTGATTTTAATTAACTGTCAAAAAAGATGAGACTAGTTCTGAATTTTAATAACCTGCCAGAGAGTTTCGATTTTTTAAAGAAGTATGAAATGTATTTTGGTTCTTCAATTTTATCTTTGATATTAATTTTGGGAATGTTTGATCTAGGTTTTTTTTTTTTTTTCTTTTTTCCAGTTTTTCACGGAATTCTTTATTATTTTATGCTATATAAAATGAAAACATTTTTTTAATTGTAAACATTTGTTTTCAATATATTTAACTTATTTTTTAGTTATCGTAATATGAGATGTAATCCATTGATTACCCATCAACCTTTGCAAAAGGAGTTTGAAATGCCTTGAGTAAATAATTAGGATAAAATAAAATGTAATGTAACATTTTTTAGTATTTAACTATGCAGTACATATGCTTCAAACTGACTTATTATGCAACTTCCCCCCAACCATTTATTATTTTAGGATACAAAAATGAAAACTGTATTTAATCAAAACGTTTGTTATATGTTTTCAATGCATTCAACTAATATTTTTTTAATCGTAAAAACAGGATGTAAGAAATTCATTTGACTATGAACGTAATATTCAATCCATTGACCTATGACCAGAAATAAACTTTTCAAAAATAATTTTGAAATACCTTAAATGAGTTATTAGTTAGTTTTTTAGTTATTTAAATTAATGGTACATTGTATTTTTAAATGTTCGATTATAGAGCCCATATTATTGAAGCTCACCTAATATGATGCTTCGTTTCTCACGGAGCTAGTTACTTTCCACAGTCATTACATATATTCTTGCTACCATTCTTATCACGTTAGTGGTTGTTTTTCTGTGAAAGGAGGTGACAGAGCAGTTAATTTTAGTTTGGAGCTAGTTACCTTCCAGCCATTACATGCATTCTTGCTACCATTCTTGTCACGTTATTGGTTTTTTTCTGTGAAAGGAGGGGACGGAGCAGTTAATTTTAGTATGGAGCTAGTTACCTTCAGCCATTACATGCATTCTTTCCACCGTTCTTATCAAGTTAGTGGTTGATTTTATTTTTCTGTGAAAGTAGGGGACGGAGCAGTTAATTTTAGTATGGAGCTAGTTAGTTACCTTCAGCCATTACATGCGTTCTTGCTACCGTTCTTATCACGTTAGTGGTTGTTTTTCTGAGAAAGGAGGGGACGTAGCAGTTAATTTTAGTATGGAGCCAGTTACCTTCAGCTATTACATGCATTCTTGCTATCATTCTTGTCACGTTAGTGGTTGTTTTTATGTGAAAGGAGGGGACGGAGCAGTTAATTTTAGTATGGAGCTAGTTACCTTCAGCCATTACGTGTATTCTTGCTACCGCTCTTATCACGTTAGTGGTTGTTTTTATTTTTCTGTGAAAGGAGGGGACGGAGCAGTTAATTTTAGTATTTATCATTAAAATATAATAGCCAGATGTGAAAAACAAAAATATCAAAATATGAAAACGCAGGCATTGACTAAGCTTCGTTCACATACCGGAAATAGAAACGGAATAATGTATAAGTTTGATAACTAAAGATTTTCCAGAGTTAGCAACATAAGTTTTCCGAACTTGACACGCAACCTGAGAAAAGTACATTGCCTGTATTCTGATAAAAATCACAAATCCCATAGCTCCAATTTCAGATATTATCGATTTAAACTTGCGAATCGTTGTGAAAAAAATGTCAAAATAATTTTCACAGACCCCTCAACTCCAACGAAATTTACTAATGTAAGTTTTAAGAGTGTGATTGGTTTTTGCTGTGATATAATTAATTTCATATTCTATTTCACTAAAGTAATCAGCTATATACATATTTTATCATTTTTTGTGAACGTTTTCCAAAAGTTACTCCATCTAAGGAATATAATTATATTTGATGTATTCAACAAGACATTCTTTCTTATTTTTCATATAATATATGTTTATTTTTTTATTCATATATTTAATCTGAAAATAGCGTCTTAGTAACCAAATAATTGTAGAAATGTATAAGGACTTACGCTTAGAAAGATTTTTTTCCAGCTTTGGCACATATTTGGCACCTATTACATATTCCATATTGCCTGCAAGCAGAAAGAAATATGAATTATTGTTCATAAAAAGACGTTTGAATTTTTGTTTTAAGACTACACTAACAGTTTGTAGACCCATTTCAGTTTTCTTCGCAGTAAACAAAAAACACATGTACAATATTGACTATGTATTAAATGATTCTAAAATATATTTGTCAAAATTCACTTGGTTCAGACTTTTACCCAATATATCTACTCTACAAAGTCGTCAGATATCGGACAAACCATTTGAAATTTTTACAAGGAAAAACGATGCCCTTTCTGTCAAGCATGCGGTTTAGAGTTTTAAATCTAATATTGGACTAATAGAGATAAAATAAGACAATGTGTTTAAAAGTACAAATAAAAGTACGTTAAAAACCTGCAAACAGCCATTTCGAGGCTAATGAAGCGAACATTCTCATCAAGGCGCTTCGTTTCGTTACCCTCTTGCAGATGAGGCGTTGAATCGAAATATGAAATCAGTTTCCCAAATCATCCGCTTCTCAATATTTTTTAAAGGAATTGCAATTTTAATAAGAAAGATCGTTTATGACAGTCTTAATAATATGCTCATAGAAAGTTAACATTAGGCAAAATGTCAACATGAATTGCAAAACCACATACATCTGTATTTTCCAATGTGTTTAAAATACTTTGAATTGGAGGTCCTGAGTTCATTAACAAACCATGTTAATACTAATTTTGATTTTAGCATACTACTGTAATTTATATTTTCAAAATTTAACAACAAAAAAGGAAGTCGAAATCAACTCGTCCTCCATAATAAGTTTTTTTTAAATACATATCAGACAATTTATGTGTTTTATGGAAGAATCATTTCCTAACGCGAAATTCTATACAATATGTCCAATTCCAGCTCCATTTTACGCATTTCAAAAGCATACATAGACGGATTACTTCCGGTATATTGTTCTCTTTAATCAAAATGTGTCAATCTGATTGCAATGCATTGCACAAACTTGAAATGAAATAGATGATATTGCAATTTTTTTCCAAACCCAATTCAATATCATAAACTTTATTCACGTTCCATTTGAATAGTTTAGTAAAATATTTGAGGCAATTATACTTACAATTTTAGTAAAATATTGGACGCATCTTTTAAATCACGGTAATACTATTTTCCTAATGCTAGAAATGAAAATAGTAAGTATAATGAATAATGATAAGTTATTCTTTTACGCTTCGCTTTGTCGAAATATAATTGTTCAAGGATTACGTGTCCTCTTCAAGCGCCTTCCTGGTAGCATTTTCAAATAACTTCTAGAATAATTTGTTATTCTATTGTACTTTATCAAATTAAAGATAAATTTATGATGCAGTTTGTCTTGTTTGTGCGTTTATGTGTAATAATGATCAGGAGTCCGTGCATTTAAGATTTAATCCCAGAGGCTGAACACATCTTCAAAGAGACTTTTGCTTCAATGCTCGAATTAAAATTGTGAGCGGGTCCGCAATCATTACGGAAATTTCATGCCCTGCAGGTATATATAAGGCACGTAACTTGTCAATAAAATTATAAAGCTTCGTGATTTTAAATTGAAACAATTTATTATTCCAGAGAAGCGTGTAAAACTCATGATCTGTGGCATTCTGAGTCGTCACAAGGTTACAGTTTTAGTAATTTCTTATTTAACAAGTTTCGGAAACGGCGCCAATTTTATTGCAAAGATATAGTTAGAAAGCATTAAATTAGAATAGATGGCGTGTTCTGAATGTTTGTCCTTTCTGACATGTATCGCCTTTTGGTAATGTTCCATTTTCTTTGTCATTAAAAATTTAAACAATGTGGCGAGGTTTGGTAAATAATCCGATATAACCTCTTACGACCCGAGCAAAATAAAACACATATTCTCTCAACTATTACTTTTTCTGACCAATTGGGCATTAAAAGTGATGTTTCTCAAAAAATTTAATAACGTGATTTTTTAAAAATTTTCTGGGGACACATCCATTTGAATGTATGTTGAGGTCATAACTGCAGTAGAACTGTTCGATACTTACACAAAAATAGATAAACAAAAAAATGTTATTCATTACTTATAACATAAGAAAAGAGATCAAACCTGTATAAAAATACTAGAACAATATAAAAAAAATAATGTGAAAATTAAAAGAGCCGCGAGAGTGCCGAATTCCAACTTGACTCGTGTTCTTTTTGCCATATTGTAAACAAATAAACTACCGTTTCCGAATTCTCAAAGTAAAAAGTGATTTCCTATTACTCCTTTCCAGTACAGGTCTTGCTTGCTAAAATAGAATCTGTCACAACAGGGAGAAAAAGCAAAACATCTATTCCATTGGATGCCAGGTCTCAGGAGGTTAATACCATAAACGTCGGCTCTGGCAACCTTAGCTCTTCAACAGTGCAATAATCTGATCAAAAATGGCTAATATATTATAACAGCTTCAAGAAACATTAATAAGGTCTCTTAGTGATGTAAGAAGACATAAACTTACTTTCGACTTTTCTCAGTTTTAGTCAGTTTACTGTAAACAGACTACTAGTCGATAAGGAAGGAAATTACTGTATTCTTCCTTTTCGACTACGGTCATAAATAATAAAGAGCCGCGGTAGCCTAGTGGTTAGGATGTCGGACTACCGATGGGAAGGTCGCGTGTTCGTTACCCGCTGAAGACCCACCATGTAAATTTGGGGATACATGTATGTAAAATTCGTGGAGCCCACTACCTCGCCCCGGGTCTGGGCATTCCTAAGGCCTTGTGCCAACAGGGAAGGATGTGGGAGAAGAAAAGGTGGTAAATAACAAACATATCTAACAAATATTCAAATTCACGTCTGATATATTTGTTGCTTGTTGAGCAGTTATAAGCACGCTTCCTTCAGGTGTTTCAGAACACTTCCTATATTTTCTTTGAGTTACAATCCAACGAAATTATTGGTGTTGGAAATTTTTGGAAGGCATGCACACGGTGTTTTTTAGTAGCAAATAAATATACGGAAGGTCCCATCTTAGTTTTTTGCATCGAAATTAGTCATTTTATTATAGGTTTTCCATGATTAGTGTTTATATTGATAACCAGAATGAAATATCTCAGTTGATCGAAATGTTCTAATGGGATGAAAAAGTGGATTTTAGAGATTCAACTTCAAAATTCTGAATTTTGGGATTTACTTTTCTAAAATTTTATTATCTCCTCTCTCTATTTCTCTCATTCCAATGTTCGTCTAAACATGTGTTACCCAGTTTGAATTCGCCTTTTTAAACATTTTAGCTGACCTTGTTATGCACATATGGGTTCACAACATGCTGTAAGGATTTGAAGTTTATAATTCATCCATTAAATTATAATCGCAGTTAGCGGCTCTAAAGCGGAAGTTTCATTTGTAATTGTCGAATCAGTTTAATAATACGGGGCCATTCACAAATGTCACGCTTTGTTGGGAGAGGAGGGTTCGAGGAATTGTGACAACTTTCTGACAAGGGGAGAATAGGGGGTAAAAAGATTTGTGACACTTTTTGGTTTTTAAAAAAATGCATTTAAATTGGAACAATAAATATTTTTAGATTATTTATTTTTATTTATTTTTTTTGTGTTCTCATTGACTTTATTATGTATCAAATGCATCTACGCTGCTTAAATTTTTAATTAACTTCAAGTTAAAAGTTTAAATTTAAAAGAAAATCTTATGGTACTTACAGTTTTAAGAAAAAATAGCGCGGTTATTTTTTACAGAATTCGAACAATTAGTAGTTTTACCATTACATAATAATTATGATTTTTGTTGTAAACTTAGTCCCATTTTATACAAATTAAGTGTATACACACGTAATCATTATTATCGCTATACTCACAAATGTCATTAAAAAGTTCAAAAATAAAATTTGAAGTGTGATCTGTAACGCACTCCTTTTTTTCCTAAGCAAGTATATATGCTTATGTAATATAGCATGACATTTGACAAGGGGAAGAGGGTATGTTGAAGTTTGACACTCTGTGACGAAGGATGGGAGGTGGAGTCAAATATATTGAAATGAAATCATTTGTGAAGGGCCTCTACAAAGGTTTATGTTTACTATAACTTATAATGGGAATCCAGTATACGTAGTACATTCTTTTACCGTACAATTTTCTGTCTTAGACATCACTAGTACGCAGTTATCTAAATTATCAGACTTCAATACCGATTGCCTATTTATTAAATGCAGCTATTAGTGCATTATTGTAATTTGGTTAACATAAAGTAATGATGCAAATTACAGCGATGAAAGAATAAACTAATTGAGGAATGCACTACGTTAGCGTTAAAAGAGCTTTCTAGCTGCATTCTTTCTTCAGTTGATAAGCTATTCTTATGCAAAACACGAACTTGTTATTCAAATTTGCTCGCTTTTCTCTTGGGCGTAACAGTGAATAAAAACAGACATTTAAATTAAAGTTATTGACTTTCCGCCGAATTGCATTATACTTGTAAAGTTCTAATTGTTAGTCTTGTCACGATGTTGAGAGTAAACGTTAACATAATGTGTTAAAACAAATGCGAAGAGAGCAAAAAGGGTATTTTAAAGAATCGATGAATTTCTAGAATAAAAAATACTTTAACTACCATAAGTGTGGACTTATGAAACAGAAATAGAAACATTTTTTTTTAAATTATACAAATCAAGAAAATTATTTTGCTCGTTTTATTAAACAATACATTAAAAAGGGACTTTTTCGTTTAAATTATTTAAAAGAAATTATTAATAATACATACTGCATCAGGATTGACATTTTTAATTAGTTGTAACCTTGCTGCTGATAGCTAAATTTACAAAGTTTTATTATTAAGGATCCAGTGTACGAAACGCGCCGAATGCAAGGATATCGATATCGTAATACTCGATACTGGAACATTTATGATAAATGCATTTTTTACGATATTTATATTACAAAGTATTATACATTTCTGTTCTAACAGACATGTTTGTAAGTATACTCATTTGTACAGATACGTACTTTATTGACTAAGGTCACTAGTTGTGGATTAACCTGTGTTTGCTGGTTGAGAGAACTAAAGTTAAATAATTATTTCAACTTAAACTTATCAAACTCTTATTTTATTTTTAAGGTCATTTGCGTTCGCGGAAATTTTAATTTATTGTATATATTCTTGCAAAAATTAAAAGTGACGTTTGATCCAAAATTGGTACAACGGTACTATTTGGGATAAGTAGAAGAAAAAATCCTGTTATGTATTAGTATATGACATTCGGATCCCTAAGACCGTGTACTAACAGGAAAAGTTGATGGAGGGAAAAGTGCACAGCAAATCCAAGGATTCCATAAATGTACGGCTTGTGCAATTACAATAAACCACAGAGAAAATACACTGTTAAAAAAAAACCCTGAATTTTCAGAGTGTTTTTTGACTGATTTTATTGGAAGATTTCCGTAGTGCTTCAGAACATGGTTTTTCCTTCCGAAAACGGAAATATCACGTCCTGAAAATTCAATAACGGAACTTTTCCGTTTTACGGTTGCTGTATTTTCACAATCTGATATGGATTAACGGAGAAAAAGGAAATGGAACTTCTGTCAAATCTCAGGAAAATGCTATCAGAAACGGAATATTTTCGGCAACTCTGCTTCCGTACTCTTTCCGTTATTTTCAGGAGATTTTTTTTTACAGTGTACGGGATGTGATCCGAAGCTAGTAATCGGTACTAGTTGTGAATCAAAGCTCAGAACATTTTTTTACTATATTTATATTAAGAAGTATTATATATTTCTGTTCTAACAGACATGTTTGCAAATATACCCATTTGTATAGATGCGATATTGGCTAAGGTCACTAGTTGCGGATTAACTTGTGTTTGCTGGTTGAGAGAATTTTGAGATTTCTCAACAAACTAGTGTTAAATGTTCTGAGTTTGGGCCATAATTGCTTAGCTGAAATAATTATGGCCCAAAATCGCCTGCATATTGCTAAATTCTAAACTATGTGTTCTTAACAAGAAGTTAGATGAGTTTGACCACCGTAGTTAAAGGCTGTATGTGGTCCACCAGTGGCAGCATTTGTCTCTTTTACAAAAGCGCTATTGTTCAACTTCCGACGACTTTCGTACCACATTTTTAATTAGTTGCACTGGTTCCCACTTCCTTTCCTAAAACAATCTCCAAATTCCTACCTCTTCCATTATTATTTTGATTGTTATGTATTTCGCTGCTTTAAGTTGGTATTCTTCCCTCTTCTTTATTCGTCAGTCTTTTCTTTTGGAAATTTTCTTTTATTTTAGTAGACATTATTTTATTGTTCTGGGTAAACTTACTGAACTGTCTTTACAACGTTCATGTTACTAAAATCAGCTAGGTTTTTGCCATAACACCAAATAAAACCATCCAACAACACTGTACGCTTTCGAAATTAACCCCTTAACTGGATTGCCCGAACAGCGTGCGGGCATTGATATTTCCGCTTTTCTTGTTTTGATTTGCCCGTATTATTAATTGAACGAAAGAGAGTCATTCAGGGGCACTTGTTTCAAAGTTATAAAACAGAAAAATGCATAAATTTATTTATTACGAAATTTAAAAAAAATCTTTCATTTCCCTTTTATACCAATTATAACTTTAATTATATGCAATAAAAAATGTTTTTTTAAGAACACTTGTGGTTAAAAAATTGACCAGTTAAGAAATTAAACAACTCCTAGCAGTACAGCATTTCCCATTGTTTCGAGTAAAAATATTAAAGTCGATGTTTTTATGTGTGATTTTAAGTGCATTTCAGATCTCATCATTTATATTCCTTTATTTATTCAAATACTGCATATTTCTCTTAAATGTGCCATTATAGGTACATTTCATAATTGTGCTGTGCGACGTAATAACAATTTTATGAAACATAATATTTGCTGCCTTGCATACTAGTTAACCTTAAAAATGTTGGTTTGATGCATTTTTATTTGCTATAGCTTCAAACTTCTCACAAGCAGCTATATACGATAAAATTATTTTTCTTTCTATCACAAGTTTTGCCTGAAATATCCAGCATACTTCAAATTCAGCAAGTGTCAGCAACATTTTTCTCTAACAGCTTTCTGAAATAAGGATTTTTTTTTTTTTCAAATTTTTCCCTTACTCAATTTTTTTTTTTTCACTTCTACTTTCCTAGCTCATCCTTTCTCAAAGTAATGGAATTCAGCTCCATCCCATTATGTTGAGAAGAGAAAATGCAATATCCTTCTGCACCTTCTATCGAAAGCTGTACATTACAATAATTTTTGGAATAAGAATAACTCACTGGTAACGGGGGGTTTTGAAAACAATTGACTAATATTTGTCATTAGAGAAAACTTTAAAAATAGTTAATTCTTAAAACGGTCTAATGCGATGCTATGCGCAGAAAATTATTTTTACATTGAAGAAAATAATTTTTAGAATGAGAATAATTTACTTGCCACAAGGTCTAAAACTTTTTGAAATGTAATTAATGTATTTGTTATTCGAAAAAAATGAATAATTAGATAGTTTTTAATAATTTTTTAAATAATCAAATGCAATAACGATAAGAAAGGAAAACAAAACAACATTGAAAAAAAAATTAGCTAAATGTGGAAATAAAGAAAGTAGAATTATGTTTTAAAAGCAGAGAACTCACTTGAGCATGCAAAAATGGAACATAAATGGAATATTATACTCAATTTATGTTTATTTTGCCAATATTCATAGTGTTTGAAAATTGTTATTTTTATCTCAAACTTATATCGCAATCTAAAAAATTAATTGCATTTTCCGTTTTTTTATCATATTTTCTACGGAAAAAAATAAACCACGGTGATATTGCACGATCGGTCGGATGGCGCTCTTGAATTTTTGAGTGGAAGGGAAGGTGTGAGTGCATCGCGATTTCAGGTAGTTGTACAGCCACAACAGCACAATGTCTACTTGAATTCATAAGTTTTTTTTTTTTTTTTGAAAATGTATGACACAGCGTTGAATTTTCATTATTCTTCCTCTGATTTTCATTGTGATGTGGAGTACTGCAAGATACTTTTTAAGCAAACGCGTTTTCAACTTTTTTGCCAATTTACTTGAAATTACTATTAATATAATCTACTTCTTCTCAAAAGATATTTCCCATGCGTGTAAGCCACCCATGTGCGCAATCTCATCCACCCTTTAAAAGCCAAAAAAAAAAATAATAATAATAGCTTAATTTTATTTTAGCTGTTGCTTTAATTTATAGCGTAACGACAAAATAATGATGAAAATACATACAGAAGGCACGTAATCTATAATATTGACCAAAAGTTTGGAAAAAAATTAAACGTTTTTATTCTTTTTTTCTTCGTGTTTTCCAACTGTGCGTCAACTCTACCGGCTTTATTTTATACTAGCGGTACCCGCACGGCTATGCCCGTATTAAAAATTGAAAAGACCTGTCGGATCACCATTATGTACATAGCGGTAACTTTGTTATGTGTAAATTATGTTATTTTATTAAAATGTACAGCATTCCACTTAATTAAAAATTATCCGCCCATGGCAGCCAGCCAGCGATCCTACACATTTAAGCATTTTTTTTACAAAACACACACAATAAAAGAGGACAAAAGAAAGAAAGAAACGAAACAAAACGAAAATTAAAATATTTCAGAGAAAACGCATTTTGTTTGGTTAGTTCAAGTTCTCACACAAAAAGGGCGATTATAATCCATTTGAATGGTTTTAATTATTACATTTTAATATAATTAGTTTTTATCTATTATTCATTGACAGTAAAACAGAAACACGAAATTTTGTAGCTTGCAGAGACTAACAGCAGCAAGAAAAGCTTTGAATGTGGAAAAACCTTTCATCTGAGCCCAAATAGGCAATTAACATGTTTGCTAATTCACTGGAGAAAAAAATTAAAATATAAAAGTAATAATAGGTTGGAATAGCAAAAATCGCTATAAAGGATAACATTTCTTACAAAAAAACCCTGTGCAGTATTTTAATTCATTTAAAAAAAAGAGAAATCAAATCCTAAAAAAAATAATTAAAAATCGGCTGCTCCTCAAAATGATAAAAACCGCAAGAAATAAATTTTAATTCGTTAAAAGAGAAAAGGATCATAAGCCAGTCGTCATGGTAACAATTCAAATAAAATTGAAGTTAATTACCATGAAAAAATAACTTCGAACTACAGAGAAAAACGCTTATAACTTATTTTCCAGTTAATTTAAAGGCTTCGAATTTTAGCACAAAGAACAAAACTCTTTCTGGGACAGTTTTTTACGCGCTTTTCAACGGCATCAAGCTCGAAGAGATGCGACAATTAGTTCTCATAGAAAACGACTATTTTACGAAACTTTCGTCTATAAATTGGAATAAAAAAAGAACAAATTCGAATTTCAGAAAAAACTCTCCGAGGTGCACACCCCCATGTTCCAAACTAATTTCGTGCCAAATTTCATGAAAATCCACCGAACGGTCTTGGCCCTACGCCGGACACAGACAGACAGACACACACACATACTTGCTTCTTTATTACTAGCTGACATGCCCGGCGTTGCGCGGGATAACATTGCATCATTCCCAAGCCAAGTGACAAACGTCCAAAATTATGTTGTAATTATATAAGGAGAAATATAGTTTAAAAATTCCAGCAGAAGATGGGCAACAGTCCTTAAAAATCCCATTTAAACAGTAAAACTTCTTAAAAATCACGATAACATTAAAAAGCGCAGTCTCTAAAAATTTCTTTTATTGAACTAAAAGTAACAAACAGTCTGTAAAAATCAACATTAAAATGCCAACAGCAGTTCATAAAAATTTCCGTTTGAGTAAGGGCAACAGTAACTAAAATGCTCATATGCATCAGGATAATCGTTCCAAAATGATATCAAGAATCCGTAAAATCCCAATTACAAAATAGACAACGCCACATCTAAAAACTCCCATCAGAATTAGAGCAGTATTCTCTTTAAAAATGTCCATCAGATGAAGAGCAATGGCCCATGAATCTTTCTGCTACAATAAAGAAAACATTCCCTAAAGCCCTCCATTTGAGTAAAGACAACTATTCCTAAGCATCCCTAATATAATGACATGAGTCCCAAAAAATCTCCATTCGAATAAAGATGTCAGGGACTAAAATTGACCATTAGACTACAGCACTTTAAGACCTGCTGTTCCTAAAATTTCCAACAGTCCACTTTAAAATACCCATCAGAATAATTACACCAGTTCCTAAAAATCCCGCTTGCGAAATCTTCAAAACATTTACTAAAATTCAATAAAATAGCACTTTTATAAAATTCGGCTAAAAACGGGAGAAAGAAAAGCATTATTTCCAAAGGCAAAGAAACATGCACATTTCAATTGGAAAATGTTTAGTACTGCGCCAATACTGTTTGAAATATCAGTTGACAGAAAGAGATAACTAAATTCTGTCCAAACGGTGGCGAATATGCAGTACAAAAAATAAATAAATGCTATAAAATAAATCACTTGAGTAAAACATGGAATCAATTAAAACCGCTGCGTAAAAAAGTTAAAGTAAAGTAGAAGTTCGCCAAATTGCACTATTGTAATAGAAGCTTAACGCAAATGCGCCAAGATCCTACAATGTAAATCACGTATTGAATTGAATGAGAACAATATTACTAATAAGGAATTTTGGCCCCGTTTGGAAAAGTTACGAAGCGTAAAATATCATAGTATATTGAGAACAAATACTGCACGGGGGAAAATAAATTATCACCTCTTGGCGAAATATTAAATTTCATCAAAAATCAGCAATATCGAAAGCCTTCCAACCTAGTAAATGTATGCAACTTTATCCAAACATCAATTTTTATTAGCTTTACTGTAACAGGAATAATCTATTTGGCAACAAAAGTACTCTTTATTTCAGCGAAAATACTCAACTTGAGCGAATAAATTCAGAGGTAATTTAAGAATCGTTTTAAAATTCGAAAACTACTTAAAATGAACATTGTGTGTGTCCTACTTGTTCTACGAATTTCAAAAAGACATCATTTTATGAAGTTATGCAGAAAAATTAGTTATGCATCTTATGCAGAGAAATTCGAAACGTAAAATAATGAATTAAAAACAACTGACTACGCGGAAAAAAAAAGTTATATCTTCTTGGCGAGAAAAGTATATGTTTGCAATTTAATCTGAAAGGAATTTTCATTAGTTTTGCTTCAGCAGAAATTTTCCTTTTGGCGACAAAAGTACTATTTATTTTGGCGAAAACACACAAATTGAGCAGATAAATTCAGAGGTAAGCCTTGCTTTAAAGTTCGAAAACTACTTCAAGCGAATACTGCGCGCGTTCTATTTGTTATACGAATTGCAGAAAGAGATCATCTTGTGCAGTTTTTTACGGGCATTCAAATGCTGAAAAAAACTAATACGTGGGACGTTTCTTCGATGAGATAAACCCAAATCAACAGTTTTGCTCAAAATTGGAATAAAAGAAGAACAAATTCGAATTTTCGGAAAAACGCTTCGAGGTGCACGAGGACCTGGTCCAAGGTACCTGTAACCATAATTTCGTACTCCTAGACCGTTCCATCTCGCCAGGAGGCGATCGACAGACAGACACACACACACACACACACAAACTTTTGGTTTTATTTATATAGATTAGTAGAGAAGACATATGTATAGTAAGTTTCTTAATGGTATACATAAATGAGACTATCTCAGATTAGTTCGTACTTTATTTGATGTAATTTCAGCATGAGAATGATATATTCAGGTTTCAGAAAAGAGGGGGGGGGGGGCTAACTCCCAGAACCATTGTTTTTAAGCCATATTGCCAATCATAGAACGGTGTTTCTGGCCATTTATAAATCTGCTAAACCCCCAAAAGAGATATTTATCAGGTAGAACAGTAAAGTTTAATGAATAAATAATAAGCATGCGATAATTTCGGGAAAAAAAATATTCTTACAAAAAAGCATAAGTTATAATAATCTGTAAAATAAAAACATCATTTACACTATAATCAAATTGTTTGTGAAAAATATTCATTTATATCCAGCATAATCATCGTCGAAATAATAGTTTTAACGAAACTAGAAAAAAGAGCGCTGCCACTTTAATATAGATAAAATGCCCAGGCGATAAACACATTAAAACAAACAAAGAAGGATTAAATTGAATTCGCGTTTACATTAATTTTTAACGGAGATTTCAAATCTAGCGATGCCTCACTTAAAATGCTAGAGAAATGTTTTGATAGTTTATTTGGCATGTGTTACAACAATGGCAACTGCATTACAATTACGCAAGCAACCAATAATAAGATGCTAGCGGAATGATCATTCAAAAGCGATGCAGACTGTTAACTTAGAAGTTACCTCTGCGAAGCTAAAGGTGATCTGACTCCAGTTGAAAAGAACATTTATTAAGTTGAGGCAAAAGTTAAAACATTGATGAAAAAGGTTAAAACTGACAATAATAAAAGACTGAAACATCGTAACAGAAATAGGAACACTAGAACCGGAAACTCCCCTCTACAGAAATCTCGGCTTCTTTTTAAGGTAGGTAAGTACAGCAAGAAGATAGCTTTCTTCACTTCGTTCAGTCATTTGCATGCGAATGGTTTCTTCTTCCTCAAAATAATGCACTAGGTGGCCTTCTGGATGGGCTGGATTAATACAATGCCACACAGACTAAATAACGAAGTACGAGTAGTTTAAAGGTAAATATTGAACTTTGCTAAGGGATCATTAATAAATGTTGTCACGCTTCGATAGGGGGAGGGGGTTCATGAAATTGTGACAAAGTGTGACAAGGGGAGGAGTTTTCAAGTTTGACAACATGCATTATGCAACATAGTGTGACATGGGACAAATGGGGGAGGGGGTCCGCTGAAGTGTGACATATTGTGACAAAGGGGGGAGGGGATCAAATGTATGGGAAAAAAGCGGGACATAATTTATGAACGGCCCCTAACCCTATGGTATTTCTTATTTGAAGAAACCATTTATGGCTTACAAAGCTTCGTACTTTGATTAGTATTTACTGAAGGGAATGAAAACGGATTGGAGAGAACAATACATTTAATTTTTCTTTGAGGGGTGATTCATTCTCCTACACCTTTTAATTAAGAAGTAAAACATGTTTTGCAATTAGCAATATTTTTAACTACAGTAAAATTAAATTTTACCTCTACATTTAGAAATAGTACAAAAGAAATATTCGAAAACATCTGCTCTTATTTTTTTCCAAAACTTGTCAATAGCATTGCGAAGTAACTATTTTTAACTGATAATTTTAACATAATATTTATGCTTTGACTCTTAGAGTAATGATAATTATAGGCCCATCACAAAGGAAGAAAGAATTAGCAATGAGCTGAAAAATATTATACCTAATGATTGCCAATTACAACGCTCTTTTATCAGAGAAGGATCTTTGGCAGCTTCTTTTCCGCTCGGTTCTTCCTTTGTTTGTTAGCAGTAAATGTATGTTCGAAAAATGCCCGAAACAAAGACTATAATTAAGTTTATTTTATGTCAGTATTAGCGTTGCTTGTGTTTTATCATACAATGTAGCACCCAACTTAAAAAGATTATTTTTAAGTTGGACAACAGTTTTAAGTTGTAAGACAACAAAAACAAAAAAGCGAAATGTGCTTCGCTAGAATAAAATTTAATTTTTATATTAGTGGATAAAGAATAACTCTTGATACTGCCCCCACATAATAATTATTATTGTTGGGTGTTTTTTGGCAATTTTAAAGGACAAGATAAAAATGAAACGTATTCTAATGGGGCGTCATTTAACTATTGCATAACTTCCAGTCTAATATTAAAATTACAAAAAAAAAAAATTGGCAATATTTTTTTCTCTTCAATAGAATTATATACATAGTGATAAAGTTATTCTTAATATTTTTTCTCAAGTAGTTTTTCGATAAACAACCATTTTTAGGTTTTCTATCATGTAGAAATCATTTGAAGGGTCGACTGGAAAAACGACCTAAGTCACATACTACTTGATGAACTTTGCTTTATGTTTTACTCATTCATTTTATAACATAAATGGTAATTTTAACTATACTATAAATTAGATTATAAATTTGAATTTCGGTGTTACGGGAAAGTTGGCTCGGTATAGTTAAAATTACCATTTATGTTATAAAATGAATGAATAAAACATAAAGCAAAGTTCATCAAGTAGTATGTGACTTACGTCGTTTTTCCAGTAGACTCTTTATTTTCTCTCATGTAGATCAGCGATTCTGAACCTGTGGGGCGCGCCCCCCTAGGGGGGCCCGAGAACACAAGAAGGGGGGCGCCGAGAATATCAAAGAGAAAATATTACTTAAAAAATTGTTTAACTGACCGAAAGGAAAGCGCACATACACATAGAAAACAAAATACAAATCGACATATTTAATAACTTATTAAAGTAAAACAAATTACTAAATTGAAACTTTCTCAATCAAAACATACCAAATTAAAAATAAATTTATTAATTACTAGCTGTCATGCCCGGCTTTGCGCGGGATAATATTGCATCATTCGCAGGCTAAGTGACGCATGTCCAAAATTCTGTTGTAAATATGTAAGGAAAAATTTTCTTAAAAAAATCATGTAGGAGATGGGCAACAGGCCTGAAAAACCTTATTTAAACAGTAAAGACCATTAAAAAAACACGGTTGCATTTAAACGAACAGTATAGAAAAATTCCTTTTAGACCAAAAATAACAGTTCATAAAAATCTACATTAAAATGCCAACAACAGTTCAAAAAAATTGCCATTATAGTAATTGCAACAGTAACTAAAATGCGCACATGCAGCGAGATAATTGTGCCAAAATGACCATAAAAATCGTATTTACAATATCTACCACAATACATCTAAAAATTCCTATCAAAGTGAGATCTGTATTCTGTTTTAAAATGTCCATCAGATGAAGAACAACTGTCCCTGAATATGTCTGCTACAATAAAGAAAAAATCCTTAAATCCCCACATTTGAATAAAGACAACTATTCCTAAACATCCCTAATAGAATAAGGACATTAGTCTCAAAAAATCTATATTAGAATAAAGATGTCAGTGACTAAAAATACCCATTAGAATACTGACCTTCAAGAGCTACTGTTCCTAAAATTACCAACTGTCCATCTTAAATCAACCATCAAAATAAGGACAGTTCCTATAAATCCCGATTGCAAAATCGTCAAAGGATTTCCTGAAAATTCAATCATTTTCATAAAATTCGGATATAAACGAAAGAAAGGGAAGCATTTTTCCAAAGGCAAATGCTTATATAAGTTAGAAAATGTTTGGTACTGAACCAATCCTGACGTGTGAAATTTAGTTGATAGAAAGAAATAACTCAATTATGTCCAAATAGTGCCAAATAGACAGTAAAAAAAATTAAGTAAATGTTTTATAAAATAAATCACTTGAGTAAAATATGGAAAGAAAAATCAACCTCAAGATAAAGTAATTGAAAATCGCGTCTGCACTTTATAATCCACAAAATATGCATAAAAATTAAATGAATTCTTAGAATTTGTTTCGTCGATAAAACGGACACTCTACCATGAGAAATAATATGTTTCATAAAATTGTTGAACTGGTACCATTATACTAAATCGCCAAAAATCAAAGAAGGATCAACCTCAAGGAGTAATTACAAATCGTCTGCAGTACGCTAAAAAATGAAATGAATTTTTAGATTTCGTTTCGCTCATAAAACGGCATGAATAACGATAAAACAGCATTTTTTCAATCTTACGTTAACAAAAATCATCTAGTTGGCGACAAAAGTACTATGAATTTTGGCGAAAACACGCAAATTGAGCAGAGAAATTCAGAGGTAAGCCTCGCTTTAAAGTTCGAAAACTACTTGAAATGAATATTGCGCGTGTTCTATTTGTTCTACGAACTTCAGAAAGAGATCACCTTGTGCGGTTTTTTACGGGCATCAATATGCTGGAAAAATCGAAAAGGTGTGACGTTTCTTCGATGAGATATTCCTAAAATTAACAGTTTTGCTTAAATTGGAATAAAAGGAGAACAAATTGAATTTTCGGAAAAACGCTTCGAGGTGCACGAGGACCTGGTCCAAGGTACCTGTAACCAAAATTTCGTACTTCTGGCCCGTTCCATCTCGCCAGGAGGCGATCGACAGACAGACACACACACACACACACACACAAACTTTTGGTTTTATTTATATAGATAGATTAGTGACTTCCTTGGGCCTGTCTTTCAAAGCAAAGTTTTTCGAAGGAAGGCTTAATATTAGAAATAGCCACTCTCAGTTGTTTCTATATTTAACCGAGATCTATAGTTTGTCTTCAAAGAAGCCACAGCAGAAAACCCAGTTTCACAAAAGTATAATGTTGAAAATGGTAATGCGAAATGCCCTCCTTTTTAGTGCAGAAAAATCATCCTCTACTCCTGCCCAAAATTAAAAGAGTGATTTATTACTAAACTAATTTTATTACTAAATTACTCTTTTTTACTCTTGTTTTGGCAGTTAGTTAGAAATAATTCAAAAACAGAATCCAACGTACTCATTATACATTATTGTTGTATACATTTTATGGTAAGTGGGGGGGGGCGCAATCAAAATTATGATAGAAAATTGAACCTCGAATACTGAAAGGTTGAGAAACGCTGATGTAGATACTCAAACGTTTAATAAATACAACAAGCCAGTTTTTATGTTAAGAAAAAGGTGAATGCACATCCATAAACATAAAGATAAATTATTTCTTGCGTACATTGGTGCGTATATTTTCTAGCCAATTTTTTCCGCAACACTGTGCTATATTGACCTATGTTTTATAATTCATAAATTTTATTTTTTGCGTACCACAGAAATATGTAGCCACTAGATCATTACGTAAAAAATTCCCAAAAATTATAAGCTGAAAAAAATCACGGAAAACAATCTAGTAAAGAAATGCCCTAAAGACATTTCTTTCTAAATACTTACTTTATTCAAGTATAAATTGCTTATTACGTATCTAGAAACGTCTAAAATAAGTATACAAACACAAAAAAAACGAGAAATTGTAAACAAAGTTAAATATGTTACAAACTATTTTAAAAATTGGCATACATGTAAAAATATAAATATGTATACGAACATATCAACAAAGTGCTACTGTATTTAAATTATATTTTCGGAAAGATTTTTTTTTACTATAACACAATATATATTCATATTTGTAAAAAAGAAAAGTGTTTAATCTTTTCTTGTTTGTTTAAATTATGTACGTGTTTTCACTCAAGCAATCTCGTTCTCTTGATAATGCGGAAAAAAATTACTATTTCAAACATCAAGCATGATTTATTTAAATCGAAATTTTTTACGTAGAAGGAGATGCTTTTAAAAATAGGGGATAACGACCTATGAAAAAAATATTTTAATAAATTATTTTATGTGAGAAAATTTAAACAAGAATCTGATGTTTTTAATTTAAAAAAAGAAAATACAAGGTGTAAGAAAATCGATAAAAATACTTTTTGTTTTGATATTTAATTTGATATTACATTATATTATGCTTAAGTCATTAATCATGAATAACATAAATGTAATGACGTCTCAGTAGCGCAATTCAACTTAATCTCTTTAACTTCATTAACGGTGTTATAATAAATTAATGTTAATTCAACATTCATTTATTAATCGAATGAAATTGATTGTGTATCATGTAAGTTGATAATTACAGAACGTTCTTGTAAAAGTAATAAGCTCGCAATAAAAATTTCGTCGTTCATTGTAAGAAAATTTAAATCTTATTTGGGATTTATGGATAAGGGAAAAGCAAATAAGAACGTAATCACGAAATGTCGCTTAATCTGTAAGAATAAAAAATTAATAATCATTAAAAATAATAATAATAAATACATAGTCAATTAACCCGCTGTTTCACTTAGAGACTATAATTGAACCCTGTACACTAGTTAAGTAATAGCAGAATAAAAACAAATTTCCTGTAAATGCTGATTAATGAAACACGAGAAAAAAACAAGACATCACAATTTGACAAAAGGAAAAAGTAAACACCATTAATAAAAGCTGTCATTTAACACTTTATAAAGGGAAAAGGGCATTTTTAAACATTTCTCTTAATGTATGCGTTTCAGCTTTTTTTTTTAGATTTTTAATACTCGAATACAAATTTATATCCTGATTGGAAAGCATTCATACAAACGTTTTACTATTTATAAATCAAACACTTTTAAGATCGTATTACTTTCTCTAAGTATTTATATTTATATGTACATTTTTGATGTTTCTCATTTTTCGTTTATCAGATTACTTTTTTTTCTAAACTTGAGTTGGATTTAAAACATTACTCATGATTGGTTAATGCATTGTTTACACCGTAGTTGTAGTACACTTCCTTATATTTGAACGATTGAGTATTAACTATGTGTATATTTACATGTAAAGGGAGTCCAAAATGTAGAAACTGCTTTCGAGAATTAATGCCAGATTAAAAAAGCAATTATTTTGATTAAAATGTATTTCAAAGTAATTATACTTAACTGGCGTAACAATTGTATCGAATATCCAAAATTAATGTTAGAAATATAATTAACAAACTGAAAGAATGAAGCAATTTTGTATAAAGGCATTGCATATTGTCTATCTTATGATAGTATCGAAAAAATGAAAATAATTATCAAATCATTTTCGGAAGAATGGCTCATTGTTAGTTCAAAAGCCTGCATGCGTGCTCTAAACAACATTCCGGACTATCCAGATGCTTTTTCAGCGTGTAAAAGTCGCTCGTATTTTTTAGAATTTTTACATTTTGAGCAAAGGTTTTGATAAAAGTCCTTTTTCTTGACTTTCCCCCGGTACTTTTTGTACACTCACTCACAGTGCGACCTGGTAGAAAGAGCCGCAGTTAACTCTTATTCTAGGTAAGGGGAAAAGATTAATTATACCCTAGTTGGTCGAGCATGGTCCCTTTAGTACGAAGAACATGTTGAAAATAAAAATGCGAAAAACAAAATGCTTTAAATGTGCATTTGTTTCTTAGCGGTTTCCAACACTGAGGTCACGAAACTTGAACGGAAGGAGAAAAATTAATTTCGAACGAAAAGCGTTTCAAGCAAAAAACATAAATTTAAAGGTGTATAAGGCTTTACGACACCAACCTAGTTGGTGTCGTAAAGCTGCTTTATTCATTAATTTATGCATATTTGTTGTTTCATTTATTTATTTCAAGTTCCTTTTTAAGATTACTTTGTTAAGTCACAGTTGAAGAAATCGCAAGCAGAACAAAGAAGCGTTTTGAGCATTTTGTTCGTAGTTTCCATATTATCAAGATAATATTCCTCAATTTCGCAATTTACTATTTTCTCCTATGTCGTGCTATTTTCGTCGTAAGAAAGCTAATCGCCCCCCCCCCCCTCCCTCCGTCATTTTTCACCAGATGGTGATATAGGTAGTTGCATCAAATAGTATTGTATCTATCAGTTGCATAACTACGGAGGAGTGGAGGGGCGGTCGTCCCTGGGTGCGATTCGTTTGGGAGAGGGGGTGGTGGAAGTGCCCAAAGTTAATTTCAAGAGTTTTTGAAAAATACATATGCTTGAATTATAAAATTTTACGGATGTAATTTCAAGGTATCATACTGGGTGGGGCAAAAGTAATGAACCGGTTTTGAAGGGTTATAAAGAAAAACAATACAGTTTGAGACTTAAGACTTTTTATATTTTGATCTGTATTTAGTACCATTTTTGACATTAGTTTTGAGTACCATTTAAGCAATATGGCGGCCCTCAGCAGCAATACACTGACGCAGTCGATTTTTCCACGTAGAGAGAATAGACTGCACCTTTGTGTGCATTTCAATGTCCCGCGTAATGTTACGGTCCCTAAGTTTTTTTTTTTTTTTTGGATTATTTGAAGGAGAAAGTTCCCCATACTTTAGAAGAGCTGAAGGAGTGAATTATCGAGGAAATATCAGCCATACCCCTTTAAATGTGCAGAAAAGTTTCCCAAAACTTCAGAAAGGGACTGCATCAGTGTATTGGTGCTGAAGGCCGCCATCTTGCTGAAGTGGTATTCAAAAATTAATGTAAAAAAATGGGATTATATGCAGATCAAAATTAAAAAGTTTTAAGTCTCAAATTGCATTAGTTTTTTTTTTTTTTTTTTTTTTTTAATACCCCGTCAAAACCTACTTCTTCTTTGTGTGCATTTCAATATCCCGCGTAATGTTACGGTCCCAAAACCTTTTTTGTGGGGTTATTTGAGAGAGAAAGTTTAGAAACATCACCCGCATACTTTAGAAGAGCTGAAGCTCCGAATTAGTGAGGAAATATCTGCCATACCCCTTGAAATGTGCAGAAACGTTTCTCCACACTTCAGAAATAAACTGCATCAGGGCATTGCTGCTGATGACCGCCATATTGCTGACGTGGTGTTCAAAACTTAATGTAAAAATGGTATTAAATACAAATCACAATAAAAAACAGCTTTAAGTCTCAAACTTTATTAGTTTTTTTATATCCCTTCAGAACCGGGTCATTACTTGTGCCCCACCCTGTACATGTAAATAAGTGTAGATTACTGAAAGTTGCACCAAATAAATAACATTGAATTTGTTAGGGGTTTTTTTACTTGGCGCTGCTGAAAATAATAACAACTACAAAACTACATGTTTATGAAACGCAAAAAAAGTTGTTTTTTTTCTTTTTTTGCTGGGAGGGGGCGGGAAGAAATGACACCACAAATTACGCCTTCGGTGACACCCATGCTAAAACGCCACTGCTGAATGACACTACTTTTACGACTATAGCTCTAGTCGTTCGGCTGTTAGTATCGGGAAAGATAATTTAGTTCACACCCTGTGTGTGTACTATTTTTGCATTTACATGGTGTGTGTGCGTTTGTAATATTTATGTAACATACGAGGCATTTGTCTATATTATTGTGCCATTTCTAATATCATGCTGATAAAAATTTAAGAAAAAATATCATAATTTATCGCTGTCGAAAGAGGAAATAAAAATATAGTTCGTAATCCAAGAAATATGCCTTTTTGAAATGAGCACGCAATATGAGCTTCTAAACCCTCATAATCATTCATAGGCGTGCAAATGGTGCTAGGAATGGGATCGCGTTTAAAACTCGATTAGAACTCTCCATTCGGAGATCGAAAATGCCATTAAAATTTCATTTCCTTCCCATTTGTACTCCAAGAAGAGAATTATTGAGAATTACATAAAGTCATTAATAAATTCGTTGTAAGTCAATGATAAATGAGAAACTGAAAAGAGATATGATGGAATGTGTCTTCAAGGAAATTAGAATATCCTTTTAATGACGCCATGCCTTAAAATGAGCTATTTCAATTTCATATTTTATCTTAATATGGAATCGTCAAAATTAAATGTGAAATGCTGGTATTTAAATAATACATAAATGAGCAAAGATTTTCAGTGTTTTGATGCCGTTATTTATTTTTATATTTTATTTTTAACAGCGTTCGCTTTATAATGTAGACATCCGCAGTTAGTTTAAGTACAAACTTGTTAGTGTCATTTTAAAAATAGACGGAACCTTATCGTCAGTGTATTGATAGTATGTGGAAAAATATCAAAGTAATATATTTCACAAAAAAAACATTTTCTCTCAATCTATAATTTCGAAAACCCAGCAGGAAAAATCTCGAAAAAATTTTAAAGCACAATTATAAAATGAAACAAAACGAATATAATTAAATCAAATGTTAGCGAAACCACGTGGACTAGTATTCTTATTCGTTATGGTATTGCTCAAAGGCAAATATTTACAATTTACCCGACTTTCTCTGTTGAAAAATCTATGACAAGTGGTTTAATAAAAGGGAGGGGGACTTTAAGAAAAAACATATTTCTGCTGGAGTAATGAACTAGAAAATGGTACCGGGTAACATCTACCAATCTGTATAGAAGAAAATAATCATGGTAGAAAGAAAATACAAAAGCAGCAATTAGTTTTGTGATCGTGCAAAATTTTACCTTACTGAAATCATAAAGACAAAAGGATTTGTGTTGAACTTTTCCTTTTTCTAATGAAAAAGCACGCTATTTTGGATATTGTAGTGCTCTTTTTTTCCTCCAATATTTTTCATAATTTTGTCTTCAGCCATCCGCTGTAAATCCTTATTATTAACTATTTAAACATAATGTATGTGTATAGCTCTAAACGAAAATAATTCTCAGCATTTTTTGTATCTTGTAGTTATAAAGTAATTTAAAGTAAACAAATTATATAAATTTGATTATTCAATAATACTTATATTGCAGCGTTAACCTATGGGTTTTATAATCAAAAAAGATTCCATGTCTCGTTTTGGAATGAACCTATAGTTTGATTTTTACTATCAGAGTTTAGTAAGAGTCACTAAAATCAAATTATCAAAGAAAATAATAACAATAATATATAACCAAAAGCAATGAGAAGGCTCTTATGATGCCCGTATCTAATCGAGCTGTCGATTCCATATGTTTCTTTAGCAATCCTGCAACGTAATTGGTTGAAGTGTTTTAGACCTTGTTTGTTGTATATGAACTGATTGTAAAAATACAATTAATGTAATTATGAGTTTGTCACCGTAAAATTTATTGAAATACTCGTAACATTATTTTTCAGACTATTATAAATTATATTCGTATTTTTATTTCATGAACAAAGTCACCTGCATACATTACATGACATAAATTAAAATCTTTCTTTTGCTACTTTCTTAAAGCAAAAGTGTTTTTTTTTTTTTTTTTTCATTTTTGAATTAATTTCAACAAAATAAGACAAATACTTTTAAAACTATTTGGAATTACTTAGCAAAAATTGTGGCAACCTTTTCTTTTATTTCAATATAGAAACGAAATGCTACTTTTGTTCTGATTCTTGCATTTATATACTTTCTAAACCTATTTTTAAAACCAATACTTTCATTATTATATAAATGCTTCGACAAAGCGATAGTCGAAGATAGTGAAAAAATATGTGCGATGATAATTGTCTATAATATATATTTTGTTAAATAAAAGCTATTCTATTTTAGTAGAATAAAAATACAGTGGTGGAAAAAAATGCATCACCCTCGCATTTTCACAACAATGGTGTGTGAGAAGTTTTGGTCAACTGTATGTGAAATTATGCAAAACTTATGAAATAAACATTTAACAGAACAGGAATCCGATTATTGTTTACTCTATTTATGGAAATACATGGTAACAAGTTGTAACAAGTACAATGTGAACCAAAATTGTAACACGTACAATGTGAAGTGCATCCGCGTTGCCAAGTGGACGACGAAAAAATACATATTATATGATGTTCAAACATTTCCATGTTACTTTTGTTTATTTTTGAACAGAAAGAGTGTTACAATTAAAACCTACTGGGCAACGTGGATGCACTTCACATTGTTCTTGCTACAGTTTTGGCCATGTATTTCCATAAATAAAGTAAACAATTATCGGATTGCTGCTGTTAAATGTTTATTTCCTAAGTTTTGCATAATTTCACATACATTCATCGTTAATCGGTCGACCAAAACTTCTCACATTGTTGTGAAAATGCGAGGGTGATGCAATTTTTTTTACCACCACTGTATTTATTCTCGATTTTTTTTAAAGTTAGGATTTTAGCTATAAGCATAAATTTGAAGAAAAGCTACATATGGCCCTTAGTACGAATTCCAAAGACTTCTTGAAAATTCAAAATTTCCATGAAAAATGTGGATTAAATTTTTGTTTTCTAAAATCTACCTTTTGCACAATTGCATTCACTTCTGAGGAATTTAAAATTATGCATATAATATAAAAATCAGAACAAAAGAACTAAAAAATTGCAAAGAAACATGTTAGATGTGCAAATTTTACGACTGCAATAAACTTTATAGTTAAATTACAATAAAAATAAATTCTAAAAAAATCAATTTAGAAGGCACAGCACGTTTCTTTTAAAACTGATAAAAATCTTAACTCGAGATGGAATTCGTGAAGGCAATTTAAAGGAAGGCGTTATTTCTATCTAAATAACCAATTTTCGCAGGATTTTCCTGGAAATAAGAAGCTGTGTTCACTTTGATGTTGCCATTAGACGGGAAAACATATAAAAAATTTGGACTTCAGTAATCATTAACTTTCTACTTCATCCAACTTTGGACTTCGTTAGTTTTTCGATGTTGTTACTGCCACTTCCGCAAAACTAATACTTTTAATTTTCTGGGAACGGAAAAAAGAGATGAAAATTTCGAAAAAACAATTCGCATCTCAGGAGGGTTTTTTTTTTTTTTTAATGTATAAAATTAAGAATATGTTTTTGTTTTTTACTCAGCACCTAAGTTTGTCTTTTATACCGCTAGTCTCATTTCCAATTGTTGATATAAGAATTCATGTATTACTGAGAAAATTATGCAGTATAAAAATGCTTTAGATCAATTGATGTTTATTGAGTACCTCATACAGTTAGATTTGATTTAGAATATGAATTCGAGTTAGAATCAAGTATAGAGTGTATATTTCTAAAAAGCATGTCTCAAAGTGCCAGGATGTGTCAGTGAAGTTAATATCATCATATACTTGATCATGCATTATAGTTAAATATGATAATGTGTAAAAACTTCATGTAATTGCAAATTTAATTCCATCAAATTACCACTTTGTTTTACAGATATTAACTCTTTTTTGCAATATTATAACAACGTTGTGAACAATGTAAATTAATTTTCTTGCGTATGATATCAAAATATTTCTTATAAACTTTTTTTTTTGCATGTTGTAATTTTAATCCTGCAGTAACATTCCATTAATCATCACCCAGTACGAAAATTGTAGCCGCTTGGTCACTACTGAGAAAATCAACTTCTTTCTAGCAGCACATATGAGAGTATCAATTGGAAGGGTGTGCCTGTTAATTTTTAATTATATTATATTTTTGGCAGAATATTTGACACCGAAGAATGACCCATATCTTCAATATTCTTTAAATTTGATTGACACTTTGATTTAATGGTGGTTAATGTGATCTCGCAGAAGTATATCGAAGGAAACGGGAAAATATTTTTTTTGGCTCCGTATGAATAGCATTAATTTCATTTGATTATAAAACTTATTTTTCAAAACAGCGAGAGATCGGTTTAACTATCAACGGAAAAACAACCATAAAGGTATGCATTCAATGTAACGCTTTCCTGAAATTAGTAATTGGTTTTAACTTAACATGTTCACGC
This sequence comes from Octonoba sinensis, assembly GCA_038502835.1. Taxonomy (NCBI): domain Eukaryota; kingdom Metazoa; phylum Arthropoda; class Arachnida; order Araneae; family Uloboridae; genus Octonoba; species Octonoba sinensis. Next base: position 43,397,083 of record CM076602.1, on the reverse strand, counting down.
CGGGGCAAATATCTACGTTTTTCCGAGTGAGGCGGGACTGTCTTGTATTCTTACGCTTCGTGAAGGCCTTCGAATTTTTATCAATGTTGAGAAAAATAAAATAAACTTATTCTTTAACGACTTCTTTTCTGAAAACAAGTGACTCACCTGTGATGCACGCCGCCCCACGGAAGTCAAGCGTGACCCACCGGTGGGTCACGCCGCCCCACAGAACAGTCAAGTGGGACCCACCTGTGGGTCACACTAGAGACACTGTAGAGTACAGGCCGACCCATCGCCGCCATTTTCTTTCCCAAGCCAAAACGTTAACAAGAGCGCGCTGCTAGATTGGCGACTTTATCGCTGTCAGTGGCACTTTTAACAGCTACGCCAAAAAGAAATAAATAAATGGGACTCGGCTATATACAAGAATACCGAAAAACGCTTTCTGACTTCAAAATGCATTATATATACAAACACTTATTTTAAATTTGATTTGATTATTTATTATACTTTTTATTTGTTTGTATTTATTCATATTTCATTATTGGAAAAAAATTCTTAATTTTGTTGAAGCACTGCTGTTGCTTTTTGTTTATGAACACTAAATTTAGAAATATAATCTTACCTACTGATCAAAGATTTGTTAAAAATTAAATATCAATTTTTGGGGATATGCTTGTGTGGTTCTTAGGTATCAATTTGTAACTGGCTTCCTTCACAGGAATGTTCTGCACTATGTCTATGTATTGTATTATTCATGCAGCAGATATTGAATGTAGTTTTATATAGATATTACATAATCTTTTTTATTGTAAAACCATCATCATATGGAAAACAAGAAATTTAAAAGCTTCATTTGGTTCTGTCTCACGGATTTCACTATTTCCTTTATTTAACAATATCTTTTAAAATTCCATAGACAGTAGTTGAGTCAGGATTATACTGTAATTTTCAGTCTTGCAATCAAAAAAACAATTATGGCCAAGAAAATAGGTACGGTTCATTCTTGATGGCAAAAAAGGAGACAAATGACGAAACGTTACAAATTGGCTTTTTAAATTAACCGTTGTCGGTATGCGGAACTTACTAACTTAAATGTACATAAGTTGTAAAAGTATGGTTTGCAATATCAATTAATTATAGGCAGATGACACTTTTTAAACTCGTAATACAAACAATTCCGACGGTTGTAAATCTTTTTGCACAGGCAACGCCGCAGGCGACGTATATTATAAACTTTCCGAGGACAGCGCCGCAGACAACGTTTTCCAAACACTTACCACGTGCATCTTCGTGCGGCTGCCGCTAATCTTTATCTACTTTCGGACACAATGTCAGGTGCTTAGAAGCAAAGGGTGTCAGTGGCAAGATTGAAAATTTGTAGATAAATACTGCAAATGATAGGGACAACACTATTCTATAAAATGGCAAGAGGGGGACGTTAGGGGTAGCCTTAACAGGTGCTGTTCCCCAACATGATTTAGAAAAAAAATAGCATTAAAGGCCCTATAAGATCCAAACCTTGAACGCGTTTTCTCGGAATCGTTTTTTGGTTACTTTGTTTCTCATTGCCTTATGTGTACAAATATTTGGTACATGTAAAATTAGTATAATAAGTTAAAGAAATATCAAAATTTCTAGAAATTTCGGCGACCCAAGTTGAGGTCACGACCTACAGTTTAAGAAATTCTGCTATAAACATTCCCTCAAGATATTAAAGAAAGATAAAAATAGCTTCTATTTCATCATTCAAAACCTAACTTTCGTACGTTTTCGGTACATTACCTTCTCAAATAAAATAGCAAGAAGTTCATTCAGAACTAAACGAGCCTGCTTGCTAACATTATTTTTTTAAATATAGCTCTCTGTCCTTCTTTTGTATAACTTAAGTTCCACATCGTTTCCAGTACACATTTTCAACAGTTTAGATACCTAATATCGCAAATCTCGAAAAATAAAGTTTTCTCAATAATAAACAATAAAAATACCTGTCGTGTAAACGACACCAATAACGTTCTCTCACTTTGACTCTGAAATTTCCCCGTAGTCACTATTTTTTTTTTTCGGGGGGAGGGGGCATTTTCGCCGAAAGCTTTTGTTCAAATTGAATTGTTTATTCCAAAGATATAATAGGGAAAGAGTCCGATGGGGGGGGGGGGGATTTTTGCCATCTCAAAAACTTGCTTTCAAGCTTTTTATTTTTCAATATTTAAACATTTATTTTACTTTTTTTTTCTTTTTACCGTTTTGTCCTTTTTTATTTATTTAACTTTTATAGGAAAGTAGGCTAAAAACTGCTCATAACCCTTTTTTTCAGGTAAATGATGTTCTTTTGGGATCTAAATAAGGATACTACTGTCTGAAATACGCGTTATTCCACGACCCATTTTAAAAAACAAAAAAAGAAGCACAATTTCGTCTTTTAATGTTTAAATAAAAAGACAAAAGAAAGAGCAGTTGAAATTTTACTACTAAAATTTTTTCTATGAGTAAACTTTCTTCGGAATATTTTTTATGGTAATTCAGATAACTAGCTTGTATTTTTAAAATATTTTCTTGCGGAATCATGACTTTTCCAAAAACGCCACTTAAACCATTTCAAATATATGTACCAATACCCATCTTATCATTTTATATATTGTTGTAGTCGGATATTTTGGACTCTACTTATTTAACATTAATGTAACTATATATAAAACTAATCACAGACCAGTTGGCTGGCATTAAACATTCATCTAACTATCTTAATGGCCCCTAAGTGATCGCTAAACAGTTAAATCAATTGAATCAATTCGATAATATCACTGTTGAAGAGACAGGAGATCTATATAGTATAATACTCGTACATCTTAAATACATTATTGTAATGTATATTATAAGGAAATTTCAAACTCATACATAACGTTTACGTAGTTGTGTGCTGTAATTGTTCTGTACATTAGAATGAAATGTAGAATTATTGATAATCTGACAACAAGTCAGTTCAAATTTTAAGTAAATTTGTAAAATGTGTAGTTTTATTTTTAACTACTAAGGACATAATTGAGTGCATGTAATGGTTGACGAGAAATACATGACGATATGCATATTACTAAATTTTAAATAAGAATGTAAATTCATTTGCGGTGTACGTAATACACCCCAATCGGAATTAAGTCATTTTTAAGTTCGCCTGAATGAAAAATGGTTTCTTAAAGTCTAAATTTCTAAGACAGAAAAAGTTACTAGATTCACAGAAAGAAAAGGAATACTAATATATTTAGAATTAAAATGTATGTAGATAAAAACAACGCTTGATTTGTCAAAATATTGAACCTAAAAGTCAAGAGCGTTAACGAATATAATTTAAAACCTAAATAAACAAAAAAAATCATAATAAATAAATACAATTTTTACTAAAAGGAGAAAATTCGTTTTTCTCTGTCCAGTTGCCAGCTCACTTCTTGGTTTACAAAGAAACTAAAAAATACAACGGCTCTTTTTCTTCTGGAAATGTTTCTAGCTATAAACAGTATTTTTGAGAGCGTTTCTTTAACTTGTTTAGAACTAACTCAGCGTTTGTCAACCTTTCAGTATTCGCGGCCCAATTTTCAATCATAATTTTCATCGCGCCCCCCGTATACAGCAATAATGTATATTGAGTACTTTGGATTCTGTTTTTGAATTATTTTTTACCAACTGCCAAAACAAGAGTAAAAGCGAGTAATTTAGTAATAAAATTAATTTAGCAGTAAATCAGTATTTGAATTTTGGGAAGGAGTAGATAATGATTTTTATGCACGAAAAACAAGGGCATTTCGCATTCTATTACCATTTTCAACATCCTACTTTCGTGAAACTGGATTTTCTGCTGTGACTGTGACTTCTTTCAAGACAAACGATAGATCTCGGCTAAATATAGAAACAGAACTGAGAGGGGCTATTTCTAATAGTAAGCCTTCCTTCGAAAAACTTTGCTTTACAAAACAGGCCCAAGGAAGTCACTAAAAATTATTAAATTTGTTTTTAATTTAGTATGTTTTCATTTAGTAATTTGTTTTACTTTAATACGTTGTAAAGTATGTCGAAATGTATTTTGTTTTCTATGTGCATGTGTGCTTTTCTTTCAGTCAGTTAATCATTAAGTAATATTTTCTCTTGGATATTCTCGCGCCCCGCTTCTAGTGTGCTCGCGCCCCCCTAAGGGGCGCACCCCACAGGTTGAGAATCGCTGAACTAACTCATTTAGAACTGTCCGATTGCTGGTCTTCTGCAGCATCGCTATCACTGTCACATTGATTTTCTTCTTATTCTAAAAATTTGCCTTCCTGGCGGTCTTAACTTCATCATTGTTATCATTACTGTTCTTGTTTTCCGCATCCTCAAGTTCTTTGCGTATCGATGTCATTTCCTGGTTCAGCAAAGTTTATTCAGATTCATCTTCACTCAGCTTGTTTCATTATTAGGTTCCGTGCTTATAGGGTTCGAACTCTAATAAATATTTTTGCCACAACAATAAAGTTGGAACTAAAACCGAAAATGTTGGCCGCTTTGTGTGTGCATTCATATTTTGGACTTATTCAGGAGTGTTATTTTATACTTCATAAAATTGTACATAAAGAGTTTAGGTAACCCACTTCAAAGAAACTAAACATAAATAGTCATTGCCACACATTGAGTTTCCGCATTAAATCAAGTGGTGAGCGAGAATCACTTGTCGAGTTTCCGTATTAAAGCAAATTGTGAGCGAGAATCGCTTGTCGAGTTTCCGTATTAAAGCAACTCGTGACCTAGAATCGCTTCTCGAGTTGCGGCATTAAGTCATGTGATGAGTGACAATCCACATTCGAGTGCAAAGGGTTAAATCCTGAGTTCTCATCTCCCCCATGTATTAAATGCATTGGATTTTCACCCGGTTTTTCTTTATTACACATTTTTCTTTAAATAGGTGGGGGAATATTGTGGGGCAATTTAATTACTAATAACAATTACCGAAAAAACATGCTGTTTTGTATGACACAAAATGTGCTATTAAAAACACTTGCCATATTTTTTTTTGGCAAATATATTTGAATTAAAAGAACACTATGTGAGAAAAGTTCAAAATGTAATGTAAATAACAGTAACGCCTAAAACCTTTGTCGGTCTTCAAACCAAGATTACTTGAAAATATTATTACATTAAGCATGAAAATATTTAACTCGAAAATATTTTCTTACTGATAATTTAATGGTATATTTTACTCAAAAATTGATGCAGCAGTAGCGGGCTCCGTTCTGTGCTCGCTCTAACTGATTGGCTTTTGGCGACCTACTTAAGAGGAGGCCATTTTGGTCGCCAGGACAACTTGGTGATATCTAGCCTATTTCAGCACTAACTAGTGCTAACTAACTAGTATTCCGCACAGACTGCTCATAAAAGTATCATACGTCCCGATACATAAATGATGAGTATTGGCTTGCATTGGCCACTTGTCGAGTTTCTTGCCTGTGACTGGACCATTTATGCCACTGTATACACACACAGCAATAGCAACATAAGCAAGATTCTTTGCGTCAGAGACGACAAGAGTTGCTACACCAAAAAAAAAAGGTTTGTCCGGTGCAAGAGCTTTTATCGCAAAGACGACTGTGAATGGGATTAATGCCTTAGAATAGCAACTTGTACTTCATCCTCGCTATACCCCTGTCATTTCCTCAAGTGGTTATCACTTGTTCCCTGAGATGCGAGTGATATTCCGTCGTCACAGTCACAGGCGAGGAATGTGGTTTCCTGATCCTGATGAGATCAAAGATCTAATTCTGCGAATTAAACTTTTATTAAAATTTAAAAAAAAGTTTTTGGCTAGGTGATATTTTGCCAACATTGATTTATCAGTTATGTATTACAAGTTATCTTAGGTGCAAATCTGAAATTTCATTTTAAAAATGTACGCTGCGATTTTACAATCTCGTAGGCTTTTACTATTTTCATCAGTTAATAAAGCTCTAGTAGACAATTATGTTACTCTTATTGTCTAACTAAACAAACATCAAAGAGAAAGCTACGGAATATTATTAGCGGAGAGACAATATTTATTTTCCTAGTTAATCGGCCATGAACGTTTTTTTGTTCTTTGATACGTGTAAAAGTGCTCTTTTAAATCCTTAAATAACAATAATATAAAATAACATATTCCGCATCTTTCTGCATAATTAACTAAAAGCCTTTCCTCTTACTTGTAAGTGTTTTACTTTTTTCTCTGAAGACTTTCCAAAACATGTTAAAAGCTTGAAACGATAATTTGACAAATTTAAAGAGTTTCTAGGTTACCTAAAGTTGTCTCCAAAAAAGCATTTTTTTCTCCTTTTCAGCTGTTTTTTAGTTTTCTGTTTTTGAAGTTGTTTTATTGTTCTTGAAAAAGAAATGTTAATTTTTTTAACAGTTAATGGAAGTGCTTCTGAAAAATCTTAAAAAGCGTTTTAATTTTAATAAAATATTTCGTACAGTAATTTGATTACATTGTCTAACGTCTATTTATTTCTGAGCTTTAAAGTTGATCCGGTAGCTTTTCTTACTGAAAAGACTGAATTATTTATTTAATTTATTTACATCCCAATGTTTTAAAAAGTTAATACTATACAAAAGTATAAAAGTTCATTGGCACATTTAAAAAAAGCTATTAGTATTTACTGGTGTCAAGAAAAATCGGAAATAATGCATAAAGTAAAAATTGAACAATGAAAAGGTTCTATTTAAAACTTCTTTGGGGATATTTTTGCTATGAGTTTCATATTTTGTATTGCAAAAATTAAATAAAATAAAGTAAATTAGTAAATCAAGTATTTCAGTTTTATGCTTTGATAGGTGTTACTACATTTTGCATAAAACGAAAAAGGTGCCTCATCTAAATATTTTTTCTTAAGTTCAACATAATACAGGGTGGGGCAAAAGTAATGACCCGGTTTTGAAAAACGAAAACTAATACGATTTCAGACTTAAAACCTTTTTTAAATTTTGGTCTGTGTATAATCCCGTTTTTAGCCTACTTTCCCGTAAAAGTAAAAAAAAAATAATAATAAAGCATGAAAGAAGGCTTAATGTATCGTGAAAATATCGTTAGAAATCAAGAAAAGTCAAAAATAAGTTAATTAAATTAAGGTTGAAAAATAAAAAATTTGAAAGTAGGGTTTTGAGATGGGGGGGGGGGAGTGTGTCCGTCGGTCTGTCCCTCCCCCCCTAATAACTTTTGAACGAATTGTCCGATTCGAAAAATTCTTTTTGCATTCGAAAGATCTCGGTGAGGACATCTCCTTTTCTGATTCTACTTTTTGATTTGACAAAAAGTTTTAACATTAGCGCCTATGGGTGAAGATGAAGCAATTATGTAAACTCTGGGTACAAGATCCAAGTTCCAATGAACAAGCTCACTGGAAGAAGTTCTTGGCTTGAAAAATTGATTTGAACAATTTTTGTTCATTTTTTGAAAAGTTAAAAAAAAAAAGAACATAGTTCCTACGGGGAAATTTCAATCGTATATAATTCCTGATCTAAGTTACCGATTTGCTTGGAACAAACCTTATCGGAAAGCTCTTATGACGTAGAACATGTACAAATAGAAAGTTCATCCATAACTAACGAGCCTATTGTAATATAAAATTTTTTGAAAAGTTTAGGGGCCGTAACATTACGCGGGATATTGAAATGCACACACAAAGAAGAAATAGTGACCTGGTTTTAACGGGGTATATAAAAAAACTAATGCAATTTTGACTAAAAACTTTTTTATTTTGATCTGCATATAATCCCATTTTTTATATTAAGTTTTGAATACCACTTCAGCAACATGGCGGCCTTCAGCACCACTACACTGATGCAGTCCATTTCTGAAGTTTTAGGAAACTTTTCTGCACATTTCAAGGGGTATGGTGGATATTTCCTCGATAATTTGGTCCTTCAGCTCTTCTAAAGTATGGGGAACTTTCTCCTTCAAATAACCCCACAAAACAAAAATCTTAGGGACCGTAACATTACGCGGGACATTGAAATGCACACAAAGATGCAGTCTATTCTCTCTCTCTACGTGGGAAAATCGACTGCGTCAAGGTATTTCTGCTGATGACCGCCGTATTGCTGAAGTGGTAAAACAATGAGATTATATACAGATCAAAATAAAAGTTTTAAGTCTCAAACTGTATTACTTTTTTATATAACCCTTTAAACCGGGTCATTACTTTTGCCCGACCCTGTGCAAGTTTGATACTGTCCGCACTCTTACCACATAAATTAGAATGATATGTATGGTTACATCATGTGGAGAGGCGAAAGTTGCTGGTGGGTGTCGATCCGGAGATTCCCTTATCGCTAACCCTTTGCTTTGTTGCCATGTTGCTAATCCATTAAAATACTTCTCATGACAGGTACCCAATGAACCTCCCATGCCCTGCTCTACCCGAAGGTTTCTCCGGGAACTAGCACGCTAGGGAGGCTGTCTCATGACAGGTAGGAGAATAGTCGTGACTTTCATTGTCCACCGCAATCTTCTACTAACTGCCTCTGTAGCATTTAACTAGCAAAGGTAAACTATTCACGATTTGACATTTTGTTGATTGTAATAAAGCAGCGCAGTTAGATAGTAGTTGATCGCCGTGTTAGCACGTTTTTTCGGATGATCGGTAGATATTAAATGAAACTATCTTCATTGAAAAATGCTGTGTATGGCTACTTTATATCGGTCTTTTGAGTAAGTTAAGACCCGAAAATCCATTTCCATCTGAATTGGTTAAAGATTTGTCATTATGTTACAACTTTTGTTTTTATCGTCGATTAGAACCAAAACATCTCCTCCAGTGTTAAGAGACCTACTAATTAAAAACTGAATTTTATCTTGATAGGCATTTTGGCGCCATTTTTTAGCTTAAGTTGCGCACAAAATTACTTAGAATGATAATTTCTTAACAAAGTTATATATTGTGTTCTTTGAAAAATTCTTCGCTCTAATATTTGGAAGTAAAAATACAAAACCGAAGTCTTACATATAAAAACTAGAAGTTTTATTACTAAAGAAAATGTTATTTTATTATTAAGAAAAGATGAACAGCACCCTGTGATCCACTCAAGAAACCTCAACAGGTCTTAAGAAAACATTAGAACATCTTACATTTTCTGTAAAAGTTATCAAAATTGTTCATGCGAAGCTATGTCTCATAACATCTGTTCAACCACTTAAAATTCTTAGAATTTACATCCTTCCATGAATTCTTTGTCTTAGGATTTTCAGCCAAAATCTTAAAGTTTAATTTTCTTAAGAGCATTCAAAAGCAATTTAGCGTGAGTTATTTTTGTATTAAACGTTGCAGCATTCCTTTTTGACAAAGGCTCGCTGCTAACTGTTAGGCCTTTTAATTGCTGTTTACAAAGCAGCAGCAGGCAGGACTCTGAGGCATGTAAATCATTATTCCCGACTTAATTTACTTTCCACTCGCAATTATTCGGGGAGTTGCGTGGATTACGAAACTAGAGGTCATTCTTGCATTATGTTATCCCACAAAAGCGAAATTTTAGTGAATATTTCATTGTGAGTGTTATGAGGGAAATGTATATGTCAGAGTTATATTTACCAGATAGGATGAAGATAATGTTTATACGGTATATTGTACCTTTAGAGCAATTATAATAGCGATGAGTATGAGAGACGATAAACAAGTTGTTATTCTCCGAAACTCATTTTGTAATTTCACGGAAACGAATTTCATCTATGTAATTGAATTTTATCCACAGAAAGAATATATTCATTATTGAAACTTTAGCGTATTATTAAGTGATTAGGTCTTCAGAAGTTTAACATAAGTTGGAGTTTCGTGACACATGAAAGCGGACGGGGAGAGGAAAAAAATAACGCATTTTATATGAATATTTTCTTTATAGATAGAAGATATTCATTATAGAATTTGTAGTGTATTGTTCAGCGATTAGCTCTTTAGGAATTTAACGTACGTTGGAGTTTCGTGACACATGAAAGGGGACAAGATGGAAAAAATAACACATTTTGCATGAATGTGATTTTCACCATAGAAAGAAGATATTCATTATAGAATCTGTAGCATATTGTTCAGCTATTAAGTCTTTAGAAGTTTAACGTAAGTTGGAGTTTCCTGACACATGAAAGGGATGAGTGGGTAAAAATAACACATTTTGTATGAATGTGATTTCACCATATGTAAAAGAATAATAATGATTCGTATATATTATATCGTACAGAAAACAAACAAGTCATTATTAGCCTTCATTTTTCGTAATATACGTTTAAATTTACCTACAAAAGTATTTTGTCTATTTAATTACTTTTTAGATGCATTTCATACAGACCAAGTTGTTATTGTTTAACATATTTCTTAGTTTCTAATATTACTTTACCATATGAAGCAGTGATAAGCAAAGGAATATAAGTGACCAAAAAACGATTGTGAGAAAAGGTGTTCAAAATTTTGATTTTAAGGAAGCTTTAACGTTATTTTTTTTTTTTAATGACGTTTAAGCAGAGCATCTGTTAGAGCTACCACTAGCATTTTTGGTCACAATATAGAACGGGGTTTTCCCTATCATTTCTCCAGTTATGTCCAAATTATCAATTTTGCCACTTATACCGCTTTGCTTCTGGGTGCTTCATATGCGCGCCAATGTAGGATTTAGTTCTGCTAAGACATACGTGTTGCGCATATTGACGATCTATTAACACATGTGATCGAAGCAGTTGCTAATTTATGTTATACATTTTAAATTCTGTGAAAATCCACAATTTAACATAATTTATATAATTCGCCAGAAAAACAAGTGCAGAAATTTGCCGAAAATAAATCTATGCATAAACTGGAATAACTATTTAAAATTCAGAATAAAAATCTTGAACATAACGCTTATGAAATCAAATCATCTAAAACCGAGAGGGAGATTCGGCATTTTTAAGGGGGGGGGGATATGGGGAGAGTTTACATACGATACAAGTTTACTTTCACGCACTAAAAAGTTTTAAAAAATCCCTTCTCTTTAGAAAAATGTGAGAAAATGAAATTTTTCAATTTTCATCGAGTCTCTATAAGCAGTCAGATTTAATCATTCTGCACAATACATAGATTTTTTCAGTCCCTATTTCAATCCTTTTTTTTTTCTTCATTTGATTTTTACTGTCCTTGTTTCTACCTTTTTATTTTTCTTCTTTTTTCAATTCATTTTTTTCCCGCGCACCCTTCTGTGCTTTCTCACGTACCTTCTTTATAATTTCTAAGACCTGATATAGGCGCACGTTCCGTTATTCACAAAAGGATGCGAAATAAAAGAGGGCGTTACTGCCAAGACTCAAGAATGTTACAGTAAAAGTAAGAATAAGGAATTTTAACATTTGTAGGTTACGAATTGTAGGAGATTTCTATTCTAAGATAACAAAAATAAAAAGCCATACTTCAAAAAATACGTGATGAAAAATAATTAAGAAAAGCACAGATATGCATCTATCAAAGCATCTTTTAGTGTTGAAAAATAAAAATTTTCAGATAAATAAGAACCATAAACGCACAAGAAAAATATGAAAATAAAATAATCAAAGCATCACGAGAAAAAAGCTTTATACTTGATAAGTATGGATTTAATAAATTTCAGAGGGGGCAGTTAAAAAACAAGACAACAGTTATCGTTTACGTAAGATTATGTTACACCAGTTTTTAAAAACCTTAAAGTGAGTTAAAAACTCCCCCCCCCCCCCCCCAAAAAAAAAAGAAAGAAAAGAGAGGCAAATAAAGATAGACAAACAAACAAAAAAAAAATTATCGAGATGTTCGGATAGATGATATTGAAATTCTTATGTTACGAAACAATTGTTCTTGGAGTTATTCGAAATTAGAACTTTCTGGAAGCATGTTACCAGCTTTAATTTTTTTAGCGTAAAGGAGATCATTGGAAATGTTCTAATTACAAACTTCTATCAGAATTATATTTCAAAAAAAAAAAAAGACAATAAAGGATAAAGTAGAAAAAAATGCATACTCCGTCCAACTGCATTTTCCCTTCTTTTTTAGGATGTTAAGTTGATAATTTCTTTCTAATTACGTTTTGCCCCACAAATTATATTCTTTGATGAATAAAGAATACTAGTCGACGCGTGCGGAATTCCACACTAATTTGAGAGAAAGGACATTATGAATAAGAGTAGAAAAATGTATACGGCTGTTGGTACAAAAGAAGGCATGTAATTGAACACAGCAGTACAAATAGATGTTACAGCTTTTTTCCCACTGTTATTTAGATATTCAAAATAATAAAATAATCACAATAATAGAAATAATTATTTTTATTATTAGTATACATCGCATTAAAATACAATAACGAAACAGTTCCATTACTTAAATTATACTTACTGTTCCTTGGTTAGGCTCTACACATTCATAATATAAATAAATGTGTAGAGCCTAACGATTGATTAAGTCAAACACAGAGACGCAGCTAAAACTGTCCAATTTTCTACATGATGAAAACAGAAGAGCTTTTTGTTTACTTGATAACAGATGGCACCAACATACACAGCACCTATTTGGCATTCATTAAAGGCAGTTATCACTTTATATATGAAGCCATAGTGCATACTCAGGAACTTTTCTCGCAAAGGGGTACTTTATTTTGCTTAAAATTTAAAAGCTTAGTATCCTATGTTTTCGATCAAAACACTAGATAAAAAGGGGGGGGGGAGAGTGAAAAAATTTCAATTAAATGGAGAAATGATAAAATCCATAAGTTATGTAATTTTAAAATTATAAATCATCATAGTGACTGACATTGTATGAAACTTAGAATTTGTTGTTTTGAAGAATTTAAGAATTGTACACGTGATACATGTCTATGCTATGAACTATACACTGTTAAAAATTTCCGTAAGAAAATAGTAAAATAACCATTTATTTGATTGTTATTTTACCATATGTAATTACAACAGTTGAATAACCATTGAAGAGATGGTACTCAAACCGCTGTGAAAAAATTGTTTAGTTTCAGTTTATCCTAAAGAACGTTTAACTAACCGTAATTTTCAAGTGCTCAATAAGAATCGGGCGACCATCTTGGTTGCGAAACCTTACCGGTCGTTAAAATATGAATCAAGATTTATCACTTCAAATCTGCATGTGTATATAAAAAAAGAAGAAAAAAAATTGGCTTAAGCAGTGGTTACTAAATAGAAACACATACCCACATAAATCAAAAATTGAAGACATCGGATTCCAGAACTGTTTGCGAATGAGCGAACCCATACTTTGAGCTGCTGAAGCTTGTTTGTATTTTAATTTTTGCAGCAAATAAAATGATTTTCTCCAATATACAATAAATTTAGGCCAAATATGAATTTAGATCCAATTAAAAAGTAAATTTACAATTTTAATGTGCATTACTTGTTGGAAAAGAAAATTTATTGATACATAAACGTTAGCTGTACGTGGTGAAGGTGGCCGAGTGGATAGAGAGCAAGGTTTGTACACCACACATCCGGGGTTCGAGTCGGAAGCACTTCGTTTGCTGTTTCTACGCCTCGAAGATTCTATGCCTACCGAAATGGTTCAAAAACTCAACATTTTGTTTTGAAACCATTTTTAAATGGTTATAAAACCGTAAACTCTTGTATTTACGGCTTTTTAACCAAGCTGATTGGAAATGGTTAGGTCCCGTAAAGATAGAAAAATGTTCCCAACCGTAAATTTAACGATGAATTAGATAGACTGCTGCCGGTCATTTAACCGTAATTTATTTCTCACAGTGTATTTATCCTAAGTACTCAAGGAAAAGTAATTTAAAAAAAAAATTACATTTTTGCCCAAAAATGTGCTAAATTTAAATGTTTGTATCATATTAAACTTTCATATAAATCATTTGTGGATTCAGGCTTCTTAATACTTGTCTAGCTTTGCGAAATGTTTATGTACATCATTACTTTTATATATGTATACATTATTTATTATTTTTATTTAATTACTTTGAAATAATGCTTTTATCTTTACTACGTACTTGCTCGAAAAATTAAAAAGAAAACAAGTCCATGTGAGAAGTGTATTACTGGTAATAAAATTAATAAATAATTGAGCAAAAACCTAATTTATAATTAAACTCAATTAAATTTCAAAGACTAGATTTTTGAAAAATTCCGTAAGCAACTAAAATATTTTAGTACGATTTAAAAAAAAACGCACTCGAAATATTTTTATACTCGAATAAGAAAAGTATAGTAGCTGAAAGAGTCAAAACTTCAAATCGTTTGCTCCGTCATAGAAAAAAATTCCTGTTTTGTTACAATAACGTATTAAACAGCGTCTTTTAATGTTCAAAGACGCTTACTCTTCTAAAGCACACTATAAATAAAAGGATAAAGCTAAAACAAGATTTCATTGGCTCAATATTATACGTCACTAGCTTTGATGCTATTTTTAGCCTCGTTAAATGTCGCAAGTGGAAAATTGTACTTTGATCTACAGCGCTTTCTTCCACAGGTGAACTTTTCATTCAACCGCAGAGTAAAAAACCTTTTTTTATTGATTTGCCTTCATTACTCATTTCTTAATGTGGATAAATGGGTAACATTATCCAATGACCGGAAATTAAAAACATGTATGTATTAGTGAGGAAAACTTCGTCTGCAGGTTCGTTTTTTTTTTCGCCTAAGGCACAAATATAATATGTATCTCTTTTTTTTTTCATAGTAAAGTGTCATTAATCTAAAGTCATATTTTCTTGAAAATTTTAAATAATTGCGATCTAATTGTGTTTTTGTTTAAGATGGTTTTTTTTAAAATAATAATTTGAAAGAAAAATATGATCACTGCATTATATAACAACGTTTCACAGAGACCAGGACATATTGCTCTAATGAGGCCAATTGATCCCTCGTAATTTCTGTGCAATTAATGGTGTAATCTGGTGAAGAACGGTCAAATTGTGTTCTCATTTAACGTTAAATCTGTTCCTTTACGGTGCATTTACAGTGCTTTCTTCTTGAAATTTTAAAGAAAAACCACGTTGACACTTCTTTATCATCGGTGAGGGTTGGTTTGCCGATTTCCTTTGGTAACTGAACTCTTGTATTTTTGAAGAATATATGTTGGTAAGGTATTAATCAGTGATTTTACACAGCCTTTGCTCTTCGTTAAATTTGGAATTCCGTTTCTTGAATGATAAAGTTTCTGGAATTGCTTTAATATTGAGAAACATGTACCCTCAAAGGGAGTATACTCGGATGTCAAAGCAATCAAACTAGTGTCTTTTGCGAGGAATATTTCCCTTAAATGCAAATAAACATTTTTACTAACATTTACTTTTTAAAAAATATTTACTTGTAAAGAAAAAACGTTTTCTGTATATTTGGCAGTACTTTCTGATCTTATATATTATTTCTCTAGCCTGTTTTTCTGTCGCTCCGCGGTATCTTCCTTATTCCTTTATCAAATCCCATGATTTACCCCCCATTTTAAAGCTTATCGTGCTAGCTAATGACGAAAAATAGACCCACAGGCTAAAACTGTAGCGCTTCTCTTAAATTTGAGATTTAAAATCCTGTAAGAAGAAGTCTTTTAATGGATGTCAAATTGGTGTTGTCTACGCTGGCGCCATCTGTTACCAAGTAAACAAACAAGAAACACTTATGTTTTTATTGTGTAGCAAATTGAAGTTTTACCTGTGTCTGTGTGTTAACCTTATTCAATCGTTAGGCTCTAGCATTCATTTATATTATGAATGTGTAGAGCTTAACCAACCAACAGTAACTATAGTTTAAGTAATGGAACGGTTTCGTTATTGCATTTTAATGTTACGTATTCTGATAATAAAAATAATTATCAATATTATTGTGATTTTTTAATCATTTTAAATATATAAATAATAGTGGAGAAAAAATTGTAACAGCTATTGGTGCCGATGTGTTAAATTACGTGTCTTCTTTTGTACCAACACCCGTTTGGATGTTTCTATTCTTCCAAATCTTCTAATTCCAAATTTTTTAAAGAATGTAATGCCACACAAAACGATTTGGTTCGCAGTGCGGAATTCCACACGAGTGGCCTAGTTATTTATTATAATTAGAATTTGGTGCACTATTTGACAAAAGGGTATTGTTTTTATGTGATTTTCATTGCTCATAAAATACATTTTAAACTACGATTTAAAAAAAAACTTTCGACGCATTCTTGCAACGGGATTAACATACTCAGATACTCGTTGTAAAATGATCTTTGGTATATCACGAACAAATATATTTATTGAATGTTATTTATTTGGAAACGCTTTCATAAATTCACATGCATTAAAACTTTTTGTATATGTAACTTGTCTTCCTGTAAATATATATATAGATATATATATATAGTTTCTATCATCGTATTTAACAATTATTACCAGACAATAAAATCAAACATCTCTCGGAAGAAATGTTTTATTCCGATATTCCTTATACTTATTTTATGCCATTTTCGAACATTAGATTAGCTTTAATACATTAACGTAAGGGTATATTTTTTATTTATTTTATTTCCAAAATTGGTTAAGCTACGTTCATAGGAAACTTTGTTACGGAATATTAAAAAATTTAAATATTTTTGTACTACTTGTATTTTAGAGCATATAATTTTTAACAGTGTTCTCTACTAAATTATCCTTTCCTATTTCATGAAGAAAAGAAATTGTCTGATTGTAATTCCATCACTTACGTGGATTGCGTCTGTCCGTCCCCTTCAATTTCCAATGAAAGCAATGTTCTTCAAACTGATTGGTATTGCTTTAGCTGTGTGACATGAGGCACAATTTTTCATCGTCCACATCATCTTAATGATCCATACCAAACATTTCGATTACCAGCTAAAATAATCCCATATGACCCATGAGCCCTATTTACTCACAAATATTGCTGGAACCTTTATGAGCAGTTCAAGCTCCACCATCAAAAAATAAATAAATAAATAAATGAAAATGATAAAAAATAAAAACTATTACAAATAATTACTATTGGTAGAAATTGTAAGACAGATCAATCAATGCATTTTTGTTAACACTTTCGCTGCCGGTCACTTTGAGGATGAACCTTTACATTACGTAGTATCCGGAGACAAACATACAATTCGGATTGAAGCAGATTGAAACAAAGGAGAAGCCTTCCCTCTCGCGAATGCTTGGCTGGTTACTGAGATATCACTCACACCAGGTTTAAGCCTCTAACGCTCGCTGACGGTCACTAAGGGATGAATCTTTACGCAGTTAATACACCTGAAATGCCCACTGCAGCGGAGAGCAATTGAAACAGCGCAGCTTTTCCGCTCTAGCTTGTGGCTGGCTAACTGAGACAAGGCTGTAAACTCTCCCACGTGGTTGGCACTGTGACAAGAGGTTGGCATCACGCTCTGGCACGTAGTCGGCAGTGAACGGTTTGATTTTCTACTTCCTTTTCAGAGTGTTTAACTTCACTATTACATGCAATGTACTACTGTAAAACTCTCCCTAACGGACACCCCTCTTAGAAGGATAGTTTTTAATTCCCCCTCCCTCAGCAAAACATTGCGGCTAAAAAAACGCGCTTTTACTGCCAATCCTTTATTACTGAGCAAATATTTTTATTCAGATAGTGTCCACTATAAAAGTGTTTTACTCCCATATTGATTTGAAGTAATTATAGTTTTATGCGAAATTTAGCATTCATAATTATTTTATTACTTTTTTTTACTTTTCAGTTTTCTTTAAGTTTAAAATTTTAAATACGGGGCTTAACAGAACTGGAATTTAGAAAAAAGGAAAAGAAAAGTAGTTCGCAATACAAAGAAATAATATCTAACTTCGTTCCAAATCCAGGAAACCACAATCAAAGAACACGCCAGAATAAAACAGGAAGATATTAATTCTAAAGTCCGTAGAAATTCCTGCTTAAATGAACTAGAACTGTAAAACTACGACTGCAACGAAATATTAAGAAAATGAACAATTCCTTTCTTTCAAAAAATTTCATTTAATTCAGGAATGCGTGTTTATAAGTATGACAGTGCAATATATAAGCAGGAAAATAGAAAAATCACAACAATCACACTAATTAAATATGCTACATCTCTATTTGATCACAACAAGAAAAATGTATATACGGGTATTTATTTTCTAAGTTGAAAGAAAAAGGAAAATGTATTATAGCGTATAGTTAACCGGGGATAACTGATTTCCTACTAGAACCCAAAACAAAGAAAAATCTGGTTTAAATCGATCATGAATCTATTATTTTAAAGTAACGCATGTAGGTTGCTGATCTCGGCTTTCTAGCAGCACTAGCTTACCCTAGGGTCTACCAAAATAGATTTAAAACATAGTTTTCTTTCGGTTTTTAGTTCTCCCAGCAGGCCCGTGGGGGAAGCCTGACCAGCCGTGTTGTGTGAATTAATAATGAACGCCTTTTTATCCCCCTCCCAAAAAAATGGAAGAAAACTTAACCTTTCAACAAAAAACTTGACCTAATGTTTTGTTTTTGAGGGGGAGGACAGAGTCGGTGCCTTTTCGACTTGGGCGCCGTTTTGCACATATGGACGGTGTGGGCCCAGTGGTGTAGTCGAGGGTGGTTGCAGGGGGACAGCGTCCCCCTACCTTTTTATTTTGATATAAGCTTCCCCCCGAACTAAAAATAATTACAAACCTTTAAGAGCTATTGCTCTTAAAACTAACTCTGCTAACAGTCCATCTTAGAATTGGAGATGTTTTCTGAGGGAGTAATTTTGAAATATTTGATAATATTTACTGATAATTAATAGAAGAAACGTGCCAAACAATCGTGAAAAAAAATCATTGTGAACTTGTGACGCCAAATAACTTCGGTCAGAAGACATTCGTACGTCGCAAATCATGAAGAAAAACTTTGATGTTTTTTTTTTAGGGGATGAAGAATTGTCTTCTTTAGAAGTAAACGATCTCTTGAAAGACTTAGTGACAACTGAGTAATGCTTACAGAACACCAAAGACATGTTCAATAGACAAGGTGAGAAATGTTTCTAAAGTTAATCATATTCAATGTTAAAATCCTCAATAGCGTATAACTCGTATTTAGTAGGTAAAGTAAGATAATATATTTCTGAATAAGTAAAGTATTGGTGCATTGAAGTACGAAAAATAAACCTTGAAAATACAAACTATTTAGAAACTGTTAACACGTGTCATTAATAGCTGGTAAAGTAGTATATATATATATTGGACAAGGCACTGTTGAACTGTTCATTTTTGTAAGACGATATGCTTTGTTTGTCAGGGAAAACAGGAAATATTTTGTGTGCTAAATGTATGTTTCTGGCATTAAATGCTCAAATTCCTAAGTGGAGTACATGATAAACATACTTTAAAAGGCAAAGATTTTTTAGATTAAATGTTAGTTAGTTTAATCTATGTAAAATTGGAAATATATATTTTTCCACTGAATTGGTAAGACAATTTTCAAAATAATTAATTTGTACATATCATTCCATCGAATTAAAGTATGCACCTAGTGTAAATTAATTTCATCCAAAGTGTAAAGGATTTAACAAAAATAGTAAGGGAAGTTAACATGTGAAAAAATGAAAGCGTACATGACACGAAACTTAGTTCGTGTAGCACCGTCGAAAAGAGCGGTTAGTCTTGAAAACGGCGGCCAATTTTAATAATTTTGTTTAAACCTTTTTATGGAGTTTCTCATTCTACCATGTTAATTGTAAATCAATTCTAAATAATAAATTATTAACGTTTTAATTACTTAATAAGTAATTAAACAATAATATCAACCCCAAATTTGCTTTTCAATACCTTAATACAACGATCGTTTTAATAATCATTTTAATTTAAAGTGGATCTTTTGTAAAAACATATACAGAGAGAAAAATTATGAAACAATCGCAATTCCATCTCCTTTTTTTTCATTTTTTTCCTTTGGAAATGCGCATATAATGTTTTAAGTCAAATTTTAAGAAAAATATATAAGAACATTATTATGATTACAACAACTTCATGAGATTCGTGCAGTTTAATTTCTAAGAAATCAGAGCAAGTTTCCTTAAAATCTTCGTTGGACTTGAAATTCTCCTCTTTTATTTTCGAATTAGAGGGCAAGTTCAATTTATTCATCATCGTTTGAGAATACTTTCGTAAAATATAGTATTTCATTTGGTCTGAAGATTGTTAAAGGAATAAGTGTTTTTCCACTTTTTAAAATGAAAATTAGTTTCCTATTCATGTTTACAGGAAATAGTTTCTTCTTGATTTTTTGATGACGTTATAGAAAAAAAAAACAATTATACTGTATGTACACAGACAGCCAACGATAGATTTCAGCCATTTTGAGGTCAGACTGAGAAACAGACTGAAAAGTAAATACAAAACAGTCTACACGCAAGTATTTTTAGTAACTTGCGTGCTTTGATGCTATAACCGTAATAAAACGTAAGAAACAGCAATTCATCTGAATTGAATTTTTTTGTTGTTGTAGAATGCAAACATAATTGGTAGTTCTGGAAAAAAAATTCAAGTTGTTGCCTATTAAAATAAAAATTCTAATAGTGTATGTAACAGAGATCAGTCATATGCTGAGTATGGCTAAGGGAAATAATAGTGATTTTTATTGATTTGAATTTTATTATTGTTGTTGAAATTATTAATTGTATAGTAGTAGGAGCGGATATTTGCGTTTTAAATTACAGTTGATTGTGTTTTATTATAGTTTTTTAAGTACATTTTCTAACATGTTTAGAAATACTTTACATGAATGTTATGAAAATTGGTAATTCGTTTTCCATGCGAAATACAGAAAAACCATCCAAACAAAAAGATATCTACCAAAGAGCCATAGTATGCATTTCTCGAGTTTTTGCAAGTTTACACTTGATGGAGACAAAGAGTACCGACGACAGAGCCACTATCTACAGATATGTGACGGTTCCGAACTTTTAAAGCTCCAATCGGACATCTTTATTCTAAGGTTCGCACGGAAAAGCCAAGTCTTATAGTAGTAAAAAATTTATTTTTTAACTTCATCTCAAAAACTCGAAAAATGAGCGTAAGATATTATAACTCTCAAGTATGGATATACTTTTGGTTGTATAGCAGATAAACGGACAGTCCCGCGGCCTAATGAATCTTTCGGAAATATTTGATTGCACTAAGCAGCTAGTTTTTAAAAGAGGAAATTCATTTAAAATAAGTTTTATGTTAAATAAATATTCTACTAGGGAATACAAATACAAATGTGACGACCAGCAACAGGCTCAGGGCCCAGCTACGCTGGTCCTAGTTAATTTAGCAGTCCCCAATGAACATCAAGAGCTTTCTTAAAAGTTTTTACCCCACTGCAATTAACAGTCGCTTCCGGTAAACTATTCCAACTGCCTACAACCCTATTGAAGTAGAATTAAGAGCCAAAGTTTAATACAGCAAGGGTTTAATTATTGCATCATTAGATTACGATACTTCAAAAATACTTATTGTATCTTGTTTCAAAGAATTGCTTACTAAATATTCAATAATGTTCGAAGATGCGTAAACTTTACCATAATTTTATTTATCTTCCCCTTTTCCCCCAATGTTCGTCACAAAACAACCCAAGTTAATCGGACTTCAATTACAGTTGGAGCAGGCTCTTTTCTCCCGTCAGCGTCATTTTATGAATTAACATCATAAGAACAAGAGACTTTCAATTAATAACTTATTACATCAGTATCAGAGCCAGGTTTCCTAACTGACGTTTGCAAATCAACGTCGGGGGAAATATGTGTGAAAGAACTACTCGTGGTTCACCTTTTAAATTGAAATTTATTTTCCTCTAATGTAATTTTGTAAGTTGAAACTATAAGATTTAAACTAGTGAGATTTTGTTGGTGTAACAATTTCTCAGAAACTTCAAATTACATGCAATGCTTAACATCTATTGAAATAAAAACTTGTCATGACTTTGACTTATTTCACCTGGAAAATAGATTTTAGTGTCTGTAACATTTTAACATTTATAGAAGCAGTATTGCTGATTTTATCAAGTTTTTATTTTATAACAATTTCATGTCGATTTGAATCCGCTCCTTTGCATTTAATTTTATTAAGCAGCAATTTTAATGGCGGCCACTTTATATATACATATAATATATGTATCTAGTTTTTGCAGTTTATAAGAAACAACCCTCTAATGGTTTGCGATAGTGAGTTCATCTCAGGACTAGACTTAAGCATTCCATACATTTCATCCTTTTAACTTATTTATATCATAATTTGTTTCTTGTTCCATTTGTTATATTGGTGCTATATTTTATTTTATTGTTACGTTTTAAAGTTTTACCTTTTCAATTTGCTGTAATATATAATATATATGTATGTACCTTAATCAGTAGTTAACGTATTAGTGCCAAATGGTTAGAAACATACATTAAATACATCACATTTTTGATGTATTATAGGTCAGTATACCTTTCCCGAGTATATTAATGAATCCAGTTGGGAACTGAAACACCTGCAGAATGAATAGTCCTCATCGGTACTTTCGAGATAGAAAGAGTTATATCATAAATCATAACCCAAAGTAAAGTCTAGGAAACGCTATCTGAAGTATTAGTTCTGATTAGTTTCCTGCAACAAAATTTCAATCATACGAAGAAGTAATGAATTCCCATTTAAAGATGAAGACCGTTACTTCGTGATGTTAACCAGCTTTAGCGCAAGCAGTATCATGTATTTTCTTACGGCTGGAGAAACTTTTCAGCATTTATATGATAATAATTCGTATTTCATTTATTGATCTGAGTCAGTACACTATTTTGATTTTCCTTTTCTTTGCGCTAGCAACTGACTGCTAGAGAACTTAAAATGCATGGTTAAAAATGTACATGACATGTACATATTTACAATGCGAACCCCTTCATATTAACTGTTTAATGTTCCTTCAAATACACTGATAAGTTAGTGTTTTAACAATAAAGTTAAACGGTGATTTTCCCCCTTTCCGAAAAAAAAAGTTGTGTGTTCGTAATAAAAAATAATTAGGATAAGCAATAGAAAATAGTTAAGTATAATTCAAAATGTTATAATCTATATATATATTTCAGTTAACGTGGATCAGTTACGATTAAATTTTGCGAAACGATACGATACTGACATCATGCAACAAACAAACTATGGTAAAACAATATTTAAAAATTTTGTTTTATGATTAGCGTGGAAGAGTAAGATTTATTATCGTAACTTACGGGATAACAAATTTATTTTTATTTCTTAAAATGTATTTCCATTAATAACTTAATTTTCAAGTCCGATTCTTTGCAGTGGCAACACCTCAGTTTGTTTGTATCTAGCGATCTTTTCTTAAGCCTTTTGAATTTTAAACTTATGCCCCGCAGATGTTCTGCGGGAGAACAGCTAGTGATAGTTTAATGTACATTGCTCCGCTACTTGGTTTACAGAGGTTTTTTTTAAGAAATTGCTATTCTTGCATTGTATTTTAAGCATTCATATTGTTAAGGGCGTTTCAATGTTTACAGTGTTTATGAATTCTTTCCCATGAAAGTAAGGATTTAAGAGAGGCTCACTCCCAGTGACTCTATTGCGATGACGTTTAGGCGATAACTAACTATGTTTTATCTGATAAAAAGCTTCAAAAACATTTCAATAAAAGTGAAACATCTTTACTCGTGTTTCGAAATGATTGGCAGGTAAAATAATCTATATATATATTTCTCTTAACGTGGACCAGTTACGATTAAATTTTGTGGTGCGATACGATACTGACGTCATGCAAGAAACAAACTGTGGTAAAACGATATTTAAAAATATGTTTAATGTTTAGCAGAGAAAAATAGCATATTTGTTTTTATTGTTGTATTTTCCGGACTTTAACACATTTGTTTCTATTTGATAAAAGGTATTTTCATTTATAACAACTTTTAATTTCAGATTCTTTGGAACGGCAACACCTTAGTTTGTTTATATCTAGCAATTTTTATTAAGCCTTTAAATTTTAAAGCATTTTTTAAAATGGCTAACTTCCCGCAGATGTTCTGCGGGAAATCGACTAGTGGTAATTTAAACTAAGGATACTCGGAGATGGTAGTCACCGAAACGGAAAGGCAAAAGAAATCCTTTGTACGACAGCATCCTAGTTATATTTGAAATAATGACGAATACGAAACGGTTGAGTTTAAAATAAAAACTCTTCTTTGCTAGCTCTACGACAACGTTGTACGTGTATTTAAATTCGGGGAATACGTAAAACCCTTAGATAAAGTTCTAAAACGTATCGAAGGCGCAACTTTGTTTCCAAGTTCCTGGCAAAATTAAGCTTAAAATTGTGGTACACAGTTAATAAAAAATAAACTTATCTTCTCCTAGAAAATGTGCCCTTTGTCACAAGTTTTCCAATTCCCATAAATATTACATGTGGGCACTATTGGCCATAAATAATTTGGTGTAATCGCAGTGTATGTCACACTGCACTATATGGCTTGGCCCTAAAAGAGTCAAAATCATCAGTTACTAGAAAACGCATTCAAAGACAATACGTTTTGAAAAGTTACACTAAAGTTTTTAAAAGGCTTTCTGATTGTTTTTTGACATAGAACAATTTAGAACTAAAAGAACCGATCAAATATAATATTCAGCTACTAATGGCTCAAATCATCAAAATACTGATGTAGGCCCTTTTAGAATCATACCATATATACAGTAAAACCGGTAAAGTTGGCCACTTTTGTCAGGAACGGAATTAGCGCTATATTATTTAATGTAGGGAGACATTTGTAACTTGACCACCTAAATTGACCACCTGTCTATGTTGACCACTTATGTACGCCAAATTTGGATGGTAGTATTATAAAAATCTTTTGTAAATTGACCGCCTATTTATTACGATATTTATTTGTTTATCTATTTTTGCAAAGATTAAAAAAACTTACATAACTTCTTCAGGATATTCCTTATGCTATAATGTTAGACCCGTATTTCTCTGGATGGATGAAACATCAATATAAAGTGTGCCTAAACCTTTTTGTAAGTTAACCTTACGGGAAAACAACTATGAGCACTCTTTTATTCTTTAAATAAAAATTCTTCTTTTTTTCTTCTATCTGATGTAGCCATTTTGAAAAATTATGTATTTACAGGAAATCTTTACTATGATATAAGTACCTTACATAATTAATAAGATATTTATCTTTATTTTAAGAAGGTTCCTTGCTTTTAAAGTTGTATAGGGCACATTGTAAGACATTCAGGTTAAATGATTCTAGTGATATTTTAGATAATTTAAAAAAATAGCTAATTACTATTGTAAAGTAAAATTAATACATGAAGCTATATTTTAATTGGTTACAAATGAATAAACGCATAGTGTAAGAAATGACAAAAAAAAAAAGCTCCACCCTCTATAAGTTGACCACTAAATTGCAGAACCGCAAGTGGTCAACTTGCACAGGTTTCACTGTATATGTATATGCATAAACAATGTACCTTTTATAACGAGACTAATTATGGTGAATTACGATACATATTAGTTACCAATTAGCCTTCCTGAACACAAAATATTTAAAATGTCTTCCAAAATCACCTCAAACTAAGCCGATAAATACGATCATATTCAGTCACAAAAGTAATTACGTGTTAAAAATTTATTGCTGGCCATATTGTAATATCAATTTGAATTCTGAGACGATAGTACAGAACAAGCCATAAAGTTGTAAAACATATGACTACCTGAAAAGACATACCATTATTCTTCATCAACCTTTATTGCAGCTTTCTTTTCAAAAACTTTCTAATAAGACACCGAGTTTGACTCGAAAACCATTTTCTCGGTGCTGGTCGTAAAATTTAATGAATTTAGATGCGGGAAATCAAATTAGCATAATTCAGATTCAAACAAAGCTATTGATTACTCGTTTCGGAGTTTTCTCATCTGGCCACGAGAAAATTCTAATTACATAAATTTTTATTAGTATTCATAAAATGATGCTCCTTAATCCAATTAATATTTTAAGAAAATGATTTTAAGAAACTTGAAGAAGTATCATTTTCTCGTAAGGAAGTTAACCGGTTGCATTATTTACCTCTATAAGCTTGAAATACCTGTTATTATTTAAAAGATCTTATATATATATTTCTTATTTAATACCAGTTTTGAAATTAATTCCACCTAAATTTGTTAGCTTCATAGCTGATACTTTAAACTAATGTTTTTTCCTTAAACTGAACTCTTCGGTCCATTTTTTGAAGAATCAATTCAAACCTTAATCATTAGAGCAAGAACTTAAAATTATAAAAGATATTTTTCAATGCAAATTATTTTTATTTTAAATTTTAAAATAGAAATAATAATAGTATTCATAATGATTTTCATTACCTGGAAGAACGTAAACCAGGTAAGAGATTAACTTGAGCATAAAAATATTGCAATGGTAAAAATTAATCTACCTAATCATGTGCTGTTATGGCAAGTAGTTACAATTTAAGAGAGCACTCAAGTTATAATAGTATGATTTCTTTACTGCTAGTTTTATAATTTTTTTATTTATTTATTTACTAACATATTTAGCTATCGTCTTCGTCGATGGAATATTCTACTTATCCATTAACAAAAGAAATGTAACTTTAAAAGAATCGTACATTATTTATGGAAAAATTTAATCGTCTTAATAATTTTAATCCCTGCCCCCCTCCCCGCCTTTCAAGTTTTTACGAGACCCTTTTACCAGCTCAGACTGCTGACCATGCTTCTAAGTTCATCTATAAAAGTCATAGAAAAAGCAGTGTTTAAAACATAAAACTTGCATGTTCGGAAATGCATCTTTATTTTGATGAGCAAAAATGAGTCACCACTCACCAAAATGCAGGAACATCGGCAAAGCAGATGTAATTAATAATATTTTCTTGCTGGTGATTTTTTTTCCTGTATTGGCAATAGTTTATCAGCGGGGTTCATTGACTTCAAGTGTAATATTTTGACTGGCAACACATGCTCCTTATAATTGATAAGTGCGTCAATCTCGGAAAACTCTCGCCAACTTGAGGCCCTACATCCGTTAAATTATCGTTATGGCATTAATTTGTAAATTTACTTGATAAACCAATAGAAAAGTATTTTGCTTACATAAAGAAATTTATTAGCAGACAATTGTAAAGATATCTGAAATCTCAAAACGAATAAAAACACTAAAGTGGAACTGGAAAGTGTTTAATTTCAAATTTTAGACTCGCATTTATAATACTTTATTGCAACCTATCGCAATAAAAATGTAAACTTCAATATTCTCTAAATTTCCATATTTTTTGAGAATTTGTATTTCAATCCAGAAGTGAAAAAAAAATATTTATCGGTTAATTCAAAATTTTGTACTTATGTTTTCTCATATAATAAACAACGTTTTCACTAGATAATTACAAAATAATGTTCTTTTGATTACATATGTTTACTTCTGTATTAATTATTCAAGAAGAACAAATTATAAAAAAGTAATAATTTAAAAAATAACTTCATGTCTTGTTATGAACTAATGTGCAACTTGGAAAATAAATGTGTTAGCAAATTTTATAGTTTTCTGAACCAAAATTAACGACTATCGAAGGGGTTCGCAAGGGGGCATAAAGATTTGGAATCATTGTCATAGACATAAAAGGGGTTATCATTTTTAACCCCTAAACCTACAACTAAGGGCATAGTGCGTGTACGGTGTAAGGCCAAACGTAAATATTACGGGCATAGCCCGTGTACGATGATCGGGCAACCACTCCCGAATGGCTCGAAGGCTGCGCAAACTGGTTTTACGTTTCCGGCCCAAAATTCTCCCCCCACCCCCCAAGGTTAAGGTTTTACAGGATAAGCCCAGAAAATTGGCCCATACCTGTGCGTTTTTTTATTTCTGAAGCCCGTCTGAGATCCGTATACACTTTGTTTGTATAATATTTTTTCTCTATGTAACTTATACCCCCTCCCCGCGTTCCCTAGTCATCCCCTCATCCTGAAATTGCAAAAAATAACGTACACTGTAGTAGTTTTTCAGGAAAAAAACTCGTGCTTTAAGGGGTTAAAACCATTTCTGTGAAGAAATTCGAAGCTATAATTTTTTACTTCAAAGGAACCCAAAAGACACGATTTTATTTCCCAAACTATGCAGGATGTTTTTTTTCAAACTAAACAAATAAAACAAGACACATCAGAACTATCTAATTAAGCATTATATTTTACGATTTAGCATCATATATTACTAAATTTCAAATTATTATTAAAAACGTCAATTTTGTATTTAAGAGAGCTTACTGGAACAACTTCAGAAAACAGGACATAAAAATTAAAGCTGTGTTTTGCTTTTCAAAACGCGACTACCCAAGATTGGGTGCAGAAATTTTGAATGCAAATTATCAGCCGTGCCAGCCCTTATTGGATATTCTAGATTGCAGTTACCTATTGTTAGTTTCCACTCATGCAGTATTTAAAACTGTTTAATTGCATTTTACCATGCAGATTAAAATTTTGCTACGCAAGCAATCTTGAATTTTATATTCAGTTGTGTTAATTAGGCTTTACAATTGAATGCTAAAACTGTACATAGTAATGTGCAGTTGCAAGTTTATTTTCCTATTTTAGCAAATGTATCGGTTTTCTCGAAAATATGCAATGGAAAGATAAGCGATTGACAAATTAATGCAGCAACTTCCTTGCATTAAAAAACAAAATAAATGCTATTAATCTCAAAGCAAACAAATGTAAAAATATTTCTAATAAACGGTCAGACACGTGTTCTCCCGTAATTTTATTTGCTTTTAATTATTTATTTTTATTTTAATTATTAATTTATTTCAGTATTTGTTTTTCTTTTTATACAATGATTGGTTTTCCTTTTTAATTTTTGCTTTACATATATTTATTTTTCTTTAGTTTTTATTTTTCACCAATCTCAAAAGAGAAAACTTTAGGTCTAAAAAATAGACAAATTGGAATGCCTTCATATTAACTACGTACCTTACTGTTAGTGGTAATTATTTTCAGGTCATTGTAAATATTCATATTAGAATTTGAAGTAGGGTGTCGTAGTGGAAAGGCGCTGGCCTCGTATGCCCAAGTACCAGGTTCGAATCCGTCCAAGTCGGTGGATTTCCAAGATGCAGAAAATCAACCGCGTCCGTGTCTTATGATTATGCGGAATGCTAAAGATTCCTTGAGTGTGTATCTGGCTTGGGTACAGTCGGCTAAATTAAATTTCTAGTGCAGTTTCGCATCGTTATAGTCTAAGTGCCGCCGTCTAGGGAGAAACTACGTCAAAATTTTCAAGTGGTAATGGCTTTCGCAAATTGTGGTGCCACATGAAATAATGGTTTTCAGCCCCTTTGGAATGCAATGGATCTGCAAACGGTAAGGAACCAATAAGCAGACCTATTACAAACAAACAGTATCGCGCGTTCTCGTCGGTTTGAATTACCGCTGAGGGACCAACCTAGGTGAGGATCTCTCATCTAGAGCTGGTTCAAAATCATGAAGCCCCTCTGAGCCAAGTGTACTTCATTCTAGCGGAGCTCATTAATAATCAGCAATAGCTTCCTTAACTCATGGTCTCCCTGCAACGGGGGCTTGAATTTCCAAGTGGCCTTAGCAACAACAACAATTATGTAAAATAAAAAAAAAAATATTTAAGTGTTTACAACTACCCCAGAGTACGAAATATATGGGTAATTGTAAACGCTTAACTTGCACATGAAAAATAACAGGGAGGATTAAATTCATAACTAAATATTTTTAGCAGAATTCCAAGTGACAAATAAAAATAGTTGAAACCGCTTACATCGCTTTTGTAGATGAGCTGGGGAGGAAAATGTAAGATCACTAAATTTTGTTAAACAACTCTTATCACTGTGCCATTTTCAAACAATAGTGATGCCTCCACAGTTGTTTCGAAACTAACGAAACTGTTTTGATGCCTTACCTATGCTGCTAGTTTATCACTCACAGTTTTCAAAACCACCACAAGTATAGCTATGAAGCTTGTTTACAATTACCCCATATTTACAATTACCCCAACTGACCCTATATGACATGGGGAAAAGCAATTCGAATTCTTACAACCAAGTAAGAGCTGCTGGCTTCATCTTTAATGCAATTATCCAATCCAAACTCTGCAGTGGAATGGGAAACTCTGCACCATACTGTTAAACGCGATAAAACACGTTTTGAACACGTGATTGACGCATATCGAATGTTATCCAGCAAATTCTATGATCAAACAAAGTTTTTTTTTTTCTTCTTTACTTACCTGGTGGTAAAATTCTGAACTAATATTTTATGGTTGCATATTCCCACCCCCCTCCCCCAAGATCAATATAACATATGTAAGAAGTTTTACGCAGGTCTGAAGAGAACAACTTTAAGTAAAATCACCCTGTATTTATTTTACTTGAATATGTTGAAATGGATTAAAAATATTATCTGTAAGTAAATAAATATGGTCATTTTCAAATTAACTCCTTCGTCACGTGAGAAAAGTTGACAGAAGATATTACTATGTGCTCAAGATAGAATGCACAGAAGAAAAAATAAACTTTTGGAATACCTTTATGTTTAAAAACATCAATGTTGTTTAGTCTGAGTATTACTGTTATTTACTCGTAACTTTCAAGCATAGGTACTTCGTCGTCGTTTTTGCGTATTCAAGTCAAAAATTTACATAGTTTTCGATATTTAGTTGACGATCGCTTATTGTAAAATATCTTGTTTTAGTAAGTGCGAAAATAGTTTTGAACATAATTGGTTTCGGGCTTTTAGAATAAACCAACACTTTGTTTTATTATTTTTATTAATTAGAAGCCCAACGTAATCAAGCGATATATTTTAACAAAATGTTCACTATTAAAACGTTTATTTCATGTAGTGTACGTAATGGGTTCATCACTTGTAAAATTTTCGTTTTTTAAATTCCATCAACGACTTTGTGTACTTTTAAATGAATAAAAAGTGAGAATGTTAAACATTTTCAAAGCCATTTTATCAAATTTGGAGTTTTTCTTTAAAGTTTAAAGCATAAACGAAACGCTTAATTGAATTTAACAACGGTTTAAAATAACTAAACGCACAGGGGTAAATTTCATCATACTCCGGAGTACCTTTTGGTGATACTTTTACAAGAATCAATTTGGTTTAATCAACTAACAAATAAACATATTGACAGATGACAATCTTTGCTTAATTACTGCGAGGTCAACGTGATAATAATATAGCAAAGCTAGTGCAATAACAAACTTGTAGTTATATTGCATCATTGTACAAGCTCAATTAGTATGGGTAAGTAAACGGAGATTGAGCCCGATTGGAATTATTATAAAAGCTCTGGATAAGGGAAGGGAAGAATCCCCTTCCTAATGCCTCAATTTATTTGATGAAGAGAATCATTTGAATAAATACTAAAACCGATTGAATAAATGTTTCTACCAATTAGGAACCAATCTTGAGCAAACTATCTTGCACTTAATTATACGGCAGATATATTGCTATTAATTGCATTAAATTCGTGGAAATGAAATTAATTTGATGATGAACATTTGAAAAAGATTAGAAACCTAATTACATATGCAATAACAACGAATATTTTACAAATCGTCATTATTTTTAAATTGGAATCTTCATTTTTACGTAACATTTAAGCCAGTTTGTCCTATTTAAGTTTTCTACAACTGTTTTCAAGAACAAAACTAAGAAAGTGAAATAAAATGAATAATTAATTTGAAATGAATACAAGTTTTTGACCTTTAAAATGTATATCTTTCAATTTTCAATGCGCTACATTTGGAAAAAAGCTACATGTTTAAATATTATAAGAAAATTATATAATGCAGTTTTCCGAACAAACCTATAGCATTTTGTTTATAAAATTTCAAAGGCGGTGGAGTATTTTTAGCATGTGAATATTTACAAAAACGGTCCACTTTTTTTTTTGAAACTATCAAAATACAAACTTTTAAATTCACCATGAAAATTTTTAAAAAATAAAATTACATATAAATAGGCAGAGAACAAAACAGTTAAGAAACATTTCCTCCTCTGTTTTTCGACCGTTTTTTTTTAGTAGCTATTGACGAGTTTTAGTGATATCAATTTTTAAAAAAATCAAGTTTATTATTAGATGATTATTTCCCCTCTTATTTTGTTAGGCAAGCCTCATTTATAATTTTAATGTTATATTGTTATCGATAGCAGATGGCAACATGTGTTCGTTGAGTAAATTATTAGGTGATAAATATAAAACTCATTGTTAAAAATAGTTTGTTGCCAAAAAAAACGGTGATATTAAAAGCAATTATAATAAGAGTTTGAGTGAAGGGTTCTCTGAAAAAATGGAATGAAAAATGTACATGGAAGCAAACATTTTAAGTTTTATTCAAATGCCACATAACTCAGTACGACATCGGCAACAGTACAAGCGGCTACATTTATGAGTTCAATTGGCCCTGCGGCGACAATCATTTAAAATATGTTTGCTTTTAGTGAAGATGATTAAAATGAACTGACGTTTTAATCCCCAAATTTAATGAATAATACTTATATAATTATATAAAAAGCATAATTTTTTAATCGCTAAATGTAATTATTACGGTCGAATTTCGACTTTTGGGCGGGCTCTAATAATAATAATAAGCAGAATTACTTTTTATAAAACTATAAATACGAAGTAAAGTAACACACATGTATTTACAGTCAGCTGAAATATTAAAATTTTAGATTGGGTCCAAACTTTTTCTTTTGTCGAATTTAGATCCTTTTTTTTTTACTTTCATGAAAATAGCAACACTAAGTCTAATATACATGTGTGTGCTTATATTAACAATATAGCATAAGTGCATATAGAATGCAATATATATGTGTGTGTGTGTGCGTGTGTGGAGAGAGAGAGAAATAGAGAGAGAGAGATAGAAAAATGAAATACTTTGTCAGTTTCCGAATTAGAAAGCACAAATAAGTAATAACTCATATATTATGCAGTCATGCATGTGTGAACATAATGTTGTCTAGCACACATTTTATTGCTTGAAGAGCCGTTATGAAAAGGCAAGTGCACAAATGAAAATTGAGTTTATCAAAGACTCAATTTAATAATTTGATAATATTCTTCCTCAGTACAAACTATTTATAAAAGTGAAAGTTCAATCTCAGTAAAAATAGAACTTGCGAATTTCCCGTCCAAAAATATATTTCTTATGAAGCTTGTGTGAATGATGTGTCAAAGATAACAGCGCCATGAGCCATTTTCTAAAATACTCTATTTCGAAAAGTGAATATGTGGAAAACGCCTAGCGTGACTGTCCAAAGTAATGCTAAGAATAAGCAGAGAATTATTTGTGTAGGTAAAATTGAATTTTGATTGAATATTTTTATTCACTGATAAAATGATTTTGGCATAACAATAACAAGGAAATCATAATGCTTTTCAATAACGTGTATTGGAAATTGTTCCATATCATTTCTACTTGAGGCATGAGAAAAACTGAAGCAGGTTAAAAATGAAAATCATCAAAGTAAATGATAAAGTAGTAAAAAATTTCCTAATCTGTATGTAGCCTACCTTTTTTTGCATTAAAGAGTGGCAAAATAAAAAGAATCCCAATTGAGAGGGATTTAGTAGCTGCGTTACTATAAATAATACATACAACTAGTGAGAGGATTTTTTGTCTATACATACATTTTCTATTTATGTTTTTACTTATTCATCCATTCATTATTTTTATTGAATACTTCATTTTATTTAGTTGGTTTCATATAAAAAATATATAAACAAACTATGTACTATTTTTTTAACATCTAACCCGGAAGATATTAAATAAATCAGTCGTCTCCCAATTTAAAAAGCTACTGAGCAACCGTGTGTTTTCAAACTCTACTACGAGCTACTGATCCCCCCCCCCCTCACACATACTCAAAAAAGAGCGAAAGAGAAGACTATTAAGATTCAAAAGAAAAAAAATGAGAAAAAAATCGTGCATTCTCAGTTGTCTTTATATGCCAAAAACCTAAATGGGCTACTTATTGACCCACTTTTCATAAGCTTCATGACTATTTGACTATGACTCGATTATATCATTTAGTTTCATTGGTGAAATTGGAAAGTCAACTACCAATCGTTGCTATTGTAAGGGCAGATTAACCTCTTGAACGTGACCGGGATCTATAAAATAGTCCCCGCGCGCTACTAGTAGCTTGCGATCGACAGTTTGGCAACCACTGAAATAGACGATAAAATCAACGTTAGGAAAGCATAAACAAAATAAAACTATTGCGTTCACGTGTTTAGGAGTTGAAAATCTTCTGCAATTTCCGTGCTTTAATGGCAATAATTTCATCTCCCCCAACACGCAAAATGAACGTTTTTACTTCTGACACAAGCTTTTATGTATTAGTAAAAAAGATCAGAAGTTTTACTTAGTGTTAGGAGTTTAGTGTTAAAAGTTAAGTAAGCAAATATATAAAAAGTGCTAGAATAATTTGCTAATCCAAAAGCATTTGTCATTTCTATTTTCTGTAAATTCTGAAGAATGAGAAGCACGGTGTAACTTTTTATCATAAACACTGTTTCTGTTTATTTTTTGTGTGTCATGTGACAAAAAATAAGAATCTGAAAACGCAAAGGAATCAATAACTTATTTAAACAAAACAGGCTTGAGTATGTTACATATGGAAATAAACATAGCTGCAATTGCACAATATTCAGGATTTCAGAGAGCCCAAATACAAAGTACCTCTCTTGTTAAGATGCTTGTTCCATTGGAGTTAAGATTTTTGTTGGAGAAGATCCACGAAGAATATATATACAGCTTGTCGACCCGCGCACAACTATATCGTAGATAAACAGTGTTTTCTTTAATGGATCAAACACGTGATTATTGCGAGATAACAGTTCTGGAATGCAAGAAAGGTGGTCCAAAGCACGCCAACGGAAACTGCGAAGCATTTTCTGTAGCTAGGGAAGCATGTGGAGGGCCATACGTTGTTATAAAGAAAGATTAAATGTCGAGACAATTTTACTAGACGCTTGTTTTTATTGACTATTCCTAGCATCGTGGCAGAGTTCAGTGTTGATTGTGACTCCGACAAACATCGACTACCGGAGGCTCCATCCGAGAAGATGAATCCTTATTTGTTTTCGGTAATGACAGGTTTCTTCATTCAACTCATCCTATTTCTAGCAAATAGTGACATTCTCCTACATAAATAATGGAAAAAAATTCCCATTCGACGTTCTTTGCTTTCTTCGCAATAATGCCGAACCGCAAAGGCTCCATTGGACACCACCCATTTTTGCCATTCCGAAACTTATCAGTACTGAACATAGTGCTTTTTTTTTGACGCATACTTCCCCTACACTCAACTTACATTCGATTAAAAATGTCATTTGCCGCCCCATATTCTTTGTTCTAACAGTTAATAACGCCCCGCTATATTTTCTTATAATAAACCCCTCGTACTCGAAAAAACTGCTTTGTACGAAAAAAACGTTTTTGATACAAATTTCAATTATGAGCAATTTCTTCATATCCCGTTACCAACTGTGCCATCTTGTGGCCCCAACATAAATCTCCTAATTATGAAAATAGGCTTTTAAAGAAGAATGTATTACACAAAAATTCATATTTTAAAAATTACATATTAATCGTCTGTAAAATTTACAATAAGTAGTATAATGGTATTAAAATAAGTTTTTTTTTAAGTAAAGCTATAATTACTCTTGTTCTACGTAAGTTAATGCACATGCGCGATAGGCTCAACAGCTACTTATTCTTTAAGAGGGCATAAGCCCTATTTGCAAATGTTTTTGGTCTAACAATCAGACAAAAAATAATGCATGCATTTAATTCCAATTATGATTAGAAATGAAATTTGAAAGTACATCCTCCTTGTGATCAACCAGTAATTTAAAATTTAAAAAAAACTAATTTTTTTCAATTATTAAAGTTTCTTTCGACTGTCTCAATTATACCTCTTTTCAAAAGCGTTTTTTTTTTTTCTGAATAATATTTCCCAAACATTCTAGAATAACAGTTTGCATGAATATCTAAAATTTAGTTAAATTTTAATACTCTTTTTCTCGTTGAAAAGGACAAAAACTCCAAAATTCAAATTGAACAATTAACTAAAAACAAACTACGAGCTTCAGAGTCGAATCCATGCTAATTTTTATTAAACATATCCGTAGAATGCACATGCTAAGTTTCAAAGCTGTATATTTAGCCGAAAAAAAAAAGGCTTTACGGATTTTACTACACGTAAATGGTTAAAAATACAAAGAATGGAGAAAAAGCAGAGTAGAAGGCGTTTTAAAGATTTTAAATGCAGAATGAAAACAGCTTAAGTCATTCACAAAAACCGAAATATCTCAGAGTTTTGCTTATATACGTTTTAAATTTCGCATGATACTTTAAAACAGTTTTTATCAATCGAAATACGTAGTAAAAAAGTTTTCGACATTTTGAACAATGTTGAGGTAGTGCCCCTTAAAGAAAAATATTTTAAAATATTGTGTGCAAATTTGTAGACGCTAAGAAAGTGAAACCTCATTTTTATGTTTATAGATCGTGATTGAAACTCTAGAATAGAACTGAGTGTTAAGAGACAAACTTCCGAATAAGATTTGTTTATTCCATTTAATACACGCGTTTTTTCATTTAAATTAAATATTAAGCATTGATTTAGTGTAAAATATTGTTTAAAAATATATATGAATCGAAATAAAAGTCATTTCTAATTATTTCCGATGAAAGAAAAACAATACATAACCATTCGAAAGTCCGTTTGTAGACACTTTGTTTTTCGACACCTAAAATAATTTAATTCCTCATGTATACGAAAGCATGTATTTAAAAAAACGAAGCATGCTTTTACATATAAGTTATATCTTTGTCCTCACTTAAAGATTTCACTGACACGCAAAAAATCAAAATTAATTATGAAAAAATAATATATCAAATGCTAAAACTTAGAGATTAATTTATATCACGTTGAGAAAAATTATTTTAGTAATAGAACGTTTTGATCTGATTTTTAAAAACTTTTGTAAGAAATTGAAAAATGCATGTGTTTTAAATAAAGAGGCAAAGTTCCGATATTTATCTGCAGAATAAAGGAAAAAACTTTTTATTTATTTATTTTTAACGAAATTTGTTTATTTTAGTGAATAAAATGTAATAGTCTTATAAATAGCATAGTTTCATGGTAAAGAAAGTAAAAGTTCTTCTCGGATATGTTTAATGGAACGAACAGCAAAATAATAACTAAAGAAATTATTTTTCCGAAAATAATAAATTTTTCAAATATATAGTACGATTGTACTATTTATTTGAATAATATAGAATAAAAGCAGAAATTAAAAATAGCTCTGTTAGTGTAAGAAAGCAAAAATGTAAAAGAAACACGTCAAATGTTGAAAACATGCCTAGTATATTACAGATGCTTGACATATTTTTGCATCTCAAATACTTAATTACAATATGATTATCGTATTTCATAAAATGTAATATTTCAACGAACATCTTTTTTATAATGCAATACATATTTATATAATGAGCGTAAATAAAATTTAAAACATGATATTAAAACAAGTTGTGCTTTTCGTCAAATTATTATCCTAAATCGTTTACTGCAACTCATTGCTACAACTTTGTTTTAAGTTTTCTTAAATCAACTATGGGAAATTATTAATTTGAATTTTTTACAACGATAATTAAAGTAAAATAAATTTGATATAATGTTATGAGATAACAGTTTGCATTCGATTACGCTCTTTCTAAAAATCAATGCTTTATTTTTTAAAAATGTCGTAAAAATTATTATTTATACTTAATTAATTATAAATTTCTTTACATAATTCTTATAATAAAAACTTTATAACTAAAAGCGTACAAACAGCCGGAATTATTAAAAACGCAAAGTTATTGAAATTTATAGTGAATTCGAAATAAATTTCACTGTAATACCGGAAAAATAAAACAATAATTTAAAGGAAGAAAATTTTTCACATTTACCAATTAATGTTCCTTGTGTTGAAATACAGGTTTTGTCTAATTTCAACCTTAGAAGTAAACAAGTATTTTGTAGTATTTTAATGATAAAATAATAATAATGTATGATATACAGATGCGCATGAGATTACGGGCTATGATTTTTTTTTTTTTAACTCTAACATTAAATGTTGTAAAAGAAGAAAAAATCTCACTTACCTAAATTTCAAAAAAATCAGGAACACAGCTTTCTTTAAATTAATAATTTCAACGCTTTGAATATGAGCACATCGTTAACTGCAACCTCATGGCACCTGTTACCAGTTGCGATGCTCAAAATAAAGAGTATAAAGCCATCCAATTTCTTCTCCATTTCTCCGTAGCTGTTGGGAGAAAGTCGATCTGCTAGAAGCGGAGCTAACTCTGCTTCTGACAGCGCTTTGTGAAACGCGCTTCCGGCTAAGGCATGAAAGGGGTTGTGGGAAATGGGAAGTTGTGATCCGGGCTTTCTCTGGAAGAGGTCGGATCTAACTCGCGATTGGCGGGAAAACTTGCGTAACGGGTTTCCACTCTGCTCTGAACAATTTTTGGTGATATATTTATTTTCCTTTTCCAAATGTGGGGTGTTTCTTTTCCTGCTATGTTATCCGTTGAATTTGTATGGAATTGCAGCTAGTACGAAAACAAGAATGGCTACAATTCAGTATTTCATCTTTTCTCGTTTTGTAAAACTAAGTCTGCACATTTTTTTTATAACAATTGAAGTAAAAGCACACGCCGTTATAAACAATGCAAAGAAGATACATTTTACTTTATGAATTTTTTTTATATTGTTTTTATTTGTAATAGGAAGAAAGAAGCTCATAATATAATAATTATGCCGTAAAATTAGATGAAAACAAATTGACTACATAGCTTGACTTATAACTTTCATCCAAAACAATTCATAATATTGTTAAATACATACAAATATACTAATTTTCGCTTTTAGACTATATTTCTTTTGCTCTCAGCAAGAGATGTTCTACGTATATGTAATGCATCAACTTTCCTCAGCTTTTTGTCAATAATAGTTGACTGAGAATTTTTCAGAATATCCATTGATGTGCTGTATAGTTTTATACTGATAATATATGCATAATTTATTAACCCAACAACTATAGATTTTTTTATCATGATTTATTTATTTGTATAGTACATTATTCCGATAAATATGAATATCAGTAAAGTAAACTATTACCATCCTTTATTTAAAATTTCCATGCAGAACAGGGGATGGGATTGATGATCATTTTTTTTTTCTTTTAGCCTCAGATACATTTTCCAAATCTGAAATGGTTTGAACAGTTTCTGTAGGGGGGGGGGGGTCCTGGTCGGTTTAGATGGAAAAATTCTTTAACCTTATTTTCTTATTGCTCGGAAATTTGTCTGAATCCTGCTAGGTCGTCGTTTAGTAAATTATCGTAAGATTACGTATCCAATTGTAAATTTTCAGACCCGATTTTTTATTCGTCATTAACCAATTTATTATGGGTTTTGGTTTCGTTTTACTCCAGATCACTTTTATAAAGAGTTTTTTTTTTAACCGACTTCACAAAGGAAGGAGGTTATACATTCATATTGTATGTATGTCGTATTTTTTGTTTTTTTGTTTGTTTGTCCACTCGTAACTTCTTACCGGATGAACCGATTTTCATGAATTTTTTTTAATCGATTGAGGTTGGTTTCACATAGGTCCCATACCTTGGTTGACCATATTCGATAATTAGAAAAAAAAGTTATGGGTTGAAATGTGGTAATTTTTTTACTTTTTCATCCATAACTTTTGACTAAATGAACCGATTTTGATTATTTTTTCTTTCATCGATAGAGGGTCGTCTAACTCAAATATCGCACATCAGTTTGACTACATCTGTTTTTTAGAAAAAACTTTATGGGTGAAAAATAAGTATTTTTTCATTTTAATTGGAAAGGCTAGGCACAATTTTTCTTTGTTGGGAAAGTTGTTAATAAAAATGAAACTCATTGTTAAAAAAGAGTTTGTTGCCATTAAGATGTAATATAAAAGCAATTATAACAAGAAATAGACTAAAGGCTTCTCTGAAGAAGAAATTAAATCCAATCAGTTTGCTTGCTCTAGTGACCCTTTAAAATCGATTTTAAAACGAAATTTATCTTACAAACGGTTAGTTTTTAGTGTCATTTCCTCAAAGGTTTCCCCTTTGATATGTATGTTTTAAAAATAGAGAATTTATATTAAAATGTATTTACACTAAAAAGATTAAAATAAAATAATTTTTGAAAAAAAAATAGAACCGACTTCAAACTATAAATTGCACTAAAAGTAAAAAATAATAATATTCTTTAAACAACTTCGATAGGACTTTTAAACATAATTTTTGAAGTCGGTGTAAAATTATGATGGATTTTGATGTATGATTCTTTTTGTAACTATGAACCAATTACAAATATAAATAGCGTAGAGTTTGAAACAGTTTCAGTGTAAAATAAAGCATGGTGTAATTATAATTAGACTGTCATAATTTTGCACCGAGTTCAAAAATTGTGTTTAAAAGTCGTATCGAAGTTGTTTAAAGAATAATATTATTTTTTACTTTTTAGTGCCATTTATAGTTTGAAGTCGGTTCTTTTTTTTTTTTTTTTTTTTTTTCAAAAATTATTTTATTTAAGCATTCAAAACATTTGAATAATGAAACTATCAAAGGGTAAGGACGAAACATAAGAAAAATAAAAAATCTTCATACACATCAAATTACAATAAAAGTAATAAAGTAGCAGCTTGTTCAGTTTCTATTTCAAGTTTAATTTTTTTCTTAAAATTCTACAGAAAATTATTTAATTATATCAATGTTCAAAGTTATTTTCGTATTTTTTCTTTTTTGATTTTTAAAATAATTTATTCTCCAAATCCATTTTTTTTCTTTTTTTTTCCACGCGCTTATGTATAATCGATAATATCGACATTTTATTTCTGTACCGATTGTTATAAAATAAGATAATATTCTGTGTGTGTATGTTCTCGTCTGTGCTAGGGGATTAAAAAACTCTTTATTTTTATTCTCCAATGATTCGTAGTTAAAAAAATATTCTTATTACTATGTCTTGGTGAATATGTAAAGACATCGAATGTTCGCTAAAGCAGTTATTTGTGCATCCTCAATTACTTCTTTACGTTTAGCCTACTATGCCATCGTTTTAATCATAGCCCCCTTAACTAGATGCCTAGCGATTTGCGGGGATTTTAGTTACCTTTTCCCCCACCAGGAACGCTACTTATCTGCTATAACAAACCGCGCTCTTTACATTAGTTTGAAGGGTAGAAGATTGGTTTCACTTGCTATTTCTTCTTTTTTCCCTTATAATTTGATTCTTTTGAATAAAAACGGTTCTTTTCAGGACCAATACAACGAAATGAAAGATGGTTTACTGTGTTGTTCTATTTTTCACAACAAATTCAGTAAATGAAAAAATTAGTTTCAATCGGACATTAATTTGCGTGAAAAATGGATCTCCGCTATATCAAGACAAGGGAATTATTATTATTACTATGTGTGTGTCTTTCATAACGTCTATTTGGCAAAAATAAAAATAAATAAATTAATTAAAAATAATATCGTCCAAAGCTAATTTTATATAAATGTACATTGTTTATTATGTTGTCCAATCTTTACTGTAGCTTGTCCTTGGAATACGAATGATTATATATTATGATGCATTTTATATTATGCAAATATTAATTAAATTGAGCTTATCGATTTTTTTATTAAAAAAATTTAACAGTTATACGAAGGCATATATGGATCAATAAGAAATAATTAAATTAGTAAGGAAAGAAATTCAAATTATTATTTATGCATAGAATCGAATTCTAACCATATTTCAAGAACATATTCCATATATGAATGAATTAATGAGAATAATTTGGAAGTAATATTTGTCCTATTATTCATGCTTAAAATATGCCTTCAGTACGATGCATTATAAATTGCAATTATTCACATATTTCAACATTTTTATTGTATGTATGTATATTTTTTATTTATTTATTTATAATTTTATTTATTGATACCAAAAGGACTAGTTTCTATTTCGGGGGGGGGGGGAGGTAGATCATATTCTATGATAAGATTAAATTTGATTCTATAAGAGTAAAAACTTGATTTTTATGCAAATTTTTTATAACTCGGGCTAAATGAAGAGTTTGGTTCCAAGTTCCCAAATTTAACGTCCTCATCGATCTGCTCGTTTTTTGAAGCAATGATTTCTTGGAAAATATAAAACATAGTACAAAAATATATCTGCTACTTCAAGTACACTTAAAAGCTTTTCAAAACTTTGAAAATCTTTTCAGAGTCTTTGCAAAACTCTTGACTTTTAAAATTCAGAGAAAAGATTTAATTTTCAAGATCACTATAAGTAAATTATAATAATAATAATAATAGATTCTTTTTTTTCTAAAACATATGAGTCCATATAAGTATCTACTCAAATATGTATCACATGTATAGCTTTGCTGTTAATCGATCATGGAAGTTTTACATTACATCTTCTCAAAAATTTTCAAAATGCTCCAAATAAGTCTTTAATTATTTTATCTATAGCATTGTTCTCAAACAAATATTAAAATTAAAAGTTTTTAATCAAGAACTGGATTTTTGTTTGTTTTCTTACAACAGTAAAAATGCTCAATTGAAATTAAATGAATTATATTCTTTATGTATGAATTGCATAAATAATTATTATATTTTTTTCTTCACTGCATTTCTATCTATTTATTTATTTTGTAAAAAACATTTTATAATGTACTAGTTTAAATGTTATGATCAACTACCTAATTCAGTTGCAATAGAACCTTCGATTGTAACAAAATTAAAATTTCATAAGTTCGATTTCGATTTAAGATATAAAAGTAGAAAGTATTTAAAGTAGTATTTCGTAATCGAAATTTGATGCATTGTCTGTGGTATAGATTGGTACGCAAGTGTTCTCGGCTTTTGCAACTCTTCTTATAGAAAAATGCCAAAAAACTATTTTTTAATTGAAATGCTTAAAATTTCTTCTTTCAACACATCTTTATATATTATATATATTCCATTTAACTCGAAAATAATAATAATAATAATTATATTAAAAATAAGTGATGACATGCAATTATAATTTTAACTACATTAAAAAAATACAGAAACAATGTTTTATTTTCCTGCACAGC
Source organism: Octonoba sinensis (assembly GCA_038502835.1). Classification (NCBI taxonomy): domain Eukaryota; kingdom Metazoa; phylum Arthropoda; class Arachnida; order Araneae; family Uloboridae; genus Octonoba; species Octonoba sinensis. The sequence continues at coordinate 43,353,903 of CM076602.1, read as the reverse complement.
ACGTTTGCAAATTTTTAAAAAATAATTGTTTCTTAAGCGAAGTTTCATTTTACAGACTAAAATAATTAAATCATTATTTTAACGAAAAATCTGTTCATTTGTGTAACAAAATTTTTCTTTTAAAATACCTACAATTAGGGGAAAACCACTTTAATAAAATAAAAGTTTTAAGTTGATGCTCCGTTAAAATGTTCCTTGAATAACCAGATATCAAAAATAAATAATATCACTTAATTTCCTACTGTTTTACTGCACCATAAAGTAAGAGCGAAAAAATAATGTAATAAATGAGTCATATTATTAAATATTTATAAAAAAAATTCAAATGATTTTTTTAAAAGAACAATTTTTACCGCTTTTTATCGCAGTTTACCAAGTGTTAGCAAGTAAAACATCGTTTTCCAATAGCAAATAAGTAGTGCCCTCTAGCGGCGTTTTTGTTGTCAATGGGAGAAAATCGTTGCCGGTAGGGTAATGGGTTTCGCTCCATTTCGGAAGGCATCTAGTTAAGGGGGCTATGTTTTAATAGATTTACCGGGCCTTTATCAACCATTTCTAAACTCTCATTTTACACAAATTTGGTTCTAATTATAATAAAACTTTCAGTCACATTAACTTGTTCTACTTACCGTGTATTAGGAAAATCCAATGCAATTGAAAGTTCCACTATAATTAGTAACAAATTAGAAAAATTGAAGCTTCGAAACAGTCAAAATGACTGGTCTGGTAAATCTAGGGTTAAATCTGCTAAAAAAGTAAAATCTTTGGTTTACGTCTAAATTTTTAAATAGAGATTTTCTGAATAATAATGTTATCGCGTTGTGAAACCTTCCTTATGCTTCTATAACCTTCGTTAATATTTCTATAACTTGCGTTAGTAATTCTACAGCCTTCGTAAATATTCATATATTTGCTGTAAATTTTATTTACCGAATTTATGAAGAATAATTATTTTTTCTGTTTAAATATGATTTAATGCATAATTCTTAGAGATTATCTTTATAATATGTTTAATCGCAAGTGTGAGTATTCGTCACATTATCTTTCTAATAAAATCCATGATGATCTTCAATAACTGATGAAAGCTGATTTAAAATTTATTTTTCGCTTAAGTGCATCTGATATTTACATGAACTCACCAGTGAATGTAAAATGAATGTCTAAGATCAGTTGTTCATAATCTGTAGTAAGTTAATTTATTTTAAATTGTGTAACTAATAAAATAGACTTTAATTCAGTTAGTTTTTATTCTAATATGCATTACAAATTATTTTTTCCTTTGTTACTCATTTCTAATACATTTGGTAAGTCAAAATTAATTACATTTTGCCACAAAAGTTTTATTGAATGGTTTTTAATAATAAAAAAAAAGTTTCAGTTTTATGTCCAATTAAAGTTTTGTATCGTATTTTTATGATTGAAATCATGGTCTTTGTTTCGAAAATTTAATGTAACAATTGTTACAATATGTTATAGTAAAAAGTTGCTAGTGGATTCGATAAACGAGGATATATCCTATTTTTATCGTTTTATTTCCCCGCCATTTGCTTATTTAATATATTTGATACTCCGGTTGGTAAAATTTTCTTGTTTATAAAATTTTAAGATTAACTTTTTTCAACCAGTGATTATAGCTTATAATGCATTTCGCCATCATGCATCCTTTATTACAAGTATTTTACGTTTTCACTATAATTAATAAAACTTTATAACGTAATGTTCATTTGAGTGGGAATAGAGTATTTTTTTATTGTTATTCTATTTTTTTCTTTCCTCCTAAAAACATTAAAGTAGAATCTTTCATTTTCTGATTCCCCAAAAAAACATTACCACAAGGGAAGAAGAAGTATATGAATCGAAACATTTCATAATTAAAATATATTTATTCTGGTACTTATTTATTTCATTTTCATTTTACTATAATGTCGTAAATATTCATAGAGAGATTACATTATTTTACCCTCTCTCGTATGTTTATTGCAGAAACAAAAATTCCTTTCGATTTCTACATACTAAACCACTTATTCAAATATGTCCTAAAACCATTTCACCCAACATTTGATGCGATTTGAAAGTTTCTGAAAAAATTTTATTTTTACTATGTGTGGAAAACAAATAATAATTTTCAGTTAAGCAGCTTAACAATACGTATTATTCAAGGACTCGTTGAAGCACATTACTAACAAAAGAACCCACTTTGGAAGCGATTAATCATGGAAACTTCCCAAATCGGATTAAATCTCTTGCATCTATTATGTTCGAAGAAAAATTATTTCGGGCATGCTTAGAAATTTCACTGAAATTTACTTTAAGTGCCAGAAGCAATTCAAATAATTTATTGTTCGATACATTGCGTCTGAAAAATAAATTGCGCTTTTGATTTTAAATATTAGCAATTTTTATTGTCCCAAAATGTGAAATGTTTTGTGAATAGCATTTTCGCTCCAAAAATGAAATTACGACAATATTGGTAACAGGATTAAAACTCTAAAATAAGAATCACAAACATTAGTTAGAGTTTCGAAGGGTTTTATTTTTTTAAGTACAACTTTTATTAGCTTTTATTGCTTCCAGTCAGGGAAATTAAACATTCTATATTTTACCAAACTGATTTATTTATATGCATGAAAATGGTATAGAAGTAAACTCAGAAACATTTTAAAAGACTGAAGTTTTTCTCACTTTTGCATTATTTTTGAGTACTCTAAAAAATGTAAAAAAAAAAAATAATAAAGTAAAAGGTCTACTGTGAAACCTAAAGGGCTATTTTAACCTGATGGGCACATCATTTTCCTTCTCATTTTTATCCTCATATTTAACTTTTTCTTTTATAATTTGCTCATGCATTTTAATTACCTACAGTGCATGTCCTACCTTGACAGGTCAGAAAAGTTTTTATTAATACAATTCAATAATAATATTTTTGAAAAAACATTTTAAGAAGTTAAAAATAACTGATTGTTAAAAAAGTTAATTTATTTCAATTACTTATACATTGTTAAACAATCCCATTTTCTAAAAGAATTCATATTTATCGAAACCAATACTTAAATGGGGGACAAAGGGACCAAAAACTCGAAAAACTGGAAGCGAAAAATCGAACAAATAAAATATTCAGGTGGAATGATAAATAATATAGTTCGTTATTTGTTTGTGCTCAGAAAAAATTATTAGTTCAAGTAACATTTTAAAGTATTCGTCACATTGTGGTAGACATTTTGTTTAATTTACCACGTTGACGGACACTTGCGTCTATAGTCGTCAAAGCGAAGTTCACTATACGGCATGACGGCAATAGCCGTCCAAAACGAAACCGTCGTTTTTAGACACTACGGCTATAGCGCCACAAATGTTCATTTACCGGCGTACATGTATAGAAGCCTAGTGTCATGTTTTGGAAACAAATTTTTAGGTTGTAGTTCGTTTTCCACCTGTTACACGACTTGCAGCTTCAGTATGCACGTGGTTGTGAAGGGGGTAGTGCGATGGTGTTTTCTCTTGAATTTATAGTTGTTATTGATACATTTAACGATATTTATTGTTTATGCTGGTAAGTATTTACCTCTGGAGCCATGACTTTTATAGCCGCAACCTAATTATAGGTACTGAATTAATCAAAATTAAGTTTATTTAAGCAGAAAGAGCAAAACTATACTACTGATATTCTAAAAATAACAAAATCATATTGTGTTAATTTTCGAACTTAATTTGTTCCTACTGTACGTCAATGTGTTAACCGATTGAGTCATTTATCGAACTGAATTCATATTCTATTAGTAATATATGTAGGGTTACATTTTTTGGGACTTATAGTAAGGAATAAAATGAATGGAATATATTTTTAAACGCTGTTTTTTTTTTTTTTATATATATATTTAAATTCAAGAATTATTGTTTTTCCACGTCTGCAACTCATTTCATGTGTTTGATGCATATTCAGTCCGTTTCCGTCACTAAAGATTATTTCAGGATAAAGTAAAATATCACGATTATGTATGCAGCCTTCGATTACCCTTCCTTATTTTAAGTGTTAGTTCACCAAAGGCAATTGCACCACATTTTTAAATTACTATATCTATCCTAATCCTACCATTTTTGTTTTGTGATTTTTCCATTAGAAAATTAATTTATTTTAAGCTTGCCTAGTCGACATTATAATTAAAATTTGAAAATTTGTACTACTAAATTAAGGTTCTGTTTTTTATGTCTCAAATTTTTTGTGTTGATTTTGATAAGTGATTTGTTTTTATGTTGATAGAAAAACGTAATTCACTCGAACCTTACAGCTATAAAAAACAAAATCAAAGAAAAATTCAGTATTACAGTAATAGCACAGTTTATTTTATAGCCCCATTAAAATGTAATGGACATTTTTAATAATAGCTTATTAGCATTAGTTTAACTTCCGATGTTAACTTGAACTTTTTAGAGAATGTCACTAGAATTTGCTTTTATCAATACTATGCAAACCAAATACTTTATAAATCTAGTTAACATTTTTATTTAGTAAATTTGATCGGTGCTTGAATGCATTTTATTTATAAGAAATAAAGTGGAATCTAAAGCTTCTCGTGGTGTCATCAGCTTATTGCCAAAAATATAACACTTCTTCTGATGTATCCGAAATATTTATGTAATTTCTACAAAAGCGATTATTACAATAAATGTCTTATCGAACTATTATGCGTCACTAGTGGGCAATGAGTTCTGAGAGAACTTCAGGAATCAAAGGGTTATTGACTATAATAAATAATATCGCACTGAAAATCACAGCGTTTATTACTCATACGATTATTACGACCATTCAGTTGCAATATTTACTATGAGTTAAAACCTTCAATAAAAAGTATTGATACTTAAGCAGTAGATTGTTACTTATGCAATGACAAAAAATATAAATAAATACCTAAAATACCGGAATGAATATGCTGCATATATTTTTATGATCTCACTTTAATGCTCTAAATAACAAAGTCACAAATTTATGGAAATTATTTTTCTCGTATACATAATTTTGCTTATATTTTTCTACGTAAAGCGTGTTCAAACAAAATAGGGGTTTAAATTTCGCAAACAATAGTTGTTCTGAAATCTACTCTTTTTTTGAAATTGAACACATAAATAAAGTAAAATATCCACAATGAAATATTTTGACAATTCAAATTACCAGAAATCTCAATGAAATATGTCGAGTGTTTTTTTTTTTTTCCTTTTTACATTACAACACTTCTTTCTTTCTAACACTAATATTTAGAACATTTGAATCATTTTTAATAGATAGGTATGCCGAAACCAAAAAAACGCCCTTTTAGCTGTGCACATGAACATATATTTATCAGTAGTTTCTTTTTATACTATTTCCTTTTTTCAATATTTAAAATATTTGATGCAAAATAGAAAACAAACAAATACCCTTAAAGTATTTTCTCTGACATAGTTTACATTCTCCACTGAGTTGGAAAAATATTTTTCTAGAGCATAGAAAAATTCAATATTACAATAATAGAACAGTTTATTTTAGAGTCCCATTGAAATGTAATGGACATTTTAAATAATAGTTTATTAACATTAGTGTAAATTCTGATGTCAACTTGAACTTTTTAAAGAATGCCACTGAATTTGCTTTTATCATCTAGTGTCATTCTTTAAAATACTGTATGAATATTAATCAACAGGAAAATTTGCATTTGGAAAAAAATCACTTAAAAGCGATTTTTCATCTCATCTTCCACGAATGAAGGAAGTAAAACAAACCTTGGTCGATTACAAACATATTCCGTACTATATAATTCTTATTTGCATGCATTTTATTTTTACCATTTTTCTAAATATCTATTATAAAAAGAAATCGATGAGATAATAAATAAATAGTAAAAACAATAAATGTAGAAATAAATTGCTTGGAATTGAAATAAAAGAAAATTTTAATCGCTTTACTGATACACGTTTTCACTTGAGCAGACATTTGAAAATAATTGCTCTGGAGAAATTACTAGAAGGCAATTCTGCATCAATCATATGTACTTCTTCGTTTCTACCAAAGTCTAGAAAACCAACTGTAAAAAACATAAGCTAGTCGCTAACTAATTGCAATCACGTCGGAAGACGTGAACATTGAAAGTTGTTTTGAAAAAAATCATCCATTAACGATAACTTCAGATGCTATTAACTCGGACGCAAGTTTGGAAAACTAGATGGAAATGACTTCACTTCGAAACCGGAATTGCTCTTTTCGAAAGCGGTTTTTTTTTTTTTTTAAATATGGGATTTTTGACAGGGGTAAGTGTGCAGAACTTCAAGTAAATTTAAGAGCATAGTTGAAGGATAATTCATTAAAAATTGGAGTAATATGTTCCAGGGTTAATGTAATTTCACAAAATATTATTATCTTTCCTATATTTCATTACTCAGACAAGAAATATGAAAAAGATAATGTAATTTTGGTAGAAGGATTAAAATTGTTTTAATCCTCCATGTCTTTTAATACGAATAGTTTGTTCAGAAATATAAATAGTTAAATGCGCTAATAAGAGACTTTTGAAAAGTTAATGACTAAATGTTGTTTTAAATTGGCGATTAAAATTTATTTCTTAACAAATAGTTAAAATGAAAATTATATTTTTGCCGATGCTTTAATTGCTAATTGATTTAATTATGTTATTTCAGTCGCTAAAGTTAAGATTAAATGAAAGAAATCCTGTTAAAAGAAGTGAATCGAATTGTCTGAGTGCGTTGTCTCTTATTTAACTTCATCGATTTCTTCTTGATTGGATTTTTTATTCTTTCTCTTTTTGTACTAAGTTTATATCTAGAAACTGTTAAGTGAAGAATGTTGATAAGTCAATTTTGAGCAATACAAAAAATTAAAAAAAAATTTATTAAAATAATCTAATCAGAAATTAAAGGTCTGAATGAAAAGTTAGATTTATTCCCATTTAGTGTCACATCCTGTTTCTTACTTATTAAACTATAATGCTTAGGAAGAGAAAATATTTCAGTTAAATAAAAAAAAAATCGTCATAGAATATTATTTTTTCTTTTAATCTGTTTTAAACTGCTATGCAAACCCCAGAAAGAAAAAACAATACTGCAAGTATACTGAAAATTTCTCACGTAGTATTGTTTTTATATCGGAAAAAATACAATTAACCATTATTTTCATAAAGTAGCATTTATGCTACCTGAGGTTTTCCCCTACTTTCTATTTGTTAAGGGACGTCAGCGAGTATGTTGCATTGCTATTTCTAGCCCTTATTCTCATAAAGTAACATATATATTACCTGGAGTTTACCCCTACTTTCTATTTGTAAACAAATAGAAAAGAGGGGAAACCCCAGGTAGCATATATGCTACTTTATGAGAAGGGTTAAATAAAAAACATATTAAACTTTAACAAAAAAACATATTAAACTATCAACATGTCTTCTGTCATCCGGATTTCTCATTTACTTCTTTTTTGCAATGTTTGAGGCATGTTTTTTGCAAAGTACATGTATAAACTCTATATAATTGTTAACATTATCAATGACTTCATATGTAACTATTACTAAATGTTTCACTGGAAAATCAAGTGAACCAGTACTGACCCCATGGTTTCCAATAAACTGCTAAACAATATTTACCTTAAAACTTATTTGCATTTTTTCCGAAAAATAATAGGAGCTTCCCAAGACAAAATTTTTTAAAAAATCCGTTGGACCCTTTTTGTCTACTATTAAAGATTAGATTCTAAAAGAAACAAAAAGAGAATATTAGACTTTCAATTATAAAAATCCTTTGACTAAATTAGCAGTTTTTTTTCTTCTTTTCTTTCAGCTCATTGACAAATTCTACATTTTCCAAAATAATTCGTTGATAATTGCTAGTCGTTGTCAATTATGGGCTGGGAAGCACACCACTAGCTTTTTATCGCCATCTTATAATTTTTCTTTTAAACTCTAGGTTTATTTAATCTTTGTGGTGTTGCAGTGATAGTAAACAATTTTCTAACAAACTTATATCGATCCACATTTTAGCATTCGCGTTCTCGGAAAACAAACAGAGCTATAATGCAACTTTCAATTATAAAAACATTTTTTTTTCTTTCAAACGAACGATGCCTCCAATCTACACTTTTGCTGAGAGGTTACTGAAAATGTTATTTCATTTGAGAATATATTAATTTCTCAAATCCTTCTTTTGTTTTAAGTTGACTTTTCTTTCCTAAATGAGAATTAAGGTTACTTTATAACCTGGAGATATATAGCAGCGAATATTATGTATTACGGAACATTGGAAAAAATGAAATACTATAAACAGAATACAAAGAAAACCTGCGAAGTAGAAACATTAAATAAAGAGCAATTATTCTGATAATGCATATAAAACTTTGTTCATTTTCCAATATTAACGTAATACAAACTCTGCACAAAAATCAGCGTAACGTATTTTTGTAATAGATAACATGTCCAATTTTAAGCGTATTAGCAAATTAGTTAGATGTATTACACATTAACCCACAAAATATGTCAGTTTGGAAAAAGGATTTAATTTTCTGTAAATCGAAAATAAGTTGAGTGGCTTCAATGAACACATTTTTCCGGACTACCAGCAACGCTTTTTATTTTATATATTTTTTACAAAAACGTTCGATAAAAACGTGAAACATGTTAAGAAAGCATCAAAGCGACTTCAATTATGACACGCCTTAATCAAGTACTTAATGTTTAATTAAGCATAAACTCTGCCACTATGCCTTACATTTTCCGTTCTTCGAAATTGTGAATTTCGTTCTCCCCGTTTAATTGTTTGATTTTCGCATGAAAGAACAACATTTGGATCCTTTCAGCACATAATCGCTTTTTTTTCGTCTATGGTCGGCTTTAAAAATCTACACTTCATTACATCACATTAGCGCTATTTTGTTTTTCTTTGTATCAGTTAAGTTTTTTTCTGCAGGCATGTTTCTACGTTCAAAAAATAAATAAAAAGATTTCAAAATACCGAACCAATTAGGAGAGCTTTAATGCTTTTGTATAGATAATGTGAAGTATATATGTATTCTTTTTAGTTAGATCTGCGTCAGTTTTCTATTTTATACATTTTTGCATAAAAAATGTATAAAATTTCTTTTTAAAATTATTTTTATTTATTATTTTTTTAATTTGGTTTTTAAGTTCTTTTTATTTATTTATTTTTTAATTCGGCTTTAAGATTTATTAATTTTATTATATTTTTTTAAAGAGTAAGCACATTTTTTCTCAGCTTTTCATTATTTTTTATGTAATATCTTGAAATTGAATATATATGCATGTATATAGATTTTGTAAATGTTGTCGAACATCATAAAATACTATCTGCTACGCGACTTCTTTCGCGTACACTTTTTCTGAGAGGTTACTGAAAATGTTATTTCATTTGAGAATATATTGACTTCGTTCGCGTAGAAATTTTGTGTATGTGTGAGAACTGACTGACTGATCAAAGTGTGACTGAACAATGTGGGCGAATATTGCAAAAGGCACTGTATTTCTGGGCGGCAGAAGCCGTAAACAAAATTAAATGGCTTTGAGGCGACGATGGCTTAAAAACCGGTGCCTTACAGCGCTATGCAACCTTTCTTTTTAAGTGAGCGATCAAACACTCACTTGTGCGCTCTGTTTTCAGGGTGGTGAATATTTTGTCAATTATGGGCTGGGAAGCACACCATTAGGAGGCAACTATACACTACGGTCGTTTTCAAAGAATAAAAAACAATAACAAATTACATATATTATGACTAACTTAAGAACAAAGTACTTACATCTACAAACACACGTAAATATAACTAACCTAACTTTAATTTAATTACAAAAGCAAACAGCTAAATTAAAAACAATTTAGTTACAATATGTACCTGAACAAAACAGCAAACCAATAAATCAAAATCAAGTCCGTATTTATAGATCGAGATTGATATTTTTAAATTTTTAAAGATAAAAAGGCAAAGAGAAGGTGAACAAATAGGTCTTCAACTGAGATAAGTTAATGCCGAAATTGCTTGGAAGGTTATTCTTTGGAAGAAAATCTTAATAGCGCGATTTAGAAAACTTAATGTTTAGCGTGAATCGCCATCTAATGACAGAGCGTGAGAACTAAATTCATAATGCTTAAGCACATGGAAATCGTACATTTTTCCAGAATAAAAAGTAGCTTTTGTTTTATTCTAGACTATAATCTATCAATGTGCCAAATTTCATCCAGATCCGTTCAGCCGCTCTTGCATGATTGAGTAACAAACACACATCTAAACTTTCGCGTTTATAATAGTAGTAAGATTTTGCCAGCATTTTGAGCTATCTTCTTTATTCAAAAGGTCTCGCTTGTTTTTTATTTATAAATATTCAATGTCTCGAGGGTTTTTTTTTGTCTTTGGTTGAACATTTTAACAGCAAAATTTTGGTGATTCACAGGAAGCTTTCTTCATCGCAGCAAACTTAAACAAAAGATCATACATTAACTCTTTGAATTGCAATTCTTTAGAGAGGCAACAACTTAACTTGTGTATATCTCATGCTATCATCAGCATTTTTATATCCAGCGAGATTTTTCTCAAACGTTTCGAATTTGAAAGTGTTTTTTACGATTTTAAGGTTAATTTTCGATTCTTTGGAGTGGCAACACCTAAATTTGTTTACATCGAGCGATCATTCTCGTGCTTAGTTTGATTGTTGAACTTACAGACCTCAGATGTTCTGCAGGGGATCAGCTAGTAAATCATATAATGAAATAAAAACTTGGATTTACATTTTACTGAAGATAAGTAATCAAATTAACAAACTTATTCTCATTTATACGTGAACCATATTCTCATTTATAACTTCATCTACAGTACTGCAATTCAATCTTGAACCTTTTACACTTTATTGAAAAAAAACTCTACTTCAACTTACATTTCGTTTGTTAAAATGAAAAAAAAATCATGTGAGGATTTTTGTACACTATTTTTTAATAAAATCCACACAAAATGCATCGCCTTCCAAATGTTATTAAGAATTATCTTCTTAATCCCCTAACATACTAGAAACTTAGAGATTTTCAAACTATCCCTCCAATTGCGATTTATACGTGCGTCCTAATAGGATTAAGGGAAAATATTTTTTCGCAGCGATAAATACTTAGAATTTACTTTAGGAATAATCCGATAACTCTTCTTTATACCATTGAATGCCAGCTTGGAGAGTAACTTGCAAAGAAACAAATTTCATTTACCCTTTTGTGAATGTATTCGTATTTTTCTTAATTTTTCAACACCTAAACATTTAATCGCTTTATTGGGACTTGCCGAAGTTGTTTAATCTAATTTTTAAGCTTCTTTCAAAGTTATATTTTACAGTTCACTGTTCTTTAATTTGGAGATTATTGGTGTGCTTTTTTTCTTTATTTTTCAATCCGGAGTTGTGGTTTTGAAAAATGAATTTTAAAAGTTAAAAAAATGTTTTAACAACACTGAATAATTCGCTTTTTTTTTTTTGAAAGCGAAATGTTTTGTAAGGTTGTTTACTTTCAAAGCCTTGCAAACATGCGGTACGAGAAACAGAAAATTGAGTTTATATGAGTATGTTAATATTCTCCACTTTATATTCCTCACAGTTTATTTCCTAAAAAATACTTAGACAGTTAATGCATGAACAACTTTCTATCTGCTTTTATAAAATTTACTGATGAAATTTATCTGAGAATGTCACTTTGCTTTTAAGTTATGTTCTTGCACTTGCTTACTGCCAATAATTTATTTCATTATTTTAACAGTTTCTTGGAGTACTTCAAGCATCTTTTACAAATAAATTAAACAATTTTAGATCAAGTTTAGAAGATTGCTACGAACCGTCGTTTGCGAGTTTACATACAACAACGTTTTTTTAGCGAAACAAAGAACTTTTCGAGTAACCAACTTAAAAAGAATCCTCTGGGGTACAAATTTAGACACATGTCATTGCATAAATTTTACTTTCTCATCAACATATTTCCATGAAAACTATCGTTAGCACTTTTAGTTTGGTAAAAGGGGTTTATTTTTTTCCTTTTATTTGTTTATTTAATAAATTTTAATTGATACGTCTTTCCAATATAGTAGAATGTGATAATTATTAGGGTTTTCAACTTTTAACTCTAAAATTGATCCGTGTTTTTTTTTTTCATTCTAAAATAATTACAGAACATCCTTAATTATAGAATTAAGAGCGTTAGAAATTAATGCGTATACCAAGTCATTGCGTAAAAAATCCTATGTCATTTGCCAGTGAGTGTCATTTACAGAAGTTTAGAAACCACAGCGTAAACTTTAAAATGCACAAATAAATAACGAACGAGTTGTAATAAGTCCCAGATGTTTTTAATGGCCTGACTTTTTTTAAATATTTTTTTTAACTTTAAGGATATCCTCTGCAAAACTTTCTATGTTATTGTAGCCACATCCAGTTCGAAAAATATTTTCGCAAAAGAAATTAAGTAGCACGAAATTGATCTTACTTTCGTATTTTGTGTAATTTATGGATGAAAGAACAAAATAGTTCAGTACCCAAGCAGACCCTCTTTTTAAATTCGTATTGTGATATCAATATTAATATAAAATTATATGCTGAAAACATATTTGTTTTAAAAAACATTATGCATACTTTCTTTCTTCAAAAATAGCTAAAATTATAATTTTACAAACGAAATAGGATTTAATGTTCCGGTCCTCAGAAACTAAAAAAAAGAAAAAGAATTGAAGTCGCACATTTTTGTTTATAAAACGAGAAACAACTTCACTTGTTCGAGGCGTTCTTGTTTGGTTAAAACCAACTTCAACAATATTTTTCTTATATCTTTTTGTATTCTACTTTTATCCATTTTAAAAATTTAAAGTTATATCCTGTGATTTTAACATCTGAGGTTAAAGTGAGAACCAACTGTTGAGAAGTCAACATTACAGGCAAGATGAAAGTGAGAGCAAAACAGAAAAATAATCAATTGTATAACATATCATTTATTTTCTTCTGGAGAATGTTCCTTCTGTAATCCGTTTTGAGACATTGTTTTTCGGACTCGAAAACAAATCAGCTCATGTCTTTTATTTCTTCATGATTTTCTAACTTCCTGCCTTTAAAATTTATGAAAAGGAATTGTATTCTTTTTGATCTCAGTTCTCTTCTTCATGACCTAGAATTTTGATTCACCATTTTATAAATGTCGATATAAAAGTGGATATAATTATAAAAGTAAACAATACACACGGGTTTCGAGATACGTTTTATGTGTAAATGAAATGTGTTCATTCGATTTTGAGAAATTCAAATGCAACAAAACAAACTTCATTTTGGTGAACAAATGTGTAAGACTTTTTAATTTATATTATCATTTCACATTTTTTTGTATGTTTTCAAAAAGACATAGTACGTGTTTTTGCAATAATTCATTTAGCATCAGCTGCGTACATCCAAACTTAAGCCCCAAAATTTTGCTTTGATATATTTGTTTATAAGAATTTCTAACATGTAACAAGAATGATAAAGTTGTAAATTCACATCAAGCAAAATAAAAACACCACAAACCTATTAATAATATTTCTTCCTGGCAAAACGGCAGCAAAATGTCCATATCAACGAAGGTATAAAACTTAATAGTTTTGTTAAGTTATGGTTTGAAATTGCTATATGTAGGTCATTTCATCAGATGATTTTATTATAACTAATATGTGCTGTTCCCGAAATCATAATTTCTGTTTTTATCACGCTTTCGTATTTACTGAAATAATTTAAAATAACAAAAGTGTTCTAACACAAAATACACGAAAAACAATGTGACTTTTAACTTAAATTAAAATACCAGGATTTTTTTCCTTTTTTATCACTTCATCGTAGTAATAAAAAATACGCATTATCGTAAGATTGATACCCCGATAAAGCAGTCAAAATTAAGATTTTCTGCAATCGTGTACCCAAGTGAGTTAAATTATGAAAAATAATTATTAATAAAAATCCATACAAGTATCATACTTTAATTGTCAAAATTATTTTTTGGTTCCGCAAAATGAAAAGTCTTCTATCAATACATCATAAAGAAAAAGCTTAAAAATTTAAATTTTTTAATTGATTTATTTATTACTTTTTTAATCAGGTTATTATAAATAACACACTGTCAAAAAAACTATGAAGCTGTAAATATTACCAGACCGTTTCACAGAAAAGGCAGAAATAGTCGAAAAACTATTCCAAAAGTATTTCCCAGCATCAAAACCTAAGGGAGGAAAAGTCTCATATACTTTTCTTTGTTGTCATTATTTTTACTGCAGGAACTCAAAACAAAAGTTATTTTCCCCCTAATTACCATGCAGTATATTTCTTGTTTGTTAGGGAGAAATAAAATAATATTTTTGAAATGTGACCTTGTTAGTTATTGCATAGTTAAGGTATGCACTTCTAAAGTTTTGCTAATAATAATAATGAGCATTGCTTTTGGTAAACACATTTGTCATGGATTTTCCTAGTCTGATTTTCAAATCGCAATTAAAATTAGCCTAAATCAACATTTTATCTCGCACATTTTATCAACTATTTCACAATTGTCCTTTTATTTATATTTTTTATTATTATTTTTCTTTCTTTCGAATCTATCTTCACTGGAGGAAATGTATAATGACTATTTGTTTGTATTTTTATTTTGTTTTAAGTTACACTTATGCACATGAATCTGCCTTAATTTTATTTACTAACAAATTAAAGATAGCTTGAAACGATTGATACTTGTTTCATACTTTTTTTTTCTTAAACTATAGAAAAATACACCATTATTGTTATTCTAGTATTTTTATGTATGTATGATTTGTTCTAAAGAAATAATTTTAGGTATGCTGATTAATGTCAAGGCCCAATTCTAGACACAATTTTACAAAGCAATCAATGTCATCAAATGTACAAATTTCTAAAGTTAATAAGGAGCATCTTTATAAGTGCTAATAATTGGAGCGCAAGCAATCCGAGTACAGCTAAGTACGAATGTGAACATTTCTTTTGTCTTACAAGAGGAATAGCTAAAATTTTATATGTATATAGCAAAAGCACGTTTTGTTTTGTTTTTATTAACTACGTGACTACAGTAATTTTCTCTTTTTTATAGCAAATAATCTTTTTATCTTTAAAAAATAATAATACTTTTCCTTTAAAAAAATCCCTAGTTAAGTTTTTGTCGAAAAAGTACGACTATATTATTGTGGTATATTTTGAGCTGACCATTTACGTTTAATACTTAATTTACTTAAATGAATAAATTTTAAGTAACAGTTACCTTGATGAGAAAGAAAAAAATCCTACAGAGTAATGCAACATGTGAGAAGATATCCCAGGAAGAAGGCTGTACGTCAAGTTACGCTCAGTGCGATTTTTTATTATTGAGATTAAAGAAAAAAAACAGTCGACTTTGCGCATGCAGTTTAACACTACTATAATAATCGTATACTGTAATTATGTAAATCGTCGTTTTCATGTGTCGCGGTCTCTTCGTTTGGAACTGTTTTGTTAGTATAGAATTTGTGTCATGGTTCCAAAATCAGATATCAAAAATATTTCCTAGAAAATATATATTTCATAGAATTAATATACTTATCGTTATTTCAAGATTTGGTTCTTCATGTATTATTATAAATGACTCATTATGCTATTAACACGTTGACGGACACTTGCGTCTATAGCCGTCAAAGCGAAGTTTACCATGCGGCATGATGGCAATAGCCGTGAACTTCGCATAATGAACTTTTAATATATTGCAAAAAATTGCCTCTTTGAGTCATTAACCTATCATTTACGTTTTAAAATTTTCACTGTTATAGCCGTCACTCTCCCATTACTTCGTGTATAGAGTCCGCTGGCGCCATGACGGTTATAGCCGCAACCTAATTAAATGTGCTGAATTAATCAAGAATAAGTTTATTTAAGCAGACAGAGTAAAACTATACTTCTAATATTCAAAAATTACAAAAACATATAGTGTCAATTTTCGAACTTCACTTGTTCCTACTGTCCATCAATGTGTTAAAAATGGCATCATCGATTAGCTGGGAAAAAAGAAAATCTTTCAACTAGTGGCTTAAAAAATCGAAAAAAATCAACTCTTTACATTAATGTAGAATTTTTCTCCTAAATAAAAGGGCAGTATTTTCTCAAAATAACTTAAGTATAGTTTACATTGATCATACTAACTTTTAGTGAAATAAGAGCCTGCAGCTAAATCGTTGTTACAGAGTTTTCCTTTTAAGAAAGCATTTGCACGTGTCATTAAAGCGATATTTCCTTTCGCATCAATAAAGTACTTTCAATGTTTTTCACATTTTAAAACTTCTTTTTTTCAGTGTAATCGCTTACATTTTTTAGAAAAAACTTTTTTTTTTTTCAAATTCTTAGCTCTGAGCAAGAAATTATCTTTATATTCGATTGCTTTTTAGCGGATTAAGCTAAAGTATTCATTTGTCATCTAAAGTGCTTTTAGTCTTTTTACATTAACAGTAGTCGAAACCTTAGAAGGAAGAAAAGTGGTATTTGATAGCAGTAAACTTCAAAATAATTATTTCTTACAGCTGTTCTTCTATGCATAAGTTTACTTTAAAATACTATATGGAAATACGAATCGCAAAATTAAAATATGACCCTGATAAGTCTAAGAGTGCATTCACGCTAAAGGCGACATTTGTCCTGGGTCGTAATATACTGTTGCTGTTGTTACCAATCTAACAGCGACAACGTATTACTTCGATAACGCAATCAACAAATCACGGTCGTCTGAATGAAAGTCATTTTAACGAAACAATAAAAAACAGTCAGTCAATAGAATGGAGTGGTTAAGTGATGTAGAACCATTGAAGTGCCTTTAAATATCTCAGATTGTCGCTGTTGTGATTGGTGTAAATGCGCCCTAAGTCAACAACATTTTATATGACAATCTCTTAATCCAGAAATATACATAATCTAATAAATCCTAGTTCTCTAAAGAATCAAAAGCTATGCATTTCATCATCATATCTTTTTCTCTTTCTATTGCATATATATATATATGCATAATCTTATTTCCTCTTCCTCCCTCTCTTATCTCTCTCTATCCATCCTTCTCCCTCTCCAGAACCGGAATCTTTTCAAATTCTTCATTAAACAAAAAGTTCCCTCTAGAACTATACGCGCCTACTTTCCTGCATATACCAATATCAAATTGATGATTTAGATATTTAGCTATCCCCCTCTCTCTCTCTCTCTCTTATTTAGCTTTAGTTCTCAATTACTTCAAATGTACCTTTGCTAGTGGTTTATGCATATTCAGTTACTCATTCATTCAGAAATATCCTTAAAAATCCACATCAAAACTTTCGTTTGAAAATACGCACGTTTAATTCTGAATGAGTTTCGTATCTTTATATGTTCTACGTCATAAGATATTTCCTGTATAAGTTTGCTCCAAGTAAATCCGTCTGTTAGATCAGTGTTTGTATCGGATCAATATTTCCGCGTTAGGTGTTAACGCTATTTTTTTTTTTTTTTTTGAAGTGTTCAAAATTGAGAAAAAATTGTTCTAATCAAAAACTTTTCCCGTTGAGAGCTTCTCCCAATAATCTTGTTGAAAGGAACTTCGATCTTATGCCCAGCTTACACATTTCTGCACATAGGCGCTTTTTGAACTGTTCAAAATTGATCAAAAAATTGGTCAAATGAAAATGAAAATATGAAAATCAAATGTTCTCCCCGAGATCTTTCGAATGCAGAAAAAAATCTTTCGAATTGGGTAATTCCTTCAAAAGTTACTCGGGGGGGGGGGGGGGCTGACAGGCAGACAGACAAAGGTAGACAGGCGTACACACTTTCCCCATCTCAAAACACTTTCATATTTTTTACTTTTCAATGTTTTTTTAATTAACTTATTTTTGACTTGTCATAGTTTTAACGGTAATTTTACGGTACATTAAGCTTTCTTCTATTTTCTTTTCACTTTTAAGGGAAAGTAGGCTAAAAATTGTCACAGTAAGTTATATTTCACTGCTATATTTTACACCCAATAACGAATAACGACCCATCTTACTCATCGTTTCTCATTACCAACTCAACGTTTATGTAATTAACGTTCTGATGTTCCTAGTATTCTTGTACCCCACTGCATTTACACTCGTGTTCATCAAATTCGTTTTCCTGAGGAGGTTTCTAAAAAAACAGGTTCAAAACATCGTATTTTGGTGTATCAAATTAAAATGAACAAGAACAGATGGATGTGATTCTTTGAACAACATGAGTTGTTAAGAATTATTGCGGAATATTAACATTCTTTCTGTTTTTCACTAAACTACCTACTGATTTCCAATATTCCTTAAACAAAAAAAATAGTGATGGATCGAAATAGTATAATTTTTTTGAATAAATAATCCTTGATTGCAAAGCGTTTATTCTGTCAAAAACAGATTCAATCCTTTCTTGTTCTTTGTAATTGAGCTCTGTATAATTCATAAATTTCATAGATTTCTGCGCTCTTTAATCACACTATTAAAGTATATTTCTTAAATCAATTAAAACAATTATATGTGAAGCCTCAGTAAAATCAATTTTCTTTTCAGTGTCATGAATGCGAAACCTGTCGTAGTCAATTTACCTGTCAGTATTGATAAATGTAGTAGTGAGGAAAAGCAGTTTAAAAAGAATTGAGCTGCATAAATTATCTTCAGGATTTATTTGGGTTGGGAAGTTACGAATAGTAATTTATCAAAATGTTGAAACAAAGGTTTCCGATCTTCTTCCTGGATGCCAGGAAGTCATCCATTGTTAACCTGAGGATAAATTAAATGATTTGATGATAAAGTAAAACTATACAACGTGGAAAATCATTATTTGAGAAATAATAAAAAGAAACATGAAGGAGGTTTTTAATGAAACGCGTATTTTCCAATATGCATAAACATAATGTTTTTGTTCAATAAAAACATAATTTGTCTCGTGCATTTAATAAACACTTTTCAAGTATAAAGATCAATTTTAATTTGGCGAATGAAAATTAATCAACCCTACAATGCATGTTGTAGGGTTTTTAAAAGCACTTTTAAAAATTGTATTTAAAACATAAAAGAAATCCTCAAACAATGGGCAAAAAATAGTCTAAGAATAAGCTTCACATTAATTTATAATCAAAACGTTAAATAAATAGGTAGTAATAAGTGAAAGGGTTAGTAAACCGCACTAAGTGAGGTATTCTTGTACATTGTTTGTAGCAAATGAAAACGTTTTTTTCTACAAAATAATTACAGTTTCAGTTTTAAATGATGTGCTTAAAAATGAGGAAAAATACCTGCTTATATTTATTTATTTATTTATTTATTTATTTTGAAGTACTTTTAACTTGAAAATGAACAAGAGCGCCGTTCTCAGTTCTAAATACCGGTACTTACTTAGAAATTATAGTTACAGAAAGGGAAAGTATTAAATGCAATACATTTTAAAAAATACAACTATACGTTCATCTCTACTAATAATAAAGCAGCAAGTATGCGTGTCTGTCTGTCTGTGTACGGCGTAGAGCCAAGACCATTCGGCTGATTTTCATGAAATTTGGCACGAAATTAGTTTGGAACATGGGGGTGTGCACCTCGGAGAGTTTTTTTGAAATTCGAATTTGTTCTTTTTTTATTTCAATTTATAGCCGAAAGTTTCATAAAATAGTCGTTTTCTGTGAGAAGGAATTATTGCATCCTTTCGAGCTTGATATCATTGAAAATATCGTATCATATCATAAAAAAACTACCCCGGAGTGAGTTTCGCTCTGTGTGCGAAAATTTGAAGTCTCTAAATTAACTAGAAAAGAAGTTATAAGCATTTTTTTCTGTAGTTCTAAATTATTTTTTCACGGTAATTAACATTAATTTTAATTGTTACTATGCCGACTGACTATTGATGCTTTTTAGCCTACTTTCCCGTAAAAGTAAAAAAAATAATAATAATAAAGCATGAAAGAAGGCTTAATGTATCTTGAAAATATCGTTAGAAATCAAGAAAAGTCAAAAATAAGTTAAGTAATTAAATAAAGATTGAAAAATAAAAAATTTGAAAGTAGGGTTTTGAGATGGGGAAAAAGTGTGTCGGTCGGTCTGTCTGTCGGTCTGTCTGTCTGTCTGTCGGTCTATCCCCCCCCCCCTAATAACTTTTGAATGAATTGTCCGATTGGAAAAATTCTTTTTGCATTCGAAAGATCTCGGCAAGGACATCTCATTTCCATATTTTACTTTTTGATTTGAACAATTTTTTGTTCAATTTTGAACAGTTCAAAAAATTTTAACATTAGCGCCTATGGGTGAAAATGAAGCAAATTATGTAAACTCTGGGTACAAGATATAAATTCCCATGAACAAGCTCACTGGAAGAAGTTCTTGGCGTAAAATATTGATTTGGACAATTTTTGTTCATTTTTGAACAGTTCAAAAAAAAATTAACATACCGCCTACGGGGAAATTTCAATCCGATAAAATTTTTGATCTAACGGACCGATTTGCTTGCAACAAACTTTATCGGAAAGCTCTTATGACGTAGAACATGTACAAATAGAAAGTTCATCCAGAATTAACGAGCCTATTTTCCTATGAAATTTTTTGATCGGGATTTTCAAGAATATTTTTTAATTAATGAATCATTAAATGAATAAGCAAAAGAATGAATGAATGAATGAGTGAATAAATACATGAATAACTTAATAAATAATGATTGAATGAATATGTATTAACCGTTGAAAAAGGTATATTTGAAGCAATTAAGAACTAAAGCTAAACGAGAACGACAAAGAGAGAGAGATAGCTAGATTATAAATTTGAATTCGGTGTATACGGGAAAGTAGGCTCGTATAGTTCTAGACGGAACTTCTTGTTTCTTTTAACGAATTAAAATTTAGTGCTTGCGGTTTTTAGCATTTTGAGGAGTAGCCGATTTTTAATTTATTTATTTCTTTTTTTGGATTTTGATTATTGCTTTTATAAACGAATTAAAATTTATTTCCTGCTGCTCACAGGTGATTGATAGCTTTATTTTGATTTCCTTATTTTGACATGTATTTTAAGGGACCATTTTCCATACTGCACAGGGGCTTTTAAAACATATGTTATCCTTTATAGCGATTTTTGTTATTCTAACTTATTATTACTATTTATACTTTTATTTATTTTATTTTTTGTTTCGCCAATGGATTAGCACATATGTTATTTTCCTATTTGAGGTTAGATGAAAGGTTTATTCCGCTTTCAAAGCTTTGCTAGCTGCTGTTTGTTTCTGCAAGCTACAAAATTTCGTCTTTCTGTTTTAATGTCAATGAATAATAGATAAAAAATTAATTATACTAAAAATATATAAATTAAAACTATTCTAATTTATTATAATCGTCCTTTTTGAGTGGGTACTTGAACTAAGCAAACAAAATGTTTTTTATTTTAAATATTTTCTTTTTCCCGTTTCGTTTCGTTTCTTTCTTTCTTTTTTCCTTTTTTGTGTGTGTTTTGTAAAAAAATAAAAATGCTTAAATGTGTAGGATCGCTGGTTGATTGCCGTGGGCAGCTAATTTTTAATTATGTGGAATACTTTTCTCCACCAGACCCCTACCTGTTAGCCGAAGCTTAGGATTGCTTACGCACGGGGAGAGGTAGTGGGGTCTACGGATTTTAGATGCACATATCCCCAAGTATACATGGTGGTTTTCAGTGGGTATCGAACGCGCGACCTTCCAGGTGGAAGTACGACGTGCTAACCACTAGGCTACCACGGCCCATAATTATGTGGAATACTATACATTTTAATAAAATAACATAATTTACACCTAAAAATTTATCACTTTATACACCATGGCAAACCGACTGGTCTACATTTTTTTAACACGGGCATAGCCGTGCGGGTACCGCTGGCTAATAATAAAGCAGCAAGTATGTCTATGTGTGTGTGTCTGTCTGTCTGTGTCCGGCGTAGGGCCAAGACCGTTCGGCGGGTTTTCATGAAATTTGACACGAAATTAGTTTGAAATAGGGGTGTGCACCTGGGAGAGTTTTTTCTGAAATTCGAATTTGCTCTTTTTTTTATTGCAATTTATAGCCGAAAATTACATAAAAGGGTTCTTTTCTATAGGAAGAAATTATCACATCGTTCCGAACTTGATACCTTTGAAAAGCCCGCAAAAAAATTCCCCAAAACTAGTGTTGCTCTATGTACTAAAATTCGAAGTCTCTAAATTAACTAGAAAAGAAGTTATAAGCGTTTTCCCTGCAGTTCGAAATTATTTTTTTACGAAAATTTATTTTAATTTTATTTTCTCCAGAGGATTGATAAAGTGCTTGCTTTTCACTTTATTTGAATTGTTACCATACCGACTGGATTATGAACCTTTTTTTTTTTTTTTTTTACGAACTAAAATTTATTTCTTGCGGTTTTTAGCATTTTGAGGAACAGCCTATTTTTAATTAATTAATTATTTTTTATCTTGATTTTTTTTAAACAAACTAAAATTTATTTCCTACGACTGATAGGCGATCGATAGCTTTATTTTTATTTCCTTATTTTGACATGTATTTCACGTTACCATTTTCCATACTGCACAGAGGTTCTTTAAAAAAATGTGATCCTTTATAGCGATTTTTGTTATTCCAACTTATTGCTACTATTTATATTTTAATTTATTTTACTTTTTTCTTCAGTAAATTAGCACATATGTTATTTTCCTATTTGAGTTCGGATGAAAGGTTTTTCTGTTTTCAAAGCTTTGCTTGCTCCTTTTTTTTCTGCAAGCTGCAAAATTTTGCAGTTCTGTTTTACTGTTTTTCTCATTTACTGTCTGTATAATAATAGATAAAAATTAATTATACTAAAAATGTATTAATTAAAACTATTATAAAGGATTATGATCGTCCTTTTTGTGTGGGTACTTGATTTAAACAAACAAAATGCGTTTTCTTTTAAATATTTTCTTTTTCGTTTTGTTTCGTTTTTTTCTTTTTTTTTTTTTTTATTGTGTGTGTTTTGTAAAGAAAAAGGTTTAAATGTGTAGGATCACTGGTTTATTGCCGTGGGCTGCTAATTTTTAATTATGTGGAATGCTATACATTTTAATAAAATAACATAATTTACACCTAAAAATTTATCACTATATACACAATGGCGAATCGACTGGTCTTTTTATTTTTTTAACACGGGCATAGCCGTGCGGGTACCGCTAGTAAGTAATACAAGACTTTTTTTAACCATTACTTCTTCAGAACAATAGTATTTGTGTCAAAATTAAGGAACTATTTACCGCGCGAGACATCAGAACGACTTAATAACCTGAGTAGCTTTTCTATCTCTTCGGAGTATTAATTAAAGATAAATAATTCATTGGACTCTGATCAGACGCAGCAAAACAAGAAAACATAATGGATTATTAGTACTTTTCTGGATTGGGCTGTGAAAAAATTGGTATTTTAGCAACCGCAGCTGTTCCGTTTGTAGCAAATTTTCCCTCTCTGTTCGATGTCGTCCTGGCACAGTGGTAGAGTGTTAGGATACCGTCTAATACCACCCTGTGAGAAATTTTTTCTTTTTTTTAGTGGTCTCAAAAATGAGAAAAGATTGAATCGAATCGTTTTTAACTTTGGGTATGATAAATAATATGACTTCGATTTTCCGAATTTAAGTTCTTTTGACTTGGAGCTTTTCTGAGAACATGATGTTCTTGAAAAGGAACTATTTTATCCCAAGGACGAGAATTATGATTTAACAGTGTGACAATGTAGCCATTCCAACATAGCACAAATTTGTTTTTTATGCAATTTATCTCATAATTTTAAATAAGCTGCATAATTTCAAACTCGATACACTTTAAAATTTACTTAAAATATGGACAAACATTGAAAAACTACAGAAGTTAAAAACTGACATTTTTCCATCCCAAAAAAAAAAAAAAAGAATAAATAACAATATATTTTTTTTTTGAAAAGGTTTAAACAATAAATTTCAACGTTGGATTTGAAAAAAAAATAATAATACAAAAATGTGTGTTTTAAGTGTAAAGTAGTAGTAGTTGATCAAGACTGTTTTTGCTTCCAAAATAGAAAAGTCGCCGAATGTGTCTATCTTGATGAAATGAAATTTATTGGGCAAAGTTTTGTCCATTATTTTAGTCACTATTCTAAGTGAAGTACAGAACAATTAGGAATGAAATATGCTCTAAAGCGTGTTGGAGTAAAATAAACCTAAAAGCCACAAATTTGGAATATCTCACGAAAATTACTTTCGCCGAGAGACTTTTGACAAGTTGAATTTCCAAATGCACAAAGAGAGTTTTCCAAATGACTTCTAAACTTTTGAGGTGGAAACTCATAACTGCTTCTCATGTTCTCAAATCGTGTTAGAAGGCGGCCGCAATTTTTGTCGTTGATTACACACACAGTTTTATTTTAATGAATAAAATAATGTTCATTCAATTGCTGTGATTTTATGTATAAATAGCATTTTAATAATTAAAATAAAATTGAGAAATTAGAACAATATATGTTAACTTCAAGATTCTAAAATAGATCGCGTGATGTTTTACGCGTAAAGCAGAATCATTCCTTAACATACTTTTTTATGTTTATTTATTTTAAAGGGTAAGTTAAAGAGCAAATATTTGGTTTTAAAATATGATTACACCGAGAATATTGCATAAAATGTTATAAAGAACAAAGTATTGATGTATTGATGCATTTGAATCTTATAAGGTGTGAAAAAAATACTTAAAAACTGCTTTCTTTTTTCTTTTTTTTAAAACCCACTTTGAAGTGTTTTTAATATAGATAATATAGATATAATATAAACAACAATTTGGAAGCGTGTTTTATTTAGAATTAATTCTAAAATATTTTGCAAAGTCAAGCACTTTCAAAAGAGAAGATACTTAGAATTAACTTAAAAGCATATATTTTAGTAAAACAAAATATATTGAAAAGTTTTAACTTTAAATTCAAAGCTAAATAATCCCTTTTTTGTTTTCATGTTTATAAATCATTTATTTTAATTTATTGTACATTAAAAATGGAAAACTTTCATTATAGTTTTAAAGTTAAAACATTGTATTCACTTAAAATGAAAAATTAAATTACAATTTAAATTTATCTCCAACAGATATAAATATTTGATGTTAAAGTAGCTCTGATTGCTATTTCAGTTATCACAGATTCCGCTACGCTGAAGCTTAATGAAATTTTTATCACTCTCGTGAAATCTTAATTTAATTACGAGTCAGAATTCCAACTAGACGGAAATACAACTTTTAATTAATTTTAAATGCATTTGTTGCGAAACGAATTTACAAACTATAACATTTTGATAACAAGTATCGGTTTTGGAAATTTAAATTTAGATCCAACGCCTACCTACATACCATAGGAATTAAATCTTTAAATTTGTTTTGAACGAACATAAATATAAAGTTACTGAATTTAATTTCAGCTTTTTATATAGAATTGTAAAAAAATAGTGGCAAAAAAGACATTTTTTTTAAACTAATTTAATAACATTTGATTTCATAATGTAACTGTTTTCATGGCTTTTAAGCATATATTTTTAATTTCAGTTTTTTTACGATAAGATTGTTGAATTTGGTTTAAACATTTTATGCATAGTTGTAAACGAAAATCGTTACGAAATTGACTTTTTCTTTTTTGAAAATTGATTTAACCGCATTTGTTTTCATACTGTAATTGCTTTCATAGTCTGCATATGTTTTAGCTTCAGTTTTCTTATGGAATTGTGAACTATTTTTTTTTCTACATTTAACTAAAAATTGAAACTATTGAGTAGCAAATGTAAATAAAACATTTAGAAAAATTATCCTTTTAAAGATTTTATTGAAGACGTTGATCTCTTATCTGAGCTGAATTCCTTCAATACGAAGCTAATTCTTTTTAAAGTGCAAAAGTTAAATAAAAGTACTGAGACTCGGTCAAACAACTCCTGCTCTTCCTTATTTAAGTACTGCATTGTGCAGTACAAATATTAGTTGTAGTGCATATTTTTTTACTTAGCTTTCATGCCACAAACTACATACTGAGTTCGGTTAGTAATTTAAAAGAGGCATTTCTCAAAATAGTAGAAAAATTGAGTAATAAAAATAAACTTTAAAATTGCAACCGAGAATCTTATTTAGCCAATAGTTTAATCAAATAGTATTTTACAGGGGGAAAAGGGATTGCAATGCATTTAATGAGTCATACATATCTAACACAAAGCAGTTTCATCCTAAAATGTTTAAAAAAAATAACTTTAAATTTTAAGAAATGTCTTTTAAAACGAGTGTTATTTTTTAAACAAAACTCTCTAAAATCTGATAAAGATGCGGCAAAGATGATACAGCCACAAATGCATTCGTATTTATAAAACTAAAGTAAAAATTAGCGTCATTTTTACTACTGAAATATTTTATGTCCTATATGAAAATTTCTCATTAGGCCTTTAACTCCTTTTTTAAACAACATCACTTATTCTTTCTTTTAAAAAAAGCGTAAATCAACAGCAGTAGTTAGTCATCTTGAATAAACAACCGAAATTTAAATCGCTTTTGACTAAGAAACTTAAACAAAAGAAAAATAATACCCCTTATAAACAATTCGGTGAAATTGAAAAAAATACTGATTCCCATAGAAAAATTAAACTTAAAAATTGTCTAGTGAGATTTCCATATTACTTTTCCTTCTTTTCTTGTTGGTCTTCTTTTATCTCCTATTTATTCTATTTATTTGTCGGATATAAAAGAGTTAAGGCATCAGAAAAACCTGTTGCTTCGAAATTGCTTTGCGTAATTCATCTGAAGAAAATGAACGTGAAATCCGTAGGGACAAGAGCTTTATCTCTAATTATACCAGATGAGACATTATTACCTTCAGGGAAATCATAATCGTTGATGAAAAATCCCTCTCAATAAAAATTATTTTCACATTAAGAAAATTACCAAGTAAAAAAATCTAAATGCATTTTTAGCATGAAAATAGCGTTGAAATGATGGCGCAATTGTTTTTACCAAAAATAACTGCAACAAATTAATGTTGCGAAAACATGCAATATTGGCGTCTAATAAGAAATTAAGCGTAAAATAAGAATGACTATCTAGCGTAAAATAAGAATGACTATCCAGAAAATAAAAAGCTATGAAGCGATAAAAAAAGGTATCCCAGGACAAAATATAGACTATCCACAATTCTAAGTAAAGATAGTATTTTTATTATTCTTATTATGTGTTATTAGTAGTACTATTTATTATTATCATTTTACAATTCATCGAATTCAACTGGTTCGATTGTTTTGGTGACCCGGGTACATTGCGGTTTATTGATAGCGGCATATCATCTTTTCTTTTCAAGATATTCAAGGCTTTGTTTTTTACTTTCTTGTAGGAAGTACAGGAAGCATTGTAATCGCGAAAATTTCGCACTTAAATTCCAGCCTAAATTTGCTTTTTAATCACAAATTGATCAGTATGTGTGTCTGGACCACTAAGATATCGATTTTGACCACCCCTGAGTCCGTTTTGACGAGTTTTGTCATGCCGTCTGTATGTATGTACGTATCTCGCATTACTTAAAAAGCTAGTCGTAGATGGTTGAACTTTTGTATGTGGGCCCTGTACACCGTTTAGTAATGCACTTCCGTTTTTGGTTTGCAATCGAATATTCCAGTTCAATCTTTTATGTGTTTTTGTGCAAACTGCTTGCAGATTTCCAGTCGTTTTCAATAAGAAGATATTTATTTACAAAAGGGCATTACTCAAACCAACTCCATAGTTTAGTAGATTGGCGTCCGTTTGGCGACAACTTGCGAATATTTCGCCAAATTCGGCTAAAATAGTCAAGCCAATTTTGCCGATTTTTGCGATATTTGGTGATTTTCCCGTAGAACTCGCATGCTAAAGGTTTCGAGAATTAGGTTCTTGCAAAATTGTCTTCCCGCCATTGGTTCTCAGCAAACTACGGGGTTTAATTGTTTAAAATGCTCTATACGCCTCACCCTAAGGCATGCTTACGTTGTATTGTTTATCCAGTTGCAGAGTCCGTTTAGTTACTGCTGTGTTTATTTTAAGATTTCTCAGACCAATAAAAATAACAAATTCCTTTAATATTGAAAATACTATTCGATATATTTACTATACTATATAGCTGTAGGGAAATAAAAGTGAACTAGAAATTTATTTGAAAAATATAATTTTAACGTGCGTATGTGATACACGCACCCTGTTTTTTAGTTAAAAAAGTATATGATATATTTAGTATAGTATACAAGGAAGTCCTGTGGTGCACACATCAGCTCGTTTAAGTAATAAACAAGAAGTTCCGTCTAGCACTAAACGAGCCCACTTTTCCTTATACACTAACATCAAATTTATGTATCTCGCTACCTATCTTCTCACTGAGCTTTAGCTATTAATTACTTCAAATATACCTTTTTCAACAGATAATACATATTATTTATTCATTCGCTCATTCTTTCTTTCACACACTTTCATTCAGAAACATTGTTCAACATACAGATAAAAATTTCGCAGGATAAAAGGCTCGTTTAGTTCGAATGAACTTCGTATCTTTATGTATTCTACGTCTTGAGCTACTTCCGATAAAGTTGCTCCATGCAAATCCGTCAATTAGAACAGAGTTTATAGGTGATTCAAATTTCCCCGTAGGAGCGAATGTCCATTTTTAAACTGTTCAAAATGGTACAATAATTGCTCAGATGCCGCAATATTTTACGCCAAGAGCTCCTTTCAAAAAACTTGTCAGAACAAACTTGAATCTAATGCACATGGTTTACATATTTTGCTTCATATTTTTTCATAGGCGTTAATGTTCTATTTTTTTAACTGTTCAAAATTGAACAGAAAATGTTTCAAATCAGAAAATGAAATATATGGAAATGAGATGTTCTCGCAGAGATCTTTCGAATGCAGAAAAAAAAATATTCATTTGAATCGGCTAGTTATCTCAAAAGTTATTAGGGGGGACAGACAGACAGAGCGAGAGAAACACATTTCCCCCATCTTCATTTAAATACACGAGCACACTTAACTATAATTCAGTAAAGGAAAAAAAATTGTTATTGGAAAACAAGGCAAGAGCAAAAAAAATGTTATTCAATTGTAAACAAATTAAAAACGAATGCGATTAATCTCCTCCCAAACAAGAAATTCATGTTTTTTTTTTTTTTTTTTTTTTTTCCATGAGTATCTTTCTATTTTATTTGTACCCTTAAATAATAATTATTTTTAATTCTTAGAAATTGGCACTGGCATTTTTCGCTCTAATTTGTCGAATAAAATGTCTGTAACCGTCTCGAAATGGTAGTAAATTTTCCTTACAGATTTTTTTCAGAAAAAAAACTATAAACGCCATAGGAGGGCAGAATAGATAGACACATAAGTTTAAATTGAATCATTATTATATCACTTGTAACGTTAAATTATTTCTTTTGTAAAAAATTCTTTGTTATTAAATTTTCTTAAACCCTATTTTTACGTATAATTTTTTTATTATTATTATTATGGCTCTATGCACATTTAATACACATATTGAAAAAAATATCGGGTTTTCGGGCGGAAATTTCAATCTATATCTAATATGTTCAAAAGTAGCACTAAAAACTTTAGTTTTAAGCTTACTTATGGTTAAAAGCAGGGAGAAGGAGCAAGAACAATTTTTTTAGGGGCTCGGCTGCAGTTCCACTCAGTACTCCAAATGATTTTGATCGATTACTATATTATTTATCTCATTCTATTTCTTCAGCTCATTAGGATTCCGTAATTTGGAATAATAATGGAAAAGAAGGGAAGGGGTAGGCTTTACTTGAGTTTAAATATTTGAAATATCTAGAACTTTTACTATCAAGTTTTCGCAGAGATATGTTTTATATATGCTGTTTTGAAAATATCCTCTACTCTTTATTAATTCTTATTTTTCTCTTTTCGTTGTCATAAATAAACTACATATTATCTTAAACCATCGTAAACAGAAACCAGTTAAAATCTGATAATTTTTGTTTACGATATTTATTTATTCACTTATTTGTTACTGAGCTTCGGTTAATATTGACTTCAATATATTTAACCTTGGTTCAATAACTCTTCTTTCATAAACTATGGGTTTTATTTCCATGCATAAGTAAAAATAATATAAGTTTTTTTTAATCTATGAAGTAATAGAGAAAAAGATACGTAGGTGATGGGCTACTTCCAGAAAAAAAATCACAATTATTAATCAAACAAAGATTGTTAATCACACTAGTTTTTAAGATATTATACTGCATAAGCTAGATTTCTTATTAAATGCAAAAATTGAATTTGTATTTATTTAAACTCGTATTTCACCACTCGGTGAAACCACTATGTAAATTTTTGCTTTATTAAGAAAATATAAAAGTGATTTATAAAAAACGTCGTTCATTATTTCTATGAAATTACAGACGGGGAGAATATAGGTGAGGAAAAAGTTGGTCAAAAGATTTCGTTTTGACGCCGCTGAGTTACGACATACTTTTTGTCCTCGATTTATAAAAAGCTAAATTGGAACATTCTATCTAGAAAATAGAACAGCTGCGTATGGCGTTGATTTTCGTTTATCCCTTTTATAATTGCCATGTTACTCAGAATTATTTGGAGATGAAGTGGATTAATGTTGCTACACGTACATCCCATAAAAATGATTTTCTTCCTTATTTGAAAAAAAAAACAAAAACCTTTGTAGGCATAAATTAAGCATCTTCATACAGGAACTGTACATACCAACAGTATAAACTAACATTAATCTGTTAATGTTACGCGATAGTAATGTTTAAGAGTAAAATATGGAGTTTATACTGGCGACTTTATATGAACAGCCAGTTTATTCCTTTACGTAATTCCTTTAAGTCTTGTTGTCAATTTATCCATATTTTTTAAAGAGACACTTGGAAAACGAAAGAGAAAAAAGAGAAAATAGAACGCCTAAACCCCTAAAACTGAAAGATGGATGCATTTAGAAATTGAAATTAAACTCGTTATTTTATATAGGAACACCGATAGCTGAGCATTTAAAAAGTTATGGCTAGGCCATAGTTGAAAAAAAAAAACGAAAAACTGTAAGTAGTTTTCTGTCACATGGAGAACAATATTTTTGCACCAGCTTAACGGAGTAAAATCTTAATACAAATTCTTTTTGAACACCGTTAAAAAATTTGTGGGACATTTTTCTGAGTCGGAAAAATCAAATTTAAGATTTGCACAGACTTTCGTTCGTCTCCGTTAATTTCGTATTGTACAGAATACCAGCAGAAATTTTAGATACTTCCATTTATTTGGTTAATTTAAGAATCATCACCAGTTTGTGTTTATCACTGTTAAACCGCTTTTGAAATTTAACCGCAAAAGTTGTGAAGTAATTGCGAAATAGTTTGTGACGTTTCCTTGTCTAGCGTGTCAAATTTCTCAGTGCAAAAGTACTTTTCTGGAAGCATACCCCATTTGCTGTTCCTGTGTTTATTTAAATAAAATGCAGTCTAGAATCTGTTCCACTTTTAATGGTTCTTCACATCAACGACGGCACTTCATTAGTTAAAGAAAGCTTCTTAATGCCAGTAAGCTTCTTTACGAAGAATAGTTTGTATAATACTTTCTACGCATACATAAACATTAGGTACTTTTTAAACATTTAGTATAAATCAGGTTGCATATTATAAATTAGAAGAATTTACTTAGAAAAAATATCACATTGTGCATTTACTAAAAATTGAGAGCTTTTTATGCTCAAAATGTAGAAAATAACTCGATTTTATTTGGATATTTATTGTAAACATTAGTGCATCTCTTTCATCAGAAATTTCTAAGGGTTTTCTTCCGAAGCAACTTTCGTTGATTCACAAACATTTGACTTTTTAAGTAATCATCTATGTTGCGCATCTCTAAACGCGTCACGTTTTTATAAAATGTTAAAATGAATGTATTTTTCTGTAAATATCGTAAAATATATGACAAATCAAAATTTTCAAAACAAAGATTTTTTTTCCTCATAAGTTTGTCTATAAATGTTCTGTCTTTAAAAAAACGTGCACCTTTTCCATTTACTTGAAAAGTTATTGATTCTTTTCTTTAAAAATATTACATCCAAATTGCCTATTTTTACGAAAAATTTCAACAAATTATAGATATTACCTCTTAAGAAAGCTTTACAGCTTTAATTAACCCAATAAGTATGTTAAACGTGTCAGCAACATATATTTTGAGATTTCATTAGCTATTTTGATGGTCACATTCTTTATTAGCCTACTTTCCCGTAAAAGTAAAAAAAAATAATAATAAAGCATGAAAGAAGGCTTAATGTATCGTGAAAATATCGTTAGAAATCAAGAAAAGTCAAAAATAAATTAAGTAATTAAATAAAGATTGAAAAATGAAAAATTTGAAAGTAGGGTTTTGAGATGGGGAAAAAGTGTGTCTGTCGGTCGGTCGGTCTGTCTGTCTGTCGGTCTGTCTGTCGATTTGAACAATTTTTTGTTCAATTTTGAACAGTTCAAAAAATTTTAACATTAGCGCCTATGGGCGAAAATGAAGCAAATTAAGTAAACTCTGGGTACAAGATCCAAGTTCCAATGAACAAGCTCACTGGAAGAAGTTCTTGGCGCGAAATATTTATTTGAACAATTTTTGTTCATTTTTGAACAGTTCAAAAAAAAATTTA
This sequence comes from Octonoba sinensis, assembly GCA_038502835.1. NCBI lineage: Eukaryota > Metazoa > Arthropoda > Arachnida > Araneae > Uloboridae > Octonoba > Octonoba sinensis. Next base: position 43,321,211 of record CM076602.1, on the reverse strand, counting down.
ACATAGTGCCTACGGGGAAATTTCAGTCCTATATAAATCCTGATCTAACGGGCCGATTTGCTTAGAACAAACTTTATCGGAAAGCTCTTATGACGTAGAACATGTACAGATAAAAAGTTCATCCAGAACTAACGAGCCTATTTTCTTATGACATTTTTTGATCGGGATCTTCAAGAATATTTTTCAATTAATGAAAGATTAAATGAAGAAACAAAATAATGAATGAATAAATGAGTGAATAAATACATGAATGACTGAATAAATGAATGATTGAACGAATCTGTATTAACCGTTGAAAAAGGCATATTTGAAGCAATTAAGAACTAAAGCTAAACGAGAAAGAGAGAGAGAGATAGCTAGATTATAAATTTGAAGCTGGTGTATACGGGAAAGTAGGCTCGTATAGTTCTAGACGGAACTTCTTGTCTTTTCCTTGTGATTGACATCTTGTTCAACGCTCCATATGGTTCCTCTATAATTGGAAGTGCAATGTATTGTTTAGCTTTAACACGTATCGTAAATGCTTTGTAATTTCATCTCGTATATTTCAATCATATTTTGTTATTCGTCTCTAAACTAAAAAGTAATGCTGCGTGCTGATGCAATTCATTTGCAGTGTAAAGGTTTGAGATATTAGCAATAAATTTGTATTTCATTTCCAAAGCACAATTTAATCTGAATTTTGTACCATGCATATCAGTTCCTAATATTTGCTTTAAACGGAACATTACTTTACATTTGTAAGTTCATTTAACCTTGACATACGTTTCTGTTTGTTTATATCATTCAAATGTAGTTTAACCTCTTAATTCCAAGTGAACCCAATTGGGTACATTTAAAAATACTGTTTATTAACGATTGTTTGTGCAATTTGAAAGCTAAATCACCCAGTTGTTTTTGAAATTAATCAAAAGATAATTTACTTCGTTTTAAACATTGAAAACATGGAAATTGGGCATTCATTATTATTTAAACTAATTATTAATTACATTTTTTTTTAAATTTTATTTATTTTGTTTCGCGATCATTTTTTAGCCTACTTTCCCGTAAAAGTAAAAAAATAATAATAATAAAGCATGAAAGAAGGCTTAATGTATCATAAAAATATCGTTAAAAATAAAGAAAAGTCAAAAAAAGGGGAAGTAATTAAATAAAGATTGAAAAATAAAAAATTTGAAAGTAGGGTTTTGAGATGGAGAAAATGTGTGTCTGTCGGTCTGTCCCCCCCCCCCCCTAATAGCTTTTGAACGAATTGTCCGATTCGAAAAATTCTTTTTGCATTCGAAAGATCTCGGCAAGGACATCTCATTTTCATATTTTACTTTTTGATTTAAACAATTTTTTGTTCAAATTTGAACAATTCAAAAAATTTTAACATTAGCGCCTATGGACAAAATCGAATCAAATTATGTAAACTCTGGGCACAAGACCCAAGTTCCTATTGCAAGCTTATTGGAAGGAGTTATCGGCGTGAAATATTGATTTGAACAGTTTTTGTTCATTTTTGAACAGTTCCAAAAAAAAAAAAATGCGGCTTTTTTCCATTATTCCGGCGCAGGCGATAAAGTCGCCAAAACTAATGCAACTAACGCCAAACGGAATATCGTCGCTGTTATCCTTTTGCGTGTTCCCTCGCCAAAAATTTTTCTCGGCGAGATTTGCGCCTTGACAATGTAAAGGTACCAAATTACCATTAGCGCATATGGGAAATTTCAATCCCATATAAATCCTGATCTAAACGACGGATTGGCTCGCAACAAACTTTATCAGAAAGATATTACGCTGTAGAACATGTACTGATACGAAGTTCAACATGAACTGAACAACCCTGTTTTCCTAAGAAATTTTTGATTTTATGATTTCCTAAGGGATTTTTAAGGGCATTTCTCAATAAATAAATAAATGTATGAATGAGTGAAAGAATTACTGATTGAATCGATGTAAGAGTGAAAGAATTAATGAATGAATAAATGAATGAGTGAAAGAACGAATTAATGAATAAATGAGTGAATACATGATAAAGTAATTAAATGAGTGAATGAATGACAAAATAAATAAACGAGTGATAACTACATGAATGAGTAAATGCATGACTGAATAAATGAAAGAATGAATGACTGAGTGAATGAATATGTATTATCCGTTGAAAAAAGTATATTTGAAGTAATTAAGAACTAAAGCTAAATGTGAAAGAGAGAGAAAGTGATAGCTATATTATAAATTTGAAGTTGGGTGCATATGGGAAAGTAGGCTCGTATAGTTCTAGACGGAACTTCATGTTAAATCAGAGAAGCAAAAAATTGCGTCAAAATTGTTTGTGATTAGTTCTGGGGTCTGCAGAGGTTAAGATGTATTGCAGATTTGTAATAACGGAAATTAAAGAGAGGTAGATAAGCATTTCTTAAGTATGCCCTCTGTAGCAAAGATTTAATATTTCTTAAAAGTTCAACTTTAAATGAGACTTAAAAGTACCAAAATTATTATTTCTTTTAAACATCTCGCAATGTTTCATAAACAAACTTATGCGAACCAGCAGTTTGATTTTTTTTCCTCTTTAACGAATATCGTATTTCTTTAAATAAGAAGTAAAAAAAAAAACTTTTGAAGCTTACCATTCTAAATATTGCTTGTTTGGGAAAATGACGGGAAAAGACATTGAAAAATTTGCTCTTAACTGGAAACATCGTTAAACACAACGTATCTTTCCTGTATAGCTGTCACAAAGTTCGTGACATGTCACGGGAAGAATACATGAAAAACTCTACTTTTTCGAAAAACAATTATAATCTCCTAAATGTGCTACTGACAAGCTGCAATTACTCAAAATGGATATTTTTTTGAAAATAAATCACTAGAGCACGATGTGAAGGAAAAGAGTTGGTAGTATTAAAACACGCGTGTATTGCAACATTTCAAAAAGAAAAGACACATATGATTATTCCAATGGGAATTGTCACATTTCGAACTCATAATATTTCCTGCTGACAACTTTCATTGTATTTACTTCAAAAATAAGTGTATCTGTTAAATTTACTCTGACGCAAAAAATCTTTTGACAATTCTTAAATTGAATCTACAGCATCATGTAGAAAGCTTGCAACACGCGTCATTAGTGATTCCCGTTAGAATATGCCATACTGTTTTCAGTTTTTTCACAGGTTTGATATTTTTAAAGAAAAAAGGTTCTTAGCTGATTGGAACTGCAGTTAGCTGTTTCTACACTGTAAAAAATTGTAGTTCAACCTTTTATTAAATAAATAGAAAAAGTGGTGAAATTTAGCGGCAACCAACATTTGGTACTAAGTTGAACTAGTATTATAATGGTGTAGTTACACCATGAATGGGAAACTAGGAACAATTAAAATCGTTCAACTTTAGTACCAAATCTTGGTTGCAACTAAATTTCTTTTTTTTTTTTCCATTTTTTTGGTAAAAGGTTGAATTAGAATATTTCAGTGTCAAACGTTTCAGCTCTTAGGTTAATTTTAATGTAATTCTATTCCATAAAATACTACGGTAGAATGTTAAGGTCCCAGTTTACGTATGGGGTGTTTATAAAGTATCTACACATTTTTGCTTAAACGGGCTTTATTCTGAAATAAAGGTTACAGTAGCCCCTCATTATACCGCGCTTGTCGGGGAACAGCAAAAAAGCGCGATATATCAAAATGCGCGATATAACCGAATGCGCGATATAACCGAATGCGCGATATAACAGATTCCGTTAGAAAAAAGTACAAGTAAATTGAGGGGACCTGTGGTGGAGGCCTCCAGAGCATAATGTGAAAACGATGTCAAAGATAAGGGTAATTATTTTTCTCCCAGAAAATTCCTTTACCTATCACTCTCCTTTTTTTGGTTAAAGGGATAGTATAATTTGGATTTGTTCAGCCAAATTTAAATCCTTTCTGTATTAAAAGGTATCCAGAAATGGGCGTATTTTTTTTTTCTCCTTGGGCAGTGAACATCTGTCTCTTTCATTCAATGGGCGTTTGGATCAATATAAAAAGAACAAGTGAAACCTCAACTAGTTTGAGTAGAATCATTCTGCAGGCATGTAAGTTGGGGAGTGGGAGGAGAATTGCTGTAGATTTTAACTGCAGCAAATTCAGGAGAAAGGAAAACATTCCTGTTTGATGGCTTGTTTAGTGGGGGGAAAGGACTTTACTCAGAACTACAATATTTTTACTTTCGAGAACTTAAACTTAACATTTTCGGAGTGCGATATATCCAAATGAGCGATATAACGAGGGGTTACTGTATTTAAGTGAACATGCAACATACAGAACACAAAATTGGTACAATTCAATGTTTTCATTCTGCGTGTTTAGGCACAATTGTCACTTTTCCAGTATACTCCGGAACACTTTCTGTAAGATTGTGGTGTAATTTTAACTGTTGCAGCCATTATTCGCTGCTTTAATTGTTTAATTTTCACGTGGATTTGAGAAAAACCCACACGAAAAAGCCCAGGGGAGTTATTTCTGGTGGTTGTGGAGCCCAAAGCCATTGAGAGCCACCTAGCAGGAAAGATTTCATTAAGATAATTACGCACGATAATCCGTTTGAACGGCAATAACTTTTATTTCCTCTGTTGACAGCACTCTTTCGGTAAACCTGCAAAGCAATTGAAATTAGAACATATTTCTCAAAAATATATAGAGACTTTAATAACACCCTGTACACTGTACATTCCGTGTATGCTTAATTATGCTTAATAACTTATTAGGCATAATTAACTTATTAAGAATTATGCTTAATAACTTATTCTCAGAATCAATACAGTTATATCAATTCGTCACGCAGACGGATTCAAGAAACAATATTACTACGACAACGAAATATTAGTTGCCCATAAATACATAATCACTCAATATTAACTTTACTATATCTTTAACCCTTTAACTACCGGAATATATTCACAAATCTATTTGTCTAAACGCCAAAAACAAAAATCCAAAAATTGCATAAATGGCGATACATCTATTTCTTATGTATATGTCATGAGTTTTTTACATGAAAAAGGCAAAACTGGAGAGTTTCAATGAACATTAGTCGTAGACGCCCCATTTTCGACCTATGGTGATTTTTTTGAGATGTTGATTGGAAATTTTTTGTTCAACATCAAAATTCCTATGAGATGTAGCTTATTTTGCTTGCAAATCGGCGGCACACTGTATCAAAAGGGGATGTTCAATACCCCCTTCTGCACCTCTAATTTTGCCCTTTTCAGTTGAATAAATTATTACTTATAATGTAAAGAACGAATGCATTGTTCAATTTTTTATTCTGAAACCTACATTTTCAGCAAAATTTTATCAAATCGCTTATTGACGTTACCCGTACCACAGGAAAATTTCGCCAAATCGTCTATTGACGTTACCCGTAGTTAAAGGGTTAATAAAAGCGTCTCAGAAGAAGAATTATACCATTTGTAGCCTTCTGATCTAAATAATAAAATATTTTTGCTATAATTAACATCCTCATCCGGTGCGTAATTATGAATTCACTGAAGAGAAAAAACGAAAGAAATGAAAACATCCTGTTGAATGCTTGCTTTATTTATGTTCATACTAATAGAGATGTAACGAATAGTGATTTGGCCGAATTAGCCAAATACTGAATATTCGGCCATTTCTCCCAGGCCGAAGCATAATATTCGGCCAGTCCTTCTAGGCCGAATACCGAATATTCGGCCACTGTCTTAAGCCAAATACCGAATATTCGGTGGCCGAATATTAAAATTTCTAAAAAATCGTCGTAATAGAAAGTATTTGTCAAATTTAAAAGTATTCACCAAGTCAAACACCAATTCCACACATTAATCTATGATGTATGATTTAATTATGTTTGTTAAGAATCTAAACTATCTAAAGTTAATGTATTTTCTGTATTGTTTTGAATGCAATAAAACTGGAAATCTAACCCACAAGTGGAATAGAAATGACAGGTTTTAGTGTAAGTATTAGCATTATTTTACTAATTATTTAATTCAAATTAAAGAAATACTATAGAACTAGTGAACTTTTACATTGATCAAAGTATTTCTATGAAGATATTTTAAATGTTATAAAAGTTAATATTTTTATTTTATGGTTTTCTTTGCATACCTATTTTTAAAAAATCTATTGAAATTTACTGATTTTAACTGGATTACATTTTAATTTTCAAAAACTGTAATGACTTATGCTGTCTTGATATTCATGATATATTTTAGGCTTTTCACATTTCTCTTTTACCCAATGTCCACAATAAATCAGTCTACCCAAACGACTTCCACTTTGTTAAAACTAATATCAAAATAAAAGTCTCATATTCTCCATCCTAATTAACTATTGTCAGCTTTTGGGAGCACATGCTAAGAACAAAATACAATATTATAACCTTAAAATATGCTTTTGCTCAGTCAAACCTATAAACAATGTTTTAAAAAAATAGTTTTTTCCTAAATTATTTTTATTTATTAAAGCTTTATAACTAATGTGTTCTTTTGAAATAACTATAATTCAATTTTAGAAGTTTAAGATCTACTAATTTTTTCATTTTTTTTTTCCATTTCTACCGTAGCAGAGCTATTCGCCCGAATAATCCATCAATATTCGGCCTGGCCGAATTTAATCTCACCGAGTATTCGGCCAGACCGAATATTCGGCTAGCTCATGAAATAATTATTCGGCCAGGCCGAATAGGCCGAATACCGAATAGTGGCCGAATACTCGTTACATCCCTAGTTCATAACTAAATTTTGGAATGTTTGCTTTCATTAGATTCCGGCTCTTTACACACTCCGAATTCCAAAACTAATAAGAACAAGGGACTAAGAATGTGAATGATATGCGTGTAATGAGAATATTGTTTTGAGTACGAATACCAGGCTTATACTACAAAAATCACTCGTTTAATTCTGATTTTTCTTCATCTTTATAACATTTCATAACTGTTTTAATGTAATAATTTATATGTACTTTTAATTTTTAATCAACTTGCATATTATATGCATATAGACACATAGATGTGTGTGTGCGTGTGTATATAATTATTTGTGTACTTTATATTTATAAATACAAAAATTATTCGCGTTGTTGAAACTGGTAGGTAATATCTACTTGCATTGGATATAATAATTTTCAACTAAAGATTTGCTTAATTACTTCTGAATACTTGACTTCTTTCCGTTGAAATAATTACGATCACTCTCCAAATTTCATTTACGTCTGCTGTTTTAAAACATAATGAAATTTTTACAAGCCAGAGAGTATTTTAATTTAATTATGCAACTGAATTTGCTGAAACGAAAAGGCGATTTTCAATTAAGTATTCAACTTAAAACCAGTCTTTTATACTTGAAGCTCCTGTGTATAGGGTACTGCGATTTAAATTTTGCCCACTCACCTATTTTAATTATTAATTGAAATGAGTTGAATGAAGATTTCAAGTTATATATAGTTATTCAAATTTATTTAAATTAAGTGATTAAAACAGGATGCACTCAAACGTTACACTAATGCTAATTGTGCCTTCCTCATTTCTTTAAAATAACGGTGCAGGTAATAAAATTTATATATATATATATATATATATATATATATATATTTTATATATATATATATACTTCTTTCTAGTAAAAATAAGAATATTTTAGTATTAACATAGTATTATTTGTATTGGTAGTAGTAGCAGCAGTGCTCTGTGCAAGTAGTAGTATATTTATTAGTAGTGATGTCAGCAAAAATAAGTGCAAAATATTTTTTGCATAAGCAATTTTTTCCAGTAAAAATTTCCATGTAGCAATCTTCATGTATTTAAAAAAGACGTTGACAGTGAAAACGAAAATATGTGAAAAAATATGTAACGGTTTGAATACGCAATGAAAACTATGACATGAAACAATGTTCAGGGGGGGGGGAATAATTTAGCACTTATAATTATGACTTAAAATCAATAATAATTTATTTATTAATTTTCCAATTACACTGTTAGAAATTTCATCATGAAATTACGGTTAAATAAAGGTAAGCAGTCTGTCCATCTAATTCACCGTTAAATTTACGGTTTGGAACATTTTTCTATCTTTACGGGATTTAAACCATATCCAATCAGCTTGGTTAAAAAGCCGTAAATACAAAAGTGTACAGTTTTATAACCATTTAAAAATGGTTTCAAAACAAAACTTCTCTACCGTTTTTGAAACACTTCGAGGCGCAGAATCTCTGAGGTGTAGAAACCGTAAACGAAACGCCCGGGGAATCGAACCCGGGTGTATGTTACACCAAACTCGCACTCTAGCCATTCGGCCATCAACACCACATAAAGTGGCCGTTTATTTATCAATACATCTTCTTTGCCAACAAGCAAGCTGCCTTAAAATTGAGATTTCAGTTTTTTATTTTATCCAAATTTATTTTTGGTCTAAGTTTACTGTATATTGACGAAAATCATTTCATTCGCTTCAAAAATAAAAATACAATTAAAATACAACTAAGCTTCAGCAGCTCAAATCATGGGTTCGCTCATTCGCAAACAGTTCGGGAATCCGATGTCTCCAATTTTTGATTTACGTGTGTATGTGTTTCTATTTAGTAACCACTGCTTAAACCACTTTAATTTTTTTTCTTCTTTTTTTTATATACACATGCAGATTTGAACTGATAAATCTTTATTCATATTTTAACAACAACGTACAACTGGTAAGGTTTCGCAACCAAGATGGACGCCCGATTCTTATTGAGCACTTGAAAATTACGGTTAGTTTAACGTTCTTTAGGATAAACAGAGAATAAACGATTTTTTTCACAATCAGCGGTTTGAGTACCATCTTTTAATTGGTTACTCAACTGTTGTAATTAAATACGGTAAAATAACAATCAAATAAATGGTTATTTTACTAATTTCGTACGGAAATTTTTAACAGTGTATTATCTGAAAGATCTTATATTACTTGAATCAAATATCCTTCTCAATAATTCAATGACTATTTTCTATCTTTATCATTTTATGATATAATAACGAATTCAATTTATCATCAGTTTCTCAAGATAGTGTTATTGTGCATGCATTTTAAATTCTATATCGTTCACGTTTGTTCTTGCAATTCATAAGTTTAGCCTGCGTTAGTTATTGAACTAATTGCGTAGGCGGGACGCTTGCAATCACAATGGATTAGCTTTTAATTACCCTAAGTATTAACATAGCACAGAAGAAGCAATACAAGTCATTGACGGGTTAAAATTAATAATACGGCATTAAAAATCGTTCACAGTGCCAAACAAACTATGGTTTGCGTATAGTTTCGCAACTCTTACGCACAACACTTTAGAGATAATACTAAGGTTTGCTGGACATGAGCTTTTATGCAATTTTATCAAAAGAATTTACTTTTGAAACGCAAAATCTTTATAAATTGCAAAAAAGAAAAAAAAAATAGAAAAGCAAGCAGTCCCTAAAGCTCTCTTTTTGTAACTAAAATTAGCCAAAATTATTGCCAAAATGTTCCAAATTGTAAATTTTCTTCACTCTCATGTAGAAATCTTCCTTAACATTCTTATGATTATACTTTAACAGACAGAGCACATGCGGAGTCCGGTCTCTTTAAATCCGTGAGTCCGAATGTCCTGTTGTCGGTCACTAGCAGTTATCGGGGGGAAAGGTACTGCAGACTCTTCCTAGCTTTCAATAATATGCCTAAAAGGAGAATCTTGAGATACATTGTTAATACTCCCTATGTGTGGAGAATAGAATCAGACTTTAGGGTGCCTCATTTCTTTGGAGCAGCTCCCATCTGCCTTAATTTATGATCGCAATGCGAGGGGATCGAGGTGGTACTACTAAAAACAAGACAACATAAATTAGCTGGAAGATAACTATTAATGGTTTTCGAATGCTCAGAAAAATGTTTAAAATGTTAAAAAGCTACCTTTTTTTTTTTTGCCAAAATATGAAGTTTTCCCTTCTTTAGAATTAATAAATTCGCACCAAAGTAAACATATATTCAAATATGTACAAAAGAAGTTTCAAAATAAATGTGAGATTTTTGTAGCAACATTATTATTCTACTTATGCATAAAACAGGATCAGTTTACCTATTCAGGAAGTTGCGCATTAATTTGGAGAAAACTGTTGAGAAAGGGAAAAGGCCATTACAATCCACTTCAAATTTTTCACTTTCAAAGATTTATTTTTAAATAAACTAACAAAATGACGATATTATACGAAAAAAAAAAAACACTCATGTGCAGTGCACGTCTTAATTTCCAAAATTGAGGGTCATATTCAGCACAATTATATAAAAATGTAGAAAATTCTCCGCGAAAAGAAAATTCCTCTTTAAAAAAAATTCAACCGAAAAAAAAAGTTATGTCCTTTTGAACTTTGTAGTTTTCCCGACAGAAATAACTCAGCTGTACTTGAAACGTTTCTTAAATTGGAATGGGTAGTAATAATGGATCCTTATAACCCCCTCAGAAAGTTATCATTATTTTCTTCCGTAAAGAACAGGAAAGATAACATCCTAAAATCAGTTGAGTAAAAATCATCTCATTAGTTTCAGAAAAGTTGTATAAACTTGTCTCGTGCTTAAAACCAATTTACCAAAATTTCCAAAAAAAAAAAGTTACTTTCTAAGTTTATGTATCGTAACTTTAAAATTTGAAAATACTGCTTTTTGGTTTTTCATACTTGCTACTAAGAACATGATTTGAAAAGAAAACAAGTTTTATTAGATGGGTAAAAAGAATGGTGCTTATTTTTACTATATTTTGGTGCAACATACGCACCAAAATATTGTCTATTTTGGAGCCATTATATTTTGGTGCAATATGCGCACCAAAATATAGCACCATCCTTTGAAGCCAGCAAATTGCCACTATATTTTTGTGCAGCATACCACCAATATTTTTTTAAGTAAAATGTAAGCATTTAACTGAAATACAAAAAGCAGGCTTCTCAGATCTTAATAATTACATTTACGTTAAAGCAGAACGAAAATCTAACTATTTCTTTGATGAGTTGCTTCCATATAACCATTCCCTATTTTATTTTCTCTTCCCTTGGTGACTCTCTTTTTCTTTACTTCTTCGCTTATTCACATTTATAAGTCACATATAAAAGGATTAAGACATCAAAAACTCTTCTTGTCATAGAATCGCTCCAAGTACTTCGCCTGAAAAAATAAATATTAGATCCTTGGAGAATTGAACTTATCTGTGATTATATTTTATCGGTCATTAACATCCTGTGGGAAATCAAAATCGTCGTCAGAAAATCCCCGTTAGTAGATGGAATTTTCTAGATATCATAAGAATAAATGAGAATCAAAGAAAAGGAAAAACATGGATAGATTATGTTCTACAAATAATACTGCAATTTATCTGACAAAAAGAATGTACGAAAAATAATTACATTAAAACTTTATTAAACATTATTAAATTGTAAGAATAAGACACGAGTCTTTCTTTCCGCTTTTCGAATCATTCAGGTTTTTTAGAACATACTTGATAATCATACAACTACACTACAAAGAACTTGGTGCTGTGTTGCACTAAAAAAAATGGTAGGTGATTCCTAATTCCATTAGACCTTGGTGCACATAAGCACCAAAATTATGCTTTTTTAATCAGAAAAGTTGCACCATATTTTGAGAAATATACCACCGTATTTTTAGTTATGATTTTAAATTTTAAGACATAAATACAGCAACTCTTCGTTTTATCACGCCATTTCGCATTTTCTTTGTCTTCACAGAAAAAAGAGAGCAATGAAGTTTGTTTTTTTACCGCAATGGTAGTAAAAAATACGTATATTCCAAAATTCCAAAGCAAGTAAAACATTTTTAGCAGTTAGTTTCATAAAAACGATAACTTTTAACGACTAAAATAAATTCATAAAAATAATAATAATAATAATTTTAAAAAACAGAAGAAAGATCGCTTTTTAAAACAGCATATGAAATATACGTAAGTAGTATAATAGGTGTATAGTTCTTATTGAGAAAGTTGCTTGAAATTAGAATTTTTAAATTCTATTCTTTCATTTGCAATTACACTATTACCTTTGTAGAGTTATTAACATGGTTTAAAACGAATCTTTTTATTTACGTCCTATAATCGCGAAGCAACGAGGTGCTAGTACACTAAAGTTAAACTTAATTTTCTGTCACTCATAAGGTAGGATTTCTTTGATTTTTCTACTAATAATAAAGCTGCAGCATGTGTGTGTGTCTGTCTGTGTCCAGCGTAGGCGGCGGACCGTTCGGCGGGTTTTCATGAAATTCGGTACGAAATTAGTTTGGAACATGGGGGGTGTGCACCTCAAAGAGTGTTTTCTGAAATTTGAGTTCGTTGTTGTTTTATTCTAGTTTATACCCGAAAATTGTCTAAAATGGTCGTTTTCTATCGGAAGGAATTATTGCATCCATTCAAACTCCATACCATTACAAAGCTTGTAAAAAAAACTTCCAGAAAGAGATTTGCTCTTCGTGCGAAAATTCAAACCTCTAAGTTAACTAGAAAAGAAGTATAAACGTTATTTTCTGTAGCTCGAAATTATTTTTTTACGGTAATTAACTTTACCAATCGTCTGGAGAAAATAAAATTAAAGAGTTTGCTTTTTATTTATTTTTTTATTGCTATAATTATGTCTCATGTGAATTTGCTAAATAAAATTATTTTCACATTATTGTACAAAATAATTGCACTTACTTAATGTTCATTTGTGCTTTAATTACGTGCAATTATTTTTTACAGTTTACTAATTCACGGAGTGAATTTATTATTCACATTATTGTTTTAGTACATATTTTAAGAAGCAGCCGATTTTTAGCAGACTTTCCCGTAAAAGTAAAAAAAAATAATAATAAAGCATGAAAGAAGGCTTAAAGTATCGTGAAAATATCGTTACAAATCAATAAAAGTCAAAAATAAGGTAAGTAATTTAATAAAGATTGAAAAATAAAAAATTTGAAAGTAAAGTATTGAGATGGGGGGGGGGGAGTGTGTCTGTCGGTTTGTCCCCCCTAATAACTTTTGAACGAATTGTCCGATTCGAAAAATTCTTTTTGCATTCAAAAGATCTCGGCGAGGACATCTCATTTCCACATTTTACTTTTTGATTTGAACAATTTTTTGTTCAGTTTTGAACAGTTCAAAAAATTTTAACATTAGCGACTATGGGCGAAAATGAAGCAAATTATGTAAACTCTGGATACAAAATCCAAGTTCCAATGAACAAGCTCACTGGAAGAAGTTCTTGGCGTGAAATATTGATTTGAACCATTTTTGTTCATTTTTGAACAGTTCAAAAAAAAATTAACATAGCGCCTGCGGGGAAATTCCAATCCTATATAATTCCTGATCTAACGGACCGATTTGCTTGGAACAAACTTTATCGGAGAGCTCTTAAGACGTAGAACACGTACAGATAAGAAGTTCATCCAGAACTAACGAGCCTATTTTCCTATGATATATTTTGTTCGAGATTTTCGAGAATATTTTTGAATTAATGAGTGATTAAATCAATAAGCAAAAGAATGAATTAATAACTGAGTGAATAAATACATTAATGACTGAATAAATGAATGATTGTACGAATACGTATTAACCGTTGAAAAAGGCATATCTAAAGCAATTAAGAACTTAAGCTAAACGAGAAAGAGAAGGAGAGATAGCTAGAATATCAATTTGAAGCTGGTGTATACGGGAAAGTAGGCTCGTATAGTTCTAGACGGAACTTCTTGTTATTTTATCTTTTTCGTTTTTATCTTTGTATTCTCTTTCCTCTTTAAACGATTTAAAATTTATTTCCTGCGGCTTACAGGCGATTGAACGCTATATTTTGATTTTCTTACTTTGATCGGTATTTTTACGGTACTGTTCTCCATACTTCTCTGGGATTTTTTAAGATATTCTACCTTTATAGCGATTTGTTATTCCAAATTATTATTACTATTTATTTATTTATTTTATTATTATTATTTTCCCAGTGAACTAGCAGAAATGTCATTTGACTATTTGAGCTCGGATGAAATTGTTTTTTTCCCTCTATTCTGCTGTTAGTTTCTGCAAGCAACAAATGTTCGTCTTTTTGTCCTACTTACTGTCAATGAATAATAGAAAAACAAATTTGAAAATATATTAATTATACTTAAAATGCATGAGTTGAAAATATAATAGTGCCTTATAATCGTGCTCTTTGTGTGTGTACTTACACCAAACAGTACGTTTTTTTTTTTTTTTAAGTGCGTGTTTTTGTAACAAAAAAAAATTGCCTAATTCCTTAGGATTGCTGACTGATTGCCGTGGGCGGATAATTTTCAATTATGGGGAAATGCTATGCATTTGAACAGGATAACATAATATATACATATTTAAAAAAATACCAGTGTATATATAGAGGGGCAAACCAACTGTTCTTTTCCCCTTTTTGACACGGGCATGGCAGTGCGGGTACAGCTAGTTATTTATAAAGAAAATCGCAAAAACAGCGACTGAACGGTATGCTGCCTACAGTTTACTCTACACTATGCTGGATTGCTAAAAATCATTATTACAAATGATATACAGTGAAAGTATTCCTTCTATTAATTTTTGATGTAATATAAGTCTTCTACATAGCGAAAATAAAATGCGCCTGCTATTGATGACCAGGAGGTCTATTAGTAGCTTCCTGGAGTCTATTAGTAATAAATTCCAGTCTATATATAGAATGACGAACTAACTGTTCTTTTCAACTTTTTAACACGGGCATGACAGTGCGGGTACCTCTAGTTATTTATAAAGAAAATTGCAAAAACAGTGACTGAACGGTATGTTGCCAACAGTTTACTCTACACTCTAATAGAGAGTTAACAAGAAGTTCCGTCTAGAACTATACGAGCCTACTTTCCCGTATACACCAAATTCAAATTTATAATCTAGCTATCTCTTTCTCTCTCTTTCTTATTTATCTTTAGTTCTAATTATTGAAAATATACCTTTTTCAACGGATAATACATATTCATTCACTCACTCATTCATTCTTTCATTTATTCAGCCATGCATTTATTCATTCATTCGTTACCTCATTCAAGTGTTTATTCATTCATTTACGCAATCATGTATTTATTCACTCATTTATTTATATTTTCATTTATTCAATAATTTAATCATTCATTCTTTTCCTCATTCATTTATTCATTGATTTATTCTTTCACTCTTTCATTTATTCATTCATTCATTATTTCACTCATTGAGTCACTGAGAAATATCCTTGAAAATCCCGATCAAAAAATTTCATAGCAAAATAGGCTCGTAAGTTCTGGATAAACTTTCTATTTCTACATGTTCTACGTTATAAGAGCTTTCCGATAAAGTTTGTTCCAAGCAAATCGGTCCGTTAGATCAGGATTTATATAGGGTTGAAATTTCCCCGTAAGCTCTGTGTTAATTTTTTGAACTGTTCAAAAATGAACAAAAACTGTTCAAATCAATATTTCAAGACGAGAACTCCTTTCAATAAGCTTGCAATAGGAACTTGGCTCTTGTGCCCAGAGTTTACAGAATTTGCTTCAATTTTGTCCATAGGCGCTAATGTTAAAATTTTTTGAACTGTTCAAAAGTGAACAAAAAATTGTTCAATATGGAAATGAGATGTCCTCGCCGAGATCTTTCGAATGCAAAAAGAATTTTTCCAATCGGACAATTCGTTCAAAAGCTATTAGGGGGGACAGACCGACAGACAGACCGACAGACACACTTTTTCCCCATCTCAATACCCTACTTTCAAATTTTTTATTTTTCAATCTTTATTTAATTACTTCACTTATTTTTGACTTTTCTTGATTTTTAACGATATTTTTACGATACATTAAGCCTTCTTTCATGCTTTATTATTATTTTTTTTTACTTTTACGGGAAAGTAGGCTAAAAAGCATTATTACAAATAATATACAATTTAAGTATTCCTTCTATTAATTTTCGATGTAATAAAAGTCTTCTACATAGCGAAAATAAAATGTGCATACTACTAATGACCAGGAAGTCATATTTATATGCTATATTCATCGGTATGTCCACGTAAACAACAGCCGTGGGTAACTAGCAATGAAAGCATTCAAAAGGAGAAATGCCGAAGAGCAATTAGACTTTCACTATAGTCTGAGTCATCTTACAAAGCATTCTTGCCGTTTAAAGATTCCTTCTACCGTTGCTTGGTTTCTCGGAGAATACAAGAATTTCCAAGATACGCAAGTTGTAAAATTACCTTCGTTACTGATCTGCTTCCTATGAAACATCAAGCAACAAACGTCCTGAAGTATTCCTATAATCTTTCTTGCTTTTAAAGGAATGTTTGAACTTTATTCATGATAAAAATAGCGTTAGAGATTTCATTTTCAAAGTGTTTTTCATAATATATATATAAAGATATATATATATATATATATATATATATATATATATATATGGGCTCATTAAGAGAGAAATAAGTTATATGGTCCATTTTGAATAGAAAAGAAGCAAAAACAATCTAACATGGTATTATAAACAATGCTCACAAAAAATGACCTCGGTGAACCATTTGACGTAGTAACTTAACATGAGCTAACACAAAGATAAATCGTAAATACAAGCTTGCTTTTTTTTAAATGGACACTTTTGCTTATACTTCTAAAAAATTATAAACTCTACAGATTCATATATATTTCTGAAGAATACTTATATTAACAAAAAACGTACATATTTATTATAATATTCAAAACTAAAAAGCTTACAATACATATAACAGTTTTTAAAAATATCTGCATTGAATTCTATGAGATTAATTATAAATTAATGTATTTATGTAAACAGTTGAAATTAAATTTTTCATTGATAAAAAAATATCTATTAGTGTTCAAGTAAAAATTTTAAAACGATTTAAATTTTAAATAAGTATTGATTTCAAATATCGTAAAAAGTATGCAAGTCGCAAGTTTATCTTTTATACCAGGCGTCATTTAATATATGTGCCTATTTAAAATAGGAAAAGGGATAAATTTGCCTTGCCTATTTCGGCAATATGTACCTTTCTTGCATGGAGGATTGCATTAAATCTTTTGCGATTTTGGTACCTTAATTGCATTATCTACACTATGCATAGTATATAATGCATCTCATATCTGGGGGTACCCTGCTAATTTTTTGCAAATCATTATTGGATCTTTATTTAATGCAATACAAACATATTAATAAAATAATAAATAGTAAGATAGTAATGAGATATTTTTGGTTTTTTTATAACTTTTTCTATAAGTTTTTAACAAAAGTAACATTTTTTTAATTAAAAAAACAATTAATTTAATTCATAAAAAAATATTTGTATTTATTTTTACAAACAAACTACCTCTAAGAATTCTATCTTGTGCAAAAAACTGAAATTTTGCTGAAACGTTGGCACTTTAATGAACTAAATAGCGATTACTTGAAGAACCCGTCAGAACTCTCAGCAACCCTAGGATTCCGCGAAACCAAGGTTGAAGAACTCTCGTCTACATATTAAGTTAGGGAGGGAAGGGATTTTTGCGGACGAACGTTTTATTACTAAATACAGGTTTGATCATGCTTGCGTGGACGATTCTCTCAAAAAAACAATGATTTTATGACCTGGGAGTAGCAGTTTTATTGAAATATTTCGTAGTACATTGAAAAAAAAAACTAAGGATTTTTTTTTCTCGATAAAAATTACATTTATTCTCGTTAAAATAGCTTTTGAGACCAGGAGTAAAGTGAAAAACAAACTTTCATTCAATTACTGGAACAAAAATCTATCAATTGTCAGAATCGCTTTTTCTTTTTTTTTTTTTAATAATAAGAAAATCTACTCCCGCCTTATAGTATAAAATGTATCGGAATTGTTTTATAATTATAACAAAATTTAAAATGAACATTTAACGTTATACATAAGTAACAAATTTCAGTACGTGGACTATTTCATGTAGGTGGTGTCTTTATTTTTCAGCGTTTTCTTTGAGTTATTTTTTCATAGTAGATACTTTCGATATTTTCCCCCCTAGGAATTCCTAACTACGCACATAAGATATTTAAACACTGGTTTCGTCTAGACAAATTGATAGCTTCATAAACACAACAAAGTGAAAGCCATTTAAAATTAAAGTATCATTAGATGCCTCCACGTCTAGTTCCGCTCCTACTTAAAAAAATGTTTCAAACTGTTTGTTGTTGAAGAAGCCCTTTGCCACTTCAATACAGATAAGTTTAATGGTTGAAACTGGAATCTTATTATTGTTAGCACTTTCGTTGAGTGATTGCAAGAAGTCGATCAAAAATAAAGTTAACTATTCTCGTTGAATTGAAAAAAGCGTAACTTTACTTGCTGCATAAAAAATGTAAAAAGTATGTAGTATTTTAGAATATTTCAGTAAAATAATCAGTTTAATATAGGAGTATATATTTCTTCGTCTAGCAGAGTATTTTCAACTTAGCATTTTAAAGATTTTAGAATCTTGGATTAGTTTTTGGTATTTTATTCATTTATTTATTTATTACCTGTTGTTGTTGCAAATATCACTTGAAAATCCAAGCTACCTTCACAGAGGGGCCAGGAATTAAAGGTGACAAAGGGATGACTTCTGTTGTCCATGAGCACCATACTGGGGGATGGATGTACGACTTGGCTAAAACACAGATTATATATTCATAAGACACCTGAAGGGGACACCACAAATACACTGGCTTCTTTTTTAGGCCCAAAACTGAACGGAAGAGATATAAAGCCTCCGGTACCCTTTTTTTTTTTTTCTTTACAATGGGGCTGCGGTATTGGTCCTCAACCATTGCAGACCTAGTGCGTTCCCCAGTAATTGGTACCATCTCTTTCAGCGGCACCACAATGAGTTTGGTACCATCGCCGCATGAGAATTTTGACATCCAGTTACCACTGGATGGCGGTACCTGAGCTCTCATTGATGTAATATGCACTAGGAATTTACTTTAGCCGAGAGTATCCATGAAAAACGAATACTCAAGGGATCTTTAACATGCTGCACAATCATACGACATGGACGCAGACGATTTTCTGCAACTTGAAAATCCACCGACTTGGGCCAGGTTTGAACCTGCGAGCTTGGACATACGAGACCTGCGTCTTACCACCCTGTCGGCCGCCTCCGGTACCCTTGCAACTGCCTCAAGACTTCCACGAATGTGCCCCGAATTTTACATGCACGTATCCCTAAGTGACCTGGTCTTGTATCTAAGCCCAAACACTCCGTTTTTTTTCTTTTTCTTTTTTTTCATTTTTTAATTGATTTGATTTATTTATTTTTTGATTACATCTTAAAATACTTAGTCTAGTGATAGCTTATTACAAACTTCTGATTTTATATCTTGCATGTTTAAAACATGTAGTTTTACAAAGAAAACCCAATTTTTCAGAGTGAAAATATGAAAATTAATATGGCTCAAAATCGTAAAAACATTAAAAGTGCACAAATTGAAATGATTTTTTAATTCCCTGAGCAAGGTAATAAAATATTTTCCAACAAATTAACAAATCAAAATTTATGTCTCACCGTTGCTTATTGCAATTAGAAAGTTAGTCTTTGATATCTGCAACATAATTCGAAACACTGAAAGAAACAGCGACTCATTATATTTAGAAGTATTTTTTGATAAGGAAGATTACATATCCAATTAGGGTTCATATTGTTTCCACCGCGGTGAAAACTGCATCGAAAAGAGTTTGGTTATTTTTATAAACCCATGAGACGGAATAAAAAATTTACACACTTATGATAAGCTTACTTATTAAATTTAGAAAGCAGATAAGAAAATTACTGAAAATGTTTAGTTTTCAGTCTTATCAAACAGTAAAGAAACATTTTTAGTTTCCTTAATATTTAGACTCGATTCATTAAGAACATGAAATATAATATATATGAAGGATATATTTGCTTTTTTTCTAAAAAAGTTAATTGTGACTTGGAGGGTTTTTAATTTTGAAAAAAAAAAAGACAAATAGTACACTTTGGCAACTAAGAACGCAACTAAAATAATGGTTTTACTACAAGTTAAGGTGCATCGCAACTCTTTAAAGGCCTTTAAAAAATCGAAACATAGTTGTTGTTTACCATAAAATAACTCAAGTCATACGTACAAAATATCGTGCATGAGGTAAATTTACGATTGTACGACTTAAAATAAATCTCTTGGAGAAACAGTAAGCAAAATTCATTAAATTGCATTACAAAATTCTCTATGAATCAACGAAAATTTATGAAAAATAGGCCTTGTGATATTAAAGTTTTAAATCATATGAGATTACAAATTTCATTCTAAAATGCAGGAAATTGGAATTTTTTACATAGTACGATCAGGGATGCTGACTACAGTGTTTTGCGATGCTCCAATTATCGATTCCATACCTAAAACCTTTATTTAAATTGTTATTAAGAAGCTGGAAAAAATAGTAGGGGATCAGGTGCTAAAATGGACCAGTTTTTAAATTTTGAAGAAACTTAGAAATCGAAATGCATCTGTTGTATTAAAAATCGTCAGTAACATTCGTATATGATTGTGTTACATAAATATTTTTTTTTGTTTTAAATAAACATTTTAAAATGTAGAGTAAACGCAATCATTTATAAAAATTCTACAAAATATGAATAATTGAGAGTGGGGTTGTAATATGAAACATTTGCTAAAAGTTAAGCGCAAATTTTGTTATTCATATTTTATTGAATAGTAGACCTCTTTTAGTACTCTTGTATATTTATTTTTCAGCAGCATTATATTGCACTGGAATAAATAAACATTAGTGGAGGGATACTGGAAAAAGATGTTCAATCCTACCTTGCAAAAAGTTTCAAGACTTCCGAACACAAAGCACAATCATACACATGATGATGAAGCCAGCTGCCTTTGTTGGGTAAAAGGGGTAGTAGGTGATAAAATTAGACTGGTTTTCTGAAAGTTGGATCAGTTAGTTGACAGAACATTGCCGTTTCATCAACCTTGTCCCATAAGACTACATTCATATTAGTACTAACTTTTTGAAAGTAAGTACATTAAAGTTCCGAAACTATTTCTATTGCACATTTCATAAAAACAGATAAAATAGTTGGTGCCTGGCATGACATTTAGTCATTTTTTGTCGTCAGGGAAAAGTTATATGCTATTATTAATTAAAAATTATTTCGTATTTTTAAAGGCAATCCTATTTTTCGCACTGAAACATGCTATAAAAAAGAACTGTCAGTTTAAATTCTTAAATGACTTTCATGTTTATAATTTATTTGCTTTTTTTTCTTAATTTCTTTATCTTTCTTGAATTTTTTCTTCATCATTCTTCCCCGCACGGACCTACTCCCACGCATACATTCAACGTAATTAATTTTATTTTGCTGTAAAATAAATTTCAAGAAAAGAAAATTGTTTTCTCAATGCTTGTCTATTCCTAAGAACAACTTTGAATTACATTAATCAAGTTACATCCTTCTAAAAAAATATTTCCCGCTTTTGTTAAAGTAACTTAGCAGATTTTTAAGATCTTTTTTTGGGTCTGCAAAAAAGCATTTTTTTCTTACGCTTCGCGTTTATAGAAAACTCACAATTTAATTAATGATTCTCCAGTTTAAGTGATTAAATGATTGTGGCTTAAATGAGCACATAACGTAATTTTAAAAACCAATTTAACAGTGCACCTTATTCAGCACTTTTTCATAAAAAATATTATTTGTTTTCTTTACCATAACAGAAAACATGTATTTATAAATTAATCTTCAGTAATTAAAAGTGGCAGTGAAAAAGGAAAAATATATATTTGTTAATTAGGTTAATTCTTAATTAAGCTCAATTTAAAATATGTCCAGCGTTTAAAATATTTTGCTTTCTCAATTTTTTATACGTTTTATTTATGTTAAGTTTTGTTAAAAACTACTTGCAAATATCACGTAATTAGAAAGTGCACTAACTTTTGCAAAAATTACGCTTGTTCTGTTAAATAGATGTATAAGCAAATTTTTAAAAAACATATGGATTTAATATTTTAATTTGAATTATATTTACGTAGTACTTTAAATTTCAAAATGGCAAAAATAACGTTGTAGTCTAGTACACCTACCGAAGTACTTTATAAAAATATAGGGTAACTAACAGATTTATACGATAAATGTTTGTCAATAGCGGAGAAGAGTGAAACAGCAATTACATGATTGCGCTCAGGTACGTGTAAAATCAATGTGATACAGTGTTGAGTATAACTATCATCGCTGTAAATGCAGTGATGTATATATCACAACTCGCCTGATACTTAAAATGTGTCATCAGTCGAGTTATAATTTTCATTCATATGTTTTCTGTTGTGTACAAATGATCCTTGACTGGCGAATCGGGAACTAAAGTACATCATTCCGCACTGTCGCTTCAAACCGTACAACTAAGTAATAGTGAGCGCGCGCATATAGTGCATTAAGTCTACAGTAGTAATATAATTGGGAAAATTCCCACATTAATATCTTTTTTGCAGCGTACAAACGATCCTTAACTGGTCATCCGAGAACTAAATTTCTATTAACACCAATGGCGACGGTGACATTTTGACTGTAGTAATAAACCGTTGCTAATGTTATAAGACTATGAGTGGGAATGTAGCAATTCCAGGTGACGTCATACCATAGTCAACCAATATCGATCTTCTAAATGAAAGCAATTTTAAATGATCGAATAAAAACAGCCAATGAGTCAACATGAGGGAGTAGTTTTTAAATTGTGTAGAACCAATATTGCGTGCTGAAAGCCTGCGATGGATTTTTCGTTGCTGTCGCCATGCATGTGAATGCACCCTTATTACCAGCTTAGTGTTCATATTTCATAACCACTGATCGTTTAGTCCTGGTATGACGAACTTTTTCCGACTAGTTTTCTAGGTAAAATATGGTTTATTACAGTAAACTCCCGATTATCCGCAGAATAGGGTGGCAAGGTAACCGCGGATAAGCGAATTTCGCGGATAATCCGCAAAATGGGTAAAAAATGATACTAGTGTATAGAATAGCTTAAAAAATCCATAACACTTACACATACATTTAAACTATAGCTAAAAACGTTAACAATGTATGTAAAAAATGTATTTAAAAGCTAAAAAATTAAAATAATACACACTCTTTCTCTCATATATATATATATATATATATATATATCAACCTTTTTAATAACCTCAATATAATACTAGTACATGCATTAAATTCATACAAAAATGTCTGTTAGTTGTTTTTGCTTTTTCATTTGAAAACTCTATCTTGTTTTATGACTGAAGTGTTTTCTATAACATTTTGTCTCAAAGGAATGCATCACCCTTTTCCTCTAAGTATTTTATTAGTAGTTATTAGTAACTTCAACTACTCGTCAGGTTTTGGTGACCTAGGAAGGCTTGATGTCACAGGAAGGGTGGGGGAAGAAAGAAATAATTTCTAAAATTAGATTTTGCACCTGTTAATTTAAAATGGATACATTTTTGTACATTCAGTACAACATCGCTGAAAAAAAAATTAAGTGAAAAAGATTGCGCGGATAATCCGCAAAGCGGATAATCAACCCGCGGATAATCGAGAGTTTACTGTATTTTCAACTGTTTAGTGTGCCACTTGTTAAGTTTTTCTTCAAAAATCATCTTCAAACAACTGTTTTTGATTTCAAGCAGTCGAATTGCATTTTGAGGTACATTTACTGTTTAGTTATTAACTTGCTTCGAATTCAAATTGTCTAGACAGTTTTTAAAAATAGTTCAGCTTAACATTAAGATAATTAAAGTGGCTTAAGAGCTTAACCTATTTGCCCGTGTCTAACGCGGGCAGAAGTTACCAGAAAACTTGCCGATGCCCGTGCGTTATTTTATTTCTAATTCCCCTCTGAGACCCATTCACACTTTGTTTGTATAATATTTTTCCTCTATGTGACTTTTACATCACCCCCTGCTCACTAGTCATCACCCACAACCTGAAATGGCAAAGAATAACTTACACTATACTACTTTTTCAGAAAAAAACTTTCAGAATGTCTGCTTTAAATGGTTAAAGCAGACATTCTTTATTGTACTTTAAAACGTAAAATAAATATAATTTATGCTAAATGCTTTAAATTTTTGTTGTGTGAAATCTTTGATGCATTAATACAAAACAAAATTGTCTTTCGGTGTCCTGTTTTGGACGTTTAACTTAATATATTGTTTACTCTTCAACACTTCAAGGCATACCATTGAAATGCCTGTCGCGTGCCACCTCGTGTCAGGTGTACCGTAGGTTCGCCATCATTGGTTAGTCGGAATGTACGAACGTGCGTTAAGACGTAAACGTAAAAGGAATTTTTTTTTTTTTTGTTATTTAATATAGCCTAAAACGGCGAATAACAAGATATTTTTTCATGAACTGAATTCTTCTGTCGACTGCAAAGTAAATCCATGAGATAGATATGCTCTTTTCCCAATTGTTTACCCAAAATGTGAGCATTTCTCACCCACTTAGGTATCAATGTTGTTACCTTCTTGCAGGAATGTTTTTCTTAACCTTCTCTTCAACCTCAAAACGAACTTTTTCAATCTCAAAACGAGTTTTTCGTATTTCTGGCGAATAAGGAATGGTAGAGAGAACTAGATAGAGCTACTAAGTCGATGAAGAACTGTTGTAATACGATTCTTCAAGAACTGTAATTTGTTGTTAATTTCATATTGCACGCACTGACAAGACAAGTTGGCTTGACGAAGCAGGCAATCCCATAATCGCTAGAAACTATATCCTTAAAACGTTTCTGGGGGAAAGAGGAGCTGCTTTCCATAACTACCTCAGCGCTTATATAATTTGATTTTATGTCGCATATCTATTAAATTTTACCGCAGAAGAATCATCGTAAATTCTCTCAGCAGATTGTGACAAGAATCAGTTTTTGCACATTAGTGAAAATTTTGCGTTCGGAAAACGTCATTGTATTGCTTTAATGTTTTTTTTTCCTTTAAAGGGAGATGCATTATTGAAATTCATTGTTTCTGTTACTTTTTACAAACTAACGAACATAAAAGGCAAGGTTCGAAAATTGCAAGCTCGAAACAAATTATAAATCACGTATCTTGAGCGGGCTTTGTTTTTATAGGATTCTTATGGAACCGGGGTGGCCAACAATTCGATTATTATTGACCAGTCAATTGCGGAAAAATGTTAAATCGATCTGCGAACAAGTTGAGCCGTATTTTTCGTTTTTTTATGTTAATTTCATTTACGTGTTATTTCAAAAATATATAGCTAATTATTTTTTTTTAATATTTATCTCTATATCTTCTTTCGCAAACAAACGAAAATATTCGAAGGTACGTCATGATTCATTATTAATATATGCACTCAATCTTAATAACAGACAAGTAGGCCACCCCTGTTATAGCATATTAAGATTTAGTACTTCCTGATACAAACCTAATGTCGCAACAGTTACATTTCAAGTCATTTTTGTTGCTTAGTAATTAAACTAAAATAATGAGTAAATAAACATTCTAATGACTAATTTTGTTAAATATTAATAATAAACATACTCAGATGTAAAGAGAAAATATTTCAACAAAGTACATGAAAATTACTCGAAGTTAATTTGCATAATAAACCATACGGAGCAAAGATACAAAAGCAAATATTAAAGAATCAAGTATGAGTTGTTTCAGGTAGTTTAAAATTTTAATTAATTTATTTACATGAAATGAGCTTTTCACATTGGTTGTTATTAACGGTTGCTCATTTTATATCTTCGTTAGTTGCGCCATTAAATATTTTCTAATTAAATTCTAAAAGTGTTGATTTTGTTTTGGAAGTAATTTAAAGTTTAAATGTTTTTATGTACAACTTGAAGTAAATATCAATGTTATTTCTTTTTCTTAAACATATATTTTAAATAAAAAATCATGAATATTATTCTATTGAGCCGACTTCAAATGACAATTTTTAAAAGCAAGTTAGTTGTGAAAATGGGAAGCATATGAATGATTATTGCACTTTTTAATGAGGAAAATATTTTAACAAACATATATTTGGAAGAGGGGCTGAAGAGATATTTAACTAAAGAAATCTTTGACAGAATTCAAATTGATTAATTTGTGTGTCATAGTTCATACGCATTTATTTATCCTAGAAGCAGTATTCTGTACATTCTTCTGCATTTAATGGGTATAAAAAAAAAAGATCTAACATCATAACGAGTTTTAAGAACCTAAAAAGCCTTTGGTTTTTCTTTTTCATGCACAATTACAGAATATCATATAATCAAAGTAATCGTCCTTTAGGAAATTGCCATTTGATTAAAACGTCAGTACTTCAATGCAAAGCTTTAACAAGTTTTGAAATATTCTAACTAATATATATTTATTATTATTGTGGAAATTTCCTGAAACAAAATATTTTTAACTACTCTTACAGCGATAGCAAACTGTAGTATGTGTTTCAGAAAGTTTGAGTTAATGCTACATTTTAGAGAAACTTTGTTAGCATGCTTTGTTCAAAAGAAAAACTGACAATATAAAGCTTAGAAAACGTCATTGCATACCCCAAGCAAGTCCTGCGACAATCGCGGGCAAGTTTTGGTAACTTACCATGAAGCATACATTTATTTTTAACATTGGCCTACATTTAAAGTAAAACAAGCTAAGAAATGAGCAAAAAACTGAACGAAATGATTCATTATAAACATAAAATAGTTCCTGCAAAAATATCAACCGGAACAAGTTTACCCTTAAAAAGGATTTTCAAAAATGTATCTACACTGTTATAAATTTCATCAGAAATTACGGTTAAATAGCCGGCAGCAGTCTGTCCATCTAATTCACCGTTTGGAACATTTTTGTATCTTTACGGGTCCTAAACCATTTCCAATCAGCTTGGTTAAAATACCGTAAATACAAAAGTTTACGGTTTCATAACCTTTTATAACTAGTATGGTTTCAAAACTGTAAATGTAAGTTTTTTACGGTTTTCGAAACACTTTCAGGCGTAGAAGCCGTAAACGAAGCGCGCGGGAATCGAACCCCGTGTATATAGGGTACCAACCTTGCGCTCTAACTATTCGGCCATCTTCACCACTCAAAGCGGCCGTTTATTCATCAATAAATCTTCTTTTCCAACAGGCAAACTGCATTGAAATTGAGATTTCAGTTTTTGATTGGTCCTCAAGTCATTTTTGGTCTAAATTTTCTGTATATTGATGAAAATCATTTTATTTGCTGCAAAAATTAAAATATAAACAAGCTTCATAAGCTCAAATATTATGGGTTCGCTCATTCGCAAACAATTCGGGAATCCGATGTCTCCAATTTTTCATTTCCGTGTGTATGTGTTTCTATTTTTCGATCCACAACGAAGATGGACGCCCAATTCTCATTAATTACGCGACCTAGATGGCGCTTGTGAATTACGGTTAGGTAAACGTTTTTTAGAAGAAACAGAGAATAAACGATTTTTTTCATAATCAGTGATTTGAGCACCATCTTTTTAATGGTTATTCGACTGCTGCAATTAAATATGGTAAAATAACGATCAAATAAATGGCTATATCACTATATTTTTACGCAAATTTATAACAGTGTAACGAAACTAAACAATGAGTCAGCAAGTGTAAGTAAATTTGACTGAAATTCCAGATCATGAATTCATCAATAAAAGCATAATATTTGAAAAATCTCCCGTCTTTGGGGTACTCTTTTACTCCTTAAAATCAAATCAATGTTTCACTTATATGCATAATTTAATTTTATTCAAGCTTTAAGAGACATTATAATGTTAATTATTTCTGTTATTCTCTTTTTCATAGCAGTAATTTCTTTATCATGAAGCAGCTTGTTCAACCATTATGAATAGAAAAAGCTTTCTATTTCTTGCTCCCTCTGTTTCTAAAGCCTTCAAGCATTATGTTACTAAGACAGGAGAAACTCCTTGATTGATTTTTGCAGTATAATTTGATTTGGTTTCAAATTATAAGAACGCACTACCCTGAAATATTGTGTTGCCTTCTGAAACGTGGTTTTTCACCGTTTTATTGGCATTATAAAAGTTTTGTTTTTATTTATTTAGTGCGAAAAGAAATAAAATTAATAATGAAAAGTCTTAAGAGAAAATTTCATCTATTTTAACTCTTATATACGTTATTTTAAGTTCAGTGTTTAAACAAACTAAAAAAGGCAAAAGTGTTTAACAGAAGTTTACATTGATTCCTTATTTAATTAAACTTATTCCAATAATTACTTGCAAAATATTTTAAATAAAAATGTATTCGTGATACTTATAGAACTAAAACTTACCCTAGTTTTCATAATTTAAAGTACTCATTTACGCATGATTGTCTTTGTCCCGGTTGAGATGTTTTAACTTTACGCTTGATAATTAATTAAATATTTTATTACACTTAAAGAAAGAGCTTTTAAAACCTAAATGTTTCGCAAAAATACCTGCTAGTCTCTAAAAATTTGCAAAAGTTCGATGATAATGCCGGTTCTTTGAAAGATTCTGAAACTATTGAATACAGTGAATAGACAAATTAAAAATATTTAGAACAGTTGTTATGTTTCTAACTTTGTTTAGTCTCGAGTTTCAAACATTCTTTTGTTTATTTACTCAATGTTTATCTCTCTCCTTTTAATGTCCTCTTTCGCTGTTTTCAAACAAAATTAGCATCTCTTTTTATATTAGGATAAAATTTTTAAGTTTAAGAGAATATCTGAAATGATGCATAGCAGTTCCTCAGTAAAATTTGTTCGTAGCATAGAATGGTGATTACACTTGCAATGTCATATCATAAATTTATTTTCCTTTCATTGGTTTTAATATAAAAATATCAACATATCCTGTATGAATTTTACATCATAACTAAGGTGACTTGGAAATAATTTTAATAAAATTTTCTCCAAACTAAATTAAAGTACGAGCGCGTTCAAAACTAGTATGTTTCAAAGAAAGGACTGTAACATTACTGATCACGATTTCCATAAATTCTTGTGATATTTCTACGAAAATAAATTACTAAATATATTTGTCAGACTTGGGAGTTTAGCTTGTGAAGCATTCATCACATTTTTGGGAAACAATGTAAGTTCATTCTTCAGCGGGTTTTGTTTCTTCTTTCAGTATCATGTCTGCGTTTTCTAAGCACTTAAAGATTTAGTACTGTGACGTATTTAGCGTTATTTTTGTACTAAGCAAAGAAGAAAGAGCTTATCTTCTGTTCGAAATGAGTTTTCATAATACAGTGAAACCTGTGTAAGTTGACCACTTGCGGTGCTGCACTTTAGTGGTTAACTTAGACAGGTGGTCGACTTACAGAGGATGGAGTTTTTCTTTTTTTTGTCATTTCTTACAGTATGCATTTATACATTTGTAACTATTTAAAATATAGCTTCATGTACCAACGTTACTTCAAAATTGCAATTCGCTTCCTTTCACAATTATTTCAATTATCATTAGAGAAATTTAACCTGAATAACTTAGTTAAAATAAAGATAAATATCTTATTAATTACTAGCGGTACCCGCACGGCTATACCCGTGTTAAAAAATGAAAAGACCTGTCGATTCGCCATTGTATATATAGTTGTAACTTTTTAAAGTGTAAATTATGTTATTTTATTAAACTGCATTCCACATCATTAAAAATTAGCCGTCCATGGCAATCAACCAGTGATACTACACATTTAAGATTTTTTTTTACAAAACACACAATAAAAATAGAAAAACGACAGTAAGAAACGAAACAAAACGTAAAAGAAAGCGCATTTTGTATGTTTAGTTCAAGTACCCACACAAAAAGGACGATTATAATCAATTAGGATATTTTTAATTAATACATTTTTAGTATAATTAGTTTTGATCTATTATTCATTGACAGCAAAACAGAAAGACGAAATTTTGTAGCTTTCAAAAACAAACAGCAGCAAGCAAAGCTTTGAAAGCGAAAAAAAATCTTTCATCCAAGCTCAAATAGGGAAATAACATATGTGCTAATTCACTGGAGAAAATAGAATGAAATAAATAAAAATATAAATAGTAATAATAAGTTGGAATAACAAAAATCACTATAAAGGATAACATTTCTGTAAAAAAACCCTTATGCAGTATTTTAATTCGTTTAAAAAAAAAGAATAATCAAAATTCAAAAAATAAATTAACTAATTAATTAAAAATCGGCTGCTCCACAAAATGATAAACACCTCAAGAAATAAATATTAATTCGTTAAAAAAGAAAAGGATCATAAGCCAGTCGTCATGGTAACAATTAAAAAAAACTAAAGTTAATTACCGTGAAAAAATAATTTCGAACTACGCTTATAACTTCTTTTCCAGTTAACTTATAGGCTTTGAATTTTAGCACGAGGAACAAAACTCTTTCTGAGACAGTTTTTCACGCGCTTTTCAACGGTATCAAGCTCGAAAAGATGCGATAATTCCTTCCCATAGAAAACGACTATTTTACGAAACTTTCGGCTATAAATTGGAATAAAATAAAAAAAAATTCAAATATTCAGAAAAAAATCTCCGATGTGCACACCCCCATGTTCCAAACTAATTTCGTGCCAAATTTCATGAAAATCCGCCGGACGGTCTGGGCCCTACACCGGACACAGACAGACAGGCACACATCCACATACTTTCTGCTTTACTATTAGTAGAGATGTAAGTTACTTATTTGATAGTAAAGATTTCCTGAAAATGCATAATTTTTCAAAATGATCATATCAGATAGACGAAAAAAGAAGAAACTTATTTAAAGAATAAAAGAGTGCTCGTAGTAGTTTTCCCGTATGGTTAACTTACAAAGAAGTTTAGGCAAACTTCTTTGTAAGTTATGTTTCTTCTCATTGATGTTTCATCCATCCAAACAAATACTGGTCTGACATTATAACATAAACAGAACCTGAAGAAGTTATTTTAGTTTTTCTTGTTTTTGCAAAAATAGGAAAAAAAAATTATATTGCAATAATTAGGCAGTTCACATACAAAGGGTTTTTTTATAATACTCCCACCCAAATTTGGCGGACTAAGTGGTCAATATAGACAGGTGGTCAACTTAAGTAGTCAAGAGGGAGCAGATTATGTAAAGATACGATCACTTTAGCGAAAAAAGAGTAAAAGTTTATGAAGTTCTTATTTTTAAGCGAATTTCACTTTCCTATGTTAAATTTAACAAAATAGTCGATTATTACTTTTTCTATATATAAGGGAGATAAAATGTATTGAACATATAATTTAATTTTACATTGGTTTATTTTTTATTTATCTCTAACTTTCGAATTTTCTCGTATTGACATCTTTTAAAGTACAATCAATACAATTATTTAAGTATCTGTCTATATGTGAACCGCTTTATTTTAAAAGGCGACTTCTGACGTTTTGGTAATTTTACAGGAGAGACAAAAAACTTCCTAACTTGTGGTTTAATTTATCTCAATGAACAAATTTTTGCCAGCTAATAGTACTCATTCATATACATATTTTAATGCATAAAAACCTAATTTATGGCCAATACGTTTTTTAAAAATAGAAATTATTTATGCAGCAGAAGTCCCGTTTTAAAATAAAATGCAGGAATGTCATTCAATTTTTAAAGGGAAAATGAAAAAAATAAAGTGTAATGAGCTATCTTATATCAGATATTCCAGATAAATTGATAATACATAAGAAAGTAATTAAATACAAAGGTGAATTCACCAGAATGTGTAATTTACAAATCAATTCCCCTTTCAGTCGTAGGATTTTGTGTAATAATTGTATTCCAAAAATTCAGACGCTCCTGTGGAATAAATTTAAGAGTTTTTTTGATATCATCTACTTTACTTTTCAGCATGGGTCTTCGAGAAACATTGCCTTCCTCAGGCAAAGAAATATTCTTTTGCTTGTGTTCTTAGTCTAAAGTTGTGCCGAATTAAACCCCAATAAAGTTTTTGGTGGCAAGTATCGTAGGGTTAGAATCTTCATATTTCGGATATATAGTGATATGTTGATATTCGAAAAGAAACCTTTTCGGATCTTGGTACAGTTTTACAGTTGGGTTCTTCACTGAGGCATGTCTTACTGTAAAATTCTGGATACCAATTGTTAAAATCCAAAACATCATGATGTGCAGGTTGGAAAAATGTACATTTCTCCAATTTATTCGAAATCTTTTTTATCATGTCAACATATTCATCCATTGTATAAATTCTTCCAGTTTTTCTAACAATTCTTCCAATAATAGAAAAATCCCTATCACAGGGCATGAAAGAGTGTCCTCTTAAGGGATATAACATGTGAACAGACTCAAATCTTCCAATCTCTACTAATGCCATAATAAATCTTTATAGAGCTTGATTTTAATTTTGACCGCTGCAATTATCAGCAAAAATATAACGGTATTTAAGTAGCCGTATAATAAATAAATCTACGTAATGTTTAAGATGAGAGTAAACATAGCTCCTTTTCCGCCTTCACCCTCATGATACGTGTAACATATTAGCAGTTTAAATATTTTGTATTCCAAATGTATTGATAGTAAGTTGTCTATAATAGTATAAGTCCTGAATTGGTATAGTTTGTTGATTTCATGGCAAATGTATCTCTACCAATTGCTTGAGATTCATTATCTAGTATTGTTGCATTTTTCATATCTTCATAAAATTTTTTACTGCTCCTTTTATGAACTATAAGTTCAGCTGATGATGCTCTCTTAACATTGTCGCGTAACTGGTTACGTTTTATACATTAAAATTCTGCAATCAATTCGATTAAGCTAAAGCGCCATCTAGTGCAAAGGACGAGTTTTACATTGAAAGGGGACTTCTGCAGCAGAAGTCCCCTTTTATAATAAAACGCAAATTTCAAAGCGTTCCTGTAGACATACTTACAAGCCAAAAAGTCTCGTTTCTTCATTAAACTATAGATCTATGTCCCTTTTACTAAAAAAGGCGAAAAAGCGAAATTCGAAAAAAATGTAGGAGTCCCCTTTTAAAATAAAGCGGTTCATGTGTGATCAACTGCAGGAGAGAAATTGCGGGGTCGATCTTTCGCTTTGGTATAGCTAGTAAGAGAGACGGGCAAAAGAAAGATTAATTTGATGATTGAATGTACATGTTACTAAATTATAAGTGTATATTGATAAAGTTGCCCGATAAATGTCATTTTCTATGTAATAAATAGCATTGTTACTGCTAAAATGACAGTTTTTAAGTTGTGTGATCTTTGAAACATACAAGCTGAAAATTTGGCCCAAATTAATAATATTATAAATTAGTACAAAATCATGGCCTCACGGCAACCCAGTAGCCAAATTTGTACTCCCGTTCGATAAGATCAGTTGCTGAGGATTTTACTCTAGTTGAAAGAATTAAAAAAAATGAATAAAAAGCTTGAAAGAAATATTTTTATAATGACTTTATTGCTTTGAAAACTATTTAATTACTCTTTATATTTAAAATATTAGCAAAGCAAGTTTACACATTATACTAAAAATAGTGTTTTGTGCTCTAAAAATACGACAAGCTTTGTATCGCTTTTTTTCTGATTATTACTTTTTGAATTACTTTTAAAAACCTTAAATGCAATATTAACAAAGACATTTAAAGACAAAAAAAATCTTGACACATTGCTTGTTAATTGAATTCAAAATCAGATTTTGTTACTAATGTTTTGTTTGATTTATATTCTTATTAATTTCTTTCTTCTCCGATTTTTTTTTTTGGAATTTCAGTACATCTACTAGCATTAAAGTACTTTTAATTGAATTCAAATTATAATTTTTTTTTTTTTTTTCGAAAATTAGTTCTACAGAAATTACTTTAAACAAATTGGAATGGGAATTTGGTACAACTAAACTTGCTTTATCTAAGTAGTAGTTGTTGCTGAAATTGATCATAAGATTTAAATAAAATGTTAAAATTAATTAGAGATTCACGTAATAGTTTAATTTCTCTTTTGTTATTCATATAAAAGAAATAATTTTAAGTGCGCAACTATGCATGAACTTCATAATTACCTTTCCCAAGTGATTAAGTGATAACATTAAAAATAAATAAACCTTTAAATTTCATTAAAATGGTGAGCTCGGAACTGTTTTATCCTGTCATAGATAAAAAAAGATTTTTTTTTCCTAAAGTTGGAAAGTTTATTAATTAAATTCATTGAAGAATTAAATTCTATAGATTTTCTTTGTTCAGTTATTGAATAAAATTTTGAGAAATAACAAAACTTTTAACTTCACTAAGAACTCTCTTCTATGTATAAATAGATTTATCTCGATGATGAAATTAAAGAAATTCTTTAAATAATTTAGCAAATTTCTTTTAATTGTTATTATTAGTTTGAATGGAAGAAAAAAAAAGTAAATAAAAGAAACTGAAAATTTGCTAAACAAACTGTTATGTATTAAGTAATTTTTTTTTTACCAAGGAGCAAACATGCCATCTCCTGCACCTTGTCTATTCGTTTCATCAAAAAGAGTATACTAACTCTTATCTAATTAATGTAATTAAAAATTATTTTACTGCAAGTTTGTAAATCAAAAATATTTGATATTAGCATCACAATAAGCGCATGGGTATAGTGAACTGCTCTGATATAAAGGAGTGATTGAATGATTCATCCTAAGCCATTTGTTTGTTTTAATAATAAACTGAGTAAAAACGCATGAATTTTTGCCTTATTCTATTAACAATTAAAATCATCATCGCAACCATCATCCTAACAATAACAAATTATGAGTTTAAAATCTCCTTCTTTAATCTTTTACATTAATCTTCTTATTGGTTTTATGCAGTTCACCTCCCTCTCTCCCAACAATAACTTTGCAAAAAAAAAAATCTTTCACTAAATTAAAAACAAAGAAATTTATAAAAATGTACTACTTTCCAATTCTATATTTTTGTGAAAGATTGTGTGTTTATTAAGCTACATTGCTGCAAAATATTTTTCTAACTTTTAAAAAGCACTTAAAACAATTTAAAACCCCATAAATATTTTAAAAAGCTCATTTGAAAATTCTTCTATGGTGTTTTTTATAAAGAGCTAATTATCTAATTAATGCATCGCTACTTTCAGTAATTAAATGCTTTTAAGAGACAAAAAATTTACAGTACCATGTTTGACTTATTTTTTTTCACAGTTTACTTATTTCTTTCAATGTTAAAACTTAGCAAACATGTTTATGAAAGACTTTCAGTCTCTAAAAAGGAAAAGAGGAAAACGGGTTCTTTTTTTTTTTTTTTTGAACATACCTATGGAAATTTCTCCTTAAAAATAGTCTTCCCTTTTTCTTGGATTGGATATCGGTATAAAACTCTGCTGTTGGAATTTTAAAAAATTGCATAATTAAGTCACGTTTAAAAAAATAATAAAAATATGCCTTGAAAAATGTATTGATAACTGTATAAATACAACTCAAGAAATATAAAATCAGTAAAAATATTTTTTATTATCTAGAGAGGGAGAGATACTTCTCCTAGAGTGTTTTGATACATTTCATTGAATCTCATTATTTTAGTACAAAGAACTTAAAAAGGACTTCTTAGCACTTAATGCTTTAATTTTTCACTACAATTGTATCATCACATTATGTTGCTTGTAATTTGTTTGCAATTACAAGCAACGAGCTCTGTACATATGCTTTCTTTACAGCACGACTACCTTTGCAGTGTAAAACGTGCTGAGGGCCGTGGTAGCCTAGTGGTCGGCACTTCGGACTTCCAACTGGAAGGTCGCGCGTTCGATACCCACTGAAGACCACCATGTATACTTGGGGATATGTGCATGTAAAATCCGTAGACCCTACTACCTCTCCCCGTGCGTAAGCAATCCTAAGGCCTCGGCTAACAGGTAGGGGTCTGGTGGAGAAAAGTGTAAAACGTGCTTGTGCTTGTAAAATACGTTACAAGCGTTAGTAATATTTTTCCATCCTTTATTGTAACTCTCTCGAAATGTAGAATTTCGAAAATACATACTGATAAATTAATGTGTATTTTACGTAAACAGTATGTCATTTTTATAAATTTGAGTTACATTTTCGCGAAAAATTTCTTAAAAGTTAGAATTGTTGAAATTAAAGTCCTATAGTATTTTATTTATTTATTTTAATAAGTATCTTTTACACATTACCCAATATGCAGGCATAATGAAAAAATATCTACTCTTGAATTATGGGTTTGAAGATGCAGAAATATTTTAATGACATTTCTAGCAAATATTCTTTCAAATAAAATGAACCTTTCTTTAAAAAATGTTTTTCTATGAAACTTCAGAAGCAACGTATCTGTTCAGTTTATGGATAAACAAGGGAAAGAGATTTTGTTCTGTAAAAGCTCTATTCTCACGAGTAAATTTTGTCATTCTTTCCAAAATCCATCTAAAAAAGCACTTAAAGCGAAGCCCTGTGATGCATTTAACGCACATTTATATCGGAGAAAGAGAGAATATTTTCAGTTTTGAGTAAAACAACTCTTTATGTTAGTTGGCTACAATAGAGAGTTCAAAGTTTCCCCAATGATCACAGTTTTAAAACAGAAAGCTAAAATAATTCTGTTTTCTTTGTTTTGATTTTAAATAGACAAACGATAGTAGACTGAAGCATATTATGTTGACGTTTTCGCTTAAGAAACTTTTTTTTTTTTTTTTAACACATTGCGTGCGGGACACGTACTAGTCGTTTTATGACGATTGATACTTGAGCGCGGGACACGTACCAGTACGGGTTGGTGGGGCCTTGGTAGCCTAGTGGTTAGCACGTCGGACTTCCACCTAAAAGGTCGCGCGTTCGATACCCACTGAAGACCACCATGTGTACTTGGGGATAAGTGCATGTAAAATCCGTAGACCCCACTACCTCTCCCCGTGCGTAAGCAATCCTAAGGCCTCGGCTAACAGGTAGGGGTCTGGTGGAGAAAAGTACGGGTTAGTGTAACGGCATGGTTTCTTTGTATCGCTTTTAGAGAAAGAAGTAATAGGCTGGTAAACCCATTTTTTGCTATTCTTTGTACAAAATGAAATGGAACAGAGCATGTCAAAACACCTTTGCAGTGATATACAAAATCACAACAGACGGCCCATAGCGCTAATTGGTTTCATGATCGCTATTTTCATTTTTTTAATGTAAGAATGATTGTAAATAATATAATTTAAAAAAAATAAAACTATATATTTCTATTTGATGTTTCATATTTACGATACTATTATAAATTTATCTACTTACAATTTTATTTGTTTGTAACAATCATAATATTATATATTTCAATATAAAATAATTTTCAATTTATTGATATATCTGAATTACTAAATTTGCGCGCGAAACTCACGAGACCGGCACAATTCCGCCGCGAAATGTACCCGCACACATTGTGTTAATTGCAAAGTTACCAATGGGAGTTGGTATGGGCTAAGAGTAAACTGCATCTCAACAAGAAGTATGCTTAATACACTGGTTTCCTTTCGCCTTCAAAAAACTTGCATTGTAAAAGCTTTCGTTAACACTAATATAGAAAGTATACAGTTCGTTTTTAGTATCATGTTTTGAGCTTTGTTAATGTTGAAAACGATAAAAAAATTAATATTGGGGAATTGATTTCGGGCATAAGCCAATTAATGCAGTTTGACAGGCAAGTAGGCTCCTTCAGTTCTAGACGATTTTTTTTTTTTGAAAATATCATATTACATTTTCAAGTACAGAACTATAGGTTACGAGGGCAGCAAAAAATGTTAAACACAGCATTTTAATACTTAACGTTATCAAGAACTGTTTTAATGCAATCTTAGTTGAAATGTAAACTGTAAAAACAAACTGGTATTCCAAATCACCTAAATGTGTTCCATAACAATTATTTAAATCAAAATAAACAAATCGGTGACTGTGAGCTAATTTTATCAGAATTTACGTATGCGTTTAGCAGAAAACAATAATGGAAAAACTATTCCAAAAAGAAAAATATATTAGGTGTTTGTTGGTTTGAGAAAGCAACTAATATAATAGAACTGTCTCATGAAATCTATAATTTCTTTACTTTGCCGAGGGGAAGAACATTGGTCCTCTCAGCGAAAATTTCCCAGCATTTCAAAAAATTAGTGAAGCAAAGGTTTTCCTCGACAAACGCAGTTAACTTTCAAAAATGCCGAAATTGAAGTACCAATATGTGTCTAAGTCAAATAACAAGAGTCTAAAAGCAAGAGTCAAGTCTAATAACAAGGATCTAAAAATTAAAGGGTTTTGATTTATTTTGGGAAGCAGACATCTGATTTAAAAATTCATGGCATCCCAGCTCTGACATTAAAAAAAAACTCAATGTCAGTTCGGGTAATTTAATTATTGTTCAGTACTTTAGCTTTCAGTAATTCGTTTAAGAAAAATCGATCAGTAATGTGTCAAACATTAACATCAAACTGCAAATGTGACGATAGTTATATTAGATAAAGAATTTTTAAATTTAATTTACATCGATTTTATTCCACTAATAGGTTGTTTGGTTATGTTTTTTAGAGTTAGAAAATATTTCCTACATCTACCAGACGGTTTCTAAAGATTTTAAAGAAAATATAGTACAGTTGCTACTCGTATTTAAAAAAGAATTCTTACATGCTGTAATTAAAAACTATAATTTCATTGAGTATGCAATTTGCTTGTATGCTTGTTTCGTTGTCGTCCTTTTCGTGTAGTATTATAATACACTCTAAGGCTTCACCGCCTATATTTCTCCTAAAGATAACATTAAAAAC
The DNA here is from genome assembly GCA_038502835.1 of Octonoba sinensis. Lineage (NCBI taxonomy): Eukaryota > Metazoa > Arthropoda > Arachnida > Araneae > Uloboridae > Octonoba > Octonoba sinensis. The sequence continues at coordinate 43,282,505 of CM076602.1, read as the reverse complement.
CAGTTTGAATTTAGATATGTTTTTTAATTCACGGCTTTTATTGTTTTTTAAATGACAAACTCAGTTTACGTGGATTTATTTTTAATTTTACCATTTTCAAGTAAAGTTCTAAGAACTTAAAAATAAAAGAATTGATAAGTTTTCTAAAATCGTCACCTTCTTTTTCCCATCATTCGTTGCAGCTAAACTGATTGGAGTGTGACCTTAATCATAAATGGCAGTAGTATTCGGCTATTATTTACACAAGCTTTGAGAATTTTAAAAAGAGTCTAAATTTTACAGCGACAAAAAGAGCCATGAATAACTAAAAAAAGTTAGTTTTAGTCATTGTTAGTTTTGTTTCGTAATTCGCGGCTTTCACCCAAATCATAAAGGAGATAATTCTTTTTTGGAGGTGATTAAATTTTTCTTCAGGAAAATGCAACGCTTTAAGTAAAAAAGAAAAATGTTAAGTGCAGAGAATATCCATCTCTTTTTAAAACATTTTTTTTTCCTGTCTCAAATACTCACTAACAATCAAGTTTAAAAAATTGATTTTTTGTTTCGTTGCAAAATTAATTATGAGAAACACTACTTAAAAAACCACTAATTTCATACTGTCAACTTTAAAGATGAGTTTTGCGTCACATTAATATTGCTATTCTTTAGTTCATTTTTATTATTTTCTTAAATAACTCGAAATATTTTTAAAAGACTTTTTTCTGTCGTAAAAAAGCAAATAATTTGTCCTTTGGTCATGTATTCAATAAGAGCTCACAATCTAATTAATGGCTCCCCTCTTGGATGATAAACTGTTTATTGAATAACCAAAATTAACAGCTATAAAAAATGTCACTACCACGCAATCCGCAATTTGTATGTATTTATTTATCTACACACGAAATGTTTCTTTATTTTTACCGTATATGTTTACCACATGCATTTCAAATTAATCTTTTATAATTAAAGTATACAGAACGCACTTTTTTTTAAAAATTAATTGTCAATTGTTTTAACTTATGGCATTTTAGGCACACTTTTAATTATATTACTTAATTGTTTACCAATAATATGCATTCTCAAGACAAAAAATTATATCGCACAGTGTTTAATTAGTCTGTTGCTGAATTTTCGTCACATGGATCTACGTCAAAATTCGAGAAAGTTTTTTAATGGATCTTTATAAAAGCTCATATTTCATCTATATATAAATAGGCAAAAGACAAAACAGTTAAATACTTTTTTCCCCTTTATCAGTTAGCTGATTATTTTATTTAGTAGCTTTTAAACTGAGTTTTAGTGTTATCAGTAGGAAAAATTTGTAAATAGTTTACCGCCCTCCCTAAACGCCGACTACTTTCGACCTACTTATACCCCGAATAAGAAATATTTTTTAGAAGTCTTTATTCGTCATACTTTCGTGCTACTCTTTACGTCTACAATATTTGTACAATGGTCAATACATTTTTTAACTATTTATAATTCAAAGAAGGAATTTCGAGAACAAAATAAAAGAAAATGTAATCTATTAGATGAATGTCCAAACAAAATACAGTCGGACCTCTATTTAACGAAGTCGCAAAATCTAGCGAAAACGTTCGTTAAATGGTGAAATTCGTTAAATAGAGATTTGTATTTTTTATAACACTTTGGCTACATAAGAGCTCATGTTAAACTAATGAAAGCTCTACATATCATGTAATGGTAATAATAGCAGTTTACTTTAACTCTTCCCTTAAGTAAATATAAAACATAAAGAATAATCATTATAATCTAGAATTAAACTCATTCTCTACTCTAAAAAATAAATGTGTATATTAGTTTGAAGACAAAGTGTACATAAAATATTGAATGATAGACATTCCTGTGCTGTCCCTTTTCGTTTTCGAAAGAATTCGTTATAAAGGTGTATTCCTTCACCATATGTTTCACATCTTTTCAATACTTTAAAAATGTTCTTAAGTTAAATGGTAATGTCTTCTGTGGCAAGCATTGGAAAAATGGGGCACTTTTGTCCACATTAAAATTGTTTTCTGAATTGTACTCCTCTAAAATTTTTCTTAATGTACCTGTTCTCCACTTTTCACTAATGTTATCACACACTTCTTTATTTTCTCCCGATATTACTTTTTCTACAATCCCGTATCTTCTTTTAATTTTTTCATGCCAGCCACTGCTTCCCTAACATTCTTCATAACCTTTTTTTTTTTTTTTTTGAAAATTCAAGTGCTTTTTCCATCATGAAAGGTCCAGACACAGGAACATTTCTCTCGCATTGTGCATATCCAATTCAAAACTTCCTCATTTACATAGACACATGTTTTTAAACATTTTGAAGAAAAAGAATTTAATGAATAATTCTCTATCCTATTGCGATATTTTAATTTTATTGCGATCCTATTGTGATTTATGGTTGATAAACTGTTAGCTTTAATACCAAATTTAGCAGCATTACCTTTTTTCTTCACACCTTTGTCAATTTCATCAAGAATTAACATTCGTTCCTTGGTGTTTACACACTTTCGTTTGGCCATTTTTATAAGCCAAAGAACGAAGTGGACAGAGCAAAAATCTTCACCCGAAGTTCAAAGACTATCAAGGTTAAAAGAGATAAGACAGCAAATTCCTGGAAATTCCTCGAAAGTGTATTAACGGGAGACCCAACCCCCTCTGGATTGTGTGAAATGAAGGGAATGGCAATTCTATTCACTTTCGGTTATACTTTCTGGAAAAAAAACTAGTTTTATTCCAATAACCTTCAGAAAATATGTTTAAAGAAAGAAATACTTGAAAAAAAGGGTGGAAAAAAAATTTAGATTACCAGAGAAAAAGTTCGTTAAATTGAGAATGCATTTCGTTATTTAGGGGTTTTTTACATGGACATTAAATATTCTTCAGGCCAATTTAAAAAATTCGCAAATCATAGGTTCGACTAAAATACTAATCTTGAGGTGTCAGTGAACCCATCTCCAATAGATGTATATCTATATACATTAAGTCAGTCAAATTGTTTGTCTAGTACAATGACAAACGAAATAAAGTAAAAGTTAAAGTTAACAATGTCTAATATAATATAAAGGGAGATAATATGTGCGTAATAACAATAAAGGTTTGTTTGTTGATTTTCATTTGAGTTTTTAACTCTCGATTAAATTGAAAGTGAGTGTTTGTACTCATTTATTCAATAATAATAGGGTGGCATGAACATTTTTATTACTATTTTCTTTACATTAGATACAGGAGAGGGAGAGCAGAAAGATGAAATTTACGTACAATATGCTTTGCCCAAATGCATTTAAAATAATTCCTAAATCAGTGGTCAATCAGTTACACTGAGGAGAGATTATAGCTAGAAAGTGTTTAAACAAAACAAACTGTTGTCCAACCGAAAAACTAAAATGCCTAAAAGTTGTTTAAATGTTTGAGGAAGAATTTGAAAAATTTAATGAGATACGCTCAAATTGTGAACTGTAGTTGAAATTAGTCAATTTCCAAAAAAAAAAAAAAAAATTTCACATGTTCAAAAGATAAAAGTTGAACTAAATTTTATGATTCAATTGTGCGTATTGTATTCAAGACTCATGTTATGATATATATATAAATTTACTTACTAAAATAGCAGTTTCACTTAAGTAATGTTAGCATTTGTCGATTTTTTTTACTCGTTAACATTGCTGGAAAAGGGAAGTTGCATTGCTTTTCACTCCATAATTGGGCTTAGGACGTCTTTTTCTTCAAGCTAAATCTTCTAATCTTCTAATTCAATCTAAATCTAATTATTAAGAAACTTAATTAATAGTCAAAAATTGTTTTTTAAAAAAAAGTTTTTTGCGACCAAAAAAAACTTACTCAATAAGTTGCAAAAGTTTACTTAATAAGTTGCAAAAGTTTTCTGATTAAATAAACTATTGCTTTTCTTGCCTGATGACGTAATTTGACAAGTTTTCAAAAATATTTAATAAAATAATATTTTTCAGCCTTTTTTTCTTTAAAGTTTTGCAGCTAAATACTGCACTTTCATCCACTTTAAAATTTGTTCAATAAAACAAGAAACATTTCGAATATTTGGGATAAGCGTAGCTCGACAAAAAATATATATATAACATACTGTGATTTAAAAAAAATTTCAAAAACGGAACATAATTACCTCAATATACCCTTTCCCTTCATGCTATAAAATAAAATAACTTTACTTTTTAATTTAGAGAAATAACTAACAACAACTTTTTAGTTCTGAAAATTTTGCGCTTTTTTAAATACTTAAAACAGGACTTTTCTTCAACTTTTCGATCTTTTAACTGGTAAATAGAGAGCAGAAAAGGAGTATTTTACACTTCGCAATGAAACAGAAGCTTAAGTGTGTTTTTCGAAATTATTCATGAGCGAAAGAAATAGTAAGATGTATCTAAAGTGCTTAATTAAAAACATTTTAGTGTTTTAATATTATCATTATTTATTCTATTACTGAAGGTAAATGTTAGTATATTTACCCCTTTTTAAATATTTTTAAAGCTATATATGTACTTATGAGTACAAAGATAAAACAACGTAAAAATCACAAATTGTCAGAAAAATAACGCAAATAGCTATGCTTTTGTATTTTTTAACTCTTAGTTTTTCTTCTTTTTAGTTGTCAATATTTCTCAAATATCTTTCTAGTGTTAATAAATGAAGCCGTTTCGGAGAATATGTACATGATAGTGATAATAATTTATAAGTGACAATTATGTTTTTACGTTTGCTTCAACATATTTTTGTCGAAAAATCAAAGGGAAAACAAATCAATTTTAACAAACTACAAAAAAATTCTGTCATTGGTTTTTAATAAAATAAATTATTGATTGGGCTATTTTGTAAGACATATCTGCTTTCAGAGCAGGCTGCTGCCTAATCACTATTTCAAATACATAATCAAATGCAAAAGAGTTGGAGATAATTTATTTAACATGGTTTTTACTGTACTGAAGGAAAAAGAATAATGCATCGCTGCTTGCAAACTTTTAGATAATACAATTAAAGAAGGAAAGACAAATGTAACTGCACAACTTAAACAAGGTTTTCCTTTAATTAATACGTAGTTTTGCATGTTGATGCAAATGCAAGGAGAAAAAAAAACTTGAAAGGAAACTTTGCTCCCGTAATTAACGAGGCCATATAATGTTTACTTTAAAACAAACTGTTCCAGTTTTTTAATAAAAAATTTTAAATAGAATAATTAATAGTTGTTAAGCAAAGTACAATTAAAGACGAACAAAATTAATATCCAAGTTTTTTGCACTTTTATTGAACTGTTTACATCTACAACTATGCAGAGAACTTAGGAGATTTTTTGGAGAGTGTGGTTGCTTCTTTACAATCGAGTTAACTCAGAATAAACCAGTCATTATCCCCTAAAATTATTTTTTAAATGTTTTTTGAGTCTTATGTTTTTTAATTATTCAAAAGATCGTGAAACTTTAATCAAGAATCAGAAATAAATCAACAGCATTTTTGTGTAAATGTAAAATTTTTGTGTTAATAAAACATTTTAAATGTAATAAAAAACCCTTTTTTAATGCAGCGAAAACGAGCTTACTAACATTTCACATTATACCAGTAAATTCTCCTTTTTAATTTTAATTTTATTTATTATTTATTTTCAATTACTTGAACAATTCGTTAACGGTATACCATGCAATGCCATGTCCAGGAAATGCAAGGTTCCTCTTAATTCTAAAACATCTTTTTATAATTTCAAGTGTCTTTCAAACTGATTTCAATATACAACTGTAAAACGCCTTTAAAATATCCAACTTAATCATAATTTCACAGTGAAAACGATTTATTTCGCCGATATTTATCTATATCGCAGCAATATTCCGTTAGAAAAGATTTCAATATGTAATGGTAAAATGCGTTCAAAGTGTTCAACTGAACCATTAAACCATAGTGAAACGATGTATATTACTGATACTCAAGTATGTCACCGCATTAATGATTAGTCAATATTCGCGCATTATAATATAACATTCGCATTTTGTGATGTAAGCACAAATAGCACCTTATTCAATTTATATCTTGTGTATCGAAATTATAATTTTACTAGACGAAGATCTCTTTTATTCAGATATTCTTACACGTCGCAGTAAATAAAGATTTCAAGTTGTTTTTTTATTTTTTAACATTAATCATTTTATTGCACTACATTATTAATAAACCAACGATGCCAAAAGGCAACGAAAATATTTATTGCCCGCATTACTCCTTTAATTCTAGGAAAAAAAAACTATCACGGCTATTGAATTAATAACTTATTGAACCTACATCTTTTACTCGTATCACGATTTAGAATGTAATACCATTTTTTTCCTTTTTGCAGAATAGAGATGGAAAGATATATTTTTAGGGAATTTAGCTGTATCCGGAGGGTTCTCTTTTGAAAATAAAAAAAGTTTTAAGTTGAAATAGAGTATTTCTGTGAAACTTTACTAGCAACACATTTGTTCTTTCTATAGATACACAAGGGAAAGTATACATCTTATTGTTCTGTGAAAGCTCTTTTCTCACGAGTGGGTTTTTGTCATTCTTTTAAAGTTCTTCCTAAAAAGCACTTAAAGATGAAGCACTATGATGCCTTTAACGCTCATTCTGTATCGAACAAAAATGAACTGTTTTCATTTTTTTTACTAAGGAAGTGTAGTTTTGTATTATTTGGTTTCTAAATAAAGAGCTTAAAGAGGAAAAAAAACTTTCAATAGAGCTGTTTTGAAATTACTTTCTCTGTGTTAAAAATCCATATCATTCAAACATGAAAGATAAATAAAATTTTGGGCATTTTTCTTACAGAGTGGGCTTTATTTTGCTCTCTAAAGCTATTCCCTATTTATTTAGTAGTTTTTCTTTATAACTAGCTGTAGTATGTTGGCAATATTTTTGTTTTTAATTTATTGAACCATCTAAACTCTTAGTTATCTTACTTTTTATTACTAAATGAATGCATTTTTGTGCTAAATACCCTGCATTCTCTTGTTCAACTTTTGTGCTTCAACCGACCGAAACAACTTTAGTAACGAACGTTAGCAGCGATGATTTTGTTTAAGTACTTCAAAAAAGATAATTTTTAATTGTGGCGGAATGTAAATTTGAAAGCAATTTATTTGTTAAAAGATTTTTCTGTTCTGGTGTATTTTTGCCCAATTCCAATATTGTCTGAATAACTTTTTTTGGTAGATTCCATAAGATTTTAAGTTTTAATAAACGTTTCGAAATTTGCAATAACATAAACAATAATAGCAAAATAAATGTTTTCTTCTGATATATTTATGAATTTGAATACTATTTATGTAAAGAATATATCAGAAGCATATTTTGGAGACTTTTGCATTTTTAACCGGTTTTCAATATTTTAAAAATATATTCAAAAAAACTGATTTAGTGTAAATATACGCTATTCTGAATTTTTGTACAAATTTTCGATACCTTTATCAAGATTTTTTAACTTAAATTAATTATTCTCAGAAATGATAAATGTTATTCAAATGTTCTCCGATGGAACGTTAGTTTTTAACCCACTTGCTAGCATTTGAACATGTGTATAGATAATACAAAACTCATTTTTACGGACTAACAATATTATTGCAAATTGAGAATTTACATGTATAGCAATTAAGCTGAGTATTTAGCACGTTCATATTTTTGCGAATTTAAAATGTTTCTCTACGTGGAGAAACATTTCAACAAATACATTTCTTCAGTTAAACTGCAAAGGAAAATGAGTCAGCTGCCTTACTTGTCGTTTATAAATGATGGCACGCTTCGAGGGAGAAGGGGGTGTCTACAAAATGAGACAGTTTGGGACAAGGGAAAAGGAGGGGGTAGCAAGAAGTATAGCATCACACATTTTGGTCACAATAAAAACAATTAAAATCATCAGAATAAATGCTTTAATTTTATTTTTTCCCTTTCCTTTTTTTTTTTTTTTTGTTTATTACTATTCCCCTTGATTTCATTTTGCATCGATGCTTAAATAGTTGCAAAAGTTTGCTGATTAAATAAACTATTGCATTTCTTGTCTGGTGATGTGATTTAGCAAGTTTTCAAAAATATTTAAAATAATATTTTTCAGCCATTTTAATTTAGGAGTTGGATTATATATTTCAGTTCAAAATTTAAATTTTAAAAAACATCTGCTTGGGCATTTACTCTTTTAAGGCAAAATAGCATTTATTTTTAAATTCAATCTCTTTTTCATAAATAAAAGTAAGATTTATAAAGCCAACTATGTCAAGTTCTAAAATACAATTGCTTTCAATTGCTCTTGTGCATTAATATATTCTACTATTATATACTAATTATGTTTTTTCTTATAAACCTTTATGTTATTGTATACAAATATAATACACATGTAATAATTATTATTTTTATGGTCACAACTCATAAAAACACAAAGTTAAAGTTCAAAAATAGAATTGCGATCTATAACAGTGCTTTGTTTCGGAACTGCATGTATATATGCTTATGTCATATAGCGTGACATGTAACAAGAGGGATGGGTAGGGAGTATGTGGAAGCTCAACATTTTGTGGCAAAGTGGAGGAGGGTGTCAAATATACTGAAAAGTACTGTGACATTTATGAATGTGCGTTTATACGTGTCATCTGAACGTATTAGTTGAGGTAATATAGTAAAATATCGTCTTTTATTGCGAGTGATGGATTATCAATGACCTATTTCAGAGAGAGAAAAAAAAGACTTCGACACTTTGTTTTACTCATGAACTTTTCATATGTATTACCTAATTCTAGTTTCTCATTTTGACCAACATAATGTATTTTGGTCTTTTTGTAGCAAATTCTGCAAGAATAAAATAGTGGCCAAGCCAACTGATAGTAAGTCAATATCAAGGAGATTTCTTTCTTCAATGTTGAAATCAGGGTCTGAGTCACTTAGAACCGAAGCTACTTTAAAATACTAGTTGGCCGATTGGGTTTTGAAGCTCTAGTCCCCACCTTCAAAATTGTCTACTAGCATACTTCTAGAAAAAAAGCATTTCCTAATTTAACAAAAAAATCATGAAATTTAACTACTGCGGATATATTTATTTTAAGTAAAACTTTAAATAAAGCTTATTGAATAGCTAAGTTATTATGAGTATGTTCTTTTTCATTTTAAGAATTACAATTAGAAAGCTTTAAGTAGCCGACACTGTACGATTCTCACCTACGTTCAGAAATTCCTCCTTTTTTTTCCTATCAAAAACCTCACACAAATTGTTTTCCTTAAAATGATTTCCTAAACGAAAAATAACATCTTTGAACAGATAATGTCATTACACTCAAAATCTGAAGCTGAAAATCGAATTTTTAAAAGCAATGTTCTGAAAACACACCATTACCTAACCTTAAAAAGAATCTCCTTCTATTTCCCAATAAAAGCTGTTCTTTGAACAAAGAATTACCATCGTTTCATAAGAAATCTTTCCAAAAAAATGTTTTCTCTTTTGTTTCCATATATTAACTTCTTTTCCAAACTAGGAACTGGGCGAGAGCAGTTTCTTTTCCACCCGAGTTCATCTTACGAAGCTACTTTTCAAGTTTCCTTTCAATGACTTCTTTCAATGAGTTGCTTATTTCTTTCTGATTTATTTTTCACGATGTCTTTATTCGATCTAGAGTGCGAACAAAAAAAGAAATATATCTTTATGAAATAATAAAGTGATAACAGAAATGTAAGTACATGTATTTGTTTTTAGTCGTAACTTTTATATGATTATACTTTCACGCATGCTCAAATACGATTACGGAGTAGCGCATGTAATAGATTTCGTTCAATAATAGCACGGAAGACCGTTTTAGAAATATTTCTGCTTTTAACATTTCTACATCATTTAAAACTGTTTCAATATCTTTTAAAATATAAATGTTGACATTTTATGTTATTTGCCAGAAAAATTACCAGGTGCTTCCAGCTGCAATAATACTATTGAGTAAATATATCAGACCGATACACGTTAAACCCCTTGAAACAGGTTACTAGAAACCAACTACAGTGGAACCCCGCCATTCGTCCGCCTCGCTATTCGAACAACTCGCTATTCGTCCAACTAGTTCAAGTAAAATTTAACTCCCCATTCGTACTTATCCCACAATTTTTACGGCGCCAGGAGCCAGCTGAGTTGCCAGTTTGTTTTTTTAAGAAAAAAATCGAGAAATTATGCTTATTTTGAACTCGCCTGAAAATAATTTGGATTGTTTTTAAATTGTAATACTTTTTTAAATTTTACTGACAATTTTAACTTTCTAAGGGGGTAGCAAGAGGAAGTAGTTGTAGAACTTTCTTTTTTAGAGGAGGAAATTAGTAAGGAAAGCATTTCCGTTGCAGAAATTGAAGAGCTGTCTTACCCCTGAGAGAAAACACAGAGAGTGTTGGTAAAATGACATCCCAACACTGCTGTGGTCAACAGCATTACCTCGTTCAACGACAATGTTATTGACCATTTTAGAAAATTTCTGAACAATCGTCAAAGGCAGACAACATTGGACAGGTTTTTAGAGAAAGAAACCCAAGATTCTTCGAGTGCAAAAAGAAAGCAAAAAGAAAGAACAGCAGAAAGGGAGAAAACACCTGGAGGGATGTTACCTGATAAGGGGACTCCTCTTCCAACCATTTCTCTTTCTCCTCTCAAAATTCCACTTATGCCATCAGCTCACCTCAGTACAAGTAAAGTGCAGTTAAATTTTTATTTATCCACTAGATGAAGAACCCGGCGTTGAGCGGGGCAACATTGCATCTTTGCCTTCCCAGGCCAAGTGACACATGTCCGAAATTCTGTTGTAAATATATAAATAAAAACTTGGTTAAAAATCCCAGTAGAAGATGGGCAACAGTCCTAAAAAATCCCATTTAAACAGTAAAACTTCTTAAAAATCAGGATTACATTAAAAGCAGCAGCCTAAAAATTCCTTTTAGCCTAAAAATAACACTCCATAAAATTTCTCATTAAAATGAAAACTACAGTTTATAAAAATTGCCATGGAGTAAGAGCAACCGAAGAAAAATGCGCACATGCAGGACAATAATTCCAAAATAATATCAAGTCCATAAAAATACCAACTACAATATGGACAACACCACATCCAAAAATTCCCATCTGAATAAGAACAATATTCTCTTCAAAAATTCCCATCGGATGTGGAACAACAATCCCTGAATATTTCTGCTACAATAAAGAAAACAATCCTTAAAGCCCCCCATTTGAATAAAGACAACTATTCCTAAACATCCCTATTATAATATGGACAACATCCCCAAAAAATCTCCATTAGAATAAAGACGTCAGTGACTAAAAATACCCATTAGACTACAGAACTTTAAGAGCTGCTGTTCCTAAAATTACCAACAGTCCATCTTAAAATCCCTATCAGAATAGCGCCGCCAGTTCCTAAAAATCCCGCTTGCAAAATTGTCAAAACATTTCCTGAAAATTCAATAAAATAGCACTCTTATAAAATTCAGCTAAAAACAGAAGAAAGAGCCTTTTTTCCAAAGACAAATAAACATTCACATTGCACATTTAAGTTAGAAAATGTTCAGTACGGAACCAAAACTGACGTATGAAATTTAAGTTGATAGAAAGAAATAATTAAATTATGTCCAAATGGTTTAAAATTGACAGTACAAAGATTAAATAAATCACTTGAGCAAAAAATGGAATCAATCCAAACCACTATTTTAAAGGGTTAAAATAAAGCAGAAGATCGCCACTTAATAAAAAAATAATTTTCATTAGTTTTACGTTAACAGAAATCATCTATTTAGCGACAAATGTACTCTTTATTTTGGCGAAAATCTTCAAATTGAGCGAATGAACTCAGAGGTAAGCCTTTTGGGCCAAAGTAGTTCAAAATGACAATAACCGGAAGAGAAATGAACTTTGAAAATGGTTTGAAATATGAGATTTTTTAATTATATCTCCGTTATATTTCAACCAATTTACACAAATTATATACCTAAACCTTCCTCATGAATCACTCTATCTATTGGTGCAAACAGCTCTAAAATCACTTTAGTGGGCCGAATGTCTTTATGCTATTTAGAAACGTACAGTCGTATTATATATATATATATATATATATATAAAGATAATTTCATGTACAGTACTGTATATTTGTTTTTCAAAGGTTTAAATAAGCAAGATTTGTGGGTCTGAAACGGATTAATCCAATTTACATTGTATCTTATGTGAAAAAATAATTCGGCATTCGTACAAATCGCCATTCGAACTGCCTCCTGGAACGGATTGTGTACGAATAGCGAGGTACCACTGTACTAAGTTTAAATTAAAACTTACGGCCTTATTTTTAAATATTACAATAAATTATTGGAACGCCTTTTCTCTAAAATCTATATTGAACAGTAGCTTAAGCTTAGGATTAAACTAAGGCTTAGCTTAAATCTCCTTATAAAAAATAAGATTTTGGCCAATAGCTAATGTTCCATTTATTCTGTGGTTTTCGAGCAAAAGCTACATGAAGCAGTTTTATATCATCTTCGGAATGTTGTAAAATTTAAGAATATGAGCTTATTTTTTATTGATGAAACAACCCTTGAAATTGGAATTTAAAAAGAAAAACACTGATTCGAATTTTCGAATGGGACCTTTTCATGCATTACCTTTCGCGTATGATGATGGATTTTTGTGCGAAATTTCATTCTAATCCGTCAATTTGTGTGGCATTAGAGAGCGAACATACAACGATACACACAAACAAGCACTTTTGCATTTCAGTGGCATAAAAAGTGGCAGATATGTCCAATATGATCCGAGTCCTACGAAAATGTAGAAACGTAACAAGACGTAGAATAACTATGCTTGAAGCTATCCTGGGAAAATGCACAGTTGAGCGTGGTGAAAGAGATTTCTTCTGAGCAGAACATTGTGAGAGGTAAAAGATATCCAATAATGCTCTCATCTGGGGATTTAGGTATCCCCAGATAGGAACATTATGAATTCATTATTTCGAAGAGGCTAATGTCGGAAGAGGGCTCTCAGACCTACAGGTTACCAACTGTACGCTTAGGGGGCCGGGGTGACCTACTCCCCTACTGGAATTTCCCAAATCCGTAGGAATGTTCAATGGACATGAATAGGTGTAGGTAATCAGATAGGATGATTGCGTACCCGTCATTTATGAATTATCTGCTGCTTGTCATGGATCTCATATCAAGCTAACTGCTCATGCGCCGCATCTGACAGTCTTACATAGACGTCACCTTGTTCAGCTGCTTGTTGATCTGCAGGGCCTATGGATTCATGAAGATGTTCCCATATCCGCAATTTTGTTACAGTTTGATACAACTAAGAACGATATTCATCGGACCGGACCACGTGTTTCCACTTTGGCAAGTCAGTACAGATGCTAACAACAACGGTACATAAGTGAGTCTCATACAATAAAACATCAATGGCCGTTAAAGTTTTTATTCGTTGATACTTGTTGTTGCTCCATAAATAAAATCGGTCGTAATTTGCTAAAGAGATCCACTTCTATCTCGTTAAAAGACTCTTGTAAATCGTCAATGGTCCCGCATTTTTCTAGTATTCTTTCAGCCTAAGGGTGATTCCCCACCAAAGGCGACAAAGGCAATATTCCTGCCTTTTCTCATCTGCGCAAGCGCAGGGCATATTTTTGCCTTCAAAAACTGGCCCTGCACTTGCACCGATGTGAAAATACAGGAATATTGTCTTTGTCGCCTTTGGTTGAAAGCACTCTAATGACTGTCCAAGATTACCGGAGCTGCGTCACCGGATACCTAATAATTGCATTTAACCGAAAAAATGCATGGTAGTAAAAAAGTAATGTTGGGGAAAACCTAGTTTCGTTGATGTAAATCGTGAGAATATATTTTGTTTTACTTTGAAAGGATTCAGAAGTATACTTTTTAAGGTGTATTACTTCAGTATTCTACATACACACAGAGTGAAAGAGGAGCAAATTACTTTCAAAAGTTTTAAACTTTAACCGTTTATTATTTTCTCTTGCTTAATACATCACGACTTTCTGTTTTCTAAAAACAAAAACAATCCTTTTTTTTTTTTATTTATTTATTTATTTTAGATTTGGTATTTATTATGCACACTATATTTTGTAACTTACTAAAAAAACTGGTCCTAGCTTTTAAAAGATGTGTTATAATTACTATCACAATTACGCAGGAAGTAATCGAGATTTACTCATTCTTAAAAATGAGATTTCGCACTCGCGATGTTACTAAAATTGCATTATTTTTTCTACCTCTGTATTTACGCCTTCAAAATTTAGGTTAAAACACAGAAAAAAGATATTTTGTGCTCATGTCCCGCAATTAATATTTAAATAAATGTGCTTATAAAGAAATGAATAGTTAAACTAAGTTCTGCAAATGAAAAATGCGGAAGCAATGATTAAAATATATTCCCAGACGCTCTTAGTATAATGACTCTCTCATTAAGTCGAAATATTTTGACTTTGAAACACATCTTTGCATCATGGTTCGTTGTTAATCTGTACTTCATAATTTTGATTTAGATTATTAATTTCAAATCGCATGTAAGCGTTTTAACTAGTTATGGACGTGATGTATCTTTGAACTAATGGAATATATTTTCTTTATAAAATACATGTATTATACATAAATTTGTATATCTCATTTGTAAACCTCACTTATACTTCAAAATTGCAAAGTTAAACTCATTAAGTATGTTTATGAAAGGTTTTGTTGCTAAATTATGTAGTAAATTTTGTCATGAGCGATCTTAGATGCCATGGTTTCAAAAACTAGTAAGTAAGAGACAGTAAATGTTAAGTCCATGAATATAAGTTAAAGCCGGTAGAGATGGCGCGCCATTTGAAAACGTGATTAAAAATATTGAAAACGTTACGTTTTTGCCAAACTTTAGGTGAATATTATAGATTATTCTTTCTGTATGTATTTCTATCGCTATCTCCTTGTTATGCTGTAATTTATAACGATGGCAGGAATAAAGCTAAGACAGCTATTTTTCGCTTCTCACCTTATAGGGAGGGTAAAATTGCGCAAATGGAGATGGCTTCCGATAATAAGTATAGTATACTAATAATAACAGCAAGTAAATTGTCAACGTAGCTGAAAAAGTGTTTGCTTAAAAAGTATCTACAATACTCTCATCACAATGAAAATCAGGAATAATAATGAAAGTTGCATTTGGAAAATACCCTTTTTTTTTTTTTTGTCATATACCCTTACATTTGGAAAATACGCAATGAAAACGACGATGTATCAAACACTTTCCGAGAAAAAAACTTATGAATTCGAGTAGACGTGCTGTTTTGGTTGTACAACTACTTCGAAGAGCGGTGCACTCTTGCTTCCACCAAGTCTTACCTTATCAAACTCTGCGGAGTGAGATTTTATAATATTAAAGAGCAAAATACTTATTTTTAAACAACGGCATCTGTGCCTCGGTTTGCGCATGTAAATGACATTTCGTGCATGCAAACGATGGATAAATTACATCAATATATTTGTTCAAAGATTTTCTTTTATTTCTGAAAAATAAGCTTTTCCCCGAATTATTTTTCAAATTATCTTTCCTTAATTTTAGATAATTTTATCAATAAGAAATAAATTGAAAATATTTTTCAATTAACAAAATGTGCATTTTTTTTTTTTTTTTTTTGACAATTGGTAATAAATTTGTAAACCAAATTATGAAAATGTTCTTCGAATATGACACACAAATGAGACTTCACAACATTCCGACGAATTTTCTACAACACTACAAACGAATCTGTCTTGCTGTTAAGATAAATTCTTCCTACCCTCCCTAATTACTACTTTGCGTGCTACTTCGAAATATAGAATAATAGTCTTTTCAACAAAAAAAAACAGATTATGTCAAAGTTTCTGCTACTTCCTTTTCGTAAGGAAATATCTTCGTTTCAAGAAGAAAAAAAAAAGAGTTTAAATAATACAACACGCCTTTTTCAGCGCATAACACTTTAAATAATTTAGCAGTTACATCTAGTACTGATATGAATATGTAAAATGAATATTACTTCTTGCGAGCTTTAATTTATATTAATGAACGTAATCCGAGGCATAACATTATAGATACTCAGATTCGTTTATTCTGAGAGAAATTACTTCTTTCATCAAACCAAATTAGCATTAATTCATAGGAGTAATGATTATTATTTTTCTAAAACTCAGAGCCTAATTTCTAAATCATGACAGGACTGAAATTGATTCATATGTGTTTTCAGCCGATAATGAGTCCCTTTATTCAAAACATATTAATACAGGTTATCTAAAAATGTTTTGAAAAATTAACCGAAAAAGCACAACTGAACACTAAAAAATTGTTTGTAAAAGAGGGAATTTATGTTGCCCCAAAATGTGGTACAAATTTTCTAGTTGCACCAAAGTTTACATTATTGCAAGTTCAAATTCGTGCTACTTTCACCTGAATTGGTGCGCAAATTTAAAAAAAAAGTTATTAAATATGGATTACGTCATAAAATAAATTATTTTTAAAAAATTAAGTTTTTAATAATGTTATAAAACAATATATTTCTATATACTATAAATAAGTTTTTTCTTGCTGAGTTTGATCAAATTTAAACAACTTTCATGTAACGTAGTTTTTTTCTCTACATCAAAATTATGAAAAACTTTTATGAAAAACTGAATTTTTAAGTATTCTAGTATTTTTTTATAGTTCAAGAGCTCATAAAATGGAATAAAAAATACGTTTGTATTTTCGAATGGAGCCTTGAATGTAATTAAATTATTGAAACTTTGCATCAAACCTTCGAATTCGAATCTGTCAA
The DNA here is from genome assembly GCA_038502835.1 of Octonoba sinensis. NCBI lineage: Eukaryota > Metazoa > Arthropoda > Arachnida > Araneae > Uloboridae > Octonoba > Octonoba sinensis. The sequence goes on along the minus strand of CM076602.1, from coordinate 43,265,697 downwards.
GACTAGTGAATATCTACAGCGTTCAAAAATACAAATGTGGAAGCCACCAAACAATTAACATACAAGCAAACATATGAATAACAAGCAAAAAGAAATCTGATTCATACGCCCAAAAACATTTATAATTAACTGAGTTTTAACTTTATTAAATTAAAGGTTAGGAACTTTTCTTTAGAGTTATGATCAAAAACACTTTTACTACTAAAGCTAAACAGTTTAAAAAATATACCCCAGTTCCTATGCTGCAAAAAGTTGAATAATTCTTAAAGCTAAAATATACTCTTTGTAATTTGTTTCGTTAAAATATTGGCTAGCAAAAACATTAAAAATAATTAAGATCATCAAGCAATACTATGTTTACCTCAATCTTCTTCATAAATATATCGGAAGCTATACAGCATTCTCATATGAGAAATACATGGTTGTCAGCTATTTCAATTAGTTGCGTTCTACTTGTAATAATTACTGTTGCTTAATCACATCGGTAACACCGCACTATGGCAGATCATTAATAAGACCATTCAACTAATTTTGCAAATAAATGTGCCTATGTTATGATTACATATCTCTAGGCTGTGAATAAATGACTATACTTACAAGTGCTATAGTGATAAATAAGTGCTCAAGCTAATACGCTGAAAACTACTGTATTGAAATGGAGTCTATTGATTTCTGTTTAGTTAATCAAGAAGTTTTCTGCTAACCTTGTGGAACAAAAAATGCAGATCTGGGAACATATAATCGAAAATCTTAATGATCAGAAATCTTGATAATATTAAAACGTCCAAATTAAATCAATATAACACGTGATTTATGTATCTCATATGAATATTTATTCAGATGCGTTTAATAATCAGACAAATAAGATATAGCAGGTAAAATGAAAAAAATAAAACACATGATTTATGTATTTCATATGAATATTGATTCAGATGCGTTTAATAATAATTAAAAAAAAATATATAGTAGGTACAAATGAAAGAAATAAAACATGTTATTTGAGTATTTCATTTGAATATTGATTCAAATGCGTTTAATAATAAAAAAAAAAAAAAAAACAATTATAGCAACGCAAAGATGAAAAGATTTTTATTTTTAAGTAAGCACTTTGGGGTCATTTTCGATATACATACATACATATACTGTTCCGTATCGGAAAAAGTGATTATATTCAAAATATCTTAATTTAAATTAACTATAAATGTTACATTTTGCCAAATCCACTATCAAGGTACAGTTTCATGAAGAAAGGGTGCCGAATTTTAGCAACAGATGTCAACACATTTTCAATAAAAGTACTTATTCTAGTTAAATATTTATCTGTAGTTTTTTTTTTTTTTTTTTTTTTTTGCAGTTGAAAAACAAATGTAATGGCGTGAGCAATTTCTTGTACGGGGAGTATTTGTATTCAATGTCAAGTCTGTTACCTAGATTTTTATGTTAAAAATATAAATCCAACACTTTCGTTTGCTTGAATATTATTTGCTCGATAAGTTTTTCAAGGTTTTGGTTTGTTTCTTTGTGATATCAATTAGCATGTAGATTTTAGAAGATATTTCACTGTTAATGTCAAATACGTTACTATGTACTGGTTATGACTTGGTAATTGGCAGATACTGAAGTTTGTATCTTTGTGGTAAAAATATGTAAATGATTTATTTATTTTTTTTTTTTGTATTATTTCTAATACAAAAATCCTATTTCTAGGATGTATAGTATATCCTAAAGAAATGTAATATTTGTACTCAGTTGAAATTAACATATTCTGAGTATAATCACTTGTTTCACTGTGTGACATATATGTATCTATATTTTGAAAATGACACAATTAATATTAACTAGTTCAAATCTTGCTCTGTTTGACACACCGTTGGCGTGTTAGGAAACTTACTATGTCCACAAGACAAATTGATGGCCTATTATAATTGGTGAGAATTCCAAATTAGCTAGTTTATGGTATAACAGTTATACAATGGTTTTTCAACTTTTTTACACCTACTGCTGATTTAAAAGCAGAATATACATAAAAAACCTTTCAACCCTCTTGTTATAAAGTTATGTTTGAACAACATTGAATTTTTTAACACTTGACTGTAATTGAAGATACTTTATCTTAAAATACAATGCTTGTTAAATTTTTTTTTTTTTTTTTTGGTCAGACTGCGACCCGCATTACATTTGTTTAAAACGGAAATGTATCACAACTGGAGTTTTGGACTTATTGAGTTTTACCAGAACCCCCACGATATTTTATTGCTATGTAAATTTTTGTGAATAGTTAAAATACACTCAGTACTTAATTAGAATTTTATATGCGAACAAGCAACAAAATCTATTTTATGGTACCCAAAATTAAACACCACAGTAAAAACTTTAAATTTTCTTTTGGCACCTCAGCAAGGCTTAACAAACGAAAAATATGAATCCATTGTCATCAATCATAGAATTTTGTGTCGCATATTTTTATTAACAGATTTGCCAAAATGATAAATGCTCGCTTGTAACGCAGAAACCTCTAAAACATGTAATCATGCCGAAAAACATTTCCTTATTTATTCTTTGTCGTCATGGGAAGTCATTCCTCCGTGATTTATTGCCTGTCCACGTATATCTCTAAATGTATTTTTTTTGCATTCAATCATTGGTCAAAAATTTGATAAATTGCTTTCAAGAAATGTTTGCAAGCTTGAAATATAATGGGATCAGTGAATGATTCCCAAATGTATTTTTCTGACGTTGAATGTTTTTAATTTTGTGTTCGGTTAAAAAAAACTGGAAAAGTATCGTTTGTGTTTAGGTTGGGAATTACAACGGTTGTTTTAAAGTAAAATGATAATAAAAATGAGTTTCTTTAACTATGTAACTGCAGAAGGAAATGTTTTTAAGAATGCCCAATTTAAGGAATTATTTTTACAACAGGTTTCAATACTACCAACTGTACAAAGCGGAAGCTTTCATTGACAATTGCAGATTAGGGATTTCATTTACAATGCCTATAAATATAAATATATTATCCTTAAATAATGTTTCCCCATAGCTTCATTTTTAAATATATTTCCCATGACCCAAACATTTTTCTCCTCGAAAATTTCTTCTTTTGCTGGAGTAGAGAGATCAAAGATATACATAAGGACGCAAAACATACTAAGATTTCAGCGTGCAAAATTAACGATTTGAAGTAAAGAAATTCTTGTATATGAAACGAAATTTAAGAGAAATTTAAATTTGTCTCCAGAACAATTTTTTTGATAAACCCTACACTTTATTTTGAAAATAATTTATCGCAGGTTAGAGCTTATGAACGCATATTTCGTCGCTGAAAATTATCAAGAGCTTTAGTAAAATGAAACCGTCAAAAAAATTTATTTGTATGTTAAGGAAAATCCTTAATAAGTGTTACTATTATATAGGAAAATCTAGTTGTGCCATGTAAAGAGATGAGAATTCACTGCCATTTTTAACAGAACGCAACTTAACAAATTGTGTTTTTCCCCAGATGAGAAAAGAACTCACAGTTATCTCTCACTTTTAGACGTCGGTGCAAACGTGAGGGAGAACTAACTGTAAATGAAATTCCGGATTATCGACTTAAGTTTAAATGGAAATAAAAAGTAGATAAAATGTACAAGGAATAGAAGTATAATTTTAATTAAGTAATTTGTCTGTTAAAAACGAAATTAACAAAAGCAAAGTTAGAAAAAAATTGCATAACTTATGTGCTTTAAGCGATTATAATAGTACAATATCGGTATTCGGTATTTCTTTCAACGTTGTACCGCTATACTGATCGCAATACCGGTATTATGCATTTTCTGAAGGAAGGTGCGTAAACTTCCTTTGTCGTACTTAGTTTTTGAATAAAAAATACTTGGACTATAATGATACAAACTGGTTTTTAACCAGTTTGTATCATTATAGTCCAAGCAGTTTGTTACAGTTTGTTACGTGCAGTTTGTTACGTGCAAATATAATGTAAATAAGCAAATGTATAATTAAATGCTATTAATAAGCAAAGTAAAATAATAATTTAGAAACTAAATACATAGTACATAATATAATCCGTCCTTGCAATAAAATACAATAGAAAAGAACAAAACAAATTATATTCTCTCAATAATATTATCACAATCTTAATGTATATAGTATACTATACAATTTTTACTAAAAGGAGAGCAAAAATTTAACTGTATATTTTTTGCAATGTAAAAGTAAAAGATATAGTGAATCTTTGAACTGTCAATAAGACTGGGACGTACTTTTTTTCATAAATTACATGCAGTTGACATCTTTTACATTCGTAGTACTGTAAATCTGTTTTGGAGTACATTACTCCTGTAAAAATTTATCTTGAAGCCAGTGATTTTCCAACAACTCGGACTCTGATCTAACACTTTTAAATAAATATTTTTGTGTTTATTGCTTGCGGTATTCTTTTTACTTTTGCAGGTAATTGTAATTTTTAAAAAAAAATTAATTTTGATTTTAATTTTTCAAATAAGGCATTTTTTTAAACAATATAACTTTTTAAAATGATAAATTGTCATTGTTTCCTTTTACTTATATTTATCTCTCTCTCATTAATATTTTGATCAGTGATAACGTGTTGTATTTTTGTGCTTTAAACACTAGTTATAAAGAGCATATTAGAAGGAAATGAAAAACAAGGCATATTTCATAAATGTATAGCAGGAAATTCCCAATAAGTTAAATTACTTCCTTTAGTTTAAATCTGTATGCATATCTTAATTATGACTAATGCCAAAAATACCGGCAAATAAAACTATTGATTATAACTTATACCAAAAATTTCGGTGATTTACCTTATCAGTTTCACAAAATTGCATGACATACTGGGACAGTTCAACCACGTTTTGACTCTACGCATGGCAGAAAAGGTGGAATTCATTCGAGTTTTAGGGAAGTTCGTTTTGCAGGTGCGTTTATTAGCATGCAAATTTAGAATGTTTGTTTCTCTCCTTGTTGGAAGTAACTAAATTTAATAACTGGAATATATCACTAGTTCAGAAGAAATCAAGCGTGCTAAACGAGAACAGAAAAGGCGCATTCCTTATACCAGCACTTTCTCCCTTGAACGTAAATGGGTTCTTCTATTTATGTATATTATATGATGATAGAATATATTTTTTTATGATAGAACTGCATGCGGTATGCCGCAATTTCTCATACGTGCGGTCGGGGTTTTTGAAAATAGGCTTATATCTGCGAGAGTCACTTCAAAGAGCTAAAGCATAAGTGAAAGATTACTCGAATAGAAGTTACTAGAGTATATAGAAATAAATAAGGTTTCCTGCTTGTTCTTTTTTCGGCAAACTATTAAGTAAATGTTTTGCATTATTACTTCTGAAAATTTAAAAGCATTTTTTAAACAATGACAGTACAACTAACTGGTCGGTAAAATTAGATAAATCATTTTTTAGTTGATTTCGTAATCAGGGTATGGTCTCTAAAAATATCAATGCTACTGAAACCAGCACGAATGAGGAATGTTGATAAAAAGTATAAGGAAGAGGGTATTTTTCCAATTAAGAAACAATTTTGAGCAATGAATGACGAGAGACGCGGTTTTCTTTTTTTACAATTGACATTTATTGTATGAAATTTCGCATTATATGTATAAACATTTAATTAAGGATAACAGTGCAAACAATTTTAAGTTATTTCAAACAATAACAACAAGAAATATTTTCTGTTATACAACTTATTTAATGCTATTTTTTGCGTTTGCGTTTAAAAAAGCTAAAGAAATGCAAGTCGTGAAGAAAAAAGAGGTAATTAAATCTCAGTATAAAATTATGCGGAACAAAAAAAAGTAACTTATGAAAAGACATAACTCTTCTAATTTAAAGTACTGTATGCAGAAAAAAAAATTTTTTTTTCAATGAATGTCGTAAATAAGTTAAAATGTTTTTACGTGTTATCAAGCAATAAAAAACACGTATAAAAAAACCCCAAGTGATGCATCATATTTTTCTCGTCTTTTACTTTTTTTTCTTTTTAGTCAGTTTGGAACAAGAAAAACTGTGCTCAAGAAGTTGAATAATAGACATAAAAAGTCAGAAAGCACAGAGTTTTTTTTGTGTATATAATATTTCTGTTACTTTTAAAAAGGAAAAAAAAAACTTGTTGAGTTAAAAATAGCAATACTTTTCAGACCGAAGTATTTAATTTAGTGTAGTTGATTAAAATGTCAGTTGTGGGTAACGGGAGTTATTTTTTATGTTTCAGAGTTTTTATTTATTGTTGAATCTTCGCAGTAAACTTTGAGAGATTTTTTGAAACAATCGCAAGTTTTGCCTTCAAAAAGCTGCAGGTGGAAATGTGTTTTTAATGGCTTTTCAAGTAATTTCGAGCTGTTATTGAACAAAATACAAAAAAATTCGTTTCATTAGTTTATTTTTTAATTTAAATTATGTACATTTATATTCTTCGTTTCAATTATTGGCTTTTATGTCTGGTGTTATTGAATTTTTCAAAAAAAAAAGTAAATCTTAATTACATATATTTGTATTTGAATGAACTACACTCCAATTTATCGTATCTATTTTTGTTTTTAAGAACGTCTATATTGATCCTATTTTAGTGGAATTTTCAGCAGAAACGGATTTTAATTCTTCATAGCCTCGTATTTAAGAGATGTACACTCATATTTATAGTTTGTTTTGGCTTTTTCTGGCTTTTAAAGTGACTAGGTCCTATTGAGATTTTCAACAAAATAAGAGTCTGATTTACATATCTTTGAATTTTTTTTGGTTTTCAGACAGCTTTCCGTATTTAGCTTTTGGGTAACTAAGTACGAACCAAGATCTTTAAAATTAGCTTTAGTTGCTAGAATACATTATGATTACGAAGTTTTTATGAGATCAGAGTTAGTGCACCATTTTAGTGTCAAATAAATGATTTCGAAATCCTTAACTAATATTAAATTAGTATTTTCTCTCTAAAATTTTTAAAGTGAATGCTATAACTACGACATTTTTTACTATTACTGATAAATGCCAAAAGAAAACAATGAAAAATTATATTTAAATAACATTTCTGTGTATTAGTATAAAAATCAAGTTTTTGTACTTTAAGTATCTTGAACGTCCATTATTTACTTGTTGCTTTAGTTGCATTTATGTGGTATTACACGACATTAAAGGTTTGGTTGGCTTTATCAAAGAAAAGCAACACACTGAATGATAAAAGAACAAAAACTGAAGAAGAATAATTGTACCGAAATAGCAATCTGTACAAAATATTTTTTTTACAAAGAAACAGAACTATTGTGCGTTATAAAAAAAAAATGGAGATCGAAAAAAATACAAAGAATCTTCTTCAAAGCACATACACTTTTACCAGTAAATCAGCTTTAAAAGGCATAAAATAAAGTGAAAGTATGTCATTAAAATATACTGGAATTGAATATTTTAACTAAAGTTGGCCAAAACATAGGAGTGAATGGCATATAAGCAAAAACAATTTTTTTAATTAAAACCTACAAATAATTGAGCTAATTATAAATTCGCAAATTCTGAGTCATTAAAAGTAAACGCAAAATATCAAACTAGCAAAAATTACCTGTAAGTTATCGAATAAAAATGAAAGCACAAAATATAATAATATAAAATTCGCAGCTGTATTCAACAAAGTTGATCCAAAATAAATGTGTCTGCTAGATCGGTATGAATACAAAAATTCACTTTTCCTGGCATAGCTTATTGTTACGTTTGCTTGAATTACTGAAAAAATTGCATCAGAATAGCGTACGAAAATGGGACTGAATCGTCCTGGAAATGGTTTTTCGAAGGGAAAGGTAGAAGGTAATGAGACCGACTACCGCTTCGTAAAAAACTTTATTCCATTTCTCAAAACAAAATCTGCAACATGAAGAGTTTGTTACGCCCCAAACTGGATAATAATAATTTCTCGTTTAGGAATTAAAAATTTATAAACTAGAATTTAATCATTGATCGACTTAAAGGGAGATATATGCAGGTTCGATGGAGTTTAGTACTAATATTGCTTTACTAAGGCATGATCATAAAATCCATCTCAAATACAGCAAAAATTAAGTTTCGTAAAATATTTATTTGGATGTCATTATAGACACTTTGAAAATGCCAAATAATTTAGCATGGTCAAAATCCGTCAAATTGAAGACGTTTACGAATAATAATTAAATTTGGTAACCAGCATAAACTATTTTAATTGCTGTCATACGAGAGGTCTCAAACAAAAACAAAAAGTTTGTCAGCCAAAGGTCAAGTAAAGTTTGGTTGTCAAGCCGACAAAAAGTTTGATAAATTTTAAAATTGCGTCGAAAACCTTCATAGCAGAAAATCTTCTAGAATGAATGATTTTTTTTGCAAGTGTCACAAAACTTTAACGATAAAAATTTAAGCAAATGGTAAATATAGGTATATTGAGCTATAGACCAACAACAGCGCTATCAAGTTTTATTTATGGAGACAATCATTAAGAGGCAATCCATGATTTCGAAACAAAGCGAGTACGTTGTTTTTTGTATTGTGGAAACATTTAATTAAATTATGAAACAACTTTCGAAGACACAATATTTTTCTTTCGTTCACTCCTTCTTTTTTTTAAAGCAAGGATTTGTTTTCCTGTACTTCAAAAGAAAACTAACATTTTCTCTCATCTCTCCCTCCCAAAAAGTATTTTTTCATGAGAAAATGAAGTTTCAGGGTAACAAAAGTACATGCTTTAATTTAAAAAAACTCCTTTTTAAGAGAAATCACTTGTGCGATGAAATTTTCGCAAAAACAGTACAATTAAAAGCAAAAAACATTTTTTTAAATCCCGCTATCTAGTTATGTTTTCTTTTTTCTCTCCGTCTCTCTCTTTTTCATGCGTGTTATGTCCATTAATTTTTAGCTTTAAAAAAATTTGAACCCGAAAAAAGTTTTTTTACAAAAATCGGTATATAGATTTTTTTTTTTATTCGCGTGTTTGTTATTCTGTCTCAAAGCGTTGTTAATCAAGCAGCTTTCTTTTTATTCCTCCAGTTTTGTTTCGTTTTTTTTTTTTTTTCGAATAAAAAAAATGAATATTAAGCTTTTTTTCAAACAAATGGAAATTTCAAACAATTGCATCAATGCAGAGCTAGTCTTTAACAAACTTTGTTACAAAATGCAGTAATAAATGTATTCCTTTGCAAGTGAATATGCTCATAACGCATATCTTGATACGGACCAAAAATGTCCCATAAATATATTCTGTCTTATAATATGTTGCCTTTTAAAAGATTAGCAAGTAATAATCCACAAATGGCCAGTAAAAATCGAAAATCACACAAATGACGCTTGTCTTATATGATTTTAAAACGTATCATCGAAATAGAGCCAATACTACTCCTACACGAGATAAGTTAGTTAAAAAAATATTCCCTTTTGCTATGACCATATATCAAAATATTTGTTTGCCACCCCTTTAACCCTTAACTACTTACGACAATTCCTTAAAAAGAAAAATTTCGCGTGGTGTATTGTGCACCATTTAAGTCTGGAGTTCTAGGTTTTTTTTTTTTTTTTTTTGGTTTTTAGTCGGATACAATAATTATGAGTTACAGTAAATAAAAAAAAATAAAAAAAAAAAATGAATAACTTTAATCTTACATTAACAATACAAAAAAACCCATTCACTAATTTAATATCGCTTTCTCTTTGTTTTGCAACGTCACTTTTATGGCGAACATTTTTTGTGAAATTTTTTTTTCAAGCTAATTCCTTCCATACAAAACACTGCCTTAAAGCCACTTTTTAACTTTTTTTTTTTTTTTGTACTTGCCACGAATGCTGTCCTTCATATATCATAATATCCTCCGCGCGGTATATTCTCCTGTTAAGACTTTCCCGCGTGGTGCATTGCTATCATCCGAAAGACAATCAAAGAATATCGGTTAAGAAGAGCAAATAAGCATTGGAAAACCAAAATGCCTTCATATCGAAAAAGTAAAAATAATAAAGCAGCTGAGAACAAATCGGGTTTTGATTCACAAATTGAAATAAACACCATAGAATAATTTTCTAAATAATTGATTTTTGTCACGAAGACTGTCGGTTATGGTTTTGGCGACATTCGAAATCTCGCCAATTGTGTTATGAGATATACCGCAGAACATGCTTAATGTGACCACCCTCGATTACTAACAGCACTGGTCACTTTATAAAACACTTTCCCTACTATTATACTTAAAAGCACACGAAATAATTCGATGAAGTAGTCAATTTTTAGACAGAGAGCTATTTTACAAAAATGGTTTTTTTTTTCCAGATTCCACTTTATATTTTTTAATTCCGAAGTACCGTGCGCTATATAGAATATTATTTCTGATAGAGTATCAGTCCTTTTCCAATAGTCATAAAGCTAGACTAAGACAGTTCAGCGGTCGATGAGCGAGCGACACGAGCTCTGATTACGAAGCGATCTGAAGGAACTGCCTTCGGTTTTTTAACTAGCGGCAACTAGAAGGGGCAGTAGCTCCTAATTCCTTTCAAATCGATATTGTATTAAAAAATCAACAAAAGTCTTGGTATTTCAAACTGATATCGAAAAGTCCTTATATGCAATTGGATTTCATTCATCATGAAGTGCTCTTTCCTGCAAAACTTTAAGTAGTTCTTTTAAATTTTAAGCTGGTTTACTGTCAAAAACTGCCGTAAAACTACGAACCCTTTCTATGTAATTAGATTTCGGGGATGTGTGGTTACAATTTAAAAGCTGACCTCGTACTATTAGTTACTTTTCGAATTCTCTTTTAGTGTCTAGCTGTCTAGACTAACTTTGTGCCTACTCCACATTCATTTTCTCGAAAAAGGATGGAATTCTTTTGAAAGAACGCATGAAAACTTTTATTTTTAAAAACAAGTCTAATGGATTAGACACGCATCTAGGTTTGAATGACCCAAAAAAATAAATTAAATAAATAAATATAGGCACTTTGAAATAGTTAAAGTTTTACCTGAAACAAAATCAGTTTGATTGACTTTTACAAAGTTTTATTATGAGACTTCTTTTCTTGTTTCATTAAGAACAAACAAAATGTTAAAAAGTTTCTGAAAATATTCCTATATGTTTTTCTTGACATTTCCTTTTTCGGAAAACATTTGTCGATGAGCAGTTTAAGCTTTACTCTCTTGTGGAATATTTATTCTTTGCATCTAAAGTTAAGCTCCTTCAAAGATAACTAAATCTTCATCAACACTTCAAACAAAAACCTAAATTCAACAAGAAGTTCCGTCTAGATCTATACGAGCCTACTTTCCCGTATACACCAAATTCAAATTTATAATCTAGCTATCTCTTTCTTATTTATCTTTAGTTCTAATTATTGAAAATATACCTTTTTCAACGGATAATACATATTCATTCACTCACTCATTCATTCTTTCATTTATTCAGCCATGCATTTATTCATTCATTCGTTACCTCATTCAAGTGTTTATTCATTCATTTACGCATTCATGTATTTATTCACTCATTTATTTATATTTTCATTTATTCAATAATTTATTCATTCATTCTTTTCCTCATTCATTTATTCATTGATTTATTCTTTCACTCTTTCATTTATTCATTCATTCATTATTTCACTCATTGAGTCACTGAGAAATATCCTTGAAAATCCCGATCAAAAAATTTCATAGCAAAATAGGCTTGTAAGTTCTGGATAAACTTTCTATTTCTACATGTTCTACGTTATAAGAGCTTTCCGATAAAGTTTGTTCCAAGCAAATCGGTCCGTTAGATCAGGATTTATATAGGGTTGAAATTTCCCCGTAAGCTCTGTGTTAATTTTTTGAACTGTTCAAAAATGAACAAAAATTGTTCAAATCAATATTTTACGCCAAGAACTTCTTCCAGTGAGCTTGTTCATGGGAACTTATATCTTGTACCCAGAGTTTACACCATTTGCTTCATTTTCACCCATAGGCGCTAATGTTAAATTTTTTTGAACTGTTCAAAATTGAACAAAAAATTGCTCAAATCAAAAAGTAAAATATAGAAATGAGATGTCCTCGCCGAGATCTTTCGAATGCAAAAAGAATTTTTCCAATCGGACAATTCGTTCAAAAGATATTAGGGGGGGACAGACCGACAGACAGACCGACAGACAGACCGACAGACAGACCGACAGACAGACCGACAGACAGACCGACAGACAGACCGACAGACAGACAGACAGACAGACCGACAGACCGACAGACACACTTTTTCCCCATCTCAATACCCTACTTTCAAATTTTTTATTTTACAATCTTTATTTAATTACTTCACTTATTTTCGACTTTTCTTGATTTTTAACGATATTTTCACGATACATTAAGCCTTCTTTCATGCTTTATTATTATTTTTTTTTTTTCTTTTACGGGAAAGTAGGCTAAAAACGAAAGCTTTCGTTATCCGTTGCGTGGAATAGAAAAGTTTAAGTGTAGTAACACACGTGCGTCAAAGTCCTGTCGCCCAGATTGGGGATCTATTAATGCATTTATCAAACAAACTTACTTAATTAGAAAAGAACTGCTTCTGACGCATTTTCTTCCTAAAAACAAGGGGGATTAAAATTATGAAGTTATAACTATAAATTCGCTAAGTACGACTTCCCTATGAACGGGCGCGAACATATAGCTGGGACTTCTTCATGTGAACACGATACTAGGAATGTACCGAGTAGCACTTTGGGCGAGTACCGAGTACCGAATACCGAGTAGTTGTGAATAAAAAAAGATTTTAAAACACATTTATAAATGGAAAAAATAACTCGCCTGTCTCCCGAAAATGAGAAAAACTTGCGTTTTTACTAGGGATGAAACGAATAGTGATTAAGCGGAATACCGAATATTCGGCCATTTCTTCTAGGCCGAATAGGACGAAGCCGAATATTCGGCCAATGTCTTAGGCCGAATACCGAATATTCGGCTGCGGAATATTAAAATTTCTAGAAAATCGTTGCAATAGAAATTATTTGTCAAATTAAAAATTACAAAGTCAAACAATAGTTACACACAATGTATGATGTATGACTTAATTCTGTTTGTTAAGAATTTAAAACTTATCTTATTAAAATTAATATATTTTCTTTATTGTTTTGAATGTAATAAAACTAAGAATTTCACCCACAAGAAGAATAGAAATAACAGGTTTTATGGTAGTAAGCATTAGCATTATTTTACTAATTATTTAATTCAAATGAAAGAACTGCTATTGCTTAGTGAACTTTTACCTAGCTCAAAACAGTTTTATGAAGATATTTTAAAAGTTATAAAGTTAATATTTTTATTTTATGGAGTTTTTCATATCTATTTTTAAAAGATCTATTTAAATTTAATACACTTAGCTGGAATATATTTTTATTTTCAAAAACGACAATAACTTATGCTATCTAAATATTCTAGGCTTTTCACATTTCTCTCATACCCAATATTCAAAATAAATCAGTCTACCGAAACAAAGTCTGACTTCCACTTTGTTTATAATAACAAAATTAATTTATCATATTCTCCATCATAATTAAAACTATATATTAATGTATTCTTTTGCAATAATTATAATACAATTTTAAATTTTTTAAATGTACTAATTTCTTTATTCGGGAGCAAATGCTAAACATAAAATACAATATTGCCACTTTAAAATGTCTTTGCTCAGTCAAGTCCTAAAACAAGGTTTAAAAAAAGTAGTCTTTGTCTAAGTTATTTTTATTTATTAAAACTATATACTAATGTAGTCTTTTTCAATAATTCTGTAGCAATTTTAAATTATTTAAAATCCACTAATTTCTTAATTTTTTTACATTTCTTCTGCAGCAGAACCATTCGGCCGAATAGTCCATCAATATTCGGCCAGGCCGAATTTGACCTTTCCCAGCATTCGGCCAGGCCGAATATTCGTTACATCCCTAGTTTTTACACCATTATTTATATTTGCATACTGTTGTACTAATCTTTAAAAAAAAGTTACGAAATTTTTGCAACTACTCGGTAGTGGCCGAGTAGTAAAGTTCTAGAGGAGTACCGAGTACTCGGCAACTTGGCCGAGTACTCGGTACATCCCTACACGATACCATATCAATTTCACTCAAAAACGCATTGAGGATTTTCGAAGTTAAAATACAAGGGGTACTTTATTACATTAGATTTTAACTATATGTATATACTCCTTTGCTTTTGAAAACATCTTGTTGTATTAGTGCTTTAACTGTCATTAAAAATAAGTAAAAATCGGTTATCGCAGTACATGGCGGCTACACAAAATGATATTTGCTTTATTGTATCGACACATTTTATTCAATTCTCACAATTCCAGTAATTCCGCCTTGATGTTGCAAAAGCGTGGCTCCTAAAGAATTTATGGGATATTAATCTCAGATGTGACAATATATTAAGCCAATAAAAGTTTCAATGTGCATCGCTTTTCGTGAGCAGTTATACATGGTTTTTTTTTTTTTCTTTAAATTTATCATATGAAAGTTCTAGAAGGAACTTTATTAGCCCCATCAGGGTTTAAAAAAATAAATAAATGAAACTTTCCATTCGAAAAAGTCTCTATTTGTAGTTTCTTCTCAGCGAACTTCATTTTCTTAGCTCCTTAATAACAGCACTGGAGATTGGTTTCTTTGATAAAAGACCGCATTGACGAAAACTTGAACGACGGCATTTCACATCGTTGCATCCGCAAATGTCATTATTTATACAGCATACTGAATAAAGTAGCTCTGAACACAGGAAAAGCGTTCATAAAACCGATCATATAACGATAAGGAAGAAGAAACTGCTTCCAAGAAACGGAAATCTGTGCAATGTATTGGGAGATAGGAACAGAAGTTGAGGTCATATTCAAAAGTATTTTTCACTCCCACTTTCCTAGTTCCGTGATAAAAAAGGAAATACAAAGAAAGAGGGACAATTTTCTATGAATCTCGACGTTCAAAGATATTTTTGAGATACTTTTCATTGTTTTTGAAAGTTTGTTTTCTTTGATGTTTTCTTTCTTTTTTTTTTTTTTTTTTTTGTAATATACATATATATAATTTATTGTTTTAGTTATTTATTTTTATTTATTTGATCACTTATTTAATTTAGTTATTTATTCATTTTTTTTTCAGGTTTCGTTTTTGAATAATTCAAAAAGTTTTAACCTTAACATCCACGGGAAAAATCCAAAATCGTTTCTAAAATTCTGATCCCCAATTCATGTCTGAAAAACACAATGACGCTTTAAATAAAATTTTTAAACCAAAACTTCTATAAATTGTAGTGATCCTGAACATACTCTTAGTTTTTTTGTTCCATGACGTAAAAAATCTTATATGAGTGACAAAAAAAAACTGATAAGTCGGAAAAACTTTCAAACTTATCAAATTGTCAAAGTGACAATTGTTTGATTGATTGATAGGATTCATCTTACGAATTTTGAATATGCGGATTTCTTTTACGAAATAAAAGAGCAGCAAGCAATGTTATTTTGATGCAAAGGATTATTGAGGTGTAAATCTTAACTTTATTGTGAATTTTCGAAACTATTATTACTTTTTTCTAACCATTACGAAGTAAAATGATTTGTTTCGGGCCAGAATACTACTTCAGAAATTTTTGCTTTAAATCAAATGCCTGGAAAAAGTATTTTTTCGGAATTGTTCTGACGTTATTTGCTTATATAATTATTTATTACATATTCAATCGGAGATTGCATACTAGAGGGCTAATTTTCTTGAAATTGAGCTTTTCCTTTTAATTACATATTTTTATGCTTTTACGTGTTGAAGAACCGTACAAATTGACCTATTTACGTATTACAAAAGCATCATCATAAGTGAATTTGCTGTAATATTACGCCTAACAATAGGATAACTTAGTTTTAACGCAATTTTAAAAAATAAATACTAGCTAAAAGGTTTTTTAAATTACGGTTTTGAATCATGAAAAAATATATATATTTAAAATGATTTTGTGCCGGCGGCTAAAGGTAACCAGAGCTATATACAAATATGATGTAAAATACCGTTGATACACGTAAAAATAGAAACGTTTTATTCTCAACATAAATAGTTTAAAAATAATATCTGTAAATGAATTTGCAAAAATATAGAATGGAAGCTATTTTTTCCAGATACTAATTTTAATGCATATTTTATTAAAATTAAGTATTTTAAACATTTTGAATAAAATTTTACGAAAATTCTGTTTGAAATATGCCTGCGGTAAAATCAATTTCCTGGGATATGCATTTTTTAGCAATGAATTATTATTATGCCATTAAAGTATTTTTCTTCCATCTCTTCGATGCTTAAATCATTAATCTATAAACAGGGCAAAACGTGGATAGGCAGAGATAGTGATATCGCAATGCTCCGAAGCACATAAAAGTTATGAGGTAAAAGTTGTGCAACTTCGCACAGTTACTTTCATTTTTTTCCAGTACTTATCCTTTAATCTCGAGTGAAATCAAAGCTGTGGACAGGCGAATATCACCCAGAAAATGTTCTAAGTGCCTTTTAAAAGCCTGCTTGCAGCTAAACCTCGTAACGGATGCGACGAAATATTGAGTTACTTTTATTGCCACATTTACTTCTCTTCTTTAATTGCGCTGCGTGCCCTTAGGTAGCCAGAACATTGCTAGGGCTCGTCTACAAATTGCTAAAAAGGACACCATATACTAAGTCCAAGCTAAATGCTAAAGTCCAAGTACAAGCTAAATATTCCATTATAGCTACAGCTTTAACACGTTGAGGACGGCATGTACCACCCGTGGCTCACATGCGAAAAGTTTATCTGGCGGCATGGACCACAGGTGGCTCACATGCGAGAAGTTTTTCCCGCGGCGTGTACCACCGGTGGCTCACATGCGAATAGTTTATTTGTCGGCTTGTACCACCAGTAGCTCACACACGAATGGTTCATCTGGCGGCGTGTACCACTGGTGACTTATATCAACTATAGTCTTATAAAAGTTTTGTTAGATGAAAAAATACTTTATGTGGTTAAAAATGGAGCTTTTTTACTGAAATATTGAAAAGCTTATCTTTACAGGTAGCAAAAATCTGCGCCGTCTTCAACGTGTTAATGATATTAAAGCGTAGGGAGACACGTACACCAATCACATATGTCATATAACAGTTATTTGGGGAACATAATTTAAATTGTTTCTTTGTAAATTTTTCACATTATGATTTACGGTTTCTGCTCCTTCGTAAAGGAAAGTTAAATATTTCGTTTAAAACTAACTTGTTTTAACAGTTTCAAAATGAGATTTTTTTTCAATGCAACAAAGATGAAGCAGATTACTAAACATATTTAATTAAGTCTTTACTACGCTGCCACCCATATTTTAAGCCATCACATTTTGAAATGATCATCTTATGATGGCTTTTAAACTTTATTTTGAGCTGTAAAATACAAATCTAGATCAATTCTTTGATGCAAGAATGTTGGTGGACGCTGACCGCCTTAATCGCGACCGCATCAATAAATCACCCATAAAAAGCTCTATCCTAGTACCAAAATACGATTTTGTGCATTTGTTTGAATATTTTAACACTTAAAATAACCTGAAGTGTGTTTTCATTCTAGTTCAGAGACTTTAGGGAGATCGAACTAATGCGGATACTTGGACGTCTATTGTCAACAACTTTAAAATGAATGCGTTTCTCTTAGCTTAATTACCTAATTCTTTTCTTTCTTTCTAGTATGGGTAGACTAATTCTACAACTATAAGTTTTGAAAAACGATGCGATATGATTGGACTGATGCCAAATTCCATTTTTCTCTCTGAAATGCAAAACGAATCCAGTTTTTCTTAGATAAATTATCAGCCGAAAGTTCACGGTTCGGCAATTTATTTTTGAATACATCTCTCTCTGGAGTTATTTCTGCTTCCTTGCTCTTAATATCAGCTTCAGTTCTTTTCCGAGTCTGCAAATAAATCGATTCACAAATCTTTGCTCTTTGCAAAGGTCATAAATTCCACTCGCAAAAGAAATATGAGCAGGTTCAAGCGATTCAAACATTTTTTTTAGAACAAATATATACTTACGAAAAGATGGTCTAGTATAAAAATGAGAATTGACATTACAATAACTCAACTTTTCATGTTATGCGAAACAGATGTTGCAAAAGAATGCATCATTTAAGCCAAAAAAGATTTTAAAAAAAATTGTTCTATGCAGTGTAAAAACAAAAGAAAGGAAAACAAAAAATAGTTAGTAAAAGGTTAAGGATAAAAATTCGTAAGTTTAAAACAATTTAAAATAATAAGTTTTGACGCCAAAAAAAAATGCCAAATTTATTTCTGAATTGCTTTAATGAAAAGGTTACATCTATTTTACCACAGGTAAACAAACTGTTTACAATGAAAATAGAAATTCAGAACAAATTGAAGAATATTTTAGCCAACTTCCTAGGGTGGGGGAAAAAAGTGCTCTACTCTTTCTTTGGTAAAGCTAACACAATTCGTGTCCTATACTCGTTGGCGAAATCCTCCCCTAACATATGTTGTTTCGCTTACGGAAATTCAATCCCCAATGCCTTCTGGTTTTTTTTTCTCTTTTTCTGTGTTAAAATTACGTTTTTCTTTTGCATTTCCTCCGCAACCTTTGCAAGCCAATTGCCAAAATTCCGTGAAAGATATTCCATTAAACACATTCGAAACTGCTATACTTCGATCAGCTAACTTTTTCTCCTACACCCATAGTCGTCAGAGAAAAGAAAAAGATTACAATTATGAGCCCTGTACCTAACGTTAATTATATTAGAACTCGGGATTAAGTCGCCATCAGGGAGGGTCATCCCCGGTGGTCTATCGTGTCATAACCAAATTGAAAAATTTGACGAATGTCGCTAACAAATCCTCAATGGGTTCCTGAAGCATTAAAATTTTTCTCAATAAATTAAACCAAAATTCTGGAGTTTTTGCTTACAATATTACATTAATGATTAGGCAGGAAAAAAGTGTACTGATTTCAAAAAGTTATTGCTCAAAAAATTTGATCAAAGTAAGAGCAAAAGGCATGGAAGATAGTTAATGCATTCCAAAACGAAATGGCACTTTCATTTAGTCCAACAGCAAAATAGCTCCATCTGCTGCTCTCCATTTATCGTACATATGAGGTGGTAACATACTGTTGTAAGTCAGTTTTTTGAACATGCACTTAGTTCAATTTGCCGTAATATGTGATCTCACCTACCCTTATTAACAGTAAACTAAACACTATTTCAAAAAATTATCAACAGGTGGCACCATTAGATCTTCTTATCAAATACCGTAATGTTGAAACCGTGATGCAAAATACCGTTTTTCTCAAACTATCAATCGCTTGATTTACACCGCTTTTTATCCTTACCGCTGTTCCCCATATGGGAGGGGACATAATCCAGGATTGCGCAATTGTCCAGCTCTCCCCTTGTTATTAAATTAAACTTTCATCTTATCTCTTACTCCGTATTTTATGTTAATTTTATTACCTCAAAGAATTCCTCTGAAGCTTTCCAAAGGCTCGTAACTCAAACGCCAGAAAGTACCGATAAACATGCAGCAAAGCTACAATTCTAATCACAAAACTTTAGCAACTCATGTTTTGTCTTATGTAGCTTTCTTTCATTAAAAAAAAGATTTTCTGGCTTATTCAGAGATCTCCAAGGCTGCTACAAAAAAGAGAAAGTAAGAGTAAAATTAAATATTCATAAGTATCCGTTTTGTCTTACCTTATCTTACTCAAGAAGAGAGCTAAAAAGCATGGCGTTGAGTTTACATGAATTTATTTATTTTATACTTTCATTTTATATTTTCTATTTATTTTATACTTCTATACTTACACAAAGATTAAATTAAAAGTATGGCTAAAATGCTGCTTCAGAGACAATATCAAGCACGAAAAATAATTAAGAAACCTGAAACAAAATGCATTGCATATCAAGTATTTTCACTTGAGAAACTTCACTAACTTTTTTTTTTTTGTAACTTTCCGAAACTAGCATGTTTACAATTAAGGTCGGAAGAGAAAGTTTTAAGTAAAAAGTTTACAAGAAAAAATAAAAATTACCGTCGAATTCCTGCTGTTATTAATTATGCAAACATAAATAAATGACAAAAACAAAGTAATTATTAAAAGTAGGCTTAATGACTTTTTTCTGAAAGTTTTTAGTTAAAAAACGTATACGTAATCAAACAAAATAAAATGAAAAGCTTACCGCAAGCATCGTTAACTTCCCGAACTTCAGTATAAAAAAAAACTGCTTCCCACTTCTTTTAAATAAATATTTACAAATATTCAAATATTTCCTTCCCTGTTGCAAGTCTTTGAAAAATATTCTGAGCTTTTTTTTTACTTATGTCTACACAAATTAATAAAAATTAATATGTAAAATAAGTACTTTTCTTCAAATTGTCTTGATCAATATTAGACGTTATAAATTATTTCATGATTTAATGCTATAAGAGGTTTTTTTTTTTAAATTTTTGCAGGTTAACAACTAACTTAGTAAGTCTCAATGAATAAACGAGTTTTGTCTCGCATCAAAAGTACTCAATTTTGTACGTGCATTAATTACATTAATACATTAGCTAGAAATAAATATCTAACCACTTGCATAGCAGTTCCTTTTTTCCCATAGCTTTAAAGCAGGAAATGTAGAAAACCTTTTGCTTCATTATTGCTGCTATTATTATTTATTTATCCCATTTTTGTAGAGTTATTTATTTCCATATATATATATATATATATTAATGTCTGAGGGTAAATCATCTTACTTAACATATGAAGACATGAAATCCGTCGGAAGAATATAAGATAAGGTATCTGGGGGGGGGGAGGACTTTTCCCATGCCTAATCTGTATCTGCTCTATTTTGTACGATTGTGAAGGATTTTTTATGCGGATCAATATATTTAATGTCAGCTCATCACCCGCTTGTGACTTTGAGACTGATACTCCAATATTTCAAAAAGCAATTGCGGATTTTTAGAAAAAAGTACAAAACTGGCGTATTACCCATAGGTATGATACCATACCATACTGCTTGGAACCAATATACAAAAATAGTGTAATAAAATCCATTATCAGTAAGTAGGTAAGTTAACGTAATAAAAATTAGGAATTTAGTTAGAATTTATTTGTGTTGATATTAGCACAGCGTTCCTTTCTTGACCTCTTCATTCAAAGTGTACCCAATTGGGTACATTTTAAAATACTATTTATTAACTACGGTTTGTGCAATTTGAAAGCTAAAACACATAATTGTTTTTGAAATTATTCAACAGATAGTTTACTTCGTTTTAAACATGGAAAACATGGAAATTGGGCATTAATTGTTATTTAAACTAATTATTAATTAAAATTAAAAAAAATTTTTAGTTATTTTGTCATTTAATAATTTATCAGAGAACCAAAACATTGGGTCAAAATTGTCTGCGCTTAGTTCTGGGGTCTGAAGAGGTTAAAGCTAGGAGTCCCAAAAAGGTACGAAAATTACCCTAAACTGTATGAGTGTATCTTAGTAAAGTATACTTATCTTAGACTTTGTCGAAGTAGTAAACCGTTGCTTCATTAGTTAGTAAATAATGTGTACTATTTTGAAGTTGAAATGTGTTTTGTGTGTGTATATTAAATTGAACTATGTAGCTATGCTTGCTTTTTATTTAAATGATTATTTTAGGATTGTTTAGTCTAACATGGAATCAGATAACATTTGAAGTTTAATATTGTTTTACAGGTTACCCCACTCGAAATGTTACATAGTTTTCGAAGGCTCCTCTTAAGAATTAATGTGTTTTTATCTAATTCATGAAAGGTAAATTACATAAATTGTTTAACTACGAACTACCTTGGGACTTCAAGGTTCACGTATTTCACATGCTCGTATCCCGAAGTGTACATGTGGGTCGTCAGTGGGTTGAGCATCGAACCCACAACCTCTGATTAAAAATCTGACATACTAACCACCAGGCTACCACGGCCCCAAAACAGGAACATTCACAACTCCGATGGTGTAAATTTGTGTAATTTTCTTGATTAAGTTTGTTCTCTGCCTTTGGTTTTCTATACCTTAATCTGAGTTATTCCGTTTCATCAACAAAATAAATTAAAAATCAGATTCAAAATGTTTCTATTAAACACATAAATATTTACTTGTTAGCGTTATTTCTCATTTTTTTTAATTTTAAAACATTTGCACGTACCCTGTATTAGAAGTTTGGTGCGTTAAACTATGTACTTCGGCTGATTTGCATATGCGTATATTTTGAAAGCAAAATCGAATAATCTTGTTTTCTATACTTGCAAAACGGATAGATCCGATATTTCTTTCAGATGCTTTCCTGAAGAAAGGCAAAATAGCGCGGTTGAGAGGAAAATGAAAGAAAACGTACATATTTTGGAAAATGTTTGAACTTTTCGCAATATTTTTACTGGATTACATTTAACATTCATTGAATGTTTAAACATTGGCAAATCGTAAAGAAACAAAGAGAAAGTGAAGAGGTGTTATCATTTTCAATATTTAACAACAGTACTTTTTAAGTAATTTCTATTTCTTAAGTTAGTTTCCTGAACAAGATTCGATTAGTAATTTCGGTTCTAGACACTTATACGATGTAATGGTCAGTTGAAAATACCGTGATGCATTTGAATAGTTTGTGTGGTTTAATGATTTTTTCCACAGAATCCTTATGGAATCATATGAGGTAAAACTGCATTATTGTTAGGAAACTCTCCAAAAAAAAAAAAAAATTACAGCAATGTAGCTAGATTATACTAGTGCTACTAAGATACTTATGCTATAAATACAACAGTGTATTTTCAATATAAATAGTATTTAGAGGAAGACTGATTGAGCACATTTGAGAAAAATGTATAATTAAATGGCATAATTTCTCTTTTCGCATTGGCTCACGAGGAGAGCAGATTATAAAATATGAAAACAAAATGCCTTCAAGGAGTTAGAAGAATTTATCAAGCCAATTTTTTTCACAATCCTATGATTGTTGTGTGTTTTTCTGCTTTGATGAATAAATGTTATTATTTGATTGAAAATGGTCATTTTTCCCCATCACGTAAGTATTCTTCCAAAATAGCAAATTTCAAAATTTGCTATTTTGGTTTTGCAAAATTTGCAAGAAATCGAAAAGTTAAGTCTTTAAAATAGACAGTAAAAACTCTTTTTTATATAATTTAATTCACTTTTTATATTAAATTATGCCTAAACAGTGTTGTTGTTGTCGTATCCTCGCGCGAAGTGAGGAAGAATGGGTGCGCTGCTCCTGAGTCTAACGGGGCCCTTACAGGCAGGAGTTAGTAAGGTCTCTTAAGTTTTTGGACCAGCTCCCGGATGAGAAACCGTCACCTGGGGTTGGCACCCCCAGAGGTATCGTTTCACTTGGAGGACATTGGAGCCACGACCTGTTTAACGTGCACCAGCTCCCTTTAGCGTACACGGCCTCACAGGAACCATCCGCGAGATGTTGTCACCCTCCCAAACACTGACCTAAGTCGATGTTGCTTCACTTTCGGTGCTCTACGGGAACCGAGCTTCTGCCGACTGAACCACTGGGGGAAGCATAAACAGTGTTGCCTAACAGTTATGTCTAAAGAGGTAAGGCGCCCAAAAAAAAGGGCGCAGATATCATTGGCCCTCTTAATTTCTATTAAATACTGCAACCAAACAAAGTTAAATTTATATTCAAATTTATTTTTTAATTGATTTAATTAATGAAGGTAATTTTATGACCCATAATATGCTTTCAGAAATGATTTCCCCTCTTCACCAATTCTTGATGACCAAATATTTAAAATAAATACTTGCAATTTCATTTCAAATATTGAAGTTTCCTGGGACTACTCATGTTTTTCTCAGCATTTTCCTCTCATGTTCTTTGGGGATGATAATTTTCCTTTAATGCTTTAAGCCTTTTAAGATACATTATCAAGTGTTCGGACAAAAAAAAACTTTAAATCAGATGTTGACAACATGCTGAAGAAGTAAAAATGTATGAGCTTAATAATTCACTTTTCGAATTCATGTTTGAGCTTTTTTCCAGAACATTTGAGTGCCATTAACGAAGAAATAGATAAAATATGTCAGGGGCATCAAAGATATTGAAATGAGGCCCACAGTTTATTGATGTTAGATCGATATTTGCTTCATAAAGAGAACATAAATCGAACGAGAAATCTTAAGGCAAAGCATAATGTATCGAGCAAAGTTCCCATACATGGAGTAAAATTGTAAACATTTTACATAATAAGTCATCAAAGGGGACCTGAAGGTATGAAATATCTTATAAAAATTACTTAAATAAATAGATTTAAAAAAGACTAAAAAAAAATTTAGGTTAATCTTGTGCCAATTTTTCATTACACAAGATTGGTTTCAATCAGACCCGCCTTTTCCCCCAGACTCTTTAACTGAAACCTATAAATTATTTTTAAAAAAACCCATAAGTCCACTTTGAAGAAGCAATTCTTCGATTTTTTACAAATTCTGAAATTTTTGATTTTGAAATGTCTCAAAGTATTGGGGGAAATGAAGGTCATTTGCGAAATCAGCGGTAATGAATGTAGAACTCAATTATCAGCAGTTAAAACACATGAAAAAAGACAAATTTCGCAGGCTTGTCTTATATAATCCAAACTTTGTCACCTGCAGAAAAATTAATTTCAACTCCTCCCAATGAGCATAATATTTACTAAGTGCTTCTATTACTTCATTTGTAGTTTCTAGTACATCAAAATATAACTAATTTGCTTAATAATAAATAAAATAGTGTAACTAAAAAAATATACGATTGCTAGTACTAAATAAATTAGCTAAGTATTTTTTATAAAATTTGTCTTTATAAATGATTAATTAATTTCGTTAAACTAATGTAATATTTTTAACTTTAAAAGGCGTTTTTTTTTTTTCAAAGAAAAGAACGGAAGAAAAAGTAGCTCATCTGCATATTTTCCTTCCTTGATAAAAAATTCTTAAGATTCTTTTCAACACTTCTCCCCATAAAAATAAAACAAAAAATGTAATCTAATTAATTCTATATTTAACTTCTTACTTAAGAGATTTAATCCTTCGGAAATGAAATCATCATCGATAATTTTTATATTCTCGTTAATTACGAAAAGCTTTTAAAAGTTTGCACTTCAGAAAAGCTTCCGGAAATATCTCTATCATATTTAAAAGCATTAGTTCATTTCCTACGTAAAGTGTAAAGTGCTTGAAAAATTTAGTTTTTTTTTTTTTTTAATAAAATATGAAATTATCTCACTACTTGTTCTAAGATTTTTTTTTCGCTTGCAGTTTTTAAAAATATAATGTGGCTATTCATCAAAAATTCAAAAAAGCAGATGAGAACATCTCGCCCATTTTCAATATTTTCCTGAAAAATCATTTTCAAGTAGCAACATAAACTTCTGAACTATTTATGCTCTTTATAATAAAATTAATATTAATGAAAAACTTAGAACAGCTATTATCTAAGCAAAAACAAAAGGCAAATATTTTTCGTCAGTGTCATAATAGTTCTTTCTGTACACTCAAGTCACCTGCACAAAAAGCAAGTCAATTAAATGGCACTAATAAGATAAAGCCTCTTAATATGCGGTAGCTTTTGATTTTGCCTCTTACAACTAACACCATTAAGAATTAAACACTACTCATACACTTATTTAAAAAATATAGGATTCTAAGGTACGAGTTATTTGACTTTTAGCTTCTTGAATGTAGGATCATAGCTTTGTCACGTTCTTTTAGAAAATCCTAAAAATGGCTCCCGAAATGGGAAAGGCTCTCATTATGGGGTACCACCTGTTCTTACAATTTGTAGTTAAGAGGAGTCGGCACAGAAAAAATGTCGAATGAACAGAAAAAATTTTTATTGGATTAAATAGTAAAATTAATCTTCAAAAATGTCCCCTGAACGTTTCAGAAAAATTGAAGCAATATTTATTGATTTATCATTAGTTTTAATGCGATGCGATTTGCCACCTGTTTATTTCGAAACCGAAGCTGTGCTGAATATAAAGCCACATATTCATTTTTGAAAATAAAATAAGCAAGAAGAAGCATTTCACCGTGACTAACTGAAAAAGAATAGTTCCTTACTTGAAATTTTGATAAAGATATTGCAAGCCAAAACTTAAAATGGTTTTTTTCTCTCGCTTTGTTTTTTTTTTTTTTTTTGTGCATTTCATCTCAGTAAAAGGCAAAAACTTTTTTTAATTTGTATCTATAATGGGGATTTTTCCCCGCATGGTTCCTGAAACTATACATGAAAAATTTATACATTACTTTTAAGATAACTTAATATTTTTTGTTTGTTTTTTTAATCTTTTTGCAGGTTTTTTTGAATTTTTCGTTGCTTTCTCTGCGTTACTTCAGTTTTTATTTCTTTTCTCAAAAAATATTTGATTTATAAAAAGTTTACACAAAAATCAAAACTTTTATGTATTAAAGAATCAGTAATTGAGACTTTATGCCATTTTTTCAAAAAAAAAGATGAATTTTTGTAAGAATGCTAATTTTTTTTTTTAATAAATTTTTATAATTATACTTTTAAAATCCAGTTTTTTTTTATTAAATTTCTTATGAAGTGATATAACATGGCTTGAGACAAAAATTGTAAATAAATACGCCATAGAGAAAAAAAATGATTTTATGGGGCCGACTGCCCTTAAAAATATAGTAATAAATCAGTATTACTAGAGATAGATTAATACAGATTCCATAAATAGATAATTTACTGCTTGAGAAAATCTTCAATACGCTGAGGATGAAATAGGAGTTTGTATGGAATTCTTACCTTTTTATAATATAATACGTGTTCTTTATTTCGAAAATAGTGAAAAGAACCGTGTTCGATCATAAAATAATTTTCTAAATATGGTGTGCCCCATATTACATATCATTTAACTATTTCCATCGGCACATCATCTTCATTTTCGTCATAACCACATGCTATACAGATGCCTGAAAACGAATCAATACAGATAGAACATGTACTTACGAAATAAAGCACTTATTAAGTCAAAATTTCACCGATGCAGCCTAATTTTCCAAGCGCTTAGAAAAAAAATTCAGATGACTGTTAAAGACAAACAAAAGCAGTAACTACAGACTACTGCTCACCAACTGCTTCCACTCATAAAATGGCTTATCTACGCACACAGAATAAGTTCTGACACTTGCCAGCAGATGTCGGGTGCCTATAAGATCAATAAATAGGTACCTCATACTAGGAGGTACCATTGTATGAGTCGATTTTACCCCATTATATCACTAAAGATTTTTTTTCCAAAAATGAATGTAAAATGTATTCCAGTGATAAGAAATACATATATATTATGTAAACCTGTATTGTATTGCTCCGAATATTTTGACTAAGACTCAGCGTTTCTAATTTTTATTTATTTAATTTATTATTAATATATGTGAACAATTTTTTAAATTTGAGAAATATTCCAAGAAGAAATCGGGTGGAGTGAAGCACAACTATCCTTGCTCCAACTCCCCTCCAGTTTACAGCAAAATCTCGGGCTTCACGCTAAACTCCGGATTCGTGAGAATCAGTTGCATAAAGTTCTAAAACACAAAGCACAATAAGTAAGTACCCGTGCATCGGATATTTTACAAAATTATTCTTCCTGTAGTCAAAGCATGTGTAATGTGAAGAATTTTTTTTAAGTGGATTCTACAAAGGTATTTATTGAAATAAAAGGTAAACCTTTGCGCTACAAATTCAAACTAAAAATCAACATCAAATTAAGCACAAAATTTGCAAAAATTGCAGACACATGTTTCGAGGTTATAAGGAGCCCCTTTTCCAATGCTTCTAGATGAAAATCATTCAACTGAAGCAAGCTACCAACAGAAACGCAGCTTAAAAAGCAAAATCAGGGGATTAACCAGTGACCAATGTAAATAAAGGCAGGAGGTATTAGGTTTAGGATTTATCCTTACATCTTTTATTCTTATTGGTCACGGGTTAATCCCCTGCGTATGCTATTTAAGCTGTGTTGATGGTGTTTTCTTTGTTTCAGTTGGATATTTTTCATCTAGACGCTCACTCTTTTGTATTGAAAAAGTGGTTAATTTTAACCTCGAATCACGTGTCTTCAAACTTTGTGTTTGATTTTACGTTGATTGTTATGCTTCGAGTATTTATTGTTCTATCTGTATCACTGTCGAATTCTAATATTTAGCAGCCATTTTCACACCGACTAAAGTCGATTGCAGCTTTTTGCAAAAATTGGCTGTAAAGCGCCTGAAGACAACTTATTCAATATCACAACTTTTCTTTCTTTTTTTATTCCTCTGCACCATTGTAGTCCTATGCTACACATTTGTAGCATCAAATTTAATTCGAACTAAAAAAACTTCCCGCATATTTTTTGTGCGAAATAATGTGTTAGCTTTAAAAGTATAGAAGGAGGGCAATCTCGTGTGGTATTAAAATACAATCAGGAAACCAAACCACTAGTCAAAACTAGGTTCCGAATGCAGCGCAATAGATATTGTTTTGATATTATGCTTAAATTCTACTAATGGGTTAACAATTTTGTTTGGTGCAAAACAGATTGTTCATAGCTTATACTTTACAGAGAGAGAAAAAAGAGAAAGTCAAACAATAAAATTATGAGTTAAGGTTTCTCCACCGTAAAGTACTTTCTTCTTCTAATAAAACTGTAGGATAAGAAACGGAAAGAAAAAGCTCCCTCGCTTTTTGTTAGTAGATAAATTTTAAAGAAGGTTTCTCTTATACATTTATACGATGGGTTTAATACTTTTCTGGTTAAAACAAAATTGGAAAATTCTCCTTTTATGCTTATTTAATTGCATTAAATTCGAGTCTGTTTTCCAGCTATTATAGCTAAGAAATTCTACTGCTTAAATGCAATTTTAACACATAAATAATTTGGATGCCCTTTTTCTTGTGTTTTAACATTTATGCTTTCTTCTAACATTTAAATGTGGTTTAAGATAAAAAGAAAACGAGCAATAATTTTCGAAAGAACGTTGAATTGAAAGTAATTGTTCATAAAGCCATACGAATTGCTTAAAAATTCATATTTTATGTTTTTAAGCAGCTGAAAAAGTTAAAAGAATGAATTATTAAATTTTTAATTTCTGAGCATGAAGACTAGTTTTCTTAAAAATTCACAAATACAGCTTTCTAATTAATTTGCTTTCAAATTTTTCTATTCATTTATCAATGTTTTTGCTCATAATTTATCAAAAGTTTGTGATTTCCAAGTGCGCCGTGAAACTTTACCTTACATTACGTAAAAATATGTAAAAAATTGGTGACCGTAATGTTTAATATGACTCAGTGAATGTCTTTTCCAAAAACATCAAAGTTTAAGAAAATAAATAACTAAAATGCCGAAAACTTTAACTCATGCTTTAGAATTTCAGGTATGTTCTTTCAATACATTATTCAGATTTTTGGAGCATAAATAATTTATTTCTGTGCATATTTTCACCTACTAAGTACTTCTGAAGCTTCCCAGATAAGATATAAGAAGGTCTTGATCATTACACAGTGCGCTCATAGAATTGTAAATATTTTAAGATGTTTTACAGTAAGTGCTGCAGAGCGTATGGCTTCATTTGTAAATAGCAAGACAATGCGCATTACTCTTTCGAGGGGGTGAATTGCAAGATAATATCGCACAAATATTGCCCGATGTTTTCGTCTCATAAATAAAAAGCTTAACGTTTAAAATCGTAAAAAAAATAAATAAATACTAAACCTTATAAAAAAACAAAGAAAAATACAGGAAAATTCTTGTGAAATCAGGAGCAAATAACGGGAGGAGGGTTACACTTTATGAAGCTTACATACCTTCGACTTTCTCTTCGTGCTAGCATGGAAAAGTTTGAGAATGGTATAAGAAACATGCGTAAAAAATCGAGATCTACTTATTTTATAATGAGTATTCAACTAATTTTGAGCTAATTTGATGTTTAAACGCAAAAAAAACCTTTGTGCGACATTTCTCGATTTTTAGCAAACTATTTTAGCCTTAATAAGCAGCAGTGAAGTGCATTATTACTTCATCCGTTTTGAACATCAACGGAATATACTACGCGTAATATTTTTATTTGAACAGTCAGATTTACTTTTCATAGCATAAAGCAGCGGTTTCCAATCTTTTTTTTTGCGTACCACCCTTTTTCTTGCAAACCATTTGCGTACCACTGCGAATATGGCTTAATTATATACAATAGTATACTAATAGATTATAGAAAAATACTAGGTCGACTATGTTATATAAATTGCGCCATTTTTAATGGTTATTAAGGGAGAGAAAAGGGTTCATTAAAATAACGCTGTATATATAAAATAAAATATACGAAATATATTTTTAATACGTACTTCCAAAACACGTTAGAATTAAGTCTTTAAGTGCAAACTACAGGTAAAAATGAAACGAAAAAATGAAATTAATGAGAAGGTTGCTGCAGCATAGCAGATACAAGCGAGGTGTTATCTGATTCAGTAGAAGTTAGTTTTAACTTCAAATTTGGGTCGATATTTATTCTCCTTCTATACTTATATTTTTAATAAACATTGTATTGGGAAAATAAAGACACCAGTGGATTTCTTCTCGAATAATACTCAGAATAAAAAATAAAGGAACTTTGTGCACAAGTAAAACTGAACAAAAATTTCACGTTATGAAAGCACAAAGAAGCATTAAAATGCAGACATATGCTTCGAGATTCCTTGGAATCCCTTTTTCAATGCAGTAGTGGAGCTTCTAGATGCAAAAACACCCAAATGAAGCAAGCAAAACAACAAAAACATGACTTATATAGCCTAAAGATTTACCAGCAAACCAATAAGAATAAAGACAGCGTGGATATAAAAGCAGTTGGAAGAAATGATCTCTTCCATGATGAGTGAGTTAATGGGGTCAAGGACGTGAACAATAATAAGCTTTGCCTTGATACCAGAAGTGTCAAATATAAAACTGTAAATAGTGTCATAAATAAGTAGGGAAAAAACCCTGGACAGTTCAAAAGGAAACCAAAACAGAACAACAAATTAAAGGACCTGCCATACCTGTGAAAAATATGGAGTTGAAGAAGAATCATAAACCAAATTAGAACTATTCCTGTTAATATGATAAGCTTCCCAAAAGTAAAGCTCTAAAGGGGAAGAACACTTTTGAATAATTTTCGCAGATTTTTCGCAATTTTCCAACAATGTTGAGCAATACAAGACTTATTTAACTCTTGCTTACGCACATAACCTTTGTGCTCATTTAACCGAATTTTCAGAGCACGCTTAGTTTGTCCAAGGTAAGACTGGCCGCAACAGCAACTACTTTTGTAAATATCCCAAGTGTTTAGTTGATCAACAGGGTCTTTAAGGGAAGAGAAGGAAAGTTTGTTACTAGGGGCGAAAACTACTTGAAATTGAAACCGTTTTAGGATTTTAGCAATGCGAAAACTGACAGAATGAAGGAATGGTAACACAACCAAATTCTTTCTAGAAACCACATTATTGGAAACAGAAGTTTTCTCAGAAAGTTTGTTATAAATAGAATCAATTAAACAGTGAGAAAACCCTCTATCAACAGCTACAGTTCAGATAGTTAAGTTCAATCTTGAGAAGCTCAGGAGAAGAGCAAATATTAAAAGCACGATGGACAAGAGTATTAAAAGCAGAATATTTTTGGTTGGGAGGATGAGTCGATAGTCTGAGGAGGTAAAGAAACAGCGA
Organism: Octonoba sinensis; assembly: GCA_038502835.1. Classification (NCBI taxonomy): domain Eukaryota; kingdom Metazoa; phylum Arthropoda; class Arachnida; order Araneae; family Uloboridae; genus Octonoba; species Octonoba sinensis. The sequence continues at coordinate 43,233,963 of CM076602.1, read as the reverse complement.
AAGGTTTATCAACAGAAATAGTGAAACCAGACTCACTCCGAGAAATCAAAACATCAAGAAACGCAAGGCTACTATTAAGTTCTTTCTCACAAGAAAACTGGATATTAGGATCAATAGAATTCATAACAAAAAGAGCATCATCAATAATTAACAAGTAACTGTCCGTTAGAACAAAACAATCATCCACATAACGAACATAAAATTGAAGTTGTGATTTCTGGAATAGTTTTTCCTCAAAATAATGCATATAAAAATCACTTAAAATGGGAGTATGAGGACTTCCCATAGCCAGGCTTTCTACCATAGTGTAGAACTTACCATTAAATACAAGAGTGCTATGTTGCAAGCACACACGAGTAAGATAAACACATTCCTCAATTTCCACAGAAGTAAAATATAATTCAGAAATCCTTTTCCTGAGGCAAGATAATGCGCCATCAACAGGAACATTAGTAAACAAAGAATTAACATCAAAAGAGGCCATAACAGAATTATTCGGAACGAAGTTATGTAGTTTCGTAACAAAATCAGTGGAATTTTTAACAGTGAAAACATTCTGACTCCTAAGTGGAGAAAACACAGAAACTAAATACTTGGAAAGTTTATATGAATCAGTGCCAATATTTGAAACAATTGGTCTGAAAGGAATACCTGCTTTGTGTACCTTCGGTAAAGCATAGAAACGCGCACAATTAGCAACAGAAGGAATCACAGACCGTTTAGTAATCAAAGGAATAGAATGAACAGACTTAACAGCAGACGAAGTAGTTTTTAACTTATTTGTGCTTTCATAACGTGAACTTTCTGTTCAGTAAAACTCAGAATAGTCTATATCTTCTCTTTTTTTGTTCAGCGCGCATACCACCTCGAGAGACTTCGCGTACCTCAGTTTGGGAACCGCTGGCATAAAGCATGAATTAAATAAGTTGCAATGTTTAGTACAAGGTTCATGAGCCAAACTAACAGCATTAAATATATTTTGCATTTGTAATTGCTTCCTTGCATCAAATCTAAATATTTATTCGTTATCTTTCGGTTGAAAGGTTTTTTCCCATAGAAAACGGTGCAATTATTGCTGTATTCCAACACGATTAAATTTATTCTGACATAAATATGTCCGCACAGAACTTCCGCATCTAAGACCTTTGTATTTATTTCTTATTTTTGAAGTAATGAATTGAAACATGCATTTGGACTTCAATGCTTTTAGCTTATCCGTAAACAACTTTTCTCATTAGTACGAACCATTTGTGCGAATGCGACATTTGACTGAACTACTAATGAAATACACGTTTGAATGATAAATGAAAGTGTTCGCTTCCCTCTTTGTTCCATGCTGTTGCCACATCTTTCCACTGCAGAAATAAATTAATGAAGACGGTTGTGGAAAGTGCATCGAACATAAACGCTCATTTCAATAAAAGATATTAGCGGAAGATTTGAAAAATTTGCATTTCTGTTAGGAATTTTTTCGTAATTTGTTTTAAGATACCTCAACGGTGTGTGCATCATTAGTTGTGCGTTATCATTCACTCCTTCTGCAAACATCGATCCAGTGTTGCCAGATGTAAATAAAACAAGTTAATGACTTTGAATTTCTCGTGCTTAAATTCTTTGAATAGCAAATATTTTCATCTGGTTGTGAAAAATAAGTAAAGTTTTGACAGCGATGTTTGTAAAGAGAATTTCTTAAACTTAGTATATGTAAAGAGTAAATATTTTCGTTTCAAAATATTGATAAAATCAACATATATTCAACGTGAAAAATAGCTGCTCTTATATTTTTAACTTGTAATAGTGCTTCTGTCATGAACTGTGTTCGTGCGATGTTTAAAAGTAGTAAAAATTTTACATCAACCGAAAAATCTTCATTCCTTCTGACTGTTGAGTCAGATTGGGTGATATTTGGACTTGCACATACAACAAAGTAATAAATAAATTTATGCGTATCTTATGAAACCGTTCATATATTCTGCAAATAATTACGTTCACTGAAAATGTTGTCTCTTTTTTCTTATTTACGTAAACTCTTATGCGAGTAGAAGGCACAAAAAAACATTATACAAAAAACTGTGTCCCTTCTCAGCCCTCTTAAAACCGAATTTTACCATTACCCTCTAATTCCCAACTCCGCCTCAAGGCGGACGACGATAAAAAATTGGGCATTACAGGGTTAACCCATCCTCGTGTTCACCGATTGGTACTTTTACTGACGCAGTCGAAACCGCCAATCCGTCAACACGAAGGCAGAGTTACTGAGTTATTAAGAGCCAATTAGGTTAACCACAGGTTTCGCCTATTCGTGGTCTCGCCCATACCTGTCACCATGAATGGAAGGTGCGGGCGTCAGGGATTAACTGCAAAAATGTATCCGATATGTCGTTTCAAAACTGAAACTTATTAGGAACTACATACTCACACTAGAACCAAGGGTAGAAGGCCACTGCTCGGTTTAGCAGTGCTGCCATTTCGATTGAACTAATTTTTTTATATTGTAGAAAAACAGGTATTACCTGCTTGAAAGGAGCAAATACAAAACTGAAGGAAATTTCTTTATGCTTGTTTTTAATGTAAAAATTTACGTTAATAAAACGAGAAAATCTGTTTGTCAGGAGCTGCTTAGACGTACATTAGTGAATACGCAGTTTTATCTTTTGCTAAATGGTGTACTGGGTTACATAAATCCTGATTTAACAGACTTATTTGCTTGGAGCCAAATTTATCAGAAAGATCTTACTGCGGTAGAACATGTACAGACACAAAGTTCATCCGGAACTCAACGAGCTCATTTTTTCATAAAACTTTTTCATCTGGATTTTTAAGGGTATTCCTGATTGAATGAATGAATGAATAGATGTGTAATGAATGAATGAGGTAATGAATGTGTGTTGAAAATGTGTATTTGAAGTAAGAAGTAAAGCTAAATGAGAGAGAGAGATAGCTTAAGTTATAAATTTGATGTTGGTGTGTATGGCTCGTATAGTTCTAAACGGAATTTATATCTGAACTTGTTTTGTTTTATTAATCCTTTCTAACAATTTTTTCTTCTTTATTCTTTGCAACCGATTGTTTTTTACTCAATTATTTGCAAACGATTTTTTTGTCTTGATAGAATGTTTGTTAAAAACTAATCACAATGAAAAAGCACTTTTTGACTTTCAAGCACATATTTTAATATAATAAATTTATATATTTCTTTTCTAAATAAATTCCAAACGATTACAGGCATCGTCCTTTATTTTCGTAGTTTGGAATTATGAGTTATATAAATCATATCACGTACTTGAGATTTTGAAAGAAACGAAATTTTTTCTATCTTTTCGCTTAACAGAAATAGCCTCATCTAGTTCCCTTCTGTCTCCAGCTTCTACATTAGATTTATTTGCGACGTATTTTAAGGACAATCTATCAAGTAATCCTAATCAAATTTCATTTCTCAATGAAAGAAAGATTTAGTAATTTGCTAAAAGTTTTTTTTTTTCAACAGCTGGTACCATTTTTCTTGAAAAATAATCTAATCTTAGGAAAAAGTGAATCATGGCTTGGTTCTGCGTGTTGCCACTATTTTTTTTTTTTTTTACTGTGCTCAAATTTAAGAAAAAGCATAAAAAACATGCAATACGTTAAAATTTTGAGGCTTAAAAACTTTTGTTTCGTTTTTATAACACAAGTTCCAATAATTTTAGTAATTTTTCACTCCGCATTTATAAAAATGTCACTTGAAAGTAATTGAGTAATCTCAATAACTAAAATTGCTTTCAGATACAAGCCCAAATTAAGTAAAATCATGTCAATTGAAATACATTTCTTTTTAAAAAGCAGAATGTATTAATGAAAAGGAATTTCAAAGTCTTCATTTCTTTAAAAAAATATTAAATTTGCATGTTTAAAGCAACAATTTTCAGAGCGGAAACAGTGAAAATATGTTTAAAGTAATTTTGCTGATGATAAAATACTTCAAAGTCAAAATATTTCAACACGGTTTTAATAATTTGCACGTCTTTTCCATTCATTAAATTCTTAGTAAAATGGAACTTTTGAAGAACACTTGTATTAATCATTCACGCCAAGATTCCATTAGCGTCAACTATTTCTTTGAGGCTTGAAGACAGAAAATCCAGTTGAGAACTCAACTTTTAAAATCTTAATAAAGTGAAAATCTGCAGCAATTTAAAACTTTTACTCACGAGCGAACTACTGGCTGACATTTGTCCCACAAAAAAAAATTTGTTAAAGAAGTAATTATAAAGAACTGTTGAAAGATATTTTTTTAATATTATAGGATTTTTTTTTTCTATATTTCGCAGAAATTTATCACGATTTTCTATGGTCGAGATGAGGACTTTGAAATGAACTACGATCGCTTACATAATTCCGTTTTATTTTTCTTCTGTCAAAACCTATTTTTCTGTTTTTTTACTTATTTCCTTTTTTCTTCCTTGTTCGTTTTCTTTTTTCTCTCTCTCTCTGTTCTGTTTCTAGTCGTCCGATTCAGGTTCATTTTTACCCTTAGTTTTATAGGTAAAGCCGAAGCATGGATCACATATTTTATTAAATTACAATTAATAGTTAAATATAAAACTGAAAAAAGAATTTCTTCTTCAGTCAAAAACTAATTTATTCTGGCGCTTTGCATAAAACTCTAATAGCTGATTATTACGAAGATGTGCGGTTAATATTTTCTGATTAAACTTTGTTACTCTACCTCTCAATTAGCAAAAGTTTAATAACTTTATTTAGATCTGATCTAAAAAAATCTGATTTTATTCCTACTTGAAAATATAAGTTATGATGTAATATAGCTAAAATTAGAAAATTTCTAAAAAGATTATTCTGATTTTAATGGTTCTAATATTTTCCTATGTTCATTTTGAATCCACCAAACCTAGGATTTGGATAAGGATCATTCATAAATGATGTCACGCTTCGCATGGGGAGGGGGGTTCGTGAAATTGTGACAGTGTGACAAGGGGAGGGTAGGGGGTAACAAGAAGTGTGACATCCCTGCTTATGCAACATATTGTGACATGTGACAAAAGGGGGAGGGCGGTCCATTCAAGTGTGACATTTTGAGACAAAGGGCAGGAGGGGGTCAAATATGTAGGGAAAAAAGCGTGACATCATTTATGAACAGTCCCTAATAGTCTCTCATTCAGTAAATGTTTTTTTCTGCTGTACACTTTTTGTGCAGGTGTGCTAGTAGAGTAGCACTTGAGTGTATATCGTTTATGAACAGTCCCTTATTACAAACTGAGGATTCCGTTACTACCAAATTGAGAGCTCAAAGGTAAACGTTTATCGGGAATATATAACTTTAACTTATGGAGAAGAAGAAAGCGAATGTAAGCATTGAAAATCATTCAATACGACTGACAATAAATAAAAGCTTTTTCCATTGGCTCAAAAACAAAGAAATTAAAATAGCGGCAAACTGCTCAAAAAATGTCCGCCAAGCAAAATAAGATTTCAGCGAAAGCATATTGCATCATTGGCTCTTTCATTCATAATTCATGATGCTGCAAGACTCCATGGAGACCTGACGAAGCAAAGTTTTATAAGAAAGTTTGAGAAAAACTGAAAATTGATAAGAATTCTCAAGGGGAAGAGAAATTTTCATGCATAAAAAAATTATTCCTTTTTTTTTTGTCGTGTTTATTCTAAAAATACTTTACCATACTCAGAGACAGATTTATTTTTAGAAACAAAGGTTGCTTTAAATGGATTATTACAGGGTGTCTCAGAACGATCGAATGATTTCGATCCCCAGCTAAAAAAAATTCTCTTTGAAATCATTTATTTATTCATACCAAAATGTAAACAAAGAAGGAAATTTTACTTTTTAAATATTACATTAGTTAAATGACGACCATTTGTTCGACGACATTCTTCAAACCTTGTGCGGACATTATTGAAGACTTTTGTAAGAAGTTGTTGAGGAACCAATCTCATCTTCTCCTCAATATTTCTTTTCAAATCTACCAAAATTCGTGTATTATTCTCGTATACAACACTCTTAAGATAACCCCACAAGAAAAAATCAAGTGGAGTTAAATCAAGGCTCCGTGGTTTCCACTCAATGTCACCTCTTCGAGCAATCACTTTTTCGGGAAAAAACTCTCGCAGCGCTGCTCGCAAGCCGTTACTGATATGCGCCATGGCTTCATCTTAGGACCACGTAAGCGGTTGTAGGGCCCACTTTCTCGAGGTTTTGGACCAAAAACATTGCGTTAAATCAAAATCGTTGGACCGCTTTGAGACCCTGTATTATTACAAACATCTTGGGGTCTGTGTAACTATGTGTAGTTTGTAATAGAAAGCTAAAACGATGGATTTAAACATGAAAGCTCAAAATTGATAAGAATACTCGATGCAGAAAGTATGTGTCATGTCTAAAAATGCCCTCTTCCGTAATCGCTCAAAAATATGTGCTTATATTCTCCATACAAATGTACACTAATTGACGGATTGGAATGAATTTTGGGACAAAACTGTATCATCCCCTAATAGAGATAATGTGTGAAGTCCCGTTCGAGTGTTCAAATTAGTTCGTTTTTTTCCTTTTTTTTAAAAACCCCTCAACGCATTTGCCCGTGTCTGACACAGGCGAAAGTTACCGGCAAATTTGCACATGCCCGTGTGTCACACGGGGGATCTTGTATTAATCCCTTTACGCATTTGCCCGTGTCTGACACGGGCGAAAGTTACCGGCAAATTTGCATATGCCCGTGTGTCACACGGGAGATCTTGTATCAATCCCTTTACGCATTTGCCCATGTCTGACACGGGCGAAAGTTACCGGCAAATTTGCACATGCCCGTGTGTCACACGGGGGATCTTGTATTAATCCCTTTACGCATTTGCCCGTGTCTGACACGGGCGAAAGTTACCGGCAAATTTGCACATGCCCGTGTGTCACACGGGGGATCTTGTATTAATCCCTTTTCGCATTTGCCCGTGTCTGACACGGGCGAAAGTTACCGGCAAATTTGCACATGCCCGTGTGTCACACGGGGGATCTTGTATTAATCCCTTTACGCATTTGCCCGTGTCTGACACGGGCGAAAGTTACCGGCAAATTTGCACATGCCCGTGTGTCACACGGGGGATCTTGTATCCCTCGTTATTTTATTTCTAATGCCCGTCTGAGATCCGTTTGCACTTTGTTTGTATAATTATTTTTATGTAACTTTTACCCCACCCACCCCCCTCTCTAGTCACCCCCTACAACTGAAATTGCCAAAAACAATTTACACTGTACCTAAACTAAACTCAGTGGCGCGCCAGCCCTTTTGGGGGCCATGGCCTACTGTGTCCATCCCAGTTTTCGAGACCGGGGTGCAGAAGCAGAAGTTCCGTCAAGTGATCGGCCTGACGTGGAACCCCCAGTGTTTAGTTCCCAAGCATTACTTGGTGCTCATTTTATCGACCCCACTGCAGGGATGAAAGGATGAGTCGACCATGCCCAGCCCGCGAATTATACTATACCTATATATTCATTTTCTGTCCAAAAAAAAAAAAAAAACTCTATAATTTTGTACCAGTTTTTCCGAAAAGAACTCGTGTTTCAAGGGGTTAATACTGGAACTCCAAAAATCTTAGTGTCCCATATTTCATCTCATTTTTGCATCCTTATTTCAGGGGCGTTCTTAACACGGATATCACCCCAATGCGGTAAATTGTGATGTCACCCCCACGCTTACAAAAAATAATAATAATAGTGGAGATAATCTTCCTAAACTCCATTTTATTTATTTAGTGAGAACACGTTAAAAAGGAGTTTACCGACTTTTACGTACGTTTACCAATGCGCACATCTTTTGAGAGAATTAACTCTCTCATGCATGCATTTATTTATTTGTGTTATATAAAGAATATTCATATGCTACAAACTAATTTAATATCTCGGGATTGTAGTGTACTAATTTATTTTCGAAATTTTTGTCCTGTATAGGTCGAAAATATGAGTCCTTGTATGAAGACGTTTTATGCTTTTTTGACATATTTATTCAAGATAATAATAAACATGGCAGAACTGAATATTCAAACTTAATTTATAAGGAATAAAAAGCCATAAAATACCAAACTTCCCAGTAATGTAATACATGCTTCAAAATAAATAAACATAATTTGGTTTGAAACTGAGATTTTCTGTTCTTTCTTGAATCCCCCATGGACTTCTCAAGAGATCTTAATCTTTTAACAATCTTGAATACCCTATGAAACTTTTTATGGTTTCCAAGTACTGTTTGTAGTCTCCAGATGAAGACGACATGAAAACTGCAGCACAAAAACGAATCTGCATAAAAATTTGAAGCAAAAATTTGTCACCTCATATGAGGTTTACATGCATGAGAGGGTTAAAATAAAGTCATTGGTTTTAAAATAATATTACAGTACTGTTGGTACTTGAGAGTAAGCTACATTTTTAACATGAATTACGTCACACTGGACATTTTGTATCCCTTTTTTCGCTTCAAATGAAAAAAAAAAAGGAAAAGTTCGCTGCAAAAGGTTCCAAAAAATTATAAAACAACAAATAACGCAACAATGAAACCCTGATTTTAGGTATTCTGGCTCCAACTGATTTTTGAAGCAGAAATACGATGAACTCACTAATAGATTAAATATAGTTTAAAATATGATGCAAAAAATTGCTTAATTAATATACTTTTCCTTCACTCGGTGTGAACCACACACCCCTAGTGGCGACACTGTTACTTTATGTGAATCAGTAAATGATACGCAGAAACATTTCATAAGCTTATTTCTAACGTGATATATTCTCCGATGAAATAAGTCAAAGACGATAGTAAAAGAGTATTTTTTTGTTTAAAATGTGTTTCATATCTTAATCAAAAAGTCCGAAACATTTTCCATGTGCCATAAAACTAGGACAAAAAACCGTCTCAAAATTGAGATCAAGACATTAAAATTCCTTCTTAAAGGAATATGCTAACTCATAAAACTGAAATTCAGTCGTAAGCACATTTAACAGTAAAATAAACTTTATTGTCTTTTTTTTTCTTTCCTTCAATTTTGTGATCTTTTTCCTGTGAAGAAGCTGGACTTAACACTTGTTTCTCCCTTGAAAAGACTTAAAACTTTTACTGACATGTTTTTAATGAACACAGTCATCATTATAAAACGAAATTGAATATGTAGTTTTTTAATATTAAGATTTTTTTTTAATTTGATGTTAAGAAGCATATTTTCTTAATACTATTAAGTAATGTTCTCTATAGATTTGAACGTTTCATTAAAATTGATTGCAAAGTCAGGGAATAGATTGCTGCTTACAAAAGGATCTATACTGAACTTCAGATGCGGTGAGTGATGCACTGATTATATGATGTTGCTTTGAAAAATGAAATAAGTGATAATTTTAGTCATATGCATTTGAATATAGTAATGATATCCTACAATGTTTGACCAAAAAGAGATTAAAAATGAGATTAATTTTAAATATCATAGCTAAACTTTATTGTATTACATTAGACCTGCATTTACCGAGTTATATTAATACTCTTAATAATAATAATAATAATAATGATGATGATGACTATGAGCATAATAATCACAATTATTTTTTTTTATTATTATCTTTATTTTTTTAATATTCTTTTTATTTTTTTATTCTTTTTATTTTTTTTTATTATTATTTTATTTATTTTTAATTATTTTTAACTATTGTTATTAAATATTAATTATTAATTATTATTATTATAGCAATAAATATGATAATAGTAATAATAATAAGAAGAAGAAGAGTAACAACAACGTGTAAAGGTTACTTCATCAAACTTTCAAATCGCTTCCCTTTCTTGTTCACCAGTTAGAAACCAAAACTACAAATAAAATTCTTGTGCTAACCGTAAATGGCAGTATTTTGCTACATAATTACTAAACCATTGCTGTAGCTTTACTTATTCATCATAATTTGAAAAAATAATAATGATGTTTTTGGTACATGTTTTATGTAATATTACGGTGCCGTTATATCAGTTTAATAATATTTTTTTTTTTAATTTAAGGTTTATCCGTTATCAAATACGCCCATTCTGCTAACTGAATTTAATCATCTGACTGCATATTCCGTAATTCTCACGGACATGAGTTTTTTGCGTATTATTTAAAACTTTACCTCGCTATTTCATTTGAATTTAAATAAGGTTTTCGTCCAAAGATGCGTTAGTTTTCTCTTAATTTTCATATGCTTATACAAAGTTTGCGCATTACTGTTTCTGCTTTTATTCTTTGTGTATTATTGTGCAGTATGCTTTCAGAAAACCTTCAAATTCCGTATTCTACAAGTAATTACTGAGTCTTGAAGACAGTGTACTGTTTGTTGCTCAAAAACCCTGAAACTCGAGAGAAAAATCGCAATGAAACACGAATTTGGTGCAAAGAATACGAAGTAGGACTTTGTCCCTTTTTTCAGATTTATTATGCTAAGCATAATTTCTAGGACAATTTCTGTAAATATTATCTATCTTAACCTCCTCATTCAAAGTGTACCCGATTGGGTACATTTTAAAACACTGTTTATTAACTACTGTTTGTGCAATTTGAAAGCTAAAACACCCAATTGTTTTTGAAATTAATCAACAGATAGTTTACTTCGTTTAAACATGGAAAACATGGAAATTGAGCATTAATTATTATTTAAACTAATTATTAATTCAATTTTTAAAAAATTTCTTTTTAGTTATTTTGTTTTGTAATCATTTTATACAAAAAAAATTGCGTCAAAATTGTTTGTGCTTAGTTCTGGGGTCTGAAGGGGATAAGCAGTATATGTACTTTTGAATTGGCTTTTGTTAAATTAAAAATGCATAAATAGCGGTTATTTAACCATAAATCTTACTTTTACGTTATTATGCCCAAAGATGATTTTTGCAGAATATCTCTTTTTATGATACAAAACAATTTTAAAAAGGCTTTATTTTAAAAAGATATTACAGATTTTAAACTCCAAAATATATTCAGATATAAATACGGGATTTTAAAAGGACATGCATATTTTGAAACGATTTCGTCAAAAAAAAGATGAGCGGTTAATGCCCAAAAACGTTCAAACATATCAATGATATTAGTGGGACTGAATTTCACTTCTATTAAATTAAAATTACATTGGCTTGTATCTCATTTAAATTAAGATAAGCACACACTCATAACTTTAGCAAAAACTGTTAGAGTGGGCACCAGTGTATGTAATTGTTAATAAGAATGCTAAAAATTATTTTTTTTTTTCTTTGTAAATTTTCTGTTTTCTGTAGAAATAATACAAATCCATTAGAAATTTAATTATCATGCATGCAAACATGATGAAGCTAAGTTCATAAGTATCGGGAAAATTTAAACGTTTTTATAGCCCTTGAAGACAAACATCTAGAACGTTTTTCCAAGGATCTCTACCTTCATTGGTATAAACCATCAAAAAACCAGATGAGAGTAATTTAATTCAATAATGCTATTAGATTTTGTGTCAAAAGATCTTCACTTTAAAGAACACAAAAATCCAATTTGTAATAATGGCGTTAATTTTAAAAAGAAAATCTCACAATTTAAAAGATTATTATTCGTAAAGTATTTTTTAAACTAGAAAAGACTTTCTATTTTAAAAAGCCGTTAGTTTTATTGCGCTTAAGGCACTTTTTAGGGTAACATTACATCCAATATCATAATCTCTCACCTAAAGCCACAAATAACACTTAAAGGCAAGAAAAATATCATCTTAGGAAATACTTGAAAAGAAGAAAAATGACCTTCTTAATGGCGTCAAAAACTGAATAGGCTTTTTCAAACAGAGTATTTCATCTCTGTTAAGGTTCCCTTTTCCTGAGGTGGAAGGTATTCTTATTTCATAAAAAACTCAGTGTCAACTTAATGATTAAACTGATAAGATGAGAGCGAAAATAAATTGAAAAGTTGACAATGGCTTTTGCTAAAATGTTTTCCTTCCATCCAAAAACGAAAATATAAAAAAAAAATCTCAATGCATAAAATCTGGGTTATGAAATTTTCTGCAGGTCGTGTTTTGTCAAAAAACAAATTCAATAAATAGTAATCATTCCTCTTCAAAAATAAGTAAATAAATAATAAATTATTCATCACGGTTAGCGTCAAAAATAGTTATCATATACCTTTTTCCTGTACGTCTTCCAGAATTCTGCACTTTCACTTGAAGTTCATAACTAAATTGTGTCTAACTACTAAATGGTAGAAACATGTATTGCTCTGTTACAAATATGCATTCTGATGAAAATGAAATGATACCCTGCGTAAAAAGCATCAGTGTAGGTTGTAATGGCAATATATGAGATTTTCTGAAAATGACAAAAGACGGTGGAAATGTTCTACGGAGGGTAGAAGTGTCTGAAACCAAAAGCAGCAAAATCGAATACCAAAACAATGTTGATACGCTTTTACAGCCCCCCCCTCTCTTCCCCCTAGAGTTAATTCCTCCAAGTCAATCCGAAAGTATCATTTTGAAAAGATGCAAATTTTTGACGCGTGAGATGTAAGCTGAACACATCACGATTCCTAATTCGCAACAACGGTCCAGGGCTTTCTTGTTTAACTTCACAAAATGATTTAGCACCAAAATCCGTTGATGCCAATTTAAATGTTCTACTTTGACTAAGTTTGCTTAAATTATTTTTTTTTTTTATTTTATTTTCTCCCAAATTTAAAAAAAAAAAAATTTAAACCACATGCACGCAAAATTTGTTTTCATCTTGAATTGGAAATTTAAAAAACATTACTGCCAATCACCTACAGGAAATTATTTAGCTTTTGAGGTACTGAAAATTAAGAGTACTCTTGTATCAATTGTAAATTGCGTTTAATTTCTGTCAACATTGGAAGCAGTCAAAAAAGTCGGGCTTTGGAACTAAGTGAGTGCATTAAATGAAATATCTTATAGCACCAAATAACGATAAAAGATAGAAACATCTGATTAACACCTTAAAGCACGAGTATTTTTCTGAAAAACTAGTATAGTGTAAGTTATTCATTGCAATTTCAGGTTGGGGGGGGGGGGTGATTGGGGAGCGAGGGGTGTTGTAAAAGTTACATAGAGAAAAAATATTATAAAAACAAAGTGTTAACGGATCTCAGATGGGCATTAGGAATAAAATAATGCATCGGCAAATTTTCAGATTGTCAGATTCGGGCAAATTCATTAAGGAGTTAGCTGCATTAACTTTTTCTTTTGAGTGTATTGTATTTTTAATAATCATGAGTTCTTTTAGTCGAATGTGAGCAATTCCACCTTCAAAAATATTTCCAGAGACTGAAAATGTTCTAAAATGAGTTAAGTGACGTAAAAAGCAAAAATTTATAAATTTACCGCGGTATTTAGTACTTAAATAGTTATTACTCGTGGCTTACGGTAATAATTACATTTGACTATCTATGTGACGAAGAATTTAGAGATTAATCACTCTATTGTGAGCATTTGGATGGAGCACAGCTCAAATATGAATTTCAATGTAATCAATGTTAAATAAGGAAATTCTTTCTCTGTTTAAAGAAGCAGTTTGAGGAATTTCACTACGTCGGTAAATAAAAAGTTCGATTGTTGCAAAGCATTTCTCAGCGAACCAATAATAAAATCAATAGGAAAAGAGAAAGTTTCTTTCCACCACCCAACATACCAAGAAAAAATTTCGATTTCTTACTTCAAGAAGTCGTCTGTTTCCTACGTCACATCTTATCTAGTTCAGTACATTTTTTATCTCTTACCGAAAGCTACCATTCTCTATTCGAGTTAAAAAATCGAAATTCTCTAAGAAATTTAGTCCAAAAAAAAAATACTTTCGAAAGCGATGAAAATTCTTCAATCGTTATTCCTGTGGATAACAGATTATTACTCAAAATTTTCTTTCTTTCTAGTGTCTTCCAACTCTTTTTTTCGGAAGTTTTCATGCAACCTGTAATCCAAACTGTTTTTCTTTCTTCTCACAGAACCTGGAATTAAGAAATGATTCAACTTCCAAAAAGGAAGAAAGTATTTTTTTTTCTGCCTTTGAAGGTATAAAACGGTTATACATCGCTCCTTTGCTACTACAACATTATATTTAGAGCAATTATATTTTTTGAGTTGAAGGATAATTTAAACATCATTGCAATTCCTCCTGCAAAAATCATAACTGTTCTAGTTATGACGTTGATGTAGAAAATGAGCGACATATTAATCCCGTGTATCATAGTATAGACTGTAGATAACGGGCAGTTCAATCTCTGGTTTTGTATTTTTTTTTTATAAATAATTTTTTAAAAATAAAATCCTGAAATACGTCTATTTTGTTTTATTTTATTTATTTTTTGTTATTATCTAGAATCCAAAGAATCAAATAAATCCGAATGCATGGGTGATAGAGGGTTAAAGTAAATTAAAGCAAATGAACCAGATAATTAAAGAGGTGGCTCATCGGAAGTGGATAATTTTTGTTCTAAAAGGTCTTTTATAGATGAGCTGTGAGCTTGATACCCTTCACCCTTTTTCACGTGTTTTCAGTTTAAGAAATCTACAGGAAGGACATAAACTACTTTTTCTGCTTGGAGGCTTTTGTAGTTAAAAATAATGAGAGGAACGAAACCAAATTTCATTTACATTTCCATAACAACAAAACAAAAAGGACCAAGAGTCGCCGTCAGGGAAATTTTGGCGTTGCCGTCACGTACACGGTATAACCGGTGCACAACGAAGGCAAATTGTGCATGGTTCGTAGCGCATACGCATTATACTCTTGTGTAAAAGAGCTTTACGAGTATTTTTTTTTTATTTCTCGCGGACTGTTGGTGGCTTCTGCCAATTACGACCTAGTGCGATCCCCAGAGATTTGTACCATCTCTTTCAGCGGCACCACAATGAGTGTGGTACCATCGCCGCATAAAAATTTTGACATCCGGTTTCTCAACCTGAAAGAGCGAGCACCCGGAACCTGTTGATGCGAAATTGTACTAGGACATTTAATTTACCCTAGAGCATCCAAACCAAATGTCTACTCAAAGGATCTATTACATGCCGCATAATCATATGACATGGGCGCAGACGATGTTCTGCATCTTGAAAATCCACCGACACTGCCAGGCTTGATCCTCAGACCTGGGGCGAACGAGCTTCATTTCATTTTCTCCTTAACTGAGTACCTGAGTACATTTGCATACTCGGGTATATTTCATCATCATACTGAAATGTACCCGAGTACATTTTCACCTTACCACGAAGCCATCATACCGGCGCTTTACGAGTACAGTACGCTCAATTAAGGTAAGACGCATTTTTAGCGTAGGGCATCCAAGAGCCGCTGGAAAAGCTTCTTCACATTTTAAAAGGGAGTGAGTTTCACTGCTAACACGTCAGCACTCAGAAATTTTCACACTATTTTAGATTGTGCGTATTGCATTCTGCGTACGTGACAGCAGAACCAAACTATCCTCTATTGACGACTGCTGGTACTAATTTCTTTATTTCTTACAGAAACCTCCACCCCATATCTTACAAACACTGTATATGAAACTTGATTTCATTCCATTCATTGTTGATTATTTTTCGCTGTAGATGTATCCAATCCGGGAAAGTTATTTTATGGCCACCCTATTCTTAAAATGGCCAAGAACATGATTTCATTTTAATGTAAGGAATTTTCAACTTTTTACGCCCGAGATGCAAGTTAAATCATTCCCTCCTGAATGTGAAATAATTAGTAAACGCAGACATTAATTATAAGCAGAAAGAAAGAGAGTTGTGAAAATTTTTGAGGGTGAGCGAGTTCGGTGCTATGGTGTTTTCGAGTTTGATTCAGTTGTGGAGTGTGGTTTTTGGTGGAGTAAACACTTTATTTTATCCAAAGTAGTGAGGTTTTATTCAACAAAAAATTTCTTGGAAACAAAAATAGAATCAAGTTTAAAACAGAATTGAGGGTGGTATTTATAGTACCGCTAAAAACCGCATGGTACGACATGAAAATTTTGTTTAACTGAAGAAAAATGCTGAAAATTATGTGTCAATTTAAATACATATTTATAATCAACTTAAATATATCTTTTAATCAATTAAGATAGATTTTTGTGAATCACGTTGTGACATGTATATTCTGAATTTCTTCAAACTACATTACATACATGCTAAATAATTCCCCAACTATAGATAAAAATCACCTTTCCAAAGTTTCCGTATTTCAAACTAATTAAAGCAAGGAATTTTACTACTAGCAAAGGAAAAAAATTTTTAATTTACTCATTGTTTTTACGCAGTGCATCGGGTTAATACTGATTTTTGATATTTCCTTCTAACTTCATGCCAATTTGTTTCGAAGAAGAAATAATAAACGTCAAATTTAATCTTTTCTAGCTGAAATGGGCAATATTTTAAAAAGAAAATGAGAATATTTTCATTATTAACAGTTATTTGAACTACTGTATTTTTCGACATAAAGTACGAAGCGAAAGGCTCTTATCTTTGAAACATACCATCATAATTTTATTATTGAACTTCTGAACAAATATTCGCTGAAAACATGTAATTAGAATAATAAATTCGGAAGGGAAAAATTCTGCGCTGTTCTATGTAGTAGTATAACACCAAAAGATATTACCAAAGAGAAAAATGGAAAAGAAATTCGAAAATAATAATTGAATTTATTTTCAAGAATGTTTTGTGTTCTGTTCCTACATAACGATATTTATCTTTATTTAAATATGTTCAGGAAACGAAATACTGAATAAAGTTAAACATAGAATCCTTTGTACCTAAGGCAACATTTTTATTATACTTTAATAACAAATTTTCAATTACTTACAGCATTTTTGAGAATAAATATTTTTCCTCTTTCAAACTGGAACTACGTTTCAGGCTGTCAAATGAATGATTTAACATGCTTCATATATACGGTTGTACAAAATATAATATTTTACTTAGATGATGTATTAAAATGGGGGTCATGCAGAACGAAAATAGGCTAATTTTCTATATGACAACATCGATTTTGAAAGATTAAGGTAAATGACCCGGTAGTGGACACAGTTAAGAAAATTTTCGTACTCTTTTACGTGGCAAAATTTTTTCAAGGGACTTACATCAATAGTTGCATATTTAGCTTAATCAACAACTATTTCTCTAAAAATTAATTACCTATAAAATGTCATTTGATGAAAAATTAGGATTTTTACGTCAAATTTACTAAACGCTTAATTTGTATCTATAGTGGACATTTATAAGACACGTATTTGCATTAGTAGTGGACAGAAATTAATATCTATTTTATGCTGTTAACTTGGAGAAATAAATTTAAAAATGACTAAGGGACCATTCATAAATGATGTCGCGCTTTTTTCCCATATATTTTCCCCAAATCCCTAACCTTCTTATTGGTCGGCTTTAGTAAAGACCAGCAAATGTGACCGTTGCGGAGGTAGCTATTAAATATTATGATCCATGTACTTGCATAGATGCTCTACGCCAACTTTAGTTCTATTAACCAGTACTAGGTATTGTTCGCTATAAGTTCTGAGGATTTCATTCAAGTTTAATGTTACATTCGCTTATTTTAGGAGCTTAAAGATCAAAGTGTCCACTAGTAGAGCAGTGTCCACTTCCGGGTCATTTACCTTATATATTACTCGGATTCGACTGTTAAATTATTTCAAATAATCTGTGTGTCGATTAAAACAATCATTTAAAAACAACACATTCTTTGATATAAAAATAAAGACGTGTGTAGGGCTTCCATTTTTTACAATAATTCGACCGACAAACAGCAAGTGAACTTAAAACGTTGAGTTAAGAAAAGCACACTAAATACTTATGCTATGTACAAACAAATATTATTTAGCATCGAATATAACAGAGAGAGCACTGCGCGGCCACTCTCCGAACCAACTTGCAACGCTTTCTCTCCAGCTCTGTTGCCATTCGGCAAAAAGCTATTTCAGTGTTCCATAGCAATTGTAGTTCAGTTCAATTGTTCACAAACTGGATGTGTCGATCCCACATGTGTGTAAAAGAAAAAGAGAATAAATTTGACATCCTTTGTAAAAATTATTTCTTCTGTCAAATTATTACCAACCACTATGTTTTAGTAAATTTGCATCTCCAAGATTTTTTTATACAAAAAAAATGACAATGGTCAATATATATAATATATATATTTAAGTTTACTTCTTGCTAATAGCAAATAACGATAATAATTTGATGCTAATGCCCCCCCCCCCCCCCACAATCATACTTTGCCTTTTCATTTCTTTTACTTTTGTCGTCAAAGTAAGTGTTCAGATTTCTAAAACCACTGACGTTGACGTTAATATATTTGAGGATTACATGATGATCTGCAGTTTCTTGAATAAAAAACAGAGAATTCTTAAAGTCAAGAGTCAGAATTTAATAAATTTCGTAAAGCATATTTATCATGTCTGGAAAACAAGAAAAAATTCTCGTACTATTTTTAAGTTGTTTCACGTTCTTCTAACCAATCCTCCGAAGACATCTTTAATTTTTATATGCAGGATTTATTGCGAAATTAATAAATTTAATAACCAGTATTTACCCGAAAATCTCACCCGCAATTCTTTTTCTCTCCTTATAAACGTTATTTCCTAAAAAGTAAAATAATGTCTGTAACGCATTAAAGTGAGTAATAGGCATTTATGATAACGTCAAAACTCCTGACATTACATTGTAAACGCATTGCTAACCCATTGTGAAATTTCTACTTAGGTAGAAATTTCGGTAGAATTTAGGTAGAGAGAGGGATGTAATATTACATTTGGGAACACAAATACTGCTCGGATGAAGTTTAAACCGCGTAACAGTATAAATCACCCTATTCGAATTTTCGTTCTGGGCCATAAACGTCTCACTTCATCTCCCACAGGTGAAACGTAGCATCATAAAATTACCTTGAATCAGCAAGAGGCCACCTGTTACGGAAATAACAATGGTTCCTTTCTCCAATTTTAAGAGTTTTAATACATATATTAATGTTTACAAAGCAAGAGATATACGAGTTTTCAATTCAACGTCTGGTATTATATTCTACACACGTTTTTTTTTAAACTGCTCCATAAAACTGCGTAAAACAAACTACGAAGTAAAATTTGGGGCAATTTGTCGTTCAAGTGTACTTCTATTCATTACTTTTGAACATGTCTACAGTCTCCACGAATGTACATTCTGCTGTATAACGTAGGATTTTTTTTGTTGCAATTCAAAGTATATAACTTAATGTCTAATAATTGTTAAAAAACTATTTATTTATTGAACGCATTAGTTTATTCCTTATTTATGTATACATATTTTAATTTATTTATTTACGGGTTTATTTATTTATTATTTATTTATGTACGTGTTTATTTCTCATTAATTTACGTGTTTATTTATTTCTTATTTATTTACGTGTTCATTTATTTCTTATTTATTTATTTACGTGTTTATTTATTTCTCATTTATTTACGTGTTTTTTTTTTTTGTTTCTTATTTGTTTATTTTCGTGTTTATTTATTTCTTATTTATTTATTTTCGTGTTTATTTATTTCTTATTTATTTATTAACGTGTTTATTTATTTCTTATTTATTTACGTGTACAATTATTTCTTATTTGTTTGTTTTTAATTTTTTATTCAAAAATGTTTTAATCGCATTAAATCGAGTTTAAAAACCTAGCCAAAGGAACCGAATCAAACTGTTTTTAATCCTGACAAAATTGTCTCCAAGTAACTACAGTTTGACTGCGGAATTTTGATAGTTGGACGCTTCTGCGCATGGCGGAAAAGAACGAATCCATTCCAGCTTTAGGGAAGTTCGTTTTGCAGGTGCGTTTATTTAGTACGCGAATCAGAATGTTTGCTTCTCTGTTTGTTGACAGTAACTAGATTTATAAACTGGCATATAGCATCAGTTCAGAGGGGGGGGGGAATACTAAAGGAACTAGAACGAGAACAGAAATGCCATATCCCAGCCGTTCCTCCCTTGAATATGAATGGATTCTTCTTGGCACTTCCTGCCGGCTTGCTTTGGTTGATGGTAGAACTGTTTTCCAAAACGTAATAATTAATTGACAGTTAAATCTTCAGAATATATAGAAAACCTTGCTGTCGTTAAAACTAAAGTTGTGTAAATAAGTACTAAACAATTTGCTCAAAAGCATCAGTTTCGAAAATTTTAGTGTAAAATGTCTTTTTCAGGTAAAAACTCTACAACAAATATCTTACTTTATCAATTTATAAATGAAATACATATATATTTTTCTATACATTCAAAAATGCTTAACCAATTTCTTCTGAAACGCTTTGTGCTTCATTACTTTCCAGGGAAAATGCTCATTTTGAAATTGGTTTCAAAGCTTGTTGTGCAACACTATATTTCGCCCATAATCTTGTTCAATCGTGCCACTTATTTTGTAAACAAAATTTTAATTTGTAAATTTGTAGTATCTATGTAAATGAGCTCACAAACTACTAATAGTACAAATTATAACGCAATGTAGCCCTAAATGTTAAACAGCGTCTAGTTGCAAAAATCAAAGTAATTAAAATTGTAACCGTTTCTCAACAAATTCAATGCCGACTAGCTCTAAATTATTTATTAAACAAAACATTTAAACTAACAGAGCACAGGCACAGCAACAAAGAAAACAAATTAAGGACTGGACAAACATTTAACTCTAACTAGAGGGTCCGGGATAACTTAGTACAACGTATCTTGTCCGAAGCTGGAGAACGACGGCCGGTACTGTTCTTACCGCCACAAAATGGCGTTAGATGAAATAGTTAAACATTGGTACCTCCTTTAAGGGACACCTCTAATTAAGGGACACTTTTTCGGGTCCCAGTCCCTTTAAATAGGGACTGCAATATATTTATCTCTGAATAAGGGACATTCTTAGAGAAAATTTTCCAAAATTCAAGTTATATTGGTAAGAAAATTTACTGGAAGCTAAAGCTCTTTTTTTTTCTAAAAATTAACTTCTGAAAATTGGTATGAGTACTAGAAGCATTAACAAAGAAACAAGTGTATTTTAAAGTTACCTTTGCAAAACCTACTTGTAAAGGCTTTTTCCTCTTTTGTACAATGGAATACATCTGTGTTCAGCAAGGACAGACAGTACCGGCTATCAACAAGTTTTTATGCAAGAATTGGAAAATGTACACTAAACGTAATTTATACTGCATTGCCCAAATTACGTACTTTGAAACAAACCCATCTAACAGATTACTTCAAATAAATTTCTGTAAGTTCCAAAACTTTGCCAATACGACATTTATGCTAAAATTTTAGTTTTTGAATGAAAAAATTTTAAATTTCAATAATTTCAACATATTTTGTATGCATGAGACATTTTTAGCATGTAAGCTTAAATGGTAAAACATATTTATTATTAAAAAGTTAAACTTAGTTAATACATTATATGTGTATGCATCAATTTATGAACCTCCGAGGAAGGGACACCTCTATTTAAGGGACAAAACTTAAGTCCTCTTAGTGTCCCTTATTCAGAGGTTTTACTGTAGTTATAGTTCTGTTACAAAATACATTTTAGGAAATAAGCTTACTGCATGAAACAGCTATTAAAATCAGAATTATATAACAAATCATTAATATTTTCCTTCTTTTTTTGCATGTCATGGATTATTAAATCCAGCATCATCTAAGGTATGTTGACACACAAAAAAATGGATATTTCGATAAATAACTCAGGCGATGGAAAGCCATTTCTTCAGTCTATGACACGTGTTTACTTGATTTCCATCTCATCAGACCATATATCCCACGCCATTTTTGCATCAAGTACAATCTCCGAAATTTTCTGAATTTGCAATTCATGAGCACTGACGGCAGCATATTCAACTCTAAGGGGAGAAAAATTGAAAAACTGAATTTTCTTTATATTTTCAAAAAATATTTCAGTGATGGCGAAAATTGTACTTTATATGGAAATGGCATAACAATGTTATTTTCATAAAATATCTCAGAATACATTACTTTTATCGGATTGAAAAGTATCAGTGTCAGTCAAAAAATTTATTTAATGGTTTAAAGCTAAAATATCTTTATTTTCATCTTTTAAAAAAAAAAAAATATTTTATGCATTCTGTGTAAGAGTAATTCATAAAGCAGCTATATCGATACAGCTATATATATATGAACAAATAGTAGGTTTCTAATTTTATATAAATAACTCCCATTACGTTTAAAGTCCAGAGGTTTAAAATAAGATTTAAGCTACGCACTGTTGATTCGCTTAAACGTTTATTGTTTTCATTTACTCATTCATTAGTTTTAGAAGTCCTAACATAATAAGTTAACATTAGTGCATTAGTTTTCAATCAGTCAGCTGTCCATCAAAAGTAGTTTTGCCCTTCTCCTGGTTTTTTATTTAGTGTTGTTTCACATTAACGTTATTGTATAAAGCAAGAGCAAGGAATGTATCACACAATTATAATGAATGTAGGGTCAGTTGGGGTAATTGCAAACATAATTTCAATGCTTTAGCATGAAATCCTTCCCTAATTCTTAAATGCATTTCAAAATTAAATTTTGAGCATTGTAGCCAATACTGCACTTCTTATGAATAAATGTGTGCCAAAACTTTGGTCATATAACTATTTGTTAGCGAATGAACTTGGTGTTTACATTATACGTGCAGTAGATACAAATAGAAAACCGTGGCATACATAATCTGCTTGGAAGTTTAAGAAGTTCTGAAACAACCGTCCGAAATCTGCGGCCCACTTGCCGCATGAGATCCACTGCGTTATTTTGGAGTCAGCTAAGATTATTTAATGATAAATATCTAACAAAATATCAAGCAATACGCAAACTTTTAGTAAAATACACACAAAAAGTATAATTTACATCAAAATATAATACCTATTGTCCTCCCTAAAGATTGAAAATATGATAAAATTAAGTGCTAACAATTACCTCAGAGTAGAAAATGTATGAGGTAATTGCAAACACCTAACTTGCACCTGAAAAATAACAGGGAAGATGAAATTCATAACTAAATGCTTTTAGCAACTTTCCATATGACAAGTAAAAATGGTGGAAACCGTTTTCTTCGCTTTTGTAGAAGAGTTGGAGAGGAAAATGAAAGGTCACTAAATTTCGTAAAACAGTTTTTTCACCATGTCATTTTCAAACAATGGTGACGCCTCCACAGTTGTTTAGAAACATAAAGGAACTCTTTCAATATTTTCCCTATGCTTCCAACTCATCACTCATCAACAGTTTTGTTTCCAAAACCACAACAAGTGTAGTTATGAAGCTTTCTCTATTTATTTTTTTTACATTTACCCCGCTTTTACAATTACTACAACTGACCCAATAGAATGTAAGATCATTGTATAGGTTGCCAAAGGACAAACAAAAGTTGGCGAGGAAAAATACAATTTTTTTGCAATCTAAAATTATATACATATGTTCGTTGAAGAGTATCACTCAAAGCATAGCAACATAGCATTTACAAAATTTATAATACATTCGAAAAATTTATTCCCAGAAGAAATTGACAACAGATTTTTTTGTATTCCCTTCTCTTTTTTGGAAAACAATTATTCTTCTGCGGATTTTTACGTTAGTTACTCGCAACAGATTTTTTGTCCCAAGTACAAGTATAGAGCTCCATTTATATCACAACGTTATGATCATTACTCCCATGTACAGTTATTTTTTGCGATCAATACGAAAGCAGAAGAAACTTTTCCCTGCACAAAAAGGTTGTAAGGATCAATCATAACAGGTTTTCAACATTACCTTCATTGGAATATTCCACTTCTTCCCATGAAACCTATATCTCTGTTTTTCCTTTTTTTTAGCCGATAAGTAATGACAAAAATTATTCTTATGGCAGTCCTTCCTTCTTTGGAAGACCATTATGCACACTTGAATATGATCATCAATTCAGTCGGAGCAAATGTTTTCGGCAGCATTATATCATGAGTCGCATGAAAGTTTCCAGCTTCTGTAATAGAAATATATCCCACTTTAAATTACCTTATTCCTTTTTTGTAACTGTGGGTAGTGAAATGATATTTATGGTAGGTAAAAGGACTTAAATAAATGAAGTTCATGTTTCATAATGTTATCTGCATGTGACGTTTAATGATTTATACTTTTGATGTTTCTTTCTAAAATATTTTGTGTAGTGAAGGTGTAAACGCACAAACAGTAAATAACTAACTCTCTGTAAAGAATGATAAAAACATTGTTAATGCTGCATTCATCGTAGGGAATTCTTATTTATTTTTATTTATTAAATTTTTAAAAACCTCTTCTCCTACTGGCAATGAGAAGAAAAGGGCAACAGGTTGGCGTTTGAATCTTTAGCAACTCTGCATAATTTGAAAAGTTAGCAATTCTTAAATTTTGAATCAGAAAAAGCAAACGTTTTTTTTTTAGCTTTTTGACTGATTCTTATTCATAAATATATTTTTCCTTTTCTTCCAATTTTGACTGATACATTCTCAACTAATTATCTGTAATTAATCCAATTAAATCAATTGATAAATTTTGATGGACTAGTATACAAACGTCAATTGTGAAAATGTCCTTCATTCCTTTGAAACAAACTTGTAATATTAATCGTGACACACATTAGGTGTGCCCATGGCCCATGTAAACTTAATAGTTTGGCATAGCCTAAGCAATAGTATTTAATCCAGCTGATATCGGAGCCTTTTTTTAATTAATAGAAATCCAAAATTAGTCTTTTGCACCGAAAAAAATAATAAGTAAAATAAATCTCTTTTCGACACAGACACATTCTCCTCCCTAGTAGGAAAGAATGCCAAATATCAGAGCCTCAGTCAGAAGCTTAAAGGTAATGTGGCGTTTTATGGTATTTGGTACAAAATGTTGAGTTCGTAACATGGACATATATCCTCGTATTTTCTATAAATTTTGAGCAAATATAAAAACAAATCCAGTTTTACTTGTAATTATGTCATAACATCAAACATGTTTTACATGATGTCGTCATACATCCCTCTACTGCTGCTGTTATGCCTAATGTCAAAGCAACTCTTAATCATAATTTTCTTGCATTAAAGAGATGTTATTAATAAAAAATGGACGAGTTAATAAAACAGTCGAATTTAGACTAGTATCATATTATTGTGGGCCGTGGTAGCCATGTGGTTAGCACGTCGGACTTCCACCTGGAAGGTCGCGCGTTCGATACCCACTGAAGACCACCATGTATACTTGGGGATATGTGCATGTAAAATCCGTAGACCCCACTACCTCTCCCCGTGCGTAAGCAATCCTAAGGCTTCGGCTAACAGGTAGGGGTCTGGTGGAGAAAAGTATCATATTATTGTTATTCTTGTTTTCATCACCATCTGTTATTTTTTAGTGTTTCAAAAAATCTTCTTCTTCGAATATATTTTCTTTGCCCTTTGCTTTTCCTAAAAATCACATTTAACGAATATTTGCTTCATAAAACGGTTCGCTAAGTAAATTTTATATTTATGGCACATTCCTGCGTCGCAATTTGGTTTTCAATCATTTGGCACGTGCTGTAAAGTCGGAAAGGTGGCGTTGCAGTAAGATGTGGCCTTTGACGCCTAAGATTGCTGGTCCAAACTTAGCCTAAGTCGGTAGATTTTCAAGATGCAGAAGCTCGTCAGCGTCCATGTCATCTGATTATAGCACATATTAACAATCCCTTAAATATCTGCTAGGTTCCGATATTTTCTTCAAAATGGAAATGGAATTCCTAGTGTAATTGCTCGTCGTCAGAGACCAGGTACCGAAACTGGGCCGTTTCAAACGCCGATAAACTGGGAATCAAATTTCTCAAGTAGTTGCTACATCCACCAGTGGTGCAACATGAAAGAATAGTTGCTAGAGCCCCAACAAAATTTGAACAATAAAATTTGCAGTCGTTGAAAATTTTGAGGTTTCATCATTCTCGGTGGTTTTTATGTAGTTAATTTAACGCAACAACCTGTCGTAGACGCGATGAGCTGTTTGGAAACATTGATGGGCTGTAAGAGATCATTTGTGCTAGAGATAATATTTCTATTGTATAGGAAACCTAAGATTTTCGATGAAAATACAAAAATCGTACCTGAATAAAATGCATAAAAATAACCATGTTGCATAAATTTAAAAAGAAGCAAAATAGTGGTAGTAGTAAGAAATATTTGCAGTTACACAACTTCAAGGCGAAATATGTCATTCAATCAGAAAAAAATACTCGTATTCTTACAAACATTTGCAATATATTCCGACTTACACACTGAAATGGTAAAGTGCATAACAAAAGAAAATGTTTATAACTGAAAAATTAGTGGTGGATGAAGAAAAATAATTTATAATTGCAATACAGATTTTGAAAATGTAAAATTCTTGTAACATAAAAAAATAACAAATAAATAAAAATGAAATAGAAAATATGTAACGTTGTCTAACATAAAGAGAAAACTTGCTGAGTGTATTCAGAAGCAAGACTAAAAACGAGCTATGTATATATCTAACGAATCCTTTTCCTACATCGAAAATATTTACTTTTCTCTTGTCTTGCAAGGCGTAAGTCTAGTACTGCAGAAGTAAACAAACTTGTTTGGATAGATTTCTCTAAGTTTCTAAAGTTCGTTCGTGTCAATTGTTGTTGTTTTTTCACTAGAAGATTTTTTATGTAATAAATAGCACATGAAAGTAATAATGTATTGACCTGTTTAAATTTTTAAGTTTGTCAATTCTTACACTTTTATACCAACCTCCTTTAGAACGAAAGCTATTCTAAACACTAAAACTTTATGTAGAAGGCCGCATAAAATTGAAAAACCCAGATTAAATCATGGTTTCGAATTAATTTAAACACGTTTAAATACTTTTAAATTTTTATTACAAAGTTGCTGCTTTTCAGATAATTATCCATTTCAAGACCGCATAATTTTCCTTTGTTTTAGCAATAAATAAGAATATTATGAAAAGATTTACGTGAAAGTCTACTAATGTAAGAACAATTTTAAAGTCTAACTTAAAATTAGTTCCCGAACATTAAAGCAAGTAATGTAATTGTAGCTAAGCTCAAATTAATTGATTTCCTATGAGTCTAATTATTTAAAATCCACTTAATGGACAACATCGCACTGTCGAATTTGCTACCCAAACTTCGTTCAAAAAGAAGAACAGCTCCCGAATTTAACAAGCTACGCCGGAAAGAAAAATACCGTTAAAGGCCAATAAATGTCTCCTGTGGACCATCAGTGACAACACTGATGAAACTAAATATACGGACAAAATAAATCTAGCTTCCTTCGACGTCCTTTCCGGTCCATAAACTTTCCACGATTCATTTCTTTTGCAACAGTGTCCATCTGTCTCCAATGATCTGAAGGCTACTTAATATTATTACACTAACGATGTTGGGAAGCCGAGTTGGACGAAAAAGGAGAAAATGATAGAAGGGAGGAACCCGAAACTCACTTTTTATATATATGCACCTGTTGAAATATATAATTAAAACATTTACTTTACCAGTGTGGAATGTTTTAAAATGTCACATTTCATAAAAGCAAACTTCACGTTCGTTTACAGACAATAAGATGTCTTTAATAAAACTGCTTATAGCAGTCGCAATATTTTAACTAAAAATATATTTATATCTATTTACGGGATTTAATTAAGTTAACCTAAAGTAAAACTCTTGCTTGGTGAGGAAACAATTCCTCAGCAAATGAACGTTGCTGTAGCACAAATCTCAAAAATGGCTACATATTCCTCAAGGTGCGCAGCGATGTTGAGCCACGCCCCATTTTGTAAGCACTTAACCATCAGTACACGAGAAATTTTTTTTTCTTAATTAATGAATTCACGATTCATTATCTGGAGCATAGTGTTATGCTATTACTGGTGGTAAAGTTTTTATAAAATGGGGCTTAGCTTAAGAAAGCTCCGAAATCTTTTGTTTCTTCTTTACAAGCAACACTTTTTCAATCTCAAAAAGTTTGTGCATCTGGACATTAAGAAGTAACTCAAACTCCAACTACCGTAATTAACTGCTATTAATTAACTTAAATTATCATGATATAAATCACCGCTTTGATAAAGGATTTTAAATAACTACCTATTGTTCCGTTTGGCGTTGGTTGTATTAATTTTGGCTTCTTTATTGCCAACGGCGGCAAAACAATAAGTACATTTTTAAACGATTGTAACATTTCAGTGATATTTGGTTCTATCACTTTCTATTCGGTTATGTAGAAAAATGCAGATTAATCACTCCACAACTAACATAAATAACATAGAACATTTCGTGCTTCTTTACACACCATAGCCAACGAAATAGTTTGCGCTTATCAATATTACAACTACTTATCATAACAAGGCAAAATCAACATTTTATTGACAACAGAACAAACATTTTGTTCTGTTCATGGCTGCCTGTGATCATATAGCGGCTGTCCAGACGCGGCGCCAGAACAAAGGAATAAGCGTTCAAACGATAGTTATATTTTTCCTCACTGGTGCGCTGCAAGCATGTACTAGTTTTGTATGGAAATACATTACGACAGCATTGTTTTTGTCGGGTTTGCAGCATGCATCATGAAGATTTCTTTTTGGTAAATTTTTAGTATATGCATTACTGATCGGAAATATGTCTCCCGATGTTTAATTGTGTCTAACATATATATATTTACTTTAAAGAAATTTTTCATCGTCAATGAAATAAAAACGACGGAAAGCAATGGAGTGTTTTTTCTAAGCATTAAATTAGTGAATGCATACATTTTATAATTTTAGGGATTTACTAAATTCACGTTTGGTTAATATGCATATATTTTAATTGTATTTTCACTCCCACATGTCACCTATTTAATTACTCTACAAATAGAAATCGTGAGTTTGATGCTTTAGATGATATTTTTAACCAGTGAGAACTGACATTTGCGTTTTTCAGTTATGTCTCGAACTTTACTGGTTTTGTTTATTTATGCATTGGTTTTATTTATTTGTACTTCAAATAATTAATAGGAAAACAAACGTCATTATAGCCCAAACTTCAGAAAACATATTTCGGGACAAGAGGAATCCTTTTATAAATGAATAGAGTTGTATGCATCTGGATGCAAATAATTCGAGTGATTTACACTCACTTGGATTACTTACATTTTTTAGGTCAAATCTTTATGCATTGATAAAGGGGTTCCTTTTAATTCCAAAACATGTGTATGGAATGATTTTTGCAACTTGCGCTATAAGAACGTTGGTCCGCTCATTAATTTTTTTCCACTCAAAAGTAAACTTTGAACTTCATATTATGTCTAGATTGTGCTTTTAATTTTTTTTTTCTTTTTTTTTTTTTTTTTTTTTTTTTTGTTCTGAGAATCTTAAATTTCGTATGCTTGTATAGAATGATAAAGTTAAAAGTGGAATGAGTGAGAGAGAATCTATATTATAAGTCTAGTAATGTACCTTTTTAAAATTAAACTCGCGCTACATGAACAGGGGTTAGAATTGAAATATCTAAAATTAATGGAGACTTCCCTCTAAGATTTGTTGTTCCGTTCATGAGTACACTCATTTTTTACACCGTAGAGTCTTAAAACATAGAAAAGTAAATAAACTACCTAAGGGACCGCTCATAAATGATGTCACGCTCTTTTCCGATATATTTGACCACCCCCCCCCCCCCATTTTCACAAAATGTCACAATTCAACGGACCCCCTTCCCCCTTTGTCACATGTCACGCTATGTTGTCTAAGCCTGATGTCACACTTCTTGTTAACCCCTTCTTTCCCCTTGTCACACTTTGTCACAATTTCAAGAAACTCCTCCTCCCTCGAAGCGTGACATCATTTATGAATGAGCCCTAAAGTGTATTTCTGATTTCTAATTTAAAAGTGGGGAAAAATTAATTTAAGAAAGGATTTAAGGAAAATCACGTTACAGAAAATCAGAGAATCCGAAAGCTTTTGGTGGATTTCATCGAAGAAATGCCTGTTGCAAAGTCTTGGTATTAAAAATTGAGAATATTCAGTGTAGTCCAGAAAAAACGAAAAAAGAGGTGGGAGGGGGGAGGTTTACAGATAAGAGCATAAGTTATTGTAATGAAATAGTGGGGGGAGGGGGGCTTTTGAAAAGTGGCGTGACGATCGTGTAAAGTAACAAAGTAGGGGGACGGTCCCCTCCCCCCCCCCCCCCACTGAGAATACTTACTACTGTCAAGGAGTCTGTCATCTAAATAAAAATGTTTAAAGGGAAATTTAAAGAAAAATTGCTCTTTTCCAGGGGTGTCCACGAGGGAAGCTCATCCCGTAGACTGCGCCATTAAATTTTTTTATGAAATTTTTACACTTCCTGGACGGGGGCATGCTTTCATGGAGTTTTAGCTCTTTTGGGGGGTTGTCTTTTTTGGGGGACTTCGCACCTATTAATATGCACCATCTTGCTTAGGGGGTTGGCACCCATGTACTGTCAGTTACAAATTTTAAAAATAATCTTGAAAACTCTGAACTGCATATAATGAAGCGTTTTAAGTAATTATTTTTAATTTCTCATTTATTGTACTTAATTGTAATAGTATTTGAAAATATGTCCCCTTGATTGTTTATTTTATTGAAGCGTTCTCTTTTACAAAGGCCTAATCTTTGACCTTTCTTACTTAATATTTTAGGATTTTATTCTAAATATTTAACTAGAGTAATTGCTTTAGAAGAGACCAGCAAGAAAAAAGTCGCCACTCTTATATGATAATCCATCTGTTGAAGATAACTGAAGTCAGCTATACTATACAATGCGATATTAGTTATTAATATTATGCTGTTAGTCTGTCAATAACAATAACAAATTGTTGCATTAATCATTTACTTAATTACATAATTGTTCAACTAATCTTTATTTGTTAAGTCCTTTCACAACCTAACTGTTCCACTTGCCTGAAATAATTAAATTTACAATAAATGGAATTGAAATAATTCAATTAACACATATATTTAAAATAACTTTATTAATCATAACCTATGTCATTTTTCTTTTAACTGATGTTATTTAATAGTATTAAAATGAATGTATTGAAAATTGCTTAATAATCAAGTAACTAATAAACATTTAAAGACTATTCAATACGGCTTTTAAAAACCTGCTAGCCAATTTATTTGTGCTACACAATATGAGAAGATAAATGTATTTCTTAAAATTATGCGCAATTATTGTCGTTCAAAATAAAAATTAATCTGAAAGCATAATGTCATCAGCCAATTGCGAAGAAAATTTTCTCTGTGTTCATTATGTATAAAAGTATACGTATGTAAGAAAAGTTGTATCTTAACGAGCAGCTTCAAAGTTTTCATGCTTTACTACCAAAAAATCGATCTTTTTATTTTTTCCTCTGTATTAAAAACGTTATAATGGCAAATACATAACCCTGCAACGTATTTTGATAGTTACTTTTGCCCTCAACACTTAAATGTTTATCTGTCTTGAAATTCAAGACTTTAACGCGACGATATTACTATGGTTAGACCTTTAAATCCTCGCTTTTAAGTACATGCTAACAGCGCCAATTGACTGAAGTGGCGGAAAATGTAAGTTCTGCTTGCACGCACTTTTTCGCCCGTTTGGACAGCCGCTATATGATCGCAGGCAGCCATGTTCTGTTGAACTGACGCCGTACTAAACTTTTTTTCTTCCAATTCTTTCTTTTTGAGCGTCTTTGTTGCAACGGTTCGTTCAAAAGTGGTGCGTTGTATTAAAAAAAATTACCTTCTCATGTTCTAGTTAATTAGTTATTAATAATGGATATTGCAACTCAAATCCATCCTTCACACCAACAGAAACTCAAGTAAACTATCTTAACCGACGAAAGGATATTCTTTATTTCCTCGACTCCTATTGGTTCGTAGAATTACAGAAACTTGTCACCTACAACGGAAACAAAGTTCGTTCTTTAATTTCTTTTTTTTTTTTTTGTTTTTCATAAAAGCCCCAGAATTTGATCAAGATATTTTTTCTCGTAATTACATTACTTAACTGAAAGAATACATTTTTATGTGGGCGGACACAGGGGCTATTATTGACACAGAACTCTATTTCTAGAGACTTTTTTCAATGTGTACCATGGACTATTTTAACGCGTGTTCCTATGCATTTTTCCTGAATGATCATAACATTTGATTTTATGACAGTCTACATTTGCGTTTCCTGTGTCAATCTTTCCTCCGAAATTAAGACGTAAATTATCGTTTGTTTTACATTTTATGTAAAAAAACAGGCTTGAAATCATGTGGTTTCAAAAACATTTTAATGATTATCTTCTAAAATGCAGATCAACTTCGTAAGAACAAACAATTATACTGATACTTTATAAAAAATTTCGAGGCGTCCTAGATACCAAGAATTTTTGTAATTTTAATTGAATTTCGTAATGTGTAACTAGCTTGTTTTACTGAAACAGAAATAACAGTTTGAAATTGAAGGAATCCAACAAACTACCGTTTAATTTATATTTAATCACTTGTACACAAATTTTTTAAACATATTTGAAATTCTTTGGAAAATAAATCTTATTTCAAATGTTAATATGATCTTTAAAAAAATTATTATTTTAAAACGAAAATAGTTCTCTTATGCAAAACCTATCATATTTCTTCCTAATTGCCTCTTAATTACGTACATACCGAAAGAATCATTATGTAATGCTAATTATGTGATTTCAAAACACAAGGGGTACTGAATTTATTACATTCTGAGCAGAATGGCAAAAGGACAATTCATAACCGCCGTAGTATATCATTGTTAGCAAGATTAAAGAAACCGCAAATTTGTAAATTTCAACTTTCTGCACTTCTACCCGTGCACATTTTGCCACTTGCCGGAAATCAAATTCATTAGCGTGAAATATTGTGCCTGTATATTCTGCTTCTTTAAACTTCATAATCATTTACTGCATTCACTTAATTTTGAAGTATTAGAGCCTTGTTAACGCGAACGCTAAATGGAACAAAAATTGAAGAGATAAATTGATTAGGCCATATCTTAAATAAGCAGGGAAATTTCTGGTAAGGGCTGAACGATCCTGTGTAAAACAGGACAAATGTGGCACTTAGAAGCAAAGGGGTCTAAGTGACAAAATTGAAATTTTGGAGATAAATACTGCAAATGATAGGGAAAGCCCTATTTTATATTGTGGCAAGAAATGTTAGGGGTAGCCCTAATAGGTGCTGCTCCCCAACATGATTTAGAAAAATAATAGCATTAAAGGTCTCATAAGATCCAAAGTTTGAACCTCGTTTTTTCAGAATCGTTTTTTGGTCACTTTCATCCCTTTGCTTCTCACTGCCTTATATGTGCAATTTTTTTCCTTAACAACATAAAATGTATCTTAGATTAGGTTTTTCTTTTTTTTCAATTTGTTGATGTTAGAATGTAACGCTGATTTTGTTGGGTATATTCAAGATAATTATAGATTAAGTTCAAAATATCGGTGGAAGGGCGAATGAAAATAAGATCATTTGATCGCATTGTCAAACATTGTATTTACATTGAAGTATCATTTTTTTTAAATCTAGGTTTTCTTTATGGGCCAAATGCAATACACACGTGATTTAATTATTCTTGAAAAACTTTCATATATTTCCAGTGCTTCCTTTTCCAGTGTGCTTTTGAATTGCTTAACACTTCAAAACTAGGATTTATCAATCTTGCCGTCTGTTAGCTACCTAGTTTTAAAAAAATTTCAACCTTAAGTTCCTTGTTTTTCACTGGTATTAAAAATCGCAGGTTGATCCGCGAATAACTCATGGGACGTTATCCGGGAGTAACTCTTGTAAGGAAGCGGAGAACCTTTCCAGTGCAACTGATTGCTTTCAGGGCCAGATACGGGATTTTGCTAAGGAAGAGACAATTTATTTTTGACTAGCTGATCCCCGCAGAACATCTGAGGGCTAAAATTTCAACAATCACACTTCGCTGAAAACTTCTGTGAAAACAGTTTTCAAGTTCCGTATTGTCTGCTTCTACATTGAGTGCATCAAAAGACTTTTCACGGGAGAGGGCAGCATATAACTTACTGTGCGTGACTAAAAACTGGGTTCGGTATATAAACACTGTTTCTTTCAAAAGTCTGAATCTTTTTGTTTTTATGAGAATGATCGCTCGACATAAATAAACTAAGGAGTTGCCACTCCAAATATAATCGGTAATTAAAAATTGAGTTATGAATTGAAATATTTTTTAAGAAATAGAAATAAGTTTGTTAAAATCGGTAAGTGACGATAATAAACCGTCCGTAAGTGACGATAATAAATAATATAGTGAAGACCTGAAATCAGATTAAAGGAAGAAAAATATTAGGGGAAAAATACGTCAATCTGATTTCAAGTCCTCAAGAATCAAAGTCATCTATCTGATTAAAATAGGACCTAAACTAGAGACCGTGCGTATCAGGGGCGGACTGGCCCACCGGGACACCGGGACATGTCCCGGTGCTCCCTTTCATCTAGACGCCTCCACAAAAAAAAAAAAAATCCGTGCGACATTTTCACCCTAATAATTTACAGTAAGAGTTGACAGGGTAGCGTAGTGGTAAGGCTGCTGCCTTACCACTACGTACGCCCAAGATCGCGGGTTCAAACCTGGCCAAAGTCGGTGGATTTTCAAGATGCAGAAAATCGTCTGCGCCCATGTCGTATGATTATGCGGCATGTAAAAGATCCCTTGAGTAGACATTTGGCTTGGATGCTCTCGGCTAAATTAAATTCCTAGTGCATATTGCATCAATGAGAGCTCAGGTACCGCCATCTAGTGGTAACTGAACGCCAAAATTCTCATATGGCGAAGGTACCACACTCATTGTGGTGCCGCTGAAAGAGATGGTACCAATTACTGGGGACGCACTAGGTCTGCAATGGTTGAGCACCAATAGCAGCCCCATTGGAAATAAAAAAAAATTTACAGAGGGAGAAATAAAATGAAATAACTTGCAATAATAATAAAATTACACGTTAATTTAAAGCACAAATGAGCAATAAAATGCAGACATATGTTTCGGGATTGCTTGGAATCCCTTTTTTTTCAATGCGACAGGGAGCTTCTAGATTCAAAACGTCCAAATGGAGCCAATCCAATAACTTGCTTTTAATCCTTGACGACAAAATTCTTGATTTAAAATAAAGGTAAACGACTTATCCACGCAAAACCCCATTTGTGAAGGCTTTAGGACGTACAGCTTCAGGGGTACGTTTTGATAAGGCTCGGGTAAGGGGTGAGGGGACAGTCGAGAATATAAGTGTTACGGTATATAGTTCTATGAGGATCCGCGAACACATTGAGTCGAGGCGCCCGTTTTAGAATATGGATTCCCTTCTCCAAGTAAAAGTTTGCCTAGTCCCAGGGGTGCTCATAGGGAAGGGGAGGTCGTGGTGCACACTGCGCCATTGAGATATTTTTGCTAGGGAGGTCGACTTTCTGGCCAATTTGTTGGGTTGTCGATTTTGAGGGGCTCCGTAGTTTTTTAGAGGGGTACACGAACGCTCTGAAAGTGTGGGCACCTCAACTAGTCATAAGTAACGTATGAAAATAAATAAAACTAGTGTACCTGCATTGCATAGCCGTTATTTTTATTATAAGGCACTGCGAAGTATTACTAAAGCTTCCCAATGAACAAACTTCTAATTATTTTTGAAGTTTGTTGCAAAATTTCGTGGCGCCCTGTGAAGCTTTCTCAGATCCTCGGCGCACAGTTTGGGAATCATTGCTTGTAAGTAACATTGAAAAACGTGAATGAAATTTTGTTGACCCCATTTCCTACCTTATAACATGTTTTATTTTGTGATGTTGGGCGGAGGCGGGGCCAGGGGTGGCGAGCACGTACACAGTGTAGACAGACGCGAACATAAGAGCTATATTCAAATTTAAAAAGGCATATGGGCGATGTTCAGTTAAAATAAAACACGGGGATGCAGTTACTACAGTAGAAACAAATTCATTTATTTTTCAAAAAGTTATGTCCTAAATTTCAATAAACAAGTGACACGACACTTCATTGGTAATAACTAATAAAAAGTATTTAATCTATAGAGATTTAAGTGCATAAGTAGGGATACAGGAAGGTCGATAAGGCGTTGTACACTTTTCTATTAGGTGGAACTCTGCACCGGTACTTTATTTTGAGCTTTATTTGTTTTTATTTTATTTCAAATTCTGGATTTCGCTCCAATCCAGACTAATTTGACTCAGTTCAAATCTGATTTTAGCTTATTTTTATTTTAAGATTCTGTATCTAATTTTAATATAATTTAACTATTGTTTCGATTTTTATTTATTTATATTGATAAACAAAAAATAACAAGTATTTTTTTTTTATCGCAACGATCTTAAAAGTAAACTTAATATATAAATTTATAATATATTAATTTCATACAATTAGAATTACAGGATTCGGGGATTTAAATCGGTACAATGTCTGGGACACCTTGAAAGAATGGAGGAAAACTGAGGCACTAAGAAGATTTTCAAGGGACAATGCGAGGGCCAAAGGAAAAGAGGAAGGCAGGTTAAAAGATAGATAGACGAGGTGGAGAAAGACTTTGAAAATCTAAATATCCGAAACTAGAATGAAAAGGGGAAAAACGGAGGGCTTTTGAGGAAAATTGTTAGGGAGGCCATGGTCCAACATGAACTGCAGTGCCTGGGAGTTAGTTTTAAATCGTTGATTTAAATCAAATGTTTTAAATCGGTGATTTAAATCAAATTTTTTAAATCGGTGATTTAAATCAAATTTTTTAAATCGGTGATTTAAATCAAATTTTTTAAATCGGTGATTTAAATCAAATGTTTTAAATCAGTATTGTAAATCATTTTTAAAAAATCATGATTCTTATCAAACATTTAAATTTTCCTGAAATTTTTTATTATTTTTATAAAATAAATTATACAAATTTTATATTTCACAATAATCAATCGATATGATTATATTTATTAACACATAATTTTTAACGTGTCATAAACGTAACTAATATGCTAAACATTTGTTTATTCATTAATAAAACCATTAATAAAACCATCTTAACCATTACTCCAAATAAACTGTTGCCACAGAAACTTTAAAATGTTAGGAAAAAAAACTGATATTTTGTTGTTGTCGTGTCCTCGCGCGTGGCGTGGAGTAATGGGTACGCTGCTCCTGTGTCTAACGGGGTCCTTGTAGGAGGCCGATTTCCGTCCCTTGAAAGGTCTCTCTTTTGAATCAGCTCACAGATGAGAGACCGTCACCTGGGATTGGCACCCCCAGAGGTATCATTTTACGTGGAGGACATTGGAGCCGTGACCTATTTAACGTGCACCAGCTCCCTTTAGCGTACACGGACCGCAGCAACCAGCCGCAAGAGGTTGTCACCCTCCCAAACACTGACCTTAGTCAGTGTTGCTTCAATTTTGGTGTTCTGCGGGAACCAAGCTTCTACCGACTGGTACACTGTGAGACAATTATCTAATAGAATGAGGGAAATAGGCTTTTAAGGGTCAAAGTATATTAGTTTTACTCTTACTCCTACTTTTAGATTACATCAAAATATTAACTGCACATATATTGCTTGTTTCATATTTTAAATCCGTTACAAACAATAACTAAAAGTATCAAACTATAGATATTATTTTTACATTAGATTCAAATATAACATTTCAGTGACACTGTGCAAAGTCTGTCATCGTTAAATGTAAACCGATTGTTAGTTTTATTCTTTTGAATAGTGTTTCTGAATAATAATAATAATATGAGAACATTGCTAATAAATAAATAATATATAAAATAATATGCAGTACAAAGTAGCAATTTTGAATTATTATTATTTAGAATTGGTTTCTTCGAAACGGTGTACGCTTTGATTTACGCTATATTCCTATGTACAAAGCACTCTTATGTAAATATTTTTTCCTCGAAAATCCAGCTAAAAAATACTTCTCAAATCAATTATTGTTAAAATTCTGAAAAACTGGAAACAACTCAGATTAAGTATTTTATTAAGGTACCTGATTCTTTGAACAAAATTGCTCCATTTTCGTTTTCTCAATGATGGTAAATGTGGTGCCTCTCTCCATGTGCCTAAAGAATAATTTTAACGGGTGTAGAAATATTTAAGGAAAATAAACGAAAAATATTATACAAAAGTTCAGTAATGATTTTTCTTTTCGTTGTAGATTCCTTTGTTCTTGTATTAATTAATAATCATTTTATTTCCACCTATTTAAAAAAAGAAAGGAAAAGAGAAACTAACAAATATAAAAAGTAAGAACAACCTTATATTTTAGTCTAATCCTAAAATTATTTTTGTATTTAACTTATCTGTTTATTACAAATTATGTATTCATCCAATCAGTTAAGCCTAGATTAGAATAGTCGCCCCTGTTTTCCTGTTAAAACAAAATTACAAATATGACGGCAGCATAAGCATTTCATGCAGAACAAGCCAAGTTGCGCCATGAAGTTATGACTGGTTGACTGATATTGTGAGTTCAAATTT
Organism: Octonoba sinensis; assembly: GCA_038502835.1. Lineage (NCBI taxonomy): Eukaryota > Metazoa > Arthropoda > Arachnida > Araneae > Uloboridae > Octonoba > Octonoba sinensis. Next base: position 43,195,490 of record CM076602.1, on the reverse strand, counting down.
TCCAAAGGAAGCATTAAAACCTCATTTGTCCCTCAGACACCATCCTATATATATGTATGTGTGCCCTTTGGTTGCCGCCCTTTTGGTTAGTTGGTCCACCGCCCTTTTAAGGGTCCCAGTCCGTCCCTGGTGCGTATGCAAGATAATAGTATGGAATTTGTTTTTGAAATCCGTGCTCGAAAACGTTTTCATGACACTTGATTAAAAGCTGAATTCGTAGTACTGTACTATAATCTTTAAAAGAAGAAAAATATTAGGGAAAAAACACGTCAAAGATTATAGTACAGTATTACAAATTTATTACGAATTCAGCTTAGAATCATTGTGTCATGAAAACGCTTTCAATCACGGATTCAAAAATATAAATTCTATATGATTATCTTGTATACGCACGGTGTCTAGTTTAGGTCCTATTTTAATCAGATGACTTTGATTCTTGATGACTTAAAATCAGATTGACGTGTTTTTCTCCTAATATTTTTCTCTCATTTTTCTTGCCTTAAAGATTGTAGTACAGCTTAGTTATATCATGGGGGAGAAAAAAATGGCGGACAAAATGTCCAGATTAAGATTTCTTTGACATGAAAAGATAAATGACTTTTAAAGCAACAAGATTTATCGATTAGTTTCCTGGCCGCCTTTTGGAGCGCATAAATATGTATGACGATGATTTAACTTGATTTAATTGCACGAAATGTGTAAAATTCTTCGTCAACTCTTAATTATATTCCTTTATTTTTTGCAGAAAGCGTGTTTCATAATGTCTTATGAAAAAAAGAAAATAAATGACTTTATTAAATGATAAATCACGCGAAAGATATTTCCGTAATTTAATAAAGCTGAAGAAAAAGGAAGCCTTCTGTGCTCTTGGGAGAAAAAAAAAGTTGGGATGATAAGCTGAAATTATTTACTTCATTTTTTTCATACATTTTTCGCTAAAAATATGCATAAAAGTAGTATATTATTTTTAAGAAATGCACTTTGAGAATTTTTTTTTTTTTTTTTTCGAACTGATTTATTTTTTCGGCTCTTCTCTGCAAACATTCACTCCTTAAACGTCGGAAGTAAATATCAGTAAACACAATCTGTGCAGCAGGATTTTTCTACTTACAGAAACATTATACTACTTTTTTTCCCTTTAGTCGCCGAAAATGTAAATACAAAAAAAAAAGAATGCTTTTTCTACATAGTTAAGGAAATATGCTTAACTGATTCTTTGTCTCATCTTAAAGATTATTTGTACATGCATCTGCTCTGAAGAAATATGATAGATAAATTAAAGTTAGTTCCTAATAACGTACAACATAATATGTTAATATTTATGACAAATATTAAGGTCTCTTATGATCTAAAAGGAAATGATGTTAGGCAAATTTCCCCATACACGATCTACTTTTTCTCCTGTCTTCTTTTATTGATGCGAATGGAGAAAAAAAATTTCAAGAAAAAGAAAGTCACTGCAATGAAAGTAATTTCGAGATATGTTCTCTTAAAGTAAAAATTCCATCAAACATTGAGTATATGAATTGTTACGTCCGAAATATTATGTGAAAAAAAAACTATATTTTTATAATATATAAGCTTGTTTGTAGTGAAAAAACGTTATCTTTGTACCTTTATAGTCATGCATATTTTTACGTAAGTGTTAATAAAATTTCAAAAGTATCTGTAAATTACTTGTTCGACGAAAAGCTTTGCCCTAATTGCGTATATTTTGCCCTAAATTCAGAAAAAAAAGTAAGAAAGTAAACAACTCACTATTGGTTAGCTCAAAGAAAGTTGTAATGTACAGGTTAAATAAACAATTATAAGTGAATTGACTTTTCCATTCCATTTATGCAACACGATTTCCTTTATAATGCAACAAGCTGGATTAACAAGTTAATATTAAAATATATGACACACGTTTTTAAATAGTTATGGTAATTAACCCTCTAATGCCCAAGTTTTGTCATCGTCGTCCGCCTTGAGACGGACTTGGGAATTAGATTTAATCCCCTGCGCCCGCCCCTTCCATTTATGGTGACAGGTATGGGTGAGACCGCGGATTGGCGAAACCTGTAGTTAGCCTAATTGGCTCTTAATAACTCAGCAACTCCGCCTTCGTATCGACGGATTGGCGGTTTCTACTGCGTCAGTAAAAGTACTAATCAGTCAACACGAGGATGGGTTAACCCTGCCCAATTTTTTTATCGTCGTCCGCCTTGTGGCGGAGTTGAGAATTAGAGGGTTAAAGAGCATAGTGGATGAAAAGCGAATCTGACAAATGCGAAAATTCGAAGAAATTAGCTAACTTTTTTCCGCTCTTTTTCGCTTTTCCATGAACACTGTCGCAATATAAAAACAGTTTCATCATTTAAACAAAAATATTTTCTCCAAATTATAGCTTTCAGATGTATTTAACGATTTCTAGTGAAAATACAGAAAAAATATAAATATTAAAATTCGATGAATAATATCTCAGCTTCTGTACCTAAATTTTTGAAGTACACCGTGAGGTAAAATATGCATCGTGAAAGGAACTACATCTAAATCATACGAGTACTCAATTGAAATCTTCGTAAATTATCATTCAAAGACTATTTCTTTGTAATTCGGTAAAAAAGTACTTATAATGTATAATATTGGCAAAAAAGACTCGAACAATTAAGCATAATAGCTTTATTCAGTTTTGCTGTTTTTTTAGCATGCATAAGATTTTGTTGTTTCAATTTTTTGTTAGATGCATCTTTTTATTTTCTTGTTTTCACATTCATATAACTTACTATGTTGAAAATAATGTGATTTTCACAAAGGAAAGAAATATTTTTTGCAAACACTCTATTACTGCGATATGGATATAAAAAAAATTTACTATATAAATAATAATGATAAACAACCTCATCGATGTAAAATGAATTAAAATGTCGAATCTACCTTTCCACAGGCTCAAATCTTACTTTCTTGAATGCGCATAAAAAATAAGTAAATCAAATATAAAGGAGTTTTTCCCCATATGAAAATAACATTTTTTCAATAGATACGTAAGTATAAAGACGTTTTGTAAGCCAAGTAATCAGAAGACTCAATATTGACATAATTTAGTTTATTTTATTAGGTTTACACTTTTTTTGTTTCTAAATGTTTTCTGTACATAAATCTGATCTACTTATTCCACCAACTTTGTTTTTTTTTTTGCGACATAATTGCACATTTTTTTTTTCTTAAATTATATTTATTTTACTTTGTTTTATTAGTCCAAGTGTATGACTGCAATTAAATCGATGCCGAAACAATACTTTATGTCTAATTGTCCCGGCTTCGCAAGGGTGCAATATAGATATTAATGTGGTGGCAGTGTGGAGTGATAATTAATAATATTATTATTATTAGATTATACAACAGGATATCTTTATATACAATGTTTACAGCAGTTGTTTCATGAGACGATACAAACATGTTTTCTTTATCAGTTACTCTGGAAAGTGTGACATATAATTGGCCATGTGAAAAACACTCGACGCTCAAATATAAGCCTGCAACGTTGAATGTTTGACCCTGTGACTTATTAATGGTCATTGCGAAGGATAGCTTTACCAGAAATTGCAGGTCAAGACATGACTGAAATACCTTTTTAAAAAAATAATTGCGCGCTTTTATTTTTATTTTTCTTGCTTTAAAGCTCCGATAAAAGCGTGCGATAGCTACAAACTATACAATGCTACAGAGCGAAATGTTCATTTTAATAACGTATGTAATTGGATAAGGAATAATGCTGTATTGGTTAAAATAGCTTCGTGAATACCAATTATTATTTTTTTATTATAATATGTCGTAGTACATTATTTTGATCTATCTCATAAGGTTAAGACAGCGTTTGCAATGTAAGAGCGTTCAAATGTTTTTTACCACATCATATTACAAATCTTTGAAATTCTTGGCTTTTCTCTACTATAATATGCATGTATTATACATATAAACCTTCCTCTTGAATCCTGTCTATTGATTAAAATCCGTAGCGTAGTTTAAAAAATCTAAGCGGACAAACTACGGAAAGCGATTTTGTTTTATACTATGCAGAGATAATGTAATAATTAAGCTCCTGAAAGTTTAAAATCAAACGCTGTATATCATTAAATTTTAATGCATTTCAAAGTCTTTTGCGACATCTTTTGAGCAATTTTCTTTCTCAGAAGGCTCTAATAATCCTTGAAATTCTTATGAATTAGTTAAAAATTAAATGATAATCAGTTGATTATAATAGTTCTCTGTGCTACATTTGATATTTCTCCCTGAAAATGTACTTTTGTTTATTTTTTAATAGTAGTTCTGTATAATACTTCAATTAATATGAGTATTTAAAGTTTAGAATAAAGTTTACCCGTAATAAAGAATAAATCTGTGTGAAATAGTTTCAGTAATTTTTTTCTTAACTGATGCAGACCTTAGAATTAAGCTGGAATACTATGATGTTATATTGCAATGATTAAAAATCAGTTATATATATATATATTATAATCTTCTTCTTCGACAGCAATACCTTATATGAAAAAATGTGATAGATTTTAGTAATATTTTAAACTATTCACTTCCACTATCCATTAACAACAAAAAAATTTTCATCACATTGTCACATAAATAGTCAGATTCTTTCGATTACATCAACTTTTATCGTTGCAGTATCACAGTTATCTATCATATTCCCTTACAATTAAACTCCACACAACTAGTTGACTTCGTGCCAGACACTTTTCCCCCAAAGAAATGTTTCCAAAATATTCTCTATTGTGCTCATTCTGCTGCCAGAATAGGCGATTTAATGCTGATGTAAGCGAACAAAGCGGCCTATTTAAATATTTATACTAAATGCATTTTTTGTTGCGGAAAATCACATCAATCATGCAATGTAAAGCGTGCTTTTCACATGAGATACAAAGAGGCACATTCTCCACAAATATTATTTTTAAGACATCCTGATTTCATTCATGTGCTGTAGAAACATTCTTAGCAGTTTTACTTTGTCTAAAAACTTTGCTTTATCTTTCTTATCTTCAAAAATAGTTCTCAGAATATATTTCCGCTTGCAGCTAAATTCTAAATATCGATTCTATTTGAAAATAAGCCTAGTATTTTGTTTACTGTCTTTTTAAAAATTCCAATCATCAGATATTTTGTTTCAAATTATTCTAATCGAATAAACTTTAGTATTACAGTGGAATCGTTTGTAATGACACCAGTTTTAGCGATACATCGGTTATGTCGTCAAATAATTGCTAGTCCCTTCACATCCCCATTGAAAATAATGTTAAAAGGTGTCGCTTTTAACGTCATATTTTAAATGGCGATCTTGGTTATAACGATCCCATTTAAGCATATATTCATTCATTCGATCATTTATTCATTCACTCGATTATGTATTCATTCACTCGATCATTTATTCATTCATTCGATCATTTATTCATTCACTCGATCATGTATGTATTCATTCACTCGATCATGTACTCATTCACTCGATCATGTACTCATTCACTCGATCATGTACTTATTCACTCGATCATGTATTCATTTACTCGATCAATTATTAATTAAATCACTCATTCATTCATTCATTCTTCCACTCCTTCATTTATTCCTTCTTTTATTCAGAAATTTTCTTCAAAATCCAGATCAAAACGATTTAAACAAAACAATTAGATAAAAATATTCAAATTTTAAAAAATCGGGAAGGTAGGCAGGTTTAGTTCTGGGTTAACTTTGTATCTGTACATGTGCTACGTCTTAAGGTCCTTTCCATAAAATTTGTTCCATGCAAATCCGTTTTTGTTAGATCAGGATTTGTATAGGATTCAAACTTCCCCACAGGCGCTAATGACAAATTTTGTTGAACTGTTCAAAATTGAACAAAAGTTGCTTAAATCAAAAAATATTTCTCATCAAGAGCTTCTTCCAGTAATCTTATTCAAAAGCACTTGGATATTATATCTAGAGTTTACATAATTGTATCATTTTTCCCCATCGCGCACATGTTAAAATTTTTTGAACTGTTCAAAATTGAAGGAAAAGTTGCTCAAATAAAAAGGGAAAATATGCAAATGAGACGAGATCTTTTAAATGCAAGAAAAATCTTTCGAATCGGACACTTCCCTCAAAAGTTATTAAGGGGGTGGGCAGACACACATTTTTTCCCTTCTTAAAGCCCTACTTTCGATATTTTTTTTTTCTATCTATATTCACTTTTCTTATTTTCAACGATATTTTCACGCTACATTAAATCTTCTTTCATACTTTTCTTCATTTTTTTAAACTTTTACGGTAAAGTACGCTACAAAGGTAGACTTTCTCGTACTGCTGTAATAAAACATGTCTCAAAAAATTTATACGAAATACGAAATAATTTGATTGTATAAAAGTCCTTGCGTCAGAAGCTATTTATATTGCATTACAGTATAACGATTCAATTTGCAATCACTAAAATCAACCTCGTCTGTACAACACCCCTCCCCCGTTTTTAACGTCATAAATCTTGCGGATCCTCCGATGTTATTTATAACTAAAGTCACCGTATTTGCTTGGCGATCTTTTACGTCCTTTTGAAGATAGTTTTTTATGCAACGGTAAACGCCTTTTATAATCAGAAATATTAAACAACTAAGAAAGGCTCTTAATGATTAAATCCTTCACGCCATTGTTCCTCCATCTTTTTTACACTCACGGATTGTGTGTATCAGAAACTTATTCACTGTTTTACAATGAGGTGTAAGTGTCAAAGGGAAAATTTTGAGTAAAATGGCATGACAACTTCGAAACATGTATTACATTCGAGCCTTAATGTAAATATTTCTCTAAATCACTCTAGGGGATAACACATAAGGATGCCTCTCATATTTGCACTAGCAATCTCCAAATTGACAATTTTGTCACTCATACCACTTGGCTTCTAAGTGCCTCAGATATAATTTCATAGAACAGAAACGTATGTTTTGTGTGAAAACTTTTTTGTTCCTGCCATTTATAGGACATCGCTTCAACAATATACAGACTTAAAATCGATTAAGTTGTAAAATTATATACTTATAAACAGGTAATACTTGAGCGGAGCAAAACTGTTCTTCTAAATTACTCGCAATTAAGTTGTCCAGCAATCGAGCTCTATCTTAAAAACCATGCACAATGCCAATAGTATTAACCTCTTCAGACCCCAGAACTAAGCACAAACAATTTTGACGCAATTTTTTGGTTCTCTGACACAAAAAATGATTACAAAACAAAATAATTAAAAAAATTGTTTTTTATTTTATTTAATCATTAGTTTAAATAATAATCAATGCCCAATTTCCATGTTTAAAACGAAGTAAACTATCTGTTAATTAATTTCAAAACAATTGGGTGTTTTAGCTTTCAACTTGCACAAACAGTAGTTAATAAACAGTATTTTTAAATGTACCCAATTGGGTATACTTGGAATGAGGAGGTTAAAGATCTATTCACCGTTTTGAACAATTATATTAATGAATTTTCCTATAACGACGCGAAAGGTATTGCTGGCATATTTCTAAACTTCTTTGTTCAAAACAAAAGAACAAAGAATGACTCTTTTATTTTAATAACGTAAACAAGAGGTCGTTGCCAGATTGGGAAAAGATTGATAATGCTTTCTTCCCATCCAAGAGATGCAATTCTTTGTTTTTTTGTGGTTGTGACGGAATCACACGAGAGCTGATTTATTGTAAATAAGTATCTTTTAGCTTTGATTTCACGCTCCAAAAGAAACCACTATTCGTAAGGCCAAAACTATCCTCAGTTGTGTATTAAAATTAACAATCATAGCGAACATGATGTAGTATTTTTGGAATATTATTATTCTTGTGAAATTCCGACAGACCATGGCAATTACCATGGCTGCCTGCGATCATATAGCGGCTGTCCAGACGCGGCGCCAGAACAAAGGAATAAGCGTTCAAACGATAGTTATTTTTTCCTCACTGGTGCGCTGCAAGCATGTACTAGGTTTGTATGGAAATACATTACGAAAGCATTGTTTTTGCCGGGTTGGCAGCATGCATCATGAAAATTTCTTTTTGGTAAATTTTTAGTTCATGCATTACTGATCGGAAATATGTCTCCCGATGTTTAATTGTGCCTAACCTATATATATTTATTTTAAAGAAATTTTTCATCGTAAATGAAATAAAACGACAGAAAGCAGTCAAGTGTTTTTTTCTAAGCATTAAATTAGTGAATGCAGACATTTTATCATTTTAGGGATTCACTAAATTCACGTATGGTTTATATGCATATATTTTATTTGTTTTTTCATTCCATGTCACTTATTCAATTATTCTGCAAATAGAAATCGTGAGTTTGATGCTTTAGATATTTTTAACCAGTGAGGGCTGACATTTGCATTTTCCCCTTAGGTCTCGAACTTTACTGGTTTTATTTATTTATACATTGGTTTTATTTATTTGTACTTCAGGCTATTAATCAGAAAACAAACGTCATTATAGCCCAAATTTCAGAAAAGATATTTCGGGACAAGAGGAATCCTTTTATCAATGAATAGAGTTGTACGCATCTGGATGCAAGCAATTAGAGTGATTTACACTCACATGGATTACTTACATTTTTTAGGTCAAATCTTTACGCCTTGATAAAGGGGTCTCTTTAATTCCAAAACATGTGTATGGAGTAATTTTGCGACTTGCGCTATAAGAACGTTGGTCCGCTCATTAATTTTTTACCACTCAAAAGTAAACTTTGAACTTCATATTATGTCTAGATTACGCCTTTATTTTTTTTTTTTTTTTTTTTTTGTTCTGAGACGTTTAAATTTCTTATGCTTGTATAGAATGATAAAGTTAAAAGTGGAATGAGTGAGAGAGAATCTATAATATAAATCTAGCAATGTGCCTTTTTAAAATTAAACTCGCGCCACATGAACAAGGGTTACAATTGAAATACCTAAAAGGAAGGGAGACTTCCCTCTAAGATTTGTTGTTGATTCTCCACGCGTTCATGAGTACACTCATTTACGCGTACACCATAGAGTCTTAAAACATAGAAAAGTAAATAAACTATCTAAGGGACCGTTCATAAATGATGTCAAGCTCTTTTCCGATATATTTGACCCCCGTTGTTACATGTCACGCCCTTTGTCACATGTCACGCTATGTTGTATAAGCCTGATGTCACACTTCTTGTTACCCCCTCTCCTCCCCTCCCCTTATCACACTTTGTCACAAGTTTCACGAACCCCCTTCCCCTTTCGAAGCGTGACATCTTTTATGAATGCCCCCTAAAGCGTATTTCTGATTTCTAATTTAAAAGTGGGCAAACATTGATTTAAGAAAGGATTTAAGGAAAATCAGGTTACAGAAAATCAGAGAATCCGAAAGCTTTTGGTAGATTTCATCGAAGAAATGCCGGTTGCAAAGTCTTGGTATTAAAAATTGAGAATATTCAGTGTAGTCCAGAAAAAAAGAAAAAAGATGTGAGAGGGGGGAGTCTTACAGATAAGAGCATAAGCTATTGTAATGAAATAGTGGTGGGGTGAAGGCTTTTGAAAAGTGGAGGGACGACCGTGTAAAATAAAAAAGTTTTCGGACGGTCCTCCCCCCCCCCCCCCCCGACTGAGAATACACATTGCTTTTTGTTGTCAAGGAATATGTCATCTAAATAAAAAGGTTTAAAGGGATATTTAAAGAAAAATTGCTCTTATCGAGTCAGGGATGTCCACGAGGGAAGTTCATGGCGTAGACTGCGCCATTACGTTTTTTGATGAAATTTTTGACACCCCCTGGACCCGGGGGCATTTTTTCATCGAGTTTTAGCCCTTTTGGGTGATTGTCTTTTTGGGGGGACTTCGTACCTTTTAGTATGTACCATCTTGCTTAGGGGGTTGGCACCCATGTATTGTCAGTTACAAGTTTTAAAAATAATCTTGTTAACTCTGAACTGCATATAATGAAGCGTTTTAAGTAATTATTTTTAATTTCTCATTTATTGTACTTAATTGTAATATTTGAAAATATTTCCCCTTGGTTGTTTATTTTATTGAAACGCTTTCTTTTACAAAGGCCTAATCCTTGAACTTTCTTACTTAATATTTTAGGATTTTATTCTAAATATTCAACTAGTGTAATTGCTTTAGATGAGGCCAGCAAAAAAAAAAAAAAAGTCGCTACTCTTATGTGATAATCGTTCTGTTGAAGTTAACTGAAGTCAGCTATACTATACAATGCAATATGAGTTATTAGTATTATGCTATTAGTCTGTCAATAACAATAAAAAATTGTTGCATTAATTATGTACTTAATTACATAATTGTTCAACTAATATTTATTTGTTAAGTCACTTCACAACCAAACCGTTCTACTTTCCTGTAATAATTAATATTAATAAATTACAATAATCCCATTTATTTTAGTTTATTAATATTAATATTAATAAATACAATATATGAATTGAAATAATTCAATTAACACAAATATTGAAAAAAACTTTACTAATCATAATCTATGTCATTTTTCTTTTAACTGCTGTTATTTAATAGTATTAACATGAATGTAGTGAAAATTGCTTAATAATAAAGTAACTAATAACCATTTAAGGACTATTCAATACGGCTTTCAAAAACCTGCTAGCCAATGTATTTGTGCTACACAATGTGCAATGATAAATGTATTTCAGAAAATTATTGTCGTTCAAAATAAAAATAAATCTGAAAGCATAATATGATCAGCCAATTGCGAAGAAAATTATCTCTGTGTTCATTATATATAAAAGTATACGTATGTATGAAAAGTTGTATCTTAACGAGCAGCTTCAAAGTCTGCATGTGTTACTACCAAAAAAACGATCTTTTTATTTTTTCGTCTGTATTAAAAACGTTTTAATGTCAAATACATAACCCTGCAGCGTATTTTGATAGATACTTTTGCCCTCAACACTTAAATGTTTATCTTTCTTGAAATTCAAGCCTCTAACGCGATGATATTGCAATGGTTAGACCTTTAAATCCTCGCTTAAAAGCGAGGATTTAATTGCGATAGCATGTACTTAAAAGTACATGCTAACAGCGCCAATTGACACTAGTGGCAGAAAATGTAAATTCGGCTTGCACGCACTTTTTCGCCCGTTTGGACAGCCGCTATATAATCGCAGGCAGCCATGCAATTACAGTATTTTAGAAAGTGTCACAAGATTTATTTTTACGAAAAACTTTGTTCAGTAACGCCAGTTTAAACAAGGGCAGGAGCAAAGTGCATTAGCTAAGACAAAACAACTGTCTTATTCTAGGTTCATTGGTAAAAATCCGTTTCTTAAATTATTATACTAAATTGTAAATCAGACTCGGTTTCAATAATGAAAATTTCAGTCCAGTTGGAAGTAGTGAGAACATCTTTTTACTTTCCTTCTTGAGCTAATGCTATAATTTAATATATCTGAGATATGAGTGTTATCCTTCCCTAGCTTAGGGAATACTAGTAATGTAAAATGTTATTGTTGCGTTAGTTCTTTTTTTTTAGCCATTATATAATATCAGGACAGTAATAAGTCAAAGGCCTTTAAAAATATTACTATTTTCTATTATATAGTTCTAAGAAATTTTTGAGAAACTGAATGAAAATTTGTGGTGAAAGACAACCATTAAAAAACACATTAAACTCAATAACAGAGAAGCAAAAATCTCATTATTTAAGGCATGGGTGTCTAAACTATGACCGTTTGAGGGCCACATTGCAAAACAAAAAACTTTGCTGGCCCGCACATGCAATATTTTTTCAACAAATTGAAATTAAAATTAACTCTATGTAGGTTTAATAAAATAAATTACTCTTTTTTATTATATATATAGTTTTTAGTTTGAATTAGATATGTATAGGTGCTTATTTATTTCAAATTTGTAAAAGTTTCGCTTCATTTAGTTTGGATTTCATGAAGATGGAAAAAATTCAAATTAATGAGATGGATGAATTTGCTTTTGTTGAACAAGCAAATCGATATTGGGTTCAGTAGACGAGGTTGCAATTCTTAATGCATTTTCAAGATGTCTGTCAGTGATTCTTTCTCATATTTTTGTATGCTTCATTCTTGAAAATAATTGTTCGCAAATATAGGTACTGCCAAACGCTCAAGACCTTAGTAAAGCATGATTGTGAAAATTAGGATATTTATCACGGGATAGGTAATCTTTATAAAACTTCAGTAAATAAAAATTCCTAAATTTAAGCATACTAAGATGTTTTTAATTAAATTTTGTTTTATAATAAATGTCGACGAATCTATTATAGATGAAAAATATCGCATACATTACTTTTTTCAATAAAAATGTGTAAAGTTAATTATTTTCATAGTTTGCACTTGGGCCACATTTTAAAGGCTTTTGGGCCGCACTTTAGACACGCACGATTTAAGGTGTCCAAGGAAATTTTTTCCCTTTTGACTAGTTGGAACATTTTTTTTTCCTTCCCACAGCATTTTTTTTTTTTTTTAGCTCAAACATGTTTTTCCGTTTGCACCATCGCATTTCATTTTGATAGGAAACTTGAATTCCAACTTTTCTTCCCACATTTTTAGTTTCGCGTCTTGGTAAAAAGAAGCGTTTTTAGATAAATCTTCCATTTAAAAAAATGGCAAAAATGGGCAAATACCCTCTGTGCTTTAATAAAAAGTAGTTACATTAAGATGTTATATTAAAAAAGTTGTTATTATGATGTTATTTGTCATTTTACAAATTATTGTATGAAAATGGTGAGAGTCCCCCATCACTCCCCTTGTAATAGGACATTGTTTTCCCTTACGTGCTGCTGCCGAAAGCACTGGTTGATGTGGAAAACAATTTTTTATCAAGATATTACATTATTATGGCATATCATAAGTTGATGGTTGAAATGCATGCAAGACCCTTCACTGTATTTCTAATGAAACGTTTCCTTTTTTCTAGGTATTGCTGGTAGGAGCATGGATTCATGGTTGCTATATGTAGTAAGTCCATCTATATAACACTTAAGTTTCATATGTACTTTAGATTCATATCAGGTCATTTCCTTACAATTAAACTCCACACAACCAGTTGACTTTGTGCCAGACACTTTTCCCCCCAAAGAAATGTTTCCAAAATATTCTCTATTGTGTTCATTCTGCTACCAGAATAGACGATTTAATGATGTTGTAAGCGAACAAAACAGCCTATTTAAATATTTATACTAAATATATTTTTTGTTGCGGAAAATCACATCAATCATGCAATGTAAACGTTACTTATTTATCTATGTTTATTTTTTAAGATATGCATACTTACCTATTGTTTCTGCATGATATATAAAAGAATTAAACGCTGAAATTGTAAATGACTATTTAAATTTATTCATTTCGTACACATATTGCTGGATCTACTACACAGTATTCTGTGAAGCGATATAATGTGATTTGTAATTCTGCCCTTTCATGTATGAAAGTTTTAGTTTGAATGGAGTATTATGTATATTTATAAATAAAATCTAGATTTATTTTCAATTGTTAGCACCTAGTTAGAGATTTTTCCTGCGGATGATGTTAATATAAAACGCACTTTTGTCCAAAAACTGTATGTTTACTTTTAGACGAACAAACACAAAAGATTTGAACTTCTTTGCCTGAAGTTTTAGATCGTAATATGATTCTTTAATATGAATTTTCATTCTACTATTCTTATAAATAGGTTTTTCTTTATGTTTATTAAATAGCTTTGAAATTATTTTTTGTGCAAGATTAAAGGGATTGATAATATTGTTTGAAATAATTTTAAAAGAATGCCTCAAGCTATTCAAATGTTTGTTTCAGTATTTTTATTTTACGAAGGGTCTTACAAAACAGCAAATGATTAATGATGTTCCGCAAATTGGTATTTTTATTTTCAAAGTTTTGAATCAACTTGCATTGCAGTAAATTGCAAATATATGTTCGAAAATTTTGTAAGTTATTTTTTGCAATAGGTACTTTTTAAACTAATTCCTCATTAACTTTGAACATCATTCGTCATTTCTAGTTACAATAAACTTTTAATTAGTATACTGGAAAAATCTCTGAACAATTTTGTTTGCAGTCGTCGTAAAGGCATTAATAATTGTTTAAACTTTAATTATGATTCTGCAATATTCAATGATGAATGCACTTTGTATGTAAACATTTATCGTTTGTAACAATGGAAAAAGAAATAATAATTGTTTAAAAGTTTAATTATGATTGCAAAACTCAACGATTGATGATCATGTATTTAAACATCGGCAGCCATAACTAATGATTTATATAGTTATAATTGATTATTTGAAAGTGATTGTTTCAGAATTTCATTAGATTTTTTTCACAGCCCGTGACCGCAACAATTTTAGTTTTCAATAGTTTTAAAGAAAAAAAATAATTATAATTTATTAAAAAATTTATAAAAAGCAACGTGTTTCTTGGCACTAAAAGGGTAGAAAAGAATTTTGGTGGCAATTTTCGGAAGTAATCGCCGTATTTAATTTTATTAGAAATACTTCAGAAACTCATAAAATCATGATATAAGTGGTAGAATATTGCATTGTCCTCTTTTTCTGAGTTATATGTATTCAGGACAATAACTTATCAGGAAATAGTCGAAAATTCGATTGTAAAATTCGCGGCCAGACAAGAAAGCGAGTTAAGAAAAACGTTGTAAAATAATAATTGATAATAGATGATCTGCAAACTTATATATTTCAAATTATGTTTTCATAGCAATATGCAGCTAAATTTGATATCCAGTAAAATTGCTTACCCGACATAAATGGGATTGCAGAAACAGTAGAAAAGCAGAAAAGCTTAAATGCTATAAAATAAAAGGTGCGTTAACAAACAAATAATAAAACATCAATCTGTTTCAGTTTAAAGCCTTACGAACTGAAAAATCACACTTTGCAACAAAACATCAGAAAAATTTAACTTTAAAATAATTAAACAAGAGTTTCAGAATTTTATTGAGATAAATTTAATTAAAAAGTGAATTTCTGCGATGATTTATGGTAATTTTTTGCCCCCCTTTGTGTGTGTATGTGTGGACGTTCGGATAATGCGGAATGATCTGAAAAGCTAATGTCGGATAAACGAAATTCTGCAGAAAAGTAGTTTAGGAAATGCGTTCGTAAAAAATTTCTCACTTTCAGGAAGCAATGAAATTTCTAAGTAAGAACAGAAATGCTTCAGTAAAATTATACTTATAAGTCGTAAAACAATGTAATTATGTATTTCAGTTTAACGATGTTAACAATCATTCTAATTATCAAAAATGATTAACTGATGTAATAATGTTTGGTTCATATTACGGTAAAAAATATTTTACCTAAGATTTTACGTAAAAATGTTTGGTTCTTTATTAAAGAAATTGCTTGTTCCAGAGATGTAATTTTATGTATAACCAGATCTTAATTTTCAACAAAACCTGTCCTGGGGCCCTAACTTACATTAATGCGTAAGTAGTAGGGATGTTACGAATATCTGGCCATCTGGCCACTATTCGAAATTCGGTCCTCAACCAAATGGTCATTTCATGATATGGGTCAAATACTTGGTAAGATGAAATTCGGCTTGGGAGAATATTGATGAACTATTCGGCCGAATACTTGTGCTACAGCAACACTGAACCAAAACAGAGCTTTTAAAATTAAAAAATTGCATTTTATACTAAGCATTTGCTCCCAAAAGAAGGCAGTAAACTATGATGGAAAATATGAGACTTTTATTTTTCAATTGTTAGCAAAGTGGAGGGCAGACTTTGTTTGTGTGGACTGATTTATTGTGAATATTTTGGGTAAGAAAGAAATGTGAAAAACCTAGAATATATCACGATAACATGAGTTATTGGAGTTTTTGAAAGTAAAAATATATTCCAGTTAAATGCATTAAATTTCAATAGATCTTTTTTAAATACGTATGTAAAAAGCCCATAAAAATAAAAATATTATTTTTATAACTTTTAAAATATTTTCACAGAATTATTTTGAGCAAAGTAAAAGTTCACTAGGCAATAGAATTTCTTTAATTTACATTAAATATTTAGTAAAATAATGCTAATTCTTACATTAGTAAATGTCATTTCTATTAAAGTTGTGGCTGAAGTTAAACTTCATTGCATTCAAAACAATACAGAAAAATCATTAGTTTTAGATAGTTTTATACTCTAAAAAAGCAGAATTAAATCATAGATTAAGGCTTGGAACTGGTGTTTGACTTAGTGAATACTTTTAAATTTGACAAGTACTTTTTACTGCAACGATGCTGTAGAAATTTTAATATTCGGCTTCGGGGTATAGAAGAAATGGCCGAATATTCGGTATTTGGCCAAATGACTATTCGCCAGGACACCCCGAGTAAGTAGACTGAAATTCCGCCTAATCTTTAAAAATCTATTAAATGTTTTTCCAAAAATTCTTAGTTGAAAATTAATTTGCGTTTTGGAAGCGTAATACATGTATTTAGGTACAATTTCTAAAAGAATTATCCCATTATATGCTTCCAAATGTTTTGTGTTTCTAGAAGAAATACTTGTTAATAGAGTGGAAACAACAGAAATAAAGAGTACCGCAATAAAGAGATATTGTGGTATATTATTTTTAAGAAAAGCATTATCTAAAGCAATTTTATCATTATTATGAGCAAAATAATTTACTCATTATTTATAGCAATGTTATTGACGTACAGCCCCCTTAAAAATTCTTTAACATATACCACAAATCAACTTTAAATTTGAAACTCTAATAAACATCCGTCAAAACTTCTGTAATTACTTAAAAAACAGTAATAGCGTACGTAATACTGTTCATGATTTCACTTTTCGTATCATATGTCACAGAAAGTTGCGAACAACTAACTATAAATGATAACACAACGTTAATTATTAAAACGCAATTTTTCTATAACCAATAACTAATTATACGTTCATTTTAAACTATATTTCTCTTTTTTTAAAAGTCTGGTTACAGAGTAAGATTTCATTCCCGTAACAGAAACTCATTTAAATATTTAGTGCCTTACAAAATAATATGCAACACGAATTGCTCTGATAAAAATAACTAACAAGTCTCCAACGGCCCAGAAATACACTAATACCGCTAGAGAAAGAGTTTTAAATAAATGAGTCGTTAAATATTTATGTTGCATAATGAAGTTCGCACGACAAGAATTCATTTTATTTACACAGTATATTTCCATAGCGAACTACTTAATCACCTGCATGTGATACGATTATTCGATTCCTACTATTTGCTTTTCCTTTCAACTGCGGATTTTATTTTTCTCGTGTTAAATAGAAGGGTTAGTAACATAAAATAGTTTTGAAAACTACTATCAACTGCGGATTTTATTTTTCTCGTGTTAAATAGAAGGGTTAGTAACATAAAATAGTTTTGAAAACTACTATCAACATGATTGAAAAAAAAACATAGATTATTTTCAAAAATCGAAATGTTTTTCGTGTTCTATTTATCAAAATAAATCTAATTTCTAATAACGTAAATAAAACTGATAAAATAAACTGATTTCAGTGAGATTTTTTTTTTCTTTTTTAAGTCTTTCAGATGCCCTGAATACCTTGCGAGGGCTTGTTTCCGGCCTATTTCAAATGTTAGTCAATTCCTATTTTATAGTGAAAACACTGAATAATGCCGGAAAATAAAATTATATATTTATTTATGACGGGTCCACTGGGAAAACGACCTAAGTCACATACTATTTGATGAACTTTGCTTTATCTTTTGTTATAAATTACGTATTATAAATGAATATAAAGTATGTATTATAAATATATGTGAGGTTTCTAATAAATTAAATACATTATTATTATTCCTTTCTTTGTCTTTGTAAAAGCAAACTACCGTTGGGACCTTTTATCGTAACTTTTTGTAAACCTGAACTAAAACCTGTTGGGTCCTTTTTACGGGTCCACTCTAAAACGTGAACCAAAACTATAACAGTGAGTTCTGATTGGCTAAAAGACCCCAAGAAGGGTCTGGAAACTAAAGCTAAGCGTCACTTGGTGAGCTGATGCTTAAAAGTACAACACACAGTAAATTGTGCTCCTGCGAGATGTTCTCTATGGGGACCGCTTTTGTAAATATTATCTTCAATTGTAAATATTCACCTCATTCATCATTGTAAATAGTATTCTTGTAAATACCTGATGAGTAGAAAATAAAGAAAAGAAACAAAATGAATGCTGTTATGTACTGTCATGAAACATAGCCCGACTGCTGATACGAGACATAACATATATGTATTATAAATTTGAATTTGGGTATTACGAAAAAGTAGGATCGTATTGGTAAAATATTTATGTTATAAAATAATTGAATAAAACATAAATCAAATTTCCAAAAGTATGTTACTTGGATCGTTTTTCCAGTTAATCCTTCATATGTTACATCAAAAAACGGAGAATGTTTTTTTAAAAAATGTAAAAAATTTTAAATTGTGAAATGTTTTTGCCAAACACGATATCTCGCTATTAAATGAATATATTGTAGTTTTGTAAATTTTGTTAAGATGAAAATAACCTCTCATGATTATAGATTTTTTTTTTTTTTTTTTCATTTTTTTTTCATCAGTTATAAATTGGCATAATGTTTCAGGAACTTTCATTTTGCTTGTAGTTTATCTTTCAGACTTCAGCATTTTGCAAATAATTTAATCTTATGATAAGAACGGTCTATTCCCTGTAGGAGGTTTTTTCTTGAGATCAAAATTTGCAAAATTGTTATGTATTCATTTATTTCCGAGATATCGTGTTTTGCAGAAGCGTTATATATTTTAAAAAAATTCTGTTTTCTTATGTAAATACATGAATAAAAATATATGTCTATTTATAGATTATTCAATGTTTTCAACATTATTTCGCTATAAAATATAAATTAAATAACAAGTTTCAAACAATTAAGAGAAAACCCTCCGAAGATATTCAGGCACCTTTATTTATTTTTTAATAATGAAAATGCTCTTTAAAAAAGAGAAAAAACGTCACTTGTATTCTGTAGGCTCGTGGGGTTTTGACTGTGGGTCAAGCGACCCCAAGGAAAGCCGTAGAAAGTTTCCACGATTGAGGTCGAAGTAACCCTAAATTGATTTATTCCTACTCTTCTCAACGAGAGAAAGTACACTTACTACACATTTTTTCGTCGCTTGTGAATAATTACACAACATAAACTGTGTTGATCAAATTTAATTTAATTTTTTATTCTTGGAATTTGGAGAACGGACAACTTTTGCAGTCACCCCACATGCTTAAAAGCATCACAAAACGCCCACTTGCATCATTGAAGTGTGAATGCGCTTCGCCTCTTGATACGCATAGAGCGCCCTCTTCTTCAAATGGTATTATTAGGATTTAACATACAAGGGACGATCAGAAAAAATAGGTTACAAGCCACAGCATTTGAAAACTACATATTGTGGAGAAATTTCGTTTCCCCAGAGTGGAGACAGGTGGTGCTATTTATCATACAGCTGGTGTGCGGGTAGGTAGCAAACGTTCCCAGACGGTTCAGGACGAATGAAATGGTAAGACACTTAGAAAAGTTGTCTTGTTTTTAAGTGCGAGCGGTGATTGGATTTTTATGGGCAAAGAATGTGTACGCATCTGATAGGGTGACAGTCTGACATGTTCAGTGAAGGTGTCATCCTCCTGCATGACAATGCCAGGCCAAATATGCTCAAGCAACACAGGAATTGTTGCGATGGGTCAGGTGGGAAATCTGGAGTCACCCCCCCCCCCCCCTCATACAACCCAGATTTAGCACCGAGAGACTATTTCCGGTTTCCCAGGCTTGAAGGAGCACTTATCCAGCACACGGTTCTCTTCAGACAGTGATGTGAAAATATCCGCCGAGACCTGACTCAGGGGACCTAGGGGCCGTGGTAGCCTAGTGGTTAGCACGTCGGACTTCCACCTGGAAGGTCGCGCGTTCGATACCCACTGAAGACCACCATGTATACTTGGGGATATGTGCATGTAAAATCCGTAGACCCCACTACCTCTCCCCGTGCGTAAGCAATCCTAAAGCCTCGGCTAACAGGTAGGGGTCTGGTGGTGAAAAGTGGACAGGGACCTGATTTCTACCAAGACGGGTTAGACAAGTTGGTTCTGCGTTCTGATAAATGCCTAAACATACTTGGTGATTATGTAGAAAAATGATAGGCACCTATGCCTTCGCTTTTATATTTTCTGTCTATTGTTAATGAATACTTCTTTATTCCACTTGTAAACAGTTTTGTTGATCTCCTTTCGTATTTATTTAAACAATTTCATGGTAGTTTAACAACTGGACGGTTTTCTAACCTATATATAAATAAGCAAAGACAAAAGAACCATTTTCTCCTGTGTTTTTCAAACTTCTTTTTCAGTACACTGTTAGAAATTTCATCATGAAATTACGGTTAAATGACCATCAGCAGTCTGTCCATCTAATTCACCCTTAAATTTACGGTTTGGAACATTTTTCTATCTTTACGGGACCTAGCCATCTCCAATCAGCTTGGTTAAAAAGCCGTAAATACAAACGTTTACGGTTTTATAACCATTTAAAAATGGTTTCAAAACAAAATTTTTACCATTTCGAGGCGTGCGGGAATCGAACCCGGGCGTATGGCACACCAACCTTGCTCTCTAACGATTCGGCCATTGGCACCACACAAAGCGATCGTTTATTTATCAATAAATCTTCCTTTTCAACAGGAAAACTACATTAAAATTGAGATTTCAGCTTTCGATTGGATTCAAAGCCATTTTTGGTCTAAATTTATTGTATATTGATGAAAATCCTTTTATTTGCTGAAAAAATTAAAATACAAACAAGCTTCAGCAGCTCAAATTATGGGTTCGCTCATTCGCAAACAGTTCGGGAATCCGATGTCTCCAATTTTTGATTTACGTGTGTATGTCTTTATTTAGTATCCACTGCTTAAGCCACTTTTTTTTTCTTCTTTTTTTGTATACACATGCAAATTTTAACTGATAAATCTTTATTCATATTTTAACAACAACGTACGACCGGTAAGGTTTCGCAACCAAGATGGACGCCCGATTCTTACTGAGCGCTTGTAAATTACGGTTAGTTAAACGTTCTTTAGTAGAAACAGAGAATAAACGATTTTTTTCGCAATCAGCGGTTTGAGTACCATCTTTTTAAAGGTTATTCAACTGTTGTAATTAAATATGGTAAAATAACAATCAAATAAATGGTTAATTTACTACTCTCTTACGGAAATTTTTAACAGTGTAGCTACTGACGAGTTTTAGTGATATCAATTTAAAAAATTTAGAAACAGTTTATTATATGATTAATTATTTCTCCTTTTCTTTTGTCAGGCAAACCTCATTTATAATTGTAATGTTATATTTGTATAGATAGCAGATTGAAACATGTCTTAGTTAAGGAAATTATTAGGTAATATAAAACTCATTGTTAAAAGGAGTTTGTTGTCATTAAGCAGTAATATTAAAAGCAATGATAAGAGTTTGAGTGAAGGCTTCTCTGAAACAATGAAAGGAAAAATGAGAATAGTGTATAGAAGCAAACACTTAAGCTTTATGCAACTGCTACTCAACTGCACGAAATCGGCAGAAGTGCAAGCGACTACATTTATGAGCACAATTGGTCCTGCGGCGACAATGATTTACAATCACCAAATTCGATGAATAATAATTATGTAAATAGCATATTGTTTTCAATGCTAAATTAAATTTTATTATGGTCGAATTTTAACTGTTGGGCAAACTGTAGTAGAGATATAACGTCTGACATCTTTAGGGTTTCTTAAATAGCATAGAAAAATCTACATTTCACGCACCTTTAGCTATTATAGGAGTCAAAAGTTGTGTATTTGTATTTTAATCAACGAAAAAAATAACGGTTGTCGCTTAGAGCCTAGATAAAGGGTAGGGGTGGTAAAATGTACTATGACTTAGCTTGAAGCAACAGAAAAAAAAGAATATTGACTTTAGATTAAAAATTGGGGCTTCAACCATTTAGAAAACAGAGACATTGCAGTCGTGCGCCTTAATAATTTTCGTGTAATGCATATTGATTTTGAAACTCTCCTGCAATCCTTTTTCCTTTAAGTTATGAAAGCATAAGACCGTTTTTTTCCCCACCCGGTATTTAAAAACCCTATATGATTGAGAGCTACAACCATATTTTTTGAAGGATACACAAAGGCTCTTGGATTTAAGATTCAGAAAAAACACTTTTTCAGACTGTTTTGGCATCTTTAAAAGAAATTTAATTTTAAAAACTTCTCAAAAAAGTTTGCAATGTCATGAAACTGCTCGTAAGGTAAAAATTAAATAGTAATGTAATTATTTTTCTTTTAACAAATCAACAAAACTTTTACTCTAATTCAAACCATCGTGTATTTTCATCTGAGTTTAAGCGATAAGAAAAAAATATTCTGATTTGAAGAAACTCATAAACAATGAAACACTTCATCCTGCAAGAGCAACAGTTTACTTCAAAGAACAGATATTTGTTCAAGTACTTATTCTTCACAAAGTGATATAAATCGCTTGTTGCTCTAATTACAATAACAATCACTTCTTCGGTATGTCAGAAGTAAATTAATACGGTTGGATGAGGCGTTAACGATAAATGGATCGTGGAATGTTTATGATGCGGAAAGAACATCCCGAAAGAAGAATTCATTTGTTCCACACAGGACATGCGAAGATTTACTTAGTGACTTCCATGAGATATTTATTTATTTATTTGTTTCCCGTTCTTGCTTCTTTCCGAAGCAAATCTTTCAACTAGCTTTTCGTTTACAAAAAATAATTAAAAGCCTTATACGTTTTTCTTGCTATTGCGTTTCGTTCTAGTTGGTAAACAGCATTGCGAATTCCAAAGGGAAATTTGTATTTCATTTTTTTATATAAGGAAATGTCGTATATTTACTACATAAAGAAATATCCTTAAATTTATTAGGCAAAAAAATACTGTTTCCGTGGTGCGTGGTTTTTTTGTTCTTTTTTTGTCAGTGTACTACTGTTTGTGTACAAATAAAATCCCAAATATTATACAAATCATTTCCCACTTTGGGATCATTCATAAGTGATGTCACGCTTCAAGGGGGGAGGGGTTTCGTGAAATTGTACAAAGTGTGACAAGGGGAGGAGAGGGGTAACAAGAAGTGTGACATCACGCATTATGCAACATGGCGTGACATGTGACGAAGGGGAAGGGGTTCCGTTGAAGTGTGACATACTGTGACGAAGGGAGGAGGGGTTCCGCTGAAGTGTAACATATTGTGACAAAGGGGGGAGGGGTCAAATATATAGAAAAAAAAGCGGGACATCTTTTATGAACGGCCCCTTTCTCTATTTATAACATCCGAGATCTTTTACACTTGTCTTATGAAGTTAGTGTCACGTGAAGTTAGTCTCATGTAATAACTCATCAGTAATGTGAGTTCTAAGGAAAATTGTAAAACGAAATTGAAGGAGTTGCAGCAGCAAAGAGTTAACTCCAATTTTTGTAATCCCTTTTATATCTCCTGGAGTTAACTCCATATTGCCCCAAGCGAGTGAAGCAGCTAACTCATTCTAGTGGATACCTTGAGAACTATCAACAGGAGATAACTCCTTGTTGAGCCAAACGAAAGAATGATTTTTTTCCCCCAAGAAACGGTTGTCAACTCTGTTTGGAATAAAAATGCAGTTAACTCTTTTTTGCTGCAAACCCCTCAAATATTAAAATTGTCATGAAGTAAAGATAGGCCTATTTTTTTCTTCCATGCAGGATATTTAGTTATTGTGTCAATAAACTCGCAGTGGATTGCTAGTAATTCTGAAGTGGATAAAAAAGAACTCGAACTCGATATTCCCAACCACTTTTAGTGGTTAACCTTTCGTTAGCTGCGCGCACCTCACAGGTGCATTCTTATTACACTTTCAGGTGGGAAAGCGACCATTGGTACGTGTAAAGCGCCAACATTGCACATAACTGTTTTCGTAGAAATCGTGAACTTTCGTGTGCGCGAACAAAAAAATATATTGATATATAATGCAAAAGTTATTGAACAGTAACAACAGGCACTTAGTACAGTAGCAATATTCGAGAAGACGAGATATTCTCCGCGTGAGTCTTCATCAAGACTGTGCGATACCTACAGGGGTACACAGTCCGACCAGGGAGTTTTGACACTTGAGCGCTTCTGCGCATGACACAAAAGGACGAATCCATTCGCATTTCAATGAAATTCATTTTGCAGGTACGTTTATTAGCAAGCGAATCAGAATGTTTACTTCTTTGCTTTTTAAATGTAGCCAAATTTACAAACAGGAAATATAACATCAGCTTGGAAGTATGCTAAACGAACTAAAACGAGAACAGAATACGGCGCAATCCTTATGCGAGTAGTTTCTCTCTTGAACATGAATATATTTTTCTTGGCACTTTGCCAGGCAAAAGTCTTCTTTTGCCGGTAGAACTGTACTTCTATTGATTTCACTTCGAACATCTGATCTATTCATTTTCAGAATTTTACTGTATCCGATGTTTTGCTGTGATTGAACTGTAAAATTTGTTTTGTTTATTTATATTTTCGTTACTGCATCATTTACTCGTCTGACGTTCTCAACCAAAGACAGAAGCTGTATATGTAATTTGGAGTTTTTTTGCTGGCCAATCTGCTTAACTATACGTTCTACGTCAAATTTTATTCCTCTTTGTGTCTAACAATTCACTACGTCTGTCACGCTGTACAAAATTCGGTAGCTTGAATTCCACGTTCACACCGGCGCTGATAATTGTCTTTCTCGATTTGTTGCGGCTCGCGCATTCATGTTTTACAGTCATGTAGAGTAAATTTGAACCATGGGCGTTAAGTTTGAACCACGTCATATTTTTTAGCATATTTGGCTCAACCCTTGACGATTATCAAGAAAACGGTCATAAAAGTGCCAATTTTTTTTATCCCTGAAAATTATATAAAAGTATGTGTATGAACAATATATATATGTTACGGCGTATGTCAGAAATTGGAGAATGTCGACAATCACCATTCTGATAGATGGTGAATGTCGACATTCACAGATTTCGGAGATTCACCGTAACATATATATATACATTTTTAATTTTTGATTTGTTTTCATTTTGAAATTTTAAACACTCCAGCCCGGAAATATCACGGGAGAGAGCGAAACCTCGCCCCGTTATTTTCACGGGAGTGAGAAGGAAGGGGTTAATTTTAAAATTATGAGTCGAAAACTGATTTTGTAACCTATTCAGCTGAGTGTAGCATTGAACCTTCTGATTTTTGTCAAATATATTAAAAGATATAACGGGGTTCAAAGCTACCCTGGTTTCAAGTTACCCTGAATGACTGTACTTCATCTATAGAAGAGGCTTTTTCTGTTTCTTACCTTGGGGGGATGAGAATATGCACACACACTAAACAACCATTTTAATAAATTGACCTTTTATTTTAAAAGTGGTGCTAGTATTTTTTTTTCTTTTCTATTTCTAAATTATATGACGACTTTTTCCAGCTAACTTTTGCCGTCTGAGGTAATATTCTAGCATGAGCCACTAGTCTTCTGGTCTTACGCACCGCTCGATGGGAAGCTCCTTCCACCAGCAGAAATATGATAAATGTACTGATAAATTAAATGCAGCAGAAATATGATGAATGTACTGATAAAGTATATAGTTGAAAATAGTAATCGAAAAAATTGCACATTTCATTTACGCTTATTTTTCATAAGCTTTTAATCTATTCTGAATGTCACCCGGAGCGGATAGCAGTCCCCCCCCCCCCCTAGTGACACTACTGATTCTAATGTTTTCTAAATAACTATGGTTTTAATTTAAATTTGTAATATACATAACAAAATAGTATTTCATTGCGAGAACTTTTTAAAATTAGGTATTTGAACTGCATGTTATTCGTTGAAATTCAGATTTGTCTATTTAAATTAAGACAAACTACATTAATCTAGTAAACTTTATATTACACACGACACTTCTGGAATCTTATATAGCTTTTCATATTTTTCCCCTGACATTACAATCATTCACTCGGAATTCATGCCACATTCATCTTTTGTTCTGTTTTGCATTACTTGTAATTTTTCAACTTCAATGGAGTATAAGCAGAAAATATATACAATACAATAGAATGAAGAATTCATTTAGTCATTCAAGTGTTACATCATTCTTTAGAATTTTGAAATCATTCACTGTATTGGAAATTCAAAAGGAACAGTAAACAAAACTTTCTTGGCATCGGTTCCAAAGCACTGCGCCAAAAATAATCGATTAGATCTAGTTTATTTTTATAAATGCAGAAGTAATTAACTTATATTGATGGGTTTTACATGAACGCAAATATATCTGATACTATCTGGTCTATACACTACATTGAAAGCAAACCTCAACATTATTTTAAGATATAAATATACAGGACTCCAATATGCATATCATTCATGTGCGTAGTCAATATTGGCCTTTCAGCCTATTATCCGCTAAAAAGATTTAGCAAATAAGTTTTCTAAAAGCCTTAATATCTTACAAAGATATCTGCAAAAACAAAAAAATGCCATAAATTAAATTATTTTATAAATATTTAAAATTTGAAAGTAGGGTTAGGAGATGAGATCAATGTGTGTAGATAAATGTAACTTGAGACGTTCAAATTGAACAGTAAATAGGGAAAAGACAGGAAAATAATCACATGCTATGTTGCACAGCTAATGCATTAGCATCAGAGAAAAGCTCAAAGCAGATGTGTTCAGTAGCATTAGGGATCATTCATAAATGATGTCACGCTTCGAGGGGGGAGGGGGGTTCGGGAAATTGTGACAAAGTGTGACAAGGGGAGGGAAGGGGGTAACAAGAGGTGTGACATCCTGCATTATGCAACATAGCGTGACGCGTGACAAAGGGGGGGAGGGGGGTCCGCTGAAGTGTGACGTATTGTGACAAAGGGGGGGAGGGGGGTCAAATATATGGGAAAAAAGCGTGACGTCATTTATGAACGGCCCCTTAAATATATGGCGTTGCACAATTCACACCAGTCACGCCGAAAAAGCCCCTCTCTTTTCTTACTCTTCACTACTCTTTTCTGCTACTCTGAAAAGATATGAGAATTTTAATGCTTGAATGTTTTTTGCTCGTCATTCAAATTAATATTCAGAAAGTTTAAGAGAAAAGGCACTGCAGCTTTCAGTGCGATTCAGGACCATTAGGACCAGAATTTCAGGTTTTCAGTTTTTTTCCCTTGATATATAAATACATCATGTTTATATATTTCCGCATTTTATAGCTACAGGAATAAATACTGTGCATCTAACGCAGTATTCATTTATTTATTATTATTATTATTATTATTAAGAGCAAAGTAAATTGAAAAGTAAAAGTAAACTTGCTTTCATTACTTAATAATGTAATGCTTTAGTTAGAAGTTGTTTCTGTAAAATATGCATTTAATGTTTTTTGAATTTCTTATGTTTTGAAAAATACCATCATTCTCCACATACTTGTACTAAAATACATAAACACTATTTGTTACTTAAGTTAGTCTTATTATTTACAATCTTTTAAATGTAAAATGAAATTTGCAATCTAAGAATCATTCACAAATAAGGTCACATTTTGAGGGGGGAGGGGTTTCGAGAAATTGTGAGTTTATGACAAGGGCAGGATAGTGGGTTGCAAGAAATGAGACATTATTCATTTTGGTTAAAATAAAAGCATTTAAAATCAGCTGATTAAATATTTTTATATAAATTAGTTTAATTGTAATTAATTTTATTATTTTATCATTGATTTTATTTTGTATCGAAAACATTGATTCTGGTGAAGGCTCTTGTAAGAATCTTAAATTTAAAAAGATTTCTTCTTGGGGAGTATCTACACTTTTAAGACGAAGTAGCCCTGGTAACTTTTACAGAATTCGAGCAATTAATAATTTTACTGTTACATTCTAATTATGTTTTTTGTTGTAAGAATTAATCTCTTTTTATACAAATTAAATGCACGTAATCATTGTTATTGTTATGCTCACAAATGTCGTGAAATGCTCAAAAATAAAATTCGAAATGTGATCTTTAACGCAGTGCTTTGTTTCTCAACTGCAAGTTGTTGCGTTGTTTCTAATGCCACTTGGGTCTCCAAGCTCCCCTTCGCGGAGCGACTTGGAATTAAGGCAGTAAGGAGCGCTTTCCGTTTGTAGATGAGCACCACAACGGTGGAAGTACGACTTGGCCCATTATGTACTTGGATGACACCAGGTAGCACCACCACAAATTCACCACCTTCCTTTTTTGACCTAGGAGGAAAGGGAAGGGAAAATCTCTACCCTCCAGTACCCTCGGAATTGCCTCGGGACTTCAGGATTTTGCATGCATGTATCCCCAAGTGTACATGGTGGTCTTCAGCGGCTCAGG
The DNA here is from genome assembly GCA_038502835.1 of Octonoba sinensis. NCBI lineage: Eukaryota > Metazoa > Arthropoda > Arachnida > Araneae > Uloboridae > Octonoba > Octonoba sinensis. The sequence goes on along the minus strand of CM076602.1, from coordinate 43,167,082 downwards.
TATCGAACCCGAAATCCTCCAATCCGAAGGTCGACATCCTAACCACTAGGCTACCACGGCCCTGAACTGCGAGTGTATATACTTATGCAATATATCGTAACATGTGACAAGAGGGGTGCATGTTGAAGTGTGACATTTTGTGGCAAAGGAAGGTAGGGGGTCGAATAATATTGAAAATAAGTAGTGACATCATTTATAAACCAACCCTTATTATTTTTAATAAAATCTTTATAAATCTTAATAAACAAATAATAATTTCTAAATAAAATGAATCTACTGCGAAAGGAAAAGAAGGAGTTAATCAAAATTTTGGCTGTAATTTAAAAACAATTATGCTTCAAAATATGACCGCATCCAATATACAAAGACAACTTCCCAGAGTACTTTTCCCACAAATGATGCAATGAAACGTTTTTCATAAAGCAGTTCCCGGAAGCCACACATATTTGTATAAGTAATTCAAAAACAACCAATTGCTAAATTACCTAGGGAAAAATTGAAAATCATTCATAAATGATGTCACGCTTCGAAAGGGAGGGGATTCGTGAAATTGTGACAAAGTGGGACAAGGGGAGGGGAGGGGTAACAAGTAGTGTGACATCATGCTTATGCAACATAGCGTGACATGTGACAAAGGGGGGAGGAAGGTCAAATATATGACGAAAAACGTAACATTTATGAACGGTCCCTAATTTTTTATTCATATTTAGGGGGAACGCTTTTAAACCATTGAAAACTTAATACGTCAGAAAAAAACAAACTAAGTTACGAATTTAAAATCTTATACATCCAAAAAAAAGTATTAATGATCAAACTACTTTTTTTACGTCGCTATTGAACCATTTATTTTCACAAAAAATGTCAAAATTTCTTACTCCAGAAATCATCACTCTTTTTGCCTCACTTAAGATCAGAAACCAATCCCTTTGCTCAATCATTTTTCTTTTTATTATCAAACTTTCCTTTCCTAGCATCTCCTCAAAAGCGATAAATCAGAAGAAGTCTCCTAGCACAAGTATGTAAAAAAAAAAAAAAAAAAAAACTTTACATATTAGCAAAATTCTCGCGGTTCATACTTCAAGTCAAAACAAGAGCTTATTGCTAAAACTTTCTTTCAAGAATTGTATATTTTTGAACACATCTGTGTTGTTTCGGATTTTTTTTTTTTTTAGAAACATCAGCCAGCTGTATTTCCGTCCATTTTTTTTCTTCTTAGTAACTTTTTTCCCCTATGATACGTTTTGTGTCTTTTAGTCTGGTAAAAGGTGTTAGATTAAATTTAAATTTTTGTAATTTGTTAGCTAAATTGTTCACTAGTTTTTTGAAAGCTGCAAAAGTTGAATTAGTTTCATAAATCTGAATGCTATAATTACCAAAACTGCAGTTTTGTAGTTTGCTATGCGTGCCAACGTAATCTTATCAACGTAAAGTGATATCTTTGCAACAGAAATACTTAATTAAAAAAGGTCTGACGCAATGGCCAATCAAATTTAAAAGAAAAATAAATCATTAACTTTCTTATATAGTGTTTAACCCTTTCAAATGGTGGTGTCCGGTATACCAGAGATTAACTTTAACGGGCATAGCATCTATAATATTCAAGCTATGGTCACCAAATTAATTACTCATAAGAGCTTTATATATGATATGTGCTCAACTTTTTCAAGAAGTTAACGATAATTCCAAGAAGAAAATACTAATCCTTTGCTTTCATTTTTCAATCACATCAGCCGAACAAAAAATTGAGAAGTAAAAAAACTTACATTTTTTTTTTAATATAGTGACTTAAATGTCCTTTTTAGTATATATTTTAAATAGATATAGTATAAGGATTTAATACAAGTAAAAATATTTTTATTTGAACCTATTTTTTGTCGTAAAATTAAAATGTTATGCATGTGTCCACTATACTGGACAACTCATAACTTTTTTATTTCTGATTGAAAAAGCTTGAAATTTTGTGTGATTGATATTGGATATGATACAAAACTAAGCCTAAAAAAATTACACGCTTTTTTCAAAATTCCGTCTGAAAGGATAAAGCTGTTCCCTCCAAAAAACCAGCTGTGAATAGTAATTATTCTTTACGAATTTGGGAGAACAATAACAACAACTTGAACAAAATTGAGCGAGGATAATTATTAATTAGTCACACGCATGGCCAACATGATCCTCTCCGCAACCAGAAGGTCATGGGGCTCAAAACCCAGTGTTGCCCTCGTTGCTTTGAGAAAGGAGACGCTAACGAGGTTGTTGTGACGCATTTGGCACCCTCGTTGAGTTGCCTGCTAGTTTTCCTGATTTTCTTCTATTCAATAAGAAATTGTAGAGCATCCACTTTTAAGTCTTCCCCAAGAAGGCAACTTCCCTCAAGCTCTTTTGCCCCGAAAATTTTCAGCGTGAATGAACGTATTCTATGAAATTTGGTTAATTTTTGACTTACCCTCGTATACGTACTTAAATGACATGCAAGTACGTGCTATAACATTATTTGTTAATTCATCGCTTCCAATGTTTCAGGAAATGCTATTTTTTTAATTCCCTATCTTATAAGAATTTCTATGAGCTCTAATAAAGAACATCGTATGACAGGTTGGACTGCAATTCAAATTATTTTTTAAAGTTTAGATGCAAATCGAAATGTTAAAACAAATGAAACACCTATGCGAAGACTTTGGGTTTAGCTCAGTATCGTTCTGACGTACTCAAAATCATGTCTTAGTACAAGCAAATTTTTTTATGAATATGTGCTGCATACATTTTACAATATTTTATGTTTAAAAATTACTATCTGACGTTTTGATTCAGTATTAATAATTCGTAATTATTTCTATGATTTCAGGATATTGAACTTCTCAATCACGTAACATGTTACGAATTCTACGAACTCTAATTAAAGAGCCTTATACTAGGGATGCACCGAGTAGCGCTTTGGCCGAGTACCGAGTACTCTGCCATTCACTACTCGGTCGAATACCGAGTTGTTGTGAATAAAAAAAATATTGATGTGCACATGAAGAACTTTGTATATATTGAAATGAAAACATACATTTTAACTACATATATATAAACTAATAAATAAGCAAATAAAAGAAAATAAATGTAAGAATTCCAAAATAGAATTCTTTAAACATTATAACTCTTTCAAAAAATCAGCTTATCAAAAATGATTATTGGTTTTAGCAAAAATTCATTAAATAATGGAAAATGCCTCATAATCTTCTTCCCCTCCCCCCCCCCCCCGCCCCCCAAGGAAAAAAGTCTATATTGACATTGTATATTTTTTATTTATTTTCTTTTCCTTTTTTATTTATTTATTTATTTTTTTTTTTTTTTTTTGTAATTGATAATAATTCAGCGATTTGTTAAATCAAACATGTTGATCACTACTCGTACAGCTTAAAAAATTACCAAACAAAATATAGAAAATGGAAAAAATATTCGAAATAGCATATGAAATTTACCAATACATAAGTTGTGTAAAAATATTTCATATATTTCATAATTTTTTTGTTATTGCATATTACATATTTGTATTTGCATATTTTTGTACTAATCAGTTCTAAAGTTATCTACCATTAGTAATCTTTAAAGAAATTACGAAATTTTTACAACTACTCGGTAATGGCCGAGTACTCGAATGGAATTTTGCCGAGTACCGAGTACTCAGTACATCCCTACTTTATACGACAGTTAATTTACAATTTGAACTACTTTTAAAAGTGCACAAATTTGGATGTAAAAATTGATGAAATATTCGTACTGAAGATTTTGGTCTTGTACCATTATTGATCTGACATGCTCTTATTTTCGAGTAGGTATGATTTTTCATGACCATTAACTGCATACGCAAGTCAGAAACTTTTTCTTTAAAAACACAATCTAATGTTCTGATTCAGTACACGTAAAAAAAAGAATTCCCAAAATTCTACAGCCACTGCCAAAACGTCATACTTTCAGAGATTTACGACTTTCAGGTAAAATAACCTAAAACTCTTTCATAAAAGAAGTTCAACGGACAAAAAACATATGTTGGTAATCTTTCTTAAAATATTGCAAGCTTTGGTGTAGTCACAGGAGAAAAATAGTATTTGTTTTACTTAGTAAATAGATATTTATTTTCCATAGCTTGATGGTTGTTTTGATACATCGAATACCATCAGTTGAGTACCTCATATTTCAAAACTTTGTTCGCATAAATATGGAGCATTGTGCAAATAAAATAGAAAAAAAACATAATGTAAGTTGCGCCTTTTTATGAAAACTGTCGGTAACGTAATAGACACGACCGAGTATCGACTTATATAGCTGTCAGGGGTGGCCACTGAGGTTTATATTTATAACTAATAAACAAACCACTGCAATTAATTTTTTGCTGATAATAGTCAGTAAAGGGTTCTTTCTTATGTGTCGAAATAATTTGTTCATCTTACGCAAACCTTCTCACGAGTTTCATAAGGGATCATTCATAAATGATGTCACGCTTCGAGGGGGGGAGGGGGGTTCGTGAAATTGTGACAAGGAGGGGGGGAGGGGGTAACAAGAAGTGTGACATCCCCGCTTATGCAACATAGCGTGTCATGTAACAAAGGTGGGAGGGGGCTCCGTTGAATTGTGACATTTTGTGATAAAGGGGGGAGGGGGGTAAAATATGCGGGGAAAAAACGTGACATCAAGTCGCTCATTCAGTAAATGTTTTTTTTTCTGCTGTACACTTTTTGTGCAGGTGTGCTAGTAGAGTAGCACTTTAGTGTATATCGTTTGCACTAAATTTCCAAACACGCATCAGATGTAATATGTATTGTAAATTATTTCACTTCTACATGAAAGAGCACTTATAATTTTTCATTAAACATAGTTCGTGTTAAGTTGAGTAATGTTTAAACTGATAAATATCAGTTTACTAATCAATCATTTGAAGCCATTAAAACTATTCCTTAATTTTAAATATTACAAACAAATCATCATCAAAAGAAAGAATCTCTCTCTGTTTATAAGCAGTTTCAGCGATCGATAACTTAATGCTTTCAATTCATCTGAACTGATGCCAAAATAAAATGTGTTTGAAAATGGTTTTAAACTCAGAAAGTCATTTAAATTTACTCCACAAAAAGATCCAATCAGGTTTTGAATGATTTTATGGCTATATAACATTATATTTAAGAAGCAACATTACATTTATTTATTTATACTTCGAAACATTTGAACGACTATTACACCAGAACTGCGGCCATGAACGAAAGCAAAAATATGACCCTTTACTTTATGTTCCTCTGAAGAAGTGTTTCGTGATTTTTAAAGCCACATCATTCTGCGACAACATTAAATATTTATGCATGTAATAAAAGAAGCGATTTGCGTAAAGCAACACCGTGAAACCGAAATTTGTGTAATTCTGTAAAGGAGATCCAACATTCATACAATCTTTTTCTCTGTTTTTATTAGAATGAAGATATCAGCTTCTGAGAGGGGAAAATTTAGTTTACCAACTACAAAATCAAATCTGGGCCATAAATAAGATTTGAAAACATGCATGTATGCTTCTGAAACAAGTATCAGAAGTAGGTGATTTAAATAATGACAGAAGGCTTGAAGACCGTATTTCATGTGTTATTAAATCTGCTGAAGCGAGAACGGAATTTATGTTCTCGGCTGCGCTCAATGGTTTAGGGAAGCAAATATTGAACAACTGCTCTTCCTGGAATAATTTAAGTGAATGGCTACAGAAACAAATTCAAACTGAAAGGTTGTATATTGCTGCATCTATTTTTAATTCGCATAAAAACGATAGTGCACCCATTAACAGCAGCAGTGAATTTTCTTTACGGGCTTTAAAACATTCCAAGCATTTACCAATATTTACTATGTAGTTCACACAATTATGATAAAAGAAAAATTGAAACATTAACAAGTTTAGAACTATACGAGCCTATTTTACCGGATACGCCCCAAATTCAAATTTATAATCTAGCTATCTGTTTTTCTCTCTTTCTCATTTAGCTTTAGTTCTTAATTACTTATAATATACCTTTTTCAACGGATAATACATATTCATTCACTCGCTCATTCATTCTTTCATTTATTCAGTCATTCGTTCATTCCTGTATTTATTCTCTCATTTATTTTTTCGTTTATTCACTCATTTATTTATTTTATCATTTATTCAATTAATCCATTCCTTCATTCTTTCACTCATTCATTTATTCATTTTTTCATTGAGAAATATCCTTACAAATCCCGATAAAAAAATTTCATAGGAAAATAAGCTCGTTCAGTTCTTGTTGAACTTCGTATCTGTACATGTTCTCCGTCCTAATATCTTTCCGATAAAGTTTGTTGCAAGTAAATCCGTGGGTTAAATCAGTAGTTATATGGGATTGAAATTTTCCCGTAAGCGCTAATGTTTTTTTTTTTTTTTTTTTTTTTTTTTTTTTTAACTGTTCAAAAATGACCAAAAGTTGTTCAAATCAACACGCCGAGAGCTTTTTTCAATAAGCTTGCTCATAGAAACTTGGATATTGTGCCCAGAGTTTGCATAATATGCTTCATTTTTGCCCATAGGCGCTAATGTTAAGATTTTTTTGAACCGTTCGAACTTGAACGAAAAATTGTTCAAATAAAAAATAATAAAAGTTGAAATGAGATGTCTTCGCCGAGATCGTTCGAATGCAAAAAGTAATTTTCGAATCGGACAATTCGCTCAAAAGTTATTAGGGGGACAGACAAACAGACAGACAGACCGCCAGATTTACGATATTTTTACGATACATTAAACCTTCTTTCATGCTTTATTATTATTTTTTCTTTACTTTTACCTATTGAAAATGTTTCCTACTTTTCTACGAAAATTGTCACTAAAACACTAACTGTGTTGTATTACTGCACCATCTACATCTGACTTCCACCTAAGACCTAATTTGTATTCCACGTGAATTTTAAACGCAATTGTACTTAATTATTTGTCTAACTATAAATATTTCGATTTTTGCTTCCTGCCTTTCGGATTCATGGTATTTGACGGGCAGAGGGGGGGGGGGGGAGATCTCATGTGAAATGTACTTTCATGTGGAATCGGACGTTCTTCCGTTCGACGACATATTGAAGCTCTAACAAAAAAGGAGGGAAGCATCCCCCTCCCCGCCTGTGATTTATTCTGATTTTTATTTTGAAAAATCTATCTGGTCACATCATACATATATTCGTGGTTTGGAATCAGTAGGAAAAATCAGTAAAATCAGTTTCAACATCCCCCCCCCCCAAAAAAAAAAAACGAGTTTATCTTGCAATAACTCTGATTAAGCAATCGTTGCTATAAATGAAGCTTCTTGTTATTTTCGAAAGCATTTTGTTCCTTATTCCAATTTAAATTGAGTTTCATAAATCATGCAAAAATGTGAATTATGCGGACCCTCGTATAGTCCGCATTTTTTTTGCGCATAAATCAAGATCCTTTCATTTTCCTATTAATTCATTTTTGCGGTGTCTCTCCATGAAACTTTCACTTATAGTCTTTAGAAGTAAAAAGACTTTTAGCATCTTGCTATCATGACTAACCTTTGTCCAAAAATAACCGACCATTTTGCACGCTTTTGTGGAATAATTTTCTGCACCGCTTACAATGCATACAAAAAAGTAAAAACAAGCAAATTTATTTTTGTCCCGTATTAGCAGTGGCCAAAACGAGACGCCGTTAATGATTTCCAGCGCAATCGGCCTAAACAGATATTTCAGAACAAATCAAACGCCACTGAATTGCAAAAAAAAAAAATCTATATATAGATATAAAAAACTAAAAATGAACATAGGGACCGTTCATAAATGATGTAACGCCTTTTTTTCCAATATTTTGACCCTCCCCCCCTCCTTTGTCACAAAATGTCCCACTTCATCATACACCTACCCCCCTTTGAAACATGTCACGTTATAAAACATAAGCATATGTACTTGCAATTCTGAAGCAAAGCACTACGTTATAGATCACGTTTCAAAATTTATTTTAGAACTGTTAATGACATTTGTGAGCATAATAATAATGATAATAGTTACGTGTGTACTTAATTTATATAAAATGAGGTTAAGGTTCACCACACAAAAGATAATTAGTATAGAACAGTATAATGTATCAATTGTTCGAATTGTGAAAAAATGACCCTCATAATTTTATCTTAAAAATGTCAATGCCAAAGAAAATTTCCTTTTAAACTTTTAACAAGAAGTAAATTTAAACCTCAATCAGCATCAGTATTTGGGATACAAAAAGATCAATCAAACTTTAAAATCACATTATGAAAATAAAAAAAACTTCAAAAATAAATTTTATTTGCTGATTTTAAATGCATTTAAAGAATCCAAAATGTTTAATATCACACTCTTGTTACCCCTCCCCTTGTCACAAACTGTCACAACTTCTCGAGCCCCCCCCCCCCTCGAAGCGTGACATCATTTCTGAATGACCCCATAGATAGTTTTTCCCTTTAAGGTAAACCTTCTCCCCCCTGAAGTTTACGACTGCATTCACATTGTGTTGCAAAGTAATATTTTGGTCAGATATTTCGTTAGCATTGTCAGATAATTATTGCCCTATTATGCTATAAATACGACTCGAAGAAACTTGTTCTTTTTAGGGATCATTCATAAATGATGTCACGCTTCGAGGGGGGAGGGGGGTTCGCGAAATTGTGACAAAATGTGACAAGGGAAGGGGAGGGGGTAACAAGAAGTGTGACATCATGCATTATGCAACATAGCGTGACGCGTGACAAAGGGGGGGAGGGGGGTCCGCTGAAGTGTGACATATTGTGACAAAGGGGGGAGGGGGGTCAAATAGATGGGAAAAAAGCGTGACGTCATTTGCCCCTTAGCTGTTTTGTGGTTTAAATGAATAAGTTTCTGATTCGATCAGTGGTCTAAAAACGTGAATAATCTCAGTGAATACAAACATGGCAATATATTGAAATAGATTATAATCTTTACAGTAATAGCTTTTAATTACAATACAAACAAAAGAAAGGAATTGAAGATATGTGGATTTTTAACTTTATTTTATTTATTAGTTTTTCCTCCGTTTTCAGTTACGTTACATGGTCAACCGTAAACTTAAGCCACATAACTAAAAATTATTTCTGCTTACTTTATTGGGCCTTAAACATAATCAATCACAGAGAACGAACGCATCAACTTAAAGAAATAGATTCCAACCTCCAACAGAAAATCTACCTTCTCTTTGAATCTTTGAATCAAACTCGATTCAAAGAATCAAAGCTAGTTTGCGCCATGAATGAGTTATTTTTCGTTTAACAGGGTGTTGTTTTTAAACTTTTCTGATGTATTCGAAAACAGCTGTAATTCGCTGAACAACGCACACATTATCAAAAACATGCTGAAACTCGAAGCAATAGCTCTTTCCTGTTCTTCATTTATATTTTTTATGAGCTTGCCAAAAACGGCGATAGTTCGCTGAATAGTTAAAATGCTTATTATAATCTGAATCAGCGTTGAATTTTTTTTTATCTGTTGTGCATTGTTGTATTGCTAATTAGACAAATGTTTAAAATTGTAGCACGATTCGCAAAATAATTAATAAAAGTAAAATAGTGTGGTTTTATTCCAATTTTTCATTTAACATTTTATAACTAAAGTTGACAGCTTATTTTCCAAAAAAAAAAAAAAGAACAAGCGGGAAAAGCGGAATAAAAAGAATAATTAATAATGTTTCAACTACATAATGCCTATCACTTTTTGTAAAGAAAAAAAGTAATGAAATTGATGTGAACATAGCGAACTGTTCACTCAAAACATGGCTACCTGGCAACCCTACTCACTGCTGATCCCAAATCTTTTGAGGAGTGCTTTGATTAACTCAATCAATCAATCTGAAAATTCTACAATGCCAAAATAAATTAAAGTAATAAACAAAAAGAACGGCAATACTCTTTCGTATGTGTGAAAATGATTGCCTAAGATATTTTCAGTCAGCTTTTAACTGATGGATTCTAGAATTCTATTAAAATTGTTCTCAATAGAATGAGAGATGTTCCAATTCACAACTTTTCTTTCAAAACCAATTAGAAGCATTAGAAATATGAGGTGTTACGGAAATAGCACCACCATTATTTCTGAAGATGAGCTTGCATTTAACGATAATGGACACAAGGTCAGTGTAAATTGTTTTTTCTGAGAACTTTAATTGAATCGATTTGAAAGAATTGCAAAAACTTATGGTAACAATTGTCTATTTAGTTATTTAATTTCGCTTTTCAACTTTCTTTGCAAAATTCAAATACTACTTGATCCAATATAATTCTGTATTAATTCTGTTCTATGATTTCCATGTAATTGAGTATTATAGTGGGCACAAATATTTTAGATATAATTCTAAACAATCTGAACACGCTTGATAAAGCTAATATGATAATTTCATGTGATGGAAAATGATATCGGTTGAAGAAATAATTTTGAGTATAGGGTCGTTCCACAAATGAGTGTCATAAGATGATAAAATTTTAATAAATTTGTTCTTTTCATCAAGTGGTTGTTGACACGGAACTGAAATAACTGAAATTTGTAAATATGTTTATTGTAATAATGTTTTCCATAAAAACATGATTTAAAACACAGAAAATACTGTTTCTGCACTGACTATTTGATGACAGAAAACACATTTTTGCTTCATCATTGGGGTAATTATTTCATGTTTAAGAGGCCTAAAAATATTTCATTATGATTTCTCATGTTTTATTAAGCATACAATATAGACAACATTTGAGAAGGAAATTAATTATATGATACGAGAGTATCACTCCATTACTAAAAAACTATTTATTTTAATTATTTTTTTTTACCTATGCTTTTTAAACTAGATTTAGGCATCAAAGTACGTTTTAGGACTAAAATAATGTGATAAGTTTGTAGCTCTTAATTTTTAATACTGGCAATTTTATTTTAGTATTTATGGGTAACGGAGCGACTTAAATGCATAGTCATTCGTTACTACGTGATTTCAAAAAGCCTGTTCAATGTCATAATTTAAAAACAAAAAAAATTTTTTTCCTCTTAAGAATGACTGAAATGTTTTGTGGGAAATTAATGCTTAACACGTTGAGTGCCACGCGGTTTTATAGCGACTTCCCCGTCAGGCCGCGCACGCAGGTATCGTAGTACAGCAATGCGAAGCGCAATACTGGCAAATTAGAATTTACTCGACGGAAATTTTAAAACGTATTAGGGCCATTGTTTTTTAGCATAGTGAAAGGTATTTCTGTTCGAAAGGGAATGCTTATATAAGCATTCATTCAACACGTTAGACCCCTCGCCTGTTTTGTTTATAGTTTGGCCCGCTAGACATAAGATTACATTGAACTCCACTTCGGGTATGATGATGTCAGTAACTTCTGGTCAATCACCGGTGACTGACGCGGCCTGAACGGAAAGGTCGGTGTCAGTCACCGGTGACTGACGTGGCACTCAACGTGTTAATTAATTTTTTGTTTTTCCGGCATTAGTTGATTGAATTTGCAAGTTGTTTTTAAACATGGCTGGTGTACATGTCGTCAGTGGTGTAATCACTGAGGGACAACGTTTTCCCACTTTTGTTGCAAGCAAGTGGTGAAGAAGTATCGTGACCATCGATAGTTATTTTCAAACAAATCGGTAGTATGCAATAGTTTGTGTGTTGGCAAAGCTGGAAGTTTTTCTTATTTATATTTAACTTCTGTATTGAATTTGTGGTAAGAACTTTTATTTACTGTAGATTTAATATTTGAGCGCTATTTTTTTCCCCTAAGTATTAGAACAATCGTCTTTTTTACTCAAATGTCAAGCCCGATCCTTTCGATATCATATTTCCTTAACACTAAACCTACCGACAGTTCTTGTATACATATTCCTACGCGCTCGGTCAAATTGTCCGGTAATTAAAAAAGTTATCGATTTTAGTATCCAATGCAGATAATGGTTGATTTATTGCTAAATGTATATAAAATGAAGAATTTTTATGAAATTTCGTCCAAAGAAACGCAAGTACCCTACTTGAGAGTGAAACTGTTCGGGCGTGGTGGTTCGCTCTTCGAATGTTTGTAGGACCGCGTGAACGCTCGTTTTTGCTAGTTATGGCTCGACTATCAGCGCCATTATGTGCGGTTTCACTCTTTGAGCGAGCAGTGTAACTGTAAAGTATTGTCTCATATTGACCGACGTGGTTGGTAGGAACAATGATAAATTTTTCTTGGAAGAGAGAAAAAATAACTAGAAGTACAGAGAGAAAAAAATATTACATGCATATTTTAAGAATTGTCATATAAATCGATCACGATATTATAACATTTTTAAAGTGTGTAATTCTTATAAAAGTTTGAAAACGGTCAATTTGACCGGTACTGGTAGGGTTAGTGTTAAATTATCTCAATTAAATCAAATAATATTCAACAAAAATAGTTTTTTCCTATTTTGTTATAAATAAACTTTAATTGTTATTGTTGAACAGAAAAATTCTATATTTTTACTCCCTATGGATGATTTTGTAAGAAATGTATGCATCTTATTGTTACCTGGGGGATTCGTTAACCCTATTTTGTCCTTATAAAAGTTACGATTTTTTAAAATGTAACATAGGCATTTTTTAAATTTACGTTTTCATTTAAAAATAATCAACTTTTTCCTATCTGAAAATTAGTGTTCGGCAACTACTCGTCAAAAAGTAGTTAACTACCAACTACTCTAAACAAAACTAGTTGCAACTAGTAGTTAACTACTTTTTTCTGAGACTAGTTGTAACTAGTAGTTAACTGTTCTCCAAAAGTATAATTCATTTGAATTTCCATTTTTAAGCTTGTTGTTAAATATTTAACCCTAATAATTCAACTCAATATTATTTTTAATCATTAAAACAATTTTAAGGAAATTCCTGTAAAACATTCAAAGATTGAATATTTCCAAATAACACTGAACATATAATATATGAAGAGAATATGAATAAAGACGAAACCTTTTTCTCTAAATTTAAACTTTTATTTTAATATGTATTTCTTTAATAAAGTTAATAATTTATGCTTTTAAGAAATAGCAATTTTCACCAGTTGTTGTAAAGTGAAGGGGTTTATCCTTTTAATATCAATTTAAAATTCTCCCTCTGCCCAACCCCCATTCATTAACAAAATATCTTTGTAACGAGAATGCTTCAGATTTTAGATTATATTCTTTCAAATTGTGTTAAAGGCAGGGTTGGTGATTCTTTTTTTATTTAAAAAAGTAAATAGGATATTTTTTATTTAAATCAGATTTTTTTGGATTTTTTTTAAAGCAAAATATGTTAGCGCACACAAATACAGTAACAAATTCAGTTAATTATTTATGTCTTCAAAGAATTTTAAGATATTTCAGTTGAAATAATTATTTATTACTAGTTCAAAATTAATTATTAATTAATTATATTATATAAAAATGTACGCTTAATAAATAGAGAACAACAAGAAACAGAAGAGAAAGCTTATATTTCTGTACTAAATGTATTATCTTTTCTTGAATATATACAAATAAGTTGACTGGACTATTATAATTTTTTGAGTATGTACAAATTTCTTGAATATATAAACAGAGATGGCAAATATCACATAAGATGTTTACTGCTTAGATGTTTCATCAAGAATACGAGATAAGGCCTTATCAACCTCCAATATGTTTCTTAATTTTGAGTGCACTATTCCAAAAGTAGAAGAATTCCTTACCAAAGGCTCTGTTAATGCTTTTGCTGTAGTCAACATGTCCAAAAACTTAATGTTCTCTGATAAAATGTCATTCTTTGACACCTTAACGAAGATGTTCCACCGTTCCCTAGAGAACCAGATGCATTAAGGCTACCATATAGTGAGTTAAAACTCTAATGAATTACTTGAACTGAGAATATATTAAAATTTATAATAAAAAAATATTTATATTTTAATAATTTGGACGAAAATGATATAAATGGTTTATTTTTTAAATCATAAAAATCAGTATTTTTCTCTAAAAAGAAAATCGTAAAAATCAGTGTTTTTCAAAAAAAAAAAAAAATCCTAAAAATCAGTATTTTCTTCTAAAAAAATTCTAAAAATCAGTATTTGTTCTTTCTTTTTGTGTTTTATGATATCCCAAACGCATGCATGGTACTGGAGTAGAGGTAAAGTTTCCCCATAATGAAGATTTGGTCTTTAAATGAAACTTCATTGTACATATGCTGGTGCGGGGGCTATTTATTGATTATATTAGAAAGCGTTTTATAATTTACGTAAATACTGCAATAAATATCATGATTTTTATGAGTACTTTTCATTGTATGACATGAAATAAAAATACATTTGTTTGAGTAATATTAATAAGCTAAACATTTAAATAATTTAATATTTAAAAAATAGTTATTTTTTCAAAAAATAGATTAAAATTTTTTTTTTTCGAAAGTAGTTGGAATTCGGAAAGTAGTTGTAACTAGTAGTTGAAAAAAAAGTAGTTTAACTAGTAGTTAACTAGTTGAAAACAAAAGTAGTTACAACTAGTAGTTAACTACTTCTAGTTAACTACTGCCGAACACTGCTGAAAATAAATTAAAAATTGTTCAAACATTTAAGTTTTTTACTTCGTATTTGTTTTTCGAGTAATTACTTGGTGTTTTTCCAGATAATAATGGATTTATTTATTTTTTTACATATACCGTAATTATCGGTAAATAGCCCGCATCGTTGTATAGTCCGCAGAAAGAAAAATTCATTGTGAAAAAATTAAGTTCGATGTATAACCCGCATCGTTGTATAACCAGCACCCAGAAAAAAAACATGGGATACACCCCTAGAAAACAATACATTCGCCTGTAGCGCCCGAGCCCCAATCTTCTTCGGACCGTCGTTTCGAAAGCTACGACTTATTTCTCTGCATTCTATTTTGCAATAAAAGAGATTTCGATATTTTTGAACGGTAGTGGTCTTTTTAATAATACTTTTTTTTTTAACTTATTTATTGCCCGCATCGTTATATTGCCCGCAGGTAGTAAAAAAAAGGAATTTTTTCGTAGATAACCCGCGGGCTATACACATATAATTACGGTATATATTCATTTTTTAAAATTATTATTTAGTGGTAAATAGGTTCTTTTTCGATTTATTTGACATTTTTCTTTTAGTTATCTGAGGTTTCTATTTTTTAAATTTATCTATTCATTTATTTTTCAAGAATTACTTTTTTTATGTAATCTCTCTTTTTTTTTTTTTAATACATATCTAACTTTTTCATTTAAATTAAGCATATTTATTTTTGATTTACAGTTGGCTTTTACCTTTTTAATACACTTTTAGTTTAAGGTGGAATAGCTAAAACCTTTAAAAGCACGTTCTAGTGCGATGCGAACACTACTGCACTCGCATCGCATACACTCATGCAGTAGCAGTAATAACATAAAATTCCTTACTATCGAAAACTATCTATTCCCTTCCTCCCTCTTATGGTAAATATAGTGTATTTATATGTACTAGAGTTCGCCCAACAGTCGAAATTCGACCGTAATAAATAAATTTAGAATTGCAAACATTATGCTATTTATATAGTTATATAAGAATTATTCAGCAAATTTGGAGATGAAACCGTCGAGTTTATTTTGATCATCCTCGTTTAAAGCAAACGTGTTGTACATCATTGTCGCCGCAAAGCCAATTGCGCCCATAAATATAGCCGTGTGTACTTCTACCGATTTCGTACTAAGTTGAGTGGTTGTTGAATAAAACTTAAATATTTGTTTTCATAATACACCATTCTCATTCGATTGTTTCAGAGAAGCCTTCACTCAAACTCTTAATAAAAATTATTGTAATATTTAATAGCAAACACTCAATGAGTTTTATATTTATTTATTAAATTACTCAACGAAGACATGTTGCAACCTGCTATCTATAACAATAGAGCATTACAATTATAAATGAGAATGTACTGACAAAATAAAAGGGGAAATCATTAACTAATGATAAACTGTAATAAAAAATAATTTCACGTTAAGAAAGCACAAATAAACATTAAAATGCAGACATATGTTTCGGGATTGCTTGGAATCCCTTTTTCAATTTCACGCATCCCTGAGAAAAGGGCTGAAAAAAAAAAACAATGCGAATTTTCAACGATCTTCGGATGCATCAAGCAATAAGCTTAAAATTTAGAAAATACGGTTAAAATATTTTTACTAAATAAATGAACGTATTGTTTTCTTATTATTATTTTAATATTTAAAGTAAAAACTAAAAATTCGCTTTTGTAGTTAAGCGGGTGAGGGTAAAAAACATACATGCATGTATATGTACCATGTACAGGGAAAAGTTCGAAGTTTACTTTCCGCGTGTTTCATACACCAAAAGTGACGTCACGCAGAAAGAGTGCATTCATTCACCGTTGAAAGACGCCGCTGAAGTTGTGATGTCACAACATGGCGGCTGGGCACTCGAATGGGTTGTCATAACATTTTTTTTTTTTTTTTTTTTTTTAAGAAAATAGTATTGTGTTTTGCACCAGAATTAAAATACAATATAAAAATAACATATTTTATACACTATAAAATGTTTTAGAATTTAGACTATAAAACTGTTACTGTATATTACAAAATTTGGTACTTATCGGCAACGTTGGCAAAGCATGTATCATTTAATATATATCATGATATTTATAAGCTGATATATATCATGATATATAGGTATCCAATTACATTTTTATACAATTTAAAGTTTAAGACTTTACATTTATCTTTGAGTACCTCATTGATTCATTTCTAAGTTAATAAAATAATGAGAAAATATAATTTTATATGAAGCATAAAATGGAACTAAATTTATAGTGATGCCCAAGTATATTATCCAAGTAATATGCTATCTCTATTATTATGCATTTTATACAAAGCAATGCTATTACATTTCAATTGCACGAGATTTCCCTACATTTAAACAGCATATGTTGGTGACATTTCTAAAATCTGTGCCAATGTAGGGCTTATATAACTAGGCTTGATATATTTTTGGTTAGTGAAACTGGGACACATTAATGTGGGATGGGCATACCGGGGGGTATGGAAAACCCCCCAGTAGCGGGTGTGGGGAAATTTTTTAAAAAATTAAAAGCAAAAGGGTGAGTTTTAAGCCTTTTTTTTGGCCTCGCAAGTAACAGGAATGGGGAATCTGGAACACTAAATTGTTAGTTTACTCACCTTTTAAAAATAAAAAAGGAATTTTTGCTACTAAATTTATTCAAAAAGATTTTTTTTGAGAATTTTTTCTCGTCTACCATCTAGAAAGAAGTGTTAATAAAATAAAGTTTAAAATACTTCATAAAATTGTTTAATTGAACAATTAATTACTAAGTCTTATTTTTTTAAATTACAACTTTTTGTCTAACTACAAAAACCATTTCAAAAAAAAACATTTTTATTTAACTAAAAAAAGCAATTAATAAGTTAACAATGTTATTCTTTGTTTTCAACCCACTCATATTTCTGACTTGAATGTACTTTTTTCAAGATGTCTTTGTTAAGCTTGACTTTTTCATAAAAGTCAGAGCAAAGAGAACGCCAAAGTTTATTTCACATACAATCAATGCTCTTGCAGTGGACTTCCTCATTAATGTTCTGTCATCTTAAATATTCTTAATGTCTTCATAAAAGATTCTTAAAAACAAATTCATTACTTTTTACATCTTACAACAGTTTCCGGGACATTGATAAAACTGGGCGGGACACCGGGACAAGAGCAAAATACCGGGACGTATGGCAAGCCTATATATAACCGATAGGTACCCTAAATTTAAAGCATTGCTTTTAAAAGGTACAGACAAACTTTTATTTTCTAAGCAGAATTGATAAAGTATGGCTTGTTGATTTACAAATTCTTAATAGTTAAAGCATTTTGGCTTCTCATCTTCTTAAATTTTGAACTGATTTGTAACATTTTCTAGAAAATAATAGTCAGAAAACCATTATACTAACATAAAATAAACCCATCTGCAAATTTTAAAGTTGTGGTTTTTGTTCAGTGTATGGTTAAGTAAACAATATCATTTCCATTACAACGTTAGTGTTAGAAAACTTCTACAATTTTATTTATAGTTGGTATTTTCATAGTTAACTATTTTTGTTAAGGAAAATATGATCAAGAATAAGTAATAAAAATTTCATAAAACAAGAATAAACGTAAATAGCTAATTTGGAATTCGGGAATGAAATTCTTACACTTCAAATGCAAATACTATATGAGAAAAAATCAACTTTACTTTGCTAAATTGAACAAAATAAATAGAGCTTAAATTTAGCTATAAAGCAGCTTTGTCAAATGAACTAATTTCCATTTGCAATTACAACTTCGTCGACATAAGTAATTCTGTTTTCTATATAATGCATCGACTATAGTATAGTTACTTTCCAAAACTGTAGATATTGTATTACGCATAGAGGCTCGTACATTTCCTCGAATATCCTCATTTTCCGTATCATACGAAAAACTTTGCAATGATGATTTTAAACAGTTTTCACCTCGCTGATTAACTGCATATTTTCGGGGGAAAATTGGGTTATATCTTAAAAGGAGGCCATTCTTTAAAAGCGATACAGCATTTAAAACGAGCGCTTCATTTGTTGCTGCCCGGCGCCATGTTGTGACGTCAGACTTCAGCGGCGTAGAGCAAGCTTCAAGCAATTCTTATTTGTTTGAGAAATTGTATTTCAATCTATGTCCTGCATTCAACGGTCTGAGCAGCCGCATCATTATTATACCAATATACGTTGACATTCAGCATTGTATGGATTAAACACAAGATTTCACCAGTAGGTGCAAAAGTGGAAAGTCAGATTTTAGTTTTGATTTCTTAGAAACTTTACTTGTAAATTTTATGGCACATGTCATTAGCCTATATGATGCATAAATGTTGAACCTTATCCACGGGCAGTCATGAGGTTGTATACGAGGCAGTTCGAGCAGAAGTTCGGATTTTCCCCTTTACCAACGCATGCATTTTTTATTCTATGAACTCGTCTTCTTATGTACATAAGACGTCTTTTCAAAACTTTTTCTCTGTTAAATGTTCAAAACAAAGAACAATATGGTCATTTAGTTCGAAATTCTTTTTTTTAATCGTATTTTCCAGGATTTAAGCCAACTGCTTACCGCTTCCGAAAATCGGTGAAAATTCAAATTTTGTTTAATTCCTTTTCTCACAGCTCTGAAAATGTACTGTTAAGTATATATATGAAACCTGGGCAAATTCAAAATGCATAGGGATGCTATTCATTATGAGATAAATAATAAAGCGCTATTCCATACGTTATAACGTCAACCAAAGTAAACAACCATCTGCCGCAGAGTGCAGATGTAAATATTACGTTGCCACATCGTGGGTAAGGTCCAAAAACACTTCTCATTTTGTGTTCAATACCACCTAATATAATGTAATATAATAGAACTATTTCCTATAGAACTGAAATGAATTAAAGGTTGTTTAGAGTTGCGAGTGTAGTGTTTATTGAAAAGGTTTTTATTTATGAACGAGATGTTTGAATATCAATAAAATTCAAATATCAATCACTTTTTCAGTCAAT